>CM053786.1:477516798-480244298 GCA_028749045.1 Cupressus sempervirens
GAGTGCAAAAAACATACAAATGATCATAAAATGGCTCTCAACTGAGCCTTAGGAATGAAACCCTTGCTAGTAAACCATGAAATGGGAGATTCTTTGAGCAAGAGAAAGAATGCTAGTGTCAAATAACTCTTGAATATGCAATGTAAGGATGAGAGTAAACTAAGATGAAATGCATAATGCAACTAAGCTAAGCAAATGAAAGTGTTACATCCATACTAAACAGACTATGTGATCTAAACTACTTGCAAAAGAATTACACTACATGTAACTAAACTAGGATGCCATATGAAAAAATTCTATGGATGAAAGAAATGTAGACAAGAAATGGTTTTCTCCATAAAAGCTCTCAAGCATTTGAATAGGAAACCTACAACATAACAATACTCAATAGTATGGATCCTTTGAGAGGAAAAGATCTCTCCCTTTTAAAGTTGTATGGATGGTAGAGATCAAGATTGAGATGATGGATGATCAATGATTGAATTAAAAAATGGGAGGTATCCATGTGCACACACAAGTCAACCAATAGAAAATAAGTTGGCTTGTCATATGAGACAAAAGTCTCACAAGCCTTTTCTTTTAATTGCAAAATAGAAAAAGGACTTTATGTGTGCACTTTAAGTGGGTTAGAAGAATGGGGTCTTTTATTTAATTAAAAGGGGACATGTTCTTTTAATCAAATAATAAAATTAGGGTAGCATATTCAAACTATAGGTTATAATCAAATTAATTGATTATTAGCAATTTGGTCTAAAAAAATGATTAATTAAATTAGCCAAAATGTTGAGAAGGGGGTTAATAGTCTAGATGACCATTTCTAGGTGATTACATTTTCCCCTCTTTGCTAATGTGTGTTCGATCTAGGAACACATTAGGTCAAAGAAAATAGAACCCAAGTAGGTAGTAATAGATATAGATATCTAATTTTGAAGAACAAAATGCAAAAATAGATAGCAAATCCTAAATGTATAGCCTAATAGCAGTAGTATTGAACACTAGGAAAAAAGATGATGTCAAAATTCAAGAAGAATGCTAACACCTAGCAAAGTAGATAGATTGAGAGAAAGTGAAAAGATCAAACAAATGCTACTAAGAAATAGATAGTTGTAGCAAGTGATGATAGAGTATATTTGCCCCCTCAAGATTGAAATTGAAATGAGGTAAGGGGAATGAGAAAATCAAGGTATAGCAATGTCCAAGATGACAGATAGGTGATGAAAACCAAAGAATGACTATTAAGAAGTGATAGATTGCCCCAGTTTGACTAGAGTTGACCATGAAGGATAAAGCATGAAAATCAGGTCAAATCAAGTAGAAAGGTGATTTTAGACATGGAAAGGTGAATTTGAGTAGATATGGAGCATAAAAATGATGAAGACATGAAGAAATGAAGATGCCTTAGCAATGATTCAGGGATTAGACCTTAGAAGGTCGACTAACTGCTTAGAAGAAGGTGAACTTTTTAAAATGTGATTTTGACCATCAAGATGAACTCAAATTTCAATTTGTATGCCAATAATGGATCCAAGACATCAAAATTAGCCAGGGGTGCAATTTTGAGGGGTTTGAAAATTAGGTAAAAAATTAGGTTGGGGGCTATAAAAGGGGCCCAAGTGTCATTGTCAAATCATTTTGTCTTTTGTGATTTGTTGAGAGTTTGTGAGTGGTTGAGAGGCTACCATGGCTTTGGCAAACATTCTGCTTCATCGACACCATTTCGAGTGTAGCCAGTTGCACAATTAGACAGAGTAGTATAGGCCCTGGTAAGTGACCTCTTTTTGTAATTTTTTTGAGTTCTTTTAGGTGTTTTTTGCATGTTTGTAGGGTTTTTCACAAAACATCGCATGATATTTAAAAAGTATCACATAGTTACTTTGGTAAATATTGCATGATAGATTTTTTCCCAAAATGTATCGCATAAATGTTATATAGTCTATTGTATGGGACATACCCATATGTTGCATGAACTGGTGCGAAATGTCACAGAACAGAATTGTGTCGCTGTTACTAAAATTTTGCACACGTGGAAAATTTAAGTATGCATACAAGAAAGTACATGAATTCAATTCATTTCATTTTCAAAAAATAGAAACATCCTTGTATTATTCATTTTTAAATATACATTGATGTTTTCAAAACAATGAAATGAATTGATATGCTGAAAAGAAAAGATCTCACACAAGCCGTGAGTATAGCTTATTTTTCTTTCATAAAGGAATACACAAATAGAGAAGATACATATGAATGAAAGAAATGAGAATAGAGATAACCAGTCATTGCCTATTGCTTTGAGTAGTTATGGATTCCCTAGCGTACTCATCTAGCTCCAAGCTCCACATTCTCCAACAGCTACAAGAGAAAAATGAAGGAAAATGATGTTAGATCCCGAAGGATCTAAGCAATGATTGCATATCTCTACACACATATTATCTATTGATGCATTTCATTACAAAAGAAAGTAAGCAGTGACATTGTAATCAAGTGCTGAAAGAAATAAAAGTCATTTGTGAGTGTCACGAGCCCGTACTCGAACCTCCTAAAACATGCAACATGATAGAAAAGATTACAGTAAGAAGCAATGATCGATATCATGATGAAATATCACAAACTCCAAAATAGAAAACATGCATATCAAAGGATAAAACAATGATATAATGCAAGGATGGTTGTTTTATAGGCAGAAATAGACACTAAGAACATTGACACTAAGAACATTGAATATTACCACTGGTAATGATATTCAAACTCAGTACATTATTGACAGTCAAGCCCTTCCATGTTTGTTGTCACTTATCACTAAGGATTGGAAACTAAGCATTAAAAGGGAGATTTTTTGGACAATCTCTAACATAAAAATCAGTAGGGAACATGAGTCAGATTTAGGCTGTTACCAATGCAAACATCATTCCTCCACTTTTATATTGGTTGGAAAATGTAGAATTTGTCATAAAGAGAGAGGCAATGTGGGCCATTACCAATGTCACTTCATGTGGAACTTATGGGCAAATTAAGTTTTTAGTTAATCATGGCTGTATAAAGCCCCTTTGTGATCTACTTCCTTGTCTAGACCCTAAATTTGTGATAGTCTACCTTCAAGACCTAGAGAATATACTCAAAGCTTGGGATGGAAACAATACTAAATATGCTACATTACTTGAGGATGCTGGTGGTTTGGAGAAAATTGAAGCACTACAAGGATATGAAAATACTGATGTCTATGGAAAAACAAATTGTACTTGCTGTTTCAAATTTTTGCTAAGAGAGATGAATAAGGACATTAGATGTATCTATTTGAAACAAAAATGATATATATAATATATCAGCAAAAGAAAAAAGAAACCCCTATAGCCACAAGTATTCAAGTTGAAAAGCAGTGAAAGCAACAAACATCTTTAGTAAGCTTAGTAACAATGGCATCTTTCAAATATGCCATAGCTAAAGAAGATTGGAAGTCAACTTTGAATAATCGTAGGTCTGAGACAAAAGTTCATGTGATGGCTATTAGCTTCATTCAAAATGGACATAGCAATGTGAAAGTAAAAATGGCTTCATAGAATTAACTAAATCCTAGTGGCAAAGCAATTGCTAGTACTTCACTACAACGTTAGCAACCAAATAGTGGTCTTCAAGTGATTAATGATACAAAAGATACAGATCCAAAGGAAGTTATTTCATGTGTAGCTTGTCAAAGAACATTAAGCAGGTAGAAAGAGAAAAGGAATAACAAGAAAAGATATAGAGAATCTGAAAATGAAAGAGATTCTTGGTTTTCCCAAATGAAGATTTTGGGCATCTAAGAGTAAAATTAATGAATATTAGAAGTCACAGGTCCCATTAAATTTTTAGGATGGTCATAGAAAGTAGAGTCAAGGGTGCTGGAAGAAATGGGAGTTCATATGAGAAGGATGTTGTTAGAGTTTTTGATTTTGAATTTTGGTAGACGTAGCTAGTTCTGAGTGAGTTCTCAAGACTAGAGTAGGTGGAGTCTGTCTCAAGGAAGGAACCCACATTAATAAAAGCTCGACAAGTCTTGGCACTATAATCAATAAACCCAGAAAGGAAAGTACTTTAGTTCTCAACAAACATAGGCATAGTGTCTTGCACATGATGGCTGCACTTGGGTATGAATGGGAAATAAGTCCAATATGAATATTGGTGTTGGAATTAACTTTTGAGATGAACATGGATGGACTACTCTTCATCAGGCTGCATGCTATGACATAGCTATTGAATTTGTGATAGATAAGAGTAATGTCCAGCAAATATGACTTCCAAAAAATAAATTAACAACAACAATATGATGCAAAATCAGAACAAAAATCAATAATAGCAAGCTAAGCACATATCCAATAAAACCCATGTGCAAACTTTTTGAAATTGGAATGTACATCTTTCAGAAATAACATACCTTTCGAGTTCAACAGAGGTGGCTTCAACCTTAAAATCTAGTAAATCTCTCATGGCAACAGCTTTACAACAAAAAACATAGAAATCTTCAAATAGAAGCTCTTCTAATGGCAGCACACACAGACCATCAAACCCTCATTTTCATTCACGCGAGTTCATTAAATGCAAAATGATAAAATGAGCAAGGTTTAGGGTTGTGAAAACCTTATAATGTGCCCCTTTTCCATTTTTCATACTCTTTTTGAAGTTTGCAGGTTGTGCCATGGGATTTTAATCCCTTTTAAAACTAAATATTTATATTTGTTATGATAGGGAGGTGATTGATGTTAGGCCGTAGGGGTTTTGTATTTGTTATCTTATTTTTGCATAGGTGTAAATATGGTAAAGACATAATATGAAATGGTCTAATATTATTGTCTTGTTTTAAAATGCAAAAAAAAGAGGGTTTTTGTTTTCATTATTTTTCTTTTGCATAAATACTAATGTAAAGGATAAATATTTAAATGATGACTTTTTTTGAAATAAAGGGGGTAAAAACTTTATTAAGAATCAAAAAACATTAATAAAAAGTGAACTAGAACCAAAGGTCCCAACAAGAAGCATAAGGATAATCCCAAACAGAGATAAAACAACCAACACCATCATCTATCATCATTCTCCACCCTATCATCCTCCAAAATACTCCTCAAGTCAAAATGGAGCTCTTGAGGAGCCAATTCCCATTCCTCAATCCTCCATCCCCTCAGCATGCTCAGAAGCCCATTTTGCCAAACAGTTAGCTACCCTATTCCACTCCCTTAGAATATGAGCAAAAGTCACCAATTCCATCAAAGAACTGATTTGCAAATTTTTTTGCACAATCCTAGCCAATTTCTAGTTAACATCAGACACTTTCTGCTCAATAAGCAAGTTGATCAAAACTTGGGAGTTTGACTCACAAACAATTCTTCTCCAGCCTTGCACATGAGCTTTCTCAAGAGCAGCAAGAATAGCCAACCCTTCCACCAGGTTAATGGTTTGAATCCCTACATAGATTGAAAAGATAAAAACCACTGAGCCCCTAACATCTCTCCCAATCCCATTGATACCAGCCAAACCTAGATTATCCCTTGAAGATCCATTAGTATTGATCTTCAAGATCGTGTAGGGGGGAGGCTGCCATTTACCAACCCTATCAATTTTTTGCTTCTCATGATGTTGTCTCCCAGCCCTCGTTAATGCCAAAGAAGACTCCAAAGTCCCCAATCTCTCCACCAACTCTGTATCAAATTTCCCCAAAGGTAATTCCACTTCACACTTAGCCTCCACTATCTCTTGAATCATGCCCAATATCCTCGGCCAAATTTATTGCACTAGCTATTGCTCACCAAGAAAAATCCTTTGATTGCACTCCAACCAAATCTGCCATAACAAGAAGATAAGCCCCAAAAACCATACCTCCAATAGGAAAGGAGCCATAGAAGGAGGCTACCCCATCCCCTGCCAAAAATCAATCAAGGAGGAAGTATGGCCACAAGATGCTACCTAAACTCCCCACCAAAAATGTCAGAGCTGCAGGGCGAAAGAGCATCGAAAAATCAAATGGGAAGAGTTCTCCTCATTAGCCCCATACATAACAAAAATAGAAGGGCCATGGAATCCTCTTTTCTTGATATTATCCCAAGTCAAACATTTATTCCAAGCCAACATCCAAATAAAATAATTGCACTTTGGCCAAGATAGTTTATTCCAAACCTTCCTCCACCACTGCACTTCAGGTAGAACCATCTTATGAGACACCAATCTGCTATACCTAGAGGTAACTATATAGGTCCCCTTAGGATTGGGAGACTAGGCCAGCACATCATCCTCCTAAAGAGAACAACAACTTCTACTGGAAAGGATATTTTGTAGCATAGCACACTCCTCCTGTAAATCAGCAACTGGCCATTCATCTGGAGACTTCCATTTAGCTATTTCTAGCTAACCATGGGGGAAAAAAAGACTTAAAATCACTCACCCTTGACCAACCAGCCTCTAGAAACTATTGACACAAAATCCCTAAGTTAGGCAACTGAGAAATTATTGGGGGAAATCCATCCCAACAGTCTGACCAGAATTGAGCCTCCACCCCCCTCTTGCAGATCCAAAATAATCCATCCTTAATAAGCTTAGCCCCTTTCTTTAAAGTATCCCAAACCACAGATCCCTTCCCCCCAAGTGGATACCTAGAAATATCAAGATGAGAAATCCCTGGGAGATACTTCTATGAAAGAACCATCACCCAACTCTTATCCTGCTCATTGCATCACTGCCAGTAGAGTTTAGCTGCCAAAGCCTCACCTGACAATGTCGACTGCCTCAAGCCAAGACCCACGTAATGCTTCAGACTATACACCACTTCCCATTTAACCAAACTCCATTTTGAAGTCTCCAAGCAGCCTGCCCATAAAAATTGGCACATTACATAATCCATATCCTTAAGGAAGCCTGTAGGAGCAACTTGGAGCATGCATCTATAAATGGGAAAAGCTTGCACAACTGACTTAATTAACTGAACATGACTAGCAAAGGATAACCAATGGTGAGTCCAGTGATTAACTTTCACCCTAAATTTGTCCAAAATAGCCTGCCAAGACTCCTTGGGGAGCCTACTCACAGAGATGGGAATGCCAAGATACTTCAATGGAAGATTCCCAATTTGAAACCTCAAAGTGTGGGCAATCCTTTGTTGAATAGGGCCTAAAGTATTGAAGAAGTATATGGATGACTTTCCCTCATTAATTTGCTGTCCTAAGGTAGCCAGGTACACATCCAAGACTCTACAAATATTAGATGCCTCCCTCATTGTAGCAATCCCCATCAAAGTAGTATCATCTACAAATTGCAGGTGAGTCTATGGAGGTAAAGTTCCACCCCATCTCCAACCATGTATAAATCTAGACCCCACATTCTGTTTAATCCATCTCCCCAAACCTTCTGCCAAAAGAATAAACAAATAAGGGGAGAGAGGGTCTCCCTGATGAAGCCCCCTTGAGGCCCCAAAAATCTCAGAATGACTCCCATTAATAAGCACTGAGAAAGAAACTAACGTAACACAACTCCAAACCCATTGAGTCCAATTTTCTACAAAGCCAAAGGCACTAAGAACCCTCTGCAAGAAAGACCACCTTACTATGTCATAAGACTTTGCCATATCTAATTTGATAAACATTGCTTTTTCTTTTGATTTGGCCATAGAATGGATGACCTCATTAGCAATAACAATCCCATCAAAAATTTGCCTACCCACCACAAAACCACTTTGCTCCTTAGAAATCAAATCAGCAAGCCCCTTCTTTAATCTATCTACCATAAGCTTGGAAATAATTTTGTAAATAAAATTGCATAAAGAGATGGGCCAAAATTGGCTCAACCTATCAGCCCCCTCCTACTTGGGGATAAGAGTAAGAAAAGTAGCATTTAGAGCCCTTAACATCTATTTATTATGTTGAGACTCCTGAATCATAGCCAGGAGGTCAAATATGATGATATCCCAGAACTCTTGCTAAAACTCAATGGGGAAGCCATTAGGTCTTGGTGCCTTTCCTTTTTTCATATTAAAAACAACCCCTTCAAGCTCCTCAATTGAGATATCCCTCATGAGCTGTTGATTCATATCTTCAGTCACAAGGGTGGGAATACAAGAAAGAACATGCACTTCCTCAGGAGATCCCCCTTGTGAGTCCTCTCTAAAGAGATATTCAAAGTACTGTACTGCCTCCCTGAACATTTCTAGAAAAGAAGAAAGATGCTCTCACCTCTCATTTACCAACCCCGAGGTAGAGTTACCATGCCTCCTAGCCTTCACCGAGTTGAAGAAGAAAGCTATATTTTTGTCCCCTTCCTGAAGCCACTCGATCTGCACCTTTTGTTTCTAATACATTTCCTCTTGCATTTCCCATTCTTCAAGAAATCTCATAGCCCACGCCTCATCTTGAAGCAATTCAACTATTACCCCTTCCTCTCTTATCTTTCTTGTAATATCATCCAAATCTACTTGAGCCCAAGCCTTTCATGATATAGATTCCCATAGTGTAACTGATTCCATCGTTTAAGCTCAAACTTAACTTATTGAAGAAGCTTAGCAAAAATATACATAGAAGTACCATAGGCTAGTCTACCTTTCTTCCACCAAATAGATACCAAATCATACAAAGATGAGTCCCAAAGCCACATAAGTTGGAACCTAAAAGAAGGCTTCCAAAGCACCCGAGTTGAAACTATAGATAGTCTAATAGGCCAATGATCTGATCCTCTCCAATCCAAAATCTCAGAGCAAGATGACTACAACCCCCCAATCCAGTAACAAGAAACTAGGAACTGATCTAACCTTTCTGCAATACAAAACTCTCCACTTCGACAATTGTTCCAAGTGAATTGACCATTGATAGGTTTAATATCCACAAGGTTCAAGAATTAATATTGTCTTGAAGTAGCAGTGCAAAAGGCTCCAGTCTTCTATTACCACCTCGCTTCTTAGCTAGCTCACAAATAGCATTGAAATCTCTAGCCAAAATCCAAGGGTGAAAGGGCAACATGCTATGAATTAGCTTGATATGGGACCACAAAACTTGTTTACCCTAGGAATTAGTAGGAGCATAAATATTGGAATATAATATAACTTCCCTTGTCTCTAAGCAGGTAGCAATCATGGATAGAGAGGATTTAGAGGAAATCTACCAAAGAGGTTGGATTTTTCTAGGATTCCATAAATAGGCCAAACCCTTGGAAGTACCATGAGCTCCAATGCACTGGCATTCTCCATTACTCCACAACCTAGTCTTTAGACCTTGCATACTCTCCACCGATAACTTAGTTTCCTACAAAAAAAGAACATCCGAAATATGTCTTCTAACTAACTCATGAAAAACTTTTTGTCTAGGGCCACTATTCAAACCCCTCACATTCCATGATAAAATAATCATTTTAAGGGGCATGAGAAAATAGAATCTAGAGGCTTAACTACCCCTAACTCCACCAAATTCTCACCAGCTAATTTAATCTTTTCTACATCCTTTTTTCGACTAGGTATCACCAATTTCTCTGCCCCACCCTTCTTGATATCCTTCTACATAATACCAAATTTGGGAGGAGGCTTAATCTTCACTGCTAAGCTTGAAGCAATGTTCTGCCCAATAGTCGAAGAATCCATACTTGCTATTGAAACAATGGCCAAGGGTTCCTGCACCTTTGAATTTCCCTTTTGCTGATCAACATCCAATTGCCTACACTCATCCCCTATGGGATCCATAATAGAATCGATAATAGGATCCTCTTGAACTAAGTTCATAAGTTCATTATCCAAATTGGTCAAACCTAGGTTCACCTCCTATTGGCAAAGCTCATCCAATGCCTCAAACCTATTAAATGTATCATTCTGCCTTTCTTTAAAAGACCTCTTTTGACCCCTATTTTGATTTCAAGTCCTAATCGAAAAAAATCCATTAGAAGCCCCTATCTCATCAGGAGATATGTTCTTCCCTTTATCTATCTCAGGAGGCTTGCTCATAGGCTGTGACTGAAGGGATTCTTGAGGTTTATTCCTTGGGCATCTTCACTGCAGATGCCCATATTCTCAACACAGGCGACAATGAAAAGGAAGAGTTTCATAATCCAATTGCTACATCCAAGAATAAGAACCCACACACATTTCTATTACATCTAGTAGAGGCCTACTAAGATCAATTTCAAAACAAATGTGAGCAAAAGTCATTACCTTTTTCCCCAAGGTCTGTGATGAGGTTCCTACAGGGATTCCAAGCACTGAAGCCAAAAGATGTAACACATTCTCTTGATAGCATTCCATCAAAAACCATGGCAAATGAACCCATACTGGGACATGGTTAGGTAGCTCCTCTATGGGGTTGAATCCAACATGCCATAGTTTGATAAACAACC
The DNA here is from genome assembly GCA_028749045.1 of Cupressus sempervirens. NCBI lineage: Eukaryota > Viridiplantae > Streptophyta > Pinopsida > Cupressales > Cupressaceae > Cupressus > Cupressus sempervirens. Next base: position 477,527,125 of record CM053786.1, read on the forward strand.
CAATGTTATTGTGGAAATACGAACCTCCTTCAAACACCCTATTGTGATCGATAATACAATTGAAAGTAACTATGAAATAGTTGTTTGCTAGCAATATTATCTCCATTTCCCCTTCTGGCTCCCAAGTCCTTCGAGTCCAAACCTCCAAGAATTGCAAGGAAACCCTCATTCCTAAGAACTTATAGTATGGGGAGTGATTCAAATAATATTCAACATCATCCACGATCATTTCAACCGGTAGAACTAGTTTTGGCCTCTCCTTGCACCTCTCAAGACAACCATTGGTCTTCATAATCCTTGTGCCATTAGATGGCCCCACATCAATAGTCTTAGAATTTTGAGCAAAAAAGTTATTGCCAAAAGTATTCATCCCTTAATTTAACACTTTAGGGCCTAAAGCCACCTAAAAATCCATGCTCAGGCTCTTCATTGTAATCTCCCCCTTAGCTTCAGCCATTAAAAAACACCACTGATTCAAAAAGGGAGATCCCCCCTCCCTTAATCCAATCCCTTCAACTTTAAACCTACAACTATACACCCTCATCCTCTAAAAAATAGCACAAACCAAGGCTATGGGTAAACAAGTACCCAATAGTAGCGTCCACTACCCACACATGATGTAGGACATCAAGAGGCACAAAATGACTCCTGTACGTAGCAAAAGACGTCTCCTCTAGAACTCGGCCCAATCTACAGCCCAAAAAGATGATGCACCCAATCCATAGTCCTTCAAACACCAAATTCCTTGCTACAAAACTTAGAAAATAGAAAAATGAGCTAGGGCACGGGTGCCCTAGCTCCAGACATAGGCCAAAAACTCAGTGGCTCTCATCGTACCTGCAACCCTCTTTTTCAAAAGTTTTATTTTTTAAGGAAGTTTTTTCTTAAATGATGACTTATAAGTCATTAAATATTTTCCTATTTTTGATGCAAAAAATAAAATATGAGTCACTATATCCCTATGTAATGGTCTTTATGTCAGAAATCAATTGGTAACATTTAGAGGCAAATTAGGCTTTTTGGGGTCAGATTTGTTTTTACCCATTCAGTTTGAAAATATTTGTAATCAGTTGAAGAGTTTGGGGATAAATTTTGATGAGTCATAGGCCTTATTATGGGTTAGTAAAGTCTTAGGCATCATGGGACTTCATTTTGGAAGTTTCTAAGCCTTGTTTTTTAGGCTTTATTTCTGCATTCAACCCAAAGTTGTTTTGAGGGTACTTATTGAGTTTTGTAACTCATTATGGGAAATTTTGATTTTATGATAGAGTTTTGGAGACTTCTTCTCTGAGTCTTAAGCTTTGTTATAAATTTTGTAATTCATCATTTTTGGAGACTTAATACAAGTGACAATTGTGTGATAATGCTTTGTGGAGTCCATTGTTAAGCCTTTTTCCTTTTTGCAAATTGTGTGTGCATTTTTTTGAATGATTTGATGGGTTAACTTGAGAATGTTTCACTATTCCTTGTCTTTCTATCTCATTCCAGGACTTATTTGTAGGAAAGTAAGTTTATTTGCAGGTTATGATATGTGTTTAAAGATGAAATTAATTAAAGTGAGGTGTTAGTTTGACCTCCTTTTGCTATTTTAGTACTGGAACCTTATCATAAATTATTTGTGCAAGTCTTTATAGGAAGTTGTGCTTTATTTGTATTTCATATAACTATATAATCCTCTTAGTTAAGTGCTTTTTAAAAAGTCTTCATAATCACTTTTGGTGTATCACCTCCTTTTCTTAGTTTAAGCTTTAGGTTTAGGTTTACTTTCAAGAGTTTCTTACCTTTTCTCCTACAAGTTTTCATTAAGTATTTTAGAGATTTTCTCTGAAAGATCCTATAGGAGCTGGCCTAGAACCCAAAGGTTTCATTTCATTAGCAAGTCTCACATAGTGAAATGATTCCCATGTTAAGTAAGGATTATTGAACTTTTATCAGTTCAGTACTAGGTGCAAATCTTGAAACTTAATAGTTTTGGCACACTCGGTGGGATGCGAGCACATTTTCCAATTGTGCTAGTACAACTGAAAGTCATTTTTCAACCAACCAGTAGGGTATAATGAATTTATGAGAAAGATTCAAACATGAAGTTTTGATTCTTTTGAATATCTACAGTTAGAAACTCCAAAAAGATGTGGAAGGAGTCTTGCTAGAAGGAAGGCAACATCAAGAAGGCAAATTTCAGCTCCTGGTCTTTGTGTGTATAGTAGAACACGTCAAAGGAAAGTCAGACATTCAGCAAGTCCATCAGTAAGGGTTGAATCATTTGACATATCGGCTGACTCAACTAAAAATTCAGCAAGTACTGGTTTTATACTAGCCAGTACAACAAATACAAGCTTTTAGCAGAGCGTACATGTTTAATAGAAACCTATATAACATCAAGTACAACAACCTCTACCAATGGCAAGGGCATATGCTTTTGTGCCTTTTAATCAAGGGAGTCCCTTGAATTTTGCTCAACATCATGACATACCACTTGCCACATTGAAGAGTCTGCTAGATTTTATTGGAGAAAATTAGACTACAACTTATGAACATATAAGGGATGTTGCTACTTTGTGCAATGTACATCATGTTACAGAAGAAGATGTTGCTACCAAACTACTTGCAACATCTTTAAAGGGGAAGGCACTTTAGTGGTTTAGAAGCCTAACTGTTGGTTCCATAGATTCATGGGATGCTTTGGGTGATGCTTTGATAAGACACTTTGAGGATAAATCAGATTTCTTATCACTTGTAGAGCAACTCACAACCATAAAGCATGCACCACAAGAACAAATGATGGATTTTGACAACCGGTTTCAAAGGACCTAGACTAGAATACCCATTATGGTAAGACCTTCAGTAGACCATGCTTTTCTTTATTATTTGAAAAGCTTAAATAGTGATATTTCAGTAATGATTCAGTCTATGGGAGGTGTTTCACTGCCTCAAGCTTATGATATCGCCATTAGAGCTGAAAACAGTCTTATCCAGGCTGGTAAAATAGCCCCTAGGCCTCCAATGCCCATTTTTTTAGACATTCAACCAAATATGCCATTAACAATTCCACCATTTAACCCATTACATGTTGTTCCCAACCAAGAAATTACCATGGCAGGCCCTTCAAGTACTACAAGTCCTTCACTAGAGGTATAGGAAATTAAGAATAGTCAGCTCAAAATTGAAAATATGATGCAAACCTTTAGCAATGATCTGGTTAATCTTAAAAAATAATAGAAAATCAAGGCCAACCTCAAGGAAATAGGCAGCCATTTTAGGGAAATGCGATGGGTTATAGGTAGAATATTAATCAAAGACCTTTTTGGCCATACAATCCAGTTCCTCTTAACTCTACTAATATAGTGAGAGACATTGTGCCCATGCAAAATAATCTTGCAGCAGACTTTGAGTGGTGTTATCCCAGTAATGAACCACATAATCAGGCCATGTGTATAAATGGAGTCATAAATTAGGCATTAATGGTGCAAATTATAGTAGTGGGATAGAAAAATGTCACAAATGATGCACCTACTCCTGAAACTGCTTTCCTCAACTGGCAGAGAGATGAGTTTTGTGCCGTCAATAATGACTCACCAATATCAGTAAATACCTGAGCTAAGAAAAGAGCCCTTGAAATAGAGCAAACAAAAAATAAGGGTAAAGCATTTGATACTACTAAACCATCCTGAAGTGCTACAAACATGATGGGAGACACTCACGTCCCTATCACCAAGGAAATCGTTCACAAGCCAGCGGACCATGGTGCTATTAAAGCACATTAGAAATCACAGTTTGCTATGCCATTTAATATTGTGGAGAATATGAAGAAGATGAATGTGTCTATGTCAATGTGGGAGACTTTGGCTATTCCTGGTCAAACAGATATCTTGCAAAAAGCTCTCTTGGATGAAGCAAATCCCATGAAGGTGATGGATGAACCAACAAAGGCTGTGTTAACAAATATAGAAGAAAAGAAAGAGGACAGTGATAAAACTGCCAAAGAATTAGATAAGGTAATAAAACTGCCTCCTTTCTATCTTTCCTTAATCATTGGTGATAAATTAGTCCACAACTATATGGTAGATAGTGGAGTTACAAGCTCTATCATGCCCAAAAGGATAGCTGACCAATTAGGACTAAAATACTAGCCCATTGAAAGAGGCATTTTCCAACTTGATGGGATGTCTATGGGTACTATAGGTGTGATTAAAGATGCAAGTGTCACCCTTCATGCCTGTCCTAATTTTTCCATTTAACAAGATATCTATGTCATAGATTTACCCCCGTACTTTGCTATCTGTTTGTCTAGAGACTTTATTGCAAAGATTGGTGGTTACTTGTTATCCGATTGGTCTCACATACTTTATAGGACTAGATATGGCACTAAAGTAATAATAATGTCCAAGTTACCTTGAAAAAATCACATAGAACCCTATGTACCCAATGCTGTCAATGCAAATCTACTTGCATTTGATAAGGAAGAGTATCATATAGCTATTGAAAATTGAACCCAGCTAGACAATGTCTCAGATATTCTTCTTGATGAATGGGCATTAATTCAAACCTATGAAAATCAGTTTTATCATATGAAAAATGTTGACCTAGGGACCTATATTATGCATGAGCAAAATGAAAGCATTTCCAATCTAGTCAAACCAGAGAATCAGTTGGGAAAGTCCCAAGATCAGCTATGGAGCATGTTTTTTGATGGTTCGAGGGGTAAACAAGGTGCTAGTGGGGGTGTTATGTTAGTCTCACCTAAAAATGAGAAGTACTATGCCACTTTTAGATTCAGTTTTTCTTGTATCAATAATACAATAGAGTATGAAGGGTTGATTCAAGGATTAGAATGGGCAAGAAAATGTAGTATTAAGTGCTTGAGAGTGTACGGTGATAGTGAATTGGTAGTAAATCAAATTAAATGTTTGAATGCTATGAAAAATGATATTCTAAAGTCTTGTAGATTTCGTGTTTGGGATTTACTTGAAAATTTTGATGCATTTAATATACTGGCTATTCCTAGAAACAAAAACCAACATGCTGATAGACTAGCAACTGTAGGAGCTCAGTATGATATTGTAAAAAATGTTTCAACACATACTGATCAGTAGCATATTAGGATCATTACTAGGCCTTCAGTTCTTGATAATGATATTAATTGGCAAGTTTTTGACAGGGATGAACAAATTCTACAATTTTTGCTTGAAGAAGATGTTTTTGCCAATTCTAACCAGCACAAGTATAAAAATTAGTATGGTGACCAGGTGATACAATTAAAAAATAACAAGTTGCCTAAAGGTTTAGTAACACTAGAAAGTGTTTTCAATTCGGATGATCAAGTAAAAACTAGTAAAGCCAACTTGTTGGTCAAAGAAAACTAGTATGTAGAGCTGGAAATTGCATTGGGTAAATGCTTTAAATTTGGCCAAGTGAATTTTTTGAAGAAAAAGAGTCTTTTCTTCATTTTTTCCAAGAATTCAATGATGTCTTGGCATGACAATACAATGATTTGAAAGGATTTAACCCAAAACTAGCACAACATACAATAGAGCTGGAACCAGTAGCTAAACTAGTTCGGCAAAGGCAAAGACCAATCAATTCAAAGTTGGAACCCTTGATGCAAAAAGAAGTTCTTAGGTTGATTGAGAGAAAAATTATTTTCCCTATCAAACACACAAGTTGGGTTGCTAATTTGGTCCCAGTAAGGAAGAAGAATGGAGAGTTATGATGGTGTGTGGATTTTAGAGACTTGAATCGAGTCTCTTTGAAAGACAAGCACCCGCTTCCATCCATGGAATAGATTTTGCAAAGTGTATTAGGGGCTGAAAGGTTCTCTTTATTGGATGGTTATTTGGGTTATAATCAAATACTAGTAAAGGAAGAGGATCAATTTAAAATAGCATTTACAACAAAATGGGGGACAATGGCATATAAAAGAATGCCATTTGGATTGTCCAACGCTAGAGCTACCTTTCAGAAAGCCATGAAAATGGCTTTCAAAAATTTGATGTATAGGTTCATCTTGGTTTATTTGGATGATGTCGCTATTTATTCACAAAAAATAGTAGATCATATTGATCACTTAAGGCATATTTTTGAGCAATGTAGAGAATTTGGCATCTCATTAAACCCAAAAAAGAGTATATTTTTTGTGCATGAGGGGAAATTACTTGGATACATTATATCTAAGTCAGGCATCACGGTGGACCTTGAATGAGCTACAACAATTATGGAGTTGTCTTTACTACAACACAAAAAGGGCCTTCAAAGTTTCATTGGCTGCATAAATTTTGTGCAAAGATTTCTGCTTGACATTGCAGCTCTTCTCAAGCCATTAACAACCATGCTTAAAAAGAATGCAATTTTTGCATGGACAAAAGAGGCCAAAGAAATTTTTTAGGCCATCAAAAATGCATTAGCAGCAGCATCTATCCTAATCAATCCTAATTTTGGTAAAGATTTCATTCTTTATGCATATGGTGGTTATGTTGTGATTTTAGCTATGCTGGTACAAGAAAATGTAGAAGGATTGGAACAACCAATCACATTCTTCAGCAAAGGATTAGAAGAGTATGAACAAAGGTACAATTTTGTTGAGAAACATGTCCTTGCAATTGTAAAAAGCCTTAAGAAATTTAGATACTTGTTGACACATAACAAGATCATTTTGCATGTCACGCATCCAAGTGTCAAGGAGTTCCTCCTAAGTAAGGATCTGAATGAGAAGAGAGCTGGCTAGATAACACGCATCATGGAGTATGATGTGGATATTCAGATAACCAAATTGGTTAGAGGAAAGGGATTGTGTGAACAAATTGCAGATAAAGACATTTCAAAACTTGAAGAGCAAGAAAATACAATTTTGCTGATTGGTGTTGCTAGAAACAATGATAAAACAACAAGTTGGTTAAAAGATATGATACATTTTTTGAAAATTATTCAATGCCTAGCCACCTTAGATCAAGAAAAGTGAAGATATTATCACTTGCAATCAGTCCCTTTTGTGTTAATTAATGACATTTTATACCAGAAAGACTTCAATGGAGTCCTTCTCAGATGCATAGATTCAGATCATATTGCTCAAATATTGCATGAATTTCATGATGGGCATTCAGGAGGACATTTTTCTCCTAGGAAAACAACCTATAAGATTCTTTGAGCTGGCTATTATTGGCCTGATTTGTTTAAGGATTGTCATGCACATGTTAGAAAATGCACTAAATGTGCCATGTTTGCAGGAAAAGAGAGGCTGCCAGCTTTCCCTTTGCAACCAATTAAGATAGAACAACCCTTTCAAAAATGGGGCGTTGATTTTATAGGGCCCATTAATCCTCCATCAAGTGCGGGTCACAAGTGGATCATTACAGCCATTGATTATTTCACACACTGGACTGAGGCAACAATGTTAAAGGATGTAAATGAAATAGCAGTCCTAAGTTTTTATGATGACATTGTAAACAGGTTTGGAGTGCCTGATTTCATTATTTTTGATAATGCGCTTGCTTTTATTGGAATGAAAGTCACTGATTGGGGCTTTAAACATGGGATATATCTTAGCACAAGCTCTAATTACTACCCATAGAGTAATGTATTAGCAGAGTCTTCCAACAAGAACCTCATAAGGATCATCAAGCGCAATTTGTAAGAGAATCAGAGAAATTGACATTCAAAATTGATGGCTTCCTTATGGGTTGATAGGATCACCTCAAAGAAAGTCATTGGGAACTCGTGTTATAGGCTTGTTTATGGGAAAGAAGCCAAATTTTCAATTGAGATAGAATTACCAGCTCTTGATCTTGCTACATAGCTAGTTCTGTTTGAGGAAGGTAACCCTATGCTAGTGCGGTGTGCCAGGCTAATGGAGTTGGAAGAAACCAGAAAAAAAGCCATGAAAACTATGGAGTATTAGAAAATGTAGATAAAGAAGAGCTTTGATAGAAGAGCTCAAGCTTGAGAATTCCATGTTGTTGACATGGTACTAAAGTGGGATGTTTTCAAGAGTAGGCCTAGCCAACATAGTAAGTTTGATCATATATGGGCTAGGCCATTTCAGATTGCCAAGTGTAAATAGCATAATGCTTAGCAACTAGCTACCATGGAAGGAGATGTACTACCGATCCCTGTGAATGGGATCCACCTCAAACCATGCTTTGAGGTATGAGTTTTAGTCATACTTTGTACATACTAGGTTAGTTTCTCTTGTTTTCAATAAATGCATTTGCATTTAGTTTAGTTTTGATTCTATTCTAGGTTAGCTTCCTATTTTTTTTTGTAGTTCAGTTCAGTCAAGTTGCTGGTTTACATTGTTACATAGTCATATCTGCCCATTTCATTCATGCATGCATAAATATGTGTGCTTAAATGCATACACATATCCAACATACAAACACATACACACATACATATCACTACAAATAAAATGTTTGGCTACCAGACATACATATTTTCATACCCATGCATACACTACATATATGCATTCATTTAAACACATACATTCACCCATACACAAACCAAATGGTCAACTATGATGGTTTCGAATCCTAAAGTTGACAGTTGAGTTTTGACCATACATATCCGTCAATTTAAGTTTCCAGTCTTATTAAACTCATGAGCATACAATCAAAAATGAACCAACAACTTTAGAAGTTGCTTTGTGTCAGGTCTAGGTGCAAGGAATGCATAATCAGACTCTATGTACAAAGAATAAGGATAACTAGAATAACTTGTCAAATGTCAAGCAGGTAGACAAACAACAGAGGTTGCCAAAAAATGTTACTAAAATTTTGCACACATGTAAAATTTAAGTATGCATATGAGAAAGTACATAAATGCCATTCATTTCACTTTCAAAAAATAGAAATGTCCTTGTATTATTCATTTTTAAATATACATTGATGTTTTCAAAACAATGAAATGAATTGATATGTTGAAAAGAAAAGACCTCACACAAGCCGTGAGTATAACTTATTTTTATTTCATAAAGGAATACACAAATAGATAAGATACATATGAATGAAAGAAATGAGAATAGAGATAACCAGTCATTGCTTGTTGCTTTGACTAGTTATGGATTCCGTGGAGTACTCATCCAGCTCCAAGCTCCATGTTCTCCAACAAATGCAAGAGAAAAATGAAGGAAAATGATGTTAGATCCCGAAGGATCTAATAAATGATTGCATATCTCTACACACATATTATTTGTTGATGCATTTCATTACAAAAGAAAGTAAGCAGTGACATTGAAATCTAGTGCTAAAAGAAATAAGTCATTTGTGAGTGTCACGAGCCTATGCTCAAACCTCAATAAACATGCAACAGGATAGAAAAGATTACAAAAAGAAGTAATTATTGATATCATGATGAAATATCACAAATTCCAAAATAGAAAACATGCATATCAAAGGATAAAATAGTGATATAATGCAAGGATGGTTGCTTTATAGTTAGAAATAGACACTAAGAACATTGACACTAAGAACATTGAATATTGCCACTGGAAATGATATTCAAACTTAGTACATTATTGGTCAAGCCCTTCCATGTCTATTTTCACTTGTCACTAAGGATCAGAAACTAAGCATTAAAAGGGAGATTTGTTGGACAATCTCTAACATAAAACGTAGCAGGGAACATGAGTCAGATTCAAGCTGTTACTAATGCAAACATCATTCCTCTACTTTTATATTGGCTGGAAAATGAATTTTTTTTCATAAATAGGGAGGCAACGTGGGCCATTACCAATGTCACTTCATGTGGAACTTATAGGTAGATTAAGTTTTTAGTTAATCATGGCTGTATAAAGCCCCTTTGTGAGCTACTCCCTTGTCCAGATGCTAGAGTTGTGATTGTCTGCCTTCAAGACCTGGAGAATATACTCAAATCTTGGGATGGACACAATACTAGATATGCTACATTACTTGAGGATGCTGGTAGCTTGGAGAAAATTGGATCACTATAGGGGTATGAAAATACTGATGTCTATGGCAAAGAAAATTGTATTTTTTGTTTCAAATTTTTGCTAGGAGAGACAGATAAGGACATCAAATGTATCTATGTGAAACAAAAATGATATATATAATATATTAGCAAAAGAAAAAAGAAACCCCTACAGTCACAAGTATTCAAGTTGAAATGTAGTTAAAGCAACAAACATCTTCAGCAAGCTTAGTAACAATGTCATCTTTCAAATATGCCACAACTGAAGAAGATTGGAAGTCAGCTTTGAATAATCAATAGGTCTGAGACAAAAGTTCATGTGATGGCTTTTGGCTTCATTCAAAATGGACATAGCAATGTGAAAGTAAAAATGGCTTCATAGAATGAACTGAATCCTAGTGGCAAAGCAATTGCTAGTACTGTTGTCAATCAAGAATATGCCTGTAGCAAGATGTGAAATCTAGCTATCCTGCTAAAATAATGGAAGCTCTCTCGGGTGGTGGGTTATCCTAAAATGAGAGAAGAATCTCTAGAAGCTAGGACGGTTCCTAAATTGTGATCACCTAGTCCTAAATTATACTTGAGATAAGGGTAAGAAATGAATGAATGAACAATGAAAACTAATCTAAATGAGGTGTTACACCAATGGTTTTGAATGTAACTTTGACCACTTCAACACGATCTATGAAAAGACAATTGATCCACAATACTCAAACAATTACGTAATCACAAAAGTGTTTCTATATAAGGATTGGAATCTCTTGCTTTGAAAGGGATACCTAAGTTTCTCCAATTTTTTGCAAGAAAATAAAATCACAAACATAGATCGACAATCACATGTATCATGACTCAAATATGCAACTAGGAATGTAACTATAATGAAGGTGAACACAACATTAAAGTAAGAAATTCACAAAATTGCACAAGAATCTATGAGAAGGAACTGCTGAATCTCTATAATCAATGTTGGAAAAATAATCTCTGCTACAAATGCCCTTACAATCAACTCAAAATTTGTAATGTGAAAAATTCTAAATCCAAAAAAAAGTCCTTCATAATGAGTTGAAGGTACAATATATAGAAAAATAACCCTAACTCAGATTCCAAAATCATGCCTAGGAAAAATAACCAAAAAATGATGAAAACAGTGAAGGAGCCTCTTAAAACTACACTCAACCACCTACCCAACTGATGGATAACTCAAAACTGCCTCTAACTCTCAAAATCATGCACAAAAAGATCAAAGTCGGATGCACTAAGTAACCCACAAAAATAGCATGTGAAACTGTTATTAATTTATACAACATATGCATAAAATAAGCCCTCAATCTGAACTGCATGCATAACTGATCATCACTGCTCCATGAATAGCTAAAAACATCATCAAATAACTCACAAACTAGTATGTGGAATTGGAACTAAACTTACCCTCAATGAGTAACCCTTGTTCCAAAAATAGCTTTCCCATTTTCTCTCCTTGCATTTAGGCATTAAACATTTAAAATTCCCTTTAAATAATAAAATCAATGATTTTATAATTATAATCACTTGATTTATCATTTTTACAATCAAATCTTTTATTATATTTAATATTAATGTGTTTGTCTTCTATTTATCAATTTTTTTAAATTTATAAACACATTAATATCGAGTATAATAGAGAGAATTAGTTCTTCTATTTTTATTAATATTAATATTTTTGTTTTTTGTCTAGTTAAAACATATTAATAATAATAAAAATAGAAGAATATAATAGTTTATAAAAAACTCTATTAGTTTTATATGTATAAGATTATAATTGATATAATTTAATTTCATACATTTAAATCTAAAAATAGAGTCTTATAAAAAACGCATGCCTATAGTTTATGGCATGGACCCAAAATTCTATTAAAAATAGCAAAGGCAAAATACGTCCAAAGACATAAGGAAGGTAAATCATTTTGTTGTAGTCTCATTTGATCATCCACGCTTATGAGAAAAAGGGCTCTCATCCAAACCCTAGCTGTGTGGAGATTTTGCTACAGGTTTGCCTCTTACTGGTGCATTTCGGGTGCCATATTTTGCCTCTTTGGCTGTAGGTTCTTGTGATACTTGCTGAGGACTCCATATTCTTGCTTTCTTTAGCAGATTTTCTTTGATATTGGGCATAATTTGGATGCCATTTTTCTTGCTAGGAATTTTCATGGCTGTAGTCATTTTTTGGTGAGCATGAGTGGTTATTCCTTCTCCATATGGGTTTTATCTTTATGTTTGCCATGTGCTTGTTGAGAGAGGCTATTTCTTGTTAGCCATGGCTATATTTCTTTGGCAGCAAATTATGATCTCTGTGTTTTTTCTTGGGCTCGAGTTGTTGGTTGATACTGGGCAGCGTTGAGATGACATTAAACACTGGTATTTAGCCATGGATTCTTGTGATATTTGCTGAGGATATCATATTCTCTCTTGTACATGGATTGCATTTTTGTGGGTTATTTGGGCATCCGAGTTTCATCACTTGGATGTTGGGTATGAAGCCTTCCATGCTTGAGCTCTACGTGCTGGCTGTTATTTGTTCCTTGGATGCCATTTTTCTTGTTGGGACATTCCTGCATGGCTGTGAGTATATAATAGATTTCCCATAATTTGTTTATGCATTTGATAACCCATAAAATAATGCCATTAAATCTGTATATGAAACTAGTAATAAAAATTATACTACTGTTGTCTTTCTTCATTTGATGTATAACCATAAACTATTGCTGAATTTGAAGACAAATACTGGGTTTTATTTCTTTTGAACAAGGGTTTTATTCTCTTCTTAATACTATCATAAATGACGAACATAACTTCTTTGTTGATAGATGCCCTCCATGATTTGTATGTAAGATATGTAAAATCATGTAACATAACTTTTTTTTCATAAATGTAGGAAACAAAGATGCTGAATGTTATGAGTGCTGAATGTTTATCAACTAAGAGAGATTTTGAACTTATTCATTTTCTGAATCTGAATGGCACACTCCATGATACGTATTCATCCTTGCTAATGTTTTTAACTTATATATTCTCCATCACATTGTTTATTTGGTAACTATAATATTCATTTGGTAATAGTAGCAGTTACCGTTGTCTTCCTTTCTTCTTGATATAAATATGACTAGCTGCTGGTTAGCTGAGATGTCACTGTTTCCCTGTCATGGATGGTTATAAAAATAGTAAAAATAAAAGAGTTTCTCCTTTATTTTTAGCATTCTATCTTTGATCTTGATATTTGACCCATAGCCATTTTCTTTCTATCCTGTTCATCATGTTTTAGCCTTTATATGCTAATACATATTCCATCATACTGTTCGTTCTTTCATAGATTAGATCATCATTTGATGAACATGAAGTACATGAAAAAGAAGGATATTATGGACCCTTGCATCTATTGGAATCTTTCTGTAAAAATCTTATACTTACTTGATCTGTCATATATCAAGAAAGAGTTGTAGCATGAAAAAAAAATAGAGTTCTTTCCATCCAAATTCTGCTTTCTATTGCTGTAATCTCTCTACTAGTTTGCTCATCAGTACGCATTAATAATTTTTTGATGTTGATACTCTTGTTTATCTACATTATTTTTTCCTGTAGTAGATTTCCCTTCTTTTCCTATTGATTTGGCATTGATAATTAATTTTGATTTACGTTGTGACTGATTATATCTATATTTCTCTTGATATATGCTTAAACATACTTGCAAAAATACTTGAAATTCTTTTAACTTCAGATCTGAAACCTCACATGTCCTTCATGATTCAACCAGAAGGTCCCATACCTAAAACTTATGTATGCCCCCTCAATAGCCTCCTCTCATCCTTTTCCTTTTCTGCTACATGATTCAACCAAAAAGGTTCCACGCTTGTAGTGTATGCGTGTTCCTTCAATGATCTCCCCAAAGTCTTTGGTCTTTGACCCTCCTTGATTTGACCAAAAATTTTCATGATTGTAACTTATGGACGTCCTTTCAATGATCTCCTCAATATCTTCAATTAGCTACATTGGTTTAACCAGATGGTCCCATACCCAAGCTTATGTATGCCCCCTCAATAGTCTCCCCAATATATTTTGTCTTTGCCCAAACAAACTCAACCAAAAGGCTTCATGTATGTAACTTACGCATGATCCTTCTATAGCCTCAAGTCTTCATACCTGTATCTACACACGGAACAAAATCATTAGTAAAAACATGTTTTATCTTCTTCAGATTGTTCTTGCCTTCTTGTCTTTTACCATAGTTATCTGGATAACCATTTTGTATAAACAACAGAGTATAGATGATAGGAAAGTTTTCCATTGCTCAGTTCGTATCAACTGACCCATTTCTTTGTTCATTTTTTGTAGGTTTACTCCTAGATGGAGATGCAAGATCAGCCCTTCGGCAAGAAACCTTTCATTCATGCAATGGATGCCTTTCATTTTATCTCCTTTTTAGTACTTTTTTGTTTGTACAATGTGTTTAATTTAGATATTTATGTTAGGAGTTGAGAGCACCAGTAATATCTGAATGCATTGTATTCAAGTACTATGTAAGCACGAACACTTTGTAATTTTTTTTTTGAATACTTTGAATAAAAAGTATTATTTTTAGCACTTGTATCCTGAAAAAGTGATCAATTTTCTTCTTTATGATTCCTGTACTTTTCTTACTGCACTCTTTTAATTCTGTATTGTATATTCTCAACAGCTAAACACACTTAGTCAATAGATAGAACATATTTAGTTTAGCGTAAAACATAACAATTTAAGAGGAATGTTAAATTGGTAACAAGTACTTCATCACAACATTAGCAACCAAATAATGATCTTTAAGTGATTAATGATACAAAAAATATAGATCCAAAGGAAGTTATTTCATGCGTAGCTTGTCAAAGAACATTAAGCAGGCATAAAGAGAAAAGCAATAACAAGAAAAGATATACAGAATCTAAAAATGAAAGAGATTCTTGGTTTTCCCAAATGAAGATTCTGAGCTTCTAAGAGTAAAATTAATGAATATTAGAAGTTGCAAGTCCCATTCAATTTTTAGGATGGTCATAGAAAGTAGAGTCAAGGGTGCTGAAAGAAATGGGAGTTCATATGAGAAGGATGTTGTTAGAGTTTTTGTTTTTGAATTTTGGTAGACGTAGCTAGTTCTAAGCGAGTTCTCAAAACTGGAGTATGTGGAGTCCATCTCAAGGAAGGAACCCACATTAATAAAAGCTCGATGAGTCTTGGCACTGTAATCAAAAAACCCAGAAAAGAAAGTACTTCAATTCTCAACAAACAGAGGCATAGTGTCTTGTATATGATGGTTGCACTTGGGTACAAATGGGCAATAAGTCCAATATGAATACTGGTGTTGGAATTAACTTTCGAGATGAACATGGATGTACTACTCTTCATCAAGCTACATGCTATGACAGAGCTATTGAATCTATGATAGATAGGAGTAACATCCAAAAAATATGACTTCCAACAAATACATTAACAACAACAACATGATGCAAAATCAAAACAACAATCAATAAATAACAAGCTAAGCATGTATCCAGTAAAACCCATGTGCAAAATTTTTGAAATTGGAATGTACATCTTTCAAAAATAACATACCTTTTGAGTTCAATAGAGACGGCTTTAGCCTTAAAATCTAGTAAATCTCTCATGGTAGCAACTTTACAAAAAAAGCTAGAGAAATCTTTGAATAGAAGCTCTTCTAATGGCGGCACACACAGACTAGAAAAACCTCATTTTCATTCATGCGAGTTCATCAAATGCAAAATGATAAAATGAGCAAGGTTTAGGGTTATGAAAACCTTATAACGTGCCCCTTTTCCAATTTCATACTCTTTTTGATGTCCACGAGTTGTGCCATGAGATTTTAACCCCTTTTAAAACTAAATATTTATATTTGTTATGACAGGGGGGTGGTTGATGTTAGGCCGTAGGGGTTTTGTATTTGTTATCTTATTTTTGCATAGGTGTAAATATCGTAAAGACATAATATTAAATGGTTTAATATTATTGTCTTGTTTTAAAATGCAAAAAAAAAGAGGGTTTTTGTTTTCATTATTTTTCTTTTGCATAAATATTAATGTAACAGATAAATATTTAAATGATGACTTATAAGTCATTAAATATTTTCCTATTTTTGACACAAAAAAGAAAATATGAGTCATTATATCCCTATGTAATGGTCTTTATGTTAGAAATCAATTGGGAACATTTAGAGGGAAAATAGGCTTTCTGGGGTCAGATTTGTTTTTACCCATTCAGTTTGAAGATATTTGTAATCAATTGAAGAGTTTGGGAATAAATTTTGATGAGTCATAGACCTTATTATGGATTAGTAAAGTCTTAGGTATCATGGGACTTCATTTTGTAAGTTTCTAAGCCCTATTTTTGAGGCTTTATTTATGCATTCAACCCAAAGTTATTTTGAGGGTACTTATTGAGTTTTGTAACTCATTATGGGCAATTCTGATTTTAGAATAGAGTTTTGGAGACTTCTTCTTTGAGTCTTAAGCTTTGTTACAGAGTCTATAATTCATCATTTTTGGAGATTTAATACAAGTGACAGTACTGTGATAATGCTTTGTGAAGTCCATTGTTAACCCTTTTTCCTTTCTACAAATTCTGTGTGCATCTTTTTGAATGATTTGATGGGTTAACTTGAGAATGTTTCACTATTCCTTGTCTTTCTATCTCATTCCAACACCTATTTTTAGGAAAGTATGTTTATTTGTAGGTTATGATATGTGTTTAAAGATGAAATTAATTAAAGTGAGGTGTTAGTTTGACCTCCTTTTGTTGTTTTAGTATTGGAACCTTATCATAAATTATTTGTGCAAGTCTTTATAGGAAGTTGTGCTTTATTTGCATTTCATATAACTATATAATCCTCTCAATCAAGTGTTTTTTTTAAAGTCTTCATAATCACTTTTGGTGTATCAATTCCTTTTCTTAGTTTAAGCTTTAGGTTTAGGTTTACTTTTAGTAGTTTCTTACCTTTTCCCCTACAAGTTTTCATTAAGTATTTTAGAGATTTTCACTGAAAGATCAAATAAGAGCCACCCTAGAACCCAAAGGTTTCATTTCATTAGCAAGTCTCACATAGTGAAATGAATCCCATGTTAAGTAAGAATTACTGAACTTTTATCAGTTCAGTACTGGGTGCAAATCCTGAAACTTAACAGTCACATGGCTTTATAAAAAAAATTGCGCAATAACTTTCCAGCATATTGTGTCACTTGTAGTATGAAAAAGTATCATACAGATGTTTTTTTGGATTTTTTGCATTATGATTATGTTTGTGATGCATTACTGATGTGTACATGTTGTGTTTTGACAAGAGGTAATTTTGACACTACCTATCAGAGTCCCCAAAGTGGAAGGGTTGCATGTTGTATAGTATTTGACTGATGATGAGCATGCTACCATATTTGCTATGGGTTTGTGATGGGTCATACAGATGCCTCATATATAGGAAAACCATGGATTTTTGACTATGCTGGCTAAGCAGGGGCACATTGATCATAACACCTTTCATCTACCGACTAGAGAGGCCTTGATTACATTGGAGGATGTGTATTGCATTCTTTGAGTGCCATGCCATGGCAAGCCAGTAAGTTTTTTGTTTAATTGTTCTTGTCATGTTTTGCAAATATTGATGTGGGGGATACTGATGTTAACCTTGGTTATGTCATAGGTGTACTATGATTAGACCCCAACAGAGGGGTGACTCGTGATGCAATATTTGTTTCATGATGTCACCATTTTAAACTATCATCTAGGTTGGAAGTGATTGATTGCTGAGTATGGAGTAGATTACCCTCTTCCCAACTTACTATTTTCGCTGGTAGCTTAGGCTTTAGTGACAGACAGGGGCCAAAAGGGCTTCCCACTAGGATGGGGACAATTGGTGTTTGATTTGATTGCATGGCCATGCAAGATGGCATGGGGGCCAACGATACTTGTGGAGATGTACCATGAGCTACATGAGATAGTTTATCACAAGGGCCACTCATGGGCATGCAGTGTAATGGTAGCACAGATCTAGACTTGGAAGCACATTACTATGATCTAACCATAGGTGCAACCTTGAGAGCAGAACCAACCATATATTTTTTGTTATAGAGGATTCGTCCCATAGACACATAGTGGGGATGTGACCTATTATCAGTGTATCTTTGATGAGCTGACAACATTCACACAGCGGCCTTATCAAGATTGCCGTAGATGGTCTAATGCATGGGAGTTAGACTATATGAGATGTAGCAGGCTATTGGTGGGTAAGAGTACAGATATAGTGGAATGGTTTGTGATCAGCCAATTATGGTGACAGTTTGTAGAGCAATAGGTAATATCGGTGGATACTACCACCTATGATTAGATGAGTTCTGATGAAGCTTGGGGATGGTTGTTGATGTTGGATTATTAGATAGCAGTACATGATACAAAAAATCTAGTGCTAACTCCCTAGTATTATCGCCCAGATGTGGTAGATCTTGCATATTTATATGAGAGATAGAGGCACCCATTTTTGTAATTTACAAAGCTTGATGTGCTACCTGTACAAGGGGGACATGGAGGTGGGGGTGGAGGTGGAGGTGGTCAATGGATGGAGGTTGGAGAGGGGTCCCGATTAGGGTGGAGGAGGACATAGGCATAGGCCATGAGGGAGATGGAGGGAGGTGCCACTGAGGCAACAACAAGCAAGGAGGGTGGAGGTGCAGGTAGAGTAGCTAGTTGGGGGTGATGAGCAAGACATGATGATCCGTGCCTTGGAGGCGGAGGTTCATAAAACTTAGTGGTGATTGCAGTTTGAGACCAATAGTTGATAGATGAGTGAGCATGGGTGGATGAGCTTCAAAGGGAGTGGGATGCAGTGAGGTAAGAGGCAACACATCATGGTGCACATGTTGCATACTATTATGCTGCCTACAGGGGTGTGGTGCTGCAAGGGCAAGGACTTCTTGACTACTCTGAGTGGGCTAGTAGATTAGAGGGTGCAGTATAGCCTCTAGATAGGAGATAGAATCCTCCACTAGGGCCACTACTAGCCACAAAGAGTGGTAGCCAGTCATAGGCTGATTATGATAGTTTTGATATTTTGATTGTACAACATGTATTCTTGAGATAGATATCCAGATTTTGGATCTCATTTTTGTATATGTACTGTGACACATTGAGATATATATATGAGATACTAGATTTGATTGGTAGTTTTGTGTACTTGTCTCAAATGGATGTTTCACCATTTTAATTTTCATGTGATGTTTCAATTTTTGTTTCTTGCTCATGTATGTGTTTGGTTGGTACTTATTCTCATGTATCTCTCTTATTTATGATTTTTTTAGCTCTCATGTGTATGATATAGACTTTATGTTTATGAAAATATGTGACACTTGGATAGATTCAATGTGATGTTTAGATTAATCCCTTGTGATGACAGGATAGCAAGATAGATATGAAATGAAAGATCAAGAAGGTGAAAGACATGATAAAGAAAGCAAAGAAGGATGGCTGATATGTCCACAAAAAATATGAAGAGGGAGCTCTCCCATATGCAAGAATGTAAGACTAGACTAGAAAAATGAACTAGAAATGTAAGCTAATATGCAAAGTGGTTTACTAGCAAGGGACACATAACAATTAGACTCTTATTTCATCATTGAGTGCTTATTAGGGACATCAAGAGATCATAAAACCATCACTAGTATAACTATGAGGATATGAATATGATTGATATTAGATACGTATGTGGAAATCTATTCTAAGCATCAAAGACATGTAAGTCAAGATAACTATGCGATTAGAATCCCTAAGTTTAGTATAGTAGGATTACACCTGCATTGAGGCATAAGTGCTAGGATAACCCCTGAGTGTGGTCTTGTGAAAAAACAATCAAGGATGATATGTTTTTAAGTCAAAGTGTTAAATAGGAAAAGCATGAATGCTTAAAACACTATAAACAGATAAAGTATACCCACAAGTAGAAATCAAGAAAATGTGCCCAATGCCCTCAATATTTCTAGTCAATGACATCCTTGAGAGACTATTAGGGAGGGAACAGATGGTAAGGAAATCATCATAGACAACACATAAAGTAAATAAAAATCAATATAGCTCAATTGTTTAAGTGTAAGTGCGTGCGTGTAATTTACTTGGCCATTTCTTCAAGACTTGATTTTGATAGTGAGAAATATCATGACATTGAAGACCATAGATAAACTATCTGAAAAGTGTTGGGAAACACTTAATGTCAAGTTGAGGGTAGTGTTGAGGAACACTATTTTCCTAATGCACAATAAAAACCTCAATAGGCTAAGTAGCTATGCCCCCAAGACGAAGACAAGAAACAATCCCAAGCTAGGAAGCATGTAGCGAAATGAGTGATTGAGATTGATAGACATAGGTGCAAGGGTCTCAAGCAATGCCTGTTTCTAGGTTTTTAGCACTTGATAGATTTCTTTTTTTTTACTTTAGGACTTTTTTCAATTTTTTTTTTGGTGATACATCAAAGTTCCTATTGCTAAGTTTTCATTAAGATGATAATTTTTTTAGGATATTTTTAAAATTTTTAAGGATCATAAATATGTATAAGGTAGCTAAGTAGTAAGCCTTTAAGCATAGAACATTTTTAGGTGTAGGAAATTAATAGGCTCTACAAGTTCTTCACCTTTAGGAGTAGATAGTTGATAAGCGCCAGACCCAAATGCTGCTATGATAATGTATGGGCCTAACCAATTGGGTTCAAACTTTCCCTTCTACTCTCTATGCTGTTGCTTTTTTGGATTTTCTCTAAGCATGAGATCACCAACTTGAAAATAATGTGGATGAACCTTTTTGTTATACTGAGTAGACATGCACTTCTGATAAGCCCTCATGTGATCAAAAGCTGCCTTACGACGCTCATCAGGAGTATCTAATTCCTGTATTCGTATAGCTCTATGGTCTTCATCAGTTATCAACCCATGTAAAGAGAATCAAAAGGATGGGATCTCTACTTCTAATGGGAGAATGACCTTAGAACCATAGAATAAAGAAAAAGGCGTGGCCTCTCTAGGAGTATGAATGGTAGTTCTATAGGTCCAAAGTGCTAGATTTATCTATAGATGCCAATCTCTCCTAGACTTATGAACTGTGCAATGCAAGATTTTTAGCAATGTTTTGTTGGAAGCCTATGCTTGGCTATTCCCTTGAGGGTAATAAATAGAAGACCAGTGTTATTTGATCTGAAACTTCTTGCATAACTATCTTAGGTCCTTGTTTTTGAATTGTCCTCCATTATCAGTGACAATAAAGGAAGTAATACCATATTGAAAAATGATGTGATTTAGTATAAATAGGGCAACATGTTTTCTTGTAGCAACATATAATGGCACAACTTTAACCCATTTAATAAAATACTCAATTTTTTTAATGATGAACTTGTGGCCACTAGATGAACTTTGGTGAATTTTTCCAACCAAGTCAAAGGCCCATTGTTGAAATGGAAAATATGTCACAGAAGGAATCAACTCATGTCTAGGAGCATGAATTAAGTTACTATGGAGTTGACATTTTTGACAAGACTTGGCATAAAAAACAACATCAGATTGCATAGTTGGTCAGTAATAACCTGCTCCAAGTAGCTTTCGAGCAATTGCAAGGCCATTAGAATGTGCCCTACAAATGCTGTCATGGACTTTGACAAGTGCCTTTTCTAACTCTTCTAGCTCTAAAAACCTAAGCAATGTTCTGTCTAGACCCTTTCTATACAAGTCACTAGAGACCAAAATGTAATATGAGGCATTGCAAAGGAATTGGCATTTTTGGTTGTGTGTGAGGTTCTTAGGAACAATTTGATCATGTAGGTAAGAGAAGATGGTGGCATAGCGGAAGGAATCATGACCTACAATAGTGTAGATCACTTGATTATTAGAGGAATCATAGGTAGGATAATGCAGTTCTTCCACCAGGAACTCAAATTGAGATTCATGTTCTTATAGTTGGAGAATAGATGCTAGAGTGGTCATAGCATCAACAACTTTGTTTTTTGCTCTAGGAATTTGCTGAAATTTCACAAAAGTGAAGTAGTTCCTTAGAGAATCTATCAACTTTTTGTAAGTTATAAACTTGTCATCTTTCATTTGATAGTCATTATTTACTTGGTTAATAACAAGTTGGGAATCTCTACAGATATGCAATTCAGTTATTCTCCATTCAAGAGTCATCTTGATCCCATTTGTTAAAGCCTCATATTTTGCCTTGTTGTTTGTACAAGGGAAGAAGAGTTTGTAAGATTTGGGAATCATATACCCATGAGGGGAAATAAACAATATACCTGCTCCAAATCCATTTTGTGTACGAGAACCATCAAAGAACATTTTCCAAGTTCTATCAGTAATGTACATAATTGAGGTATCTAGAAATTTAGCTTGTATGGGTGTTGTATCCTCTAGAGGAAAATTAGCTAGTTGGTCAGCTATGGGTTGTCCTTTGATGGCTTTATGTTTGACATAATGAATGTAAAATTCTAAAAGAATAATCATCCATTTAGCTAGATGACCAGTAAGTGCAACTTTTCTGAACATATATTTCAAAGGATCAATTTTAGCAACTAGGTGGACTATATGTGTCAACATGTAATTTCAAAGCTTTTGAGAAGCAAAGACCACTGCAAGACAAGCTTTCTCGATGCTGGTATAGTTCATCTCATAAGAAACCAAAATTTGACAAATATAATATATAGCCCATTCTTTACCAGTCTCATCACTTTGGGCTAATAGTGCTCCTAGAGAAGAAGCCATAGCTGAGATATACAAGATCAAAGTTTTTCCTAGAATAGGTGGCATCGAAACTGGAGGTTTTTTCAAGTAACCTTTGATTTGATCTAGACTTTGTTGACACTTGTCATTCCAGATGTGAGTAGAACCTTTGTGCAAATTCTTGTTGAAAGGTTGAGCTTTATCATCCAATTAAGAAATAAACCTTCTTATGGATTGTAGACATCCTTGTAGACTTCTAAGTTGACTGATATTTTTTTGAGGAGGCACATCCATGATAGCCTGGAATTTTTTAGGATCAACCTCAATACCTTTTGCTAAGATAATGTAGCCTAGCAATTTTCTAGAAGTGACACCGAAGGCACACTTTTTTGGATTTAGCCTAAGTTGGAATTGTTCCATATGGTCCAATATCAAACTAAGATCTTCAAGATGTGTATCTCTTGTTCTAGATTTTGCCAATGTGTCATCAACATAGTCTTCCATATTTTTATGCATGATATCATGGAATATGGTGGTCATTGCTCTTTAGTAGGTAGCACCAGAATTCTTGAGCCCAAAAGGCATGACGTTCCAATAGAAAGTACCCCATGCACATGTAAACACTATCTTCTCTTGATCAGTTGGAGCTATCTTAATTTGATTATACCCAGAAAACCCATCCATAAGGGAATACATTTCATACCCTATAGTCATGTCTACTATCATATCAATGTTTGGTAGCAGGAAATCATCTTTGGGGCATGCTTTGTTAAGATCTCTAAAATCAGTACAAAATTAGATGGTTTTATCATGTTTGGATATAGGTACAATTTTCAAGATCCATTCTGCATAGTCAATTGCTCTAATAAAATTTTCACTCAAAAGTTTTTCCAATTCTACTTTCACCGACAAAGCTACATGTGGATGCATCTTTCTTAGTTTTTGTTTAATAGGCTTGATATTAGGAGAAATAGATAAATGATGCATGATAAAGTCTGTGTCAAGCCTAGGCATGTTCAAGTATGTCCATGTGAAATTGATCTTTTTATCTTGAAAAAATTGGGCAAATTGCTCCTTTTCTTTAGCTGACAATGATTGAGCTACATGAATAATTTTAGGAGATTCCACCATCCCCAAGTTGATTGTCTATGTAGGCTCAATGAGAACCAATGATCTATGTTGAAAATAGCTTGGTAGACTACCAAGTACCTCATCCACAAGTGCCTCAAAGAGGGTTTCACCATTAGATATGTCTTTATTTTTACTATTTTTAGGTTCAGATACTGCCACAATGTGGTTTTTGTCATCTGATCATTTGTTTTTTCTTTTGATTTTATGACTAAGGTACTTGATATCTAATTCTATCATGTGAATTGTGGGTTCACTGGTGGAAGAAGTGATAGGTTCAATGACATTTAGGTAATAGGTGATCTCATAGTCATTTCAGAAAGATTGTATTTCTGGTGTCTGATGTCGAATAGACTAGTCTATGAGATCATGATGAATCAATGAGAGTGAGGTAGAAGCTTCAAGGTTATTGATGTGAAAAGAGTCATCTTTGGTGACATGCAAAGTTGAGCCTATAGTGAATGTTGCAAAGGTATCTAGATCAAGAATAGTCCTAGAGGTACTAGCATGACCCACTAAAGCATTTTGTGAGCCAAACTCATCGGACCTTACAGTAGACTCATCTACTGCATTTTATTGAATTTCATAAGTGTGAATGACATCAACCTTGAGTTCACAAGAGGTGTCTGATAAACTTTCCCAATCTGATCTCTAGTAATTAGATAGACAATATTTTGTCTAATACATCCATTATTAAAATCTTTAGGGTCAGATTCATCCTGTTCTAGCTATCTAGAGGTGGAAGCCTCATCATTATTATCGATAGTGAATGTTTCTTCTCCCCAAAGAAGAGAGGTTATAGGTATAAATTCTTCATCTTGCAAAGTGGCAACAATAAAGGGAGAATCATCATCCTCTAATTCACTAGATATGGGCACATTTTGAGTAGATACTAGCATATTATTCTGTATCCCAAATCCTAAGTCAATAGTTTCTTGAGCATCATGACCTTAAGTATGACTTAAAGGTTTAGCTAGAGTTATTTTGTGGCCAGTTAAGGACCCATGACCTTGATAGCTCATGTTTGCAAGCATCTTATATCTTTTTCCATATCATTTGGGAGAAATGGGAGTGGTGACTATAATATTCTCTTCATCTTCCTCTCCCCTATATATCCAATCTTTAATAGCTTATTCTTCTTTTTCTACTTCTAGAGGAACTAAGGACTATAAAAAAGTGACAATAAGAGTCATGGTAGATGCAAAAGGTTTCTTTTTGGTAGACAGCTTCCCATAAGATCAAGGGGAAATAGGTAGAGCAACAAGAGAGTACTCTAAAGTGTATTTGCCCATACTGAGACTCATCATTTTCATTTTTTGTTCACACTCTGCAAGAGACGATGTTGGCTCATGAGAAGAGTGATTATGTGGAACCAGTATTTTAGTAGTAGACAATGTGTTGATGGCCATTGAGTTGTCACCATGGATAACTAATTCAGTATCATTAAAAGAAAACTTGATGCATTGATGGTACATAGAAGGTACCGTTTGCATGTCATGAATCCATGGTCATCCCAACAACAAATTATATGCAAGGGGTATACTGGGACTTGGAAAACAACATCCTTCTCCACTAGACCAACTCTAATTGGTAGCACAATTAGACCCTTGGAAGGTCTTTCAACCTCATCATAAGCTTTTATAGTGATATTGCACCTAGGGTCAATAGAAAATTTTGACATGCCCAACTATTGGATCACATTAAAGGAAATAATGTTTAACCCTACACCATTGTCTATCAAGACCCAAAAAATGCAAGTACAAAAAATTTGGACTTCGACATGGAGAGAAAGGTTGTGGGGATGACTGAGATCTCGATCATCTTCTTTAGAAAAGGTGAGGTGATGAGGTGAAGAGATATGATTCACCATAGCTTGGAACCATTTCGCATCGATATCTATGAGAATATTGGTAGAGTGTAAAGCTTTTTCAAGGACATCCTTTTGCAAAGGAGATAACTCTAATAACTCACAAAATGGAGATTTGAGCCAAGGTATGCTATAATTAACTGAAAAGGTCATAGTTAGAGATCTTGGAAGTGGTTGGTTGTTTAGAAGATGAAGTATTCTTATAATCCTGGGTAAATTTTAGAACAACCTTAGATTTCCCCCTAATAACAACATTAAGTGGTTCACTTTGTGATGAAAAAGAATAGGCCACCTGAAGCACCACCTTAGGTCTAGAGTCATTATGATATTGAGGAACATCACAAATTTTTAAGACAAATTTAGGTCATTCATCTACATATTAGTTGTCATCATAATAACTTGCCATGTATAAATATTCAATGGGCTCAAGCATACCTATAACATTGTTTGTGTTAGCATAAACACAACTAATCTTGGTATCATGATTTTTTTAGCAGCTTTAGAGGTTTCACCCTTCTCATATTTTGATAAGGGTTTCTTGAAATCTTTGTGATCAGAATTTTTGGTGAGACCATCTATGACAACTTTTCCATCCTCAATAAGATCTTGATTTATATCTTTGAGCTTAAAACAATTTTCAATGTTGTGACCCTTTCTTTGATGGTATTTATAGATATGGTACTCTCTCCACTACGGGGGTTTAATGAGTGGGTCATAGGTTTGGGAATTATCTAGAAAAGCAATCAACTTGTTTGCAATTAGGGTTTTTCAAGACCACTTCATAGGGCTCAACCATTGGTGTGTAAACACACCATTTCTTGGTGAACTTAGAGCTTTTGTCAAGCATTTATGTTTTCACATTTTCTTGTTGCTTTGTGGCATAGATGGTAGTGGAAAGATTAAATGTAGGTTCCTTGGTCTTAGGAGTGTCCACTAATCCATCATTAACAACATACTTATTTTTATTCCAAGGTTTACCTTTGTCTTTACCATTTTCATTGTTGTTGTTGTCTTTGTTTATGACAATATCACCCCTTTTGATAGCAACATCTTCAATACGATACACACTCTCAACCATGGCATTGAAAGATGTGAATAGTTATTTCCTTATATAAAAGTATAATTTTGGTACAAATGCATTGACAAAAATATCAATTTTTTTAGCCTTAGGAACTTTCAGGGGATATCGAGAGTATAATGAACTCCAGCATTGAAGATATGTTGAGAAAGGTTCTCCCAGTTTTTGTTTGATGTTGCATAAGTCTAGCACTGTTATAGGATGTTGAATATTATAGGAGTATTGTTGGATAAAACATTTTGCAAGCTCATCAAATTTTTTAATAGGAGGACTCAATTTGGTGAACCATTCCATGGCTTGCTTTCTTAGACTCCTAGGGAATAACCTCATAAGAAAGGTGTCTTCATGCATAAAATCCATGCTAAGAGCATAAAAATTGCCTCACATGGTCATGAGGATCACCATTTCCATTGTATTTTTCATAATTAGTAACCTCTATACCCTTAGGAAATGGTAGCATGTAGAGACTCCTATCAAATGGAAGTGCACGTAGTGATTCAACAAATGAAGTTTTAGGTGGTTCTTTTGAAGCTTGCAGTTGTACAAATTGTTTCCTTAGTTCTTGTATTTCTTCCCTTAATATTTCAGCTTCAGTGGGTTCTTGTTTTGGAATTATGCACTCTATATAAAATCTTGGGGAAGTTTCCATCCTCTTACTACCATGTATCGAACGTATTGGTCTCCATTTTCCTCTAAAGCTCTAAGCATTAGTTTTTGAGCAAAGTCATCTTGTTGGAATTTTATAACATCTTCGCTAGTTACTTCTTCATCACTTTCATGATGAGAAGGGCTTGCACCCATGGTGACTCTAGGAGTTCTTGGAGGTGTGTTGTTGCCATCATTTCCATCAAAAGGATTTTAGGAGTAGGTCTCCTTGTTCCCTTCATGGTGAGTATAGTTATTGTTTTTATCTTTTTGATGTTCTTTCTCTGTAGTGTACATGGCTTCTAAGATCCTTTGATTTTCATGTGCTTATTCCTCTAAATGATATTGGACTTCATTGGGGTGTACCATGGTGACCAAACTATTCTCACCCTTAGGTGTCTCACAAGGTGTGCCAAATAGGTTTTCAAAATTGTAAAGTAGATTATGCCTAACATTAGCTATTTGTGTTTCAATAGGCTCAGGGTCTTCTACACCAGGCTTTTTGTGAGGATGTCTAGGTGGGGTTTCTAATTGTTTGAAAACAAAAGGGGTATGGCTACCATTCCCAACTTGAAATCTAGTTGTAACTGACATGTAAGAACTTGTCTTTGTTTAATAGGATGAGAAAAGTAAGTTAGATTTGAAGCTTTTACAATCAAGATTAGTCACTTGTCAAAGTGTGAGAGATGACTTATCAAACAATGCTCAAGAACTTACAACACTGGTGAATCAAATCGAGCGAGTGAGCAAGAAGCTCAATAGCAAGTAGCTAAAAAGAATGGTAATTGGATTTTGACAAGTGATTTATCAGTGATGTTTCAAGACTTACATTTGGCAAAATGAACCCATCTTTTCAACCTATGATAATTTCCTAACATACGGATGTGCAACTAGGATCTAGGAGATGGAAGTGATGCACCCTAGACTAGAAAAACCAGAACACAGATGCTGTTTTGGAAAGAAATAGCTCTAGGCAATAATTTCTCAGTTACCAAGTGACAATAGGACAACATAAAACTTTGTGCAATACACTTTGGAATAGGAGGGTGATACTTTTCTTACAGACGATTGTTTGCACAAAGCGGTGTGATAGATCTCAATATACAAGTGCGATATAACTCATAACATGTGGGTGAGAAAATTTTGGAAAATTATAGTCGTACAATATTTTTTCAAAGATTAGGCAATAAAGTGCCAGTTTGTGCGTACAAAAGACCAATTTTGACTCCAAAAGTTGTGTTTTAATCTTGACAATCAAGTGATTTTTTGAATCAGATAGTGTATGTTTCTAGTTTGTGTCAGTTATCAGCAAGGTTTGCAAATAGTAAGTGTTTTAACATGTCTCAAACAATTGAACAAGGGTAAAAAAAACCTTGCCAACACATACTTGTGATATCATAACAACCTTTCTACTAATATTACCATATTTTTTGATGTGCAAGAATGTTAACACTTGTCAACACATTCAAAAATAGTAGCCAAGCAATCTACCTTAAGTTCATGACTCATTACTCAACAACTTGGCCCATGCTTGATACTCCTTCACCTCACACCAAGTTGTTACCCACAAGAATATTAGTTTTGTCATAGAAGTGCCATAAGCACAACCTGTTGGGTGATGCGACGCGCTCCCTTGCCCACAGGTGGTTAATTATGTGGTGTTCCATGTTCACTAACAGTCATGGCTTTTGGTGCAACAACAAATGGGCCCTACAATTGGTATTAGAGCCTGGTTTTGGCCTGGTCATGGGTTCAAATTTCCTCGGTGCCTTCCTGACCCACGTAAGCACCTGGTATGCGCGTCGAGGGGGAGATTGTTGGGTGATGCGACACGCTCCCCTGCCCACAGGTGGTTAATTATGTGGTGTTCCATGTTCACTAACAGTCATGGCTTTTGGTGCAACGGAAAATGGGCCCTACACAACCAAGGGAACACATATGGTAAGTATATCTCTTAGGGTGATCTGGGTAGTCCACTAGGATCGATCCTTGCACCAAGAAGTTGAGTGGAAAAATAGGGTGGATACTAACCTAGGGTGTCTAAATAGGGCTTCAGTTCATAGTGTTCCTCTTGCACCCAATTAAGGGACACCCCACCTTATGGTGGGTAACAGACCTTGCGGTCACAAGAGCACCTTAAGCATTCTTGCCTAGTGATCTCCCTATGGTCAAAATCCCATAAGCGATCACACTAAGTGAAGACAAACACTACAGCTACCAAGGTTTTGTGTCCTTGATAGCCTTGAGTTTATAGTGGGTTGGAAGAGCCAAGTAATTTTCTTGTCCCCACTTGGATCGTTCCTCTCAGGTTGTTTGAGAGTAGGTCCTCTAAAGGATCCTAACTACCACAAAATGGATCCACTCCCAAGGGACAAGATTTTTGGTTCACCTCAAGGGTGAAGAGCATACTCTCCTACCTCGATTGTTTCCCCCAAACACATCAAGAAAATTGAATTACCCTCATGCTTTTGAAATTGAAAGGTGGATCAAGATTTTTGATTCATTGCAAAGATGAAGAGCATACTCTCCTATCATCAGAGAACCTCAATCAAAAGTTTAATGTGCCTAAAAAAAGAACAACTAGTAGATGTCACACATGAGATGAAAAAAAAAACAAGCAAATATTTGGTTTTTATGCATTAGGTAGCCCTACAAACAATTTTTAGTAACTGTAGGGCCAGAAAAATGGGCTAAATGCATAACATACTATGAGAAAATCACAAAACTCAATCAACATACGTTAGCACCCTCTAGTCTACCATGAAAGCCAAACTAATCAAAAGAAAGCAAACATAATTAAAAAACTCCTTTTTCCGTTTGTAGCTCCCATGTCCTTCTTTCTTCTCCAAATGATTGTAGCTCCAATTTGCCTATAGTGCACACAAGGTTGAACCTAAAGCCTATGATGTGGATAATTCCATGAGAATACTTGAAGTGTGATTTTATGTGAGAGAGAGAATGCAACATGCAAAGAAGTAGTGACTCAAAGATTGAAAGATTTGGACTTTCAAAACTTGATCATTCCGATCCAAAAATGAGAGGAAGGGTGTCCATTTTATAATTTTTATGTAGGGTGAGAGCATTGGATTTGTCACCTTAGACATGTGATGTGGCAAGAGATTCCTATGATGCATATGACAGAATATGCCAAAAGTAAGATTCTATGACACATGCAAGTCAAATTTGGAAGAGAATCTATGATGCGTCATAAGATTCCTCAACCCACTTAAAGCCAAGAATCTATGAGGAATAAACCAAATAGGGACATGCGTAAGAGGTAATAAAATTTGATTATGACAAATCTCAGCCATGTGTCAAAGGAGGATCCACGAGGTGTCACATCCAAGTGTCATGATGATGCAATATTTTATGGAATATTTGAATTAAAAATCCTCTTATTCCACAAAATAAGAATTAGTAGAAAATGGATTTAATGATGGAAAATGGAACTTAGGAAATTAAGAATTTCCATGGTTTTTAGATGATAAACCAATTAATTAATAAAATTAATTAATTGAGGATGATAATTAGGAAGAATAATTAGAAAGAATAGGATTAAATTATGGGTTATTTAATCCTATAGAGAAAATTAGTAGATAATTGGCCAAATTGATTAAATGAATGCGATCGTATCCTTTGACGAAAATGTGACAATGATGGATATGGAATAAGATGATGAAAAGGTAGACAAAATCCATGGTCAAATTAATTGATAGATCGAAATTGATAACATGCCAAGGACACATGACATGAATAAATTGATATGTAACATTTAATCGACATTGTAAATGCTATAGGATTGAAATTGATTGATAAGGTTGGATCATAATAACACTGATGGACATTGTCAATATTATTAAAATGGTTGATGATTCCATGATCTGACATTGAAAGCCTCAACAACATCAAATATTGAATGACATGAATGATATTTTGACCTAGCATTGAGAGCCATGATAGTACTAAGGTCAGATTGATAAGATTGATAAGTTGATAGGTTTCCAAGGCACTGAAAGCCACAACAATGCCTAGGAGAAGATAAATAATGATTGATTTGAGATGTTTGATATGTTTTGGGTTGATTAGGACTGATTTTGAGTGATTCTGAGTTGATTTGGGGTGATTCCGAGTTGATTTGATATGATTTCAAGTTGATTTGATATGATTCCAAGTTGATATGAAAGGGGATACAAATGACAAAATATGGTCAATCTGGCCAAAAGATTGAAGTTAGTAGAATGAGAAAATGGGACAAATTAGTATGAAGAAGTGATGAAGTCGTAGATGTGAATCATTTTTAAGCATCTACATTTTGCCCCTCTTTGATACAATGTGATTTAGAGCATTGTGTCAAAGAATACTAACAAAAAAGCAATAAAAGCATACCCCAGTGATGCGGTATATATTTATACCCCCTTGAGAAATTGACCAACATAGGCATATGATAGGTTTATTTCATTGACAACAGGAAAACAAAGCCATAGGAACTGACAGATCAAAAATTAGAGTTAAAACACAAAAGTTATGGCCTCCGAAGTGTAAATAAGCATTGCGACCAACACAGAAAGGGTCTTTGGAACAACCATCTAGGTAGTAGAGAGATATAAAAGGTCTTTGAGAGGAGTTTGAAGGTCATTTTCACTCTCTCATTTGGAAGAAAAGAGCTCTAGAGCAAGGAGGATGGATCGACTACCTAGGGAGCAACATCGTGGTGAATGGGTGCGAACCTTTCGACGACGAGCAGATGCTGGACCTTCGGTGAGTACATCGAGGCTGTCTTTGTACTTTTTACTTTTTTGGTTTTTTTTGCTGTATTTTGATGCTTTTTTACTACTTTTTAGGTACCTAGGAGTCTGTCGGGGGGAAAGGGGTTAGATAGGGTCAACCAGGGGTCTTGGGGCCAGTTAGGGCTTCCAAATGCCCCAACTGCGCCCAAAACATATCCAAGTGCATCAATGATGTAGTTGGCATTCCCAAGTGTGTCAATGATGTAGTTGGTATGACCAAGTGCATCAATGATGCAGTTGGGCACCCCAACTATGCCCTAGGATGTTTCGGGGCTCTGATTAGGGTCTGAATGGTCTCAGATCTATCTAAAACTTGGCACAAGTTAGCATAAACCTAGGGGGATGTTAGAAACATGAGAAAATGTAGTCAAGGTGGTCAAAATGCTGAGAATTTGGTAAAAAATAGGGCAGATGTGGGTCAAACTGAGGTAAATGCTAACAAGGAATCATGCAAAGGGCCCGAAAGGGTGCAAACGGACTCAGAATGACTCAAAATTTGGAATACATGTTCAAAACCCTAGGAAGAGTTCAAAACATAAGTAAAATTAGTCAAACATGTTAAAAAATTCAAACTTAGTCAAACTAGAGTCAAAATTAGTTAAACTTGGGTCAAAAGTAGGGTAAACTAGATGCAAACCATAGAAGGTTGACATAGGCTATGTGATAATGTAGGAGGAGCTACCCTTGTTATGGGTATGGGAACATAAACCATGAAGCCTTGCACTAAATCATTAGATGGAACCTGGTGAGTGAGGGATATTAGCTGGGTTGGGATTATATCATGTGACATTCATGCCAGAGGTGAGGGGTAATAGGGCTTTGCTGACAGCTTTGACGGAGAGGTGGCATTCAAAGACTAGTTCATTCCACCTACCGATTGGGGAGGTGACTGTGACACTAGAGGATGTATGTCACATCCTTAGGATTCTGATCCATGGAGAGCTAGCAGTGTATGACCTGGCTACAGGGCGAGCAGATCTACATCGACTATTTAGGTGCAGAGATGCAGAGCTAGGGATCTGAGATTATGAGATTGGATGAGACTTATTAGTGGCATGCCATGAGTGACTGATAGTTGTGATCTATTGGGTGATTGGTGGATTTTTGATACCTGATAGGCAGGGACATGGATTCCCAGTTGGATGGGGTCGAGTACTAGAGCAGATGATTATGGAGGGCACGACATTTGCTTAGGGCCCATGCATGTTGGGGATGTTATATTATTATCTGCATCAGGTAGCATATAGAGGGGGACCATCCTTCAGCACTGGTGGCACATTATTACAGATTTGGGCATATGAGCATATTGTAGTATTTAGGCCTCTAGTAGATCAAGTGTTGGTGGATGATATGCCATATGCTTACAGTTATAGAGGTGTCCTAGCTCGAGGACCATTGGGATATGTGAGGTATTTTTGCCATTAGATAGACACGATGACTCAGTTCTAATGGAGACCATATAGAGCTTGCCCCAAATGGGATGATGATGACATCCACTTACCATACTATAGGTAGGAGCGCTACCTCATAGGGCGCACAATGATTGGTCACCTAGTTATAGAGATGTACCTACCAGAGCAGGTGCAAAGAAAATTTAGGGAGACACAGGATGTACCTACAGGGTTAGCATTGTTTGCTCAATCTAGAGAAGAGGTATGAGAGTGGGGACCACCTATGAGGACACAGGTAGCATATGCACAGTTAGAAGAGTTACAACCAAGGCTATAGGGGGTAACAACAGATATAGCAAATGTAGGTACAGTAGTAGCATATGATAGGTGGTTTGCACAGCATCGACCAAGACCATTGATAGATCCAGCAATACTAGTACCTCAAGGGAGGCCATAGGATGAGGAGGATGATGAGGAGGAGGAGGATGGGGGAGAGGATGATGAGGAGGGAGGTGACACTAAGGATGATGAGAGGGGGATGGGGAGGGTGATGATGAGGGTGATGAGGATGATGTGGGGGATGATGAGGGTGAGGATGAGGGTGATGAGCATGATGTGGGGGGTGATGAGGGTGAGGATGAGGGTGATGATGAGGAGGCTGCTATGGGAGAGGATGAGGGAGCTGATGATGAGGAGGGGGATCCTATGGATGACACTGAGAGAGCATTAGTACCAATACAGGCAGGGCCTAGTCATTTAGATCTCTTGGAGGTGATTAAAGGGCTACAGATTCAGTTGGGTCAGGTTATAGGAGAGAGAGATGTGGTTACGGTGGAAATAGATTAGGTGATGGCTGAGAGAGATCAGGCTAGGGATGAGAGAGAGGCAACTATGCACAGGGAAAAGATGGTGGCACAGGAGTCTCAAGAGTTCATCAACAACATTAGGGATGCAAAATTCTGAGATCTGGCAATGATGATGAGCAAGGCTCACATGGAGGCACAGTATTGGTGAGATCAGTATGAGAGGGTGGTACCACTAGGGCAGAGAGTAGAGAGTTTTTGTGCATCGAGGTCTCATTCCCATAGGACATAGAGGACACAGAGCAGTGCAGGGGTGATGCGGCCTATGAGGCCACCACAGAGAGCAGAGGGATCATCCTCGAGGCCAGACAGAGACCACGAGGCTAGGGATAACACAGGATGTAACTGAAAGACTCACATATAGAGGGGCCTCTCTATGTTACTTTTTGGCTTCTATTATGTTCTTTCATGGTTCACACCTACAGGCAGTTAGTGTTGATGCAAACCATGGTCACATATTCTGATACTTTTGTGCAACATTTATGGGATGTACTTATGTTATGATGACTATATGTTATGGACTAGATGATGAATTATGTTATGATGCCTATATGTTATGTTATGAATATGCTTTAGATATTTTATGTGAATGAATTTATGCTTTTTGTGTGGACTTATATATGATGACATCATGTGTTGATTTATTGTATGTTAGGTGTAGAAAATGTCATTTTTTTTTTTGCCACATGTTTTTCTCATGAATGAATGCTTAATGTAATGTGAATGATATGGAAAGGATGTAAATGAATGCAAATGAAATGTAAAATTATATGAATGCAAATGAAATGTAACATGGATGCAAATGAAATGTAAATGTCATATTTATTGCTTTGGATAATTTTGATATATGCAGGAATGCAGGATGACAATATTTTTGGTGTATCAGAGTACGAGACCAAGGTAGTAGATGAAGAAGATGTAGAAGATCAAGGAAATGAGGTGAAGAATTGTTAGTATGATGGGAAGACTTTTGATTGTAGAAAGTACACTATATGTCAAATGGAGCTTTATTTTGATATGGCAAACAGAATGCAACACATCATGGAATAAAGGGCTAGAGCGCAAATGCAAGCGTTTTGTGTAAACAAGCACGATGCAGACAAAAATGACCTTGTCCTTCCTAAGGCATATATACATGCCCCAGACTCTCAAAGGTACATTGTAACAAACAGAAATAGAAAAAGATGACCATGAACCATCTTGTCCACTCTCATAGATCAATTTATATCATTGAGTATCATAGGGACATGATCAAAGAAAAAATAAAGCAAAAATAAATCACTCACTAAACAGCATGAGCCAACAACTATTCTTGTCCATTATTACATTCTTGTTAATGTTTTAGGTGTGTAGATAGTGTTCAACATGTTGATAATGTGATAGTTCTGGTTGTGGATTCAGTTGATAAGTTCATAGTGACTAGTTGGATTGATTGTTGGTTCATGTTGTATAGATATTGTCATTAGCATTCAAGCGTAGCACTTTGATTTTCAGTTTGCAAAGTGCAAGTGTTTATGTGAAAGGGGTGGTTATCCATAGTGAAAATGTGCAAAGTTTATTGCAAATTTTTGATGAGTTTTGTGATTTTTAGGGTTTTGTGGAGATATTTGATTTTTTTTGTGTAACTAATTTCTTTAGGTCATTTTACATTTTAAAGGTTTTTTTTAGGACATTTTATGATTTTTAGTGATTTTTTTAGGATTGTATTCGAATTTTTTAGGATTTTTTCAAGACATTATGTGATTTTTAGTGATTTTTTCAAGATTGTATTTGAATTTTAAAGGATTTTTTCAGGATCGTATAAGCATAAACAAGTGTTAGCTCCAATCCATTATGCGATAGGTCTAATGGATAAAAAGCACTTAGGGATATGCCCCCAGTTCAAATTCAAGCTTATGCACCATGTAGGTAATATGCCCCCAGACAAGACACAAATTATGTAAAAAGGCCAATGACAGAGTGTGTGCAGACTGGTGATGCTTGGTAAGATAACAAAGGACATTAACCAATTTAGGAGCCATGATAGGGGACCAAGGATGTCTTGCAATATGAAGGATATGATCAAGGAATGATAGAGGGGAAAAAAAAAAACTATATGGAATCCTGTTAGATGGAGGAGCAATAACTAGTTACACATGGTGCCTGTTTGCCAGGTTTTCACCATGGTACTTGCCCAAAGCGCCTGTTTGCTAGGTTTTCACTTTTGGACGGAATTTTTCTCTTGACTCAAATTTTCGTGCCAAGATGCCTGTTTGCCAGGTTTTCATCAAGGCATCCTTTTTTTTTTGATATTTTTTCATGACTTTTAGATGGAATCAAGAATGTCACTAACAAATGCTGAGAAGATATCTATTGTTGATGCTGCTAGCTGATGAGCTCTGAATCCATGACTGACCATAACTACATAGGATTTGTTCTGAGTCTGTAGCTAAAATCAAACCACTAGAAAGGTCTTGAGATATACCATCGTATACCATATGTAAGACAATGTCTATCTCTTGCGAATCAAGGCATTTGAGGATAATTGGGTCAATAGATGTATCATGTGGGATGTCATTGTTGATGACATATGCAAAGGCTTGTTGGATAAAGGATTGATTTTGGTTATTGGACAAAGTAGGTAGTTGGATTTGGGGATAAACAAAGGGATATAAGGGAGGGTTGGGAGGGTTGAGACCAATGACCTTCCGCATGAATGCTGATTGAGAGAGCTCCAAAAGACTTTGTGGCATGTTGAACACTGGAACACTGATACTCATGGCATCATATTTTTCATTTTGTATCAATGGGAGTTGCTTAGCTTTTGATTTTTTAAAGTCTAATGGCGCCTTTTGATTTTCACCAAGAGACCTATGCTTGCTATCTTTTTCTCTTTTTGCTTTGTAACTAGAAAGTGGAGTTGGCTCCCCAAAATATGCCAATGTGTTCTCTTTAGGAGAAACTACTTCTTTATGATCTTCAGTCATAATGCCTTCAAATTCTATTATAAGAGTTCCATCATTGTCGAATTGATCAAAAATTGGTGGTCCACGTTGGTCCCAATCCAAAGGTTCAGGATAACTTGAGGAGATGTCATCATCAGTGTTGAATGGGCTTTGGTTGAAGGTAGATATATGGGTAACTAATTCAACTGGGTCATTGGGGTTATGCTCAGAGGCTAGGGGATTGTTGGTTTCAAGTGGGATATCCTTAGATGCCTTTTCATCATTCAAAACATCCATAGTCTTACACATAGGTACCATAGTACTAGGAGGACCTATTTGTAATGGTTTAAATCCAAGCCCCAAACTAGGAGGTTGTCCTTCTGTAGTGATAGGTTCAATGATTCCTTGTTTCTGAGATCCAAGAGCAGTATAACCATCATAGCCTTGTTTTTGCATGATGGTAAACCCAAGTCCATACTTGCTATGAGATATCAAAGTGGGTTCTCATTCTACTTTTTCTTTCTCAATACATACAGATGTATTCTCATTGATAGAAGTATCATTCTTTGTACTAATGGGGGAAAGTGGTGACTCCCTAATGTGAGAGAATTGAGACATAAAGTACTCTCCACACCCATTGTCTTCAATCTTCATCTTTTCCTTGGATTTACTGAGTAGTATATCAGCATCCACATACTTAGAGGAATTTGTGGGTTGTGCTTCATTATTTGTTGGGATTTGGAATGCAGTAGCATCTCTTAGATTAGCACAAAACTAGAAAGGATCTGGATCACCAGGGATGGTAACCTCCATGTTATTATAGGAAAAATTCAAACATTGATGATATGTAGAAGGGACTACTTTCATAGCATGAAGCCAAGGGCGTCCTAGTATCATGTTGCAATTCATTTTGATGTCTAGGACATGGAACAATGTGTCTTTAGTAGTTGGACCAACTCTGACAGGTAATGTGATGATGCCCTTGGAATAGCGTTCATCGTCATCATAAGCTTTTATTGTGATTCTTTGAGAGGGATCCACATCATCTTCAGAATAACCCAAACTATTGACAACCTTAAGAGTACAGATATTCAATCTTGCTCCTCCATCTATTAAGACACGTCTGACTTTGGCATTGTGGATGAAGACTTCGAGATAAAGGGGATCATTATGGTTAGGTTTGTCCTTAGGAATATCTTGGGGTGAAAAAGTGATATGTTGTGACGCGGATAGGTTCCCAACCATGGCTTGGAACTGGGCAACATCCATGTTATCTGGGACTATTGACTCTTCAAGGGCTTGCTCTAAGATCTTTTGGTGTTGGGGGGATGCATGCAATAGGTCCAAAATGGATATTTTTGTAGGGGTTTTTTCGATTTGTTCAACAAGGCTATAATCAGATGAAGTAGGAGCAGTAGGTCTACTTTGGGGTGCAGGTCTAGTAGAAGCAGTAGGTCTAGATGGGGCTCCAGGTAGGGTAATCTTGCTACGACATGTAGTGACAACACAATGAGGGTCTTTAGCCTTCAATGTGAATGTGGATATGCGGAAGTCAGACTCATTAAAGCAATTGATGGTGTAGTCATAGCCAGTGTGTGTGTAATTCACATTACCTTGGGAGTTTGAGTTTGAACTTGAGGGTTTTTCTTTGTCATGATTACCCAAAGGATCTTTGAAAATAGTATGATCAAAGTTGGATGTTAACAATGATGGATCAATTGTGATTACACCATCATCAATAAGGTCTTGTATTGCATGTTTCAATTGGAAGCATGATGAAGTCTTGTGCCCTTTGGTGCGATGGTAATCACAATACTTTTTGTCATCCCACCAATCAACTTTAGTCAATGGTTCATCTTTGATTGGGGGTAATTTCAGGAAGTTATTACTCAGTAACTATTGTAATGCAGTCTCAAGTGGTATTCCCAATGGTGTGAATTTCCTGTCTTTGGTTCTAGGATGTCTTTGAGGTTTATCTTACATGGGAGTCTCAGTTTTCTATTGTGGAGCTGATGTTTGATTAGAGGTTTGTGAATTTGTAGGGTTTACACCTTTCAAAGTCAATTGAGGTTGTGCTATGCTAATTGTGCGAGCATCCACAATACCATCATTAGTCACATTCTTGTTTTTGGAGAAAATTTTTGCCTTTTCATTAGATGAGTTGGTGTTTGTGTTTTCTTTGTTTATCTTGAGGACTCCCTTACGAATAAGAGCATCTTCAATACTAGCCCCTTTTTTCATTAGTTTAGAAATGGTGCTTGGAATCTTGATTTTGAGTTCATACATTAAGTCTGGGACTAATTTTTCAATGCACAAGTGTACTCGTTGTTCTTCAGGGATGTCTAATGACCATTGACTAACTAAGCTTCTCTAACGCAGTAAGAATGTGATGAATGATTCTCCTGTCTTTTGTTTAGTTGAGCAAAAATTAGAAAGTGTCACCTCATTTGTGATGTTAAAGGCAAAGTGGGAGATAAACTTGTCTGCTAGCTCTGACCAAGATTTGATATTACCAGGAAGTTTGGAGTACCACTCAAGTGCAGGCCCACCTAAAGAATGAGGGAACAATCTCATAAGGTAAGTGTGTTCATCACTGAGTTCAGTACATGAAGCACATAATTCTCAGATGTGATCAATAGGGTTGCCTTTTTCTCGGTATTTTTCAAACCTTGGAGCTTCAAAGTGTTTTGGGAATGGAGGCATATATAGACTTTTATCAAATGGGTTAGGACATAGGTCCCTTTTCGTATATAGAGCCTATTTCTTTTGGACTCCAAATGCCTCGACTTGTTTGGAAAGTTGTTCGAATTGTTGTAGTAGTTCTTCATTGGGGTTTTGCATGATGGTCTTTCCTTCAAGTCTTTTGTGTCTATGAGTAGACCATTTGCTATGGCAAGAACTATGTCTACTTGGTTCTAAAATTTTTGTGTCTGATGAGTCTGATGAAGTGTCACTAGGTGGTGGAGGTAAGTTGGCACCTCAAAGACAGAAAGGTCCCTGTTGTTGGGGAACTTGTTGTGGTATTTGATGTGGCACTTGTTGTGGGATTGACTGTGATTGTTGTACCATGTGTTTTTGTTGTGCTGTATGTTGTGGTTGTTGTTGGGATACCTCTGTTGGTTGTATGTGGGACCATGTGCACACTTGTTGTTCTAGAGGCACATGTTGTTGTTGTAACAAATGTTGCTGGTATGCGATTTGTTGCTCAAGGCATTTTGGGTATTCCAACTATTGCTTGAGTTTCTCTTGTTGTTTAGAAAACATCATTTGTTGTTGTTGGAATTGCTACTGAAATTTTTGTTGATAAATTGTGTGTAAGTCAAGTGGGTCCATATGGGATTGCGTGTTAGGAATGTTGGATGTTTGCCCCACTTGTGGTTGTTGTCGTTGTGTTTGATGTTGTTGTTAATATGTGGGATGTGTTTCAAGTGGATGTAGACTTGGTTGTGCCTTGGAAGTGTTGAGTCCTTGTACCATCATAGGTTGTTGTTGTCGTGGGGGTTGACTAAGTCCTTGAGAATTGAACGTCATGTTTGTATTTTTGTTTTGGTACCTTTGTGTTTTAGATGTTCTTTCTTGCGACATCATATTGAATTGAATATGAGATGTGTCCCTATTAGGAATGGGTTTAATGTCAATAAGACTTTTCCTTTGTGCATCTATAGGGATGGTTGCACTTGATGTTTCACATGTTGTATTTATGAGAGGCTCCATAGTGTTTGATGTTGTAGCATGGGGTAAAGTTAGAAGCAAAGGTGTACTTTGTTGATTTGCCTCTAAAGAAGGTATGTCTAGCATCCCTAGAGCATGGGTCCCTTTAGGTGCATCTTGTTGTTGCATCATGTGACTAAAATCAAGTCTTAATGTCCTTTTGGGGTGTTTAGGGATTGGTGGTATTTCATCAAACAAGGGATTAACATTGATGTGTTCAAATGTACTTTAGAGGATTTCAATTGTTGGTTCTTGATGTGACCTTATAGGTGCCATTATTGTGTTTGAAAACTCCAAAGGTTGTTTTCACTTGTCTACGTCCAAATTTATCATGGGTTGGATTTTTTCAATTGTTGTGTTGGTTTGATTTTTGGACCTAGGACCCTCCAAGTTTGGGTTAAATTTGATAATTTGTTGTGCTGCCAAACGTTTGAAGTTCTTGCGAAAAATTTTGTCTTGACATGCCCTAGCCATTTCTTCATCAGTGATGCCATAATTAGTGCTAGAGTCATCACTTAGGTGTACAATACCTTGTTGTATGTTTGATGTGTTAGGTTGGCTGAATTCAAATGCATGTGATTGTTC
This sequence comes from Cupressus sempervirens, assembly GCA_028749045.1. NCBI lineage: Eukaryota > Viridiplantae > Streptophyta > Pinopsida > Cupressales > Cupressaceae > Cupressus > Cupressus sempervirens. The sequence continues at coordinate 477,568,774 of CM053786.1, forward strand.
ATCTTCAGGTGAGGTTGGTACACTTCCTCCTCTTGGTGGCATTGGCATGAATATAGGTTCAAATTCAGGACTCCATTGAACCATCCCATGTGTGGGGGAAGTGTTTGCAGGAAATCTCATGGTAGGTGTATTTTTCAAGGTTTGTTGTGCCATAGCTTGAGGATCTTACGGATACATGTTCAAGGGGTCTGCTAGTAATGGTTGTGATGCCTCGATTTGGTCTTCGTCAAAGGTGGGTTGGATTTTCTTGCTCTTTCTTTGTCTTGGATGAGGTTTTGGTTGTGCCTATGCCTCAAAAAATAAAGGTTGATAGAGTTCCTTGGGTCTCTGAGCTGATTGTCCCCTAGTAAGTGCTAGCATGATACCTAAGAGTGCAAATGCAATGGAATTTTTGAGTGTTTTGGGTGATTTAGAATGGTGGGTATGCAAGATGTGAGTGTTTTTGGGATTTTTAATTGTTTAGGAATGTTATGAAATGTGAGGAAATGCTAAATGAATTATGGTTTTGATGTGAAAAGTGAAAATGTCCTAGGGATATTATGCAAATACAAAATGCAAGGTGATGTTTTGAAGTTTGACTAGAGGGGATGAAAATGACTCTAAGGTATGAAAAATGACAATTAGGGTTATGTTTTGGACTTGTTAAGGATACTAAAGGTTGATGTATTCAAGGTATATCATGAAAAGGATGATGTTCTAAGGTTTTTAATGACGTTTGGGACATGCAAAATGAGGGTAAATGCTCAAGAAGGTAATTTGGTTGATGGACAATTTGATAGGGTTTGGTAGTGAAAATGATGCTAAGGATTTTGATCAATGCAATATGAAGGGGATATACCACTAGGGTAAGTCAAAATGAAATTTGGGGATTCTAGGGATATGATTATGTTATGAAAAGGGTATATGGAAATTTTTGAACTTAGATAAAACCTTTTGAAAATATTTTGCCTAAAAGTTTAACCTTGTGATAAAGGACTTTGGATCTTGACCAAAAACTGATAAAAGATGAAAAGATCAAATTGATAAAAGATGAAAAAGGTCAAATATATCAATACATAGATATATTTTGACCAAATAAAATGACAAGCAAAGAGGTAAAAAGACTAGTCAAGATCCATTATCTGTCAACACTAGGAGATACTCTAAGACTTATACTTTGTCTAGATTTTTGACTAAATTCAAAGGTTTTGGGGGTTCAAAATGATGTTTTGAGGACTTGAAATGATGGTTATGCTGAGAGGATATGTGATATGGACAATGAATATGATGCAAAAGGGGATTTTGGGTGCAAGATGTGGTTTTGGGTCAAGTGCAGAACAGGGAGGTCTAGAGGCTCGTAGATATAGTTTTTGGGTCCTAAAGTGTAGTTCGGAGGCCAAAAATGGTCATGCAGGTACCCAAGTGCACCTTAATAGTGAAAAGTGCACCCTAAAAGTACCAAATATGTCATTGATGCACTTGGAGCTAGTTTGGGTGCAGTTGGTAGTTTCTGGGCACAGTTGGTAAGCTAGGAAGAATGTTTACTGATTCTGGAGAGTATGGTTACCAAATTGACATGCCAGGAAGCTAAGATGCTAGGGTTGATGTTAGGATGGGTTTGGAGATGAAAAATGAAGGTTATGACATATATAATGATTTATTAAGTGAAGGTGATGAAGACTAGGTGATGTAGAATGCAGATCTGGGCAAGCTAGTGCAAGGGGAGCTAACCAGGTACCTAAGGACACTGTTGAAGCCCCAAAATGTTATCTGGAACCGAAAATTGTATCCCAAGACCATGAAGTGTAGCCGAATAGTGAATACTATGTCAATGATGTAGTTGGGGCCCAGTTGGGCGCAGTTGGTAGTTTCTGGGCATAGTTGGTAAACTGGGCTGAAACTGAGGCAATTCTGGGAGCTATTGTTTCAAGATTGATGTCACAGAGAGGTAAATAGTAGAGGACAGTGTTAGGGCCAGTATGGATGCTCAAAATGATGATTAGGACACCAATAATGATGGATAAAGTGGTCAATATGATGAATAGGTATGCAAGGATGCAAGGTGATGAGTGCAAAGTGTTGATTTTGAGATGAGAATGCAAAAAACTAAGGAAAGTAAATTGAACCTAAATGGATGCAATATGAAAAGTAATAGATACTAAATGAGGACTAAAAGGTGAAATATGAAGTCTATATGATTTAAGAATGAAGCTTGGACTAGGGTGAATGCAAGTGAAATCTATGCAAGTGTGAGATCTACGTTTTGCCAAGCACATTTAGGAGCGCAAGTCAACATGTTTTCCAAGGTTTGAGTGTGTTGAACCAAAGTTTGTAAAGTTTGATAAAGGTTGAAATGTTTTGGCAATGTCTGAGGTTTTGAAAAGTTCAAATGATATCCAAGGTGTAAATTTAAAATTTTGGCTTTTATCTTGATTATGTTTTACACACACGCAAGACACATTAAGATAAGAATAGCTGTTGTAAAAAGTTAACAAACACTCCACAACCTAGGCTTTTAGGACTTTATCCACCGAATTCCTACTTGAATCGAAGTTTAGATGCACTTATCCAGAGTGGACAACCTAGGATCTTGGCACCACAGGCTCCCCCTTACAGTGCACTCACTTCTTGGGGCTACCAAGATTCGCTTCCCAAGGGGCATGACTTCCCAAGGGACTGTTGCCTCTACTAAGCATCGCAAGAATGTAGGATGTCTTCATGGGCATGGGTGACCCCTTGAGCCAGTGGATAGAAAGGATTTTGGCCACTAAAACATGGTTTTTAGTAAGGGCATTCCGTTCGGAAAGTGAATGATAAACTTCTGCAGAAGGTCACCTAGCCCCGAGAATCGAGGTTTGATGCACCACAAGGGTACTGGAGGAGAGCTATCACACAACAATACCACCGACACAACTTTCACCTTAATCAAATTTTATATAGCAATTGGAACATTGACCTAGCTTTGGCCCATTACCACTTTGAGGTCATCCCCTGGCATACCCAATATCGAGTATCTTGGTCCAAGGAAGGCCTCCTATAGAAGTTACATGGATTTCTCTTACACCCAGGATTCACGAATGGTGAGGGGATAGGATACATCCAATGCAACTCCTAGGGATTTAACACTGTAGACATGCCAGGAAGAAAAGAAAAAGGTTCTTTTTAAGCACCAAATGAAATTTTATCTAATCTAGGAAATGCACACACATAGTTTCGGAAGACACACAAAGTCTTCAACAACGTCTTGCAAAGCACACAAATCAGTAGTTTTTTATGATCATATCTTCATCCAACGATCATCACATGCTGCAAATAGATCATCAGTAACATAAAAATCACCTAATCTATGTCCTAGAGAGTGATAGGAACTTGAAATGCAGATTTTGATTGGTGCATGTGCTTACTATGAACCTAGGTGTGCTCCGACAGTGCAAATTGCTTCCCAAAAGGCCAAAATGGCTCTGAAGATCCCCAAGTGCACCCAAATAGTGAAAACTACATCAATGATGTAGTTGGGGCCCAGTTGGGTGTAGTTGGTAGTTTTAGGGCACAGTTGGGAAGTCAGGTGCAGGGTGTGGGGAAATGGGTGTCTAGTCAAGACCTAGAAACCAAAATTTTCAAAGCTACACTCCTAGGTGTGCCCAAATAGTGTAGACTGCATCAATGATATAGTTGGGGCCCAGATGGGTGTAGTTGGTAAGTTAGAAATAGTAGAAAGAGCTTTTGGTGGCTTTTGGGCTCCTAAAACTGCTCCTAGGGGTCCCAAGTGCGCCCTGACAGAGCAGAGTGCTCCTTAGGACAAAAAGCTAATAGAATGCATGAAAAAATAGCATATAAGAATTTTAATGGACCCCCTAATTAATCTAGGTGTGAAAAGGAAGAGCAGATAGTCGTTATACCCTTCCAAGTGAGCTCCTCCTTTGCACCTACAAGCACAAAATAAGAAAACCCAAGTTAGATATGCATGTTCATGTCGGGTTCACCAAATGTAGGACCAGAAAAATGGGCTAAATGCATAACATACTATGACAAAATCACAAAACTTAATCAACATATGTTAGCACCCTCTAGTCTACCATGAAAGCCAAACTAATCAAAAGAAAGAAACATAATTAAAAAACTCCCTTTTCTATTTGTAGCTCCCATGTCCTTCTTTCTTCTCCAAATGATTGTAGCTCCAATTCGCCTATAGTGCACACAAGGTTGAAGCCAAAGCCTATAATGTGGATAATGCCATGAGAATACTTGAAGTGTGATTTTATGTGAGAGAGAGAATGCAACATGCAAAGAAGTAGTGACTCAAAGATTGAAAGATTTGGACTTTCAAAACTTAAGCATTCCAATCCAAAAATGAGAGGAAGGATGTCCATTTTATAATTTTTATGTAGGGTGAGAGCATTGGATTTGTCACCTACAAACATGCAATGTGGCAAGAGATTGCTATGATGCATATGACAAAATATGCCAAAAGTAAGATTCTATGACACATGCAAGTCAAATTTGGAAGAGAATCTATGACGCGTCATAAGATTCCTCAACCCACTTAAAGCCAAGAATCTATGATGAATAAGCCAAATAGGGACATGCGTAAGAGCTAATAATATTTGATTATGAAAAAGCTTAGCCAAGTGTCAAAGGAGGATCCACGAGGTGTCACATCCAAGTGTCATGATGATGCAATATTTTATGGAATATTTGAATTAAAAATCCTCTTATTCCACAAAATAAAAATTAGTAGAAAATGGATTTAATGATGGAAAATGGAACTTAGGAAATTAAGAATTTCCATGGTTTTTAGATGATAAACCAATTAATTAATAAAATTAATTAATTGAGGATGATAATTAGGAAGAATAATTAGAAAGAATAGGATTAAATTATGGCTTATTTAATCCTATAGAGAAAATTAGTAGATAATTGGCCAAATTGATTAAATGAATGCGACCGTATCCTTTGACGAAAATGTGACAATGATGGATATGGAATAAGATGATGAAAAGGTAGACAAAATCCATGGTCAAATTAATTGATAGATCAAAATTGATAACATGCCAAGGACACATGACATGAATAAATTGATATGTAACATTTAACCGACATTGTAAATGCTACAGGATTGAAATTGATTGATAAGGTTGGATCATAATAACACTGACGGACATTGTCAATATTATTAAAATGGTTGATGATGCCATGATCTAACATTGAAAACCTAAACAAAGTCAAAGATTGAATGACATGAATGATATTTTGACCTAGCACTCAGAGCCATGACAGTACTAAGGTCAGATTGATAAGATTGATAAGTTGATAGGTTTCCAAGGCACTGAAAGCCACAACAATGCCTAGGAGCAGATAAATGATGATTGATTTGAGATTTTTGATATGGTTTGGGTTGATTAGGACTGATTTTGAGTGATTCTGAGTTGATTTGGGGTGATTTCGAGTTGATTTGATATGATTTTGAGTTGATTTGATATGATTACGAGTTGATATGAAATTGATATGAAAGGGGATACAAATGACAAAATATGGTCAATTTGGCGAAAAGATCGAAGTTAGTAGAATGAGAAAATGGGAAAAATTAGTATGAAGAAGTGATGAAGTCATAGATGCGAACCATTTTTAAGCGTCTACAGTAACCATTTTGCATTTGAAGCTTTGACATGTGTTCTTTTAAGCAATGTTTAAGGCTTTCAAGATGACAACCTGCAAACAGAATTGTTAGCACCATGGGTTAGTTTTAGAAAAAAAACAAATATGTAAATAGATTTTTGGGAAATAGTAATAAACCCGCAAAACTAGCAATCAGCAAGTAGAAGCTGAAAACTGACCCAAAACACCTCAAACAACAAGCAAATCCTTGTCAGGCAATAGTTTTTGTTGGAAGACTATCGTGCGATGCTTTATAGTATAGCAATGTGACAAAACTTTTTTGTGTGATATTTCTTCGTCAACCAGACAACATAAATTTGTATATAGAGGTGATAGAATCTAGTATAGCTATGCGACACTATTTCCAAAAAAAGTATCACATGACAGTAACGTGAATTGTCATATGAAACTAGAAAAATGTTTCTCAGAACTGCAATTGTTAAAAAAAGAAAAATGCGGAACAGTAAATAAAAATAGTGACAAAAACAACAAAAAAGAGGACAAAACCCATTGTTCTACCCCACGGTGGGTGCCAAAAATGTACACTAAGAAAAGTGCACTTCCCTAAACTCTTCTATCCAAGGTTTTCCATACATTGGAAAGCTTGAAATGGCAACTTAGGGCTCCCTAATCATGGAGTGCAAAAAACATACAAATGAGCATAAAATGGCTCTTAGCTGAGCCTTTGGAATGCAACCCTTGCTAGTAAAGCATGAAATGGGAGATTCTTTGAGCAAGAGAAAGAATGCTAGTGTCAAAGAACTCTTGAATATGCAATGCAAGGATGAGAGTAAACAAATATGAAATGCATAATGCAACTAAGCTAAGAAAATTAAAGTGTTACATCCATACTAATTAGACTATGTGATCTAAACTAATTGCAAAATAATTACACTACATGCAAACTAGGATGCCATATGAAAAAATGCTATGGATGAAAGAAATGTAGATAAGAAATGGTATTCTCCACAAAATCTCTCAAGCATTCGAATAGAAAACCTGCAACATAACAATACTCAAGAGCGTGGATCCTTTAAGGGGGAAAACTCTCTCCCTTTTAAAGTCGTAGAATGGTAGAGATCAAGATTGAGATGATGGATGATCAATGGTTGAATTCAAAAATGGGAGAGATCCATGCACACACACAAGTCAACCAATAGAAAATAAGTTGACTTGTCATATAAGACAAAAGTCTCACAAGCATTTTCTTTTAATTGCAAAATAAAAAAAGGACTTTATGTTTGTGCTTTAAGTGGGTTAGAAGAATGGGGTCTTTTATTTAATTAAAAAGGGACATGTTCTTTTAATAAAATAATAAAATTAGTGTAGCATAGTCAAATTATAAGTTATAATCAAATTAATTGATTATTAGCAATTTGGTCTAGGTAAATGATTAATTAGATTAGCCAAAATGCTGAAAACGGGGATAATAGTCTAGATGACCATTTCTAGGTGATTACAACAACACCTATATACTAGAGGACTAATTACTTGTTTGGGTAGTGAGCTCTTCTTGTAATTGGAAGTGCATGTTTGGGAAATGGGCTCATCTTGCATATACTATACTAAAACCCCTAACAGGATTGGAATCTCCTAATAGGAATTCAAAGTTTCCTAATAGTGACTCTTTATACTGAATTTTCTCATTGACTCCTAACAAGGTTCATCCTCTAAAAAGGAACATATATATCAGTATATTATCTAATGGGTATCATCCCCACTAAAAAAAATGGTGTTATGGGTGATCTTTGTGCATGGTTACTGTTATTGTTCAACATTACTTGTTTACTTTGTTATGTATGGTTCAAAGTAATTAATAATATTTAGTTGGTGACTAAAGTTTGTAAATTAATGATTCACCACCCTCTCAGTAATTCCTATTTCTGACACTATGTTGTTGCTAAGAGTAGAAAAAATTCTATGCAAACTCTAAGAGGGAAGAACATAACTTTGATAAATCTCACTGAAACAAAACTTTCCGTTTTCCTTGGAAATGCAATAGTAATTAAGATTATCGATCACCTAGAAAGTGCGCTAAAAATCCTCCCAATTAAGATTACTCATGTTCAACCTGTGCTTAGCTTTCATTAATATAAATGTGGAACTAACAACATTACCTTTCATAATTACTCTTAATACTTCCTGTCCTCTGTAGTTTCTCTCAATCTCGGTCATGCTTTTAGCTACCACCAAAATCTTATCACCATTAATCTACCTGTATGATATGTCCCTTTTGACCGCTTTGTTAGACATCCAATCAATGACTAAATTTGCCTCTCTATATTCATGTGACACGTAGACCCTCTAAAAAACAAGTAGGATATGTTTGATTTCTTCCACAAAATTATTAATAGACCAATATAGAGGATGTTCACCTCTAAGGCATTTATGATGTTATTAGAGTCCCTGTGATATCCCCATTTTGGCACATAAATTAACTAATGAATAAGTATTATACATAAAGAGTATGTAATATTAATAATCGATAGTATTATAATTATATTAAAATATAATTTATAATGATAATTATACATATAAATATATCTATGAATATTATTATATATTAGATATTTATATGCCATAGATAATTAGTACATATATGTACGACAATAATATATGATATTATATCTTTGTTATATACTAAAGTAATATTTAATTATGATTCATATATAACATATAATCATATATAATATAATAATAAATAATATATAGTCATATATTATTTTTGTAATATATAATCATATATTATTAATATTAATATATGTTATTAATATATAATTATATATAACTATTATAATAATATAATATAACTACCTTATTAAGGCACAACCCTTTTATATATATATATATATATATATATATATATATATATATATATATATATATATATATATATATATATATATATATATATATATATATATATATATATATATATATATATATATATATATATATATATATATATATATATATATATATATATATATATATATATGAAAATATCAATGGAAAAAGGGGATCAGATACGAATTATCATGAAAACATATAGGAAGGAAGAAGCAAATTAGAAAATTTCCTAAAGGGGACATTATGGTCCCCCTTAAGCTAGATGCATTTAACAACAATATCTTTTTCCAACTTGGTAGTTTGAAGGGCAACACATGCCTCAACGAAGTGATTAGTTTGGTACCCTAGAGGGAAGGTAACCACTGGTATGCCATAACCATAGATATTTCTAATCACCCCACCACTGCCTACTTCTCCCAGATTACCTTTTTCCACCCCATCAAAATTTTCTTTGCGCCACCCCACTAGGGGAAAAGACCATTGGAATTCCTTTCTTCTTTTCTGTGTGTCATTACTACTTCTGGTGTCTCCTACAAATGAGTTAGATCCTTTAGAAAAAAGTTGATATTCCAAAAGGGCATTTAGAATTTTACCCAACACTATCTTGGTAGGAAGGCTGGCATCCCTAAAAATTAGATTATTATGTTCTTTCCATATTCCCCATCCAAAGTGGGGCAGGGCCCATTTTTTGATGGCTTGAAGACAAGAACCCTTCCAAGAGTCATCCCATTGCCTAAAGAATTCAGTAGTCGAGGTAGGGGCACACTAGTCCAAACCAAAACCATGACTCAAAATAGACCACACCTCTCTCATAAAAGAGAAATGAATAAACAAGTGGTCCATAGACCCTACTTTGTTTTTGCATAGAACAACATCTATTAGGAATATAGAGACCCCTTTTACTGAGATTGTCAATAGTTAGAACCCTATTCTAGAGGAAAAACCAAAATAAGATGTTGATTTTAGGAATAAGGCTAGGGTACCAAGCCTTCACCCATACAGGTTTAAAATCCTACTTCATCTGAGCTTGGTACCAAGAAGCCACTAAGTAAATGCCACTAGAAGTATTCTCCCACACTAACTAGTCCTGATTATCATTCAAAATCACTGAGTGTAGGATAGACATAAGAGGTTTTAGATCCTTAGAGATTAAAGAAAGGTCTCTCTATTCTTGGACTAATCTATAGTCGTTGACTTTTCTACCAAACCTCTGAATGCAAGTATTAGCCCATCTATCAAAACTAGGAAAATTGAGGAGAGGCCCCTAGAACGTCCAATTGTCCTACCAAAAAAGAGTGTCTTTACCATTTTGAACTCTCCACTCACCTTACATTTGGTAGTTTTTTTGGCTTTGAGCATGCCATTATAGATTTTTGAGCCATTGGGAATGGTGTCAACATTGGATAGGTATCTTATGGAAGGTCTTCAAAAGTATTTATCTTCCATGATATCTCACCAATCGCCAATCCCCCATGCTAGAAAAGATTCTCCAAATTTTTTTTGCTTGAAGAGCATTATTGAAAGGTCTTAGTTTTCTAATACCAAAACCCCCATAGTGTTTGGGGAGGGACAAATTGTCCCAAGAAATGAGAGGATATCTCTTGTAGTCTTCCAAATTAGACCCTAGAAAATTCCTCTGGATCTTCTCCATAAGGTCAACATACTTATAGGGAATCCCAAAGAGACTCAGTGCATAGGTTGGAAGATTTTGAAGGGTGGATTTGACCAACTAAAGTTTGCCAGCTTGGATAAGGGTGATACCCTTCCAGCCAACCAATTTCTTATTAAACCTATCAATAAGATTGATCCTAAAAGAATCAAGGGGTTTGAGGCCCATAGGGAGACCCAAATAGGTCGAGGGAAGACTACCTATGTCACAAAATAGAATATCAACTATCTTCCTCTGTCTCATAGCCAGAGTATTGATGAAGAAGATAAAGTGCTTGTTCTAATTGATAAGTTTCCTTGATCCCCTAGTGTAAGAGCTCTAAATCTTTTTGACCACCTTGGCTTCCCCAAATGAGGGTTTGAAGAACACCGATGGAGAACCATTGATCAAAAAAACCAAAGAGGAAGTAGAAATTAGCTAGTTTATAAGCTTAAAAACCTTAGAATCAAACCCAAAGGCTCTAAGAACCTTAAAGAGAAAAGACCAGTCTACCCGATCATAAGCCTTGATAGGTCAAGCTTGAGGAGAAAGCCTTCTCTCTTTCCTTCTTCCAAAGAGTGGATGACTTTGTGAAAAATCATGATAGAATCTAGGATTTGTTTCCCTAGTACAAAATGAGATTACTGAGGAGCAATAATAATAAGGAGGAGGGTGAAACCACAATAGTGGGCTACACTTTTTTGGAGGAAGAAATCCCTCCAAAAAAGCACGCACAGGAAAAATCGTCGGAAGAGTTTCGATAGAAACAAAAAATTAAAAGTTTCTATTGAAATTTTTTTTTTTGCTTAGTTTCGATTGAAACTAAAATATTATATTAGTTTCGATTGAAACTAAGAAAAAATTTTCAATCAAAACTTTTTCTTAGTTTCGATTGAAACTAAGAAAATTGATGTGCGAAACCCTATTCTGCGCGACATAAAAGGGGTCCCAATGTTTTATCCACTCATTATTTCGATCGAAACAAGGAGAGTGACTGGCATCCACCCCATCAACCATTCGAAAAAGGTACAAAATAGTCTTTTTTTCCCTTCTTATGTTGTTTCAATTAAAATTTATGTGTTTTTAGTATTTAAATATATATTTCTTTGTATATTTTATTGTTTTTATGTATGCACTTTATATATATGTGTGTATATATACAGATGTATCATGTGTATATAAATGCATATATATGTATATATATGTATGACATGTATATGCATATATATATATATATGTACATATACACATGATATGTACATATATATGCATATATATATATGTATATACACAAGATATGTATATATATGTGTAAATGTGCATATATATATAAACATATCACATGTGAAATGTATATATGCATATACACATGATATGTATATTTGCACATTTCACATGTGTATGCATATATATGTATATATCCTAATGCTATCACTCACCATAATTCCAACCATAACACTAAATCATTTTCCTAATTGTAACATTAATTTTAACCATATCCTAAAACCTAAACCTAACCTAGGTAACTATAACTATATCTCTAACCTAAGGATGACCCTATATATAACTATATCTTCAACCAAAAATCTAATGTTAATATTAAGTATGAAACAAATCCTAACCCCAACTGTAGACCCTTACTATAATATTTATCCTAACCCTTAGGCTAACCTTAACCATAAATAAACCCATATACATTGTGAATTTTAGATGTGTTAGATTGAGAGTTTTGAGCTTATTACCATGATGTTTGATTTTTGCTCAACTTATCAAATATTTATAGATAGATATAGACATTTTCATGATAAACATTGCATGTACTATGAATCTTGGCTTCATTAATAAGTATGATTACATTAAGATGTCCTCTTGATTTAGTCATCACCACTATATTTTTAATATATTTGATATGAAATAAAATTCTATTAAATAATAGATAATATATTAATATTACTTTCTTTTATTTCTTTAATATGTATCTTGTGTGCATTTTGTATGTCATATTAGATGAACCAATGACATGATTTCCTCTTTGGATACTTATTGATTGAGAGGGAGTTCAAATTTATGGAATGATATAATTTGTAATTAATGTTTGAGAGTATATACACCACTTTACACCAATTTAATTACTCTTGTCATATTATCTTGTTAGTCTTCCTCACACTAGATTGGATGATCTTTTACATCATGAAAGATTTTGGGTTCAAGCATAAAGTTTCTTTGTGGTAGGGTGGAAATGTAGTCTGGTAATATTCTCATTCTTATTGTGTTGAGTGAAACAAGTTTCTAGAGGTCCTATCTAGATGGTCTTCTTTGATAAATTTTGATTTCAATGTATTCAACCCATTGATCTATTATAAATATGTATATATGCATACTTATGTTAGCCTAGTTGAAGGCTCTTGTAGTATTCTTTATGTAGAATGTGATTCGATTTATCTCTCGTTTGGTCTATTTTTTACTTGTAAAAATTGATGTGTTCGATAAGATAGTCAAAATATTCTAACAATTTTTAAACTATTGTATTCAACAGGTTCGTTGATTTTTTTATTGATTATTGATGTATCATATCTTATTTGAATATGTAGTCTATTATTTGATTTTACTTAATTGTGCTTATTTATTGTTGACTTAAAACTTTGTATGCAACTTGTGTTTGTGTTGGAATTTTAAATCTCGTGTCATGTTAGATCTTATAGTGGGACAAGTAAATGATTGGGTCTTGCCTCCTAGTACCATCCTTGCTCAAGTCTTTTATGTCACTCTACTCATATGTGATATAGGTGGATGACTACCTATAACTTTTCTCTTCTTATAGTTCTTTCTTAGACCTTTGATCTCACTATGAGTCCAATGATGCATGGAGTAAGTAGATGATCTCGGATCCCCTCTTCTTTCTATTATTTTTCTTTCCAAGGCCCTCTATATCACTCTAGATCCCATGATGTACATAGAGAAAGTAGATGACCAAATCTCCTCCTTCAATTACTGTTCTTTCTTAGGCTTCTAATGTCATTGTGGATCTTTTAATGCACAAAGCAAGTAGATGATACAACCACCTCCTCCAATTATAGTTATTTCTTAGGCCCATAATGTCACTCTAGACTCCATGGTGTATGAAGTAAGTGAGTGATATGATAATCTCCTCTCATTATTATTCTCACTTGATCTTGATGTTATTTTTTATCTTGTTGATAAATGAGGCAAGTTGGGCAACATGACTCCCTCCTCCTTCAACTAGTATTCTTGTTGTAGTCTTAACCTTTTGTCTCTTTGTATTGTTCTAAATTCTTCTCTATTTAGATTTTAAAGATATTTTTTCATCCATATTATCTGAATATATAATATTATCTTTTAATAAAGTTTATTTAAGTACACTCTAACTATTTTAAACCTAATCTAAACTCTAAAACTAGCCATAACCATGACCTTAAAAAAAATCTCTAACACTAATTCTAACTTCAACTATAAGCTTTACTCCAATTTTAATCATAACTGAAATGCTAACCCTAATTTTTTAAAAACCCAATCTAATTATTTCTCTAACCTAAGATGATGCTAAAATTAAGTATATATCACTAATACAAATCCTTACCATGGTGTAAAACCTCAACCATAAATCCTAACGTTGACCCTAGCCATGTAACCCAAACATAAAACCTAGGTATGTCATTTTAACCCAAACCCTATTCATGACCAACCATGATGTAAACCCTAACCTTAACCTCAAATAATATTTTCAAACTATATCTAAACCTTAACCCAACCAAATTCTAATTCTCTCCCTAACTAAGAGATAATATAAAAACTAATTGTAACCCTATCCCTAATCAAAGCCATAACTCTAACCCTACATGGTGCATTATATGAATCCTAACACTGGCCTTTATTATAGCCTTAACCATAAACCTTGACCTTAACTACAATCTTAATCATAACCAAAGTTATGCTAACAATAATCCTAAGAAAAGTATTTCTCTAACCTAAGAATAATTCTAAACCTAACTACACTAATACAAAACCTAACCCAAACCTTAATCATGATGTTAAACCTAACCTTGACCCTAAAGCTTAATATTAGTAGTAACACTTACGCTAGACATCCCTAAACCCCAAAGCTAACTATATTTTTATTCCAAATTTTAACTCTAATTTGCTAACCATGATTTAAACAACCACTCCATAACCTCAGTGCAAAACCCTAAACCTAAACTTTATCCTAGTATATATATATATATATATATACATATATAGATCTATATGCATATACACATGATATGTACATTTGCAAATATCATGTGTGTGTGTATATATATGTGCATATGGACATATATACACACACACATGATATATGTGCAAATATACATATCATGTGTATATGCATATATCTATATATACATATATATATGCATATATCTATATATACATATATATGCATATTTACTTTGTGGACCTAAATTACACTTGACAAGTTTATGTGCACACGTATGTCTAAAACCTTTGAACATTCAATCTAACTTAGATAGAAATATAACTTGCACACATAGTTCTTAAAAGGTCCTTGAGTTACAAACATTATATATAACAACATGTGTGTTTTAAAATTTAGTTTTTTTAAGGTACATGTTCATTTATGTTTTAGGACTTCTATATATATGTACACATGTTTAATTTTATTAAAACAATTTAGATTATTTTTTGATTTTGTCAAATTGTACATGTAAGTTAATATAAATGTCAAGTTTATTAAATGTTGTACATTTTAATTTTAATTTTTAGGTTTACACATTAGACACGTACCTACATACATTGACACATGGCTGATTAGCAGCCTTCTATCCCCCTCGAGCAGCCTGTCCCCCTCAAGCAGCCTATACCTAGGCTCGAGCAGCCTATCTCGGGTCCTGAGCATCAGCCCGCACCTAGGCTTGAGCAGCCTATCTCTGGCCCTAAGTAGTGGCTTATACCTGGGCCCGAGCAGCCTATCCTGGGCCCTAAGCAACAATCTATCCCCCCTGAGCAACATCATGTCCCCCATGATCAACTACCTATCCTACCTCAGGAGCTCTATGATTGCACTAACTAGGAGATTCATAGACTTCAAGAATGTTTGACTAGTGGCACATGCTCTAGTGTCTATAGTGGTACATGCCAGAGTATCTTACGTAGCTTGAAATTTATTCAAGATGAGATTCATGGCACTGCCCCATATTCTACACACACTATATAGACTATCCTTGATAGTAAGAGATAAGAGGTCTCCTCTAGTCTTTCACTCCAGCAGGTGCAAGGCTTGGTGCCCAAAGGTGTCCTGAAGAGGGAATGCTTCCCTCATTATCTTTCACAAAAGTATGTGAAGGGGTATTCTCCCCTTAAGTGTATAGATCCATAGATGGATGCATTGATATACCCACACTTTCTTGCTGTCCATGGTCATTATCCAAATAACGACCAAATTCTACTCTATTTTGCTTGGCAACTTTATGCAAAGGTTCACTTACGCAGGGCGGTGAACTACACAGATTTACTAGGAAATTTAGGATAGGGGCGTGGTAGATTGGCTGATAGGCAGCCAGGTCATCCCCCACTGGCACATAGATCAATTTTCAAAGAGAGGGTGCCTGCTATTTCCCCTATGTTAGGTCCATCAGTTGATGAGGCCATGCATAGCACTCAGTTACATGGGGTCATTCAGGGATTTGGAGAGATTGTAGCAGCTGTCAGATCTATTTTGAGTGATGAGGTTGGTTAGTATTTGATGTCTCATCGACATTCTAGATCATCATCCTACGCTTCATCTTTAGGAGACTTGTACAGTGCAGTAGGCATCCCTTTAATGGCTAGCTTAGAGGGTCTCACTGGAGTGTTGGCACGAGATACTATGATTGATCTGGCTGAGGATCTATTAGATACATATAGATTTGTATCATAGCATCTTGGAATACCCATATCAGATGTTCGAGATTGTGTCCATGGTAGTACTAGGACACATCCTTAGCCATATTCCTCTCATCAATTAGGTAGTGGTCATGGTGGTAGTGCACATGATGATCCACCTACTGACCACTCTTTTTCTCTAGAGAGACATATACATACCACAAAACCTTCAACCAGTGTTATAGGGTAGGCTCAGAGTTTAGATGTGGGCCTTAATGATGTTGATTTGAGCTTGTCGACCATAGGATGGATGGACTTGTTGACACATGATGATTCTACTTCTATGGCATCTCATCTACATAGTCCACTTGGCTCGTCATTATTAGGACATATGCCAGTCACTAGTCATGGGGCTCGTGTAGATGCAGAGATGGACCTTGATGTAATGTAGTGAAATCTAGATGCATTAGTGGACATGATCGATGCTAGGAAGTCTGAGTATTATTAGATACCACCATCTACACAGGTAATTTTTTTTTATTCATGTTAAAATTTCAATCATTTGAAACTAATTTAATTTACACATGTGCATGCATGCACATGTATGTATATCATGCACGTAGATTTGTAATCATAGAGAAATTTTAATTTGATGTGTTGCACGTGCACATGTACAATGTAGGGGGACATGCCTCTTTTTACTCTAGCTTTGATGCCAGATTGTGTACATCATCGAGACTCCTTGGATCATGTCAGTAGTGGACAGGTAATGTTTATTTATAGTTTTATTATGTGTACATGTATTTCAATATCACTTTCTCTTGAGTAAATGTATGTATTTATTGATATCACTTTCTCTTGAATTTATATATAGGGGTTAGCACATCCTAGTCAACACCTTGATAGTCAGTCTTCAGACCATGTTGTGAGGAGGTGTGGTGATGATAGTCCTGCACCTGATGATCTATAGTTTTTTTATCTAGATGATTTGTTCTAGACTTTCATCCAGAGAGACATTCATATATTAGATAGACAATTTATATACACACATGCATGTTATATTTATATTTGATTTGATATAGATGTACCTGGATCTGCATGTCTACATGTGTGCACACTATTTATATTTGATATTATCTTTTGATAGATCTCTAGATAGATACATGTTTTTGTTATTTTTTCTCAAGATGATTGATACATGTTTCATTATGTTGTGGAATCTAATTCAAGTCCAATGTTCTAATTCAAGTCCAACTTAAAACATGTACATGTTCAAAATTTAGTTAAACAAATCAAAATTTGAACTTGAAAGCTCACATGTCCTAAAATTGAAAGCTCACATGTTAGGTAATTAGTTAAATCGAAAGCTCACATGTCCTAAAATTGAAAGCACATGTCCTAATTAGTTAAATTGAAAGCGTACATGTGTTCTAAAATAGACAAGTTAAGTGAAATAGAAAGTTCAATATAATTAAATTTACAAATTCCTAATTTCATCCCCTTAAGACAAGTGGTGTTCGAATTTCTTTCCCTCAAGGTGCAACATGTCAGGTAATTAGTGTACCAACATACATATAAGTTCATAATTTCTATAATTAGTTACTTTATGAAAATTTGAATTCAAGACATTAAGTTAAAAATGAAAGAGTAAAAGTTCAATTTAGAAAATTAGTTATTCCACCAAATTTCAAATTGATCAAATGATTGTTCAACCAAATTTCAAATAGTTTGAACCAAATTTCAAATTGTTCCTGAATTACATTTCAAATTAGGAGTTGTTTCTATCTCATATCAAGTGGATCAGCTCGTTCTTGGATAACATTTAATATTTTCTCATGATCATCAATATGGAGCCTCCACTTACGTATTCCAGATCCTTTGACTGGATGAAGAGTTAGACCAGTGGCAATAACATGGTTACTATATTGATATACCTTATTGCTAGGTTGATAATTGGTGAAATGAATCCCATTTTTAAGTACTTTTCTTTGCTTCAAATATATTCCCTATACAACAACAGAACCTACACATGTACACATTTAAAAAATACATCAATCTTGAATTTAAGTCAAAGAATTTGAATTCATAAAAAAAATAGATACTTGACATACATGTACATAATTCAACTATATACTAACCCGTGGGAAAAATAATTTCATCACTTATTTTAGTCTTTGTTAGCTTCTCTCTTTCCATGGTGCAACATAATAAATAATAGCTAACACCTTCTACATTTTTTGATTCTGCCATGACTGCACAACATTTCCTACACAAACTTATATATGTCAAAATTCTAGATACATGTCATGTATATATATATATATATATATATATATATATATATAAAATAAAAATTAACCAAAATTATGAAAAATTTATACATGTACATGATCCAGGTATATATATAGTTCATACATACCAACTTCGATCAATCCTGAAATATGGTTATAATCACTAGAAATCAATGGAATATAATCATAGTTTTTGTCCTCAAACTCATTTGTATTAATAACATTTAGTGGCACCAAAGTCTATTCACCCACATATCCACGTTCTTGATTAATGCAACCATCATAGTCTTCATCAATACAATCAAAACAAAAACATGAGTATTCTCTTATGTACAATGACCACACATTACTATTTGTACTCATAACTAAATGCAAAGATCATGTCTTCTCTACCCTCTTGCATGCATGCATTGATCTTCTATCAACACCTGAATGTACACAAGGTCCATAATTTAGTTAGAGATCATCTAAGGTAACATATTAAATATAAATTTAAGATTCAATTTAAAAATATGAACAAATTAATTTATAAATACCTAATACCTCCCAAAACACTCTAAATGGTATGACTTGATCCGCTTGTGATGATGTGTTATCTATATTTGTTGGCACCAAAAAATGTGTTTTGCACCACTCAACCACATCATGAGCATTATTAATGTGATATCCTTTATAGTCCATTTGATACTTTCTTAAAGCACATTTGATACAAGCTCCTACACCATCATGCTCACCCTTTCAATGTCCACTCTCAAAAAAACTCCAAATGTGTGGTATATTAAGGTATCGATGATATCTACATAATGTGTAAAATGGTCTAGCTGATTTAAATTATGCTGCACATCCATCTGACCATACAAAATGTTTTTCTTTTTTAAATTTTTTGTTTTTCAAATATTCAAAAAATGTCTTAAAAAAATGTTCCACAAAATGTGTGTCATGTTCTTTGCCATCACTAATGTAAAAGTGATACTCTTTTTTAATGACTCGTGCTTGATCTGTACTTTCCACACCATCCAAATCAATTTGTGCATGTCGATAAGACACTTGAACCATAATAGTAACCTGCTCTGTATAGTAGTATTTTGCTTGAAGTTGTTTTTGAGATACGAAAGAGTAATTCTCTGCAAAGTCAACAACAGATAGAATTGTTCCAAGTGGGAAAGTTTCTCCTAGTGTTTGAAATTGTTCTGCTTGCCACTTAGCAAAAAATGCATGGCGTATATATGGTTGAATCAATTTATGAAAATTTGACATAAATTCTCCAGCCGATATCTCATCCTCTACATATTCTAACCTTGTTGATTCTTTTCCAGCTTTTGTTTCTGACTTTATGTATTTATATCTCTTACATTTCACCATCCTTGTCGTATTAGTATCTTCTTCTCTCAAAGAAAATTTAGTCAAGTTACTACATCTTTCACAAGTTCCTCTTATGTAATCTATTTCACCTATTGTACAATCATTTGGTTTGTCACATAAGATTGATGTTATGAATTGACTTAGTCATTTAGGAAAAGTATTTTGAGAAGTGCAATCACTTTCTTCTATCATCTTTTGAAACCCTTCATAGTATAGATCAAATTCAACATGATATTGATGGCGACACAACCCAAACACAGAATGGACACAACAGGAAAAGGGAAATTGTATTAACTGTGAAAATAAGCTAGTACATTCAGTACAAAAAAAATAGATTTCATAACATACCCTATGGGCTTACAATAACATAAATCTGGAGTTAATTTCTCCTTTCAGTACCTCCTCTCAAACTCCACTCTGAACTACTTTTTACAATGCCAGAAATATCCTGAAATAGACCCGGAGGGTTAAGGACTAGGAATACATTCTAGAAAGTGCTAGTAGGCATCCACCAACCAAATAGAAGGCTCCAAAAGCTGTGTTAGAAGTCAACACAAATCTATAAGAATCCAAAAATGGTAATGAACTTTTGGGAGGCATAACTTTTGAATCGTAGCTCCGATTGACGAACCGTTTACATTTTTGAAAAGCTCTCGAAGTGCTCTATAGCCCTATGGACCAGCTTCACTCATCCCCCATTTTTTGACCCTTTTCAAGGTCATTTAATGCCCCTAACCTAACTTTGAAGCATTCTTAGCAAGGTCTCCAAAACCTAAAAAATTGTGATAACTTTCAAACCGTGGGGCCTTTTGACCTAATTCTTTTTCTGGAATGCTCTAAATTACAATTACATTCATCTGGCCAATTTACACCTCCTAGTTCACCAAAATGATGGCTCAATTACATACTCCTATTTTTTAACTCCCAAATGGGAAACCTCAGCTACTGAAATCCAAGTTGAGTCCTTGATCGGCTATCCTTTTCACTTGACCAAGTACTCTTCATACTACCTATTTTTGGTACTTCTACCCATACGATGATCTAGAATGTCTTCTATCTCCTCCTTCTTAGAAGCAAGAATTGGACATTGCTCTAACACCAGCTCCTCATCTGCACCATCATCATGATACTCTGTTAAGTCTACAATGTTGAAAATAGGATAAATGTGAACACCATCTGGTAGCTCCACCTCATATGCATTTCTTGAGTCATGTTTCTTCAGAATTTTGCAGGGGCCAAATTTCTTCATTTTTAGCTTGTTGTAAGTACTGGCTAGAAATCTTTCTTTTCGTAAGTGCACCATGACTAGATCCCCTACTTGAAATTCCTTATGTCTTCTCCTTTGATCAGCCCTAGCTTTATACTCTTGATTCATCTTGGTAATGTGTGCTTGAACCTCCTCATGTAGACACTTGATATGTTCGACAAATTCTTCAGCTTCAACACTTGTCCTTTCCCCTTGCTCTATCTTCCTCAATTCTGGTGCAGTCCTTGGGCTACTTCCATATATAATTTGGAATGGTGATTTTCCAGTACTCCTATTTATAGAGTTATTGTAAGAAAACTCTGCTTGTGGTAGAAAGAAATCCCATCCCTTGGGCTTATCCCCAACTAAACATCTCAGCAAATTGCCCAAACTTCTGTTTACCACTTCTGTTTGGCTGTTAATCTGTGGGTGATGTGTGGAACTAAATTTCAAGTCTATTCTCAACTTCTTCCACAATGTCCTCCAGAAATACCCCACAAATTTAGTATCTCTGTCAGAAACTATACTCCTTGGAAGACCATGTAGTCTTACCACCTCTCTGAAAAATAAGTCTGCAATATGGACAACATCATGAGTCTTGTGGCATGGAATGAAATGTGCCATTTTGGAGAACCTATCAACCACCACAAATATTGAGTCATTACCCCTTTGTGTCCTTGGTAATCCAAGAACAAAATCCATACTTATGTCCTCCCATGGCCTTGATGGAATAGACAATGGCCGATATAGTCCAGTATTGTGACTAAATCCCTTGGCAACTTGACAAATCTGGCAACTCTGTACAAACTTCTTCACATCTTGTGAAATTTGAGTAAAAAAAAAATGTTCTCTAAGAATGGCAATGGTCTTATCTCGACCAAAATGTCCTGCCATCCCTCCGCTGTGTTTATCCTTAATTAGATTTTCCCTCATGGAACTCCTTGGAATGCATAATTGACTACCCTTGAACAACATTCCATCCTGAATCAAATAGTCTAACCACTTGGTTCTATCTACAACAACAGGCTCTTTACAAGCTTTCCATGCTTCAGCAAAATCAGGATCCTCAGGGTACAAATTCTTGAGTTCATCAAACCCAACTACTTCAACCTATAATATTGTAAGAAAAAACTGTCTCCTACTTAGTGCATTTGCAACCCTATTAGATTTTCCACTTCTATGCTTCAACACAAATGTATAACTCTACAAGAACTCAACCCACTTCATATGCCTCTAATTCAATTTACCTTGGCTATTTAGGTACTGTAATGCCTGATGATCAGTATACAAAAAAAATTTCTTTGGCAACAAATAATGCCTCTATTTCTTTAAGGCCTGAACTATTGCATAGAACTCTTGATCATAAACAAAATACTTCTTCTTTGAATCATTCAATTTTTCACTAAAATATGCCATGGGCTTACGTTCTTGGCTTAATACAACCCCAATAGCACTACCACTAGCATCACAATCCACTTGAAACACCTTTTTAAAATCTGGAAGTGCTAACACAGGTTGTTCTGTCACCTTCTTCTTTAGCAATCCAAAACTTCTCGCAGCTGCTGCAGTCCATTTGAACTCTTTTCTATCCCCTCTTATTGTGTCAGTTATGGGTGCACATATGCCACTAAATTTCTTAATAAACTTTCTATAAAAACTAACCAGACCATGAAATGATCTTACCTCAGTAGCAGACCTTGGAGTAGCCCATTCCAAGATGGCTTTCACCTTGTCTGGATCCATTTTGAGACTATCAGGTGATATAACAAACCCCAAATAGACTAACTCCCTTTTTGCAAAGATACACTTCTTCAAATTAATTAACAGTTTCTCTTCCCTTAACCTTTCAAGGACACTATGAATATGCAATTAATGTTCTTCCAAAGTCTTGCTAAAAATTAAAATATCATCCAAATAGACAATAGCAAATTTTCCCAAGAACTTCTTAAGTACCTCATTCATAAGCCGCATGAAGGTGCTTGGGGCATTTGTCAATCCAAAGGGCATGACTAACCACTCATAAAGACCCTCCTTGGTCTTCAAGGCTGTTTTTCACTCATCTCCTTCTCGTATCTATATCTGATGATA
The DNA here is from genome assembly GCA_028749045.1 of Cupressus sempervirens. NCBI lineage: Eukaryota > Viridiplantae > Streptophyta > Pinopsida > Cupressales > Cupressaceae > Cupressus > Cupressus sempervirens. Next base: position 477,591,773 of record CM053786.1, read on the forward strand.
GCCACTCTTGAGATCTATCTTTGTGAAGTACTTAGCTCCACTCAAGTAGTCCATAAGATCATCCATCCTTGGAAAAGGAAACTGATATTTGATGGTTATCCTATTTATAGCTCAAGAATCTATACACATCCTCCACTCCCCATCCTTTTTTGGTGCGAGTACTATAGGTACTGCACATGGACTTAGAATCTTCCAAATTGAGCCCTTCCTCAACAGCTCTTGAACCTGTCTGTTTAGCTCCTTTGTTTTAGTAGGAGTCATCTTGTGAGCAGCCTTGTTAGGAAAACTTGCTCCTGGAATCAGACCTATCTGATGATTGATTTTCCTTACTAGTGGAAATCCTTCTAGAACATTATCAAAGATAATATGTCCAAATTCACCTAGTAAATCTGAAACTTCAAGTGGTATTTCACTACTACCTTCTTTATCTTTCCTAGGAATCAAAGCATAGCATATATGCTGGTGTTTCATTCCATCTAAAAACTTTCTTCCATCAACAAGACAAATCCTAGCACTGCTACATACCTTTTCACCTTCCTTTTTCATGGGCTTCAGTTTGTGGTGAACTCCATCCTTTGTTAGAGAATATGTGTTTGCATGACATCATGTACTGCATGTCTATCAAACTGCCATGGTCTACCCAACAATAGATGGAAAACATCCATTGGAATAACATCACAGAGAACTTCATCATGGTAACTCCCAATTTTGAATTTCATGAGACATTGTTCACTTACCAGGACCTTATCATCATCTTTTACCCAAGTAATCTAATAGGGTTGGGGATGTCTCTCCCTCTTGAGCTTCATCTTAGAGACCATCTCTTCTGATACCAAGTTATCAGTGCCACAATCATCAATGATCACGTCACAATATTTATCCTCACACTTGCATCTGGTACGAAACAAAATCCTCCTTTGTCCTAGTTCAATCTCACCACTTAATAGGACCCTTTCATTTACCAAGGTCTCTCCTCTTTCTGCATCCTTTGAATGTGATGAATGTGCATTCTCATCCACATGAGCAACCCTAGCTTGACCCTCAGCTCTTTGATCTGTCCTTCATTATCATTGAGGGCATTCAAAGGCACAATGATCTTCTTTATTGCAATAGAAATAGGTACCATGAAAGCCTCCTCTTCCTTGTCCACATCCTCTACCTCTTCCTCTCTGATTTCCAAAGTCTTGATCATGGGAGCGGTTGAAACCCTCATTTCTCTGGTTCCTGCTAGTACCCACATCTCCATTTTTCTTTTGGGTTTCATTTCGACCTCCAGATGACCTACCACTTCCCCTTCCTCCTTGACCATGCCCTCTTTATCTCCCTTCAAACCTCTTATTCACCTTCTCTTCAACTTGTAGGGAAAACTGGTATGCCTCTTCAACGCTGGTCATTCTTACCAGACTTAATTCCTCCTAGATGCTAGGTCGCAACCCACTGATATAACGAGCAACCTTCTCCTTATTTTCTTCTGCATGCCCTACTCTAATCAAAAGTCGATAAAAATCCTCTGTATATTCTTGGACTGATCTTCCTGCTTGCTTTAGCCTATGCATCTTCTTAAACAAATCAAGCTCGTAGTCCACAGGAATGAACTGCTTCTTCAATTTGTCCACCATGCGATCCCACCTTGTGATCTTCTCATTTCCTCTTCTATTTCTTTCCAATTGAACCTCTTGCCACCAAATTTTGGCATGGCCTTTCAGTTTGGCCTTTGCAAACTTAACCCTATCTAGGTCCCTGATATCCTCATACTCAAAGTATTCTTCCAGTTCATTGATCCAGTCAATCAACTCATCTAGTTTCAAATTTACTAAAAATACACCAACATCAATTGTAGGTCTTTTCCCAAATTTAGTAATGGCCCTAAAAAGCCTTTCCTCTACCTGATTCAGAACTTTCTCATCAAATTCCCCTTCTGGTCCAATTTCTTCTTCTTCATTGTCATCCTCACTGTCGTCACTTGTGGCAACATTTGTTCCTCTACGGAGCTCCTCCTGCAATGTTTGTACTTGCCTTTGGAGGGCTCTAACCTCCTCAAGATTAATAGCTCTGACCCTTCCACCACATTCTCTTTGTGGAGGCATTTTCTTAACTCAAACCCACAACCACATAGTCCTGGTGCAAACTGCCTCACAGTCGACGCTCTGTCTACACACTCAGGAAAACTAGCTCTGATACCACTTGATGGGGACACAACCCAAACACAGAATGGACACAACAAGAAAAGGGAAATTGTATTAACTATGAAAATAAGCTAGTACATTTAGTACAAAGAAAATAGACTTCATAACATACCCTATGGGCTTACAATAACATAAATCTGGAGTTAATTTCTCCTTTCAGTACTTCCTTGTAAACTCCACTCCGAACTGCCTTTTACAATGCCAGAAATGTCCTTAAATAGACCTCAAAGGGTTAAGGACTAGGAATATATTCTAGAAAGTGCTAGTAGGCATCCACCAACCAAATAGAAGGCTCCAAAAGTTTGGTTAGAAGTCGGTGCAAATCTAGAAGAATCTAGAAACGGTAACCGAACTTTCAAGAGGCATAACTTTTGAACCGTAGCTCTGATTGATGAACTGTTTACATTTTTGGAAAGCTCTCGAAGCGTTCTATAGTCCTATGGACCAAATTCACTCATCCCCCATTTTTTGACCCTTTTTGAGGTCATTTAATGCCCCTAACTTGACTTTAAAGCATTCTTAGGAGGTCTCCAAAACCCAAAAAATTGCGATAAATTTCAAACCATGGGGCCTTTTGACCTGATTCTTTTTTTGGAATGCTCTAAATTACAATTACATTCATCTGGCCAATTTAAACCTCCTAGTTCACCAAAATTATGGCTCAATTACATACTCCTATTTTTTTGGCATTTAGATGTATCCCAAGGTGTTCAAATACTTTATCCTAGAACACTGATAGTGGAACTCTAAGAGTTGGAACCTTTATTTGACCCAAATGGGTATCCAAAAATGAAAACACATGAAACAGAAACTAACTCTAAGTACATTTTTTTGGGTGACACAGGATTGCCCTTATACCTCTGGATGCTCCTACATCAGATATCGACAACAACATGTTTCAAAAGATTTATTTATCTTCACAAAATACGGCTTCAATCTTTCAAACATTGTTTGTCCAATCTTTGTGTTAGGATTTAAATTACAAAATGAGAGATACAATTCATGTTGAGTGACATCCAACCAATGTTTTGCATGTTGAATATATTCCTTAGGCCTAATCCTCTACTTGATGATATCTCTTCTCTTTTGTGAAGGACGAGTATTATCAATCCAAAATTGAATAACTAAGTTCTTAACTATTTCTGCAATCCTATCAGATCGAGGAGCTCTACACATTAGTGCCCAATTGCCTTCTAATTACTATCATTCAAATTGTTTCTCCTTTTCAAATAATGTAGTACTATCTTTTAACTATACCCAAACTGAGATGATAATGAAGAGATCTATCTATTTTGGGATGTTTTCTTATTTAAAATAGATGTTAGTATCACTCTTCGTGCAATGGATTTATTTGCAGATCTAGTTTTTTTCCCAACGGAATGTAACCCTTCCTTAACACTTTCAACAATATCTTTTTCTAGTTTAGAAGTCCTCCTCTTTTTTATACTTGTATCTATACCCAATAGTCTTAGTGGCTCTTTTAATTCATCTTTACGAAGTGAAATTGATAATAGTTGAGTTTTCTCCACTATTGATAGATTCTCAAATTGTGCAATTATGTCTTCAGACTTTTTATTCAATTTCCTCTTCATAGTATGTGTAGGTTGATTAGTATATTCTCTCAATTTTTCCACATCCATTTCAATTAAATGATCTATGTTTCTATGATTAATTTTTCTCTTCAATCTTTGAGCTAGATTAACATTCTCATTTGTTGTTTGATCTTGCGCTGCACAAGAAAAAATGAAACAAAGTCTTAAGATACAATCTCTTTAGGGGACATATATGTATACATATATACATGTTTAACTTGAGTGAAATATTCGATACTTGATTAAATTATCTAACCTTCAGATGGTCCTTCTTCAATATCCATTGCTTTATCTTCAATTTCCTCATGTCTAACATTTTCATCATCTACTAGAGTTGCACGTGCACGATATAACAAATAAAATCAAGTAAGTTTATAAGGGGAAATATCACTTGCTAAATTTAAAAATTAAAGATATAAAGTTTGATAGAGACCTAGAAATCTAGAGAGATCTATATTATATACTTGCAAGAGATGCACACCTATTTGAACTTGGGATGAACCTTCTCCAATGTCGATAGGTTTTCTTGGTTGACTACGTCTTAAATAAATTCATTTATTTAAATTTAATCATATTCTAATAAACCTTAATGGACTATAAATTATTAACATAATTGACTAAACAAGGTAATTCTTGTGCTAAATAAATTCATAATTTAAATTTATTCATAATGTAATATTTACCTTGAGGACTAAATATTGACATAATTGAATAAACCCTAATGGCCTAAATATGAACATAATTTCAAATAAACTCTTAATATTAAGTTAATAGTAATGCTAATTTAAGATAAATATCATATTCCTAATTGGATTTAAACCCTAATCCTAACTAAATAAACTAATTAAATACATTGGAAAAAAGATTGTGCATGTGTACCTGATCTAAGATAGTATCTTGCTAGCATTTTTTGATGATTTTCATCTTCTTGTTCCTTAGTTCTTCTTCATGCATATTTACTTGCTCTTTTATCTTTATTGCCCATGTCAGAAATTCTTCCTCCAAAATTTAAAAATAGGTTGAAGTTTGTCAAATATTTCTTTCTTCTCAGTTCAAAAGCTAGTAACTTGATTTCACATAAATGTAAATTGAAAAAAATGAAACTCATATTTATATTAAAAAAAAATTCTTTAAAAAAACAACCTTATTAGCCGACTAGGGAAAAACCCCTAGGGGTCAACTAGAGAAACACCCCTAGGGGCAAACTAGGCAAGATCCCGCACTTTCCATAGTTTTGATAAAAAATACTTTCTAGTTTCGATTGAAACTAGAAAGTAGTTTTTTGACTATGCGATTAAACTGCCCATAGTTTCGATAGAAACTAAGTGATTTAGTTTCTATCAAAAGTTTGGGAAAAAGTTTCAATAGAAACTAAGTTTCTATGGAAACTAACTAGATAGAAGGTTACATGAATAGTTTGAAGTTTTTTTAGTGATTTCCTTTCTTTAGAGCTGAATTACCAGGTTCAAATGGAGCACTGAAGACTTGGAATTTTGCATGACTGAAGTACTCTAAACTAGCTTTCTAATGACTATGAATTTGGTGCTTTTTGAATTGTTTAGGTATATATTTTTTAACATGAATTGAATATAGGTTCATTATAAAAAATAAACTGAGATATTCAATGCTCATGGAAAAATAGTAAAAAATAAATTAAAATAATTTGAAAAATAAGTATGGTCTCCATATTTGAGTCACCTTTCAATCAATTTTTTTTTGAAATTGGGTAAATATATAATAAGTTACATGTGTCAAAAGCCACATATGTCTAAATTAGTGTTATACCAACTTTAAACTACAATAAAATATGAAATACTAATGATAAAGATATAAGACCAATTCTATGGTTTAGGTATGGATGTTAGCAAACTAAATTCAAAAGAATCATGTTGATATCTATTGTAGAAAAAAAGTTATGTGTGTCAAAAATAGTGTCACTCTTTAAAAATTAGGATTTTGATATCATACCAATTTTCGTAGGAAAAAAAATAATTCAATAAATTCAATTTAAAAAAAAATAAAATAAATATATTTAGAATCTAGACACAAAATCCTAAAAGAATCTAGTTTACTTCATCTTCAAATTCCTAACCGTTAAACAGGAATTTGCATTTGAAAGTGAAAGTTTTCTTGAAAATTCAGAGTTCAGTGTCAGTTTAGTCAAAAAAGTGTAACCCACTATTTTGGGCTCACCTGTAATGCCCCGCCCGGAGATCCTTGGAAACAAGGATTCAAATCAAGACAAGATTTTTTTTTAAATTTTTTTTACGAGTATGAATGCAGAAGACAACATCATACAGGGATCACAAAGATCGCAACGGAAGACTTCAACACAATCTCAGCAACCAACGAATCTCCGAACGCCACTACCTAACTGACACACCCAAACAAAAACCAACAACCACCACAACAAGATGAGGGTACAAGAAATGACTACTCATCAACAAAACACCAAGCTGGGGTAATATGCAGAATCTCGAAATTTGGCTAAGCCTGAAATCTTGAAGCCCTGAAAATTGGCTAAGTTTGGATTTCTGAAGCCCTAAAATTTCCTAGAATCCATAACTTATCTCTGAGAGGTCTGAAACCTATCTCAAATGATTTGTCGCATATATTAAAATATATCTTAAGTATAAGGAATTAAATATACGTCAACTTATACTTCCTGAATTTAAAATGCAACAACATAGGCTCGAAGAATGCCCAAAAGGGTATCCAAAACCACTCTCAAAAAGATTAGAACACTACATAAAGTGCCTACTGTTGGCATGCATAGGTTTTAACCAAAGGGCATGCAACACTTTTCACTAAGGGAGGGCGACACTTCTCCCTTACTGCGAGTGACACTTCTCAAGAAGGTGTGTGATACTGGAAAAGTATCGCGCGACATTTCTCATAAAGCCCTGCGACACTCTTCTAGTGTCGTACGACACTTCTCCAGTAATGCGTGTGACACTTTATAGTATCATACGACATTCTTTCTATGGGAGTGCGATACTTTATTAGTGTCGCACAATGTTGAACAAATGTCGCCCATAGAAAGTAAAAACACTTCCAAAACTCAAAAACGGGGAAAAACCAACAAAAGAACCTCCACACCGGGGAGTATCGAATCCACCAAGGCTCAAGGAATGAACACTCGAGTGCAAGAACAACACAGAATGAAGAACATCAAACCATCTAAACTATAGTAGCAAAGAACACACTAAAAATAAGCATTGCAGAGAACAAAAGCAGCATCACAATGCACAAAAATGCATCTTAGGAACAAAACAACCAAACTAAGTATGCGGTTCCTCCCAACCATCAATAGCATCATAAGACCATCGTGGATCCTAGCCATCCCCCACACGTAACATCCCAAGCCACTGATCAAATCGTCAGTACTGTCGTAATAGGGATGTCACTACTAAAACATGCAACAATATAAGCATAAGGAAATCTAACATGCTATTAGTAAAGCATAAAGATAATCCTACAGTAGATAACATCACCTATCACATGCTAAATAGCAGTAAGCAACATATATACTACTAAATCAAATAATGTCATATAATCATATGCTAAACATCATGATAAGGGAATGCGTCAAGTAAACTAACATCATCTAAACATGATATAAAAGAATCCCAATGAAAGCATAAATCACAAGAAAGCATACTCTGAAACCCGAAGTACCAAGTGAAAACATCCAAAAACGGTCGCACTAGGATAAGAGACCATCTCTGTACACCAGTCCCTAGCAGTGGTGAAGGTAGCTACGCCTCCCAACCATGTGGCACCTGTAGGTCCACACCCACCGTGCTGATGGAGATAATGAACCAACCACAAACACACAAAACAACAACCAAGGCTAACACTTACGCCAGACAGTATGATGGCTGAACCAAGAACCTAAGACAATGCAAGGAGTAAAGGTCCTGGTCAGACACTCAAAAGGCTACTAAGTAGGGACTAACATCATGGAGAGTTGCTTGGCATCAAAAAGACCAAGCTAGGACTTGCGCAGATTTAACTTCCCTCAACGAAAAGGCTCTTGCACCCCACCTTTTATTATCTTAAGTTTTATTACCAGTCACACATTTTATTTAATTTTCACTTAATTAAAGCTTCCTTCGCCAACCCTCTGGGCACAATGATCACTAGGCTACGAGGTCGAAGCCCCCTCCATATGCTACCCTACCCTACCCATGCTCATCCTACGACAAGTGCTCGTGGGCATGCATACTCCCATCCCAACCCTAATGATCATAACTTTCGACAAATCCACGAAAGATCGGGCCTCTCAAGTCACCCAAAAAATGTATGCGTACATACTCGTGTGTGGCGCACCACCATCACGAAGATCATAAGACAAGGACAGGAATGAGAACACAATTCAAAAAAAACACCCAACTGAAAGCAACATGGGAAGGATAGATTCTACACGAATCCCAAAGCCAATAAAATCATACATCATGAAATCACTCAACCGGCCTCAATCCGAGAGAATGGATTCTACACAAATCCTAGCATTCACGAAACAAAAGAAAAGGTCCAAAAGAAACCATAACAAGTATAAAATCACTCAACCGAACACAACGTCGGGAGTACGGATGCAACATGCATCCCAATGCAACAAAAGGTGCAATAGTGGTCTAACTGATATCCAAACGGATCATCCAGGTGCACGACCCACACTGTGCCAAGAAAATCTGAGAAAACAGGGCGGCACGCAAAATGAGGTAAAAACTCCAAAAATTTGAAAAACTTCAAAATTAAAACCCATTTGGCCTTTGGGTTCAAAAACCCCAAAAATCCAAAAATAAATGGAATCGGACACCGTATGCAAAAATGGCCAGCATAATAGTGCAAAATCCCAAACCCTCATCCCAAAAAATAGGGAAATGTTCATACCCACCCAATCGGGTAGAACTAACATACAAAAACGGAGGGGAACACTAGTTCTCAACCTCCAAACAAATGGCTACCAAAAATAGAAGCAGAAATGGAGCAGAAACAATAAAATAGGAAAGCCCTACCTCACAGCCAAAAGGGCAAAACGGGAATCTAAACCATAAAATAAATATCTCGCAAAAGTAGCTGAAAATCATAGCAATCCAAGGTTTCCCTGAGCCGGATCAAACGAGCCCAACCTTGTGACGATCCCACGCCCGTAGCTCCCACAACGAACAAAATAATAAATCTTCATGAATAGGATTTTGGGTTTTACTCTCCAACTTTCCAATTTGAAAGTGAGAAGTGAGGAATTAAATTCCTTTTTGGATACTTATTCACTTTTCAGGTGAATAATTGATTAGGGCATTTAACTAGCCAATCCAGTTAAACCTCGAATCGACCCAAACGAAAACAGGTTATTCCTATAAATAGGAATTCATCTATGGCAAAGCTGCCAAAAATTAAAATAAATCAATTAAAAAGCCTGAAAACTCAAAAACACATAAATCTCCTTAACAACTTTTGCGACAATGCGAACCTCTAAATGCACAAACACGCTTACTGGTCTAATCACATAATGCAAAGAGTTCGGATTTAATAATCAATGAAAGGTTTAAATTAAACATTTTAATAAAGGATACGTCGACCATACAAAGGCGACATTGATAAAATATGAACGGCTGAATCACTAACTCCATGTGCCACTGCCAGGGATATAAATCCTGCACACTAAACAACACGATCAAGTGCAATTGCATATAATAACATAGCCAAAGCAATAATGCGTTAAATCACCTAATTTAACCATTTATTTAATTATATTAAAATAATCTATTTACATCACTCACGTTCGCATAACAATGCAAGAATGAAGTAAATAACCATAGCATTAAATCCATCACATAAAAAAATTAGAGGTATGTCCAAATACCAGATAACCAGATAACATCATAAAACACACTGTCATCTCAAAATGGCATCATCATGCAATATGATTAATTGAACAACATAGTAGTATAACATCTATGATACTGGAATCAAAGTGTAACATCTGACCCTCGGGTCCTCTCAAATGTAAGCATAACATGAGTAACAAATATCTCTCTAATCAGAAATATAACAAGGTAAATGTCTGCAGCACATAACCAAAATAATCCCACATGAACAATCCATTTAATTACGTACACATTAAATAAGGCACTTAAAACACATAGGCGAACACAATCATAAACATGACTAGCCACTGCTATAGGAGCCTAGTCCAGTGTAGCATGGTAAAAGTACACAGTGCAATCTCTACACACATCTCAAGGTAATCATAGAACAACCTCATGATACCACATCAATCCTGGTAACCACTGGCACAAACCTCAGTAAACCAAAAATCACATCATAATCTCATAGATCAGTCAAAAGCATAAATAAAGCAACTAATACAAAAATATAAATCCAAACACCTCGACGATTTAGACCACTCAGGGTCACAATCATGATCCATCACAACAAAAGATCAGCAAGATTGCATCCATCAGGACGACTTACAAAAGTCAAATGGGAGAGGCACTACATCACCCAAGATCTTGATAATCCTATTAGCCAAGACTTTAGATAAATTTTGGGGGAAAAGTCCTAACCTATACCTCGGACCAATAGAATAGGTACATGGCACGCAAGTCCTGTAAGAGAAACTGACCCATAGCCCTTCTCCACTATGAAGGGGAGTCAAACCTGTGACCTCAAAGAAGTAAACCTCAAGGAACAAACCAACTCATGTCTCTTTGTTAAATATCTCTTGGCTTTTCATTAAATTATTACTTTATATTATTTTATGTTATATTATTTATTTACTTTCTTATTTGTGTTTATTTTTATTTATTATTAAGTTCTATTAAAAAAGTTAACATACTTTCTACAATATTTTTTCTTGTATTCAATTTATTTACTTATTTATTCATTGCAATTTTATTATTTTCTAATTATTAAAAATATTATACTAAATATATTATTTCATTGATGATATAGATTAAATAATTAGTATTTTCAATATATATTTTAATATTAGTTTTAATATGACTTTATTATTAGTATTTATTAAATATTATAATATAATATTATCTAATTATTTTTAAAACTATATCTTAAAATGGTGATATGACAATGGACCCTTCCTCAAATTGCTGGTCCTGAAGAAATTGGATAATTTCTTCTATGAGATGAAAGATATTTATTTTAGTCCAAATTCTTATGTTGTTATCATGGATATGAGTGAATCTCTTCTAATATTCATTAGCTTTCTACATTAGCCTTTTGTATGAATTATTTTTCTACATCCTCACTAAACCTACAAGATGGCAAGATCATGCTCTGATACCACTGCAATGTCCCCACTAGCTAGGATAAGAATACCTACAAAACTAATGTTAGAATTTATACTATAATAAATCACAATTTTCTATTTTACCCTCTATCCTAACCCTAACATTAAAGACGTCTCCATATTGAGATCAATAACTCTCTTGAGGACCCTTAAGTCCTTAGTTACTTCTCCATCTTCTATGAAATGCTCACTTTAAGGTCCTTCCTAGAAGCGATATTCTCTATCCATGGCTTTTATGACATATGCATATGTTACCATCAATGAAATATGTTGACCTTATAACCATATTAAGATCACTCTCTTCCTAAACAAGACTCTCTTGATCCTAAGTTATTAAGATCACTCTCTTCCCAAGGGACTCTCTCGATCTTGACAATTAATCATACTAAGTTTAACATTTTTATACTATATATTTATATACATATGCATAAATATCTTAATATGCATAAGTTATTCATAGAAATAAACTCACAATAATATTGATTACTCATACCTTCCTTATCCTTTAATATATTTGAATTCCCTTAATTGGCAGGACACAGTTCTTTAAGGTTCAACTACTCACTATCTCCTTTTGTCTTTTACTTCTTTTTCTATTTATAAGGAAAAGATAATTTGTTTTTTTTAAACATCTTTTTTTCTAAGAGTCACAAGCTTTCATAATAACAAACTTTTAAAAAGTCACAACACTTCATAGTTATGATCCTTTCGAAAAGTTAGAACACTTCACAATTAAAATCCTTTGGAAAATTCCCAATACTTTTTAATTACATTTTTTTTGTAGAGTCGTAACTAATCATGATAATTATGATATTTTTGAAGGTTTAGATCCTTTCAATATCATTGATACCTTTTCAAAAAGACACTTAATTATTTTCTACATATTACTTTCCTATTCCATTTTTCCTTTTTTTAACTCCTATCTTCTCCTTTTCTTTTTTTCTTCTCTCTAAAATAAACTCTCCTCCCTTTTATATCTTAATTTTAAGGAGTCATGTATCTTTGTTAAATATCTCTTGGCTTTTCATTAAATTTAGTTAATTTATATTATTCTATGTTATATTATTTATTTACTTATTTATTTGTGTTTATTTTTATTTATTATTAAATTCTATTTAGAAAGTTAACATACTTTATACAATATTTTCTCTTGTATTTAATTTATTTACTTATTTATTCATTGTAATGTTATTATTTTCTAATTATTTAAATTATTATACTAAATATATTATTTCATTGATGATATAGATTAAATAATAATTATTTCCTATATATTTTAATATTAGTTTTAATATGGCTTTATTATCAATATTTGTTAAATATTATAATATAATATTATCTAATTATTATTAAAAATATATCTTAAAATGGTGATATGACAATGTAATCTTCCTCAAATTGCTTGTCCTCAAGAAATTGGATAATTTCTTCTATTGAGATGAAAGATATATTGCTTTTAATCCAAATTCTTAGGTTGTTATCATAGATATGAGTGAATCTCTTCTAACATTCATTAGCTTTCTACATTAGTCTTTCATATGAATTATTTTTCTACATCCTCTTTAACCCTATAGGATGCTAGGATCATGCTCTAATACCACTGCAATGTCCCCACTATATAGGATAATAATACCTACAAAACTAATGTTAGAATTAATATTATAATAAATCATATTTTTCCATTCTACTCTCTATCCTAACCCTAACCTTAAAGACATCTCCATATTGAGATTGATACACCTCTTGAGGACCCTTAGGTCCTTAGTTACTTCTCCATCTTCTACGAAGTGCTCCCTTTAAGGTCCTTCCTAGAGGATATATTCTCTATCCAAGGCCCTTATCATGTATGCATATGTTACCATCAACAAAATATCTCGACCTTATAACCATATTAAGATTACTCTCTTCCCAAATGGGACTCTCTTGATCTTAAGTTATTAAGACCAATCTCCTCCCAAGGGACTCTCTTGATCTTAACAATTAATCATACCAAGTTTAGCATTTTTATACTTTATGTTCATACATACATACATACATACATATATACATATATTAATATGTATAAGTTATTCACAAAAATAAACTCACAATAACATTGATTACTCATAGCTTCCTTATCCTTTAATATATTTGAATTCCCTTAATTAGTGGGACACAATTTTTTCAAGGCCTGACTACTCAATATCTCCTTTTCTATTTATAAGGAAAAGATAAAATGTTTTCTTTTTTATATCTTCTTTTCCAAGAGTTACAACCTTTCATAATAACAATCCTTTGAAAAGTCACAACACTTCATAGTTATAATCCTTACAAAAAGTCACAATATTTTATAATTAAAATCCTTTAGAAAAGTCCCAATACTTTTTAATTACAATATTTTTAAAGAGTCATAACTATTCAGGGATAAGGAAACTAAGGCAAACATCATTTTTCATAAATGCCTTAATGCCTTGATGGAAAACTATACCAAAATCAAAGGCTTCATCCCCCCTCTCAGGGGTAAGGGGTTCCTCAGTTTAGTCTAGCCAATCCCTTATCCATGAATAATATCTATTTATGCCTCCCCCTTCCCCATCTCCTGATCATCATTCAACCAGTCGGGCCCCACCAATCGACTTGCTGAAAGCTCGAGCAGCAGTGGAGTTTGCATGCAAGAAACTAGCCCTAGCCCTATGACATGTAAGGGTGGGAGAGCCTTCTTTCAAAATTTTAGAGGAATTGATTCCCTATATAATGTGGGGTAACATGCCAATTATTGATAGTTCACTAGAATTTTAGGTTAGGTTCGACTTGACCTCTGACCACACTGATGAGAATGCCCATCTATCGATGGCTAATCTAGTTCATTTCACTCCTCAGCATCTCAAAGAAGGAACCTAGAAAGAGATGGTAGGGGTGGGTGGGGATAGCCCTATTATTCTAAGGGTTGGGGGAGGCTCCTACTATTCTAAGGGCCCTACTATTTAAATGGGGTGGTCGAATAGCCCTACCCTATAGTTCCCACCCAAGAAACTATGGTTATGATTTTGATAATGTTTGGCTAACCCTATTTCCCAAGAAAATGGATTACTATTAGGTAATAGGGTGGGAAGATATAGTTGGCTTTCTCCTTTCCATAGCCAATGTGCCAGGTTGGCTAAACAACCATGGTTCTACATGGATCACTTTCCCTCTCTTTTCAATGAAGGCATCCTTATAAATAGTAGGGACCCCCGGCCAATTGAGTGTGCCCATCTTAGATCAAGGATCCATGGGTCCCACTAAACCCCAAGCAAGGAAGCCCTACTATTCTATGGGGTGAACTTAAAGAAAACTACTACATCTGAGGCCATTTTTCGACCATTATTGGTCGAAATTTTGACCCACTTTTTGACCAAACTTCGACCAACTTTGACCAACTCATTGGTCAAAATTTTTTCGATTGAAAGTTCAACCAACCTTCTGCTTGGTCAAAATTTTGACCAATACTTTGGTCGAAAAACTTCAATATCCATAGTGCAAGTTTTGCCAAGAATTGGTCAAAATTTTGACCAATAAAGGTAGAAATTTTGACCAATAAAGGTCAAAAAGTTTGACAAATGAAGGTAGGAAATGTTGACCAAGAAAGGTAGAAATTTTGACCAATGAAGGTCAAAAATTTTGACCAATGAAGGTAGAAAATGTTGACCAAGAAAGGTAGAAATTTTGACCGATGATGGTAAAAAAGGTTGACCATTGAAGGTAGGAAATGTTGACCAAAAAAGGTAGAACTTTTGACCAATGAAGGTCAAAAATTTTGACCAATGAAGGTAGAAATTTCTACCAATGCCTGGGTGTAAATTATTTTTAGGCATTCTATAAAACAGTTCACATGCTTTGCATATGATATGACATTTTGCATGCATCCTGCAGTCTCTCATCTGACTGATGATGGATTACGGAGAGTGATCTGAAATGATGACGCTAAAAAACACACAATCAAATCCAAAATGAACTTGCATTACAAATGATTGTGGAAATATGATATTGTTGATTTTGCATGCATGTCTACCTGGACAATCACAACTTCAACAATATGTCCACTTCAACAATATGTTGAAGTTGTGATTGTCCTGGTAGACATGCATGCAAAATCAACAATATCAAATTTCCATAATCCATTTGTAATGCAAGTTCATTTTGGATTTGATTGTGTTTTTTTTAGTGTCATCATTTCAGATCACTCTCCATAATCCATCATCAGCTGGATGAGAGAGTGGAGGATGCATGCAAAATGTCATATCATACAGAAGGCATGTGAACTATTTTATAGAATGCCTGAAAAATATCGACAATAACTAATCAAACTGTCGTAATCACCGATAGTAACTAATATGCTTCTTCATTAATATGCCCGATACAATAACCAAAATTGGCAACTATGCACATCGAGTTATATGCTAAAAGGAAATCATTTAGGAGATACAAAATTTGAACAACCATATGTTAAGATTCTACAATTTGTATCACTTGTTCCGATGGCCTACACATCCAGAAAAGTTCCAGCATCTCAAATTTGTAGAATAAGAATTGTTTCATAGTGAATGGACATGATTGACATTAAATCATCATATAAAAAGACTCTTGTGTGAAGCATGAATAGCAAAGGAAATGAATATGGGTGATAGGGAAGAGAATTCAATAATAGAGGCTTTTAACTTTAGTTATATATAGTCATGATATGGGTAATGCACAACTGCCTCTTGGATTCATGTTCCATCCCATAGATGAAGAGCTCATAACACATTATCTCATTAGAAAAGTTTTAGACATCAATTTCATAGGAAGGGCCATTACTAAAGTGGACCTCAACAAGTGCAAGTGTCAGGGAGGGTTCAATTCCCTCCTTTATTATTTATTGTGTGTATAATCCGACACACCCATTTGATCTCGAATGATATGTACTGAATGCTGAGTGTTTGTGCTCTCAAAAACCATCCATTTCATGCCTTCATCTATACACAATGTCTTTCTAGTTTCTTTCTACTCGTATGCCCATTTTATTTCATATGATCTTCTAAAAATTGTGTCACTTTAAGCTCTCAACTATTTCCTCTTGATTGATCATCTCATAATTGTTGAATGAGAGCTTTAGGATAAGCTATAGGCATCCATAAAAGCATAAAGGATTTTTTTAGACAATGTAGATGAAGTAGTAGCATTTTTCTTGGGAGACATGCTTGCAAAATGGAAGCATAGATAAGTCATGTGAACTGTTTGACAAGATGCTTGAACGTAATGTTCCTCCATGATGCTCATGATTTTCCAATTTTAATATTGCTAGTTTTTTAAACACAAGTTAACTATGATTCAATCACCTTTGATTACTATATCATCCATATTAAAAGCATCACCTTTACCATATGTTGTTGGTGTTGATCATATGCAGGACTTAACACTTGTGAATAACATTTAGTGGTTAGAATCCACCTTAATGAAGGCTGCACCCAAGATTTTCAAAGTAGATTTAGGTGCTGAGAATGAAAAATCACTAAAACATAGCTATTTAGGAGCTTGGAAAACCTTAGGAATAGTCCATTACAACTTGCAAGACCAAACATGACCATCTTCATCCTCACATCTAAGGTTTATCAAGCTAGAAAAAGTGTGTAACTGTTGAACAAAATCTGAAAATGTTTTGCTTAAATGGTATACTCTCAATTAAGCATCTAGTTGTTATATGCTATTAGTTTTGCCTTGGACTAAAAGCTTCAATGGAAAGATAGAACTAAAGCTAACTACAGTATAAATTATTATTACTTTCTTGCACGAACAAGTCTTGAAACATTCTCTTCAATTACACCCTACTCCCTCTTATATATCTATAATAGCGGCTCCCTCTTACATATATAAGACTTCACAATATAACCAATTCAACCAACTGTTGTTGGGTTGAAAGGTTCCTTGTTAGATGAATTTGAACCAATGGTATCATCTGAGGAACATCCACAAAACTTCTAACAAACAAAAACCTTGAAGATGGATTAAGTATCTAGCACCAATTTAGAAAGATTCATACCCGTTTAAGCTAGTTGTTGGTTCATCCAGAAACAACAACCTTGGCCTCATTAGAATTTCTAAGGAAATGCTTACTCTTCTCTTTTCTCCACCACTGATTCCCCTCAGGTGTCAAATTCCTATGGGAGTGTTGGCACATTCCTAAAGACCCATTTCCACAAGTGTAGACTCTACTAATGCAGATTTCTTTGACCAAGGCATTTTATCAAGGAGCCTTACACGACCAGAGTATGCTATGCTTTCTCTCACCATCAAGGTCCCAATTAGAGTATCCTCTTGAGTTACATATGCCTACAAGAAAAAAGAGGAGAGGAAAACAACACCCATGTAAGAATATAACATCAGACATCAACAATTCACCCAAAAAAAACTTCTTTGATTAAATCATATAGCAGTTCCAAAGGAGAGGTTTTTCTTTCGGCCATTCAGCTTGATAGATAGATCCAAACTAAAATGCATTAGCTTCCAATCTACCTGATTTCCACAACACAGATCAAACATCTAAAAAGCTTCATGAATTGATACTGACAAGAGGAGCCACACGAGTTGATGTTCTTTTTCACGTAATAGGAGACCCTGTAGTAATGGAGTCATGTTTCCCTAGCAAATGATCCAATTCATCATTCAATGCAAGACCCTGACTAAGAAGCTCCTCGTTCCATGACATGCATCTTGTTCCATGACATGCACCCTCCCATCAGCGTATCCAATCCAAATTATTGTTCCTAAAGCACACAAACATTGAATATCAGTAGATGAATGCATGAATTCTTGAATACTTAAGTTATTATTTGTTAAGCTATATAATTTGAGCAGACAACTATGTGTACACTCGAAAGTGTCCCACTCTAAACCCTTCTATCCAAACAATTCCATGAGTTCAAAATGTTCAAATGCCGGCTTAGAGATCCCTATCCATCGAGTGCAAGAGAGTATATTTCAAGAATAAGAAGGCTCTCAGATGAGTCTTAGAGACACTCTTCTTGCTAGTAAACCATGCAATGGGAGGTTCCAAAGACAAGATGCAAGAATGCAAATGTCCCAAGGAGTTCCTCAAGGATGCAATACAACTAAAGATTAAAATAGAATGAATTTGAAAAGTGCAGCTATTCTAAGCATGGATGAGAGTGTTGCAATTCAAATATTAAGCTATGTGAGATAGATTATTGCAAAATGGAAGCTAAACTAACATGCAACATGAATCTAAGCTAAAATGCTATGGTATGAGAGAATGTAGACAAGAAATAGAAGTTCTCCACAAAGCTCCAAAGAAACCTGTTAGAAAACCTGCAGCATAACAACATTCAAATGAGGGTGGATGATTTGAGGGGGAAAGCTCTCTCCCTTTTAAAGTCGTATGGATGGTAGAGATCAAGATGAAGATGGTGGATGATCAATGGTGGAATTTGAAAAGAGGAGTGATCCATGTGCACACACAAGTCAACAAATAGAATATAAGTTGACTTGTCATATAAGACAAAAGTTACAAAGCCTTTTCTTTTAATTGCAAAATAGAAAAAAGACTTTATGTGTGCACTTTAATTGGGTTAGAATAATGGGGTATTTTATTTAATTAAAAGGGGACATGTTCTTTTAATCAAATAATGAACTTAGGATAGTATAATCAAACTATAGGTTATAATCAAATAAATTGATTATTAGCAATTTGGCTTAGGTAAGTGATTAAATTAATTTAGCCAAAATGTTGAAAAGAGGGCTAATAGTCTAGATGACCATTTTTAGGTGATTACATTTTCCCCTCTTTGACTAATGCGTGATTGATCTGGAAACACATTATGTCAAAGAAAATAGAAAGCCAAGTAGGCGGTGATAGATATAGATATCTGATTTCAAAGAATGAAATGCAGAAATAGATGGCAAGTCTTGAATGCACAGCCTAATAGTGGTAGAACTGAACACTAGGAAGATGATGTTAGGATCTGAAAATAATTCTAACACCTAGCAAAGCGAATAGATTGAGAGCAAGTGATAAGGTCAAACAAATGCTCCTAAGAAATAGATACCTGTAGCAATCAGTGATAGAGTATTTCTGCCCCCTCAAGATCAAAATTGAAATGAGGTAAGGGGATGCAAAAACTGGCTAGACATGAGAAAATTAGAATATAGCAATGTAAAAGATGACAAATAGATGATTAGAACCCAAGAATGACTATAAAAAAATTGTTAAAATGCCCCAGTTTGACTAGAGTTGACCTTGGAGGATATATCATAAAAATTAGGTCAGAACGAGTAGAAAGGTGATTTTAGACATGAAATAGTGAATTGAAGTAGATATGAAGTATGGAAATGATGAAGACATGAATAAATGAAGATGCCCTAGTGATGATTCAGAGATTGGACCTCAAAAGGTCAGCTAACTGCTCAAAAGAAAGTAGAATTTTAAAAGACAATTTTGACCATCAAGATGAACTCGAATTTGGATTTCGATCTCGAAAATGAATCTAGGACGTTGAAATTATTTAAGAGGTCAAAACTTTATATAATGTGATGATAAGATAGAAAAGAGATGAAGTGAAAGATTAAGAAGGTGAAAAGACATGAACAAGAAGAAAGTAAAGAAATATATGAAAGGAGTTAGCTGATATGTCCACAAAAAAGATGAAGAGAGAGCTCTCCCCATATGCAAGAATGCAAGACTAATCTAGAAAATGAACCTAAAATGCAAGCTAATATGCAAAGTGGTTTACTAGCAAGAACTGCATAACATTTAGACTCTTAATTTCATCATTGAGCATTTATTAGGGACATTATGAGATCATACAACCATCACTAGTATAACTATGAGGATATGAATATGATCGATATCAGATAGGTATGTGGAAATCCAATATAAGCATCAGAGACATGTAAGTCAAGATAACTACGTGATTAGATTCCCTAAGTTTAATTTAGCAAGATTACACCTGTATCAAGGCATAAGTGCCAGGATAAACCCCAAGTGTGGTCTTGCAAAACAGTCAAGGATGATACATTTGTAAGTCAAAATGTTGAATAGGTCAAGCATAAATGCTTACAAAACTATAGACAAACAAAGTATACCCACAAGTAGAAATCAAGAAAACATGCCCCATGCCCCTAGTCTTCTAGTCAATGACATCCTCGAAAGACTATTAGGGAGGGAACACATGGCAAAGAAATGTACACTCGAAAGTGTCCCACTCTAAACCCTTCTATGCAAACGATTCCATGGGTTTGGAATGCTTGAATGTCGGCTTAGAGCTCCCTATCCACAGAGTGTAAGAGAGTATATTTCAAGAATAAGAAGGCTCTCAGATGAACCTTACAGATACTCTTCTTGCTAGTAAACCATGCAATGGGAGGTTCCAAAGACAAGATGCAAGAATGCAAATGTCCCAAGGAGTTCCTCAAGAATAAAATGCAAATGAAGATTAAGCTAGAATGAGATGCAAAGTGGAGCTATGCTAAAACATGTATGAGAGTGTTACAATACCATTATTAAGCTATGTGAGATTAAGCTACATTTAAAAATGAAAGCTAAGCTAAGGTAGAATACCATGATGCCATGGATGAGATAATGTAGACAAGAAATAGAAGTTCTCCACAAAGCTCCAAAGAAACCTGTTAGAAAACCTGTAGCATAACAATATTCAAAATGAGGATGGATCCTTTGAGGGGGAAAGCTCTCTCCCTTTTAAAGTCATACGAACGGTAGAGATCAAGATGAAGATGGTGGATGATCAATGGTGGAATTTGAAAAGAGGAGTGATCCATGTGCACACACAAGTCAACCAATAGAATATAAGTTGACTTTTCATATAAGACAAAAGTCACAAGGCCTTTTCTTTTAATTCTAAAATAGAAAAAGGACTTTATGTGTGCACTTTAAGTGGGTTAGAAGAATGGGGTCTTTTATTTAATTAAAAGGGGACATGTTCTTTTAATCAAATAATGAACTTAGGATAGCATAGTCAAACTATAGGTTATAATCAAATAAATTGATTATTAGCAATTTGGTCTAGGTAAATGATTAAATTAATTTAGCCAAAATGTTGAAAAGGGGGCTAATAGTCTAGATGACCATTTTTAGGTGATTACATTTGCCCCTCTTTGACTAATGCATGATCGATCTGGGAACACATTATGTCAAAGAAAATAGAAAGCCAAGTAGGCAGTGATAGATATAGATATCTAATTTCAAAGAATGAAATGCATAAATAGATAGCAAGTCCTAAATGCATAGCCTGATAGTGGTAGTACTGAACACTAGGAAGATGATGGTAGGATCCGAAAAGAATTCTAACACCCAGCAAAGTGAATAGATCGAGAGCAAGTGATAAGGTCAAACAAATGCTCCTAAGAAATAGATAGTTATAACAATCAACAATAGAGTATTTCTGCCCCCTCAGGATCAAAATTGAAATGAGGTAAGAGGAAGCAAAAACTATCTAGACATGAGAAAATTGAGATATAGCAATGTCTGATATGACAGATAAATGATTAAAACCCAAGAATGACTATAAGAAACTGATAAAATGCCCCAGTTTGACTAGAGTTGACCTTGAAAGATATAGCATAAAAATTAGGTCAAAACGAGTAGAAAGGTGATTTTAGACATGAAAAGGTTAAATTTGAGTAGATATGAAGTATGGAAATGATGAAGACATGAAGAAATGAAGATGCCCCAGTGATGATTCAGAGATTAGACCTCAAAAGGTCAGCTAATTCCTCAGAAGAAAGTAGAATTTTAAAAGACAATTTTGACCATCAAGATGAAATCGAATTTGGATTTCGATCCCGAAAATGAATCTAGGATGTTGAAATTATTTAAGAGGTAAAAAATTTATATAATGTGATGATAAGATAGAAAAGAGATGAAGTGAAAGATAAAGAAGGTGAAAAGACATGAACAAGAAGAAAATAAAGAAATATATGAAAGGAGTTAGTTGATATGTCCACAAAAAGATGAAGAGAGAGCTCTCCCCATATGCAAGAATATATGATTAAGCTAGAAAATGAACCTAAAATGCAAGCTAATATGCAAAGTGGTTTACCAGCAAGAAGCACATAACATTTAGACTCTTAATTTCATCATTGAGCATTTATTAGGGACATCATGAGATCATACAACCATCACTAGTATAACTATGAGGATATGAATATGATCGATATCAAATAGGTATGTGGAAATCCAATCTAAGCATTAGAGACATGTAAGTCAAGATAACTACGTGATTAGATTCCCTAAGTTTAATTTAGCAAGATTACACCTGTATCAAGGCATAAGCACTAGGATAAACCCCAAGTGCGGTCTTGTGAAACAATCAAGGATGATACATTTATAAGTCAAAGTGTTGAATTAGACAAGCACGAATGCTTACAACACTATAGACAAACAAAGTATAATCACAAGCAGAAATCAAGAAAACATGCCCCATGCCCCCAGTCTTCTAGTCAATGACATCCTTGAAAGACTATTAGGGATGGAACATATAGTAAATAAATTGTCATAGATAGCACACGAAGTAGATAAAGATCAGTAGAGCTTAGTTGTTTAAGTGTTAAAGTGCATGTGTGCAAGTCACTTGGCCATTTCTTCAAGACTTGATTCTGATAGTGAGAAATATCATGACATCAGAGACCATAGGTGAACTATCTGAAAAGTGTTGAAAAGCACTTGATGTCAAGGTGGGGGAAGTGTTGAGAAACACTATTTTGTGAGTTGTCAAAGAAACCATAATGCACAAGAATACCTCAATAGACTAAGCAGTTGTGCCCCCAAGACGAGGACAAGAAACAATTCCAAGCTAGGAAATGTGTAGCAAAATAGGTGATTAAGACCGATAGACATAGGTGCAAGGGTTTCAAGTAGTGCCTGTTTCTAGGTTTTCACCACTTGATAGATTTTTTCAGGACTTTTTTCAATTTTTTGTATTTTTGTATTTTTGATTTTTTTGGTGATACATCAAAGTGCCTATTGCTAGGTTTTCACTAAGAAGATCTTTTTTTTAGGACATTTTCTGATTTTTAGAATTTTTTTCAGGATCATATATGATTTTTTTTGGATTTTTTTAGAAAGTTTTAGATATCACTAGTTCTCAAGCAAGATCACATCATTTTCTCCCAATGTCTAGCAAGGTATAGGATATGATGGAGCAATAAGCTAGTGGATAAGCAAAGATGGATGAAAAAAGAGTATGAAGCAAGTGAAAGTGATCCTCAAGGACTGACTCCTCAAGAGTACCCAAGCTAGGGAAAGAGGTGAAATAGTTATATGAAGCATATTTTGGATAAGCAATGGAAGTAATGAGAAAGATAGAATGTAGGATAAGAAATGAATCCAACAAGTGTGATAGCATATAAGATTAGCGATGGAAGCCAATGAGTAAGATAGCATGTAGGATAAGCAGTGGAAGCCAATGAGAGAGATAGCATGAAAGCGTGCAATCCAAGAGAGAAGACATGTCAAGAGGCCTATGAGAACCATGTTTGATTTATTTTGATCAAGACTCAAGGGTCAACTAGGTAGGATAGTAATGGGATAGAGAAATAAGAATAAAGCTCAAGATAGAGGCTATGAGTGAATGAGAGAGCACAATAGAAAATCTTGTGGATAAGATAACCAATATGCAAAGATAGCTCAACATTGTCAAGATCAAAGAGAGAAGAGGGGATAGGTGGATGATAGAAGAATTACGCATGATGCCTATTTACTAAGTTTTCATCATGGTACTTATCCAAGGTGCCACAAGAAGTAGTTTTCACCATAGGATGCATTTATTTCTCTTTACTTTTGCTACCAAGGTGCCACAAGACGTAGTTTTCACCAAGGCACATTTTCTTTTTCTTTTTTTCAATTTTTTTTTTTTGAATTTTTAGAAAGAGCTCAAGCTTTTTGAATGTAGATAGTGCTCCTGTAGGAAAGATAAGTCATGATAAGACAAGACCATAGAAAGGTATGCTCAAAGATGTTGATAGGGTGATGAAAGAGAAATGGTAGTAGGAAGAATATATTGAGGATAAGAGTTCATGTATAGAAAGTAAGTGTGAGCTTTAGAGGATTTCATGAGGGTAGTTGAAATATTGGACAAGATCAACATTGACACACACCTTGAAGGGTATTGGAATGATGGAGGAATAATGGATGAAGTAGCTTGAGGTTTAGATGTATGATTTGGTAGAAGAGATTTGGAAAAAAGTGGAGTGGAAGGCTTTGGAATAATTTTAGGAAGATTTTTGGAAGAAGATGGAATGGAAGCCTTTGGAAGCTTGAATGTCAACTTTGAAATATTTTCAATATTCAAGTCTTTTAAAAGAGACTTGGGAATCCACATAGCTTTAGATTTTTCTCGTTCTTTGGGTGCTTGAGAGTGCATTTGTATAATGATGGATTTAGGAACCCATATTTTCTTTGGTTTAGCTCTTTGAGTAGTGGACCTTTGCAGTCTCTTTTGTGCATTCTCCTTCTTAGCATTCACATGTAGATTAGATGGGACATAGTGATCTTCATTTTTCAATGGATTCTTATGTTTATTATCACTTCCAAAGGACTTGGGATTTGTGGATGAATAAGGCTGATATGACTAGTTTAGATGGATAGTGTACACTCAAAATGTGTCACACTCTAAACCCTTCTATCCAAATGATTCCATGAGTTTGAAATGTTCGGATGCCGGCTTAGAGCTCCCTATCCATGGAGTGAAAGAGAGTATATTTTAAGAATAAGAAGACTCTCAGATGAGCCTTAGAGATACTCTTCTTGCTAGTAAACCATGCAATGGGAGGTTCCAAAGACAAGATGCAAGAATGCAAATGTCCCAAGGAGTTCCTCAAGGATGCAATGCAAATGAAGATTAAGCTAAGATAAGAATGCAAAATATAGCTATGCTAAAACATATATGAGAGTGTTACAATCCAACTATTAGACTATATGATTTAAGCTAAATGTAAAAATGAAGCTAAGCTAAGCTAAAATGCCATGGATGCCATGGATGAGAGAATGTAGACAAGAAATAGAAGTTCTCCCCAAAGCTCCAAAGAAACCTGTTAGAAAACCTACAGCATAACAATATTCAAAAGATGGATCGATTGAGGGGGGAAGCTCTCTCCCTTTTAAAGATGTATGGATGGTGGAGATCAAGATGAAGATGGTGGATGATCAACGGTGGAATTCAAAAATAGGAGTGATCCATGTGCACACACAAATCAACCAATAGAATATAAGTTGACTTGTCATATAAGACAAAAGTCACAAAGCCTTTTCTTTTAATTGCAAAATAGAAAAAGGACTTTATGTGTGCACTTTAAGTGGGTTAGAAGAATGGGGTCTTTTATTTAATTAAAAGGGGACATGTTCTTTTAATCAAATAATGAACTTAGGATAGCATAGTCAAACTATAGGTTATAATCAAATAAATTGATTATTAGCAATTTGGCTTAGGTAAGTGATTAAATTAATTTAGCCAAAATGTTGAAAAGGGGGCTAATAGTCTAGATGACCATTTTTAGGTGATTACATTTGCCCCTCTTTGACTAATGCTTGATCGATTTGGGAACACATTATGTCAAAGAAAATTGAAGCCAAGTAGGCGATGATAGATATAGATGTCTAATTTCGAAGAGTGAAATGCAGAAATAGATAGCAAGTCCTGAATGCACAGCCTGATAGCAGTACTACTGAACACTAGGAAGAGATGATGTCAGAATTCAAGAAGAATACTAACACTTAGAAAATCAAATAGAGTGAGAGCAAGTGAGAAGATCAAACAAATGCTCCTAAGCAGTGATAGATTATTTCTTTTGCCCCTCTTTGACTAATGCGTGATCGATCTGGGAACACATTATGTCAAAGAAAATTGAAGCCAAGTAGGCGATGATAGATAGAGCTCCCTATCCACGGAGTGCAGGAGAGTATATTTCAAGAATAAAAAGGCTCTCAGATGAGCCTTAGAGATACTCTTCTTGCTAGTAAACCATGCAATGGGAGGTTCCAAAGACAAGATGCAAGAATGCAAATGTCCCAAGGAGTTCCTCAAGGATGCAATGCAAATGAAGATTAAGCTAAAATTAGATGCAAAGTGGAGCTATGCTAAAACATATATGAGAGTGTTACAATCCAACTATTAGACTATATGATTTAAGCTAAATGTAAAAATGAAGCTAAGCTAAGCTAAAATGCCATGGATGCCATGGATGAGAGAATGTAGACAATAAATAGAAGTTCTCCACAAAGCTCCAAAGAAACCTATTAGAAAACTTACAGCATAACAATATTCAAAAGATGGATCGATTGAGGGGGGAAGCTAATAGTCTAGATGACCATTTTTAGGTGATTATAGATAGATGGGTGAAAAGTCATAAAAAATGAGCGTCTTTGTTGATCTTGAGGTATGATGGGAGAGCTAGGAGTGGAAACTGTAGGAGATGAAGGAACATAAGGCCCCAATATGGATGGAAGGTTTGAATGATTTAGCCTAGATGGATAAGGACCAAGGATAGATTTAGAAGATCCAAAGGGATAGTGGGAAGGGATATCAACATCTTTAGAGTGAGCAACATGGTAAAAGTCATCAATAGACTCATGAGTACCTTTGATAGGAACAACATTTTTAATAGAAGCACTTGAAGCTTGAGCACAATTTTGAAGTGGATGTGGAGAAGTAGAACATGAGGGGATGCTTTGATCTTGACAAGTAGCTTTGGATAGCATATGAAGAGAAAATTTCTCATAATTTTCAGTAAGCTCAAGGGAGATAATGGAAGTGGTATCTTCATCATACTTAGGAGGTGGACAAGATATAGGATATGGAGGGGAAAAATCTTGAAAGAGATGAAAGGGTGCTTGATCTTGATCTTTCTTGACATTTATAGCTTTTTCTTTTTGAGAGTCCTCTTGACATGGAGCCACTTCCAAGGACAAGGGAGAATGAAAAGTGAATGGAGTAGTGTTTGGATTAGGCATAGTACTGCATGAAGGTTGAGGATGTTTAGGATTAGTAGCATGGAAAAGGTTTGCAACCAAGTGAAGGTTAGCTTGAGTTTCTTTTAGAGGTAGCCCTTGAGGATACATGTAGTCAATGTGGAAAGCATTAGGTTCCTTTTTTGATAGAGGCATGTTGGAAAGATTTGAAGTGTTGGGAGATGTATGAGTGTTGGAAGAAGTGGAAGATGTAATGGAGCCACTACTAGACATAGGTTCATCAATTTAATCTTGCTCAAGAGAAGTATCCTCAGCACATGAGTCACTAGAGGTTCCAAGATCAACAATCTCATCATCAATGAGATCTTGGATTTTATTTTTCAGCTCTATACAATTAGAAGTAGCATGGTCATTAGATTGATGATAGGCACAATAGGTATTCAAGAATGGATTTCCATAGGAGCTAGACTTAGGCAACATGATGAGCTTGGTGCCAAGAAGTGTTTGCAAAATATCATCATAAGAATGTTCCAAGGGAGTAAAAGTCCTCTCAAAAATATGTCTAGGATCTTCTTGTTGTTTCTCAAGTGAATAGCATGCGTTCATGTCTTCATCATTATCTTCATCAAAGATAGGTCTATCATGAAATTTTGGCATAGGCTCAAAGAAGGTATCACTTGCTTTTTCTCTAAAGAGGTCTTTAGATCTAGAAGATGAAGAAATTTGATGTCTTGAAGTAGAGCATGTAGACCTAGAAGAAGAGGATGACCTCAAAGAAGATGACTCAGATGCATATAAAGACCTTAAGGAAGATTCATGTAACAATGTAATCTTCTCCTCCAACCTTTTCTCGAGTTTAGACTTCATTTCCGTCATGCGCTTAGAGAGATGAAGGTAAGAAAGATCATTTGTCTCTTCTAGTTCTTTGTATTGTGCATATAGATCTTGAAACTCTTTAGTGACATGGAGGATATCATGATCATCTAGATTTGGTTGAGTTTTGGTAGCACAAGCTTTTAATTCCATAGTGATAGATAGATAATCAAGCATGAAGGAGACTAGAGGAAGCTAATAAGGTGACACAAGATAACTTGATGTCCAAACTAGAGAGGTAGATTATTCACTTGCCAATATAGTAATGATAGAGTAAAGTGACTTGTCAAGAAAGTGTCCAAGTTACTTATGACACTAGTGACTCAAGTCAAGAGCTAGGAAAGAAGCCAATAGCTAAGTAGATAGAGCAAGTGGGGTGACAAGTGAACAACTTTCCCAACCTAAGAGTGCAGTCAAGAAATCAAGGTAACCATTTCAGAAAAAGAATGACTAGCAAGCAGACATAGACCATGAAGATAGAAAGACCAAGAGCAACAAGACCAAAGAGTCACTTTAAGCATGTTCAAGAACTAGAGACATAGAAAATAAAAATCAAATGATGAGACTCCCCTTAGCAAGCAACACAAGAAAATGTTTGCATTTGATGTTTTGACTTGGTTGACAAAGTTTGACAATAGTTGATAGCATATCAAGTTTGATGTTCAAAAATAATTTCTTTCCAAGCAAGATAGTGACACATGGAGTATTCTTCAAACAATCAAGCAAGGGATAAAGCAACCTTGCATGATACAAGCATATGTGACGTCTCAAAAGAATTCCCTAGAATTATCGTCATGTGTATGTTCCAAATATTTTCACAGGTCTAGCACATTCAAGAACACATCAAGCAATATCTACCTAAATGTCATGGTTCATTACTCAGAAACTTGGCTCACGCTTGATGCTCCTTTTCCTCACACCAAGTGGTTTTCCACAAGAGATATTGGCTTTGTCATGGAAGTTCCATAAGCACAACCAAGGGAACACATATGGTGAGTGTAAATCTTGGGGTGATCCGGATAATCCACTAGGATCAATCCTTGCACCAAGAAGTTGAGCGGCTAAAAAGGGTAGTTACTAACTTAGGGTGTTTAGATAGGGCTTCCGTTCATAGTGTTCCTCTTGCTCCCAATTACGGGACACCTCACATTGCGATGAGTAACCGATCTTGCAACCACAAGAGTACCTTAAGCATTCTTGCCTAGTGATCTCCCTATGGTCAAAATCCCATAAGTGATCACACTAGGCAAAGACAAACACTATGCCTACCAAAGTTTTGTGTCCTTGATAGCCTTGATTTTATAGTGGGTTGGAAGAGCTAGGTAATCTGCTTGTCCCCACTTGGATTGTTCCTCTCAAGTTGTCGGAGAGTAGGCCCTCTAAAGGATTCTAACTACACAAAGTGGATCAACTTTCGAAAGTCAAGATTTCTGGTTCACCACAAGGGTGAAGAGCATACTCTCCTATTCCAATAATTTTATCCCAAACACGTTAGGAAGATTCAGTTAGCCCTTGCTTTTGAAACCAAATGGCAAGTCAAGATGTTTGATTCACCACGAGGGTGAAGAGCATACTCTCCTATTACCAAAAGACTCCAATCACAAGTTTTATGTGCCTATAAAAATGAAAAATTATTCAATGCCACACATGGAAACAAAAATCAAGCAAGTTTGGGTTTTTATGCTTTGGGCAGCCCTGCAAACAATCATTAGTAGCCCTTGTGCATTTGAAGCTTTGACATGCGTTCTTTTTATGCAATGTTTCAATTTTTTTCATAAAGATGGCAACCTGCAATCACAACTTGTTAGCACCACAAGTTAGTGTAAAATAAAATAAAATACTGCAATAAAAAGTGGTTAGTTGACTCAAAAATCCAATTTATCTTCCAACCAAGTGCATGCAAAGAAAGTGCAAGTTAATCACAAATGCTCTCTTTGATTTTGACCTAGTCAACAAGATTGGACTTGTTTGCTATTATTTTGGATCCAAAAAGAGAAATTCAAAGAATAGACCCCTACTAAAAACTAGAGAGCTTTCCAAAAATGCAAGAAATTTAAAAAAATCTCCTCATTTGTGCCCTAGAGACCCATTTTGTCAAAACAGGCAAAATTTATCAAATCAAATTTTTGATCCTTAATATGATCTCAAAAATAAAAACACAAAGAAATTACCCCCCTTAGAATTCAAAAATCTTTTTGAAAATGCAAGTTTTTCCAAAAAAGACACTAATTTGTGACCAAAAATGACTTTTTATGAAAAAAAAAAATTATAACTGACGCAAATCACCTCAAAACGCTCTAAAAATTGGACTAAGATATGTTGGACACATATTAAACCTACAAAAAAAAATTTAGAACCAAACTCCAAACGGTTTAAAAGATATGATCAAATATTTAAACCAACTATATTTTTGGCCTTCAAACCAATCTACTTACGGGTTGGCCTTAAAACCCAAGTGATAATTCTACAAAAGCACTTGATTAGATCCAATATGCTGCTGCAAAAAACTAGAGATGAAAAATAAAAGAAAATGGAGCTAGAAACTTGATTCAAGCCCCACGGCGGGCACCAAAAATGTACACTCGAAAGTGTCCCACTCTAAACCCTTCTATCCAAATGATTCCATGAGTTCAAAATGTTCGGATGCCGGCTTAGAGCTCCCTATCCACGGAGTGTAAGAGATTATATTTCAAGAATAAGAAAGCTCTTAGATGAGTCTTAGAGACACTCTTCTTGCTAGTAAACCATGCAATGGGAGGTTTCAAAGACAAGATGCAAGAATGCAAATGTCCCAAGGAGTTCCTTAAGGATGCAATGCAACTAAAGATTAAAATAGAATAAATATGAAAAGTGTAGCTATTCTAAGCATGGATGAGAGTGTTACAATTCAAATATTAAGCTATGTGAGATAGATTATTGCAAAATAGAAGCTAAACTAACATGCAACATGAATCTAAGCTAAAATGCTATGGTATGAGAGAATGTAGACAAGAAATAGAAGTTCTCCACAAAGCTCCAAAGAAACCTGTTAGAAAACCTACAGCATAACAACATTCAAATGAAGGTGGATGATTTGAGGGGGAAAACTCTCTCCCTTTTAAAGTTGTATGGATGGTAGAGATCAAGATGAAGATGGTGGATGATCAATGGTGGAATTTGAAAAGAGGAGTGATCCATGTGCACACACAAGTCAACCAATAGAATATAAGTTGACTTGTCATATAAGACAAAAGTCACATAGCATTTTCTTTTAATTACAAAATAGAAAAAGGACTTTATGTGTGCACTTTAAGTGGGTTAGAAGAAAGGGGTCTTTTATTTAATTAAAAGGGGACATGTTCTTTTAATCAAATAATGAACTTAGGATAGCATAATCAAACTATAGGTTATAATCAAATAAATTGATTATTAGCAATTTGGCTTAGGTAAGTGATTAAATTAATTTAGCCAAAATGTTGAAAAGGGGGCTAATAGTCTAGATGACCATTTTTAGGTGATTACACTATGCAAATAGGAGATTGAATACACTAGGTGCTCACAATATAGGCATTTGGGAAAAGATATTAGAGAAACAAAATTAAATAATTAAAAATATCGTTCAAATTGAATCAGGTACAAAACTAAATAAACAAAAATTGGACTTACATATTTTACTCAAACTGAACTCAGGTCGGGTTTGGAATTCATGGTATGGTAGTTCTGTATATCAAGATCTCTTCCAATTCCATATCAGAACAACTACCAAGAAAATATTTTAAAAATTAATGTACCCCCCAAAATAAGTGTGCTTTTAAACAAAGAAACTGTAATAAAATGTAAATACAATCATTCATTAAACAATTGTATGATAAAAAAAACTTGTATAAAAACAACTTTGTGCATAACATAAGGTCAAGAAAAATACCATCAGATACCAAAATAATTTATATAGTATTAAATCCTTTCAGTCTCTATAAAGTAGACAATAAGCTCAAGGAAATACATTTTTCAAAATACCATTAGATACCAAATAGACACTTACACATAATCTTGAAAATAAATTAGTGTGTAAAACATACTGCCATTTGAAGTAGAGAAGAAATATCTCATTCATAGGGTTCACAAATAGCACTTGTTAAATGTCTCTGGGATAAAATATAGGCGTGACTTTTTTTTCATTAGGTACATATTGCCATATTGCAACAATGTTTGACTGTAGATGATGGGCTTAGTTAAATTCCCAATATCAATATCAAGTGATAAATCAAGATCAACAATAAAAATATGAATCAACTTTCTAACATCATTTAGATTACATTTCATGATTCATTATAGTAGAAAGTAAATAAATGCTAAGCAATTGTATACAAAAATATTATATATTTAATATTATAGATTGCAGAAATCTCTTCATCTCTTTCATAAAAGATACATTTCTTACAAATATATGAATACATCATCAAAGTTTCTAAACAATCATTAACAAATTAGGATTTCAAAATTTATTATTCTATAGACTATCAATAACCTGATAGAAGCTAAAATTCTTCATTTCTATTGTAGTGAAAACACACATTTGTAGAAATAAGAGTGAAGTGTAAGGGGAATGAAGCCCGGTTTGAGAATGTGACCCATAAAATATTGGAAGTTCTTTTGAAAGTACAAGCTCGAATCAGGCCACATTCCCCATAGAGAAACTCTCATTGAAAACTCAAACAACTTTTAGTGTGCAGAGATAACAAATAACTACCTACCTATAAGTGGACATTAAGAAAAAGCACTAGACACCTCTGAGATCATTGATATCTTTTGCCAGACAACAACAAAGTCCAAGGAAGCTTCAACATTTGCTTTGGCATCTTTGAATGTTGGTATTTTTCTTGAAATACAATCAAGTTGATGGAGTCCTTTGGCATATTGACCTACAATCAACTAAAACATTTGATTAATACTGCTTTATGGATTACTCACACATGTTATCTCCCATTGCACCAATGTTGTCTCCCTATCTTCTAATAGCTATCCCTTGTTGTCTCTTGAAAATGGCCCAAAAGTATGCCTGCACCAAAAACACATCTTGTTACCAAAACTTGGAGGAGCAAAAGCCATAAACCACTCACTCTACATGAATACTATTTAGAAATTAAAGGGAACACACATGAATGATTAAGGTGACTTGGCAGGCTCATTTGAGGATATAAGATAGCTGCTCCAAGTGGGGACATGAAGTTTTATAGGTGCTCAATAAATATTGCTGTGTGGTGCCAGTTGCCCCTAACTATCACAGTCATATATCCTTTGGGGACGTGTCAGATCTAAGAGGGATGTGGGGGCAATTTGAGGTAAGGTCGCACATGTGTTAGTAGAAATATACTACTCTTCTGCCACCTATAAAAGGAAACAACTAATACCATAAGCATGCAAGGGCATTGCCCCGGCCAGTAAACTTGGAGTTGAGCTCCAAGTCTACCAGCCTCGCCTTCTCTGCAGTCTATAGGGAATTCTTAGACATTAATCACATACAGGGTTGTTGCTAACTTCTAAGTGGTGTTGTCTATCAATTATAAAGGTGTATGCATAAAAACCATCATTTTAATATCCGAGAAAGCTCAGAATAATACTTATTCTCCTTTATCTAATTTTGCATGTAAGAAATTTGTCTTGTAAAAGGAAATAGCAAAAATAGTCCAAGGTGACAATATGAACCTGGGAATCGATTGGTCCAAAGGTGGAATTTGATTTAGATTTCATTTTCTACATTGGTTTAGTAGTTTTGAGTCTTAGAATGGTCAATCAGAATGGTTAGAACCCATTTAGGTTGGAGGTTAGTTGGAATTCCAAAAATGCATAAAAATTGCAAAATTGCATTGGCAATTTTTGTAACAAATTAGAACTTTTTGCAAATAACCATAAAACTATCATTGGTTGGTTAAAACTGTTGGAAAATGCCTTTATAGGCCTTGTACACCAAAATTAGAGGGCAAAAGAAGTTTTCAAATGTATTTTACTTCCAAAATCTAATAGAGAACCTGCTGTTACAACATTTTCACTCTTTTTTCCGTACTGTATGGATTTTTAATGGTTGTAAGGTTGATGTTTTGCATTGTTCATTTGGAGGTTATATTTTAGAGAATTTTGGTGTTGGTTTGGAGGGAATATCAATCTCCTTTTGAAAGTTCCACATTTTTCTTCCTTGCTGCCTGTGAAACCCTCAAAACAAGGGTTTGGCCAAAGAAATGGCCCTAGTTTGAACTCCCACCATTGGAAATCCTTCCAAATTTGTATGGGGAAAGCTAGGGCAATGAAATTCAATATTTGGAAGGTTTGGAGGCAGGAGGTTGCAGCAAGGATTTATGGGAGCAAGCCCTAGGTCTAATATGCCCATGTATTAGACCTTATTTGATGCAATTTGATGAATCAGTGTGAAAGAGGGAAGTTGGGACTTGATGTGAAGACAAAGAACCTTTATTTGGACTAGAAGCACACTCAAAAGTTGGGAGTTTGATCCATGAACCCATATCATGGCCATTTTCCTTGTAGACCAAGCCTAAACTTGCTAATTAGGCCTGAGTGCACGATTGGGTTAATGCATGCTGGAGTAGATTCAGGGTTCAAAACTTTGGAGTCTTTTAGCACTTTGAAAAGGGTATTTGAAACTGGTCTTAGATTGCCAAGTCCTTTGTAACAAAATTAAGTGGTTGGTGAAAAATAGTGTTGAGAGACCTAATTGCCTATTAGGTCTGTGGTATCAATGTTCATTATTTGCTGGCTGTAGAGATTCTAATCAATGGTATTCCTTGTTTGGATCATTATGAATGTGTCTTAAACCATCTGTGGTGTTTGGAAGTCATGAAGTCTAAAAATTCCACTTTTGCTACTTTATGAAACAAGCCTAAATGCTGCATTCTTATTTGGGTGCTGACAACAGTCAAGCTGCTCATAAATCTGATCACTGTTTGGTATAGATGTTTTTTAGGCCCCTGCTATTGCTAGAAGGTTTGAGGGGGTTGAAAACACTTTGTTTTAAGTTGAGTGTGGAGGGAGTCTTGCTTGGTGCAAGGGAGAAGAAGTTGGGGTTCAGCCTAATGTGGAGTATTGGGTTGTGAAACCTGTTGGACAGTGGTAAACAATAATATAGTCCCTTTTGATGTGAGCCAAACATTGAATAACCCTATGGTGTTAAGGAAATTTGGAGTAGCAACTTGATTTTGCTTGATACCTCCAAGGTGCTTAGATTTGTTTGGTGCTTCCAAAGCGCTGCCTCTGCATCATATTGTGTAGCCTGTACTCTTGAAAGCCTCTCATCCACCATGTTTGTCGACTGAAGGCTTGTTGGTTGTAGTCTAGGGGGCTTCAAATCATTCCAATCTACAAAACCAAAAGAAAGTAAAAAAATATGGTTTTGGCAATACATAATATTTACAAAACCAACTCCAAATCATCACTCTATAACCTAAAACTAATCCAAGTTCATGTTTAAAAGAACTATTCGTTCCTACTAGCTTTTTCAAGAGCCTTAGATATTCATGAAGATAACCCATAGGTTTTGGTTATGGACTTGTTGGCTACCATTTCTTTACCTTCAGTTTGGGACCTGCTGAGAACCTCCATGATAGAGAGAGAACCATCAGACCTCAAGGGCATAGTAGTATAGAATGCCCCCCCTCCACCTTGTCTGTAGCTATGATGAGTTATACTTGAAAGAGGATCCCTACCCCCTAAATGGGGTGAGAGGGAGAATGCAAGCCAGCTATTATTGCTAGTGGTATTCATGGATTTCACTAGGTCTTATCACATAGACCACAACGCTTTAGCACCGGTGTAAAGAATATAGCCAATATGCTTATGATTTCATTGCAAAAACTTCATCTAACTTAGAGAATTTCATATGTTAATCAATGATTTCATTGCCAATATTGTGTCAATGCAAATATAAGACAATTCTATTTTAAGAATTTTTTTATATGTCAAGTTAAAATTATAAAAAACATGCATCCAATACATGATACATGCATCCAATACATGATACATGCATCCAATACATGATACATGCATCCAATACATGATACAAACCTACATGGCTAATACAAGGAAATAAAGAACATAATGATATTTTTCCAAGATAATCGACTTCATGTCCAAACACGAATGAAGAAAAGTTATAATACCAGCTACTACAGAGCTGCAAAGCAATTTAGGTTTTAGATTAGCAAGACACAAAACAAATAAATAGAAAAAGAGTGCAAAGAGCCTAGTAGGCCAATTATATATAGATAACAAGCTGCTAAAGTCCCATAATGTCCAAATCAATATAAAACAAGTGCAAAGAGTGAAGCAAATTGAATACAAGTAGATGGGTTCAAAAGTTTGCAATTTAAAAATCTTGCTTCAGGAATGCAATATGTAGGTACTTACTATGACAACAAAAAATGGTCTGAATGATATGGGCTCGGTGTTAACAACCCTTTTCCTAAATGAACCAAACCTTGAATAATGCAGACCTACAATATATCTATTTATGTCAAATTTCCTAAATTAAGATTTGTTAGACATTGTTAAACTTAGAAAATAAAATTGTAGCATCAACATTAATAATTGGAAATATAGCATACACATAATAGAAGGCTGGGATCTTTGTAATAATAGCTTGATAGATTTCGTAGCATGCTAGCTCATTGATCATTATTTGTTCTAGCACCAATTAATCCTAGAGCCAGTCTTGCAGCCTATAAATACACATTGTTATTTAGATTGTCAAATTTTAAGAAAATTCATAAGAAAGACCTATCTGGTGGAAATTAGAAAGATTACAAAGAAATATTATAACAAATACCACTCACCATAGCAACTTCTGAATCGGTATCATGACTAAGCCTACTCAAAGTATCCATCACATTGACCTAATATAGATGTTTACATGTTAGATTTTAGCAATAAACTTCTATCACATAAATAATCAAGCAAATTAAGGGGCCAAGAATTGAGTATTTAAGCAAACAAAAGGACAAAACAATGAACATTACTTTTGGATTTGATATTGATAATAGGCGTAGAGCCAATGGGACTGCTCTTCTAATATTCTGCTCTCCATACTGTAGGAGATGCTTCAAAGAATGAATGGCCATTTCAAGTCCTAGTTCTTCAGCCATTGCAACTAATACAATTCCAATTGAAGGAATATTCTTGAAGAACTACAATGATAGTTGGTTGCTGACTGAGAACAAGCCCCGGATAGACACTAGTCATATTAAAAGTTATTTACTTTAGGATTGAAGATTTTTGGTGATCAAATGCATATGGGGGGATCAGTTATGAAGTTTTTATGCAATTATTTTGTTCTGGTGATATGGTTAGAGGTCCTGTTGAATAGGCCCTAGATTAGTGACCCCAAAACCAAGGGTTTGGTGGCAAATGTGTTGTGTAAAGGGTAGAACCTTAAAATCTTGAAAATCTATTATTTCTCAACCCCTAGAAGGAATGTTTCACCCTTTGGAATCATAGGGTTGAGTGGAGTTGTGGGTTGTTGTGTAAATTGGAGAATTAGGCCTAGTGTGGATAGGCTAGGGGTATCGGATCATGGGTATGGTCCAAAAGAGTTGATATTGAAACTTAGGGAGGATGTATAGATCCCAAAAGGGTATCTTAATTAGGTTTTAATTTCCCTAGTTGTTTGGGAACTATTGGAGAGAAATCCAAATTAGTGACTGGTGAAGGCTACTAGCTTTAAGGCTAGATATGAATGTTGCATAAGAGATTAGTTGTACAAAATGAATGGATGGATGGAACATGGTGGAAAGGCCATGAGGAGATGATTCACAAAGGAAGAATGAAGGTTGAAGCCTTGGAAGAAGTTATGGTGTTTAGGAAACTCTAAGTGCACTTGGGGTAGCCTGGAAGGTAAGTCCTTGAGGGCACATTGGAGTAAAGAGTTGTTGCTAAATGAATGGATTTGCTATCTCATATAAAGAAGATGGATACCACACACCACCTCTTCATCATAGACTAAGAGTGCATTGCACTTGTTATGGTGCTTGGGAATGTAGTTTCTTCATGTGATGCATTGGTCTTGGGGATCAATCTCGATTGGGTGTCAATGTTGGGATTTCTCAACAAGAAGTAATAGAACTAGTTGGGATTCACTGGAGTGACCTTGGAAGATACAAGGATGAAAGTTTTAGATGTTTAGGTGTTATTCACCATTTAACTAGTCACTTTGTGTTCCTGTTTCATCTAGAGATTGATTGGGACAAGATTCTCAATAAGGATTGGAGCATTGATCAAATTGGTACACTTGAGATCGTTGCTTGGAAATCCTTGGTGAAGGAAGGCTCATTCCTTTAATTATGAACTTATTGGTTGGTTTCAGACCAGCCACACTACTCTGTAGTTTTCCATAATAGTAGAGAGTTGGCAAGTTCTTCTTGGCCAAGGTGGAGAGAGTTCATAGTCTCAGACTGGTGTAGGCTTCTTCCAGCCACTTCTAAGGCAATCTAGACTGAGGCATTACTCAAAATTCATGCTAAGACTATATGCCACTCCTATGCTTTGAATAGAGTGTTGAAGTTGGTGATATCAGAATGTATTTCACAAATTCATGTTATGGGCAGCAATAGTCGTGGATCATTTTAGACCTACCATATGCGAAGTGTCCATTTTATGTTAGTTTGAGCTTCACTTGGTTTCAAGAATACTATAATATTCTCTACTTAACAAGGCCAACCACGTGAAGGTGGAAGCTCATCTAGCCTCACCCCCTTCCCCCTAACATCAATCTAAAGTACCCATTATCATCTAATTACATACTTCATTGATTCATTCATCCATTTATGAACTATAACATTCAATCAATACAATCACATAACATTCATTAATATGATATAAAATTCATTAATACACAATACTAATCAAGATTTCATTAAGACAACAATATTCATTAACATAAGATAAAAATCAGTATTAATACGCATCATTCATACATAATTACTTTAAAAAAAGTTCTTTCATTATCCAACAAGGTTTATCAAAGAAGATTTTTAAAACATCATTTCATCTTTTTGTTTTTATGAGCTCTCTTAAGAAAAGCACTCATAGGAGCATCCATATCTACATCATTCTCCTCCTCTTTTGGCACGTGTAATGTCAAATTACGATGGCTCCTTCTCTTTGAAGGAGCAGGAGGTTGCTGCACTAAAGGGGGCTCTGTTGCAAGAACAAGTGAATGGGATAAATTGGCATACTTTTTTTCTTTTTTTAACTGTTACCAGTCTATAATTAAGTACTAGTACAACATAACATGCATTTTTCTTACCTGACAATGCCACATCATGTACATTAACATTTTGATCCATCGCCACGTCAACATGTTGAACACTTGGAACATGTTCCACTCCTTCGACATGATGTTCAACATGCTCTGAAATATTCAAAAAAATATTATCATGAGAGATGGATTCATTTTGAGCACTGTGCATGAAATATGAGTCAATAAATTTGACTCAAATACTACACAGTTAAATCATGATAGCAATATCACAATATTTACTCTATGAGATTTGTTAGAACAAATGATTTATCAAAGTACAGAGTTGGAAATCATAATCAACTATTGATCAAAAGCTTAAAGATCCCTATTTTAAAATAATGAATATGTTTTAGCAACCAGAGATAATCTTTAAAGTAGTGATGTTAGAGAAATAAGAACAAAACTATGTGAATGTTCCAAATCATATAATAAATTGCCTTGCCAATTTATAAACCTGGTTGTCATTGCTCAAGAATACCCTAAATACATAATACAAGAAATGCAAATAGTTTACTTAACCCAAATTAGAAAAATAGTAGACAGTAAGGAGAGATAACAATTTTCCTAAAATCATGTTATATTTTTGTTACCATTTGCTTCATAGTGATTACAATCTGTTATCCTCTTTCAACTATGACCAATATTTGAACTTAGATGGTGTATATTCAAAAAGACTCTCAACGACTATAACGTATAAAGATACACACATCTTAAAGACTGGGAAGTCAAGTCTCTCATGTCATTTGAGATGCATATTCTTGAGGATGCTAATAAGTGGTCTTTTATTATATTTTTATTAGCATGAAACCCTCACTTGGAGAAAATTTTGAAGAGGTTGTAGTCTTTAAACAATACATTTTCTAAAAGATCTACACAATGAGCATAGAATATATGTTTGGATAAGACCATGCTTGGACAATAAATGGAAGGAGAACATTTCATATTTTTGATTGCATAATTAATTTCCAATAGAAAATTAATACCTCCACCACTATAATGCACATTATGGCCTTCGTCATGAGCAGGTTCTGTGGTAGGATATGAAGGCTGCAATAAAATGTTATGCACATTGCTATGTAGTCAATTTACGTTCAAAACTAATACCAAAAAAGAAAAGGATCAACTATTCAATTTCATTTACTTTTGATCTAACCAATTTACTTGTGAGATATCATTTGGTGAACTGGATTC
Organism: Cupressus sempervirens; assembly: GCA_028749045.1. NCBI lineage: Eukaryota > Viridiplantae > Streptophyta > Pinopsida > Cupressales > Cupressaceae > Cupressus > Cupressus sempervirens. The sequence continues at coordinate 477,632,145 of CM053786.1, forward strand.
TTGGGCAAGGCTTATAGATTCTTTGCGTAGGCATGCAGCCATGACTTTATAGCCTTCCTTCAAGGAAAGTTTTCTATCTTCATCTGTGACCTCCACATTGAATTTTGTGCCCTGTATTTTTTGCTTAATATCATCAGTTTTGTATGTATGGTTTTACTAAACAAAATTGTTTGCAACATTATATTAAAAAAATTTATTTCATATCATTGCTCCTACTTACAACTCGAGACTGGAGATTCATATAGCCACCAGAGCCAAGTTTGTGTTGGCCAAACTTTTCTAGTCTCACTTTTCTAGCCACGGATGTGTCTTGCAATCTATGAAAAATTTCAAACATCTTAGATTATATATTTACAAATATGAATAATTAGTGCATGATTACAATGTACTTAATACTATCATGACATACCTCTTTTTGCCCTGTGCTGCTTCATTATCTCTATCTTCACATAGCCTTTTCTCCTTTTCATCTTCTACTATTTCATTCCACTCCATTGGTGGAACCATAGTTGGACAGTCATACTTTGGGTTATCCTTAAGAGCCCTTCTATATTGATCCCTCACAGTCTTTATATGCTTTGCTGCTCTTTTGAGAAGTAGGCCATTGTCAAACATGTCTTTTCCAAATTTCTCATCAAAAGATGCAATGAGCTGATTTTTTAATTCCATGGTTTGTAAATTCCACCTTTTTAAAAACAAATAGATTGTTAGATCAATAGCTTTAATATATTATAGTAAATGGAAGAAAAGAAAAATTATGTAGCAATGATATGAAACTACGTACCTTTTACGTATGGTGGGTCCAAATAGTCTCAATGTCATATGAAAAAGATGTTCAAAGAAAACATTATTACCTACAAAAACATAAAGGATTTATCAGTCCAAAATGAGTAATATAAAAATAAATTAAATTTACACTTTATTTAAAAACAATTTTAAAGCACCTGGAAGCTTTCGTTCTTTTAATGGAAACATAGTTTTCTTATTCAGCAATAATGTCCCTTCATATGAACCAGTACTAATAACATGAACTGCTCCAAGAAATGGATCAACTTCAGCAATACTGCTCTCTACTAGTCTATCAACTAAAACATCGTGACAATTAAAGCAGACAACAAATGAATCAAAGCATACTTATGGATATAGTCAAATTGAAGAAATTGACTAGCAAAAATGTTTTTTCCTCACATTCCATTAAGGATTTAATTTAGGATTTTCTTTCCATTTATCTTATTAATAAGATCACATTTTTGGAAAATCATTCATTCTAGACATGATGTCTGATATTGGACTAGATAGTGTGGGATTTGTTTCCATGAAGCGGTTGTGGTGCAGGACACCTAACCAATGAGGCACGGGAACAAGTATCTATGAGGCAAGAGAACAAGTACCTATGATGCAAGACACCTTGCAACTCCATGAAAGGGAGATACAAGACATAACCCACTTTGTCCATTTCTAGTAAACCCAATTCTTACCATTACATATCTAAGAAAATTCCAATTAACCCTTTTGTATGCTTTCAAATTATCCAATTTTAGGATCATAGATGGGCTAACTTCAAACTTGATAGATTGTAGAATTTCATGGGCCACAAAACCTCCTTGTTGATTTGAAATAATGGATGAAATAACCTTGGTTAGTATAGAGGAAATTGCCTCGATGAAGATCTAGTATGTTGTATTGTATAATGAGATTGGTTTGAAATCTCTAAAGGTAGATGGTTGATGACACTTTGGAATAAGTTTAATAAATGTAGTGTTGAAATATTTCAATATGTAGCTATAGATTCTTGACTCCTCTACCACCCTCCAAATATATATGCCCATGAGAACCCAACATTTTAGAAATAAATGGGGGCTGAAACCATCTAGGCTCAGATCCTTGTCAACCACTAGAGAAAAGTTTAGTTTTATAATTCCATCTAGAGAGAAAGGTTCTATCAGCTTAGAGATTTTTTGGTTAGAGAGCAACTTAGGAATTCAATCTGACACCTTATTAGTATCTTGGGATGGAAAATCTTGAACAGTCAATATCCCTTAAAGACCCAAAAATATAGAAAGAAAGGTTCCATGAGAATAGAGTTTTGTTGGTCAGAGACCAACTTTAAAACACAATCTAGCACCTTATCACTATCATGGAATGGAAAATCATGAACATTCAATAGAGTGGATATTTTTACAAACAATTGGTTCATCTAAATGTAGAGATAAATTTTGGTTATCAATGAAATAATATCATTTCTTATAAACACATTTAATATCATAATGTAAGTAACTCATAGTTTCATTATTCTTATTCAAGAATATAGTAGGGTTTTGAGAAATAGAGATAATACATTTTGAAGCTACTCAAGAAATTTTGCAACAAGGTAAAAATGAGTAGAATATGTGTAAATCACCATAATATCAAGATAATTGTTAATATTAGACACACTGTTATAATGAGATTATAACCATTTAAACAATATTCATTGTTGTAAATTGAGGAAAATGTTTGAAGTATAAGAGGAATTGTTGAAAAGTCTTGTGAATTATAGTAATTAGAGAAAAGAAAGATGCATAGTTATTTTTCTTAGTATTATATATATATATATAACTATGGGATGATTTTTCTATAATCAACATAAAGATCAAAAGATCTACTTCTAATTCTTGGAGTATTCATGTATGTAAATAGATTGTCACATAGGCACTATGATAAACTTAACGATAGAAGTCTAGTGGAAATTATAGCTTTAGTATCTAGTGACCAATTTTATAATTGTGGTTTACTTCACTACCATTCATGTAGTTCTAGAAAGATCATGAAGGCTGCACTGGCACTAAATCCAAATAAACCACACTGTTTATGTGATTCTTGTTTTGCCAAATTGAAAAAGCATCAGAACTGGCAATGGTATCTTATAATAACAACCAAAACATGCTTCCTACAAATTTGAATGATATATGAGATAGACTACAAAAATTAAAAAGAAAAGGTTCAAAGACACAGTCTACAACTCTGGAAGTAAAGACCCAAGGCGACAAGTGTGGTATAGAGTTGGAATCTTCATTCCAAGTACCTCCTTTGCTACAGCTGAAGGATATTACTATCTCAAACTTACTTGATTCACAAGAAACACTAACAAAAGCAGCTATTTCAATTCCATAGTCAACAAACAACTTACAATCAATATCACCACTCTCAAGGAGATCTAGTCTAGCACCTTGTTCTGCAACACCAACTACACCAACTCCAACAATGGGAGCCCTTTCTTCTAACAGAGGTCTAGTTGAAAACCTTAAGAAGACAAATAAAGTCTTGAGTGAAGAAGTCCTCAAGTTGCAAAGGCAGGTACTTCAATTATTCAATAACATTTTCATTATATAAAAATGTAACTTTGTTCCATAACACTTTGTAATTCAATATGGGGCCTGGAGCATTGGCCTCATTTCATTATTAGTGCCTAGTAAAGGCCTTCAAGATCTTAAAAATTAGCATTCAAAAAAGGCACAAGAAGCCTTATCTTTTGCTGCGGCAAAATCTTGTAAATGCAAAGCTGCAAAAGAAGCAATCAAATCCTTGAGTGAACAAGTAGATTCATCTAGAATTCAAGCATATTCTGTAAACTTGGTTTTCGCACTGATTTGCTTTCAAAAAATGGTTGGGCACTACTATTATTTGTCACTTAAACTTGTTATACCCCTTTCTTACAAGAACCACTACAAAGGAAAGAATGTATCTGATAGCATGCTTTTTATTACAATAATTTCTAGATGTTGGACTTGGGATGTTAAAAGCAAGCCCAACTACTTGCAATATGAATATTATTCATTATAAAAACTACGAGTTTTATGGAAAATTATCTTTTTTGCACTCTGGCCATTCTATTTATAGTAGTTGGCATAGATATTGCTTTTTGTTCCAATTAAGTCTTAATAGTTGAAATATTTCAAGATTTGAATTTTTCGTGCATTCGAAGGGGAAGACTGATTGGCAATTATTCCATTGTATGATTCAACACTATAGATTTAAGTTTCCTTGTGTTGATTGAAATGACAATTTAACAATGCAACTCAATGCTTCTTACGAGACTATGACTGGCATCTATAGATCATATATTCATCGGGTCATTGTACAAATGCTCATACATATGCTTGTAGCCTCTGCATATAATATATCTAACCTTGTTCTATGCTAGGATCAAAATGTGATTTTTCTGGTCGATAAGATTGTTTCCTCAACTAATGTGAGAATTGGTTATGCTTCTTATGGCTTTTATGAACAAATACTATTCTACTCACCACTCATGAAACATGGGTCAATGAGTTTTAATCTTTAGGTGCATTAGAAGTCTAGTGGAAAACTTCTAGGGGAGGGTATGTCATGGTAAAACTTGGATGGTTCATACTTGTATAAGGTGTCTTGACCAGCCAAGGATGCATTCCAATGTCCAGCATACTCAAGCTCAGGAAATGGTGAACCAGAACCAGAAACTCCTGGCTTTGGTGATACTAGTTGACTAGTAGGACTCCCTGGATATAGTTGGTATGCAGCTTGAAGATCACTTGTAGCAACATAACTTGATGTTGTATAAGGAGAGCATGAGAAAGTCACACCATTCTCCTTATTGATAGTTTTTACATCTAATGAAGATGCAAGTAATTGAGAAAAAGGCACATCTGGGGATGATGGAGTTGTGAGATGAGCTAATTTGAGTGGGGGAGTTAATGGAGCAGTTGAAGGTTCAGTAGTAAATGTTGAGAAAATAGGAGGTGATACCAATTGAGTCTCATGTGCATATGGTCCTGTAGCAAACATGGTTGATGTTGGTCAACCAGGTGAACAAACATTGGCAGACAGAGACAAGAAAACATTTGGTGACTGAACGATATAAGGATTGCCTGAATTTGTAAATGAAGTTGAGGAAGAGGGAGGTGCTAGTAAGGATCGATTTAAACCTGTGGGTTGATTAGCAACACCAACTAGTTGAGATCCCTTTCCTCAATTAGCTGATGTATTTCCTTCTGGAGTATGTGATGCTAGCACAATCCGACATAAATAGAAAATAAGAACCTAAAAGCCTATCCCTGGTAAGGCAAAGAACAACAGTATTGGGATGACCAAGACCTAGTGACCACATAACTAACATTTTGGGAAGTTCTAGTGGAGAAAAAGAGAAAATGTATCAAAGAATCCATGAAGTTATAAGTACATTTTCAAAAAATGATTTATAAAACACCCACATACAACCAACAATACATGAGTTTTTTAAAAAACTAAATACAAAAATAGTGTAGTAAAGATACCACATTTTTAGAATTCATGATATATTTTTGTTTATGTTTATGATAAGATAATGTGTGATTTTTAATCATCTATGTTTAGGATAGCTTTCAATGGTCCATGGTCTGTTATCATAGTGAGAGTTCAAGAATATAAAAGTATCTATGCACATACATCGTAGAGAAACATAAAAGACAAAATTAAAATATATTTTTTAAATGATGTTTTAGTTTACTTTTGGATTCAAAAGTTAGAATGTTTTTTCCATGTGAATCTGAAACATTAATTCAAAAAGTAACACAATTTTATTTTCATAAATGCATATATAAAAAAGTCTTAAATAGTAGGTTGAGTAGAAATATATGCAAAATGATTTTTATTTAATCTTTAAATAGAGTAGAAATTTCTCAAATAGTGACCAAATGAGATATTTTTAACAATCAGATTTTGCAATAGTTTATAAGGATTTTATGAGTAGTTAGTTCACAAGAATTCATCTCTCATGAATGGAACATATAGCAATCATTGCATCTAAGTAGGGTATACAATATCTGGTGACAAAATCTTGCCTACTTAGTACAATAAATGTATGGATGTATGTATGCGTGGTGTGTGTATGCATGTGTTTGTGTGTATGCAGGCTTCTGTAGACATCATTTAAGCACTGATATGCTACTTCATTGTTCATCAACTTGTACAAATAAATTACAAAATATAGAAAAACAAGGTTTTACCAGTTCTAGTGGGTATAGATGAGGATGTTTGCATGGCCCTTGTTGCCGACAATGGACTAGGCAATAGTGGACCAGCAACTAAAGGAGGAGCCCGCACTTCATCATGAGTTGAAGAATACAATATTGTTAGCAAAGACATTTGCAATGGGTAAAGATCAAATGGGATACTAGCTAGAAATGTCCACAAAAAAAGAGTAAGTGTTATAATGTTGATGAAAACAAGTGCTACTTACATGAAGGTTGTGCACAACGACCATCACCATGTTCACCATGTGATGTCACAAATGGCACAAATGTATATACAAGTACACATAAAATTAGAGATCAAGATCCATAAGATAGTATAAAATATTCATATCTATTGAACTTCTATTATTGCTTTAGTCGAATTACTACTTACTTGCAAAGATTGGATTCTACGACCCAATTTTGTTCTCAGTGCCTCTTTCTCCTCACTTTTGTCACCCTCAATGATAATGTTAACAAGTTCATTAATTTATCTTTGCTTGATTTTTTGGGTGATGTTATGTAGATATGAAGCTCGTATTTCAGATCACATTTGATCAACGGTCATTCTAGCTTTTTCCTATCATTTGTGACATTAAATATTAGGAAAATTTCATCAAAACAACTCCAAAGCCATAAAGAAAAGAACATAATAATATGACATTTGTTTCTATATTAACATTAAAATTTACAATATTTAATGTTTACCTCTACTGAAGGTGTCTGAGATGGTGCATCCATATTGCCTTGTGAAAAAAATTAGTAAGTCTTAGAAATCAGTAGGGAAATTAAAGTAATAGACTTATCAAAAAAAAATATTAATAATAAAGTAGATTGTATATGTAAATCATTTGTCTTAAGTTAAAAATTTAGTGTGACTAATGTGTATATCTAAAAAAATATTTGACATGTTCTACTTAATGTTTATATGTGCACATATCGTTTAGAAAGAAAAGTTTGGTTGTACAAGACCCCATCATAGTTGACATTGATCCTAGCTGGACATTTCATTGATCATCATGATCTTCATCCATGTCATCATCATCATCATCATCATCACCATCATTGTGCTTGTCAATTTGATGTTCATCATCACCACCACCATCATCACCATCTTCATCACCATCATCATCATCTTCATCACCATCATCATCATGACCATCATCGCCATGATCATGATCGTCATCAACATCATCATCATCATTATCACCATTATCACCAGCATGACCAAAATCATCACCATCTTCCTCATCTTCATCACTAGGTAACTGTTGTTCATGATAATCATTTCCTTCCTCTTCTGCTTCTTCAATTTCTTCTTCTTTGATCACATTATACTTTACCGGCCTTCCTCTTGGGTCATGTCTAACAACAAATGATGAAACTGGTTTCTGTGGAACACCAAAATAAAATGCTTGCTTGCATTGGCTTGGAAGAACATAGGGCTCATATTTGACTGGCTCAAAATGACCTTGTATTAATCATAGTAAATCCACTATCATGTTCAATAACAGTCCTATCAGGATCATTTCGATTCAGTTGTAACCTAAACCATTTGACAAAAAATAGAACTATTTTGAATGAATTGAAGTCACACTCAAGTATATCATCCAAAATGCCATAGTATCAATTTTTAGATCATTGAGGATGTATGTCAGTTCTAGATGAAATATTGGTGACCGCGAAGACAACACTTATCCCGAAATCACGCATTTTCTTCATTTCATCTAACTTTTTTGTGTAGAATTTATAGCCATGGTTGTACATAGCTTTGTGGTGTTTGACTTAAAATTATTCAAACATGTCAAGATTATTTGCATCGATCTGTGAGCTGATATTGAACTTATGTGTAATGATTAGTAATCTTATGCGTACCTTTGTATCTCTTAAGCCATATATTAGATCAAGTACCATTTGTGTAACATTGGGATCTCCATTACGATGAGCTTCTTTAACCAACGATACAACACCATCCCATGTTAATGAGCGACCATTTTCTTGAGATTGTTCAATCCATACTATCATCCAATCAAAGATTGTTTGCAATATACAAGTGTAGTGCATCCCACTCACAACCAACTATAAAGAAGACAATTACACTAGTTAGAAACAACTTATATATATTGATGATGAATAATAATTATTAAAATACAAAAAAAATAAAAAAATTAATTACCTCTCACCCTCCTCAATCTACCTTTCCCCGTTAGGTACTCCCCTTCAAATTTTTCATTAGAGTTGGGATCCCAAATGTGATCTACATGGATATCTGCTGCAAACTTTGGAAGATATTCAGTAATGTACACCATTGTCTGGTATATCATATATCCCTCTATCATAGAACCCTCAGGGCATGCTCTTTGTCAAACCAAGCCCTTCATAAATTTCAAGTGCCTCTCAACCATCCACATTGATCTAGCTTGTATAGGTCCACACAATTCAATCTCCTCAACTTGATGTATGAGGTAGTGTTCTTGAGCATTGAAAAAGGTTGGAGGCAAACACTTTTGCATTCCACATATAACCTTTAAGTTCACCAACAACACTATAGCCGAGAGTAGAGTTGTTTGGGAGCCTTCGTATAAGGGCTCGTGTGTCTTCTCAAGTAAAGGTATATCAAGAGCATCTTCATCATCATTATTAGATTCGCTAGTACCATCATTGTGAGCCTCTTCATCACCTACCCCAATACCATCTTCTGCAATCATGTCCTCTAGCACATTATCATCTTCTTCCATGAGAGTGTTATCCTCAACTTGGATATTCACACCTCCATGTTCCTCCAGTAAGAAATCCACATTCAACAATGGACAAAAATCGTGGCCCCCTTCAACATGACCATGTTTCCTACAATGACTCTGGGCTGTTTTAATTAGAATTCTTTGAGTCTTTAAGCCTTTACACTTCTTGCAAGGACAATAACATTTATTAGGTTTTCTTCAGAACTGAGCCCACAATGCAGCCATTGTCTCATTTTGTTCAGCGTTCATATTGTCAGGCATGGTCTTTCTTCACAGGAAAATATATCTGCAAATAAATTGGACATGTTGTGATTAATGTTTATATCTGCACGTGGTTTTTCTTGATTAATGTTTTCAAATGTAACTAAAATGATCCTATAATTTCTAGAAGGTGTAGATGTTTGCAAAATGTGCAGTACCACCCTTCTACCAAAAAACACACCTAGTATACAATAATGGATAAGATCAAGACAACAATAATACTAGTCCTTCTGTTGATACGCCTTTTGAAGGTTGAATAAGGTCCTGATTTTGCTAACCCACTCTATTTTATCTACTATACTTTATGCTTTCAATACAATTGCACTATGTAATAGAATAGAAAGCCATGAAACAAAGATTAGCAACCATTTGAGCATAGAAGGTGCCAATATAATATACAAATATGTGCACTTGCAGTTTGAAACTTGAACCCCAAAAAGACACACACCTTTTAGTACTATTTTGTATGAAACCTTGTTGATTTTGAATGTAAGACTTATAGCTACATCATTAGGACCATTTGCCTTTTTTGAGTTTTTAGAACTTGATTTAGTTGGAGCTGGAGAATCAGAAGTACCATCATTAATTCATTAAAAAGTTTTGTGGTGCTTGCTAGATAATCAAGAAAACCAAATACTCCATATAAAATTACACAATGGATAAACAGACAGAAACAATCAATCTCATTTTTCCATTACTTGATTTAGAAGTTTAAAGGTTCCAATTACAAAACAATTTTTGTATCCTTCGGAGAACTTTTGAAAAAGATCATAAAGATCTGCATTGTAAAGTTTCCTGGAAGTGACTGGCACACATTACAATTACTATGCCACTTAGGCACCATGATATTGCCACATAGGCACTACAATAAACTTAACCATTTCTATTGGTTAGAGAGGCTATGGTGAATTAAAGTATATTGTTGTGAAGGAAGAAGGTATGCTCATCAAAACCTTATTAGAGTAGCTAGAAATATATTAGCAAACTTTGCAATAAATAGCTATGTAGTTCATACTTCTAGCCATCTTAAGCTAGGCATTACTTTCTTATGTCAATCATGTTGCCTAAATTGGGCATAGCAAGTCAGCAAGAACAAGGCACATCAAAATCCTTTAAGAGCACTCAAAAGTCTTGGCACTAATTGGTGGTTACTCGCTATAACAACTTGGTCATCCATTGCTATCTGGGATCTTGGTCATCCATTACTATTTTAAGAAAGATATTGGCAAATATTGTAGTTTGATGTGCACTAATATGAGGAATTAGAAGATAAGGAATCATATTAAGAAGTCAAATGATATGAAGGTATCATGTTGATACTAATGATAAATGAATTCAATCAAATAAAACATATTCATATGGAATTATTGAGTAAGACCACTCTTAAAGAGGAGAGATCCACTTTTAGAGTAGGCCTCCAGTGTTCATCATTTACCTTGACATCCTGGTAGGTGCTTCTAGGTCTACCAAGACACAAATAAATATGTTGCCATGCATCCTCTTTTGAATAGGGCAGCCAAAACCATATGTCTATAAAGGGCTTTCACGAGCCCACATCTTTGATATATGGGATATTTAGGACTTCCATTTGGCCTATAAGTTAGGCATGCTTAATACATAAAGAAGAATGCCTAATCACTTGAAGAAGAATAGATACATATATACTTGAAGGTTCTCTCCCATGATTAGCTTCTCTGAGAATGCTCCCACATGCATGGCTAGCAAATCTCCCCAAAGTGTTGTAAGAATTTAGTTGAACAGAAGCATGTTGTGTATTAACTGATTCAAAGGTCTTTCTTTTCTTTTGATTTTCTCCATAGGTTGATATTCCTTGCAAGGATGGAATTGACTACACAATATCTGAAAGGCAATGCTTTCAACTACTTATTTTTGGAGTTATGTCAGATGTGTTACCATGACAAGTTAAAGAATCTAATGTTTGACCTATAAAATGTATACCTCATGCATTAGCTAGATGATATTTAGTTAAAAATAGAAGGCATACAATAGACACAATTGACATGCCCAACCCAACATGCTACCATTTTCCATCTCAAAAGTATAGTGAATTAGAAATAGAAACTCGCATGCTGGGGGGATCATGTGAAAGCTAGTTGCAAAGAATTTGAATACAGTTGATGTTTGACCACTAGTTGAAGTCTTAACAAGAGAAGACCTTAATTGTTGAATGGAATTCCTATGCACTAATGATATTCTTGTTGTATATGACAAACTAGTTTTCCAATGAGTAGAATGTGATGGGAGCCCCTCCTTTGGAGAATCCATTACTTTTCTTAGATGATTATCCTCCATTGATGGATAACCTAAAGTGTCTCCCAGATGCAATGGAGACTTTGAAGAAGTGAGAACATGGTTAAAATAATACTTTGTAGCTGATGACAATTTATTCAAAGATTGGATCCTTGCAGGGTTGAGTGTGGATGTATTGACTCCATAATTGTGTCCACCGGTTAGGGGGCTTGAGCCAGTCTGCCATACATTCTTATGATTTGGTTCAGACATCAACCTAGTGTTAAAAGGTGAGCTTCCAATAGAAGTTTTTCTAGTATTATTAATTAAGGACAACTGAGAGTTCCTATCCCATGTAGTTGATGGACCATACTTTCCTCCTTGCTGAATACCCTACACAACACTTAGATGATTTGATGGTGAAGATTCAACAAGAAAATTATGTTTTGGTAAATATCAAGATAATGGCATTCCCTTGTCAAACTCAAATACATCATCTACTAGAGATGAAAATCTTGACTGCAAGCACCCTTGGCCCTGAAGATCAGAATCTGTAAATGCATCAAGATTAGACATAGATTCTGACATTAAATTTGAAATTTTTATTATCTCTTTCTCTAGATATGATTGTCCATTGTCTAAAAGGCTCAAGTTCACCTCATGATCCACCATTTGCATTCTTCTAATATCAATCTTGTTGAAATGAAACATGTGGATGGAACTGAAAAGAAGACCAGATCTACTTGTTGAGTCTTGCTTGGACTCCAAAAGGGTAAAAAGAGGCTTGAAATCCATATCCAATTGTATTAGGAGGTAATAAGAATTTCCATAGTTTAGAAAACCCATGAGTAGTAAGTTTGAGCCTTTAGTTATTGATTTAGGAAGCTTAACTATAGCCACACCTTTTTCATACACCTGTAATAGGAAATATCGATAAACCAAAGCCATTAAAAAGCATGTCAAAAGATTTTAGTATGATTCTATTTCAAAAAAACATCTATACACTTTTCATACAGAAATAATGGCAAAAAATGGATAAGAAATAAGTTCATAAATGCTCTGTCCTGCTAAAAAATATTGGCAGGCATACAAAAAATAAAAAATATGGTTTCTTAGATAAACTATTAGAAGTGCATTTAATGGACTAAATGGAACATTATGTTTCAATAAAAGAATTTTTCACAAGTATTTAACAAGTCTCAGAAACCCAATGCACATCTCTATACCTAATTTGGACCTTGCATCCCTATAGAGCCCATATCCACTCCTCAAGATGAACATGCATGTATACCATGTTCCTTGAAATCAACCTCTAAGAAAATTCTATCTTTAAATGGAAGTGTATTATAAGGGTTACTGGTCAATGTATGATCTTTCCAATGAATGAGAACCATGTACTTGTCTATTATCTAGATACTAGAAACAAAAGTACATGGTTAATATCCCTAGGTTAATAATATTTTGCATTGCCCTTGCATCTCTTCCTAGTGCAAGTTCCTTTGAACTGAAGTTACACTGATGAATGAATCACACAATACACTCACTCTTCAAAAGATTAGTTAATGTCAATGCTAAGTAGTGGTCATTCTATTCGAGTCAAACACTGAATAGCTTTTTTGATAGCATGCTAAGCTTGAAAGGAAAAAAGAATGTCAGTTTAGATTTATTAAGGAATTGTTGGATTGTTCTTTGTTAAATTGCACCTCGCTGGCTTAGCTAAACAGGGGGGAAAGACTTCTTTTGAAGGCATGGAAGACTGGATAATCATAAGATAACCATAGTAAATTTTGGCCTAAGATATAAGATAGTTCTGATATGCATAAAGGGAGCATAGGAATTAAGGAAGGATTGATGGAAGAAGGGAGGGGAAGATAGTAAGGAAGTACCTTCATTTGGTCAACAATGATGAAAAATTTGACCTTATTTGAAGGGTGGTAATTGTGAAAGGCTGTGACCAATGCAAGGGGCACATGTGGTGAAGAGAAGTGACTCTTACATTGTAAGATATAAAGAAGAGGTTTCATTTGAGGAGGGCATCCAAGGGAGATAAAGTTGGGGAATAACATATTAATCTAAAGTGGTGATTCAATTTTTATGACAGGTGTTGAACCTTCCACAAATAATATATAAAAGAAGAATTTTTTTTATGATCATTTACCATTCATCACTTCCAAATACATTAAATCAATACAAAATAATCAATCCTCAATTTATGAATTACAACATTCATTTAGTCATCATTCACTAACTATCAAATTTTCAAATCAAAGGAAATCATTCTATCATTCATCAAACATCAGTTGGGAATCAAACAGACTTGCAATCAATTCTTCAATTAATTCAATCAGTCTATATTAATCATTCAATCGTCCTGAGTGAATAAAGAAATATAAAAGACAAGAAGACCATATGATTTAGATTATTGGGTATTCTTATTTGGTCTTTAGCTATAAACTCATGTTTTGTTGAAATCTTAACTAGTGCTATGTTTATGCCTATTCTTGGCCTGATTTTGTTGATAAAATTTTAACTAGGGTATTGGAGAAAGAAGAGTTGATCAAAATTTAGAACTATGAGAAAATTCCCTAGAGGGCTTGAAGGAGGTAGTTATATCTTTGAATGTATTTAAAAGTATTTTTTGACAAATGAATTTCTATGGGAAGATCTTTGCTAAGTAATACACTAATTTTGTTTTGCATCTCTGTGATCTGCAAATACAAAAACATGTTCAAGAGTATGGCTTAGCAAGTCTTTGGTTGAAACAAAAAGAGTTGTTCCTTGTGTTAGGCCTTATTTTCTATAATATATGACCTCTTCTATGCCAAAAATTGGCATTCATTCTCAAAGTATGAGGAAAAGCTACTTTTTCCCTTAAAATGGTAGACAGAGGATATAACTTCTAAAATTCAGGAAGTGTGAGATGCACATCCTCTAAGCATATGAGCAACATGAGTCATGTATTTTTAGATACCTCTTGACGCTTCTTGCAAGCTCATTCCACATAATTTCCATAAGATAGAGGGTTCTCTGAAGTCCAATTGAATATGAGAATTATTCTTAAAAGATACTAAGTTCTCTTCGGACTTTGGAGGTTTAAGTAGTAGCTGAGAAATTGTCAAAAATTACTAATTCAGTTCCATGGACTAAGAAGGTGTTGAGTTCTAGATTGGGAAAAAAGACTAGGCACAAGGTCTACATGGAATACCTAATCAAATGGAAGGGAAAGCTAGATATTGAAGCTACATGGATACCAGTGACTGATTTCAAGAAGAAGGCAATAGATATCAACTTGATTTCTCCCACAGTCCCATGAGGACTTCTTTTGTTGGGGAGAATGGTGTAGTAGCACTCTAGGACATGTCAAGGTCCTATTGAAATTTTTTATGTTTGGCTCTTTGATGGGCCATGGTATCTAATAATAGATAAATGAAATCTCAAAGTGATATCCAAGTGCATCTTGGCATGTTTTCTAAGTCAAAATTCAAAAGTTGTGGAAAAAGATGTAAAGTTGCATTCCCTAGGTAAAAAATTGTCAATGGGTCTAATTGTCTCTAGGAGTATAGTATGTGATGCAAGGTGTAGAATGGCTTGGAATAGAGTCTAGACTCATGTGAGATTGGGGAACCATTTGGTAAGGTTCTACACACCTAGGCTGAAAGGAACCAAACATTTCCAAAAGTTGTCAAGAAATTGAAAAGTTGTCAAGTTGCAAGTTTGACAACTTTATGTGAAACTTTTGTAACTTGGTTCAATATTTTACCAATTAGTCACCCACTCTCAGAATTTAGTTTGGGGAAGGTTTAGGAAGGCTATTTAATCCCATCCAAACTAGTTTGTACGGTTGGATGTTGTGTTTTTCAACTAGAAGCAATTGAATGCTGAGCAATTTTGACTATACAGCTATGCAATGGTGAACATCCATGATCATATTGACTGAAATTTGAGTTATTTTACATTTAGTAGTTAGATTATGTGGTCTTGATATTCTATACATAATTTTATGTATTCTTGATTAGTTTTGTTGGGTTAATACTTATTATTTTGTACTCTGCTAGTCACTGGACAAACCCAAGCAGTTTCAAAAGAATGGAGTCTAGATTCATTTCTTGAGGTTAAAAATGCATGGAATTATGGGAAATGAAAGAAAACTCTATATAAATTATGTCATTTTTTATTGGAATGAAGGAGTTGCAGTTTGCTATTGTTACCGGCCATCCCTAGGCATGCCCTACAACAACCTGGCTAGGTGGTTGACAGAGAAATGTGCTTGGACATTGCAGGAGTGGATTGAACTTCAAGAAATTAATTTGGATTGTGTTAGGGGAATGTATGAGGAGTATGTAATATCCTTGGTAGGAATTGATCAAACCATTTGAAGGGGTATTAAAAGCCTAATTCAAGACTGGTTTGTGTAGACCTACAAACCCATGGAAACCATCACCTTTGGGTTTGATATATATGTTTCCTGCCTTTTAGGATAGAAAGGTCTTCTAATGAGCCTATTTAACATAATTGCTTTCTATTGTGAGATTTTTAGGATTTTAATTAAATTGGCATTTCACGTTATTTTTTGACATGCTATAATGTTGTACATTATACCCGACATAATGAAAAATTCTCTATTGTTTTCTTCATGTAAATAAAGCCAAGACAATTTGTGTATTGTTCATCAGTATAGATTTTATCTTGTGAAACATCTGCATAATGTCATGAATTTGATTTTTCTTTCTTGTAATGTCTTCCAAAGGCTAACAATAATAGAAACCATTAACCTTTTTTTTTCAATTGGCCCTTTGAGCATTTAGAGGGCTAAAGAATCTATTATTGATGAAGTTTAATATTCTAATCACTTTTTCACCTTTTCTCATCCCTAAGAACCCTAACGTTGGCATGATACCCTCAAACTATCTAGCATAGTTGGCTCGATTGCATAGTAATAGATTTGTAGGTTATTCTAGTAGTTGATTTTATTATTTTGAAGAAAACTTTTTCTAAGCTTCATCTAGATTGATCTAGTAAGATGCATACATGTGTATAGAATGAATGTTGTAAGTATGGATAAGTCTGTAATTATACACGAGGATAGTAGATGCAAATTAGATAGGGATACTCAACTTTGTTATAATAGATATTCTTTTTGACAATTTTGGAATTTGAATTGTCTAGAGTTTAGAAATGATAGGGGTAATACCTTGGATTTCATCTAAGGGTTATTATTGGAGGGCCTTTTTGTGTCCATTGATTAGATCTTGATAGTTTTGTGTTCTATTTTTTGACTCATCAAATTTGTTTGCCTTGCTTTTGTATTACTGGTATTTATGAATATCTTAGGAGGTTGTTATAAGCACTAGTTTGAAAACTCAAGTTAGGGAACAAAGCAAATGAGAAATGTCTAGTCCAAAAAAAGGCAAACATTGTATAGGGATGGAATCATTAACAGATATCAAAACTAAAAATATAAGTTTTTAGCTTATAGGAGCCTACATTATTCATATCAAGTCCTTATATTGTGGCAAGTCATGCCCTGCCATTTTAAGATAGGTCTTTGATGATGATGTAGCCATGATATTAGCTTGCATCTCAATGATAGGTGTTCTTGAACCCTTCAAGACTGTATTTTTGTGTCTCTTCAATTTGAGCCATTGAAAGGTGGTAGTCAATGAACATGTGTGCCCTATCAAAATGAGTTATGGTTTGAAAATCTTTTTCCTTACTGAGTAACAATTGATCCTTCAATACTGGCCATGCATTAGGTCCACAATCATAATCAACATCACACAAAAAACTTGTGATTTTCCTTAGCATAATTTTCATAATCAGCTACCTCTCTATCATTAATTAGATTTGCCAAATTCTTGCATTGAAGTTAGCACAGCTCTATGCTCAATTAAAGAGTCATTAAATACATTCATACCTTCATCAATTCTTGATTTAGCAAAGTCCAATCAGCATATCCTTCTATCTTAGCATTGTTATGAAGACCCATGTAATCCTCTCCATTTGCAAATGCACATGAAGGATTAGCTTCATCCTCCTTTGCAGAAGCAAAAAAGCGTTCAAAACCAAATTCTATTTTCTATGCTTCCTTGCAACCTTTCTCAAGAGATTGCATGAAAGCATTGAAATTTTACCATGCTCCTCTAATGAAATATCTACAAGGGCAATAAGACAATCTTCTTGTTCCATATTCTCTATTTCAGCCTCCACTTTAGCAACTTTTGATTCTTTCTCTAACAAATTCACTTCTTTATCCTTGCATTGGTGGATAGGCTTCCAAATTCGTTTGCATGAGAAACAAAGATTTCTTCTTCTGAGTTCATTGCTACTGCCTTCATTTTTTTCAATTAAGTCAACAGGGAGAGAGCCCTGATCCAAATTACAGCCACCTTCATTCTTCCTGAGTTCATTCCTACTACCTTCATTGATCCTTGCAATAGAAGAGTCTTTTCCTTTGTCCCTTCTTTCTTTTCAACTGAGAAATAAAGACACAATATCTAGACATTCTATCAATGTTGTCAGATTCTTCTAGTATTCTATAAAGACTTGCACCAACTCTGTCATGAGTTCCTGACTAGACTTCATCTTTTTTTTGCTTACTAATCTGAACACTATTGGCTAGAAGGGTATAGGCTATGACAAATAGAGATAACCATGAAATTGGTGTCCCATGTCAAGAAAATATTGCACCAATCCTAAATCAATCATTTCAATTTCTTTCATCATATTTGAGCTTCTTGTATGGATTAGGTCACCAATACACACATACATAAATTGTTTCATTTCACACATACAGAAAATTTTGTAGGATAATCTCTCTAAGGCATTTTCATAGTTGTTTTGCTTGGTTTTAGTTTTATTTTTTCCCTAGGATTGTGGAATTTTTAATTTTGATCGTTTTGAGCTATTGTTGGCCTCTATCAGAGGTGTATTTCATGTGTATTTGAGAAATTAAGTGAACTACAAGTTGAGTTTTTAAGTCCGACCACATATCTTCATTCTTTGATTAAAATCTTGCATAAGTGGGCATTTTGTTGGTCATTCATGACATCTTGGGTGTCATTTACATGTAGTTTGAACTTAAAATTCCATTGTCTATATTTGCAAGGAAATATGTGAATTAATTCAAGATTTTAATATGTGCATAATGGAAAACACTCCTTTATGTAGATTCAAACCATACATTTTCCCCATCCAAAATATTGGCTACTAATAGCCCAAAAATATTTGGAAGCTAAACAACCATAATCATTATTGGCATGCATATAAATATATTCAAAACAAGGCAAGAAAGCAAGCAATCAAAGCGCAAATTACAATGACTACTAATTTTGTAGAAATGGGGTAGATTATTAAGAGTATGATGAGATCAAATGTCAATCTATAAAACAAAACTTCAACTCACCTTTGTAACGCTGGGAAGGAGACTCTTCAACGTTTCCAGCTATTATTTAATACTTTCATGCCGCCTTCTTTCTGAAATATCTTTCAATGGATCAACTTTGAAGCATTCACGAGCTCTCTTCTGCTACAATCAACCACCAAAGAACCAAAGATGTCAAACCCTACTAGTGCTGGAACTATAAAACCCTTTTGGCATGTACTCCTAGCCACAAAATGCAGTGATAGAAAATGCTTTAGTGCACGAGCTATCTTCTAGGTCGCATAACAATAAGATTAGGGCGGCAAATGACACTTTTTTCAATTTTTACATAGTGTGAGCCCATGTTGGTCAAAATTTTGACCAATTCGGGCTCAAATTTAACAAAAGTCATCATAATTTGACCAAATTGACCTCAATTTATCATATGGTCAAAAGTTTTGGTCGAAAATTCAGCTCAAATGTACTAGTGGAAGGAAATGCCCTCTAAAACTTGCGTGTATTGACATCCCTGGCTCTGAGAACCAATGGTGATGATGCTGAAAAGAGCTATCTTCGAAGTGGGCTACCGAGGGAGTATACAACAAGAATAAGGGAGGGGTTCAAGGTGCTGCTTTGACTCATCCTTAACTATGTCTATTTATCGATCTAGATCTCCTAGGATAGTTATTATGGAGTTCCCAATTCATTCATGAAGATTACGAGCTGACAGGGCGAATGGCCATATAATTTTGAGCTGACGATCTGCTATGCTAAATTAATGCTAAGGGCATATTCTATACATAACATGGGGAACTATAGTATAGTACGGATGAAGGTTGAAACTAGAAATGATCCCTTTCATCTAGACCCCCGAGGCCCCTACTATTTATAAGGGGCCCATCACCATATACTAAGAATCTAGCTAGAATCTAGAATCTTGTCCCCTACTATTTTAAAGGCTATCTCCTAGGCCATGGAAAAATAGACTTCAAGTGTGGAGCCAAGATGCTCATTTGAGTTCCTAAAAAAAATGGGCCAAGAGCCATATCGAGCATCACGAGGGTTGCACCCAAGTGTTTGATTCCAACGATTGGAAAATCATCATAGACCCTACTGGTCAACCGCTTAGACCAAAAAATCTTTTTGTAGTTTTTCGTGATGGTGGTTTCTATCTTACCAGTCTCTTCATTGCTAGCAATATTCTAGGTGTAGGGGATGGAACAAACCACCTAACATGGCTGAGAAGGAATTTGTGAGTATCAAACCTATTTGATATGATGGTCTGTGAGTACGAAGAGCAACATCTAGACGAGATGCTATGGTGCTATCCTGCTCCACCGCATCAGTAGGGGATGAGGAAAATTGATGAAATAATGCTCTAGAATCATAAGGCAATTGGGGGAAGGCAGGGAGGGTAGGGGGAATTAAACCCGACTGGCTGTCTGCATCTTGAATCTAGTCTCATTAGTATATCCAATTCCACATTCCTTTGCTTGGTAGATTCAGCAACATAAGAGGCATAGACTGAGTAATAGGGAGGTTAACATAGGAAAAGGTTGGGATAGAAGCAAGGGTAGCATGGGGAGTAGCCTAAAATAGTAGGGCCTTGACTAACTATTGACCTTTCAAATGAACACTTGGCTAGGGAGACCACCTTCTCCAAGTCAGAACCGATAATCAGAGCAACCCCAATCCAAGAAAGAAAGGCAATCAGAGCAACGTATGCCGCAAAACATGTGGGAGGATTCATTAGAGAAGAGATTGTAGGACCACCTTTAGTCAGCTATCGATGTTTTGCAACACCCTTTTCATAAAGAATCTAAGGTTGAATCTGAAGCCCTATTCTAGATCTGAGGATGAGAATATCTATTGAATTGGTGGGAGGTTCTCCAATGTCATTATTTTTTGGGAGGGACTATAGTGGGGTGGGAGCTGAGCTAGGTCAATAGCTCTTAGGGAAATCCTACTAATTGGATTGGGCCAGGGCAGGTTTGGGGATATAATTATGCTCGAGCAACAATATAGTAGCTTGGGAGAGAGCCATTAGGCAGTTTTGTTATTACCTAGTCTAGTATCGGTCTGATCTTGTTGGGGAAGCATCTCGCGATCAAACCACAAGGTCTCATTGCCCCCCCACCTCCCCTACTATATTTTAATTTAGTTTAGTTCCGACTAGCTTCGATGAAGACCCCCCATAGAATAGTAGGCAAGCTGAGTGCAATGATGAAGACGCTGGGATGGTGCTCTAGTTTGAACTAGTGGGTTAGGGGACATGCTGATGAACTGTTCGGTCCAACATTTGATAGGGTTTCGATCCATGTAGGTAGTCTTTGAGAATAGTAGGGTGGCCATAGCCGAGCAAAAACTTATTGAAGGCAACAAGTAGGAACAATAACAAGAGGGATGGATGAAAATGGTCTCTTGTACCTAAGGGATGGCATAAAGCTAATTTTATGGGGCGTCCAAAGGAAACCCAAGAAAGGTTGGGGTGTGAGACATGATCATAAATGCTTTTGGTATAGGGATTTCTACGATTGTAGCCCCTCTTGGAATACAAACTAATCATTATGCAAAGGCTATAGTAGCTCACCATACTATTAAACTAGAAAGAGAAATGGGAGTGTAATATCTTTGGCTAGAAAGAGATTCAAAAAAATTATTGATTGCCTAAAATGAGAAGAATAAGCCAACATGGATGACTGCGAATATCATTGATGACTGCATCCAACATCTCAAGACCTTTGGAAAGACCTATGTGGCACATGAGTACTGGGAAGCCAATGAGGTGATGGACAGGCTAGCTATCTAGGTAGTTAAGTACAATGAAGTGGCAAAGTGGACGGATGGCTATAATATCCTACCAAAAATTAATGAGTTAATCAAAAGGGAAAGGGTCCCAGGTAGATTGGGTATCATAAAAAGTTCACCATGATTGTTAATGAGTTACAGGAAGTAGTTAGAAATATGATGTGTAGATTTATTATGATTAATAGTGAAATATGGGGAATGTGCAGAATTGTGATGTGAAGGTATGATAGCACTTGCACTTCTCACATCAACAATTTCTATCAACTTATTTCAAAGATCGATTTTGGGCAAAAAATTCACAAGGTGGAAAAAAGGTCCAAGAAAATGAGGAGTGCCAAAAAAAATTTGAATTTGAAGGGCTTCAATATTGGTTACAAAGCTTGCACAGAGGAGGATAGCATGGTGGGGGAAAGAAATAGGAGGGAACTAGAGGACAAAGCCTAGAAGTGGCGGAGGCATTCCAAAGTGTGGAACATTTTGAAAGAGGGAAATCACAAATTTCATTGAATGACTCCATTGTTGGAAACCCTCTGTTATCAAGAGTATGGTAAAGAGTTGGAATGCGGGAATAGTTAAAATTGATGGGGTCAGCTTCATGGTGATGGAGGATGTCATATCTACTGTCACTAGCATTCTCATCATGGGAAAGAAATTCTATAGAGATAGGAAAATCTTAGGGCAAGCGGTGGTGGAATTCACAAAGGATCAAGAGGAAAAAAAGGTGATGGTGAAGAAGGGAACTCATTATCTTCCAAGCTCCATCAAGCCATTTTGGAGGTTCATGATGTGGGTTATCATCAAATATATCTCCCTTGACACCAAATTTGACTGCCTTTGCACCCACCACTTTGTGTTACTCAACCACTCCAGGTATGGGGTGAAAATTTCTATTCCCTTCTACCTATACTCTTCTATGAATGAGAAAATTAGTGATTATCAAGAGAAGCATGCTAGGAATTTGGCACTCCATGAGGGGATTTTACTATTAATCTATGAATTCCTTAAGGCTAGGGAAATGGGGAAACAAATTAAGTATAAGAAGGAAGGCAAGAAGGGCAGATGGGACTCTAAAGAATTGGAAGAGGACTATTTTCCTTCTAATATAGAGGATAGCCTTGAGATACATAAAGACTCAGAGGAAGATGACTCCCCACAACGAGGCTCTAGCCAAAAAATATCAAAATGGAAAGGAAGAAGAAAAAAGCTCTTCTCAAACCCAAGCAGGGCCTTGACACTTCCACAGACAAGGACTATAATGAAAGGGTTGAAGGAATGGATACGAGAGAAGAAAGTGTAGAAGGAGAGGAGGATCTTAGAGAAGAAGAAGGCACAGAGAGGAAGAGGGGCAAGAGAAATCAAAATACCAACTAACAAAGAGGACAAAGTCATGACATCCTAGAGTGGGAAAATGAAACTCTCCAAGGCCAAGGAGGATAAACAAGGGGTGGAGACGGGGGGGGTGGAAGGAGACCTCAATTAGATTGATAGGGAGGAGTAGGAGTCCCTCTACAAGGAATTCAACACTAGCAAATATAAATGCTCAATCATGAAGAAGGATAGGGATGTGGTGTGGCAAAAATTTGACACAACTTGTGCTAGAATGAGGATCAATAGTGAGTTGATTTGAACTCTAGTCAAAGAGAATGAGGAGGGTAAAATACAAATGGAAGAGTTGATTGACCCTACCCTTGTGATTTTTAGCAACACCACTAAGGAAAATCTAGACATGGATGTCCTCAACAATGCCAAAAATAGTGCAGTGGATAGCTTTTGCACCACCAAGTGGATTTTTCATTAAATCCAAGAGCTCAAATATAGGGTGAGTAGCTTGGAAAGGGAGAATTACAACTTGAAGAATAGGATAACAAAGGAAGAAAAGAGCAAGGACAACAGAGTGGAGGAGGTCAAGAACAGTTTCCAAACAATGGAGAGCTCAATGCAGATTATAGTGGAAGAAAGCAACAATATTCTCAAAGAGGCCAATGAGATTATTAAGCTACTCATTAACAATATAGAGGAGAAAAGAATCAATAAGGAGGAGGACCCTACCCCCCACAACGCAAAGGATAGGACCCCTAATGATAGCTCACAGAAGTGCACTAGATCTAGCATGAGGAAGAAGGACAACCTGGAACATGACTAGGAACTATTAGAAATAAAGGATGCGATTGGTAGACTGATGGAGCTGGAAATAAGTGTAGTAGAAATGCTAAGAGATATCTCTTGAGTGACTTGGATTTTTTTGGCTAGTCTTGGTTTTTTGTCTTGACTCCCTGGCTTTTTACTAGTTTTATCTTTTAGTTTGGGGAGTTGTTTTAGCTATTTTCTTTTAGTTTCTTTTGATACTTTAAGCATTCCTTTTTGTCTGTTCTATGTATTGTAAGGGTTTCAAGGCTAAATTAAATCTTGTTTTCCTTAATAAAAAACTATTCATAATTATGACCCTTTCAAAGGTTTACATCCTTTCAATATCATTGATACCTTTTCAAAAAAGTCACTTGATTATTTTCTTCATATTACTTTCCTATTTTATTTTTCCTTTTTGAACTCCTATCTTCTCCTTTTCCACTTTTCCTTCTCTCTAAAATAAACTCTCCTCTCTTTTATATCTTAATATCAAGGAGTTGTGTCTCTTTGTTAAATATCTCTTGGCTTTTCATTAGATTTAGTTAAGTTATATTATTCTATGCTATATTGTTTATTTAATTACTTATTTGTGTCTATTATTATTTATTATTAAATTCTATTTAGAAATTTAACATATTTTCTACAATTTTCTCTTTATTTAATTTATTTACTTATTTACTCATTGTAATGTTATTATTTTCTAATATTTATAATATTATACTAATTATATTTATTTCATTGATGATATAGATTAAACAATTATTATTTCCTATTTATATTTTAATATTAGTTGTAATATGACTTTATTATCATTATTTATTAATATTATTATATTATATTATCTAATTCTTATTAAATTTATATCTTAAAATGGTGATATGACATGCTCTTCTTCAACAATGTAGCATGACTTCTTCCCTTTGTCTTTGTAATCTCTATTCTTCTTGTACTTGAAATCTTTCTTGTCATTTTGTCATTCTTACTTCTGTTAGGACATTGAATAGAAAAGTGACCAACCTAATTACATTTGTAACAAATCAAGGGAAATTTACCTTTACCTCTTGACAACCTTCTTGCAAGAAATGCCTCAAATTCATCCAAATCATCGTCTGATTCTGATTCACTTTCTTCTTTATTTTTCTTTTCTTTCTTGGAACTTCTAATGGTTAGAGAAGATTTAAATGTATTTCCAATTATAACCATACTATTGTCATAATTGCTCAACTCAAATGCAGTCAACCAACCAACTAAATTGTCAAGTGTCAATACATTACCAGGCATAGCTCTCACTTCTTGAATAACAAAGACTTTGATATCATAAATAGGTAGAAGATTTTGAGAATTGTACTTACAATTTTAGAGTCACTGATAACACCTCCAACAACTTTACTTGTGCTTACAACTTCTTTAATTCAGTTAACATATTGAGTAACAATTTCACCTTCTTTAATTCTCATGTTATCATACTTTCCTCTAAGGCTTTTAGCTTTAGCTCTTCTCAAATTATCATCTCCTCCATGTATATGTGTCAATTTATCCCATATCTATTTGGTAGTAGTGAAATCCTTGATATCATCAAACTCGACATCATTGAGTGCAGAAGAAATCTCAATCCTTAGGCTATTGTGATTTCTCTTCTCGTTCATTTGATCCATAGCTAGAGGACCAATAGGTGTAGCATATTCACATTCCAACCAATGTGTGACATTATCTCCAATTCTAGATAGATGCATCTTCATTCTGTCTTTCCATGATGAGAAGTTCTCTTTGTTCAGCCATGCTACCTCTCTCTTGTACATCCTTAATCTTTTTCTCAAGTTCCTTTAAACATTCTTCTCCAAGCATTGTACTCTTATACTAATTGTTAGATAACTCTAAGCGGGAGGGGGTGAACCAGTTATGTCCAGTTACCCTACAGTCCCTCCTAACAATTTTAGTACCAACAAAACTTCACAAACTTCATAATTACTTGGTGTACACATCCAACTTATCACTTAACTCTTTCAACCAGTTTACTTCAAACTATTAACTTATTGTTCTTTGCATTACCAAGTATCAGCAAAATAACTTAGTTATTACCTTGTAGCTACATAATTATTATTGAATTGTTGTAATATGTAAAACATGTAAAATAACTTGCAACACAAAATATTTTATAGATAGTATTGGAAAATGCAATAGGCCTAAAGTATGCAATTGTAGTAGGATTCTAATTTTTAGGGATAAGTCCAATATTAGTTGTATTAAAACTCTTGATCATTGAAGCACTTTTCTATGATTCCTCTAAAATCTCAAGCAATTCAAAACCTATGAAATGCAAACACTAATGAATTGAAGCCATTTGGACTAGGTTCTTTATCAGGGAACATAGAAAAAAAAACCTTTTAGACTTTCATTAAAGTGAATGGAGCCATGAGAACATGATTATCATAGAGAGGTACTAGTGAAGGGATGCAATCAAAAAACTCATTTTCTAGCTCTGATGAACATTGCAGGGAGGGGGTGCAGCGGGGCTAATAAATCAATGAAAAGTCTAACCCCCTCATCCTAGATTCCTTGTGCTGACAAAATTTATCGTCCAGAAACAACATGATGGATAGAAAAGAGTAGATTTGGAAGCACACTTTTATTTTGCTGAGTTGTGAATTTTTTTTGTATTTTGACTCCCCTCTTGAACCTACAACTCCCTAGATTATTGATGCCAGTATTACTAATTTAATTAATTAAAAATATATAATTATAGTTTTTTTTAATGATAATTATAGTAATATATATTTTTATTATAATTATATAAATAATTAAGAATGATTAGTTTTAAATTATAATTAATTTAAATCTTAACTTTAATTTTAATTGTAAATATAATAATAATAATTTTTATTATTATTATTGTATATATACTATATAGTACTATTATATTATTAATAAATTATACTATCAATACATCATTTTTTAATAATAATATTATATAAAAATCTTTACTAAAAGATTATATAATATTAAATATAACTAATTTTCTTAACATTTTTAATTGAATGACAAAAATTACATTCTAAAAAATATAATATTAAAAATATAAAGATATAAACTAACTGCCTGACATTTAAAAATATTAAACATTGATAAATCACATTCTAATTAATTAAAAAGGATTCTTAAAAACTATTATGCTTTACAATCCATCAAATCTAGATATATTAGAGTTAAGATGTTTTCTAGAAATTATAAAGTTAAAAATCTTGCATCTATACTATGCAATGTATTAATTTTATAATAAAATTAAAAAATAATTAACTTTAATTGGTAGAAACAAGGAGTTTTAGTCACTAGTTAAGATGTTTGACAGTGAGACAAAATGCCCCTATATTTATTGGTTCATCTGTTTGCTTATTTACCAATTTCAAAACATTTACTAAATAAATGCAACATTACTTTTCCAATGCTTACACTAAATTTATAGGTATCACAATGACCTCTTAATTATGTGCTTGACTATTTACTAGCACTTGCATCCAAAGAAGATGCAAGAGTTATGTCAAAAAACACTCAATGGTGAAGTCATTTTATTTTTTTGATCAATCTATAGTCATTAAGTCACGAGGTAAATGTATTGCACGTTACTATTTTCATCTTGAAATTAATGTTACTTTTATATCATGTTAATCAGGACATTTGACCATTGCACATTGTTGTTATTATATTACTGTGCATTATCTTCTCAACTTTTCTCTTCTTGCCATGATGAGTTGGAGTCACCCTACACAGTTCTTCATTCCCTGCCTCTTGACCTTTCATTATTTTAAAGAAACTTGTAACTAGCTTATATATATATAAGCTAGTGGCTGACGCAATAGGAAAAAAAATTACTTTTAATTTATATTTTGATAAGGTTATTATAAAATTGTTAATTAATTTTTAATTAGAGTTGTATAAAGTTACTATAAAATTATACTTCAAAACATTTAAAAAAAATTTAATATATGGAGTTTAATTTAGATAAAAAATTTAATTTAATTTTTGGGATATTGTAATGTAAAATGTTATAGTCAAATGTAGATATATGGTTTGGGACAAAGTTACCATTACAATTAATGTTAACCTTATGGATATAACTAGCTTATATATACCTATACATATTTTGCTGAGAGTAATTGTTCTCGAGGCACTTATTTTCATTTAATCCTAAAGTTATTTTAATTGTAGTTGAGATTTATGAAAATAAGCGCCTCAAAAATGATTACTCTTGGCGATATATATATATATGTGTGTGTGTGTGTGTGTGTACATATATGTATACATATATATGTATATGTATATATGTATATATGTATACATATATATGTATATATATGTATATACACACATATATACATATATATACATATATATATATATATATGTATGTATGTATATGTATATGTATACACATATACATATACATATACACATACACATACATACATACATACATACATACTTACACACACACAGATATATATATATATATATATATATATATATATATATATATATGGCAGTCGCGGCGTAATAGGAAAAACATTTACTTTTTATTTATATTTTGATAAGGTTATTATAAAATTGTTAATTAGTTTTTAATTAGAGATGTATAACGTTACTATCAAATTATGCTTAAAACATTTTTAAAAATTTAATATATGGAGTTTAATTTAGATAAAAAAAATTATTTTTATTTTTGGGATATTGTAATATAAAATATTATAGTCAAACGTAGATATATGGTTAGGGACAAAGTTACCATTACAGTTAATGTTAACCTTAGGGATAGAAATAGGGCCACGGTTAGCGTTAGGGTTAGGGTTGGAGTTAGGGTTAGGGTTTGAGTTATGGTTAAGGTTAGAGTTAGAGTTATGGTTATGGTTATTGTTAGAGTTATGGTTAAGCTTCAGATTAGAGTTATGTTTATTGTTAAGGTTAGGGTTAGAGTTATGGTCATGGTTAAGGTTAGGGTTAGAGTTATGGTTAGGATTAGGGTTAGGGTTAGGGTTTAAGTCAAGGTTAAGATTAGAATTAGGGTTAGGTTTTGAGTTAGGATTAAAGTTATGGTTAGGGTTAGGGTTATAGTCCAATTATGCTAGAGTTAGATTTAGGTTTAGAGTTAGGGGTAGAGTTATGTTTATGGTTAAGGTTAGGGTTAGAGTTATGCTCATGGTTAAGGTTAGGGTTAGAGTTATGGTTATAGTTAGGGTTATTATAGGGCTAAGATTAGGGTTAGGGTTAGGGTTAGGGTTTGAGTTAGGGTTAAGGTTAGAGTTAGGAATAGGGTTAGGGTTTGAGTCAGGATTAAAGTTAGGGTTAGGGTTAGGGTTAGAGTCCAATTATGGTAGAGTTTGATTTAGGGTTAGAGATAGGGGTAGAGTTATGTTTATGGTTAAGGTTAGGATTAGAGTTATGCTCATGGTTAGGGTTAGGGTTTGAGTCAGGGGTAAGAGAGTTACAATTAGGGTTAGGGTTTGAGTCAGGATTAAAGTTAGGGTTAGGGTTATGGTTAGAGTCTAATTATGGTAGAGTTAGAGTTAGGGGTAGAGTTATGTTTATTATTAAGGTTAGTGTTAAGGTTAGGGTTAGAGTTAGAGTTAGAGTTAAGGTAAGGGTTAAGGTTAAAATTAGGGTTAGGGTTAGTGTTAAGGTTAGGGTTAGGGTTAGCATTAGGATTAAGATTAAAATTAGGGTGAGGGATAGGGTTTGAATTAGAGTTAGGGTTAGATTTAGGGTTATTTTTAGGGTTAGGTTTACAATTAGAGCAAGAGTTAGGGTCAGGGTGAGAGTTAGAGTTAGGATCAGGGTTAGGGTTAGGGTTAGAATTAGGGTTAAAAATATAGTTAGGATTAGAGTTAGAGTTAGGGTTAGTGTAAGGGTAATAATTAGGGAAAGGGTTAGAATTAGGGTTACAAATACAGTTAGGGTAAGGGTTAGGGTTAGAGTTAGAGTTAGAGTTAGAGTTAGAGTTAGAATTAGATTTAAAATAAGGGTTAGAGTTAGAGTTAGAGTTAGAGTTAGGGTTATATTTAGGGTCAGAATTAAGGTTAGAGTTATAATTAGTGTTAGAATTAAGGTTAGGATTTTAATTAGGGTTAGGGTTAGCATTAGAGTTAGGGTTATAATTAGAGTTACAGTTAAAACTAGAGGTAGTGTTAGTGTTAGTGTTAGTATAAGAGTTAGAGTTAGAGTTAGATTTAGGGTTAGAATTGGGGATATAGTTAGGGTTAGGGTTAGAATTAGAGTTAGAGTTAGGGCTCAAGTTAGAGTTAGAGTTAAAGTTAGAGATAGAGTTGGGGTTATGGTTAGAGTTAGAGTTATATATGGTGTTAGGGTTAGGATTAGGGGTGGTTTTAGAGTTAGAGTTAGAGTTAGGGTTAATGTTAGGGTTAAGGTTACAATTGGAGTTAGAGTTAGAGTTATAGTTAGGGTTAGAACTAGGGGTAGGGTTAGAATTATAGATAGAGTTAGAGTTAGAGTTAGATTTAGGGTTAGAATTAGGGTTATAATTAGGGTTAGGATTAGAATTAGCATTAGAGTTAGAGTTAGGGTTAGAATTACTATTAGGGTTAGGGTTAGGGTGAGAATTAGAGTTTGAGTTATAGTTAGGGTTAGAGTTAGGATTATATAGGTTAGGGTTAGGATTAGGGGTAGAATTAGAGTTATAGTTAGAGTTGGAGTTAGGATTAGGGTTAGGGTTAGAATTAAGGTTACAAATATAATTAGGGTTAGAGACCGAGTTAGAGTTAGGGTTAGGGTATGGGTAAGAATTAAGGTTACAAATACAGTTAGGGTTAGAATTAGGGTTACAGTTAGGGTTAGGGTTAGAGTGAGGGTTTGAGATAGAGTTAGAGTTAGAGTTAGAATCAGAGTTAGAACAAGGGTTAGAGTTAGAGTTAAGGTTAGAATTAGGGTTAGGGTTAGGGTTAGCACAAGGGTTACAAGTAGAGTTAGGGTTAGCATATGGGTTAGGGGTACAATTAGTGTTAGTGTTATTGTGAGTGTGAGTGTTAGTGTTAGTGTTAGTGTAGTGTTAGAGTTATAGTTAGGGATAAAGTTAGAGTTAGGGTTAGAATTGGGGCCAGAATTGAGGCTAGGATTAGGGTTGGGGTTAGGGTTAGAATTAGAGTTAGAGTTAGGGATCAAGTTAGAATTAGAGTTAAAGTTGGAGATAGAGTTGGGGATAGGGTTAGGGTTGGAGTTAGGGTTAGATTTAGGGTTAGAGTTAGAGTTAGGGTTAGAATTAGGGTTGGGGCTAGGATTATAATTAGGTTTAGGGTTAGAGTTAGAGTTACATATAGTGTCAGGGTTAGGATTAGCATTATATATAGTGTTAGCATTAGGATTAGGGGTAGAGTTAGGGTTAGAGTTAGATTTAAGGTTAGGGTTAGTGTTATGGTTAGGGTTACAATTATAGTTAGAGTTATAGTTATAGTAAGGGTTAGAGTTAGAGTTAGAGTTAGGATTAGAATTAGGGTGAGGGTAAGGGTTAGGGTTAGAGATAAAGTTGGAGTTAGAGTTAGGGTTAGAGTTAGAATATGGGTTAAAATTAGGATTAGGTTTTGGGTTAGAATTAGTGTTAGAGTTAGGATTATAGTTATAGCAAGGCTTAGAGTTAGGGCTAGAATTAGGATTATAGTTAGGGTTATAAAGGATTAAGGTTAGGGTTAGGGGTAGAATTAGAGTTAGAGTTAGGGTTTGTGTTATTATTGTCGTTAAGGTTATTTTTGGGTTACTAATCATATTATAGCTGATGTTAGTGCTATTATTACACCTTACCTTAGTGTTAGGATAATTGTTAAGTTAATTTTTTAAGTGGGTTAGTTCTATTATAGTGCCCATGATTAATGCTATTGTGATACAAGTTATTAACCTTTTTAATAATGTAATGCCTCCCTCTCCCATCCTCTCTCTCTCCACCCAGTAATATCTCCCCCTATCTAAATACACCCTCTAATCTCTCTCTCTCTCTCTCTAGTCTCTAGATATGTTGCCTAATCCCTCTCTCTAATCTCTAGATACATTCCCTTATCTCTCTCATCCTGTTCTCTAGATACACCACCTAATCTCTCTCTCCCTCTATGCTCTCTAGATACAACCCCAATCTCTCTCTCCCTTCTCTATAGATACAACTCTCTCTCTCTCTCTCTCTAGATACACCCCTTTATCTCTGTCACCTTGTTCTCTAGATACACCTCCTAATATCTCTCTCCCTCTTTTCTCTCTAGATACACCCCTAATCTCTCTCTCTAGATACATCTCTCTCTCTCTCTCTCTCTCTCTCTCTCTCTCTCTCTCTCTCTCTCTCTCTCTCTCAATACACCCCCTAATGTATCTCTCTCTAGATACACCATTACATGACTATCTCCTTCCTTATCTCTAATATTTCTCTCTCTACTGAAAATATGTCTCTATAAGAAACATAATATGAGCTCCCTCTTGTCTACATATATGCTCTCTCTCTCTCTCTCTATGCATACATACATACATTCCCACTTTTAAAAAATATAATATTATTTCTAGTTATTAGTACATATAGGGTTAGGTTAAGGTAATACAATTTACTAAATGCTTAATACAGTCATATATAGAGTAAGAGTTAGAGTTAGGATCCAAGGTTTACAATTTCATTTATATGACACTAGGTGTTATGGTTAGGGTTAATAAGTGGTTAAGTGTTACACTAAAATAAGGGACATGGTTAAGGAAGTATGAGATTTAGGTGTAGTGTTGGAGTATTTGGAGTACAACTATGGTCAAATTTGGGATATATGTTATACAAATGACTTGAACAGTAGAAAAAAAAAATTCATGAAAGGGAAATTATAAGTCCCAACACAACTACTTAGATGATGTAAAAAGTGTGAAAGAATATAAAATAATCAATTTTATGGAAATTATTTCTCCATGACGATGTGAGAATATTATATATTGTTGAATTTTTAATAATACTAATGTATTTTTTATTGCAATGATTAAGAATTGTAATCAATAAATATGCCTATCATTAAGGACATCTATTTAGACTTATGATTTTTTTTCTTAATTAACATGTTTGGTAGCCACATCCATTGAAGAAATTTTTTGAACAACAATAAATTTATTTTTTCTTGTTCTCTTCTTCATGAAAGTTACATAGAACAGTGGGGAAACAAAACTGCCAATACAACTAATTAGATGTAAAATTATGAAACTAGAGACAATAATGAATTATATAAAAAAAAAAAAATCTCTGTAATGGCGTAAATACATGTCACAATATTCATTGATTAGGATTCTTTTGCAAACTTTATTTGAACAATGACTTTGAAATACTTCTTTCATTATTGAGGGAAACCCATCCACTTTTGTAGATGTATCATGCAAGAATTTGTATGCATCTTTCATATGCATTCCTTCCATTTTCTCAACACATTCAATTGGAAATATTGTGTTCTCCACAACTTTAATTATAGTTGTTCACATCTCTTTGATTATTTGTAGGCATTTGTCAAACCTAGAATCAAAGAAATTATTTGATGTCATTGAAGTAGTCAGGTTAGTATCAAATAATGTTTGATTCTCTGTTCGAGGCATCCATAACTGAAATAGTAACCTGAAAAATTATAAACAAACATCAACATATAGAAATAATCAGAATAAAAAAGTATTAATAATTAACATAAATTCTTTCAAATGAATAATGTTCAAAATAATATAAATAAAAATCAAAACTATTTCAAATGAAATAGTTAGATTGTAATGTTTGAAATATGGTGGCATTGCATTCCACTTTTCAAATATTACAAACATAAATATTAATAAAAATCTATGTATACTACAAAAAAACATTTAAATAAAACACATACATAATCTAATTAAATAATGACAAAATAAAAACTAAATATATGATTCGTTTATTTTAAGTTAATCATTAACTTTAAAAAATACAAATTTTATTGATAAGGCAACCTTGCCATCGATGTTAATGATAAAATTTAATTACGAAAATATGCAAATATAAAACTATTATGAAACATACAAATCTAAAACATGCAAACCAAAAGTATTTTGAAATATGCAAATCTAAAACTAATATGAAACATGCAAATGTAAAACTAAATTGAAATATGCACATTAAAAGAGTGCAAAGGAAATGTATTATCAAATATCTAAATCAAATAGATTTTGAATTAATTTGAATTCTAAATCTAAATCAAACATGCAAGGCTAAACTTTATGAAACTTATTGAAATTGAAATCTAAATCAAAGGAGAATATTATAACTAATTTTGAAACTAAATCTACATTTAAGTCTAAATACATAACTAAATCTAAATCTAAATGCAAAACTAAATAAAAAATAAAAAATAAAATTAGAGATATCACACGCAAAAAATTACTCCAAAACTTTATTCTGCTCCTCTTTAAAAACTCTAATTTGCTCCAATAATCTTCACCTCTTCCTCACTATAAAAACACAAAATGAAAATGAAATGTGGAGCATTTAATTTATAACCTATGAGAGACTCCTCATATCCCCAATAGATGTCTTTTGACATTCCACGAATTTGTTTCAAATTCCCCCACTCCCCACAAAAAACACATGATTTTGCATGCAAATATATATATTTAACAAAAAGAAAATGTTTTATATTTAAAAATTTAATGAAATTATTTCAGCACTATTTTTCTGGGTTCTATTTTTGGGGTCCTATTTTTGGCCCTATTTTTTGGCCCCTTTTTCGGGTCATATTATTTCGGCATCCATTTGGCTTCATATTATTTTGGCTAGCTATTATTTTGAGAATTTTTGTCATCTACATTAATGATAAAATTATACTTTAAAACATGAAAATATAAATAATTGAAACATGCAAATGTAAAACTATTATGAAACTTTCAAATCTAAAACATGCAAACCAAAACTATTTTAAAATATGCAAATCTAAAACTAATATGAAACATGCAAATCTAAAACTAATTTGAAACATGTACTTTTAAAATATTCAAATGAAAAAGTATTATAAAATATATAAATCAAATAGATTTTGAATGCAAATCTAAATTTAAATCAAACATGCACGACTAAAGTATTAAATGCAAGCCTAAACAATTTTGAATAGAATTCTAAATCTAAATGAAACTAATTAAAGTGAAATCTAAATCAAAGTAGAATATTATAACTTTTTTTTAATCTCAATCTACATCTACATCTAAATCTAATTGAAAATCTAAATAAAAAATAGAAATCTCACCTACAAAAAGTTACTCCAAAACTTCAATCTACTCCTGTTCAAAAACTCCAATATAATCCTCCAATAATCTCCACCTCTCCTTCCTGCAAAAAAAAAATGAAAATGAAATGAGGAGCCTTTGTTTTATAACTTGTGAGAGGCTCCTCATATCCTCCAATGAGCATCTCTTCACATTCCACGAATTTGTCTCAAACTCCCTCACTCCCCACAAGAAAAATGCATGAATGTGCATGCAAAATTATATTTAACAAAAAAAAAATCATATTGAAATTATTTCAGCCCTATTTTTCGAGTCTTATTTTTTAGGGGCATATTTTTTGGGCCCTACTTTTTCTGGCACTATTATTTTGAGCCTATTATTTTGGCCTCCATTTGGCTTCCTATTATTTCAGCAAGCTATTATTTCGAGAATATTTTTTATTTTATGATTTAATAATTTAATATTTAATTTAGAAGTTTGTTACTGCTCCTTTTCTTTTTTATTAACAAGGAATCTTGGCATATTTCGTCTTGGGAATATGTGCTACCATTGTGTAGAATGCCTCTCAGTGTAATTAGAGTTAGGGTTAGCATTATGGTTAGGGTTGGAGTTAGGGTTATGGTTTGAGTTATGCTTAAGGCTAAGTTAGAGTTATGGTTATGGTTATTCTTAGAGTTATGGTTAAGGTTCATATGAGAGTTATGTTTATGGTTATGGTTAGGGTTAGAGTTATGGTCATGGTTAAGGTTAGGGTTAGGGTTAGAGTTATGGTTATGGTTATGGTTAGGGTTAGGGTTATAGTAAGGCTAGCGTTAGGGTTATAGTTAGGGTTTGAGTCAAGGTTAAGGTTAGAGTTATGGTTTGAGTCAAGATTAAAGTTAGGGTTAGGGTTAGGGTTAGAGTCCAATTATGGTAGTTAGATTTAGGGCTAGATTTAGGGTAGAGTTATGTTTATGGTTAAGGTTAGGGCTAGAGTTATGCTCATGCTTAAGGTTAGGGTTAGAGTTGTGGTTATAGTCGGGATTAAGGTTAGGGTTATTGTAGGGCTAGGGTTAGGGTTAGGGTTAAGGTTAGAGTTAGGATTAGGGTTAGGATTAGAGTCCAATTATGATAGAGTTAGGTTTAGGGTTAGAGTTAGGGGTAGACTTATGTTTATCATTAAGGTTAGGGTTAGAGTTATGCTCATGGTTAAGGTTAGGATTAGAGTTATAGCTATGGTTAGGGTTAAGGTTATAGTAGGGCTCAGGTTAGGGTTAGGGTTTGTTAAGGGTTAAGGTTAGAGTAAGGGTTAGGGTTAAGGTTTGAGTTAGGATTAAAGTTAGGGTTAGGGTTATGGTTAGAGTCCAATTATGGTAGAGTTAGAGTTAGGGGTAGAGTCATGTTTATGGTTAGAGTTAGTGTGAAGGTTAGGGTTAGGGTTAGAGTTAGAGTTAAGGTTGGGGTTAAGGTTAGAATTAGGGTTAGGGTTAGTGCTAAGGTTAGGATTAGGGTTAGAGTTAGAGTTAGGGTTAGCATTAGGATTAAAATTAGGGTGAGGGATAGGGTTTGAATTAGAGTTAGGGTTAGATTTAGGGTTATTGTTAGGGTTAGGGTTATAATTAGAGCTAGAGTTAGGGTTAGGATTAGAGTTATAGTTAGGGTTAGGGTTAGGTTTAGAATACAAGTTAGAGTTAAGATTAGGGTTAGGGTTAGAATTAGGGTTACAAATATAGTTAGGATTAGAGTTAGAGTTAGAGTTAGGGTTAGGGTAAGGGTACAAATTAGGATGAGGGTTAGAATTAGGGTTATAAATACATTTAGGGTTAGGGTTAGGGTTAGAATAAGAGTTAGGGTTAGGGTTAGAGTTAGAGTTAGAGTTAGGGTTATATTTAAGGATAGAATTAAGGTTAGGGTTAAGGTTAGGGTTAGTGTTATGGTTAGGGTTAGGGTTAACATTAGGGTTAGGGTTACAAATAGAGTTAGAGTTAAAATTAGAGGTAGTGTTAGTGTTAGTATAAGAGTTCGAGTTAAAGTTAGAGTTAGAGTTAGGGCTAGAATTGGGGATAGGGTTAGGGTTAGGGTTAGGGTTAGAATTAGAGTTAGAGTTAGAGTTAGGGTTTAATTTAGAGTTAGAGTTAAAGTTAAAGATAGAGTTGGGGTTAGGGTCATATTTAGGGTTAGGGTTAGAGTTAGGGTTAGGATTAGGATTAGAATTAGGGTTAGGGTTAGAGTTAGAGTTAGAGTTATATATAGTGTTAGGGTTAGGATTAGGAGTAGGTTTAGAGTCATAGTTAGAGGTAATGTTAGGGTTAGGGTTACAATTTGAGTTATAGTTACAATTACAGTTTGGGTAAGAATTAGGGGTAGGGTTAGAATTAGAGATAAAGTTAGAGTTAGAGTTAGAGTTAGAGTTAGGGTTAGAGTTAGAGCTAGATTTAGGGTTAGAATTAGGGTTAGGATTAGAATTAGCATTAGAATTAGAGTTAGGGTTAGGGTTAGGGTCAAAATTAGTGTTAGAGCTATAGTTAGGGTTAGAGTTATAGGTAGGGTTAGAATTAGGTTAGGGTTTGGGATAGAATTGGTGTTAGGGTTAGAATTAGGATTAGAGTTAGGGTTATATAGGTTAGGGTAAGGGTTAGGGGTAGAATTAGAATTATGCTTAGAGTTAGAGTTAAGATTAGGGTTAGGGTTAGAATTAGAGTTACAAATATAATTAGAGTTACAAATTGACTTATAGTTAGGGTTAGGATAAGGGTAATAATTAGGGTTAGGGCTAGAACTAGGGTTACAAATATAGTTAGGGTTAGAATTTGGGTTAGGGTTAGGGTTAGATTTAGAGTTAGACTTTGAGCTAGAGTTATACTTAGAGTTAGAACAAGGGTTAGAGTTAGAGTTATAGTTAGAATTAGGGTTAGCACAAGGGTTACAGTTAGAGTCAGGGTTAGCATTAGGGTTAGGGTTACAATTACTATTAGTGTTAGAGTTATAGTTAAGGTTAGAGTTATGATTAGAATTAGGGCTAGAATTGAGGCTAGGGTTAGGGTTAGGTTTAGGGTTAGAATTAAAGTTAGAGTTAGGGATCAAGTTAGAGTTAGAGTTAAAGTTGGAGATAGAGTTGGGGTTAGGGTTAGATTTAGGGTTAGGGTTGGAGTTAGGGTTAGAGTTAGGGTTAGATTTAGGGTTAGAGTTAGAGTTAGGGTTAGAATTAGGGTTAGGGTTAGCATTAGAATAAGGGTTAGGGTTAGGGTTAGAGTTAGAGTAACATATAGCGTTAGGGTTAGGATTAACATTATATATAATGTTGGGGTTAGGATTAGGGGTAGGGTTAGGGTTAGAGTCAGGGTTAGGGTTAGCATTAGTGTTAGGGTTAGGGTTACAATTATAGTTATAGTTATAGTTATAGTTAGGGTTAGAGTTAGAGTTAGAGGTAGGGTTAGGATTAGGGTTAGAGATATAGTTGGAGTTAGAGTTAGGGTTAGAGTTAGAATATGGGTTAAAATTAGGGTTAGATTTAGAGTAGAATTAGCATTACAGTTAGAATTAGAGTTATAGTAAGGCTTAGAGTCTGGGCTAGAATTAGGGTTAGGGTTAGAATTAGGATTAGAGTTAGGGTTAGGGGTAGAATTAGAGTTAGAGTTAGAGTCAAAGTTAAGGTTAGGGTTAGGGTTAGAATTAGAATTAGGATTAGGTTTATAATTAGAGTTGGAGTTAGAGTTAGAGTTAGGGTTTGTGTTATTATTATAGTTAAGCTTATTTTTGGGTTACTAATCATATTATAGCTAATGTTAGTGCTATTATTACACTTTACCTTAGTGTTAGGGTAAATGTCAGGTTAAATTTTATGTGGGTTAGTTCTACTATAGTGCCCATGATTAGTGCAATTATGATACAAGTTATTAACCTTTTTTAATAATGTAATATCTCTCTCTCTCTCTCTCTCTCTCTCTCTCTCTCTCTCTCTCTCTCTCTCTCTCTCTCTCTCTCTCTCTCTCCCCCCCCCCTCCCTCTCTCCCCCTACTCTATAGATACACCTCCTAATCTCTCTCTCTCTCTCTCTCTCTCTCTCTCTCTCTCTCTCTCTCTCTCTCTCTCTCTCTCTACACCCCCTAATATATCTCTTTCTAGATAAACCCCCTAATCTATCTCTCTGTAGATACACCATCATATGACTATCTCTTTCCTTATCTCTAATATCTCTCTCTCTCTCTCTCTCTCTCTCTCTCTCTCTCTCTCTCTCCTGAAAACATGTCTTTATAAGAAACATAATATGAGCTCCCTCTTGTCTACATATATGCTAATGTAATTTTTAGTGCAATTATTAAGAATTGTAATAAATAAATATGCCTATCATTAAGGACATCTATTTAAACGTGTGTTTTTCTTTCTTAATTAACATATTTAGTAGCCACATCCATTGAAGAAATGTTTTTTACAACAATAAAATTATTTTTTCTTGTTCTCTTCTTCATGAAAGTTACATAGAACAATGGGAAAAAAAAACTGCCAATACAACTAATTAGAAGTCAAATTTGAATCTGGAGACAAGAATGAACTATATACAAAAAATATCTTTGTAAGGGTGTAAATACATTCACATTCTTCAATGATTAGGATTCTTTTGTGACCTCTATTTGAAAAATGATTGTGAAAGACTTCTTTCATCATTGAGGGAAACCCATCCACTTTTGTAGATGTGTCACACAGAAATTTTTATGCATCTTTCATATGCATTACTTCTATTTCCTCAACATAGTCAATTGGAAATATTGTGTTCTCCACAACTTTAATTATAGTTGTGCACATCTCTTTAATTATTTGTAGGCATTTTTCAAACTTGGTCTCAAATAAATCATTGAGGTCATTGAAGTAGTCAGACTAGTATCAAATAATGTTTGATTCTCTGTTCGAGGCATCCATAACTCAAATAGTAACCTGCACACTTATAAACAAACATCAACATATAAAAATAATCAGAATAAAAAACTATTAATAGTTAACATAAATTCTTTCAAATGAATAACGTTCAAAATAACATAAATAAAAATCAAAACTATTTCAAATGAAATAGTTAGATTGTAATGTTTGAGCTATGGTGGCATTGCCTTCCACTTTTCAAATATTACAAACATAAATATTAATAAAAATCTATATAAACTATGAAAATTATTTAAATAAAACACATACATAATCTAATTAAATAATGATAAAATATAAACTAAATATATGATTTTTTTATTTTAAATTAATCATTAACTTTAATAAAATAAAATTTTT
The DNA here is from genome assembly GCA_028749045.1 of Cupressus sempervirens. NCBI lineage: Eukaryota > Viridiplantae > Streptophyta > Pinopsida > Cupressales > Cupressaceae > Cupressus > Cupressus sempervirens. The sequence goes on from CM053786.1 coordinate 477,672,188, forward strand.
ATTGGTAAAGCGACCTTGCCATCCACATTAATGATAAAATTTAATTATGAAACATGGAAAATATAAATATTTTGAAACATGCAAACCAAAAGCATTTTGAAATATGCAAATGTAAAACTAAATTGAAACATGCACATTAAAAATGTGCAAATGAAATGTATTATCAAATATCTAAATCAAATAGATTTTGAATCAATTTGAATTCTAATTCTAAATCAAACACGTTTATTGAAATTGAAATCTAAATCAAAGAAAAATATTATAGCTAATTTTGAAACTAAATCTACATTTAAATATAAATACATAACTAAATCTAAATTTAAATGCAAAACTAAATAAAAAATAAAAAATAGAAATAGAAATCTCACATGCAAAAAATTACTCCAAAACTTTAATCTACTCCTTTTCAAAAACTCTAATTTGCTTCAATAATCTCCACCTCTTCTTCCTTGCAAAAACACAAAATGAAAATGAAATGAGGAGCATTTAATTTATTACCTATTAGAGACTTCTCATATCCCCCAATAGATGTCTTTTGACATTGCACATATTTGTTTCAAATTACTCCACTCCCCACAAAAAAAAACATGAATGTGCATGCAAAAATATATTTAACAAAAAGAAAATGTTTTATATTTAAAAATATAATGAAATTATTTCAGCCCTATTTTTTTGGACTTATTTTTCAGGTCCTATTTTTTGGCCCTATTTTTTGGGTCTTATTTTTTGGCGCCTTTTTTTGGACCCTATTATTTTGGCATCCATTTGGCTTCATATTATTTTGGCCAACTATTATTTCGAGAATACCTTTTTATTTTATAACTTAATAATGATAAAATATATACTAAATATGTGAGTCATCTACTTTAAATAAATAATTAATTATAATAAAATACAAACTGTATTGATATGGTGGCATTGTCTTCCCCATTAATGATAAAATTATACTTTGAAATATGAAAATCTAAATACTTTGAAACATGCAAATGTAAAACTATTATGAAACATTCAAATCAAAAACATGCGAACCAAAACTATTTTGAAATATGCAAATCTAAAACTAATATGAAACATGCAAATCTAAAACTAATTTACATGCACTTTTAAAACATACAAATGAAAAGTATTATAAAATATATAAATCAAATAGATTTTGAATGCAAATCTAAATCTAAATTAAACATGTAAGACTAAATTATTAAATGCAAGCCTAAATTTTTTTGAATAGAATTCTAAATCTAAATGAAACTAATTAAAAATTAAAATCTAAATCAAAGTAGAATATTATAACTAATTTTGAATCTACATCTACATCTACCTCTAAATTTAAATGAAAATCTAAATAAAAAATAGAAATGTCGCCTACAAAAAAATTATTCCAAAACTTCAATCTACTCCTGTTCAAAAACTCCAATCTAATCCTCCAATAATCTCCACCTCTTCCTTCCTACAAAAACATAAAATGAAAATGAAATGAGGAGCCTTTATTTTATAACTTGTGAGGGGCTCCTCATAATGTAAATATAATGTAAACACCCTGCCACTTTTGAAATGTCGTGGGAGAGTAACGCCAGTGGGAAAGTGACAGGAACATTGTGATAGAGAACGTCATGATAGGAAATCAGGTAGTGGGAACCAGGAAACCAAGCAGGAATCAAGCGGGAACCAAAACCAGGTTATTTTGTCATTCTTTGGCAAGGGTAGTGACAAATTTTGCAACGGCAAGAGCAACGACGAGTTTAGCAAGACAAGGGTAGTTTTGAGATTTGCACCTACAAACAGGGTAGAGACAACAGGTCGGGACCACATAGAGACTAAGCACAGGAAAGGAGACAGGTCAAGCCCATGGGAGTAGCAGACGACAAAGCAGGAGAGACAAAACTCTATTATTATTTTTTCAACATCAAGACTATAGGTTGGATTTGCAAACTCTCCTTTGTTCTCTTTTTTTTTCCTACTATATTTGTTTATGTATGGTTTGGAACTTGAAAATTGCATTCACCTTTTCTCTCAAAACTGAACAAGAACCCCACTTAAACACATAGTGAACACAAACACACAAAGATTCTATATCTGGGTTAACAAAGTAGAATATGGTGAGGCTAAGAATAGGAGGCCCTACACTAAAAAGTTAGGATCAAGATAGGCAACAATTTGGAAACCTAAATTAGTGTTTGAACAATCTTAGGATGGCACAGTGGTTGCTCTGCAAGCCTTAAATGCGTTCATAACCAAGGGATATCGTAGATCATTAATACATCTTACCAGTAACAAAATAGGAAGAACATCACAATGTAAACACCAAATTCATTTTCATCAACAAAAAGCAATACTTAGGGATACTTAAATGAAGACAGATTCAAAAGAAGAAAAGATAACTACAAAAGAGAAAATTTATCATGATTCTACCAAGGACAGCTAAAGAAATCCTAGTAATTGATATAAAGGAACAAACAAATGATGTTTCACCAATACAAGAGGAAACTCTGGAAACTATGACAGGGATTCTTGCAATAAAAGATGGGATAGACAAAGGAACTTGCAAGAGGGGCTTTCTACAAGAACCTTACAGCCCCTCCTCCTCTCCTTTACTTTTATCTTCGAAAATGTATGTGAATGACCTTATGGACATGAAAAGAAGAGTAGAGGAATTGGAGGAGAAAGGACAACATGATAGAGAAAGATTGCAGGAGGTCACAATAACCAACTAAGAACTTGAAAGAGAAAACAAATGGTTGAAAAAGTAGGTCTTAAATCTTCAAGGTGACATCAAGAGAGGGCAGCAAGAAATAATCACTATCAAATAGGGTTTGAATGAAGGGAAAGTGTCAATAGAAAATAACTTGGAAAAAATAATTAAATTAGACACCACAACAAAAATAGAGAAAGTTCAAGCAACATTAGCAGGCATGGTGGTAAGAGAAAATGAACTAAAAGAGCAAATAGAAGAAGCCAAATCATGGGCACAAGTTGTTAATGAACCATCCATGGAACAAAAGGAAGTCATTCAAAAACAAGTCAGAAGGAAAATTAGAGAGGAGAAGGAAATACAAGAAAAGGTTGTAAACACCATTATCAAAGGCTTAAAAGACTATGGGGAATGTTAGAAAACAAAGATTTTGACACATGACTTCCTTAGGAACAAACTAAAATGGACAGATAAAATTCGGCAAGCAAAGTAGACATGTGAGAGTTACTTTCAACAACATAGAAGATAAGAGCGCAATCTTGAAGAATAGGGGCTACTCAAAGACACCCAAATATATCTAGACAAGGATTTAACCATTAACCAACAAGAAGAAAGAAGGAAGGAGTGGGAGAAAGTAAAATCAGCAAGGGCTACTGGAAAATGGGCTTGGATGAAAAATGGTAAAGCCCAAATTTTTGACAAGTTAGCAAATCAGAAATAGGAACTTAGGGCCCCACAAGAGTATCTATGCATGGTGAGTTGGAATTGTAGAGGATATCCATGGAAAAGAGGACCAAGGTTGGGGCACATAGCCAAGAGGCAAGACATTATTTGTCTCATAGAAACACAAGAACATGAGGGATGTAGAACTCCAATTTTTGAAGGGTACAATAAATTCTCCATGTGAAATGAAGAAACAAAGACAGGTAAAGGTCATGGAGAAATTACTATCTTGATAAAAAAAATGTGAAACAAAATTATAAAATTGGAGAAAGATGACCCAAATAAACAATTTATATGGTTGAAGATTGAAGATGATGAGGAGATCACATGGCTAGCAACGTGCTATTTCACACCAAAAAGCTCTAAATTCTACAAAAAGAGACATCTAGACAATGAAGATCTATTTGCAGCTTTAAATAAAGATGTGCTTTCCTTTAATCAAACTGGTAACACAATCCTTCTAGGAGATTTTAATGCTACGACAACGAATAACTAGGCTATTTAGCTGGGCAACGATCTAACAAAGGGCAGTATTCCCTTGTGGTTAAAAGAAGATGATGACAATATTAGCAAACGAAATTCTCAAGATGAAAAAGGTGGTGTGACTCACTTTGGGGCTAAACTCTTAGGACTATGCAGCCTCCACAGGTTATCTGTGTGTAATGGTATGAAGATGTTGCCTAAATAAATAAAAAATTCTTACAAAATGTAAAGCAGATAAAGTGTGGTAGACTATATAATATGTTTGCAATCAATCATCACCAAGGTTGTTGATTTCAAATTTACACAGTGTCCTATAGAGCTAAATTCAGACCATATGCCTCTCTGTATTAAATATAATATGAATGTCACAAGACTAAAAAGTGATCACGTTATAGATGAAAGCACAAAAGGACATAAAGAGGGCAAGATTCTTATAAACAATGAAAATAAAAATATATTTTACACTACTCTTGAACAACAGATCCAAATACATTATGATATCATAAATATCAAGGAAAACAGTGATAAGAAAAGTCACATCAACAACAGTTTGTTAATCCCACTAATTCAAGAAACACTAAAGGGTTGCAAGAGAACAAAGATAAAGAAGAGCACTTCAAACACCTTCCCGACTAATCCATGGTATGACAAAGAATGCAAGGCTACAAAAAGGAAATTTAAAGGGAGAAAAGAAAAGAAAAGAAAACACTCATAAGAGAATACAAACAACTGATCAAATCCAAAAAACAAGAATGTGTGACTAATCGGAGGAAGGAGCTAATCATGCTAGGAAAGCGCAATCTTAAAGATTTTTGGAGTAAGTTACAACTAGCTAGGAAACAAGTTGAAAATAAAATTATGGATTCTCAATGGTTAGAGCATGCAAAAACTCTTTATGAGAGATCGGAGGATGAAGTTTTATTTTCCACAACCAACAATTTGAATGAACTATTCTCTGATGAAGACATTACTCTAGGGATAAGGAGATTAGCAGGTGGAAAAGCTCAAGATATTGATGGGCTATAGGCTGAATTTCTAAAGTGGGGGAAAGATTTGTTGACTCCACACATCAAGAACATTTTTAATATGGCCATGCAAGGATGCTTTCCCACAGAGTAGACCACCAGTGTAGTTATTATTCTCCATAAGAGTGGGGATGTCAATAGCCCTTCCAACTACCACACCATCATGGCAAACCCCCTATTAAGAAAACTCTATGGGAGTATGGTAGAGCGGAGAATCAGTGGATGGGCGGAAAAAGAAAGGAAAAGAGCTATGGGACAAGTGGATTTCAAACCAAAATATTCCACCATTGATCACTACATTACCCTAAGGTTCCTCATCGAAAAAACATGGTATAAATAGGGGGAAGAGGCTTTTTGCCATTTTGTTGACTTTATGAAAGGTTTCAACACTGTACCTAGGGATATGTTATGCAATAGGATGGAAGAATTGGAGGTTCCAACGGAGTATAGAGCTATTGTTTATAAACCTTATGAATAGGTTAAAGCAAAAATCAGAACCAAAGCAGGTATGTCAGAATGTTTTGGCAGCGACATGGAGGTCAAATAGGAATGCTCGTTATCTCCTACCTTGTCTGGCCTCTATATTGACAAGTTAGAGGAATGGCTAAACAAATCCAATGAAGAGGGAATTCAGCTGGCTAAATATGTGATTAGATTGCTTTTGTATATTGATGACCTCATTCTCATTGCTAAAACAACACAGGGCCTGAGGGAGCATTTGAAGAACTTAGAAACCTTTTGCATGGAAGTAGGGATGGAGTTCAACACTTCTAAGACCAAGATCATGGTCTTTTCCTTAAAGAAGAGAAAACAATAATGCACTTTCATATTATATGACAAAGTGCTAGAAATTGTAGAAGAATACATCTGGGGATAGATTTCCATTACCAGCTTAGTTGGGAAACATGTAGATCGAAAAGGATATAGGGGGGATGGAAGGCATCTTATCTTCTTCAAAAGAGGTGCAAGACAACATAGTTATGGGATTGGAAGACTAAGAAAACCCTCTTTGGGTTGCTGGTGATACTAGTTATTTTATATGATAGCGAGGTATGGGGGAGCAGCGTATCAAACCATAAATGGTGACAAATTGAAAGAATTCAAAAACACTTCATCACAACTGATCTCAAAATCAAATCCATAGTACCATACGAGATTATTTTAGTAGAGGCGGCCATGTTCTTGGTGGATGCCTCGACAATTGTTAGATTGTTGAGCTATCTAAAAAAGGTGAGTAAAATGGATGCACATCACTGGCCCAGTAGGGTAGTTGATGGAGAACTGGCTTGTCAAAAGAAGGCATGGAAGAAACAAAACTATAAATGGTTCAACAAGTGGAACATTGACTATTGAGAATTCCCAGGAAACAATTTTGAAATTAAAAAATGGGTGGCAAGAAAAATCAGATCTGTCATGTGGGCAAACCAGTTAGGTAGAAAAAAAGCCTATTATGTCAAAGAATTTAATCTCACATGTGAACATGATGACAAAGAATATTTAGGAGCTTAGATCAAAGGAAAGGAAAAAATCCTAATTGCACAATTGAGATCTAGTTCCCACCATTTGAGATGTGAAATTGGTAGATGGAAGGTCCCTAAGGAAGAGTGGGAGGACAAAATTTGTAGATTTTGCAATGACGGTGTGGTGGAAATAGAGTGACACTATCTAAAGGATTGTACAACATACGAAGACATCCGTAGCCAACACAAAGAAATGTTAAAAGTGAACAACATAAAAGACCTTTTCGAAGGACCAAGACTCCTCAAGGGGGCCATTTTACTTATGCAGATTCACAACAAAAGAGATAGGATGGCGAAATCACATCAGACTGACTAGGAGTTTTGTGTGGGTCCCTTAGGCTTATGGCCTGGTGGACGTCATTAAAAATCTTTCATTCATTCATTCATGTCTCCCAATAGACGTCTCTTCACATTCCACGAATTTTTTTCAAATTCCCCCACTCCCCACAAAAAATAAGCATGAATGTGCATGCAAATTATATTTAACAAAAAAAAAATTCATATTGAAATTATTGCAGCCCTGTTTTTAGGGGCATATTTTTTTGGGCCCTATTTTTTCGGGCCTTACTTTTTCGGGCCCTATTTATTCGGGCCTATTATTTCATCCTCCATTTGGCTTCCTATTAAGTCGGCTAGCTATTATTTCGGGAATGCTTTTTTATTTTATGATTTAGTATTTTAATATTTAATTTAGAAGTTTGTAACTGCTCCCTTTTCTTTTTAATTGACAAGGAATCTTGGCATATTCTCATGCTGGGCATTTGTGTTGCCATTATGGGCATAATTATATTATATTTTATAATAATTTTTTTTTCATATTTTAATTTTATTGTTATTTATTATTAAATTCTATTTTAAAGGGGGGCATTATAGACTTTTTATAGACCTTGAAATGCACATCATAGATTATTTTAGCTTTAAGAATCTTTCTTGGAAGTGTTGCATTACCACATGCTAGGCCTCTTAGTTATCCAAAAAGTTCTTGCTCTAATATAAAGTTGATTCATAAATTAGTATGGAGAGTCCACAACTTAATTCATCAAAATAGATCATATGATTCCTGAATCAATCACTTGTCTGATCCAATCCCTAGATTCTCTCTCTTGTACCAAGCAAAATAAATGCAAGTTCCCACATGAATTATTTGAGGGTTGTCAAGAGTATGGAATATGTAAAGAAGCAATGACTACAAGAGAGAACTCAAAAAATGATAAGAATAGAAACATCAATATTATCAAATGAAACCAAATGGAAAAAAGAAAAGAAAAAGAGTGAGGTATTGTTCTTGCAGAAGACACTATCTTATGAGCTATTATAATGGTTTCTTGCCCAAAATGAGAACTTTCATCAAATTCATTACTTTGCAAGGGATATAACCCTCCTTGACTAATTGTTGCCCTTAGGTGTTAATCTTTTGCTCATTTTAGAAATAATTGTCTAAACATCCCTTAAATAATTTGAAACAAACTAAGTTGTCCCATAAATAGATATTTATTTATCTCCTCTAATTCTAGTCATCTTCCTACTTTTCGAAGTAATGGAAATAATCAAATTTTTATATTTTAGCTAGCCCTAAGAATAAATTAGTGTTTATCTTTTCTAACCCGAATTAGTCCTTGTTTTTAACGGCTATGGTATTCTATGACACTCCAATCATAGACACTTGCCCTTTTGGCCACAAGTGGCAGGAGCCTTGGAAATCCAACATTGGGTGATCTACCTCATGGGATGCTTGCATATGTGCCCCCTATCCATACTTTCTTAGAAACCAAAGGGTTTCAATTGAAGGCTTTTCCTACCAAGAACCCCACACTATGGAATTCCTCGTAGAATAATATAAGCATTGAGAGTATGTTTGTTTCTAATCAAGCCCAACAACATAGAATAAACACCTAGTCATTCAACCTCTTAGCCCCTACCTAGAGATTGACACAAATGATTGGGGTCTAAATATTATTGCCTCTTTCTTCACCCCATAATGGGTAGGTTGGTTGGATAAAATATTAAAATTTGGATCAAGTATTGAAACCTAATTAATATTATTGATAATACTTAATAGCATCTCTCTCTCTCTCTCTCTCTCTCTCTCTCTCTCTCTCTCTCTCTATTGTGTGTGTTTTACTTATCATTCCCATGTATTTCCAAGCACCTTCCAAATATCAAAGTATGATTATTTCCTCTTTGTTAATTATGAAATCACTTATGAGGTTCAATGTTCGATGCCAATTTTATGAAGTCTATTCTTTTTTTTTTTGCTATTCAATTTTTTTCATTAATTTAAATAGTCTTGAAAAATCAAAAAAATAGATAAATTTAAGTGATTTACAATTAAACAAAATAAAAAGATAATTCATGCAACCTCCAATGATATGAAGCTAGCCTAAAGAATTATTAATGTGAAACAAGAATAAAAAGAACCAATTTAATGGCATTGGGTGTAAGTAATAGTCATAAGGATACCTAAAGTTATCCTCAAAGCTAGAATTCAAAAATTAAAAGAAAATGATCATTTTCTTAGGAGTAAATAATTGTAAAATTGACTGAACATAAGAGAGGAAAAACTTAGAGCATGCCTCAAATCTTTGTAATCAAAGATCCATAGAACTCTTACATTTTGAATTTCTTAACTAGCTAGATCCAATGATTTCTATTTGAACACATGTTGAATTAATATTCTATGAAGGTTTATAAAAATATAGACACACAAAACAATCTATTAGAATTAATTAAGGATTACAATCCTATCATGATAAGGCTTGAAGTTTTTGATTGAATAGGATTAGAATAATTGAAATATTAAAACAATAATTAATAAATTATATACAAAAGCAATTTCAACTATTATTTTTTGATTTTCATATAATTACTTAAATGCAAACTTAAATGTAGTTATTACTTTATATTAACTTTATATGGCAACCTACCTAAGGTTAACTTTTAGAATTTCTTACATAGATTTTCAAATCATAGATAGACAAGAGATAGAATAAGAATAGTAATTCTTATTTTTCAAACACTTATAATCTTTTTAAATTTTTTTTGACAAGATTAAATTTACACATACAATTTCATAACACACTATAGATCAATATGCATATTAAAAAGTTACTTTTATGACACAACGATTCAAAGTTTCTCTCAAATTCACCACTCACAAAGACTAAACCCTAGTAGGTGCATTCCACTTCCACTTCCTCTCATTTCAACAATGAATACAATATTTTTAATTACTTTAGTTATAACTTTTTCACATTATTAAAAGAGACACAACCTTACATAGTTATGCACATTCTAACACATTTTTAAATATATAAAACTAATTCTTGAAACAAAGTCCTAAATACTACTTATTCATTAAAATATATAGTATTATATTTATTCCAACCATTTAAAATTCCTAGAGTATTATTTTCAATGTAAAAAGTTACAAATTATTATTATTTCTTATTAAAACAAGATTACTTAAACTAGATTACTCAAAAGATAATTTGAAACACAACCTCAATCTAAAATTTTCTCTACATAAAAGTATTTATTTATAGCACAATAACTTAATCTGCAAATTAACACAAACTACATTTTTTAATATAGAAAAGCACTCTTTATATTGTAACATAATGTCTAGCTATAATTCTCAACAGGCACAACCATGATCATCTCATTTTTAATCAGGGACGAGTATGATCATATATTGACTGAAAACATACCAACCAACAAATAAAATTAGTTTTACATATTAATGTATAGAGATATATTTTAAAAAATATGTACATCTAATTTCTCATCCAAGTGCAGTTAATGCTTCCTTTATGGAATGCCTGCTTCTCTTCAATAAGATTGTCAGTGCAATTGTACTTCAATCACAATTGAACTCTTAAATAAGACTGTGATTGTAATTACATTTTTAAAGGTTGGTTTCAAGTGTAATCGATCTCTTTGGGCATGCATGTTGAAAAGTTCAAAACTACGCATATAAGATGTTTGTACAAATAACTACATGGATTAAGTCAATGATCTCTATTTCCAACTTTACCATCATTCTTTAACCATTATTGTTTAACTTTCTAAAGTTTTAACTAGATGCAAAAAAAATTAAACCATGTTTTAAAAGCTTTTATTTCATAGCATCACTCTAGATTATTTTAGTGTCACATAAATAAAAATTGCACCAAAGAAGACTAAGTTTACACATTTGTGTCTTAACATTTTTTTGACTGTAGCCAATTATCCCTGACAAACATACAATCCAACTCTACTATCATTTATAACTTACCACGATTACCTCCCTTTAAGATTTTTGACTTCAATGTAAAATCATCACTATTTTACTTCAAATTTCTTCTCACTCAAATTCAAGAATGTCAAAAATGAGAAACCCTAACAATAATTCAAACACAAAAGATAAAAATAAATCACATACTAATTTTTAAATTTAGTGATCTCAATTTTTAATCAATAATGAAATTATAATTTCCATTTAGAAACATTTTCATGGTGTTACCAACATTGAAATGCAATTTCAATTGATATACATACTCCAACTCTTAATTTACCTATGTTTTGTCTATGTATAATTAATAGGTTGTGTTAAGTGCATATATACACGTATATGTATAATTAATAGGTTTTGCTGTAGCTTCTTGAAGAGTTTGCGTGGTTTGGTTAGGGTTTTTGGTGGTAAAGAGCGACAGAGGGTGATGTTTCCTGGAGTGAAGACATTTTTACAAGGGCCTCAAGGAAAGGATGACCCATGGTTGAAGATCTCAGATGAGTGGGCAATACAGACGGTTTGGAGATGTTAAAAAAAATAGTAAACAAATTCTTCAAAATATCTTATTCACGAACTTTGACGTACCGTTCTAATCTATTATAATCCTAACTTCACTTTCCCAAAGACATTTTGAAATGGCATAAAAAATATGCCTAACAACTCTATATTTATATTTTATAATGTTAACACGGTTTGCTGCCCTTGCCATTTTGGGCTTGAAGGCTTCCTTTCGTAAACTTGTTACTTCATAGAATTTGTCTTACTTCAGACTTCGACTTTAAAAAAATTGAACAATGTTTAAAATTTAAATTTAATCTCTTAAACTTGAAACAATTTACGGAATTCTAGATTAGAGATTCATATTATCATAAAAATAAAAATTTCAATAGTTCATTGGAATCAATCATATTGATTCCTTTACTAAATATGCAAAATAACACTGATGTATTAGTATCACGGGCGCATGGGTTTATTTATATTTGCACATTTTGACTTTAATGAATTATCTACAGAGAAAATAATATAATTCTTGAGTTTTTTTTGCATAGAAGTTCTGATCCAAGGAAAAATAAATCTTTGCATTCTAATTGCTCTGTTTTGATTTCGTCTAAGAATGAATTTGAATAAACTCAAATTTTCCATGGTTAAGAGTTTAGTGAGAAATTTAAATGACTTTCGTCTTGTTTTCAGTCAGAATTTTTTATTTTGAAGTTCAAAGAATAGCTAGATTAATTTTAGGGGCAAGCTCAAGCTTTTGAAAGTTCAGTAATCTGGAGTTAAAAATGAATATTTTTATTCTTTATTAAACATTTAAGTTTAATTTTTAGTTTGAAGAAGTGAATGTTGTTGTTGGGTCTTAGGTTTTCAAAGGTGTATTCATCTAGAAGAGGCAAGCTAACTATGGGTGATTGCTTGTTGATAAGAGACAAATAAATAGTTATTTTTGAGTGGTGGCAAGGGCCTCTTCTTTGGCAAGAGCCTCACTATCTCCAACATGGAGAGCCAAGTAGTAGAGCAGAATGATAGCAAAAATCTAGGAGACTGAAACAATAGGAATGTAACTGCAACAACCTCTATATATTGTCTACAACGTTCCATAAGAAAATTATTCTCTTTGCACCCAAATTTTGTTAGAGAAATTAAACACATAGGGTTCTTTGTGATCCAGGTGCTTCACCAGGGATATCATAAGATTGATTTCTCAACCAAGGAAGGTCCACACAAGGCACCCAATCGCCTTGATGCATGCCATTAAGAGCTTCTCAATATTTGTTCTCCCAATGCCCTTCGTAGTAGGGGAATTGGGCTTGAATGACAACTCTTATGAGCTCGCTCTTTAGCTTTGCAACCACGGTGATTTCCTTGATGACCATGGCTGAATTATACTGCAAAGTCCCTTCCCTCTACTCTTGCATATAATTTCTTCTTCTGAACTACATTTGATTTCTATTAATGATTTTTGTGAATTCTATTTTTGGGAAAACATCAATGTTTCCACTACTTGTTTTCTGAAGAAGTATTCTGGTAACTGCACAAAGGATTCTTAGAAAGCATAGAATAATTATATTTGGTAGCTTCCCATAAAAAAAGTTGTGCGCTTACAGGCTTAGCAACTGTGTCTACTCCTCTGCTTCTTTTGCCGCAATTTGATCACTTTGTTTAACTCGATGGAAAAATATTATTTGATTGCAAAATATTTGATATAATCTGCACAAGATTATATGTGATCTAATTTGATCAGACTTCATTTACTAAAGATTTCAAATTGATTTGATGATTATTTACTCCATAACTTAAAACATTTGTCAGGCAATTGAAAACCATCAACCAACTTACTAGATAGATTTCCATGGATTTCAGGCGTGAGATAGGTATTGGTGAAAAGCAAATGCAAAATAGCCTATTGGCTGAATAAGTGGGTGCCTGGACACTCATTTTTAACACTATTTTCTTTTAGCTATTCTATTTACTTTAATTTTGATTCAAAGCTATTTTTCACATTAACAAACTATAATGATCAATATTTCTTTTCTAGTTTTTGAGTTGGCTCCATTGCTCTATTTTTGAATTATGAACGTATATTTTTTCCTATAAGATAGGAATGAAATTAAGAAGTTTTATTTATTGGTTTTTATGGTTTCTCTTATTTAGTTGTCTACTTTCATATAAGCATAATTTTAACTTAAATGGAATTTTGTTAATCAGTTTCAAAACTCTCTTACATGATTATCTATTTTCATATTGATATTTAATTTATTTTAATAAATTAAAAATAATCTTTACAAGTATGAAGACAAAAAAAAAAAGAATTACTACTATCTAAATACATAACGTAAAAATTGGATTAAAAAATATTAGATATATATTATAAACCAATTACAATGATTGCCTCATTATTATCTTATATCAGGGTCTTGTAACCTAGTGCAATAGTTGTCCGATATCCAAAATAACTGAAAGTATCAGCTATCTATTACCTTAAGGTGTTATATTACTAATCCTTCATTGACAATTGATAAACGTTCCAGACTAAGGTGACCCTCCATTTAACTTTCTGATACTCAATTCAATACACTATATGATAATGTTCTGCTAATATACAGGTTCATTAATTATGAAATGCATTGGAAACATAAAGTAGTTTATTTGAATTATTTGACAATATTGCAACTTTCGACAGTTACAAATAGACTTTGTAAGACGTATGTTCCTTGACAATCACAGCTCTGTCAAAGTGCAGTAAACTGCTTGCAAGACGACATATCATTTGTTACAAATAATAACGTGTTCTTACATCTATATAAATTATGTCACATCGTTATCTCACTCCTCAAATTAGGCATAGGCTTCCATTGTCTAACACATGAAAAGATTCCTTGACGTAGAGGAGTACTGACAAAAAATCATATGCACACCCATTTTCAAATACAAAGACCGCTTTGATAATAAATTTTAAATTATATTAATTTTACTGAATAAATTTTAATGAGCCAAAAAGGGGTCAAAATTATTTGATATGTTTTACTTTTAGGAAGGTCTCCAATCCTCTCCCGCGTACACGGCCTTCTCGCTAAGCTCTTCTTCAATTCTGAGAAGCTGTGCAAAGATGCCAAAGGGGAAGATAAAAGTTGAGATGTTATAACTAGATACATTTTTCATATGAAAACAGTCTCAGAGAGCCAAAGACGGCTGTCTTTTAAGCATATTGTGCAAACAGATGCACAATATGTGATAATATATAAATTTAATTAATATGCAAGCTAATGAGCTGACCTGGTTGTATTTAGCAAGTCGTTCACTGCGACACGGTGCTCCTGTTTTAATTTGACCAGTGGCCAGCCCAACAGCTAAGTCTGCAATAAAGCAGTCTTCTGTCTCACCACTTCGGTGTGATGCCATCACTCCCCATTTTGCATCCTTCGCCATCTTTACTGCTTCTATTGCCTCAGTAACTGTTCCAATTTGATTAACCTGGATGGAGGAAAATCTGTCAATACATATTATAAAACTCGTAACCAACAAACATCTCAGAGTCATCAAATAATTTTGCCAAATCAAACAAAAGAGAAGAGTATGCGATTGTCATTATAGAGATCAGTACAAGCAGTGCACTCAAATATATCATAAATTAGATACCAAACATCTAATGACTAACCACTATGTTGATACATAACAAATAATTTTCAAATGTCAATATAATGTGTCCATGCCAATATATCAGTTTTAAAACACACGTTAAAGAGAGATGCAAATAATATGATATCACATGAATGTGTTGCAACACCTCACAAAACAGAGGATCCTATTGGTTGGTCTAAATTAAATCTTTATAAACCTGTTGGTAAACAGATTTGTCACTGAGAAGTTACTTCTGAAAATGACCCTGTTCGCCTTGTGAACAGTGACAAATGTGCCAACAGTTGGAGAGATTGCAACTGATCACTATCAGATTACAATCTTCCTATACGTTTGAGAGGGGCAGCTCCCTCATAAAATATGGGTATTTGTGATTTTCAATAAAATGTATTCAAACTTGAAGCTAGAGAGAAAGCTATTGATGACGAATGCACCAAACGACTTCACGGCTTTCTTAAATTAATGTAAATTGATAATAAAGATAACCAAGAACTACGCTTGAAGATAATCATTATTACCGTGCTGATTCATGATTCATAAACATTAGCACAATACCGTGAAAACATTCAATACAAAAAGAATCAACAGTTTTATGCTGTGACTATCCAGAAAAAGAACCCAAACACATTTCCCATTTATTTTCTTGCACCAAGAACATAAGAGAGATTTTTGATTTCAAGGACAAAATCTGTACATACTTTCCAAAAATCGTCTTCTCATCAAAATTTTAGCATAAGTGTTCTCTTATTCCAAAGCCAAAAAAGTCCCTTTACAAAGCCAAAATGATTCCTTATATAGACATCGAGGTTAAGAGCTACTCTTCCATGGTTAATAACTACCTCCCAATTACATGATTTTGGAGAAGTTAATTAACCTTACAAAAAATTACCCTAAATGACTAAGATCACTAATTGAAATGTATAGCTTGGAACATGTCTTCAGAAGGTTGAATCATTGATTTGTTGAGTTATTTGATGCAGACTCTTCTCGTGATCTTCACCATAGTTCGACATATTGAGTATTGACATAGAAACAATCATTCACAACATCAATTGGTCATGCACTGACTGTAGTCTAGACAATGATACTACAATCTTGGCTTCCCATTGATACTAGTTTATAGAATTTTCAATCCTTTGAGACTGATTTTGATGAGTCATTAGCACGTCCACCTGTTGATGCTCTATTGACTCTGAACCATTGACTTGATATTTGTGAACCATGGTATGGTTGAACTTGACTGCAATAATGGGGGCTACCACCTATCACGATCCGTGGGACATGAACCATGTGGCATTGACTATTCTTGCAGAATTATGCAAGCCAAGCTCACATAAAAGAATATTAGACTACAAGTCCAAAATTACGTTTATGTGGAAGCTTTAGATACAGATCTGAGATCTCCCATTCAGATGCAAGGTAAAATCAAAACATAACATGTGCAATGCAAATAACACGGACCATAAGATTTGGTGAGGCGATCTCCCCAAGTATGCTTGATTCAAAAGTAATCAACTCACAATGAATAAGAAAATAGGATATAATGTTAAGAAAACACGGATCGCCTCCAATATTGGATCAGCTAAATCCACTTAATGTCATTTGATTTCCACAATCCATTAGTAATACATCAAAGATTTTCTGGAATTTGATTTAATAAGCCACTTAGCCGTCCTTATTACAACGAGCTCCACGTTCATGAATATCAAATGCGATCCGTTGTTCCTCACCCCATTTCCAACTGCTGCCTACCATCAACAAATCAGAAAATGGGCTCGCAATCCTAGAGTAGCCTTCCACGAACTTCCGATAGTAGTTGGCCAAACCGAGGAACTGCCTCACCTCATGAACATTGTGCAAGGGTTCCCAATCTCAAATAGCGCTCAACTTTTCTGGATTTGGCTTAATCTTTCCTCGCCCAACAATGTGTCCCAAAAACGAAACCTCCTCTTGTGCAAACATGCACTTCTCCTTTTTAACATACAAATCATGCATCTTAAGCAACTTGAACACCTGCCGTAGATGCTCTTTGTGCTTGGCCAAGTCTTTGCTATAGATCAAGATGTCGTCCAAGTAAACAATCACACACTTGTCCAACAAAGGCTTGAACACATCGTTCATCAAAGTGTTGAACGTCATAGGGGTCTTGGTTAGACCGAAAGGCATCACCATGAACTCATAACTCCCATACCTAGTTATGGTCATCTTCTCTTTGTCGCCCAGTGCAATCCTGATTTGGTAATATCCCAATCAGATGTAACTATAATACCTCCAAGGTGTGCATCCTCAGGTTGCATTGACTCGAGTCCGTCCCAAGTCGTGATGATTTCCTCCCTTTGAAAATCATTGTTGAATTCAGCAAATTTTGGATATGTATCAACTGAATCAATCTCTATCCAAGTCAAGTCTATACCAGTAGAGCTAAAAGTAATGGATGATAAATTGCTTGTTGGAGTATGAGTGTCCAAGAAGGTCAAATATAGTAGACCAATTCCCCCTTCCTAATACTGGTGCGGAGTGGTGTGGCCTTTGAAAGCCACGTGTTGACCATGTTTATTCCATCTCACACAATCTACAGAACCGAAGGGGTCATAAAGAGTGACAAGCAACGGGTGACTTGGTTGATCATTGTCAACCTCTTCTATCGCTAGCTTCATGCTCCATATGTGAACCTCTATATAAAGATGCGTTGATGTATGGCTTTACATGAAGTGATTCTATTAGATCAATGCCGCGTCTTTCCATGCCTTTTTCTGTAATTGTATTCATATTGATCAAGCATTCTATCAAATGATATTCATGCATGGTTTTGGCTCATTCAAAACCCATCATGAGAGGGAACTGGAAGCCTGTGAGCATGATGAGGCGACCAATTGACATTCAACACATCTCTGCCCACGTGATTCATTATTCTCCCAATCTGCGTAGGCAATTTTGTAATGGATGAGGCAAATGGTGACTTCAGATCTGAAAGCCTTCACAACAAGCTCATTATCTCTGGATTTAGGATCACATAATGAAATGAGATGTTATTTTCTTTAAGCTGTAACGAGCATGTGGTCATTTTTCACCTATGTGACATTTTGTCAAATGGCTGCCGTGACATATCACATGTCACTCTTTCAATATCATCTTTGCAACCAAACTCTCCAACTTGGGCCCGCGGCTATATAGAGTATTAATATTTGATCTGATTCCTCAATATGCTTCTAGCGCTCGCACTGTAAATATTGACAAGTATGAGACAATAATTCTTGAGGCATTCTGTGAGACAGTTCATGTGCCTTGTCTAGGTATGACCAAATTCTATTTTGAAATTCCATTGATGTAGCCAAGGAGTAGTGAGGAAAGACCATTGAATTCCATCTTATTGTCCTATCATGCATTTCGGCAAACATTTTATTAGATATGTCATCCATTGCCTTTAGTCCATATTCACTTTGTGCACATATCAGCAGTCACTGATCAAACGAAACTCATTCCATCATTTTTCATGTCATATCACCGTATCAATCTCAGAGTCACTTCTCATTGAGATGTTTTGACAAACAGTTGATGTGCGGTCAATACAAAGAGACCTCAAATAACCGGCTACAAACAAAAGCCCATCTTCCTTTCTCGTGGTGTCGCGGTTGAGAGTGTGAGATGTTTCTCATCTTCTCAAGCATTTGGAGTTCTCCACCACGATGTGTCTTGAGGTGGGCATTGGTTTCAAAGTTTTCAAACTGTTGAATCAAGCTTCATAGCCACAAGTTGGAGGATAGGGTATGAGAGAGCATATCTTTGAGGAGATTTATTGTTACACTTAATTTGACACCTTTCTTATCCATTTAACTTTTCGATTTTGTAACGTAATCCCCCATATACTCACGCACACAATCACACGAGCAATTTCTTTAAATGAACTTCTGTTGAGGATGAAGACACGGATAGCATTGAATCACTATGCCAAACACTTCACGTGCAAGTGTATTCTTCTACTGACTGTGTCTTGCTATTGTCATGAACCTTGAGAATCAACACAAACAATCCCCCACTGCACAATTTGGTCAGAGATGTCTGATTGCATATGACTATATTATCCACCATGGGTGTGAAGATTGGGGATTATCAAGATGGTTGTATCTCTAGGAGTAAACAATATGCATCCCAACCAATGACTCTTCATTGAAGATGCCGATGGAGGTGGTAGCCAAGAAGGCACTTTCAAACCAAGTTTCCCCTACCTAACAGTGCCAATCTTGAAGAAATGTCTCTTGATTCACAAATGCCTGACTCAAACTTGACCACATATAGAAATTTTCACCATTTGGACAAAAGAGGTTGATAATCACCTTTAAAATACGTGTTTTGAGCTCCGATCTTAACCTTTTAGATGAGAGGTTAAGGTCAATAGTATAGAACACGTGTTTTGAAAATTTGTCTTAACCCCCTTTTAGATGGAGAGGTTAAGATTTTGAAGTGAAACACGTCTTTTGGAACCCGAACCTTAATCTTTTTTTTAGAGGTTAATGGTTAATGATGTGAAAGAAAATAGGTGTTTTGGAAACTTATCTTAACCTTTTTGATGGAGAGGTTAAGATTTTAAGATGAAATATGTGTTTTGGAGCCTGAACCTTAACCTTTTTAGATGATGTTAATGGTTAATGATTTATTTGAAAACACATGTTTTGGGATGCTTCATTAACCTTTGATAACTTGTTTGACTCAAAAGGTAGAAATTTTGCAAATCTTGGAGCTGCAGGAGCCGAGGCAACAAAACGGTTACTCCATTCAAGTCCAACCCCATGTAGCCTATTCATAAATAATTGTAGCAAGAGAAGCCAGAGAGTCAACCCTAAAGTAGGTTCCTCCCACGGTTTTGGGCTCTCTAATTTTTCTTTAATGTGTTTCCTTTATTATGTTGAGATATGCCCCTGCCTGCTAATGGAGGTTTATGTGCCATTGGTTTAAAGCTGTCAATGTTGCTACCTACTAAGGCTGGGGTCCTATGGAAGAGGGCATTCGAAAAGGTAGAATTATCTGTAATCAATTGCTTGCAAATCATTAGTTTGATACTAGCATTGTTTACTTCAACATTATTAGTTGTTCATTGTAAACAATTTGGCAATGAAATAAAGAATTATAAGGTTGCACAATAATGAAATGTCAAGCTGTAGATATGTGTTTCAGTTATATTGAATCAACTAGTATGCATGCCAAGTGTTTGTAGAAATGCCCAGTGGCTGTAGGTGCTCATTGGGATGCATGGCAAGTGTTTGTCTTTATGTCTATTAGCAAAAATAGTCAATTTCAGTCATGTATATGTTTGCCAAAGGTCTGAAACAGCTAGTATATCATTTCTATAACAACCGCAGATTGTCAAAAGCATTAATAACTTCATTTGCAGCCTACAAACTTAAAGAAGACACACAGAAAATTCATAGCAGCCGTTTTGGACATTGTATGCTAAGTGTTTGATAATATTCCTTGAGCTCCATAACTACAGATTGTGATCAGATTTACAAGGGATATTATAGAATTCAAGTTAGAACTGGTTGTGGTTCTTTACACAAACCCATAACTACAAGTTTTAGTTAAGAAACTAACACAACTTCTCAAACTCTCAATACCATCTAGGAAACATCAGCCATGTAACAGTTGATACAAGATACAAGCATGCCAGATGATTTATTTCAAATTATGAACATTAGATGAAGATTTAAAAAAGAAGCATACTTTGAGAAGCAATGCATTGCACGTGCATTCTTCTATTGCCTTTGAAACCCTTTTAGGATTTGTTACTAGTAGGTCATCCCCAACAACCTGCAAATTGCACCATATCCTTAAAGCATACAAAATACGACATGCAAAACTTAAGACCTGAATAACTGTAAAAAAAATAAAATTTATCACTAATGACTGAAAAGCCCACCTGACAAACTCCAAACGCAGTTAAAATCTTTGTGTTTTCCCAGTCATCTTGATTGAATGGATCTTCAATAGAGACAATCGGGTAGTCTATTACATCAAACACAGATACCATATTCAGGATCATTCAATATAATGGGGTAACTTGATCCTTCAATAAAGAAACAGTTGAGATATAGTTAAGAAAAATAAAATTTGTCCCCTTTTCATAGATTCATATCATGTTCTTGATACTTCATCTACATCTATAGTGATTTACAGTCTTGAGCACGTCAAATTCAAATGTGCAATCATTCCCACATTCGAGTTTTTGTCCAACAGATCTATTCATTTTGTCCTATGCAAATAATTTTCCCCCATTCCTTAAATATTTTTGAAATCAGTAACTTAATATTTGTGAAAACATCCTATAGTTAGCCCATAAAGGATATCCATCCATACAAAAATATTGTGAACAGTAGATAAATCTGATTAACAGAAGCTCCTCGATGGTAGGTATGTTTGGTCCGTACAGAAAGGCTACCTAAGTCTGTACTAAAGAGCATCTAGATGTCGAATTTGATCACCTTTATCCCAACCTATATCACATCATACAACTTGAGTTTGAGACTAAAAATTGAGCTTTTTCAGATTTATTGTTTTTAAGCAATACAAAGTTTTAAGGAAAGCCTGATGGAGATAAAAGAAATGTAGAGCATATGCAACTACAGACGGTTACGAAGATACACACTTTTCAACAGTGTCACAGAGTTTCCGAATTTAGGTGAATTTCAAATATTTCAATAAAACTCGTTGAATTTTGACCTTGTTCGTACGGAAATGAGAACTGGATTTTTCATCACGGGAAAAAATTTAAAACAGTGTTTAAGGGTTCGAAATACCATTGTTAGCCCGACTTCACTGGAAAGGAGCTGAGCTGCAAGATGGGAGCAAAGACGTGCAAATAGCATCGTTAATCGTTCGATGTGGAAATACCGTTGCTAATCGTCTGTTTGAAATACCATTTAATCGTCCGACATAGGAAAATTTCACGGGAGACGGAGGGAAGACAGAAGCTGAGCTGCGTCTGACAATTCATTTTTCCGGTCGATTTTATGTTTAATATTAGTATTATTATATAATTTTTGGTTTGTGATATTTAGGTTTTTTTTACCATATAATGTTTTCGGTTTTTATAATTTTTTTATAGTATTAAATTGTTATAAATTTTTTGTTTCATATTAAATTATATTAATAAAAAATTAAAAATATAATCATTTAATTAAAATAAATACCATGTTTTACAAATGTGTCAATATTTTAATAATAACTTTAAAACTATTTAACAATGATAAAATATTTTGCTCATTTACTATATATATAATTATGTTAATCAATTATTTATCATATAATTTAATTATAATTATATTTTATAAATGTGTCAATCTTTTTATAATGATTTTAAATCTATTTAACAAAGTTTAAATATTTTGTTAGTTTACTATGTTATATATATGGTGAATTTAGTGTCAAACTTTTTCCCGCTCTTGCCAAACTTCATCTGAATTACCGAACTTGAATTCGAATTCGAACCTTGTGACTTGGCTTTTCAAGAAAATTTTCATGATTATATTTCTTTCTCAAAGAACTTGATTTCAAAGAAATGTTTTCTGCAGTGAAAACTAAAAGAACTTGAATAGTAGTACTTCAATTTATGGCATATAACATTTGGATGGGAAAACGAACAACTCAATTTGTTACCTGAACAAAGCTGCTTGTACATCTCTATCATCTCCTCTCCCACTTTGGTATCTCTCCCAGAAGTTTCTTGACTTTTGAAGTCTAGATCATATTTTTTATCTGTTAAAATGAAGCAAAAATAAGAATGTTGTATTTTATTGCTTTGTCAAACATTCAGTTATTTGTAACATACAGACATTATGTTTTGACAATCCATTGTAAATGAATCAAGAATGGCTCTTGAAAACAACTATGGGATGATTCAAAATATCTTAGTTTTTCCCAAAAGCATTCCAATGTAATTGAACCATAATCTGACACCAAGAAAAGTGCATCATTGTTCTGTAAAATTTGAAATTTGGTCTCTGTAAAGGGGATGAACAACAAACAATAGATCAAATAAGCTTGGTTGATGCAAAGATTAAGAATGCCCAATAAATTTACAAAGAAGTAATGCCACACCAATGCATGTTACTAAGGCTTCACTTTTGTTGCCCAATCAGCTGATATTGTGAAATACGAGGGCAGAAGACCTTTACAAAAGGTGGTAAGGATTCTTTATTGGGAAACCTGAAAATACTATTCCTGAGACACAACCAAATTGGATAAGAAGATTATTCAAAGAAATGACACAATGTGTTGAAATTGAAAATACAAGCCTTTTTTATGATAGTTTCTTTGTTTTGGTTTCTTCATTCAGTTGGTACCTGCTACCTAGAACATTTGAATGCAGTTCTCTGCTAATTACTATCCTGTATGATGGCAGCATCATTTTTGTTTTAACCATTCCATTCCTTTGCTTCTATTTCGTTCCTCCTAAACAAGGAAGGACTACTGACGAAGTAAGATTAGGTCTCCTGGATTTGCAAGTTGCAGTTCAGTCTTGTCTTTAATATCCAGAAATCCCCTATATGAAAAGTCCTGCAAACTCAAAAGTTTTGAAGTGGTGATAATATCCTCAGCTTTTTATGATGTACACAAAATGGCTCTCAATTGATAGAAAACTTTGGATTAGGTTTTATCATTAGCATTACTGAAGGCTACCCTTCTATAGCCTGGCCATGCAATCAATTCGACTGTAAGGTTATACTTCTACATGGCTGACAAAAATGAGCAGTGACGTCCAATCTTTTCTTAGAAAATTACAGAGAGATGAGCAAGATTTATATCATATGACATTTTAACCTTATGTTTCCAGCCCCATTTCACAAGGATACAGCAACTATTTGTGTTTGAAGATGCTGCAAAAGCGCCATCCTTGCAGGAAGACCTGTGCATAAACTTTGTGGTTTCAAATATTGATGAGGCAATAATAAGAGAAACTGCTTGAATTTCTATTTCTAGAGCACTGGCAGACATGAACTATAATCAGATAAGGCTGACTATGTACAATAACACCATAAGAAAATATCAACTTACAGCAAAGCAGAAAAACAAGTAAAGCTTTTGAATTATAATAGCAGAGGTTCCATATCTGAGAAAGGTATAAATCAACCTAGGAAGATAAAGAATAGTTCAATTCATATCCATTCATAGAGGAAGGTGGATAGTCAATCTCTAGATTTGCAGGTTTATTGCTCAACTTCCAGTCACTGTAAGACTGCTTTATCATGTAAAAATCATACTTTCAAATGCAGTGAGAAAGTGACAGTAAAATCCCATACAGTTAAATACTTATTTCACATTTTAAGATTTGGACATGCAATGATTAAAGGTTTTAACATTTGGAAACTATAGTGGTTGTCTCCCACTTGAGTAGAGTATATTGGCAGTAGAAAGGTTTCAAGAATCCACCAAAGATATATGTAAACCTCTGCTGCCTTTTAAGAATCTCTTGGGAATGCTGGTTTCAATCAAATGAGGTCCTAATTATGCTGTAACTTGTCAAAATTACTAAACATAACAAAAACCATATTCATAAATATTAAAAATGAAAATTGAAATTAAAACAGTAAACTGTTGTAGTGCCAGTACATCGATAATTTTCATCTCTAAAGTTTCTCATAAGTTTATATATAGTTAGAAACATTTTACCTGAATAAAATTCACTTGCAGCAACATCCATCCCTATTTTAACCTTTCCTGTATAGCCTGCTCTCTCAATGGCATCCATGATGAGATCCAAACCTTCTGTGACACTGTAAGAATCAAAATAAATTAAATTAATATATCCTGCAAATTTTATAAAAGAACTGGTGACATCACATGAATAAAGCTTTTCAGTCAGCCATTCTAATGAGTGAGAACATATGCACATATATTCTCCACCTATGTAGACATATGTTACCAGACAACTCAACTCCATCCTTATAGTGTATCTGTGGTACCAACCAGCTCTTGAAAGGAAAGATTATTAAATTTGAGCACCAATACAGATTATTTTCAAAAAAAATGGCAGAGAGATCTTGCCTGGATATGTTTGGAGCAAAGCCGCCCTCATCGCCAACATTACAGGCATCTATTCCATATTTTTCTTTTATAACGGCCTGAAACAGAAATGATGCAATTATAAACAGTAAATCTGGCTTGGATCAAGACAAATAATCACAGATACAAGAGCAAACAGTCCTTTCCATATAAATCTGAATTGTAATCAAATTTTTAAAAAAATCCAATTTCCGTCGGTAACTTCGTATCAAACAAATGTGTTAGAAGTAAAACATATTTCCCATTATGAATAGAAAATAGAAAGTTAATCCAATAACTGTCTCAGACTAACAATTGAAACTTGAATAATTCTTAGCTATAAAACCTAAACCTGAAAGACTTGATGAAATATATTTCTCCTGTTGAGTAGTTAAAATTTATGTCATACAAATAGACAATCTCTACACATAACTCATAAGAATGCACCAGGCAATTTCTCAGATTACTAAAGTAAAAGAAAAAGATATTTGTAAAAGTTATTGTGGTAAAATTCAGATACATTCTTACACATATTTCAGATACAAGTAATGCCATTAACTTTTATAAGACATTCTATTTCAGTATTTCTTCTGTGCATTATATTGTCGGTTCACAATTCACGTTATTCAATCAAGTTAATTGGCCTGTTAATGGGCCTCAATGGGCTAATTCATCCAGTACTACACCAAGACACACAGAGTGGGTAAAAACCACATGAAGGGCGGGTAAACGGTAAATTTGACAGAGGATCTAAGATTCTAAAGGCAATCCTGGTCCTTCAGGAGAAGGGTGCATGGCCAAAGATTGGACAGGGCCGATCATGTCCTAATGTACAAAAAAAATTGGCAGTAGGTACAAATAATATTGCAGAAGCACGGCCTGCTCTTCTGGGTATATTTATGGCCAAGTGTCCCAATATACACTTGGAAGGGGATTCTTGCAGCATCACAGACACAATCATTAAGGCAAAAGTGGATGATTGGCACATTGACAGAGGATCTAAGATTGTAAAGGCAATCCTGGTCCTTCAGGAGAAGGGTGCATGGCCAAAGATTGGACAGGGCCAATCATGTCTTAGTGTACCAAAAAATTGGCATTAGGTACAAATAACATTGCAGAAGCATGGCTTGCTCTTCTCGGTATATTTATGGCCAAGTGTCCCAATATACATTTGGAAGGTGATTCTTGCAGCATCACATATGCAATCATTAAGGCAAAAGCGGATGATTGGAACATTGACAAAATAATCAAATTGGTCTCTAGCATTCTCTCAACATTCAAATTTTAAAAAATTTTGCACATCGGGCATGAAGGCAATTTTGATGCCAACGTGTAACAACTGTGTCTTTTCCATCCTTAACTAACAACTATCATATCATTGAACACAATTACAATTTCATATTCATGAGTATGAGAAGGCAGTTATAACAGCTATATTACATGTTCATATGAAGAGATTAACGGTTATGATCCGTTTAACTGAAATATCTTAACTGACAATTGAAGGAGAATTCAACCAACAAATATTATATATATATATATAAAATTGCCATCACAACTAACCGTTAATGGAAAAAGAGATCTTATCATCCAGGTTCAACTGATCAATACTCTACTTTCCATAATCATATGAAAACAGTTATATAACTACTCTACATGTTCATATGAAAGGAATCAATGGTTATGACAGTTTACCTGAATACTAGTCAAATGAAAAGAGAGTAACTGCCTTAACAACATTAACCATCTAGCATATCTTCAACTTGAAATTTCAAATTCATAAAACCAAAAATACCTGTTACTACAAGATTGTTGAATGCAATTTGTAACTGGTGGAGAGGAGAAGCATTCTCACGAGCTTAACCTCCCAACCGTAGACCCTTAAGTATCCCCACACAATCTCTAATAAGGAAGGCCCTCCCTACCCTGGAATTAGGCTTGGGATACCACTGTCCAGCCACTGAGCATCCTAGTGTTAGAGTATCAACCCACCGCTCAACTAGACAACAAGACCTATATAATGGACTACCATGACCTGACTCGGTTTAAAACTCTTTTTATTACTTGCTTATTTGTTACTGATTTTTCTTCTTCTAATCATGTAGGGATATACCCGTGGTTCATTGAATATCAATACACACCCTTCATCTCGACCACGCTGGTCTTCTTGGATGAATGTCTGGGGTGATTGCCTATCATTATATATTCTTAGCCAATGCATTCTGCCCAACCTGGGCCTATGGCTTCACAAGAGATTTATGCCACTAGCAATTACTTATTGGTTCTTTTGGAGAGTGTTGCCCCTTATCTCAGAGGCATATGGGAAATGCCTCCGTATAAGCCTGTACTGAAATGACTTTTTTATAAAACAAAGTTCTGATATGAAATCAATATTTTGATATGGAATCAATATTCTGATTTATAACTTACTCTTTGATACTTAAGCTTATGTACAGCCATCATGGGAAAAATAAAATACTTCGTATGCTTTAAATTTGAAAGACTATTAAAATGCATGACCTGGAAAAGTTCACCGCCTCCTGGTGGAAGTGGTTAATGTGTAAACGGGATCCTTGCACTTGCACACAACGGACTCCCAATAGTGGAGCCCCACTCTTGGCTCACGACACTTAAAGAAAAAGTAAACCCGCAATGAATCTGCCACTAATTATACAATGATTCTTGCACAAAGTAAACTGGGAAATGGTGGTTGCAATCAATGAATGTGGTATGATATCAGCTGCGATCATGATTATATAATGCAATCATACAATAGGCAGCAATTAGAGGTAACTATAGAGCTATACAGCAATGGAATGAGTGCATAATTAGAGCTATCATGACCGAGAATGATTGCAATAACAGAATTTCAATGCTTGGTGGAAAATATGATATCCGGGGGTGCCTTGGTAATGAAATCACCGCATATAAATCTGTTTCTTCCACATGCTTGGTTATGTAAAGAACAAGAAAAAGGTGGCGGAGAGAGTTACAAACAGAACAAAGAGCCATTGACTAAGTGGTAAACATATAATATTAAATTTGGTCCTTGAAATGACATAAGGCCCAATGAGACAATTAGCAAAGTGGCCACTCAAGGCAAAGTAAATAAGACTTTGGCCAAGGATGAAAGAAATAATAATATTGTCTTAATACATAACATCATAGTATCTATAAATACCTATAAATGTATGTATATATATATGTGTGTGTGTGTGTGTGTGTGTGTGCGCGCGTAAACCTCAACCATATATTTCTTCCGTATACATCAAATATCAAGTATGTGAATACATTCTTATATATATTTGGTTTGAGTGTATATGTACATGTATAGATATTTAGGTATCACAGTGTCGATATGTTAGGACATGCTTAAAACACTAGGAGGCTCCAACCAAATAACACAATTATAAAGGTACCAACTTGTTCATAGTTCAATTTATGCTTGGTGATTTCTTTTATTATTAAGTGATATATAATTTAATTGGTTAGCTCATGGTTCTCCCTTAGTATACCCTTGCTTGCCTAGCTACTTTCCCTTAGCCATGGTGGTTAAGACTCATACTTGTTGGCTCAATGATAAGTGGTGGCCTCGTGCCCAATTCCATCTCTGGCAATGCTTACCCCCTTCGATGTATTCCCGCAAGGCAAATTTATCATGATAATAACATATTTCTCATCATTTAAAAAAATCAAAACTATCATAGCATGTGATCATATTAGCCATCCATTTTCAGTTCATCTATCATCGTAATGATTAACCACTATTCCAATTTCCTATGATATCATAACAAAGAACCATCACTTCATTTTCATATGAAACCATAAGAATAACGAATTTAACCAATCATTCAATCTTTGCATGAAGCCTCAATGATTATAAAGGAGCATTTAAAATTGAGCCAAAAATTGGGATGTAACATAATGCTCTCTTCAATGTGGCGGTGAAAGCAGATGGTGACACGGATGAAATAGTCTTTTCAAACCATATACATAAACAAGAAGGTTTAATGCTTTTGTGACAACTTCGTATTGGAACGAGTACTGGATCAAATGCTCCTACATTATTCTAGAGGCATGTTGGGTTGATATGTGCATAATATATGATGTTTGAGAGCCATCCGACCTTTCTCTTTAAGTCTCTCTTGCGGAAGACGAGCTCGCAGTTGGTGGTTTCTACAGAAATATGTTGCATAAATTCTCTCTTAGGGTGACGAAGACAATGATAGCCTTTTGGGGAAGGATTTTCTAGAAATAGTTGAAGAATGTTTTAACCTCAAAGTACTTACACATAGTAATCATTGTCCTTGGCAATGATTGCCAATGCATAGATGTAAAGTTTATGTGGAAATTGCATTTTTGTTTATTAGGTGATATTGTAATGTCCCCCTTTATGTGTTGTTGGCCCATTTCACCTTGGTCCCGTGGGCTAATCAAGACTTGAAAACATTTGGGATGAGAACTGGCCTAGGCAACTCCAGTTTCAGGCTGATCAGAGTTGTTTCAGTAGGGTTCCTGGACTCTTAATTTGCTTTAGGTGCTGTTGAATTTGCTGCAACATTAATCTGAGATTAATGTCGTTTTGAGGAGTTTAGTGGGGCTGCGATCATTGTCCATGGTTTGTGTTTACTGCATCTAGAATTCAAGCAGCACTTTTACATATACACTAGCTGCGTTTCACAATATGTTGGCAACATTTGAACACTAGAAGCTGCAATCTGTTGTAAAGTGATGTGGATTTCATAACGCTGCTGCAATTTTTTATTCCAATGTCATCCATCAATTCCATGTTCTTAAATGGAATAATAAATTTGCTTGTGTTGTGCATTGTAAAATATTGCAAATCTAAATAATAGCAATTGAATTGGAGATCCCAATTAGTCATTACTTTGTATTCTGCAATTAATCATTTCGGCCCCGTTTGGTTGCTGGCATAGGAATAGAAAATTAGAATAGAAAAATGGAATGGGAATGGGAATAGAAATTGGCAATTCCAATCATATTTGGTGCACTTGGAATTCGACTAGTAATATGATAATCCATTGTTTGGTTGTACAAAAATGGAATAGGAATAAAGTTAAGTTTTGTATTTTTAAAAACATTTTTCCTAAATTTTTTTTTAATTTATTATTTTTTTGGTTAATTCATTTTCATTTTTTTAAACAAATTGATATAATTTTAAAAAATGTTATAAAAAAAAATTCAAAAAAATTCAAAAAAATTTTTTTTTTTTTAATTTTAAAATTCAAAAATTAAATTTTTTTTTTAATGGAAAATCGGAATGGGAATGGAAATGACCTATTCCAATAACAGATATTTTTTGGCATAGACATATGCTCATTTTAGGAGCAAAATTGGAATATGTCTTCCTATTCCCAATTCCGATTGAGCTTACCAAATAGCAAATATAAAACATATTCTAATTTCGTTTTCCTATTCCACTCATATTCCAGCAACCAAACGGGGCCTTCTATATTTGGCAAAAAACAAAAAAAGCATATATTCTCAAAAAACAAAAATTGCAAAACACAGAAAAACAAGTATTCAGCATAAATTCAAAGTGAGCCAACATGGCTCCTTACAATGGTATCAAAATAGTTTTCTGCCAGCCTACAGTAAACTGGATTGATTATGGCACATCATTTTATTCCCAAAGTTCATTACACTCGCAGAGACAGGACTTCACCGTGTGGGGTGAACATGATATTCAATTTGGTACTATAGGTGACAGAGATGCTGGTGGTTCTAGCAGTTCAGCTAATTATAGGGATGCAGAACAATAACTGACATTGACAGAGAGGTGAAGGAAGCATTGAGGGATCTTGCACATGACCAGCACCATGTTGCTGATGTTCAGCAACTATTATCTGAGCATTTGCAGCGCATTTCTCTTCCTAGAAGATGTACTAGGGATAGAGGTACCAGGAGTGTTTTAGTTAACTTCCACAGGTCTCAAACTAATGACAAGGTTAATCACACAAGTATATATGATAGGCCACCACGACTTACTTTTTTGAGATGTGAGTTAGATGTGGTGAGTACCAAGACAGAGGCTACACCATTTGTTGATTATGTCGTGGCCAATTATGCTGAGTGGGATGCTTTACCATAGGCAATTAAGTAAAAGCCAAACTTTGATAGATTCCCGACGCAGAAGAGAATGCACACTAGAGGTAGGCCTAGAATCGATATGAGACAGAGGCCTAGACAAAATGACTTGATGCGGGCAACCAGCAAAATGACCATGACTCATTTTGATGGCAGTGGGAAGGTTACAGCGAGCGCTTGGGTACATAAGCTCAACACTTATCTTTCTTTGTGTCCCATGATTGAGGAGGATGCCATTCGTTTATATTGTGTTGCACTTGGATGGGATATCGTTCCATCATGATTAGACTGTATCCTATGAAGAGTTTGTTGATAGACTAGTAGAGAGATTTGATAGGAAAGACCCCGAGACATATTTTCGTGAGTTAGCACAATTGAGACCGACCAGAGGTCTTAAGGCATTCATTAGCGAGTTTCAGCGCTTATCTTTGATGGTTTATGACATTTTAGAGAGGAGACAAGTGATGCTATTTATTGAGGGACTAGTTGAGCCTCTTAGAAAGTGGGTTAAGTCCTTGGATCCACCTACCTTGCAAGAAGCTATGAAGAGGGCAAGGAGCTTAGAGATGTCTACTCCGCGAAGCAAGTTTTCTTTGAAACCTTCTACTTCATCTTATGACAATATGGCAGCCCCTAAGAAGGATGAAAAATCTGATTCTTAGAGACCAATGGCAGCCCTTTTAGATCAAGAAACACTTAACGATCTAAAGAGGAGGGGACTTTGTTTTTACTGCAGGGGTCCTTATGACGAAAAACACGACTTCCCTTTAAAGCCCGAGGGTAAAAGCAGGATGATGGAGTGGTTTTACAATGATGAGAATGCTGATTTTTCAGAACAGCCACCTGAAAACAAACAAGAGACACATGAAGGAGTGGCTAATAGTGTTGAAGTTATTGATGATTCTAATCTGAAGTTAGTGTACCTTTCTAGCATGAGAAAGGAAAGATCATCAGGTTACGTGGTCTCTTGGCAAGGCAGTAAGTTATTGCTCTTTTGATACAAGTGCTACTCATAATTTCATTGATTCACAGTTGATCTCCATGAGGGGTATTCAAACAGAGGAGTTTGAGGGCATTAAAGTACAGGGGTCTGATGGTTACACTTTTTAAGTGTAATAGGATGATTACTGAGCTTCCCATGAAACTAAATAATTATGCATTTAAGGCATATTTCTATGCTATTGACATGGGAAGTACTGATGTTGTTCTTGATGAGTAGGTTACACACTATAGAGGATATTTATCTCAGCACTAAGAAGATGGAAATGAGATTTATTAAGATTGGTAAAACTCACATCCTTAAGGCTATTACAAATAGCATCCAAAGTTGATTTCACTTAGATGTATGCAGCATCTTAATGAGCATGATGCAGTTGATTTGGCAGCAGAGTGTAGGATGTTACCTACACTTGATGGGACAGATAAACCAGCCTACCATCCTGACATACAACTTAGAACTAAGTACTTTACCACCTGACAAGTCATCTAATAAAGGCATAGATCACATCGTTAAGTTAGAGGAGGACACTAAGCTTATCATGATTACTCCTTATCGGCACCCTAAGCACCTAAAAGATGAGATAGAAAAGACTACTTAGGAGCTGCTCACTATGGTACACATTAGGCCACGTAAGTCCCCTTTTGCTTCATCGGTTGTTTCGGTTAAGAAAAAGGATGGTACACTTAGAATGTGCATTGATTACCGGATGCTAAATAGGACTATTAAGAACCGGTATCCCATCCTACACATTGACAAGTTGATTGATGAGCTACATGGGGTGTACTACTTTTCTAAGATTGATTTGAGGTCTAGGTATCACCAGATTAGTGTTAGAGAGCAGGATGTGGAGAAGACAACATTCAAGTGTCATTGTGGTCACTTTAAGTTCTTAGTCATGCCTTTTGGTTTGACTAATACCCCTATGACATTCTAGTCTACCATGAGCAAAGTCTTCCACAGTCAGCTGAGGAGATTTGTTTTGGTTTTTTTTCATGATATACTTGTATACAATAAAATGTGGGATGAAAATGTGGTGCACTCAGATATAGTGTTGGAAATTCCGGATAGGGCTCTCTTGTATGCCAAGGAGTCCAAATGTGCGTTGGGTATGATAGAGTTACTTTATTTTGGGAACATTATCAATGTAGAGGGAGTTTGTATGGATCCTGATAAGGTCAGTGCTATTCTAGATTGGCCCACATCGGAGAACCTAACACAACTTTGAGCTTCATTGGTTTGTGTGCATTCTACTGCAAATTTGTGCTAGGCTTTTCTCAACATGCAGTTCCCCTTAATGATTTGACTCGTAAGGGTGCTTTTGAGGGGACCTCTCAGGCACAAGAGTTCTTTGAGAAGTTCAAGCAGATTATGACATCATCCCCAGTGCATTGTCGAATTTTACGAGGCCTCTTGAATTGCATTTTGACGCATTAGGTCACGACATTGGTCCCATTCTTTCCCAAGATCGTCATCCTATTGCATTTGAGAGAAAGAAGCTCAGGGGTCCCAAGAGAGCTTTCAATGTTTATGATATGGAGATGTTGGCCATTATGCATGCTTTGGCCAAGTTCAGGTAGTACCTAGTTCGCAAAAAGTTTTGCATCAAAATTGACCATGGTAGCCTAAAGCATTTCCTTAAGAAAATGAGATCTTAATGAGAGGTAGCAAAAGTGGGTCAGCAAGCTTCAGTCATATGATTTTGATATTCCCTATATTAAGGGTACACAAAATTTAGTTGTTGACGCGCTCTCATAGAGACCCCATTTTTGTATATTTGGAGAGATATCTGAGGATTGGACACTTGGTTACTGCTAAGTATGCCATGGATCAGTGGACATTTGGTGTTGTTGATGGAAGTATACAGGACAACAGGCATATTGTCCCACGATCGAGTGTCAGGTAGATTGTGTTGCGGGCCTTTCATGATTCCCCATTGGCTAGCTAGACATCTCAGGTTTTGAAGACTTACAGATAAATTCAGGGGAGATTCACATGTAAGGGCCTGAAGTCAGATGTTTAGCAATATGTCAAAGAGTGCTCTGTTTGTCAGCAAAACAAACAAGAGCATACTTATCCAACCATTTTACTTCAGCCACTTCCCATTC
The DNA here is from genome assembly GCA_028749045.1 of Cupressus sempervirens. NCBI lineage: Eukaryota > Viridiplantae > Streptophyta > Pinopsida > Cupressales > Cupressaceae > Cupressus > Cupressus sempervirens. The sequence continues at coordinate 477,706,283 of CM053786.1, forward strand.
CTAAGAGGAAGTGGGAGTGTTTATCTATGCACGTTATTGTGGGCTTGTTGAAAGTCCAAAGCAAGGATTGCATCTTTGTAGTGGTGGATCGCCTCACCAAATATGGGCACTCCTTTCATTTCACCACTACATTTTCAGTGACACAGATAGCTGAGTTGTACTTCCGGGAGATTTTCTAGTTGCATGGTTTGCCTCGGAGCATTGTTAGTGATTGAGATAGTTGATTAATGAGTCATTTCTCACAGAAGTTGTTCCAATTGTACGAGTTCAAGCACTAGTTACTGCCCCCAGATTGAGATTGTTAATAAGTGGGTGGAGGACTATCTACGGAACTATGTCAACACAACAAAGAGCCTAGGCGAAGTGGATATACTTGTGTGAGTATTGCTATAATTTCGCTCACCATGTCTATTCAGATGTCCCCTTTTAAAGCCTTGTATGGGTATGATCCCCCGAGTTTCATGGATCTGTTATTCAATGACAATAGGGTACCCAGTGTAGGAGACTTACTGCAGCACAGTCATGATGTAATGAGGACTCTAAGAGACAAGATTCAAAAGGCCTAAAATCAACAGAAACAGTATGCTGATTACTAGAGGATTGCTCGCTCTGGGTGATATGGTGTATCTGATGTTGCAACCTTACAAATAGTCATCTATCAAGAAAAGTGGAGCTGAGAAGCTCAAGCCTCGCTACTATGGTCCCTTCTATTTGGTTCGAGCATGGGTGAGGAAGCCTATGAGCTTGATTTACCAGAGGACAGTAGAGTGCATAATAACTTTCATGTATCACACCTCAAGAAGGTGTTAGATAGACATGTTGTCCCATCTTCTACTGCACCACCACTCAATGATAAGTTAGAGTTGATCCCTGAGGTGATATTGGAGAAGCAATCTTAGGGAGGGGGGTGATCTAAGTTCATCATCATGATCCTTGTGATCTGAAACTTAGATTTGAGGGTCTCAGTTTGTGTGACTTGTTACTTATAGGAAGTCAGGTGAGTAGAGTTTCTAATTTTGGCAATGCATTTGTGGCACCCCGAGACCAAAGTCCATTAGTATTTTATTGGGATTCAATAATAAGTTGCATATTGCAAGTTATTTATTAACTCAATGAATAACTTTATAAATTCTTTATTGTAATTTGATGGTGTGATGAGAAAGCCCCAATTGTGAAAAGTGTGTCCAAGAAGCTAAATGGCATCTAGTGTGAGGAAGAAACCTTGGCTATAAAAAATGTTATGCATTCTTCTTAGAAAATTGAACCATCTGATAATGCTTGTTTTTTCTGGAATTTGGTGAACTACAAGGGTTTCAATGTTGGGCATTGAGGAATTTTGGATTTCCTCTAATCCGACTGTACTTTCAATTGGCCATTAATGCCAATGAATTGTGTGCTTTCCTGATCAGCGATCTGCATTTCAATGTGTGATTGAAAGGTTTTTGCTGTGCATCATCTCTCTACTACAATTTGAGGAGAGAAGGGTGTTGGATTTTTTTGGCATTGAATTTGCTACAACATTAATCTGAGATTAATGCTGTTTTCAGGAGTTTAGTGAGGCTGCGATCACTGTTCATGGTCTGTCTTTACTGTTTTTGAGCTGCATCTGGATTTCAAGCATGGTTTTTACCTATACACTAGCTGCATTTCACATATGTTGGCAGTGCTTCTACACTAGGAGCTGCAATCTGTTGTAAAGTGGCATGGATTTCTTATGACTGCTGCAATTTGTTATTCCAACGGCATCCATCAATTCCAGGTTCTTAAATAAATTAAATTATTTGCAATTGTTGTGCGCTGCAAGAATTTGCAAATCTAAATAATAGCGATTGAATTAGAGATCCAAGTTAGTAATAACTTTGTATCCTACATTTAATCGTTTCTATATATTTGGAAGAAACAAAAAAAACATATATTCTCAAAAAACAAAAAATTGCAAAAGTCAAAAAAACAATGCTTTAGCATAAATTCAAAGTGAGGCAGCAGGGCTCCTTACAACTTATGGGAGATGGCAAATGGAAAATACCATAGACAAGCAAAAACTGCCTAAATTTAGTGGCGATGGATCAGAAGATCCTACACGCCACTACAAAACATGTGTGACCATCTGGGAAGCAAGAGGGAAACAGAACAAGGACTATTGATTAAAAGCATTTACCGCCACCTTGAGGGGCACAATAATTGATTAGTATAAAAACCTTCCAATGCAAGATAAACATGGTTACCGGGAGACTCGTCTCCCCCCTAAAAGTCGCATCTCAGAGGCTTTTCGCATCTTTGGAGACCTCAAAAAAGGTTGGAGACTTCATGACGAAGTCTCCTGAAGTCTCCCCGTCTCCTAATCCAAAAAGTGAAGCCTCCCCGAAGTCTCCTGGTAAAATATAAATGTAAAATATAATATTAAATAATTTTATATATTTTAGCCTCATTTGAATGTTTTTAATACAAAAATTAAGACCACCAACAATTTAAATGATTAAATCATTTAATATATTTTATTTAATAAATTAATAACTTTAAAAACATTAGAAACACCTTTTAAAAATTATTTTTATTCAACAATTTAAATGATTAAATCATTTAAAATATTTTTGGAGAGTGATGATTTTTTGAAGAGCATGATAGCTGAAGACCTTGAGATGGATGATCACAACCTTGTGGAGTAGATGATAGTACCATCGACATACTAATACTAGATATATTTCTGTTTTTTGTTTATTGTACAAAGTGTTCATTTTTGTTTGCATATCGGCAATTCAGCATCAAACTATACTTTTTTGAATTTAAAATTTGAATATGTAATGATAATCTCAGTGATTATCAATCTGATATGATGGTGATCATATGCAATATTCGAAAAACAAATACGTCTATGAGATACAATATTGTGATCATGTGAGTTTTGAAATCTTTGACTCTATGAGTCTATTTTAATTTTTAATGTGACATTACTATTATTATTTACTTTAGCCTTACAATATTATTATTTTCAAATCTTGTATTTACTTTTAGTATTAGACTCTTTAAACTATTAAAAAAAAATTTTAAAAAAAATTGCCGTCTCCAAGTACCCCCATCTCCTATTTGAAAAATTGTCGTACCGTTACCAGTACCAATACCGGAGACCTTGAAGTCTCCCCGTCTCCCAATGACCTTGAAGATAAAGCAACATGAAGGATTTGAGAAAAGCTTTTTGAAAAAGAATTCAAACTGCTCCGTGATGACAACATAGTAGCAGCCGAGATATACAATATGTGGCAAGGGAAGAATGAGATAGTTCGAGCCTCCCATCGTCGGCTAAGGGAACTAATCGGCAAATTGGAAAACGAACCGGTAGATGGTCTAAAGAAGAGATCCTTCATAGAGGGGTTAACACCATTTATCTAGAAGAAGATGTAGTACCGCCATCCTCGTACCAGAGGTGTGCAATAGAGTGATGGATATTGAAAGTGAGAACAACACATTGCAAGGCAAAGATGGTAAGTGATGATAACACCTTGGATGGTGATAGTGATGGCAAGTTATGAATGATCTAGGTACTTAGTAAGGACATGCTAACAATGATGAAGGAAATGAGGGTGGAAAAAGAGACAAAAGAAAACAAGGAAATATGGTGTACCGAGTGCAAGAGTGAAGGGCATACAAGAGAGAATCGTGCCAAAATATCATTCTGTGAGATCTATCAAGTACTAGAACACTTGCTGAAAGAGTACCTTACTCCTAACAGCCGAACAAGTAACCCCGCCTACCACACTGCAAGAGCCACCACCTCGAATGCCTCCCTAGGAAGCTACCAGAACAATAAGTGCGGAGGCAATAATAGCAACAACAATACACCACGCAGTCACATTGAGTACAATGCAAAGGGGCAGCAGATGATACAATGCAACAAATGTAGTGAATGGGGGCACTTCGCACAGAATTGTCAAAACAATCAAACGGCGGAAATATGTTGCACAGATGGTGTAAGGCAAGGAACCATGAAGATGGTCACTTCCCTAAGGAAAATGTCGTGAACTTGATAGAAGTAACAAATCCGGTAGAGGAAGTCTTGGCAATCATCAAGTCCTAAACCAAGAAAACCACATTACCCAGATCCACACATTGAGAAGGAACGGTTGAAGGAAGCTAAAAGGGAAATGCAGATGGCAATGGAAAAAGAACACAAACAAACCCATGAGGCCACAAGTATCCTAACTCAGTCAACATGTTAGGCTAATGTTGTAAAACAAATGTTGCAAGCTATTGTACTAGTAAAGTGGCAGACCTACTGGAAACATTATCATATTTGAAAGTGGCAATTTCCAACACGGAAGCCATCAATGGCGACCAAGGGAAGGGCAAGTACATGAACGACAAATGAGGGAGGAAAACACCCAAGAGGACCTCGTACCCACTGAACCATTGTTGCTCACAATTGGGGTAGGAAGGACCTCTGCTGCAGTCGAAATGGAGATCATGGGACACACTCACCAATACCATCGTGGATGGAGGATCGGGAGTTAAATGTGCTCAAAAGACACAAGGCACTGGGTAAACCGATACGTTGGCAACCAACATTCCATTTGGTAAGAGAAAACCAACATGGAATAAAGCCATTAGGGACACTCGTGGCTCAGAACGTTATCGTGGGAACACAACAATTTTTTCTTGACTTTGCGGTCATTACTCTCAAGAGTAAGGGGTACAACACCCTCCCTTGCAAAAGTTTTCTCATCATAGCAAAAGCCAACCATAATTGGAAAAAGAAAACACTTTCCATTGAGGGATAAGGGAAAAAATGCATAATTGACCTCAAAAAAGAAAACAGTAAGTCAAGACTTGGCATCCAACTCTGAATTGGAGAAAGCGGTATATGACGAGAACAGAGGGATGGAGCCTGATGAGAAGGGCATCCTAAGATTGGGAAGTTGCTCCAAAGATGAAACCAGTTCGCTTAATGGGTTGTTTGTAATGTCCCCTTTTTGGGACATTAGAAAAGTTAAAGACATATTCATATAATATTAAAATTGACTTTGAGAGCGTGGATTCAAATTATAAAAGTTAATTTAATATTATAAAGTGGGCTAAAAATGACAAGGAGAGATAAGACCAAAAGCCAGGAAGGGAGTCGAAGAGTCACAAGTTGTGAGGATAAAAGGAGAAGAGACTCATTCATTTGGCATGCTTGGTTTTATGATTCAGATCTCAATTTCTCTCTTGCGAGAGTTATTTGGAAAGCTTCAACTTTTAGCTAGTGTGAGGACGTAGCCCCTCGTGTCGACAGACAATGGACAGAAACCTATTGTCCGTGAAGACATCACTTCAAGTGTCTCTTATGCGCTTACAGGTTCTTCTCTTAGCATTCCAATCCGATTGTAAATCTGTATTTAAGATTGGACTTTGAATAATAGTTATTGTATCGTTGTTGTATAATGCAATAACATTCTTTAAGGACTTTAAGTGAGCTTACTGGTTTTAAATTGTTGGTTTGTAACGTGATTTCATATGTTTGAGTTTTGAATATCATATTCATGAAGAAACCGGATAAATATCTATTGGGGGTATTTCCTATGGTTTATATCATTGGGTTTTTATAATGCAACTTCATATATTTATGTTCTGAATGTTATATTGAGAAAAAAAGGGTCAATATCCATTTGGGATATTTCAGTGGTATCAGAGCCGGCTTTTCTCCCAACCTGTGAGGTTTTACAAAGAATATAAAGTGTGAAATTGTTTTTGGTCAGAAATTTTCAGAAGGGGTTTATCAGAATTTTCCGCAATCTTTTCTCTTCTCTGATGGTGAGATTTCTGGAATAATAGAAGTACAAGGAATATTTGTATTATTTGTTGGGCCCCATTTCAGCTATTGGTGAATTAATGGTAGCGGGTTTTTTTGTTGTGTTGAGAGAAAATGGGTGTCATAAATAACATCTTCACATGATTCCACCAAAACAAGTAGTGTTGTATTGAGGTTTTTTTGTGGCTTTGTCGTTCAAGGAGCATTGACTACAGTCAACATTTTGCTAGATGTCTGAAGTTTGAAAAGAAACTTGAAGCAATTGCAGTTTTACTACGACACATATTTTCTGTGTGTTTGAATGGACTTGGAGATTGGCAGACAAGTTTGAGCAACATATTTAATGGATGCTGGCGTTTTAATTTTCATTGTGTTTAGAAGTTGATCTTCTGAAAAGCCGACCACTATTAGTAGCATTGAGAATCATCGAGGAGTAGCTGTAACAGGAGCAACGAGAATTTTGAATGTGTCGTTGTTCCAAACCTACACTTGATATTTCGAATATTTTGTGAGGAGGTTTTATGTAATTGTCAGTTCTCAGAAGTTTACCTAGGAACTAAAATGGTAGAAGCTCTGGAATCGGTTTGCCACTGATGAGGAGTCATATGGAGGAATGGAAGATTAATGTTGAGTCGTGCATGCCAAAAAGTTAGAGGGAAGATGAAACAACAACTTTGAATGCCATATTCAAGCTTAGACAATTTGAAATCTTAGATGAAAACTGGGTTAAGTAACATCAATTTTTGAAACCAACAAATTGTCCTTAGTGGTGAATGCAAAGACGTTTGTAGCATTAGGCAAATAATTTTGGCTTATTCATAATTATTGGGAAATACTGAGCAGATTCGAGGCGTTACCAAAGATAGAAAATCCTAGACAAACGGAAGGGAAGAATAATTAAATATTTGCAAGAGTTAAAAAAATCAAACTTCTCCGCTCATTTTTTTTATTGGTGTTCCCGAACATTTCTCATGGATGGTCAGTGGTGTCAATTAATACACCGCTAGGTTTTGAATATCTTTAAGTAATAGCAGTTGGTGAAATGGCCATGCATCTTGTGAGGTAGGCAAAGTGGTGAAGCATAACCAAAGGAGAGGATCTATTATCTATAGTAGTGGATCAACCTTTCCATTTTCCAGCTACTTTCACATTTGTTGTGAAGGTATTCTTGGGTATGCACTGGAATTGCTACGATTTCGAGAAGCGGGAATTGAAGTACTGGTGAAGGATTTTAGTCTGAGATGGCAATGACAAGCATGGGCATTTTCTAATCTTTTTAGACAAGCTGATAGAGTTGAGACACTTGCAAAGGTTATCGAGTGCCTGGAACAAGAGGACTTGAAGCTATGAGTCCGTACTCTTGAGTCAGAACGAGCATTTAAACGAGTTGGCTCAGGTCTGAAAACAGTAGTAAATGTTTTCTTGGAAGGAACATTGGTCAATCTTGCCACTATTTTATACATTAACTCTATTCGGCTGCCAGCCATAGCTGCATATTTTGGAAGTGCAATCTTTTTCCTCCAAGTGCTTATTGGTGTACTACAAGTTAGAAATTTGGATCGATAAGAAAAGACTTTTGGGGTGGACGACAATGCTTATGAGGCACAAAAATAGTGTTCTATATTAACATTCTCAAAATACTTCAAGTTGGTGTTGTGGTTAGAGTGTCATGAGTCTCTCGGATGCGGCATATGTAATCTTCAATTGGAGCTATTAATAAATCAGACCCAAATTTATCCTAAAGGGCTCTGCATACTATTCCACATCGTGAGCCTGCTTTGGTTATAGAAAACCACATCTGCAATTGGAGGACTATATCTTGTAGTGGGAATTGTGGTCATTAGAGGAACAATTACCTTCAGTGACAGGGGAGTCTCAGGCTACGTGGGGAAAAGATTTTTGAGAACACTGAGTCATTACATTAGCAATGATTAAGGGATAGCTCTCATCACTAAAGAAAAAGAGGAATGATGAAGATTCTTAAATACGCAGACAAGATGGATTAGGCTAGCCAAAATAGTATTGAGGTTCATGAAACTTAGAGTTTGACTATCAAGATTATCATCGATTGGAAGTTTGTGAATGGTACTTACAGCTTGAAAGGGTTTGATGCTAGAGGATTGGTAAATATTATCACTATTATAACGTGCAATTTGTATCTACATTTTCAGGCGTTCAACATTGCTGCATCTAGACGCCCGATATTCTACTCTTGGGCTTTTATAATTCTACTAAACCATTCCCGAGCTGGCGGCAATAATTGTTGGATCTTGGGAGTCCAACATCTACAATTTGTTAGAATTGTTACTACATTTGAGAATGCCAGATTCCTGATTACTGGCATCAAGTTTGTTGTTGTTGTGGTTATACGGTTATACCTCACACCCCTGTGTTTTCCAGATTGGGGTTTGACTTGAACGCAGGAGGAAGTTTGTTGTCCACAATTTGAGGCAACATTGTGATTTGATTGGGCATTGTTTAGTTTTGTGGGCCTGCGTTGAACATTAGAGGGTCTGCATGGAATATTTAAAGGACTGCTTTGAATAATTGGGGCCTTGCATTGAGTTTTCTTAATGCCACATTTAAGCGTCAAGGCCAGTGCAACACTTATTAGGGAGTGCAATCATCCAGAACAGGTTTGTCATTACTTGAGTCTGCAATGTCATGCTGATACAGAGAAGTGTTATTCTACATAATTTGAGTCAGATTATATCTACCCCAACTTTTGGATATATTCAGTATTCAAAATCCATGAAGTAATTTTGGGTGATCGAAGTGTTCAATATGCAAAGGAAGTCATCGGTGGGAAGCGTCCAGACCGAATTGGATATCATCTATTATTGGAGTTTGATTTGAAGTCTATCCCATTGTAGATTATGCCTATCTGAATGAAATATTAGTTGGGTGGACATTTTCAGCAATAGTAGTTGTTTGAGTGGCATCTGAATTTTGCAAACATGTTTAGGTAGCTACCCAAATTCATTGTCAAGGACAAGGATCAAGACCTTGAAGAAACACTCTACAATATAAAAAGAGAGCTTGGATATTTGCCTCAATCAAAACATGGGTTACTTCACAAGTTGGAAGCAATAGAGACGTATTTATCCACCATGGAACAACTAGATTCAAAGAGTAAACAAGTGAAGCTCCTTGCTGTGATTCCTTTGGCTAAGCCAGCATTGTTGAGACATCGGATAAGGAGGTAAGACTTACAGCGTACAATGTATTGTTCAAGTTATGAGAATAACTGCACCCTATGAACCATACAGCAGGGAAGTGATGAAAGGGGTATTCCAGTTGATTGTAGAAAGCTTTCAAAGATTGTGTAATATCCATAATCCATCCTTTGGTAAGGCAGTCAATATTCTAAAAACAGTAGCACAACTTCGTGCTTGTGGGATTATGTTGGGTTTCGGTTGTGAAGACTTAATTCATGAGATGTTTCATTAGTTCATGATTGTGATTAAAGGGGGCCACAAGAGAGATGTTTTACCCTTTATGCAGTCCATTATGTCCTTGATCATTGAAGAGAGTGATGATGATTCACAAAAATTCTTTTCTACCATATTGGCTGAACTAAAACAAACATATGTCACTTATTTTGATGCTTAAAAGTTAGTTAGCCGTATCATCAAACAATATGAGCAGAAATTGAAATCATTCTCAGCAAGGTGTGAGATTGTAGAAGAAAGGAACGAAAATTTGTTTCAGCCTATAATGGGGGATGAAAAGAAAGACAACACTAAGTTATATGGGCAGCTTAAAGAGGATGAAGCTGGTAGAATTATGTAGGACCACAAGGCCGAAAAAGACACAACTACGGATCAGCTACTTGGAAATTCAAAGGAATCTCTATGCATTATGACCTCATGTCCGTTGGTTGATGACCATGGGATTGATGAATCATCATTTGGATCTTCTAAATGTGTAGCAACACCTGAGGATAATTGTTCTTATGATGATAATACCTACAACCAACATGACTTCAATTGGTTAGAATATAGTAATTCACTTTTTGAGATGGATGCTGATTGGATAATGGATAATCCGCTATTCAAGTCTGATGATGGCACACTCATTGACATTGGTTAGGAGTTTCAGAAAGATATTTTTTGTATCCAAGAGGGCGCTGCCATGACAGAGAGACATAACGCTGATTTCAAATCAGCCTAGGATAGAGATGTGACAAGTAGTAAAGATAGAGTGCATACAGTGAGAGGAGCAATGTTGTGGCAGTTGAACAGCTGGAGTACTCGACCCACAATGGGCACAAAGCAACAATATAGTATAGATAGTGGGGAAGATGGATGGCCTTTTTGTTTGTGGGATCCAAAAGGAACATTCCTATGGTTCCTAATGTTTCCAGGAGTTGGTTGGTACACAATTGAATTCTCTCAAATATTTGACCACAATGGTACGAGCGGTCTCAATTGGAGTAAGATTCTCAGTCGGATTGGGGATCTTCTTGTATATAATGGTAGAACACGTTAGGCTGTTCTAATTGGACATGCACATGAGATGGTTTGGGATCCAGGTGTTGACCGTATGTATCTATGGCTTGTTGAGGATTTTGTTGTAGTTCTACTCAGTTTGAGACTGGATGAGATGATAATCAGAGTAGTTCAGTCTACAGGTGCAACGATATTTCATAGATTTATATGGAATCCAAGAACCCAGTTGATGGATGGGTTGCAGAGTGACGCCTTACTTCGCAATGTGGCCAGATGGGCTACCTACAGATTCATATGGGATCCTGGTACTGATTGATTGAGGACAAGCAATCTCGAGGAGGGAAGATTTGTAATGTCCCCTTTTTGGGACATTAGAAAAGTTAAAGACATATTCATATAATATTAAGATTGACTTTGAGAGTGTGGATTCAAATTATAAAAGGTCAATTTAATATTATAAAGTGGGCTAAAAATAACAAGGAGAGATAAGACCAAAAAGCCAAGAAGGGAGTTGAAGAGTCACAAGCTGTGATGATAAAAGGAGAAGAGACTCATTCATTCAGCATGCTTGATTTTATGATTCAAATCTCAGTTTCTCTATTGCGAGAGTTATTCTGAAAGCTTCCTTTCAGCCAATGTGAGGATGTAGCCCCTCATGCCAACAGACAATGGATGCAAACACATTGTCCGTGGAGACGTCACTTCAGGTGTCTCGTATGCACTTATAGGTTCTTCTCTTAGCATTCCAATCTGAATGTAAATATGTGTTTAAGATTGGACTTTGAATAATAGTTATTGTATTTCTATTGTATAATGCAATAACATGCTTTAAGGACTTGAAGAGAACTTACTAGTTTTATACTGTTGGTTTGTAACGCGATTTCATATTTTGAGTTTTGAATATTATATTCATGAAGAAATTGGATAAATATCTATTGGGGATATTTCCTATGGTTTATATTACTGGGTTTTTATAATTCAACTTCATATCTTTATGTTTTGAATGTTATATTGAGAAAGAAATCGGGTCAATATCCATTTGGGATATTTCATTGTTCCACTGGCAAATGGAGGATATAGAGGTATTCCAACCTAGATGCATCCCAACAGAATATAACGAATACCAAGGAAGGAAAAAAGTAATGAAACACGAGGAGACAATAATCAAAGCAAAGGGCCAATCCTAACCAGCAAAAGGGGATCTTTTAAAGGGCCAACAACATAGGAAGAAAAGGGAAGACACTGAGAAGACAAACCAGTGATAGAAGAGAGGGGAAGTATTAAGGAGAACAAACATATACTATATCGTACGACCAAGGCAGGAGACAAGTTATACGGGCGTATGAACTAAAAAAGCCAAGTGAATCATCATAGAAGCACCCAAGTCGTACGAAACTATCAAGTCTAGAAGATGAGCTAATGTAGAAAACATAACCAAACAATGCATACTAAGAGAAGCTTAAACCGTATGACCTGTACAACACAATTGGTTTGCTGCAAGAAAAATCTTGTACAAAACTGGAGGCAAGTCGCATGAGGAAAGGGATACTCTATATGGAAAACACCAATAAGCAAAACACTAATAACCGTATGGAAGGAGTGGAAAGAAATTGCAAGACAAGAGGCACACACCATATGAACAACTCTAGTATGAGGAGCATGAACAGTTGGATAATCACGTATGGCAGCATGATGACCAATAAGAACAATTTGTACGGAGGCAAACATCGTACAAACAAAACCATTACGAGGAGTCCATATAGTTGGAAAACCGCATACGGCAGCAGTCCATCCAATAAGCATAATTCCTACTGAGCAAGGGAAGGCCCGTATATCTAAAGCTAGTATGCTCAAGAGGGAAATTTGCCATTTAGCAGAAAAAGTTGGCATGCTCAAAAAGAAGTGAAGCAAGATGGCAGTTGGTAGTGGGATGGAAGTTGGCAGAAGAGAGACGACATTGAAACAAATTGAAGAAAATGATGTGTGCCATGGAGTTCTGTGTGGCCCTAGACCCCGTGAGGGGGGCTGCCCCAAAACCCCTGCAAGGGGCGCTGCTCCTTGACCTTGTGGGGGTCGTTGCCCCCAAACCCCCTTTTACTTTTGAACTACACTACAACTTTGAGTTTGCACAATACAAGTCAGTATCAACACTCTTGTCATCGGTCTTCTTGGATATTACTTGATGTATACTTGTCGTGTGGAATACAATGTTTTCTTTTTGGGGGGGATGATGTAGACAACAATTATGCCATGAATATTTAATGAAACTTTTGTTTGTTAATAAAAAATTGTTCAAAAGGGGATTCCATTGTGTTGTCATTTGCTGATGGTTGTTGACTTAACCAATTGTGTCGAGCCTATTTGTATGGAGTCGGTGACAAGTAAAGGTGTGGTGAATGTTGGAACTATTATGCTTATGCTTTAATGTAATACTCTAGTACAATTAATGAGAATAATATTCTGCCATTCGAATGCGTTGTATGGTGCTTTTTTGTCATTCTGCTATTAATGTACTTTTTTGTGTAATATTATTAAAAGTTATTGTGGCAATATCACTTCCATATTTGGCACACAACAAAAAGAAAAGGGAAAAGCAACAAAGAATCAATAGAAGAGGAATAAAAATAAGAAGTAAATAAGAAGTGACTTACTCAAAGGGAAAAAGTTATCAAAGGCTAGGACTCTTTGAAAAGGTGGTATTTATGAAGATTTTTGACCCTTTCAAAGAGGACAATTATAAAGGGTTGTGACTCTTTCAAATGGCATAAATGATGAAGGATTGTAAGTCATCCAAAGGGTGGATATTATTAAAGGTTCTGATCTTTGAAAGGGCAACTGTATTGTCCCCTTCTTCTATAATATGGAACACTATTCAATTCTTCACAAGCATTTTATGAGAAGTAAATGGATATAAAGCAATTTATACTAATCAAGCAAATAATGGAAAATCTGATATGACTGATTGAGACTTAATTCCAAATGCATACGCCATTGATGATAGCAAGTAAGGTCTTTGTGAATTGGATACAACACTTATGAGAAGTAAATAAGGAAGTGACTTCTTCAAAGGGAAAAAGTTATCAAGGGCTAGGATACTTTGAAAAGGTGGTATTTATGAAGGTTTTGACCCTATCAAAGAGGACAATTATAAAGGATTGCAACTCTTTCAAAGGCCATAAATGATGAAGGGTTGTAAGTCATCCAAAGGATGGAAATTGTTAAAGGTTGTGATCTTTGCAAAGGGCAACTGTAATGTCCCCTTTTTCTACAATATGAAACACTATTGAGTTCTTCACAACCATTTTATAAGAAGTAAATGGATATAAAGCAATTTCTACTAATCAAGCAAATAATGGAAAATCTGATATGACTGATTGAGACTTAATTCCAAATGCATATGCAATTTAATAAAAATACAGATTCAATATTTTATATGCAGAACAATTATGTTTGCATAACAAACAATAGCAAACTGGTGTGTTTTTGTTGTTTCTAATATATAGGAATTATATGCAATGACTGAGATAAGTCTCAGTACCTTGTACTGCTGCTTGTGTCTAATCTATATGCAACTTCTGCAGATCATCTCTGATATATCCTTCAATGTATGATCTGAATAATGCTTGTAGGGTTGTGTCTGATATGAAAATAACAATATGCTCTGAGATGTCGTTTCTGACTATAACTTTATATGATTGCACCGAAATGGATGCAAAAGGCAATATGCTCTATTATAAAGCGATCCTTACAGGATAACAATTAAATAAGATTATTTGCAAAAATATATCCTTGTTGAAGTGGAAATGAATGCTTTATTATATCTTTCGAATGGAAGGATAAGTTGCATTCCAAAAGACTTGCCTAATTTCTATTCATTATCACCGATTTTCCCTGATATAATTGCACCATTTCAATACAATCATGGTTATTGATTAGAGTTCACTAATTGCCACATCCTTTAATATGTAATTGATGTCTAGATTATTATAATTGATGACAACTAACAAAAATCGTGCCTCTTCTAAACATATACATTTGTTCATGTTTGTTTCAATCATTGTCAACTTAAGATTGCATTGATTAGTCTTGCTTTGTATTCATGAATGAATATTCTTCATTATGTTTGATTATATCAATAAGAAATATTGATCATTAACAATTATAAAAGCCGTTGCTCTTCATTATCCGATCTCTTAATATATTGTTATTTTCCGCAACTAATTCTTGTCTTTAGATCAATCAACAATATTAGCTGCTATGATGATTATTGAATATCATGTAGATCGATATACATTTTATTGACATTATTCTTTCTTTGTCATACTTGGTCAATTTTTCCATTCTATAACTAACAATCAATCATCTATTATACCAGATAATCAATATCGTAGACAATAAATCCTCTATCAGACAATCAATTGTCCATACACCTCCATTGGGTAAGACAATTCTATCTAAACTAACAATTGACTTCATCGATATCAACCCCCATTTGTAATTATAATGTCACTATAGAGCATTTGACTTGGTTCTTCTTCTCTAGTCACGAATGCTTCCCATTGACAAATATCTTTAATAATATGAAGTTTAAATCTTTATTTATAGTTTTAATTGGTTATAGTTTTTATTTATGGGATGGGGATATTATAGTCTCCCCCTCTTAAAAAATAGTTGCCTACAAGCATTCTTCAATTTCCACGATGATTCATGTATCCCAAATAAATCAATAGAATTATTTAGTATGTTTCCATTGCTTTATGTGGATGTTGTTGTCTTGCATTTTGTCACCACAAAATGTTGGTAACAACACGAAACTTTTTCAAGCTAGTTTTGTGTTTCTCTAAGCTCGAATTTGGTATTCAATTGTTTAATGTTGATTGATCGATCAATTTCAATTCATATATCAAGTTGTTTTACTAAAGGCCTTCGACAAGTCTTTTTCGTTTTGCTTTTTGTCGAGCCTTTGCTTGATTTTTGAAGCCTTCATTGTTTGTTCTTTACTTTTGAATTTGTGTTTGTTTGTTTTTAGTCCTTGGGTTTTGCTCATGTCATGCCCTTTGCTTTTTCCTTCATTTTGGTCTAACCTAAAGGTCAATCGAAGTTGTCAGTCAAAAGTTATGCCCATTTTAGTGCTTCAAAAGTGGACCTTTTGGGTGCAACAGCACAAATTAAAAATATGATGATATATTTTCAATTTGACTTTCACTTTTTGATAAATATAACTTATATTTACTTTTATTATGTTTTTAAGTTACTTTAACTTTAAATTTTTAACTTAAAGTGACTATAGTGCACTTTATGTTATAATTTTAAGTTGAGTTACTTTTTAATTTTTCACTTAAGGTAACTATATAACCATATAGTTTCAGTTTAATTTTTTGTTTTGAAAATCAAATGTTTATTTAAATGTTACTTTTTAAATGATGTTTATATGTTATATTTCTAAATATGATAAATAAATATCGTTTATGGCTCATTTTGTAACATTTTTATAATTTTAAGTGAATTAAATGACTTAAAATCTTCGTAAGTGGACATTTTATATGCAATAATATGTAAAATCTATCAAAAGTGAACATTTTACATGTCACTATATATAAAGTTTACCTTGGTGGACCCTTTTGATGTCATTACATGAAAAGTTTATCATAAGTGGACCTTTTTGATGCTATTGCATCAAAAGTGAAGAATTCATGCTTTAACATCTAAAAGGTGAGATGCATTTTAAAACATGCTTCCTCCCCCAAAAGGTCCAATTTTTCCTATGAGCATATTTTAAAACATATAATGGCACCCAAAAAGTGTGATTTTGATGAAATGCACATTTTAAAAATGTAATTGACCCAAAAAGGTCTGATTTTGATCAAAAAGACATGTTTTAATATATACCATGACATCCAAAAAGTTCGTTTTTGAAGAACATGTTTTTGCCCTCCAAGAACCCGATTTTGATCATAACTTGAGATTTTCTCAATGGATTTGCATGAGATTTCTTCTATTGGAGGCATTTTTGGTTCGCAATGATTTCTCTTGCTTTTAAAATGGATTTATTAAGCTCAAAAACGTTTTTGAAAGTTTCATGATAGCGCAGGTTTTTGGAGAAATCAGCAAATAAATCCATTTTTAATGCATGATTAGGCTCCCAAGAAAATCGATTTGGTATATTTTGGAGGTTGCATTGCATTGGGGTTCATATTTTGGTGTTTAATGATCAAAACGTTTTGATCTTGCATCATAGAGAAATTCTTTTTTGTTAAAAACATCCCACAAGCATGAGCATCCAAAAACGTTGGGTTGTGGAGCATGAATAGGGCACGTTTTGGCATCTTTTAACAAGAACTCCTTGTTTACTACCCTCTCCCATTTGAATTTGTAAAGTTGGAAAAAGTCTAAGTGTTTTTGAAAAAAAATTCAAACATTGGAGCATCTTTTTCCTTCATTTTTGACACATGTAAGTAGACTCTTTCTTTCTTGCTTTAAATTCATGCTTATCTCACTGATTTTATGCATGTAATTACTTGATGATTGCCATTTGTTAAAATCTTTGCCATGGAAAGTATTTTTCCTTTAAAAATGAAGTTTTTGTTCATTTTCATGTTTTTTGTTCTTTCCCAAGTCCCAATTTCGAATTTGAGTGTTGAAGTGCATTGCATCTTGAAATGTTTGAGTCACTTTCCAAAGGTACATTGTTTCTTTTGTATTTTGTGCTTTGTGCTTGCTTGCCGGCTTTTCTCCACTTGGAGAAATTGCAAGTTCTTTTTGCTTCATTACATGCAAAAGCATTGCCACATTCCACATTCTGTTTCCGTGTCACAACACCTCATCTCTCACTCAACAAATGTGGTTACATGTTTTTCATCTCATTCGCCATTCGCACACGCATGTAATCTCATTTTCCGTTTCATTTTCACTCATCTCACTTTTCACATCCATTCACACGACACGATTACATGAAATGTCTTATGTGTAATTACACCCAAAATGTTCAATTTTGATTAAAAGTCACATTTTGAAAAGTCAAAAAGATGTCATTTTCACCTCCTATGTACTTTGACTTCCCCTTTTCACCAAAAGTGACTATAAAACTCATTATCTCACTTTCATTTTCCATTTCCATTCCTCCATATGCATTTGCGCCTCCGTGAGAAAATACATATTTCCGTATCTTTCCATGCTTTCCATCTCGTCCTACATTCGCACGTGCATGTGAAGTGCATCCTCCACCCACATTTGCATCTCATCTCACCTTCCATCTCCCATTACATGTTATACTGACATGTAATCATTTTTCATGCAATAATGTCTTGAAAACACTAAGTCACTTTTGAAATTAGCAACTTTCATTTCCATGCATTCCCATGCGTTCCACCTTCATGCATTCTCATTTCTTTTTGTTTCACTCCATCTTCCATATTCTCACTTTCATACCATTTCATTCCGCACTCCACTGCATATGCATATGTTTTCTCTTTAAAGTCACTTTGTCGGATTTGCAAAATCTCCAATCCATTTTCGAATCTTCACTGCTGATTTAGAATCCACTTGTATGGAGATTCCTTCTAATGATGTATTTGTGTTTTGGGATTTTTGTGTTGCAGTGCAAGCACAAGACATGTCCTCGCCATCCAAATCCAAAGGCAAAATGAAATCTCTCTATGATAAAGAATTAGCTCATGCAGCTCCTTCGTCAGTCATATCTATTCTAGATAACGTGATGGACACAAAGATTGGTCATGTGGATGTGGCTGATTTTCTACAAAGAGTTGAAGTTCTAGCTAGTCATGAAATGAAGCGTATTAAGAGAAGCAAAATTCACCTAGTGTCTACGTTTCCTATGGCGGCTATAGAACCTGATCTAATTCTTGGATGTGCACTGTTTACCGCATAGGTTAATTAAAAATTGTACACAGACGATGAACACGAACACGAACAGAAAAACTCTTCTTATTATTATCCGCATATGCCAAACAGTACATTATGCTTTAATGATAAGATGAATACAATGCTTCCCGACGGGGTTATAAATACTTTCCAAAGAACTTTCCCGAAGGAGTCCGTCGGCCACATACAACATGTCGCTACATAACAAAAACCTTTCCGAAGGAACCCGTCAGCTACATAACAAAAACCTTTTTGAAGGGACCCGTCAGCTGATACACAATTTCTACCAACGACATCATCCCCCCCCCAAAAAGAAAAGTCGTCTCCTGACAACTATTACAAAATCTCTGAGACAAATCAACAACCATAATACATTGACTGACTAAATGGTCTTCAACACTGTCACCTTAGCCAATCTAACATTTGACCTTGATAGCCACCTATGCCGCTTTTTGCCTTCCAATTCTGAGTACACTGAACCAAGTGTCACTGTACAGCCTTCAACTGGATGATCAACTCCTCTCGAGCTCTCCCTGCATCCACTAAAACAGCTTCACGGCCAACACCTACTCCAAGTGTAACACGCCTCTCAAAATGGTTGTTCTGTAGATCTTTCCACCTCTAGCACACTATGCCTGCAACAGCTCCAAGTTTCATTAACTAGTCACACTTCCCACAACTGATATCCGCAATGACTAGGGGTCCAGGGGCAGCGCCCCTCGCCGCCAAGACCAAATTAGCACTCCAAAACCCACACGAAACTGCATGGAACACACTATTTCTGCAATTTCTCCTAATCCCACACTCTTTCTGGCAATCGCTAGTTCTTCCTCTACCCTGTGGCATCATCCGTTACTTATTTTGAGCATTCTTGATTTGTCGACTTTTTTTTTTTTTTTTGTTAGAAAACTTCCTGCCACACTCTATTACGTTACAACCTTAACCTTGTACGCCAATTCCTTATGCAATAACATGCAGAAGCCATAGGCCCAAACCATGAAATCCGTACACCAAGTTTTGCCTGAGAAATCTGTATAGAAATTGCAAGTTACAGGCCTTCCCAAATCCGTACGCCGGAGAAAAAACGTGTAGGATAAATTGCAAACCCATGGTACTGTCGGCTCTTCATACTTTATTGGTTTACCTTTACTGAACGTATGGGCAGGTGTTTCATCCACCTGCGCTTCTCCCTCCTTCAGTTCACTGTACTCCTTCGGAAACTCATGGCCTTCTTTTCCTTCCTCAATACTCAAAATATTGCAGCTCGGTAAAGAAATCAACGCACAGACAATAGATATGAATAGCAGAACTTGTTATTATTATCCGCATATGCCAAACAGTACATTATGCTTGAATGATAAGATGAATACAATGCTTGCCGAAGGAGTTATAAATACTTTCCGAAGAACTTTCCCGAAGGAGTCCGTTGGCCACATACAACATGTCGCTATATAACAAAAACCTTTCCAAAGAGACCCGTCGACTACATAACAAGAACCTTTCCGAAGGGACCCGTCGGCTGATACACAATTTCTTTTTCGAAGGGACCCGTCGGCTGATACACAATTTCCTTTTCGAAGGGACCCGTCGGCTGATACACAATTTCGACCGACGAAGATGAAGACTATCAAGACGAAGACGAAGATTATCAAAGACGAAGACTACCAAAGATGCACGGCATTTTACTCCCAAGACAAAGACTATCAAAGATGCTAATGGCAAGGTTATCATTAGCCTTGATCCTGAGGTCATTGAGCAAATATTCAAGGTTCCACATAAAGCAGAATATGTTGGTTTGACCAAAGAATCATCATTGGCATGTTGGGAGGGGCAAAAGGGCAATTATTAGAAGTATGTCAACCTTTACTGGTTAGACAATAAAAGAAGCAACTTCTCCAGATAGTCAAAGACCGTTCATCGGTCTAATTTTAAACAAGAATATAAGGATCTCATCATCTTTCTTAATAGGATTTGTGGCCTTAAAGATTCTACTGATTTCGAGCCATGGATGTATAAGTTCATGTTTCAAATTATGGAGAATAAATAACACATCTTTTGAGGGGAACTCATCAGTACTACACTTTGCCAGCAGATATGCAATGTGGGAACATCAATGCCTTTCCACATGAATTTTTATCTTATTTACATTGCTGCTGCCCTGGGATCTTTCTCTAGTCTTTCTACCAAGGGAGATCGTTTTCAAGTTCCTATTTGGGGTTATTATGACCAAATCACTTTGGCAAATAGTAAATTCCATTACAGAAGAGTCCAAGATGCCTCCTTTGGACATTTCTGGTGCTTGTTCAATAAAAAGTTATCTATCAAAAGAGTATTTGATGTAGCATGGGAGAAGGTGAACCAATATGGCTGTATTTTTATTCAGCTTCCCACTTTCACATACTTGAGAGTTGGATATTTAAAAGGTGAGCCGTACACCTTACCTAGGTATGCTATAGATCAAATTATTCTGATGGAGCTAGCTAGACAGCTCATGGACGTGCAAAGTGATCAGCATGCTTTGCATATGCCTAATTTTGGCATTACCTTAGGTAAACCTTTGGCTATTGGCAATTATTCAATCATTTTTGTGCCTAAAGAAAATAACATGGAAGCAGAGTTGCAGTTGATCGCCTTGAAGAAGTTCAAGGCCAAATTCGATTTTAACTACCGAGAGATGAATTCTCAGATGAAAAGAGCCTACACTCATGTTCATCGCATTGAGGACATCTGGATAAATATGAGGACAGAACTTGATATCATGAAGATGGACTACTATAGATTAACCCTACAACAGATAATTGATTTTAACATGTTGGAAATCCCTTCAGATTTTCAAATTGAAGATGATGGCAACATCCTTGATCCAGAGTTTTATCAAGCCGGCTTTGATAAGAAGTGCCCTTTTTTCCTATCCAATGGCAACAAAAGGAAGGTACGTCTATCATGGATAGATTTCAATCCATCTTAGTAAACACCAACGAATAGTTTAAAAGTAAAGGCATTAAAAGAGTAAATCCTAAGATGGGCTTGGATTGTGGAAGTTTTAGTCCTTTTGGCAAGAAGTCACAATTAGAAATCACAGGGAAAGATAGTGCCTCATCCTCTGATGCTAAGGGTTGCCTTAAATTCAAATCGAACGGTGGAAAAGGAGCTAATTCATCTCAAGTTCTTGAACCAATTCAAGAATCAGTGGAAGAATCAGAAGAGGAATTGGAAATAGAATCAGATAAAGGAGATTCAAATGAAGAGGAAATCATGATCATATCTCCTCCAAAGCTTGCACAAGCTTGTACATCTTCTATACATGAAGAGTCTTTTCTACATGAGGTTAATGATGATGTGGATTCATAATCCACTGTTTTCACTCCTATTCCAGTTTCAGAGGTTAATACCATGGCTCTTCCTATATCCTTTGTTGCTCCTCGTATCCCTGCACATGAACAATATGATCATTTAGCAAACGTGTTTGAAGATTTTCCAACTCTTACCAGTGGTCAAGTTTCCCAACTTGATACATCTTTGACAGGATTTGAGCTTTTTATGACAGAGTCTTCTCAACATGTTCCTATGCGTTCAGTTGTACAGACTGAATCTTGCTCAGACACTACGGAAATACAATCTGGATCAATGCCAATGATTTCCACTGTACCTACTTCTACGGATGAAAATTTCAGCCTACCTACATGGTTGAGCAAAATAACAACGAAGAGGTGGAAAGTGGTTGTTCCTCCGGACAACCTTCCAATTAAGAAGACCAAATCCAAATCTTTGAAAGACAAGATTGCTTCCAAAATTTTGGTTGATTTTGATAAAACCAAATTTGTTGAGGTTGTTGACACCTTGGTAGATAAACCTGTTGAGGAACTTACTTGTTCTCACTACAAGTTTACTAAGGTTGAAATTGGAATGCAATCACGTTTGAGTTGTTTGCCAGGTGCTCAAGATGCATTGGCTAATGTATCAAAGAGCAATCATGAACTTTGAGAAAAAAAAAATCAACTGAAACAGGAGGTCTCTCGTCTAAATGAGATCATCCAGAAACAATCTTCTCAGAGTGTTGTTGTTATGTCTCAAATGTCTAAGGAGAGAAAGTTGATTGAGGCCACTAAGTTTTGGATACAGGAAGTCATTTTTGAAGGAGTTCAAGTGATCACAAAAACATTTGCAATTCTTAGACATATCAAAGAGATGAATGAAATGGAGCGAAATTTAATTTCTTCTTTGACTCAAGAAGAGGATAACTTGAAGGAAATCCTCGATGATTGGGATGAAATGATAAAATTCGATTTGAATGCTTTGGTCTCATGTGACATTCTTCCGTCATGTGAAATGTTCTTTAGATTTCAAGGACTCATTGGTTACAAGGAGGAAACATTGAGGAAGTCGATCACAAAGTTGCAGGTGGCCTTTGGAGATTGTCAAGTAGATGAAACAAGTGTTACTTGCGATTTGGAGCAGATGGGATGCCATGTTACTCATGAATCTGGTAATCTTATTGCAATAGAGAGAGTAAATTCAGAATATACAATCAGGATCAATGCTGATGTAGATTCTGAAGATTTTGGTTCGCACACGATGAACAAGTTTGTTTTCTATAAATCCTTGACAAAACACTTGTTAACTACCACAACAGTAAATGCTAAAGTTGTGCAATCAGCATATGAAAATGCAGTAAGAGTAAATGCCATATCGAAGACTATAGAAATTGTTGATCTTCCCATAGTGCGTGACATCATTGTCAAATTCAAGGCACTGAGAAACAATCTTTAAGATTGTTGTTTTTGTTTTTATTTCGTGTTAGTAGTTGTAAAGGATGCATTACATGAAAAAGTGTAATTACATGTAATGCGAGTTACATATATGTAAAAGGATGTAATGCGAGTTGCATGTGCAGTTGCATGTAACCCTTTATTTTCTTCTGTAGTTGAACTAGGTCAAAGTTGGTTGAGTTGCTCCCACTTTTTCCTCCACCTTTTTCTCAACTCATGTGTCTATATAAAGGAGTGCCCCCTCATTTTAAAATCATCATTATCTTCATGCAAGAGAGCTCTAGAGAAACTGTGTCAGCAGAACTTTGTTTGTGTAAACACTATTTTGAGACAAAGTGAATACGAAGGAGCATTTGAGACTTAACTTTGATTAAGTGAGATTGTTATTTATGTGAGTTGTAAGCTTTGTCTATAATTCATCCAAGTTATCTTTGATTCATATTATCTTTTGTTATTGGTAATGGTATCTCGTGAATTGAATAGAAAAGAGTTAAGAAGCAATTGGAGCCAGAGCTTTGACCAGGAGCAATTGTGGAAGTGTATAGCTAGAAGCTTTGTCTATAGCTTATACTTCTTTCTTAATTCGCAAAATAATTAAGTTATTTTTATTTTTAGGAGTCTTTGTGCCCTAAATTGTAAAGCTTTTCCATATAGAAGTACGACTGAACTTAGAGCCAAACCGGTACATTTTCAGCTAGCCTTTGAGTTAGTAAAGGTTTATCGAAATAACTGTTTCCAGCTCTTGATAGAAGTGTAGTTAGAGATTCACCCTGCCCATTACTAGCTCTACGAGTAAGTGGATTTTTTTTTGAAAGATAAGAAGAAAGGATATTGGTAACACCCATTTTATAAAATCTCTCAACTTCTTGCTTACCTTGAGTTCATTCATTCAAGGAACGGTGAGAAGGGAGAGCCTTCCCTTTAAGGTAGGAGGGACTCTGTCTCACATGCTGTGGTTGGTCATCCTATTTTGCGACTAGATTTTTACCCAAAACTGTCGGTTGCAAAATATCCACCCAACAGATGCCTTTAAACTCATTATGCAATTCAATCATCATGTAGGCTTTGGTGTCCCCTTGCTTAGAATCCAATGGTTCTTAATGTCATCAAGAATAACAATCTTGTAAGGCTTGTCTATAAGTGGTTCATCCAAAGCTGCATAGATCCTTAACCTGGATGTCTTATGATGACCTCAAACTTATATCCATGATCAACCTTTGATTCCCAACTATACATTGGATTCCAACTCATGAGTGTATTCTTATGTTGATGCTGCTTCATTCTAGTTTTGACAAGCTGATTCTTTGGGTCAATCTGCAAATACTTATTCGGAAACCACGGGAAATTTATGCTCTCAAAACCCAAGGACTCAACATGGTTCAATCATAAGGTCAAACTCTTGACTCCTTTCATCAAGAATCCTAGAATCCAGTGATTCCAACTTCACATGATTAGGAATGACCTAGGATATTGATAGGAGCCAGTGTCTCTTGTTATGGAAATAAACATCTGAATAATTAATCTCCATGAATATAGATAAATTGCAATGTCTAATAGATCCTTCAATGATGTTATTTCAGTTGGAACATAGTGATACTTATTCTGCATAGAATATATGATAGAAGAGGGCCTCCTTGTTATCCAACTCACAACATTTACTGTTATCAAATGTAGGAAGCCTGATGTGAACTGTACCCTTCTGTAATCTGATTGAAGAACATTTAGTGACAATATTGTTAGAGCTTGCCATATTACTGTAGACAAGTCTTAATGTTTCTCTGATTGAAGATGCACCAGAATCCCAAATTTTATTTTCATCCTTCCCTTGGTGTGATTTCGATTCAACTCCTTCATGCAGTTCAAAGAGTGGGTTACTGCAGGTCTTGTCTATTTCAACTTTGAATAAGGTGTTATGAGTAAATTGAAGAGTGTCCTCATTCCTGAAATCAAACTTGTCTAAATCCATACTTTCATCGTCTGCTGCCTTATCTGATTTTTCTACTACATTGTTCCTTCATCTTGTAATCTTCTGATATGATCATTTGTTTGTTCATATTGATCATCCTTGTTCACTAGCTTTTGTATCTTATCTTCCCATACTTTTGATGTTATAAATCCTTGTTTACTTATCTCATGATGATAAGATTGGACACAAGTTGTGACTTCACACTCTCTTACATTAGATGCATTAGTCCCCTCAAATATGGATGATAAGTTTCCTTTCGCAAGAGAAAAAGAATTATGATTCCAAGATTTAACTTTTATGTTGTTATTCCCTGAGCACAATTCTTGTGAGGATGTGAGGTCATCCCCATAATACCCATGGATCCATGTGCTTGCCTCATTGGTGATACATGAGTCAATAACTTCTTTTTCCTGTTTATGTATTCGTGGCTTCTTGAAACATCCTTGTGGCGCTTGATGATCACTTCTTGCACTATCCTTTCTTGGGGTTTCCATTGTTCTTTCCCTCTTTAGTGTAACCACTTCCATTTCCTCCAACTATGAGTGGATGTGAGAGACTCATGGTTCAATTGTTGTGCTGCAAACATTTAGCTCATATTCCTTAGAGCGTTCATGACTTCCATTTTCCCTTTTTAAGTCCAAGTAATGACTGCTTTTTAGGTGTGTACTTTATTTGATCATGCCTCATGAATAATCCTTATAGGATTGTATCTGATTTGATAATAACAATATCCTCTGAGATGCCATTTCTTATTGTTAGTTTACATGCTTGAACCAAAATTGATGCCGAAGGCAATATGCTCTATTACAGAGCAATCCATATGGGATAGCAATCAAATAAGTTTATTTAACTAAATATATCCTTTCTGAAGTGGAAATGAATACCTTCAAGTATCTTTTGAATGAAAGGATGAGTTGCATTCTAAAAGACATGCCTTATGTCTGTTAAGTATCACCTCTTTTCCGTAATACTACATTTCAAGATAATCATGGTTATAGATTAGACTTCACTAATTGCTGTATTCTTTCATATGTAATTGGTGTCTAGATTACTATTTTTAAGACAACTAGTTAACATCGTTCCCCTTGTAAAGATATACATTTGATCATGCTTATTTCAATCATATTCAACTTAAGATAGCATTGATTAGTCTCTCTCTATTCACGAATGAATATTCTTGATTATGTTCGTCGATACCATTAAGGAATATCAATCATTGGCAATTATACAAGTCATTGTTGCTCTTCATTAACCTGATCTCTTAATATGTTATTATTGTCGTCGCCTAATTTTTGTCTTTAGATCGATCAACAATATTAGCCACTGTGATGATTATTGAATATCATGTAGATCAATATAGATTTTATTGATGTTATTCTTTATCTATCATACTTAGTCTATCTGTCTATTGAACATTCTATAACTACAATCGATCCTTTGTTAGACCAGATGATCGATGTTGTGTTATTACTGTCTATTGTCCATGAATGTCACTTGGGTAAGACAATTCTATCTAAACCGTTGATTGGCATCATTGATATCAACCTTTGTTTGTAATTATAATGTTTCTATAGAGCATTTGACTTACTTGATTCTTCTTCTCTAGTCACAAATGTTTCCCATCAACAGAAAACTTGTTTAATGAATTATAGTTTTTGCTTACTCTCCTCCCCTGCATCGGGAGATATCAAGAGGAGAATGTTTCATTTGAGCAAAACATCCAAGGAAGAGCAATTTTGGGAATGATATATTATTCTCGAATGACTTCAGATGTCAATACAGCTTATCTTCATCTTCAGACTTATTTGAGGAAGAATTACATCACTAACTACATGTAGCTCCTGTTTCATTTTGAATTTGTGAATTTAGGGAAAAGTATAAGGTGATCCTGAATGGGGACATTACAATTAATAAAACTGGTACGGTAATTATGTCAAGGAAGCTCCACAAATAGTCATTTTTAATAAATAATGAACAACAATAATTCATCATAAACAAAGGGTACAACCCAACTGAATACAATCTGTATCAGAATAAACTATGACAATAATATTAGAAGTAATGCTTTAATCACAACATCTTGGATTAATATGTATCCTAGAAAATTCTAACTATTATAAAATCCTGAATTTTCTAACATCCCAATCACAAATAAAACTGGACAACTGTACTCTTTTAGCACAAATGCAATCCCGGCATGGAATAGCCTTTGATGAATTAGAGATTTTTTTGTCATCTAATTTCATTAAAAAGAGGAGATCCATTCTCTAGCCAAAAGCTGAGTACAGATAATCTTCAAGAGAGAAGTTTTTAGCAAACATCCAATGGATACTTTTCCTCCAAGACCAGATCCTTTTAAATCACCTATTTACTATTGTTCCCCCTCCAAAAAAGAGGTCTGTAATATCTTCTTAATATTTCAATTTGGCCCTTGGCCTGGCGGCAACAGATTAGGTTCTCTTTTCAGAAACACTTTGTAATAACTTTGATTACTTTGTAATTTAATAGAGTTATATTCAATTTGTTTTTCAGGCAGCACGAATTAAAATATTTCAATACTTCCTCAAAAAATGGAGTTTGTAACACCTCTCTAAATCCTCACATCCAGTCTCCTACACAAGAGACCTGGCTACAACTTTCCACTTATGGTCTATAGCAGCATACAACGTCTTCTTGTGAAAGAATCACTAACCATGATATGATCATGGATTAATAATTACTCAACAAGCAATGATAGTGACTGCAAGACTAGGAAAGAGCCTGACTATAAAGTAAAGATATAGAATAAGCCTTTAAATTTTGGAAGTTAAAAAGATGCCCCATAAAGCATTGTGAAAGAAAATGTTCAATAAGTTTACATATGATATCATCCAAGATGAAGTAACTTGACTCATACTTAGTAAAGCAAAAATTTAAGATACCAGTACAGCTCATACTCGGCAAAAACTAGTACTCTGTATTGGCACAAACAACGATAAAAAAATTGTAATTAAAAAACATATATGCATTTTGCATGGATTATACAAAATAAACACAAGTAAACAGCAGAACACGCATTAAATGGGTGCATATCATTGTGATGAAACCCAAATTAATATAGAGGCCTTTGCAAGCTTATGATTTGTAATGTGTCTATTTGATGTTCATGAAGTCATTGTCATCCAATTTAGAACTAGGAACAACTCAACAAGCTTAATATTAACATTAATCATAGCATTAAATGAAAGCTCTGCAATAACTCACAAAGAATGTCAGTTTGTTTGTTGATGGGGATATGTTATTCTTGGTCTGTCTGTCCTTTTTCACCTCTTACAGTGTACAGTGCAACAAGTATTTTTTAGTTGTGAATGTATCTATTTGAGTCCCTTTACCTAAATTAAATGCAGATGGACATTAACATAACTTGTTTCTTTTTTTCTGAAAGATGATGTCAGCAAGTACCACTATGTACTACTGTGATACGAACATCAATATACAACACAGTAAGTTGTCAGACAATCAAGAAAGAACACCATAGGAGTTGGGGTTCACAAAGGATAATTATATACCTTTAAGTGATGGTAGGTCTCACAGCCCATTTGCATTGCCTCAGAGAAACTGCTTGCCCCGATCGGAAGAATCATTAGCTCCTAAGAGGCAGTAAAAATAAAATTTAATGATAATCAACTGAAGAGCACTTCAAGTATTAAGAAGATGTCTGATTATTATCAGCAACAGTCCTTCATTTGAATATGTGCAAGATAGAAAAAATCTAAATCAATCAATTTGGAGTAAATAGATAAAAAGTAGAATAAAACTGTCATAATGATAATACTTTATTCTTCTCTATGAACAGAAATTTTGGCAAATACAAATTTTTTTTACAACCAGAAAAATCTAGTGTTGCATAACACATAACTGTGCTTTAGCCAACATCCTACAAAGACATGTCCCTAAGGGCCCAATTGGCATTTCAAACATCTGAGATACATCAGGAGATGAAAAGGATGCCCCTTATTAGGGATGTATAGCCCTTTAATGCATTATTTTTAAAATATTTTTTGAAGAAACTTTCAAGGAAAAAGATGCTAAAGTCCCTAGTAAGCTAAAGACTGGAGGTTTGTTATTGAAAATTGAGTACATTGTGTTTACTTTTTGAGATTTCAGCTACTTTTAATTTGTTTAAATGATTAAATAGTCATCTCCGAAAAGTTTGTCAACCCCAAAACCACACCCCCCATTCCCCACTGCAGAATTTTGGAGAAGCGCCAATTTTAGCTGAAATTCAATGCCAATCAAAGTAGGAAAAAGTTATCAATATCCACAACTTGAAAAGTTTGTCAACCTTAAAACCATGTTGAGATTTAGAGTTCATATAGGTAATGTCATATGATTATTTAATTTAGTATTATTTAAGAGGCCATAATGCTAAGTTATTATTAAACAACTTAATATTATTATTAGTCATATAGTTTGCTTAATAGTTTAGTTATTGTTAGTTATTTAGTTGTCATATGTTGAGTTGTTAAAACAACTCAGCCTATTAAAGAATGCTGTTTCCTACAAATAAGAGTTAAGAATCCTATAAATATGCAAATGTATTGAATAGAAAATAAGAAGCATGAATTATCTTGTGTACATCATTTTTAGCTTCTCTGTTCATATTTTCTTATAAACCACACCCCCTGTTGCCCATCCTAGAGCTTTGGAGAAGCACTGGTTTTAGCTGAAATTCAATGCCAATCAAAGTGGCACAAAGTTATGAATCTCCACGACTTGACCAAAATTACTAAAATCTTAGTAATTTTGGTAAATTGTGGACATTCCTAACTTTGTGCCACTTTGATTTCATTGAATTTCAGCTAAAATTGGTGCTCCTCCAAATTCTGGTTTGGGGAACATGGGTGTCTAGTTTTAAAGTTGACAAACTTTTCGAAGATGACTAGAAAATTATTTAAACGTAAGTTGCTGGTTTTGGTATTGATCCTATTTTGGGTTTGTGGATTTAGTTCCTTGGTTCAATTAAAATGTTTTGGGGGGTTTGGGTTCATCTGTATAAAAATTGTGTATATATTATTACGATAATAGAAAAGCTTCTATTATTAGTTAATGGTTATTTGCTTGTAATCTATTGTAAATATTAGAATGTTTCTAATATTTAGTTAGCTATAGTTATCTGTTAGCTCTTTTAGTTAGAATAGAATATTTCAGTTCTTTACGATCGTTTCCTAAGGAAACATCGCTTGATTCTTTTGTATATATAGACCTCTTGGTCTCTATTAATAACAAGCAAGTATTTTACCAATTACTTCATAATATGGTATCAGAGCCAAAACTTTAAAAAAATTCAAAATTATTTGCTAAATTCGAAATTATTTCTAAGGTTTTTCTCAATAGCCCATCTAGGGTTTCCGTTTTTTGTGAGAAATTCGTCTGTTCCAATATCAATTACAACTAAAATCTTTGGAGGCTAGTTTTCTGGAAATTGCGATTGGTTTTTTGCTAATTTTTTGGCAAAATAATGCAATCCTAGTCTTGCGTTTTTGCAGCTTAATCTCCAACTCGTATCTGATATTTTTGCTCGTGTTTGTTATTTGGCTTGAGTTTTTTTTTTGGATTTGCAAATTGAGGGTCATTTTTTGCAGCCATTCTGCCCACATTCGTCCGCCTTTTTTGGAGTCATTCCTGCGTCAAATCGCCATTTTTAGGGTCCAAACTCAAATCTCCTGCATCATCTCTGCCTACAAATCGTGATCTATGCAAAATTGTCCGCTTTTTGCTTGCGAAAAACATTTTTCCTGCAACTTTTTTGCCTCCATAGTCGCCGACTGGGGTTTTTTTGAAAACCCTAATTTTTGGGTTCAAAATTTTTTCCTAATTGCCAATTCTTTAAGGGTTTTTTGAGAGCTCAACTAGGTCGTCCGATTTTTTTGGGTGCCCTATTTTTCGTGCCTCAATTTTCAATCCAACAGATCTAGAAACTAACAACATTTCCTTTTTGGGTTTTTCGAGCTCTCTTTTGGGTACCCTTTCAAATTTTTTGAATCTTCAACTTTTTTGCCTCGAAGAATGTGCCTTCACAAATTTTCTCACTTTTTCATTGAAAAACGTGCTATGGCATCTTTGACTAATATTCTGTTTGAGGGCAATTTGAAATTCAATGGTTAGAATTATAGCACATGGAAGCAATGGATACTAGCAATCTTTGAATATCTACTGATCAGATTGTCCTAGGTGTTACAAAGCGTTCGACTACAACGGGTATTTATTAAGATATATGGGATCTCAATAACTAGGAGGCAGTAATGCTTCTCAAATTATCCATTGCTAATGATCAGCTCCCTCAGATTCCATTCGCCAAAACAACTACCGAGATATGGGAGCATTTGAAGAAACTTCATGGGACATCAGACAAAAGCAAAGCCTTCTTTATGAAGAACACTCTGTTTTCTATTATCATGGATGAGCGAACATTGCTCCAGGCTCACTTGAATAGGATTCAGGAAATCCGTGATTAGTTGCTTGGCATTGGTCACAAGATGGAGGAAGAGAACATTGTGGTCATAATCCTTAAAAGCTTGCCCAAGTCCTATGAACATTTTATCGAGACTCTCAACATCACTTCTATTGATGTTGATCTGAAGTTCATGGATCTCTACATGCATCTACTTCAACAAGATCAGTGGAAACAACAGATCGGTAGCAGTTCCAGCTCCACCTCCACAGAGCAAACCTTTACTGCTAAATCCTTTTAGAAGGATAAAGGCTAGTCTCAACAGTCTTCTTAGCAGAAGTCCTCTACTCCAGCTTCAAAAGACTCCAAGAAGGAGAACACTCAATGTAACTATTGCCAAAAGTTTGGTCACATGAAGGTTGAATGTCAAAAACGCTTAGCTGCCCAATCTAAGCAATCAGGAGTGCAGTCCAAAGCAAACAATGTAGAGCACATTGAACAGATGAAATTTGCCTTTTACACCTTCATGGCTAAAAGACCTACAGATCATGTGAAACAATCTGCCTGGTACATTGATTCAGATGCCTCTCGTCACTTCACCCACCGCAAAGACTGGTTCACTAACTACCAGCCTTACTCAGATTCTATTATTTTTGGTGGTGGAGAAGAGTACACTGTTGTCGGTAAAGGCTATTGGGTAGATATTTTGCAACTAACGGTTATGGGTAAAAATCCAGTCGCAAAATAGGATGACCAGCCATAGCATGTGAGACAGAGTCTCTCCTACCTTAAAGGGAAGGCTCCCCCTTCTCACGGTCCTTGGATCAACTCAAGGTAAGCAAGAAGTCGAGAGATTTTTTATAAAATGGGTGTTACCAATATCCTTTCTTCTTATCTTTCAAGAAAGAATCCACTTACTCCTGGAGCAAGTAATGGGTAGGGTGAATCTCTAACTACACTTCTATCAAGAGCTGGAAACAGTGATACCGATAAACCTTCACTAACTCAAAGGCTAGCTGAAAATGTATCGGTTTAGCTCTAAGTCCGGTCGTACTTCTATATGAAAAGCTTTATAATTAGGGCACAAAGACACCTAAAAGTATGAATAATTTACTATTTTTCGAATTAAGAAAGAAGTATAAGCTACAGACAAAGCTTCTAGCTATATATTTCCACACCCGCTCCCAGTCAAAGCCTCGGATCCAATTGCTTCTTAAATCACCATGCTCTTTTATTGAACACACAATAATAACATAAATCAAGACAATAGGCACAAATTACAGCCAAAGCTTCTAATTTTCTCTATCACAATTGTTTTTAGTCAAAGCTTCGAATCCAATTGCTTCTTTTATTCACTTTTCTTTCAAATTTGTACTACACAATCAAAGTTATGCTTGCACAAATGTGGTAAAGCTTTCTTGCATACAACAAAAGATGATTTTCACAATGAGGGGGCACTCCTTTATATAGGCACAGGAGTTGAGAAAAAGGTGGAGGAAAAAGTGTGAGCAACTCAACCAACTTTGACCTAGTCTAACTAAAAGAGAAAATATAGGGTTACATGCAACTCGCATTACATCTTTTACATACACATGTAACTCGCATTACATGTAATTACACATCTTCATGCAATGCATTCTCTCCAACTACAAACATGAAAGAAGAAGAAGAAGAAAGACGGAAGAGAATTGAAACAATCCTAGGGATTGTCTTGAAAGGCCTTGTACTTTGACGATGCAATCCTGGATGATCACAGGATCGAAAGTTCATGTACTTTGTACCGCTGGATTCACGTTGATAACCATGGTGTTGCATCTTTTGATAACCTTTGACTTTGATGAATTGTCCATTGTCATTTGAAAACTTGATGTGATCCATCTCTTCTCGCTCAAGTTGTCGTGAATTCTCCTTTTGTAGATTGACACATTCTGGATTCTCTGATACTTTGAAAACCTTCTTGACAATGTCCGGATGTAAACTCGGAATAACTTTCCATCAGCACCTTTAACATCTTTTTTTGAATGCATGCAAATGGAGATTGCTGATTTTTAAAAAGTGACTTGGGCTTTCAAGATGTCATTGCACGGAAATAGATTACATGTAAATGCAACATGTAACAAGGGATGAAGGATGAGATGGAAAGCATGGAAAGATGCGGAAACATGTATTTGCTCATGAAGGTGCAAATGCATATGGAGAGATGAAAATGGAAAATGGAAGAGGAATAATGAACTTTATAGTCATCTTTGGTAAAAAGATGAAGTCAAAGTACATAGAAAATGAAATTACATCTTTTTGACTTTTTAGAGTGTCTTTTAATCAATATCGGACCTTTTAGATGCAATTACACGTAAGGCATTTTGTATAATCGTGTCGTGTGAATGGATGAGAAAAGTGAGATGAGCGAAAATAGAAGCGGAAAATGGGATTCCATGCCTGTGCGGATGGTGAATGAGATGGAAAACGTGTAATTGCATTTGTCGGATGAGATGCGAAGTATTGTGACATGAAAAGATGGAAATGAAATGTGGAGTGAAGTGAAACGTGCTCAAGTTCTCGGGAAAGAACTTGTCAATATGCAAAGCACTTGAACATGCAAATTCGAATTTAGAATTTGGGGAAATTCCAAAAGTGTGAAAATGAGAGTTTTCATTATTTTTAAAGGCAAAATGCACTTTTCATGGCATATATATGGACAAGTGTGTAATAACAAGCCATAATATGCATGGAAATAGCAAGATAAGCATGAATTGATGAGCAAGTTTGAAAATCTCCACTTACTTAGAGTTTAAAGAGCCAAAATAGCAAGTTTT
Source organism: Cupressus sempervirens (assembly GCA_028749045.1). Lineage (NCBI taxonomy): Eukaryota > Viridiplantae > Streptophyta > Pinopsida > Cupressales > Cupressaceae > Cupressus > Cupressus sempervirens. The sequence goes on from CM053786.1 coordinate 477,740,378, forward strand.
ATAGACTTGAAGACCAATTCTCCCTCAAATCCGGATTTTCAAACAATTTTTTGACTTTTTTCATACTTGAATTTAACAAAAATTAATGAGCAATGAAGGGTCGAATTTGACATGAAAGTGTCAGATACACGGTCTCCAAAGACAATATCATGCATTTAAAACTCAAAAACAATCCCTCTTGATCAAAGGTGTGGGCTGGAAATGCATTTTTTTTGAGTTTTTTGAACAAAAACATAACTTTTTAATGCAAAAATCTGAACCGTTTTTGCAAAAACGTGGCAAAAAAATGCATGTTTTTGAGTCATTTTTCACTTGTGAATGCAAAAACAACTTCCCCAAATGCATATACATGGATCAAAATGCATAAAAGTGGATTAAAACCCCAATTTTCCGGGCATTTTAAGCAAAAAGTGATTCATAAAAGGCATAAAACAAAAACCTCTTGACTTTTAAACACCAAAACATGAGTCAGAATGTAATGTAAAACACTTGAAAAGCAAAATCGATTCCTCTTTGGGCCAAAACTTGAGCCAAAAATGATGTTTTTTGAATTTTTTTTCCAAAAAATGCCCTTGGATAAAGCTTAGAAAAACGTCTTTTAGCAAGATGAATCCATTTTTTATGTTAGAAAATCTATTGCCAAGCAAAAACAACCCTATTGGAGAAAATCTCATGCAAAACCATCAAGTAAATCTCTCACAATCTCAAAAATCGGGTTCTTGGAGGGCAAAGACATGTTCTTCAAAATCAGACTTTTTGGAGGTCATTGTACATATTAAAACATGTTTTTGGTTTAAATCAGAACTTTTTGGGTCAATTGCATGTTTTAAAATGTGTAAGTCATCAAAATCGGGCCTTTTTCGGTCAATTGCATGCTTTAAAATGTGTAAGTGATCAAAATCGGACCTTTTTGAGTCAATTGCATATTTTAAGTTACATCTCACTTTTTACATGCAAAGATATGAAAACTTCACTTTTGATGCAATTATATAAAAAATGTCCACTTACATGATAACCTTTTGATGTAATGACATCAAAAAAGTCCACTTTTGATAACAAGTTAAACTTTATATGCAAAGACATGTAAAATGTTACATCCCGATTTTTGACCTAATTTAAAATAGTCGTTGAGGTTCACATGAAGTTAGTTGACAATTAAATTTGTTATAATCCTGTGAAATGGTAAGATAGTTAATCGTTATAATTATTTATCACGAATTCATGGAATTGAATAGGTGGTTAACCGTTATGATTATTTATGATTAAATAACTTGTTATGGTAATATGATTTAACTATAGAGAATTTCATTGTGGGAAGCACGTCGAAGAGGTAGAAGCATTGTCAAAAAAAAATTAGGCACAGGAGCATCACCATCACTGGGCAAATGGGTTGAGGACCTAGCAACTTGAACATCAGGATACAATCAATAAAACTACATGAGCTATTAAATAAATAATTTGAAGTGTAAAATGATTTAATTGAATTATAAAATGTACCTCAAAGGATTTAATATAATCTTTCACCTTATTATTATAATAGATATATCTATATACATACGTATAGATATAAAAATGAAATAGCACCATTATATTATAATAATTTAATAAAGTGATGTCATCCCATTAATATATTTACATGTACATATATAAATATAAAATTATAATAATATTCAAAATATAACATTCGAATTATAATAATATTCAAATTATAACCTTCCAACTCTTTTTCCATCTTTTATTCTTTTCCTTGTTTGTAACCGATTAAACACTTGGCATTTCTAATTGGCAAGATATTGTTTAAGTTACGGAAGCCAAAGAGTCTTCTTTAAACCTTTTTATATCATGAGTTGATAGGGAGGCAGAGATATGTATATATATTTTCCTAATATCCAACTTCTGGCATTCACCCGAATTATATTTTCAAGCATACCCAACTTCCTTTGTTTTTGCCATGATTTTGTTCTTATCATATGGAAGTCGTGAGAGAGATGGATACTATATTCCATACACCTAATTGTCTTCTACTAATACGTTTTCAGAAATCTCTTGCCTCCATAACACCCAACTTCCTGTCTGCAATGATTTACATCTTTACCAATAATTACTTCCGCCTTCAACACACAAATTTCTTAAATTCTATTTGTGGCGATTCCCTGCAATATCAATTGAAAAGCCTTGTTCAAGCAGTATATTTTCTGCTCCTTGCCGTGCAAGTATTCTAGCTGAGAATAAGAGATTATATGTTCTGAAGTGATGTCTCAAGCAACAGGAGGGAACTGATCAACTTGCAGTTCTTCAAACAATACCGAATTCTTATCAGGTCATGAGTTCCATTTCAATGTTTTAAATACAGTTACTATAGCAGTTGGCTAGGCTCGAAAATTTTACTTCTTATCTATGATCACATTATTTAGCTTGTTGAATAATCCCTATATTTTATAATGAAATTTCTTCTTACTTCCATAACTTTCAAAATCATCATGAAGAGAGTTGAATAGTATCTCTTGAAGAAGAGTTTCTAAGTGTAATAAGAATCTGAATGAATGGTAATGATCTTAAGAAAATGTTTTATTTTTTCCACAATTTATGATAAAAGATATAAACAATGATCAAGAGTAGAATGCTCATAACTCTCCAACATCTGGGATTCATTAGCAGTGTAGCCATGATTGGTGAAGAGGTGAAAAGAGTAGATTGCTCATAATATTCCAAAACACTTGGGACTCATCAGCTATGTAGCCATGAAAGGTGAAGAGGTGGAATGAATCTACAAGAAAGTAGAAGAGAAAATCAAACATGATTAAAAAAATTTGCTTAAGCATACTTAATAGCTCATGCATGATCTTATTTATTGTATTCTCCTGTTGTCAAGTCAAGTGATGTGTTTAGATACCAGGATACTCAATGGATAACAAGGTGTTCCATGTCTATTTCGGGTAGGGAGGACCTTTTTCGTTAGAGCTTGCGTGGGGATAACTTATAGTCCGAGGTTGGGTAGTTAAGCCCCTAACAATGTTTCACCTCTCCCCAAGTTGTCGGATGTACAATAGACAAAGATAAGCTATACATTCAATTGTTTGTCGAAAACAAGTATTTTTACTTTTATGATGTATATGCAAGACTAAGGTAAGATTAATTGAGTTATATCATCGTTACAATTATTTTACATTTAAATGCGAGAGATAGAATTATCTGATGGATTATTATATCAATCTCTCATTTATATGAATAATAAATATGAGCATATCTTCTAATCATATGTTATTGCCACAATTAAGCAATCAGAAGGAAACGAATAATACAGTGGTAACTAGAGCCCTAAATGATACAATGGTATCTGAAACCCTAATTGATTCAATGGTATCTGAAGCCCTAATTGATACAATGGTATTTGATGCCCTAAATGATCCAATGGTAAATGAAGCCCTAAGTGATAAAATGGTATCTAAAGCCCTAAATGATCCAATGGTAATTGATGTCCTAATTGATACAGTGGTATGTGATGCCCTAATTTTATATAGTGGTGTTTAATGGTAATCGTCATTTGATTCTGATATAACGGTATTGGATGGTAGTTATTTGATATCGTTATAGTAGTATTTGTGGACTTTAGGTTATTGCCACAATTAGGCAATCAGAAGGAAACAAATGATACAGTGGTAACTGGAGCCCTAAATGATACAATGGTAACTGGAGCCCTAAATGATATAGTGGTATCTGAACCCCTAATTGATTCAATGGTATCTGAAGCCCTAATTGATACAGTGGTATTTGATGCCCTAAATGATCCAGTGCTAATCAATGCCCTAATTGATACAGTGGTATGTGATGCCCTAATTTTATTAGTGGTGTTTAATGCTAATCGTCATTTGATTCTGATATAGCGGTATTGGATGGTTGTTATTATTTGATATCGTTATAGTGGTATTTGTGAACTAACTTTGGTGGTTGCAGAAGCATCCCTACAATGATTTCTTGATTCAAATTCCATGGTATGTGGATTTTAATTTTTATAGTAAATTCATTGATGGTGTTTTAAGTTCTTAGTTAAGAAATTTTGTTTAGCTGATTTTAACTGTCAATCTCTTTCATATGAACGAAACTGATTTAATTGTCTTCCTATGAAAATAAAGTAATAATTGTATTTATTTGAGTATGTTAGTTGTTAATTAAGACCCGGGAAAATTGGTTGTTACATAAAATGTCCACTTTTGATGGATTTTACATATAATTGCATATAAAAGGTCCACTTTTAATAACTTAAAACCATTTATTCAATTTAATTTCGTAGAAATGTTACTGAGTGGGACATAAATAGTATTAATATATCATATTAAAAATACAATATATAAATATCATTTAAAAAGTAATATTTAAATGAGCATTTGATTTAAAAATAAAAAATTAAATTGAAACTATATAGTTATATAGTCACTTTAAGTGAAAAATTAAAAAGTAACTCAACCTAAAATTATAACATAAAGTGCACTATAGTTCATTTTAAGTTAAAAATTTAAAGTTAAAGTAACTTAAAAACATAACAAAAAGTGAATTTAAGTTATATTTATTAAAAAGTTAAAGTCAAATTAAAAATATAACATCATATTTTTAATTTGTGTTGTTGCACAAAAAAAATCCACTTATAAAGCACTAAAACAACCATAACTCTTGACTAACAACTCCAATTAAGCTCTAGGTTAGACCAAATCGAAGGGAAAACCGAAAACCATGACATGAGAAAAACCAAAGGACTAAAAGCCAACAAATACAAACTCAAAAGCAAAGAAAAGGACGATGAAGGCTTCAAAAATTAAACAAAGATTTGACAGAAAGAAAAATGAAAAAGACTTAATGAAAGCCTTCAGTAAAACAATTTGTTATACGAATTGAAGATGATTGATCAATCAACATTGAACAATTGAATACCAAATTCAAACTTAGAGATACGCGAAACTAGCTTGAAAAAGTTTCGTGTTGTTACCAACATTTTCTGGAGACAAAATGTAGGACAACAAAGGTAACATTCAAATTCAATCTGCTGGGAGGAATTTCATTTTCCTCGATGTATAATACATTCTAGGGATGGAACTAAATCTACTCTCATTCAGTCAGTTATTGTGACATTCTCTACAGTTGGATGTCAACTTTAGTTCACATCAATGTACGATCCCTGATCGGGCGACTAAGTCAATTGTTGCATTAGATCTTAAGCATCATGGTCTCTTTTGACTTACTGATTATGGTGATTCCTGGGACTTAGTTGTGGCTGCTTGGCGGTCTTCTGTTAGCACACTTTGGCATCAACAGTATAGGCACTTAAATGTGCATTATCTCTCTCAGCTTGCTTGGGAAGAGCTTGTGCTAGGTTTGCCAGAGATTCAGACTAAACAGCTTGGGGTTTCTGATGCATGCTAGGCTGGGAAGCAACTTCGTACACCTTTCGCTGGTGGTGATTCATGCCAAACTTCTCAAGTACTTCAACTTGTTCATGCCGATATTTGTGCCCTATGGCCACTCCTGTTCTTGGGTCCAAGTATTTTCTATTGTTTGTTGATGATTTCAATAGAAAAATGTGGGTGTATTTTCTTAAAAAGAAAAACCTTTAGTTGAAAAAGTGTTTGGGAAATCTATTATTACTCTTAGATCAGACAATAGGGGGAATTTCGTTCTAATGAATTCTCTAGCTTCTTGGATACTCATGGCATCAAGCACTAATTAACCACACCCAACACACCACAACAGAGTAGTGTAGTTAAATGTCAGAACAAAACAATCACCGAGACGGCTCGATCCATGCTCGAACACAAACAATATTCCGAAGAAGTTCTGGGTAGACGCAATCAACACTGTAGTTTATCTTTTGAACTGGTCACCCACAGTGGCGGTCAAAGGTAAGCTCCAGAAGAGGCCTAGTCAGGTTGCAAACCCAGAATCAATCACTTGAAGATTTTTGGCTCCCTTGTTTTTGTTTGGATCCCTCATGTGTCACGCACGAATTTGGATGCCAACAGTTAGATACTCATGCTTGCTAGATACAGTAGTCTTCACAAAGCCTACCGTTTGATTGACACTGAGACATCTCGTCTCCTGTACAATCGTGATGTACTCTTCAATGAGCAACAAGGCCCATTCATGCCTATTTCTCCTGTTCCTGATCTAGCAGACCAACCTATGAAGGCTCATGATTTGGGAGTTAGGCTTCCATTAGGTCCACCTTATGGGAGCGCTCCAGTAGCTCCTACAGCTCCAGTTATACCTGTGATCGCTGTAGAGACACCTCTAGCTTCTCTTGCAGGATCACCTCGATTTGTAGATGCTTCACCTTAGTTTGATCCAGATTCTTCTAATGAGGAACCTGATCACCAAGCATCCCCTGATAATAATGTTGGTCGTTCTCCTCTCCAACCTAAGTGTTGGGCTAAGACACTTGCTGATCTTCATGATGATGAGATCATTGATGGAAAAACTGTTTGGAAAAAGAGCAAAGCTATAGAGTCAATTAACTTTCCTCTCATGGCCAACATTCACAATGTGTTTGAACCTCAAACATATTCCAAGGCTAAAGGAATTCCACTATGGGAACAAGCCATGATATCTGAACACCAGAGCTTGCTGAAAATAACACCTGAGTATTTTCTGATCTTCCACTAGGGAAGAAACCCATTGGCTGCAAATGGGTTTACAAAATTAAATACAAATCTGATGGTACTTTGGATAAGTACAAAGCTCTTTAGGTGCGAAGGGATTTTCTCAGTGTCAGAGCATTAATTATGAGGAGAACTTTGCTCCTACTGCAAAGATGAGCACCATCAAATTAGTCCTAGCCATGGCAACACAGTTTGGCTGGAAGGTCTATCAAATGGATGTCAAGAGTGCTTTCCTAAATGGTGATCTTCACGAAGAGGTCTACATGACACAACCTCCTGGTTTCAATGTTGTCGCTAAAGAACATCAAGTTCTCAAATTAGTGAAAGCTCTCTATGGCTTGAAGTAGGCCCCTAGGGCATGGTACATAAAAATTGATAAATACCTCAATGATCAAGGCTTCAAGAGGAGTTCTTCAAACTCAAATTTGTACATCAAAACTACTTAACAGTGACATCATCCTTCGGGTTATTTATGTGGATAATTTGATCATCACTTGCAGTTCGACATCTTTGATTCAGGGAATCAAACAAAATTTATGCCAGTCTTTTGATATGACTAACCTTGGGCTCATGCATTATTGCCTAGGTGTTGAGGTTTGGCAACAATCTTCTGGTATATTCATCTCTCAGTCCAAATATGATAGGGCTCTATTAGACAAATTTCGTATGCAGGATTGAAAGGCTGCATCTACACCCATAGAGAAAGGTCTCAAGTTATCAGCCAAGTTTGATTCTCCTCCCATTGATGATACAACATACAAGCAACTAGTAGGCAGCCTCATCTATGTCTCTCTTACTAGACCTGATATTAGTTTTGTAGTCAGCTACATTTCACGTTTTATGATAGCTCTCAAGGTTGATCATTGGATGGAAGTAAAGCATGTGCTTCGTTATGTGAAGGGCACTTCATATTATGGACTTCTTTACTCTCGTTGTTCTAATCCTAAACTCAATGGGTTCACAAATTCAGATTGGGTCAACTTTTGAATATTTGTTCAATTTGGGATCTGGTGTCGTCGCATGAACCAGTAAGAAGTAGCAAGTAGTTTCTCTCTCCTGTGCAGAGGTCGAATACAGAGGGACAATCAAGGCAAGTTGTGAAGATGTTTGACTTCATTGGATGCTTGAAGATATGCCAATGTCACCAGCAGGACCAACCACTTTGTTTGTTGATAACGAAGGCGTTATCGAGTTAGCACGAAATCCAATCTTTCATGAACGAACCAAGCATGTGGATGTTCACCGTCACTACGTACGACAGCTGGTTGAAGATGGGACAATAGACTTGCAGTATGTTTCTACAACAGATCAGACTGCAGACATTCTCAACAAGCCTCTTAGTCCTAATAAGTTTGTTGAATTTAGAGAATAGCTTGGTGTTGTGGATAGATTAACCATTAAGATAGGGTATTACAATAATTAGATAAACTTCTATTATTAGTTAATGGTTATCTGTTTGTAATCTATTGTAAATATTAAAATGTTTCTAATATTTAGTTAGTTGTACTTATCTGATAGCCTTTTTTTTAGCTAGAATAGAATATTTCTATTTTTTACAATTTTTTTGTAAGGAAACATAGCTTTATTCTTATGTATATATAGACTTCTCGCTCTTTGTTAATAACAAGCAAGTATTTTACCAATTACTTCGTAATATATATATCTATACACACATGCAGCCAGTATGTTTATCTGCTCTATTAGATGCTAATCAATGCTATATGCAGAAAAAATAAATATGGAAAACCCTCATATATCAAATTATTATGGATGTTGCAGCCATTCCAACAATGAATAATGTTGCTATAATGTGACAGCAGATGTAATCAACTGATATATAACAACAGTAAAATATGAAACCATTACAAATCCAAATGCTATAATCATATAACTAATATTGTAGCCATGCCGAAAGTCAAAACTCATTTTTGGCCAAGGTCATCGAGAGACGGGGAGACTTCGAGGTCTCCAGTACTAGTATTGGTACCGGTACGGCAATTTTTCAAATAGGAGACGGGGGTACTTGGAGACGGCAATTTTCATTTTTTATTTATTTTTTAATAGTTTAAAGAGTAACACTAAAATTAAATACAAATTTTGAAAATAGTAATACTGTAAGACTAAAGTAAATAATAATAGTAATGTCACATTAAAAATTAAAATACTCATAGAGTCAAAGATTTCAAAACTCACATGATCACAATATTGTATCTCATAGACATATTTGTTTTTCGAATATTGCATATGATCACCATCATATCAGATTGATAATCGCTGAGATTATCATTACATATTCAAATTTTAAATTCAAAAAAGTATAGTTTGATGCTGAATTGCCGATATGCAAACAAAAATGAACACTTTGTACAATAAACAAAAAACAGAAATATATCTAGTATTAGTATGTCGATGGTACTATCATCTACTCCACAAGGTTGTGATCATCCATCTCAAGGTCTTCAGCTATCATGCTCTCCAAAAAATCATCTCTCCAAAAATATTTTAAATGATTTAATCATTTGAATTGTTGAATAAAAATAATTTTTTAAAAGTGTTTCTAATGTTTTTTAAGTTATTATTTTATTAAATAAAATATTTTAAATGATTTAATCATTTAAATTGTCGGTGGTCTCAATTTTTGTATTAAAAACATTAAAATGAGGGCTAAAATATATAAAATTATTTAATATTATATTTTACATTTATATTTTACCAAGAGACTTCGGGGAGACTTCACTTTTTGGATTAGGAGATGGGGAGACTTCAGGAGACTTCATGAAGTCTCCAACCTTTTTTGAGGTCTCCAGAAATGTGAAAAGTCTCCGAGACGTGTCTCGGACTTCGAGATGCGACTTTTAGGGGGGAGATGGGTCTCCTAGTAACCATGTTTTTGGCCAAATTATGGAACCCTGCAAGGACCTGCAGGCAAAACCAAACCTGTACCTAGATTTGGTGTAAATCGAACACATATCTAGCCTGGCAGTAGATGAACCTGAAAACATAGCTTATGTAGTATAAGGTGTGTAGGAAACAAAACCATGGGATTGGGAACAAAGCCTGATATCTAGTATTTATCATTTCAAATAAAACGGGTTTTTTTTGAAATTGACTTGTGCAGATGGGCACAAAATATCTCAAAGCATATTAGACACAGGTTTACAAGACATCGCAGATTAGGTCACCATCTACAATTTGAATCATGTATATTCCATCTATAAAATATGTATATCATAACAGGCAAAAGCCTACAACATAATGGTATGTTTTGAGCCTCTCATTTGAGAGGTCTTGAATTCAAGTCTACTTGAGCTTAACACATAATAATAATTAATATTAACAAATAATAATAAATAATCTAGGCTTTGGCCCATTAGCATAAAAAAATGTATATCATAACATTGATAAAGCATTCATCATAGACATTTTAGAAGCTTAATACATAGCATTAGACTTGAATAGATTCAACATGTGAATTGATAAGCAAAATAACAAAATTCAGCAGCTTTCATTGTCAATGTATGGCGTACATATAGAAAACATGCCCAAAGGATCCAAATTTCCAACATGAAATGACATAAAATATTAAAATGTAGAATCTATAACTAAAATACTAAACAATAATCATAGAAGTTTGCAATAATATATAACTGTTCAGACTCCATAATTAGTAGATGGTAGGTCTAAGAATCTAAATCAAGTAGACTTGATGCCCTAACCTCCCCTTTTCAACTATTTTTCACTCCTTGACCAGCTGCTCCTTCTCTTGCTTCTCTTCTCCTTTGCAATGTATAAAAAAACATTATTTTTTGAATTTTGGTTGTTTTATGCTTAGATTAGGTTTTGATATTGTTAAATGTGGTTTGACCATCCTTGTGGGCTAGCCAGCCTTTTTGTCAAATTTTAAAATGTCTTTGTTTTTAACACTAGCAGTCCAAAAATGGCTTGAGCCATAGGGGATGGCGAGAAGTCCCTTGGACGGGTAGGGGACTTAAAGACGTACTCCATACCCTGCTTCTCTCAAAGTGGTGCTTCAGGGAAGGTACCCAATTTGCCCGTTTTGTAATGCTGTTCGAGACAGCAAAAATCCATCCCCGCTATGTACTAGAAACGGGATCAGATATAAAGTTAAGGTGACGCATCCCTGAGGAGCACAGATTATCTCTTCTGTCTCTGATATGTTTGATGGTAATCATGTAGGGATGATCTCTGATCTGCAGGAGTAGAGTTTACTCGGCTCTCTCTGATATCAGAATGTGGAATATGCTGCAGGTTATCTCTCACTACTTATAGCCATTTCTAATATATCAATATTAACATGTATGTTCTCTCAATCGCTTATAGCGATGATGAAGATTTTCTGTTTCTGATTATGACTGTTAAGGTATGCAATAGTACTTCTGATGGATCTAACAAGACTTTTGATCTACATATGAATGCTTGCCTGATTAATACAATTATATATGATCTTCAGAAATGGATGATTGTCTGGTTTGTCTTGCATATTTTCGCAATTCAAGAGCTCTGTGTCTGATATGTAACACTAGCAAGTATGTGTGCAAAAGCCAAAGGCTATCTGCTCAATAATAGTGAATTCACTGAAGATGAATAAAGAATTGTTATCCAATTACGATGATGAATTAGAGGATTAACTCCCTTCTTATAGTTTGTTTGGTTAAGTGATGTATCTAATAGACATGTCTAAAGCCCTGCTGGCTCTAACTTCACCACAGGCACTGAATTTGTGTTATTTTTTAGTATTTGAATTTGCAAAAAAAATGGAACTTTTTTGAATTTTCAAAAATGCACATTTACAATGCATGGAAATTGTAAATGCAGTCTAAGTTTGCACACTCAACTTTATTTACAAGTGCTTCTCTGCAAACATTTACAATGCTCAAATTGTAAACAAAGCCCACTCTATTATTTCAGAATAAGTATGGAACCTTTAACAGCTTGAAGGTAATGTGGTTGGGCTTGGAAATATCACAGCAGCTAGGAGAAAGTCAAATTCTTCTGACGGTAATGGGAAAGTGACGTGGCTCCTTTCCACACCAATGGAACTCCAAAAGATGTCAATGCTGGCTCTCTAAGGATATCGCAGCCTACAGGGCTTTCACACAGGCTTTGTGATTCTTTGACAGTCAAAATATTATTGCAGGCTCCAGTAATTTGAACACAGCCCTCACCAAAGAATGTACACTGCCTGGAGACCTCCTTCCCAATCTGTGGCAGTCGATAGATATCTGGAATGCAACTTTTAAGGTATAGCTGAGATCAACACCCTCAAACCATCTAAGTCTATTTAGATTGCAGATAATTAATATTGTTTCCCCAAATCGTTGCAGAAAGCACAGGGAAATGCCACTTCCCTTAGCTTAAAAAACCCCAGCATTCCTAAACGCCCATCAGCAAACTCATGAGAACACGGGAAAAGCCAATTTATGAATTCGTAAGCATCCAAGCAATTCCAGACTCAGCTAATGTATTTCCATCTTTCCAAAATGATCATTTTGCTTGAACAATACACCTTCACTTCTGCTTCAAATTCACAATTCTAATGGACACCTATTGGACATTCCTCACAGCACAACCTTCTTGCCATCCACCTTGAATGAGAATTCCATTTCCTTGAACTACTGGGTGATTTTTTAAGGGTCTCCCATACATTGAATGCCCAATATCACATTTGTGTCATCCAAATCCACAAAAAAAAAAAGTCCGCCACAGTGTAGCTCCATATGGTGATGCTAAATTGCAAGATCACATGAGTGCATGGTAGTAAAGTTCCTCCCGCCAACTTGACCTTGAATCGTTCATGCTCCATCATGTGCTATCCCCTCTTAGTGACAAGTGGTGAATTGATGAAATAGAATGTGGCCTTACTATCAAGCATGACCATGACTTGCTCCTCTTGAAGTGTGCCACAAACTCGAAATATGCTGCATCCTAGAGACCTAGAAAGTGTAACAATGGAACTTCCTTTCTGGACAACTATAGTGATCCTCTCTGCATGAATAGTTTCTTCCTCTTGCACCGCTAGCTCTTTGCTTTCTTCCACGCTATTAGATACCACCTCGATGTAATGGATTTTCCACTTGACAAGACAACAATGACCCAATCCCCAAGGCTCCTTGCAAGCGTAACAAAGCTTCTTTCTTTGAAACTCCTAATAAATGGCCTCATCCATTGGGGGCTTCTTCTGAAATAGCTCTTTGCTCTTGTTCTCTTGGAAGAGGTGCCTTGGATGTATGTAACTTTTGCAAGATGATGATGAGATGGCCATATCACATGCCTTCCTAATTGCCTCAATGAGGGTGTTGGGATTGAAGCGCTTGACCCAACCCTAAGGGGTTTCATCAATCCAACCGTGAATCACACTACAATTCTCTTCTTGAAAATGCCATGTACCAAAAGTGAAAGCCTTTGAGATTTTGTGATGTAATTATCCATCATCCTAGATTGTCTCAATTGTGCCAACTCCTTGATGTTGAGTTTTGGATCCTTTTCTTCAAAGCAGTTAAAAAGAGTCTCTTTGTGAAGTCAACATATAAAAGTTCATTATAATACAAACTAACCAATTAAAATTTGTCTTTTTGATATAATATGAACTTTGGTTTAAACCCTACAATAACATTAGTCAACATTCAAAATATAATGCATAAGGTCAATTATTTCCATCGGGATTAGGATCTTGGTAATTTATGAGGACACATACATCGATTGCACTAATACTTAAATGATATTCTATATCAAAATAATGCAAAATCAATTGAACTCTTGAATTTCTCTTCCAACAATCAAACATGCTATGGATTGAGGAAAACTTGATAAGGTGGGAAAAGGTTGTTTAGACGCAAGTAAGCCAAGGGTGTTGAACATACAACCATCCAATTCAACCCCTTGGCCTCAAGAGTGGTCCGTACATCCAACCAAGACAATCCCATCCATCTCAAGGTGGTGCATTTACATTAGGGGAACACATTTTATAATGCTTGCTTATCAATACATATATGAATGCTTGTAGGAAAATAGAAATATTATATTGATAATCAAGGAGAATCTTAACAAATTAATTATTCCACCAGTGTCTTAAATTAAAATACATGATAGAATATATATTAAATAATCACATAGCATACTATTACTTCCTAGATTACTATTCTGCTGATTATTGATTGCAGATCCGCATATCTGAATTGATCTCTTTAAATTTTGATGTAGTCATGGTAAGAGGATCTTCAATAAGGACAGTCCAAACCATGCAGCATGAGTCACACAACGGAAACAATAACAAGATAAGATGAGATAAATTATTAATGTCCAGCAAGAGACCACAAATGGGCATAAGGAACTGAAAATACAAAGAGAGGCCAGAAGGCAACAGGACCACCAAACAGTGTCCAAGAAAAAGGAAACGAGTAGAGCAAGAAGTAAAGAAAGAGAAACAACACCATGCAAGAGGGACCATAAAACCGCAAAACAACTAGTGGTTCATAGTCATGGAAAAGTAGCCCAAAACTAAAGGATTACTATCTGTGTGTGGAGAAGCCTGAGCCCGCCGCTAGACAGAAGAGGACCGCTGCCACTGATGGTGCATGTGCATGTGATCTCTATGCGGTCTCACCGATCTGGTGTGAGTAGCAATGGACAAGCTCCAAGACCGCTTGGTTTCCCTACAAGAGGTAACTGGGGTGACGAAGGGAATGATAAGCAGATGAAGCGACGCAGATCTAGGGGGGATGACTCCCATAGAATGAGATCCCAAAAACGAAAGGCCTCCTGTGGAGATAGAGAGCAAGGCACCACTAACCATCATACTTGAAGAATGAGGATAGGGACCTACATTCTCTGAATAAGCAATGAAACCTCCCTCGAATAGTGTATTGAGCGATAGAATAGGAAATGGATCTCAATCTCAGCCACACCCATGTCACAACACTGGAAAATCCGCTCATCTCTGTTGGTCTGGTGATATGTCTGGACATGGAGCCAGTGAGAGCCAACTCTAAAAGAGCCTAAATGGGTACGTAAGTGATGGGGCCATTGTCGGGAAGAGTAGTAAGGTCGAATAATAATACCATCGTGGATGTCAATATAGTGCTCCACATAGAAGGCCACACAAAGGCAAAAGCACCCTTGTGGGTCGACCCAAGTCACGTGGATATACCTCCTATAAATTTTCATCCTAGTAATCTCATTCAACTCTGACTGAGGGGGGGGAAGATGAGCAGAAGCGTCCAGGGAATACTGAAAGGGGAGAAGGAGGTCAATATCAATACCCACGGTGCTGAGGAGACAAGAACCCTAAGCATACTAGCATTGAGAATGACCAGTAGCGTCTGAGGCAGAAATTGAAGCTCCAGAATAGTAGGCCAAGTAGGAATAGCGGTATTTGCTATCAATAGAGTCCACGAAGCCCTTGAGTCCTTGAAGTAACCACACCAAATCAAAGACTGTGCAAAGTCTGACGAGATGAGCACTAAACTCGGCTAATATAATGTTGGTACGAGAACAAGGAATGAAGCGTCAAAGAAGAAGAGTCTGAACCCTCTCCACGGAAGCCCAGTAAGTGCCCAACAGGGAAGGCTCCCAGACGATTGAGCCATACAGGACAGTAGGCCTAACCAGAGAGTCTAAGATATACATCTTAGACGTGTCTAAAGCATTGTCTCTCAAGAAAATAAAGTGAACGCAATCCCTTGTTGACCTGCGGCATCATGGCTAGTCTCAAATTGAAACGCGGCCTAGAAAACCTAATCAAGCAAGATTTGATGTTCGCATTAACATAGATTCATAAATTTACATATAATTGGCCAACAACAAGCAAACTTACATTCTAAGCATGCAAACCTGATTTACAAATAGAAATCCAGATCAATCCTTCAATACGAACCTCCAAGATGTTATCTAACTATGAACCCCCTTCCAAAAGATCAATTGCATCAATTTATAGAGCCTTCACAAGAAACATGTCAGCCAAGAAAGATCATATTCGCCAAGGTATGGAAAACATAATACCAAATATAGGTCAGGACCTCAATCTTGAAGAACTTAACCAACACAATCTGAAATGAAGTGCACACCCATAGGTATGTAGCCCAAGAGCTCAAGAACATCAAGTGATGCACCACAAAGCTTTGCAAATCACAGAATTGCTTCGCAAGATCAGGAAACTCCAGCTTAGTCGTTGAACATTAAGAACAAAGTTGAGCAAGAATCCAAGAGATTTCCACTCCAAAGAATCAAATTGATGTGTGAACCCAAAAAGAGGTAAAATATGATGTCCAAAACATGCAATGAAATTCGCAACAACTAAACCAACTCGAAGCAACATTTCAAAAAATACTGAAATTAACAAAACAAGAAAAAACTGAATTTTATTTATTTATTGGTGATGCAAGATTGCCATGAATCCAAGGATGCTCCTTCATCAGATTTAAGAGATTATTTTTTTATACAAATCTTTGTTTAGGTCAATCATCCCTACATAATCCCAGAAAGGGCATATAATACAATCATAACCCCATATCATACTTTCTCACATAATCTCACTAATTATAGGTTGATTAAGTCAGAATACTGCTCTTATTTGCTATTTCCCCAATTTCAAATCAAATGTTCTTCATCCATATCAGACTCTGCTCCTATTCTATGCCTTCTAAAATGAAATGTCTCCCATTTTTATATCTTCATTTTAATGGGGAAAAGTCACAACTTTTCACTAGCACTATACCCTTTTCAAGGGACACATCCCCCACTTGTTTATCACTACCCCTGAATGCCTTATATGGTTGTTTAATAATTATATTTTGTACTAGTCAACATTGACAAATATCTAGTAATTACTCTAAACAATCCTATTCAGCCCTTTATTACTTTCTTGGCCTTGACATATTTATAAGGTCTGCAATCTCTATTTAATCTTGGTCGACTTCCACACAGTTTAATTTTAGTTAATTTTAAGTAACAAACAGATTGGCCCTTTGCTGGTACTTGTTTATTAATATTATTTTAAATCTAGGTTGGCCCTTATTGATTTCCTACCCATTTTGTATTGATGCATCTGCAGGTAAATTTGGGTTTGTTCTTTATGGCAGGGAATGACACTCTTGGCAATGAATCATCTAATAGGAGTTTCTAACCTCATTTCTAGATTCATTTTCTTTAGTACTTTGCCTTATTATAGGAATATATCTTGAGCAACAACTATTAATTTTATAGTACCTTTTTGAGGTTACTTGTCATGATTTATCATTCTTTTGGCTCCTTATGCATATCAGTTCATGAAGACAACTTTGAGGACTATAGAGTATGGAAGCATATTCCCTTGTTGGGGAAATGGATGTTTGTTGGCTTAATTTTCCTTCAACTTGGGAGATATTATATTCTTGATCAATGTTGAAGATGGTAGTTGCGATAGAGATCTTTATCTCTAGAAATATGAATGTTATTACCATTATTGTTACGTTCAGCTGAAAAGGACACTTATGTTTAACTTGTAATAATAAATGTAAATGACATGTGTCATTCACATGCATTGAGGCATGAATATTCGAAGAGTTATAATTAATTATAGGAGTTATGGGAATCTCAAGAGACCTTCGGTTATAATGTGAAGAGTCTCTCCTATTGTTATATATTTGCATCAAGCAAATGATATTGTACACTTGACCATTTCATTATCAATAAAGATATATTTGTGTTGTGTGGCTGGGTTTTTCCTTTCATTCTTGAAGGGTTTCCGTTTTCCCAGGATATTTCTTGTGTTCTTTGTTTCAGTTCTGTCTCTTTCTTATTGATAGTTATCTCCATGGATTTCTGGGCTCTAGTTTTAAACATGGTATTAAAGCCTCGTTCGATAACTGCAATAAGAACTTATGTGAAAGGAGAAGCTTCAATATATGCTTTGATTTATGTTTCTTTTTATGGTCTCTAAGCAGCTTTGAGAAAGCTCCTTCATTCATTTATATCATTTGTCTTTCTTTGAGTTCTTTCAGCTATGCTCTTGATTTTCTTAGAATCTCTATGATTTTGTATGTCATTGTGTTCTGTTATTGAATATCACTTGCAGGAATTCATATTTCATATGATCAGTTCTTTCATCTGTGATTGCTCTCATTTTCTATGACTATTGTTGCATGGGATGTTCGAGCTCTTTATCTCATCCATCACCGCCTGTGTTAATAGATTCAATCGATTTAAGTGGTCAATTAATTGTTGTTATCATTTGCCTGCCTATATTCGAGTGATATGTATTTCATCTACTTATCGTATATTTCAGATGTTATATCAAAGTGGCTCTCTTTTATGACTTGGCATTATTTTTTATATGTTTGCACCGATTTTTTCTTGATTGTTAGTTGTAGTGGCAATTACATTTGATTTCCTTTGTCTTGTGCGGATGGAATTCGGCGTGTCCTCCTTATGATCGAGTGCTTTATTGATTGCCACATTTTTGCATGCACTACGGAGTTTTTAATTTTATTCCTTCTATGTTGATAGTGTTGATCTTAAAGGTTTCCGGTCATGTTTTGGTATATCTTGTAACCGTTGCTCATTAAAATTATTTGACAACCATTTAGTGCAAATATGTCGAGTCAATGAGAATTATAGCAATTGTTCATGCTTGTAAATATCTCCTATGCGTAATTTCGATCTGGATCATTAAATTTCTTATTGTCTGTCACCGTGAGTAGAGTTGTGGATTGTGGGCTAGATTTGAGCATTTGGCATCATTGTTCAGGTGAACATCCTTCTTTGTTGGGCATAAGCATTGCAGACTGGACGAAGTTGTTGGTGGTTGGGCATAAGAAAAACACCTTGTGCAATTTGTGGGTATTAAACTTTGCTTGGGCACAATTTTTTTTGTTTTGGGCGATTTCTACTTCCAAGTGTGGCAATATCTGATAAAGAACTCATACGATGGTTGGGCTCCTCGTGGCCATCAAATAGAGCCATCGTTTGTGTGATCAAGGATGAATGCAGTTTTAGATTCCAAATGAAATCAACGACATCGAAATGAAGCAGCATCCCATTTGCTATGTGCGGCTCCCTAAAGTTGCTTATCTTCCTCGCTCGATTGGCACAAATTCAGGAGTGTTTTGAAAAGGTTGTCGTTCCAATGTGTCATTGCAGTGATTTGGAAAGTGATGTTAAGGGAGAGCTTGCGTCTAGCACTTGGGAATGTTTTCAAGTAGGGAAGCTTCTATTATTGGAACCTCTCTGTGGCCTTTGAATATAGACCCAGTGCTGACGATTAAGATGGAATTCGGAGCAAATGGAATTTACTTGGACCTAAGTTCTTTTGTGCTTCCCGTGGAGAGCTTTAGGGTTACCTTATATCCTCTGGTTTATGCCTTCAAGACTGTGACATCTGGAATTATTAAGGACATGAAGAGGAAATTTGGAATTGGTATTTTTCATTCTAATTCAAGCCATTGGAAATCATATATGATCATCTCAATCATTTCTTGATCACCGTTGGCTACCGTAGCAACAATTCATTATAATTCTCTTGGCTTTGTCGAGTCTTGGTAACATTTTCCCCCCTTGCTTTGAAGAATTAAAAGTTTAAATTGTTGTTTTTTAAAGACTTCTTCTGGTCAAGAAGTTTAGAACTAAGTGGAAGTGATTTCTTGACCTTAGAGTAGAATTTATTTTTGACCTCCAAAATTTATCTGTTGCAAGAGATTTTATTCTGAAGATTTCAGTAGATAAATTTCACTCTGGTTTTTAAAGGAGGATCAACAATTTGTTGGATGGTTTAGGAAAGCTTGACCATATACATGGCCACCATGGGTGCATATTGGTCATTATCTCATGCAAGATTGTGTCAAGTCGATTGCATTCTTCAGCTACAAAGTGGGACTTTGTTGTTAAATGGTATTGCTTGAGGTTACAGAGATAAGTATTGCATGGAGTTGAAGAGATGAATATTACTGTGATGTTTATATTATATAAATGTATTGATGCTATGAGATTTACACTAGTTATTGAGGCATCATTCTGAACCTCTTTGTGTATGTGTGTTTATTGAGATTAGACCACAAAGAGATGAGTATTTATGGTTATATTGCTTGAAAAGAGATTATGTTTACCATTGATAGTTGATTTTAATAATCTCTCTTGGTTGCAGGATGCAACAAGATAAGGATTATAGCTCCAGAGGGAGATGCTGAGCTTTATAGGGAGTTCTTTGCTTCAGAGGGAAGCTTCATAATTAAGAGGGAGTGTTTATGAAATCTCCTTCACTCACATATATGCTTGTAATGCTTATGGTATTTGTAAAATTTGAGACTTAAATGGAACTAAGTCTTGTTTTTATAATGTCCATTTCTATTCTTGGGTAAATAAATGAGATTGTAAAATCAGCTATGGTAACTCTTTCATTATGCGATAGTGAACACCATGTTGAGAGAGTCCATGAAGTCATCATGTTGAGAGATTCTGTGATGAAAGTTGGATGTCATGTTGAGAGATTCCATGACAGTTCACGTTGAGAGAGTCTATGATTAAAGGCTTAGCTGTGAGTCTTACAAATCTTTTCATGTTGAGTGATTCCATGAATATAAGTAATTGTTACAGGGTTTCATGTTGAGTGATTCCATGAATATGATTGATTGTTAAGGTTTTTATGAATCTTACAGGATATATGGGATGAGATTTTATCATTAATATTTTGATTGCAATCTTGTGTGATTGTTCAGCTAAAGATCTCTCTCTGGCTAAGAGGGAGTGTTGAAGATGGTAGATGCAATAGAGATCTTTATCTCTAGAAATATGAACATTATTACTGTTATTGTTACGTTTAGTTGAAAATGACACTTATATTTAATTTGTAATATTAAATGTAAATGATGTGTCATTCGCATGCATTGAGGCATGAATATTCGAAGAGTTATAATTAATTATAGGAGTTATGGGAATCTCAAGAGACCTTTGGTTATAATGTGAAGAGTCTCTCCTATTGTTATATATTTGCATCAAGCAAATGATTTGTACACTTGAACATTTCATTATCAATAAAGATATATTTGTGTTGTGTGGTTGGGTTTTTCCTTTTATTCTTGAAGGGTTTTTCCAAGATATTTCTAGTGATCTTTGTTTCGTTTCTGTCTCATTCTTATTGATGGTTGTCTCCATGGATTTTTGGGCTCTAGTTTTAACAGAATGATTGGATGCTTGTCACAATTGCATCACTTGAAGTTTTTTGTAGCATGACATGCTACATGGTTTTGACTTACAAGTTCTCTCTCTTGATGGTCTAGTGCTCTTTCCTAGAGGTTCATGTTCATATGAGATTAATGTGGAAAAGTTGGAAGAGCAAAGGAGATCAAAGGTGAGTTATTTTGCAGAAATCTAGTTATCATTGTGAGTGTTCTTTGGTACTAAATGATATTGTTGACCCTTCTATGTGGGTGTTGTTGGTTCCCAAAACCACAGATTGGAAATCCAAAAGTTTTGTCGATTCTCTAATAGGATTAATCAATCAGCCTTGGCCAATGAAGGGTAATAACCTCTTGATTCAATTCACCTACACTTTAGGCTTCACTAAACTTAGGCTGGTAACCTTCACCTTAAACCTTGATCACTTAGTTCAAAGCTTTTCTATAGAGAATTTAAACTTTGTGAATTCTTAGTTAGCAATATTTTTAAACTCGATCAAAACAAAGTTATATGAATGCTTTGATCTATTTACTTTTGAAATGAATATTATTTAAATGAAAGCAATAGTGTTTATGAGTTATGGATATGACAGAATATTGAACTCCAAGACCTCAGACAGCAACCCACTTTCACGAAATAAATTGCAGACCAGTCCCTTATCCAACCTTGGGTAAATAGAGTCAAACTTTCTCCAAATCCTTATATACAATCCTGAGAGACAGTGCTATACCATCCACTACTTATAGACTGAAGCTTCAATTAGCAACACAACTTCTAGTCTAATTGAATTTAATTTCTTTGAGAAAACCACTTAGACAAAATTTACATAGACAGTGTTTCGTATGCAAATTCTGATAATCAAAGACTTGTCCTGAAATTAATTTCTTCACCATTAATAGTAATTGATTTTAACATCAATAATCACAGGGGATAAATCTAAACGAAATACTTTGAACTTCAATTTTCAAGATGACTAAAGAAAACATGGCTCTTGCATTAAATATGTAAAATGAGTACAAAATAGTATGTGCTTCATTTACAATATTCAGTCTACCAAGATTGCATAAAATATCTACTTCTTTTCTCTTTTATCTATTGTGCTGCTATTTTATTGCTTCTCTTATCTTCTCTTTTTCTACCTCATTATTCCTTCTTTATTTATATCTACTTTATTTTGGTGGATGTGACTTTTCAAATGAAAAGTCATATATATATTATACTTTCTTATTAATTAATTGCACCTTTTTCAATAATAAACTGGGAGGGCTGAGAGCAACCGTACAGTATGAAACAATGTTCATACAGTGAGTCTGGAAAGTGTGGTGTACGGTGACTAGAAACAATGGTACCCGTACGATGTCTAGTCGTACGATTGGAACTAATGGCCGTACGGTATGATATCTATATGGTGACTGGCCATACACTAAGACAAATGGTCGTACGGTGGGAACTAAAGGCCATATGGAAGGAATGTGAGGGGGTCCGTACTGTATGGCAGAATAAAAATGTGAAGCCGTACGTTGTATAGTGGCTGACCATACGGTCTATAAGGGCAATGTCGGACAGTTAGATGGAGGGCAATTGAACTGAGTTCTGGTCCGTATGGGTAGGTTGTGTAACAATGATTTGCAGGTGGAGAGAGAGACATACACCATAAACTACTAACTAATATTATTAAATCAATGGCAAACAACAATGTAGATTTCGAACACCAAATAATGCCCGCACAAGTATGAAAGAACATTCACCAATTGATAAGTATTTGCAAATAATGAAAGCACTCCAAATTTGCTAGATAGAAACCGAGCTGAGCACCAACGAAATAGCATGAGGGTTGAATCCCACCAAAACTGCACAAGCCAGATAGGGAGGATCTTTCACTTCCGAAATGGGGAACAATCCCAAACTCCAACAAGAATCCATAGTACAGAGAAATATAATCCAAAAGCATACCAACTACAACCTATAAGCCATGCTTAAACACCCATCGGGAAACTTTTCGAGGGTGTACAAAGATAGCCGACGGCGACACAAACTACGGAAACAAAAATAAAAATGAGTTTGAGATACATTAAATCAATTGGCCCGTTACAAATGTTTTATTTATTATTTATTTTATAACGGGAACATTATAGTCCTCCCGTCCCAAAATTTGCTTGTCCTCAAGCAAATGCAAACCCAGTTTTAGGAAATCTTTCGTAATCAGCTCCTCCAGTTCCGAGTCAGGCACTAAATAGATATTCTCGTTGAAGTAAATGATGTCATCAATAACCTTGTATCTTTCATCACGTACATAACCATCCATGAACTCACATGCAAAAGTGTTCTTGGAATACTCAGCCAATAGACGAGCTCGCTAGTTATCCAAGGAATGCAATGAGCTGTTGAATATCTTGTTTTTACTTGCGACATCTGGGACCGAATCCTGTTTAAAAATTGCCTCCATCTTCTTGATTGTGACTTCCCTCGATCCTTTATTTGACATTCCTCTTAGCAACACCTTCTTGCCATCTGTCTCAAATGAAAAGTCCATCCTTTTGAAACTTTGAGTGTACTGGTCAAGAGTTTCCAACCACTGGATGCCCAAAATGATATCAGTATCAACCAGATCTATGACAAAGAAATCATCTGCCAAGGTATAGTTTCCCATGGAAATTTGTAGCCATGGGATCACATGAGTGCAAGGTAACAAGGTTCCTCCTGCAACCTTAACCTCAAATACTCTGTGCTCAACTACGTACAGGCCTTTACTAGTGACCAAAAATGAATTGATGAAATTCAGTGTGGTGCCACTATCAATCATGATTGGGACTCGTTTTCCATGAAGTGTGCCATGACCTCTGAAGATACCACCTCCAATCGGTGTAGTGAGGGTAGCAATGGAACCCCCTTTTTGTATCAGGGCATTTATTCTCTCCTACTGAGTAATTTCTCCGTCAATCGTTGCAGGTATTTGTTCTTCGTCGTCATCAGGCATCACCTCAATGTAATGAATCTTTCCCTTCTCGAGGCAGCGATGACCAGGACCCCATGGTTCTTTGCACATGAAACAGAGCTTTTTCCTCCGGAGTTCTGCCAAGAATCTTCATCAAATTGAGGTTTTTCCTGGATTGGCTCCTTGTCTTTGTCTTCTTGTGGGGATGGTGTTGGTGTAACTGCGTGAGTTTTGGAGGAAGATACGGCCATGTCACGCACCTTCTTAATAGCTTTGTTGAGTGTACCCAAGTTGAACCCTTTGATCCAACCTCTCAAAGGCTCTCTCAGCCCATCCATGAATAACACAATTCGACATCTTTCAGAGATGTTTGTGACTAATACCGATAGCCTTTGGAACTCGGTGACATAGTTGTCTACCATGCCCGTTTGCTTTAGCTGAGCTAGATCTTTGAAGTTTAGCTTAGGATCCTTCCCATCGAAATGATCAATGAGTCTCTCAGTAAACTCAACATAAGAGGTCACTTGGTCATGACCGAGAGTGACCAATCCATGATGCCACCACTCATGTGCCACTCCTTCCAGATGAAGTGTTGCGAACTTGACTGCTTCCTCTTCGGGCATTGGATTGAGTTGGAAATAGGTATCTGCCTTTAGGACCCATGACTGTGCGATAATGGATCCAAACCCATCAAATGGTGACAGATTTACCTTACTCAGCTTTCTCCTAAGATCATCGTTAAAGTATCCTCTGTTTCTACCTCCCGAATATCTCATTCTCAGATTTGTGTAATCTTTGTAGGATATATCTTCTTCAAGGTTTGCATTCTTCTAGTCCTCTCTCATCTCTACGAAAGTTGGTTGTCTCCCTCCGTGTTGTGCCTCCATCTGTGGTGGAAAAATCGGCGTGGAAGGTCAAGAGCGTGCTGGCTGAGGGCTTGATTTACCCAACACCAAGTCCACCTTGTGACCATTTTGTTCTCTGGCAACTTCTTGAGAGTTTCTCCCATAAGTCACTGTATATTAGTGATCTGTGCCTGATTCCTAGCAAGTTCCCTCAGTAGTGCCACCAGTTCGAGAGCGATCGGTTCCTGTTCGTCAGCCATTCGATCAACGGAATGTGTCCTTCTTCTCTTCTGACTATAAACTCTCATTCACTGTCCACAAGCTAGTAGGATCGAAGTGCTCTGATACCATGTAATGTTCCAATTCCTGCTAGCAGAGGCTTGGACACTAATCACTCGAATTGGCAATGTGCAAGGAAGGCGAGCAAACTGGGAGGGCTGAGAGCAACCGTACAGTATGAAACAATGTTCGTACGGTGAGTCTAGAAAATGTGGTGTACGGTCACTAGAAGCAATGGTACCCGTACGGTGTCTGGTCGTATGCTTGGAACTAATGGTCGTACGGTATGATACTCGTATGGTGATTGGCCGTACGATGAGAAAAATGGTTGTACGGTGGGAACTAAAGGTCGTACGGCAGGAATGTGAGGGGGTCCGTACAGTATGGCGGAATAAAAATGTGAAGCCGTATATTGTATAGTGGTTGACCGTACGGTCTGTAAGGGGAATGTCGTACAGTTTGATGGAGGGCAATTAAACTGAGTTCTGGTCCGTACGAGTAGGTTGTGTAACAATGATTTGCAAGTGGAGGATGGAGAGAGAGGTGTACACCATAAACTACTAACTAATATTATTAAATCAATGGCAAACAACAATGTAGATTTCAAACACCAAATAATGCCCGTACAAGTATGAAAGAACATTCACCAGTTGATAAGTATTTGCAAATAATAAAAGCACTCCAAATTTGCTAGATAGAAACCGAGTTGAGCAACGACGGAATAGGGCGAGGGTTGAATCCCACCGAAACTGCACGAGCCAAATAGGGAAGATCTTTCAATTTCAAAATGGCGAACAATCCCGAACTCCAACAGGAATCTGCAGTACAGAGAAATATAATCCAAAAGCATACCAACTACAACCTACAAGCCGTGCTTAAATACCCGTTGGGAAACTTTCCGAGGGTGTACAAAAATAGCCAATGGTGCCACAAACTACGGAAACAAAAATAAAAATGGGTCCGAGATACAGTAAATCAATCGGCCCATTACAAATGTTTAATTTATTATTTATTTTATAACAGGAACATTACATTTAGATGAACTTTATATCTATTTATAGATTGGCTCCCTCTTTATATATTCATGTAGATATCAGTGATACTAGTTTTGACTGCTGCATTTGAGCCATAGTTTTGAGAATCGCTTGAAAATCGCATAAATCGCCGATTTGGCGATTCGATTCAGGCCAGGCAATTTTTTTGGAGCCGTGAATCAGCATGGCCGATTTTTTGCCATGAATCGCCTAAATCACCAATTCAAGCAATTCGTGGCAAAAATCGCCTAAATCGAAAGCAAAAATCGGCCACGGCAACAAATAAAGTTGGCTTGATTTTTTTATAAAAACACATTTTTTTCTTCTTTTTGGCTTTTCCTCTTTGCTTTAAACCTAAAGGGCCTTCTAATTGTTAAGCATGAGTAGAAGAGAGGAAAAGTGAGAGAGAAGAAGAGAAGAAAAACCATAGGTTTCCAACCGGCAAAAAGGAAGAGCACCAAAGAGATCAAAAGTCCATCTAGGGAGGCCATAAATTGCATTGGGAGCATTAAGGAGTCAATATCAACACTCTTCAACTCATTTGCAAGAGGTAAGTGCTGATTTTTTTTTGCATGTTAGTGTATTATGCATTTTTTGTTCATTTTTTTTAGTTTTCATTTGCAAATCTTGAATGTTTTTTAGTTTTACTAAATTGTAAACTAGGGTTTGTTGTTTTGTAGCTTTTGTTTGAATCTATGATTTGAATCATTATGATCATATGATTTCTATTTACTTCAGCTACAGCCTACAATTTACATTTTACGTAGTTACGTAGATGATAGATTTATCATTTATGTTCCATGTTTATGTATGTTAACTTCTATTTGATGATGTTATAGTGTGTTTAAGTTATATTCAATAAAGGGTGCATGAAATAAGTTTTAAATTGTTAAAATCTCTAAATTTAAAGGGTTTTTTTAAATTTGCCGATTCATAGCCAATTCATGGCCGATTCACGATTTAATTCGACCTTGCCGATTCTGATCCAATTCTAATTCTCGTTACTTTGATTTGAGCACACAATTTTGACATCCCTCACCACCTCTAACATTATTCCCAAAATGGAGACCATTTTTTGCAAAAAATTGAGTTCCACTAGGTGTACATGGTGGATTTTTCAATTCTCTAATTGATTTCAAATTTAGCAGTATCCATGTAATGAAAGTTCTAGGATGTATATGTGCCCTTTGCTGGATGTTCTCATTATCATACAAAGTTGAGGGTCTTCAAAATTTCGTTGTTTAAATATTATATAATAGATTTTATTTTTTTAAACATAAATATCAACAATGTCAGGAGGGGACATTCTCAAAAGGTATAAGCCTCCCACAAAAGCTTCCCTTCACTATGTTCTAGAATCAATAGCCCAAGTAACTTGCCTAACAAATTAATAAGTCGAGCATTACCAGCCCACCAAGAAAAACCAGTAAGGTAGCCCATATACAAGGACTTGCCAGTGCGGATTGGGTTGGATGTTATTGGAAAAGGCTTACTTGTAATGGTAAGTATAACTTGATTTAAAGATATGATTATTTGGATGTATTAGCAAATAGATATGATTGCTATTCCTATTGTTTTGTGAGTTATTGGCAACTGCTTGGACATATTTGTTATCACTGGATTTAGTGTAAGTTCTTGAATACAATGGTGTTTCTATGTGGCAATATGTCATCACATTTAGATGGTACCTTATCTTTCATGCATTGGAAAATCTATGAGACAATCAAATATATGTGTCATCACCATTGATTGCATCCATTCAATAACATCCCTTCGACTACAACAATATGTGATTGTGTAACATGTTGTCCTTCATTTTGTCACCACAAAATGAAGACAACACTACGAAACTTATCGAATTGAGTTTCGCATTCCTCTAAGATAATTCACTATTTGATTGGCCAAAATTGGTAAATCAATCATTCCCAATTCATATAATAAAATCTTTTCACTAAAGGCTCTTTTCAAGTCTTTTTCATTTTTTCAGTTTGTTGGCCTATACTTTGATTTTTGAGGCCTTCAAAGTCCTTTTTGCATTTTTGAGTGTTTTTTTAGATTAGTTTAGTCTTTTTGTTTCCTTCAATCTCTTGCTTTCAATCACACTTTCAAAAGGTATTAAGGATTAAGTGCCCAAAAAATTGGATTCTCCAAGTTCAATTGCATATTTAAAATTTTGGCCTTATATTCTACTATTGAGATGCACTTTTTGAAAAATATAACTTAAAATGACTATGTTATGTTTTTTAAGTTACTTTATCACTTAAGTGACTTTATGACTTTATAGTCTAATTAGATGTCGAGATTTTAATATATATATATTTTTTTTAAATTAAGTGAAATATCACTTTTTGAATACATTTACACATAATATGTAAAATATATGGTGTAAATATATATTTGACCCCTTTAAGTAATATTTTTAAATAGACATGTGCTAAATAGAAAACTTAAGTGATGCAACTCCATTACATGTTATTTTTAAAATGAAATAGATGAAATGCATCCACTAGAACCCAATTTCCTCTTTGCATGTAAAAACATCTTGAGACCATGATTTGCCAAAGGATTTCAAATACATGCAAATGCAAGTCATAAAAATATGCAACGACCTCTCCTAAGCCCTATTTTGACTTGCAGCATCCAAATGCATGCAAAAAAAATACATGTAATCTCCTCTAAAAAATCCGATTTTGGTCTAAGAGAAAATGCCTTGCATGCAATCCATCCTTGTAAACCCAATTTTTCTCTTGGAGGGAAAAAGTTGGGACTTATGCTTTACCAATGCATATTTTAAATATGCAATCCAACCTTATAACCCCAATTTTGGTTCTCAAGAGAAATAACATTCGATGTAAAGGCTCTTTCTAGGCCCGATTTTCCCTAGGCATTGGAAAGAGAAAGCCTTGCAAATGCATTTACATGCAAAAACGCTGCATGTAATGCATTCCTCTGAACTTGAGTTGGACTTGCGAAAGAGTTATATGCATCTTCATTGCATATTTTTAAAACATGCATTTGTCTTTGGAGAACCTGATTTTCCTCTTCCAAGGCAAAAACATCCATGCAATAAGAGTTTCTAAACCCGCTTTTTCTCTTCCAAGGCAAAAACATCCATGCAATAACAGTTTCTAAACCTGATTTTGGTCTTGGAGAAGAGGTGTGTCATGCAATGAGGCTTTCCAAACCCAATTTTGCCTAAAACCATTGGAAGGAAATGGCTTTTTAAGAGCATTTGCATCAAATACATGTACATATAATGCAAGTTGGAGAACCCGATTTGCCTTGAGAGGAACATTTCAAACATGCAAATCACTCCAAGAAGTGCCATCTGCACTTAGGAATGCATTTACAACAACATTTGCAACATCTTGTACATGCATTTGCATCTCTAAACCACGATTTGAAGCTAAGGTTTGAATCTTTCAAAGACATTTGGTCATTACTACAAACACACTTGTAGAAACTAACTTTAGAGAGAATAAGTTCATTCCAACTTCTTCTTTTTCCAAATTTTTCTCTTTGCTCTCCAAGTAAGTGCAAGAATTTGGTTTTGTTTGCATTTCTTCATCACTTTGCTATTTTGTTGTGTTTTTTGGCTCTTTATCATCTATTTGTTCAAATGCAGCCCTAGTTTTTAGCTTCAAGTTATTTGACAAAGTTTGAAACTTTCATTCTTTGCAAATGCAAAGGTCTCTAATTGCAAAAACGAAGTTGCATGCAAAGTGAAGTTTTGAAGTTTTTCAAGTTTGAGTCAAAGCAAGATGTATGTTTTTCTTTTTCATTTTAAGCTTTTGTATATATTTTGTTGCTTGTTTTGGTTTGTTTTTGGAGAAAAGTTGGAGCTCTTCCCTCGAGAACGCAAGTACATTTTCATGCTTTCACCTTCAATTTTCATCCATCATCAAAATACATCCCAACTCCATATTCCTAAACATGTAATCTCAATCCCAAAACCTGATTACATATTTTCATCAAGTAAAATGATGAGTTTTTACCACATGTAATTGCATCTCCTAAACCTGATTTCGGTCAAAACTCATAATTTTTAACATAAAAACTCTTGTCCTACACGCATTCATATGCTTCCAACTTGCATTCTAAGCCATCCAAAGCAAAAGCCCTATTTTGTTCACATGCAATCCACCATCTAAACCCTGATTTTGGCTATTTTTGCCCAAAATACAAGTTGTTCCATTCATTTCCAGCCTTGAAAAGCATTCGATAAGTATCCAATTTATACTCCAAACACTTATCCTTCACAGATCCATCATTGAGTCTCAAACCCCAAAGCTTTCATGGATCCAATCCCATCAGATGACGTTTTCATTATTTGGAATCTTCATGTTGTAGCGAACTCTTCAAGTCAAGATATGTCAGAATTTCTTCAAAGAATAGAGACATCTTGTCAAGAAGAAATGCTTCAAATCAAAAGAAGCAATATTCATTTGGTCTCCACTTTCCCAATGTCGGCTCTAAAACATGAGATTGTGGGGAAATGTGCCAAATCACTTTAAGAAAAAGGGTGAGAGAGAGAAATCAACTGAAGATGTTTATGGGAGAGTTGTTCCAAGTTTACATATGAACATCATTGAGAAGGTTTTCTAAGTGTTGAAAACTCCAAAATGTGCAAATTTGACAAATAAGAATTCATAATTGTAGAATGAGAAAAAGATTGATAAATCAAGTATTAAAATGACAACTGGCAGTGACATGGAATACAAGAACTCCCAATTCAGAGACCATCCACAATAGCATCATCAAGTAGAAAGCCTTTGCTGATGATCAATAGAATTGATTCAGAAGTTTCAACTTTCTCTTCAAAAGCATTTTCAGCTTTGTAGATTTAGAAGATAGATTACATGTAATCCGATTGCATGTAACCGATTCCATGAACCTTTAGTGCATGTAATCCAATAAATATTCATTCTTAGTTTGACTTAGTCAAGGTGGTTGAGTTTCTACCACCTTTATCTCACTCCTTTTTCCTACATAAAGGAGTGTCATCATTGTAAAAATCATCTTTTATTATATGCAAGAGAGCTTTGTCAAACTCGTGTAGGTATAACTTTGATTATGTAATGCGAACTTGAAAGAAAAGTGAATGGAAAGAAGTAGTTGGATTCGAAGCTTTGACTAGAAACAATTGTGATAGAACAAACTGGAAGTTGTGATTGTGATTTGTTTCTATTATCGTTCATTCATGTTACTATTGTATGTTTAAAAGAGCATAGTGAATACAAGAAACAATTGGAGCTGAAGCTTTGACTATGAGCAATCATGGTAATATATAGACTAGAATCTTTGGCTGTAGCTTATATTACTATCTCAAATTCACGCAAATAGTTAAAATTAACTTATAGCTTAGAAATTCTCCACTTTTGGAAGTTTGTGTGCCCCAATGGTAGAGATTTTTCTTATAGAATAGATAAAACTAGACATAGATCTAAGACAGTACACTCTCCATCAGCCTTTGTGCTGGTGTTTGGTATCGGTATCGCTGTTTCCAGATTTGGATAGAAGTGTAGTGTAAGAGATCCAACTTGTCATTACCCACTCCGCGAGTAAGTGGATTCTTTCTTGAAAAGAAGAAAGAATATTAGTAACACCCTATAACGCATCTCTTAACTTCTTTCTTACCTTGATTTGATTCAAGGAACGACGACAAGGGGAAGCCTTCTCTTTAAGGTAGGAGAGACTCTGTCTCATACGTTGTGGCTGGTCAACCTATTTTGCAACTGAATTTGCATAAACTGCAGTTGCAAAA
Organism: Cupressus sempervirens; assembly: GCA_028749045.1. Taxonomy (NCBI): domain Eukaryota; kingdom Viridiplantae; phylum Streptophyta; class Pinopsida; order Cupressales; family Cupressaceae; genus Cupressus; species Cupressus sempervirens. Next base: position 477,772,048 of record CM053786.1, read on the forward strand.
TATCCACCCAACATAACAATTAGTAATGTTAACTTAATTCCGTAACTAATCGCTTCCAGCAATTATAGTCTTAATGATACTAATTAAAACCTTAATGTTAAATAGCAATTACAATCCAAACTGATCGCAGGTATTATTGTATGTAGTTAACAGTGATTACTCCTGATGCTATAAAACATTAACAGGCATGATCGAGGATGAGAGGGTCCTTGTTTGAGATGGTGACCACCTTAGTTGTCAATGCACATATCTTGATGAAACCATGGAGCACATAGATGTTGAAATTGTGCTTGTTGTCTATAGGGATCATTTCTTTGATGTTGAGTTTATTTTTGACACCTTATGGAATGTATATAACAAGTGTCAGAATGTTGGGAATGGTGTGTTGTACACCATGCATGATAAAATATTGAAGTTAATAATCTAAAAATATATATTTAGTTGTGCTACAACTTGGAGATGCAGATACCACACGGGTCAGTCATTCTTGAGGTCACTTGCATGCAATATACATTGGAATAAATATTTAATGTGGATGTCACATTAGGAAAATATTTAATATTGGGCAAAATTAGAACCAAATATAGTTTGGGAGTCATGGTTTAGTGAGCTTGTGATTTATATAGTATCAGTTAGTAGTTTTGTGCAAACCCTCTCTCTATACAAGAAAGCACAAGTAGTTGAGGTTGGCTTCTATAACATTTGGTTTGTTGGTTACGGTTACATTGAACATCTCTTCTAAGTTGCATATGCGAAAGCATGAATTGGGATGTGTGACTACAGAGTTCCAATTTGCTTGTTCACATGGAGAAGTGTAGCTAGGTTGCTTGATGCTTCAAAATATTTTAATAGCGACTTCGTAAGTGTATTGTATTCTTGCTCACGAGATATTAGATTGTGTGTTGAGTGCATTTGTATGGTTGAGTTTTCTCTTCAGAGGGGAGTACAGCTAGTATTATCTTGAGGTATGTTTTGCTGCAAATTTAATTTCAGATATGACCAAATCTTTGCAACTCGTACCTATCCCTTATTAGGTTAATGAAATGAAATGAATGAAGGAATTTTAATGACGTTCACAAGACCAAGTGGTGAAGAGAAAATTCACAATGAATTGTAATGACTTAATAACATTTTTAAAATTTACTAGTTTTAATATTAATTAATCAGTATTTTAAATTTACTATAAAATATTTTACTTCAAATAAGGATAAAAATTGTAGATTTATATATTTTGAATTGAATTATAACTTTTAACTTGAATTTTATTAGTTGACATATTCATTTCAAATTTTCCCTTCACCAAACTTGAACATGAACACAAAGCTTTTGACATGGCCTAGGAGAACACAAAAATGCTCTTGTCCATTCACACAGTGAAACTATTTTCAAAGGATTCAAAAATAATCTGTATGCTCAGGAAGTTTATAAAACTCACATTTTCCTGATGCAACTGTAGTAGATAATTCATCGATCAAAAATATAATTTATGCCAACAATTCAATACCTGAAAAGCCAGTTTGTTTCCAGCATGTTTTCCACCATTAATTATATTGAATGCAGGAACTGGAAGAACAAATTTTGAATTTCCTGAAAGATCGGCAATATGGAGATAAAGTGGGACCTGCCAACATACATCACCAGTTGCACTTCACTATTTAAATTCCTGAATAAAAGTTCAACATATTTACAAAAGTTCAATGGAAATCTTAATTACAAGTAATAGAAGTTGCATTTTTTCAATAAATAAAATAGACTAGTATTTACACACCTCTTTCTCAGCAGCCCCAGCTTTACAAACTGCCATGGATACAGCCAAAATCGCATTTGCTCCAAGCTCTCCCTGGAATAAAGACAAGTCATGAGCACATCAAAACAAACAACTCGAAGAATAATTAAGTTTACAATCTCTCCTTTTGTAAGGTACCATACTTGGAGATGTTATCCTAGCATAAAGATTCCATTTCTAGAACATGGATATACTCTTCTTGTCAGGAAAAAGACAAATTAGATTTTTTGTTTGAAAAAAGATCAGTATGATTATATTGCAAATGAAAGCTAAAAGTTGATTCTCACAAGAAAATGTAAAGAATAAAATTCACTTCTTTCACAAAACAGCAGGGCAATGATACTGGAAGCTGAAGATTGAGTTCTTTAACTCTGAAAAACTCGCCGTCTTCCTTCTTTTCACAATAAAAGAAAAACAGCATAAATAAATTCAAAATATTTTAATTATGTTAAAAAAAAATCAAATCATGTTTAATACATAAGACAATAGCCAAAAGAAATGTTTGGACAAGAGTAAAGGCTACTATCAAAACCCACTGCTATGCAAAGGGGCTTTCCTTGATATCCATAGGCATGAAGCATCACCAGTTTGGAACTCTGAGCAACTAGACTTTATTTGCTCATTATGAAACAGCCGAACTGGAAAACAATTCACATAACTTCATAAAGTATTATCCAACAAATCAATATGGTTTATCTCAAGTACATTGTATGCAGCTTAGCTCTTTCCCCTCATAGGAGGGTGTTGCAACCCTGCAAATTGTTCAAGACTGAAGTCCTAATAACATGTTTTCTCATGTCCATCCTTTTATTTCTTGTGCATCAAAGCTGAGTGTTATGATGATCCCTTGGTTTCTTGTCCTATTCTGAGCAAGGTTTAGCATTTTTAAAGGTCTACCATTAGTTTGTGATAGTAATGTGCAAAAGAGATGACCAAGGAGCTCAACATTCAAAGACCTAGTATTTGCCTAATTATATATCAGTCTAAAGCAAGTCCAAACTAAGAGCTAAAAAATGGCAAAGACAAGAGAAAAGTGCACCTAACAACGTGTTGCCTGGGGTTAAGAGCCAGTATCTCTTTGGAGCATGCCTAGAAGGAAAATACCAGATTTGAATTGCAAAGACAACAAAGGGGTGCCCCTAATAGTTAATTGTCAATATATAAGTGGCTATAAACACTGTGAAATAATTCTAGCAGTTTATAGGCATACTTTAAATGGCAGGAAGAGTCCAAGAGCACTCCAAGTAGTTTATGCCCATCCTTAGATGACGGCATCCCTCTGCAAGCATGCCTTGGAGGTTTAAGTAAGTTGTGGGTTGCAGTTACCCAAGTCGAGAGTACCAAGCATGACAATGCCATTGTTTGATGTGATGAATAGGATTAAAGAGCACCCTTAGATTGTTTCAACTTTCAACCATGTTAAGTGGCAATGACCAGTGAGAAGCGCACTTTGAAAATATTGATCATGTTTTGAGTGGCATAAATGCTCATGAAGCATGCCAAATCAGTGCAAGTCAATCTTTACTGGTCCAATCAAAGATAGAGTCCACCAATCAAGAAATAGTATGTTTCAAGTGGTTAAGACCTAAGTCACAGGATATGCCAAATTTCATCCATGCTATTTCATTCTTACAATCTCTCATCTTGATGATGGATCACGGAGTATGATCCAAAATGTTGATGCTAGAAAACACACACACATTCAAATCCAGAAGCAAAATTTACATTTCAGCAAATTTTTACCCTGTCTGAACTTCATCCAAATTTTATGATGATTAATATGATATTGTTATTTAATAAAATATTATTTTATTTTACAATGATATTGAGTTATTTAGTTAAATTATTTCACAATGTTAAACTATTTTGACAATTTTGTAGATATCTTACTAATATATGAAAATACACAAATATATATAACTCAAATTTAATGTCACTTTTTTTCTTGGACTTTTACCCTTGCCGAATTTCACTTGAATTTTATGATTCACGAACTCAAGTTCAAATTCAAACCTTGTGACTTAGGTTAAATGGACAGAAAGATCATCTGGAAGGTATTAGAAGTCTGATGGTTGTAACTCTCCTAGAACGCATATAATCATCCATATCATGTTTCAAACGGTAATATCCCAAGTAGTCTATATCATGGGCAAATTTCAGTGTTAGTTATCAGATGTAGAGATTTTCATCAGGTTTATAGGGCACCACTTAAACTTCATTAGATTTTCACTAAAATTATTTTTTGCAGGAGAGTATGACAGCAAACTTTCAGCATTTGACTTCAAGATCTAAGGTTGTTTCCCAAATTTCTGATCAACATGCACAAACCCTAGGTTTTGAGTGTTGACTTTTAGACTTTGACAAGTTTTGGCAAGGTTTTGATTTCAATTGTTTTTTAGCTGCCTATTGTTTTGCATAAGCCATCCAACAGTTTCAACAATGCTTTTGCAGCCTTGCCAAATCCTAGGTAATGGTTCTCAATTGCACATTTGATCAAGCCATTAAAGTTCTACAAAGTGGAAACATCGACAAGTAGAAATTTTCAGTAACTCATCTATGACAGACATGAGGGTATCTGGTCTTTCGATTTTTCCTAAGTGGCTGAATCTTGAGACTTTTCTGGGCAATTCTGGGTACAAAGTACACCGGAATCAAATTCTAAAACGAATCTCCTGTGGGTACACATCTGGGATTTGTGTTATTAAATGCCTGTCTAGATGTTCTAGTTTGATCTTTTAGATACTTTTTTAAGACTTAAGACTGCTGATTAGAAAACATTCACAAGATTCTGGCTTGATCTTTTTGATACAGAAACCTGAATATAAATTAGAATGATTTGTTTCAAAATTTGAAATTTGTAATGGTTTTGTTTAGCATATGTATTCATATATGACATTTTAAACTTAATTCTAGTTTTTAGCTGCATATATATTATACATACACACACACACATATTTGTATGAACATACCTATATATATATATTTCAGTACCCAAATACCCGTACCCATTCCATTTACAATTTGGTAACTAATAATTTTACGAGTTCCTGAGATGAAGAAAAAAAGATAGATTTAGTTGTCATTGGAATGGTAATTAAGGTTTCAAGTCTCCTTGGAGGATCCTTCACTTTTCAGAAGACTAAGCTGCATTACAATCACTAAGAAGATCATCTATCAAATTACCTATTAGTAGAAGATACTTTTACTGAAGCTTCTACTCTTGGACATGTTGGAGGGCCTATATTTAGGTCACTTGAGTAAGCTCTTATTTCAACATGCCTAGAGTAGGTTTACAATTTTATGTTCTTTCCTTTCTTTGTAACTTTTAGCATTTTGCTTTAAAGATGGTAATTTTTTGGATAGATTAATTATGATCCGCAATCCCTGAACTTGGAATTTTGTAACCTTATAAATAAGTTTTTAAAGCACATTAGTTTTAAATTTTAAACATAGAAGCATACATTGGCAAAAAATAACAAGTATACACAAATCACCAGGTTTAGCAATTTTTTCCACCAATAAAAACAGTGTTATAGACTAGTGGAAATAAATTTCTGCAGCTTGTTTTCTCAAATGTTGACAAAAAGGTTACTATTAAAATACCTACATTTTGTGTAATCATGGTTTATTGCAATTTTTAGCTGTTTTTTACTTATTTTGACTTCAACAGATCGTTGTTGGAAGGAAGGCAATATTGCAATCATTTTATTTCATTTGCTTGATTGAACAAATTTATCTTGTTATTTTTCACGTCTAGAAAGCACTGACAACAACTTGAATGACTGCTCCTTCATGCTTTTGATCATGACTGAAGCTTGCTAATCTTGTTCAGACTTCATCTCTCTCAGGTATGTGATTGTTAACGAAGAAGAGGCCTCAAAGGAATATTTGTGAATTTTTCTTAATGTTAACCATTCCACTGGATGCTAGTGATTGCTTTTAACACAAGCCACTATGCTGAAAAATCATGGCAAGTATTACTAAGGAATATGAATCAGCTTTAATGCTTAAATTACTTGATTGTCAAATTGTTCGTAAAGAGAAATACCAAAGTTCAATATATGAAGACAAATTAAATTTGAAAAACACCAATTTCTTGTACGAAATTTGAAGTTCCATAACAATCATTTTTAATTTCATCTTTTTTAAATTATGCTTTTTATAAATATGCCCTTTCTCTTGTTTTCTTACTTGAAAAGGCTGTAAGCCCCAACATATATGCATAATATGTGGTAGTATATGCCAATTACATCACAGATTCCCATATATATACACATGTATGTTAAACATACATCCATTTATACATAAAAATAAATGTGTATAAATATGTACATGAATATATGTTTGTATATATACATATAAATATGTACACGGGGATATATTTATACACACAACTGCAATACCCACTGATATATAGATACACATATGTAAACACACACATGCATACAATATGTGTATTTACACTGTGCAAACATGCAGAGATGTGCATACATGTACCTGCATACAGGTGTTAACACACAGGTCAACTGCCACCCTAAACTTCGCTGATTGACTGGATAAATGACCTCTAATTTGACCACCAGTCACTAGGTCAAATGCATAAATCCAACTGATAGGCAAAGTGCATACGTAACCTAATAAGGTACAAATCTTTCAGATTTGATCCAAAAATAACCAAAAGGTTCAGCAGTCCTCTCTGGTTAAGTGCATAAGCAGCCTCCAACTTCACCTGCTGTGATTCCACAGTATTTTCCTACATGCAATTAAATCAGTCTAGAACAAATATTTCTTGTTTCAGTTTCAAGCTCATTCCACTTCCATATAATTTAATCCACACTATATTGGTAGTGAAGGACTACGATCTTAACGAGAAAGCATAGTAGTTGTGAGATGCAATATTTGGTTATAGCTGATAGCTAATTTGATGAAATACTTCTTTAACAAAGGATTTCTTTATAACTGCCAATGTAATTTTCGATGATCCATCCATCTTCAATGCTCAATTGCAGCACAACATTTGATTGTGTAGTTGGGAAAGGAAACACACTAATTCTCAGAAGTTCCTATTGGTAGATTGGATTAGTAAATCTAATGGAGAAGATATTGAGAGAAATTACTTTGACAAGGAAGAGAAGAAAGATTATAAAATGAGCAGCAGTGATTCCAGGGTTGAAAAGCGTTAAGGTTCAGAATCAAAAAGTGCAAGGAATGTCAAAAGCATTTAATATCTCTCCCAGCCTTTAGCATTTCAGGAAGCATTACATTAGCAGCCATCGCTATTCCACTACTGACAAAATCTCTCGCAAACGGCCTCCCTATGAAAACAAAGAGTCTTTCTTATCTAACGCTACTCTGTGGGTTCTATATTGCATGGAATACAGGTGTCAATGATGCCGCAAATGCAATGGGAACTTCAGTTGGCTCAGGTGCGCTAACATTAAGACAGGTTGAGTATCCAGAAGGATTCTTGGAGATTTTGGGAACTTTTCTGATGGATTCACATATTAGCAGCACAATGCAGAAACCAATTCTGATTGCTAATGTATTTAGTGTCAAGATTCTCTGCTATTTGCAGTTATGTTGTCATCGTTAGCATCTGCAAACACAATGGTTGGAGGACAGCTGATGAATAATGACTTAGAAAAAGAAAACACAGTGAAAGTTTTTTCACACTGCTTGAAGCACTTGTTGATTTGGGTAAGAAAATATTCTATATAGAAAGATTCTAGATGATTGATTGTTCTGTAAAAATTCGGTTGCCGATTATTTCACACAGAGATTGGTTTGTTTTGGTGAATAAGGATATCAAATTAGCAGTGCCATGACTCAGTAATACGTCTATGATAAAGGAATACTGAGACTGAAATGTATCCCAGTGAGAGGAAGCAGACTGCAAGGGGATTTTATTCTGATCTCAGGATGGTCATATTCCTGTCTAGGGCTCGATCTTATGACAGTTCCCACATAGGAATTTCGCCCACCTTGCTTGTTTTCTTTTAAGAAAGATGGATACAGATCTTCCTCAAAGCACAAAGGGCAGTTACAAAAGTTGTGCACTTAACAATTGCGTCAAGAGTTCCTAGCCAAGCTATCACAGTAGGTTCACGGTGATCTCGATCATGCCAGATGATGTTATGAGTTGAGACGCTTGAAGACATGGGAAACTCTTGGAGCAAGATATCTTCCATGTGAGAAGTGTATGCTTTCATGACAGAGGGAGCAGCTAAAGGATTTGATTCATTTGACATCCAAGGATCTTGGCCATATTGGCTTAAAGGGAGTAGACCACATTGAGATGGTTTCTCTGGTGAACAAGAAATTGTAGCAGCCAGAGGACTATAATTCATGGTATGGGGTCCCATGAATGTAGGCTGGAAGACCTTTATGTGGACACCTAGATCTTGACATTCCTAGATAGATGGATACTTGGCGAGCTTGGGATTCACCAAGAGTGATGCACACTCCAATCTTGTATTTCACGAATAGGTCAAAACATATGGAGATCAAATATCACCATACTAGAGATATGGTGCAAATGGATGTTGTTCAATTGAGGTACAATACCATTAAAGAACAACCAATATTCTCACTAAGCCTCTTGCCAAAGAGAAGTTTGCACATTTTTGAGACATGCTTGGAGTTATCAAGAATGAGGCCCTTCCTGAGAAGGGGTCTCAGCATCAATGATTTCTTGAGATGTACTTTAGTGCATTTTTCTCTAAGACAAAGAAATTTGAGGTGTCAACCCTCGTAATGCATTATCATCTAAGACAAAGAAATCTGAGGAGTCAACCCTCATAGTGCATTTTTTCTCTGAGATGGAGAAATCAGAGGTCTCAGCCCTTGTAGTGCATTTTTCTTTGAGATGGAGACATTTCAGGCATTAACCCCTATAGTGCATTTTTCTCTAAGATGGAGAAATTTGAGGTGTCACCCATTGTAGTGCATTTTTCTCTAAGACAAAGAAATTTGAGGTGTCATCCCTCATAGTGCATTTTTCTCTGAGACAAAGAAATTTGAGGTGTTAGCCTTTATAGTGAATTTTTCTCTGAGACAACGAAACTTGAGGTGTCAACCCTTGTAGTACATTTTTCTCTGAGATGGAGAAATTTGAGGTAGCCCTTGTAATGCATTTTTTCTCTAGGATGGAGAACATCGAGGTGAAAGCCCTTGTTTCTCTTTCCACTCATGGAAGTAACCATGGTGGACATCATGTTGAGAGATTTCATGATGCCATCAAATTGAGTGATTTCGTGATGAGAGTGTGTTTACATATTTCTTTCCACACATGGAGTAGCCACGGTGGATGTCATGTGAGAGAATCCATGACTTCGCACTTGTGTCAATTTGCTCTCTATGAGTAGCCATGGTGAATGCCATGATGAGGTGATGCATCACGTTGAGTGATTCCTCTTATGGTAAATCCATGTTTTTGTTTCAAACAAAGAAGATGAAAGCCCCTTATATAGATTTAAAATGAAAATGTTTCTAAAAGAAACAATCGTGACAAAATTAGAAAATGCCTAATAAACTAAAGACTAACTAAAATGAGCTTTAAAGAAACATTATAATATTTTAATACCCTCCCTTAATGGTCATTGTCTAACTGTTGTCTTTTGGTCACAAATTCTACATAACATTATGTTGTTGTTGAGACCCACTCCGATCTACAAAATGCTAATGACCGAGAAGTCAAAATTCGTCCAAAAAATAACAAAGAAGGGTGCCCCCTTCAGAAAGCTTTGCAAAAAGAGACAAGATCCCGTCATCGACTCTACCACTAACCCTCCTAGAATCAACAAAACATTAGACTAAATATCATCACAAAACATCCAAACTAATGTTGGAAAATTGAGCTGCTCTTCCATGGAGAGAGAGAGACAAACACTAGGAACAGCTAGCATGATTTTGAGGAAAAATTGAAGACACTTCAAAATTTGCAGATGAGCAGGATGCCCCAAAATAGACTACAAGATATTTGAAGTTTACAAAGCATCATTTTTTTTTTGGAGAAAATTTGGCAAAGACCCAACACAATTTTTAAGGTGACAAATTGATCAAACCCAATATGATTTTTGAGGTGAAAAAATCAATCAAAACCAAATAGAATCCGAGAAATAAAATTACAAAATACAAAATACAAAACTTTGTTTTTGAGGAAAAACAGTAAAATCCACCAAATAATTTGAGGAAAAAATTAAACCCACCAAATAATTTTTGAGGTAAAGGTTATTAAAACCCAGTCATGATTTTTAAGGAGAAAAATATTAAAGCCTATCACAAAAATTTTTAAGGGGAAAATTATGAAACCTAGTGAAGAAACCTTTACACGCAAGATGCGATAATTCGTGCGGTAAAGACGCATGCACAAGAAACATGCAAGTACATGCCTCAAACACAAGTACATGCAACCATAAAAAAACAGACATTTTGCTCAAACCAAGAAATTGCGTAGTCAAAACCCTTGACCTAGTTTGCAATTTCCAACAAAAATCTTTGAAGATGAACCATAAAAATTTCCATAAAATACCTCTAACAATTTTTATTTCAAAAAATTGAAAAAAAATTCTAGAAAATTTCCAAATCAGAGTATCAAATTTTTATTAAAAAATTGCCAAATTTTATGAGATCCCATTGACCCACTCTAATACCATGTTATTGGCAATCGAAGTTCTTGTTTTAAACAAAGAAGATGAAAGCTCCTTATATATATTTACAATGACAATGTTTCTAAAAGAAACAATCGTGACAAAAACAAAAACTACCTAATAAACTAAAGACTAACTAAGATGACCATTCAAGAAACATTATAATATTCTAATAATTTCATGATGAGCACTTGTGTTCATTTTCATTTTCATTCACGGGAGTAGTCATGATGGACCCACTCTCTAGGAGTAGCCATGGTGGATATCACTACATAAATCAAATATTGAGAGGAATTCCCCCTAGCTAAGGTGTGTTAATGTTATTGTAGCTATGGTCGGACTTCTTCTGGCCAACATGGATAACATAAAGGTTGTGATAATATAATTATATTGATAACAATTATTACACTGATAACATAATTATTATATTGTCAGAAGAGTGGTGGCCTTGGTGAAGGGGCACCATTGATAAGTATAAAGGAAGAATAAATATTCCTCTCTTATTATTCAATATGCACACAGACCAAAAAAAACAATGTATTGTGTTATATTTGCATTTGATTTTAGGTATACTATTGTATTTGTACTTGGTGTGCATATGTATGTATATATGTGTGTGTACGGGTATGTGTATGTGGGTGTTGTTTACCGTACAAGGTAGACAAATATTTATTGCATTAAGAGACTAGAATGTAACACAAAACTAGATACTTTATTCATATAAGCAGATATGCAATCACGGTTACAATGATGATTCATACTTCCATTCAGACAATGTACATATGCTTCTCGAAGAGGTGACTCAATCGTCATGCAACCTTTCGGACACTAATTAATCCCATCGGCTATAATATAGTTTTTACCAACATCATCCCCCCCAAAAGAAAAGTCATCTCCAGATGACATAATAGAGACAACTAACTACTAAGTACATCAAAACTCAGAACAAACTAAGAAGAAGAGGGGTGCGTCCCTGCTGGTGTAGTAGATGTCCTCTATGTCCATAACTCATTCAGCTGTGCCCGCAACTCGTGTACCTATTGTGTTCGGGCATCCAAATTCACCTCTGCTTGCATCTGAAGTTCTAATGCTCTCTTCATCATGTCAACTATGTTTCGAAGCTCCACCTCCTTTGCATCTAACTCCCTTTTCGCATCCCCCGACTAAGATAGAAATGTTGCCTTCTCTGACTCCCTCTTGGCAATGAGGGTTGCCCACTCCTCCCAAGCTACCTGTTGTGCAACCAAACAAGCTTCTACTACGGCTAATCTAGTAGCTATCTCCTACCGAGCCCTTGTTGCTACAACTTGATCCGCCTTACCCCTACGTAGGGCATAGTATGCCTCCTGATACACTTGTACTATCTCTAGTGTCAGTTGCTCAACTTTTCTTTCCACTACAAGCTCCTTAGTCGTCCACTCCTGCCGCATCTTTGGGGTCTTTATATTTGGCCATCCTCTCGCCTCGAAGCATAATGAGAAGGCCACTGGACAACCAACCCTCATGAATGACAAAACCTGCTCTAACTCCCACACCACAACCTCCAAAGCACGTCTCTATGTTGAAACTACTACTCAGGAACCGCGAGTCAACACGTCTACTAAGTACATCTCGACAACCTCCTCCCCTATAGCTATTGAGGGGTCAAATGGTGTTGGGTGCTTCGTGGCCATCATTGCCTCTACTGCTTCTAACATCCTCTCTACAGTACTCCCTATAAGAGGTGGGGGTGGTGGCTCAACTGTAATGGTAGGATGACTCTCCTCTGGTGGGGCTGGGGAATCCAATGCTTGAGGTACTTCTCTCATAGGTGAGATAGTGGCAGATGTTAGTGTTACCATTCTAATGTTGAATCTCCTACTCAAGTCCTGCTCACTTAAGTTTTGTGTTGCAGTACCCTCACTAGTGGCCAATAATGCATCGTCTATCGTGACCACCGCATCCGATCCCACTACCTCTAGTCTGCCCTGTGGTGTCCCCAAACTCTCAGGAACCTCCTATACCAATAACTCCATCACTTCCTCTAGCAAGTTTGTCATCAGTGATGAGTGGGACTTTATCTCAACTAAGGCCACGGCCTCCAGAATGGTCAGGGTCACTACAATCGGCTGAGCCGCTACTATGACAAGGGTCATTACTACTAGTTGCCTGAGTTATCCAAATCTTGGAATATGTGCATGTGTGTACCCATAGGAACCAAATGTGTTGTCACTGAAAATGTAGGTCTTGGAAATAGTAATGGTGTTGCCATAATAACTTCCACCTCTTTGTCATCCTCTTCCTCCTCTCCGTCAGTCCCACTATCATTAGAAGATGTCTCCTGCCGACCACTATCTATATCTCCTACATCCTGTCTGAGTCGCCTCTGCCTAACCATGGCCTTCTAGTCACCAAGTGTGTCTAAGTGCCTCCACTACATAATAGGGGGCTCACCTAGCGCGAGCGAGCCAAGCTTGACCTGCAACCTGTCACAAGGAATCATCCACGTTGTCGCATCCAGGAATAACCCAATCACGTAGTGAGGCATGTAAAATGTCTTATGTTGAAGTGTCATGAACTCACACATTCTTTATGCCAATAGTGAGGCCCAATCGTACACTCTCTCATTCAAGATCTTGTTCATCATTCGCTGCCTGTCGAAATGAGATATCGGATGCGCGGCTTGATCTTGTGAGCTAATTCTTCACTAGGTCCATGAGGCAATGCCAATGCCCTTTTTGAATGTTGGACTTCATTAGTCCTCTGCCCTTCGAAGAGTCCATTAGAGCTTCTTTTTCTGCTTCCGACAGGTCACCACACACAAGCTATACCAATTATGCCTTCACCTCACGACTTAACTTCTTCAGTTTGTTAACAATTTTCTTCTCCCCTTGTGCATGGCCAGGTATTCCAAATACCCATGTAAAATCCGATGCCCCCAATGAGATTACCAAATCACGCCCAAGATAGGCAAATGAACTGGTTCTCGAGAATCGATCATAGGTCTCTATCATTGTGCACCAAAAAGCCTTCATAATCTCAAATGCAAAACACTAGCATTTGTATCACCCATTCTACCTATGCCTTTCGGATGCTATTCTTCACCAGATGGTCCTCATGTGTGTCCTACGACCATTTCCTACATTCAGCTCCATTCAGGCCTTCAAATAAAATATCATGTGGTGTGAGGTGAGCTGGTGCAGCCGCTAGTTGTGCTACCTGCTTGCCCTTCTTTTTACTTGTGCCTGTGCTTCTGCCTCCTGCAACACGAATACCTGAGGGAAAAGTCTTCACACTTTTGTTCATGTTTGTGTTGGTTACTGAATCTTCATCTAACTTCTTCCAAGCTCTCTTCTGTCTCCTCTTTTCTCCTTCTGTGTGAAGAAAATGGTTAGGTTATTTTGCTCGACTCTTCCTTACAATTCCTTCAAATTTGTTGGGTTTGTACGGCTCATGAACTAACAAACTACGTGCTTGAAAAACAAAACACATTATGGTGGCTTCTTTGCTACTAATGCCTTTGTTTTGTAAGTCCATACAATGCCTTTGCTTTGTGCCTACCAGAAATGAGAAAGTCCGTACATAATTTAATTGCCCATATATGTTTTTATGAAAACGTTGTGCGATGACTTGCTCCTGATGGGTCGTACGGTTTCACCTTGCCTCCTTTAGCTGTGCTCATACTGTACGGTCTTTGCCTTCGAATACCATTCCTTGTCCCTTACTTGCTTTATGAGGTGGCACTTTGGATGCCGTACGGCGTTCTTTTAGAAGTCGTATAGCTAATGCTGGAGATGGTGTATTCTTCCTTACGGTCATACGGTGCTCTCTGTTTCTTATTGGGTCTGTACAATGTGCTTCCTTTCTTTTCTATGTGTAATTGTCAAGAGCCTGTACAGTACTTTCTTTCTTTTGTACAGTTCTATGTTTTCCTTTTATGTTGCCATACGATGGTGTGTTTGTCGGTGCCTTCAACCTTATTCGGTTGTACGACCGTACATAGGAAGTCAATTTGCAATGTTTTCTTGTGGACACCGCACAGTGTTTGGTTTCATATTCAATCCATACAATTGTGCTTCAAGGCTGTATTGCTTCCTTCACCTTGGCCTCTCCATGTCTGTACGTTGCCTGTGTTGCTCTCTTTTTTGTCGTACGGTGGTGCTTTGCAATGCTCTGTGGCTGTACGGTAGTTCTATTTCCCTTTGTGCTCCTTATGTTTTGATCGTACGGTGTTATGTTTCTCTTCAGCTGCTCTCCTTATACCGTACAATGTGGTTTGGTGTTCCTAGGAGTAGTACAGCCTTTTCCCAAATGGTCCCATATATAGGCCGTATGGTGCTTGGTATGGTATTCTGCATCCAAATCCTAATTCTTTGCTTGCAAATATCAAAATCCTTATGCCAATAATTGCCTATAGTTTATTACTAGTAGTATAATAATAATAGTTTTTTTTTCTTATATATTATTATTATTTACTTACTACTATAATTATTTTTCACATTTGATTTGCTTGGGTATCACCATTCCCCCAGCTTTCATTCCTCTAATGGTAAATTTTTAGCTTTGAACCATTTACCAAGTCGGTCACTTCCTATAGTTCCCCCATCATTCAAATAGGTCTTGTGCATGTGAGGGGTTCGGAGGCATAAAATCCCTCTTTGATGGCTTCTCAGCTCTCTAGCATCTATCACATGCAACGACCCACTCCCTGGCATCGTTGTGTACGGTTGACCACCACAATCCTACTAGAAGCATCTTACACACAGTTGTGTCCGGCCCCATATGTCCTCCTATGGGCTCTTCATGTGCTTCCTTCAATACTTTTGTTATTTCTTCCTCTAGAACACATCATCATAAAATCTAGTCAGGTTCCATCTTGTATAGCAACCTGTTGATCAATTGGAGCATTCGACTTCTCAGTACTAGTTTCCTCTCGCTTGGCGGCATTTCCCTCAGGAATTGCCCCATTGAAAGATATTCCTCAATACTCATGTACCAGGATGCTAGTACGGCGATCTGAAATAGTTGTGCGTCGAGAAAGTCATTATTGACTCCCTCTAGAGGTTTTCCCAATTTGATCCTGGAAATACTATCAGTAAATGGTATCGGAAATGGATCCTTAATTGTTACTGCGTTCAGATAGCAAAAGTCTAGGCATATCCTTATTTGAGTGGTATCCTTTTTCATTGATATCACAATTGGGGATACCCACTCACTGGTCTGTACCCGAAAAATAATGCCTGCCTCAAGCATCTGGTTAATCTCATTTGTGACCCATGTGGCATAGTTTTTGTTCATGTGGCATGGTCACTTCTGTATGGGTACTACTCCTATCAATGGGATGTGGTGGACACACAATTCTGGCAATACCCCTTTCAAACCTTTGTATGTCCACACAAAAAATCCTTATACTCCATAAATATTTTAAATGTTGCTACTTTCAAAACTGGATTCACTCATCTCCCACAACTATGGTCTTTGGATTAGCCTCGTCCCCTAAGTTCACCGTCTTCACCGTGGGTTCTTCATATTTAATAGGCTTCTCTTCAATGAATGTGTGTGCAGGTGTTTCGTCTATCTGCGCCTCTCCTTTCACTTCTCTATATTTCATTGGAAATTCGTTCTTTTACTCTCCCTTATTTCCTTCCTCGACCCCTAACATGTGTCGGCTTGGAAAGAGCTCATCGTCCTCCATTTGCCAATAGAGTAGGCCGTTCACCAAATCCAAGTCGTTGTCATCAAATCCTCCTTCTAGTCTCAAGATTCCTTCTTTGTTGGGTTTGTTTCTTCCCTTCATTGTCTCCTTCGCCTTCGGAGTCTAACGATGCTGCCTCATCTCTCACCATTTGGGTGTGTAGGTCAACTACGAACCTACGACCTCCTCTTTCCATGGACAGAGTGTTTCTTTTCCACTTGTGTTTCACCTTTCCCTACACCAACTAGCTCCTTCTGAGGATGGAGTCATACCCTGTCCTTTTCAACGGAATGACCACGAAGTCCAGTAAGAAGGGTTGTGTCCCGATCGTTACAGGTTGTGCCGTTAGAGTCTCAAGGGGTTTGATCCCATGTTGATCGGCGGTGAGCAGTTGGAATGTAGGCGGCCATAGAATAGGTTGCCCCAACTTCTTCCATGTTTCTTCCAACAATACATTTACTTCCGACCCTCCATCTACGATGGTGTCCATGAGGATAGTTTCGAGAATACCCATCTCGACTACTACAGGGTGTCTTCCTGTGTCCAACGCAAGTAGCATTGGGTCTACCGTGGCCATTCCACTTCCACCTTGTGTGTCCTTCCCTGGCTCTTCCACCGCCTTCAGGGATGGTGTCATGTTTAGGATTGCAATCTGTAACTGAGGCATTGCAAGAAGGTCGTTCAGTTTCATGGAAACCTCAGCTTGCATTACTTGTCGTATGATACTTTATTTTTCCTAGTTCCTCCTTGAGGTGGTGACAATGTCCTTCATTTGCAATTTTTCAGCCTCCATCTCTTTTTCTATTTCTGCTCTCTTGCTACATCATTTTCTTTTCCTTCTCAGGATATGGATACGTCATCTTCTTTGCCAGCACACGAGTGATTACTATTGTTTCTTCGTCACATCTTTCTATGGTCAACAGGTTCACCCTGGGTTTAGGGCATTATGAGTCATGATCTTCAAGATCACACCATCTACACAACAGCTGCGTTGTTCCCTTCATAGTAGTCTCTAGCAAAGTGGCCCCAGAGGTTGCATGCACGACATTATATCATTGGTCATCCAATCGGATCATACTGTATCCGGCTATGGGCCCTGTTATTATTGTTGTTATTGTTGTTGCCACCTCGGTCGCATCGGTTGTTGTTTGAATACCCTCCTCAAGTTGTCACGTCATTGTTTGTTTTTGTTCCCACTCCCGAGGTGGACACTTTTTGCGTTAGTAATATTTGTTGGTGTCCCTTTGTTTTCATATTGAACAGGCATTCCTTGGTGGAATGTCCCACAATATGGCAAATATGGCAAAATTGGTTCTTAGTGCAAGAGCCCTTTGTGTGGCCCTCCTTGCAATCCATACACCATAGTTCCCCTTCTCTCATTTGGTCAAGATTCTTTTTCATGTCTTTAAACTCTTTCATCATACGTAGCACGTCCTTCTGTAGTGCCCGAACCTTTTTACTCAATTCCTCAGAGGATGAGTCTTCAGAATCCGACAATCTGTCTTTCTTCTTTTTGTTAGTTTCTTGTTCACTCTCCAAGTCCATAGCATGCAGTTATACACATCAATGTACGATGTTGGAGGTACAATTTTCATCTTTTTCCGCAATGTTGGTTGTACCCCTTCAACGAACCACCTTTTCTTCAACCCATCCACTAGTTGGCTTTCCATTTTTCCTTCCTCGCATATACGCGGATTGTTTCATTCTTCCCCTGTTTTGTACTATAAATTTCCGCTACTATCTCATTATCATCCTTGATTAGTCGAAACTCTTCTATAAATTATTTCTTTACGTCCGCCCATGTAGTTAGCTTCTTCAGATCGGTGTTTGAAAACCAATTGATTGCTACACCTCGTAGAGTAGCTGGTGTTGGACCCAATCATCTTGGTTCGCTACGCCATTTGCAGTCCATATTGTTTCACATGTTTTACAATGTTGAATTGGATCGACTATCCCATTGCCATTAAACTTTGGTAGTTTTTCCTTTGGCCTTGCAATTGTTAACTTTTTTTGTATTTGTCGCACTTGTTACGCACCCACGCTGTTCTGCACAACTGTGTTACTCTGGATAACTGCATTACTCTATAATGTGAAGAGGTCTTCTACAAGAAAAGTTGTTTGATTCTCAACTTGTATTCGTTCATCAGGTGTATCGGGAACGAAGAGTTCACCCCACACTCATGCTCCTTCAGCACCTCGAGCCATGCGGGTTCCTTCTCTTCTGTCTAGATTCTCTACCCTTGGCATTTACAAGTTTAGGAACTCCTCCCTTGTCTCTTCTACCAAATTCAATCTTTGTCACATCTTCTCAAGCAAGTCCTTGGCACTCCTCAGTCTCCTAGGTGAATGCACTTCGTCGGTCCGTGCTCCTTCACCACTTCGGTGTCGTCGACAAGCCGTTGAAACTTTTGCCTCCGCTCCGCCTGTTGTGTGATAATTAATGCTTCCCCTGTTGTGCATACATCATCCTTGTCTTTTATTTTATTTCAATCTTCATTGAGCAAATTCGGTATTAATCTTCATAACACATCTTTTCTACCAGGTTCGACTAGTAATGGCACCAAATGTTTACCGTACAGGGTAAATGGATACTTATCACATTAAGAGACTAGAATGTAACACAAAATTAGACACTCAGTTCATATAAGCAGATATGCAATCACGATTACAATGATGATTCATACTTCCATTCAGACGATGTACATATACTTCCCGAAGGGATGACTCAACAGTCACAACCTTTCGAAAACTAATTATTCCCGTCGGCTATGATATAGTTTTTACCGCCTAAGTATAGTGGTGAGTATTCCCGCCTATCACATGGGTGACCTTGGTTCCTTCCCCGCCAATGATGCCAAATGTTTAACATACAAGGTAAATGGATATTTATTGCATTAAGAGAATAGAATGTAACATAGAACTAGATACTTTATTCATATAAGCAGATATGCAATCATGGTTACAATGATGATTCATTCTTCCATTCCAACGATGTAGATATACTTCCTGAAGAGGTGACTCAACCGTCATGTAGCCTTTCAGACATTAATTAATCCTGTCAGCTATCATATAGTTTTTACCAACAATAGGCGGGAATACTCACCACTATACTACATGTCTATTATCCAAGGCAATGCTAGTGCACTTGATCTCAATCCAAGGGGCCGCTCTCACTAGGTCAACTAGGTCAAAACAGGTGTGTGCATTTGAATTTGTGTCTAGATAGACATATGTATAGATTTTTGTTTTTGTATAGATTCTTCTTGTTTATCTTTTATTTTTATTCATTTATTCTCTTGTATTCTTTTATTTGTTTATTTCTTAGTATTTTCTTGCATTTCCCTCTTTTCTTTATATATAGAGCTGAATTGAGAATTTGGATTCTAGTATGGATGCGGAACAAGATTCGGATTTGAAATTCACTCAAAAAAAAATTGGGTTGGATTCGGGTTCATTTAGGGTTTGTCCATACAAGAATGTTTTTAAAAAATTATATATATGTAAAATATACTGCAGCGAATAAGTTCACAAAACAATATTCTAATATTAAAGCAACTTAGCAAAACACACTACAACATTTATTAATGATTTAGTTCGAATGACATTACAAAATGTCAAGATACACCACCATATCAATATTTTAATTCAAAAAAATTATGTCAACATTAATAATCAGTCATCAAAAATCATCAAGCAAATCATCATCATTATGTTGTTGCACATTCAAAGTACCAATAGTGCCACTAGCATAAGTACTAGCAACCTCAGAATCAGCTTCAACATCACTAAGTATCTCATGATCACCATCAGCTATTGCAAGTGCATCAAAGTGGGCTTCCAACTCCGCAAACTCTGGCTCAACATCCCAATGATTTGCCTCCCCTTTTTTGTAAATATTCTTTGTGTGTTGTGAGTCTCAAGTTTGAATGCACAGAGACCAATTTATCTGCCTTCTTGGGAGTTTAGTCGGTTGCGTTTTATTGAGTGTATGAAAGAGTATGTGCTCCAAATCCTTGTTGAAGTATAGCATCAATCGAAGTGATATACTCATTACATTGAGTATTTGTATTCATGATCTATATGAACTTTGTTTAATGTCTCATATTACTAATAAGAGTATATATGTATGTATGTATGTATGTATATGACTGACATAAGCTACAGGACATGACCTTGTTGTAGCCTTTGTTGGATTGCATTTATTAAAGCTACCTCATTTATGATAAATTGTCCTTAAGATAAGTATCCTATATATATAATATATATTATATATGTAATATAATATATATTATATAGTATGCATCATATATCTTATATATATAATATATATATGATATGTGTAATATAATATGTATTATATATTATTATATGATAATATAATATTATATTGTATATATGGTTAATATATTAATATTATATATATGTTAAAAGCGAGTTATACATATAGTTATTTATAAACTAAATAATGATTAACTATAGAGACATGTCTCTTCATGTCTCTTGAAGAGACATGTCTCCTCTCATATTTATATGAGATCCAAATCTGCATTTGGAAATCATCAATTACAATGGCAATGAAAATACATTTGCAGAAACGATCTCAGTTACTTTAACATGGTATTAGAGCCCAGCTGCAAATGTATAAATGCACAAACTTGGTTGTTGAAAAATCAATAAAATACATTTGATAAGTCAATCACAAATGTAAGTGAAAAGAAGGCAAGCAAAGAAGATTTGTGACGGGTATTTGCACAAAGCTATCAAAATCATACCAATAAACCTGCAAGCACATAATAGGCGGATCAAGAAATATAATTATGGCTTGACCAATAAAGATAGGGAGAGGTCATATGTAATAACACAGAACGCAATAAAATACTCTCTTCTGCATATAGTTATAATGATGTAGCAAAGGATTCATGGGAGTCAAAATTTTATTATTTACTGCCGATTCTACATTATCAATAGTCTATTTAATAAAGTTCTAAGAAAATTGTTACATGTGAAATTAGTGTTGAAACTTTATATATGCGTTATTACATTAATCCAAATACATTGGGTGGAGAAAGGAAATCAAAGAAAAGACTTATTAATGATCTTATCAAGCTATACAATCAATGATAGAAAAGATGTTTTATCATCAGAGATAAATATAGCCTTACAGGGCATTATAGATATACATCTGCGATCATGTTGTATACAGTAATCTGAGGAGAGGCAATCACCATCTTAGAAATATTAGCCAAACCTTCTACCCATTCAGGAATGACATAAAAAATGTTGTTAAGGGCATCAAACAAGTTGACCCACAAGAAGGTATGAAAGTATAGAGAAGTCATGAGAAAAAGGATGACGACACCATAATATTCCTAGATCGATGTGAGTTCGGGTGTAAGCATGTTGGAAGGGGAATTGTTTGGGTACAAAGACATTAATACAAACTAATTATGGTACAAAGGGACATATTTTATTATCTATCTCACACTATAAAGGTGATCATCAAATTAAGATGGCAAGTCATAAAATAGTAAAACAACCGCAGGCCTACGTCATAGTGTATGGTACTGCATATCAAATTCATACAAGATTGAAAAAGAGATAGTTTTGATAGTAAGGAGAAATGCATAAAGGATTTGAATCCAACCTTCTATTCAAGAATTTATTGCACTATTTCCCAGATGTGAATTGAAGGGCGAATCAGAACTGTTTTAAACTAATTTTGATATGTACATGTAGCAGTTGTAATGCAGAACTTATAATGAAAATGATGTGTTTGATGATATGAGCGGCACAGGGTAACCCAGCATTATATGGAACTTGTGATTAATAGAAAATGATAATCAAATATTTAAGCTTCCACAAAATATTATCATTATCGTGCAAAGTAATGACAAAACACAGTGAAGAGAATAAGGAACTTGTAGTCGAGTCATATCATAGGGGAGTGCCAAGTCTTTATATCAAATGATGCTTCCGGGTGATAGGGACGATGGTTGCCTTCATTCCGGAAAGGAACAAAACTGAGCCAAAGTCCTACACAATGATATGCATCACTCACCAGGTTGGGCAACTGGGAACTAAAGGCATGTGTAGTATAGAGGGGTGAAATCAAAGCCAACAATGAATTCTGGTTGAAGGAAAATGAATTCTGGGAAAGGAAATCATCACGTCTTCATTATAAAAGATATTTATTTATTAAGAGGTATGATTTTCTTCTCGAAAAGAGTTATAAATAAATGGAAGACTCTCAACACGTAGCAGAGGTAAAGTGGACACCATTGGCAGGCACTGTGGAGATAGCATAGAGGAAAATGTTAGTTTCATCCTGTCAAATAACAGTCCTTGACATCAACGAGGTGGTAAGTAATGAGGTACATGCATATCAAAGGTAAATTCAAATGAAGAATATCGAAATTAGTTAAATTAGGGATTAGTAATATTCTTAGTATCAATTTAAATGAATTCCTAATATTATGAGAAATAGAACAGAACTTAAAGATAGTGATGAATATAGTTCACTTTGTGATAACAGAGTTAGTGATTTTGTGAATTTTCTAATATTTCTATTAGGAATATAGAGGAAATTAAATCCAATTATGATCATTGAATTTTAATTTTTGAAGTAATAGAATAAATTTCTTCATGCTAGTGTAAGATTTGGAATCTTTTCTATATAAATGACTCAGTATTATATTAGTGCTACTCATATTTATATCTTGAATGTCACTTGGACATTAAAGAATAGAAAAATTATATAGTTTCAAGGCAAAAAAAATTTTTTTTTTTAAATCAATATTACACTATTATGATGAATATCTGATTTTTATTATCCTTGAGTATTATAATTGTCTCTCTTATTCTTGTATTCCTTTATGTCCTATACGAGCTATTTTCATTCATCTTCCTTCGAGAATTTTACATCAGGAAGAGGGAGATTGAGATTCATACGGAGCCTAACATTTCATTAGAGGAAGCAACTTTAAAAGAGAGGGAGCAAATAGATGATATGATTAAGTCAATCTTCGGTGATCTCGATCATATTGATTCAAAGGGAGTAAATCGTGTTGTGTTAGAATCTTCAATGATCGATAAATTGTAACAATAAAGAGGACTAAAATTCATTCAACTATTTGATCTTAATGGACCTACCCTTTGTGTACATGATATGAAATTACAAGATGGAACTTAGAAAGAAGTCATAAAATTTGATGTGATGTGAAAGTGTTCAATGATATAAGAGTGGTAACTTTACATTGTGAGGGGAATAATAGGCAATGTTTCATTTCCACTTGAACCATCCTTAGAAAAGGAGATATTCCATGACCCTCATGGGCAGATAAGTACTTATATCTTTTACATTTATCTATTCATTTATTTGTAATTCTATACGCAATATAGAGGATAGTTGCTTTGATATTTTCCTTTATGTTTGAGGATATTTGTACAGGAAAAGAAGGTTGGTACTTTACATATGCTACCAAATACTGTGCAGACTAAATCTAATGATAGTAGTTCCAAAAACCCTGATGATTAAGATAGATAAAGTGAGGCTCTTGAAGAAAACATCTTTGATGATTAAGATTATGAGATTCTTCTACATTAAGAGGGAGTATGACACTTCTTCGAAGGCAATGCTGGAACTTAGAAGATTGATACTTAGAGTAAAAAAAATACATGTGGGTGACTGCATGATGTTGATGGGCTTACTCCTATGTATATCATGAGGGAGTGATGAGTTTGACAGGCATCCTTGGGTAAAGAGAGTTTCTGAGGAAGTAACAAGAGGGCCTAACTTTCCATGATCAATGTTCAGAGGGAGAAACTTTTGAGATGCAATCCTTTGTGGATGATATCTTCTCCATGAGAAGTTCTAAAGAGAAATTCTCTATAATGTGCTCTCCTCTATGAGAGAGAAATATAAGGTGAAAACCCTTTGTATCACCCTATGACTAGGTTCATGGTAGTTACTATTTCACATATGATATGTAATGAAAGGTGACGATCTTTCACTGACATATATATAAATAGAAGGTAATTGTTCGTAAGGCGACGATCTTGCAAATAATAGGCCTGTTATCATGGTTCTTTGGACCGGATTTTGCTGGACACCATGATAACATACAAACAGAAGGTACTTGTTTGTAAGGTGTTGATCTTGCAAATGATAGGCCTGTTATCATGGACATCTCTAGACATTGCTTCAGGCAATTAGATATCATAGATAACAAACTCATGTTATTACCATGGACATCTCTAGACATTGCTTTGGGCAATTAGAGATCAGGAGTAACAAATTTTCATGTTATTATTATGGACATCTCTAGGCATTGCTTCAAGCAATTAGAGATCATGAGTAACAAATTTTCATATTATTACTATGGACATCTCTAGACATTGCTTTGGGCAATTAAAGATCATAGATAACATATTCATTATGATTACTATAGATGATGTTTCGGACAATTAGAGATCACAATGTATGTTACAATAGTGCTCATAACATTGTGATTGTAGTTATTTGACAAGTCACTATTTCAGAGTGTTAAAGTTAGATAATATGTTTTATATAGATATCCTTGTTTCTGATGTCTCATAAAATGTTTTTTGTCACTTCTCCCTTGCTAAAAGGGAGTGTTGAAGTATAGCATCAGTTGAAGTGATATACTCATTACATCAAGTATTTGTATGCATGATCTATATGAACTTTGTTTATGTCTCATATTACTAAGAAGTGTGTGTGTGTGTGTGTGTGTGTGTGTGTATGTCTATGACTTACATAAGCTACGGGACATGACCTTGTTGTAGGCTCTATTAGATTGAGTTTATTAAAGCTACCTCATTGATAATAAATTGTCCTTAAGATAAGTATCTTATATATATAATATATATTATATATGTAATATAATATATATTATATATTATGCATTATATATCTTATATATAATATATATATGATGTGTAATATAATATGTATTATATATATTATGCATTATATATTAATATATAATAATATTATATTATATTACATATATGGTTAATATATTAATATTATATATATGTTAAAAGTGAGTTATACATATAGTTATTTATAAACTAAATAGTGATTAACTATAGAGAGACGTCTCTTCATGTCTCTCGAAGAGACATGTCTCCTCTCTTATTTATATGAGATCCAGATCTGCATTTGGAAATTATCAATTACAATGGCAATGAAAATACATTTGCAGAAATGATCTCAGTTTAACAATCCTCTCAGGATGATGATGACCTAGGAACCTACCAAGATTTACAATTTTGAAATTAGATAATTAAGATTTATGAATAAATAATTTTAAAATATAAATTCAATATTCATCAACAAGAATTTAGAAATTAGAATCTTAAAATTAAAGTATTCAAAAAATTTAGGATCTCTTTATGGGGCAACTATAGTGGTACTCCCTCTGAGGACCAATTGGCTATTGAACCTAGGGCTCATTAAAAAGGAAAGTAGATGCAAAGGGGTAGTCATTGTGTTCCATCTTTCTACCATGATTATTTGTAGCTCCTTGAAGAACTTTTCATCAAGGTCTTCATCTCTCTCATTTATGATATTTCTAATATACTCAATCATGGAGTCAGTGCCATCATATATCTCACCCAAGCAAGGCCTATCCATGTCACTGCATCAGATCATGCTCAAGAAAGGCTTGATGAACTTTAGAAGGCACTCACACAATCCCACCAAGAGTCATCTAGTATCAATACCTTAATAATAGTTGCCTTGGCGCTATTAGATTGCCTCCATATGTTCCAATGAACACTAATTACCATTCTAGACAATGTCTCTTTAACCTGGACAAGACATCTCAAAACAATAGTGTTGGAGACAAAGCAGGTCTGAGCAACCTATTTTCTCAACAACCTACTCTAAGATCAAAACAATAATAAATTAAAATCAAGATTAAAATTTAAATTTAAAAACATAGAAAGTTTACTAAACTAAAGTGATTAGATTTCTAAAACATGTTTAAATTTTAAACAATTGAACTTACCTTCAAAAACTCCAATTTCAAGAGTTGTCTAAATATGGCTTGTGTCATATAGTGGTTTGTGACAAACATTTGGATCTCCTGTGCCTCTTCATACATTTTTTTTAATCCACTCAATCTTAGTACCAATTTTTTTGCAATATTAGGTTGAGTGAGTGCACAACAAAAGGTGTCCAAACAATGTGTTTGAAGCGCTCCTCAACCAATAAGCTGACAGCTCTACAGTTCTTAGCATCATTGGTTACTACTTGAATGACATTCTGAGGGCCAAGTTGCTCGATGACTTGGATAAGAATGTTTGCAATGAAAGGACCATCATTCACCTCTCCTTCACAATCCACAACTTTCAGAAACATTGCACCTCTTGTGGACACTACAATAACATTCACCAAAGGACGATTTCTCGCATCTTTCCATCCATCAAATACTATTATCACAGCTATTTTCATCAATGAATCCTAGATGGACCGCATGGAAACCTCTACACTGGTCACCTCACTATCCAATAAAGTGGTGTGCATCTTCTCATAACCAGGGCCCTTGAACCCCTTTGGAGCCTCATTAGTTGCTCACCATTTTTTGTTAATACGGTGAGCAAACAACATTAAATGACAATCCATTTGCATAGATGTATCTCGCTATGGCTTGCTCGACAATGTCTCTAGCTTCATTTTGAAATGATAGGGCCTCATGCTCTCTTACTTGCAACCGATTCTTTAGGAGAACGCAAGAATGGATGGCCCTTTGCAAGTGGTTCATTAGGAGTGCTAGCTTTTGCTTCTTTCTTACCATTTTGCAACGAATGAGAATTTCCCCTCCCAGTACCTTTATCTACTTGCTTTTCGTTCTTGATTATATTTGTTCACAATGTGGTATGAAAGGAAGGTTTTAGGTAGTACTCCGTCAACTCTTGGCTTCCTTGTACAAAATTTTATGCATTTTTGAGAAATAAAGCACAAATGTGCTTTCACTCTACTGTAAAAGCTACTAGATTCCTCTTTGCAATGGCTGCAAATCCACACATAACATCCTCCACTTGACATTGGTCGAATCATTTGCACAAATTTTTATAGTGGGGAGCATCTATCTATTTTGAAGTGGAGGTTTCCAATGCTAGAAGAACTTGCAACCATTCTATGAATCTACAAAGAAAAAAACAAAACAAACAAAAATAAAAAAGCTCATTTCATTTTGTGAATTGTGAAGACATTAATATAACAAAAGACTTTCTCAGTCAACAGATGCAAATGAATATGGGAAAGTTTTGTTTGTTTCTGTAAGAGCTACTAAACATTGTAAACAACCTTCTTGTCTTTGGAGACATCTAGAAAATGCTTGGTTTTTGGAACAATCTATTGTTGTTGTTGTTAGTAGAAACTGTGTCAACCGACTGGATTGTCGTCGGTGTTTCTGTAGCCGATGGAGTGATTGTCGTCGGTGTTTCTATAGCCAACGAGATGATTGTCGTTGATGTTTTTGTAGCCGACGGGGTGATTGTCGTCCGTGTTTCTGTATTCTATAGTCGACGGGTAAATAGCTTGTAGCGGACATAATAGTTGTGGCCGACGGACTCCTTCAGGAAGGTTCAGTGGATAGTATTTATATCCCGTCTGCAATCATTGTAAATCATTATTCATGATTGATCGTATCTTATGAAGCATAATGTGATGTTCTGGCATATGTGAATAATCTAAGGAGTTCTGTTGTTCGTATTTATTATCTGTGTGCATTTCTTAATTAACCTATGCGCTAAACATTTGGTGTCGTTGCCCTATGAACCTAAAAGGTGGGATGAATGAAAATTAATGCCGAATCAGCTTAACAAGGATCGAAATAGGGCCAAGGGAAAAGATGGAATCCATACTACACAAGAACATTTAATTCTGGCACAGCAAGCCGAACGCCGACGGAGATTTCAAAAGATTGCCGACGAAAATCGGAGCACGAAAGAATTATTGAAGGAAACTCGGCAACAGGTGGAATTGGTGGAAGAAGCACAGGAGTTTTTGAATTTGTGTTCACCGAGGGAAGAGAATCCAGGCGGAAGAGCATTGACTTGCACAGCTCGAAGTGCCGACGGAGCAAGAGCGTGGAGTGAACTCTTCGTCCGGGATATACTTCCGCAAGGGACAACTTCAGAAAACCCTTCTTCACCAAGGACCGCCAGTGTGGGAGTGCAGTCCGCCGGTGTGGGAGTGTAGTCCGTCGGTGTGGGAGAACAGTCCACCGGTGTGGGAGTGCAATCCGTCGATGTGGGAGAACAGTCCGCCGGTGTGGGAGTGCAATCCGTCGATGTGGGAGAACAGTCCGCCGGTGTGGGAGTGGAGTCCGCCGGTGTGGGAGAACAGTCTACCGGTGTGGGAGTGCAGTCCGCCGATGTGGAAGAACAGTCCGCCAATGTGGGAGTGCAGTCCGTTGGTGTGGGATAACAATCTGCCAGTGTGGGAGTGCAGTCCGCCGATGTGGGAGTACAAAGCCGCGGTGTGGGAGTGAACAACGCCAGTATTGCAGGACCGAGCAACGCCTGTTTACAGAAACCAATTGTGATGGCGGGACCAAAAGAAAAACTACCGAAGTTCGATGGCGATGGTACAGCCGATCCCAGTTGACACTGCAAAACATGTGAAATGATCTGGAGGGCAAATGGGATCACTGATGAAGACGACTGGATGAGACAATTTTCGGCCACCCTATGAGGAGTGGCAATTGACTAGTTTACTAGTACAGATCCACAGAAGCTAGACGGTTGGAACAACATTAAAAAGGAGTTTCTCGCAAAATTTCAGCTATTGCGCGATGATAATGAAATTGTTGGCGAGATCTTCAATACTAAGCAAGGGAAGAATGAAATTGTCCGCATCTACGCCAAGAGATTAAAAGACTTGATAAACAAAATGGAAAATAAGCCCACGGATGGACTTCAAAAAAGATGGTTTGTGGAAGGTCTATGCCCAAAGTTGTGGAAGAAAATGAAAATCGTGTCGTCGTCGTCATACATAGAAGCTTATAACAGAGCATTGAACTTGGAAAGTGAGTAGAAGACGAAGAAGAAGAAGACGACTAGCTCCTCTGATTCTAATGACGACGAGCCTTCTGGAGAAGATAGTAGCAACGATGAAGGCAGTAGTAAGAAGGTCCGCGCCCTACAGAAGGACATGATCCGCATGATGAAGGAGTTTAAAAACATGCAGAAGGAGCGAAAAGGCAGTGAATTGTGGTGCACGAAGTGTAAGACCAACGGTCACACTAAAGGATCCTATCCAAAGAACCAATTCTGTGACATTTGTCAGATCATGGGCCATTCGACAAAGGAGTGCCCCTTTAACATGAAGACAAGAGGATCTCCACAAGTGCTTCTTACACAGGCAGCTTCCATGTCAGGAGGGAACGAAAATGCAAACATTGATGGTGCCACTCCAGATGGGTACAAGAATAATAGCAGAGGGCAAAACAACAACAATGCGAACAATAACAATAACAATGGCAGCCGAAGTCGAATCCAGTATGATGCGAACAAACGGCCGATCGTACAATGCCGAGCATGTAATTTGTGGGGTCATTTTGCACGAGACTGTACAACGGCGAACACACCAAAATTATGCAGATGGTGCGGACCCGGCGATCATGAAGATGCCAAATGTCCAAAATCTGGAGTCAATTTGATCACTGTCGGCACGAATAAAGAGGAGGTCCTGGCAATTACACGGAGGCAAGCGAAGGTGTACCCGGACTTGACGGAAGAAAAGAGAAAACTGGTGGAAGCGCGAGCGAAAATTGAGAAGGCATCGTCCACAGAAACATCTTAGTTAAAAGACATCACCAGCACCTTGGCAAAGAACTACACGAAACAAAACATCGTACGACAAATCTTACAAACGGAGGTACCGTTCAAGATAAGTGACCTTCTCACAATGCCCCAGTTACGAATGGCCATTCTGAATCATACACCGTTTTCAAAAGCAACAGAGGACACAGGAAGGGACAGTAGGGAAGTGACGACAACAGACCCAATGCTGCTGGCACTCACATCCGGATGGCATCCAGCGGTTGTTGAGATGGGGATCCTCGGACATGTTCTCACAGACACAATAGTCGACGGAGGGTCTGGCGTAAACGTCTTACCGGAGGAGACCTAGAAGAAGTTGGGAAAGCCGACGTTGTGGCCACCTACCTTCCAGTTGCTCACGGCAGACCAGTACGGGATCAAACCGTTGGGAACCTTAAGGGCGCAACGGTAAGTATTTGAACGCAGCCATTTTTATTGGATTTCGTGGTCATTCCATTGAACAGAAAAGGATATGATGCTATTCTAGGACGTAATTGGTTGGTGCAAGCAAAAGTAAAACATGATTGAAAACATAATACTCTATCAATGGAGCGTAAAGGCAAAAGATTCATAATTGACCTGCACACACATGGTAGGTGAGGAGGTAGCATCGTCAGATTCAGAAGGTGAAGGCGAAAGTGACGACAAAGGAAAGAGGAGAATGGAACCGGACGAAGGAGTATTAACACTAGGAGGATCGAATGATGACAACCTAGACTCGATAAATGGCCTTTACCACTGGAAAATAGAAGACTACGAACTCTTTCCGAGTTGTAATATGCTAAGGGTCGATGAAGGTCAGAAAAAAGAGGAAAATGAGTATCCGAAGGAATACATAGAAGCAGATGACGCAAAGGAGGTTACAGCTAAAGAAGGGAAGGACATACAATACAAACCCATAAAAAAGGAAAATTCCACCGTCCGGTACATGGTGAACGGACCGCACAGGAAGAAAAGAATGCATGACACCATAAAATTACTTGAAGGGTGCCGACAGCAAGGAAATAAGCTAGATGCGCGACGACCGCAAGAACAGTGGGCGACAGAGGTGACACAGAACAGACATAAGGTGTGGCATGACAAACTCAACAGGTTTCAGCCAAGGCAGTTGGTACTCAAGTATGACGGTCGGAATGAAATCAAACAAGAAAGGTTTAAGGCAGGATGGCTTGGACCATATCAGATCCGAGAGGTCGACGACAATCGAGTGATAAAGTTGGGGATGTGGGATGGGCAAGAGGTACCTCATGCAGTCAACGGATCCTACCGTGCCAGGAAGATGCCATCGTCGTCACTGTCGCAAAATAATCGGATGATTCCCTTGTCATTCTTGTTGCAGAATGGCGACGCCTGGAGGCAAAATTGAGGTGTTCATTTTTTTGAAAAAAAAAAGTTTGAATTAAACTTTAAAAAAATTTGGAAAAAAAGTTTGAAAAATTTTTTTTTTAAATAGTTTGAATTAAAAAAAATATATGTTGGAGACGTGTCGCGGGCACCTGTCCGCGGAAGGTGTTCCGCAGGCACCTATCTGCAAAAGATGCTCCGCAGGCACCTGTCCGCGAGCGGGCATGCCTTGCTGTGGCCCCGCAAACTGAGAATTTATTTTTTCATTTCATGTTCTTATCCTCCCATAGAGTTTGCTCCCGTGGAGTTTTCCTCAGGTGCCGGTGGAGTTTATCTTTGCATATCTCCGCGAAGTGCGTTTTCAACATTGTGGAATGGCATTTGAAGACAAAGAACGAAGATTGAAAATGATGCAACCGATGCTGGTACTGTGAAATCCCGCGGCTATCTCTTCTCCGCGGAGGCTATTAATCCCACGGATTCAACAATTTACTGCGCGCGAAGTTGTTTAATATTCTTGCGGAAGATTATTTTCCTCATCATCTAGCCGTGGATTGTTTTGATTTTTGTCGCGCGGGGCATTGTCTTTCTTCCTTCCGCGAAATGTTCTTCTCATTGCCCACGGAGTTTTCCTTTTGCTTCCCGCAGAGTCTGTTCTCACCTTTCCGCAGAACATTTCTTCTGTTGTATAAGCTTTCTTTCGGGGTGTGCGGGAGGCAACCTACGGGATAAGCTTGCTTTTGGTGTGTGCAAGACTCAGACAGCATTTCTTCCCACACATATTACTATTCTCCTCTGCAATCGTTGGTATTGTTTTCCGCGAGCATGCAGTTCAGTTGGTAGTCTATGACAGTGTATTGTTTTTTTACTGCTATAAATGGGGACTTCCATTTTCGAGTAGGCGTAGGGGAATTCATAAATAAATTGCCGACAATCAAGACGAAGGGTGACAGGTGGTTTGCTATTAAAAAAAAATGTCGATAGATTGAAGCAGTTCGAAATGAGTAGCAAATGATGCCAAAGGGAAGGGGAAGCATCAGCGATTGCTAAAAAAAGTATCAGATTAGAAGAAAATGACAGAAATAGTGTGTTTTGTGCATTTTTGTGTGGGTTCTGGAGTGCTAATTTGGTCTTGGCGGCGAGGGGCGCTGCCCCTCACTACCCTAGGACCCCGCGGGGGCACTGCCCCTCGACCCCGCCGGGGGCGTTGCCCCCTAGACCCCCAGTTGTTGCGGATTTCATGGGACATATGACTAGTTGATGAAGACTTGGAGCTGCTGCAGGTATGGAATGTCTGTGTACCAGAGGCACTGGGAGTAGGTGTTGGCCAAGAGGCTGTCTTGGTGGATGCATAAAGAGCTCGGGAGGAGTGGGTTATCCAAAAGGCAATACAGCAACACTTAGCTCAGTGGACCTAGTGTTGGAAGTAGAGAAAGCAGCACAGGTGGCTATCAAGGTCAGCTTGAGGAGACAGTATTGTGTTAGCAGAGGCTACAGATGTAAGGGGATGAATGTGGAAGTGATGTGACAAAAGCAGATTTTTTGTTGTAGTCACTCTGTTAATGTATTTTGTTTGTTAATTTATTTCAGATATTTTGTAATTGTCGTCCGGAGATGACTTTTTCTTTTGGGGGGGATGATGTCGTCAGTAGAAACTGTGTCAGCCGACGGGATTGTCATCGGTGTTTCCGTAGCTGACAGAGTGATTGTCGTTGGTGTTTCTATAGCTAACAGGATGATTGTTGTCGGTGTTTCTGTAGTCGATGGGGTGATTGTCGTCGGTGTTTCTGTATTCTGTAGCCGACGGGTAAATAGTTTGTAGCGGACATAATGGTTGCTGCCGACGGACTCCTTCAGGAAGGTTCGGCGGATAGTATTTATATCCCGTCTGGGATCATTGTAAATCATCATTCACGATTGATCGTATCTTATGAAGCATAATGTGATGTTCTGGCATATGTGAATAATCTAAGGAGTTCTGCTCTTCGTGTTTATTATCTGTGTGCATTTCTTAATTAATCTATGTGTTAAACAGTTGTCGTGTATGGTAGCAACAAAGTTTTCTAGACCTCTAGAATCTCTATTATTGTTGTCGTGTTCTCAACTTCTCTATTGGAACAAAGTTGCTCAATACATTGTGTTCTCTATTACGACCTCTCCACCGTTGCTCATTTTCTATTCTCTCACATGGACGTTGTGAGCTAGAATTGTTGTGTTCTTTGTTAGGACAATGTCATGAACTGGAATTGATGTTGTCGTGTCGTCGTCGAAGAGTATAGATGTGCAATTAGGCAATCTTTTACCTGAAAGTAATGTCGTATGTGAAAAGATTATTGTTGTGCAAAAAAAGTTAAAAACATTATTTTCAAGTCAAATATCCACCTATGACCGAAAGTTGTTGCCAAGTTGCTCAAAAGTTGTTTTGGGCTTGAGTTGGCAATGTGCAAGTCATTAAATTCCTCAGAAGTTGTCAAGGCGAATGTCTCAGACTACCAATGGATTTTAGGCGATTTTGAACCAAATGCAGATTACCTCCCAATTGACTCACGGCTTCTGGCCTCGACATGCGAAAATGGTAAATTAGACATATAGCTTCCATTTTTTAATATTTTATTTTTGTGAATCATCTTTTCAATTTATTGGTTTATTTTCTTTTCTTTTTTGTTAAGTTTTTATAAATTCTTTTTGTTTATGTTGTTAGTTTATACTTTTCTTTTAGTTCACTTTTGTTCGATCTTTTGGGGTTGTCTTGATTTTCTCTTTGGTTGGTTGACCCTTTTGACCTTGACCTTCAACCCCTCCTTTTTCTCTCTTTTGGGCATCCTTTATATTTTCTTGGTTTGGTCTGCAATGGTTCATTTATTGTTTTCTCTAGATCTTCTCATCATGATGATTAATCATGGAGTGTGCTTCGAAATATTGCTGCAAAAATATTGCACACAATCAAATCCAGAAAGTTGCATCAATATAATTGATGGATTGTGGAAATCTCTTCACATCAAATAAATGTAATTGTAATTGAAAGTTCATATAATAATATTGCTGCCAATTACTCAAATGATGAACAACCTAGCCCTTTATATTTTCCCCTATATATATATATATATATATATATATATATATATATATATATATCAATGTTCAACAAGGACGCATCTCCCCCCTACGACAAACATGAATATTTCTGATGTAAGGACATCTCGAGGATGGGGGGACAACTCCAAGACGTTTCTCCATTGCACCTCCATCTCTACCACATTTCTCAACCAATAGAAAGACATTTCTAAGTGTTCCACACAGGACTTTTATTAGGAGGGATGTCATTGGGGGGCGAAAGGATATCTCATACTCTTCTATATGTCCCTCAATAGGGCAAGCGGCTTGCAAATTAACATGATTATGAAATGAAAATTAATAATTTAAAAATTCTAGTTGCAATGTCTATATTTTATAATTTATATTTTGACATTTGTCATTTTTATACTACTAATAGCATCTAGTTGTTATATTATACATCTTTTTCTTTTTAAAACTAATTTTTCAAGGGATTGTGGGACTTGATTTTGAATCATTTTGAGGGAGAGCTCTGCAACTACGTACGGCAGCCAAACATTTATGTGCCTTGGCTCCCATAACTTGCAACGTGTTTCTTGCCCATTTTTTCTCCTTTTGTGCCCTGGTTTTCATTGTTTTTATTGTTTTGGTTCTTGCTTTCTTTGCTGGTGTGCTTGTTTGAGTCTCCTTTCATGGTTTTCTTGATTGTGTCGTTTGGGCTTCTCTGTTAATTATTGGTAAATCTTACCCCACCACACCATTATCTACCCACCTTAGATCACTCCTGAGAAACTAAGGGAAGGCAATCATGGTTGATGGTGGTGAAAAGGCGTCTGAAGAAATGATGAAGGTTAATGAGGTTTTAAATAACACCCATGACCAGGATAATTCTAAAGTTCAGCAAAAGGAATTGCCTAAGAAATTGTCGTATAAGGCAGTGGTGGAGGAGTCTTCAACGTCTTGCCCGCCGTCTACTTTCTTCTCTAGCAAGATTTGCAAGATAACTCCGGATGGAATTCGAAGCGACGGACCCGCAACCAATGGAGATAGAATTAGGGATGGAGACAACTCCACATCTAGTGTCGGTGGAGGAAACGAAGAAGGTAAGATCCTACCCCATGAACTAAAGACCCTTTCTCTCTCGCCGAATGAGGATATAGTAAGAACTATTAAATCAGAGCAATCTTAGTTAAAAAATGTTGAAGTTTTCTTTGCATGCTTAGATAAAGGATTTTTACCCTCCCAAAAGTTTTTTGATGAATGGGTTGTAAGTGTTTGGGGTAAGAAACTTGGCATTCATGTTACTTTCTGTAGAATGGTTCAAAGAGGGCTCTTTGTTGTATTTGTTAAGACTCATAGTATGCAAGAAAGAATACTTAGCAAGAAATTTTGGAATGTGGGTAAATCTTTATTTAGAGCCTTCCCATGGTTGCCGACTAGGAATGTAGAAGAAGTGTGTACTAGGGCTTCACCGAATTGGGTAGAAATTGAGAACTTGAATGTTGAATTTTGTCCCTTTATTCACTAGCTATTGAAGCCTATTGGCTCGGTTCTGTAGATAGAACAATCCAAGACTACCCTCCCGCATTTATATGCTATGGTTTTGGTTACTCTCGAACCCGGAACTGTATTCCCTAATAATAACTCCCTTACTGTTGATGTTGAAGCTTTTTCATGGAAAGTCTCTTGACTTGGTAATTTAGGTGCTTGTTTTCATTGCAAAAGAAATGGACATGCAAGAAAGGATTATCCAGACTTATTTAGAACGCAAACTGCTAACTTTGTGATTTCTAAAGATAATGCTAATAAAGTTTTTAGTTCTGAAACAGAGAAACCTCGACTCAATCCTCAAGTAACTCTGATAGCATTCCATGGATAGATAAGCCTTTGGAAAATGATAAAAATAAACATTATAATGCTGTCTTAGAAAAGGAAATTGATACTATTGTCAACCCTCTTTATGATACTGAGCTAACTCCTACTAATGATCTCATTTCTAGTTCTAAGATCATCCCAATTGGTTCTACCTAGTTAAAATCTATTATTTGTCCAAAAGATAGTGTTGCTCCAATGCCTTTGGTTGAAACCCCCATTAAGCTTAATGCTCAGCAACTTGGTCTTAATTCTCTAGCTAAGAGGGCAGAGCTGGTTAAGAATGCCAATCACTCTTTGACTGATAAGAATATGCAGTTGAATGGTTCAAAGTCTTCAAGGATGGAAATTTCTCCAGATAAGAAACCAAGCCCCCTTTTGTTGAAGTCACCAATAAAAGAAATAAGAAAAGAAAAGGCAATGATAATCAGGTATTAACCAATTCTAATGGTTACAAAAATAGACAAGGAGATATCACTGATTGCTTTAACAGATTGTATAACAATGGTAAGAACAACCCTAAAAATCATGAACATAATCAACCTCCATAGCTGGAATGTTAGAGGGTTGGAGATGAATGATAAAAATACATTGTTAGAAGATGGTGCAGTAATCTTATACAAAAAGATTTTATTTGTTTACAAGAAATTAAAGTAGTTGGATTTCTGGCTCACACTATTTTAAAAATGCTTTGAGATCGTGCTACTGCATTCTACTCCAACCATGATAGAGGGAGGGGGGGAGTTGCTATTCTCGTGACACCTAATTGAGTGGATTATATAGCTAGTAGAGGTGTTTCTCCTCGTAATAGGGCATTGTGGATTGTATTCAGTAAAGGTGGTCACAGCTTTGGGTTGTGTAACTTCTATGCACCTAATGACTATAGAGACAGAGCAGCACTATGGGAATGGACTTTAAATAATTTGCCTAATACTAGGTGGATCTTTATTGGTGACTTTAATATGGCGGAACATAGGCAGGAAAAAATTGGAGGTAAATCTTTCAGTTGCAAAGGCAATGAATTGTTCTTCTGGAATAAATTTAAGAGGAAATTTAATGTGTTAGATCCTCTAGAAGATAGAAAATCAGAATTTCAGGATATATGGTATACTTGGTGTAATAATCAAAAGGGATCTCAAAGGGTTTATTGTAGATTGGATAGAATTTATGCAAACTCTTCTCTTCTCTGTTTTTACTCTAATCCTAGGCATTCACCCATCACAGATACTCCAGCTTCTCTCTCTAACCATTCCCCTATCTCTGCAAAGATTGGATTGCAAGATGAGACTCCAGCTTCTAGGGTGAAGGTTAACAAGCCATTTAAACTTAATCTTTCTCTTCTTAAAGACCAGGATAATATTAGTGCTCTCAGGCAGGTCACTGATATTTATAAACTGGTTAGGGGTGATGTTCAATCAAGAGAATTGTTGGAAGGATCAGTTGATGTTTGGCAAAAAAAAATTCCAAATTATTGGTTAAAAAAATAGTATGGATTTAAATGCTGAAGAAACTAGGGCACAAACTAATCTTAATCTGATGGAGAAAGATCTCCAAATCAGAATTCAAGATTTGGAGTTAGGAGCTGATTTGATTAAGACCAAACATTCTTTGAGGAAGATCCAAAGGCAAAGAGCTAGATCCAAATTGAATTGGAATCGGGAAGGTGATAGGGGGTCTAAATATTTCTTCAATATTATTAAGGCAAAGGATAAAAGGGAGCTCATTGAACACATTCACTTTAATGGTGAAAAATCTTCGGACCCAAAGCAAATTCAATCAGCTTTCTTTGAGTATTATTCTCAGCTCTTTTCATCTCAGCTGTCTGATGCTAATTATGAGGCACTTGATAAATGTCTTCAACTAACTCCCGTAAAAAGTGTCAGAAGAAGATGGCAACAGACTAAATAGTCCTATTGCTTTGGAAGAAGTTAAATGGGCCCTTAACTTTAGCCAATGATAAATCACCAAGATGTGATGGTCTTCCTGTTGAGTTCTACAAAACTAACATAGATTGGATTTCCAGTAATTTGTTGGCACTTTATGAAGACTAATTCAGTAGAGGATCCCTAGGCAAAAGCATTAATAAAGGCATGATCAAATTGATCCCAAAGAATGGTGATAGAGCTGAATTGAAAAATTGGAGGCCAATAACATTATTGAACATCTCCTATAAGATAATTGCTAAATTGTTAGCTAAAAGAATCGAGGACTTGCTTAATAGGCTTATCTCAGTTACACAAACAGGTTTCATTAAGGGCAGGTATTTATTGGAAAATTTAATAACTAGTTGGGAAGCAATGCATTGGGCTAAGAAGAGCAAGTAGAATGTGGCTGTGTTATTACTTGATTTTGAAAAAACCTATGATAGAATCGAATGGCTGATTGGTATTGGGATGTTGCAAGCTTTTGGATTTCCTGAGTATCTTTGCAGATGGGTAAAAGTGTTGTTCAAGGACTCTTCCACTATCATAGATGTGAATGGCAATCTTTCCAACCCTATTCCTCTTGGGAGATCAATTAGACAAGGTTGTCCCATTGCCCCTTCCTCATTTGTGATTGCTGTTGATGCTCTATTTTATTTTCTCAGAGCTCCCTCCCTTGGTCCTCCTGTTAAAGGTCTTCTCCTTCCTAATAATGATACTCTTCTCAATTCTCAGTTTGCTGATGACACTTCTTTGTTCCTGGAACTAGAGGAGATGAATTTTCCTAACACCTTGGATAGACTTGAATTCTTCTGTTTAGCCTCAGGTGCCAAAATTGCTCAAATCTTCAGTTCTAGATTGGTCTGAATCTCCTCCTAATTGGGTTTAGTTGATGTCTTGGCAATGGAAAGGTCCTAATGAGATTGTCAGATACCTTGGTATCCCTTTTGTTGTTAATCCTTCTACTAAAGATATGTGGGAGTGGGTCTTTGATAAAATTCAAAAGAAACATGTTAAATGGCAGACTCACTATCTCTCTTTGGCAGGAAGGATACAAGTTGTGCAAAAAGTTCTATCATCTCATCATCTTTACTTTACCTCTACTTGGTTAATGACTAATCAACAAATGGATAAAATTGAAAGGATATTGAGGGATTTTCTATGGTCAGATGGGATGGGAAACAAAAAGAGACACTGTGTAAATTGGCAATGGTGCTGTAAACCCAAGGAATATGGTGGACTGGGTTTGACAGACCTAAAAAAACATGCTATTGCTCTTACTTCTAAGAGGGTTCTTAAGGCCATTTATGGTAAGGAACCTTGGAAAGTCCTAATCAGAAATAAAATTCAATGTTCTATCATCTCTAAAGGTAAAAGTTGGATGAGCATTCCATTCTGTGATTTGCTTTTAGGTGACTTCATGATCAAGGTCTTTGGTTCTAATGTTTTTACTACCCTCTGGTAGGCTTGGACCCATTCAAGGATACTCTTACCAGTTAGAGGTGTTGTTGGCTCTTCCCCATCTTATGTTGTCACAGATAGATCAATTTGGTGGGGACTGTACCTAAATGGAAAACCTTTGGCACTTACACAAAGTTGCTCAGCAAAACATTGAAATGTGTTGGGAGTGACTTTAATCAATAACTTAATGATTGATAATCGAATGGGTACTTGGGATGAACTTAGAACTAGATATGGTATCACACAGACTCGGAAGAAAACTTATATATTAATTTGCAAAGCACTTGGTACATGTAACTTCTCCAAGACTATTGACTCGAGCAGTTTTTTCAAACAACTGTTGTGGAAGGATGGAACAATGTTTAATGAAGTAATAGTGAAGCAATTATACAATATGCTTGTGTCTGATCCTGAAATTTTTCAAAGAGTGATCCAAGGGTCGGGATTGTGTTCTCCCATTTCTAAATGGTCTTTCTTTTTCAGTACTTATGGCAGTCAAAAGTGGAACCCAAAAAAGTTTGTTTTAAATGGTTGTTATTGCTCAAAAAACTTGCTTTAGGATCTAACTTGGAGTCTTTAGGTCATACTCCTGGACATTGCAAAGTTTGTGATACTGTTCAGTCTTTTGAACATGTTTTCTTTCAATGTGATTTTGTTGTTATGATTTGGTCAATCCTATTGTTTGGAGTTCAAAACCAGGTCTTTCCTGGAGTGAAATCTTTGCTGGTTATGTTGATGCTTTTGACTCTAAGCTTAATTCTTTTTGCTCTGTTCTTACATGTGAGATTTTATGGTTCCTTTGCAAAACGAGAAATGAAGAGGTCTTTCAACAAAAGGATAGAGAACTTACTGAGTTTTCTTGTAAACTCGCATTTTTCCATTATGTCTCAGGTGTCACTTTCTTTGGAAATGTCTATGGTTCAATTTATGACACTGGTCAAGGATGGAATGCTACTTATTCATAAAGACAAGGTCAAGGCTTTCACGTACCTTGATCAGTTCAAGGATATGATGGACCCGAATGACATTAAACAAATTGAAAGAATGATGGAGGATCTGCACATTTCCACTAGTACCCAGCAGGCTACTCCAAATGTGTCTATTGGTGAAAAGGTTCAGCTGACAAACAATTTTGTTCTAGCAAGATGGAATGATGAATTGGTCGATGCAGCTTTCTTGCAAGCTCTGGATTCTAATGATGGATGGGACCCAAATATAAATCAATAGCATGTTTAATTTTGATAATCAGCACTATGTACAGTTTTTTTGATAATCAGCACAATGTAAATCTTTTGGATATGCAGTAATTCTGACTCTGTCTGATACTTACTCAAGTGAAAGTGAAACAAATGGGTTGACTACCCTGTAAGTCATGATTGATGGTGATATGGTAGCATTAAAAGTGTGATACTCCGGTATCTTATGCTTAACAGTTAATGATGAACCTGATGTATTAAGTTTTTACTCTATTCTAATATAAAACTAATTTTTCAAGTACTAATACTATATGTATTGTGTCAGCATTGCTTCCCCATCATCCCCCTCGCATTCCCAAACTTAGGTCCCAAGTACCCCTATCTCTTAAATGTGTCCACCCATCCCCCCAAGAAAACATCACCAAATAGGGTGGAACACTGATAAATATCCACTTGCACAGTTGTAAGCAATGCTAATTCTTCCATTGTTTACGAACATGACTGCCACCATAAAGTTAATGCTAATGATGAACCTGATGTATTAAGTTTTTACTCTATTCTAATATAAAACTAATTTTTCAAGTACTAATACTATATGTATTGTGTCAGCATTGCTTCCCCATCATCCCCCTCGCATTCCCAAACTTAGGTCCCAAGTACCCCTATCTCTTAAATGTGTCCACCCATCCCCCCAAGAAAACATCACCAAATAGGGTGGAACACTGATAAATATCCACTTGCACAGTTGTAAGCAATGCTAATTCTTCCATTGTTTACGAACATGACTGCCACCATAAAGTTAATAGGCAATTCGAATTTCTTATATAGTAATATCAACATTGTTTTTTCAGTGGTACTTTTTGATATATAGACTCAAAATCCGTTTCTTGTTTTGTATCAAAAAACTCTCTCCTTCTCCAATGGACCTTTCAAATTCCCAATGACAAGCATCCTGCTCCCAAAGTACCTTGAGTAGTTGGTGGCATGAGCCTTTAATAACCAAAATAGTGTTCATGATGTTCCAAGAAGTCCCCTTTTGGGGGTATGGGAAAATAAGGAAACAGAAAATGGGGGGGTGCCATGTCCCCTTTTGTGGGTATGGAAAAATAAGGAAACTGAAAATGGGGATGCCATGTAGAATTAATACTTAACTAGAAAAATAGCAATAGTACTGGACCAAGGGCAACAGCATGGTAAGTATAGAGAAACAATATTTGGGGATGCATTCGACAGGACATAGGACTACTTTGGCAACAGACTTTATAATGTATCAACAACATCTCAGTTCTTTCC
This sequence comes from Cupressus sempervirens, assembly GCA_028749045.1. Classification (NCBI taxonomy): domain Eukaryota; kingdom Viridiplantae; phylum Streptophyta; class Pinopsida; order Cupressales; family Cupressaceae; genus Cupressus; species Cupressus sempervirens. The sequence continues at coordinate 477,814,155 of CM053786.1, forward strand.
TGAAAATCTATGATACACAAGGACATTGAAGAGCACACGATTATACCGAGGGGGGTGAATCAGTATAATAACAACTTTTGCAATTTAAAACTTTTGTCCACACAATAACTTCAAATATTCAAATAAACAATTATACGCATGAACATAATAACACAATATTTACGTGGAAACGCAATGCAGGAGAAAAACACGACAAATACTTGCTTTATATATAAACTTGTTCTTTTACAAAGTTTTGTAGGTTCCAACCCACTAGAAGCTCCAACCCCTACATTTATGAACACTGACTCACTAGAAGCTCCAACTCACACACTTAATAGACAACAACCTACTGGAAGCACCAACTCTCCACTGATGTCTTCGTGAGCACCAACCCACTGCACACAAACTGTTCTTCCACCTTGATAATATCGCTTGCTCAAGTGATGATGGACACTTCCTTATCTCTTCTTTTGATTAGCTATATTCATTTCTTTAAATCTGTACGCATTAACCTCTTATTTCTTGCTTCTCATTTTATTATATATATTATCTATGGATATTCTTTGTTTATTTATTCCTTTTCTTGAATTAAAATATAATAGATATAAATCTGCATACATATATGTTTTTATATTCTGCTCCCCTTTAATGTTTCTTCATTTTAAATCTTCTCCCCTCATACTTCACCACACTTCTTTCTTACTTCTACATATGCACCTTTATGTTCTTTCTTCTCTCTTCTCTACACCACACTACTCTTCCTTTTCACTTGTTTATCTCACACTGTCTTTCAAACACAAAACTCCATATTTATATATTCGGGTTACTTTTTAAAAGTCATAACTGTTTTACCAACAGTTACAACTTTAAGAGGCAAGAGCCTACAACACACCAGTGATTGTGAGCCTCTTATCTGGGAGGTCTTGGGTTCAAGTCTACACGAGCTTAATAAATATTAATAATAATTAATCACAACACATAATAATTAATCTTGGCTTCGGCCAAAAAAAAATAGTTACAACTTTAAGATAGGCTTATGCCTCTTCTTAACTAATATTTTTCCACAAAGACAAATCTTTTGTTTGGATCACTCTTTTTCAAAATCGTATTTGTATTCTCTTATTTTTATTCCTGTTGTGTTATTGCTGAAAACAAATTATACTATACTTTTGAGAGTCAATGGTTTTTATCTCCTTCAGTCACTTATCGCAACCTTCACTCCTTAGTTAATATTTGATGCCATTCGAGTTTATGATCCCATTGCTTATATTTCCATCGATGTTTATTAGTGCTGCTTTCTTGGGATTTATTTCATTCTGGTTCAATGAATCTCATGGTTCTGATATCGCAGCTGTTAAATATTTACTCATTGATCATATTGAATTCTTCTACTTACCCAGCATGTATCGGAGATCTTTTAATATTTCTTTTCTTAAATTTTGTGCTTGTCATTTCGTTATTTGATTTCTTTTTAACACCGTTTGAACTTCTGCTAAACTCTCCACACAAATATGCAAGGTCTTGATCAATGTTCATATTAGACTAATGGTCTTTTATACATTGCCCAATCTCTGACATTATCAACATGTATTGGCTGCTGTGTATGGTTGTTCATTGAGTTTTGCGATGCACATTAGAGGAACACTGCATGGGTTGCATGTTTTATATTTGCATTATACATATTTTCCTGACCACAAACTGGTGAAAACATATTAGGATAATTGGATGTATCGCCTTGCACATAATACTGCTGATGTACACTGTAATATACCCTCTTTGAGATAAAATATAATAACAATAAATAGAAATAAATTATAAATTAGTTTATTGCTAAATAAACTATATCATTACATGATGAAAGAAAATAAGAAATTATTAATATAATTCCTATATAAGAAACTCATTTTTATTTCATGAAGTATCCTAAATAAAAAGGAATCCATATATATTTGAAATCTTATCTTAGAAAATTATCAATATTAATGAAAAAATAATAATAAAAGAAATCAAGATGATAATAATAATAAACCTATAACTAAATCTATCTAATAACATATTACTATCCCATTATAATCATTGTAGATATTTTATTCTATCCTTGACATAAACTAATAGTTTCTAATTCCAAAGGATGCGACTGGGCAATACACACATATATATATACATAAGTTTGGAACCAAGCAAGGATACGGAGGAAGGAGAAACGAATTGAAAAAAGAAACATTCATTATGTAGCAAAGATAGTAATTTCGGAAGAGTCATATTATTTTCTTATCTCTTAGCAACTTGGATAGGAGATTTACTCCATCGCAGACCAAACCAACACACAAACACGACATCCATATCATAGACGGAAGCAAGAATTGTGCAAGAGAAGATTCACATAGTGTCTGAAGCACCTACAAATCACCATTCACAGGAGACAAAGCTAATATCGAGTACATAACAGACATGTTCAACACAAACTAAAGAATGAGCAAACAACTCTCAAACACTATCATCACGTAAGAATAGAAGATAGTGGAATCTAAAGGTTAATACAGGGGACAGAGATGTATAAGATTCAGTCTAGGGAACAACAATCAACACATAGTCAAATTGGAGAGAATAAGCAACATAATAGAATCAACATTTGGTGCAATATGCGTAGAGGAGTATTTAGAAAGAAGAGTAAAATATATGGCAGTGACTAAGGAAGTAAGATTGATAACATCAGGAAAAGAAAGGATAAGAAGAGAGTAGTGTGAACGTAACAACAACAACCCTTTTATAACATATACTATAAAGTGATCAAGCCAAGAAGTACATTGCTAAAACTTTATCGCTATTGTGATAATAAACTACTTAGAGATTTAGAGAATATATGGAAGAAACGGAAATTAACAGCAACACAATAGCTAGAGGATAAAGTGAAACTAAAGGCATAAAGGAATTTTATAGTTCCTATAAAGACCAAGTTAATCTTGGTAGAGGGCATCTATTATGAATGTTAGGTTCACTAATAGAGAATTCGTAGAGTAAGAAGGTATTCATTTTGAATGTTGAGTTTCTCTAAAGGAGAACTCCAAGATCAAGAGGGCATTCATTATGAATGTCGAGATTCTGAACAAAATCGAGAAAGAGATTTTAGAGAATCTCTTAGAGATATTAGAGGGCATTCAGGAATGAATGTCACGATCAAAGTCCCAAAGAGAGATTTTAGAGAATATCTTAGAGACATTAGAGGGCATTCAGGAATGAATGTCGGGATCAGAGTCCTAGAGAGAGATTTTAGAGAATCTCTTAGAGACATTAGAGGGCATTCAGAAATGAATGTCGGGATTAGAGTCCTAGAGAGAGATTTTAGAGAATCTCTTAAAAACAATATATATTGTAGTGGTCTAACATATGCATATGTCAGAGATAGAGACTTGGTAGAGGTGGAATCTCTACCAAGAATTGTTACCAAAGATCCCGAAAAGGCCTAAGGGAGAAGCTCTTTCTATGACAATTACCTAATCGAGACGTAGTTCTCACCAGAGGGTTAGGTGATTGGAGAAAGGATCTCCCCCGAAGAATTAGGAAGGATAGCTTGGGTAGTATTTAGATTAGTATTTATTTAAATCTAATGTTGCTAATATGTTTTACATACAATTTTCGATATTGTACTGAGAAATGGTTACAGGTTACAGTTTTCGAACCTAAGCGAAAATCGGGAACATTACAGTGGTATCAGAGCAATGATCTTGCCATCCTGTAGGGTAAAGATGAATTGATCAATCCATCTAAGCTTTGGATAAATCATAAAAGAAATCCATCATATATTTAGCAACTTGATTAGTATATAAATCAAATTGAACCACTCATAACATTCATTCAATTTATCTTCAACTCTTGATTACATCAATTAATTCAAACTTAGAGATGGAATGAAGCGATCTTTGATGAGACCTAATAAAGAAAATGAAAATAGTAATTGCTTGAGGACAAGCAATTTTGGGAGGGTAGGACTGTAATACACCCTCTTTGAGATAAAATATAATAACAATAAATAGAAATAAATTATAAAATAGTTTATTGCTAAATAAACTATATCATTACATGATGAAAGAAAATAAGAAATTATTAATATATTTCCTATATAAGAAACTCATATTTATTTCATAAAGTATCTTAAATAAAAAAGAATCCATATATATTTGAAATCTTATCTTAGAAAATTATAAATATTAATGAAAAAATAATAATAAAAGAAATCAAGATAATAATAATAATAATAAACCTATAACTAAATCTATCTAATAACATATTACTATCCCATTATAATCATTGCAAATATTATTATATCCTTGACATAAACTAATAGTTTCTAATTCCAAAGGACGCGACTGGGCAATACACACGTATATATATATGGGCATAAGTTTGGAACCAAGCAAGGATACGGAGGAAGGAGAAACGAATTAAAAAAAGAAACATTCATTATGTAGCAGAGATAGTAATTTCGGAAGAGTCATATTATTTTCTTATCTCTTAGCAACGTGGATGGGAGATTTACTCCATCGCAAACCAAACCAACACACAAACACGACATCCATATCATAGACGAAAGCAAGAATTGTGCAGGAGAAGATTCGCATAGTGTCTGAAGCACCTACAAATCACCACTCATAGGAGACAAAGCTAATATCGAGTACATAACAGACATGTTCAACACAAACTAAAGAATAAGCAAACAACTCTCAAACACTATCATCACATAAGAATAGAAGATAGTGGAATCTGAAGTTTAATACGGGCGACAGAGATGTATAAGATTTAGTCTAGGGAACAACAATCAACACACAGTCAAATTGGAGAGAATAAGCAACATAATAAAATCAACATTTGGTGCAGTATGTGTAGAGGAGTATTTAGAAAGAAGAGTAAAATATATGACAGTGACTGAGGAAGTAAGATTGATAACATCGGGAAAAGAAAGGATAAGAAGAGAGTAGTGTGAACGTAACAACAACAACCCTTTTATAACATATACTATAAAGTAATCAAGCCAAGAAGTACATTGCCAAAACTTTATCACTATTGTGATAACAAACTAGTTAGAGATTTAGAGAATATATGGAAGAAACGGAAATTAAAAGCAACACAATAGCTAGAGGGTAAAGTGAAACTAAAGGCATAAAGGAATTTTATAGTTCCTATAAAGACCAAGTTAATCTTGGTAGAGGGCATCTATTATAGATGTCAGGTTCACTAATAGAGAACTCGTAGAGTAAGAAGGTATTCATTTTGAATGTCGAGTTTCTCTAGAGGAGAACTCCAAGATCAAGAGGGCATTCATTATGAATGTCGAGATTCTAAACAGAATCGAGAAAGATTTTAGAGAATCTCTTAGAGATATTAGAGGGCATTCAGGAATGAATGTCGGGATTAGAGTCCCAGAGAGAGATTTTAGAGAATCTCTTAGAGACATTAGAGGGCATTCAGGAATGAATGTCAAGATCAGAGTCCCAGAGAGAGATTTTAGAGAATCAATTAGAGACATTAGAGGGCATTCAGAAATGAATGTCGGATCAGAGTCCTACAGAGAGATTTTAGAGAATCTCTTAGAAACAATATATATTGTAGTGGTCTAACATATGCATATGTCAAAGATAGAGACTTGGTAGAGGTGGAATCTCTACCAAGTATTGTTACCAAAGATCCCAAAGAGGCCTAAGGGAGAAGCTCTTTCTATGACAATTACTTGATCGAGACATAGTTCTCACCAGAGGGTTAGGTGATTGGAGAAAGGATCTCCCCTGAAGAATTAGGAAGGATGGCTTGGGTAGTATTTAGATTAGTATTTATTTAAATCTAATGTTGCTAATATGTTTTACGTACAATTTTTGATATTGTACTGAGAAATGGTTGCAGGTTACAGCTTTCGAACCTAAGCAGAAATCTGGGACATTACATACAGAAGATCTCAATGGCACTATTCTGTTGGCTATACTTCATTGATGCTTCCAGAATACTCCCCATTCGCAAGTGATGCTTCCATATAGACTTCAGCATTTTACCCTTCCAGCTCTTCATCTGACATCATCGTGGCGTCCTCTAACTGTCGGCTACCAAACACTCATTGTTTTTTTTAAACAATTGTTTTTTTTCAAACAATGATGACAGTGACAAAATTTTATTTTTCATCATTATCAGAATCATAGTTATCGTTCCATCTTTTATTCATCATGGCTTCCATTTATCAGACCTTCCTACACATCTTGAGCCATGAATATGCTACCTATCTGTGTATATAGTCGATGATTCATCTACACATAGTTTGCTGAATTATAGAAGAGTATCAATATTGACATGGCTTCTTGTTAACTTGTCTCTGAAAGTTTCGTTGTTGCAATTTTATTTATTGAATATTATTATCTTTATTACTGCCTCTGATCCATTTTCCCTTACGTTGCTGTTTAAACACTTCTGCTTATTGTATTGGATTGCTGTAGTCATTACCACTAAGCACTTCCTTTTATTCTTTTGTCATTAGTCTCCCTTTAAAGCTTAGCCGCTATTTGTCTTCTTTTGAGTCTTTATCAACTGTCACTGTATAATCAATGTGAATAATATTCTTAATGAATCAAACTACATAGTGCTATTGACATCAATGGTAATTATTTCTATCAATCTCCTTGAACATGTTTGGCATCGATGACATTATTTCCATCAGAAATGTCCTGAATGCCACTCTGCATTACAGCTTATAACTTCAAATTTCTACAGATAATAATTAAATCAACAGTCGTGACTATATTGTGCTTCGGAGTAAAAAATAACAAGTGGAATTATATATACTTAAAAATTACAGCCAACTCTTTATCATTCTACAATAATACTGTAATGTCCCAAATAGGACTTTACTTAATTTGTCCAATTATTCTCAATTAGACCTTGAGCTGCACTTAGGAATGGAAACTTCTATTGCTTTCTCATAGATTACTTTGCAGTCTCATGGAATGTTATATACAATGTTTGTCAACAATATTAGTTATATTATATTATTTTATATTTTCATGTGATTAATGCTAGTTATTCCTTCTATGATCCCTACTCATAGAACGTCTTTTTCGTCGATCATTTATCTGTTCCAGTCTACGTGCCAATCACTACTCCATGAGCAAGTAAGCTCGCTGCTTTATATTGTCCCACTAATTTTATTGCGCTCATATGTATTCTTATACAGCCACATCAGATCCACTAGTAACTTAATAATATTGTAACCTCTGCTGCAATGCACACACTTTACTTTCCCACATCAACAACCTGCCGTATTGTATTTTCTTTATGTACTATTTTCCTATATGATTGTAGGTACTTCCAATAGAGATTTCTGAACAATAATGTTCGAATGATATTCGACTTTTCTATAGTGAAATCACTGTTTTCTATTTGCATACACTACTCCTTTAATATATTTCCCGTTGTGATGTTTGATGTTGCTTCTTCTCACTTGCAATGATACTTTTGTTTGCTATGATTTTTCAATATGTTAGACATAAGATTATATTCCTGTTCTTTTATTTCAGCAATTCATCTTTAGGCATCATCTGTAGTTCTCCCATGTAATATATAATTTCTCCATCTCTGTCATCACTATACTTTCTGGAATGCAACCCTGGATGTATCAAACTGAAATTGTCTGGGCATGGGTCTTTATTGCATGAGTTAATTTCGTCTCTGCCAACTCTCCTTTCTTCTTTTCAAATGATTGTAATAGTTGGTATTGATTCAATATTCTCTTTTTCTTGTTGTTGCATCTTCCTCTGCATAGATTCTCTTCCTGCATATCTCTATCTGCGTTTGATGATATAGTTGTCCAGCTTATTTCTATAGCTGACTGGACCCAACCCTTGCAATTCAGTTTGCTAGTATTTCAATGGCTGGGCCATATCACATGTGAGTGTATAATCATTCCAATCTTGTGCACATAGTATGAGTTACTAAATAGATAGCTGTGATGAAAGCCTTAATCTTCAAATGGTGCTTCAGTGTTTGCTGCATATATGTTATTGCTGCTTTCTTCTCCAATTATATGCGCTGGTGTCTTTACAAAATAATTAATCTTTCTGTCTATCATACTCCCCCTCCTCCCCAAAAGTTCCACTAATGTTTTATATAACTTTCCTAAACAGTCGTGACTGTTCTTTAAGTCACAAATAATATAGATTATTTATTAATATAACTATAACATGTAAATAACTTAAGAGTTCTGGTTTCTGGGTTCGATTGTGTGCAGTTTTTTTAATCATCAACGTTTCGGATCATACTACATGATCCATCATCAGTTTTTTTTGTTCTTCTTGTTCTCTAGCATCCTGATGATGGATCATGTAGTATGATCCGAAACGTTGATGATTAAAAAAACTGCACACAATCGAACCCAGAAACCAGAACTCTTATGCATGGATTGTGGAAATCTCATTGATCTGATGTAAATAACTTGATTATTAATTAATATTAATTTATTTATTGATAATATTATTTAATAACATGTTTTCATTTATAATAATAACTTAGAAATAATCATATATTTGATGTTCTTATTAGTGTAATATATTATATTATTATAATAATATAATATATAATGACTTAATTATGTTTTATATCTTATCTTTTTTCTTATTATTTTTACTATATAATTTATTCCTTATTTTATTTTATCAATTTATTTATTAAATTCTACTTTAAGAAATTAGGGGACATGACAAATACTTGAGGCAATTCATCAATAAATCAATTTAAGCCTAAATTCTTAACAATATAAAAGGTAAAATCTTTGAATATGCCGTTTTGTCAAAGCAAGCATAGTTTCTAAGCTTGTTGGATCCTCTCACAAATTGGTCCATTGTATTATTATCTCCAAAACATATATGCATTTGTAGAAATGAACATTCTCAATTTTCTAGCACATGAATTATAGTAGAATGATGTTCATGAAAGCTTCTGTATTTGATTGTGTTAAGTTTATGTCATTGATGTCAACGGTTGCTCAAGTGTTGGCATTCTTTTGTGACTGGAATTTTCATAACCTTGTTATTTACCATGTGTTACTGAAATTGGAGATGCTGGCACCTTGATCCAGATCATGATTGAAATTGTTTTATCTACCAAACCTGAACGTGCTTTTTGCCCAGTCAGCTCTGAACCTAAGTTACTGATTCTGCTTCTAATGCTGGTGTGGGTGCGGGATTCTGATGCGCGGATGCGCAATTTTTATTTTTATTTTATTTTGGATGTGTTTGGGTGCATGTGCGTGTGTGTGTGCGTGTGTGTGTGTGTGTCGAGAGAGAGAGAGAAAGAGAGAGATTTATATATGCAAAGAAATGTACAAAAAAAAAAACCATTCCATAGCATGATAATTCACCAATGAGAACCTCTCAATTGCCATTGCACAAAATCTGTATTGCATAGTAAATTATTGCTAAGGAGACTTATATTTAAGGATAACTTGATCTCCTTTTTCTGTTTAAGCCTTCACTAATAATTTACAAAATATGTATTAATTGCCAGTTCTGACTCTAGTTCAAATATATGGTTCAGATTTGGGGGTTCAATTACTGCTGAGAAGAATTCTTTTTAAGGCAAATTAGATCTATTTCTCTGTTTAAGCCTTCAATAATAATTATAAAAATGCTTTAAACATACACACATTTACTAATAATTAGTTTGGGTTGTAACTGAATGTTCATACAGACATTCCTTTTTATAAGTTGCAACCATGGTTTGAGGTTTCTTATAAAGCATACTATCCATATTAATAGATCAAATCATCCAAATAAACCAGCCTGTTGGACACACACAAGTGTATGTAGTGCTAATAGAGGTTTGAGTTTTGAACAGTTACTAAAATTTTAATGTCCTTACTTTAGCATGTCCTGGGCGCACCAGTGCACCACCCAAAAGCACCAGCACCTGTACCTGGCAATTTCCCAGGCGCACTGGTAACTAAGCTCTGAATGTGTATTTCTGTCCTGTTAAAGCGCGAGTGCCATCTGTATCTAAATGGGGTTTGAAATTAGATGAATACATCATCCCTCAACATACATGTGTCATAATAATACTACTACGTTGACTAGTTCTGATGTGGGAAGGCTAAGTTAAGGTATCTTCAGGGATGTCACCATAATCGTCAGTCTGGGGGAGAATGTTCATCAGATTTGTTATGAGCACAATGTGCTCTGCATTCTATACCTGTGTCAGATACGTTATGAGCAGAAACGGGCTGCTAGTGGCAGGTGTCTCATAATAGCCATGCAAAGCAACAGACATTATCAATTCTTCCGGACCTGCAAAAGGTTCTTTTTGCTGCCCATGCCTCGTTGTAAATCTGGTGTTTGCTGTCAGATGTAACGTCTCCTAAATAGTATCGCCGTTTTTTATATGGTTTAATACACAGACCATGGCGTAATGTTGATATGAACACATGTGCCTTGCTCAGAATATTATTCTTTGTAAAGATTATTTGCAGAAGCGTCATAAGAACCTGATACTATGAACACTATAATAAAAAACCTGATAAGATTCCTCTGAACGGGAAGCTGGGGGTTTGACAGATTAGAAAATTGCCAATTATGGCAACAGTTTTTTGGTTGGAAAATGGAACAGACGTTTTCTTTTGGAATGATTAGAAAAAAGTTTAAAACAAAAGAGAGGAATTGGAGACGCAGGGATGAAAAAAGATATGTTCACTAAGTCTCTGTTAAGTGATACTGAAAAGATTTTTGTTTTTGGTAACGGACTGTGTTAAGATAGTTCTTTGAAGTGCTACTACAGTGACAGTGAGGTGGTAAAAAATGTGTGTATTGTACCTGCTACAGGAACGATGAAATCATGCAGTTAGAGCCCGATTGATAAGTCTGAAAATGGTGTGTATGTAAAAAGGGTGCTGTGCTGGGAGTGGCTAAATTTTTTGTATGTCAAAGCATTTTTGGAATACATTAAAAAATACACAGTGATAAGATAGTGTACAGTGCAGCTGTAAAGGATTTAAAAGCTGAAGAAGTGTCGACATTATAAAAGCAGATAGGCCTGTGATTGCAAAAGGCAGAGAACATACACACAGGTCAATCTTCTTTGACAAATAGGCCTTCTTATTTCATCAAGAGTCTTGATATGTTTTAAGGGCTCACTTATCACTGATTGGACACGAAGCCTGCAAGCCAGTTCTGTACATCTTTGCAATGGTCTAATATGCTGGGTAGGAGCCCTCTGAAGGTTGCAGCCTTCGTTTGAAAAGGTTGAAGCCAATATCGTATGCAAGAGTCCCAAAGAGTTGTAGCTCTGGTTGTACTGGGTTGTAGCCCAATTCTTGGAGAGTAGTGATACCGTGGATTTTACCCAAAGGGTTTCCGCAAGACAAACTTCTGTGTTCTTGTCTTCCATGCTTTCTTTTGACTTGCTTACTGTTTTAAAAGTTTTAAAATACTGATTCACCCCCTCCCCCTGTCAGTATTTTTGTGTTTTTGTAGACTTTTCTTCTCCTTACCCTCTAGCATCCTAATGATGGATCATGTAGTGTGATCCAAGATGTTGATGATAAAAAAAATCTCTACATAATCAAATCCAGAAGCTTTCACGAACATAGAATATTACATTAAGGGGTAAAATGTTTTAGTGACAATTTTTTGTGGAAATATTCATATGTTTAGGCAACAATTGTGTGACAGAAACATTCTCACTAGAATTTATATGCAAATGGTAGAGTGGTTGGGCAAGATTCCTTCATCCGATGAATTTAGCAAATTCATCACATAACAGGCAATCCATTTTACTCAAGAAATTATATTTCAGGAATGTCGGTAACAACTATCTTTCTAAAGGAAATTGTGTGGGGCTCTATCACAATAAACACACTTCAAGCTGAGACAATAGGACATCTAATTGCATACTTCCACATAGATAACACTGAATTTGTTTGTGAAATGAAGAATCTTTAGCATTAAAAGTTTGTTATGGAATGCTATTTTATATTTAATGATCCCGTTTGAGCAAAAAATGTACCACGGATGAAGATGTGCAAGTAGATCATGTACTCTGATAGTGTGTTAGTGTTATAGAAGGCTTGCATGACTTTCCTAAACCTATATTATCGTAAAGCCATCAAATTCATCTATGGAGATAGCTATAGGATAGAGAGACTTGGTTCAAACTGTGCATGTCTTCAAGGTAAGGGAAGATCGTAACAGAATCCTGCAGCAGTATAAAAACCTAAACCATACAAAGGGAATGATAACCATACAGTCAAAGGGTGCAATTAGGAGGACATTGCGAGATGGAATAGCCTCTCCAAGAGAAGAATTTTTTAAGAAATTATCTTTAAGAGAAATATGGCGATACCATTTGCATCACTAATTATCCTATTTGTGTATGGAAGCTCCTAGTTGTTTCTCTGTTTTAAATCTATACTGAGTCATTATGTTAGAGTGAATGTTCTTTGTCAACATGAATGTGGCTCGCGACATACATATATTGATGAGACCAAAACTTTAAGATAGACTTTGAAGTAACATTCTTGAACAGAAGCAAGGTAGATATGTGTAATATGTTTATTATCACTTGGTTGAAATAATCATACATTCATTGGATTTTAGATTCAAATGATACCTTGGATTTCAGATTTAGATAAATTCTCTTTCTACTACTTTGCATAACATATTCTAGTCTGTGATGCAATTCCATGTGGTGGTGCAAAGGTTTAAGTGAAAAGTACGTTAAAATAAAATATAATTCTCATACTGATTACATATGGCAACCTGTTATCTCTAATATGCTCCTAAGGATATAAAACCTCTTACTTTGTCTATTTACAGCCACCTGTAGCAAATAGTTGGAACTGTTCCTAGCTCAAACAGCTTGAATCGGAAAATTGCTGTTTAATGTGTGATACAGTACTCTTGAGTCAAAAGTCAGAATTAGAAAGCAGCTGCACCTTATTTTCTGTCTTATCCAGATCTATCATAGCTTTGTCAATCTCTGCTTGCATAGTCGGATCCATGCCAACTAAAGCAGGGGAAATCTTGTCATTGATATTTGCTACAGCCTTTAAAACACCCCTTCCCAGGTATTTGTTTTCATCTCTATCACGTAACTCTACAGCCTCATACCTGTAGGAATGGAATGATAAATCCAACAAAAATACACCAATTACTACAAGTCCTCATTTCTGATGCACTACTGGCTTTAACTTAACTTTCAATCAGCAAAGTGATTATGGACACAAAATAAAAGTAAGAAATCAATTTCAGAGTATAGGTTTGAAACTTTGAATAGTATTCAGAACTTGTGACAAATAATATCAAAAGCATCAGAGCAAAGTTTATATATTAAGGAGCAAGCTAATCTTAAATAAATATAATGATTGATTAAAAATGCCCAAAGAGGAAGGGAACTCAACTAATTGAGTATATCCAAACTTCATATACAGTTTAAATTTTTGAGCTTGAGTTCACAAATACAGAACCTCTGAAAAATGCTTGAAGATGAAACTTGAAACTATAGTGCAAAAATTCTTAACTCGGCAATACTTAACGGACCAAAATTTGTCTCACTTGGAGATTCAGCGAAAAAACACCAACACTTGGCAACTGATTGTGAACTACCCATTTGTGACTGGCAGCTCTCCCACACACAGACAAACAGAAGATGATTAAACACCCACTCACAGTCTGACAGCATGCCCTCAACAGAAGCTCTTGACAGGCTGTGACTGGAAAATGTGCCCAAAAAGGATTGCCACTTTCAGCATTTATCTTGAGCATGTTCAAGGGTATCTTCCCACAGCACAATTCCTACATTTGATGTCCTCTATATAGTGTTTTAACATGCTGCATGCAAAAATCCACTGCAATAACGGATAACTTCATGAAGTCAAGTAAGTTTTCTTGCAAAGTTTTGCCACATATTTGGCAAATAGCCCCCTGATTTTCTGCAAAGAATTGCAGCCAAGTTTTTGGACAAGTGCCTCATAAGCAGTTTTAGATCTTGCAAGGACTGACAAATCAGGTGAGTTATTTGTGAGCTTTTAATCTATACTTGAAACTAGGCCACCACTAAGCATTGCATGCATGCATTAAGAGACTCACTGGGTTTAATTGGAAATCAGAACAAGCAGTTTGCAGAATCTAACAGCAATATTTAGCTAACCATATATCAAAAAACAACTCTGATGTGCAATATGAAGAGTTATGATGTTTTAATATAAAAACAACAGAGCATAAAGTCTAAGAAAACCATTAAAGGTCGGACTTTTGATGATACTTTTCATAACCACAACAACACTTAATTAATTGAAATATCTCCTCAGGTCCTTATAATCAGGTTAATCACCCATAACCAATTGAGCCAAGTGTCTCTTCAGCTTCCAAAACTATCCCCCTTCCCCACCGAATAAAAAAATGGTTAGACAAACACTTGTTTGTTTCATTTTCATTATGTCGGGGAGTAATATGTTTTCTGAAATCTCTAGTGTGAGTATGGTCCACTTGTCCTTGTACCTTGCATTGCATCAAAAAATTGATCTAAGGTTTCATTGGTGCTCATGCATGTATATCTATGAATTCTAAAGAGTTACAGTTTCGTACCAAAACCTAAGGCCAGGGATTGTCAATATATGTGATGGGCGGGAATTCTGATTAAATAGTAGCAGAAACAACAAATTCTTATGACAGACAAGCTCACCTTCAACTTTAGGCTGTGCAAAGCCAAAGGGGGTATTCCCCAAGGTCTCCATGAGAAAAACCAATTCAAGAGAAATAAGCATTTAAACTGAACGCCCTAAAGAAGCCACACGTCTTCGTATGATCCCCATAAAATTTCACAAAGTTTGTGCCAGCATTGGCTACATACAGACTTATAAGACCTCAAATATGCAGATGGTAACTTACTCTTTCTATGTAACAAAAATAGCATCAGTATTATTTTGCAACTAATGAATTCACTTAGTATCGCATACACATGGAACAGGAGGAAGGAACCTACTAGCATGAACAGTAGAAATCATCAGTTTCAGGACAGCATAAAATGCACCATGAGTTGCATCACTGGATCATACCAGCTTACAACTAACAAACGAGAGTTGAAATGAAATATGTTGGGTCATTCACCTCCTAAACTAGTGTCTACTCCATTGGGCAACAATATTATAGCTAGGAAAGAGGATGGAGGCATGCCTGCAAATCAGCAATCCACAAGAACTCATAGAATAAGGACACCTGGAGTTGGAGTAATTAGGCAATCAACTCAATAATTAATTAATCAATCATTAATTACTTCGCTCCCTTACTTTATTATACTTAAAACTAGGAGTATTTTTGTATTATTAAATTGAGCTAATTATAGGTCATTTAGTCTCACAGAATAGGATAAGGATGGGTGTCATGATTATCCTCGCACAGAATTTATCTTTGAGCTTTTATAAGCATTAATTTTATTCATTGTAATCTATCCAAGTTTAATGTATCAATTCAATATATGTATATATCATGCTTTCAAGAATCAATCTCTCCCAAGGTTGCATGGTACAATCATAGCTTTGACTCTTCCAATGTGATAGCTGTTTTAGCTTTGAGTGAATTTTCAGAGCTGTGGTATTAACTATCAACTCCAACATGCTATCAGAGCTACCTATTAAGTCTTATGTAAGGGACTGCCCTATTTTGTCAAACTAATTTTTTTTTAACTTTTGATTTTATGTTTATTGGAATATGAAATGCTTGAGGTTGTAAATAACAATCACAAATTCCATGTCTAAACACAAAATTGCTCCAATGAAAACATATACTAATTTTATGGCTAATATTTGAGCTACAGCACCAATAGATATCCCAGATTTATAGCAGGACAAGAATAGCTTAACATACTAAGTCACTGAAACTATAGATGGATTGCCTTCAATTCACTAGCTGAAATGTTCACACAAGACTCCCGTTGCCGCCTCCTAGAATGTTTAGATTGCTAAAATGGTAAGCTACAGACCTGGTATGGCCTCCTGTTGCTCTGTACTGCTCACTGTTCCAGCTGCTGAGTTGCACTTTTACCCCTCAGACTCTCCTGAGGCTGTATGCCCCTCTATTTAGTTCCTCTTGAGAAAGATATATGCAAATGCTGATGATGCAGGCAGAAACGTCACTGGTATGATATTTAGACCTGTAGGGCCCTATAAACCCCTCCCAAGCCAATGCAGATCACTCCTGGGCATTCTTTGATTTGTATGGCATTTATTATCCTTCCCCAAATCTAGTAACCAGTCTCCACTAACTCATTTTTCAGTAAGGCAGCTCCAACCAGCTCTAGAACCCTCAACCAAACACTCTTGGCAACTAAGCAATGAAAAGAGAAGTAATAGATATCTCAACAATTAGATTTTACCTTGATCAAATCCTCCTGACTGTATCTTGCAACAACGAGAAAAATGTTAGCATAGAGGGATTTCATCCTCCAAGCCATTGAGAAACAAATCCATCAAATTTGTATTTTGTCCCAGCATGCTGAAAGAAAGCACTTCCATCTTTTTTATAGTGGTTTCTAAGAATTCAACCACTCACCTTGACAATGTGGGATAAAAGAAATTACTTTTTTGCACTTTCTTATAATTTCAGATTTCTGCTTTTTCTCCCCTATTTTCTTGTGGCTTTTTCAGACCCTGTTTTATCGGGGTTGTTTTTTCTTTAATATTTTCATGCCATGTAACATGATTTTCCTACACTTAAATTCCCAATAACTTTTATTTATGCTTCAAATGATTTTACTTTGTGTAGGATAGGGGGGGCCATTTAAGTAAATATTTCCCACAAGCTATACACTATGCATTAATAACAAAATTATTAAATTAAACTTTATTAAGACATCTTTATTAATGCATAATAAATTATATTGATGATAAAAATAAATGATCTTTGTCAATATTACCAATCTACCATTGACATGCCACTGCAACTAGAAGTCCAACATGCCAATAAAGATTTACTATAAATAGTAAATCCTCCCAAAACTGTATCAGATCACCTCAGAATGACTTGCAACCAAAACTGCCTAGACATATTGGCCTTTAAATCCCTTCAAGAGGAAATAGGCTAATGACAACATTATGCCGTGACCGCTAGAAAGGGGGCATTAGATCTTACACGGTATTAGAGCACTAGATCTAAGACTTAATTAATTTTTTAGAATTTGACCTTGAGAGAAAAATACAATTTACCTTTGAGTGAAATGAGCATCACCATTGGATCTTCAACAACCAAAAACACAACAATCAACTATCCCAATGCTCAAATTTGAGAAGTTGAGGGAAAAAAAATAGCAGCAAAACCCTTCCACAAGAATCTTTGTCATCCCACTGTTATTCTTCTTGATCTACGTGCAAAGTACAATGTTTTCACATTTTCGACTCTCCAATATTTATATCCATTTTTTACCAAAAAACTAAAAAGCTTGTGATATTGCCATCAAAATTTGACTGTCTAATTTTTTGAGTCAAACTCATTGACCCATGTTTCATAAGTACTAGTTCCCAAAATCTCATCTCTCATGAGAATTACCGAAACACTCAACACTCATCACATCCATGGGATGCTCAAAGGGATGAAGCATTATACCTTCCCATGAGTTCACCCATCCCAATGTGACCCCATCTCAAACCAGCATAACTATGGAGTTTCCTGCATGGTTAAGCCCACTTAGCTTGCTAACCCATTGCCAAACCATCAAAAAATGTTGTGCGCTATGAACCATTCACTATAGATCCCCTTTAGCTCAACAATTGATAAGCAATAGATATTTTCTACAATTAGTCAAGTTGTGACATTGCTATCAAGATTTAATTGTGTGGTTTGAGTCAAACTCATTGATCCATGTTTCATGAGTAGTGGCTTCCAAGAACCCATCTCTTGGAAGAATGAATGGAACACTTTGCACCTATTGCATTTAGGTGATGCTCACATAGATGAAGCACAAGGCCTTCCCAGGAGGTCACCCATCCCAGTAAGACTCCACCTCAAGCGCACCTTACTATGGAGTTTCCTCCACGGTTAAGCCCACTTAGGTTGCTACCCAATTTGCAAAACCTTCAAAAAGTGTTGTGCCTTATGAACCATTCATTATAGATCCCCTTTAGCTCATCAACCAATAAGGAGATATTTTCCACAGCAAGTAAAATTGTGACATTGCTAATAAGATTTAACTATATAGATTTTTAGTCAAACTCATTGACCCATGTTAAATGGAAAGAGGTCCCCAAGAACCCAACTCTTATGATAATGAATGGAACACTTACCACTCTGCATCTAGGTGATGGTCACACGGGTGGAGCACTAAGTGCAACTTTCCATGATGAAAATGTGTAACATAGAAGCCTTTGGGTGCTTTAGTCCACCCCCAAATGATGAGGCATTCATACAAAGATGTGAGACTTGTAGTAAGCACTTCTCTTAGTGACATTATGAAGGTCCCAGCTCCTAAACTACCTTGTAAAGATGACATAAAAAGTGAGACTCTACTGGTGTTCATTGATAAATTTCATGGGCTAGATGACATTAGGAACTCTTCTTCTGGTGGAATTGATCACTAGTGTGAAAACTATTGATTTGGATTGTGATGATCAAATTTTAAATGCCACAATAAATAAAGATCATGAAGAAAATACATCTTGTATGCAAATCATTATGATCCTAACCATTGATGAATGATGTAATTACCCATCCCATTATGTGTTTATTGTTGGTTGTTGGGAGGAATAAACAAGATGTTTCTACACCTGCATATAAGCTAGTTAGCAATGTTCTCAAACAATTAGTGAAACTAAAACCTTAATTAATGAGGGGCTAGCTTCATTGAGTTTATAGGTTTCGCCAAAAAGGAGCAAGAATGAATTACACAAGCGAAATCTCTTTTTCCTTGCAAAAGGCCCTAGGGACCAAATTACCAATGCACATGAAAAATGGAAGGTGAAATTAGAAAGGAGTATTAGACAAACTATCCCAATAACACAGAAATGGGGGCAAAATTAATTTGACAAATGTACTCACAATCAGAGCAGCGGTAGGTGAAAGGTCCTAAGAGCTAAATATTTGGATAGCACGGAACATGAAAGGATCCTCACTATTACCAATCGACCAAGGGGCTCGGTCCTTTGGAACATCCTAGTCAGCTGCAGGAGTCTCATTACCAACCCCATCACATGGCTGATTGGAAACGAATCTCAGACTAATTTATGGTGTGACTCATGGGACGGTCACCAAATCTTGGATAGCATGGATGTTCTGCAAACAATAATAGCAGAAACAACAAGAGCTTGGGGGACTAAAGGTGGCCAATTTCATGGATCAAGAGACCATTTCTTTGGGCAAAATGATGAAGTGGAAAGATACATCATTACTAAATCTATCAGATGCAAATCAAGTAGCTTTGAAGAGGATTTAAGATAGCAAATGTGTGGTTGGTGCTAGGGATCAAGATGTTGTAAGATGGTGCAGTTCAAAGAGTGGTATCTATTTTGTAAAGATTGCTTACTCACTTTGGAGAATAACCACAAGACATTCAATTTGGAGCGCGATCTGTGTTGGCATGGGACTTGCTTGCCAAAGGCAAGGGCCTTCTCCTAGTTGGCTGGAAATTCGCATGCTCTCACAGGGGATTGCCTAATGCGAATGGGGTTTGCAGGTCCGTTTAGATGCGTTCTATGCAATAAAGGATGAAGAAAGAAGGGACCATGTTGTTTTAAATTGTGATTTCAACCGTAAGGTTTAGCAATTCATACAACAACGATTAAACTGGTCAGCACATCTGCCAAACAACCTAAGGGATTGGCTGATATCTTGGCTTGCGCAACAGGAGTCATCTACCTTTGCATCTATTTGGCATTTTATTCCTTCCATGAATCTGTGTAAAGTCTGGAAGGAACGAAACAGATGGATTTTCCAAGATAAGGCAGAAGAGATGTTGAGGTTCCTGGTAAGGTTGGAGAGAGCGGTATCTGAATTAGTCTCTACAGTAGCTTCAAAGATTAACACAGGTAAGACACCTTTCAATCAAAAGGATACTCACATTTAGAGAATGTGGTCCAAGGTAAAATTTAGGCCCGTTAATGGGTAGCTGAGGGATCATCATCTTCAAATTGGAGCAAAGAAGGTGAACTGGGTCCCACAAGATTTGGGATGGGAAAAAAATTATTTTGACATGGCATCAAAAGGTAATTTGGGTCCCTCCGGAATTGGAGCAGTTGTTAGAAATGAAGATGGCAGTATTATTGCGCTAGTGGCCAAGCGAGTTGCAAATGGGAACCAACAACCAAGCGAAATGTTTGGATGTCGTGGAGGCAACTCTGCTTAGGCTCAAGTTGGGGCCTAGCAAATTACACATTGAAGGAGACTCGCAACTAGTTGTAAATGGGATAGCCAAGGGAAGGATGGACACGTGGTATTTGGATAAATACATTGGACATATCTGAGATTTATCGAAAAATGTGGAAGAGTTCAGAATCACGCATGTACCTAGGGAGGCTAATGCCCTAGCAGATACTTTGTCAAATGTTGGAGTAAAGGGGTCACTAGTTAACAAACTCAAACTTTTTGATGACTATAGGGACATACCCCATCGGATCTCAATCCATCAACTCATTGGTAGATCACGAGGTGGCAACTCATAATGAAATGGAGGTTGGCTTGTATTGCACATCGTGATGAAAGTGAGTTTGACATGTGTGAGCCTATGGGTATTTTCAAGTAATGATGGTGCATACATTGGAGCAGTGCCATTCTAAAGACTTCTAAGATTTTGCTTTTAAAAGACGTTGTAGTTTATATCTTCTACATTAGAAGCGGTTGACGCTGCTGGTTTTTGTGTTGTGAGTGGTTTTGAGAGCATGGAGGCTAATTTTTCAGTGATAACTACAGGGCAAATCCCCTCCTTTGAAGGAGCGATCTCTATGAAATGACTTCGGAATGTCTTCAAACTGTTAGTTTTAGTGATCTCTGATAGACAAAACTATTACAGCAGATATAAACAATAATGGATATCCTTACTTGAATAATCGCTAAACCAAAGATGCAGAGTTTGTTCTTTCAATGGTGACTGCTGAGTCTTTAACTTTAGTTAGCAATGAAGATATAATATCCTTCAATGAAGATTGTTAAGGACTTATTCTACAGAGGGAATATGTTGTTCATCATCCAATAAAGAATGTTGCGAGTTATCCTGCAAGTAGAATATGCAGATCGTTGGAACTGTAATGTTGTATATTGATTGTGTTCCCAATGATCTGCATGGACACTTATATATATGTGTGTGTGTGTGTGTGTGTGTGTGTGTGTGTGTGTGTGAAAGGCCATGCCCCCGTAGAGTCATGACTCTACATGGCCAAAGGCCATGTAGGGTCATGCCTCTATAGAGGCATAACTAACCATCTATTAGTTTGAGTAAACAATAAACAATACAACAATTTATGTGATCGGCGCCAAAACACAAGGCCCCCCAATAATGTACATATCACAATGTCTGTCGATAGTAATATGGAGTGTTATGATAATCATCCAAATGTATATATATGTAAGCATACGTCTAATGAACAGAATTCACATATCATAATTTATCATTACTTCTAATGATGCTATACATCAACACTCCCTCTTAGCAAGGGAGAAGTAATACACTTTTAATTGATTTCAGAATAGAATATCTGAATACTTTATCTAATCTTAACACTCTAAAACTGTGACTAGTCAAATAATTAAAATCACCATGCTATGAACACTATCATAACATATATTATGATCTCTAATTGTCTGAAACAATATCTAGAGTAATCATAATGGATTCGTTATCAATGATCTCTAATTGTCTAAAACAATATTTAGAGTTTTCCATCATAACAGGCCTATCATTTGCAAGATCGTTACCTTACAAATGATTATCTTCTGTATATATATTGCCATGAAAGATCGTCACCTTTCATTACATATCTAATGCAACTAAACAACAATAGAAGCATAAACTCAAATGAATTGAAAACTTAAATTCAATATTCAATATCACAATTTAATCATACCAAGTTTTCCTCAAAAGTATTCCAATTTTATTTCAACGAGAGGCTTAGTAAAGATATTTGTTGTTTGCTCATTAGTACTGGTGTACTCCAGTTGAATGACTCCTCAATCCACCATATCTCTAATGTAGTGGTAAGGAATTTCAATATGTTTGGAACGATTGAGGAAAATTGGATTACCTGAAAGCTTGATGCAACTTTGATTATCACAATGAATCACAATGGGCTTCAAAGGTCTTTTGAACAAATCTACTAACAGCTTTCGTAGCCATATAGCTTCTCTAGCACCCAAGGAAGAGGCAATGTATTCTTCTTCGATAGAATTTAATGCAACTGAAGACTGTTTTCTGCTGAACCAAGAAACCATTCCAGATCCTAGACTAAAGCAACATCCAAAAGTACTCTTACGTTCAGTAGGGCTGCCTGCCCAATCAGAATCAGAATATCCATGAAGGTTGATGTTTACTTGATCATATTTGATTCCCATGCCAATAGTACCTTTTAGATATCGTAAAATGTATTTAGCTACATGTAGATGTATCTTCTTTGGTGCATACATAAACTAACTCAAGGTGTTAGTTGCATAACATATGTCAAGACGAGTATACACCAAATACATTAAAGATCCAATGATCTGCTTGTAGTAAGTAGAATTTGTAGATTCTGATTTGATCATATCATCCTTCAACTTGTGTAGATTGACTTTCATAGGAGTAGAAGCTGGTTTACATTCCAAATTTTCTTAAAATATCAACTGTATATGTTCCTTGGTTCTAGAAAAATGTAGTTACCCTTTTGCCAGACTTCCAATCCAAGGAAGTAGTGTAGAAGACCTAAATCCTTCATATCAAACTCTATTGTGAGTTCTTGTTTGCATTTCTTTATGAGATGTTCTTCACCTATTATCAATAAATCATCAACATATAACACAAGAATAATCATATCATCGCCATCTATTTTGAAGAATAAGTTAGGATCAACTTCATTTTTAGAATAACCTAACTTAATTAGATAGTTGTCTATCCTTTCATACCACACTTTGAGAGCCTGTTTGAGACCATACAATGTCTTCTTTAACTTATAAATGTGAGTTTTGTTGTCATGAGTGTAGAATCCTTTTGGTTGCTCGATATAAACTTCTTTTTCAATTTTTCCATTTAGGAATGTTGTTTTGACATCTATTTGATGAACTTTCCATCCTTTGGATGCTGCGATAGCCAAGATGGTTCTAACTGAAGTGTATCTAGCAACTGGCACAAATGTTTCTTCATAATCGATGTCTTCTTTCTGTAAGAAACACCGTGCTACAAATCTAGCTTTGTACTTTTCAATGTTGCCATCAGATGTATGCTTAATTTTAAACAACCATTTAGAAGAAACAACTGATTTGTTTTTAGGCCTGGGTATAACATCCCATACATCATTTTTTAGTATGGAATTATATTTTTCAAGCATTGCTTCTTTCCAAGGTTGACTTGATAGTGCTTCTTTAACATTTGAAGGTTTTGTTTTTATCAGTTTAGTTAATAATGGAACATAACATGACTGATTTCTCGTTCTTTTACTTTCTCGAATCATTTCATTAGGTTCAACCTGATTTTCTTCTATCATTTTCCTAGCCCAAAGCGGCCTTTTTTTATTGTTGATATTTTCAAAATCTTCATGATTAGGTGATTTTCATCTACTTCAAGAATAGGTTCAGTAATAGATTCATCATTGTTTTTAGAAATATTAAAGGCGATATCTTCTTCAAATTTCCCATCTCTACTAATCTCAATTGTTCTTTGACTTTAAACAAAAACCCTGTAGCCTTTGGTTGTTTCATTGTATCCAATGAGTATCCCTTTCTTTCTGGATGGTTCTAGTTTTGTTCTTTTCTCTTTAGGAATGTGGATATAAATAGGACATCCAAATATTCTTAGATGACTTAGATCTGGTTTAATACCCGTAAATACTTCTTCAAGAGTGATGTTCTCTAATATTGAGTGTGGACATCTATTTTGAATGTAGACTGCAGTGTTAGATGCTTCAGCCCTAAAGGAAGTATGAAGATTTTGATCATGCATCATTGCTCTAGCTGATTCAACAATTGATCTATTTTTACATTCTACAACTCCATTCTGTTGAGAATTATACGGTACAGAAAACTCCCTCTTAATCCCAATAGTAATGCAAAAGTTTTTGAAAATTTCGGAGATGTATTCACCTCCACTGTCTGACCTTAATATTTTTAGTTTTTGTCCTGACTGATTTTCAACTAGGGCTTTGAATTCTTTGAATTTTGACAATACTTCAGCTGATTCTTTATATTTTAGAAAGTAGAGCCAAGTTCTTCTAGAGTAATCATCAATAAAAATTACATAAAAGAAGCACCAGTTAAGAGACAATATAGACATAGGACCACAAAGGTCAGTGTGAATCAATTCAAGAATGGATTTTGATTTGTGAACACTTTTAGGAAATGATTGTTTGGTGTTTTTGCCTAGGGCACATCCTTTGCAAATGCTTAAGTGATCAGTTCTTAGATTAGGTAAACCTTTTACAATTTTTCTTATAGATGATAATGCACGATAGTGAAGGTGGCCTAGTCTCCTATGCCAAATTTCAGTAGAGTTTGATGTTTCAAGACTTAGAGCTAAGTTTTGATTGTTACACAGTTTATACAGACTTCTGTCTCTAAATCTAATAGAAATTGCTTTCTTGATATTAGAGTTCTTTGGCCAAGATAGAACTTTGTCCTCTTGAAAAGTGATTCTGAATCCTTGATCAACAAGACCAGAAATAGAGACCAGATTTCTTTTTATTCCAAGTACATATAAAACATTTTTGAGTTGGAGATTAATTCTTAAATTTAAATAAATTGAACAGGAACCAATACCTTTGATAGGATGAGTGGAATTATCTCCAATGGTAACTACTTCTAAGGAGTGATCTGAGAAGTTTTCAAATTTGTTTCTAAAACCAGTTATGTGCCAAGATGCTCCACTGTCTATGATCCAAGTGTTGTTGTTTGAGTTTAATCCACTTGAAAGAGCTAAATAAAATGCATAGTTTTCTTTTTCTTCTTTCTCTACTTCCTCTCCTTTGATTTCTGCTAGAGCTGCTTGAATTCTCTTTAGTTCAAGGTAGAAGTTATGAGAGTGACCAATTTTATCACATTTGAAACATCTAACTTTGGACCAATCACGTTTCTTATATGATTTGTCAATTTCCCTCCTATTATGTTTGAATTTTCTTTTCTTGTTTGAATTTGCATAAAGAGCTTGAATGTCTCCCTCTTGATTTATACTTAGTTCTCTTGATACTAATCTTGATTTTTCTTGTGTGCATTCATTTTTTAGTAATTCAAATTTAGGGAGCTCGGGTTGAGAGCTTAGGCTTCAAATAAATGTTTCCCAAGATAGGGGAAGTCCTCTTAATGCTATCATACTAAGTTCTTTGTCATCAACTCAATTTTCCATTGTTGCAAATTGATCTTTTAATTCAGAAATCCTTAGAAACCAAGATGCAATAGATTATCCATTTTTCATCTTTATATATAGTAGATCTTGTTTTAAAGTTAACAATCTACTAGTACTGTTGATTTCAAATGTATCTCTGATAGAAGAGAACATTTCAAATGAAATCTTGAGACTGGATATGGATGGAAGAATATGATCTTTTACAAAATCTATTATAATTTTCATTGCCTTGTTATTGTGTCTTTTCCATGTCGTTTTATCTGGATCATTTTCAGGCATGGATTTGTTTGTTTCTATATACTCCTCTAATTCCATTTCCCTCAATATTATCATGACTCAAATTTTTCATCGTGATGAAAAATTTGATGCTCCCTCAATTCTATCCTCTAGCCTTACATGATTCACCATTTTGATTTAAGGATATAATTTAAATTTTATAAATCTGAGACTTTAGATTTTTAATTCTGAGTAATAGAGTTTCTTATCAGAATGGCTCTCATACCATGTTAGCTTTAAGTGATCTCTAATAGACAAAACTATTACAGCAGATATAAACAATAATGGATATCCTTACTTAAATAATCGCTGAACAAAGATGCAAAGTTTGTTCTTTCAATGGTGATTGCTGAGTCTTTAACTTTAGTTAGCAATGAAGATATAATATCCTTCAATGAAGATTGCTAAGGATTTATTCTACAGAGGGAATATGTTGTTCGTCCTCCAATGAAGAATGTTGCAAGTTATCCTACAAGTAGAATATGCAGATCATTAGGACTGTAATGTCGTATATTGATTGTGTTCCCAACGATCTGCATGGACACTTATATATATGTGAAAGGCCATGCCCCCGTAGAGTCATGACTACATGGCCTTTGGCCACGTAGAGTCATGCCTCTAACCATCTGTTAGTTTGAGTAAACAATAAACAATACAACAACCTATGTGATCGGCACCAAAATACAAGGACCACCAATAATATACATATCAAAATGTCTGCCGATAGTAATATGGAGTGTTATGATAATCATCCAAACATATATATATATATAATGAACAAAATTAACATATCATAATTTATCATTACTTCTACTGATGCTATACATCAATACAAATTGGATGATGAGGCATTTCCGGAGGCGTGGAAGCTGATCTTTGGCCATAAATATTTGGAGAAGGATTGGAGGTTGCAATCCAATCTTGCCATCTCATCCTTATTCGTGGCTCTAGCCTTGATGGTGGCGAATTTGAAACTAGGAGTTGTGAGTGTGGCGAGGAAATGTTTGGTACCCAAATGGGGTGTGGGTTTAGAGGAATTTGTGAGCAAGGCTAAGCTAGGCGTCGGCTTACACATGGGTAGCCAGCCTTGGAGGCTCATTGGCGGAGGTCTGGATGAGCTGCAACCTCTGCTTGCATGGTCGTCTTCTGATCCAAGGGAGGTGCATTTAACAATGGCACATTTGGGTTGGTGGAAGCTGCTTTTTTACCTATGTTCTTGTGACCAAGTGGAGGTTCTAGGATTTGGTGGTCAACACAAAAAATGAAAAAACAACTCAAGTGGAGCCCTCGGAGCCCATAAACAAGGAGGGTCGTCCACTTGTTCACCATCAGCTTCCTGGTAAACGTCAGAAGGAGAATGCAGTTGCAGGTAGTGTTGTTAATATGGAGTTGGGTGAGGCCATGTCGAGGGTGGATTTTTTCTTTTAGTTGGTCATGGTGGTGGCTCTGCGAATCCGGCCATAGGTGGTTCTTGGTGTACTTGTGGTCGAGGGGTTCAGGAGTTTCCCAATTTCTCCTAGGGTGAGGCGTGTGCCTAGTTCAAGTGATATGGAATGGTTGCCATGATCTTTTTGTGATGGGGTTTTTTGGTGTTTTTGTCAATGTGACCGGATGAATGTATCATCTATATGGGTAGTGTCCATAGGACTTTTGGTGCTTTTGCATAGTTGCCACTAGTTGGCTATCACTTATTTGTTACTTAATTTCACATACTAATATAATCTATTGTGCTAACGATCAAAAAAACATGGATATCTCAATTGCTGGATGTACTAATGTTGATCCTACTAAATATTCTAGTATTCAAATGCCACTATTTCAGAAGGCTCAAGAACGGGAAATTGGTTATGTTAGTCTTGATGCTTACCAAATAAGGGATGAAGCTAATTCTTCATGTGTTGCCAATAGTGAAGATGAAAGTTGATATTGAAGAACCTGATTTCACTAGGGCAACAAGACAAGTTGGGGCAAGCAACAAGAAAGTTAAAACCAACACAACTTTATAACAGATTGATACTATGGAGGAAGAATCAATGGCTACAAGCAAAAGGTATACAAAACTCTTTATTAGTGACCATCAGATCATTATTTATTAAACTTATGAAGAGAAAAACTTCATTGATGAATCCATGTATGATCATAAGGCTGTCCCATTTTTTCTACATTAAAGTGCATTACATCATCTAGAGAGAGAATTGAGCATCATGGTGACAATGTTCCTACAGTTGAGAACAAAACAAAAAATTTAGCATGCGACAAACCATGTTGATCAAAGATTCTTGATGAACATTTCTTTGGATGGGTAATAGATGTTGTGTGGTTTTCACACCATCACCCCATTGCAACTGGGGACCCCCTCTTTTTGCTGGTAGTTTAGGTAGTAGAGTAGCGGAGTGAATTTGGCAATAGTCTAAGATGCAGGAGGTTTTGTTTGGGTAGATTGAAATTTGCAAAAAGGCTGGTTGTCTAGAAGTCATAAATTTAAAAGAAGGATTTTGAGCTATTTTTGGCTAAGTGAAGAGGAGATGAGACACCTCTACATCCCAAGTGAAAAGGGAGATGAGACACCTCTTAGTCCCAACGAGATGAAGCCTCTTCTCATCTCAACTAAGGAGATGAAGCCTATTCTCAACTCAAATGGGGTAGACAAAGCCTCCTCTCGTTTCAAATTAAAGGTTGAGGAAGCATCTTCTCTCATGATTAAATAAAGGAAAGAGAAGGGGGACTGAACACTAGTTGGATTAGAAGGGCTCAAAACTCTAGGAATAAGCCTTATCATTGAAGTATGTCAATAAGGATCATGATGAAAATATATCTTCTTGCATGCTAAACATTATGATCCTGTTGCCAAACTTTTAGTCTATCCCTTTTGAGTTTCTAGTTTGGTGGCTTTTTATTGTTAATTATGTCCAATTGCTTGTCTAGGCAGCCCCTAGGTGGCTCTCTTCTCATCAAGCTTCCTAAGACTCCCACTTTGTGTCTTTTCTGAGTTTCCCTTGCTCTACTTCCCCTTATACCACCATGCGAGACTCTTGGCATTCCAATGCATTAAGGTCTTAGGTGATCTAGGTATGGATGAGATGTTGTTTGAGCATCTTTCTGATGAGAAGGGAGTCTTACTTGTTCCCATGATTCTATTCCTACCTCAGAAAGCTTGTTCCCTTCGAATTTTGAATCATTTGGCTAGCTATCCGCTTTGGTGAACTTCACTGAGCAGGAACCCAAAGAACAGAATCATGAGAGCATTTACAGATGTATACCCGCTCATTTTACGATGAAAATACCAAGAGAAGTAAAAGCCAGAGCTAAGAATGTCTCAAATCAAAGTTTCAAGGTCAGAATTCATTTTTGTGTAGAGAAACGAGGCTGCATATTTTCAACTACTCGTCCGCTAGAAGCGAACAATTTCTGTTATGTTCCTGAATGCTAAGAAAAGCCTGCGCTCCATTCAAAATTTTTATGCATTAAGTGGAACTCAGGCGCAGTGTTGAAAAGTAATAGATCCGAGCCTTTGTTATGCATCACCAAGATGGTGAATCCACCGCTGAGATTTCATTTCGAGGATACATAAGGTAACTAGCCAAATCAAAAGAAAATGCTTCGAAGTGGTTCTCCCTCCGGAAAGCGATGGTCTCAATGGTGCTTTTCCATACTTCGGATATGTTCAAGGTTACTTCTCCGGAAGACTAGAAAAGTAAAGAATTTTGAAAGTATATGATAAAGAGATTCTGCAAAGATGCCAGAAAGATGCTTCCAAAGAAGTCTGTTGTAAAGGCACCCAAGATATAAAAGAAGTCAAGTGCTCAAATACTCGACGCAGAGAATCCATTCAGCGGCTTCCCCAAGTCAGGTTGTAAAATTAAGCAAAGAAGCCTTGCACGGAAAACAAAGAAACAAAGTACTCAAGGTATCAAAGGAGTATTGCTCGTGCTACGATCTTGAATCAAAGAAGGCAAGCTTGCAAAAAGATAGGACTATGCTTTCTCCTCCGCATATGAAGAATTGTTGTGTGAGCCCTTGATCCGGATTCCAAAGTTAATAGGGGAGTTCCCATTAAAGTCAAAATCAATTGGTTCGGTAAGTGGCTATTCTCGCTACTATATGACTTTAAGTGAGTGATATGGTTTTCGGATTTGTGAATCCTTATATGGGTAGAAGTGGAAAATTTTAAATAGTTGTTAACTATCAAATTTATTACAAATCCTATCGTTACGACAGGTGGTTGCGTTTAATTTCATTAGTGTGGTGCCAACATTCGGATTTTCGCATCTATTTGATCGGATTTGTCTCAAACTTGCTTCCTTATTGTTTTAATGGCTATTTATTGAGCAGTTTATCCCATTTACGAAATTGTAAGTTAATGGCAATCAGAGCAGCAAGGTATGATTGTCTAATTGGTCTGGAAAGTGAATTCAGGAGCTTCTCAGATACCTCGTTCAAGTTTTATGATTTAAGTGATCTGCATAGAAGGCTCAACTCCCAGCCAATCCACCCAATAAACCAGAAATTGAAGGAAAGTGGATTAGTTGAAGCTACCAAATTTCCCATGGCTGTGCAAGCACCAGAACTAGTAAAGGAATGTATCGAAAGGTACAATCTAGAGATAAAGCAAATATTGCTACCTGGTTAGTCCATCCTGATATCTATAAACAAGGCATTCATGCAGTCTGCATTTGGCATTCCAACAAAGGAGCAATACTGTGATATTGATTTATCTTCCTCTACGTCAATGTTCAACGAAAAGAAGACTCTAAGAAGAGAAGACATGCAGAGAACTTGGTTTTAGACACCTCGTTCAAAAAAGATCAAGATGCCAAAAAGTTTTTTTGGAGCCAATTTTGAAAAAAGAGATTGTGGACATCTTGGCACTATTGTTGAGATTGAAAGGAAGGGAGAAAATCTTAGATTTCATCGAACACCACTTCTTCTTGGTGCATGCTATATGTGCCGACGGACTGCAAATTGACTGGGCTAAGATCATATGTGAAGAGCTTGCTTCTTGGCTAGGTACGGCTAAGGCATTCAAATAGTTTTATATGTCTTCATACCTAATGTATGCCTTAGCCACACATCACCTCTAGCCAGGTCTTCCCAGAATCAGAGACTATGATGAAATTACAAAAGGTGTATGAGTTCTATCCCCACCTACAGTTGCAGAGGAGTTTCAAAGAGTATGTGAAAGTTAATAACGCCTTCACAATGAGGTTGTGTTGGGAATTGCAAGGCTGCCCTGAGCAAAGATTTTCACCTGAAGCTATTTTGGCTATAGGCCAGTTCAGATGCTCTTTTTATCCAATTTTCAACATTCTCCTACCTAAGGATTGGCACATTTGATGGTTTTCCCAAAAGGCTTCCCAAGTATCCCGAGGACAAGGTTGTTCTTGTTGAATTATGTTGACAAATACTAGAGG
Organism: Cupressus sempervirens; assembly: GCA_028749045.1. Taxonomy (NCBI): domain Eukaryota; kingdom Viridiplantae; phylum Streptophyta; class Pinopsida; order Cupressales; family Cupressaceae; genus Cupressus; species Cupressus sempervirens. The sequence goes on from CM053786.1 coordinate 477,845,345, forward strand.
TGAACACCTTGTGCTCCAATGTGAAGAAGATAGTCAGGATTTCCTTCCCAATAGTGGTTGAACCTTACTCCTGTGCTTCTAGATCCGAGGCCCGAAATCTAGCCAAAAGTTTTGAGAGCAAGATTAAACTAGTTGATTATGAGCTGATAAGGCCCCAATATGACCCAGTGAACTTTGTGAGAGATCATCTGAAGCTGGGATACGCTCACAGACATGTTCCAAACATTGAAGACTATTTGGCTGGGTGCTATGATGAATACTAGACCAAGGAGAGGTATTGGTCTAGGCTAACAATTGATGAAATTAAAATGTATAATGACTGTTAATGTTTCTGATCTTCCAGATGATGGCTCCAACATGCATCCCTCATCCTACGAGCAAATCAAGAAGACTCTTGTTGTGCCAACTCTGCCTAAAGGTCCTATTGTCAACACAATGGAGGTCCTAATGCTTGGGATCATCAAAAGGATAGATAAATGGGTGGAATGGACCACAACAAGAAAGAAAAGAACGGGAAGTACAGGCTCTACTGTTGGAGTAGCTTCCAGAACTGCGCAGTCAACTGCAGCTACCTCCATCATTGTTGCTACCTCAACATCAATGGGTCCAACCCAGTCCATTGGTGGAGGCGGAGATCAACCTATGGAAAAGAATCTCTAGATTACCCCAACTTGTGGAAGAGGATCTCTGTCAAACACAGGAAAGGTTGGGGATAAGGAAAAGAACAAAGAGGAGCAGGAGAAGTCAGTGGCCAAGCCTGCCTCCCTTGTGCAAGTCATCAACATTTATGGTGACAACAATCCCAAGGATGGTCAAGAACAAGATGCATCTTAGCAGGGTGATACCTTGGCCCTCTTAGTTACTAAGGTCACTGCTTTCCCCACTGCCACTCAGAGCAAGGAAACACCCCTAGTGGCAAGGAAGCTTTTCGATCCCACTGCCCTTCAGTCGGCAATCAATGTCCTTTCAACCGTGTCATGGTTGGAAGAGACTATTGATAGGAAGAAGCGAAGATGTGAGGAAGCTGCCCCATCCAAAGACCTCATCACGCAAGCAACCTCGTCTCACCCACAATCAAAGAAGATGAAGAAGCGGAAGACAACAGTAACATTGGCCACTGATTCTTCTACTGGTCATATGTTGATGGAGATAATAGAACCTCAAAAGGAGGGCAAGTTTCATGAGCTGAGAGCTGATGATTTCCAAATCAGAATTGTCGACCTTGGTATACCTGTGCATGATTTCATGGTCAACATATGGAAATCTACCAATGAGAAGATCGAAGATAGACTAGAAGAGTTAAGGGCAGAGAAAGAGGAACTCAAGGCCTCAAATAAGGAACTGATGGATTACATTAGAGCTACACTTGGAAGCACCTCTACAAGTACATTTGACCCAAGTGAGGAGAACAAGAACTTGCTTTTGAAGCTACAGCAAGAGAGGCAATTCGGTCAAATTGGTCACGCATGGATTGATCAAATGAAGGCCCAAGGTCCCCCTCTCATTGAGAACCTTGGAAACCTATTGTTAGATATTGACAAGTTAAGGGAAGCAGTGTCTAGTCATCAGACTACAATGCACAAAGCATCAAAGAATTTGACAAAGCAACTAGCCTTGTTGCAAGAGGTAATTGATGTGAAGACCAATGTCGCCATGACCAATGGGATTCTCAAGACAGGCCAAGAACCATTGCTTCATTAATGAAGCAATCATTGGAATTCATGGTTGAGAGCTCAATAAGATCTACAAATGAGCTAGGATGTGCATGATCTAGTGCAAAAAGTCGTGAAAAATATATTGAATATCTAAAGGTGCTGCATACAAAATCATGTCACCAGTAATGGTCAATTGGTGGACATTGAGTGAATGAAAGCCAAATTTCTAGCATTTGTGGAGGAAGCCACCGATCCAACCAACTTCCAGGTGTCAAAGATCTAAGAGCTTTCAACAGCAAATTCCATCCTAAGGTGCACATCGGAAAACCTTCAATCGAAAATCGCCAAAGTGGAAGTGACAGAGATGCATGATTACTGGCTGATTCGAGCTGATAATATCATGATTCCAGGTGTCAACGAACTAAACAATGTAACTGATGCAATGAAAGCATACAAAGCTAAGGTTGTGACCCCAAAGAAAGTTTCATGCTCTAACACTCTTTATGAAAAGTGTCACCTACTCTTCTTTCTCAAATTCTTCTATTGTAGCCATTTTTGGCATTTTCTCCATAGGCTCAAATTCTATACCGGACGATGACCCAGTCAAGTCCTATTTTTAGCATCCTCTATTCAAATGTTCTCTGCAATTTAATCATCAAATGTAACTAGCTACCCCTAAGAGGCCTATATATGTAACTTTTTGAGAAATTAATCGAATCAGCAAAATTACTTGGTGGACAAACCCCTGTAGCTAGGACTACTATGTGAGAATCTAAGTCTACATTTTAATTTTGTTGTTCGTTTAGTTTTTGTATGGCACTTGGGATGAATGTGTTGTGAATGAAAACTGCAAGATTGCCAATAAACTTGGTTTTGTTTCTTTCATTTCAATAGATTGTAAGCTTTACTTTCTTCATTACAGTATTACTTTATTCCCCTATTCTGTGTGTATTAGTTCATATGCATTTCATTGATTGTATGAGAAGTTCAGGATTTGATTAATGAAGCAGTTGAATAGGAGACAATCTGGGTATTGTCAAATCTCAGTCACTTTAGCAATCTGGGCATTGCCAAACTAATCATTCTTTTCCTCTCATGCTGTGGTAGATAGTCTTGCATTGTTGCAATCTTGCATCCAAGGTAGAATAAATTGCATATTAGGTGTTAGATTTGATATTCACCTAAATTGTTTGAAGTATTAAGCAATCTGGTTTTACCTCTTCTGCTCTCCAGCTACGAGCATACCCCAAAACCTAAAACAAATTCATTGCAAATCTTTGCATCATAAGGGAGTTGTACCTTTCAATTCAAGGGTCTTTGATAGATTACTACATTGACCCATTCTGTTGTTAACTGTTTTGTTTTCCATCACTACTGAGCACATTAAGAGTTAAGGTACAAACCAAGAAACTAAAGAAGACAAACTGTTAACCAACAGATCCTAATAATTGAAGAATGTGATGTTATTCCCTAGTCTCTTATGTGTTTATTGCTCGCTGTTATGAGACAAGAACTGGATATTTGTACAGCTCCATATGAGTTGTTCAACAAGTGTGAAGCTGAAACCTTACTTCATTAATGAGGAGGCTAATGTGCCAAATCTTTGTTTTTTAAGGCAAAGTGGGCCAAGCCACATATATTAGTAGGTGAGAGTGGAACTTAAGACCTCCTATATGGAGGTCACCCCAGTTCACTGCTAATGCACCAAATATGGATAGAGAGATTTCCATGGAGCATGAAGAACTTCAAGATGATTCTTTGGTCAAGTGTACAACTATTAAGTATGAGGATGTGAACAATGAAATTGACAAGAAAACAAATTTTGGCATATCTCGAAACAATCGAACGAATTTGATGACATTATTACAGATGCTAGAACAAATGAGTATCTTCTTAATAGGGAGGCACAAGTGACTAGAGACAGTGATGGAGCTACTATTGACAGGTATGACACAAGGTCTGATTTTGATATGCATCAAAGCATTAATTCTTTTGATTTGCATGATCATGGGTAGAACACTCAATTTGAGGTGATCATTAAATAACCCATTGGTTAATGTGTGATGAGAATACATATGATAATCCATTTTTTGAATTGGGTGACAGGACTACTCTTGAGTGCAGCACTGCACTTGGTGGAAATAATAAGGTTTCAGACCTTGGAATTGAGTTCAAATCTGATTTTTAGCTTGGTATAATGATAGATATCTAATTCTACTCCCATAGTTAGATGGACAAATTGGTTTGGGATATTGCCGTTGACATGATTGGTGCTCTATTTCTTAAAGACCATGATAAGTTGTTTCACAGCTTGAGGCATAGTGCTGATATTATCAGAGCTAAGTTGCTAGATTCGGACCTTGGAGCTCGGGTCCGGGTCCGGATTCGAGCCCGGGTCCACAACAGGTCCGGGAGGGTCTGTGTTTTGCCCTGCGGGTCCGCCTGGGTTCGTGGGTCCGTGCAAAAGCTATTGATCCCTCATATTTTGATGACCCATTTGACCTTTGAAGGGCATTTGCATCTTTGATAAACTATGTTTAAACATTTGTCATTGACTCATTGAGTCATTTATGATCTATCACCATGTTTCAAACTTTATTAAGTCATAATTTATTATCTATCAATCTGATGAAGTAGTCTATGTTTTGAAATTCCATTTTGCATTTTAATAATTCAATGTATGATTTTATTTACAACATTAGCATAGATTAATGAGTGAGTATTTAATGTTTATCTTTGACATTTGGCATTGATCAATAATCAAGTAACATTGATATATTCATACTATGGAATGACTTAGTTTTACTTTTACAACTATGTGATTTTTTTATTTTATTTTTGCATATATATATATATACTCACGAACCCACCTACGAACCCAAATGGGGAAAAAAAAAATTGTCCGAACCCATGAACCTGAACCTCGAACCCGAATCTGTCCCCGAACCCGAATCGGCAACTTAGTATCAGAGTGGCACAGCGGACAGGGGAAGCAATATCTTTAAAATTGCCTTGTGATATAGGAACCTCATTGATGATTAAGTTGCATCTAGGCATTTTTCTTAACAGGGTGGCAGGTGTTGATTTTTATTGTTCCAAAATATGCCCTAGGGCTGCTTGCAGATTTATACAGGATCTCGGTACTAGCATGTAGATTTATTATTGCTTGAGGAAAAGCAATATCTAAGGAGGAAGGACTGTAATGTCCTTTTTTGGGGGACATTAGAGATTAAATGACAACTTAATAAGAGTATTAAAATGACTTTATTGGAGCTTAGTGAAAAATAATGGTCATTTTAATTTTAAAAAGGAGGTTTTAAATAGTGACAAAAAAGGAGACAAACAGAAAAGCAGAGGCAAAATGAAGAGTCACCACATTGGACTTAAAAAGAGGAGTGGTGGATTCATTTTAGCATGTTTGATTTTAAATTTGGTTTCTTCTCTTAGAAAATTCTGGAAAGCTTTGACTTTCAGTAGGTTTGAGGACGGAAAGCTCGAGTTTGGAGGCAGAAGATTGAAACCCATTGTCTATTGGAGATGTTGCTTAGGTATCTCACTTTGTGCTTCAAGTTCATATTTCTAATTATCCAATCTGACTATAAGTTTTGTGGCCACAATTGGATTTTTTTGATGCTCTACTGAAGATTTAAAGGCAATATTAATATCTTATTTCATACTCTCTATTTTAGTTTGTTATTTCCTGTATATTGTGCTGGATAAATTAAAATAAATTGCATGCAAAGTATTTGTCTAATTTTCTGGGCTAAAATTTGGAAATAATATCCTGGGGGGATATTACGTTATTTTAGTATAATACTTAGCTTTAGAAATTTGAATTATTTTCTTTTATGTTAAACTTAGTATAGCTATGATTATTTATTAGTTGTATTTCTTATAAACATGTATTACTATTTGAATTTAATTTGAATGAGATGAAATGTTCTAAGATATATAATATAGACCATTACATGAATTATTTAGTGAACCATAATGTGGATTCGATTTTTTAATACATTCACTGTAAAATAGAATGACAGTTTTATAATAGATTACCAAATCTCTCAAAAACACATACGATATGATGCCCGAATGATAAATCATTACTATGTTGGCGAATTTTACTTCAAGAAAAGTAATGCATTTGATGCAAATGGGTGTATAAGGTAAAATACAAAGCAAGCATACTTCAAATAAATACAAGACCCATATTGTTGCCAAAGTCTATTCACAACAAGAAGGGATTAACTATGAGGAAGCCTTTGCTGCTACTACCAAAATAGCTGCTTTTCAATTAATGTTCTCCAATGTTTCCATTGCATATTAATTTGGATGCAAAGTGTCCTAGATAGATGTGATGATCACTTTCTTGAGAAAACATCTAGATGAAGATTTTTATATGTTAGCAGTAATCCAAAAATGGATCTAGTATGTTTTCAACATTGTGGCAACATGATCAAGGCCCTAAGGACCTTTGTGTTTCAAATTCAGAAATAGGTTTTGTATCACATCATGTTATATATTTTTATTCCTCTCAAAAAATGCAGTTGCAAAAAATAGTTAATAAATTGCAGCACCTCATTTCGAGTCTATATGCAAAAATTATAGCTTATGAACAAGAAGAGCATCCAACAAGAGTGTATGGCCCACTTTGTCGTTTCCTACTTTGTCTCTTTTGTCTCTTCCTGAGGGGAGAGGAACATTATAGGAGATGAGAGATCACACTTTGTCTTTACCATTTTTATGAGGAGATAAAGCAATACACATTGTCTCTTTGTTCCTAAGCTAAGTCACAAGGTTCGAATTTGAATTTGAGATTGTTGATCATAAAATTCAAATGAAATCTGGCAAGGGTAAGAATTCAAAAAAAAATTGACATTATATTAATTTATTTTATTTTAAAAGAAAATAATATTATATTAAATAATAATCGTATATTTAACATCATAAAATTAGGATGAAGTTTGTAAAGAGTAAAAATTTGTTAGGCAAGAACCTACAACACAACGGTAAATTGTGAGCCTCTTATCTGGGAGACCTTGAGTTCGAATCTACTCAAGATTAACACACTAATAATAATTAATCAAACATATAATAATATATGTTAAATATATAGGCTTTGGCCAATTAAGTGTCAAAAGAAAAAAGAAAAAAGAAAAAAATTATTGAAATTTTCATGGATGAAATTCGACGTATCCTATGACTTAGTTTGTAAGGCAAAAATACTTATTTAAAGAGATGAAAGGGAGTAAATAGGACTATGGAGAAAGATAACGAGTGCATGAGTGATCTTAGAGACTGAAAATTGTTGTTTCAAGTTAGTTTTGTTCCAATAGGCCTAAAATATAATTGTATTTGTCATTCAAGCTTTGGATTTTAGGTGGAGTTGTTGCTCATGTTTTGGGGGATGTTTCTCCCACATGTGGGTCTCTCCATGGTGAATCTGTTGTCTTCTTAATAGTGAATACTTTTTGCTCTCACACATTACAACTTAAAGTTCCTAAATTATTGATTTGGATGTAAATTCGGAAATAGATGTAGGAAGTGTGATTTTTGGGGGAAGGGATACGGATGCGTATGGATGTGTTTGTGTGTGTCTATATATATAAACTAAATATTACATATATATAAATATTATCTATATAATATAATATTGCTAAATATAAATATATATATATAAATATATATATATAAAATATCGCTAAACATTTTATATATATATATATATAATTGTCTGTATGTTGGCTCTCACAAAATGCCCAACATTGCTCTCACATGGCAATTTATAATTGTCTAACTGCTGGGAGTTTTATTGAATGCTAACTGTTGTTACAAACTGCCTATCAGCTGGCTGTACCAATCTGGGCAATGTTGGGAGTTTTGTGAGAGCCATCCAAGGTTGGAGTAGGACTTTACACATTCAAAGGCTTCCTTTGCTATATACATACCTGCTGGCGGGTAATACTTTCACAGAAGGAGCTGTGTATGTTAGGGACTACTACAGCAGCTCCATATAAGTCTGAAATACTCCATAAGGGTGTCGTACAGGCTGATTGAGGCCCGTACCAGGCCTATAGCTGAGTTCTGGACAGCAACTGAGTCTGTCACAGATTTTTGGGCAGTGATTTGGTTTGTAGCTAAGTTTTGGACAGCAATTATTGTCTATATATATGTATATATATATATATATAACAGAAGTTAGCACTCAATAAATGCATCCTGCCGGCATCCACGGGGCTTCCAAACGCATCCAGCATCCATTCACATCCGCCTCCATCTCCAAGCTCCAGGAGGTTGCATCGGTAACTAAGAATAAAATGATTGGCAACTCATTTCTTTCATTGAATTTGTAAGTTGATAACTGCTGTACGGAATATTCATTCTAGTTTTCAAATCATCCATAAGAGTTCCAACTGCAGAAACGAACATTAGGTATGCATGTTGGTCAGGTCCTCATATGAACTTAAACAAGCTACAAAAGCTTGCTTTATCAAAATCAATCAGCATTTACAAGATTCTATAAGCTTTCCAATTTTGAATCTTTAGGTTGAAAGAAGAGGTGATGAGTGATTCCCATTACTTATGTTGAGGATTTAGCCATTTGTTGATGTTCGTAGCTGCAGGAGATATCCTGATTATTTGTGTGGTGCTCTGTAATATACTCGTGTTTGGAAATATGAATAGACATGCATTTGGAAAATGAAGAGACTTTTGGTTATAACATGAAGAGTCTCTAAGTTCAAGATATATACCATTACTTTGTGTCATGAGTTGTGTATTTAGTTAGAGGCATTGTACTCGTACCTATATTATTTAATATGGTGTGGCAGGATTTTTCCCCTCAAGTTGGAGGGTTTACCCTAGATAAATTGTTGTGCCTTTCTATGTCTTAGTGTTCTTTATTTTGTTTATTGTTGTTTAGCTTTATTTCAAGGCAAAACATTAACATGGTGTTAAAATGGGTTGGACAACAGCAAATATGGGACTTTCTCTCATTTATTAGCTCAAGTATCTATTGCAATGTGTAATGAGAATTTTTGTAGGCAATTTGTATGTGTTCTTTATCATGATGAGTATTGTTTTGTGTTTGGATATCATCTTCTGGGTAGAATAATACCATCTATGAATGAGTGAAGTTCCATATTCATCACCAATGCTGCATGGCTTTTATGACAAACCCTAATGAGTAATAGCACGAGGATTTATAGTCAACTCTTGATGTGGTGTCGAGTTGTGTCTTGAGTTTCATACATGTGGCGGCGTTGCGAGTGCTCCGATGTAGAGGGAGATGATGCTTGAGGGTTTCTTGGTCAAACGTGGGCTTGTCAAGGTAGACTCTCTACTCTCTAATCCTCAGAGGACTGGCCCAAATTTCACATATCGCCTAGAGGGCGTTATTCTTTGACTACAATAAGGAGATAAGTATTTTTTTATTATAGCTTTGAATACTAATTATGAATCTTATCTAGTTAATTCATGCAATAACATAGGGAAGAGTGAATCATGTATGCTTCTAGCATTAATTTGTATATTTCTCTTTGAAACATAGGTTGAGTCTATTACTAATCTCTCTAAATGCTTCCAAGATGGATCGAGAAGCATAAGGATGATGAAAGATTGCATTCAGAGAAAGAGGGAGTTAAATTCTGAGAATTAAAGACACGAGTTAAAAGCTTCAAAATTAGCAAGCTCGTGAAGCAATGTGAGTTCAAAAGCTAGTTCCATGTGGGTCATTGGAGTCAACTATATAACTTATTGTGATAATCTAAGTAGTGGGAATGTTTCCTTTGCTAAGAGGAGCTCTTTGTTGAGAAAGTCTCAGCTTTGGTGATTCTTATACATGTTGTAATGAGTCCTCCATTAAGAGAAGTTTGATGTGCAAACCCTTGTTAATAAGTTCTTCTTTGAGAGGGAGAAGTTTGAGGTGCAATCCCTTGATAATGAGTTCTCTATGAGGGAGGAGTTCGAGGTGCAATCCCTTATTAATGAATTCTCTATGAGGAAGAAGTTCGAGGTGCAATCCCTTGATAATGAGTTCTCTACGAGGGAGGAGTTCGAGGTGCAATCCCTTATTAATGAATTCTCTGTGAGGAAAAAGTTTGAGGTGCAATCCCTTGTTAATGTATTCTTCTTTGTGAGAGAAGTTTGAGGTGAAAGCCCTTGTAACACCTTCTAGATGTAGCCATGATGGATCCACCCTCTAGGACTAGCCATGGTGGAAGTCATGTCTAAGACTCTCTGACTTAGCTCTTGTGTTCCTTCGCCCTCTAGGAGTAGTCATGGTGAACGTCATGCTGAGATGACTATATCATGTTGAGAAAATTTGTGATAAAATTTTGTTGTTAACTTGTTGATGCGCATGGGTGTAGCCATTGGATTTGTCATGATGACATGAACTCTTCAAATTATCTCTCCTTTGCTAAGAGGGATTGTTGATGTTTGTAGCTGCAGGAGATATCCTAATTACTTGCATGGTGCTCTTTCATATACTCTCATTTGGAAATATGAAGAGACATGCATTTGAGGGTAGGAAGAGACATGAGTTTGGAAATATGAAGAGACGTGCATTTCAAAAATGAAGAGACTTTTGGTTATGATATGAAGAGGCTCTCAATTCAAGATATATATCATTACTTTGTGTGACGAGTTGTGCATTCAGTTAGAAGCATTCTACTCAGACCCCTATTATTTAATAAACGAGATATTTTTTGATGTAGCTGGGTTTTTCTCCTCAACTTGGGGGGTTTTCCCAGGATAAATTGTTGTGGCTTAGTGTTCTTTATTTAATTTTTTGTTGTTTATCTTTATTTTTGGGCAAAACATTAACATCACTGTTAACAGCTCAGAAACTAAAATCAGATGTAAGCTTAACTTTTGACATGACAGATTCGTACCTACTAAATTCGGTAGCTTAGGCTAACATTTTTGGCAACTTGATAATTTAATCTTTGTCTCTCAAGTGAAGTGCAACAAAAATATTCTGGAGAAACACCAAATGCAATCCCTCAACTATGCCAATACATATTTGGCTTAAAATTTCAACTCGTGCCACCTTTCAATGAATCAGCATTCCAAACAGTTTATGAATAGTTGGCTATCTTAAATCAAATTGAACAGATTTATCTTAGTTCCTATCATAATCAAAATTTGTCTATAAGCAAGAAGCAAAATGAATCCTCTGATACATCAGTCACCTTTGACTTTGGCATTGTATACAAGTACTTTTAAAGTTTGGGCTCTCAAGCTGCACAACCTTCGATTGGGCATGTCTAGTTGACACAATATCCAATACGAGTTAGGTTTTATATTAATTCAGAAACTATTTCATGACAAAGCAAACTTCAGCATACAGCTAGCTCATCTTCCACCAAGGCACAGCACAATGCATCCATCAATGGAAGTTTCAATGGCTACTCTACAACTTGCAGCTTGATCCAGTCAAACTAACTCCACTTTATTGAGATAATCATAGAGTTGCAAAGTTAATGAAGAACCTAGAATATCACACCAAGATCAAACATACTGATGCTCTTCATTCCTAATCTCAACAGCTAGTTGATTGAGCACATAAGTATTCATTATTGTGCCACTAGTCACTTGGACTTCACAAACTGTAAAATGTTGAGAGACGCTTGGTAAAATATTGAAAGAACCTTGGGGCAGCCTCTCAATTGGTCACTGAGGGGAGGCATTAGCCCCTTCCCTGGCACAGGAAATGCACATAGGCCTCCATCGCTAACATGCATTTCAGTTTCTCTACGTGCTAACCATGATCAGATTAAAGTTGCTCAGGCAGGCTTGCTGTGCCCCACGAATATTGTTAGGGATAAATGAACTACATTTTTTCCGCCTCTAAGTTCATAGATGATTGAGGATGGCCACATAGATACAATTGTTTCCCTGTACAAGCCTGCAGTGCTCCATAGGATATGGTAACCAAGGGGCTTCCTACTCATGGTTCAGGTTAGTTTTCTTTCATTTCCTTGCTAGCTATACACATGTTAGCTTTTATCTGTTAAAACCCTGCATTGATCCTGTTTTGCATTTTGTTTCTTCTGTCAACATCAACTGATATACTTGGATTGATGGATGGTTGCAAGAAAGATATGCCATTTTAGTTCTCAGACTAGGATTTAAATCCCAATCCATTTTTCTGTCTGATCATATATGGTAACCAAGGGGTTTCCTACTCATGTTTCAGGTTAGTTTTCTTTCATTTCCTTGTTAGCTCTACACATGTTAGCTTTTATCTATTAAAACCCTGCATTGATCCTGTTTTGCATTTTGTTTCTTTTGTCAACATCAACTGATATACTTGGATTGATGGATGGTTACAAGAAAGATATGACATTTAGTTCTCAGACTAGGAATGTAAATCCCAATCCATTTTTCTGTCTGATCATAGATACACAACAATGTACACCTGTAATCAGATCCATGGTCGAGTGTTCATTTGACAGTTAATTCAGTTTTAGAACATTCATCCATTCATCAAACATAATAGGCATTCTGGTGTATAAGACAGTGATTCTCCCTACTATGAGTTGAAAAATTGCCAGACTATATTTTGGTGTATAAGAGTGATTGTTTTGACCATGAATTGAAAATTTTGGTGACTATACAAAGGCATTCCATAACAGCTGAGAAAAATAAAAGTTAACTATCAAAAATCTATGACTTACATTCCAGTTGAGGCACCACTTGGTACAGCCGCACGGAACATGCCTTTATTGGTATACAGATCTACTTCGACTGTAGGATTGCCTCTGCTATCAATAATTTGCCGTGCCTTTAACTTTATTATTGTTGAAGCAACAGCCCTCTTCATATAGTTAGACTGAAGATGCATCAATTTTTATGCCATTAATGCAAATTGTGATATCAGAAACAAAATAGAATTTGATTCTAAGTTGTAATATAACAAAATAATAATAAAAATGATTGCTTGCACCATAATCAACAAGTACTGCTACTGCAACATAAAGAACCTATTCTAGATTTAAATTCAATAAATATAAAGCCATACATATGCATTAAATATATTACACATTATTTCAAAATATTCTACCATTAGTAGAGTGTATGCAAGTACTACCAATGTATAAAATTTAACAACCAGCCTTAATTCCAAAGCTGCAATATTAATGTCAAAGAGTACCACTTAACATTATAAAATTCAATATAAAATTAAAAGTGTGGCATACGCTTTAAATAACACTTATACCATATTGCTAAGTCGATAAGACAACATGTACAGTACTAAATTCTAAATAGTGTCAAACCCAAGTATAACAAAAGAGACAGATGTCAAACTTCAAACAATAAACTCGAGGTTTAATACAGACTACAAGGAGAGAAATGAATGTAATGAAATATTTTCAATAACATCCACAAGGCCAAAGCAGCCACGCAGCCCACCAGCATAACCTTATAAATTTTGAAAACTACTCTTGAGATCTGGCCTTTTGTACTCAATTTTGATAGAGAAGTTAGCTATTTTGCCAAGCATTGCATCCTCAAACAAGATGCATCTTCATAGCTGGTATGTACGTTGTCATCTGTTGAACGCTCCATGACAAAGTGTTATTTTGTCTCCACTACCCCCATTTTGTAAAATCAACATATTCTCTTTCCCGCTCTTCTATAAATATAATCCACTTAGCAAACCCCCATATAAGATTATGCGATACGATATAGATAGTGGTGCCATTGGGGTCAAGAAGAAGAAGCAAAAGTTGAAAAAGTCGGTTGATAAGACAGACAGTGATCTCTAGATCTACACTGGTCCTTTTCTACTGCATTCAATAAAGTTCATTTCAGTATCATCTTCTCCAACACCAAGTGATACTCTGTTGGGAACATGGTTACTATCAATCCAATCTTGCCTTGGAACCAAAGGGTTAGGAATGTGGATTTGGCATTCACACCTCTACATGCACCTTACTGCAGATAGCCTTCTCCCCTATGCATCCTGATGCAAGAGCATATCTTGCATCAACCAAAAACATTACTCTGTTTTCTGTACCTGTTTTATTGTTCATAAGTATCTGTTGTTGCTTTTCATTTCCACTTGTGTGTGGTTGACATCATGGTGAGGACCTATTTTGGATCCTTCCCCTAAGAGCGCATAAGTTGATATGACATGTGCTTCAAGTTTTGTGTTGATTTCTTTGGCCTCTATTTCCAGTGATTTCATCCAGCATGGCGTGTTATTTCTTTTGATGCGGTTTCCTGTGATTACATGGCATCTTGCGCAGTTAGGAGCCGACACCTTGCTTGTGTGAAGACCTATCCTTGGTAACGTGTGAACAATTGATGTCCATTGCTTGGATTATGGTTTACTCCTCCAAGGCAAGACCTATATTGTAATTAATGCCTGAGAAGTCGACTTGTGGTTTTGCTGGCTATATAAGAACTTGGATTAACTTTAGAGAAGGATCAGGAAGGGAGATCATGATATGATAGAGAAATTAAGATAGTAGAGAATAGATGGAAGATGAAGACGAGCTTCTAGCTCTCTGATTGTAATCTCTTTGTACTGACCACAACCCGAAAGGCCTCACAGTCGGGCATGATGGATGTTAATCATATAGTTTATCTTGCGAGTTGTATCATCAATCAATAAACCTATTCATGAATTAAGTTGTTCTTGTAGTTGAATGTGTTTGCTTTCGTGTGTACTCTTGGCAAGCTGTTAGTTAATTGGATCTGGTCTTTGATTGGTTCATTTTCCCTACCAGCTTTGCGTCGGGTGGTATCAGAGCTTAGTTTCTTTCCTTGTGAAGACTAGGATCGTGGAGAACCCTAATTGGATTGGTTATAGGGTGGCAGATTTGGAATCTGACCTATAACTTGCAGTTACGATCTTGCAAGAACTATTATCAAGATGGTTCGAGGTAGAGGAAATGAGATAATGCTATTACGGATATGTTGAGGTAGACTGCAACAAGACTTGAAGTTGTTGGGACAGCCTAGAGAAGAGGTGTACATCTTGACGATGTTAGTGATGATGAAGTGGCCCCTAATCCGAATCTTGAACCTAAGGTGGAACAAGATGAGGAGAGGCTTCTAAGAGTTTTGTCTAGGGCAAACTCCAAGCCTGGTGTTGAAGTTGTTTGCTATGATGGAAGACTTGAGAATAATGTAGTGTTGGATTGGATCTTTGAAATGGACAAGTTCTTTGAGTATGAAAGTATCCCTAATAATAAGAAGGTAAAGATAGCAGTCACCAAGTTGAAGGGTCATGCTTCACTTTGGTGGGATCATTTGCAAACAGAAAAGAGGAAAGGAAAAGATCAAGACATGGGCAAAGATGATTGACAAAATGAAGAAGTTACTCCCTACAGATTATTAGGGTAATCTGTTAAGAAGAATGCAAAATTTGAGAGAAAAGGATATGACTGTGAAAGAATATATAGAAGAATTCTACAAATTGGATATCAGATCTGAACATGTGGATGATGAAGTTGCGAAAGTGGCTATATCTGAATGGTTTGAGGACATCAATTCAAGATGACATTAGTTATGTTAAGCTTGATAGTGTGAAAGAAGAATATCAGCATGCCTTGAAGGGTGAGGAAAAGTTGGCAAAGAAACATGATTAAAGACAAAGAGGAAGAGGTGGTAGATTTCAAAGAGGCAGAGGTAGAACCTATGGAGAAAGTAGCAAACCTGACAGTACTATACAAGATAAGTGTAAGATAGAAGGGAAAGAGGAACTTGCTGGTAAAAGAGGTAATTATTCTAGATGTAGCTATACTGGTTACTCTAGAAATAATAGTGATAAGAGAGAAGAAAAATCTTGGTTTAAGGGCATTCGTTTTAAGTGTGGAGACAGACATAGAGCCTTTGAATGTACCAATTCTAGCAAGAAGATTGGAGGTAGTAGCAGAAACACTTTGGCTTGCGAAGAAGTTGTTGAATCACCTAATGAACTTGAGCATGGTGAGAATTTAATGTTGAGAAGAATCTTATGGAATGAGTTAACTAATGAAGAAGTTGTTTTGAGAAAGAGTTTATTCAAGGCCAGATGTAAGGCCGCTAGAAAATGTTGCAAAGTAATCACTGATAGTGGAAGTTCAGATAATTTGGCATCAGAGGAGCTAGTTAACAAATTGCAGTTGCAAAAATTGAGACACCCTAAACCTTATCATGTTGCATAAATCCTAAGGAGCATAAGTTACTAGTAAGTGAACAATGCCTTGTTAAATTCAAAATTGGGAATTATCCTAGAAAGCCAGGTTCGAACCCTAGAGCTCGGGTCCGGGTCCAGATTCATTCGAGTTCAAATTCGAGCCCAAGTTCGTGGTTACGCAGGCCAGGGAGGACCCATAGGCTCCAACAGGGACCTTGCCCAGACCCGCAGTGGACCCGAGCAAATCCAAGAGAACCCACCCGGAGCCACAGCCCGTAGGGCCAAAAACATGATTTAAAAAACACAAAACTATGAATTGTTTAACACTTTTTTGTTTGCAACCCTAAAAGTGGCCAAATAATAATTCATTCATCTAATCTCTCATTTGCTCTCTCATTTTGGTGTGGCCATTTTGCAAGTTTGAAGAGAAGGTTGCAAAGATTGTTTGTGGAGTCTCAAATCCTTCCAATGATCAATGTTGAGTGTTCCAGGTATGCATTTGGTCCTTCCTTTGCTTCTTTGATAGTTTTTTTAGTTTTTTCATTGCCCTAAAATTTTATTAAGTTTTTGTATAAGTTTTGAAATATTTTTTATTATTTTTGTTATAGATTGCAAAAATGAGTAGTCAGAGTTCAGTGGGTGAGAAGGGATCCCAAAGATTTAAAATTGATAAAAGTTCTCCTTTATGGAAGTATACAACAAGAATTGAACAATGTGTTGGAGGGGGAGGGTATATATGGAAATACAATTTTTGCTAAACCAAATATATAAGCTCATATTACCGAGTTAAACATCATTTCATAGGCCATGTGTGTCAAGGGATTAGCATGTGTGAGGGGCCCCTAGAAGGAGGTAAGAAGGGGTTGTTGGCTGCTCAAATAGAAAGCATGTTAAAAGAATAACAAGAGGCTAATAGGTTGGTGTCAAAGGGGAAAAAGATAGAACGAAGCAAAAACCACCAACACCACCCTCTCAAACAGCCACTAGACAACATCCCTTCAAACCTACGCCTTCTACGGATGAAGAAGAAAAAGAAACAACCCCATTCTGCAAGAGAGGCCCATTAGAGAAGGCCTTTCAAAATGAATTGAGAGAAGTTGCTAACATAAAGGTTGGGCGTTGCCTCTTTACAAACGGTGTTCCATTCAATCTAGTGAGATCACCTTATTGGAGAGAGACGGTGCAAGCAATAAATGAAGTACCTTGTGGTTACTGAGGCCTTGGATATGAAAAGTTGAGAACCACCATATTGCATAATGAGAGAAAGAATGTAGAAACCCTACTCAAACCAATAAGAGATTCCTGGATCCAAACAAGGGTGAGTATTGTCTCTGATGGATGGAAAGATTGCAAAACTGTCCATTAATAAATGTGATTGTTGTCTCCCCCAAGGGGGCAATGTTTTTGAAGGTGGTTGATTGTGAAGGGCGCGTAAAGGATGCAAATTTTATTGTCAGGCTTCTCATTGAGTCCATAGAGTCTGTAGGAGTTGACAATGTTGTACAAGTAATAACAGAGAATGCTAAAGTTTGTAGAACTATGGGTGCTTTGGTAGAAGCACGATATGATCATATCTTTTGGACACCATGCACCATCCACTCCTTGAACTTGGTGATGAAAGCAATTCGCATCCAAATTGAATGGGTGAAAAAAGTGTATGAGGAGGACGAAGAAATCCAAATGTTTCTGACAAACCATCATATGTCACAAGCACTTTTCAGAAATTTCTCCCACCTGGAATTATTGAAGGTAACTTTATTTAGTTTCATTTATCATTTGTGTCATAGTATAATTGAATAAAATGTTTTTTTGGGTTGCTTATTTATTTGAAATGTGTTATTAACTTACAATTTGAATTAACATGGTAATAGGTTGCTGAAACAAGGTTTGCTTCACACAATCGTCCTTAGACAACTTGCAAGGGTGAAAAAAGCATTGTGCCAAATGATTATTGGCAACCAATGGGGTGAATGGAAGCAAGATGATACAACAAGGGCTAAAAATGTTAAGGATATGATCTTGAGTAATGATTTATAGAATAGGGTGGATGGAATATGCATTAGAATTCATTGAGCCCATCCTGTCTATGCTTTGGCTTGCGGACACTGATGAGCCTTGTTTGGGGGACATATATGATGCCATGGACTCCATGCTAGAGAGAGTGAAAATAGTAAGTTTAATTTGTTATACAATACTTTATCCTTGTTTATTAAGAGATTTTGATTTTTAACTTTAATTAACACTACATCAAGATAACTTACATGAACATCATTTGACATCCCAAGTCATTCAGAGGAGAGATCAAGATCCTAAGGAAACCTTCTACAAACAGTTGGAGAAAATTGTTCTACATCACAGGAATAAGATGACTACACTTTTACACCTCCTGGCATATGTACTTTCTCCCAGGTATTATGGCGGTGAGATACTTTCTATTCCTGGTAGAGTGGCACCATACAAAGATCCTGAGGTTGCTAGTGGGTATAAGAAGGCATTTGGCAGGCTCTTTAGCGATCTTGAGGTGGCATCGAATGTTAGAAGAGAGTCTGCAGATTTTGTCTCAGGAACAAATGCAGACCCTGATGCAATCAATGTCAAAAGTAGAATAAATGTCATTGGATGGTGGTACTCACATGGGCAAGGTTACATGCACCTCCAATCTCTTGCCACTAAGATCCTATCACAATTATTTAAATTTCTTTTTAATTCTCTTTTTTTATGGCCACTTAGCTTATAGAATTAGCACTCTTAAACTCCTATTGCATTATAATTTTAAATTTGCAATTTCTAATTTTTTTTTTTTAAATTTGGTTTTCTCTCTAGATTGTGAGCTCTTTTGTTGTTGAGCAGAATTGGAGTACATATTCCTTTATAGACTCAGTAAAGCGTAATTGGTTGTGTTCCAAGAAAGCAGAGGACTTGGTATATATTCACAACAGTTGGTGCCCCCTATCACGCAAGGATCCAAGATATAAAAAGGAGCCAGAGAAGTTGTGAGATGTATTACCCGAGACTGCTGACTTGGATATGACTGTCTAGGATCTAGCTAGAATTGCCTTGCTAGATGTTGAGGAGGACGAGGAGGAGAAGGATGTGACAGCATCTGGGGCCAGTAGAAGCGGTTTGGGTTCCAATGATGAGGATGTAGATATAGCTGGGGACGAAGCCATTGATCCCTCATTTTTTGATGACCCGTTTGACCCTTGAAGGGCATTTGCATCTTTGATACTATGAGTCTATGATCATTGATAAACTATTAAACATTTGTCATTTATCATTATGTTTCAAACTTTAATATCTGTCAATCCGAACAACTAGTTTACGTTTTGAAAATTTATTTTGCAATTTAGTAATCCAATGTATGATTTTTTTTACATTCATGAACATAGATTAATGAGCGAGTATTTAATGTTTATCTTTGACATTTGGCATTGATCAATGATTAATATTGATATATTCATACTACGAAATGACTTAGCAAGTTAGTTTTACAATTATGCATGTTTCTCTTTTTTTTTTCATATATATATATATATATATACTCACGAACCCACCCACAAACCCAAATGGGAAAAAAAATTGTGGAGACCCATGAACCTGAATCTGAATCCGTCCCCAAATTCGAATCGACAACTCAGGAATTATCATGATGAAGTTTTGTGCAATATAATGTCTATGGATTATAGTCATATTCTGTTGGGTAGACCTCGGCAATATGATAGACAAGCTTTGCATGATGGTAGATTGAATCAGTATACTGTTTGGGTTGATGGGAAGAAGCAAGTATTGTTGCTTTTGGTAGAGAAACCCAATGAGAATCATTGTACCACAATAAGAGTACGTTTGGTTGAAGGAAATCAGTTTGCTAAAGATGTGAAGGAACAGAATGTCTATTTTACCTTGATTCCTAGAAAGATTGAGAAACAAGATGAACTTGAGCATGCACCTGAGATTGAATCTTTGTTGACTGAACTTCAAAATATTATTCTGATAATATAACTAATGGTTTGCCTCTTGCAAGAAGTATTAGTCATTGTATGGATTTGATACCTGGAGCTGCTTTGTCTAATAAAGCACCACATAGGCTAACACCTACTGAAAATAAAGAATTAAATAGGCAAGTGCAAGAATTGCTTGATAAAGTTTTGATCAGAGAAAGTTTCAGTCATTTTGTTGTACCTATTGTATTGGCACCTAAAAAGAATGGAGAATGGAGAATGTGCACTAATTCTAGAGCTATAAACAAGATAACGATAAAGTATAGATTCCCATTGCCTAGGATGGATGACATAAAGAATTGTTTGAGTGGAGCAAAATATTTCACCAAGATTGATTTGAAAAGTGGATATCATCATATCAAAATCAGAGAAGGGGATGAATGGAAAACTGTTTTCAATACTAATGAAGGTTTGTATGAGTGGTTGGTTATGTCTTTTGGTAACTAATGCACCTAGTACTTTCATGAGGCTAATGAATGAAATTCTAAAATAATTCTTGGGTAAGTTTGTGATTGTACATTTTGATGACATTTTGATATTTAGTAACACTAAAGAATAACGCCTTGAGCATATTAGGCAAGTGTTGCAGACACTAAAGGAAGAAAAGTTGTTGATTAACTTGAAGAAATGTTCATTCTTGAAGGAGAAAATTGTGTACCTTGGTTTTGTAATTTTTGTTGATGGTTTGAAGATGGATACTAAAAAGGTAAAAGTTATTCTTGATTGACCTACACCTGTGAATGTTGGAGAAGTTAGATCATTTTATGGATTGGCAAGTTTCTATAGGAAGTTCATCAAAAATTTCAGTTCAATATGTAATGTCATGACAGAAACTATAAGAGGAGACAAAAAGGATTTCAAGTGAACACACCGAGCACATAAGAGTTTTGAAACACTGAAACGAAAGGTAGCAGAACTACCTATACTAGCTTTGCCTAATTTCACTAAGGTTTTTCAAGTTGATTGTAATGCTAGTGGAAGTGCAATTGGAGCTATTTTGAGCCAAGAAGGAAAACCTGTAGCTTTCTATAGTGAGAAGTTGAATGATGCTAAGAGAAGATATTCAGTTTATGATCAAGAATTCTATACTATTGCTCAAGCTTTGAAGAAATGGAGACATTATTTGATGCCTAAGGATTTTGTGTTGTACACTGACCATAAAGCCTTGCAATATTTAGGAAGTCAAAATAAGTTGAATCAGAGACACATGAAGTGGGTAGAGTATGTTGGTCTGACTTTTTGTGTAATAGAAGTCTTTTGTCCAATTGTAGAAAAGTCAGACTTTTATTTCTAAGTGAAACATAGGGTTTCTAGATAATCCATCCATTGGCTAGCCTAAAAAAAAAAAAAAAACTTATGAAAACCCTACGTTCTTCCTATTCGTAAATTGTCGGGCGCGAAATTTTGAATTTTCAAATAAGACGAATATTTTGTCGCCTTTCATCTTCTGTGCCCCCGAGATACCTTTCCTCTCATATTTACCCTCGTAGTTAGTAATGAAGACATGGAAGATCCCCAGGTTAAAGTGAGTTTGCAGGTAACTGAAGATGATACATCACTTTCAGACCTCATGGCTATGTACTCCAAGGATGAAGAATGATTGTAAGATCAGATCATATTTTCTTGTCTCAACAACTGAGAAGCATAACAGAAAGGGACCCACCAAGGAATGTTTGTTGTAATAAGCCTTTCAGTTATTTTGTTCTTGTCTTTTTGACAGAATTGTAGGTGAGTGCCTTTTTAAAAGGACACCTGTCATTTGTCTTTAGCCTGAAGCTTGTTGCATCTCACATTATTTAAGTGAGATCCCAAGGCTAAAGAAGGGTCCGAATTCTATTTCTTCTAAGTATTTTTGCTTAGTCTGGTTTTTGGTCCAAATTTTGAAAGCAAGTCTGTAATGTATTTTTCTGTCAATTCTCTGAGAATACATGAATATAGAATGAGCTGTGTTTCTTTCTGAAGGCCATTCTGAGTCTATTGTAAAAGATATACCCATTTCAAAGGAAATGAATACAAATTATGAACTGTCCCCATATCAATTCTTTCTGAATTTTGTCTCCTTTTAAATACTTAGCTACCTTGATGTTGTATGAGTAAAAGCTTGTGCAATTGAATGCAATCTAGTTAGGTTGTATATCCATTTATCATTGCTGTTAATTCAATGGATTAAATAAAGGCTTTGATGAATGTGATAAGATTTCTTAAGTATTGAGAAGGATTTTGAATGATAAATTCTGATAAGAATTGCTGATAGAATTTGTTGTAAAGCAACAAATTAGATCTAAGAATCTGCTATAGACTTTGAACCCCAATGGATTAGGCACTGATCAAGTTATTTCAGCTGAAGGAGAAATATATTATAAATGGTTATTCAAATGCATCATCAAATCAAATTTTACTTTTATTTCCTGTAGATCTTCAAAGTTGGCCAGCACTTGTCTGCATGGAATGTTTTAGCTTCAGTTAGCCATTGTTGTTGAAAACATCTGCAGATCTATAGAAGAACTCTTGGCCATATCTGTTTGATGGGATGCGTTTACCAAGTTAGTGAGAATTATGTATATGTTTGAGGATCTTGAAATGAGAATCAGAATGAAACTAAGAATAATCCTCATACAGTTGTTCCAGTTTTGAACCATCCCTGGGTACACCCACCCTGATTTTGTAGAGCCAAAAGAGTAGAAAACCATCTATGGTTTTGTTGAAGTTGGGTCCAAATACCTTACATATGCAATTGTTAATAAGAATAGGCTAGTCTTTAGATTGTGTATGTACTGTCATTCTGGTATTAAGCATTTTGTCGCTTAGTAGTTTTAGTACTTTTTAAAACACCAACAAAGTATTTGCAAAAAAATTCCTTTGTGTTGAAACATAAGAGTGGACAATGAAACAAAGTATTTGGTTTTAATGATTTGAAACAATTGTATGAAACTAATCTTGATTTTGCAGAACCTGGAAAAGCTTGTAAGAACAAGATGATGAGTAAACAAGATAAGTGGATTGATTATTTCATTCAAGAAGATATGTTGTTCAAGGGGATTCAATTGTGCATACCTAGAGGATCTATGAGAGATAACATCATTAAGGAGAAACATAGTGGTGGACTTGCAGGACATTTTGAAATTGACAAAATAGTAAAGATGATCTCTGACAAATATTACTGGCCTCAGATATATAAGGACATGCAGAAAATGGTTAGAAGTTGCAGAATTTGTCACACAGCAAAAGAAACTAGTCAAAATTTGGGTTTGTATTCACCATTGTATGTACCAAATAAGCCTTGGGAAAATATCAACATGGACTTTGTTCTTGGATTGCCTAGAACTCAAAGAGATAATGATTCTATTCTGGTAGTCATTGACAGAGTTTCAAAAATAGCTCATTTCATACCTTGTAAGAAGACATCTGATGCAGTACATGCGGCTGAATTAATCTTTAGGGAAGTGGTAAGATTGCATAGTTTGCCTAGGACTATTGTTTCAGATAGGCCATGAGGCTTTCACGGTCCATACTATTGAGTGAGAAAAGCTTATATATATATATAAAGCTTTCTATATCAACATTTCAAATTATTCTGAAAACCAATGATCAGAGAACGTATTGAAAACGTTGATCCAGACAAAATATACACGACCATTTCCAAATTATTATTTTTCAATGAGCCACAGCGATTACAAAATATAATTTGAAATCTTGATCCAACGAAACATACACAATTGTTTCCCTGAACTTTTGAACATATATATTAAAAAAGATAAGAAAACACATACATGATGATTTGAGCAAAGAGGATACTGACAATGTAGAGGAGTGGCTGAGGATCCTTGGCCCTAACCGCCGCGTTAACAGCATCTTCGATCCTGCGAGAAAGCTTGTGCTTCTCCAGGTACTCCTGTACTGACATTCTGGCCGCTACTCGCTACTCTTCTCACAAGTATCCCTTCCCAAACAGGCAAGCGAATTATCAGCACCAACTCGCTTCTCCGCCCTCAATCACTCTCGTATTGCGAATCGTTGCAGCAATCACCTTTACCCAAAATTTAAGCTTGAACTCCTAATTCAAGATTTGTTTTGCTTGTTCCCGAATTCTCGATTTATTGAACTTTTTCCTCTAGATTCACTTTGGTTGCCTTCTCTTTCGGGTAAAAGGATCTAATACTTCACTCTCCCATAATAATTACGATGATCTTATTGGAAATTTAATCTTTTAACCAATATAATAATATGATGTTATATTGGTTATGCAATGAAATAAAAATAATATGTAATTTACAATTATTATATTTTTAGACATATCTACTAATCTAGTCTTTAATATGTAATTTACAATTATTATATTTTTAGACATATCTACTAATCTAGTCTTTAATATGTAATTTACAATTATTATATTTTTAGACATATCTACTAATCTAGTCTTTCTAGTTTTCAAGCATTTTAATAAAAAATATTTTAATGTGGTAATTTATTTGATGATGGAGATTTGAAATATTAGATTTAAGTAGGGAATTTATTAAGTAGTTGTGAAAATTTGGGCCTGATTTGAATTGTCAAATATGATTTTGAGATATGTGAGTTTATGGAGGTGAACTCCTAAGGTTTCTTCCTAGTGCAAAATAATCTATTGTGCATAGAACTTGGCAAATAATTTGATATTGATCTTATTCTAGCATTAAACGATTTGATTCACGAAAAATTGTTTTCTTCTTTTTTAAGTCCACAAAGTATTTTAAATCATTTATGCGGAAGTGAAACTTACCCAAACCCAATTTGTGGGAGTTGAAATTATCCTTCAAATGTCACATTTTTATTTAAAGAATAGGTAAGTGTTATCTCTTTCCAATTAATCATTATCAGTTAACTATGTATATAATTTCACATTAGATTATTATATAAAAATATAAACACTAACTAGTTTTTACAATTAAGAACATTGAGAGCTTTACTTATATACTGCATTATTGCACCAATGAAATGTTAACAATCTAATCATATTGCATGGTGGATTATTATCTCAAATCATTCTTAATGTTTCAACCAAAAGTGAATGACCCTAAAGTGACAAACTCCTAAACGATACATATCAACACCATTTTATTTAAACATAGGTTTTAGATATCAAAATTGAAGTACTTATAACACAAAATTTAGTTAATCTTAGATATATTTGTTGAGTTCAAACTTATGTACAAGTTTTAGGCCCATGTTCACAAAAGTGAACCAAGTTAGCTAAAAACAAAAAAATTGGTTAAATTTTTTTAATTTTATAGATTTTTTTTTGGCATATTAGCACATTGTATGAGAACATCTCACAACCTAATCAACAACAAAAAAAATTAATTCATCTTTAAAAATGTCAATATCATGATCAATCTTAACTCATTATTCAATGTAGTTTTATTTATCATTGTAATTTTATTTAATTCACCTCAAATAGTAATGTGAGGGATGTTTTATTTTAGATAGATAATATTCTTTATTTGGGTCTAAACATGGTCTAGCTTCATCCTTTATTGAGTTTTTTATTAAATTAGCCAAAAAAACTAGGGGGCTTACCCTTAATTACAAAACCTGTGGGCAGATCATTCTTCATCACCATTGTTGACACATTGTCAGGGGAAGAGAAGAACCAACTATATGATATGAAAACTTAGATCAAGAACAATTTGTTAGCCCAAAAAATCTCCACAGCTAACACAACACAAAAGTATTCCATAAAACCATAATATTTATCCTAGAGCTAACCATATATTAACATAAACATGTTCCAAAGTTGTGGATAAACATAATAAGTACAGCTAAACCACCTTAAAACCATTAACCAAATATGAAACGTGAGGGGCCTTGGGTCTTTTTACACCCTTTTTCCTTTCAACGGCAGACATATCAATAGAATGGTCAAGGGGGTGGGGAGAAGAAGAGGCGCCTTGCACAGTGATAGATATTAGAGGACATAAAGCAAGATGAAAATGATATGACTTTAGAATCATACCTTTATGTAAAATAGGAAACCAAATTCCCTACTTCCTACAATCCCTAATATCTTTTACAGTAAATTATATGGGATGGAGTAAGCAGAACATAATATAAATTAAATCATGGTTTTGAAAGTGAATGAGGGATAGAAAGTGGCAAAAATAATAAACACCAAAGGGCTCTACTAGTGTGAAATCTTTCATTATAATAACATACACCTAATATTAAGGTTTGGGTAGTTCATCCATGTTGAAGCCTCTACAAAGTTTGACTAGCTCTTTGCCTTTGTGAAATAATAGTTTAAGTTGGTTCATCAAACACCCTACTAGATTTCTTCCATTTGAGGCCCTCGATAGAAAGACCCATGGCTTGAGATATCACCTTCGCATTCACTTCAAAAGTGATGCCACACATAGTGACCTTTTTTTCATCTCGACTATTATCAAAACCAGTCGTGGCTTCCACAAAAGGCACAATTCCACCCTTTGAGATAATGAGCCGTAACTCTGGATTATTTTTAATGGTATTCACCCAAGAACCTAATAGTAAAAATAGACCCCATACAATGTCTTAAAGGGGTGCAATAATTATAATGGATGTATGTTCCCAAGGTAAGTACAATGTAGCATTTAGATTCATGTGAGAGGTCATTCCTCCAATTTTTAGCATTAAAATGTATAATTAGAATGTGATCAAAAAAATTAGAATTTCCCTTATTAATTAAGATGCAATAATGACTAACTAAGGACATCCCTTCCTAACTTTTAAAATTATTGCATTTCACCAATACTCGTCATAAATGAGTATAAGATGATGTGGCATTTCCATATAGAATCCATCTTAAACAAAGGGTGGGCCCACTCAGAACAAATAAATAGTTGATTTGAAATTAACTTATCCTTCCAACATCCTTGTTGTCCATAATAGCCATAAGAAAATCCAACAAATCCAATTTCCATAAGCCTTCATGAATAAACTTATGTTGGTTTATCCTTATAATGGATTTGACAATATCAGGAAGGGTAAGACCATGTCTCCAACCTTGAGTAAGAGAGTCAACTACCACATTCCCTTCTCTAAAAATATGATGAATATTGAAGTCATCTAAAACTCTTAGCATATGCATAATGTCCTTAACGATGCATTCCACCTTCCATCCTACCTCCATATTACCCTTGGTGGCTTCAACTGTCAAGTAGGAGTATGATTTGATTTCTAGCCATTTGGTGCCAATCAAAAGAGAAATTTTAATTCCCCATAATAAGGCCACAGCTTCTACTTGGTTTCTAATGGTCAATCCTTAACTTCTAGTGAAAGAAACAACTATAGAATCCTTATGCTCTCCATTTAAGCCTCCTCCAATTGCAATACCCAATCTAGTTGATCCATTGAATTTTAGTTTCATCTAGGAGTGATGGGGAGCAATTTAGATAATGTTACTATATTGAGGTTGAGGTTTCTATTGTGCCCTCTTTTGATGTCACCCACCTTACCTTATTTTGTGCATCATTGATAGATGACAAGTCATGAATTATCATGTTCCTTTGTTAATAGCTCTCACTCGTGCATTTATTGTAAATTTATCATGTTATTATCTTTTATTACACCTCATCTTTCTTTGATGCAATAACATATTTTTGACTTGTTACTATAATTTTGCACATGTGTGAAACTTAATTATGAAAATAGAAGATTGCATTTAAAATACACATCTTTAATTCCAATTTCAGTGTATACATCAAGCATTCATTTTTATCACTAAACAGAGTATGTCTTTTTGTATGAATTTTTATAGGTTTATACATCTTATTCAAATTGTTCAACAATTTATGAAATGATAAAATAAAAATTAAATTACAAATGTACCTCTCACACAAGGTTGTGAGGGTAGCCTTCACTATAAATACATTTTCTATTCCATACAAGTAAAGCTACATAGAAAATAATGAAATAAAATGAACACAAATCAAAGGGACCTGTCATTTCTAGGATGGTTGTTCTTTGTGTCTGCCATGATAGTTGTCCTTGAAACTAGGTATTCTCCTAGGGTTTTTAGCTTTAGATTTTCATGGTCAAAGTCTTGCATTGAAAAAGAGAAAAGGTTATATCAAAATGATCTAAGCAATAATGGTTCACCTCACCTCATACATTCAAAACATTCCATTTATTTCATGCTTGCATAGAATAGAAGAGCATGTATTAGTAGTACAACATCAAATAAATGTCAAATTAACTCATGTGTTTGATTTCTTCAACAATCATCAATGATATCTATTGTTGTTGAGTAGATGCAAAATGGGATCCCATAGGAGTTAAGGCTCAACTGCATATAATCAATAACTAATGGAGAAAACCAAATCAATAATATTAACAATGTCAATTGATTAAATATCAAAGGGATACTTTACTTATATTGATACGTATTCAGGAATTATTTAAATGATTAGACAAGAATATGTTGTTATTTTAATATTCTATTTAACAAAGTATCAAAAGGACTTATTGTTTTTTAAACCATTTACATAAGTATTTTGCTACAAGAAGTCATTTTGAAAATTAACTAGCTATCAATAGGTCAATTTGTCAATGTACACATTGAGGATGTGATGCAAGTATTATATAATGTAAGATTTGTTTTGAAGGATTAATAAATGAAAATTTGTACAATAGTCTATCTGAATGCAAGTAGTAGAGCATCAATAGTAATGTAGGGGATATCCTTCAAATAACTAGATAATTCAAGGAGGAGGTGATTTTCACTATATATATATATATATATATATATATATATATATATATATATATATCCAAGTCAATCAAAAAAAATGCAAGTATATAAGTAATGTGGACATCAACATGTATGGTCAAGCATGTACATTATAGTGTCATGAATTGCAAAGAGGAATGCACATAAAAATGATGCTAGATAGAAACATGAATGGTCAAAAACAATGTTGCATTTGAATCACGAAGAAAAGTATGATGTTCTACATCCACAATGAATGTGATAATGTTCTTGTAGCATTATTAAAATAAAATCTCTATCACATTGTTCAGTATGCAAAAAAGAAGAGCAAACATGTTCAAATTCAAGAAATATAAATAGAATGTACAAAATGAGTAAACAATTACATTGAGCAAAATATACATAAGCAATGAGCATAAGGCTACAATAAATGTGCAAAGCATGATGCAAATATGTTAGTGTTATGAAGAAGTGTCAATAGAAAAAAGATTCGTAGTAAAGGTTCTTGTGTTTCCAAATAACAGAGATTCCTCAAACTTTCAAAGTGTTTTTAATGCAACATTGGCATTAGCATTGCAGAAAAGGGTTACAACATTATGTGAATGAGGTTCCTGTACAATGTCAAAGTAACATTTAGAATGTTCAAAGAGATCAGGTTTCCACAATCCATTAAAATTGTTTGTAATTGCTTCCAGATTAGATTCTGTTGAAATTTTTACCATCAACATTTCAAATCACACTACGTGATTCATCATCAAGATGAGAGATTTGAAACGTTGATGGTAAAATTTTCAACATAATCTAATCCAAAAGTAATTACGAACAATTTAGAATGTTGTTGTTTTCCAAATAAATGAGTTTCAAAGGGTTGAATAAATTATGTAAAGTTCAAATAAAAGAAGTTTTATCACCAACATACAAAAATTGTTCTTGTACCCACAATAATAGTGAAGGTCGACATCCATGATCCAAAATATGAAGCAGATGCTTGTTAATAAATGATTGTTTTCCCGTACATTTGTATTAAAGGAGACACAATCATAAGGGTTATGATTCAAAGAAAACATCACAAGAAAATACAAGGTACTTTAGCTATCAAAACATTCAAAACGTTCCTATTATATCAACATCAACTTCATAGACAAGAAGAGGATCAACGACAAGATTCCATAACTAAGGAGAGTTTTCAAAACATTTACAATGTCCATGTATGTTGGCCTAAAGGAAAAGAGTATGTATGTGTTTCAAGTAGAAAAGATTATCCTATCGACATTTACATATGCAAAACTTCAGTATTGCAAAAAATCATAAAATGGGATTATTATTTGAACCAGGTTACTGGTGTTTTTGACAATAAATGAAGATGGGTTGTTCTTGGTTCAAGCTATTCAAGCTTAGAATCAATAGTGGAAGGTGAACTATAAAAGCAACAGTTGCATATTTTTGAAAACTCTCAACAATGTTCCTACAAAATTTCAACTCAAAATTCCAATTTTATTTTGCTACAAATGGTAAATACCCATATTTGAATGTTCAAAATGTATTGTAATGCCCCGTTAAGGGATCCAAAGTTTGCCAAACTTTTTTTTTTCAAAATAATAACATGTACAACAATCATAAAGTAGCAGAAGTAATAACATACAATCATACATACACAAACATAATAGATTACATTCCTTGAGGATCCCAAGACATTGAGTCACATTTAATTTTAATTAATACTATGTCAAATAAATAACACATCCACATGAAAGAATGACTGCAAGACCAGTCCATCTAAATAATATACATTTGTTCCAAAGACCACTTGGCAATAAAATTTGGAATGCACAATCATCCATTGTAAACGTCACAGGGTATGAAAGGCTAAAAGAATATACATTTATAAATTAGATTACATCATCCCTTTCGGATATATGAAACAAAGTGCAATACAATAGGTGAAATCATTCATCATAAAGATATAATCATCCATCATAATACACAAAGATAGAATGAAAGGAAATGTAGACAAGGAACTCCAACCACGACATCAACAAATGGATCTCAATGGTAAAAATAAAAAGCACTACCACCCGACCTCGTAGTAACCCAAAAAGGTCCACTCCCATTGCGCTAAGGAGATAGTCTCAAGTCCCATACTAGATATCAATCCCAAAAATCAAAAGTAATAACTAGGTCAAGGAAAACCCTAAAAGTAATCTAACTCAAGGTTCTAAGATAAATTGACATCTAAACCCAGAGGAAAACACAGACACGTAGGAAATCTATATTGCTCGTGGACAAGTGTCATCGCACTAACCAACTCTAAGGTTACTCGACTAGTCTTTTAATCCTCTGACCCCCTAGTGATTCTATGTGGCACTAGTATCCTCTCGTACTGACAAGGCATACTAACGATGCATGGTCGCAACCAAGTGTCCTCTTTACTCCCATCTTAGTTTGTACTAGCACTCGAGGCATGGACGAGGAAAGACAAAGACTCTTATTGGGTTCATTTTAATCTCATTTAGTGTAGTGTTTTCACTTATTAACTACTTACAATAGGTTACCCTGATAGCCACTTTGGGCCTTGGCCTCCATTGCAAGCTTGTAATGGGCACCCTGGAAATGCCCAAAAAATTGAACCAACTGCTGAAAGCGATTTCACGTATTTACATAGGTTTCAATCCACACAACATGAGCAAGAAGGAATTTATGCAAATTGAAGATTGAACCATTGGTGAAATAATATTAGTTATCACAATGATAAAATCAAATACATAGCAATGTATTCCAAAGGCCAAACCCCAAGAGAATGACGTCTAGAATGTTACAAGAAAGGATGAACGTCCTCTAATGCCAAGAAAGATATGTGACTCACACATCCAAGCTCTTATCAAATGCAATTCACAATCATCTGATGCTCAACAAGGACTCTCCCACCTTTATTTATACTTTTCCTACACCCTTCTAGAGGAAAATCAAATATTAATTAATTACAAGTACTAGAAGCTTCACCCTTCCAATAATTAATGCACTCTCTAGAAACTCCTCCCTTGTAATACAATAATTAATTGTGCTTTTAGAAAATTAAATTACTAGAGGTTTCCCCCTTTCCAATGATTAATACACACTCTAGAAACTTCTCCCTTGTAATACAATAATTAATTTAATTAATTAAATAAGAAGTCACCTTTTTAATTTTTAATTTATTTAATGACTTTATAAGAAATTAATTTAACTACTAAAGTGGAGACATTGCAAAGCCACTTCCCAACTTAACATACATATTACCTACCCTAGGCTCATAAAAGTACAAATTAAAGAATCACAATTTTCACCTCAATCCTATACAAGTGACTAGAAAGCATCAAAAGATGATCCACAATAACACCTTAGTTCTTTACAAGCAACTGAAAAGCATCCAAAAAACAACTGATCGAAGACTCAAAGGTTAAGTCAAATAGGTCATCCCATTCATCTCGTTTTCCCACAAGAATAGTGAAAGCAATAACAAACAATGAATTCAAACTCATCATAGAACATAACAAACACATTACCATGGTTGAGTTTAAAAGATCATAATCAAATCATCATAATATCACAAACACAAAACTCCCAAGCCTCTGGTAACATCTTAAAATTGGTCAAAGCTAAGTCAAACCTCGAAACCCAAATCATAAGACAACATACAAATAACAATGTAGTTTCATAGTTTGGTTTGATTTTGAAAAACACATAGTTTGAGTTTAATAGTAAGGTTTCAATTTTCGTTCAATGTAAGTTTGCGAACATATGAATTTTACATTTTAACCTTAACTATATAACCCATTTCTTGAATTTGAACAAAATGCACAATTACCCTTATTCGATTATAAGCCAATTATTCCAAAATAATTTAAGAATAATTATTTATTAAATTATTAAAATAATATTTATTGATTTTCTAATGAAATAATTACAGTTTTATTAAAATCAATATTATTAATAATAATAAAATAAATTTAAAACTTCATTTAAACAATATTCATCATTAATCAAACTTAAACCAATTTTAATTAAATTACTTAATAATTATGAAAATAAGCAACTATATTAATTTCTTATTAATTAATAATAATTAACAAAACTATTAATAAATTCATTAATTAAAATTAACTATATTAAAAATTCATTAATAATAAAATTTTATAAAATAAAATATAAAAGAAAACAACTTGCGTATATTTTAAAAGCTCGTTGGCTTTGTTGCCACGACAACCTTGCTATCGTGACAATAGGTGTACCTATTGTTCACAGTAGCAGGCTTGACATGTGACCTTTAATGGCTACCGATAGCCTATGCTGTCGTGGCAGGAGTTTGGTGGTAGGTGGGGATTTGATGGCCCTACCTCCCTACCAAATTTATTTTATATATATTTTAATTTTTTATTTTTAAAAGTAAATATGAATAACAGTCCCCCCCCCCCCTAAAAAAAAAAAGAAAAAAATTTCCCTTATATATATATATATATATATATATATATAGAATTTCTATCAACACTCTGATGGGAAAAATACAACAAACAAATCAAATTTTCAATTCATTTCAAACCCTTCCTAATTAAAATACTAATTTCTTTCATCTATAGAACGAGGGTTTCTAATTGCTTTTTCAATCCTAATATATAGATGGAATTCGATACAAATATCAATAGATTCAGACTGAAAGATTCATACAAACAAAATTTGGGAAAAAAATAGATTTCAACAATCACAAAGAAGATAGGAATAATAAATTACATAATTATCTAGGTGATTAAAACACAAGGATCTACCTAGTTCTAATGCTAAATTCATAAACACCCTAAAGATTGTGAGAGAAATCTCTTCTCTCAAAACCTTATCTCTGAAAATTCCTTCTCCAAAAATTATCGGTTCTCCCCAAAAATTTTGTTTTTTTATGGAAAATGAACTCTAAATTGCTGATAAGGGTTCTCTCTCAAATTTGAGGCACTAATTGTGTAATCACTCGAGGGAACTCCTTGATCACCACCCTTTAACTCTTTATTATATTTTCTTTTATGTTTCCATGCACACTTTTGGCAATATAAAATATCTTTATTAAATTTACTTGCTTTCTATTTTTAATTAATTTATTATATTCTAATCTCATGCAAAAACTTTAAGCAATTTTAATTAAAATAAACTTTATTAAATAATTGCTTACTCTCTCTTATTAATTTTTGAAGTATTTTTAATATAATATTTATTAACTTAAGTAATAATAATATTTAGCATTTATTTAAAAATGATCTCCTAAATATATTATTATTAAATTAAATAAATATTATTATGCTCTCAAACTAGACAATAATTTTCTCTTTAAATTTAATTTTTTTATTTAATTAATTTCCTAATTAATTAAATACTAAAAATATCATAATAGTTATCCATTAAATTAAATCATTAATTAATATTTTAATTTTACTTAATTAACAGAAAAATTCACTAAAGACTTACTAGAGGAAATATGGAAACCCATCATAAAATACCACATACAAGATCAAACTCAAGGGTTATAATCATGAATTTAAGTCATATGACACATTCAGAAGGGTAATCATCTCGGATCCTTGTCCTAGTTTTTTCTAGGACAATTGGTTTAAAGGTTATGTAATATCCCTTTCTGGATAATTTTTACTAAAAACCTTTGATATAAATGTGCAGATTTAAAACCGAATAGAAAGCCAATATTTGATATAATTTCTAGAACTTTAATCGATTTGTAACCAACAGATTTGCAAACAAGAAAACTCAAAAAAGTTTGTTTTATTCCTCCAATATTCAGAAGTACATATATAAACCACGAGTTAACATAAATAATCGCCAAATACATTACTGTATTATATAATAGCAATACAATAACTCACAACAATTCAAAGAAAATCCAATCCGATAAACAACAATAACAGTCAAATTGAAAAATGTAGATAAAACCTGTAAGAAGGATAGGTTTGCGTCCAACCTCCAAAGGCTTCTTCAAGGGGTTGCGTCCTCAAAGAGATAACCAGTCACTATTTCCAACTCCTAGATTAATATTTATTTTAAAATATTATCATCTTCATACCTCCCCATGTGGAACCTGTTGTACCTTTATCACTTTTCCCAATATGATGCACACCCTTTTAGGAAATGTGGGATAAAACACCTTTTTGTTCTTTAATTACTTAAGTGAACATAATACCTTTTAAAATAAAGTGACAAGTTAAATGAACTTTTAAATTCACTTAATCAACAAACCATATAATCATCAGGTATCAAAATAACTAACCAAATGAACTTGAATAAGAACGTGCAATAGCTCGTTGGAAAGCTCTTGATGAGATGCTTCCAAACCAACACTGAGATTCCAAGAATTCTAAGTTCTTTTTACTTACTAAAAATAGTAAACATCCAGACAACCTGCCAAAACTGCTCTGATGGGTCTGAAACTAGAAATGTCTAGGCCAAATCTCAAATTGAACCATGTAAAGAACCTTTTTGCCCTCGAAACCTAGGCAAAGTGAGCTGGCAAAACATAATTATAATGTCCCAAAAAAGGGGACATTACAAAGCCTCCCTTTGCAAAGATTGCTTGCCCTCAAGCAATCCACTCATACCTACAAAAACCAAATGTCAGTATCCCATACTCACCTCAAGAAAGAGCTTCTACTCCTCAACCGATGTAGCCCGACATGCATCTTCCCAAACTCTGAATGGTGAAATAGTACAATAGGGATCAATGTGCCAAATAGCTAAATGTCAAGATCCCAAGTCTCACCAAAAAGGGACACCAACTACCATGTGTTGCTGCCCTGCATGCCAATACCCTTAGTCACAATGAATGCCTCACTCCATGAGTGACCTTGTGAGTCTCTACTATCAAGTGAAGATGGGAGCTCAACAATATACCAATATCCACCCCAAGATGATAGCAACCAAACTCTCCACCTAGCTCCCTGATAAAAGGCAATACATAGGGATGCTCCACCTGGATCCCAAATGAGAACTTGTACACTATATGAGATACCACTAACCATCTCCTGTAATATCTGTACCATTGTACCACTATACCACTCTTGTAATATATGTACCAATGACAATGACAAATTTGACCAATCTAACTCCACCACCATATCTCCCTGGTGAAAACGAAGTAATTCTAGTCTCTAGAACTCTGATGTGTCAAAAGACTGAAACACATAGACCATTATCATTTGACTATGTAACAACATAGCATAATCCACTAGATGTAACATACTATTAACACCTGGATCCCTAATCACCCAATCAACATGATACTGGGCAAAGGAAAGAGTAGTTGGTGAATCACCAACATCATGAGTGCTAACACTATCTTCAATATACTATTGAATAAAAAATGTAGACCCCTCATGTGGAACATAGGGTAATGTATGATCTCCTCACTCATCTGCAAATAACCCATTGACCCCTGAATGCCAAATAGAATTAGCGAAAATACCATCAACATACATAGGTAAATCACTGATAGCTGGAATATACCAACAAGTAAAATCACCAATCAACAAATAGGTCGTGGCCATCTCATAAGAGCTGGATGATAAATCTTTAGGTAAGCTAAAAAAATCGCTCAGAGCATGCTAAGGATAAATCTAAACTTCCTACTCCACCATAAGTACCCTCGCCTATGTCAAAGTCTTCATAAAAGGAAGGTTCACCATTAATTGAAATCTTTGAATTATCCTCACTTGTTGTATCACTAATCATGTGCTCATGTGAAAATGTGCAACTACTATCATAAAAATCAGAATTTCCAGACTCGTCAACTTGTTGATCCATAGAATTTTTCTCATCATAGAAAGTCTCAGAGGGGGAACATGTGATTGAATTACATTGTTTTCCTTCACATCTACCCACTTTATGAATTCCTTCAATGATTTGTGTGATTTCTTGTGTCCTTGAACCACGATTATCTTCTTCATGAGAGGATACCCCACTTGTTTGATTTTCGGCTTTGTGAATGGAGTAATGTGTTAATATCAATTGAAGGCATTTCTCATCTACCTCACTCTCCTTGTTCTTTCCAAATTTTATTGTTAGATATCTATCCATTAATAGATGCAAGTAATCCTATTTTATCATTTTCAAAGTTTCAAAAATAGTATGTAAAAGAGGACTTGTAACACCACATACATTCTCATGTCTCTCTTCTATCACAATCTTTCACATGAGATCCTCAATCAATTTGGAGGAATTATCCATCCTTGTCAACGCTTGGACAAGCTTTTCCTCTTTCACCAAAAGCATATCTAATAAGTCAAGGGGTGATAATGGTTTTTCACCATCTCCTTCAAACACTAGTGGGTTGTTCTTCATAGAATCTTCTAATTTTTCATCACCTAGGGAGACAACATTTTCAGATATTTCCTTAACTCAACATGTGCTAGATCATCTATTCTACCAACATTGCACACCATTTGCTCCTCCTCAATATGTGACATAATTTCCAGCCTAGTATCATCATAAAATTCATCCAAGTTAATTTCCATGTCACCAAATAAGATGATGGTGCTTTCTATGTCTAAATAAGATGGGGAATTGCCAACATTAGTGGTTTGATCAACTCTTCTACATGGGCCATCAACGTGCTCATTAGAAGGACTAATATAAAAAACTCCATAAGATACTTATGTCTCCCAACTACCTATTAGTATACTTGTGTCATTATCATGCGAAGGTCTCTTTTCCTTTTTAGTACTACTATCAAGTTGATCAATGTCTTCCTTATGCAAATTCCTGTACCTATCCTCTACAAGGAGATATCGAGCCAAATCATTACATTTGTTTCTTATCATATCCATCTTGTTTTGCAGCTCTAGCTGAAAGTCCATATAATCAATGAAAGGAAATTCTTTTTGAATTTTTAACGAAAATTTGTTATAATCATTGTATAGTCTCCTTACTTCTATTTTACATTCATAAGGATATTTGACTTGCCCATCACAAGAGTACCTTGAAGTCTTGTTTTTTTGAAAGTCTGTTGTAGCCATGTTTTGTGTCTTCAACAACTTCAGGTATCTCTGTACTTGTATTGAAAGACTAATCAAGATCTACTTTGTACTATTGCTTGTATGAAATAGCTACTGAACTATCACCTATGGATAACTTGCACTGAGATATGACCTTGCAAAAAATAGATGGCACCGTTCAACTTCCTGAATCTGATTTTGACTCAATGCCAATCACTGTAATAAACTTCACAAATTCTGACCAAAGAGTTATGATATGAGCTTAAGTTATTTCATCAAATATTTACCATGAAATCTCAGTCCCTTCAGTAAGTATGCAAACATTGATAAAACCTTCAAACCATCATCAGTCCCTGTAATCTGACCACCTATTGCCCTACTATGTCCTTCAACTATTGTTCCCGTTGAATGAGGAAGCCTTCTCAACCTGTAAAGTGAAATAAGATCACTGCCACGTTTACTGCATATGCAGTGGAGACCATGAACCTTTCTTTGCAAGAGATACAGTGAGGGAGAAATCAAGATTCATTATATGCTACAAACTAAAAGCCATCTACTCATGCTATAATATCTTTTGTTGGAATGAAGCAATAATGAAATACTATTCTAATGAAAATTTTGTCAAACACTTGCAGTGTAACTAGAATCTCTTTGAACAAATAGAATACAATACCAAGATGATTTACCGTCTCTTTAACACTGGTGAGCATCATTCAAAAATAGTATCTATAGGAGAGTCCCTTACTTCATTCGTTTAGGTATTCTAACCAATTAGCCAACTATCATTTTAGACCTACTCACATGTGTGTTGGCAGAAGGATGTTGACCTGTACTAGGGCATGTCCCTCCTTGCGGTGGCCCAGACTATTACCATGAGTGCTCAATA
The DNA here is from genome assembly GCA_028749045.1 of Cupressus sempervirens. NCBI lineage: Eukaryota > Viridiplantae > Streptophyta > Pinopsida > Cupressales > Cupressaceae > Cupressus > Cupressus sempervirens. Next base: position 477,883,751 of record CM053786.1, read on the forward strand.
TTACTCTCCAACCTCGCGTAGCTATCCTAATTAGATTGGCGAATGTGATCAAAGTTGGACCAGTTGGGAGGTAAATATGATCGAAGAAACCATTGTAATAACTTTACTAATATTGACCACTAATTTACTATTCTAGAACATAGTTTGATTTAAGTGCTATGAATTGATAAGTTTAACCAATAGTAATACTTGGTAAATCCACCAAGCCAAGTCAGACTAATCTTGGAATTTAGTATTCATATCAATACTATTGATAGTGAGACAATGAAACCTTGAGCAACATTTAGAAGCAAACTTACAATATAACAATAATGGCAGTTCTAAATAAAATGCAGGAGGGCAAATAGATAATAATAGACCCATGTTGAGGATGCAATGTGGGGAATGCTGATGACTCTAACAACTTGGGGTCAACCACTGGAATAACCCGACTAGGTAGACAGTGTAGACATGATGACCTAGATTATTCTGTCACCAAGAAAGACTCCAACTGTTGTGATTTTCCTGCTGGGCATGAAAGTCGATCGTCTGCCACTATGAGGGTCTGGTCCTGTGAACTTCTTGCAACCTCTAACTCCAATGTGCCTCTAGTTGGTGACTCATGGATAATACTCCTCCACTAGTCACCTTTGATTCTGCTAATGGGGAGATGGTCAGACGATTATGGGCAGTTGAAAATGCTGGTGATACTCCCATGGCACCTTAAGACCCATTTGTAGATTACACCCCAACACTACCTTGGTTGATCTTCGGTGCAATATAACATCATGGTTTTGGTGTAACATATACTGGTATGGAATCCCCTCTTTACTGTGTGGCTACGACTTGACTTCACCACCAACTTGAGTTGATTGTTGATAGAACCTTATCCTACTGTCTGTGAGTTGAAGGAATCTAGTTTATGCAAAAAGAGAGGTAAGTGAATATTGGTGCCACTGCTAGTTCTAGTACCCTGCATCAAACATAGACTTCTGTGAACCTTTCTCCATATACTATCGTGTCCACACATGTTGTCAACTTCTGAATGGGTTTTGTGTTGTGATTACCAATGGTCCATTCCTTAATCCCTGTCAACTATTATAAAACACTAGAACAATATTTCCTAGCAACATAGATGTGGTTCCAACAAGATGCATCCGATCATGGTGAACTTATGGATTCCCTTAGTTGGAAGGTATGTTGTCAGTATGTAGAACTGAGGATGGAAGGTTATACTTGCACATGCATTTATCTTAGAAAGTTGTTTGTATCTTGGTGACTATAGGTAAGATTTCACCCAGCCACATTTCCCATTCTACTCTTATTTATTCTTAAATGAATCAATCACTCTTTACCATTGAAGAGGAACAAAAAATAGTATGTCTGGTTATTACTGAATACTTAAAACCAATACTTACCTTCAATATTGAAAAATAACATTATATATCTCCTTGCTAATTTTTACCTTAATTTTTCCCTTTTGAATCCAAAAATGAGGGGTTGGGGTGACGTCCAACTTCCTCAATAACTCATGGGGTTTCATCCTTAGAGTTCACAGTCACACTAAAGCAACCAAAATTTCAATATTTATTAAGTTCATAAATTCTTGTGTCAATTCCTTTTGCAATTTAATTACTGATATAATTTCATAAGTTAGTAGGATGCATGGCTCTGATACCATTGTAATATCCCTTTCCAAATATTTTTACTAAAAACCCTTGATATAAACATGCAGATTTAAAATTGAACAGAAAGCCAATATTTGATATAATTTCTAGAACTTTAATCAATTTGTAACCAATAAATTTGCAAACAAGAAAACTCAGAAAGTTTTGTTTTATTCCTCCAATATTCAGAAGTACATATATAAACCAGGAGTTAACACAAATAACTGCCAAATAAGTTATTGTATTATATAATAGCAATACAATAACTCACAACAATTCAAAGAAAATCCAATATTATAAACAAAAATAACAGTTAGATTGGCAAATGTAGATAAAACCTGTAAGAAGGTTAGGTTTGCATCCAACCTCCAAAGGCTTCTTCAAGGGTTTACATCCTCGAAGAGATAACTAGTCAATGTTTCCAACTCCTAGATTAATATTTAGTTTTAAATATTATCATCTTCATACCTTCCCCATGTGGATCCTATTGTACCTTTATCACTTTTCCCAATGTGAGGCACACCCTTTTAGGCAATGTGGGATAAAACACCCTTTTGTCCTTTAGTCACTTAAGTGAACATAATAACTTTTAAAATAAAGCAACAAGTTAAATGAACTTTTGAAGTCACTTAGTTAGTAAACCATATAATTATCAAGCATCAAAATAACTGACCAAATGAACTCGGATAAGCACATGCAATAGCTCATTAGAAAGCTCTCGGTGAGATGCTTCCAAACCAACACTAAGATTCCAAGAATTCTAAGTTCTATTTACTTACTAAAAAATAGTAAACATCTAGACAACCTGCCAAAATTGCTCTGATGGGTCTGAAACTGGAAATGTCTAGGCCAAATCTCGAACTAAACCCATAAAGAACTTTTTCACCCTCAAAAACTAGGCGAAGTGAGTTGGAAACACAGAATTATAATGTCCCAGAAAAGGGAACATTACATGTTAGGATTTGGACTTAAGAATTTATCTCTCCTCTCTTACCATTGAGATATTGCACTAGGGTATGATTATCCTAGCAATTCAGGGAAGTTGACACTCGGTACCTACAATCTACATAAAATCCATGCATATACAAACACTTATATATTCTAAACTAAATAGGCAATGGCAAGAATTGGTGCATCATGTAGATCATGAGTAGCAAGTGACTATGACTCTGTTCCTTAACCACATCAAAAAGGTCATACATAAAGAAAATATACATGCACACCATACACATGTAGTATGGGGTAAGTATCCATAAGAAAACATGTATAACTAATCCATCTAACTAACATCATCAAATAAATGAAATCTCTGTAATAATCATTATCAAGGTATAATCATGCATACATGAAGTATATAGTACCAAGTAGTCTCATCATAAAATCAACCAAGTGTGAAACAATATATGATAATATGAAAGATGATGCTACTAATCATCAAGCATAAATTGGCCTAAAAGAGTTCAACAATAATAACAAAATGTAAACTAGGGTAGACACTACATGTATCAACACAACTTATCATTGAAGATTCAAATATTCAAATCATTGTCAACTTATAGTTGTTTACATGAAAGCAAGGAAAAGCATTCAAGTTAGAACAAACAACTTATATTTCAATTTTCTCTAGTTCGAACTCCAAAACCGAACTCCCAACAAGCTTCAAGTGCATGGTAAACTCCAGTTTAAAACTAGTTTGAAGCCATAGTGAGTTTTAACTTCAAACTATGACTAATTTCATGCAAAATCATATAGATAGAGTCATGGAATAAAGGAATGATGAAGACCCAGTTTACACATTCCAGTTGTGCTTTAACTTTATGGCCCACGGTCGAAGTTAAGCCAAACTCACAACCAAATGAATTTGAATCCCCAAGTTATGGTTGACAACATCGGTCCATATCATGTCTCAATAGTAAAAAATTAAGAATAGTGGGAGCATCAAATGCATTATAGTAAAAGGGCATGAACCCACAAAAAAAGAAAGCAAAGCATGATTTACCCACAATTTGAGCTCGAGGCCAAAGCTAGGTCATAGAGAAGAGGAACATCACAATCAGAGTCACAATGTCGTCACATAACCAAACATTAATTTAGGGTTTTGAAGCCCCCAAGCTTCTCAAAGAAGCTAAAGGAACAACATTTTTGTGAATGTGATAAAACTTAACACATTTTTTTGTGTTGGGGTTTGACCCCCAAATCATTTTTGACTAAATTTGGAATACATAAGTGGTTCAGTGACCATCTGTGGCTCTCATTTTCTATTAATGTGACATTGCATTATGTATTATGTCATGTTAATTGATAAATTTAAATGAATTTTTTTTTATGGTAATGTGTTGTAGTTTGTAATTTATTATGAATAGGTTGGTATTGTTAGGAATCAATCCTATTTCATAATAATGTTTTATTTTTACGATTTAAAATATTTTTGAATTGAATTCAAATATGGAGTTGGAGTTGATGTAAACATAAGTGTTACTATGGTGGCTTAGGTGGTAGTTTTGAGTAATAAGGTGAATTTTTACCTTTGCACTTGGGTATAGGTCGAGTTCACTAGTCGTACATTTAGTTCTAAAGCATCTTTCATGTTATTTTCCTAGGCTTTTTGAGGTAATATGAACCTAAGTATTAGAAGAGTTTTTTTATATAGGCTCTTGAGCTATATTGTATTATGGTTGGTTTTTCTTTAAGCCTAGATATGTTTTCTACATATTTTGTGTTCTTGGAAGATTTTACACAGTACTAGTTCATTTTTCTATTTGGCCTTTGAGATCAATAAAGTAGTTATTCAAGATCTATTTTGTGAGTTCTTTTTATCCATTTCTTATGATTGATGTGTCTTATGTTTCTTATATTTCATTCTAAAATCTTTAAATAATTACATGTCTCGTTCTACATCTTGGAATATCAATGAGTCTTTAGTTTATAGGTTATAAATTGTGCATCAAAAATTGAATATATCAGTTGTGGATAACATAATCCCTTCTAATTTTTTCTTAAGTGCCTATTTATAAAATATCTTTATAAACCAATTCTCCATCAAAAGTGTACCCTCCTTGAGAAAATTGTGTTTGGTCAAAATTATGTCAAGGGAGTTAAGTTTTCCAATTAACAATAGTGGTGCATCACCTTAGTTTTCTGCATTAATTTGTTTACTAGTATTTCAAGTTTTCATTCTACTCTTTCCCCAGTAGTTTTACAAGTCTTTTTAGAGTTTTAAGGTGAAGTGTCAAGAAAAGCCATTGCAGAATCTAGACATTTGACCATAATAGGATTTTTACCTATGAGCTCATGGTTGTTCCAATGTTCTCCCAAAATTTTTGGATACCATCTAATAATATGTTATTAGTGTAATCACCCAAAATGGGCCATCTAGACTATGAGCCCCCTTTCTAGAATTTTTGCATAATTTATCTAATGTTTATCCTTGATCAAATCTCCAAAAATTTATTGATGCAATTTTATCCTATAGTTTGACCACTTTATCCTAAGTTCATATTTAATTAAAAGAACATGTCCTCCTTTTAATTAAATAAAATTTCTCACTCATCTCTTATCCTAAGTTGCACACACAAAAGCATTTCCCTTATTTAAAAATAAAAGAAAGGACATTTTTGTTCCACATGGGGGACAAAAGTCAACTCTTCATCATGATTAGTGGAAGTGCTTGTGCACATGGATCACTCCCACTTTCAAACTCCACCCTTGATCACATGCATCTTGCCTCGTGATCTCTATCATCCATTTCTCTTTAGAAGGGAGAGCTCTCTCCTCACTTCAAAACTCCACTCTTTTACTAATGTTATGCTACAGGATTGAAGATCTCATACTTGTGGAGCTCCTCTTCTTCTATCTTCTATTCTTCATTCGTCATGCCTCTCATTCATTCTAGTTTCTCGCCATGCTTATAGCTTAAATCATCTAGTCTAAATAGGGGTTGTAATACTTATTTTTTTAGTTTAGCTTGCATTCTAATTTATCTCATTTAGCTTTCATTTGCATTACATTCATTATAGATTCTTGGATGCTAGCACTCTTGGTATCATCTTTGAATCTCTTGTTCTATCATGCACCTTAGAAGGGTTGCATAGTTTGGTTCATTTGAGAGCCACCATCTCATAGCCTTTGCATGTCATAGATAGAGAGCTATAATCCATGTCTTGAGATGCCCTCTTTCATGGGTATTCTCAAGAATAATGGTTTATAGAAGTGTGACACTTTTTGTACACACAATTAGTAAAGGCACAATTCTAAAGAGTTACCAGTTTTGGCAGGCCTGGTGGGACTCTTCCACAATCATAACTTTACATATAAGCTGATATGGAAACAATAGGTTAATTTTTCAAATATTTTTGTGTATTTCATATCCATCGACTTTGTTATTCTAGTATCCTCGTTTATTAGTGTTATCCATACTTGTGAGAAAAGTTCAAACTAGAAGCTATAGATCTTTTGAATATGTATAGTTGTCCCCTCCTGGAAGAAGAAGTAGATCAATAGTAAGAACTCCTCATTCTTAACAAGAATATTCACCACCTCATATACCTAGAAAGAGAGGTAGACCAAGAAAGAAAAGTGGTAGCAAAATATATACACCTTCATCAACTAGAACTGAATATTTAAGTGATACAGACAACTCAGTTGTTCTTGATTTTGTTAGATTAGGTGAAAAACTAATCTCCCAAGAACACCTACATGCATAACCCTATCACATGGATGAAGCAAAGAACAGAAGCAAGAAAAAATTATGGAGGCCAAAAAGCCAGATCCATCTTATGGACATGCAAAGAGAAATATCTCATATAATCCAATAAGTGAATGAATAAAATACAAAGAGGTGAATCCTTATAAAGGAATCACAAAACCCGAAAAGGGAAACTAAATCCTAAAAAAAGCTACGGTTGCACAATATAATTAATAAAATATTAATTATATGCACCTACAAGATAGCTTAAGCAAACTAGAGTAATAGGAAACTTAATTAATTAAATCAAAGTGATTTAATTAATAAGTTAGAACAAATAATTACTCTAACACTCCCCCTTAAGTGAAGCTTGGGAGGAAGCTAACCTAGCACAGCTATGAAAGAAGAATTGGGTCCCGACAACAAGGCCTGATCAGGTACCCAATCACAACAAAATCTCTATAAAGAGGAGAAATAGAGAAAACCACATGGGAAAAACCCTACTCCAAAAAGAGATAGCAAAGAATGTTCCAGAAAGAAGGAACAAAGAGATCAGAAGAGAATCATTGAAGCATGAAGAACCACAAAACTCTGTCAAAATTTTGATCTATAGAACCTCCATGGAAATAGAAGGCATGAACCATCAACCCAAAGAACCTCCATGGAAATAGAAGGCACAAACCATCAACCAAAGAAGCATAGAACAACAATATAACCTCCCCTTAAGGCAGGTGAGGTGACAGGCAGCTGAAAAGATGGGCCTAAAATCTCCTACAACACAGGAGCCATACACATCGAGAGTGAGATACAAAACACCAATAAAGGCACGTGTCATCGAAACTGCATGAGAAAATAGAGAAAGAGGTCCTATAATCAGCAAACAACTATCCCCCCCTGACACTTTATAAAATAGTGCGAGTACAATGAATCACAATGATGAAAAGGATCCCGAAATGCAAGAGTGGCACTTTATCTCAGTGCATTGCATAAAGATGCTTACAATGAATATCAACAATGATCAGAAAAAGAATAAGGCTGAAACAACAGAAGGTAAAGCCCAAAACGAAGCAACTGAAGCAACAAAATTGATCTCCGGACCTAAAACAATCAGGACATCCACCAGAATGCTAAAATGCATAAGACTAAATAGGATGTGCCTGGAATAAAATCTAGAACAACAACCAAAATCACTGGAAAGAGCACAGAAAGGGCTTTCCAGCGATATAAAGAAGTCCAAAATCAGAGATCGGAAGCTCAAGATACGCCTCCCGGAGTGCAAAACAAAACATTTGGCTTTGACTACCAAAATAGGAAACCAAATTGCATCAAAACTCAAAAATACCTATACCAGCATCTCCGTCTTAGAACCAGCTTTTCAGCACATTTTTTGGATCGAAAAAATACGTCCGTATGCTCAAGTTACGGAGAAAAAACCACCAGGCTCTCTGAAATGCAAATTTTTTTTTTTTTTTTAATAAAAAAAATAATTAAAAAATAAAAAACCTCCACCACCACCGCACCGCCGGCAGAGCGGTGGTCAGGTGGTGGGAGGGCGAAGGTCGCCACAGATGGGGCTATGGCAGGGTCGTGACGGGAACTGTCGGCAGAGCCGTTGCAGGCCGCTGGCGGACCGCCTGCGGTGATTGCAGCGGTGACCGCTAGCGGCTCCGCTGCGGTTTATTAACCGCGGCGGCTAAAACAGCTGCAAAATGTTTTTTTTGCAATTTATTTTGATGCCTTGAAACACGTGCAGGGGGCTGTACAACCCTATTAGACAAATTTTTTTTTGCCTCCCAGACCAACTGTGTCCAAAATGGACAAATTTTATATGGATTCTGACTGCAAACGGCCTTCCGAATCCATTGGAAGCATTCGTTTGAGTCCAAAGTGCCCCCAATTTTTTTTTAAAAAAGTTGTCCGTATGACCTCCCACTGCTCCAAAAAATGCAGCTTCTGAAACGCTTCAACAAACCACGAATAGCGAGCAACAAGCTAGCTCTGATACCATGTTAAATTAGGTGAAAACTAATCTCCCAAGAACACCTGCATGCATAACCCTGTCACATGGATGAAGCAAAGAACAGAAGCAAGAAAAAATTATGGAGGCCAAAAAGCCAGATCCATCTTATGGACATGCAAAGAGAAATATCTCATATAATCCAATAAGTGAATGAATAAAATACAAAGAGGTGAATCCTTATAAAGGAATCACGAAACTCGAAAAGGGAAACTAAATCCTTAAAAAGCTAGGGTTGCACAATATAATTAATAAAATATTAATTATATGCACCTACAAGATAACTTAAGCAAACTAGAGTAATAGGCAACTTAATTAATTAAATCAAAGTGATTTAATTAATAAGTTAGAACAAATAATTACTCTAACAGATTTTACAACTTGTAACAATGTGTCTTTAATAGTGAGTTGGGTACCTATTGTTGTTGTGACAATAGGTGTTAATCTAGTGGTTCCACCAATTCAACCAAGAAGAATAACCTGGTAGTTTGGTTTTGTGGTTTCAACTAGGGAAGTCCTTTAAATTTTTCACTCATCATGACATACCCCTGGTAGCCTTGAAAATTTTACCATATTTTAATGGAGAAGGTAAAAATTTAGTAGTTGACCATATTAGATATGTAGCCACTTTATGTAATGTTTATCGTATTACTAAAGAGGATGTTGTTGTCAAGTTATTGGTTGCATCTTTGAAGGGAAAAGCCTTAGAGTGGTTAAAAACCTTGAGTATTGGATCAATTATATCATGGGATATTTTAGGAGATGTGCTAATAGAGTTTTTTGAAGATAAATATGATCATTTATCTTTGGTAGAGTTTCTTATGACTATCAAAAGAGTACCCTAGGAGGCTATGACTGATTTCAATCTCATATTTTAGAAGGTTTGGAATAAAATTCCTTTCATGCTAAGACCCGCAGCTAATTATGCTTTCTTATATTATTTTAAAATTTTGAACATTGGTATATTAATTATAATTCAGTCTATGGGTGGTGTATATTTACCTCAAGCTTTTCCTATTGTAATTAGAGTAGAAAATAGTCTTATCCAAGCTAGAAAATAGCTCCAAGACCTCCTATGCCCCTTTTCCCAAATATACAATCAAATATGTCATTAAATATCCCTCAGTTTACCCATTTACCAATTGTTAATAATTATGAAACAATCCCTGCTAGTCAAACTAGTGAGTTATAGGGTATTAAGGAAAGTCATAGATAATATTAAATTTGCTATAGAAATTTGGAAATGAATTAGTCAATCTTAAGAGGAAGCAATCCTAGTTTAAGCCAGTATTTTAGCCCCAAAATAAGTTTTTAGGCTTGTCTAATCAACAACCTAATCAGACAACATACCAAGGAAATAGACATCCTTATTAGGGAAATAATATTGGGAATATGTAGAATTAGAATTTGAGGTCATTTAGACCATAGAACCCAACACCCTTGAATGTTTTTAGAAATGTTGTGCATACATAGAATAATCTAGAAGTATATTACAAGTGGTGTTATCCATGCAATAAACCTCATAACTAGTCAACATGTACTAATGGGGTGATAAATCAAGCTCTTATAATTTAAAATATAGTAGGGTCACAATAAGATTCACTTGCTAATGAGTCTCACTAGCAACTTGATATGAACACCTTTGAAACTATCTTTCTAAATTGGAAAAGTGAGAATTTTATGGAATAAGTGATCACTAACTAGTTGTACCAAATGCCAGAGCAAAGAAATGAGCTCTAGAACTTGAGCAATTAGCTTATAAGAATCAACAAGCTAAACTTACTAACCCACCACCTACTACACCAAATCCTTAAATACTAAAGAAGTCTACGCCATTGCCAACCTAGGATCAATTCCAAAAGCATTCACATCATCTTACTGGTAAAACCCACCAAAAGGTAAACTTTGTTGCTCCTTACAATATTGTTGAAAATATGAAGAAGATGAATATTACTATGTCTATGTGGGATTCTCTTGCTATTCCAGGATAAACTAACATGTTGAAGGAAGTGCTTTTGAAAGGAGTGGGTACGAGACAAGTTGTTGACGACTCCCACAAATAAGTAATGAAAAATGCAAAAGAGTTTGAAATTCATAATAGTAACAAGGAAAAGGACATAAATAATGGTAAAACATCAAATCTCCTCCTTTTTATGTTTCAATGATTATAGGAGACAAGCTGGTCCATATTTGTTCAATAGATAGTGGGACCACAAGTTTTCTTATGCCTAAAAAGATAACTAATCAGCTTCATCTAAAATATGAATTTTTGGAGAAGGGAGTGGTAAAGTTAGATGGGTCATTTATTAATATAGTAGGTCTTATCAAAGTTGCAAGCTTGACGCTACATACATGTCCAAATTTTGCAATACCTCAAGATATTTATGTAATAGACTTGCCTCCATATTTTTCCCTATGTTTATCAAGAGAGTTTACAACCAAGATAAGAGGGCATTTTTCATCAAATTGGTCACATATGTTGTTTAGGACTAGATATGGAACCAAGGTTAGAATTAGGCCCGAGTGACTTGTCAAGGATCATATTGAGCCTTATATTTCAAGCCCTATTAATGTAAAATGTTTTATAATAGAACAAGATGATCATACTGATTATTTGATCCTGGAAACCCAAATTGAGAGTATTCTAAACATCCTGTTGGATGAATGGTCAGGAGAAAATACAAGTTATAGTCAAAACAATAAAGACCAAGAAGCTGGTTTTGGTGTTTAAATGGTATTAACTAGATTCTATTATGTCAAATTTGGATAAAGACCCAGAAGAGACTATATAATAGAAAAAATGGAGTTTGGAGCATGTATTTTGATGGATCAAAGAGTAGAAATAGAGCAGGTGGAGGTGTTGTGTTGATATTGTTAGCCCCAATTGATAATGTTGTTATTTTGTCATTGATGTTAAACCTACATTGATTAGACATTATGCTAATTTAGTAGAGTGCCATATCATTTGATTGATGAAGAGGATTTGATTGATGGAGAGGATTTGAAGAAAGTAGGATGATGTAAGTGTTGAAAAGTGTATGGTATTCAATGGGCACTTGAATGAGTAAGACTCTGATAGTATAATGTTGATTTTATTGTTTTACATGATTTCATTAAGTGATGTAATCATGTATAAGCAAGCCAGTCTGGTTAGTGAAAAAAGAATTATGTAATATTAATCAAGATATCACATTTGTCACTAAGCACCTAAAGAAAAAAAGAGAACAAAGTCTAGTGTTGGTCGAGCAAGACATAGTGTTAAGCAAGCATGGAAAGAAATAACAATGGCCAAAGATGAAATCCAAGGCCAACATTTGATGAAAATAAAGATTGGTCAATAAGTTTTCAAAGATAAGGATGAAGTTTGTTATGAGATAAATGACTAGAGAAATTCAACGGAGATCTGATGAAGGAGATTTATGATTTCTAGATAGAAAAAAAACTTCAAGGTGAAGAGGTATTAACCAAGCGTGTAGATTCAATGAACATGAGCTAGTATTATGGTGTTATTTTGTTTGCATTATATTTACATTTACATATCTAATTTATGGTGAATGCTTTAATATTTTAATGTGACGTTGCCTACCCACCCAATTCACTCACTCCCCACCTCTCGCTTGTGTGTTGTGCATTGCTATTACTAGCACAAGCCGCTATTGGTACCTTTCCCCTAATTATAGGCAAACAATATCTTTCACTTTGATTGTATACCAGATGCTATGGATTAAAATGTGTATTTGTAAATTGACAGAATGTGCATATAGTTTGGTAGAGCATGAGCCATTTAATAAATTGTTCGTGTATGATGCATCCTCCAATTAATCACTTTATTGATTAAATATGTTGTTCATTACTATGAGTATTTAAATATATTTAATTTTGTATTATTAATTATTATTTTTACAATGACCTTAAAATATATTTATATTTTATTAAAAAATGGTTACAGGCTTTTAATTTAATAAAGTTTAAATCTTTATATTATTATTTTAAGCTTTAAATTTAGTATATAAGTATATTATAAACTTAGTTTTAAGAATATGTCAATTTTAATGTTAAAATGACATATCAATATGTTATAATACATTGCATTATATATAGTTACATTGTCGTTGTGATTTTGTTTCTCATTTCTAGTAACATAGTATAGTTATACACATATCATTAATATTAAATATGTGTTTTTTTAATATAGATATGTATCATTGGTCACTATTTCTACTTACTACCTTCACTAACTATATTTTTTATTTTAATGTATTTGATTTTTTACTTATGCTTCTTCTTTTGCCTTCCTATTCTTCCTTTTAGTTTTGACTTCTTTATGGTTTTCTCCTCCTAATAATGAATTTAACCTTCCTTGAATATCTTTTGGAACTGAAGAGTCATATTTTAATAGTAAGGGATGTGTCTCATATTGGAAACATCCTTTTAGTTTAATTAACATTCTTTAAATAAATTTAATTTAATCACATAAATTCAAGCTCTAATGACCATTGATCAATGGTACTTTAGTATTTTATTTCATAAGTTCTACACAATTCCATTTCATTAATTACTTGGACCTCTTGTTTACTTGCAACTAGTCTCTTTATCAATTAGGAGAGTCACTTATGTGTTTGATGACACTCCTCTAAATGTAATAATTGATTCTTGATGAATAACATAATGTAAAATCTTTTTTCTTTCAAAGTTCTACCTTTTATGAACCTTCTTAGTAATATATGACACCAAGTTAGACAAGGATCATAACACAATTTAGTATGCTTATTATCTGCTATATGTGACTTAGACAAAATAACACTTAGTTTCTTCAATAGTCACCACACTTTACCAGATCTTCTTACCACCTGTACACCATGATAGCAAAAGTTAGAAATATTATCCATTTACAGAAGTAGTATATTCATCTCAATCTCAATTTTAAAACTCTATAGGTGATGGAGTTGCTAACTCACACCCCAAGAAGCCCAACAATCAAGAAGGATTAGTCATGGTAGGGGGGAGATTGTAGATTTAATTTTTGAAAATAAAATAAAATTTAACATACAAAAAAAAGTTATTTATTCAAAATCTTGCACATCACAGCCAAATACAATGGTTACCATTTTTTTTAATCTACATAAACATTACAAGAAGGTTGTCTTTTATATAGGTCGCACCCTCTATAAACATAATACTTTGTCACATGACCAATAAAGAAAATTATAAAAACTCTTTTCCATCTAGGAAAATTTACTAAAATAATTGAAAAATATTTTTAGAATCGCTCTTTAAAAACTCCAACTACATATTTTATTTCAAATTTCATTTCTATTTATATGCTTGCATGATCATTATCTAACACACTCCCCCTTAACGCTAAGAAGACTCACAAAATGAATCTATGAAATGTAATATGAAAATCTGTCATCACTATTCTACCAAGTCTTATAGACCCACAAGGTACACTTCTTATAGAAGTGCCTATCTCTCTCCTTTGTGAGAGATCACAATATTTTCCCCTCATTTCTCTAATAAAGAGAAAACTCATGATACTTCATTTCCACACAATTATTCTTGTTGACTATTATAATACACTATTAAAGGATCTATGCGTAAGTTAAATGATATTGAGCTTCAATCTCAACTTGACAACCATATGTTTATTGGCTACAACTAATTTATTGAAAGGGTCTCATCTCATCTTGTATTTCTTGTAACATTGTATACTTGATACACATACTCCTAATAAATGCAAATGATACTGTTAATATGGGTGAGGTCATAATAGGGTGATCCCACAATAATGGGTTCCACTTTTTGACCAATTTTGACACTGAAATCAATATTTTTGAAACAAACCTCACATTCGAGTGACTATACCTCTAAAACTATGAAAAATTTCAAGATGATGTAAACTAGTGATTTCTAGTACTCTGTTGCTACTTTGTAACCATATTTTTTAATTAAAAAAAAAAAAAATTAAGTCAAATTTTTCTTCTTCTCTGAAAAGTGGTACATATGAAAAATCAATATTTTAAAAGAGTGACAGTCCTCTTGACACACATAAATTTTTTTCTAGAAATGATAATAAGGTAATTTTTTTGGTGTTGGATTTTTAACATCAATACCCAAAGGATGCATTTGGTTTGATTCAATTTGGTTGAATATTGTATAGTTTATGAAGTTTTGAAGTGACATTAATCGTAATTCAAACATACGTTGGTTTTGACACAGATAACTTGAACTCAATTTATCATAAATCTAATTTTCTTTTTTAATAGAAAGCTATCTCAGCAACCTATTTCCTAGATATTTTTCAAAAAAAATTTGAGCCAATTTACAAATTTTTTCGAAGTGTTGAAGTTAGTTGATGTTCAACTGTTAATGAACCTATAATGAGTTAAACTCATATTTGAAAGTCTTAATGAATATAATATGTATTATAATTATAGTCGTTGGAAAGTTTTCTCTAAGTAGCACAAATTGGCATTTTTAATTTTATAGTAGGAGATCATTCAATCTCAATTTCGGGGGTCAAAAGAAACAATTTCATTTTTTTTTTCAGAAAACAACACCAAAAATTTGTAAATTGACATGTTCGCACAAACACTATGTTCACCCGAACATATTAGACATGTTCGCATGAACATATGTTTGTGTGAAGCTATGAGAAAAATAATTCGATAATCAAAAATTTAAGTTAACATGTTTACGCGAACATGTAAAATAATTTGTGTTTGAGCAAACATACAAAAAAAGAAAATTTATCAAGATCTCAAACAGGAAAATGGAATTTTAATTGCAAAATCATCGTTAAAATATGTTTGTGCAATTATATTAATATGGTATGTTCGCACAAACATACCTTATTTAAACTCAATATGTTCACGTGAACATACGCAAAATTCAATATGAGAATTTTTCATCATTTCGCGATTTCCTTCAGCTCCCAAAAGTGGTACCTAGTATTGTTGGTTCACCCCACATATTATCTTATGTTCAATTACCTCTCACAAATATTAGTGTTACAACTCCTAACAGTGTCTTGTGCATCACCTTCCTTGGTAATATTCACACACTTTTGTCCACATCCTTCATACTTTTAATAATTTTGTGACATTTACAATGTAATTATTAAAATACTCACACAAGTTCTTTACATGAACCTTTGATTAGTAAAACAAAAAATACCAAAAACCTCACTCTTTTGAGGCTAAGATCTCTATGCATAATTTTTTTAATACTTCTACTTTAGCTAATAACTTGACAACTACATCAAAAAAAAGACCTAGGAATGGAGGACTGGTTAGATTCTAGGATTCCTCTTTTAGAATTTGAATTGGCTGGGTCGCTGGTAGGCGGGAATTTGGTCAGAGAGAATCTAGCAGGAGGAACTGACCCTCTAGATGCTGGATGGGGTTCTGAGATGAATGTTGGGACTGAATCCTTGGTCGAGGTGGCAAATGGAAAGATCTTGTGTGCATCTGATTCTTTTTGTGCTCAATCAAAATTTGAAATATCTGGTTCACAGGCAGGCGGGAAACTAGTCAGAGAGAATCTGGAAGGATGTTCTGTCCTTAGAGGATCTGTTGGGGGTTCTGAGAAGAATTTTGGGTCAAATTCTCTGGCCAAAGTGGATATTGGAAAGAAGTTGCACGAATCTGGTCCTTTTTGTGGGGTAGGAGGGAATCTGGTTGGAGAGTATCTGGTAGGAGGAATCGACCCTCCAGGCGTTGGAAGGGGTTCTGAGAAGAATGCTGGGACAAAATCCTTGGTCATTGTGGATAATAGAAAGATCTTGTGTGATTCTGATCCATCTTGTACTCAATCAAAATTTATAATTTTTGGTTCATAGGTAGGCGAGAAATTGGTCAGAGAGAATTTGGCAGGATGTTCTATCCTTGGAGGATCTGTTGGGGGTTCTGAGAAGAATTTTGGGTCAAACTCTCTGGTCAACGTGGATACTGGAAAGATGTTGTGCGAATCTGGTCCTTTTTGTGGGGTTCGTGTCCCCCCATTGGATTCTGTTCATGGGTCAAGATAGGATCTCAGGAAGGAGAAAGATGTTGCTAACTCTAACAAGGAAATGTCTTCAGAAGGATTGAAACTCTAGTCTTCTCTTTTTGGAAAGAAACCTACAGGAAAACCTCTTTTCCTGTCGGTGATTGCTAAGTCTTGCTGGGAGAAAGGTGAGTTTCAAGTTTTTATTCCAGATCCTTTAGTTGATTTTTCTGTGTCCTCCCTAGATTTCACCCTAGTGGGTAAATTTTTAGGAGCAAGACCAATTCTTGAATCTCTTAGAAAAATGGTTAAAACGAAATGGATTATTCGAGGAGAAGTTGATATTGCCCCAAAGTTGAATGGTTTCTTCTCTCTTTTTTTCAATTGCATTGAAGATATGAATATGGTTCTTTGTGGGGGACCTTGGTCTTTTGGTAAATGTTCTCTCACAATTAAAAAATGGGAGCCTAACATGGATCTTTCAGATTCTTTTTTCTTAACCACCCCCATTTGGGCTAGACTTCCTGGTCTCCCTTTAGAATTCTGGCATGAGGACATTTTCAAAGGTATTGCCAATTCTTTTGGTGAATTAGTGGCACTGGATAATGCTACAGTTTCCAGAACCAAACTTCAAAGTGCCAAACTTTATGTTAAAGTGGCTGACTTGAATCATCTCCCAGACAAGGTGGAACTAATTTCCAAACTTGGTAAAAAGACTCAAGAAATTATTTTTGAAGATCTGCTTAACTCTTGCTATGCTCTCAAGAAACAGGGGCATCTGGTTAAATACTGTCCTTCCAAAAGTAGAAAGCATCCGAACAGTGTTTCGGATTGGAAAAAGACCAAGATCCAGCAAAAGAAAGTATGGAAACCCAAAGAAGATTCTAAATCATCACATGCAAAGGTGGATAAAGAGCCTTCATTTGAGAAATAAATCTTTGAGGAAGAAGGACATGGTTTTCAATCTAATACCATAATGCCTAAGCAAAGAATAGATGATCTGGCTGATTTATCAAAACAAATTGTTATTTATCAAATGATAGAAGATCAAAGGAGAGAGTTGGATGATAAATCCATGCTAGAGGAAGGTGAATTCTTGGCTGAAGATGGAAATCAATCAGAGATGGGTGATCTTCCTATTTCTCAGTCCAAGGAGTTCCAGATTTTATCTTAGACTGATTATGACCTTCCTTTGGATGAACCTCCCCCCTTAGATGCTGTGATTGAAAAAGGAGACAACTCAAAGCATAAACCAAACCAAAGAAAAAGAGCTGATATTAAGAACATTACTAAAGGGGTAGAGACTAGAAGCAACAAAATGGTCGAGCAAACCAAGATAAATTCTCTTGCTTCTACTCTGGATAAATCTGTCCAGGGTCAAACCGGATGTTGGTCATCCAAAAAAATCTGGAAGAAGAACCACTAAGAAAACTAGAGAGTTAGAAAGTATGTAGAATATTGCTGATGGTAGGCAGGCTACTATTCTAGATTTTACCCCTAAAAAATAGACATGAAAATCATTACTTGGTATATTAGGGGGCTGAACAGTATTCATAATTTGGATATTGTTAGGATTTTGTTAGATAACAAAAGTTTGAGTTCCTCCTGCTTCAAGATAAGTGCTGGAGAAAGAACATTTCTACGAAATTTGTAACTAGAAGAACAAATTTGATCAGCAATCCTTGGTGATTTTCCTGGTATGGGAGGCTTCTCAGGTTGCCTCACTTTCCAGTTTGTTTTTCTAGGTTCCAGTGTCCTTGCTAGTTTCTCTTTCTGATCACTTCTGTTGGTTTTAGGTCCTTGTTTGACCTGGTTTAATTGTATTGCTAGTTTCAGGTCCGCTTAAAACCTGGTAGAGCTTCATGGTATATCTTTATTTTTGATGTAAAGGGTTTCGGGGCCCCTTCAAAACCTATTTTTACCTTAATCTAAAACTTGACAACTACATCAACAACCTTGACAATCTCAAATATTCAAACATAAAAATAACTTTTCTAAATGAGATAAATCCACAAGAGTGTTACTCCTACAGACATTAAATGTTGTCATTAGTGCAAAAGGTTAGTCAATGAATATAGAGAATATTGGTTGGTGAGTATTGATACCAATGCATACTATATTGACCAAGTTAGGATAGAACATAAGCACAAGTATGGATCGAGTTATAACCAAGCACTATATACACCAAGAAGATATATACATTGAGCGAAGGCTATACTAAGTGATACAAATAGTATTGAGCAATGAGAACATTGAATATCAACATATCTACTAAGCTTGAACATAGTATCTACTGAGCTACACATGAAGAACCTAAAAGTGTGGAATGTCATTGAAATCTATTTATTTTGAATCCATTGAGTAGAAAAGGTGTTCATAGAGAGAAGAATATTTGATAAGATCTATTGGGAAGAAAAATTTGATTAATGACGATCCCAAGGTAAAATGTGAACCAATAAAATAAAAGAAGGCTAATGAGATGATAAGGATGGATCAAGATCATCAATTTTGATCAATGACACATTGTAGAAGTTTCTTGAACCCTAATTAGGTCATGGATCAAAGAGTCAAAAATATTTCTATATAAGGACCTAAGAAGAACATTTTAAGGTTGTCGAGGGTGTTTTTGTTGAGGTTATGTTGAAGAGGGGATATGATAAAAATATGAAGAGGAAAATTTATTGCAAATTAGAGTACCTTGCAACAACAAAGGAAGGAAGAGGTTATATTAGTCACAAGAGGTGATAATGCATTGAGTAGAAGAGAGATGCAAAAAACAAAGTAAGTTGCACTCAATCTGATCAACTTCACTACTATTTTCTTACCATTGTAGTAGAAAAATCCTTTAATAGGTTAGACTTGACAATCTTTTTATAAATCTCTTAATTGAGTGCACATTTTGTATAATAGGGAAAAATCCTTGAGAAAGATGGATTCTTACAGATCCTTTTATGTTACTCCTAACAAAGTAAGTCACCAAAAGTGATAAACACTTGTAGCCCTGCTAAGGAACCTCTTACCACAATAGTGATTGATTTTTGGGTGTCATCCACAACACAATTTTTCATATAACTAAGGGTTTCTATGTGACCAAAATCTCTATGTTACGAGTGATGATTTTATGGTTAATGTTTACATGATTATAATGAAGTAGAATAGCTATGTGCATTATTATATCAATTTATGAAGTTAATGCATGTTTACTAAGTTTAGATTTCATAAGGACAAATCAAATTTGAAAGTGTTTAAAGTTTTTAAGGATACTGATTCACTCCTCTCCTCCACCACCACCCCCCCCCCCCCCCCCCCCCCCAACATATTTCCTCTCCTAAATATTCCAACAATTTGTATCAAAGCTAGTTCTCTTGTTAAGGGATTTTACCACCTCTAAGAAAAAATACAAGATATAGAAAGGTATAGGCTTAATAAGAATATTGAGAATCAAAAGCTATAAGGATGGCCCTAAGTCATATCAATGAAATGAAAGAAAAATTGAAGCAATCATTGAATAGAAGGAAGGAAGTAGCACACCAAATGAATGGCACATCATATCAGGAAGAAGTGATCAAGGAATTATTTGATGGAAATATGTCTGATGAATTTGAAGCTACAATATCATATCTTATAGAGAATAACAAAACCCTAACTGAGTAGATGAAATTATTGAAGAAATAATAAGAAGCACAATCTATAAGGATGTGTGAGATATTAGAACAAAAGAGACATGCAGAGGATGAGATAAGAATGATTGAGGATGATAAAAGATATATCACTACAAGAATGGATGCTAAGGATGACAAAATCATGAGGTTGAATAAGAACTAGTATGATTTTTTAAATTAGCTACTTGGTGAAAATAATGAATTTGGTAGAAAGATGGAAGACATTATTGAGTTGAGATTTGAGAATGAAAAGTAAAAGAATGAATTGACTATTGAGGAAACAAACAAAAAGTTGAAAATATCAAAGGAAAGCATGAGGAAATCAAATGATGATTGAGAGGAGAGAGAAGATCGAGAGATACTTCTAGCTTAGGCTTTACTAAGCAATCTAGACCCAAGAAAGGGGAACTGTCAAAGCAAGTCGAATACAAGAATGTATATGCAAATCAAAATCCAAAGAAGTGTACATGCTATCACTTTGGAAAATCCACACACACAACCAATATAAGTAGGAGAAAGGTTGGTATGACTAATGTTACTTCTAAATTTGATGGTTATACTTATAATTGCAATAAGTATGGTCATTAAGCATATGAATATAGGAACAAGTTTTGTCAGTTACCTAAGAAATATGAGTTTAATGGTATTATTGCACATGCAATAATTTTGGACACAAGTCACAAGATTGTAGATAATAGAAAAATTCTAATTGGTTATCAAGCAAGCAAATTAAACTGTTAATTGGGATTAAAACACAAGGATTACTTGCACTACATGTGGAAGAAATGGCCA
Organism: Cupressus sempervirens; assembly: GCA_028749045.1. NCBI lineage: Eukaryota > Viridiplantae > Streptophyta > Pinopsida > Cupressales > Cupressaceae > Cupressus > Cupressus sempervirens. The sequence continues at coordinate 477,904,538 of CM053786.1, forward strand.
CATTGTAGCCAACTGTATTAGATTCTACTTTGGAGGAAGACTTGACAACTAGAGGAACAACGGAATGACATGCTATCATTATCATAAGGTCTATCATTTAAGCAAATACTATAGGTATCAAGCATCAACACCTAAAGAAAAAGTAACCAAAGGCAAGAAAAAAGTTGATGTTGATGAGATTTGTAATTAGATGGGTAAGACATGGAGAAAGAAGGAAAAAAAAGTGAAATATAAAATGTTATAGTCAGTGACACCTCATCCAATGGTTTAGGTGAATCTACCACTTCTAACTATATTATACAAGAAGGTATGGGAACTATATTACATTTTCTATATCATACTTTAGTTCTTGGTAATCATGAAAGGAATTATATATTTACATATTGCAAAATGCAATAGGAAAATTCATGGAAATTTGGTAAATTTGGTTAGCTACATCAAGCATGGCAGTCATCAAAAGAAGAGACTTAATTGAGTATGAGTTGTTGACATTAATAGTAACTGAACTGAGCATGTGATGTGGATGAAATGAACCATGAGTTACTTGAGTTGATGAGAGAAGTGTTATTTAATTGAGTGGTCACATGGAAACCAAGTGGAAATCAACAAGATGGTGTGTAAATCAAGAAAGGACTATAAAGTATTTAGTATGTCCTACGTACCACTTAAAACTGACTTTACTTATAAATAGGGCTCAAACTATTCATTTGTTCACCCTAAATTTACGAGACTACAAAGCTATTGAGAAAATTTGATCCATTTGTGTGTGCTTTTGAATTTGAAGATTAAGAGTGTGAATTTGACTAAGAATTTTATTATGCAAGTATATTTGGTGTAAGATTGATCTAACCAAACAAGTTTCAAAAGTATTTACCAAAACCCTAGTTCTCTTAATAGCTTCTAGTTCTACATCTACCAAGACATCAAAGGCCATTAAAGTGAAGTTGATTCACAACTATGGATTACAAGAGACATAACAACAACTATGTGTTGATGGAAAAATTAAGAAGGAATATAAGAATTTGGAAACAAGGGGTTTTACACACATTCTTCATTTTCCAAATGCATTCAAACTGACATAGTGCAAGGCAGGGGTATCCCCAAAGGGGATGTCCTAGCCCCCAAAAATATAACTACACAATGAAAACATAACATCAAGAAGCAACAATGCAATATCTAATACCAAATCACAATAATTTGTTCATAAAATATAACTAATTACATGCAATATGCCTAGCTATAAGGCCTTCTGAGTTAGGGCCAAACATAAATAGTAATGAAAAAATTAGTTCTATAAGATCCAAAAAGATCTAACTTAAAAAACTAAGCTCAACTAGTCCAAATACACAATTGGATAAGAACACCAAGAAGAATCCACACTTGTACCCTTAGGTCCATCAAGAGATCCTCTAGTTCCTAAGCCGCAACTCTAGCTCTTCAAATTTGCATCTATCCTTCCTTACATCCCAAATAAATGACTAAAAGACTCCACAAGACTCCTATTATACCAATATAATCCTCAAGTCAGCCCAAAAAACTAAAACCTAAATAAACCTAACATTAAATACTTGAAGAGCCACAAGTTAGCCTCCAATAGAAACTAAAAATTGATATCTAGGAAAAATTGTGATATTTCATAGCTCTAATTGAATTAGAACTTGTGCTTTGTACCAAAGGTATAAATTTAGGTCCTCTAAAAAACCTTAAGCTCACTAAGTCTAATTCATTAAGGATAACTTTTGATTCATCTTTGAAGTCATGTACAGAAACCCATCACACAAAACTGCCATAAATTGATACTCCAAGAGAATTGCCATATCTCCCAACTTATAATGAATTAGGGCTAGAGACCTTAACCAAAGATATTAATCTAGGTCCTATTCAATTTCTAAACTTTTCATCCTCTACTCTTTTCAAAAAATTAGTTAGATGGCTCATAATAGGCACCCAAAAACCAGAAAACATAGTTCCAACAACAAGGTAAAAATGGCTCAAACTTCAACTCAATCCATCTAATCTCTATGAAATCATGAGTAAAGGTTATCCAATGTATCTCCAACACATCCCTAACCATGAAATAATAACTCCACCAAAATCTAATCTCAATGCTCCTCAACATTTAATCAAAACCCCTCCAAACATGCAAGATTGCAAGCAAGCCTAGGATGCTCCTGCATCAGACACCCTAGGTTTGAAAAGATGTTTTAGTAACTGGAATAACATCTTCTAGGATTTAGCACATAAATCCAAAACTATTTCTTCACATACATGTCCTCCAAGTCTTCAACTTGCACACTCTTTTCCTTGTTTTTCTTCTTCTTCTTCACATCCACCACAGTTGTTCCATAGTTCTGCTTTCCATGCTGATCTCCAACCTTCTTAGAATCTGCCAACTCAACTTGACTGTGAATAATCAGGTTCCTTCAATCGAGATCTTCATTCTACAAAGGAATCAAGGAAAACTTCCTACCACTTTTCTCAATAGTAAACACATTCCTAACACAATCATGTATAGCCCTGGAATCATACTGCCAAGGTCTGCCAAGTAACACATGACAACTATTCATATCCACAATATCACACAACACTTGATCCTTATATTGCCCAATATATAAATCAACAAGGCATTGTTCCCTCACTTCCAAAGCATTCTCACCTTGCAACTAGCTAATTCGACAAGGATAAGGATGTCTCGCTCTCTTCAAACCAAGTTTTTGAACCATCTCTTCAACAACAAGGTTATCAATACTACCACTATCCACAATAACTTATAACAAGTCCTAAAAAAACTAGTCCTCTAACAAGAGTCCAATGTCCTATCACCAACCAGTACTCGCTAAGCCAATAAACTCTCTCCTTGCTCAAACTGACTATCTTGGAGTGCAACCTCATTCACAATAGCAGTTGTCCTCCTAATCAGACATTTAAAAGATCTATGCCCTTCTTGGACACACTTGAAACAATTAACTCTAAACCCACCTCCACTTATCCTTCATTTTTATTTAATAGGTTTTGGTTCACTTTTACTTTCAGTTTAGCTTGTGTCAAACTATCGTGCTTCTTCTTCCCTTGGGAACTACCTTGATTGTTCCTCTTTAGCTTCTCCTCTTCTCTAAAAGCATATTGATAAGCATCCTCAATTGAAGAAATGTTCAACATACCAACCTCATCCTGAATATTGAATCTCAAACCATTAATATACCAAGCTACCTTTTCTCTTGACAATTCTCTATGCTCAAACTGAATAGTCAACTTGTAGAACTCCTCGGTATAATCCTTCACAGTCATGTCCTTCTATTTTAGATTTTGCAACTTCTTAAAAAACTCAAGTTCATAATCAATAGGAATAAACTTATCTTTCAACTTAGTCACCATCAATCTCCATCTAGTGATCTTCATTTCACCTTCCTCTTCTCTATCTCTTTGTATTTCTTTCCACCAAAGAGTATCATGTCCCTTCAGCTTAGTTTGTGTCAACCTTTCTCTGAATGGATCCTAAATTTCCTCAAGCTCAAAGTAGTCTGCCAATTCACCAGTCCAATCAATTAGGTCTTTAGGATTCAAAGTACCTAAAAAATTAGAAACCTCTATCTTATGCTTCAGCTTCAATTGAGATTCAAGTCAAGAAAACTGACCAGCCCTAATTCCAATAGATCTCTCCACGTGATTAGTTCTATCCTCACTACTCTACCTAGCAACTTAAAAGTCTTTGAAAACTTCCTCATAGTTACCTTTAGTACCCACATGCCTAAGTACACCACCTAAAGCACTTACAATTTCAACAATCATGTCACTCTTCATCAATGCTATCTGAGATCTAAAACTAGCTTTAACCTCCTCCATCTTAGATCTAACATCTACTTTAACCTTCTCTGAGATCCATTCTTCTACAACATCAATAAGATCATCAATTTCCCTAGGGTCCAATCTTCTTGGAGCCATCTTCCAAAATTTTTGCAAACCCTAATCAATACACTTCACAAAACTCTAGTGCAAATTGCCTCAACTTTGGTGCTTAGTCTACACACTCAAGAAGAACCTTCACTTTGATACCACCTCGCACAGTGCAAGGTAGGAGTATCCCCAAAGGAGATGTGTCCTAGTCCCAAAAATATAACCACATAGTGATAGTACAATAGCAAGAAGTAACAATGCAAGATCTGATACTAAATTACAATAATTTATTCATAAAATATAACCGATTACATGCAATATGCCTAGCTATAAGGCCTTCCAAGTTAGGGCCAAATACAAACAACAATTACAAAATTAGTTCTATAAGATCCAACAAGATCCAACTTACAAAACCAATCTCAGCTAGTCTAGATACACAACTAGATAAGAACACCAAAAAGAATCCGCACTTGTACCCTCATGTCCACCAAGATATCCTCTAGTTCCTAAGCTGCAACTCTAGCTATTCAAATTCGCATCTATCCTTCCTTCCATCCCAAATGAATGACTAAAACACTCCATGGGACCCCTAATTATGCCAATCTAAGCCACAAGTCAGCCTAGAATACTAAAAAATAAATAAACCTAACATTAAATACTTTAAGAGCCACAAGTCGGCCTCTAATAGAAATTAAATGTCTAAAAAATTGATATCTAAGAAAAATCACAATATCTCATATTTATAATTGAATTAGAAATTGTGCTTCAAACTGAAGGTAGAAATTTAGGTCCTATATAACCCCTTAAGCTTGCTAAGGTTGATTCATTAAGGATAACTTCATTCATCTTGGAAGTGACGCACAAAAACTCATCATGCAAAACTACTCGAAATTGATACTCTAGGAGAATTTCCATATCTCCAAACATATAATGAATTAGGACTAGAGACCTTAACTAGAGATATTACTCTATCTAAATTTTGCATCCTCTAGCTCATTTTAGAAAATTAGTTACACAGCTCGCAACAAGAACCTAGAAACCAGAAAATATAGTTCCAATAGCAAGGTAAAAATAGCTCAAACTTCAACTCAATCCATCCAATCTCTATGTAATCATGAAGAAAGGTTCTCTAATGTGTCTCCAAAAAATCCTTAACCATGAAAGCATAACTGCAACAAAATTCAAGATCGATGCTCCTCAATACTTAACCAAAATCCCTCCAAACATGCAAGATTGCAAGCAAGTCTAAGATGCTCCTGCATCAAAAACTAAATGGATTTAGATTGTACTAAGAAGACTATACAATCCTACAATGTGGCTTGATGAGCAAGTAAAAATCATAACAAAATTTATTCATATGGTCAAAGGTTACCCAATCACCAAGAAGGCCAAAGCAATAAGGGCTACACTAAGAAAATAAATTGAAGAACATACTAGTGTTGTATGGGATGATATAGGACTTAAGGTTGAAACCCTAAATGATCCAGGGAAAAGGTTTGGCACATATGTAGTTACATATAAGATATACTAATCTAGTCAGCCAAACAATGTACAATGTGTTGTTTTGGATTTAACATACAAGATAGTCAAGAAGGGTCACAAGATAGACCTCACTGAGCTTCTGTAGAAGCAAATGGAAGAAAACATGAATACCATTTGGTCTATAAAAACCAACAGTAGCAAGTATGACTCACTATTGGTATGTTTATTCTTTTACTTGTAGAGCCATTTCCCTATTGTTGGAAATATTAATTGGGATTTGTTGCTAAACTTTTAGTCTATCCCTTTTGAGCTTCTAGCTTGATGTGTTTTCATTACAATTATATCTAGTTTCTTGTCTAGATAGTCCCTAGGTGTCTCTCTTCTCCTCAAGCATCCTAAGGCTTTCCCTTTGTGTCTTTTCTAAGTTTCCCTGCTCCACTTCCCCTTATACCTCCATATGGGATTCTTTTTGTTCCACTGCATTAAGGTCTAGGTTTAGGTGAGTTGTTGTCTGAGCAACTTCTTGATGAGAAGAAAGTCCTATTTGTTTTGCAACTTTGTTACTACCTCAAGTAAGCATGCTTCCTACATATTCTAATTCTTTGCACTGGCTATATATCTTTGGTGAACTTCATTAAGCAAGAGTCTAAAGAATAGAGTAAAAATGGCATCTGTAGATATATGTCCAGTCGATTCATGATAAAACCAAGAGAAATAAAGATATAAAGCTAAGAAACTCTCAGATTGAAGATCTGAAGTCAGAATTCAGTTTTGTGTAGAAGAGATAGAACTTCACATTTTTAGCTGCTCATCCTCTAGAAATGAACATTTTTAAATGTGTTTTTGAGGAAAATATGATCCATGCTCTATTTAGAAGATTTCATGTTTTAGTGGGACCTAGACACAATGTTATAAAGAAGTTAATCTATGCCCTTGATATGCATCACTAAATGATGAATCCATGGTCAAATTTTCATTTCAAAGATATACAAGGAAGAGTGGCCAAGGAAAAGGAAAATGTTTCAAAATGTTTCTCTTTTCAAAAAAGTAGAGGTCTCAATGTTTCCTTTTCATCTAATAGAAATATCCAAGGCTTCATTTCTAGAGGAAAAGAAGGAAAACAATACTAAGTACTACATATGAGGATATACTATGGAGATGCTAGAAAGATGCTTATGGTGAAGTCAGTTGAAAGCCTTCACCCTTGATACAAAGGAAATCAAGTATTCATTATAGAGGTGGAGAATCCATTCTGCAGCTTCCCCAAAATGAAGTTGTGAAATTAAGAAAGAAAGCACTTGTGTGGAAAAAAGGGAGAAATAAAGTGCCAAGGTGTCGAAGGAGTATTGCTCACACTGTGATCTTGAATCAAAGGAAAAGGAAAGCTTGTAGAAAGATAAGTCTAAGACCTCCTTCCCTGCACATAGGAAGTTGTGACGAGAACCCTTGTTCCAGATTTCAAAGTAAAGAAGGGAGTTTCCATTGGGTCAAATTCAATTGATTTGGTAAGTGGCTAATTTTGATACTATATGAGATTTAAGTGAATGATATGTCATTAGATTTATGAATCTTCATATGGGTGGAAGTGGAAAGTTTTAAATAGCCATTAACCATCAAATTTGTTACAAATCCTACATTATGACCATTGATTGTGAATTATTTCATTCTTGTGGCGCCAATGCTTAGATTCCTGCATCTATATGATTGAATTTTTCCAAAACATAGTTCTTCATTATTTTAACAACTATTTATCAAGCAATTTATCCCCTTTATGAAATTGTAAGCTAATGGTAATTAAAGTAGTAGGATATGATCATCTAATTGTTTTGGAAAGTGAACTGAAGAGATTCTTAGATACCTTATTCAAGTTTTATGATTTAGGCAATCTGCACAAAAGGCTCAACTATCGAACAATTCACCCAATGACCCAAAAATTGAAGGAAAGAGGATTAGTCAAAGCTATCAAATTCCCCATGGCCATATAAGTGCCATAATTGGTAAAGGAATGTATCAAAAGATACAATCCAAAGACAAAGGAAATATTGCTACCTGATCAGTCTATTATGTTGTCTATAAACAAAGCATTGATGCAATCTACATTTGGCATTCCAATAAAAGAGGAATACTATGACATCGAATTCTCATTGAGAAGAGAAGACATGCAAAAAACTTGGTTTCAGACACATCGTTCCAAAAAGAGTAAAATGCCAGTGACTCTTTTTGGAACCAATTTAGAAAGAGAGATTGTGGACATCTTGGCACTATTGCTAAGATTGAAAAGAAGAGAGGAAATCTTATATTTTATTGAACATCACTTCTTCTTGGTACATGCCATATGTGTTGATGGACTGCAAATCAATTGGGCTCAGATCATATGTGAGGAGCTCGCTTCTTGGCTAGGTTCAACTAAGGCATTCAAGCAATTCTATATGTCTTCATACTTGATATATGCTTTAGCTACACATCACCTCTAGCTAGGTCTTCCTAGTATCGAAGACTATGATGAAAATATGAAGGTGTATGAGTTCTATCCCCCCTATAGCTTTAGAGAAGTTTTGAATAATATGTAAATGTTAATGATTCCTTTACAATGAGGTTGTGCCAGGAATTGCAAAGTTTCCCTAAGCACACATTTTCACCTGAGGCTATATTAGTTGTAGGCCAATTTAGATGTTGTTTCATCCAATTCCCATCTTTCTCATACATAAGAATTGGTGCATTTGATGGTTTCCCCAAAAGGCTTCGTAGGTATCCCGAGGACAAGGTTGTTCTTGTTGAACTGTGTAGACAAATATTGGAGGTGAACACCTTGTGTTCTAATGTAAAGAAGATAGCCGAGATTTCCTTCCCAATAGTGGTAGGACCTTATTCCTGTGCTTCTAGATATGATGCCTAGAATCTAGTCAAAAACTTTGCGAGTAAGATTAAATTGATTGGTTATGAGGTAATAAGGCCTCAATATGACCCAATAAAATTTATGAGAGACAATCTAAAGCTTGGATATGCTCACAGGCATGTCCCAGACATTAAAGATTATTGTGTCAGATGCTATGATGAATACCAGACCAAGGAGAGGTATTGGTCTAGGCTAACATTAGATCAAATTAAATTGTACAATGATATTGTCGATGTTTATGATCTTGAAGATGATGGCTCCTACATGCATCCCTTACCCTATGAGCAAGTCAAGAAGACTCCCATTGTGTCAACTCTGCCTGAAGGTCCTCTTGTCAACACAATGGAAGTCTTGACGTGTGGAATCATCAAAATCATGGACAAGTGGGTGGAATGGACCAAAGAAAGAAAGAAAAGAACTGGAAGTGCAAGTTCTACCAGTAGAGTAGCTTCTGAAACAACTCAACCAATTGTTGCTACATCCACAACTACTACTACTTCAACATAAGCTAGTCCAACATAGTCTGACCGTGGAGGAAGAGACTAACCTCCTAAAAAGAATATTCAAATTACTCAAACTTATGGAGGAGGATCTCTTCCAAACATGGGAAAGGTTGGTGATGATGAGAAGAACAAAGAGAAGGCACATGGGAAATCAATGACTAAGCCCTGCTACCCTATGCAAGTCATCAACTTGGATGGAGACAATAATCCCCTAGATGGTAAAAAATAAGAGACATCTCAACAAGATGACACTCTATCCCTCTAAGTCACCAAGGTAACTTCTTTTCTTACTACAACCCACAACAAGGAGGCACCCCCAGTGGCGAGGAAGCTCTTTGATCCTACAACCCTACAATCAGCAATCAATGTCCTTTTAATCAAGTCATGGTTAGAAAATCCTATTGATCAGAAGAAGTGAAGATGTGAAGAAGCTACCCCATCCAAGGACCTCATTGTCCAAGCAATTTTGGCTCAACCAACATCAAAGAAGGCAATGAAGTAGAAGACTATAGCAAATTTGGCCATTGATTCTTCTATTGGTCATATGCTAGTAAAGATTGTAGAGCCTCATAAGGAGGGAAATTTCCATGAGTTGTCTACAAGTGATTTCTAGATTAGAACTGTTGACATAGATATTCCAATGCATGATTCTATGGTCAACATCTAGAAATCAAAAAATGAGAAGATTAAGTATATACTAGAAGAAATAATGACAAATAAAGAGATAATCAAAGCCTCAAATAAGAAATTGATGGAGTACATCAAGGTTGTAATTGGAAGCACCTATACAAGCACATTTGACCCAAGAGTAGAGGAGAACAAGAATCTGCTACTAAAGCTACTACAGGAGAGGCAATTTGGTGAAATTGGTCATGCTTGGATTGATCAAATGAAGGCCCAAGGTCCCCCTCTCATTTAGAACCTTGGGAACCTACTGCTAGATATTGAAAAATTGAGAGAAGTAGTGTACAATCATCAAACCTCAATGCATAAAGCATCAAAGGGTTTGATAGAGAAGTTAGCCTTATTACAAGAGGTTTGGAGGTGAATCAACACTTAAAATGTTCAACCTCAAAATCATTCACCACACATCCATCTCACAATCTATATATATAAACCAAAATACCAAATTAAGCATATACATCCATAGCATAAAAAGTAAAATATTGAACACATGTATAACACAAGATATTTGGTTATCTAGAAACCCTCCAAGGAGAAGGTAAAACTAGGGTGGGGATGATACCCATAAATCTTCATTACTGTAGTAATAAAGTGTATCCAATGAAGGTTATAATGTTTAGACCATGAAACATGATCTACCCTATGAAATGTCTACCCTATTAAAGGTTTACAAGATTGTTAGATCTTACCTTGTTAAAGGATTTCAATGCCCTATTAGAAGTGTGCTTGGTAAGAGGACTTTAACTTATAATGAAGTAAGCACCTTGTTAAAGGATTTACAATAGCCTGTTAATACTACTTGGTTAAGAGATTTGACTGATTCATCTATTCAAATGTTTTAGCAATGATCCTTCAGTTAGCACTCTATTGCTTGATGTTATATCACCTTTATATTTATGTGTATTTGATCCTTTCTGATTAGATGTATCTCTGCTATCTTTTGATTCCTTTCCTTTGTTCTCCTCTAACTGACTCTGCAATGTAACTCAAATCATAACACCTTAGTCACCATGAATGGTCTATTTGCACATGCAAACTCTCTTCAATTCTCCTTAAGCATTCATTAAAATGTTTAGGGTTTGTCCTCCTTAAGAAGACCTAGGTGACTTAGGGTTAGGTATGAATCAACGATTGTGATTCACCCATATTGTCACTTAACCCTTCCCTTTTTCCAATTGGATGCATGTAATGCATAGGGATTCATAATTAAGATTTTTTTAAGTTGGTCCAAAAAGTTTATATAGAAGTTTGTGCCAATAGAAACAACTATGTCAAAACTATGTAACTTAACACTTGAAGTCCGTAATACTCGACCTCAATTGCAACTTCAATGCTATAACTCAAACTTTGAATGAATTGGGCATCCACTAATCACTCAACATCTGAATAGCTTGGCACATACCATCTACTCGACACCTACTAGTTACTTGGCTCATTCTAAATATCCATCACTTGACATATACTATCTAACAACTTATGCTCAACATGTATTACTTGTTTGGCATGAACTAAGTAAATGACTTAAGTATATTGTCACTCATATTTCAAAACCAATCTAAGATTATCAATCTCCCCCTTTGACATGAGCAAAAAATTATGTGGTCATGCATGAATAACCTTTAGCCTTTCAAGCATAACTTAGATAATATCGATTTACATACAAAACTTAAAAACTTCAAAATGTTGCAAAAACTTATGACTTATCATTCATACCTCAAAATTCAATAACTCCCCTTGAGTTGATTATGTTGTTCTATATCTGAACCAAAACCATTCCTCCTGCTGAGTAGATTTGCATAAGCAAATCTAGGTACTCTATTTCTTGTCATTGATTACTCCCCCAAAAATGTTATCTCCCACATACATATTGTTATTTCCTCCATACTTCTTATTTCTCCCCCATTTTTACACTTATGTCAAAGGGTTACACACTTAGAGTGTATTTGTCCAAAAATGTTTTATGGACCTCAAGCATTATTTTCAAAGCAACATCCCAATTATCACAAGCTATGTCCAATGACTTGATTTGGATGGCCAACTTAGCAACAAGGTGGACTAAGCCTTCACGAGTAGAAAGATGCAGATCTTTCTTCATGAGTGTTTCAACAAAGGCTAGTTCCTTGTGCAATATATCCATATGTGGAGTCAGAATATACTAGATGCTGATCAACTTAGCCTTAATGTTTGCTTCATCTATATGTAACACTGTTAACTAACTTTGGAAGTTTAGGAGACTCCTAAAATGTTTCTCACTCTGGGTTGGAGATTTTGTAAGAGTTATACTAGATGACTATATATGACTCTCCAAACTCTATATGTGGCTCCTTATTTCTTGTGTGAAGAGTGTGGAATTATATAATTTGTTACAAAGAGAAAATGTTCTCTATTACCTTCTTCACACTATCAATTTTGGTTGCTAGCTCAACCTGTGATAGTGCAATAGCACTTCATATCTTTTCATTAACCTTGTTTTGAAACTTTCTTTCAGACCATTCAAGTAATTTTACATTTGAATCTAGGTTTGTGTCATTTACCTTCTCCACTAAGCTGGTTAGCTACTCTATGATAGGCTTTGTTGCTTCTAGTGCTGATAGGCTAAATGCATCAAGAAAAATGTCCTTGATGTCTATCAAAGCTTTCTTCTACCTATGCTCCTATCTGAGTAGTTCTTGATTCTTCTTCTTTGCATGAGCATCCTAGAGTATGCTCATCTATTCAATAGTGATGGTTGCAAAATAAAACTTTGGAAACTCAATCACTTCATCCAAGTTCCAATCAACAAATGATGTAACTTCCTCTACCTTAGATGTGCTTGGATTTGGCCTTGATGATTTTACGAGTATAGCTTGTATACTTGGCCTATGAAGAGCTTGACTTAGAGGAGTAGAAAATTTTGGCAAATTCACCAGTGTTTGTATTGCAAGTTGCTTCTCATATTTTGTGGTTATACCTAGCTCTTTAGTCCTATCCTTTGCTTGCTCTTCATTCACAAATGCCACTTGATCTTGTATTGTAGGTGTAGTAGTAGCATCCTATCCTATTTGTGCTTGAGTTCCTTCATTCTATTATGTTTCATCTTTTTCTCTCTCCAATTGTCTCATCCTTGTCATTTTCATTTTCCTTTACATTGATTGAGATTGGAGTACCTTGTACCAATGTACTAATAGTGGAAGTTACTATCTCCTTCCTTTGATATACTACAATGGGTAATGTAGGTTGTACTAATGTGAATTGAGAAGGGGCTAAAGATGTCACTTGTTTATCTACTTCCTCCCCTGCAAATGCCTTGTCTACATTCTCAATATCATCAACACTCACCAATATAGAATTTTCACAAAGTTTAGTCTGGTTAGTGGATTCTACCAGTATCTTCTTTAAGTCTTCCTCTATAAGGGGATTGATGTTTTGGGTGACGGTATCAGAAACATCTTTTATCTTTATAGTATCACTATCTAAATTCAACTCATGTGGAGGATTGACACTCGACACTAGTGTATCTTGTACACTCTATTCTGTCTGATGCTCATCCTTAGCTATAGCTTGTGTAACTGGATGTGTCTTAGTGCCTTCTTCTTGTGCAAGTGTCTTAGTTTCAACTTTAGTAACCTTAGTTACTTGTTGGTTTTCATCTTTGTCCTTACCTACCTCAATAGGTGTCTACTTAGTTGACTTGGGTGCTATCAAACCATATAGTGATTTCCAAATATAAGTGGTCTTTTGTACAACACCCTTAATATCATTCTACAATTTGTTGAATGCCCTGTATTTTGGTGCAAATTTCCTTACATGCTTCTTTATTGCCTTAGACATTGTCACCCGATCCAATTCTAGAATCACTTGGGCAAGTGTAGTCTCTCTAATTTGTCTTTTTGTTATGAGACTGTATTGCCACTTCTGCTCAATTTTATTAGATAATTCCTTTGGTAGAGAGTTGGCAATCTCAATTGGAGTTTTTTTGAATGTTTCCATCATGGCATATTGACTCCTCTACTTGGTTCATCTTAACTTTTCCAAGTTTGTCAAATTCAATATGTGTGAGACCAGATAAATCAACATTATTCCTTATATTCTCACATATATTGTCTAAATCTGAAGGATAATGACTTACCACTTTGAATTGACTATTATCATTAGATTCAATCCTCTCTTCATTAGATTTAGCTGGAGCTACATATTTTCTCCTTGGTCTCTTCTCAGGCTCCTCTTCCTTGCTAGTTGATCCAACTCTTTTCTCTTTTGGCTTATCTCTTCTTGAGCCCTTTTGGTAGTAGTCCTTGTGCTTGCTCTAGTAGAGGGAACTGTAGGCTTAGATTTTGCAACCTTCCTTGGCTTGCTAACTACTTAGTTTTTTTCTTTCCTCTTCTTTGACTTAGGTACTTCACTGGCTTCTTCTCCCTTAGAACCTTCTTAAATTTCTACTTCTTCTACTTGATCTTCTCCTTGACCTTGAGTTAAGGCCAATAGTGCTTGAACAAGAATATCTTCTTCTTCTTCTTCATCTTCTTTTTCTTCATCATTTTTTCCTTCACCAAATTTCTCTTTAAGCTTCTTGAAAATCTTGTTTTTCTTTCTTACGATTGTGGAAATCTTCAAATCCATTGTTATCTTAGATTTAGCCACATCATAATTCCCAAAGGCAATAGCCTTAACATCTACAACTTTTGCAAGTAATGTTGTTATTGCTACAAAGACTTCATCAACATTGATCTCATAGCCTAGTGGTCTTAACCACCTTACCCTTGGAATAACAGCTTGAACATATGTAAAATCAGTGTCAACTAGAAAGCAAAAATCACTGAAATTTTTATCAACTAGTGAAACTAGTATCCTCAATATTTTCTTCATTGATTGCTTAAAGTCTTCAAAGTAGCTAGTCAGAACTAACTCAAAATTGTTTCCAAGTTTTTCAATAAATTCACCTATCTACACTACAATAGATATGTTTGTTTTCCATGCAACTTTACCAAAAGTAGGGAATGTATTCTATACATAAAAGAATATACATACAAGAATTGAACCAAATTTACATTGTGCACTTTTGGTCTTCCTTATTGCTCCCAAATTTTTTGACAACTATTGCATTTGCAACTTAGCAAGGTCATAGGTATGATCCTTATTAACTATCTTATAGCCCATGTCAACAACAATATATGGTACACTATTGAGCCTGCTGGATTGATAAAATTTATGTGCTATAATCCTCACTGTAAAAGCAATCAGGGGATCTATGATTGTGTCAATTGCCATGCCTCATTTGTTCCACACTGCCCCTATATTCTTCTCAATGACCTCTTTAGATTCACTCATGGTTTTAGGTCGATCAAGTGTTAGATACCCTGTTATTCTATGTACGATTTTCTTTGTAATCTTTACTAGTCTATTATCCAACCATATAGAATTATCATGAATTCTACTCAAAACTATCTTTATCCATTCAATTTTGAAGACATTGGGGAAATCTAGGGCATGGGTCAACCCTTTTCTCTCTACAATTTTGAATTCTTCTTTCAACACTTCATTTTCACACAATTTCCCATAGGTTTCCCTAATTTCCATGTCACATTTTGGTAAATATGTGACTATGTGACTAAAACTTTTAGTCATGCCACTAAAAATTTTAGTCACATGACTAAAAGTGACCACATTCCACTATTTCTTTACAATTTACAACTATAGGTGACTAAACAAGTCACTAATTTGATCACGAGCTAAAATCGCAAGATCAACCAAATAGAAATAACTAAATAAACTACCAAATAAATGACTAAATAAGTGACTAGATAATTAGTCACTAATAACTAGTCACCTAAACATAAGTGATTAAATAAACTACTAAATAAATGACTAAATAAATGACTAGATAATTAGTCATTTCTACTTTCTCTCACCACTTTCTCTAAGGTTTATTTATTAATGGATTGGGTTAATTTTATTTTCCATAACTCACTTATGACCATGAGACCTTCTCTTTCTCATATTAAATCTAGTTTCACTTTCCATTTTCCTAGATACATGATGCTTTGTCAAATGGCTTGAGAGATTTTATTTACCATTTTGGACTCTTCAATCAATATTGCAAAATGGTTCAATTTTCCTCTAAGAGGCATATCAATAAAAGGGTGGATTATTATTATTTTTTTGATCGGTAAATGACCGTAGCCTTGATATATTTTATTAATAAAATTTAAATGTACAAGCAATTCTTAATTTAGTTCTCTTCTATTTATATTACTCATTTGGATTCTCAAATTTTTATTCTAATATTTATAATTAAAAGACTTATTAATTTATAACTAATAGTTAAAAATATAGTAAAAAATATTGATAATTTATTACTAATTACCAAGTTAATGGTAACTCTAACATCTAATGAAAAAATTCTTACCTCTAAATTTTGATGGATGTCCATGCATAACAGATAAAACAATGCTAACCACAAATAATATTATAATGTAAGATGTAATTAATGATGTTTGTGTTATTCTAGCATAAAAGATAATTATTTGTATTAAATTGGAATATACTATCAAAGGCATACTTGGGCTAAGAAATTGTTCTCTTGGATAAATATTGTATGACCTCAATACTAATAAACTAGTCTAATTCACTTAACAAAGTTATAATAAATATGTCATGTAAAAAATATTCAACCTTGTGAATGATGGTCGATGAGGATCTACATGCAATGATAAATTCATAAACATAGAGAATGAAATCAAATGATAATCCACTACTACAAGATGTAGACATTAGGATCAAAGTGGCCTTTCATAAATTTTTATGAGAGAAGAAAGGAATATTTCAAGATATACCAAGCCCTAGAGGCCATACAAAGACCTCCTCAACCTACAAACTAAAGAAGAATCCTAAAAAAATATTTATATTTTCTTTATGAAGATCTCTAACCCATCCATAAGTCTAGAAAATGAAGTTGATTTTGATAGGTGGAAGATATTTTTCCACAACAATTCAAATTTCTATATTTCTATCAAGATTCACCTATGTAGTCTTTGGTGTCAAACAACTCATCAACCCATGTTTTATGAGTAGTGGTTTACATGAAGCCATATCCCATGAGAATGAATAGAATACTTAACACTCATTTCACCTGGATGACACTCACAAAAGGTGAAGCACTGAGACTTTCTAGGAGGCCAACCATCCTAGTACTACTTGAGCTCAAGTGCAATTAACTACTAATTTCCTCCATGGTCAAATCATATCTTCTTGCAACCCCATTTGAAAATCCTTCAACAAGTGTTTCATCTTATGAACCATTCAATAGAAAGCCCCTTAAGCTCATCAATTGATAAGTATGAGATGTTTTTTTACAAGTCAAATTGTGATAATTTTATCAAAATTCAATTGTGTACTTGTTTGAGTCAAACTCATTGACCCATGATTTTTAGGTAGTGGTTGACACAAACCCATCTCACATGAAAATTAATGAAACACTTAACACTCATTGCATCAAGGTGATGCTTATCGAGGTGAAGCACCGAAATGAAGTTCTAAAATAATTAACATATAATTATAGTGTCATAGTGCACATTATTGTAGGTATTAATGACTATACCCAAATTATTTATTATAATGGTAAAAAAAAATGTAAGAAAATTTAAATAACAAATTTAAAAGGTTAATCATAAGGCACCCCATTTACAATATAATTTATAATTACATCAAACTAATTAATATTTCAAAGAGAACACCTAATAATTCAAGTGGAATAAAACATTATACCAGGTGGTAGAAGTGTTAATTTATTTTTTATTTTTACTTTTGAAAAAACATCTTTTATTTAATGTATTACTAATTAGTAAGTGTAAATTCTACAAGTTGAGAAAGAGAAATTTTAGAGGTAAAATACAAGGATAATGAAAAAAGTGAATTCAAAAACGTTGCCAAATCCTGCCAGACACATTTTTCCCACACAATTTCTCTCAATCAAAAAGTTCAATACATCAATGACTTCTCCTTCTGGTGGACCATTTCATGAGTAATCTTCACATTCCTTATTTTTAAACTATCAAATAAATCCAAGATATCATCTCAAATTCAAGATTGCGTCATAGAGATGTGGAGAATATTTAGAAGATTGCTTATTTCTATTCACTCCATTTGTTGATGGTAAGTAATCTTACACTTAAGGTTTCTACTTTTTTTAATTAAACTTTTCTATGAATTTAAGGCTAGAAGGTGCCCATGAATGGCATGTAATTTTGGATTCTATGAATTCAAATCATGATCTCATCCTCACAATGCATACAACCATTTCAAAACACATTCACAATATTTCTTCTGAAAGTAGGATAGATTTTGATAAGTGAAACTCAATATTTTTTTGTGTGGAGTATATCTTTGACTATATCATTAAGTATGACCTTTAACTATATCATTAAAATTTTTAGTTATTTTTTTCCATTATATATTTTTCTAGATTTCATTGTTGACTCACTTAGATGTTAGTTTCTAATTCTCTAGGTCTATTTTTCTGTAATAGAATATAAAAATGAATAATAAATAGAAAGAAGAACAAACAAATCCAATTGATGATTCTAGGGCTTGATGTATAAAAAAGTTGAAGTTAGGCATAAGAATTAGGAATATTTAGCCATGTAGCCTCCTAGGATATCATTTTAATAAAATGAACCCTTTAAATTTAGATAGGAAAAATAGCCCAAATACAAAAAGAATGACTTCCAAAAAAAACTAATGCCTTAACTCTTCACATCATTGATTTGAGTAGCTTCAAGCATGTTGAAGCTAATCCTTTTTTCTAACATAATCACAGAGTGACTGGACATAATAAATCCCATATTACCTATATTAGTAGCTAAGTTGAAAATAGGATCAACACTCTTTTAAAAACCATACAATTATCCATAACTCTAAGATCCACTGGATGGAATTCATCATAGAACATATCCTCGCTCATGTGCTGATTTTACTTTATTTCTCTAGTTTGAAGAGTTCCCTTTATCTATTTCCCAATTCTAGGTCCTACTACAACACTGAAGTGGAAGGCTTTGGTATTATTAAGGGCTTAAAATCTATCTTCCATTTTTTCCTTGAGAGGGCACAAGCACATGTTTATTATTTTCATCTTATCTTGATTTTTAATTATGAAGGTGATACATTGAGATGATAAAATTAATATTCATGGCATATTGTTAGTAATGCAATAGAATAATTAAGGTATTAATGTAGATTTCGTAGTGATAATTATTCAAGTTTTAAGTTGTTAAATAATCAAAATCTTAAGATATATCATGCTTGTGGGGTGGTGCTTATGGGCCACAAATATTAGTATCAAAAGGTGGATTGATGGAAGGCCCTTGCTAAATGCATCCATGATAATTTTGAATAATAGTATATGGTGCTTTCTAAAAGCTCCAAGGTAGGAGATGTGATAGCGAGATGACCTATCATCTTAAGGAGAAAATTTGTCAAACCATTCAACAATAGGGATTAATGATTCTGGAAGATCAAGCCATACAATCATGTCAATTTTTAGTAAGAAGCATCATAATAATTGACATATAGAAACCAACTATACAAGCCTCATTTAATTTTGAAAAACCATAGAGTTTATGCTTATCATTCTATATGATCTTGAATTTTTTTTGATGCAAGTAAATTTATGGTGATTGACTCATGGAATTTAGAACAATGCATGCTCATTTCAAAATCAGCAATATGAACTAGCTAGAACCCAAAACTAGAAGATAGAGTGGTTTTGATGTTAAGGATTGCATAAATATGAGATCTAGTACAAAGTGGGGGAAAAATTATTCATTTGCATACCAATTTGTAACATATAATGAACCTTTCTGGTTCATGAGTCAAATCAATAAACTTCTTGCATGTTAGTTTTCATATTTTAGTAGTTCACATATACATCATCCTCAGGTGCGTGCAACTTCAAAGCATAGAAAAGATGCAACACAAATTCTGAAGCATATTCTGATAGATCTTATGCCCAATGTCAGATTTATTGATATCAACTCTTTTACTTTAAAAGCCACCTCCCTGTTACTGTGAAAATTTCATTGAAAGAAGCTAGTATTCATTTGGCCTAATTAGCAAGGATTAAAAAAAGCTGTATAGCACAAAACATCTACTGAGTCAACCTCCAAATAAACATAGCCTTGAGAAAATCCTAATCTAAGCCAAAAATGCCATCGAGAACACTCATCTTGTAAATGTCACTAAAATTATGTTCATAAGATGATATTAAGATGTAACATATAAAGCATAGATTAACAAGAAAATATAGGATAGAAATAAAACCAAAAGCTTGAAAGAATAAGTAGTGGAGCACCAACTTAACCAATTACTTGATGAGGAATAACACCTCTAGTAGCATTAACAAGTTGTCACTACTTAGATGGATGGTCAATCTTTCTTCCACTTCCTGATTCATTTCTTCATGGACCAATCTTCCCACCACCATGTCCACTAAAGTGACCATTCCTAACATTGTTGTTCTCTCAACCATGATACCTGTGACTACCTCTATGCTCAGCTGACCAAGATTAACCATCACGTAGGGTAAGGCAAGGATTTTTTAATTGTTAACACTATTTTTGGATGCCAAAACTTCCTTTGGTTGATATAACTCTTGAGGCTTTTGACTTGAGATTGGTTGTGAGTGTACTTGTACATTTTCTTTAGTTAGATCACTTATAAATGGTTTCTATTTTCTTGTATCTTGTTTATGATGTTAGCCAACTCCCAAAGATGACTCTGAATTCCTTGGAATAGTGGTATCAAGTTGTTTGCATACCTACATAGTAGCATTTTGGGGATTTCCTTCATAGCGATCAGTAATTTGTGTACCAAATCTTGTGGCATCACCAATTTTTTTCCAATGGCCATGATCTCTCTATCAATGTTGCTAATATAAAGTAGCTTTTGGGAGTTTTTTAGGGAATTATTTGTCAGATGCATATCTATTTGGATTTATCAACTTTGATTAGTGCTGGGATAAATGACAAGCTTTTGGTTTATCAACCTCAAAGTTTAGACTCTAATTTTTTTCGTTCAAAGTGATTTACAGAAATAGGTTGCCACTACCCAGAAGAATGGTCATGTAAGTCTTTCTACTTTGTTGATATTGGTTCTCCTTCCTATTGATTACATGGAGTTTTTAGATGTTCAAACTCTCTAGATCTTAAGCCACATTGCACTTGATTGGAATCCATCTTTACTTGATGAGTATCTTTGATAGAGATAGGTTTTTGATGCAAATGGTGCTCTTTATGATCTACCAATACTTATGGATTTGGAGTCTATGCAGATGGCCTAGGTCATCGATCAACAAAACTTTGCTCAACATGGTGATTTTCCTCACCTTCCTCACTTACTCTAGTAGCTCTATTAAACTAATGGTTTCCTTCCATATAAACTTGGTGAATAGAATTTTTTTGCAACTTTAGTTGAGACCTATTTGCATGGTAGAAATGTTGTTCATGCAAGTTCTAATCTCTCTTATAAGTAGCTGAGGCACTTGATCCTTTACAAATTTTCTTGTCTACAAATGAGGCACTAATTCAAGTTGTGTCCTTTGATTTGCTTCACCTTGAGATTTTTTTTCCTTGTTTGACTATACAACAATAGAATTCAGCAACTCTTCAACATGTCTTTGTTTTTGCAAGTCTAGCTGGTGAGGTTGAGGATGAATTTTAATCCATCTCACTTGAAGCCCTTAGTTTCCATATGAGCAAGCCTTGTTCTAGAAATAGACATTTCATTCATTTGCAAGGGCAGAGCACTTTCAAATTCAATGCTATTATGAGTATGAGACACATTAATATTTTCCAACAATTAATCAAAAGATAGACTCTTTTCTTATAGCACTAGCTTGTGCATCTACAAGATTCATTTGAAATCTTTCTTCGCAAAATCAGAATAAAAAACACTTTTCTCAAGTATTCTTTTTGTTATTTGGTCCATTTTCCTTATTCTTTAACCTTACTAATTTGTATCTGGTTGAGGTGTGGTTGCTTATGATTTCTCCACCAAACATGATAAATTTCAATCTGTCTTGACAGTTGATGAAGAAGCAACATATTTTGCATCAGAAGTCTTAGAAATGCCAACCAATGATTCATTGTCACTTGACTGATTTAGAGATCCTTTCTCCAAATTTTGAAAGGTCAACAAAATCTATTTCACCTTCTAAATTAGTGGTGCAAGGGAGCAAATGGTTTAATCATTTAATCACATTTTATATAAAAGTCCAATATTGTCTCAAGGAAAATGATAAATTAAATCCATGCCAAAGTCACACAACCAAACCAAATACAAACTGTCATTTGTAACTACCCATCAAATTATAAATTATAATAAATAGTTTAAATTAGTGGAAGAGCATATAGGACAGAGAGGGAGGAAAAATGTAATAACTTTGGCTCTGTGGCTATTGACAACGACACATTTTGTTCTATTTTTTGTTGGGAAAAATGGAAATTCTTTCTTTTTCTATTCAATTTCTTCTCTTTCATGATCATCAAATTTGTTTTTCAAGTTCAGTATTTTCAATTGGATAGGTTTTGAAATATTCCCATTTCTGGGTGATGGATTTGATGTCTATTTTGTTCTAAGTAAAACTAATTGAATATGAAGTCTTAATATTGTTTCCAAGTTGGAATTGGCAAGGCATAGAACTCTTTTGTTGGGTATTTTTTTGTGAATCAATTTGAAATAAAAAGTACTAGATTCAATGATTTAAGGGTCTGCATGTTATTGGTTTGGAATTAATCATTATAGATAAACATTTGGTCATATTTTTAATGGTATGAGGTTTTTATTTGACCAATGTAATAATTAGTGCCCAACAAAGTGGGTGTCGTATAAGATAATTAGGCTTCTCTTTGAGCAGATTTTACTTGAGAAGAAGTTTGATTTTATTACGTTTGATTAAATCATTGAGTTGGTCTCATTTTATTTTTATTTTTAATTTTAGTTGGTAAATGGCTTAGGCTTTGATTAATTTTATTAATTTAAATCAAATGTTATAATAGCTTTACTCCATTCAAACAGGCATTGGTAAGAAAGAATGGAGAAGAAAACCTCCAATCTAGCCTGGGACAAACATCTTATATTATTACATCATAAAAGTGGAATACCCTAGTCAAATCACCAATTATCAATTTATAATTGTAAAGTACAAATATACAGGGGCATACCCTTAATAATCATATCAGATTTGGATATATCAATGCATTTGATCCTCCTGTTCTAGAGACAAAAATCAAATATGAGATGGAGAGCCTCCCACATCGAATCCTCAATCCTCCAACTAAGCTTATCATTCGACAAGGTTAGAAAATGTATTATCCATAAACTAGAAAAAGTCAACCATCCAAAGGCTCAAAGAATGACCGGTTTTCTATTTTAGTTAATATTATAAATCAACTTTATAAAGATAAAAATTACACTTGGAAAAGAAAACCAAGATTAAGTGGCCCACCACTAAATCCTACCTTAAATAAACTTAGACAAGAATACATTTAAAAAAACCTCTGTTTCCACTAGAAGCTTAAAAATATAGTTTGCAACCTGATATATTGGAGAATTATAATGAAAAGTCAATCTCCATCACATACTACCAACCTTCAACTAATGCCATTTATATTATCAAACCAAATGTAATTTTGAATGTGCAAGCGGAATCAAATAAAACCATATTGAAAACTCCATACATAGACAGGGCCTTTGACATCTTTGCATACCCTAATCACAATGTCTAACAAGGGTGAAGGAGATAAAGGACCACATGAAACAACCCACCTAAGAATTTTATCTCCATCTATTAATCATCAAAACATATTGAAGACAGAGTCTCATACATCAAACCTTAATACTAATTCTTGAAAATCTAACCTAGGGAGATTTGCAATAACCAAACTATAATAATACACCCGATCCCTAAGATAATAACCATAATAAACAAAATACTCATAACAGATCATAAACCAGATGCATCCTTAATTCTCTAAACAATTCTTATGCTTGGTAGGTTGAATCCTTTTAAATCCTACTTAAATCACACATCCCAAAGGCCAAAACAGAGCACCAAGACATAGAGAATTATCAAAACTATAGAATCAACTTAGATTATAAACATTTAAACTAATGTTATTAAAATATAATCTTGCTTGAGTTGCTCTACAACCGATCAACTAATAATAGGATATCGATAAAAAACCTTGCATTTAAAACCAAAGACTACCATAATGTGACTAAACCATCACTACGCACACCATACCAACAAATGCTTCATTGGACATAGGCCTATGTCTACTGAGACCCTCAAAGTTTAAGTTGATATGGAATATCAAACCACTATCTCACTTCAACAAATACTGCAGAGAATTTAAAACTATTAATATCTATTGATTAATAGCAGAAGACTATCAAATTGTGCATTGCGAGATAAAATAGTGACAATCCAAGATCAACTGTATATAATCATATAAAAAAAAGCTAACTCCACAAAATATAATGAAAAATCAGCTAATTCTTATGATAAAAAACAAGGCTATGTATATAGCACTATAGAAACCATCATCAAAACCCAAATTCATTAAAAAAATTGTGCCATGAAATAAATAATCACAACTAGACATTAAGCATGAAACATTTAAACTTCGAGATACTTTATGTTAATAGAGCATATAAATATAGAGTAAGCTAAATCCATATCCCAACAATTCAAAGCCCAAAAATACCCATAATACAAAACCAGGGAAGCACACTATAAACAAGCCTACGAAATAAAGAATAATACTAAATACCAAAACCCTAGGATACAATGTATGAAGAATTTATAGACCCTAGCTATAGTATTGGACCAAAAACTTCTCAATGAAACAAACCCTAATACTGCTACTTCCAGTATACCATTATAACCTCTAGTATGTCATTCGGCTTCTCAACGAAGAAGTTTGACTGAAATTCAAAGTTGAATTTGGCCCGAATTTGATGTAAATAAGTTAAGGGCATCTAGATCATCAAAGAACACACCAAGATGTATATAGGCATTAAAAAAATTAAGGTAATTAATCAACCATTCTTTACCTTTTTCTTCAACTATTCTTCTCAACCTTAGCAGAAACTTGATACTAGCTTCCATCCGTGGGCATTCTCCATAGAAGGCCAGATTTTCCCTGATTATCAGTGTCTACCACCGATATGCTATGTCCAAATTAGACACACCTAAAGGGAGACTCATGTATTTCTCTAGGAGGGGGATATGAAACATGTCATCAATACTATAGATTGCCTTCTCAAGCCCCTTTCTCCATACTGGGTTGAAAATGTTGCAGCATAATCTGACAATATTTCCATGCTCAACTTTTTCCCTCACTAAACATCTAATAAAAGACCCAATAATGTTACTATTGGTCCTCTAGGTAGCCCTGTAATCAAACACTTCCTCCCCTATGGCCCTACTAATTGCAATTTGCATCATGTCATTGACTAGATTGAGTAGTTTGTTCCATCTTTCCAGCTTGACGTTACTGAGAAAGGCCATAGTGTGATTTTCAGAATTGTAGTAGACATGGATATTAGAATCCATATGTAGGTGATTGGAAAATGATAGAGACTGATGAGAAAGGATGCTAAATAAAGAAAAATTCCATTGAGGAGTCTAGCACCTATTAATAAGATAGCTAGTTTCATCAATCATTGACCCAGACATGTGAATGGTATTAATGACAAGTACATAAAATATAAGGAAAGAAATCATAAAAAATCATAGGGCATAAAAATAAATGATGCCATACCCCACAATGATGAGGACAACTCAAAAAACATAAAGAAAAGGCAAGACCATAGCTATCGGAACTCAAGAACATACACATATACAACCTATATATATGTATGTATGTATGTATTAAAATCAAAGAGAAAAAACATATCAAAAAATCTAATAAAGTAGAAAATAAGTAACTAAGATGAAGCAAATCTTGAACTTAAAGAAAATTCAAAAAAGATGCAAAAGGCTAAATAGCAGCCAAATCTAAACAAAGTGTGAGGAGTAAATAAACCCCCACAACCCCAACATTAATCATGAGATCTCTCGAGAGAAAATCTACTCGAAAAAATGACAAAGCCTAAAATTTCCAACCATTAATACTCTTGACCCAAAGGGCCTAAATATTATTGTAAATTTGAAATGATACCCCATCCACTCCTTTATTAGCTAACCAATCTGCTTTCTGGTTTCCTTCTCGAAAAATATGACATATTCAAATTTCTTTGATTCAATCAAGAAGCATAAGAACTTCCTTTAGTTTAGAATTCATAACCCAATTAGGAGTGACTTGCTTCCTTACTACATTGAGTATTATCTGAGAATCACCTTCAATGATGACCTTAGGAAATCCTAGGCTAATACATAACTACATACCTAAGTCTTGCACTTCAAGCTCTACCAAATTATTAGATGTAGGAGGAATAGGCAAAGCTTTCTTAGCTACCCTCTTACCAGAGTCATCATTAATTATACAACCAATACTTGCCACACCGAAATTGCCTCTTGCCGCTCCATCAAAGTTGAAATTAAACCAACCATGAGGGGATGGTTCCCATTTGCACCTAGCTCTCGCCTCCTTACTCTTCTTCAAATATACAAGTGGTATATTAATGAGATTGGACCAATTCTTTTTCATAAGACTGTCCCAGCTAGAGAAGGAACCCTCTTCTTTAATGGATTTCTTAAGGTGGGAATTTAACACCTCCATAATAGATACTTCTATTTTTAAAAGTAATTCTTCCACAACCATTTCTTTCTCTCAAAAGATTTGATGGTTCCTCTCTTTCCAAATCTCCCATACTACAATTGAAGGATATTCTAGAGTTTGTTATAAACACCATAAACCATATTAGTAGGCTAGGGAGTAAGAAAATCTAGAAAAGATTTCAGCAAAGGAGAAGACCACCCAAGCCAGAGCTTGAGCCAATCCCAAAAAACCTGAGCAAACAAACATCTATACAAAAGATGATCCATATCTTCATTATTATGTTTACAAAGCACACACCAAGAAGGGCCAATAATAATAAATTTGGATAATCTGTCAGCTGTTAGAATCCTCTTTTGGAGAGCAAGCCATAGAAAGAATCCTACCTTAAGGAGACAAGTAGCATCCCAAAAAAGTTTGAGAGTAATCTCCACTTGATTCCAACTTTGGAAATGGACCAAAGCTTTATATCCATTCTTCACACTATAACTACCATCAGTAGATCTAGACCAAATGAGATCAACATGCCTTTCTAATTACTTAATTTTCCTATCTAACAAAATATTCTCATAAGCCTTAACTGAATCAGGGTCAAACTCTAACCCATCCAATGATCTCTACCTCCATTGATGGGATCCTTTCAAAAATGTCTTAATCTTATAATCCTTGACTTTATCACCTCATAATGATATCAATCTATTCTTGAGATTAATAGGAATGGGGGCTAAGGAAATTAGGGGACATCCATCCCAAAAGTCCTCCCAAAATAAGGCTTTATCACCTGACCCCACATCCTAGGTCAAAAACTTACAAATTAATTACCGACATGTGGACATAAAATTCCAACATTCTGACCCTCTTAGGAGATTTTTCATTCTAAATAAAGACAATGGGTCTTCTAGTTATAAAATATCTTGGCTCATTTGTGGTCTCTTTCATGATAAAGGCACCAAATAAGTTTTGCACCTAACTCTTCATTCTGCCATTAAAGGTTCTTGATCCCTAAACTCCCAAATTCCTTAGGTTTGCATAAATTATCCCATTTAACAAGAGGTGATTTTTTATCATCTTCACAATCTTTCCAAAGGAAGTTCCTAAGTTTTGATTCAAACTTTGAAAGAAAATTCTTAGAAAGGGGGAAGCAAAAAAGAGGAAAGGTAGGAATAGCTAATAAAACCAAACTAATTTTAGTAGTTTTTCCAACCTTTGAAAGCCACTTGTCTTTCCAACTATCTATCCTCTTATCCAATTTATCAAGTGTATCTAGCCAAACTTTACTAGATTTTGAACCCTTCTCAAGAACAATGCCTAAATAAGTACACAGAAATTGCCCCTTATTGTACCCCATTATTCTACAAATCAGATTTTCCATTTTAGAATTAGTATTCAAAAAATAAATCTCTGATTTTCCATCATTCACCTTCTGACCTGAGGCGTCCATATAGGACTTAATGATAGCCTTAAGACCCAGTGCCTCAGATACTGTACTCTTACCTGGCAGGATCGTATCATCTACATATTGTTGATGGGTGATATTTGGCATATTTTTAGTAACAGTGATACCAAATGTTTTTTTTATTTGATAGGCATCTAAAACTGCTCTTCCAAATGCTTCTACCATAATGATGAAGAGGGAAGGGGATAACGGATCTCCTTATCTAATACCTCTTGAAATTTCAAAAAAGCCTTCAGGCGTTCCATTGATAAGAATAGAAATCTTAGGAGTAGAGATAAATTTGAAAATAAGATTTTTCCATTGATGAGAGAATCCAAGTGCTTCTAGAACCTTGCAAAGGAAACACCAGTCAACCATTTCATAAGCCTTTTTTATATCTAATTTCATAAATATACACGCCTCCTTATTTTTTGACCCCGAATGGATTGTTTCTTGGATAGTAAGAATACCATCCAAAATAGATCTACCTAGGAAAAAACCTGTTTGCTCTTCAAAAATTAATTTCGGCAGGTAACCTTTAGGCCTATTTGCCAAAATTTTGGTGAAGATTTTATAAATCGTGTTGCACAAAACAATAGGTCGATAATCCCTAGGAGTTTTTGGCCCATTCTTCTTAGGAATCAGGGTGAGGAAGGAGTAATTAATTTTAGCTAGCAAAGCACCTCCATTCCTCGATGCTTCAATGGCTTTCCATAAATCCTCCCCCATAATATCCCAACATTTATGAAAGTAAAAGGCTTGAAAATTGTATGGTCCTGGAGATTTCTCCAGATTCATATTGAAGACAACTGATCTAACTTCATCCATCATGATTGGTTTATTTAGCTCCTTATTATCCTCATGTGATATTAATTTTGAAATAAATTTAAGCATTTTTTTATTGAGCCTCTCTATTTCATCCTTCATAGTTATTTAATATCCCTTGAAAATGGGCTACAAATGTATCAACAATTTCTTTTGGTTTTTCAGTACGTATCCCCAAATGATTAGTGATACTCAAAATTTTGTTCTTAGATCTATTATAAATGGTGGAATTATGAAAAATATAGTGTTCTAATCTCCATCATCTAGCCATTTATCTTGTGACTTCTGTCTCCAAAATATTTCTTCTTTAGAGAGAATATCTTCCTATTTAGCAAGAAGTTCTTTTTCTAATAAATAGCTTTTGTTGTTCATACCATGTTTAATAATTTCTAGGTTCAATTTTTTAAATTTATCTTCAATTTCCATCTTTTCTTTGAAGATGATATTGAAATGTTCTCTATTCCATCTTAACATTTTTTCTTTCAAAAATTTTAGTTTAGAAATGAAAATAAACATCTTAGAGCCTTCAAATCTAGCTTGAGTCCACCAATCACTTATATTCTTGATGAAATCAAGATCTTTAAACCACATCTTTTCACACTTAAATGGATTCCTGACTGGTTTTGAAAGTTCACTAAACTTAAAGTATATAGGATAATGATTGGATCCTACAATTGGCAGGATGGAGGATTGAAAATTTAAGTTATAATCATCAAAATTACCTATAATAAAAAACCTATCTAATTTTTGAGTAAATACCATTATTCATTGGAATGTCTATCATATAATGTTTTTCAATCTAGGCTTTAAAATCTAAAGACGAATATGAGAGATGCTGAGTACCTCCTACCTTTTCTTCTAAGTTTAAAATAGTATTAAAGTCACCTCCAACTAAAATTGGACTATCCTTATAATTATAAAACACAAAGCTTAATTCATCCCACACACCTTTCTTCCCTAAGTGACTAGTAGGACCATATATATTAATTAAAATAAATTTTAGATATGATTTAAGGCTCTGCACGCTTGCACTTATCCAATTATTACTAACTTCTAAACAATGAATATCAACCCTCCTAGGATTCCAAATTAAACCTAAACCCCTTTAAGCACTTGCAGACTCAAGAAAGAAAGAATCCCAAAAACCTGACAACTTATTAAGTTTTAAACCTTCGATTTTGTTCAATTTTATTTCTTGAATTAAAATAATTTTTGAGTTAAAAGTTTTAAGATTTTGTTTTACTAATCTTCTTTTACTAGGAGCATTTAAACCCCTAGTGTTCCATGTGGTGATCCTCATGATGCCCTAGGAAGGCACTTCCCCTTCCCAATATTTAGCAAGTCATCAATCTTTTGCTAATCTCTGCAGTGTCCTATTGCCTCTCTTAATTCATTCAGAGATTTCTTGCCTCTTTTTCCTTTTGATCTGCCATATTTTGAAGAACTCAAACCTTCCTGATTCATTTGGATCCTGAGATGCTATGGATTATTTCCTAAATTATGTGCTGAAGATGTCTTGTAGTGACTTTGTTTATCCACTTCTTCATTTTTGATTTCATTAATGATTTGACTAATTATACTAGGCTTCTCTTCAATTGCATTCTTTAGATCTTCCATGATGTCTTTACCATTCCTTTTAACTTCTTGGTTTGCCTCTGATATGCTGTCAAATTTTTGAGTCCGTCACAAATAGTTGTCCTTCATCTCTATCTTTAATAAATCCCTTCTGAGATCTTCATTTGTATAATTGTTACCTCCTAATTTGAGGATTCTTTGAATTAGAGCTTCCTTTTGGGAATCTGTACTATAATTTATATTATCGAAGCTGAAAACTTGAATTAACTCCTCAGCTAATTATCTAGATCCTTGTTTTTCGAGTTTAAAATTTCCACTTTTGGAATAATATCCATATCTTTATTGAAAAAATTCTACACTTCTTTTGTAATGGATCTGACTATCCTTTTCCCATTATCACTCTTATTTGGTTGATTATCTTCTAGGGTAAAAGGAGAGCTTGCTTAAGGCACCAGAGTTTTCCAAAACTTTGAAGGGATGTTGGTACTTTTATTGCTAGGAGTGGATTTTCCCTCTATATTTTGTATCTGATGCCGTTCCATCTATCTCTCTTCCTTAGAAAGATTATTGTCTTCAACTCTGTCTGAATGTGAATTAAAAAGTAAAGAAATTTCCAATTCCATTATGTCATCATTTTTTGATGCCCTTGTTACCCTGATTTGCTTTGTTGTTGGATCTTCTATAATTGTGTCTTCCTCTCTTATAGAGCTTAACATATTACATGGATTTGTCCTATTTGAATTGATGAGTACTTGCTATTACATGTTAGATGTGTTAACTGATTTAACATCCTTACCACTTGCTACCTGATTTTGACAAATATCTGCCTTTGTCTCTTTATTTGTGTTATTTTCCTCTCCATTTGAATTCATCCCATATCTTGAATTTCTCTTTGGGGTTCTCTTATTCTTCTTAGATCTATGCTTCCTTACTACCTTTTCCTCTTCAAACAATTCCAAAGGCTCTCTATGATTAGTAACAACAATGGATTTAATCATTACAGTGGGTGCTAGAATGACCTTATCCTCTTCTTGATTCACTAATTCATTATTTAGCATCTCAACCTGAGACCCATCCTTGCTTTGAATCTGTAAAGAGGAGTTTATATCTAAAGAACTAATTCCCATTTTCTTTCTCAAATTATAGATCGTAGGAAACAAACTCCGAAAGTCTGAGGTAAGAGATAAATTTTTATAACCCATACCATTCCTGTCCTCAATCTTTATAACTTTTGAAATATCTCCCTCAAATGAGTGTAGATTTGAATTATATGTTGCCTTGTTTGTAATTACTTTTTTTGTTAAGATGCAATGATTTCTTGAATTTAGTATTAATTAGTAATTTCACATTGTTATAATACTGAAATGAAGCATCAATCCATATAAAATCTCCAATAGTTTTCCCAATAGATTTGAGGATCTCAATCTGATTCAATTCAGGTGTTAAGGACTAAATGTTGAACCAATTAAAATCAAAATCTTCTAATTTAAATTTTGGATACCATTCTATAAATTTGACAATATGACCATTAAAGAAACATTCAAAAACATTTACAAATTAATTTTTAATAGACTCATCTATACAATTCAAATATAAGACTTTCTCAAAGAAGAAGGATATACTTACTTGGCCACGGTAGTTTTCTTTAAGCCAGTTGGAAAGAAAGAATAATTCTTCATTAGATCCATTCCAAACTGCAAAAATTCCAAGCTTTTGACATTCCCACCATGTGGCTTCACATTCATCATTTTGAATGAGGATGGGATTGTCTTTGACAACTGGGTTTACTTTATCATCTAAATTTTCCTTAGATTTTACCATGCTCCTGACAACCCTCTTCACAGATCACCGATAAGGGGGAATGTAGGGTTTTGGAGATGTAACAAGGGGAACATATGATATGGGGAATCTATCATGGCATGGGGAAATCAAAGAACTCCTATATGAAACTAGTGGAGATGATAATGCATTCCAAGGGTTTGATGGTGCATATTTGGTCATGCTTAAAACCCTAAAGTGATGGTTCAAACTTTCTAAAGTAAAATAAGGGAACGGTCGAATGTTACCATATGGATTTGAAGAATTGTGACTATCTTCTGTGTGAATTCCTAAACCCAAATTTCTTCCCTATATCTCCTCATAAAGTGGGTTTGAGTTGCCAAGATTTTGAACCCTGTGATTATCCAAATTTGCCAAAATGGAGAATTTGTTCTCAGTTTCTACTGCATAGTGTGCATATGAAGAATCCTGGGCTTTCGCAAAGATTTTTCGATGATCATTTTGTGTCTTAGTTTTATTTTGGGAGTTTATTTGTCACCATGATTTAGGGCATCCATATTTTTTTTTTTTATTGAATGCCTGCTTAGTGATATTCGCATGCCTACCAGTATTCATTGCTCTACTTTTGTTTGCCATTTTAAACCTATCTATACATTATTTATATTGAGTTGGTCTCATTAAGGTAGATTTGAATCTGCAAAAATCTAATTTGTGCCAGCTCTCTTTCATTGGAAAGCTTGGCCTCTAAAGATCTGATTGGGATTTACCTTGCAATGTCTGAAAAAAAAAGTTTTAAATGACTTTAGGTGCTATTAGTGGTATGACATTATTCCACTATGAATCAGTTGAGAAGCATAAGGATATGAATTAAGTATTGGTGATCTTTAATGATAGTTTCATTTTTGTTCAAATTTTGGAATATTGAAATTGATTCCAAGATAAGTTGATTTCATATTTGATATATATGACATTGGATTTTAATTGCTAAGTTGGAGATAAGAAAATAAGATGTAGTATTAAGTATTTTGAGATTTATTTATACTTCAAAGAAGAGTATCATTTTTTGTAAAAGTAACTAAAAAGTTAAGAGATAATAATTAGTTCATGAACTTTGGTTTAATAATGGATGTTTCATCATACAATGTTGCTAGATTGATATTGAATTCAGAATTGGGGAATTGAATAACTAGTTATTGTTTGAAATTTAGATGTGTCTCTTTTCATAGAGAAATGATATTTTATATGAGATTCGTATGTTGACAGATGATTAAAATTTTTCTCTAGTTAGTGATTCTTTATATGAAGATAATAGGTGAATTAAGATTTGGAAAGGATTCTTGAAGGCTTTGCATCAATTACTAATGAGACCAATTGGACAAGGGCCAATACAAAGAAGATAAAGAGGAAACTACATTGTAATGGTGTTGCACAAACTTATTTTTGATAAGGTTTTGGGTGAGAATATCAATATTGAATTGTAACAAACTATGAATGAACAAATTGAATCTATTGTAACATAGTTGTCTGTTGACAAAAATGAATTTAAAAAGATTTTTCCCACATCTTGGTGTGAAAGGTATGAAGATGTTGTGTTATATGTGGTCTAGAAATATGTGAAATATCAT
The DNA here is from genome assembly GCA_028749045.1 of Cupressus sempervirens. NCBI lineage: Eukaryota > Viridiplantae > Streptophyta > Pinopsida > Cupressales > Cupressaceae > Cupressus > Cupressus sempervirens. The sequence continues at coordinate 477,937,990 of CM053786.1, forward strand.
ATCAGGGAAATGGAAAATTTAAATAGAGGTCTAGAAGATCATGATATGTATTGTTCACCTGAGACAAACAAAAAAGCCCATGGTTCATAATAGTTACAATAGATACTTTGTTAGTCAAGATGAGAACACAACCTCAATTAACACACATCAGAGAATAGCTACAAAAGTTACATTTTCCCATCTATCCTCTTCTGGTTAAACTCTTTCATTCTTGGGTAAGCACAAAACAACAAACTTTAGTTCAGGGGTGAAATAGCTCAAACCATGTATAGTTTGTTCAAGAATTTCACTTACTAAAAGCTTGAAGAATATGTTGAGGGAGAAATTCTAGTTATAAAATATGATGGAAACCACCTTTTTGATAGATGTAAATATGAGCTAAGTTGATATCTATTTTTTTCTATGGTTTGGCTTAACTTGTTCAAACGAAAGTCACATTTTTTTTGTGACTTAACTTTTTCAATCATCTCACAATAATTTCTATTGTATCTTATTGTACTAATAGCTCATCATAAAGTCTTTTGTAAATAATGGAAATAGAGGTATAAATTTAAAAACATTACTCTCTAGCATTGACATTTTTCACATCTTCTTACTTAAGAATGTATTTAGGAATCTATTGATTATATTGTTGTTTAGATGTTAAAAAAATATAATATTATTATTTACTACCTAGAAATTCTCCTTGTTGTCTGGAAGGGCTTCATTAAAAAAGTTCTTTGAATATTTTTTGTTAACTTTCCAATATCATTAAAATCTTGAATCAAATGCTCAATTTAAATGTGTTCACAGATTCCTGATATTACATAGAGATCATCTAAAGTTTGAACAATCTAGAATATATGATGATTGATTTTCTGGGTTTCAAATTTTACACAAGGCTTGTCTTCCATGCAATCAATCACTTTGAAATTTAAATTGATTTGGGCCTAACTCTTTGTTAAGAAAAGAAGGCATTATTGTACAATATTATTTTGGTGGCCCCTTAATGCGTAATCATGAATACAATGTCTTCCATTTACTATTTTGTATAACCATTATAAGATTGTATATTAAGACTCTCACATGTAAGTGTACAAAAAACTACCTACATATGTGATGTCAAGCCTTGATTTGATATCTTGCTTCTTAACAAGGGTTCAATTACTATATTAAATAAAATAAATGGTAGCTTAATGTCTTATAAAGAGATATGCCACTTTTTCAAATTGATTACATTTACTAAATAAAACAAAAAATGATGAATGGAGGAAAAGTTAATCACTGGCTTTGCATCAAATTTTCACAAGTAGACATTCAATCATTTTTTAGAGAGTTGGGAGCTATACCAATATTCATAACTTACTACTTGACCTCGGAGCAGGATGATCATATGTTGTTTCTTATGTGTACTACAAATTGGTTGAAAAAACATTATTCTTTTTTATGCTCTTAGTGAGAGGATATCTTTAGTGAGTGATATAGTAGCCATAAGGGATAAGGAGCCTTCAAGATTGAGTCTTGTTTCATTATCAAGGTATGTTGTTAAATTCCATTATGTTATTGCACAGCTAATTTTTTTAGTTTCTTTCATTCATGTAATAGAAAACATCATTAATAATGTAACTATCTTTGGTTCATGTATTGTTATTTGTGCTATTATATAACAATATTTTCATCCAGCATAATAGTCATTTCGTTTTTCTTTATTTCTCTAAATAATCTTTAATTTATGTTTAAAACATGTTTAACATTGATTCTTTCATCAATATCATAACTACACTAAACGTTGTCCTCTATATTGTCTCGGTGATGATTGTGAAGGAGATGATATTTTCCTCAAACCATTTTGTATGTATTTGGTAATTCCAACGAATGAGAGCAAAATTTATGGTTAAACATCTTAACTACCTTCCATTTTATCATGTACTTCTGTGTTTCAAAGCATGTTATTATTGGAAAATAAATTTGGAAGTATTTCACTATGAGAAGACATCTTTTCAAGGCATGCAGTCAAATAATGTGTTGGATCATCTATGACTCCATATTATGAATGTTGGTCTACTAGTGCATTTGCAACAACAATATTGGACTAGGTCCTCTATACTTTCATAGATGCATGTAGCTTTCAAATCTTGCACATGTCTTTGTATAACCATAGCTATAGTATATGTTTCTAAAGGATAATGATATCTAAGGAAATTGTGGTTATATCAATGTTTTCATAAAGCAGGGTAGTAGGAACAATGGTTAAGATCAACAATAACACATGGTATAGAAACTTTGATAGTTAGCAAAGAATAATCACTATCATTAATTATGGTGGAGATGTAAGATACTGAGAATGAAAAAGGCATTATGGTACTCATAAGAATTTTGTAGTGGCAAGGTCACAAAAATAGTAATCAAGCAATGTAGAAAGAAAATGATCAACTCTATGAACATTGTCCTCAAACTCAAAATCAAGGAAGAAAATAGAAAAGTGAATATTTTTAGCACAACACCCTCATGATTTAACTTGATACAAAAATTTGGAGAGGAAGCTCAAATTGTAATTGAAGTGCAATATAAAAACAAGAATCATGAAAGAAGAGATATATTATAGCTAAAGAACTTTTATTTATTTATTGTTCTTAAGACTTATGTTAAACCATTGACAAAAAAAACCCAAATTATATTTCATGGTTTCAACAGTCCCATAGCATATGCCCCTATTCCTTGTAAGTTGTAGCCATAAAACAAATTACAAGAAGTTTCATCATCTTCATTCATTAGCATACTTTCCTCCACTTTGGGCAGGATTTTTTGACAAAAAATTGAATTAAAACTAGAAACAATCATATAATTCTTATGAAACTATGGACAACTCATAAGCATTCCTAAATAATTTTTTGAAATTATATCCCTATTCTCAAAATTCTCAATCTTGTTCATGTGGGTATTATATATTGGCTTCATTCCTCCTCTTTAATTTGGTTATGATCCAGAAGTAGATTATCATAGGTGGTCTTCAAAGCATCATAGTCAAGCTTGAGTAGAACATAATTTTTTTCCGACTACTTGTTCTTCCACCTCACATGCTTTTTTTGAAACCAAACAATAATCAATCTAGGTTGCAGGTCGAGAGAAATAGCCAAATGCAATTTCCTCTCAACATCTAGTTTGTTTCCTACTTTAAAGCTCTTCTCCAATATCTTCATCTTCTCAAATTTCAGTCTCCTCTGTTTATCTCCAAAATTCCCACACTCATTTGAACCAGCATATTCATCATAGAAGTTGTCATCCAAAAGTTCCATAAATGTACTAGGCGTTAATCTCTTATATTTTGTACAAATTTAGTTTCTTAAGGATCAAGGACCTACAATCACAAGACCAATTTTGATGCTCTACACAATACATTACAAACCATCTATGACACTAAATTTTTTTTTGTTACAAACCATTTGTTACACCAACTACATTACGATACCTAAAAGAATATGATTACCAGTACAACATAACTAACTAACTAGAACTTTGTTATTTTTGAGGATTTTCAAGCTGACCTTGAAGCACCATTGGAGAAGAAATCTTGGTGGATGAAATGGATGAATGATCCTTAGTCTTTTTGGAGACACAATAGAACCATCTCTTCAATCATAGGCCAAATTTTTTAATTCCATAAATAGGTACATAGACTTTAGACAGGATGGAATCAAAATATCAATAAATCTGCATTTTCAATGCTTGAAGAATATTGAGAATGTTTCTTCATTTGATCTAAATATGTGAATAAAAAAACAATGACCTAGGAAGAAGCAATACATAGTACAAATTTAATGTCCTTAGTTAGAAATGTCTAAAAACCAATATAATTTTTATACTTGTACTCCAATTATTTGCAATTTGATTAGGAGGTGGAGATTATGGCCAATATTTTCTCTATGTCTAATATATCTGCTATGAAGTGTGTTATGTAATTTTCATTTTTAATTACTAATAGTGATAAATAAATAACTGATATACACTTTGATTATGAGATTGATAGTTCTTGCTTTCAGCAGTGGCTGTAATATCTAATCAATTTGATTATGTATGCAGTAATTGATGTTGCCTAGGATGATATAAATTACTATGTTTGATCTTTATTTATAATATATGCAGTAGAATCTCATATATTGCTTATATTAATAATTTGTTGTTTCTAACATGTAATTAAATACTAGCAATGCATGAAGTAGTAATCCTTTTAGACATGCTAGAGTTGTTGTGTCATATATATACTTGTAATCAATGCATGATGTTGGGTCTATTATTCTCCTAGTTATAGCTTATAATCAATGATGGATGCCATGTCTAATTATTTCATCTAAAGTCTATGCTAATGTGTGGTTTGATAATGACCTCTTCAATGATGTGGATTCTCAATAAGAGATGTTGACATGAGACTTGTTTCATATGCTAACCCTGTCATCGTTTCTCTCTCTATTACCTGGATTCCAATTTGAATATTAATGTTTCTTATCAAGACAATAATGGAACTTTGGACACCTATTCTGTTACTTCTATTTTTTACTTTTGATATTGTATATGGAATCAATGAATTATTAAAAAAAGTATGGTAGTTGTAAATGGCTAAATACTATCATTAATTGTTACATGATTGTGCCCTGAAGGATGGAACAATGCACCAAACATCAAAACATGTTTTCTTCTCATATCAAAAGTGAGTTCATGGGATGATTCAAAAGCTATCTGTCAGAATCATAGTGGCCATATGGCTGCATTGACATCAAAAGGCTAAATAAGTCTAGCTTTTGAAGTAAGAAAGAGTTCTTGTCTGAGATTGGAAGGATAGCATGTCTTTTTCATCCCAATCTTGTATCTATCAAAGGATGATGCTATGAACATGGTGAGTAGTATATTGTTTATGAGTTTCTAGCAAGTTGACCTTTGGATAGATGGTTGCATCACCTTCCAAGAGGAGGTAGGAGCCTAGACTGGGGAATGAGAATGTGAATCGTTACTACACTTGCCCAAGGCATTGCGTATATTTCATTTAGCCAATCTAGTTCCTTTATAATTTGGCATTCAAGGGGAACATTTTTGTTTATGTGCCATTGGAATGCTAGGATACTAATTCATTACGTGAGTCAAATTGGATTATTTCAACATATTAATAAATATATGTTATAGTTATTCTATTTTGTTAAAATATTTTAACAGACATTGTATTAATGATGTATCATGGTGTTTATACTCAACCCAATCTTAGAAAGGACTTATGTCCAAATCAGTCTTGGTAAGTCTAAAGCATTGACTTGCACACTTGCCCAAGTCTTACAGCCAAGACTTAGAAGTTTACCAATACTCAAATCAGAGTTGTCAAACTGAGTTGACTTTGAAGAAAATAGAAAATCAACTTGAAAATTAGGAAGGAAAAAAAGAACGTAAAAAAATAAAAGCTTCTTTCACATATTATATGTATACTTTGTTGAAAAGTTTTGGCTCTATTTTTCCTCTTGGTTCAAGGCAGTCTCAAACAATTTGATAGGTTTTGGCTATCTCAAAACACAATGGGACAATCTCTTGATATGGTAGAAGACTAGATATATTTTGAAGATAAACTTTGAATTCATGTTAATTTGGATGAAACTTTGTGTATTCCCTATAAGTGCAGTATTCCACTTGTTTACAATTTTTGTGAAAGTTATTGATCTTGATGGCATGAGGCTCTTCCTAACACGATTCTCAAACACCTTCATGTGTTCATCATCAACACATAAGAAAGCAAAAATGGTGCACTCTTTATTTGTTCATTTTGCAGATTCCAAACTCCATCCTTTAAGTTGTTGGATGCTTCTTGAGTCATTCTTATCTTAGGCAATATACAAACTTCAAATCCACACATGTTGAAAAGATTTTTAGGATTGTCCTTGCTATAAATAGAAACAAAAATATTCTCCCACTCTAATGTTGTTATGCTATGAGGAAGCATGTTCAACATTGCCAAATCTATCTTTTCAAAGAACTACTCATAAATTATTTATACCTTGACACCATTTACAAACCAATAGAGGAGGTTTTGGAAACAAATGAAATTTGTCCCCTTCATACCAGAGATACTAATCAAGATATGCATCCATGATTTTCTCTAGAGGTTCAATTTCATAAACAGGAATTAGATAGTTGTGCAAGTCCATAAACTCAATTCCTACTTCTTTAAAGGAGCTTTGAGTAAGTAGATGCCGTTTAATATGTGATAAAGCTTCATGAGGATTGTCATATGAATGTTCAATAAGACCTATCTCTTCTCTCTGCTACTAATTTAATCTAATTGCAACATTGTAAGACTCTTTCAACCACTCCAATGCTATTATCAAAAGTTTGGTATCATGCTTATATGACAATGATGGAAAAGGAATAGGAGAAAACTTTCTAGATTCCAACTAATGCACTGTAGTGATATATATAGCCACATCATCCTCTGGTTTTACATATGGACCATCTTTCAAGTAATTATGTTGTCATTCCTATTCTTCTTTAAGCCATAGATGTGTGAGCCTTCCTAGGTTTTTACGACGAACTGTCTTGTCCACAGTTGCACCACGCCAAATACATTTATGATTATAGTTTGCAACATTTGTCCACCCAGCTGCTTTAGATTTAACATAACAAAAAATCATATTCTCAATAGGCACTAGAAAACCTGGTACCTTCCGAGGGATGTTTTCCTTCCAACAAAACCACGCTTTACTCAGATGTTGCAAGATAGTATGATCTCTATTCTGTTTGATACCTTCTGGCATTACATCAAGAACATCATGCATGATAGCTGCTCTAAGTTCCAAGTCAAAATGAATTTCAACCCTTTGTTTGGTCATAGTCTTTGCTACTTCCTTTGAATGATGCCCTTCAAACTTTTGATCAAGCAAGTTCCCAAGCCATCTTTCCAATAGTGGCATAAATTCTTGGACTAAATAAAAATAATTAGTCATAAAATAATATAATAATATATCTCTAAAACTCAAATTTACAAAGGAAAATTTATTTTAAAACGTTTAGTTCCTAAACTAAATTGATCTACTTGCAAGTAATTATGTTGGATCTTAAATTGTAAGCATAACCTATCAGCCTTTCAGTCATATATATTGACTTGGTATACTCAACAAGTCCAATGTACTCAACAAATAAAATAAGGATGGTTTTTTCGACATTTCCATGCATGTCAACATGGGTGAGAAGGAATAAATTCATATTGGAAAGTTAATTGTTGAAACAAGGATGTGTTGGTAATCTGGGTTATTTTGAATAAGCTTGATTGTGGTACCAAAAGGTTAAGAGGTGAAGCATGTCATTTCAAGGTTCCAAAAATTTCTTAAGGAAAAAGAGCTAATAATAAAGAATAGATGCGTCAGAATAGCTATTTTTAGCTATGGATATTTTCAGTAGGCTGCTATTGTTAGACCCGTTTCTAGATCTCTTTTATTTTTAGAGAGTTTATTTTCAAACAATTTGTTTCAACTATTTTGGGTTTTAGAGACTGCATGGTTTTCAAGCAACCTATTATGGACAATTCCTTTAGCCTTTAGTTAATTGATTTTTTTATCTATTCTAAATAAATTGCACTTTCATGAAAAATATGAGAACTAATTGACGCAGAAGTATATAAAGTTTTGTAAACACTCACTAGTATTTTTTAACCCTCAGATTAGAGGGAGAATGATGACTTTGGCTATACTTGCAAGGACAAAAATTTATTGTTCAAGCTCTCTTTGTGTGTGATGAAGTTCCTATGCTTCATTAAATTGTGGTGTGAAAAGTTTCATATATTTAGGATAGATTACCAATAATTGCAGGCTTTGTGTTGTGATTATTGTTAATTGGGTACCTATAGCTCTATGCACTTGGGTGTTTGATTCATGAACATTGGAATCTAGTTGTGTGCATGTAATCAGAATTTTTAATTCAACTCTTGTGTGCATTAAACTAATGGCATCTACTTTTGAGGTTTTGGGCACAAAGTTTGCATGTTTATGTTCTAATAGGTTAAGAAGTTGGTAGAAGTCATAGACTCATAAAGGATGTGGTCAAAATCTGTCATTAGTTTGTGTACAATGAATAGAAAGATAGGATAATTCAAGTATATTTGCATTGCATGTTTAAAACCTAGAGATAAACTTTGTGCATATTGCAAAAAGCTATAAATTGTCCCCATGGATTAGGTTTAGAGAGTTTTTGGTTCAAGTTTTTCCTTTATAAGGGAGGATCCTCATTTGTTCAAGGAAGGTTGTCTCTTTATATGTTCTAGAAGATGAGTTTTGGTGACCCCTCTTTGAGTTTTTTATTCTTAAGAGAAATTTCAACAACTTTGCCTTTTGTTTACTGCATTATTATTTCATTTTATGTAATTTGTTGAGTCTGTAAAAGAATATCATGAGGCCAATTCTTCCCAAATTGGGATGAACATTCTATTTAGTGAGCACTCTTATGGAAGATACCTACATGGCAAATTTTTTTTTAGATGAATTCCTTAAGAATGTTAAAAGTATAGCATTTTATAACTTTGTTGTGATTTATTTCACAATGGATCTACATAATTAGACTAAGATAAGATATTAATCTGGCATGTTTTTAGTGTTTATGTATTGGCATATTTTTCAGGTGAAGGATTCTTCAATTATTCATAATTTTGTTGGGTCTACGTTTCAATGCCATAATATATCAAAGCTTCATGATAAAAGGTTCAACATTTTGTCTCAACATTTTTTTATTAGCAAGGTTTAATGCTGATAAATAATATTTGGATGGTATTTAGTGGGTAACATTTTCCCAGCAATGGATAGTAGGAATATTTGAATTAGACATTCATCTTACAAAATAAAATGTTCAATGATCAGACAATCTTTTCTTTTTACCATTCATTTCTATTTTCTTTTGGGGGTGACACAATTATTCAACTTTTAAAGAAAATTGTTGGACTTCTTAGCTACCAAATATTGACAACTTGTTTTGTTTCTTGTATGGATTCTTTTAGAACTGTCATGTTAGAGGCACACTATCGTAGATTACAAATATATTCAAAACCACCTAGTAGTATTATTCACACTTTTGGGATGCTTCCCTGTGTTACACTACTTTTATAAAAGTATAATATGAAGCATTTAATAACCAACATTTCAAATAGGCAAGTTTAGTAATTTGAGTAAATAAACATTCCTTCCAAGGTTAGCCATGCTAGTTGGTACTATCCTAACATATTTGTAATTTTGGATCTTAGATGTTGCATGTAGTAACTTGAAGGCCTTGGAGCACTAGAATCGGTATAGGAATTTGCAAAGTAGCCATTGGTTGTAGTGCTGGATACATTGAGAACTTTAATGTCTAATGCAAGTATGTTCTGATTCACTTTGGCAGGATTATAGCATACTTATGTGACCATAAATGAAAAATTGTCCAAGAGTTCAAAATATGTTCACTCAAAACTTTTCTTTAGAGAATAATTAAACAACATAGGATCATGGATGTTGTTATGTTATTTCAGTGCTTTTAATCATTCTCACAAAAGCTTAAGGTACAAAAAATTGGAAATGTGTTATGAAGGTTCTACATTATACTTGATACTAAATGTCAAGTTGTATTCTTTTGAAAAATGATTTTATAAAATCAAATGAGGATGAAAAGGCTATATAATTAATTGGTCACAAATAATTCTATTTATATTAATTATATATGATCAACAAATGAGTATTTTTTTAAATCAGTAAACTTATGTATGTTTTTAAATTGATATCACATAATAGTTATTACAAAAAGTGGCCAAATGACACATATGCCATGGCCCATGAGACACAACTCTCCAAAGCTTAGTTTAAAATTTAGATCTATAGTAACATCGATCCTTAAATGTGGACAAAAATGAACTATGTAGGGTAGCCCATGACATCAAAAAGGACCAAAATACATCCCACTAGACACTACCACTTGATGTACATTCCTAGATTTTTAAACAACTGACACTATACAAAATTGAAATCCATCACCTTTACTAAAATTTACAAGAAATATATATATATATATATGCATGTGTGTGTGTGTGTATACATATGTGTAATATTTATATATATGTATGTACACATACACATACACATGCGTGCGTGCACACACACACACACACACAAATAAATAGATAGATATAGATATAGATACACACACACACACACACATTCATTGTTCAAAGAGGCTATGCAAAGTAAGAAATAAAAAAGGAAAGATATCTAGAGGCTCAATGAGGAGGATCCAACAATGGTTGAAGACATGTCTTACTATAATGTTTGGGTGTCCTTTTGCTCCTCCCTATTCCAATATTCCTCCTTTGAGAACTTCACGTTTCTTTTCTAAAGCTCTACAAAGGAGAGTCCCCACTTGCAGTACCATTTCCCAATCATTCACATATTATTCAATAGAACTTCAACTAGGGGAATGCCTTGCCAGTGCCATCATTCACATATTCTTTGATAAAAACCCAACCATTCATTGCTTCTACATTCCTATCCTCCTTGTTTGATGAAGCTTGCCAAAGAAGAAAAGACTAAAGGGGAGGGGTGAAATTAGGAGCATCAATCTAGTCCCCACCCATTGTCATGAAACCCTTACTTGGAATTAGTATTGCTAGGAAAACATCAAGCTTGAAATACCATTCTTTGTACACACATATGACCATCACTTCTGGATTTCAACTTTCTCACCCAACTCCAGGCCCCAGACAAAGAACATGGGTGCTGCGCTAGCATACAAAAGAAAGGGTCATCTATATTGAAGATATACTTCATGCCTTCCTTTTTGACCCACCTTAGAAAACCATCTACTGCTTGGTGGTGCAAAGGCTGAAGTTTACTTCCACCAGTACCCAAAAGAAACTCCAACACTACTAGAGACAAAAATTCCAAGAAACCATATAAAGGAATGATGAATTTACTTTGGACTAAGCTCAGTAAAATAACTTCAAATGCTCCATGAACTTGAGTAAATTTCATTCAATGTGTATAGCTGGAATGCTACCATGTCAATGTGCGAACTACACCATCAGAAGAAACCCCATTAATCCTCAAAACCTAAGACAGAATTGCATTCTTGGAAAGTTTGATGCGCACTAGGAAAAAGAGTTGGAAACTTGATTGCCCACTCAAAAAATATGATTGAATTTAATTTTTTAAAATTGAAAGTTTTGCTTCTAACAATTTTTTTTTTGATTTCCATGCTTGTGTCTTTCCATTGGCAATGACATTTAGAATGGTTTGTGACTCCCCTTTGAGGTGCAAGTGACCCACATTTACTTTCTTGGATAAATAAGTTACTATGCATTAGCCTACTAGGGCCTACTGGTTAACTATTTCAACTAGTTAATTGGCCAACCAATAATGAATGCCATCCAAGAAATTTCTTGTAGCTATCTAACAAAGAGTGTATAACAATTATTTTAGTAGGTATCTGCTCAATTCCTTTGCTGGTAACTTGTATTCTTGTCTTTGTTGTATTTTTACGAGGGGACATATCAACCCTTTTATAATAGTATTGTCTTTATGACCTGTTAGGATTTCACATTCACTTTGGTATTGCAACAAAGTGCATATTTTTTTATTAATAGTTCTACTTATAAGTGACTGAGCACTTTATAATGATATACAACATTAGCATCAGAACAATTTGATGTGGAATGAGTGTCTGAGTACAATAATGGTGTACATCTGCTAAATGTAAACTGAATATTAATGTTGAATGCCATGATATTGAAAATATATATTCCAATTTTAGCAATTATCCTTTGTAATGGGTGGGATTCAATCAAGATTTTAAGTTGCTCATCTTGGATTGAAGGGATAAAAAATAATGTAGTCTATTCTCTAGCCAACACTTGAGATTCTTGAATGTTCATTGCAAAAAGCATATTTTAACTTAAATAGTTTTACTGTGGCTAATTAGGAATTTAGAGCTTTCATATTGAAATGAACAATTAACTTGTTGACAAGGTTTATTGGTATTTTTTAGGGAATCAACTAGAGAAAATGGTCTAAAAGGTTTTATTAGCACTTTCATGAATGCTTTGTAGTATGAATTTATTGAAAGTAAGTAAGAATAACATCTTTGTCAAATATGACACCTATTTGATTGTTAAGTTTGTCTTTATTTGGCTAATCTCCCTACTTCTATGTTTTATGCCCATTGATATATTTATGAACATTGCAAAAATTATTAGCTATCATGGATTTTTGTGGGTTTTGTTTGCTATCCCACATTACAAGATTTGAAGCATACTCTGATTCCTCTCCAAAAACAATTGAAGAATCAGTTGCAACTTATATGAAATTGTTTGCAATAGATTTTACGAATTTTTTTGAAATAAATTTCATCAATGGATTTTATGAAATTGTTTGCAATAGCAAAAATAATAATTTACGGAAGGGTTGTAGTATATGCACCACCATAAGAAGTGTTGGATGTTCGTAAACCTTACATATTATACTAAATTTATTGGTAGTGACCATTAAGAAATAATGTGTATGCACAAGGACCATCACCAAGTCTTTTGAGTGCAAATATTATAGCACAAAATTCAGCACCACGAGTGGATGTTGGTGAGCAACATCGGTAAGCTACTAAGCCAATGTCTACAATCAAATATATATATTTTTAGATAAAGTGAGTGTAGTTGGACTCAATCTCCCCTTCTCTAGAGCATCCACAACTACATGTTGACCTTCATCCAATCAACTTTCTATTGAGACTAATAACCATAGTTTGCAGAGTTAGAGATTGGGCTATCTCTATTTTCTTCAGGAGGAGAATTTTGGTCATTTATGGATGTTACTTATTTGTTGTCCTTTTTTCTTTCTAACCTAACCATCATGGGTATGCTATGATCATATATACAAGTCTTAAGAGTAATAAACTAAGGAGAATCACACAAAGCTTCACCATAAACATTGAATAAACTCTCTTTTTATACTTTCTTTAAAACTTGTATCTAGAACAAATTAAATCCATAAAAAATCTCAACTCTATTGTAATCAAAATTAGTCATGAATGATAGCTCTTGATTAGCATGGACCTCAATGCATTTTTCAAGTTAATCTTCTTTGTACGTATAGACCTTGGAAATTATTAGATGTTTAAACAATTTTTGACAATGGTGATGTGTAATTAATATGCTGATTGATATTTCTAACTATATGATGCAGAACTTAAGGAGAAATATACATAATGTAGATAGAGGAAAATTAGCTATTTCTAAGTATAATAATCAATTATACTTCCATTTAAGAAAAACAAGATAAAGGTACACTAATTATATGTAGACACTAGTTATAAATCACTAAAGAAATGATTGAGATTAACAGAAAAGATAAGAACCAAGACAATATAGAAAGTCACACATTGTATGATCATTCTTTAAAGGGTGCTAGCTCAATGGAAGAGGACCTACTTTACAAGCAGATGGATGGTGGTTTGATTCCATCATGCCCTATTTTTATGACCAAATATGCTATTAAATATACTACTAGATATGTTATTAAATATACCACTAAACACATGACTAAATATACTAAATACGTGACCAAATATACAATTGAATATGCTACTAAATATACTACTAAATATGTTACTAAATCAACTATCAAATATATAACTAAATATGTGACTAGAAACGGGATTAAATATACCACTAAATCAACTACTTAATCAATTACTAAAAATACTACTAAAAAACACCACTAAATAAATGATCAAAATCAATGGTCAAATAAATGACTAAAATCACTAAGTAGTAAATTTAGTAGTGTTATAAATGACTGGATATTAACTACTATTAGTTATGTGACTAAGTTTAGTCACTTATATACAAATTTTAGTGGTTTTTTCAATCACATATTGCTATTTTTGTATTAGTGTATATATATAGTGAAACTGCTATCCCCAGTCTTTTCTTCATTGATTACTTGAAGTCTTCAAAGTAGCTGGTCATAACTAACTCAAAATTGTTTTCAAGTTGCTCAATAAATTCACCTATCTACACTGCAATAGATATGTTTGTTTTCCATGCAACTTTACCAAAAGTATGGAATGTATTATGTACATAAAAGAATATACATACAAGAATTGAACAAATTCACATTGTGCACCTTTGGTCTTCCTTATTGCTACCAAATTTTTTAACAACTGTTACATCTGCAACTTAGCAAGGTCATAGGTATGATGCTTATTAACTATCTTATAGCCCATGTCAACAACAATACATGGTACACTATTGACCTTGCTGGATTGAGAATTTATGTGCAATAATCCTCACTGAAAAAGCAATTAGGGGATCTGTGATTGTGTCAATTGTCATGCCTCGTTTGTTCCACACTGCCCCTGTATTCTTCTCAATGACATCTTTAGATTCACTCCTCATGGTTTTAGGTTGATCAAGCATTGGATACCCGGTTACTCTATGTACAAATTTCTTTGTAATCTTTACTGGTCTATTATCAAAACATATAGAATTAGCATGAATTCTACTCAAAACTATCTTTATCAATTCATTTTTAAAGACATTGGGGAAATCTAGAGCATAGGTCAACCCTTTTCTCTCTACAATTTTGAATTCTTCTTTCAACACTCCATTTTCACATAATTTCCCATAGGTTTCCCTAATATCCATGTCACCTATGCTACCCATCTTGCATGTGTAGCAACATCTCATGTCTTAAATCATTAAAATTTGAGGTGGTATCATCGACAACGCACTAGATGGATCTTGCTTGGAAGTAATATCAGGAATGACTCTAAAGTTTGGTTGTCTGATCTCATTTCTTATCAATTGCACATTCAAAACTTCTTTACCCTCTTTAACCTAAGGAGTTGAAGAACTAGATGCCATTTTGTAAACTAGGGTTTGCGAGAATTCAAACTTCATAGCTCGACACCATAAATACCTTTGTAATTCTATTGTGATGGTGTCGAGTGACTATTGAATCATACTTGCAAATACTTAGAATGATTTCTTCAATTTTCCTTTCACTCTTAATGCTCTCCTTCAAATTTGAATGATGTCAAATGAGTAGAAATTGATCATGTAGACCTTAAAACCTCACTTTTAATGCTTAATGCTTACATAGCTGTAAACTTAGCTTCAGTAGAGATTTTGACTTACTTGGCTTCCATGAAGTTTCCTTTTTTCTCGACAACTACTACAAGCTCAATCAACACTGTAACTTTGCAATAGCTTGGCATCAACTAACATTTCACTCGACAACCATAGTGAAACTTTTTATGCTCAATAGTAACATGAAAATTGATAAAGCTTAAAGATTTCTTCTATATTCTTAACAACACATTGCATCTTTCTTCATGAAAATATAATCTTTTCAAAAATAAATCCTTGGAACTGATGTATAGTAAATCTTTTAAACATTAGTCCCACACATACCTCTTGATTGCTTAATTAGAGGTGGTGTGATTAGCTAACCCATTGGGTGAAGTGATCCCATTTGAACTTGATGTGCTACAATCTTCCTTTCTCTTCCATGTCTTGTTCATCTCATCTTTGACATTCTTAGCATTTGCCTTTCCTTTGCCTTTGTTGAACTCACTTCTTGGTGCCTTTGACTTTGTTGGACAATTCCTACTTATGTGACCAGTCTTCAAATAGCTAAAACATGTGGTTTGATTCAACTATCTTTTGTAGTCACTTCTAAAATGTGTTCTTATGCAATTTTCAGCAACATGTCCATACTCTTGAAAATAATGACAACTATACCTAGTATTATAATCCCAATTATAAGAGTTTCCATTGTGCTTTACCTTTGTCTTCTTGTTTGATGACCATTTAGGCTTGGATCTGCACTCATATGCTCTATGTACATACTTCTAATAGTTATAGCAGTATCCTTCAAATCTTCGTGTGCTTATGGTCTTGGTTTTGAATTCATGTGCATGATAACCTTTGTGTTTCATTTGTGGTAATGATACATGAACTTCTGCTTAGAATTTTGATTTTTAGTCTTGCTCTTACAAATATTAGTAGTATGACCTATCTTACCACAATTATGACAAGAAGGTTTGGAGTTCTTACCTTTTTTACTTCTTTATTCACCACTTTTGGATGATCCTCCTTCTTTATTACTATTTTAAACCAATATTGAAGTGTCACTGCTAGATCTAGGGTATTTCAAGAATTGCTCAAAGTACTTGATGGCTTCACTAGGTTTATTGAAACTTTTAGCAAACTCTTTTTCTCTTTTTAGATCATTTCTCAATTGTTCATTTTGCAACTTCAATTTTGTGATCTCAATATCCTTTGTATTTAGTTCATGATTTGCAATTATCAATTGACTCAAAGCTTCCAATTGCATGTTAGCAATCCTACTTACCTCTGATGTTTTTTCCTCCAATCTATTGGTCAAAATACTTTTGTCATCTTCAATCATGACTTTGTCTTCTTCAACTTTCTTTTTCTACTTGGTCACTTCACATAGCAATACTAATTGGACTTCTTATTCTCACTTAAGACTTTTGACCTCTTCAATTAAGGTTCCATTCTTTTCCATTTGGTCTACAATTGTTGCATCAAATTCATTGGTGTTTCCATCTGCAAACAATTCAGTAGTGTCAATCTCTTGGTATTGTGTGTCATTCTCTTCAATGTCTATTTCTTTCCTTCTTTTCAATTATCACTTTAACTCATCTCTTGCTTCATTTTGCTAATGTACGGCAAGTTGTATTCAATCATATGATTCTCAATAGTCTTTCCCAACTTGTAAACTTTCATCTTCAAGATCTTTCCTCAAAGCTATAAAGCTTTACTTTTCAGAGAACTCAGCTCTGATACCAATTGTTGGAAATACAATAGGGAAGTAAACTTTGGGGGGGGGGGGTGGGGGTGAATCAACACTTAAAAATTTCAACCTCAAAATCATTCACCACACAATCATGTCACAATCTATGCATATAAACTGAAATACCAAATTAAGCATATACATCCATAGCATGAAAGTAAAATATTCAACACATGTATGACACAAAATATTTGGTTACCTAGAAACCCTCAAAGGAGAAGGTAAAAATAGGGTGGGGATGACACCCAAAAATATTCACTATTGTAGTAATAAAGTGTATCCAATGAAGGTTATAATGTTTTGATCATGAAACATGATCTACCTTGTGAAAGGTTTGCCTTGTTTTAGGCTTACAAGATTGTTAGATCTTATCCTATTAAAATATTTCAACACCCTATTAGAAGTGTGCATAGTAAGAGGACTTTAACTTACAATGAAGTAAGCACCCTTTTAAAGGATTTAATATAGTCTGTAAAGAATACTTGATTAAGAGATTTGACTAATTCACCTGTTAACATGTTTTAGAAATGATCCTTCGGTTAGCACTTTGTTGCTTGATGTTAGATCACATCCATATTGATGTGTACTTGATCCTTTCTGATCATATGTATCTTTGTTGTCTTTTTATTCCTTTTCTTTGTTCTCCTCTAACTAATTCTACAATGTAACTCAAATCATAACACCTTAGTCACCATGAATGCTCTCTTTGTACATGAAAACTCTCTTCAATTCTCCTTAAGAATTCATTAATTTTTTTAGGGTTTTTCCTCCTTAAGAAGACCTAGGTGACTTAGGTTTAGGTATAAATCAATGATTGTGATTCACCCATATGCTTAGCCCTTCTCTTTTTCTAATTGGATGCATGTAATGGGATTCATAATTAAGATTCATCCTTATCATCAAATATCATAAAAAAATCATTAACTCATCCAAAAAATGGTTTATATAGAAGTTTGTGCCATTACAAACAACTATGTCAAAAATGTGTAACTCAACACTTGAAGTCCTTGATGCTCGACATCAATTGCAACTTCAATGCTGTAACTCAGCCTCTAAATGACTTGACATCCATTGATCACTTGAAATTTGAATAGCTTGACACATACCATCTACTTGGCACTTGAGTGACTTGGCACTTACTAGTTACTCGGCTCATACTAAATATCTGTCACTCGACATATACTATCTGACAACTTATGCTCAACATGTATTACTTGTTTGGCATGAACTAAGTAAATGACTTAAGTATATTGTCACTCATATGTCAAAACCAATATGAGATTAACAACTGATATAAAAACTAATGTTTCCATGACCCATGTGATTCTCAAAATAGGCCAAGAACAATTGCTTGATTGGAAGCAATCATTGGAATTCATAATTGAGATCTCAATAGCTTCTAGAAGTGAGATAAAATATGGACAAGATTTAGTGTAAAAATTCATGGATAAAATATTCAAACATCTAAAGGTGTTGCATACAAAATCATATATAACCAATAATGGTCAATTGGTAGATATTGAATGAATGAAAGATAATTTTTTGGCATTGTGGAAGAAGCTACTAACCCATCAAGCTTCTAGATATCAAAATTTTTGGAGCTTTCAACAATGGATTCTATTCTAAGGTGTGCATCAAAGAAGCTCCAATCAAAGATCTCTAGAGTTGAAGAATTGAGAAAAATGCATGATTTCTGGATGATTCAAGCTGATAACATTCTCATCCTAGGTGTCAACAAACTCAATAATGTAACTTATGCAATGAAATAATATAGGGATAAGTATATGAACCCAAAGAAACTTGTACTCTGACACTCTCTTTGACAAGTGTCACTTCTTCTCTTTCTCAATTTCTAATATTGTTACCATATTTGGAATTCTTATCAAAAGCTAAAGTTTTGTAACGGTTTGACCCTCTAGTTAGTCCTATTATTAGTATGTTTCAAAGATACTCTGTAGAGTAATCATTAATGTAACTAACCATTCCCATGAAGGCCTATAAATGTAACCTTTTGAGGAATAAATCATATCAATAAATTATTATATGGACAAACCCCTATAACTAGGACTACTATGTGAGAATTTGTGTCTGCATTTTAATCATGTCATTCATCTAAGTCTTGTATTGTGCTTGGGATAAAATATGTTGTTAAGGAAAATCAAGATATTGCAAATAAACTTGGTTTTGTTTCCTTCTTTTTAGTGGTTGTAAGCTTTACTCCCTTTGTTATAGTATTTCTTATTTCCCCTATTCTGTACAAGTTAGTTTATTTGCATTCCATTTTTGTATGAGAAATCTAGGATTTGGTTAATGAAAGCAACTGAGTAGGACACAATCTGGGTATTGTCAAATCTTAGTCACTTGGAAATTTGGGTATTCTAAGGTTGATCATACTTTCCCTTCTTATTCAATGTGCATTGGGATATAGTTCAACATTATAGTTTCTTGCATTTATTGGATAGAGTAGATTGCATGATAGATGTTATATGAGCTTAAAAATGACTCATGAACATTCATGTTTGTGGACATTGTGAGTCATCATTTAAATTCGCCTAGATTTCTTGAAGTGTGAAGTCAATCTAGATACACCTCTCTTGCTCTTTGGTTTAGAGAATACCCCTCAAACCATCTAATCTACTAAAAATAAATTCATTGAATATCTTTACACTACAAGGGAGCTACAAATTTCAATTCATGGATCTCTGATAGATTACTACATTGACCCATTTTGTCATTAACCATTTTGTTTTGCACCATACTGGGCATATTAGAAGTCAAGGTATTCAACCAAAATCTAAGGAAGACAAATTGTTAACCAAAAATTTTTGGCGACTCTACTGGGGAACTTTTTAGAATATCTAAATCACATCTTTCTTGGCATTGAAAGATCAAATCCTATGCTTGTTCCTTTCTATCTAAGTTGTCTTCAATAAGTCTATTTGTGGCTTCACTAGAGTAACTTCTAATTCCATCCTTAGTGGCACTCACGTTTGTCGAGTCATGCTTGTTAACCCATGATGAAAAATGGTGTTTCCCCATCAAGGTCAAATCCTAGTAATTCAGCCCAACCTTGTCTTTCAAGATGAACAAGAAGATATAATAAACCAATTGAATATACTCACCTAGAGAAATATAAAATTTGTAGATGAGTATAGAAGAGTCATCTTTGCATTAGAAAGAGAAGAAGCCAATGTTGAGTATGTTAGAAATTTATTTAGTGGTCCCCTCAAGATTCGTGACAATGGCTTAACCGCCTCCTGTGTACTATAAGTTGAGTGGTTGTATTAGGCATTGATAGATCAGTCTTTTGGTGCACCAAAAACTCCACTCTAACAATTGGTATTAGAGAATAGTTAATCTAAAGATGCTTAATAACTTGAGTAAGATCCCTATAGATATGGAATAGTTAAAGAGAAATCTTGAGAAAGCTCTTAAGAAAATTGATCTTCTTACTGAAGAAAGAGTTAACCTGAAAGATAGGTATGAGGGTGCAAAAGTTTATATTGGAAAACTAAAAGACAAGATTGATGATCCAAAATCAAAAAAGGAATCAAATGAGTAGATTAGTGACAATGATGAAGTAGGAATTCTCAAGAAAGAAAATAAGATTTTGAAGCATGAGTTGAAAATTTTTGAACTCAAGTTAAGTCTTAAGAAAGATGATAGCAAAATCGAACCTAATCTAAAATCTGAGAATGTAGACCTTAGATCCTAGTTAAATCAAGTAACATCTGAATTAGACTCTATTAAAATAGAACATGCTTAGTTAGAAAAGTACAACACTATTATGAAAGGATAATTGACACAAGCTAAACAATAGTTAGAGAAGCTTTATTCTATTAGTGAGAAAATTGATGACCAAATATTTTACCAGAGACCCTCTTATGATAAGACATGCCTTGGATATTTTATTGGAGAGAAATCAACCAAGAAAATTAAAATTAGAAAAAAACTAGATCCAATTGTTGAGTCCCCTAAAGAATTTGATCTAAGTAAGATTGAATCAAGCACAACTACTGATGTATCGAAAGAAATTGAACTAGTTGATTTATTTGTAAAACATGATGAACTAGAGAAAATAGAGCAAGTTGATGAACCTAAGCAAGCTTAATTATCTAAGAAAATTAGATATGATTTAGAGGTAGATGTTTCATATGCAATGAAGTTGTTCATATGAAAAGGGATTGCATAGGTAAGTCTTTTAAGCCTATTACTAATTTCTATTCTTATAATTGTCATGGTTATGGACATAAAGAAGTAGATTGTAAGAAACCTAAGTTTGATAGTAATAATGGGAATAGTAGAATGTTTAGGAATACTAACCCTATGGGTAATGAAATGAGGAAGATAACAAAGTAGATCTAATGATGGAGAGAAATCTAATGGTGAAAAGAAATAGTTTGTATGTTACAAGTGTAAAAATCTTAGACATATTGTAAGGAATTGCAGAGCTCCTGAAAGTTAAAATGGAATCAATTAGATAAGGAATGCACCTATATGTTAGTTATGTAACAAATTTGGACACATAACAAGATTTTGCATAATGGACAAAAGGAACTTCAACATGAATCCTAATCACAAAAGAAACAATAACAAGAATGATAGAAGAAATGGCAATGGCAGCAACAATAGTCAGAAGGAATCAATCAAAGAACATGTTGATGAATTCAAGGAAGAATTTGTGAAAGCTATTAATCCAAAAAGTTCCCATACAGTTTTGGAGGAGCAATATTTTGATGCACCTGATGGGAAACTGAAGTTAGAAATTGTTTGCAACTCATCCTATATGAATTAAGCATTTCCATAAGAGGTAGAGCATCAGTTAATCAAAACTAATGATATATTGAAAATTAGAAGTTGTGCAATTAGTATAAGGTAGATGAAATAGAGGGGAAGCTATGGTCGAGTGCACAAGAGTTTTGATGATTGCAAGAAGTCGTACAAAAGAAAAAAAGTTTACTAATAATTAGTGACATATTTTTGAAGATGAAGTAGATGCTCATTTAATGCAGAGTTAAATTTGAAATTATTTAAGGATTAAAAGTAAGATATTCAATACCATTTGATCATGCAAAGAGTTTGGAGCAAATTAATGAGTGATTTGACAATGAATTCAAGTGCGAAGTGAAGCGTTCAAGTGTAAAGTTACAGGAGCCCTAAATCACAATATTAAAGTTATTTTATGAAGCTTTAAGTTGGAATTTTTAGTATCATAGTTAGTAGTATGGAAAGCTAGTAAATGTGTGATGTAAGTGAGAGACCTAGATATAAATTCAAGAAACACTCATTTGCTTCTCTCATAGATGATTTGTTAGGAGTGTTTCTCAAATACCGCCAAATGTACTTCATGAGAAGATGTTAGAAGTTTCATTCATTATAAATTCAAGAGTACAGGATATGAAGATATTCACAAGGATTTAGAAGTTATGTATAATGAAGACCAAATACTAAAATTAGAGTACACATACTTGAATGAGTTGAATATGGTCAAGTATATGTTTTACACATAATTCGATAATCATGAGTGGACCTGAATGATCCTAAGTCAAGTTCATGAAGAAATGTTTTGGGTAGGTGATGTTCTTATTGTAATTGAAAATGACCTAATCAATGAAGTCATAGGTGTAAGAAATGA
Source organism: Cupressus sempervirens (assembly GCA_028749045.1). NCBI lineage: Eukaryota > Viridiplantae > Streptophyta > Pinopsida > Cupressales > Cupressaceae > Cupressus > Cupressus sempervirens. Next base: position 477,960,460 of record CM053786.1, read on the forward strand.
AGGTTGTAATCTAGTGAATGATAGGAATGTGAGAAAGACAGTTGAGACAAACTTGTATACTAAGTTTGATGGAAGGAATATGAAAGTTGACATAATCTAGGACAAAGAAGTCAAAGTGTTGAGAAAAATTATAGAATATAAATTGAATCACAGTTCTAGAGTAAACTCTATACCAACAAGATTAATGCATGTAACTTATGTAATGATAGTTGAGAAAAATAAAGTAAATATGTGTGAGATTGTTAGTGTGCACTTGTTGGATATTATTGCAAAGCTAAAGAAGTATAAGAATGTAGCTTTTAGATTCAAATATTTTTTAACATACTTATTTTTCTATGCAACCAAGAAGTTCCCTGGTATGACGAATTGGGATAGTAATGAATCTTTAATGAAGATAGTTACACAATGCTACAGAGCTAGATTAGAGAATGTTAGAGATAGTGACATTGATAGAATGATGAAAATATTACAATCTAAGATGAAGTTGAGATACAAAATCCCTCCCTCTATGGTGGAGAAATATAAAGATGAGATATGTTTCATGGTCAAAACTAATACTACATGTATGGAGGTAGTAGAACCTAAGGTAAAGTTTATTGAACCCATGGGATATGAAATAAGTGAAGAACTCATTCAAGGATACACATAGATTATTCTATAGTCAGAAAGGGACACTGAATTTCCAAGATGGGGTACCTATGAAGAGAAGATAAGGGAAGTTCACTCTGAACTTCACAGCAAAGAGATTAAATGGAACATGGAGAAGAAGATAGAGTCCATTCTTAAGGAATCCAATATGAAAAGAGAAGAATTTAATGAGATCAAAGACACAAAAATGGAGATGAAATCTAGTGGGAAAAGTGAGGTGTTGGAAACCACACCTACTGTTGTTGCAAAATTGTCTAAAGGAGTAATAGTAGTAGAGCCTACTTCATAGATATCCACTACACCATATGCAAAAATTACACAAGTTCAAGTAGTTAGGGTACAAAATGGTCAACAAAAGAGGAAACTAGAAGATGATACAGAAGTTGTGTAGAGGAAATAAGAGAGATTGGTAAAGGTTAAGCAAGAACTTGCACCATCTCCCAAGAAAAAGGTCAAGTAGATCACTAGTGGACCCAGAAAGAGAAGAAAGATAGTACAAATTAGTGACTCTAAGGAATCTGATAAAGAAAATGAAGAGAAGCTAGTTGAATAGGAACTTGGAGAGAAGGAAGGACAACAATCAGTAAGAAAGCTTGGAAACCTAAGGTAGAAAATTTGAATATGCAGATTATAGATAATGACAATTTTTTTCAATTGAATAAGTATTATAGTTTGTACAATAACATGGATAGGAGACAACTAGAAAATTCTATTGTAAGAAACATGATTATGAGGAATAAGAGATTTTATGGTATCCAAAATAAGATCTCAGAAGATTTGTACAATAGATTGCTAAACATGAAGAAAAGAGTAGTAGAGGAAGACACTAAATTGACAGAGAATATGATCAACAAATTGTGTGAAGTAAGTACAAAGGGAGATATAGAAAATATTTTGAAAGTTATAGAACCTTTGCTAATGAATAAAAGAAGATGAATTCTTCTTATGGGAGGCAACTATGAAGAAATCAAGAAGGAAATAGAAGATGCCATAGTAAAGTATATGACTTCCATGCCTGAAGTCACCAAGGAGAGCACTCAGCCTAAAACTGCAAGTCTAGTTTATGTGGAGGACAACACTACTTTTGATGCTGAATAATAAATTAAAGAGGCACAACAAGCCTATTCACCTCCTCACATAGTTATTGGTACTAAATCCATGCAAGTGGATAGTACATACATAATAGTTGATGCCAAAGAGAATTCATTTACAACTTATGGAATCAACATTGTTGGCAATGTCACTGCCTACTCAAGCTCAAATGAAGAGAATGATGAAGAAGAAAAGAGAAACTATGAGAAGAGAAAGAAAAAGGAAGAAGAAAGAAAGACATAAGTAGAAAGAAAAGAAGTAGAGAGAAAGAAATAAGAGAAGAGAAAGGAAAAAGATGAAAGAAGCAAAGAGTGATACGCAAAAAAGAGTTGTAAATGAGAAGAGATTAGAGAAAGAAAGAAAGAAAGCTGAGGAAGAAAGTAAGAGAGAAGAAGAGAAGGTGAAAAGAAGGAAAGAGGAAGAAAAGAATAGTATAGAACTGAAAGCAATTGCACTAATTCTAGTAGCAACTCCAGTAATAGTAAAATCAACATCAGTATCTAATGACGATGATGATCAGAAAAGGCTAATGAGATCTTTGAGAAAATTACTTGAAAACAAAAAATTAGTGAAGTATTTGGAAAGAACACTAATAGAAGTCTTAGAAAGAATGCAGAAGATAGTCCACACAACTATCAAAAATCCAAAATTAGAGACAAAGGTGAAAGAATTGGTGAAATCTTTTGATGAAGAATTCACAACCTTGTCTAAAATTGCTTCAATACAAGCACAAACAAAGCATGATGCATCACCATTTGACACAGTATGCAAAAATGTCATAAATGATCTAGAAACATTGAATATATGCTTAAAGAGTTAAGGAAGAGCACAAATGATCCAAATTAAGAATTCATTACAATACCTTGTGTAGAACTTGCAATATTATGATTTAATTGAAAGCCATTCAAATGCCACAACAAATGTTTTGTAGGCCAAAAGTGATCCATTCCATTCAAAAATAGAGTTTGTAAAAGTATGATGTATCCCAAGGGTCATCACTATCCCTTGGAAATGAAACTGAAGAGTCCACAAGATAATTAGTTAGAAACTAAATTCTAACAACTATAAAAACTATTAAAATCTATATTAAAAATTATGTCTACTTGTAGAAGTCATAACTTTCTACTAGTAGCTTGAAATCATGAACCATTAGAATTTTTAGATAGATTTTATAAAGTTCTCCATTTAGTGTCTAAAGTCCTAAACGTAGATATGATTTCTTATCCCTACTGAAGCCCAAAAATTTGTTAGAGGCCTCTAAAAATGAAAAATACTAGAAAACAAAAAATACCAAAAAAATAGATTTTGGTATGTTCCCATTTTTTCTTGTGCCAACATCCTCTACATCTTTTAGGACTTTATATTGATAATTCCTTCCTCCTTGAGAGGAAATAGACCCCATTTGATCCACACTTTACATCAGATGTGGAAAATGAAGCTAGATTTGTTTACATGTAAGCCACTTTCTCTATTGAACAAATTGTCTTACTTTTACCACACGATATAAATAGATTGTCTAGCTCCTCAAATTCTTCATGATAACCTCCAAAATTTGGTCACTCTGGAGTGAATTAAAATTTTTTGGATTCAACTCTGTATGACTAATTACTTTAGCAACATCTGCAATGTCTAGTAAAGGAGGTAAATATGGCTTCAATAGTTCTACATTGAGGATTGGATGAACACCCAAAAATGGAGGCAAGTTGAGTTCAAATGCATTTTCACCAAATTTATTGATGATCTTATAGGGACCATAGTGAAGAGGAAAAAGCTTTCTATGAGGGCCTTGTAAACATTCCTTATATGAATGCAACCATACCTTATATCCAATCTGAAAATTATGAGGAGTTTGATGTTAATCATGCCTCTGTTTATACTTCTTTGTGGTCTACTCCACAATTTCATGAACTTGCTGCTACAAATGATGAAGTTTATCAATGAACTTCATAGCTTTGTCCTTATCCTTATCTAAGAATGGTACCAAGTCAGATTACATAACTAGGATATAAACTTTTATTGGTGCTAAGGACTAATATCTGAGATAAACTTCAAATGGGTTGTGGCTAGTTGAACTATGAATTGCCCTATTGTAGCTATGTTGTACATATGGAAGGCTCTCATCCCATGTATGATGATGTTTGGAGTGATACGTATGCAAGACTTGAATAATCATTTGATTAACAACCTCTATTTGACCATCTGTTTAAGGATGAAATACAATAGACTTTGTTAGATTTGTGTCCATCATTGCCCATAATGAAGATCAAAATTTGTTGAGAAATAGACTATCCCTATCTGAAATAATTGTTTTTGGTAACCCAAAATGAATCCAAACATGCTCAAAAAAGAGTTTTTCAATTTCTTTTGTAAAGATTTCCTTTCTGCAGGCCACCAAGATTGCCATTTTTGAAAATCTATCTACTACAACATATACACAATCATGCCCATGTTTAGTGGTAGGAAGACCAGACATAAAATCCATTGAAATTGAATGCCAAGGTTTATCTAGAATAGAGAGTGGTAAATATAAACCCAACTTATTATTTGTAGGCTTTGTAGTGGCACACACTGTACATGTTTGAATGTATTCTATCACATCATTTTTCATTTTTGGCCAATAAAAATATTTTTTTAGTATAGCAGTAGTCTTACCTATTCCAAAATGACCAAAAAATTTACTATAGTGAGCTTCCCATATTAACTTCTTACATTCTTCCCCATGAACACAAATCTAGCCCAAGTGGCAAAGCATTCCACCTTTTAAGTAATAATCATTCACATGTTTACCTTCCCCAAGCTGAGCATAAATAGCAAAAAATTCATTATCCTATCCATACAAGTGGGTCCAATTTTCTATTTGCTGACCACATGATTCTAATACCAGACTTATTCTTGTAATTAGTGACCTACTTAGACAATCTACTACCTTATTTGAGATGAAATTGTTGAAGATAAGATGACCATCTTTGGTGATTATGATTCTATAATTTGCCTTGTGTTTGCAAAAAATGAAGGGGTTTGTGATCTATGTAGATGATAGTCTCCTTTCCCAATATATAATGTTTCCATTGCTTTCAAGCTTGAACAACAATGTACAATTCTTTATCATAGGTGGGATATCTACACACTATATTAAAAAATGTCTCACTATGGTAGGCAACTAGATGTCCATGTTGCATTAGGATTACTCCTAGGGCATATTCTAATGCATCATCTTGTATTTCAAAAGATTGTTGTAAATTAGGAAGAGATAAAACTGGTGTAGAACATAACCTTTGTTTTAACTCCTAAAATACTTGTTTTTGAGCACCTTTCCACTTGAATTTTTCTTTCATACCTTGTCGTAATGACTGATTCAAAGGCCAAGACAAATGTGAAAATCCAAACACAAATCTATGAGAAAATTTAGCTAACCCCAAGAAGCTATGCAACTCTATGAGATTCCTTGGAGCAGGCCAATCTTTAATTACTTGGATCTTTTTAGGATCAACATGAAAACCTTCACGATCAATAACACATTCCAAGTACTTGATACTTTTCATACCAAAATAAAAATTTTCCTTATTTGCATAGAGTTCATGGTCTTGCAATGCTGAAAATATATGTTCCACATGTTGTAGATGTTCTTCCAAGTTTTAATAAAAATTAGAATATCATCCAAAAATACAACTACAAAAGAGTTGGTGAATGGCCTAATCACATCATTCATCATCCTCATACATGTGGTTGGGAATTTTTGAGGCCAAAAGGTATCACCAACCATTCAAATAATCGCTCTTTATATTTAAAAGTAGTCTTGCATACATATGTTGGATCAATTGGTACTTGATGGTACCTAGATTTCAAGTCAATTTTAGTGAAGAATTTTGCTCGTCTAAGCTGGTCTAAGAGATCATCTATCTAAGGAATTGGATATCTATTTTTTTATAGTGATCTTATTCAGTGATCTATAATCAATGCAAAGCTTCCATGTACCATCCTTTTTCTTTGCAATAACAATTGGACTACCATAGGGAGATGCACTTGGATAGCTATGTCCTTTCTGAATCAATTTTATATCTATCTTTTTATCTCATCATTTTTTGGAACTGGCCTCCTATAATGGCTCATTAGGTAATTGGGTTTCTATTATCAAATCAATAGAGTGTCTAACTTGGCAATGTGAGGGTACTCCTATTGGTAACTCAAACACATTATGATATTTTGTTGAAATTTGATCCGTTGATCTTTGTTGTTTTTTTGTGATGGATACCATGGAATGAGAATTAGGCACATTTTTCTTTTTTTCCTCAAGAGAAATCATTAATAACACAAATGTACCACTTTGGGCTTCTAATCTTCTACATTGTCTTGCACTAATCAAAGATGCAAAGTGTGAGGGACTTACCTCTGGAATCTGGTACTTTTGTCCACCTAATTTGATTGTCACACTTTGTGGTCTAAACTTGTAGACCCTATGATGTTGATACATATATGGCTGCCCTAAAAAAATATGACATGCATCAAGAGGAGCTACATCACATATCGCCTCATCTTTGAATGGTTTAATAGAATATGACAGATGACATTGCTTGTTTACTTGAATATCTCTCCCTTGGCTCACCCATCCCATATAATATAGTTATAGGTATGATGTTGTCTTAAAATTCAATCTTTTTGTAGTCTTAGTAGGTATCAAATTCTTTTGACTACCACTATCAACAATAAAATGTAAATGTTTTCCTCCTACCCACATTTGTGAATGGAATAGTCTCTCTTCATCATTAAGAGCAAATAACTTTGCAGTGGCCACTGTGGCATATGGGTCAACCTCAATGATTTGTTCATCCTTCTTTTTTTTCCCAAAATTTTTCATCTCAGGTGCAATAGCTTCTTCATGGGTTTCCATCATTAAATTCTTTATAGTTCTACAATCTTTAGTGTTATGAGAGGGACTTTTATGGACTTCGCACCACATACCTGATTCTTGCCCTATTTTCTTTATGCCCCATATCTTCTTTGCTAGTGAATTTGGAGATGACTCCTTGGCTATTTTTTTTCCCATTGGCTTATTACCTTCAAATTTCCATTTGTTGTTCATTAGATTTTCCCTCCATTTTTGTTTGAACTTCTCCTCAATTTTTGATGCATATTTGAAAGCACTAGATAATGTTTCTATATTCAGGAAATCCATTCTAGTCTAAATATATCTATGAAGACCACTCTTGTACTTTAGAACTTGATGTCTTTTAGAGCCTTTGATGTGAAGCTTTGCAGAGAGAGCATAAAATATGTTCATGTACTCCTGAATTGATTGGTCTTTCTTTTTTCATAGTAATTGCCATTGCATATATTTCTATTCATAGGTATCCTCAGGGTAATATTCTTGTTTTATATGCTCTAAAAATTCTTTCCATGTGGGTTTTCCATCAAATATAATAGAAAATTCATGTTCATCCTAAGCCTCTTGGTTTTCTTCAGTTGTTAAGTGAACCTCCCATGCCAACTTCACATGATTCTCAGCTTTGAGGAGGGAAAATGTTATCTTTTCAATATTTGAGAAATTATTAACACAAAAATACCTCTCCAATTTGGAATATCAATATTTACCTACACATTGAATGAGGTTTGTCCACCAAATTTTGAATTACTTGGACTAGCTCGTGCCTCTTATTTTCCAAGCATCCATGAAAATTGTTACATAATTTCTTCACATTGTTTATTTAATGCCTCCTCCACCAATGTTTTGAAGGATTCATCCATCCCTTTAGTTTTTTGTTTTTCCATCTGCGACCATGTGCATCTCAAAGGAAGATAATCTGAGAGATCTCTCATGCCCAATCCCAACCTTTGATAAGTTGACCACGTATGATGGGACATATAGGAGTGAACAAGCTCTAACACCACTAATCTAAATTAAGAATTTATATTACAATACCTGGTGTAGAAACTACGGTATTGTAATTTAATTAAAAGCCATTAAAATGCCACAACAGATGTTTTGCAAGCCAAAAGTGATCCATTCCATTCGAAAATAGAGTTTATACAAGTATGATGGATCCCAAGGTTCATCACTATCCCTTGGAAATGAAACTGAAGAGTCCACAAGATAATTAATTACAAAATAAATTCTAACAACTATAAAAACTAGAAAAATCTATTTTAAAAATTATGTCTACGTAGAAGTCATAACTTTCTACTCGTAGCTCGAAATCATGAACCCCCAATTTTTTTGGAAAGATCTTCTAAAGTTCTCCATTTAGTGTCCAAAGTCTTCAACATAATAAATTCTTCTTGGCCTTATTGAATCCCAAAAATGCCCCAAAGGCCTCTAAAAATGAAAAATACTAGAACATAGAAAATACCAAAAAAATAGATTTCGACATTTTCCCATTTTTTCTTGTGCCAACATCCTCTACATCTTTTGGGACTATGTTTTGATCAATAGATGTAGGTAAAAAGATGTATGAATAGTGCACAATTTCATAAAATTACCTGTTAGATTTTGATAATCAGACCAAAGGCCAAATGAGTGAGCTTCAAACGCTCACTACTAGATTGCAACTACTAGAGGCAAACATTGAAATTTTTGGAATGGAAATGGAGAAGATTCACAATGCTATTAGAAGCATTGAAATTGATAAGGAGAAAGCAATCAGAAGATTCTCTACCCTTAGAGAAGTTTTGTCACCCAAAATCAATATTTTACAGAGGCAATTGGAGGAGTGTCTTGCAACTAAGGTCTCCTATGATAAATTTTCATATACTAACTTGAGTGCAATTGAAGTTGCATCATATGCACTTTGCACACTCATTAGTATATCTAACATAGTCATGGAGAATTGGAAGACTGATCTTGAGAGACTCATGAAACTTAGTTTTGCAGATTGTATAGGCAGAATATCAAGTTGATCAGAGAATGGAAACATAATTTTGTATATAGATTTTTGACACCTTTGCCATTAATGTCAAAGGGGGAGAAGTACATGTAAGGAAAATTGTATATGTATATGTTTGTAAAGGAAAAGTATGTATATGTAAGGGGGAGCTTACCTATATAAAGGAGTGATAAGGAATGTAATGATCCATCAAAACATGAATAAAATTTTCTATTTTGAAGGAAATTTTGTGTAATTACCTTTTTGCATTTATTTTATTTTGTGTGACATCATTTTGGGACTTAGCCAATTTTCCCAAATTATTAGTGCCAAAGTGAAAGATTGTTGGCAATATAGCTAGGTGGATGTATGAACATTGTCATTTATGGCAACATATACTTTTGATATTGCTTTGATGTTATCATAGTGAGAAAATTGTCTAAGTGTTAGACAGTTTGCAGTAATATAGAGACAAATATGGTATGCATTGATGAAAAACTTCAAGTTAGTTCATGTGTAGTTGAGGATCAATGGTTGATAGGGTCAAGATGATGTATGTTAGTGCACAGACGTGTATGAATAGTAGAGATCAAGTTATAGTTAAATTACCAATTTAGGTAATCAATAGAGCAGAATAGAGCATGATAGGTAATTAAAGTGTATGGATTAAGGAATTATTTTGGAAACAAAATAATTACTTAATCATGTTGGGTTGACATCTTAGATGTTTTACCCAAAGTTATTTTATATTTGGTCAAATGTGTTAAAGTATCAAGGTTGGCTAAGAAAATATTTATTAATTTGCGAGATATAAGTAAAGATCATATCTTGTGCAAATAGTGTGGTGTGTGAATGAGATGCGAAATATATGTGAAGAAAGATTAGATGATATGCAAGCCTTATGTGATGCAAAATATTATGTATGATTAGAATAATTGCAAGATACAACAATAAGACAATATCTTATGTATATCTACTATTGTGAAGAAACTTAATTGTGTATTGCATGTTAGGGGAGTGGGTTCTTCTTGCATAAATTGCATTTGATATACCAACTCCTAATAGGGTTGAGGCTTTTAATAGGGCCTGGTCTACTAACAAGGACTCAAGACACTATATGTATTTCATAGACTCCTAACAAGGTCAATATCCTTAACATGACTCTTTTTTTTTAGCGGATCATCTTGTGGGTATGATCCCCACCAAAGTTTTCCCTTGGCCAAGGTTTCCCTAGTTAAAAAATAATGATGTTATGAGTTCTCTTTATGTATGGTTATATTTATTGTTCAACATTGTTGGTTTACTTTCATATGAAAGTTATAAAGTAATTAACAATATTCCAAAATTCAATGGTAATGGGAAAGTTTCTCTAGATGAACATATCACTACCTTCTTTGCAACTTGTAGCATTGTCTACCCTCAACACAAAGATGTAGCTATAAGAATGTTCATTGAGACTCTAGTTGAAAATGTAGTTGATTGGTTCCAACATCACCCTATGGGATGCATTACAATTAGGGATGCCATGCGAACTCAATTTGAGGTGCAATATTAGAGCATAGAAGATGAACATACTTTACTATCTTAGCTCACTCAAATCAAGAAAGAACCTAGTGTTCCCATGAGATACTTCATCATGCGGTTCAACAAGTTGGTTAGCCAAATTCTTGCTACAAGTAGGCCAACTACAGATAATCAAAAGATGTTCTTCATTAGTTCTATGCCTCTAGATATTAGCTTTTATATTAGGAGAGCACATGTGGCTAATATCCAAGTTGCTCAGACATTGGTAATAGAATTAGAAGATGATTTGATAGTAGCCAAAAAATGGAAGAGAGAACTACAAAGTGGAACTTCCATTAGCACTATCACTAGTACAACACAAAATAAATGCTTCAAAAGATGTTAAATGAGATGATTACCATAAAAAGGAAAATGGATAAAATGGTTCCTTCATTCTAGTAACCTTACCAAGACGTATCTAGAAGGCAACATAAAGGAAAAGGCTTGCAATTACCACCTACTCAACAAAAGCTTGCCACTGAGGTAGCTCCTAAGAAGCAAAGTATGTGCATATTCCACTTAAGAATAGATCATGATGGTGACTCTTGTCCAGAAATGAATAGATACAAGCAACTCAATGCAAGCAATGAGCTAATAGTGGAAGCCCTAAAAGTGAAGATGATTTTGCTCCCCCTAGCAACTTTGGAACATTTTACTTGGAGTATGAATTAGATTTGGAGATAGAAGGTGACTATTTCACCATCTTGGATAGAGAAAAAATGACTATAGCAGTAAGAAACCAAAGGAATAAAGGTCTAATGAACTAAGTTCCTATTCAGAACAATGCTCTTGCCTCTTCTCTAGATATGGCCAACACATCTACCCCCTCTACTTCAAGAAGAGAACAATCAATAGTAGAGCCAAGTGGAAAGTCTCACCCTTCATTTGATATCATCCAATATTGCAAAGATGCTCATATTCAAGTTTCTCCCCTAGACTACTTGAAGTCTCATCCTACTAAACTACAAAAATTAGTGGATTATTGCAAAGGAGAATCTAGTAGTAAAAATCATCCCAATGTCAATACTACCATTAGTAACGATCAACCTAATACCAATGTTTGTTCCCCTACTAATGAAGAACTAGTCCTACCCCTACTATTCAAAGAAGAAGAGTCTTCAGTCCTAGCTACCTCTCTTGGAAAAAAAATCAATCCATTCTATGTGTCCTTATATAAAAATGGTCACAAGTTGAGTAATTACATAATTGACTTAGGTGCCTCAGAATGTCATGCCTACTACTATAGCCTATGCCATAGGCTTGTCCTTAACTAAGAATTTTGGTTGTTGTTACTCTATGGATGCAAAACAAGTCCCTCTTTTAGGCCAAGTAAAGGATACCCAAGTAGCCTTAGCTGCACACCCAATAAAGAGAATGAAACTGACCATCCTTGTGATTGACATCCCTACCAACTATGGTATGCTATTAAGAAGAAGTTTTTTTAGGGATATGGGAGGTGAAATTAAACTAGATTGGTCTCATGCTATAAATCCTATTAACAATAAAAAGATCAAGCTTGAGCCTTAGGAGAAAGCCAAGTTTATTGTAATGAAATCTGATGATCCCAAAGCCCAAATCTTGTATTAAGAAATGGAGTTTGGAAACTATATGATGTTTTCTAACTTCAATACTCTAGAATAAGAATCAAAAAATCCTAATAATCAAAGTATTTAGACCTTAGAGTCTGATGGTAGTTGTGCAACTATCAGATCTAGAGTAGGTGTGGTGCTCATTTCCCTTGAGGGAGATTTGACAGAACTTTCCTACAAGATATACTTCAAAAATAAAAATAATATTGTAGAGTATGAAGCATTACTATTGGGCATCACTACTGCAAAACAAGGAGGTGTGAAAATCCTAAAAGCCCAAGGTGATGCAAAACTCATAATGAGACAAGTTTGAGGTCAATATAGTATGAAGAACACAAGACTTTAAAACTATAGGAACATAGTCTGGGATGAAATAGAAGACTTGGATGCCTTCTCTATATGAGTTATTCCAAGGGAGAAAAATGTAAGGGAAAACATATTAGCTTCCTCTTCATCCCTTTTTCCACCTCATCCAAAATTCAAAGATAAAGAATATAAGGTCAAAGTCCTCTTCACACCTAATGAACCTGACAATATTGAATCATGGAAAGTCTTCACCAATATAAGAAGATCCAATGTTTCATAGGAGTTGAGCCTTTAATTGACTAGTAATTTGAAGGAAGTGAGAGCCCTTGCGAAGATTTCTCCCTTGATAGCAACAAGGATTTGTAGCTTGGTGCTGAACAACTAAAAGGTAGCAAATTTCCTAGGCACCTAATCTCTTTAGAAAAGTTGTTTAATAGACATGATGCATATATTAGAATAGAAAGAGGTAGGAAAGGAGGAACCTCTAGAGATTTTGAGGGAAATATAGGCACTAAGTTCAAGCCTAAAATGATTAATATTGGTAGTAGTTGTTGTAATGAAGGAAGGAATAGGGATAAAGGGTTACTTTTTGAATATCAAGATGTTTTTTCTTGGGGATATGAGGATTTAGAAACTTTAAAAAATGGTGAGTTAAAAAATAAGATTCCCCTTAAGTTTGATGCAATCCCTTTTAGACAAAAGCAATGTAACTACAACCCAATGATATTATATGCCATCTTTAGAGAAATCTATAATATGTTAGAAGCAAAGATTATATACCCTATACACCATTCAATCTGGATAGCTAATATTGTCCCTATCCAAAAATGAGTGGGGAGATCAGAATCTATGTTAAGTTCAAAAATTCGAACAGGCTTCTCTTAAGGACAACTCTACTCTCTCTAACATGGATCATTTATTATAGATAATGGTAGGATCTAAAATGGTGTCCATGTTGGATAGTTTCTCAAGCTTTAATCAAATTAAAGTAGATCTAGATGATAAATTTAAAACAATTTTCACCACTCGCTAGGGAAATTTTTCTTATAACATAATGCCTTTTGGACTAATTAATGCTAGAGCTACTTTTCAAAGAGCCGTGAATTCATCCTTTGTAGATTTGAAGGAAAAGACTATTATTATCTATTTGGATGATTTAATAGTCTTCTCCAAGAAAAGAGAAATTCATTTGAAGGACTTGGAGAAAGTGTTGACAAGATGTAGGAAACATAGAATCTCCCTTAACCCCAAGAAATCTATCTTCTGTGTAATGAAAGGCAAGTTGTTGGGTCATATAGTATCTCAAGAAGGTGTTAAGATTGATCTTGAATGTGTCAAAGATATCCATCAACTCAACTTTCCATAAAACAAATCTAGAATTAAATCCTTCTTTGGACTGGTAAATTTCTTGAGGTGCCTTGTTCCTAATTTCTCTGAAATTACCAAGTGCATAATTGACATGATAAAAGATAGTCAAACATTCAAGTGGAATGACTTTGGAAGGAAGGATTTTGATGAAATCAAAGCTACCATAGCCAAGGCTACTATCTTGGCTCACCCAGATTATACCAAAGAGCTTATTTTGTATTGATATGCATCAACTCACACAATATCTACCATACTCACATAAGAAAAAAGGAAGACATTCAAGAACCTATTACTTTCATAAGAACCCCTCTCAAGGAGCATGAACTAAGGTACTCTTAGATGGAAAAGAATGCTGATGCTATGGTAAGAGCACTTAAGTTTTTTAGATTCTGTGTTCTGCATTCACATTCTATGGTGCATATTCTTGATTTAGTAGTCAAGAGTATCTTGAATCAACAAGAAATATGATGCAATACTAGAGGAGCTTGGATAGCCAAAGTCTAGGAATATGACATTGAGTTAAAGACAACAAAACTACTTTGAGGAAATGGCTTATACAAAACAATTGCAAAAAATAGGAGCCAAGCAAAGAAGAAGAAACCTTAAGAGTTTTAATGGTAAGCCTCCAAGATCCTTGGCTTTCAAATATTTCTTACTTCCTTACCTATGGAGAATGTCTTGATGGATTGACATACAAGTAGAGAAGAGATCTTAGGACTAAGTCAAGCAATTATGCTATTTATGATGATTAGTTGTATAAAAAGGAAATTGATGGCACCTTCCTAAGATGTGTAGATAAGCCTCAACAAGAGAGGTTGCTCCAAGCATTTCATAATAAATCTTGTGGTGGGCACTTCTCTTCTATAGTAAAAACTTATAAAATTTTGAGGCAGTGTTATTATTGGCCTGGTATGTTCAGAGATGCCTACAAGTGGGTAGCCCAATGTGACAAGTATAAGATGTTTTCTAGTAAACCTTAGTTTTCTGCCTTACCATTCAAGCCAACAGTGATAGAAGGCCCCTTTTAGCAATGGGGAATTGAATTTATTGGTCCAATTAATCCCTCATCCTCTACTAGTCATTTATACATCATAACTACTACATACAACTTTACTAAGTGGGTGGAAGAAAAACCTAACAAGAAAACCACCTTTGAAATCATCTATGAATTTATCAAGGAAAACATCCTTGTGAAATTTGGTGTCCCATTGAAGATAGTCATGGACAATGCTACATACTTTTCTTCAATGGAGATTGTGGAATTCTACTATGAAAACAGTATCCATTTAAGTCATTCTTCAAACTGTTTCCCCCAAGTTAATGACCAAGTAGAATCAAGAAACAAAAATTTGATCAACATTATGAAGAAGTTTGTCTCTAATAATGAGAAGGATTGACACAAGAAGCTACATGAAGCTCTCTAGATAGATAGGATAACACCTAAGAAGGCCATTGATATTTTCCCATTTGAGCTAGTATATGGAGTTGAAGCTAGTCTTCCCTTTACATTGGAGCCATCCATTTGCAAGTTGCAACAAGTAATTGAAAACCCAGTATTCTAGAATGGTTTGCAAAAGTGAATCATGTACCTAAACAAGTTGGAAGAGGAGTGTGAGAAAATAGTTGATCATATCATTGAACATCAAAAGCATGTGAAGATCTTCTTTGGCAAGAAAATAAGGTTGAGAAGGTTTATGAAAGATGATCTAGTCTTATTATGGGATAAAAGACATGAACCCAAAGGTATGCACCATAAGTTTGATTCTCTTTCGAAAGGCCTTTTCAAAATTGTGCAGCTGAATCAAAATAACTCTTTTATTTTGGCCTATCCTACTGGAGAGGTTCTACCATTTTCCTACAATGAATGGCCATGACATAAAGCTATAATAAAAGAGAAAGAGGGGCTTTCAAACATAACTCTCAATGTAACCCAAGTTAGATTACAAAATCCCAAAAAATATGAAGACATGCTAATACTAAACCCAAATTGCACCAAGGAATTATGCAAGGAAGACCTCTTTTATGCAATTTTCATTAACCTTAATATTTGAAAATGTGATTAAATTGATTGATCAATTTACCTAGGGTTAATAGATTCAAACACATGTACAACCCCAATAAAGAAATAAATTATATCTAATAGATTAAAGGGAGAGGGAGAAAGTGACTTGCCTTGAAGAAGGGAAGAGAAATTGACCTTTCTGCTAATAAAAATATTGATTAAAAATGGTGAAATAAATACTAATTACAAATCTGGAATCATAATAGAAAACTTAATAAATTGTAAAAATTAAAAATATCCAAATATATTTTGACCTAGAAGACATATAAAAAGTATATGTGTGTCCAGGTGACCATGTTCCTAGAGGGTAGAAATAGAATTGACTCTAAATCTCCCATAAGATTCTAAGTGTAGGTTTCTAAATCTAAATTCACAATTTTGATAACCTTTTATTGCACACAAGAAAATTTGGTTTTGTTTTTTAGGGGAGGCCTAGATTGAGGGATAAACCTTGAGATTTAAATTTAAATAATAAAGGAAATGATAGAAAGTAGTAGAACTAAATCTAATTGTGAGGTATATAATCACCTTTATAGATGAAATCTAATTGAGTATGTAATCAAGTATGTTAATTTAATAGCCTTGACTCAACACCAAGAAACCAAAAGAAAACTATTAAATCCAACACCTCATGAATAAGAATGCTTGTGGTCTACTTAGAAGAATGAAGCAATTTAAATGAATGAATGAAAGATCTCCTCCTTGGAAGAAAAACTCCTCTACCACCTTGAAGGAAGAAGCTTAATGCAATAAGTAAATGCTAGACCTTGATGAATTCTTGATGCATGCCTTGAAAATTCTTTCTTGATGTCTTGTATGTGAGTGTAGATTTGATCTTTGATTAAATATTGTGTAAAAATGAAATGCTCAAGCCATGTTATGTACTATTTTTTAAGACTAAAAATAAAGAAAACCAATTGGGGAATAAAATAAAATAATTATGTCAAAACATGCCCTATGACCAAATAAATCTATGTATAGGTTGACTAATACTTGAGGATATCCTAAGGAAAGGTGACCCTAAAGCTATGGGGAAAATACATAAATAAATATACAATGATGAAACTTTCAAAAGATGTGGGCAAAAAGGTGATCAAATAACACCCATAAGGATCATGCATAGAAATGAGTAATGACCTAGAGATTGGAGGAAGAGAAAGGGAGAAAATCATACTAAGGAGGGAAAATTGTCTCAAAATTACGTGCTTCCATTTTAAGACTTTACATTAACTACTTTAACTCATGAGGAGTTCACTCAACAAGAAAGAATAAGTTTTCCATGCATAACCACAAGAGAGAATATAGGAATTTTTAGTGCCTAGATCTTCTACCAATAAAGACAATGCAACCAAGTCACCCAAGACTCAAATGGAATCTCACTTCAACCTTTACTCCTTTCTTAATGATATCTTAAATTGGTCATTAGGTTGATGTATGCTTGCTATAACCTATTAATCCACTCCTTGATTGCTGAAGTATTCCTAAAAAGAGAGTGTAGTAGTACAAGATATACAACTCATTTATTCCACATCCATTAATTCATTATATTAATCTTAATTGATCATGCACACACACATGGCTATAGAATAATGATTCCCTTAGATCTAGAAAATTGTATAACACTTCATCCATTCACAAGGAACACCATAAAGATAATTCTAGTTCTTTATACCAAACATATCATTAAAAAGGACAAATTCTAAAATCTTCATAAATTATTAACATAGTTAAAGTTATTGGAACTAAAGCATAAAAAAATATTTTTTGGTGAGAAACATGGAACTCTATGGATATGTTGACTAATACTTGAGGATATCCTAAGGAAAGGTGACATTAAAGCTATGGGGAAAGTACATAAATAAATAGACAATGATGAAACTTTCAAAAGATATAGGCAAAAAGGTGATGAAATAACACCTATAAGGACCATGCATAGAAATGAGTAATGACCTAGATATTGGAGGGAGAGAAAGGGAGAAAATCACACTAAGGAGGGCTAAAATGTCTCAAAATTAAGTGCTTCCATTTTAAGACTTTACATTAACTACTTTAACTCATGAGGATTTCACTCAACAAGAAAGAAGAAGTTTTCCATGCACAACTGCAAGAGAGAATAAAGGAATTTGTAGTGCTTAGATCTTCTACCAATAAAGACAATGCAACCAAGTCAACCAAGAAACCAAAAGAATCAAATGGAATCTCACTTCGACCTTTACTCCTTCCTTCATGATATCTTGAATTGGTCTTTAGGTTGATGTATACTTGCTATAACCTATTAATCCACTCCTTCATTGCTGAAGTATTCCTACAAAGAGAGCATAGTAGTACAAGATATACAACTCATTTATTCCACATCCATTAATTCATTATATTAATCTTAATTGATCATGCACACACACATGGCTATAGAATAATGATTCGCTTAGATCTAGAAACTTGTATAACACTTCATCCATTCACAAGGAACAACATAAAGGTAATTCTAGTTCTTTATACCAACCATATAATTAAAAAAGATAAATTCTAAAATCTTCATAAATTATTAACATAGTTAAAGTTATTGGAATAAATAATAAAAAAGAGTTTTTGGTGAGAAAAATGAGACACCACATATAGAAATAAAATCTTAAAACATAAAAGAAAAATACATAAAAAATATTACCTTAAATATGGCCCATCAAGAATGAGGATACATGCACATTCCATCTACCTACTAGAAAGATGATAGTCACCTTGAAGGATGTATATAGGATGTTTAGGCTACATGTCTGAGAAAAAATAATGAAATTCACCACCTCTAGAGATGATTCAAAGATTTAGAGAGATTAGATGTATTACTGTAGGTGATCTAGGACTCACACATGTAGAGACCATATTAAGTTGAAGTCCATAGTGCATGGAGAGAGAGAGAGAGAGAGAGAGAGAGAGAGAGAGAGAGAGAGAGAGAGAGAGAGAGAGAGAGAGAGAGAGAGAGAGAGAGAGATATTGTTACTTAGGAAGGTACTATTATTCCTTGGTTCTATTTTGGTAGCTCTTAATATGAAGAGGGCCATATTTTATACTCCACTCACCCATACAATATGGAGGACAAAGAGGCACCAAGTTTTATATGCATAGGGAAAGAGTGTGCTAGTCCACCTATAATATGATCCTAATGACTATGTTTAATTTCAAAGATAAAGTATGGAAGTGTGCATGTTACTATAGGCATGGGTGTTCAAGCATATTTATTGCATCAGGCTAGTGGGGTATCCAATAGTTACAAATGCATAAGATCCATGATGTGTATATAGCTATCCACCATGTAAGATATGGTAGTTTGAAGACTTATTATTTTGGAGATTCACACTCGATGAGGTGCATGCTTGGACACAAAGTGATGTCTAGATGAGGTGCACATAGAGGCACATATATCTATAGGAGAGGCACAACTACATAGTGATGCCATATTATTTTAATATAGTAATGTGGTAGCTTGGTCTTATAAAAACTCCTCCAACATGTATTTTATTCTATACTTATGAACATAGATATATAGAGAGGTTTGGGACCATATGCCAATATATATATATATATATATATATATATATATATATATATAGAAAGATACCAGGATATTGAGGGAGAGAATTTAGTGAGTGATTCTGTGTGAGACATGACTACCAGAGATATCTAAGCATTAAGGGGATGGGATTCATCTTCCCTATAGAGTACTTAACTAGACATATGAGATCATTAAATAAAGCATAACACAAGGTAGTGAGGGATTATAGAAATGACGATGATGATGATCTTGGATGTAAGGATAAAGAGGATAATAAGGGGGAATATATGCTAGAGCCAAGACTAATGATAAACGATTGAGTAGTGAAGGAGGAGACCATAGGGGGATAGATGCTACCCCATTATGAATTCTTCAACCAAGATTCTCTTCTGCAAAGCCTCCCTTGAGAGACATCACCCACCAAGAGCTCAAAGAATCTAGAAGATCCATGCCCTAGTGGCATCACAGGGGAAATATCCTCTGTTCCCAACTAGTAGTGACCCAAACTATTAGAAGAAGATCTACATATGAAATAAATGTTAATTTGAAATATTTTGAGTTGAATGGTTTATATATGTTTATAATGTAATTAATGGTGTACATGTTTCAATCAAAATTGATGGATGTATATTCCTTGTGAGAGATATCACAAGTGTCATAGATTGATTCATACTCTTAGGTAAGATTCAAGCTATGATGAGATCCTCACCGACATGTAGATTTTTTACACATGTAAAGTTAGAGTTTCATCTAGCAAAAGAGAGAGGAGATTGACTCAAGCAAGAGTTGAGAGGGACCCAATCTGAGCTTCAAGAGCTATGAGGGAGACAGAGTTAGAACTCATCTTAGATCCACACCCATACTTTATCTTCTTGTAGACCATCTTGCTTGACATGGTCACCATCTTCTCACCATAGTCTAAGAGAATTGAGAGTCATCATCTTATGGACAAGCACTGATACGATGCATAAATGATATATATTTTAGATATATAGGGCACATTTTGTATAGTGTTGACTTATGTGTCATGTCCCCTACTTACAATGCAAATTATAACACTCTCCTCTTGAAATAAGTATTTAAAAAATAATAAATATAAATAATAATAACACTAATAATTCAATGGACATTGTTCAATCTATGAAGGCTAGGCATACATACTCCTACAAATTTTACAAATGGATGGTAGGAGAAATCAAGAAGCTTAATAATGGAATGCCAGATCTTCACAAAAGGATGGATGAGGAAGGGAATATGCCTACTAGAAAAGTGAACCAGACAAAAGAAGATAATGAGTATTAGGATATTATGGAGGTTCAACTGCAACATATCAATGAGAGAATTGATAAACATGAAGGTATGCTCAAAAGCATTCTCCTCAATAACCATGAAGGTCTTAGGGAATCGATGACCAATCTTAAAGGAATGAATGCTTTCCTACAAATTTTAAAGGTCAAAGAGATCATTCATATGGAAAAGGATGAAGGGACTTTGATGAGGTTAGAGAAGGGCCTAGCAACAGAACATGGGCAAGCACCTGAAAAAATATGGAGACCAAGAAAACTGAGATTCTTACACCCAAAATTGAAATTAATAAGTCCCCAAAAGCTCAAGAAGATGGAAAAGGAAACAGAGACTATCCTTATGCAGATGGTGTAGTCAGGTGCTCTTGGTGCTTGTTTTAGTTTTGGTCTTGTGCTAGTCTCTTTTGGTTTTTGGTTGTTTGTTGTGTCAAGTTTGATGCTAATTTTTGTCTACTAGTTGTTGTTCTAGTCTGTTACTTTTGTGTTATCTTTCAGTGGATAACTATTTTTTGAATGTGTTTTTAATGATTATCTGTCTTTAAAGAGAATGTAAAGGGTTTCAAGGTCCCTTCAAAACCTATTTTTACCCTTAATAAAAATACTAAAATAATTAACTAATAATAATATATGGTAAAATGATAAATTAATAATAATATATGATAATAGAATGTAAAGTGATAATAATTAAATTATTATTTGACATAATTATAATACATGTCTTATATATGACCATATATTTAATATTGTCATAAAAATAAATGTAATATAACAATATTAGAAAATAAATAAATGATAAATAAATACTTTTAATCTTATTAGATTTCCACAATCCATTAGAGATGTGAATCTATGTTTCTAGATTCAATTGTGTATGTTTTCTATCATCAATAGTTTTTATATCTTACTATTCTTGCTTTCGCGCATCCTGATGATGGATCATGCAAAGTGTGATTTGAAATGTAGATGATAAAAAAAACATACACAATCAAATCCAGAAAGGTAGATTCACAAATAAATAATTATTGATCAATTATTTAATAAAAATATAATATATTATTAATATATTTTATTGAAAGATGTGGCTTTAGGGATGAAGATTGTACATATGCGAGATATTAGTTCTTTAGATAGGAAGAAAATGGGACATCAAAATAATGGAAAAAATCCAAAGATTCATTAAGGATCATCACAAGTGGTATAAGAGCATGTTCCCTCTAGCTTGATGGATTAATGATAGAAAAAAATGAACGAATGAGAACTAACCTTGAAACTTATAAGTAATATATGCAAAGCCATAGTGGACAAGGTGATAGATAGTGAGTTGCATATAGGTTGAATATACTCCACTGGTGGGAGAATTTGAGGAAGAAAAAATGTGATTTGTAACTACAAGAAACTGAAATGGATATTACATACAAAATGTGGTTTTATAGATTAAAACACCTATATGAAAAATGAAGAGATGTATGTTGAAGAGAAGGGTATATTTAAGAAGGAAGAAAAAACCTGAGTACAAATTCTCACTTGTTGTGTGCACCTTGTAGCAAGAAACTCATCAAGGTTATCATGACTATTGCTAACATGTCTATCGTGAATGTCTATATCTAGCAAGAGCATAACTTTTGTCCCTATGGAACATTTTAAACTTTAAGAAACCTCCTTCTAGAAACAAATATAAAATATTGGCAAATCTTTCATTATTTTGAAAAATAAAATTATTTGTATTGGAAAATCTCTCAAAAAATGAAAATAAAAATAGTTTATATTGGTGATTATTTTGGAATCATAGTTTTTGTGTAGAAAATATTGGTGAATCTTCTTAATAAGAGGAAGTTCATTAGTCACCATGGAATATTACAAATTAAACTTGAACATTTTTTACATCATGGAATATTATAAGGAACATTACATTATATTTTAAATTAATAGTGAAAACTAAGTATTAGTGATATATCCCTAAAGTAACTAATAATTATGATAATTATTGATGAATTAATTTTAAAATTTTCAAAAATATATAATGTTTAGGTGAGTCAAGTATAATCATGTATCATATATTATGGTGAATCTCTGAGTTTAAATATTTTAATAAAATAAATTATCGAGCTATTTTAAATATATTAGAACTAAATTTTATAAAAATGTGGTTATTTTGGTTGCATGAAATCTTAAATTATTAGCCAATTTTTTTTTAAAATTAGCCAATTGACAAATATTAGCCACAAAATAATTACCTTGTGACATCGTATACATTTAAAAGTTGATATTTAATAAATACAAGACAATGACCCTATGTTTTGCAAAAGTGATTGAACTGTGATTAAGATTAAACCACCATTTTGAGAATGTTCACACACATACACACACACACACACACACACACACACACACACACACAAACATAGACACAGACACAAACATAGACACAGACACAGACACAGGCATAGACATTGACACACACACACACACACACACACACACACACACACACACACACACACACACACACACACACACACACACACACACATGCCTAGAGGATAACAAGGACTATAACTTTTGATGTAATCAAATACTATATATATCACAACATAATTTGTCAAGCAAACGTGCAAAGAAAAATACCCATCAGCAAGATATCAATCTGATACAATAGAGATCATCACTTGTGAACTATGAAAGTTTAATAACAAAAATAAGGAGTTGTCTTCCTATATTTTTGAAACTAGTAATAGTCAATAATACAATCTAAAGTATTTGATTTTTAAAGGAACTAACCAAGTGTATCCTAACATAGCAGCAATACATTATATTGTTTGTCAATAGTACATATTAAAGTTAATTTTCCTATGAAGTTTGTACATATTCTTAAATATTAATTGGGAAAATCATGAGAATATTAGAAGGCATTAGTTCTTCATTAAAAGGATCAATCCATTGGTTCTCCCATCACATGCATTCCTTAAGATCACTTAATAAGATAAACTTATTTCTCTTGAGAAACAATTCTATAAAATGTCTTAAATGTTATAAAATTACATTTATAAATGTTTTTCTCTTAGTTTAAGATGGAATAATTATATTTAAGATTAAAAATCTAAATAGATTCTAAGGACACTATAATGGTATCATTTGATATTTTTAAAAGAATTCTAAGATGAACTTTATTAAATTATTTATTTAATGTATTGAGATTCTCATGCTAAGGTCTAATTATTGTTTTTAGGATCATATTAAAGGAAGATCTCAAAAAAATCAAATAAAAAGAAGAAGAGACTTAGGGGAAATTTTAGAAAGGAAGTTTATAAGTTGCAACCTTGAGGGATAAACTCATATTCAAATTTGGAATCATAACGAAAGAAAGTTATTTAAGGTCTTAGAAGGGGACGTTACTCAGAATCTTGTTGTATTTAAATTTGTGATGGATAAGGAATTTTTACAAAAGAAAGGGGCAAAAATACAAACTCGTGTCACCTTTTTTAAAGAAAAAGGATCCCATAACGCAAATTGTTCCACTTTAATGACATAACAATGGTATTTGTGTTTAACTGATGAATTATGTAAAATTGGATGGATTTGATGCCTATAATTTTTAAATTTTTTCCATAGGAATTTATTCATTTTAAAAAATTTTAAAGTCCTTTTTTTATTGCAAAAAATATAGGGTGTAGTTCTCATCTAACAAGTATATGCAAATCATCCTTTTTGCTCTGATTTGAACATATGTAACTCTAGATGACATGTATAGCTAGGGCACAAAAAAAACTTATTGGTTTTTTATGAATACTTTCTTTGTAAGTACATGAGGTCGACCTTATAAAAAACCAACAAGTTTTTCCTCCTATCAAAACTTCCCTATCAAATTGAAACCTTTTAAAAAAAAAACATATTCTTGAAGAGAACTCTCTCCTCTAGGGCTAAATATAAATTTTAATTTTTTATATGACTTACTATTTTTTATCCTTTTCTGAGTGAGCATCTTTTCAATTGTTAAAATACCTACTTATAATATTTTGAAATTATAACATATTATAACTAATCAAAACATAATGGAATTTATATAATGATGATATTGACTCTGAGATTTATAAAAGGGTATTTTTAGTTTTTGAAAAAAATTGACTTTTGATAGCAAAATGAGATTTGACCAAAATAGGTTTAGAGGTCCTAAAAGGTGACATAGATCTATGCTTTTTCCCAAAGAGTAATCTAATCATGTCAATACAATAAAGTCCCAATATGATTGAGAACCATTAGGGATCTTTGGGTATGTTGTTTCTTTCCTCAAGCAATATAAATTATACCATTGATTATGCAATTAAACATATATGGGAAAGATAAAAAATAATAAAAAGGAATAGGAGAATAAAACAAGAGGCATAACACACTAACATAGATAGCAAGGAAAAACATGAGTGCAACTAAAATAGGGAGTTTGTATAGGGACAGGGGAGTAATTTGATCATTTTGGGGTAAGAGAGTCTCAATATGGATGAAAATGTAAGGGAGCCCCAAGTTTATCATTTCCAAACTCGAGCATCGAATCTACCATCCACTATAGAATTAGGTACATGAGAGAAAGCCTACAATTAAGGGAGAATAATGAGGGCACTCTGTTGCAACAGAAGTTAAGGGAGAGAAACTAGGATGACACCCTACTACTATACAATTAATGGAGAATGATTTGGGCACCCTATTGCAATTACCTTTTCTAGGAAGTCTATAATTGAAAATGAATATTGGGGGAACCCTATTGCATCAAGAGTCAAGGGAGAACTTCTATGAGGGAACCCTACTATTTTGTAATAATGGTAGAAATTTTAGGGCATTGTATTGTAGTACTAGATAAGGGAAAATTTTTAAAAGATGCAGTTTCTAGAACTTTTGATTTCTAGATAAGGGAAAGGAGCATGCTATTTATGGTCAAGCTTGGTAAAACATTTTCTTAACCTTATTTTTATTTCAAATTGTAAAAAGGAACATACCAAATTTTAAACATGTATGTTGTATGTCTATATCATGTCTTCAAGTATTAATGTATTTTCTTTGTGTCTTCTTTGTTTCTGCATCATTTCTTTAGGCATTAATGTGTCTTCTTTGTGTCTACATGTTCATGCTTCACGTCTTCATGCATTCATGTGTCTACTATGTGTATTCTTATGTTTTCATGTATTCAAGTGTATAGTGAGTATTTATATTTTGTATGTTAACCCTACATAATTTTTTTATAGAAATTATCTTTTCTTGAGGACAAGCAAATTTTGGGAGGGGAGGACTATCATGTCCACCTATAACAACCTAGATGATAACATTCTCCTCTTGAAAAAAGTATTTTATAAATAATAAATATAAATACTAAAATTATTAACTAATACTAACACATGATAAAATGATCAATTAATTAAAATATATGATAATAGAAAGTAGAGTAATAATAATTAGAATATTATTTGACACAAGTATAATATAAGTCATATACGTAACCATATATTTGATATTGCTATAAAAATAAACATAATATAAATATTCTTATATTAAAATAATCAAAACCACATCAGGAACATATTTAGAGTATTCAAAAGACTAGAATTAAAGACACTAACCAACCCCCTTTAATATTAACAATTACAAAATTAGGGGAGGTGACCTGAATATATGGACATTTTCCTAGATCTATTGTCTACTAATTTTATATATGAGTGATATTATAGTATATCTTGTTAACATTAAAAACATGTGTAAATTCTGATCCAAATTATTATTAGTTAACAATATAGTACCAACCCCTTTGTTGAGGATTGAGTGTTGTGGAGCTTGGTGTAAAAACAATACGAGTCAGTTCAACTACACTGCTCTTCCCTTCAAGATTTGAGTTGGTGATTGCATAAGATCCCCTATGGTAGCCACTATATTTAAGTCAAAATCTTCCATTAGCTTGTTAATATCATCAATTTAATTTTGAGTAATAAAATTTTGGTAATTATCAATGTATTCTGTTGCTTTCACTTCATCTTTGTATATTAGCAATGAGCCTTCTTGAATAAGCTTCATGAACCTTCTTTTTAGGATATCCAAGCATAATGAAACCTGAGACATTATAGAAAAGTGTATAAGTTTAAGATTTAACTCAATAGGTATTCTTATTTCATAATTTTGGAAGATCTCTTCATTTTTGTCTTTCTATTGAAGAAGCCATAAGATCTCATCAATTAGAACAAACCAAAACCTATTTTATTAAAATCAAACATATCAATATACCATCCAAGAAGTCATTCCATGAAAAATTAGGCATCTTACTCCACATAATAGGAAGACCAACAAATATAGACTAGACTATTTGGGCATAAATACAATCAAAGAATAAATGTTCAAAACTTTTAACCTTATCACACAAACCACAAATGTTAGGCTCAACATTGATAGAAGATAAGGTAGCTCCCATTGAAAGCTTTTAAATAAAGGATAACCATCTAAATAGATATTTTTAGGTTCACATGGGCCTTTCCAAAAGTACTAAAAAATAATTGGCAATTTCAAAAAGGAGAATCTAACCCCTAGCACTGAAACTTGCCTGTAAGGACATAATGATCATTCTTTAACAAGATATAACATTTTTTTGTGATATATCTAGGAGAAGAGTGTCATTAGTCCATTTTGTGAATCTATCATATGTGTCACAATCCATAATCTTACCCATCTACTCACTTTAGATAATAGAGTATATGTTTTCTTTTGAGAAATGGGGATATCATATTTATTTGAAATCTCATCCCACAACCCTCATTTATTATTGATTAGAAGATCATTGATGATAGAAATACTTTTTTGATTCTATTTTTAAGCTAAGAAACTCTCTATGGAAGCTAGTGGATTTTTATTTAAATAAAGTCACCATCAAATTGACCTATTGAAAACAACATAGCTCAGAGGGCCACCAATTGCACCCCTTAAAGAGACGAATTCCCTCACTTGAGACCAAGCATTCCATAAGGAACCATATACTTTAGATCCAAAAGTCTTCAATTTAAAGTCTCCTATAATGATAACCCCAAGTGGGATGTCCTCTCATTTTTAACCTTTTCTAATCATTAATCTTTCAATACCAGTCATCACTAAGACTTTCTAGGGTTCATCAACCCAAAGATCTTTGTATATTCATTTAGAGGCAAGAGCTATCCCATGAGCTTTAAGATATTTTAATCCAAGACCCCCAAATCTCCTAGGTAAACAACATCACTCCCACTTTACACAATGTCTTCTCTTTGAACAAATTCAATCTTACTAAATAAAATATCTCAGAATATTTTCAAGCATATTAGTTTGATATTTAGCAAACAATCAAGTGGAGGAAAAGTAGAAATGATGTGAAGAGATCACTTTCTGTACAACTTGAACTCTCCCAACAAGAGAAAGGAAGTGATTTTGCCACTTAATGTGCTTCTTATTTTTTTTACTATAGATCCATTCTCACATATCAAAAATTGAAGGTTCAATAGAAAAAGGAATACCAAGATCTTACAATTTTTTTTGGGTCATCCAAATTCCAACCTATATTGGTTAACCATATAGGAGGCATATCTAACCAATCAAGAACTGAAGACTTATGAAGGGCCACTCTAGCACCATATGCTAGATTTTAAAAGTTGAGTTTATCAAGGGCATTTAGAAAGTTAGACTCAAGAAGATTAAGAAACAAAGCAAGATCAGAAAACTTAGGATTGCAATTCCTTCAAGTTGGGGAGAGTAAAAACTTTTAAAGAAGAACTAAAGTAGTTATCTTTAAGAATTTAAAATTAAGCATCTACAATAATCACAAAAGGCAAGGAGCAATGTGACACCCTTCCTAATGGATTTATGAAGAGAAATAGGTTAAAAAATATCTTCATTTACATATATAACTATAGAAGAATTTTTAAATAGAATTTCAATCCAATTACAGAAATATAGAGGAAACCCAAATGCTTTGATCATGCCAATGATAAATGTCCATTATACTCTATCATATGCCTTCTCAAAATCAAGTAAGACAATAGCCACATTTTCTCCACAACCTCACCCAATGCATAACCTCCAAATTAGTTATAAGATTCTCTAACATATATATGCCCTTAATAAAACTCATTTGTATAATTGAGACAAAGTTCTTTATGACGTCAAGTATTCTTCTGGCTAAAAATTTTGCAATGATTTTATAAGATAGGTTTACAAGAGTTATAGGCCTCTATTTCTTCACCAAATATTTGTCCCAATTTTTAGGAAGCAGTTTAAGGACACCTTTATTCACATTAGTACCCAAAGAGCCAAAATTGTATGCATCATTATATAAATCCAATAGTTCCTCTCCTCTCCTCTCTATATTATTTTTATAAATTTTTTCTAGGAACCCATCTAATTAATGACTCCAAGTATTTCTTCTAGTGTAAGACTTCTGCTAGGCTTGTAATGTCTACTACTATTTTTTTTTTTGGAATCATATTCAAGCACTTATTCACTGCCTCTTTATGCTCATAGCTATATTTAGAGGAAAGTAACTCTTAATAGAAATTGAGGAAATCCTTTGTAATCAATGCAAGGTCAATATTTTTTTTCCCATAAATATGAATCCCTTTGATTATCTCTCTTATGATTAGCTTAAATGATATTAAATAAGTATCTTGAGCCAATATCACCTTCTTTCAAATAGTTCATCCTAGCTCTAATGCTTTGGCCTTGGATCCTATATCTTTGATGGAATCTAAGTTTGTGCTTAATAGAAATCAGTTGTTTTGAAATGGTATCTTCCCCTTTATCTCATAAATTTAGTTTAGTCTCATTAAGTTTATTTTGTAATTCATTTTCAGCATTATTTCTTTCATCTACAAGTTTTTTGCTAGTAATTTGATACACTTTCCTCCAAGAATCAGCTAAATAATCTCATTATTCACCTAGTCTATTAGACTATACACACATCTTTGACATGTATATCACCATTCTAATTTCCCACTAGTGTTAGAATCCTTTAAGAGAGAGGAGTTAAATTTAAAAAATTTGTTTCTAGACTATTTGGTTTTATCATTGCAATCAAGATCAAAATGCATCAAACTATAAATTGGAGAGTGATATGATATAGAGGAAAGACATACTTTCATAGGAGAATTACCCCCACTAGAATGAAATGATAAGAATGCGGAGTCTCCATAGAACCTTTCTAATTTAAAGAACACTTTATCCCCCCTAGTTACTACACCATGTACATCACATACCCTAAAGATATTTATTTTTTCTATTCAAGAGTGTCAAGTAATTTATACCTCCCTTTTAATTTTAGCAAAAAATATTGTTCATCACCCTTCCACTAATGCTTTATTCCTCCTTGTTTATCTGCACCATATTCCACCATGTTAAAATCCCCAACAAAGATCCAATAGACTCTAGGAAGTCCTAAGGAACATTAATTCCATAACTTAGCTCATTCTCTATAATCATTAGGAGCATAAATTTTACAAATCCAACCAATACCTCCTTATGTTTGAGAATAACCCAAAGGGATGTCTGATGGGCAATATCTACGATCCAAAATATTATCATCCCAATTTGGACCTATAAGGATGGCAGTAACACCCTTCCCATGGATTGGAATGAAAGCCTACCATTTTATCCCAAAGGATTTTAGCATAGAAAAGGCTTGAAACCCCACCACTTTTATTTCTTGTAAATATATAATATTTTTTTCTTTCAATTTATTACACCAAATTCTAATTGAGTACTTTCTATCATCATTTCAAGTCCTCTCACATCCCAACTATGAACATGTAACATCATAAAATATGATTTATTTAGGGGGGTTTTCTATTTTTATACAATCTATTAAAGCAATTTGAGATACTATTCTTATTTCTATCACTATTTGTGCGATTTTATCTCATAAGATTTCCTTTTTTCCTTACAAGTTTATTAAATTTCTCTCTAGAATCTAGACTCTTGTCCTTTTGGGTCTCAAATGAGGGAATAGTTGTCTCCTTCAGGGCCAAAATATCACTTTTAATTTTATTAGTTTTTTTAGAGATTGACACTATAGCCAATTTTTTAGTATTTAGTATGGTGGGGACAACACTATTACTCTTCTAAATTTGATCTGCTTATCTATCTTTGGCAAGGGTCGAAGGGTGAGTCCCAAAAGCAATCAAATTACTATAAGCTACAGGGATCACTTAAAAATGTCTATGATGCAACATGTTGGAAAGAGTGATAAATTCACCCTTATCAATAGTTTATGTTTCAATATATTCATACATTTCCATGATTAATCTAATCCAAGACCTATTAGCATGAATGTCGATGATACTACATTGGGGGAGTATTCTAAACATTGGAGAGTACTGACATGTTGCATTCATGACTAATTTTTCATTGATGTGAACATAGCAATAAGTCTATGAAGATTTCCAGAGTAACAAACAAAGATCCTAGTTGTATGGACAATGTTTTAATTGTCTAGTGATGCATGGCTAAAGAAATTTTCTATACTGTGTCTTGATGTTAAGGTTCAATGTGAAAAGTCTAAGTCGAAGATGTATGGAAGATATACTTGATTTACTAGGAGCAATACAAAGACAAAGTGCTTGGAAAGTAGTTTTTGATGTTTGTATTATATATTTCATCTGAGATGTAATAAGAAGATGCATAGTCAACTAGTGATAGAGGATAGTCTAATGGTGATGTCAGCTAGTGCATAGGTCCTGAAGTTCCACATGTAATGTTATATATATAATATGAGCTAATAATAGTTTTGTAATTGTAAATTAATTAATTATCTTATTATAATTAATTGAGAAAGCCTTGGGTCTGACTCAAGGAATTATTTTGAAGATATGTTATAAAGGAAAGATGTTTTCCTTGCTTGTAATGTGTTGTGATCATTGTAAGAAGTGCAAAGTGCAAAAAGGAGCATAGGGTTTACTAAATGCAAGTAAGTGATCTAAGGGATTATTGGATGCAAGTTTTGTGATCTGGTTACAAGATCTAAAGGAGCAGAAGTTTGATAGATAGGAAAGAGAAGGAGGAAGGAAGTACTATTCATTTCTATTATTCTATAAGGAATAATATAGAGATCATTTGGATGGTGGATTCATTGATCTTTCCTTTTAAGTTATTTGGGCAGTGGGTCTAGCTATCTTCCACAACTCCTAATAGGGTTGGCACAACTTCTAATAGGGTTTGAATCTCCTAATAGGGATTCAAAGTCTCCTAATAGAGACTAATATGTATTTAATTTTGTTATAGACTCCTAATAGGGTCCATCCTCCAAAAAGGAATATTTATAATATAGTACATCATCTTGTAGCTACCATCCCCACTAGGGTTTTCCCTCTGATCAAGGGTTTCCCTGGTTAACATATCTGGTGTTATTGTGCATGAATATATTGTTGTGGTTTTTGATTATATTTTAGATTAAGGTAAAAATAGGTTTTGAAGGGAACCCAAAACCCTAAATAGAAAAGAAAAGGGTAAACCATTAAGCACCACCAGGTTTTACAAAGACCTAAAACCTACATTTAAAAGTTACAAAATCAGGTTTTATAGGGACCTGAAACCACAAAATAAGACCATAAAATGAAACTAGGTTTTACAAGGACCTCGAACCTAGTTTTTTTTTAAAAAATGAACAAAAACCAGTTAAAAAACCAAAACCAGTAACTAGTTACTAGGACCGCTACCAAAACAGAGACCAGATACCAGGGACACTACTAGCTGCTACTACATCTCTTTGATCATTTTCACCACCTCTTTGCCTACCTTTGCAGTGCTTTGGATGGTATCAACAATAGATCCCTTAGTTACCTCGGCTGCCTTTTTCCTTGAGCTCTATTTGGTTCTTTTACTTGGACCACCTGGAGACATGATTTCTTCATTAGATCTCTTCCCTAGGCTTGTAGCTACTACACAAATGCTAGAAGTAACCTGCTCCATCTTATTGCCACTCTCTTTGATCAATAAATGAAGTTTGTGTTCATATTCCTTTAGTTTATTCGGTATATTACCAACCTAAACTTCCATCTGAGTGATATTTACATGGTCAATTTCCTAATCCTGCTACATCTTTCCCACTTTTCTTTTAAAACTCATTAATTCATTATACATCCAAGAGTCAACTTGAAGAGAGGCATTAGCCTTAAGCTTTTTAGTATGTAGGAAAGAAAGCATAGAACCCCTACCAGTAGATTCATTCTTCTCTTTCCCCATTTCTTCCTTACCAGTAGACTCATCCTTCTCTTTCCTTGTATCTTCCTTTACATTCACAACATCCTTGTTAGTGAGGTCTTCCTTTTCCTCCACCATTACCTCTTTTTCATCCCTCACTCCCTAGGAATGCTCACTCTGATTAATTTCCTCTTCACCAACATTACCTGACCCTGTATTTTTATCATTGCTTTCATCTAGCTCATCCTTACTAGTCTCACCCTTATTACCAGGGTAACCTTCCAAGTTAGAACTAAAATCTCCCACATCCATATTCTCCTCCTCCATATATTTTCCATCATTATTATCTGAGTTGTTAGACTCAGTAATCTGTTTCACATTTTTCTGAGGGGTTTCTTACTTCAGACTCCTCCTTTTCCCACTAACCCCTTCCTCACCCTTACTCTTCATAGAGTAGGTTTCACTAACAAAGCCCTTCTTTTTCTAAGAGGGAGGGGAAGACACAATGACCTTGTTCTTACAGTAATCCTCAATAAGTAAAATTAACCCTTCATGTAAAATTGGATGAGACTCTTTTTTCCTATGGGCTTAAAGATTTTGGAGTAAAAAAAATTTCAGATAAAAAGGAAATGAGATCCTATCCTTGTGCCTAAAGTGATTCAAGAAAAAAAAATGAAATTTATGAACACACTTAGCTCTACCATCTAAAATAAAATACTCATGGATGCAAGAGAGCATGTCCTACCAGATAACTTTAATTTGACCTAGCTCATAAAAGTCACCATTCTTCTCTAGGTTCTTTTCCTCCTCATCCATTTTTGAAAATTTCTTAAACACAACATTTGAAATACTTGTTTTCTTACTAAATTTTATGCCTTCCTTAGGCAAACCCATCACCTCATCTATGAAATCTGTAGACAAATGCACCATCACCCCATGCATAGAAATCCTATCTTCAATCCAATTTTTGAAGAAAGCCTTTGTGACATGTGGTTTACATCTATGAAGACACTCCAGATAAGTGGTAACATTACCCTTCTATAGAATTTTCCAAATAGAGACTTTGGGCTTCCATGCTTTACAATTTTTAGGCTCCTATTTTCTTGGTTCTCCACCCATTTCCAAATACTTTGTTTTACTACAAAAATCCAAAGTCAAGTGGACAGGAAGGTTTTTGATTATATTTCTCATATGGTTAAAGTTTAATAAGGTTTATATTTGTGTTGGAATTATTTAGAATAACTAAGAGGGGGTTGAATTAGTTATCCAAGGTCCAGATGTACAAATAAAACTTTTCACAACTTAGTGAACCCATATTCATAAAACATATTCATCATGCATGCATTAGGTCATACAATCACTTAAACTTGTAGGTTACTATCAAATCAAATTTGTAGAAATGTAAGCATGAAACATAATTGTACACTAGAAATGTGTCACACTCTAAACCATTCTATCCAAACGATTCCATGCATTGGAATGCTTGGATGCCGGCTTAGAGCTCCCTATCCATGGAGTGCAAGGAGTTAGTATTTCAGCATGAAGGCTCTCAGCCAAGCCTTAGAAATGTACTTCTTGCTAGTAAACCATGCAACGGGAGGTTCTTTGAGACAAGAGAAAGAGTGAAAATATCTTCAAGGAATCCCTCAAGAATGCAATGCAAGTATGGAAACTAAGCTAAGATGATAATGCAAAATGCAGCTATACTAAGCATGTATGAGATTGTTACAAAACCAAATATTTAAACTATGTGAGATTATTGCAAGAAATCAAAGTTAAACTAAAATGCAACTATGCTAAGAATGCCATATGATCTTATGCTAATGTGATGGAATGAGAGAATGAGACAAGAAATGAGAAGTTCTCCACAAAGCTCCAAAGAAACCTGTTAGAAAACCTGCAGCATAACAATATTCAAATGAGGATGGATCCTTTGAGGGGGAAAGCTCTCTCCCTTTTAAAGATGTACGGACGGTGGAGATCAAGATGAAGATGGTGGATGATCAACGGTTGAATTTGAAAATAGGAGTGATCCATGTGCACACACAAGTCAACCAATAGAATATAAGTTGACTTGTCATATAAGACAAAAGTCTCACAAACCTTTTCTTTTAATTGTAAAATAGAAAAAGGACTTTATGTGTGCACTTTAAGTGGGTTAGAAGAATGGGGTCTTTTATTTAATTAAAAGGGGACATGTTCTTTTAATCAAATAATGAACTTAGGATAGCATAGTCAAACTATAGGTTATAATCAAATAAATTGATTATTAGCAATTTGTTCTTGGTAAATGATTAAATTAATTTAGCCAAAATGCTGAGAAGGGGGCTAATAGTCTAGATGACCATTTTTAAGTGATTACATTTGCCCCTCTTTGACTAATGTGTGATCGATCTGGGAACACATTATGTCAAAGAAAATCGAAGCCAAGTAGGCGATGATAGATATAGATATCTGATTCCAAAAAATGAAATGCAGAAATAGATAGCAAGTCCTAAATGCATAGCCTGATAGTGGTAGTACTGAACATTAGGAAGATGATGTTGTAATCACCTAAAAATGGTCATCTAGACTATTAGCTCCCTTTTCAACATTTTGGCTAAATTAATTTAATCACTTACCTAAGCCAAATTGCTAATAATCAATTTATTTGATTATAACCTATAGTTTGACTATGCTATCCTAAGTTCATTATTTGATTAAAAGATCATGTCCCTTTTTAATTAAATAAAAGACCCCATTCTTCTAACCCACTTAATGTGCACACATAAAGTCCTTTTTCTATTTTGCAATTAAAAGAAAAGGCTTTGTGACTTTTGTCTTATATGACAAGTCAACTTATATTCTATTGGTTGATTTGTGTGTGCACATGGATCACTCCTCTTTTTGAATTCCACCGTTGATCATCCAGCATCTTCATCTTGATCTCTACCGTCCATACATCTTTAAAAGGGAGAGAGCTTTCCCCCTCAATCCATCCTCATTTTGAATATTGTTATGCTGCAGGTTTTCTAACAGGTTTCTTTGGAGCTTTGTGGAGAACTTCTATTTCTTGTCTACATTCTCTCATCCATGGCATCATGGCATTCTAGCTTAGGTTAGCTTTCATTTTTACATGTAGCTTAATCTCACATAGCTTAATAATGGTATTGTAACACTCTCATCCATGCTTAGAATAGCTGCACTTTTCATATTCATTCTAATTTAATCTTTAGTTGCATTGCATTCTTGAGGAACTCCTTGAGACATTTGCATTCTTGCATCTTGTCTTTGGAACCTCCCATTGCATGGTTTACTAGCAAGAAGAGTATCTCTAAGGCTCATCTGAGAGCCTTTGAACTTGAAATACACTCTCTTGCACTCTGTGGATAGGGAGCTCTAAGTCGGCATCTGAACATTCCAACTCATGGAATCGTTTGGATATAAGGGTTTAGAGTGGGACACAAATCAAGTGTATAGATGTTAAGATCCAAAAAGAATTTTAACACCTAGCAAAGTGAATAGGTTGAGATCAAGTGATAAGGTCAAACAAATGCTCCTAAGAAATAGATAGCTGTAACAATTAGCAATAGAGTATTTCTGCCCCCTCGGGATCGAAATTGAAATGAGGTAAGGGGATGCAAAAACTGGCTAGACATAGGAAAAATAGAATAAAGAAATGTCCAAGATGACAGATAGATTATTAGAACCCAAGAATGACTATAAGAAATTGATAAAATGCCCCAGTTTGACTAGAGTTGACCTTGAAAGATAAATCATAAAAATTAGGTCAAATTGAGTAGAAAGAGGATTTAGATGTGAAAAGGTGAATAGAAGTAGATATGAACCATAGAAATGATGGAGACATGAAGAAATGAAGATGCCCCAATGATGATTCAAAGATTTAGACCTCAAAAGGTCAGCTAACTACTCAAAAGAAAGTAAAATTTTAAAAGACAATTTTGACCATCAAGATGAACTCGAATTTGGATTTCGATCCCGAAAATGAATTTACGATGTTGAAATTTTTTAAGAGGTCAAAAATTTATATAATGTGATGATACGATAGAAAAGAGATGAAGTGAAAGATTAAGAAGGTGAAAAGACATGAACAAGAAGAAAGTAAAGAAATACATGAAAGGAGTTGGCTGATATGTCCACAAAAAGATGAAGAGAGAGCTCTCCCCATATGCAAGAATGCAAGACTAAGCTAGAAAATGAACCTAAAATGCAAGATAATATGCAAAGTGGTTTACCAGCAAGAAGTGCATAACATTTAGACTCTTAATTTCATCATTGAGCATTTATTAGGGACATCATGAGATCATACAACCATCACTAGTATAACTATGAGGATATGAATATGATCGCTATCAGATAGGTATGTGGAAATCCAATCTAAGCATAAGAGGCATGTAAGTCAAGATAACTACACGATTAGATTCCCTAAGTTTAATTTAGCAAGATTACACCTGTATCAAGGCATAAGTGCCAGGATAAACCCTGAGTGCGGTCTTGCAAAATAGTCAAGGATGATACATTTGTAAGTCAACGTGTTGAATAGGGCCAACATAAATGCTTGCAACACTATAGACAAACAAAGTATACCCACAAGCAGAAATCAAGAAGACATGCCCCATGCCCCCAGTCTTCTAGTCAATGACATCCTTGAAAGACTATTAGGGAGGGAACACATGGCAAAGAAATCATCATAAACAACACAGAAAGTAGATAAATATCAGCATAGCTTAGTTGTTTAAGTGTTAAAGTGCACGTGTGTAAGTCACTTGGCCATTTCTTCAAGACTTGATTATGATAGTGAGAAATATCGCAACATCGGAGACCGTAGGTAAACTATCTATAAAGTGTTGAAAAACACTTGATGTCAAGGTGGGGGAAGTGTTGAGAAACACTATGTTGTGAGTTTTCGAAGAAACCCTAATGCGCAAGAATACCTCAATAGGCTAAGTAGCTATGCCCCCAAGATGAGGACAAGAAACAATTCCAAGCTAGGAAATGTGTAGTGAAGTGGATGATTGAGATTGATAGACATAGGTGCAAGGGTTTCAAGTAGCGCCTATTTCCAGGTTTTCACCACTTTGACAAAATTTTTTTAGGACTTTTTTCAATTTTTTTTTTTTTTTTGGGTGATACATCAAAGTGAGGTTTTCACTAAGATGATCATTTTTTCAGGACATTTTCTGATTTTTAAGATTTTTTCAAGCTCATAGATATATACAAGATAGCTGAGCAGCAAGCTTCTAAGCATAGAACTTCTTCAAGTGTAGGATGTTGATAGGTTCCGCAAGTTCTTCGCCTTCTGAAGTAGATAACTGGTAAGCACTAGACCCAAATGCTGCTGTGATAATGTAAGGACCCAACCAGTTAGGTTCAAATTTCCCTTTCTGTTCTCGATTTTTCTGATTTTTGGGATTCTCTCTAAGCACGAGTTCACCAACTTGGAACTCACGAGGGTGAACCTTTTTGTTATATTGTGTAGACATGCGCTTCTGATAAGCTCTCATGTGATCAAAAGCAGCCTTGCGCCGTTCATCCAGAGTCTCTAATTCCTGTATTCTCATAGCTCTATGATCTTCATCGGTTATTAACCCATGTAAGGAGACGCACAAAGAAGGTATCTCGACTTCTAATGGGAGAACAACCTCAGAGCCATAGACTAGAGAAAAGGGTGTAGCCCCTGTAGGAGTACGAATAGAGGTTCTATAGGCCCAAAGTGCCAGATTTATTTGCAAGTGCCAATCTTTCCCAGACTTTTGAACTGTGTGGTGTAGGATTTTCAGCAGTGTTTTATTAGAGGCCTTAGCTTGGCCATTCCCTTGGGGATAGTAAATGGAAGACCAGTGTTGCTTAATTCGAAACTTTTTGCACAGCTGTTTTAAGTCTTTATTTTTGAACTGTCCTCCATTATCTGTAACAATAGAGGATGGGATACCATATCGACAAATGATGTGATTCAGTATAAACAGGGCAACATGTTTGCCTGTAGCAGCAGATAATGGTACAACTTCAACCCATTTAGTGAAATACTCCATTGCTGTGATGATGAATTTATGATCACTGGATGAGCTTGGATGAATCTTTCCTACCAAGTCAAAGGCCCATTGCTGAAATGGCCAATATGTCACAGAAGGGATTAACTCTCGCCCAGGAGCATGTATCAAGTTACCATGGAGCTGACATTTCTGACAGGACTTTGCATAGCGCACATCATCAGCTTGCATGGTGGGCCAATAATAACCTGTCCTAAGCAGTTTTCGGGCAAGTGCAAGGCCATTAGAATGCACCCCACAAATGCCATCGTGGACTTCGGTAAGTGCCTTCTCGGACTCTTCTAGCTCTAAACACCTAAGCAATGTTCCATCTAGACCCCTCCTATACAAGTCACCAAAGACCAAAGTATAGTGTGAGGCATTACGAAGGATTTGGCATTTTTGGTTGTGTGTGAGGGTTTCGGGAATAACCTGATCACGTAGGTAGGAGAAAATAGCCGTATATCGGGAGGAATCGTGACCCACAATAGTGTAGATCACCTGGTTATCTAAAGAATCATAGGCTAGATGACGCAATTCTTCCACCAGGAACTCAAATCACGATTCATGTTCTTGTAATTGGAGGATAGATGCTAAGGTGGCCATAGCATCAACAACGTTGTTTTCTGCTCTAGGAATTTATTGGAATGTTACAAAGGTAAAATAGTTCCTTAGAGTATCTATCAACTTTTTATAAGGGATCAATTTATCATCCTTTGTTTGATATTCATTATTCACTTGGTTCACAACTAGTTGAGAATCCCCATAGATGTGTAGCTTAGTTATTCCCCATTCAAGGGCCATTTTGATCCCATTTGTTAATGCTTCATACTCTGCAATATTGTTTGTACATGGGAACAATAATTTGTAGGACTTTGGGATCGTATAACCATGAGGGGAAACAAACAACACCCCTGCTCCTGCTCCATTCTATGTATGGGATCCATCAAAAAAAAAATTCCATGTTCTGTTAGTAATGTTCATGATTGAGGCATTTGGAAACTCAATTTGTAGAGGTGCTACATCTTCAAGTGGGAAGTCAGCCAACTGGTCAGCTATGGCCTGTCCTTTGATTACCTTACGTTCAACATACTAAATGTCAAATTCAAAAATAATCATCATCCATTTAGCAAGGTGACCAGTAAGTGCAGCTTTACTTAATAAATATTTCAAAGGGTCTATCTTGGCAATCAAGTGAACTGTATGGGCCAACATATAATGCCAAAGTTTTTGGGAGGCAAAAACTATAGCAAGGCATGCCTTCTCTATACTTGTATAATTTAGTTCATAAGCCACCAAAGTTTGACTGATATAGTATATGGCTCTTTCTTTACCCGTCTCATCACTTTGGGCTAAGAGTGCTCCTAGAGAAGAATCCGTCGCTGAAATGTACAGAATCAAAGGTTTTCCCAGAATGGGTGGCATCAAAATTGGCGATTTTTCCAAGTAGCCTTTGATTTGGTCTAAGCTTTGTTCCAAATATGGGTAGATCCTTTATGCAAATTTTTATTGAAAGGTTGAGCCTTATCAGCTAATTGAGAGATAAATCTTCTTATGGATTGTAGCTATCCTTGTAGACCTCTAAGCTAACTGATAGTCTTTGGTGGAGGCATATCCATGATAGCTTGGACCTTTTCAGGGTCAACCTCAATGCCTTTTGCTGAGATGATATAACCTAGAAATTTTCTAGAAGTGACACCAAAGGCACATTTTTTTGGATTCAACCTAAGTTGGAATTGTTCCATATGGTCCAATATCAAACTAAGGTCTTTGAGATGTGTGTCTCATTTCTTTGATCTCGCCAGTGTGTCATCAACATAGTCTTCCATGTTTTTATGCATCATATCATGAAAGATGGTTGTCATTGCTCTTTGATATGTAGCGCCAGTATTTTTGAGCCCAAAAGGCATGACATTCCAGCAAAAGGTACCCCATGCACATGTAAAGGCTATCTTTTCTTGGTCTGCTGGAGCTATCTTTATTTGGTTGTACCCAGAAAATCCATCCATGAGTGAGTACATCTCATAACCCGCAGTCATGTCCACTATCATATCGATGTTTGGTAGTGGAATGTCATCCTTGGGGCACACTTTATTGAGGTCTCTAAAATCAGTACCGACTCGTATGGATTTGTCATGCTTGGAGACAGGTACAATGTTTGAAATCCACTCAGCATAATCAATGGCCCTAATGAAGTTTGCATTCAATAGTTTTTCTAACTCTGTCTTGACGAGTAGAGCCACATGTGGATGCATTTTTCTTAACTTCTGTTTGACAGGCTTGACATCTGGTGAGATTGATAAGTGATGCATGATGAGATCTATATCAAGCCTTGGAATGTTAGAGTATGTCCATGTGAAGTTGACCTTCTTGTCTTGAAAGAACTGAGAAAACTGTGTCTTTTCTTTGTCTGACAAAGATTGAGCTACATGGATAATCTGAGGACATTCTTCTGTTCCCAAGTTGATAGGCTATGTAGGTTCAACTAGAACCAAAGATCTATCCTGGAAATAGCTTGGCAGACTACCAAGTACCTCATCCACAGGTGCCTCAGAGAGGTTTTCACCATTAGATACGTCTTTATTTTTACTTTTTTGCGGGTCAGACACCGCCACAATGTGGTTTTCGTCGTCTGATCTCTTATTTTTTCTTTTAATTTTTTGACTGAGGTACTTGATATCTGATTTTGTCATGTTAACTGCGGGTTTGCTGGTGGAAGAAATGACAGGTTCAATTGCATTTAGATAACAAGCGATCTCATAGTCATTTTGGAAAGATCGTATTTCACATTTTTGATTTTGGATAGACCAATCTATGAGCTCTAGGTAAATTAGCGAGAGTGAGGGAGAAGTTTCAATGTGATTTATATGGAAGGAGTCATCTCTGGTGACCTGTGAAGTTAAGCCTATAGAAAATGTTGCAAAAGAGTCCAGCTCAGGAATAGTCCTAGAGGAACTAGCGTGATCCATTAAGACATGTTGTGAGTCAAACTCATTTGACCCCATACTAGACCGTTCGACTACATCGGGTTGGGTTGCATAGGCATGAATGAAATCCACCCCTAGCTCACAAGATGCATCAGAGAGGCTTTTCCACTCATACTCATGAGAATCTGTACTTTGACCCCTATTTATGAGATGAGCAATATTTTGCCTAATTCATCCTCTATTTATGTCCTCAGAAGTAGACCCTTCTTGTTCCTGTTGTTGGGAGGTAGAAGCTTCTTCATTATTAGCAGTAACTATGTCTTCTCCCCAAAGGAGGGAAGTGAGAGGAACAAAGTCTTCATCTTGTGCAGTAGTAGCAATTATGGGAGAGTCATCATCCTCCGATTCACTAGACATGAGTAATCTTTGACTACAGTTTGGTGTATTATTGTCTAGCCCAAAGCCTAGACTAGCGGTGTCTCGAGCATCATGACCTTGAGTGTGACTTAAAGGTTCAACTAGAGCGTTCTTACAACTAGTTAACGACCCGTGGCCCTGGTAGCCCATTTTTGTCAGAAATTTATAGCCTTTTCCATATTTTTTGGGAGAAATAGGGGTAGTCATTATAACCTCCTCATCTTCCTCTTCTCTGTAGATCCAGTCCCTAATGGCTTGTTCTTCCTTCTCTGCTTCCAGTGGTATGGAAGATTGCACAAAAGTGCCAAAAAGTGTCATAGCAGAAGCAGAAGACTTCTTTGCAATAGTTGGTTTTCCATAAGACCGAGGGGAAATTGGTAAGGCAGCAATAGAATCCAAAGTATACTCGCCCATACCAAGGCTCATCATTTTCAGTTTTTGTTCACATTCTGTGAAAGATGGTGCTAGCTCATGAGAAGAGCGATTGTGTGGGACTAGCATTTCGGCAGCAGATAATGTGTTGATAGACATGGAGTTGTCACCGAGGACAACTAATTCAATACCATTAAAAGGGAACTTAATGCATTGATGGTATGTAGAGGGTACTACTTGCATATCGTGAATCCATGGTCATCCCAACAACAAGTTGTATGCAAGTGGTATGTCTAAGACTTGGAAGACGACATTCTTCTCAACTGGATCAACTCTGATTGGTAGTACAATTAGACCTTTAGAAGGCCTTTCAACCTCATCATAGGCCTTTATAGTGATCTTGCGCTTAGGATAGATGGAAAATTCAGACATGCCCAATTGTTGGATTACATTGAATGAAATGATATTTAACCCTGCACCATTGTCTATCAGAACTCAACGGACACGGGTATGAAAAATTTGAACTTTGATATGAAGAGCAAGGTTATGGGGATGACTGAGAGCTCGGTCATCTTCTTCAGAAAAGGTGAGATAGTGAGGCGAGGAGATGTGGTTTACCATAGCTTGGAATTTTTTCACATCAATATCTGTGGGAATATTGGTAGTACATAAAGCTTTCTCAAGGATATCCCTGTGCAAAGGAGATAATTCTAGCAATTCAAAAATGGAGATTTGTGCTTGCGTGCGTTGCAGTTGGCTAACAAGATCATAGTTGGAGATTTTGGAAGTAATTGGTTGTTTAGACTTAGCCACCCAGAGTACCACCTTGGGTCTAGTATCAGTATGATTTTGAGGAGTGGATCATGTCCTTAAGACCACTTTTGGTCATTCATCTTCAGCATCATAATTTGGCCAGTTGTCATTGTTGGAGCTTGTCATACATACGTATTCAATGGGCTCAAGCATGCTTATAACATTATCAGTGTCAGCATAAGTATAACTGATTTTGGCATCATGATTCTTTTTGGCAGCTACCCTTGAGGTCTCACCCTTTTCATATTCAGGTAATGGTTCTTGGAAAGCCTTATGATCAGTATTCTTAACAAGGCCATCTGTAACAACTTTTCTAGCTTCGATGAGGTCTTGAATTACATCTTTGAGTTTGAAGAAATTCTCTGTGTTATGTCCCTTACTTCGCTGATAGCTGCAAGCATGATCTTCTCTCCACCATGGAGGTCTAACGGGTGGATCATAAGGACGTGAGTTGTCTGGCAAGGTGACCAATTTGTTTGCAATTAAGGTTTTTAAAACCACTTCATAAGGTTTGACCATAGGTGTGTAAATACGTTGCTTCTTTGCAAATTTAGAGCCTTTGTCAAAGGTTTGTGGTTTTGAACCTTCTTGTTGCTTTGCTGCATAGATGGCATTAGAAAGGTTAAATGCAGGTTCCTTAGTCTTAGGGGTGTCCACTACTCTGTCATTGACAACATACTTGTTTTTGTTCCAAGGTTTTCCTTTGTCTTTACTGTTCCCATTGTTAATTCTATCCTTGTTTATGGTAATATCACCTTTTTTGATAGCAACATCCTCAATGTGATATGCACTTTCTACCATGGCGTTGAAGGATGTGAATAACTATTTTCTTAGATCAAAGTATAATTTGGGTACAAGCGTGTTGACAAAGATGTCAATTTTTTCAGCCTCGGGCACTTGCCAAGGATACCAAGAGTATAAAGATCTCCATCATTGAAGGTATATTGCAAAAGACTCTCCTGGTCTTTGTTTGATGTTGCATAAGTCTAGCACTGTCACAGGATGTTGAATGTTGTATGAATATTGCTGGATGAAACATTGCACAAGTTTGTCAAATGTTTTAAGAGGAGGACTCAATTTTGTGAACCACTCCATAGCTTGTCCTCTTAGACTTCTAGGGAACAAACACATAAGAAAGGTGTCTTAATGCATAAAGTCCATGCTAATAGCATAGAAATGTCTCACATGGTCGTTAGGGTCACCATTTCCATCGTATTTGTCATACTTAGGAACCTCTATATCCTTAGGAAATGGTAGCATGTATAGACCCCTATCAAATGGAAGAGCGCAAATTGATTCAACAAATGATGTCTTAGGTGGCTCTTTTGAAGTTTGCAGTTGTGTAAATTATTTTCTTAGTTCTTGTATTTCTTCCCTTAAGATTTCAGCCTTAGTGGGCTCTTGTTTTGGGATAATATGTTCAACATTAAAACCTTGAGGGAGTTTCCATCCCCTAGCTGCCATGTATCAGAAGTATTGGTCTCCATTTTCCTCTAAAGCTCTGAGCATTAGTATCATGATGAGATGGTTTAGGTAAAGGACATGCACCAACAGCAGCTCTAGGAGTCCTTGGAGGCATGTGATTACCATCATTATTTTCAAAGG
Source organism: Cupressus sempervirens (assembly GCA_028749045.1). Lineage (NCBI taxonomy): Eukaryota > Viridiplantae > Streptophyta > Pinopsida > Cupressales > Cupressaceae > Cupressus > Cupressus sempervirens. Next base: position 478,005,136 of record CM053786.1, read on the forward strand.
GATTTCGAGGACAAGTTCCTTTATATCCTTCGTAGCGTGCCTGATTGTCAGTTTCAGCTTGTTGATTTTCTCTCTCCGTAGTGTATATAGCCTCCAAAGTCTTTTGGGTTTCACGTGCTTGTTCTTCTAAGCAACGTTTAATTTCATCGGGATGCACCATAGTGACTATACCACTCGTACCCTCGAGTGTCTCAAAGGGTGTACCAAATGGATTTTTTAAACTATAAAGTGGGTTGTGCCGAATGTTAGCTATTTGTGTTTGATCAAATTTGAGGTTCTTATCAAAAAGTTGTTCGCGAGGAAGTTTGGGTGGTGTTTCCAATTGTTTGAAAATGAAAGGCGTGTGGCTATTTTTACCACCTTGATATCTAGTTGTGACCAGCATGTAAAGAGTTGTCTTTGTTTAGTAGGACAAGAAGAGCGAGCTAAATTTGAAGCTTTTACGATCAGGACTAGTCACTTGTCAAAACATGATTAGATGGTTTGTCAAACAGTGCTCAAGATCTTACAACACGGGTGACTTGAGCTGAGCGGATGAGTGAGAAGCTCAATAGTTGATAGCTAGAAAGATAATAGCTGAATTTTGACAAGTGATTTATCAAGACGTTTCAAGACTTACATTCGATAGACTAAACCCATCTTTTCAACTTAGGATGAATTCTTCACACACTGATACGTGACCAGGATCAAGGGTGACTAGCGTGACGCTCCTTAGACCAAACAAATCTGACGGCAAACTCTAATTTTGACCCAAAATGACTCTGGGTGATACTTTTTCAAAAGGAGGGCGACATAAGTTTAGCAAATAATGTCGTGCGACAAAATTTCAGCAACAGTGCGATACTTTTTGTTCAGGCGACAGATATTTATACCAAGTGCGACAAAATATTAGACACAGTGTGACATAATTTACTACTGACGTGCGACATAATTTTTGAAAAAAATGTCGCGCGATATTTCTCGTCAAAGCGTGCGACAGAGTGCCAGTTTTGTGTAAAAAAAGTCAATTTTTTGGTTTGGAGTTCGTTTCAATTTGTTAATCAGATAGTCATTTCAATTAGACAGCGTTTCGTCTTAGCTTGTATCAGTAAACAACAAGGTTTGCAAATAGTAAGTGTTGTAACATGTCTTCAAAACAATTGATCAAGGGTAAAAAAAACCTTGTCAATACGCACTTGGGATATCAGAACAGGCTTTCTAACAACTCTTTATTGGAATGTTTATGTTGCAAGAACGTTAACACTGGTCAAAACATCAAAAACAATAGCCAAGCAATCTACCTTAGAGTCACGGTTCATTACTCAACAACTTAGCCCACGCTTGATGCTCCTTCGCCTCACACCAAGTGGTTGCCCACAAGAGATATTGGCTTTGTCATGGAAGTTCCATAAGCACAACCAAGGAAACACATATGATGAGTGTAAATCTTGGGGTGATCTGGGTAGTCCACTAGGATCGATCCTTGCACCAAGAAGTTGAGCGGCTAAAAAGGGTAGTTACTAACTTAGAGTTTTTAGATCGGGCTTTCGTTCATAGTGTTCCTCTTGCTCCCAATTATGGGACACCTCACCTTGCGATGAGTAACCGATCTCGCGATCACAAGAGTTCCTTAAGCATCCTTGCTTAGTGATCTCCCTATGGTCGAAATCCCATAAGCGATCACACTAGGTGAAGACAAACACTATGTCTACCAAAGTTTTGTGTCCTTGGTAGCCTTGAGTTTATAGTGGGTTGGAAGAGCCAGGTAATCAGCTTGTCCCCACTTGGGTCATCCCTCTCAGGTTGTCCGAGAGCAAGCCCTCTAAAGGATCTTAACTATACAAAGTGGATCAACTTTCGGAAGTCAAGATTTCTGATTCACCGCAAGGGTGAAGAGCATACTCTCCTATTCCAATTGTTTTCTCCCAAACACGCCAGGAAGATTCAGTTACCCCTTGTTTTTGAAACCAAATGGCAAGTCAAGATTTTTGATTCACCATAAGGGTGAAGAGCATACTCTCCTATTACCAAAAGATTCCAATCACAAGTTTTATGTGCCTATAAAAGATGAACAATTTATTCAATGCCGCACATGGAAACAAAAAATAAAGCAAGTTTGGATTTTTATTCTTTGGGCAGCCCTGCAAACAACGTTAGTAGCCCTTGCGCATTTGAAGCTTTGACATGCGTTATTTTTGTATGCAAGGTTTTGATATTTTCTTCACAAAAAAAAGCAACCTGCAATCACAACTCGTTAGCCCATAAGTTAGCACAAAATAATCATAAAAACTGTGAATTAAACCTCTGTAAAACAGTTTAGAAATCTGTTTAAAGATGACAGCAAGCCAGCTACGAAGAAATTTGATCAAATTCCTCAAGGAACGAGCAAAAAAATGTCAGGCGATACTTTTTGCTAAACAAAAGTCGTGTGATACTTCGCAGTATAAGAGGGCGACAATTTTTGTCTAGGTGATAGTTTTTACATATCCGTGCGACATAATTCTGCACAGAGGGCGACAATATACAGGCTGCAAGTGTGACACTATTTCCAAAAAAGTGTTGCACGACAGTACTGTGAACTATCGCGCGATACTGGAAAAATGTCACCCAATACTGCGACTGAAAAAAAAAGAAAATAAAGAGCAGTACGGAAAACGTGAGCAAAAACAAGAAAAAGTAGGGTGAAATGTACAATCCTGCCGCACGGTGGGCACCAAAAATGTACACTAGAAATGTGTCACACTCTAAACCAGTCTATCCAAATGATTCCATGTGTTGGAATGCTTGGATGCCGGCTTAGAGCTCCCTATCCACAGAGTGCAAGGAGTTAGTATTTCAGCATGAAGGCTCTCAGCCAAGCCTTAGAAATGTACTTCTTGCTAGTAAACCATGCAACGAGAGGTTCTTTGAGACAAGAGCAAGAGTGCAAATATCTTCAAGGAATCCCTCAAGAATGCAATGCAAGTATGGAAACTAAGCTAAGATGATAATGCAAAATGCAGCTATACTAAGCATGTATGAGATTGCTACAAAACCAAATATTTAAACTATGTGAGATTATTGCAAGAAATCAAAGTTAAACTAAAATGCAACTATGCTAAGAATTCCATATGATCTTATGTTAATGTGATGGAATGAGAGAATGAGACAAGAAATGAGAAGTTCTCCACAAAGCTCCAAAGAAACCTATTAGAAAACCTGCAGCATAACAATATTCAAATGAGGATGGATCCTTTGAGGGGAAAGCTCTCTCCCTTTTAAAGATGTACAAACGGTGGAGATCAAGATGAAGATGGTGGATGATCAATGGTTGAATTAAAAAATAGGAGTGATCCATGTGCACACACAAGTCAACCAATAGAATATAAGTTGACTTGTCATATAAGACAAAAGTCTCACAAACCTTTTCTTTTAATTGTAAAATAGAAAAAGGACTTTATGTGTGCACTTTAAGTGGGTTAGAAGAATGGGGTCTTTTATTTAATTAAAAGGGGACATGTTCTTTTAATCAAATAATGAACTTAGGATAGCATAGTCAAACTATAGGTTATAATCAAATAAATTGATTATTAGCAATTTGTTCTAGGTAAATGATTAAATTAATTTAGCCAAAATGCTGAGAAGGGGGCTAATAGTCTAGATGACCATTTTTAAGTGATTACAATAATAGATCCAATAACACATTTGACACATTGAATTTATGTGGAAACTCAATTTTGGAAAAACCTCCAATAACATGCTACTCATCCTCACTCTTATGATGTGATGCCCTGTGAAAGGCCAACCTTGTTAAAGGTTACAATACACACTGTTAAATGTGACATGGTTAGAGGATCTCATCACCCTATTAGGAGTGAGCCTTGTTAGAGGACTTTAGATCATTCACTTGGAATGTCACCTGGTTGAAGGATTTACAAATGACTATTAGGTCAACCTTAATCCAAAGGATTTATACTAGACTGGTGCAATGATTAGAAAGTAATAATAAGGCTTGATCTAATAACAACTTACAACTCATTTTGTATATTAAAGATCTCTATTTCATTCCTCCATTTTGCTTGGCTTTCACACACTTCAAATTTGATGGCTTTGCTTGCCAATAATAGTCTCTTTTGTTTGGTCACTGAATGAAGCAATACCTTAGACTCCTTTTCTTCCTTAAGTTATTACACATGACAACTTTTTCTTCTAACTAGTCATCTCTATAAATAGAGAATCAAGATCCTTTGTCATTCAACATCTATCATCCATTTTAGGGTTATGTAGGATTAGGTAGGATTCAATGAATCTACCCCTTCTTTTCATTTTATTCCCTTCTAGAAAATTATCCTACAATCCTCTTTGAATTTACCTTAAAATGGTTCATCTTGAATTCTATGCCACCATCTCATCAAGCTTATCTTCCACACGGTTACAACAATTCAAGAAATCAAACTCGTCAGCTCAGATTCATCAAATTCATGATCTTTCTCATAATGCTATTACTTAAAATTAACTTGCTTTTGATGGTCGACATGAACTGTGTTGCTCAACATCCACTATCAAATCACTTGGCACAAACTAAAGTTTATTGGTGCTTGTCATCAACTAAACTTTACTCAACTGACATTGTATCACTCAACATACACTAAAATTTGAATTTTCTTGGCTCCAACTAAATTAATGCTTGACTTGCACTAACTTTTCTCAACACCTACTGTCCACTCAGTCAAGCTTTTCAGACTTAATTCTTGTTACTTGTTCTTCTAGACTTTGTCAGTGTATCCAACCTTTGCAACCTTAAGTAGCTAATCAATGTACTGTATTGTCACTGTCTTACCTAATCTTTGTATGCCTTTTTCATACTATAAATTAACCTTTTCTCTAGGTGATTTTTTTATCTCATTTGATCAAATAATCTTCATCAATCAAACAAATGATAATACTCAAATCATCTAAGCAGTTGTCTTACTAGAAAGTAGCAGGTTTCACATCAGTGACAAAACAAAGACTGAAACACATTCTCATACTTGTATCAATATGTTTTCAACAATCTCCCTCTTTGGCATTGATGACTGATCAAGACACAAACCACAAATAGAATGAATGTAATAGGGGAAAAGGGAAATATTATTATTAGTAAAATATGCTACTATATTCACTACATGTAAATAGACCCAAAGACATGTCCTATGGGCTTACAATGGTCATATCCTAGAGAAAAATTCTCCTCATAGTACCTTCTCTCAGACTCCACCAAGAATTGCCTTTACAATGCTAGAAATATTCTAAAATAAACCCCAATTAGGTTTAGGGTTAGGAATTCATTCTAGAATATGCCAGTTGGCATCCACCACAAAAAAATGAAGGTTCTATAAATCACATTAGAAGCTAGTGTAAAGTTAGCAGAATCCAAAAATGGTAGTCCAACTTTTGGGAGGCATAATTTTTGATTCGGGACTCCGATTAATGAACCGTTTACATTTCTTAAAAGCTCTCAAAACACTCTATAGCCTTATGGAGGAGCTTCGCTCATTGCTCATTTTTTGGGCTTGTACAAGGTCATTTAATGCCTCAAATTTGACTTAGAAGCACTCTTAGGAGGTCTCCAAGAAATTGAAAATTGCAGTAACTTTCAAATCGTAAAGCCTTTTGACCTGATTCTATTTTTGGAGTGTTTTAAATTACAAATATAATCATCCCTCCAACTTACACCCTCTAATTCATCATAATTATGGCTCAATTACAAAATAACCCATTTTTTGAATTGACATGTATCCCAAGGTGCTCAAAAACTTTAACCCAGGAAACCAATAGTAGAACTATGAGAGTTGGAATCTTTATTTGACCCAAACAGGTATCAAAAAATGAAAACACTAAGCATATCTTTGGATGATATAGGATTGCCCTTACTTCAATGGATGCTCCTACATCAAACACCCAAGGTAGATTGAAAAGTGACCTTGTCACTTTATAGTTGGTAGAGGAAAACCAAAATGGGCAACCTCCATTGTGGATATCCAAGATCAGTCTTCTATTGGTTGTCCTTTCCAGTTCACCAAGTATTCTTCATACTGCTTATTTTTGGTACTCTAGCCCACACGACTATCCAAAATGTCTTCAATCTCTTTCATCACCCAAGTAGGAATTGGACATGGCTCTAGCATCAACCTCTTATTTGCACCATCATCATGAAATTCTATTAAGTTTGCAATTTTGAAGAGAAATGTGAATCCCATCTGGAAACTCCACCTCATATGCATTTCCTGAGTCATGTTTCTTCAAAATTTTGCAGGAACCAAATTTCTTCATCTTCAACTTGTTGTAGGTACCCACTACAAAGTGTTCCTTCCTCGAGTATACCATAAGAAAATCCCTTACTTTGAACTCCTTATGTCTCCTCTTTTGATCTTCCCTAGCCTTATACAATTGGTTCATCTTGGTAATATGTTCATGTACCTCCTCATGCAAAATCTTGATATGTTCAACAAATTCTTCTACCTCAACACTTGTCCTCTCCCCTTGCTCCATCTTTCTCAGCTCTCATGTAGTCCTTGGACTATTCCCATACACAATTTGGAATGCTGATCTACCAATACTTTTGTTTACAAAATTATTGTAAGAAAATTTTGCTTGTGGTAGAATTAAATACCATCCCTTGGGCTTATCTCCCACTAAACATGTCAAAAAATTTCCCAAACTTCTATTCACCACTTTTGTTTGTCAGTCAGTCTATGGATGATGTCTAGAATTAAACTTCAATTCCATCCTCAACTTCTTCCACAAAGTCCTCCAGAAATACCCCACAAATTTAGTATCTTTGTCAAACACAATACTCTTTGGGAGACCATGTAGTCTCACCACTTCTCTAAAAAACAAATCTACAATATGCACTGCATCATGAGTCTTGTGGCATGGAATGAAATGTGCCATCTTGGAGAACCTATCAACCACCATAAATACTAAGTCATTACCCCTTTGTGTCCTCGACAATCAAAGAACAAAATCCATACTTATGTCCTCCCAAGGCTTCAATGAAACAAGCAATGGCTAATAAAGTCTAGTATTATGACTAAATCCTTTGGATGCTTGACATACTTGACAACTTTGCACAAACTTCTTCACATCCTATGACATTTGAGGCCAAAAATAATGTTCTCTAATAATGTCAATAGTCTTATCCTGACCAAAGTGTCCTGCCATCCCTCCACTGTGTTTCTCCTTGATCAAGTTCTCCCTCATAGAACTCCTTTAAATATATAATTGATTGCACTTGAACAAAATACCATCTTGAATCAAATAATCTAGCGAATTGGTCCTATATAGAGTAACAAGTTCTTCACAAGCCTTCCATGCTTTAGCAAAATTAGGATCCTTAGGGTACAAATGGTTGAGTTCATCAAACCCAACCACTTTAACCTGCATGACTGTCAATAAAAACTGTCTCCTACTCAATACACCCACTACCTTATTAGACCTTTCACTTCTATGTTTCAACACAAATATATAGCTTTGCATGAACTCTACCCATTTCAAATGTCTCTGATTCAATTTACCTTGGCTTTTTAGGTACCACAATGCCTGGTGATCAGTATACAAGAAAAATTCTTTTGGCAATGAATAATGCCTCCATTTCTTTAAGGCTTGAACTATTGCATAGAACTCATGATCTTAAACATAATACTTCTTTGCATCATTCAATTTTTCACTAAAATAGGCAATAGGCTTACCTTGTTGGCTCAATATAGTCCCAATAGCATAGCCACTAGCATTGCAATCCACCTAGAATACTTTATTGAAATCAGTAAGTGCCAACATAGGTTTCTTTGTCACCTTCTTCTTCAATAATTCAAAACTCCTTGAAGCTCCTATAGTCCACTTGAACTCTTTTCTATCCCCCCTTATTGTTTCAGTTAGGGGTGCACATATGCCACTAAAATTTCTAATGAACCTCCTATAAAAACTAACCAGACAATGGAATGACCTCACCTTAGTAGTAGACCTTGAAGAAGGCCATTCAAGGATGGCCTTTACCTTCTTTGGATCCATTTTGAGACCCTCAACTGATACAACAAACCCCAAATAGACTAACTAGTTTTTGATGAAGCTACACTTCTTCAAATTAATCAACAATTTCTCTTCCCTCAACCTTTCAAGGATACTATGAATGTGCAATAAATGCTCATCCAAAGACTTGTTAGAAATTAAAATATCATCCAGATAGACAATAACAAATTTTCTCAAGAATTTCTTTAGTACCTCATTCATTGGCCGCATGAAGGTACTTGGTATGTTGGTTAGTCCAAAGGCATGACTAACCACTCATATAGACCCTCATTGGTCTTGAGTGCAGTCTTCCACTCATCTCCCTCTCATATCCATATTTGGTGATAGCCACTCTTGAGATCTATCTTTGTGAAGTACTGAGCTCCATTCAAATAGTCCATAAGATCATCCATTCTTGACAAAGGGAACCAATACCTAATGGTTATTCTATTTATAGCCTGAGAGTCTATACACATTCTCCACTCTTCATCCTTCTTTGGTGCCAGCATTGCAAGTACATGGACTTAGGCTCTCCCAAATCAAGCCTTTCCTTAATAACTCTTGAACTTGTTTGTTTAGCTCCAATAGGAGTCATCCTATGAGCAACCTTGTTAGGAAAATTAGCTATAGGGATTAAATCTATTTGATGATTGATTTTCCTTACTGGTGGCAACCCTTTTGGAACATTATAAGAGATGACATCTCCATACTCACTTAATAGGCCTGAAACTTCAAGTGGAATTTCACTAATTCCTTCCTTGTCTTTTCTAGGAATCAAAGCATAACACATACATTGATGTTTCATGCCATCCAAAAAATTTCTTCCATTAACAAGACATACCATAGCACTACTGCATACCTTTTCACCTTCCTTTATCAAGGGCTTTCATTTGTGGCAAACTCCATCCTTTGTTAGAGAGTATGTATTTGCATGACCATGATGTACAACATGCCTATCAAACTACCACAACCTTCCCAATAATAAATGGTAGATATCCATTGGAATGATGTCACATAGAACCTCATCATTATAACTCCCAATCTTGAACTTCACCAGACATTATTTACTAACCAAAACTTTATGATCATCCTTCACCCAAGAAATTTGATAGGGTTGGGGGTGTTTCTCCCTATTGAGCTTTAGCTTTGAAACCATCTCTTCTAACACCAAATGGTCAATGCTTCCACCATCAACAATCACATCACAACATTTACCCTCGCACTTGCATCTGGTATGAAACAAACTCATCCTTTGTCTAGGTTTAGTCTCACCACTTAGTAAGATGCTTTCATTTACTATAAACTCTCCTCTTTCTACACTCTCTAAATGTGATGACTCTGTATCCTCATCCACATGAGCAACCCTTGCTTGTCCATCAGCTCTCTAATCTATCCTTCCTTGGTGTTGAGGGCATTCAAAGGCATAATGACCTTCTTCTTTGCAATGAAAACAAACAACACAAAAGCCTCCTCTTCTAGAAACTTGTCCACATGCTCTACCTCTTCCTCTCTGGTCTCCAAAGTTTTGATCATAGGAGTAGTTGAAACCCTCGTTCCTCTAGTTTTGGCTAGTAGCCACATCTTCATTTTTCCTCTAGTTCTCATTTTTGCCTCCAAATGACTTTCCACCGCCCCTTCCTCCTTGACCATGCCCTCTTTGCCTTCCATCAAACCTTTTTTTTAGCTTCTCCTCAACTCATTAGATAAACTGGTATGCCTCTTCAATGCTAGTCATTCTAACCAGACTTAACTCCTCTTGAAAGCTAGCTCTTAAACCACTAAGGTAACATGTAACCTTCTCCTTGTTTGCTTCTACATGCCTTGCCTTGATAAGAACTTGGTAAATTCCTCTGTATATTCCTTGAAATATTTTCCTTCTTGCTTGAAACCTTGCATTTGTTGAACAAATCAAGCTCATAGTCAACATGAATGAACTACTTTTTTAGTTTGTCCACCATGCGATCCCATCTTGTGATTTTCTCCTTTCCTCTTCTATTTCTTTCCAGCTAAACATCTTGCCACCAGATTTTGGCATGGCCTTTTATTTTGGCCTTCACAAACTTAACCTTATCTGGGTCCTTGATATCATCATATTCAAAATATTCCTCTAGTTCATTGATCCAGTCAATCAACTCATCAGGGTTTAGACTTCCCAAAAACATACCCATGTCTATTTTAGGTCTTTTTCCAAACTTAGCAATGGTCCTAAGAAGCCTATCCCATGCCTAGTTTAGGACTTCTCCATTTGCTTCCCCTTCTGGCTCAATATTTCCTTCTTCATTTTCTTCCTTGCTTTCATTGCCTGCAACAACATTCATCCCTCTACGGATCTCCTCCTACAATGCTTGGACTTGTCTCTAGAGGGCTCTAACTTCAAGAGTAAGAACTATAGCACTTCCACCACACTCCCTTCATGGAGGCATCTTCTTGTCTCAAACCCACAACCACACAGTTCTAGTGCAAACTGCATGACAGTCGGTGCTTTGTCTACACAATCAAGAAAACTAAGCTCTGATACCACTTGATCAAGACACAAACCATAACTAGAATTAATGCAATAGGGGAAAAGAGAAATATTATTATCAGTAAAATATGCTACTACATTCAATACATGTAAATAGACCAAAATACATGCCCTATGGGCTTACAATGGTCAGATCCTAGAGAAAAATCCTCCTCACAGTATCTTCTCTCAAACTCCACCAAGAACTGCAATTACAATGTCAGTAATGTTCTTAAATAAACCCCAATTAGGTTTAGGATTAGGAATACATTCTAGAATATTCCATTTGGCATCTACTGCTGAAAAAAGGGTTCTAGAAATTATGTTAGAAGTCGGTGTAAAGTTAGAAGAATCCAATAATGGTAGTCCAACTTTCGAGAGATATAGTTTTTGATCTGGGACTTTGATTGACAACTATTTACATTTGCAAAAAGCTCTCCAAGTGCTCTATAGCTCTGTGGAGGAGTATATCTTGTCCCCCATTTTTTGGGCCCGTACAAGGTCATTTAATGCCTTAAATTTGACTCAGAAGCACTCTTAGGAGGTCTAGAGGCAACTTAAAACTACAATAACTTTCAAACCGTAAAGCCTTTTGACCTAATTCTTTTTCTGGCATGTTTTAAATTACAAATATAATCATCCCTTCAAATTACACCCTCAAATTCATCATAATTATGACTTAATTACAAAATAACCCATTTTCTACATTGACACATATCCCAAGGTGCTCAAAAACTCTAACCTAGAAAATCAATAGTGGAACTATGAGAGTTGGAATATTTATTTGTCCCAAATGGGTATCTAGAAATGAAAACACTTTAAACAAAAACTAACACTAAAAATATTTTTGCATGATACAAGATTGCCCTTACACCACTGGATGCTCCTGCATTAGATACCCAGGGTAGATTGAAAAGTCACCTTGTCACTTTATAGCTAGTAGAGGAAAACCCAAATGTGCAACCTTCATTGTGGATATCCAAGTTGAGTCTTCTATTGGTTGTCCTTTTCACTTCACCAGTTATTCTTCATACTACTTGTTTCTAGTACTCCAACCCACACAACTATCCAGAATGTCTTCAATCTCTTCTGTCACTGAAGTAGGAATTAGACATGGCTCCAGTATCAACCTCGCATCTGCACCATCATCATGATATTATATTAAGTCAACAATATTGAAGATAGGAGAAATGTGAATCCCATCTAGCAACTTCACCTCATATGAATTTCCTGAGCCATGTTTTTTCAAAATTTTGTAGGAACCAAATTTCTTCATCTTTAACTTGTTATAGGCACCCACTGGAAAGTGTTCCTTCCTCAAGTATACCATAACTAGATCCCCTACTTGGAACTCCTTATGTCTCCTGTTTTGATCTACCCTAGCCTTATACTATTGCTTTATCTTGGTAATATGTGTATGTACCTCCTCACGTAGATTCTTGACATGTTCAAAAAATTCTTCTACCTCAACACTTGTCCTCTCCCCTTGCTCCATCTTTCTCAGCTCTCGTGTAGTCCTTGGACTATTCCCATACACAATTTGGAATGGTGATCTACTAGTACTCCTATTTATAGAATTATTGTAAGCAAATTCTACTTGTGGTAGAATTAAATTGCATTCCTTGGGTTTATCTCCCACTAAACACCTCAACAAATTGCCCAAAATTCTATTCACCACTTTTATTTGTCTGTCAATTTGTAGATGATGTGTAGAACTAAACTTCAATTCCATCCTCAAGTTCTTCCACAAAGTCCTCCAGAAATACCCACAAATTTAGTATCTCTATCAGAAACAATACTCTTTGGGAGACCATGTAGTCTCACCACTTCTTTGAAAAAAAAATCTACAATATGCACTGCATCATGAGTCTTGTGGCATGGAATGAAATGTGCTATCTTGAAGAACCTATCAACCACCACAAATACTAAGTCATTACCCCTTTGTGTCCTTGAAAATCCAAGAACAAAATCCATACTTATGTCCTCCCAAGGCTTCGATGGAATAGGAAATGGCTGATAAAGTCCAATATTGTGACTAAATTCTTTGGCTACTTGACATACTTGACAAATCTACACAAACTTCTACACATCCTATGATAATTGAGGCCAAAAATAATGTTCTCTAATAATGGCAATAGTCTTATCTCAACCAAAGTGTCCTACCATTCCTCTACAATGTTTCTCCTTGAATAAGTTCTCCCTTAGAGAACTCCTTGGAATACATAATTGACTGCCCTTGAATAACATAAAATCTTGAATCAAATAATTTGGCCGCCTAGTCTTGTATAGAGTAACAAATTCTTTACAAGCCTTTCACGCTTCAACAAACTCAGGATCCTTAGGGTACAAATTCTTGAGTTCATCAAACCCAACCACTTCAACCTACATGACTATCAATAACAATTGTCTCCTACTCAATGCATTTTCTACCCTATTAGACCTTCCACTTCTATGTTTCAACACAAATATATAGCTTTGCATGAACTCTACCCATTTCAAATGTCTCTGATTCAATTTACCTTGGCTATTTAGGTACTACAATGCTTGGTGATTAGTAGACAAGAAAAATTCTTTTGAAAATAAATAATGCCTCCATTTCTTTAAGGCTTGAACTATTGCATAGAATTCTTGATCATAAATAGAATACTTCTTCTTTACATCATTATATTTTTCACTAAAATAGACAATAGGCTTATCTTCTTGGCTCAATATAGACCCAATAGCACTACCACTAGCATCACAATCCACCTAAAACACTTTATTCAAATCAGGAAGTGCCAACATAGGTTGCTCTATCACCTTCTTCTTCAATAATTCAAAACTCCTTGTAGCTCCTATAGTTCACTTTAACTCTCTTCTATCCCCCCTCATTGTTTTAGTTAGGGGTGCACATATGCCACTGAAATTTCTAATGAACCTCATATAAAAACTAGCCAGACCATAGAATGACCTCACCTCAGTAGCAGACCTTAAGAGTAGACCATTCTAGGATGGCCTTTACCTTCTTTGGATCCATTTTGAGACCCTTAACTAATACAACAAACCCCAAATAGACTAACTCCTTTTTGATGAAGCTACACTTCTTTAAATGAATCAACAATTTCTCTTCCCTCAACCTTTCAAGGACACTATGAATGTGCAATAAATGTTCATCCAAAGACTTTTTAAAAACTAAAATATCATCCAGATAGACAATAACAAATTTTCCCAAGAATTTCTTTAGTACCTCATTCATAAGCCATATAAAGGTACTTAGCATGCTAGTCAGTCCAAAGGGCATGACTAACCACTCATATAGACCCTCCTTGGTCTTGAATACAGTCTTCTACTCATCTCTCTCTTGTATCCATACCTGGTGATAGCCACTCTTGAGATCTATCTTTGTGAAGTACTGAGCTCCACCCAAACAATCCATAAGATCATCCATTCTTGACAAAGGGAATTGATACTTGATGGTTATTTTATTTATAGCCTAAGAGTCTGTACACATTCTCCACTCTCCATCCTTCTTTGGTGCCAACACTATAGGTACTGTACATGGACTCAGGCTCTATCAAATCAAATCTTTCCTAAACAACTCTTGAACTTGTCTATTTAGCTCCTCAGTTTTAGTAGGAGTTATCCTATGAGAAACCTTGTTAGGCAAACTAGCTCTAGGGATTAAATCTATTTGATGACTAATTTGTGTTACTGGTGGCAACCCTTTTCTAACATTGTCAGAGATTGCATCTCCATACTCACTTAATAGGCCACAAAATTTAAGTGGAATTTCACTACTTCCTTCCTTATCTTTTTTAGGAATTAAAGCATAACACATACATTGATATTTCATGCCATCCAAAAATTTTCTTCCATCAACAAGACATACCCTAGTACTACTACATACCTTCTCACCTTCCTTTATTAAGGGCATCCGTTTGTGGAAAACTCCATCCTTTGTCAGAGAGTATGGATATGAATGACCATCATGTACAACATGCCTATCAAATTGCCACAACCTTCCCAAAAATAAATGGCAGACATCCATTGGAATGATGTCACAGAGAACCTCATCATGGTAACTCCCAATCTTGAACTTCACCAGACATTGTGCACTAACGAGAACATTATGATCATCCTTCACCCAAGAAATCCGATAGGGTTGGGGGGTGTTTCTCCCTCTTGAGCTTTATCTTTGAAACCATCTCTTCTGATAGCAAGTTATCAGTGCTTCCACCATCAACAATCACATCACAATATTTACTCTCACACTTGCACTTGGTACAAAACAAACTCCTCCTTTGTCTAGGTTCAGTCTCACCACTTAGTAAGACCCTTTCATTTACTAGAACCTCTCCTCTTTCTACATCCTCTAAATGTGATGACTATGCATCTTCATCCACATGAGCAACCCTTGCTTGTCCATCAGCTCTCCTATCTATCCTTCCTTGGCATTGAGGGCATTCAAAGGCACAATGACCTTCTTCATTATAATGAAAATAGGTATCATGAAAGCCTCCTCTTCTGGAGCCTTTTCCATGTCCTCTACCTCTTCCTCTCTAGTCTCCAAAGTTTTGATCATGGGAGCAGTTGAAACCTTCATTCCTCTGGTTTCGACTAGTACCTACATATTCATTTTTCCTTTGGTTCTCATTTTGGCCTCCAAATGACTTGTCACTACCCCTTTCTCCTTGACCATGCCCTCTTTTCCTTCCATCAAACCTTTTGTTTAGCTTCTCCTCAACTCATACAGAAAATTTGTATGCCTCTGCAATGCTAGTCATTCTAACTAGACTTAACTCCTTTTGAATGCTAGGTCTTAACCCACTAAGGTAATGGGTAACCTTATATTTATTTGCTTCTACATGCCCTACCTTGATAAGAACTTGGTAAAATTCCTTTGTATATTCCTAGATAGATTTTCCTACTTTCTTTAACCTTTGCATTTTCTTGAACAAATCAGGCTCGTAATCAATAAGAATGAACTGCTTCTTTAGTTTGTCCACCATGCAATCCCATCTTGCGATTTTCTCCTTTCCTCTTCTATTTATTTCTAGCTAAACCTCTTGCCACCAGATTTTTGCATGGTTTTTGCAAACTTAACCCTATCTAGGTCCCCAATATCCTCATACTCAAAATATTCCTGTAGTTGATTGATCCAGTTGATCAACTCATCTGGGTTTATACTTCCCAAAAAATACCCACATCAATTTTAGGTCTTTTTCCAAACTTAGCAATGGCCCTAAAAGCCTCTCCTCTACTTGGTTTAGGACTTCTCCATCTCCTTCACCTTCTGGCCCAATATTTCCTTCTTCTTTATTTTCTTCCTCACTTTCATCACCTGCCACAATATTCATCCCTCTACAAATCTCCTCCTAAAATTCTTGGACTTGTTTCTAGAGGGCTCTAACCTCAGAAGTGATGACTCCAACCCTTCCACCATGTTTCATTCATGGAGGAATCTTATTTTCTTAAACCCACAACCACACAGTCCTAGTGCAAACTACCTCACAGTCGATGCTCTATCTACACACTCAAGAAAAGTAGGCTCTGATACCACTTGATCAAGACAAAAACCACAACTAAAATGAATGCAATAGGGGAAAGGGAAATATTATTATCATCAAAATATGCTACTACATTTAGTACATGTAAATAGACCCAAAGACATGCCCTATGGGCTTACAATGGTCAAATCCTAGAGAAAAATTCCCCTCACAGTACCTTCTCTTAAACTCCACCAAGAATTTCCTTTACAATGCCATAAATGTTCTTAAATAAACCCCAACTAGGTTTAGGGTTAGGAATACATTCTAGAATGTGCCATTTGGCATCCACTACCAAAACAGAAGGCTCTAGAAATCACGTTAGAAGCTGGTGTAAAGTTAGAAGAATCCAAAAATGGTAGTCCAACTTTCGAGAGGCATAATTTTTGATCTAAGACTCCGATTGACGAACCATTTACATTTCTAAAAATCTCTTGAAGCACTCTATAACCTAGATGAGCTTTGTTGGTTTCCATTATTTGAGCCTATACAACATTATTTAATGCCTCAAATCTGACTTGGAAGCACTCTTAGGAGGTCTTTAGGCAACTTAAAATTACAATAACTTTCAAACTGTAAAGCCTTTTGACCTGATTCTTTTTCAAGGGTGTTTTAAATTACAAATATAATCATCCCTCCAACTTACACCCTCTAATTCATCATAATTATGGCTCAATTTCAAAATAATCCATTTTCTACATTGATACGTATCCCAAGGTGCTCAAAAACTCTAACCCATAAAACCAATAGTGAAACTATGAGAGTTGGAATCTTTATTTGACCCAAATGAGTATCTAGAAATGAAAAATTTTTAAATAGAAATTAACACTAAGCATATTTTTGAGTGATACAAGATTTCCCTTACACCACTGGATGCTCCTACATCAATGACAAAGCAACTCAACCAATATAACCAACAATAATACCAAAAAGAAAATAATTCCTTGTATTGAAATCTATCCCTCTATTAGAAACTTTTATCTTCTATATAGGTTACAGAATTCTATTATGAGAAACAGATAATCAACTCATCCTTATGTCTCCCTCTTGATTACTTCTTATATCTCCCTCAACACTATCTCCCTCTTACAAGGTAGATGTAATCAATTCTTTCTCTATAGTAACCTATAGGTACACTATCTCCCTCTGAGTAGATATTCTATAATATTTATTATAATATAATCTCCCTCTTTGACAACAATGCCAAAAACTTGTCATCTGAATATGTAGATAAGAACAATTTCAATTTCTCCCTCTATCACCTAGCTTGTGACCAATTTGTAGCTCCAAATCTTTGAGTACATTAGATAGCTCCTAAAGTAAGATCCATTACATCAATGTGTAACATATGCCAATCATCTCCTTTTATGCAGGAAACTTCTCATATTTCTTAGATAGCCTTGGATAGGGGTATCACCGTAGTTTAGCTCTTAGATACTCATGAGCATCCTTATGTACTTCGTATATTTTCTCTTTTTTATTAACATATTCCATCTTCACCTCTTTATCTTGAACTAATTCTCTCAAGTAATGATGCTTGATTGCAAAGTGCTTATTATTTCTATGCATCACAAGATTCTTTGATATATTTATAACACTTGTATTATCACAATAAAGTATCACAGGTTCACTTATTTCCTCCTTCATACCTTTGAGTAGTTATTTGATCCATACAATGTTTGTACAATTTACTATAGTAGCAACATATTTAGATTTAGTAGTAGATTGAGATATGCAATTTTGTTTCTTGCTAGTCCATGTAACTAGTCTTTTTTCCAAAAAAAATATCCTCCACTCGTGTTCTTTCTATCATCAATATTTCAACCTAATCAACATCAATGTAGGCTCTCAACTCAAATTTTTGATTTTTCTTGTAGTATAGACCATAGTCTTCTATTCCTTTAAGATATCTCATTATTCTCTTAATAGCCATCAAATGAATTTCTCTAGGATTATTAGAGAATCTTGCAACTATCCTAACAAATAATTCAATATTAGATCTACTATGTACTATGTATTGTAATTTTCCAATCATAGACCTGTACACTATTTGATTCACCTCAGTTGAATCACCATTCTTTGATAATTTATTTAATGTCACCATAGGTGAGCTTACTAGCTTCAAATCTTCCAATCCAATTTTTTTTTAGTATTTCCTTAATATATTCTGACTAAGTGATGCATATACCATATTTCATCTGATGTACTTGCAAACCAACAAAGAACTTGATCTCTCCAAACATAAATATCTTAGATTCTTTCTTCATTTCATTTTCAAAAGTTTTACATAAAGTATCTTGACCTCCAAATATGATATCATCAACAAAAAATTTAGATAGTAAAATACCTTTTCCTTTCTCTATCTTCAAGTACAAATTGTTGTTATCATCAGTCCTCTCGAATCCAATCTTCACAAGATAATTGTTAAGCCTTTCATACCATGCTCTTGGTGCTTGCTTCAAACCATATAAAGCTTTGTATAGTCTAAATACCATTTTTTTGTTGTTAGTATCAAAAAATCCTTCTGGTTGTTCTATAGAAACCTCTTCTTCCATTATGCCATTCAAAAATGTAGATTTAACATCCATTTGATAAACTTTGAAACCTTTGTATGGAGAGTAAGCAAGGAAAGTTCTTACTCCTTCCAATCTTGCAACATGAGCGGATGTTTCTCCATAGTCTATCCCTTCTTCCTATACATACCCCTTGAAAACTAATATTGCTTTCTTCCTTTTGACTTCACCATTTTCATCTAACTTGTTTCTATACACCCACTTGGTGCCTATCACATTTTTTTCTTCTAGTCTAGGAACTAGAGTCCATGTCTTATTTTTCTCAATCTATTCAATCTCTTCTTTGATGGTTTTACTCTAGTCCACATCTTCTAAGGCATCTTTCACTATTTTAGGTTCATGCATCCTAAGAAAACATGTATCTTTTCTCAACTTGTTTCTTGTCATTGGTCATGCATCTTTATCTCCAACGATTTGTGTAGCAAGGTGATGTCTTTTGACATACTTTGACAATCTTGATTCTACTCTATTTTCCTCATTTGGTCTCTCTAATTATGAATCACTATGTACTTTTCTATCACATAGTTAAACATCTCTTTCATGTAGACTAATCTTAGAATCAAAATGTGCATCAACTTCATTCTGTAACTCAAAACTTGATTGTAGCTCAGTTCCTGAATGCAACTTGACATTCATAGTATGTGACTCAGAGTCACTGAAACTTGATGTTGATTTACAACTTTATTTACAACATCTTCATTATTAGACATACCTTCATAAAAGTATATAAATTATTTGTATTCCTCTAGTTCCTTCATAGGTTCAATCTCATGTACTTTTGTATATTCATCAAATTTCACATTTGCACTTTTCACAACTTTTTTAGCATTAGTATTTAAACACTTATAAGCTTTACTTCTTATGGAATACCCAAGAAATATACCTTATTCACTTTTTTATTCTAGTTTACCATTCCTAAAATCCTGGAGAATATAATACTTGCTTCTACATACCTTAAAATTATTTACATTGGGTGAGTATTCATACCATAGTTCAAAAGGTGTTGAATGAGTACCTTTCTTGACTTGCACATGGTTCAAGGTATAGACAACTATACTTACAACCTCTCTCTAGTATTTCAAAAAAAAAGTCTTCTCCATCATGAGTGTGCTAGCACAGTTCATTATAGATCTATTCCTCCTTTCAACAATTCCATTTTGTGGAGGGGTTCTAGGTGCAGATGTTTTTCTTTTGATTCCTTTGTCATTGCAAAACATCTCAAACTCATTTGATGTAAATTATCCTCCTCTCTTAGATCTCAGACATTTCAAACTTTTATCTGTTTCCTTCTCAACTCTTGCTAAGTACCACTTAAATATTTGAAAAGCATTAGATTTCTATTTTAGAAAAATAACTGTCATCATCCTAGAATAGTCATCAAAAAATAGCATAATGTACTTATCACCTTTGTAGCTTTGCACATCAATTGGTCCACACAAGTCAGTATGAACAATCTCCAAAATTCTTTTAGAGGTATGAGTCTCACTTTTAAAACTTTACTTAGTCATCTTGCTTAATTGACACTGTTTGCAAATTATATTGTTAGGTTTCTTCAACTTAGGAAAACCTCTTACTCTTCTCATGTTACTAATACTAACCAAGTTATCAAAATTAACATGACATAACCTCTTGTGCCATAGCCACGCATCATCAAATTATATAACTAGACAAGTAGCATCATCCATATCAAAATAGAATAAATTACTTCTAGTTTGATCACCTTTTCCCATTAGTTTTCCATCAATATCATATATCTTAGAAATCTTGTTCTCAAACAACTTGAACTATTTAGTTGTGACACACTCAACAAATTATAGTTAAGTCCTTCAAAATAATAAGCATTGTCACATAAAATATTTTCTATGAGTTTGATAGAACCTTTTTCTTTTATCAAATAAGGTGCATCATTACCAAACCTTACACTATTTCCATCATAATAATTCAAGGTAATGAACTTACTTTTATCTCTAGTCATATGACGTGAACACCCATTGTCAATGATCCATCTGTCATTCTTGTTCACATAAGACACTAGTATAGTTGCCTCATCTTCATCAGATTTATCCTTCATTGTAACATACACCACTTCATCATCATGATCATCAAATCCATCTTTAGTTTCCTCTTCAGTAATGTGACAAGACTTCTTTCCTTTGTCTTTGTAATCTTTGATGTCCTCATCTCTTCTACTTTTGAACTTGTCTCCACCTCTATAGTTCTTTTTCTCTAGACATCTAGCAATAATATGATCAACCTCATTGCAATTAAAAAAAAGGTAGGTAACTTACCTTTGAATTTTCTTTCACCTCTATAAAATCTCCTTATTAGTAATGCTTTAAGTTGTTCTACATCCTCGTCATCTGTATCACTATGACTGAAAACATATTTTACTTTTTTTTTCTTCTTCTTCTCATTAGGTTCCTTGAATGATAGCTTAGCTTTGAAAGAAGATTCAACATTGTTTGATTTGAAGTTATCAAAATTAGATAGTTCAAAAGTAGTAAGCCTACCTACCAAACCTTCAAGAGTTAGATTAAAACTTGGTGTACATCTTAGTCCTTGTACTGCAAAAACTCTAATAGCATAGATGGGTAGCAGTGTTTTCAAAACTTTTCTTAGTATAGTCTCATCATCTATCTTACTAGTAGCTTCTCTTATGGCATTAACAACATCTTTTAGCCTAGAGCAATATTGAGAAACCTTCTCACCTTCTTGCATTCTCATATCATCAAACTTACCTCTAAGACTTTCAAATTTGTCTCTTAAATGGTGTGAAGAGCATCCCAGATTTTATTTGTACTATCACAACCCTTGATATCATCAAAATCAACATAACTTAGGGTAGAGGCAATCTCTAATATTTCTTGGTTGTGTTCTTTCTTCTTTTCAGATCTTCAATAGTTAGGGCTCCAACAGGATCAACATGCTCAGTGATGATGGTAGATTGTGCACAATCTCCAAGACCTCCTAGGTGTAGCTTCATTAAAATTTTCTATGCAGGATAGTTATCTCTATTAAGCTTGGGTATCTCTCTTTTTGACATCTTGATCTTTTTGCTTCTAGTACCTTCAAACTAGTCCTCTTAAGCAGATGGCTTTGATACTAATTGTTGGAATTCTTTAGAATAACAAAGAGTGGGGTGAATCAATTATCCAAAGTCTAGATGTACAAAATAAAACTTTTCACAACTTAGTGAACCCATATTCATAAAATATATTCATCATGCATGCATTACATCATACAATCACTTAAGCTTGTATGTTACCATCAAATCAACTTTGCAAAAATGTAAGCATGAAACATAACATATTTAATAACACATTTGACACATTGATTTTATGTGAAAACCCAATTTGGGAAAAACCACCAGTAACATGCTACTCATTCTCACTCTTCTAAACTGATGCCCTATAAAAGGCCAACCTTATTAAAGGTAATACACACTATTAAATGTAACCTGGTTAGAGGATTTCAATCACCCTATTAGGAGTGAGCCTTATTAGAGGTCTTTAAATCATTCACTTGGAATGTCACTTGGTTAAAGGATTTACAAATAACTATTAGGTTAACCTTAATCCAAAGGATTTACCCTAGACTAGTACAATGATTAGAAAGTAATAGTAAGGCTTGATCTAATAACAACTTACAACTAACTTTTCATATTACAGATCTCTATTTTAGTCCTCTATTCTACTTAGCTTTTACACACTTCAACTTTGATAGCTTGTTCCCCCTTGAAGCATCCATACCCTTAAGCCTTCTTGCTTTTCTTTCCAATAGAAGTCTCTTTTGTTTGGTCACTGAATGAAGCAATAACTT
This sequence comes from Cupressus sempervirens, assembly GCA_028749045.1. Taxonomy (NCBI): domain Eukaryota; kingdom Viridiplantae; phylum Streptophyta; class Pinopsida; order Cupressales; family Cupressaceae; genus Cupressus; species Cupressus sempervirens. The sequence continues at coordinate 478,027,560 of CM053786.1, forward strand.
AGACTCCTTGTCTTCCTTAGGTTCTCACACATGAAAGCCTTTGCTTCTAATCAATCATCTCTATAAATAGAAAATTAAGATCTTTTCTCGTTCAACCTCTATCATCTATTTTAGGGTTAGGTAGGATTCAATGAATCTACCCCTTCTTTTTATTTTATTCCCTTCTAGAAACTTCTCCTTAAATACTCTTTGAATTTGCCTCAAAATGGTTCATTTTGAATTTTGTGCCACCAACTCAACAATCTTATATTGCGCATAGTTCACATAATTCAAGAAATCAAACTTGTCAGCTCAGATTTACCAAATTCACGATCTTTCTCATAATGTTGTCACTTGGTATTAACTTTCTTCTAATGCTTGGCACAAACTATGTTTCTTGACATTCACTATCAAATTACTTAGTATGAACTACAATTTACTGATGCTCGACATCAATTTAACTTACTTGGCTGATATTGTATCACTTGACATACACTAAAATTTGACTTTACTTGGCTCCAACTAAATTTATGCTCAGCTTGCACTAACTTTTCTCAACACTAAGTTTGGTTATTATGTATCTAAATGTCCTAAAAGAGAGAAAATGTAAGGAAAAGTTCAATCATAGGAGACCTAAGAATTTCTTGTATGTTAATGAAGAAGAAGAATCTAATGAAAAAGGTCAGAGTAAAAGTGATGACGAGCTAGAATTTGTAGCTATTAAGGAAGATGATCTTGATAGATAAATTAGAGAACAAAAGGCTATAGTTTCCCAAGTTGAAAATAAATTTATTTGGATAATAAATAGTGGTTGTTCACATGAAATGATTGGCGATATGAATAAGTTTGTTAAATTCAGAAACTATGATGGAGGTATTGTTAGAGTTGTTAATAATGCAACCTTTCATATCACAGGGATTGGATCCATTAATTTAGATGGAAGAACTCACACTAATGATATTTCTTTTGTTGATGGATTAAAGAAAAAATTGTTGAGTGTTGGACAGTTGGTGGGCAAAGGGTATCAATTGTAATTGACAAAAAAGACTTGCACTATCAAGGATAAGGATGGTAAGATGATTGGAATTGGAACTAGGTCTAGAGATTATGTATTTTAGTTGAATAGCACTAAAATGACTTGTTTGGTTGCTAAAGTAGATAACAATTGGTTATGGCATAGGAGATTTTGTCATATAAACTTTGATAATATTGTAAAGGTTAGTAGCACATTTGTAGTTGGAGATTTGCCTAAGATAATAAAGCCTACTAATGTTGTTTGCAAAGAATGAATTTTGGCTAAGTAGAAGAAGGTATCTTTTCTAGCAAGAAGTTCACAACCACAAAGAAGCTGGAGATTGTTCACATAGATATGAGTGGTCCCTTTAGAACAAGAGGATTCTATGATGAAAGATATTTCATGATTTTTGTTGATGATTTCACTAGAATGATGTGGGTAGCATTTCTTAAAAATAAGTTTGAAGCTTTTGAGAAGTTCAAGATATTTAAGAATAGAGTTGAGAATGAATATAGTGTTAAGATAAAATGTTCAAGATTAGATAGAGGAGGAGAACTCACCTACAGAGAGTTTAACATGTTTTGTGAAGAGAATGGAATCAAAAGATAGTTATCTTCACCTAGGACACTTGAATAGAATGGGATTATAGAAAGAATAAATAGATTAGTAGTAGAGGTAACAGGGTAAAATCACAAACTTGTGTCACCTTTTATAAAGAAACGTGATATCAGAATGTGACAGTTCAACATTAATTACAAAAAAAATGGTATTTGTGTTTAAAATATGAAGATGATGTAAACTGATGAAATGTTAGAATTGTATGAATTTTATGCCTATAATTTTTGTTATTTTTTTGACTAAGAATTTATTCATTTTATTTTATTTTGAAGTCCCTTTTTTAACTATAAAAAATATAGGATGTAGTTCCTCTCAGACAAGTATGTGCAAATCATCTTTTTTTGTTCTGATTTGAAAATATTTTATAGATGACATGTATAGCTAGTGAACAAAAAAAGAAATAATTATTTTTGATGTATATTTTCTTTGTTCTAAGTACTCAAGTTTGACCTTGTCAAAATCCAACGATTTTTTCCTCCCGTCAAAACTTCCCTATCAAATCTATACCTTCTTGAAAAAAAATTACATATTCATGAAGAGGATTCTCTCCTCTAGTGATAAATATTATTATTTTTTATTTTTTTGATATGATTTACTATTTTTTTTCATTTTTTGAGAGAGCATCTTTTGAAATGTTGAAATATCAACTTATAATATTTTGAGATTATAACATATTAAAGCTAATCAAAAGACTCAAAAAATTATATAATGATGATATTGAATCTGAGATCTATAAAAGGGTATTTTTAGTTTTTGAAAAAAATTGAGTTTTGATAGAGAAATGAGATTTGACCAAAACAGGTTTTTGTATCGCAAACGGTGACATAGATCTGTGCTTTTACTTAGCAAGAGAAATGTTGTTTGAGAATAATGTACCCAAGATATTTTTTAGAGAAGTAGTCAAGACTATAGTGTAAACTATGAATAGAGTACATATTAAAAAAGGTGTTTGGGAAGTGGGTTCATCTATCTTCCACAACTCCTAATAGGGTTGGCACAATTCCTAACAGCGTTGGAATCTCCTAACAGGGATTCAAAGTCTCCTAACAGGACTGATATGTACCGAATGCTACTATAGAATCCTAATAGTATCCATCCTCTAACAAGAAATATTTATATTAGTACATCATCTTGTGGGTACCGTCCCCACTGGGGTTTTCCCTCTGATCAAGGGTTTCCCTAGGTAACATATTTGGTGTTATTATGCATGAGTATCTTGTTGTGGTTTTTGATTATATTTCTCATATGGTCAAAGCTTAATAAATTTGATAATTGTGATATTAGTTGGATTAATGGTTCATCCCCCCTTCTCATTTATATTGGTGGACTATATATTCTAATAGGATCATCCTTAGTTTCATCAACAAGTGTATTAATCAAGTAGTTAGGGGCAACCTCTTGGGGTAGAAAGTTTTTGTTTCCTTCCTTGGAAATTTCTATTTTAACTTTAGTCTTCTCATATTGGGACATAATCATTGATAAATCTTTTTTTACATGGTCATTTTGCTTGCAATAAAAAAAAGCATGTAGGATACCTAATAACACAATCTCTGAGGAAATTTTTTATTCTTCAATATCCAAGAAAATAACTTCTAGAAAAATAACCTCAGGTATCAAGGAAATGTGTGTTAGCCCCAACTGATAATGTAATTGGTAATGCTATAAATTTATGTAAAAGAGTCATATCAACTGTTATATTCTCATTGATGTCAAAGTCTTAGTTGGCTAGACATTATTCTAACTCAGTAGAGTGCTATATCATTATGATTGATGAAGAGGATTTGAATAAAGTATGTTGAAGATAAGAATTGATAAGTATGGTATACAATGAGCTCTTAAAGGAGTTATATAGTGATAATGAAAAGTTGGTTTGATTATTTTATAGTATAATTATGTCATGGATTGAGCTTTGCAAGATTAACCGAGTGACAAGGTTGATGAAGGAAGACTGTATTCATCATGTGACTACAATATTCATTGAGTAAATGGAAAAGTAAGAGGGAGATTCAATATTACTCAAGAAATTTTAGTATTAACTAAGTATTATATTACCTGAGTAAAATGTTATGTTCACTGAATAACAAGGGAAGAACAAGTTAAAAGAAATAGAATCTAAGGACAACTTTTGATGAAAATTTGGAAAGTTCAAGATGGTCAAAGAAACAAGACAAATTTTTTGACAAGATCAACAATTGGGAAAATTCAATAAGGATCTAATGATGGGGATTAAAGGTAGACAAGGATGAGCACATAGTTCTATGAAAAACTCTATTTTCTATGTGGTAAAGTACATTGAATCCGAGATCAACAATTGTGATAAAGAAGCAATAGATGGAAGAATCTGGAAGCATAAGAACAACTATTTAAGGATGAGACAAAGATAGTTTTTGTTGTTGGTTGAATGATAGTTGAATACTGATAAGATTTTTGTAAATGTGAACTATTAAAGGAGGTGAAAGAAAATAGTTGAACCATGTAAACTAAGAAGAGTTGAGAAAGGAGAAAGAGAAGGAGTGAATTATCCTGTCAACAAAAATTAAGAAAGGAGATAAGAAGATAGAGATAAGACAAAGACAAGAATAGAAAGGAGATATGAACCAGCAAGGTAGTGTTATACCTAAATATATCATTTTTACATTGTTACCTTCTAATCACTATTATAGAAAATATTGTAGACTAAGTGGACCTAATAGGTCTATGAAATCTTGAATGGAAACATCGATTAGTGGTGTTTGTAAGTCCTTTAGAGAAAACAACTCTTTAGAAAAGATCAAAGAGTGATAAGGTCTAGATGATATTTTGGCTAAATCCTCTAACAAGATTACATTAACAATGTGTTGTAACCTTTAACAAGGTTAGGTCCTAATAGAACTCACTTCAAAAGAAAAAATATTTTTGGGTTGCTCACCCTAGGTATTTTTTCACTTCATAGGATTTCCATGTTAATATATTTGTGTTAAAATTTGTGGATGTTGTTATGTTCCAAGTTATTTTGCATGTTATTTTAATTTTACTACAAATTAGTAACAACTAAGTTTACGGTTAGTAATAAATAAGTTTTATTATTTTCAGTTGGTTAACACAGAGTAGTGAATGAACAATTTTGAGTAAAGTGAATGAATACACTAAGTGAAAGTTTATGATGATATTAATGTTTTTTGGTACTTAAGTTTTTTAGAGGAGTTGTGGATAACTGATTCATCCCTCCCCCCTCTCAGTTATCTAATAATGAGAAATCTCTCATTTAATGTAATGTAATCCTAGACTCCTCTATTTGTAACTCATATCCAAGTGGGCTCAAGGTGTGAGCGATAATAGGTCAAAATTTCACATGGAGATTTTTAATTTCGACCTAATTTGTGGTAGATCTTTCAACCACCTTATCAAAATTCCCTTTATGAAACCATGCAAAATAACAAAATAAATATTGACTAAATTTCTAGAACTTTCTAGAATCCCTTTTTAAGAACTCTTTCTTTCTTACTATGGCATTTCAAAAACACAACAAATAAACCTTTTTTGTATCATTCCACAAAAGCTAACATGTATTCCAAATTTCTTTCCCCAAATGAAATGCAACCATTCATAAAAAAATTTATGAGAAGGAAAATAATTATTATCAAGGAAGATGAAAAAAATAGCAATATTTTTCAAATGATTTCTCTCTTCCCTAATTACTTTAATCATGTCTTCATTGGGAGACAGAGAAAGAGTTTTCAAACCAATAGGAGAAAATGTACCATCACTTCATCAAGATTTGACATATTCTTTGTTTTCTCATCCATCTCCATTAGCTATAGTTCCTCCTAGTCCTCTTGGGTCACCTAAAAATATACTCCTTTTAAATGTTCCATTAAAGCTATTAGTAGAAGGACACACTATAATTGAATCTTATGCTACCACTTCTTTATAAGACTAGGGCTTCTCACTAATAATTTATGAGCATGTCTTACCATCATTACTAGTGGTGCCATGAATCTCATCATTGTTTCGAACTTCTTTTGCACACTTTGTAATAAAAGCCTAATCTTTGTTTCCATCCATTAAGTCTTGCTCACACATGTGAGTTAGAACTAAGGTAAATACTACCCTTCACAAATAAAAATACGTGAACCCAAAAAAATAAAATTATTAGAAACCAACAAAAACAAGGTCATAGACATACAAAAATAAATCATAAAAAAGAAACTCAAGAAGACTGTGGAACAACAAAACCCACAAAATGACACAAAAAGATTTCCAAAGATTGCTAGGAGTCTACATGTACTCCAAGGAAGGTTAATTGTTATCCCTCATTAGAGTCATACTAAGTTGCACAACATCTTCCTCTAAAAAACCATAATATAAATATTAGGAAATAAATAAATGATAAATAAATACTTGTTAATTAATTACTTAATCAAAATAAATGAAAATATAATATATATTATTAATATAATTAATGAAGTAACATAATTTTAGGGATGGATAAAATGCATATATGGAATATTAATTCTTAAAAAGGTATAGGGAGAAAATAGAATAGGGAAAGAACTTGCATAAATCAAAAGATTCAATAGGGGTCATCACATTATGTACCCAAAATTATGGATATATATGTGGATGCAGTTTATGATTACATGTTTATCCATAGACAATGTCTATATGATTTCTTGTATTCAATAAGATAAAGATTAAAGTGGTACTCATTTGAAAATAGATAATATGTAGTTTAGTACCTATAATTTATAATGTTCATGTATCCTCTTACTAATATCTAACCACAAATGATTAACATATCACATATGATACTTATAAAGATCAAAATTTACATACAAAGACATATAATTCTCTAAAATATAAAGAAAATAGAGAGAGAGAGAGAGAGAGAGAGAGAGAGAGAGAGAGAGAGAGAGAGAGAGAGAGAGAGAGAGAGAGGCATAATGTCATCACAAATTAATGACATTGGTTGAGATATTTAGGTAGAATGCCATCTAGGTTACGTAGCTTGTAGGCACCAAAATCATAGAATTTCATGATGACATAAGAAATAACCCAGATAGGGATAAAATATTGGTCCACATACTAATTATTATACTAAAAAGGGGGTGAACTAGTGTAATGTTGATAACTTCAAACATTAATTCTTAATCCATTTGTCGAAATGCATGCCTTTGGCCTAACTAACTAGTGGAAAAATAATAGATCATTCAAGAGAAAGAGGTAACATCACATAACACAAATTTATCTTCATGGAAACCCAATTAAGTTGAAAACCATAGTTGTGAGGCTATGCTCATGAAGCTTGTACCCTTGAAGAGTGTGCCTGGTCAAAAAATTATTCATGTTAAAAGATTATAAAGACACTGACAAGTACCACCCAATTAAGGGATTTAATAGAGACATATTGGAATCTTTACCCAATTAAAGGTATCCTAATTAAAGGACTTAATGCATAAATGAATGTATTAGCTTTCAAGGGATTTGAAACAAAAGACTTGTTAGCTTCCACCCTCAATGGGATTTAGTGTTGAAATTAGAAGAGAACAACAAAATGATTGACCTATTAAAATTAGCTCCTTGAGCTAGCTTGATTTATATCTCCACTTTGATCATGGACTGGTCTACAACTTGCTACACTCTTCCTTTACTCTGAGAATCAAACTCAAAAGCTTATGTGCTTGAATCCTCTTGGCCTTATCACTTTTTGTACTCTCTAGCTCACTTGTTCTACTCAACACACTTTACTTTCACACTCTATCTTCATCTTGTCTTTTCACCTTTCTTCTAAGATTACAATAAGCCTAGATTTCTAGAGTTCTAGCTCCTCAATCTGCAATCTAAATTCTTCTTTTAGAAAATAAAGTCTTTATACAATCCTTGTTCATTCTGCTTCAAATCCTGATTCATAAATTTAAAATTTGAACTTATCTATCTTGGACATGTGTGTTCTCCTTCCTCTATCATGCATATTTTTCACAAGTAATGTGTTAGGTGTACTTTCCCATTATGGAAAGTCACAAGTTTCTTGTCACTCTTGTTGACTCCCTAGAAAGAACTCAAATTTGAATTCTCTCACCTATTTTCCCATTAAATCTTGATGTGATAGTACCCTATGTACTCTCCAAGGTGTCAGATTAATTATAACTACTTTTTTACATGTCCACTTGTAGGTTACTTGCTTTTTCTTACTTATTGGTGATGACTTGTCTTCATCATGTCTTCCTATCTTGGCTTCATGCTCACTACCAACTTGTACTTAGCCCAAATTGTGTAAGTATGATTGTGAAGACAACTTCACCAATTTTTTTTTTATCATACTCTATTATTGTCCTCATGCGACCAAGATGAACTTGTGTACTTTCCTTTATCTCACTATTTACCTTTCACATATTAGTAGGCATTTTAATGTTGTATTGATATTGATGACAATACTCACTATAACCTATCTCATCGATAAGCTCCATCGATCTCATAATTTGAGTCATTTTAACAATTATTCTAACAAACTTCCCCTTTGGCATTAGTGGAAACCTTAAGATATTTTAGCACTATTTTATGCGTTAGCACAATATTTTCAACATCTAAAGACAATTTACTAACTACTACATAGTTAGAAAATAAAAGCATTGTGCATTGCCTTGGTCCCCTCCTTCTATAATATCTCCCACCTTGAGATAGTTGAATCCTTTGGTGCTCTCCATCATTGGTTTGTTTTTCTTTCTCTTCTCTCTTGTTGCATCTTACTTCTCCCCATGCTATTCATGTTCACTCTTATTCTTATTTCTAAAGGTGCTTTTCTCAATTCTCTTCCTTTCATAAGTTTTCTCTCCCTTTTACACCAATTCCAAAGGTGCATATATTTCATTTGTATCTATGTGAAAGTTCCCCCTATGGAGTAGTCTCACTTGGCCATCAATAAAGTAAAATTATAATCTTTGAAGATCATCATGGATTGATGCCTTCCCTTGCTACTCTACTTTAGGGATGATAGGGGTATGACCCCTAACTTCCCTTTGAGATACTCAAAAGTATCATTTTGAGGGGTTTAGTGAAAATATTGGTTAACTATTTGTTACTTTGAACATATTCCAACCTTACCTCTTTTTCCTGCACTTTCCCTCTTAGAAAGTGACACTCAGTAGAGATTTTCTTTGTCTTTAAATGCATAATTAGGTTCTTTAATATGTTGGTGGCCTTTTTATTGTCACAACTTATAACAAAAAAATATTTTAGTTTCTCCTAAATTCCTTCTAGTAGTTGTTTAATCCATATAATATGAGTGTAGTTTACTAGTATAGCTACATACTTAACCTCTTCTATTGATTGAGAGATACAATATTATTTCTTATTGGCCCATGCTACTAGTATACCTCCAAGAAAGAATGCACCTCTAGTCATGCTCTTTGTGTCATCTATGTTTCTAGCTTAGTTAACATTAATAAAGATACTAGGTTCAAAGGTTCACTTGTGAGAATACCACAACCATATTCTTCATTACGCTTCATATATGTAAAGATCCTCTTTATAACAATGAAGTGTGAATCTTTAGGATCAGTTGAGAATCTAGCCACTATCCCCACTACTTATGCAATGTCTAGTTTTTTTTGCACCATGTACTATAGTTTATGAATCATGGAATAGTACAAAATTTCATTCACTTATAGACTTTCATCTTCTTTTAATGGTTTGCAACCGATCACCATTGGTGTGTCCTCTAGTTTGGACTCCTCTAGTCTAATCATGGACATCTTGAATTCCTTCTTCATTTCTTTTACAAAATCCTTTCTCATCTTATCATGACCTCCAAAGATGATATCATCCACAAATATTATTGTAATCAACAACTCAACTTCATCTTCTTTCTTCAAATAGATTTTTTTGTTGTCACTAGTTCTCACAAACTTGATCTTTACCAAATACAAGTGAAATCTCTCATACCATGCTTGTGGTGCATGTTTGAGTCCATTCAAGGATTTCTTCAATTTGCATACTTTTCAGCATTGAAACTAAAGTACCTATATAATTTAGTCATTTCCTAAATATAAAATTGAATACCCACATTGACCAAAGCATAACTATCAAACAATATTTATTTGATTCCAACTTATATCACCATTATACATGCATGATTTAACAACCCAATAATAGATAAACCAATCAACATGAAACCTTTTTCATTAACACAATATGAAAATCCATTATTCGAACCAAGCACTTCCCATATCACATTTAGATATGCAATTTCAATACTCTAGTGAATACATGAAGACATTCACTGTGCTCAATAAATTTCTTCCGCACAATTGCAAATCGAGAGAACTAAAGCAATAAAAATAAAAAATAAATACAAACAAAACACTATAATACATGGCTCCCTAAGATCCTAGAAAATAGATTACAAAGAGTCTAATAAACTACCATCCACTAATGCAACTCTCAAAACAACTAAAGTTTACATGCATAGTTCAGGAAAATTGTGCTTTCTTCAACAACTTTCAAAACAACAAATTAAAATTTGATTTCAAAACTCAATTGATACATTGCTATTATTAAACAAAAGAATTGATATGTTCTTGGAGTTTAGAATATCAATTTAGGAAAGAAACAAATAAAGTTGCACATTCAAAACCATAAACTCATAAAAATTAAAAAAACTCCAAAACTTTCTATTCCTCTTGCTAAATCTGATCTCTCTCCATTACATTAAAAAATTTTCCTTTTAAATTACTTTCCCATCTTTTTCGATTGGGAATCTAAAATATCCACACTAAAAACAAGAAACTAAAACCCATTTTGGAATCATGAAAAATTGGTTAGACATCATAATCTACTACCTACCTCTTTCTAATTGTTTAAAGTTTCCTATGGCTATCGATTTCTAGTTGGCTTCATTATTAAACACACTTTAAAGAAAACTGACTTAAACTAAAATGAAAACTCACTTTGTCCTAAGTGGCTATAATTGGAGAGCTTATATGATCACTATTCCATTTATGCCACCACATTGTAGGACTTTATTACAAACATCAAAATTTAAATACACTTTAAAACATGACATTTTTTTTTGGCATAACTTCCTATAGCATCTTTAATCCTACTTGTTCCTATAGTAGAAACTATCTGATCTACCATTGTAGCATACTCCCCTGTAGAATGAATCTCAAGTCCTCTTGAGATGAGGTGTTGTAGTAATGAACCATGCTTTTTTCTTTGTTCCTCCATCTGAATATCTTTTGTTGTAGGTTTTTTCTTCCATTTTAGCAGATACTGAGTATATTGTCTCCTTGGAGTCTTCTTAGAAACACCTGCAAAAATAAATATTAGAAAATAAAAACATTTCTTCATCTTTACTTTTGGCTTGTATTCATCTTCCAGTTACAATCTTGTATTTTCGTAGCCTTGACTCATTTTTATTTGTCTTTCCTTCTTTATTTCAATCTTTGGTTTGTCTATATTTTGTAACATAAAAATTATTTGTTTTTTATCATTCATTTCTAATAACAACTTTATCCCATGTAAGATCTTTACTACTGCATACATTTGTGACTCCACCAAATATGCTTTCCAATGAAATTCCTCTTTCTTGTCCTCACAAATATACATCTCCATACATAGAGAATACACAAAAACTTGATCCCTTTTATAGCCCATAACTAACTTTTCTATAGTCTCTTCTCTTGGAACCAAATCAGATTTCTCAATCTTGATTTCTTCAACCTTGTCATAAACATAATCAGAGTCTATTTCCTTATCATAAACATATTCGATCTCATCTTATTTTTCCATAACATCATCATATACCTCTTCTTTGGAAACTTCTTCATGCTGAGTCTCCATATTACCACCATTCCTTTGCCATTATCCCATAATGGCTATAAACTCTCCCCATAAATCAAATTCTTCTTTAGAACTTGTTGCTACACAATCTTTATCTCCATCATCATACCATTCCTCTTGACATTTCACTACACCATGCAATTCTAAGGCTTCATCATTTTCCTCCAAAATCTTTTTCATAGAAGTACCTTCCAAAATTCTACTCATCTCTATTTTCAAAGGACACATTACTATTCCAACCATAACTTTATCACACTCAAATCCCATAGGACTTGCCTCTTTACTCCTCTCAGAAGAATTTACTTGCTGCACTTCTTTCTACACTTTATTTTCTTTAAACTTTGCTTCATTCTCTTCAAGTTTCCTTCTCAAACTTTTTATCTTCTCTTGTATCTTGCTTGCCTCTTCTCTTTGTTTTCTCATTTATTCTTCTCTTTTATTCTTTTCCTTTCTCCTTAGCTATGAATCCTTTCTTTGTTGATACCTTGTGAAAAGGTACATCCCCACTATCAAAGCTACATCTTCTTGCTCCAATTGTGCCTCACCTAGGATCTTTTCTTTTTACCCAGTCTCTTGGACTTCTTCTCAAGTTCTTCTCTCAACCTGATATTTCCGCAAAAACACACACAATCACTTTTTTCCAAACCTTTCACTGAGCTCTGATACCAAAAATGATGTAGAGCCTCACCTTGGAAAACATAGGAGGAAATCAATCACTCAACTAAATTGCTTCAAGGGGTTCATACACCTTTAGGATCGATTATTCCACTTAACTCAGATTGCTATCCAACTAATTCTCTTAATATTAACAAAAGTGCAGATATGCGACATGAACTTATTCAAATTCATGTAGCAATATAGGCTTTCCTACCAAGATTTAACTTAAATTATTTTTGCAGATCTACAACAACATAGTTATGTTTGAAAATCATAGGAAGATGAAAAATTTCTGTAGCAAATCTGTTATTACTTGTCAACTTATTTTGGATACAACTCCAAATCATATGAAATTCAATATAAGAAACTCTGAACTTAAAACCCACAAATAAATATTAATACATATTCTACAATCTTTCCATACATGATTGAATCACTCAAAGATTAAACCTTTATCCATTGCAAGGGAAACACCAAGAAATAGAAGAAGAAAATCTAAAACTCAACTATAAAAATATTTATTGAAAGCTAAACAAACTACATAAACAAAATGGCCATGATTGTTGATAGCCAGAGGGCTGAAATATTCTCACATTTTGGTCTCCCTCTAAACTCTCCTCCTTCTCTCTATCAATCATGCCCTTTTTATAATTACTTTTGGGTAGTTACAAATGACTCTTGGAATTTCCTTTCAGTTACAAAATATTTGTCATTTCATTTGACACATCTATCATACATATTTCTCTCATAAATCAATATTTTCAACATTATACAACTTTTGTGTTTTAATAATATTGTAGGCTTTCTTCCTATCACTATTAAATTTCCTGTCACAAAACTTCTGCATTTTATTGATATTTTAGGTTGCCTTCCTGTCACCACCAAACTTCCTATCACAGACATGCTCCTACACCACTTTATCCTTTCCATCTTTAGATACAAATCCTTCTACTTGTTTAATGTATACTTATTCTTCATGGAATCCTTTAATAAATGTAGAATTCACATCCATTTCATACACTTTAAATATGTTATATGCTGCAAAAGCTAAGAGTATCTTGAATCCTTCCAATCTCACCACTAGTACAAAGGTTTCACCATAGTCTATTCCTTCTTCATATGCATATTATTTGCAAACAATTATAGATATGTTTATGATTACTTATCTATCTTCATTCATTTTATTTTTGAATAACCATTTGGTACCAATAACATTCTTGTCCTTTGGCTAGGAAACTAAGGTCCATGCCTCATTCCTCTCTATTTGTTCAATCTCTTCTTCCATGGTCTCCATCTAGTCTTTATCTTTTAATGATTATTTTAGCCTTAGGCTCAACATGTGAGAGAATACATGTAGTCTCTTTCCCTTTTATCCTCACCACTACTCCAAAATCCTTGTCTCCAATAATTTACTCTACTGAGAGGTTCCTTCTTACATACTTATCTAGCATTGCTTCCTCTCTATGTGCTTCAACTATTGGTGATACATAGGGTCTAGGGATCTAGTGCTTATTTGCTCCTAGTTAGAGTTTATCCCTTTGAACCATCCAATGGTTCCTTCATTCTATGTCCTCTCCACCAACCTTGGCCTCCAAGACCCTTAATTCAATTTTCTTCCTAGGTATAGTTGGGTTGATGCATGAACAAAACCAACTTATTTAGAAACTAATCCTACTAGCCCTTGCTTACCTTGTTCCTTCCCCTAGAACTTCAAATCCTTGCTTAGGGTCTTTCCCACACAATTCATAGGTCTTTCCTTATGTTTAAGATACCTCCCACATCCATTTTTGACCTTTGAAACACTTCTAGTCATGTTAGCAATCACTTTGCTATCACCACCCACAAGTAGGGAAAATTAGGCCTAATTGCATTAGGTTTATTTTCATTGTTTTGATCAATTTCTGCAAATTATTCCTCAAAACCTTATGGAAGATCATGGGATTCTAAAAGTTATCACTTATCACTTCAAGAATCCAAAGTTTCAGAGCTTCAAGTACCCACAACCCTAATTTTTCTTAGGCCCTAGTTCCTAGGCTATCTTTTAGGCCTTTGGACCAGTCATAGGAAAAAGAATCCAATAAGCCTTCAAAATTCATACCAACCCCTAAAACCATTTTTTACTTCAACAGGACACTCTAGGTCTTCCATCCATGTCATTAAGTTGTTCATACTAGATCATGAGTGTGCTCTCCAATCAGTTCTTCACATTGTCCAGGCTTACATATTCTAAGCAGTCAACCTAGGGCATCACTCCAAAATTAGAATATCAGTTGCAACAAAAAAAAAAACAAGAAAACTATGTATAAGTCCTAACCTAACATTCCATAAGGTTTCATGCATTTTCAACCATGGACGATTAGATTAGGGCCATTTTAGTTCCTGCAACTCTGCAAATGAAAGTTGCAACTTTGGTTACCTAAAATACAATTTAACTCTTCAATCTCTCAACTTTGAAATTGACTTGAATATGAAAAAGAAATCTAAAACAAAACTCTACTTTCTCATGAAGTTAGGTTATGCAATCCAATCTATACACAACCATACAAGAGTGCAAAAATAACTATGAATGTAAGGGAGAACTCAAAGATACATTTGTATAGATGGTTCACATGTGTAATCTGCAATTGAACTTCATTATAACCTCCAAAAATATTAATCCCATGATAAAATAACTAAGCATGGGTGGTTACAATTGCCCATTTCTTTATTAGCAACTTCTTGCAAAAGTTACTTGAGCAACTTTTGAAAGTTGTTAGTAACTTTTAACATTTCTTGCTTTGTTGAGTGTTTTAGGGAAGTGGGTGCTCGTAGACCTATCCTAGGACCCTATTTAGGACCCTTAGGACCCTATAGGAGACCATGTACCCTAGTTTCTCAAAATTAGCATCTTTTGATCCACTTGACAAAATTTTGACCCTATGAGTATCTTTTTTCCTTACAAGCATATTAGGACTAGTTTAGACCCAATGACCATTGGATCTTATTATACTCACACAAAGACTCTTAACTAACCCTAAAAAAAATCTATCCTAACATCAAACCAAAAAGGGAGGTTCTTTGTACCATACTCCCTTGGGACAAAGAACTCAGGTCCCTTGAGTTAGAAGGTCTTCAATAGTGACTCCATGTTTCACACTATCTGCCTAAGTCATCTAAGTGGCTTCAACATCTGGAAATCCTTTCCATTTTACCAAATATGTTTTATGGGTACCCTTCTTAGTCTTCTTGATCACCTTGGAGTCCACTATAATATCCACTTGTAGAGGTTGAGGAGTGGACAAATCTCTGACCCAGTCATCTTCTACCAAGTCTAAAAGGATTTTTTGATTCGTATAAGAAGGAAGACCCTTATAGGGAAATACATCACACATTTTGAAGATGGGTGAGATGCTCAAATTAGGAGGTAGCTCCACCTCATATGCATTATTACCAAACTTAAGCAAGATCCTTAATGGTCCTATCTTCTTCATCATTAGCTTGGTTGGCTTCTCTTTGGGAAATCAATCCTTCCTAAGGTAGGCTAGTACCAAATTTCCCATGTTGAATTGTAAATCCCTCCTTATCTTATCTTCCTTAGTTTTGTATTTTTCAATTTGGTGTTGTAAAGTCTTCCTAACTTGGCTATGAATTTCCTTCATCTTCTCTATAAGGATTCTCCTTGAGCACTCCTTCTATCTTGCAAGCTAAGGTCCCTCAACTGCATGATCCCTCTTGGAGTAACCCAATAAACTATTTTGACTGGTCTCTTTCCAGTGCTCCTATTGATGGAGTCATTGCAAGCATATTTATCCTATTCTATAATGTGATCCTAGGATTTCACATGTTTTTTAGTCAAACATATTAAGGGGTTGCCTAGAGATCTATTTACTACCTCAGTTTGTCCATCTGACTAAGGGTGATAGGATGAAGAGAAGTATAAGTTTGTTCCTAACATTTTCCAAAGGGCTCTCCAGAAGTGGCCCACAAAATTATTGTCCCTATCACTCACTATGTTGAGTGGCAATCCTTGGATTCTTACAATGTCTCTAAAGAAAAGTCCTACAATGTGTGAAGCATCATTACTTTGTTTGTAAGGAATAAAGTGAGCCATCTTGCTAAACTTGTCCACCACTATAAACACACTATCATTTTCTCTTGGTGTCTTAGGTATTCCCAAAACAAAATCCATGCTTAGGCACTCCCAAGGTCTCTGTTATGAACAGAGTCTAGTATAATCCAGTGTTGCTACTATGTACCTTGGCTCTTTGGCATATCTTATAGTGATCACAAATTTCCTGACACTTGCCTATAGTTTAGGCCAATAGTAATGCCTATTCACTTGCTCTAGTATCTTGTCCACTCTGAAGTGGCCACCCAAATTGCCTTCATGTTTCTCTTTGAGTATGGTCTCCCTCATTGAGCTTTGAGGTATACACAACAAGTGTCCTCTGAACAATAGTCCTTCTTGCAACATATAATTAGTAAACTGTACTCTAAAACCACGTTTGAACTTCTCACATGCTTCATAGACAACTTTGAAATATTTATCTTCCTTGTAGAGGTATTTAAGGTCACTCATTCCCACACCTTGTAATTATATTTCCTGAACAGCTAAAACTCTCCTACTTAGAGCATTTGTAACTTTTTTGCTAACACCTTTCTTATGTTTTATAACAAAGGTATATGCTTTCAAGTATTCTACCCACTTTATGTGTCTTTAGTTCAACTTATCTTTCCCATTCAAGAAGCTGAGGGCATGATTACCTATGTAAACTATGAATTCCCTTGGTAGGAGATAATTTCTCCACTTTTTGAGTGCTTGTACCATTGCATACAACTCCAAATCATAGGTGGAGTACATTTCAAATCTTTTACTTGTTTCTTTTGTTTGTACACTCAAAAGGTGTCACACTCTAAACCCTTCTATCCAAATGATTCCATGAGTTCAAAATGCTTAGATGTCATCTTAGAGCTCCCTATCCATGAAGTGCAAGAAGGTATGATTCAAGTATGAAGGCTCTTAGTTGAGCCTTAGAGGTACACTTCTTGCTAGTAAACCATGCAAGAAGAGGTTCTTTGAGACAAGAGCAAGAATGCAAGTGTCTAAAATGTGAACTCTAAAAAATGTAATGCAAATGGAGACTAAGCTAGAGTGAATATGCAAAATGCAGCTATGTTAACAAGAATGAAAGTATTACAATCCAAGCTAGTTATGCTATGTGATCTTAGATTATTGTAAAAAGAACTAAACTACCATGCAAGATGCTTCTAAACTAGTATGTAATGGTGATGAGAGAATGAGAAGTTCTCCACAAAGCTCCAAGGAAACTTGTTAGAAAACCTATAGCATAACAATATTCAAATAAGGATGGATCCTTTGAGGGGGGAAACTCTCTCCCTTCTAAATTTATATGGATGCTAGAGATCAAAATGAAGATGGTGGATGATCAATGGTGGAATTTGAAAAGAGGAGTGATCCATGTGCACACACAAGTCAACCAATAGAATATAAGTTGACTTGTCATATAAGAAAAAAGTCACAAAGCCTTTTCTTTTAATTTGAAAATAAGAAAAAGGAATTTATGTGGGTTGGAAGAATGTGTTCTTTTATTTAATTAAAAGGGGACATTTTCTGTTAATCAAATAATGAACTTAGGATAGCATAGTCAAACTATAGGTTATAATTAAAATAATTGATTATTAGCAATTTGGTCTAGTTAAATGATTAATTAAATTAGCCAAAATGCTGAGAAGGGGGCTAGTAGTCTAGATGACCATTTTTAAGTGATTATTTTGTTCACTTAAATTGACATTTAATTCCTCCTTTAATGGTAATTAGGATTGGTGTACATACATAAATAAAATTCCTCACAAGCTTCCTATAGTAAGAGGACAATTCATGAAAAAACCTAACATCCTCTATGGATCTAGGTGTTGGCCATCCCAATATAGTCTTGACCTCTTATCAAGATCCATCTTTATACATCCATTAGAAACAAAAAATCTAAGATATACTAGTTCAGTTTTCAAAAAATCACATTTTTCTTGTTGATCATCAACTTTTCTTGGTGTAACCTTCTCAATATCACCTCCAAATGCTTCATGTGCTCCTCCTTAGATATACTAAAAATAAAAATTTCATCTAGATAAACAATTACAAATTTACCTATAAAGTCTGCTAGCACTTCATTCATGAGCTTCATGAATGTGCTAGGTGTAGCTGTCATGCCAAAGGACATTACAAGCCACTCATACAACCCTTCATTTGTCTTGAAGGTTTTCTTCCATTCATCACAATGCCTAACTTTAATTTTATGGATTTTAGATCCATCTTGGAGAAATAACAAGAACCCCAAAGTGTCAAAAAAATCCTCAATTTGGGGCATGGGAAATATATACCTAATTGTTATCATGTTAATAGCCCTAGAGTCATACAAATCCTCCATTTTCTATCCTTCTTAGGTGCAAGGATAGTGGGCACAACACAAAAACTTAAGACCTTCCTTATAAGCCCCTTCTCTAGCAAGTCTCATATCTATTTAGAAATTTCTCATTCTGACTTGGAGTCATTTTACATGCTGCCTTATTGGGTAGGTTAGCCCTTAGTTTTAGGTCTATCTAATGACTCACATCCCTCATAGGTGGTAAAGCACTTGGCATTCCATTATCTACTATCTCATGATACTTCTTCAATAATTGTTGCTCTTCTTGAGGCATATTAACTTTCTCCTTAGTCTCTTCTCTTGGCTTCACTATCACTACACAATAAACCTTCTTTTTATTCTTCATGACTTTAAGGAACTCCTTTCCATTTAAAAGAATCACAATAGACCCCACATGCTTCTCTTCATTAGGTTTTTTCAAAGGATCCATTTGAAACTTCTTACCTTGCTTAATGATTACATAATTGTTCTTTTCCTCATCATGAATGGCCTTTACATCATATTTCCATGGACATCCTAATAGGAAGTGACACACACTTTGTCTTTGTACTCTCCTATTTCAAACTCCACTAAATACTGTTCATCCACCACTATATGTTGACCCTTTCTTAATCATGACACCTTGTAGGGTGTGGTGTGGGGTACCCTTCTAAGCTATAGTTTTTCCACCATCTTTATTGATAATATGTTTTCTGTGGAACTAGAATATACTATCACCCTATAGATCTTCCCATGTGACCTACAAGTAGTTTTGAACAAACTCTTCCTTTGGGGTGGTTCTACAACACTAGAAATTTTTAGTAATGTCCTTCTCAACATAAGAATTTCTCCATCCAATTATGGCCCTACCTTAGAGATTGGTGACATGACACTTTGTGTGTCCTCTTCTTGTACTAATTGAGTTCTTCTTTCTCCCATGGATGAGGTGGAACTTTTTTTAGGACATTTTCCCATGGTGTGGCCTACTTGGTTGTAATTATAGCATCTACCTGTGAAGATTGGATCATCCATGCCTTGTGACTAAAACCTACAACTAAGAGGTCCTCTTCCTCTATATCCTCCCCTCTAAAATGAACCCTTACTCTAATTTCTTACATTTTTATTTGTAGACTAGGCTTCTTCTAGCCTGCTTGGGATTTGTCTTCATCCAAAGTTACCCCTGCCTCTAAATCCCCTATTGCCTCTTCCTCTTTATTGGGAATCATGTCTCCTCCTAGCCATCTCGTCTTCTCTTAATGCTAATTGAAAGAATTTCTGCATGTTGTTAGGGGCCATCATATTGATCTCATCTTGGATTCCTTGCCTCAATCTATTGAGATACCTTGCTACCCTTTTTACTTCCTCCTCTTGCCTCCTTGCCCTTAGAATTAGCTTGTTGAATTCCTCAGTATAGGCACTTACTCTTAGCTCCCTTTGCCTTAGGTTTTATGACTTTTGATACATTTTTATCTCATTATTAGTGGGCAAGAATTATGCCCTCAACCTAATTTTTAAACTATTCCAAGAAACTATTTTCTTCTTCTTAGTTGTTACCATATCATCTTTGCTATTTCCGCCCACAAGTAGGGCTAATTAGGCCTAATTGAATTGGGTCTATTTTCACTGTTTTGGTCAATTGCTGCAAATTATTCTAGATAACCATATGGAAGACCATGGGATTTTTAAATTTATCACTTATCACTTCGAGAATCTAAAGTTTTAGAGCTTCAAGTCACTCACAACCCTAATTGCTCTCAAGCTCTCTTTTAGGCCTTTCGACCAATCATAATAAAAAACATCCAATAGGTCTTAAAACTTCATACCCACCCTTGAAACCATTTGTTCCTTCAAGGGGACACTCTAAGGCTTCCATCCATGCCATTGAGTTGGTCATACCAGATCATGGGTGTGCTCTCTAGTCAATTATTCACACTATCTAGGCTCACCTACTATAAGCAATCAACCTAGGGAATCACTTCAAAATTAGCAGATCAATTGCAAGAACAAAAAAGAAAACAAGAACACCATGTACGAGTCCTAACCTACCATTCCACAAGTATTCTAGTATTTTCCACTATGGATGATTGAGTTAGGGCCATTTTAGTTCCTGCAACTCTACAAATGAAAGTTGCAGTTACAATAACCTAAAATACAATATAACTCTTCAATCCCTCAACTTGGAAACTAACTTGAATATGAAAAAAAAAAAAAAAACAAAACAAAACTCTACTTTCCCATGAATTCAAGTTATTCAATCCAATCCCTACACAACTATATAAGAGTGCAAAAAACACTATGAATGCAAGGGAAAACTTAGAAAAACATCCGTACAGATGGTTCACATGTGTGGTCTACAACTGAACTTCATTATAACCTCCAAAAATCTCCATTTCATGCTCAAATACTAGATCATGTGTGGTTACAACCACTCATTTCATCATTAGAAATTGTTGGAATTATGATATATTTGTCATTAGTGCAAACACTTATTCAATTCTAAATGCTTATCTAGCTCATCACTTAGTCTACAGTGTATACTGAGCATTCAGTGGTTACCTTGTAAGTTCAACAGGTAAACAATTCTCATTGAGCATTCCAAAGGATACCAAGTGAATGAGAAGTTTAGCAGTGTTTATTGAGTGAAAAAGGTAAATAAAGGACTCAGTTTTTACCTAGTGAAAAAGGTAAATGAAAGACTTAGTGTTTACCAAGTAAAGCAAGGTAAATTAAGAAGTTAGTTTCTACCGAGTGACACTATATCTACCGAGTCACCAATGGTTACCGAGTTCCAAGCAATGTTGTGTGGCTAGTATGAACTGAGCCTCTACTCCTACTGAGTGCATGATGATGCCGAGTAATGTAGTGGATGTCGAGTATTAGAAGGTCACTGAGTCAGTTTAGTGAACTCGAGTTATTTACTATTGGGTTGACTCAGTAATGTTTTGTTCACTTGTGTTTTGGCCGACCTTGCAATTGTAAATATTAGAAAGGTATATATGTAATGTATGATATCATTTGCAGTATGGTGTATATGAAAATATAAAGAGAGTGATGTTTGCATGTGAAGAAGGTATTGCTATATTTTGAGAAAAGTGAAAGCGAATCAGTAGCAGAGTAAAATACAACAAGGTCAACATAGGAGTAGAAAAGTTATATCTATTACATCAGGTGATCAATGCAAAAGGGATCTTATCAGCAAATAGTTGTAAGAAGATCCACTACTTCATCCTAATAGGTGAATTAGTTTATAAATCCTTTAATAGGGTAGACTTAACAATATTTTTGTAAATCTCCTAATAGAGTATGTACTTCATTGTATGTTTGTAAATCCTCTAACAATGTGGATCTAGTAGTCCTACTTGCTCCTAACAGGGTAGATCACCAGAAGTGATCATTGTAAGCCTTAATAGGAAAATTTTATGCTACAGTATTGAAGTTTTGTGGGCATCATCCCTGTACACTAGAAATGTGTCACACTCTAAACCATTCTATCCCAATGATTCCATGAGTTGGAATGTTCGGATGTCAGCTTAGAGCTCCCTATACACAAAGTGCAAGAGGCTAGCATTCAAGCATGAAGGCTCTTAGCTAAGCCTTAGAAATGTGCTTCTTTCTAGTAAACCATGCAACGAGAGGTTCTTTGAGACAAGAGCAAGAGTGCAAATATCTCAAGGAATCCCTCAAGTATGTAATGCAAGATGGAAGATTAAACTAGAATAGAGATGCAAGATGCAACTATACTAAAATATGAATGAGAGTGTTACAATACCATTATTTAAACTATGTGGGATAGATTATTGCAAGAAAATAACTAAAATATAAGTATGAATCTAAACTAGAATGCTATGGTATGAGAGAAAGTAGAAAAGAAATGAGAAGTTCTCCACAAAGCTCCAAAGAAACCTATTAGAAAACCTGCAACATAACAATATTCAAATGAGGAATGGATCCTTTAAGGGGGAAAGCTCTCTCCCTTTTAAAGTCATACAAACGGTAGAGATCAAGATGAAGATGGTGGATGATCAACGGTGGAATTCAAAAAGAGGAGTTATCCATGTGCACACACAAGTCAACCAATAGAATATAAGTTGACTTGTCACATAAGAAAAAAGTCTCACAAGCCTTTTCTTTTAATTGTAAAATAGGAAAAGAACTTTATTTGTGCACTTTAAGTGGGTTAGAAGAATGGGGTGTTTTATTTAATTAAAAGGGGACATGTTCTTTTAATCAAATAATGAACTTAGGATAGCATAGTCAAACTATAGGTTATAATCAAATAAATTGATTATTAGCAATTTGGTCTAGATAAATGATTAAATTAATTTAGCCAAAATGCTGAGAAGGGGGCTAATAGTCTAGATGACCATTTTTAGGTGATTACTATATGCCTAAAATGTGGGCACACTTCTATGAGTCATTATATTCAATATTTCTCAAAAATGAGGTCTCGAATGGCGACTCATAGCTCCTTATTCATGGGGTGCAGGGGTTTTGTAATGGAGGCCCTCAGTCTGACCTAGTTTGTGCCCATGCAAGTACACCAAGAAACAAGAGATTCAATGATCTAATATGCATGCAAATAGAAATGAAAAACTAATCTAAATGATAATAATGCAAAACAATGCAAGAAATGCAATCTAATCTATGAAAAGAAATAACAATGCAGATCTAATCTATGAAAGCAAGATCTAATCCATTAATGAAAGATCTAAGCTAACATGAAAATCAAAGTATGGATCATGATGATGAAAGCCATGCATGCAAGAGAGAATGAGACAAGAAGATAGAAGTTCTTCACAAAAGCTTTAATATTCAAAACTCCTTCTTCAAAAATTACTCTCCAAACCTGCAACATAACAATAGCATAATAATGGGTGTCTCCAAAATGAGGAGAGGACTCTCCCTTATAAAGAAAATTGGACGATCTAGATTGAGAGGAAAAAGATTTTAAAAAGGGTGGAGAAATAATGATCCATGTGAACTAAAGATCCACCAATGAGAAAAGTGGAGTGGTTGAGAAGAAAGTGGAGAAAGGATTAAGATAAGTCCCATATTAAGTGTAGATAAAAGATTTATTTAATTTTTTATTTGTTTTAACTCCTTTTTCATCAAAAAAAGATTTAAGTGGGATATTTTATTTAATTAAAAGGGAGCAAGTTCTTTTAATTAAATAGGAAATATTTAATCAAATTAAAAGAGGGTTTTTTCTCGTAATTAATTAAATGTAGATGAATTATTTAATTAAAAGAAAGGTTTTCTTTTAATTAAATGAAGACTAATTTTATTTAATTAAAAGAGAGCAAGTTCTTTTAAGTAAATAGGAATTATTTAATTAAATTAAAAGAGAGGCTTTTCTCTTAATTAATTAAATGTGGATGAACTATTTAATTAAAAGAGAGGTTTTCTTTTAATTAAACGGGGACTTATTTTATTTAATTAAAAGAGAGCAAGTTCTTTTAATTGAATAAGACTTAGGATAAAATGATCAACCTTAGAAATAAAAAAAATTGAATTTGATCAAGGAAATTGATTTGAATTGATTTTAAAATATTACACACTATTGATTTAGGAAATTTGATAAATTGATAAATTGAATAATGGGGGCCCATATTCTAGGCGACCATTTTAGCATGCATACATTTGCCCCTCTTTGACTAATGTGTGATTGATTTGGGAACACATGTAGTCAAAGAAAGAAATTGAAGTGTGAGGTCGATTTGGGATCACAAAACAACCTAGATGTGTGGTCGAATCGGGAACACAATAGGAAAAAGAATACAAATAAATTTTGACTTGAAAAAGTCAAAGATAAAATTGATAAAACTGAATCAAAGATTGAATTTGATAATTACTGCCCCCTTGTGATCAAAATCGAAATGAGATAGAGGAGAAACAACAAATTGCTAAATTTGATCAAATCAAACAAAAGATAAGGTTCTTGACGTAAGATGAAAGATATAAGAATAATAGAGCCAAGGTAGATCATCAAGCATGAAATATTATGCCCCAAAGGTGATTTAGAAGAAAATAAGTGGGGAAAAAGAAAATGGAAGATAGAAGTTTGGAAAATATGGAAAGAAACAGAAAGTAGAAAAGAAAATGCCCCAAAATCAATCAACTATTTAAGATAGAAATTTTGATTGAGATCATGAAAGAAGATAAGGAAATGAAGATCAAAATTTGACCATAGTTGATTAAAAGTCCATAATAAAGATGAAGGGAGAACCCTCTCAAACTCATAATGCAACCTAGAAATGCAAACTAACATGAAGTCTAATAATGCAAGCTACATGAAAATGCAAAGGTGTACTTGCAAAAGAGCAACTGTAACATAGGATTTTTTTTTTCATCATTCATTAAAGAATGTAAAAGAACTTATTTTCATCATTGGGCCATTATTAACAGACATTGAAAATCACACAATCATCACTAGTCACAAGTGCAACTATGAAGATATGAATGTGATTTATATCGGATTGGAATGTGGAAAGATTATAACATAAGCCTCAAAGACATAAAGGTCAAGATGACTTCGATGTTAGCTTACCCAATTTAATGTAGCAAAACCATGCTCGCATCAAGGCATAGATGCCAAGATGACTATAAGAATGGTTGTGCAAAAACAATCAAGGATGATGCCTCAAATCTCCTAAGCATTTCAAGGGGACAACAAGAGACACTCCAGAGTTTCAAGACCACACCTGCAAGAAAAAACAAATAAAAACATGTCCCATGCCCCAAGTCCTCTAGCAATGCATCATGGAGAGACTTATCAAACAAGGACACTCAACAAAAATCAATAATAGTTAGCTAAGTCAAGCATTAAGTGTTGTGTTTAAAATTTAAGTGTGTTAACTGATACTGAGTTTGGAAGATAAGGATCAAATGCTTGCAGGAAGGGAAGATCACATGATGATACTGGGTAAGACCAAATGAATAAGTGTTGAAAAACACTCGATGTCAAAGGCTGTATTGAAAAATACAATTGGGGTGGTGTTGAAAAACACCATTTGTGAGGTGTCCTAAAGACTAACACATTCAAGAGACCAAAGCTAACATAGTTATGCCCCCTAGACAAAGACCAATTCCAAACCAAGGAAACAAGGACAAGGCATGATGGAGAAAGGCTAAGTGTCGAGGACATGCACTAAGAAATAGGGGTGCAAAGGCCTCAAGTAGCACCCATTTCCAGGTTTTCACCACTTGGGTTCTTTTTTTTTTTTAGGACTTTTTATAATTTTTTTGTATTTTTGCTACCAAGGTGCTTGTTTCTAGGTTTTCACCAAGGCACTTTATTTTTTTTAATTTTTGGAATATATAATTTTTTCGGAGATACATCAAAGTGCCTATTGCTAGGTTGTCACTAAGAAGATCATTTTTTTTAGGACATTTTTCAATTTTTAGACTTTTTTACAATATATCATTTTTTTGGATTTTTGAAATATATCAATTTTTTAATTTTTTTTTTCAAGATCAATAAATATATACAAAGATGCCCCTAGGCAGAATGGGCATTATGGATAGAACTTCTTCAAGTGCAAGACATTTATAGGATCAGGGAGCTGCTCTCCCTCTGCTATAGATAGTAAATAAGCATCGGAACCAAAAGCTACTGTGATAATGTAAGGTCCAAGCCAATTAGGTTTAAACTTACCCTTTTTATCTCTATTCTATTGATTCTTATGATTCACACATAGGACAAGATCTCCCACTTGGAACTCTCTAGGGTGAAACTTTTTGTTAAATGCTTTTGATATACACTTTTGATAGACCCTCATATGGTCAAATGATGCTTGTCGTTTCTCATCTAGAAGTTCTAACTCTTGAAGTCTCATGGCACAATAGTCTTCATCTATAACTAGACCTTTGAGAGAAACTCTAAGTGAAGGAATCTCAACCTCTAAAGGTAACACTGCTTCAGCACCATATGTAAGAGCAAAAGGAGTAGCCCCAGTAGGAGTGCAAATACTCATTCTATAGGCCCACAAAGTTGGATTTATTTGTAAATGCCAATCTCTACCATTCTTATGAATTATTCTGTGCAAGATTTTAAGAATGGTTTTGTTTGATGCTTCTGCTTGACCTTTCCCTTGTGGGAAATAAATAGAGAACCAATGCTTTTTTTATCTTGAACTTCTTACAGAGTTGCTTAAGGTCCTCATTTTAAAACTGACCTCCATTGTCAATGATAATCTCAGAAGGCACTCCATATCTACAGATAATATGATTCAAAATAAATAGAGAAACTATCTCACCCGAGGCAATAGAAAGTGGGACAACTTCTACCCATTTAGTGAAATAATCAGTGGCAGTGATAATAAACTTGTATCCAGATGATGAGTTGGGATGAATTTTCCCAACAAGATCAAAGGCCCACCATTGAAATGGCCAATGAGAAATAGAAGGAATGAGCTCCCTACTTGGAGTATGTATCAGGTTACCATGCTTTTGACATTTTTCACATGACTTTGCAAAAGGTACTGCATCAATCTGCATTATGGGCCAATAATATCCTGCCCTAAGCAATCTTTGAGCCATGGCAAGACCATTAGAATGTCCCCCACAGATACCCTCATGGATGTCAACTAATGCTTGATTAGATTCATCCTTTTCTAAGCATATAAGAAGTGTTCCATCTAGACCCTTCCTATACAAATCACCAGAGATAAGGGAATGATGAGAGGCATTTTGAATAAGGTTTCTGCATTCAGATCGATTAAAGGTTTTAGGTATAATTCCATCATGAATGTATGAGTAAATGGCACCATAATGAGATGACTCATGACCAACAAGGGTACATATAACATGAATTTCTTGGGAATCATAGATAGGGTGATGTAGCTCTTCCACTAGGAATTCAAATCTTGATTCATGTTGCTTTAATTGAAGAAGTGAAGCAAGTGTAGCCATAGCATCAAATACCTTATTTTCTATTTGAGGGATTTGTTGAAATGAGATGAATATGAAGTAGAGTCTCAAGGAATCAACCATTTTCTTATAAGGTACCAATTTATCATTTTTTATTAGACAATCGTCATTGACTTGGTTGATTATCAACTGTGAATCTCCATAGATGTGTAACTCTATAATTCTCCATTCTATGGCCATTTTAAGTCCATTTGTTAAAGCTTCATATTCAGAAATATTGTTTGTACATGAAAATAATAGCTTGTAAGATTTAGGAATTGTGTACCCATGAGGAGAAACAAACAACACACCAGCTCCTGAACATCTTTGCATAAAGGACCCATCAAAGAACATCTTCCATGTTCTTTCAATCATATACATGAGGTGCTCATATGGGAAATCAACTTGAATAGGTGCATCATCTTGTAGTGGGAAATTAGCCAATTGATCTGCTATAACTTGTCCTTTGATTGCTTTACGCTCAATGTACTCTATGTCAAACTCTGAAAGAATCATCATCCATTTAGCAAGTCTACCTATGAGGGCAACCTTACATAGTAAGTACTTGAGTGGATCTATTTTTGCTATGAGGTGTATAGTGTGCGAAAGCATATAATGTCACAACTTTTGGGAAGCAAACACAACTCTGAGGCAAGCTTTCTCAATATTGGTGTAATTAACCTCATATGAAACAAGAGTACGGCTAATGTAGTATATTGCTCTTTCTTTCCCATGTTCATCAAGTTGAGCTAATAATGCCCCCAAGGAAGATTCTGTTGCTAAAACATATAGGATAAGTGGTTTTCCTGGGATAGGATGCATTAAAATAGGAGGATTTGCCAAGTATTTCTTGATCTGGTCTATGCTTTGTTGACATTCATCATTCCATACACATTTGACTCCTTTATGTAAGTTCTTGTTGAAATGTTGAGCTCTATCTGCCAATTGTGAAATAAACCTCCTTATAGATTGAAGACATCCTTGAAGACTTCTCATTTGAGTAATGTTTTTAGGAGGTGGCATATCCACAATTGCTTGAACTTTTTCAGGGTCCACCCCTATCCCTTTTGCTGAAATAATGAATCCTAGTAATTTTCCAGAGGTGACTCCAAATGCACACTTTTTAGGATTTAACCTTAGTTGAAATTGTTCCATACGATCTAGAATGACTTCTGAATCATCTAAGTGTGTATCTCTTTTCTTAGACTTGGCCAAGGTGTCATCCACATAATCTTCCATGTTTTTATGCATCATATCATGAAAAATAGTTGTCATAGCTCGTTGATAGGTAGCTCCTACATTTTTTAATCCAAAAGGCATAAAATTCCAACAATAGATACCCCATGCACAAGTAAATGCAGACTTTTCTTGGTCTTCAGGAGCTATCTTAATTTGATTATATCCAGAAAAACCATCCATTAAGGAATAAATCTGATAACCTACGGTCATATCCACTATCATGTCTATATTAGGAAGTGGAAAATCATCCTTTGGTCATGCTTTATTAACATCTCTAAAATCTATGAAAACTCGAATGGGTTTGTCATGTTTTGAAACTGGTACAATGTTTGATATCCATTCGGCATAGTCAATAGCTCTTATGAATTTTGCACCAATGAGTTTCTCTAATTCTGCCTTAACTAAGAGAGCTATATGAGGATGCAATTTTCTCAATTTTTGCTTAACTGGTTTAACACCTAGAGCTATGGATAAGTGATGCATAATAAGATTAGTGTCCAACCCTGGCATATCTGAATAAGTCCATGCAAAATTAATCTTCTTTTCTTGTAAGAACTTAGTATAGGCTTCTTTTTCTTGTGATGACAAGGATTGAGCCAAATGTACCCTTTGCAGAGCTTCATCCGTACCCAAATTGACTGCTTGTGTTGGTTCAATAAGTACTGAAGATCTATCTTGAAAATAACTAGGAAGAGAATCAAGTACCTCATCCTTAGGTGCCTTAGAGAGGTTTTCACCCTTGGATACGTCCTTTCTTTTTACTTTTTTTGGTTCTGAAACTGCCACATAGTGGTTTTCGCCATCAGAGCTCCTTTTCTTTTTCTTTTCTTTTCTCTTTATTTTGCGACTAAGGTACTTGATATCTAGCTCTATCATACTAGTAGCTGGTTCACTAGTGGAAGAAACTACAGGTTCAATTACATTCAAATAACAAGCTATTTCATAATCATTTTGAAATATTAAGAGCTCAAGTTCTTGATTGCATTGGGACCAATCAATTAGGTTAGGATGAACAAGGGGTAAATCAATGAAAGGTTCGAGGTTGTGAATATGGATGATATCTCTAGTGTTTGAAGATTTGAGGTCTGTCAAGTAACTTCCTAAACTACCCAAATCAAGATTCTTCCTCACAAGTGAAGAATCGTCCACTAAGGCAACATGCAAGTTCAAATCCTCTAATCCTACACATGATTCATTGACTAACTCAGGTTGAGAACTATATGTATGAACAACATCAACATCTATATCAACTGTGGAAGATTTTGAGAAAGAATCCCATTCATACTCATTAGAATCTATTTCAAAGTCTCAACTAGGATGCTTACACCATCAATGCTTGGGATGCCTGGATGTGGAAGCTTCAATATTATTAAGAGTCACACATTCTTGTTCTAAATTGGCAACTGTCTCATGAGATACCAGATTGTTTGAATCTCCCCAAAGGAGATTAGTAGAAGGGACCCAATCTTCACACATATCTTGTTGGTTTTCTAAATTAGGTATGTATTCTTGTTCTTCTTCACTGTCTGACTTATCAAGGATAGAAACAACATTCTTACTTTGATTCACATACCCTAGGCCAACTGACTTATTAGACTTGCATCCAAAAAGTTGATGATCAAGAGGTTCAGCTCTAGCATCCAATCTATTACTAAGAGGACCATGTCTAGGATAACCCATTTTCTTAACAAAAGAATACCCTCTTCCATAAGCATTAGGTGAAGGAGTGAAATCTTCATTGTGCATATACTTATCTTCTCTATAAATCCAATCTTTAACAACCACATCTTCTTTCTCATCTTGAATAGGCACTAACGACTGTACAAATGTGTCAAATAATGTCATAGTTGAAGAGGAAGGTTTCATCTCTTGTGAAGGTTTACCATAAGACCTAGGTGAAACTGGTAATGGAGCGAGGGAGTTAAGTTGATATACCCCCATGCCAAGGTCTATGGACTTAAACTTGTTCTTGCAATCAGCTAAAATTGCATTAAAATCATCTACTTGTCTATTAAGGGGAACATGAGCACTTGCTGAAATCGAGTTGATAGACAAAGTGTTATCCCCAGGAATACATATCTCTGTTCCATTGTAAGGAAACTTAACACACTGATGATAAGTATATGGTATTGCTTACATATCATGAATCCATGGTCTACCAAGCAGAATGTTGTATGCAAGGGGTCCAGCATCAACTATTTGGAATAAAACATCTTTTTCCACAGGGCCAATCCTAACAGGAAGGACATCCAACCCCTTTGAACTTCTCTCTGCCTCATCATAAGCTTTGATAGTAATCTTTCTTTTGCTATCAATAACATGTTCAGAATAACCCAATGTCTTTAAAAAACTCAAAGAACAAATATTAAGCCCAACACCCCCATCTATCAACACACGCCTACCATGGGTCCTATGTATCATAACCTCAATATGAAGTGAAAGATTGTGTGGATGGCTCAAAGATTTATCATCTTCCTTCGAAAAGGAAAGATAATGAGGGCTTGCAATATGATTAACCATGTTTTGGAATTGATCAATGTCTAAATTATTGGGGATGTTTTCCATGCGCAAAGCATCCTCAAGAACCTGCTTGTGTCTCGGAGACAACTCTAAAAGCTCAAAGATTGAAATCTGAGCAAGAGTTCTTTGCAATTGATCAACAAGATTATAATTTGACTTGGTATTAACCATTGGTTTTGAAGGAACATTCTTGTGTTGCACTTGTTTTGGCTTACTTGGTTGGTTTGAACTAGGTCCTTTGATAACAACGGGACCTTGACTTCGCGTAACAACATTGAGACTTTGGGAAGACACTTGCTTAGGTTTACTTGACTGGTTTGAATTGGGTCCTCTAATGACAAGGGGACCTTGAGATGACTCTCTAGAGTGAGCACCCCTTAGCACCAAAATAGGTTTTTCACCAAAGGTAGGAGAGTTCAAATTTAAATTATAACCATTGGTATCTTTATCTTCCATCATGTTGACACTTTCTTCTACAACCTCAAGCATATTGACAACATTTTTTGCATTTGTATAAGTATAATTGATTGTAGCCCTACCATTCTTCGGTTGGGAAGCTTCCCCTTTCTCATACTTGGGCAAAGGCTCTTTGAATGCTGTGTGATCAGCATTGGTATTTAGTCCATCTATTTTAAGTTTTCCATTCTCAATTAGATCTTGAACAATATGCTTGGATCTCCCACATTTTTCAATATTGTGTCCAATGCCATTGTGAAGCTTGCAATAAGCCTTCTCATCCCACCACCATGGCTTAACTTCAGGTATGTAGAACTTTGCAACATCATAAGGGTGCACAAGATCACATGCAAGGAGCTTTGTGAATATCTCTTCATATGTCTCACCTAATTGTGTAAAGTTACATTTCTCTCCTTTAGACCTTTCTTGATATCTTGGTTTGTTACTCTGTTGATTAGCACTAGCCAAATGGAGAATAGCTTGGTCTTTAGGGTTTGAGGAATCCACAACTCCATCATTGACCACTTGTTTGTTCTTATTCCAATTTATGTTCTTTCCTTTATCCTTGTTGTTGTTGTTCTTATGACCATTATTGTTGTTGTTTCCATTTTTTGTCAAAATACTTTGCTCTCTCAAAACATCCTCAATTCTAAGTGCACCTTCAATCATGGTATCAAAGGATTCAAAAACCATCTTCTTAACTTCATACTTCATCTCAAGAACCATATTACTAATGAGGATTTCAATCTTTTCTTTCTCAGGAATAGTCCTAGAATAACGAGAGCATTTTCGTCTCCATCTTTGTAAGAAAGTAACAAAGGGTTCTCCTTGATTTTGCTTTGTGTGACATAAGTCCAATAGTGAGACAGATTGTGAAAGATTGTATGAAAAGTGTTGAACAAATATTTGAATTAACTCAGGGAATGTCTTAATAGGAGGAGTTATATTGGTAAACCATTCCATGGCTTGAGCCTTAAGACTCCTTGGAAATAATCTCATAAGATATGAGTCCTCATGATGAAACTCAAAACTCATAGTATAGAACTGACGCACATGATCATTTGGATCCCCATTTCCATCATATTTATCATATTGGGGGATCTCAACTTTTCTAGGAAAATCTTTCATGTCAACACTCTTATCAAAAGGATTTGGACAAACTGAATCAAATGAAAAAGAACTCTTGGGTGCTGATATTTGCTTCATTTGTTTCTTCAATTCATAAATTTCCTCTTTCATAGAAGGATCATGCTTTTGAATCTTTTTATCCACATCAAAGTTGTAAGGGACCTTAGCTCCCTTGTTGATTAAATGTTGAAAGCATGCATCTCTATTTTGGTCCATATATGCTACCATACGTTGCTAAAAATGTGGATCTTGTGGTATAGCCATGAAATCATTAGAATTATATTCAAATTTGGAGCTACCACTTCCATATTGTGAACCATGATGAGCTTTTTGTGATGGTTTTCTTGAAACTCTAGGAGATGTTGGTTTCCTATAATAATCATGTCTTGAAGCTTGCCTTCCTCTAGGAGCAGGAGATTGTGAAGATGTTCTTTAATATCTCCACTTTTTGGAGTCTTGGGAGGGCTAGAGGGGGGAGAGTTATTTCCACCACCAATGTGCACATTGTTGAATTGATTGTCAAGTTGTGAAGTCTTGAAAAAGTCTTGTTCTTCTTGACAAGATTTTCTTTCCATCTCAATAATAACTTGCTTTTCTTCCTCTAGGCATTGAAATTGTTCTTCTTTCTTAGCTTTTTCTTCTAGAAGGGCTTTTCTTTCATGATCAATTGCTTTGAGCCTTCCACTTGCATAACTTAGAGGTGTCATGAGCAATGTACATGGTCTTGATTGTCTAAACTAATTACTAGTAAATGTTGCATTCATGTGAGCACTAGAAGGCTCACTAATTTGATCATCATGTTGGGATTCCTCTTCTTGATAGGCATAATGTCTTCCTTTCTCATCCCTTTGATGTGCATCCAAATACCTATCCTCAATAAGAGGTGAAGTTGGTCTACTTCCATGAGTGGTATCACCACTCAAAAGGTCAACATTATACTCACTACTTTGATTCTTCTTGTATGGTGCTCTTGTAAAACTCATATCCATAGCTAAATGAGGTGATGCTAAGGGTGTAATCAACTCAATAAGATCACCACTAGGGTCACACGAAACTTTTGGAATACTCTCAGGTGATTGAATAGACATAGGTTCCTTTCCCTTACGTCTTCTACGAGTTTGAACTAAGAGTAATTGTTTAAAGACAACTTGAGGTTGCTTTCCTTGATCTACTTGATATCTTGTTGTAACCAACATGAAAGAAAAGGTACTAATTGATAGGATAACCCTAAGAAACATTGGTACCAAACTAGGATAGTAAAAGAACTAACTTGTCCAAAAGAGATGTGATAAGATAAAATTTTGCAATAGGCATAAACCAACACTGCCACAGAGGTGCTCACAACTTTAGGTGAATACCCTAGCACATATGGACCAGGAGGATGATTTACCCAAATTATAAATAATTAAAATTGATTTTTTTAATTAATTAATTTTTTTTTATGAAAGTGAATGGACAAGAGATTACTAAGACTCTCCAAGTGTAATATCAAGAGATCCAAGTGTATATCTTTCTCAACAAGGACGGTTTCTAACTCACCAACTCCAAACAAGGTCTCTTGTGAAATCAATGACTACTAATTCAAGAGGTCAAAGCAAAATAACCTAAAGTACAAAAAGGCTTCTAACAATGGGGTAAGTAGCCTAATCCAAATAGGATCAACCTAGGGAGACTAAAAATAATGGGATAACAAAGTTATTCATTTTAAATGTCCAAGTAGATGTATCATGAACAAGGGGCAAAGCAACCTTGCGCATGAACAAGTGTAGTGACTTAGTATTTCTACTCCTTAAAGGTTCTACTTGTGTATGTTCTTGACAATGTTTTAGCAGGCACTTAGAACACAACAACACCTTATCAAGTTGTTTACAAGGATATACATGGCTTTCTAAAAGGAGTCCTCGATATACGTAAGGTACGTGAGGCCCAAATTCATAGATGAGAAGAATCCAAAATCACACAGCCAGGGGGAGACGATAATCCAAATCTCCTCCTTCACTTCTCAAAGGTATAAAGTTCTTTGAGGCTTAGCCAAGAGTGATATCAAACTCAATTTCCAAGAGAGGTGTCTTTGGATTCACCTCTCGATATTTATACTCCATCGAAACACAGGAGTTGAGGTCATCCCAAGGGGTGATGAAATCCCCAAGCAGGCCTCCTAGAAATAAAAACTAAGTAATTCACTCTCAAAAGTATTTAGAGCACTAAAGGTGGAACATTTAACTCTTCAAGTAAATGTGAAGTGAGTCCAAAAGAGGAACATTTAACCCTTTAAGATAATGTGAAGCGAGTCCAAAAGTGGAACATTTAACCCTTCAAGAGAATGTGAAGCGAGTCCAAAAGTGGAACATTTAACCCTTCACACAAACTCAAAGTGAGTCCAAAAGTGGCACATTTAACTCTTCACACCAACTCAAAGTGAGTCCAAAAGTGAAACTTTTAACTTTTCACACCAACTCAAAGTGAGTCCACACCTTAGAAAACAAAGTGAGTTCCAAAAAGCACAAAAGGGTTGCCTAGTGGAGCAATTAACACTTCTTTCCTATAGACCCCTCCCCCTTAATGTGGCACTGATCATGCAACCATGGGGTGGAAATAAGGGGCTAGCGGATTAGCGAGTCCAATAACCCAAGATAGAAATCTAGATCAATCACAAGTAATCTAAGACTGCTAATCAATACTACTCACAAATGAAAAAGGGTTGAATAATAGAATATTTAACTTTCCAAGTAAACATAGAGTGAGTCCACAAAGTGGTGCATTCAACTCCCTATGTAAACAAGGAATGAATCCATGCCCTCAATCAATTAATGAGATATTTGATATTGGAACCAAGAATTACTTAAAGTTTAAACACAAGCATTCACTTACACAAACTTGTATGAAATTAAATCTATGTTCATTCATTTCCCATTAAGAGTATCAATTGAAATGTGTTTTATGAAAGCATGTAAAACACTCAAGACAAACACATGAGAGGTTTAATTTTAATCTCAAATCTAAAGGTTTTAGAGATCAAACAAAATACCTGGTAATCCTTGCAACGCGTCTTTTCTTTTCTGTACCTTTCATTTATGCTTGATCGCTCACTCGCAACGAACAAAGCAACAAACAACACAAGCAAACACAAGATATGCAATATATGTCAACTCATGCAAAACTAGAGTTAGATCTAAAAATTTGATTTTTAAGAGTGATAATAATCAGCAAGTAATCCAAATGAAAGCTCACATCATGCATTGATTCATTGTAAAAATTAAATGCAAGCTATTCATTAAATGCCATTTTTTTTCAATTGATTTTTAACCTAGTCATAAAGATTGGATCTACATGATATGAATTCGGATCCAAAACTCAAAATATAGAAAAGTAACCCCTATCAAAAATTAGAGATCTTTTCAAAAATGCAAAAATTTGAAAAGATCTTTTAATTTGTGCTTTAGGGAGTCATTTTGTCAAAATAGACCAGTTTTTGCAAATCGAATTATTGACCCCTAATATGACCTCTAAAATAAAAACACAAAGAACCAACTTTGTTCAAAATTATGAAATCTTTCCAAAACTATAAATTTTTCTGAAAAATATATTAATTTACTCCTGAAAATAATTTTCATGAAAAATTAATGAAAAATCATAAAATATCAAAAATATTTTAGAAAAATTTAAAAATTGTACCAAAGCATCTCTAATTCATTAAAATCTTAACAAAAAAAATTCAGATCAAAATACCTAGCCGGCTAAAAGATATGATCAAATCTTTCAAATCTAGGGTTTCTTTGAGTCTCGAATTATTGACCCCTGATATGACCTCTAAAATTGAAACAAAAAGAACCAACTTTATTTATAATTCAAATATATTTCCAAAAATGTAAATTTTTTAAAAAAATATGCTAATTTATTCCCAAAAATGATTTTTTATGAAAAATCAATGAAAAATCATAAAAAATAGAAAATATTTCAAAGAAATCTAAAAATTGGAACGAAGCTTCCATGATATATTATAACCCTACAAAAAAATTTTAGATTAAAATACCTAGTCGTTTGAAAGATATGATCAAATCTTTCAAATCTAGATTTTTTTTTTTTTTTCTTGAGTCTACAAATAGATTTGCATAAAATGCAGCAAGCAAAGGTGGGTTGCTCCATAGTGGGCACCAAAAATGTATGCCTAAAATGTGGGCACACTTCTATGAGTCATTATATTCAAGATTTTTCAAAAATGAGGTCTCGAATGGCGACTCATAGCTCCCTATTCATGGGGTGCAGGGGTTTTGTAATGGAGGCCCTCAGTCTGACCTAGTTTGTGCCCATGCAAATACACCACGAAACAAGAGATTCAATGATTTAATATGATGCAAATGGAAATGAAAAACTAAACTAAATGATAACAATGCAAAATAATGCAAGAAATGAAATCTAATCTATGAAAAGAAATAACAATGTAGATCTAATCTATGAAAGCAAGATCTAATCTATCAATGCAAGATCTAAGCTAACATGAAAATTAAAGTATGGATTATGATGATGAAAGCCATGCATGCAAGAGAGAATGAGACAAGAAGATAGAAGTTCTCCACAAAAGCTTTAATATTCAAAACTCCTTCAAAAATCACTCTCCAAACCCGCAACATAACAATAGCATAATAATGGGTGTCTCCAAAATGAGGAGAGGACTCTCCCTTATAAAGAAAATTAGACGATCTAGATTAGAGGAAAAAGATTTAATCAAGGGTGGAGAAATAATGATCCATGTGAACTAAAGATCCATCAATGAGAAAAGTGGAGTGGTTGAGAAGAAAGTGGAGAAAGGATTAACATAAGTCCCATATTAAGTGTAGATAAAAGATTTATTTAAATTTTTATTTGTTTTAACTCTTTTTTCATGCAAAAGATATTTAAGTGGGATATTTTATTTAATTAAAAGGGAGCAAGTTCTTTTAATTAAATAGGAAATATTTAATCAAATTAAAAAAAGGGTTTTTCTCTTAATTAATTAAATGTAGATGAATTATTTAATTAAAAGAGAGGTTTTCTTTTAATTAAATGGAGACTTATTTAATTTAATTAAAAGAGAGCAAGTTCTTTTAATTAAATAGGAATTATTTAATTAAATTAAAAGAGAGGCTTTTCTCTTAATTAATTAAATGTGGATGAACTATTTAATTAAAAGAGAGGTTTTCTTTTAATTAAACGAGGACTTATTTTATTTAATTAAAAGAGAGCAAGTTCTTTTAATTAAATAAGACTTAGGATAAAATGATCAACCTTAGAAATAAAACAAATTGAATTTGATCAAGGAAATTGATTTGAATTGATTTAATAAAATATTACACACCATTGATTTAGGAAATTTGATAAATTGATAAATTGAATAATGGGGGCCCATAGTCTAGGTGACCATTTTAGGGTGCATACAATTACATTTGCCCCTCTTTGACTAATGTGTAATCGATCTGGAAACACATCATGTCAAAGAAAATCGAAGCCAAGTAAGCAGTGGTAGATATAAATGTCTGATTTCGAAGAATGAAATGTAGAAATAGATAGCAAGTCCTGAATGCACAACTTGATAGCGGTAGTACTAAACACTAGGAAGATGATGCTAGGATCCAAAAATAATTCTAACACCTAGCAAAGCGAATAGATTGAGAGCAAGTGATAAGGTCAAACAAATGCTCCTAAGAAATAGATAGCTGTAACAATTAGCAATAGAGTATTTCTGCCCCCTCGGGATCGAAATCAAAATGAGGTAAGGGGACATAGAAACAAGCTAGATATGAGAAAATCAAGAATATAGCAATGTCCAAGATGACTGATAGATGATTAGAACCCAAGAATGACTATAAGAAATAGATAAAATGCCCCAGTTTGACTAGAGTTGACCTTGAAGGATATAGCATAAAAATTAGGTCAAAACAAGTAGAAAGGTGATTTTAGACATGAAATGGTGAATTGAAGTAGATATGAAGTATGGAAATGATGAAGACATGAAAAAAAGAAGATGCCCCAATGATGATTTAGAGATTAGACCTCAAAAGGTCAGCTAATTGCTCAGAAGAAAGTAGAATTTTAAAATGTGATTTTGACCATCAAGATGAACTCGAATTTTGATTTCGATCCCAAAAATGGATCTAGGATGTCAAAATTAGCTAGGGGTACAATTTTTGCAAAATTTTGAGGAGTTTGAGAATTAGGTCAATATGGGGTTGGAGGCTATAAAAGGGGATCCAAGTGTCATTTTCACTATTCATTTGTCTTTTTGTGATTTGAGAGATTTTGAGTGGTCCACATAGCATCATGGCTCAGGCAAACATTCCTCTTCATCGACACCATTTCGAGTGCAGCCGGTTGCACAACCGGCCAGAGCGATATGGGGTGCTAGTAAGTAATTACCTTTTTGTCCCTTTTTCAAGCTTTTTTCACATGTTTTAAGTGTTTTTTGAAAAAAGGTCGCACGATACTTTTAAAGTATCACACGAGCATTAAAAAACTATTGCGCGACACTTTTTTCCAAAAAAAGTATCGCACCTATTAGTAAAAAGTGTCACTGTGGCTATACCCAAATGTGACACGAAATGGTGCAAAATATCACATGACAGAATTATGTCGCACAAATGTAGAAAAAGTGTTGTGCGACACTATTGCAGAAAATTGTGTTGCACACTTATGTAAAAAGTGTCACACTAATGGTTTTTGATGCTTTTCTTAATGCTTTATTGTCATGTGACTGTTACTGATAGTTGCATGTTTTACCTGGATAGGAGGTATTCCTGG
The DNA here is from genome assembly GCA_028749045.1 of Cupressus sempervirens. Taxonomy (NCBI): domain Eukaryota; kingdom Viridiplantae; phylum Streptophyta; class Pinopsida; order Cupressales; family Cupressaceae; genus Cupressus; species Cupressus sempervirens. Next base: position 478,067,073 of record CM053786.1, read on the forward strand.
TATTATAGATCAGAGCTCCCAGGGTGGTGTGTTTGCACATTTTGCAATATTTGAGCGATGAGGAGCAGACTTCTCTAGTGGCTATGGGCTTGCGGTGGGTTGTATGGATGCCCCATAATTGAGAAAACCATGGTTTGTTGTCTACGCTAGTGGAGAGGATGTATATCACATCTGTTACCTTGGAGGATGTATATCACATTCTATGAGTGCCATGCCATGGCGAGCTGGTAAGTTGCTTGATTAGTAGTTTGTTGATTTAGCAATTTTGATGTTGGATGCTAGGTGTACTGATGTCAAGTTTGATGATGGCACAGGTGTACTATGATACGACCCCTACAAAGGGGTGAGCGCGAGTGTAGGAGCTATTCCAGGATGTGACCATTCTGGACCGTCACCTAAGTTGGGAGAGATTGATGATCGAGTATAGATATGATTATCATTTTCCCAGCTTGTTATGCTCTTTGGTAGCCTAGGCCTTGGTGACAAACCAAGGCCAAAAGGGCTTCCCGCTAGGATGGGGTTGACTGGTGTATGAGCTGATTACTCGACCACGTAGGATGGCATGGGGGCCTGCCATATTGGTAGAGATGTATCACGAGCTCCATGAGATAGTATACCATGAGGGTGGGTCATGGGCATGCAGAGTAGTGTTAGCACAAATCTAGGCTTGGGAGCACATCGTTGTGATTTGACCGCGGGTGTAGCCACGAGAGTGCAATCAGCCTTATATTTTTTGTTATAGAGGTTTTATCCCACAGAGACATAATGGAGATGTGACCTATTATCGGTGGGTACTTCATGAGCTGACAGTGTTCACATGGCAGCCATATCGAGAGTGTCAGTGGTGGTTAGATTCATGGGAGCTAGACTACATGGAGTATAGCAGACCACTAGTGGGTTAGAGTATGAACATTATGGAGCGGTTTGTGACCAATCATGTATGGTGACAATTTGCAGAGTGGTAGGTGGTATCGATGGAGACCACTACCTATGCTCGAATGTGCATAGATGAGGGATTAGGGTGGCTATCGATGTTGGACTATCAAACAACAGTTCGGGATACAATGTTGCTAGTGGTGACTCCTTGGGATTATCGCCCAGATGTGGTAGATGCAGGGGCAGATGCAAGGTATCTTTATGAGATGAAGAGACACTTGTTCCCTCAGTTCATAGATCTAGATGTGGCACCTATAGGAGTGGGAGGTGGAGGCGGCAGGGGAGGGGGACGTGGAGGGAGAGGGAGGGGGAGAGGCAGCAGGTAGATGGAGGGGGAGAGCTCCCAAGCAAGGTGGAGGAGGATGCAAGTGCAGACAATGTAGGAGGTGGAGGAGTCATTAAAGGCTAATGATGATGATGGTGGGGAGGAGGAGGTGCCCCTGAGGAGACGACGAGCGGTGAGGGTCGAGGCACCTGCAGAGCAGTGAGTAGGAGGAGAAAATTAGGGTGCGAGGATTCGTGCCTTGGAGGCAGAGCTGCAGGCAGCTTGGGTGACCATCACAGTACAGGATCAGTAGCTGATGGATGAGCGGGCACGAGCAGATGAGCTACACGAAGAGTAGGATACTACGAGGTGAGAGGTAGCACATCATGGTGCATGAGCTGCATACTATTATGCTGCTTATAGGAGTGTGGTACCACTAGGATAGGGTCTTCCTTACTATTCAGAGCAGAGAGTGCAATGCAGGCACCAAATAGGAGACAGGCTCCTCCACCAGGGCAAGTACCAGCTGCAGAGGGTGGTAGTCAGACATGGTATCGAGTGATAGCTATGTTTTGATTGTACCTCATGTATTTTTTAGACATATCCAGATTTTGGATCCCATATTTGTATATGTACCATGACATATTTGATATATATATGAGATACTGGATTTATCGATATTCTTGTGTACCTGTCTCAAAATATGTGTTTCAGCTTTCATGTGGTGTTTCAATTTTTGTTTTTAGCTCATGTATGTGTATATGCTCATGTGTATTGATTTTGATCTCTCATATGGATGGTAAAGACTTAAATGTTTTTTGTGAAAATGTGACACTTGGATAGATCGTATGTGATGTTTTTGGATTAAACCCTTGTGATGATAGGATAGCAAAAAAATGTATGAAAGATTAAGGAGGTGAAAAGACATGAAGAAGTGAAAGATGAAAGCAACTAGCTAATATGTCTGCAAAAAGATGAAGAGAGAGCTTTCCCTATATGCAAAAATGCAAGACTAAGCTAGAAAATGAACCTAAAATGCAAGCTAATATGCAAAGTGGTTTACCAGCAAGAAGTGCATAACATTTAGACTCTTAATTTCATCATTGAGCATTTATTAGGGACATCATGAGATCATACAACTATCACTAGTATAACTATGAGGGTATGAATATGTTCGATATCAAATAGGTATATGGAAATCCAATCCAAGCATCAGAGACATGTAAGTCAAGATAACTACGCGATTAGATTCTGTTAGAAAAGTTAATCTTCCCTTGGATGTATTTAATTGGGATATTCCAAGGATCCCTAAATGTAGTTTTTCCTATTGTACACATGTGGAGGACATGTCATTATTTGTCCTTTATTCCACATGTGAGGACAACTCATTTTTATAATTCCTTTATTAAGGAATTTAGTTTATCCTCCTTAAGAGGATTGTGACACTTTGCACACACCTATTATGAATGTGGAATTCATAGAAATGGGAGTTACACATGAGAACACATGCAACTCCTTTCTCATCTCTTTAAAGAGATGCTTCTCTTTCTTTCTTCTTTACACACATCATTTTGATGTTATTGTATTGAGCTATTTTGCTCCAACACACACTCTCTCTTCTCTAGGTATTTGCCTTCATTCATAATACTCACAAGGGGTTTTCTTTGCTTTCCCCTTATAAATATTTGTCTCCATTGTTGAACTATCTTGGTGTATGCTCTTGGATTTTGCTTATCTCATGGTAACATTGTTTCACACTCAACTTGCTTGGATTGTTTCTCGTTCCTTGCTCAATCTTATCGTTTCTTTCATGGTATCAGAGCTAGGTATCTAATCCTTGTTTTAAGTTTTGTGTTGAAGGTTGCCATTCATTGGAGCACACCTTATTTGGAGACGCTATTAAGAGAAGAAGTTTGTGTTAGGGTTGTTTGCTCATTCTAACATCTTTTGTGTGCAGGTTTTATTTTATCATTTTTTATTTTTTTTTACTAACCCTCTTTGGAAGGCTTGCCGCCAAAGGGTTTCTCCTCTCAAAATTTCAAAAAAAATAATTTTTTTTTCCTTGTTTTGGAAGGCGTGTCACCAAAACAAGGAGCATTTCTCACATAACTCCCATTTATTGTGCAATTTTTATTTTTTAATATTTTAAGCATTTATTCTAGTGTTTGTGATGCAATAACACTTAATTGTGTAATTTTTAATTTTTAATATTTTATATATTTATTCCACTTATCATTTAATTAAAAAATTCTAAGTGTGATTGTTAAAAACCTTAGAAATCACAACAGATTAAACTCATGCATTTTGTTTTTTAAAATTTAAAACATTTTCCATTTATTTATTTAAACTCTAAAATTTTACCTATTTTTGTTGATATTCAAATCTCATCCTTTTTTAAAACTTTATCTTAATATATCTATTTTGCAACATAAAAAGTTTTTTTAAATCTATGAGATTTTAAATATCTCATTTTTTTCCCAAATCTTTGTTCAATTTTTTAAGAAACTTTCTTTCCTTTCAACGACTGAAGTGGCTCCAGAGACTGTTTCCCAATCCGATTATCTCTTTGTTTGGAAAGAAACCCATTTTTTTTCTTTTTTCAACTTGGCTGTCTTGATTCAGAGGTGCAATCTTTCATTTCTTTGATCATTTTGGCTTCAACTTCCTTGTGTTTACTCTTTTCAGGAGTAGAGCTGGGCTTAGCCTTGCTACCAAGCTTTTTCGCAGGCTTATTAACGATCGTTTCGCAATTTTTTTTTTTTTGGCAAGCTTTGCTGCAGGTAGAGAAGGAGCTTTCTACCTCTTGTTCTTCTCCCCTCTCTCAGCTTCGACTTTTCTCTTGGCCACCAAAGCTTCCATTTTTTTCCAGTTCTCTGTCATGGTTACACTGCTCTAAAACCTCAACAAAAAGTTTTTGGAGGTCAAAACCCTAACTTCAGTTTCCTGGTAGGTGTTTCGTGATTTGTCACAGCTGAAATTGGGTTTAAATGTAATTACGTTTTTAAAAAGGAAGTTTTACATGTCTAACAAAGGTCTATCACATTTTTTTTAATATAAGTGTATTATGAATTTTTTTTTTTAAAGTGTATTACAAGCACGTAATACACTTCATTGTGTTTACTCTATAAAGCTTTTATTTTTGGTTTCAAACCATTTTTTTATTAAAAAAAAAAAAAACAATCATTTATATATATAATCAATTTTTTTTATAAGTTTTTTTTTCTTCAATCATTCTAAATCATTAGAAATTCTATATATAGTGAATTGGATTCATCTGTCTGTCATTCGTTCTAATCATTATTATAACTCATTAGATTCTTTTTAAGCAATTTTTTTTTAATCATCATATAACACATCTGCATTTTTTTTTGTTGTTTCAGACTTTTTCTAACGTCTCTCTGCAGGGCTGTATTATTATTTTTCTTCAGAATCTTAATCATAGTTTCTTCTGCAAGTTTTTTTTATTCCAATTATTTTTTTTTCAATCATATTTCTATTAGGGGGGACATTTTTTTTCATAAAAATGTCAACCTTAATTCTAGAAATAAAACTTAATCATACTAATTATCATTCCTGGAAAACTCACATTACGTTCATTTTTCATTTTAAACACCTCTTCAACATAGCCACTGATCCTTCTCTTGAACCTGGTTCAACGGCTACTCAAGATGAAAAAGATACTTGGAAACTTAAAAATGAAGAATCTTTAGGATTAATTGGAATTTCCATTATTTTAGATTTATATGTGTTAATTGCTCACTGTTCTAAAGCTCATGATGCCTGATTAATTTTGCAAACCAAGTATGATAGTGGAGATGAATATCGCAAAATACAGTTGCAAGATCAACTTGAAGATCTCAGGTATATAGATTTTAAGACTATGGATGAATTTTTGTTAAAATTTGATTCTATTAAAAGCCAAATTATTGCTTTAGGTGTTCAGTTAGATGACATTCATTTAATTCATATTATTCTTAAAAAGTGTCTTCCTAGACAGTTTCAATAGTTTATAACTAATGTTCACACACAACTTGCTATTCCTACATTAACTACTCAATTAACTTATGTTATTTTTCAAACTTTATTAAGATAGGAAGAAGCTAAGCTAATTCAGTTTGGTACCCTTAAATCAACTGAACATGCATTTATGTCTCAGAATTCAAATAATAATAATTTTTGTTCAAATAATAATAATAATAATAGTCATAATAACAAACATTATACTAATAATTCTAATAATTTCAATAATAAATCTCATGCCAAATATAACAATAATAACAATAACCATAACAATCATCATAATAACAATCGTAATAATACTAATCAAAGGAATCATTCAAATTCCAAACCTCATTGTTCTTATTGTGGCAAAGATGGACATATTGTCAATAACTATTTTAAAAAGAAAAATGATAAAAAACCTATGAACAACAGTAGCCATAATAAAAAATCAAATCATAAAAAAGGTAACTCTAATGGTTCCACTTCTTGTCATGCTTTTACTTGTAGCTTTAATGTTTGTAGACCTTTAGAGTGGATTGTTGACAGTGGTGCATCACAACATGTAACTTCTCATAAAGAAATTTTTGATTCTTTGCAACCTGATATTGCTAACATTCCTATTCAGTTAGCTAATAATCAGACTTGTAAAGTTGAAGGTTTAGGTGATTTCACTATTCCTAATGGTAAGTTGCATGATGTATTGTATGTACCTGATCTAAAAACTAATTTGGTTTCTGTTTCAAAGTTATGTCAGGACTATAAAGTTGAATTCTATAAAGATACATGTTATGTCATAGATCCTCAAACTAAACAAGTGATTGCTCATGCTAAAATGGATAATGACAACTTATTTAAATTCCATGAATTTTCTAGTTCACAATATTCTTTACATACTTCCCTTGATTTCAATATATGGCATGAAAGACTTGTCCATTTAAATTCTGATTATATTACTTTAATGCACAAAAGCAATATGGTTGATGGCTTGCCTCACATTATTCCTTCTAAGATTGCTTGCATTGGTTGTATGAGTGGTAAGATGCATAGGGAGCCCTTTCCAAGTGGTAAATCATGGCGGGCAACTTATAAGTTGCACCTTGTCCATAGTGACCTTTTGGGCCCCATAGAGAATAACTCCATCCAAGGTTCTCGGTATGCACTTACCTTTGTTGATGATTTTTCTAGACGAACTTGGATTTATTTTTTGCATAGCAAGGATCAAGTTCTTGATATATTCCCTAAGTTTAATTTAGCAAGATCACACCTATATCAAGGCATAAGCACCAGGATAAACCCCAAGTGTGGTCTTGTGAAATAGTCAAGGATGATACATTTGTAAGTCAAAATGTTGAATAGGTCAAGCATAAATGCTTACAACACTATATACAAACAAAGTATACCCACAAGCAAAAATCAAGAAAACATGCCCCAAGCCCCCAGTCTTCTAGTCAATGACATCCTTGAAAGACTATTAGGGATGAAACATATAGTAAAGAAATTGTCATAGACAACACACAAAGTAGATAAAGATTAAAATAGCTCAGTCATTTAAGTGTTAAAGTGCATGTGTGTAAGTCACTTGGCCATTTCTTCAAGACTTGATTCTAATAGTGAGAAATATCGCAACATTAGAGACCATAGGTAAACTATCTAGAAAGTGTTGAAAAAAACTTGATGTCAAGGTGGGGGAAGTGTTGAGAAACATTGTTTTGTGAGTTGTTAAAGAAACCCTAATGCACAAGAATACCTCAATAGGCTAAGTAGCTATGCCCCTGAGATGAGGACAAGAAACAATTCCAAGCCAGGAAATGTGTAGCCAAGTAGGTGATTGAGACTAATAGACATAGGTGCAAGGGTTTCAAGTAGTGCCTATTTCTAGGTTTTCACCACTTGACAGATTTTTTTAGGACTTTTTTTCAAATTTTTTGGTGATACATCAAAGTGCCTATTGCTAGGTTTTCACTAAGATGATCATTTTTTAGGACATTTTCTAATTTTTAGGATTTTTTAACATCATAGATATATACAAGATAGCTAAGCAGCAAGCCTCTAAGCATAGAACTTTTTCAAGTGTAGGATGTTGATAGGCTCTGCAAGTTCTTCACCCTCTAAAGTAGACAACTGATAAGCACCAAACCAAAATGCTGCTGTGATAATGTAAGGACCCAACTAGTTAGGTTCAAATTTCCCTTTCTGCTCTTGATGTTGCTGATTTTTTGGATTCTCTCTAAGAAAAAGTTCACCTACTTGAAACTCATAGGGGTGAACCTTCTTGTTATATTGTGTAGACATGTGCTTTTGATAAGCTCTCATGTGATCAAAAGTAGCCTTGCAACATTCATCCAGAGTTTCCAGTTCTTGTACTCGCATAGCTCTATGATCTTCATCGATTATTAACCCATGTAAGGAGATGTGCAAGGAAGGTATCTCAACTTCTAACAGGAGAATAGCCTCAGAGCCATAGACTAGAGAAAAGGGTGTAGCCCCTGTAGGAGTGTGAATAGTGGTTCTATAGGCCCAAAGTGCTAGATTTATTTGCAAGTGCCAATCTTTCTTAGACTTGTGAATTGTGCGGTGTAGGATTTTCAGCAGTGTTTTATTAGAGGCCTCAGCTTGGCCATTCCCTTGGGGATAGTAAATAGAGGACCAATGTTGCTTGATTCAAAACTTTTTGCACAGCTACTTTAAGTCCTTATTCTTGAACTTCCCTCCATTATCTGTAATAATAAAAGATGGGATACCATATCGACAAATGATGTGATTTAGTATAAACAGGGCAACATGTTTGCTTGTAGCAACAGATAGTGGTACAACTTCAAACCATTTAGTGAAATACTCCATTACTGTGATGATGAATTTATGACCGTTGGATGAGCTTGGATGAATCTTTCCTACCAAGTCAAAGGCCCATTGCTAAAATGGCCAATATGTCACAGAAGGGATTAACTCTCGCTTGAGAGCATGTATCAAGTTGCCATGGAGCTGACATTTCTAACAGGACTTTGCATAGTGCACATCATTAGCTTGCATGGAAGGCCAGTAATAACCTATCCTAAGTAATTTTTGAGCAAGTGCAAGGCCATTAGAATGTGCCCCACAAATGACATCATGGACTTCGGCAAGTGCCTTCTTAGAATCTTCTAGCTCTAAACACCTAAGCAATGTTTCATCTAGACCCTTCCTATACAAGTCACCAGAGACCAAAGTGTAGTGTGAGGCATTACGAAGGAGTTAGCATTTTTGGTTTCCCGTGAGGGTTTTGGGAATAACTTGATCATGCAGGTAGGAGAAAATAGCCACATAGTGAGAGGAATAATGACCCACAACATTGTAGATCACCTAGTTATCCGAGGAATCATAGGTTGGATGATGCAATTCTTCCACCAGGAACTCAAATTGCGATTCATGTTCTTGCAATTGGAGGATAGATGCTAAGGTGGCCATAGCATCAGCAACTTTGTTTTCTACTCTAGGAATTTGTTGGAATGTTACAAAGGTAAAATAATTCCTTAGAACGTCTATCAAATTTTTATAAGGGATAAACTTGTCATCCTTTGTTTGATATTTATTATTCACTTGGTTCACAACTAGTTGAGAATCCCCATAGATGTGTAGCTTAGTTATTCACCATTCAAGGGTCATTTTGATCCCATTTGTTAATGCTTCATACTCTGCAATATTGTTTGTACATGGGAACAATAGTTTGTAGGACTTTGGGATCATATAACCATGAGGGGAAACAAACAAAACCCCAACTCCAGCTCCATTCTGTGTATGGGATCCATCAAAAAACATCTTCCATGTTCTGTCAGTAATGTACATAATCAAGGCATCTAGAAACTCAATTTGCATAGGTGCTACATCTTCAAGTGGGAAGTCAGCCAATTGGTCAGCTATGGCCTGTCCTTTGATTGCCTTACGTTCAACATACTGAATGTCAAATTCAAAAATAATCATCATCCATTTAGCAAGATGACTAGTAAGTGCATCTTTACTTAATAAATATTTCAAAGGGTCTATCTTGGCAATCAAGTGAACTATATGGGCCAACATATAATGCCAGAGTTTTTGGGAGGCAAAAACTATAGCAAGGCATGCCTTTTCTATAATTGTATAATTTAGTTCATAAGCCACCAAAGTTTGACTAATATAGTATATGGCTCTTTCTTTAACCATCTCATCACTTTGGGCTAAGAGTGCTCCTAGAGAAGAATCCGTAGCTGAAATGTACAAGATCAAAGGTTTTCCCAGAATGGGTGGCATCAAAACTGGAGGTTTTTCCAAGTATCCTTTGATTTGATCTAAACTTTGTTGATAGTCACTGTTCCGAATATGGGTAGATCTTTTGCATAGATTTTTATTGAAAGGTTGAGCCTTATCAACTAACTGAGAGATAAATCTTCTTATGGATTGTAGATGTCCTTGCAAACCTCTAAGCTAACTGATAGTCTTTGGTGGAGGCATATCCATGATAGCTTGGACCTTTTCAGGGTTCCAGAAGTGACACCAAAGGCACATTTTTTTGGATTCAGCCCAAGTTGGAATTGTTCCATATGATCCAATATCAAACTAAGCTCTTTGAGATGTGTGTCTCATTTCCTTGATTTTGCCAATGTGTCATCAACATAGTCTTCCATGTTTTTATGCATCATATCATGAAAGATGGTTGTCATTGCTCTTTGATATGTAGCGCCAACATTTTTAAGCCCAAAAGGCATGGCATTCTAGCAAAAAGTACCCCATGCACATGTAAAAGCTATCTTTTCTTGGTCTACTGGAGCTATCTTGATTTGGTTATACCGAAAAAATCCATCCATGAGCGAGTACATATCATAACCTGCAGTCATGTCCACTATCATATCGATGTTTGGTAGTGGAAAGTCATCCTTGGGGCACGCTTTATTGAGATCTCTAAAATTAGTACAAACTCATATGGGTTTGTCATGCTTAGAGATAGGTACAATGTTGGAAATCCACTCTGCATAATCAATGACCCTAATGAACTTTGCATTCAATACTTTTTCTAACTCTGTCTTGACCAATAGGGCCACATGTGGATGCATTTTTCTCAACTTCTGTTTGATAGGCTTGACATCTAGTGAGATTGATAAGTGATGCATGATGAGATTTGTATCAAGCCCTGACATATCATAGTATGTCCATGTGAAGTTGACCTTCTTGTCTTGAAAGAATTGAGCAAACTGTGTCTTTTCTTCGTCTGACAAAGATTGAGCTACATGGATAATCTGAGGACATTCTTCTATACCCAGGTTGATAGGCTGTGTAGGTTCAATGAGAACCAAAGATCTATCTTGGAAATAGCTTGGTAGACTACCAAGTACCTCATCCACAGGTGCCTTAGAGAGGTTTTCACCATTAGATACCCCTTTATTTATACTTTTTTGAGGATCAACAACTGCCACAATGTGGTTTTTGCCATTTGATCGCTTATTTTTCCTTTTAATTTTTTGAGTGAGGTACTTGATATCTGATTTCATCATGTTAACTGTAGGTTTTCTAGTGAAAGAAGTGACAGGTTCAATTGCGTTTAGATAACAAGCGATCTCATAGTCATTTTGGAAAGATCATATTTTAGGTCTTTGATTTTGGATAGACCAATCTATGAGATCTGGGTGAATTAGTGAGAGTGAGGGGGAAGTTTCAATGTGATTGACATGGAAGGAGTCATCTCTGGTGACTTGTGAAGTTGAGCCTATAGAAAATGTCACAAAGGAGTCTAGCTCAGGAATAGTCTTGGAGGAACTAGCATGATCCATTGAGACATATTGAGACATGTTGTGAGTCAAACTCATCCAACCCTATACTAGACCATTCAACTACATCGAGTTGGGTTGTATAGGCATGAATGAAATCCACCCCTAGCTCACAAGATGCATTAGAGAGGCTTTCCCACTCATACTCATGAGAATCTATACTTTGATCCCTAGCTATGAAATGAGCAATATGTCTTCTCCCGAAAGGAGGGAAGTGAGAGGGACAAATTCTTCATCTTGTGAAGTGGTAACAATTAGAGGAGAGTCATAATCCTTTGATTCACTAGACATGAGCAATCTTCGATCACAAGTTGTTATATTATTGTTTAGCCCAAAGCCTAGACCAGCGGTATCTCGAGTATCACAACCTTGAGTATGACTTAAAGGTTCAACTAGAGCATTCTTACAACTAGTTAAGGACCTGTGGCCCTGGTAGCCCATTTTTGTCAGAAATTTATAGCCTTTTCCATATCTTTTGGGAGAAATAGGAGTAGTCACTATAACCTCCTCATCTTTGTCTTCTTTGTAGATCTAGTCCCTAATGGCTTGTTCTTCCTTTTCTGCTTCTAGAGGTATTGAAGATTGCACAAAAGTGCCAAAAAGTGTCATAGTAGAAGCATAAGACTTCTTTGCAATAGTTGGTTTCCCATAGGACTAAGGGGAAATTGGTAAGGTTGCAATAGATTCCAAAGTGTACTCTCCCATACCAAGGCTCATCATTTTCAGTTTTTTTTCACATTCTGTGAAAGATGGTGCTAGCTCACGAGAAGAGCGATTGTGCGGGACTAGAATTTCAGCAGCAGATAATGTGTTGATAGACATGGAGTTGTCATCGAGGACAACTACTTTAGTACCATTAAAAGGGAACTTAATGCACTGATGGTACGTAGAGGGTACTGCTTGCATATCATGAATCCATGGCCATCCCAACAATAAGTTGTATGCAAGTGGTATGTCTAAGACTTGGAAAATGACATTCTTCTCAACTAGACCAACTCTGATTGGAAGTACAATTAGACCTTTATAAGGCCTTTTGACCTCATCATAGGCCTTTATAGTGATCTTGCACTTAGGATCAATGGACAATTTAGACATACCCAATTGTTCAATTACATTAAATGAAATGATATTTAACCCTGCACCATTGTCTATCAGGACTCGACAAACACGGGTACGAAAGATTTGAACTTTGACATGAAGAGCAAGGTTATGGGGATGATTGAGAGCTCGGTCATCTTCTTCAAAAAAGGTGAGATAATAAGGCGAGGAGATGTGGTTCACCATAGCTTGGAATTGTTTTGCATCAATATCTGTGGGAACGTTGGCAGAACGTAAAGATTTCTCAAGGATATCCTTGTGCAAAGGAGATAACTCTAGCTATTTGAAAATGGAGATTTGTGCTTGTGTGTGTTGCAGTTGGCTAACAAGATCATAGTTGGAGATCTTGGAAGTAATTGGTTGCTTGGATGATGAAGCATTTTTAGGATCATTAGCAACTTTTAGGACAACCTTAGATTGCCCCCTAGTGACAGCGTTAAGTGGTTCACCCTGAGAAGATGAAGACTCAACCACTCAGAGTACCACCTTGGGTCTAGTATTAGTATGGTCTTGAGGAGTGGATTGTGTCCTTAAGACCACTTTTGGTTGTTCATATTCAGCATCATAATTTGGCCAGTTATCATTGTTGGAGCTTGCCATACATATGTATTCAACAGGCTCAAGCATGCCTATAACATTATCAGTGGCAATGTAAGCATAACTAATTTTGGCATCATGATTCTTTTTGGTAGCTGCCCTTGAGGTCTCACCCTTTTTTTATTGGGTAATGGTTTTTGGAAAGCATTATGATCAATATTATTAACCAGGCCATCTATGACAACTTTGCCAGCTTTGATGAGGTCTTGAATTACATCTTTGAGTTTGAAGCAATTTTCTATGTTATGTTCTTTACTTCGGTGATAGCTGCAAGTATGATCTTCTCTCCACCATGGAGGTCTAATGGGTGGATCATAAGGATGTGAGTTGTTTGGTAAGGTAACCAACTTATTTGCAATTAAGGTTTTTAAAACCACTTCATAAGGTTCAACCATAGGTGTGTAAACACATCACTTCTTCACAAATTTAGAGCCCTTGTCAAAGGGTTGTGGCTTTGAACCTTCTTGTTGTTTTGTTGCATAGATGGAATTGGAAAGGTTAAATGTAGGCTCCTTAGTCTTAGGAGTGTCCACTACTCCATCATTGGTAACATACTTGTTTTTGTTCCAAGGTTTGCCTTTGTCTTTACCATTTCCATTGTCAACTTTATCCTTGTTTATGCCAATGTCCCCTTTCTTGATAGCAACATCCTCAATGCAATATGCACTCTCAACCATGGTGTTGAAGGATGTGAATAGGGTTTTTCTAAGATCAAAGTATAGCTCAGGTATGAGTGTGTTGACAAAAATGTCAATTTTCTCAGCTTCAGGAACTTGCTGAGGGTATCGTGAGTATAGAGACCTCCACCGTTGGAGGCATATGGAAAAAGGTTCCCCTGATCTTTGTTTGATTCGGCATAAGTCCAACATAGTAACAGGATGTTGGATGTTTTATGAATATTATTGTAGAAAGTGTTGTGTGAGTTCATCAAACATTTTGAGAGGGGGACTCAATTTGGTAAACCATTCCATGGCTTGTCCTCTCAAACTTCTAGAGATCAGATGCATAAGAAATGGTCTTCATGCATAAAGTCCATGCTAATAGCATAGAAATGTCTCACATGGTCGTGAGGGTCACCATTTCCATCGTATTTGTCATACTTAGGAACCTCTATATCCTTAGGAAATGGCAGCATGTATAGACTCCTATCAAATGGAAGAGTGCAAATTGATTCAACAAATGATGTTTTAGGTGGCTCTTTTGAAGTTTGCAGCTGTGCAAATTGTTTCCTTAGTTCTTGTATTTCTTCCCTTAAGATTTCAGCCTCAGTGGGCTCTCATTTTGGAATTATATGCTCAACATCAAAACCTTGAGGGAGTTTCCATCCCCTAGCTGCCATGTATTGAAAGTATTGGTCTCCATTTTCCTCTAAAGCTCTAACCATTAGTTGTTGCGCAAAGCCATCTTGTTGAAATTTGATTACGTCTTTGCTAGTTACTTCTTCATCACTATCATGATGGGATGGTTTAGGTGGTGAAGGACATGCACCAGTGGCAGCTCTAGGAGTCCTTGGTGGCATGTGATTGCCATCATTGTTCTCAAAAGGATTTCAAGGGAAAGTTCCTTTATGTCCCTCATAGCGTGCCTAATTGTCAGTTTCAACTTGTTGGTTTTCTCTTTCCATAGCGTATATAGCCTCCAAAGTCTTTTGGGTTTCCCATGCTTGTGCTTCTAAGCGACATTTAATTTTATCAAGGTGCAACATAGTGACTATACCACTCATATCCTTGGGTGTCTTAGAGGGTGTACCAAATGGATTTTCAAAACTATAAAGTGGGTTGTGCCGAACGTTGGCTATTTGTGTTTGAGCAAATTTGAGATTCTTATCACAAGGTTGCTTGCGAGGACGTTTGGGTGGTGTTTCCAATTGCTTGAAAATGAAAGGAGTGTGGCTACCATTACCAATTTGATATCTAGTTGTGACCGGCATGTAAAGAGTTGTCTTTGTTTAGTAGGACAAGAAAAGTGAGCCAAATTTGAAGCTTTTATGATTAGGACTAGTCACTTGTCAAAATGTGATAGATGGCTTGTCAAACAGTGCTCAAGATCTTACAGCACGGGTGACTCGAGCCGAATAGATGAGCAAGAAGCTCAATAGCGGATAGCTAGGATAAAATAATAGCTGAATTTTGACAAGTGATTCATCAAGATGTTTCAAGACTTACATTCGACGGACAAAACCCATCTTTTCAACCTAGGACGAATTCTTCACACACTGATACGTAGCTAGGATCAAGGGTGGCCAACGTAATGCTCCTTAGACCAAAAAAATCCAACTATAAACTCTATTTTTGATCCAAAGTGACTCTAGGCAATATTTTCTCAAAAGGAGGGCGACATAAGTTTAGCAAATAGTGTCGCGCAATAGAATTTTAACATAGGTGCGACACTTTTTGTTTAAGTGACAGATATTGTAATTGAGTGCGACAAAATTTACTACTGACATGCAACAAATTTTTGGGGTAAAAATTTGTTGCGCGATATTTCTCATGAGAGCATGCAACAGAGTGCCAATTTTGTGCAAAAAAAGGTCAATTTTTGGTTTGAAGTTTGTTTCAATTTCTCAATCAAACAGTTGTTTCAATCAGACAATGTTTTGTTTTAGTTCGTATAAGTAAACATCAAGGTTTGCAAATAATAAGTGTTTTAACATGTCTCAAAATTTTTTATCAAGGGTAAAAACAACCTTCCTAACAACTTTTATTAGAATGTTTATGTTGCAAGAACGTTAACACTAGTCAAAACATCGAAAACAATAGCCAAGCAATCTACCTTAGAGTTATGGTTCATTACTCAAAACTTGGCCCATGCTTGATGCTCCTTTACCTCACACCAAGTGGTTTCCCACAAGAGATATTGGGTTTGTCATTTAAGTGCCATAAGCACAACCAAGGGAACACATATGGTGAGTGTAAAATCTTGGGGTGATCTAGGTAGTCCAGTAGGATCGATCCTTGCACCAAGAAGTTGAGCAGCTAAAAAGGGTAGTTACTAACTTAAAGTTTTTAGATCAAGCTTCCGTTCATAGTTTTCCTCTTGCTCCCAATCATGGGACACCTCATCTTGTGATGAGTAATCGATCTCGTGACCATAAGAGTACCTTAAGTATCTTGCCTAGTGATCTCCCTATGGTCAAAATCCCATAAGTGATCACACTAGGCAAAGAGAAACAATACGTCTACCAAAGTTTTGTGTCCTTGGTAGCCTTGAGTTTATAGTGGGTTGGAAGAGCTAGGTAATCAGCTTGTCCCCACTTGGGTCATTCCTCTCAGGTTGTTTGAGAGCCGGCCCTCTAAAGGATTCTAACTACACAAAGAGTGGATCAACTTTTCGAAGTCAAGATTTTTGGTTCACCACAAGGATGAAGAGCATACTCTCCTATTCCAATCATTTTCTCCCAAACATGCCAAGAAGATTCAGTTACCCCTTGCTTTTGAAACCAAATGGCAAGTCAAGATTTCTAATTCACCACAAGGGTGAAGAGCATACTCTTCTATTACCAAAAAACTCTAATCACAAGTTTTATGTGCCTATGAAAAATGAACAATTAGTCAATGCCGCACATGAAAACAAAAAATCAAGCAAGTTTGGGTTTTATGCTTTGGGTAGCCTTGCAAACAATGTTAGTAGCCCTTTCACATTTGAAGCTTTGACATGCATTCTTTTGTATGCAAGGTTTCAATTTTTCTTCACAAAGAGGGCAACCTGCAATCACAACTTGTTAGCCCACAAGTTAGCATGAAATAATCACAAAAATTGTGAATTAAACCTCTGTAAAACAGCCTAGAAATTTGCTTAAAAACAATAGTCAGCCAACTAAGAAGAAATTTGATCAAATCCCTCAAGGAACAAGCAAAAAAATTGTCAGGCGATACTTTTTGCTGAACAAATGTCATGCAATACTTTATAGTATAGCAAGGTGATAGTTTATGTTTAGGCAATACTTTTTCTTTAGCCATGCAATAGAGTTTTTCATAGAGGACGACAAAATGTAAGCTTCAAGTGCGACACGATTTCCAAAAAAAGTGTCGCATGATAGTACTATGAACTATCGCATGAAATTGGAAAAATGTTGCCCAACATTGCGACTAAAAAAGAAGAAGAATGCAAAATAGTAAGGGAAATACAAGCAAAAATAGGGAAATGCAAGGTGAAACGTACAGTCCATCCCCACGATGGGCACCAAAAATGTACACTAGAAATGTGTCACACTCTAAACCATTCTATCCCAACGATTCCATGAGTTGGAATGTTCGAATGCCGGCTTAGAGCTCCCTATGCACGGAGTGCAAGAGGCTAGTATTCAAGCATGAAGGCTCTTAGCTAAGCCTTAGAAATGTGCTTCTTGCTAGTAAACCATGAAATAGGAGGTTCTTTGAGACAAGAGCAAGAGTACAAATATCTCAAGGAATCTCTCAAGTATGTAATGCAAAATGGAAGATTAAACTAAAATGGAGATGCAAGATGTAGCTATACTAAAATATGAATGAGAGTGTTACAATACTATTATTTAAACTATGTGAGATAGATTATTGGAAGAAAATAACGAAACTAGCATGTAAGTATGAATCTAAACTAGAATGCTATGGTATGAGAGAAAGTAGAAAAGAAATGAGAAGTTCTCCACAAAGCTCCAAAGAAACCTATTAGAAAAATTGCAGCATAGCAATATTCAAATGAGGGATGGATCCTTTGAGGGGGAAAGCTCTCTCCCTTTTAAATTCATACGGATGGTAGAGATCAAGATGAAGATGGTGGATGATCAACGGTGGAATTCAAAAAGAGGAGTTATCCATGTGCACACACAAGTCAACCAATAGAATATAAGTTGACTTGTCACACAAGACAAAAGTCTCACAAGCCTTTTCTTTTAATTGTAAAATAGAAAAAGGATTTTATTTGTGCACTTTAAGTGGGTTAGAAGAATGGGGTGTTTTAGTTAAGTAAAAGGGGACATGTTCTTTTAATCAAATAATGAACTTAGGATAGCATAGTCAAACTATAGGTTATAATCAAATAATTCTATTATTAGCAATTTGGTCTAGATAAATGATTAAAATTAATTTAGCCAAAATGCTAAGAAGGGGGCTAATAGTCTAGATGACCATTTTTAGGTGATTACAATCCCCACCCCAGTTTTACTTTCTATTTGGAAGGTTTCTGGGTCACCAAATCTCTATGCACATGTGTAATTAATGTTTGATCTTTCATTTATGTAGTAGATTAGATGAATGAATGATGAATGGTTAAAATGTTGAATTTTTTAAAAGTTTTATAAGTTACTGATTCACTCCTCCCCTCTTAGTAACCTATCTTATCCTGAATATTTCCAACAATTGGTATTAGAGCTTTGTGGTTCTCAGGATAAAGCTTAACAACTTGAGCAAAGATCAAGGACAGTGGAGATATTTAGACTTGACAAATCTATTGAAAATGAAAAGCTAGATCTAGAAATGGCCATGACTCAACTCAAAGAAGCAAAGGAGCATCTTTCTCAATCTCTAAAAAGAAGAAAGGAACTTGCAAGACAAATGAGTGATCATTAGTATGTTGAAGAAAAGATTGAAGACCTTTTACCATCAAGTAGTTCAAATGAAGCTAATGAAGCAATCAAGGAACTCCTAGCGAAGAATGGTTCTCTATAGGAAGAAGTAAGAAAGCTTAAAAGAGAACAAGAAATCCAACCAATCAGGCTATGTGAAGTTTTGGAATAGAGAAACAAGGCAAATGAAGACTTAGAGGCAAGAAATAATTAATCCCTTTAGCATGAAGATCTTGTAGGTCAACTATCTAATGCAAATGAATAAATTATGAATCTAAGATCTGAGAATGAAAGTTTGAGAAATGATTTAATCACTAAAAGACAAATCAATGCAAGCTTACAAAGTGATCTGAGATCTGAAAGACAAATCAATGAAAGTTTGGAAAATGACTTGATCACTGAAAGATAAATCAATGAAAGAATGATGAAATCTCAAACAGACATGAATCAGTTGAATCAACAAAATGAGTAGAATCTTCATAGACAAAAAGCTAAAGCTGGTCTTGGATATAAGGAAGAAGGTGAAACCTCTAAACAAGTGCACAAAGGAATCAAAGACCCACTTGCAATCACTATGGCAAGATAGGTCATACATCAAACAAATGTTGGAGTAATGGAAAGACAAAATTCAATGGTAAATACTTCAACTACAATCAGCATGGTCACAAAGCTAATGAATGCAAAGAAAAACCAAAATTTGAAGGCAAATGTCACAAATGCAAGAAACAAGGTCATAAGGCATCTGAATGCAAATAAAAAACATTCAATCTAGCAGAACAAATTATCAAAGCAATATTTGGTTGAGACTACAATACTTGGTGTAGGTGTCACTATTGTGGAGAATATGGACACATTGGGATAAATTGTGCAAGACATCACCGAAGAAAGAAGGATACAACCATAAGATGTTACACATGTACTGAACCTGGTCATATAGCCAAGAATTGCATGAATATTGGAAGAATTGAAGATGAAAAGAAAGCTAAAGCTGATAGCATTCAGAAGCAGATGAGACAACAATGAATTCCTAAATCTACTAAGCAAGATAGTTCAAATAATGGTCATGTCACTCAAGAAGTGGGTGACTCCACCATTTCCAATTAGATTTAAGAAGAATCAAGAACTGCATCTTGTAGCCATATCTTAAACAGTTCCAAAGTGAAAGAGTGCAAATAGATAAAATTAGTATTTCAAATACAAGGATCAAATAAAAGTTATCATTCACCGTGTTGCATCTACCGAGCAAGGTTGGCTAAAGACCTTACCAAGCTAGGTCAGGAGTATCAAAGATTTTGTTCTACCACCAAGTTGCAAGGTTTTACTGAGTAAATCAATGAAATAATAGCACACACTATGTCATCTCAGCTACCTTCATACTAAGCATTAATGATAGAATTTCCATCAAAAGGGTAGAATTCAATTTCATTCTTCACCACGACTTAAGAATACTTAGAGCTAAAAGATTTCCAGTTGCATGCCAGTGATTCCAAGCGATTTGAAGCAAATTTCCTATGAAGAATTTGTTTGAAGAATTTATCATCCATTGAGTAGCAATGGCCTCCCCAAGCACCAGAAATAGCAAGGCGAAAAGGGATTTTGAAATGCTTATGAAAGGAGTCGAATGGAAAGCCCCAAAATTCAAACTAGTGCCCACAGTTTCTGAATCACTTGACCCTCATGGAGCTCAATCGCAAATTCCACCTAAGGTACTTCTTATTAATGATATTTGTGCTCATTTCAAATGCACTGTTCAAGAAATTAGTACATTAGATATGGACAATTCCCTAGGACAATTATGTGTTGACGAAGCCCTAAAACCTGAGCATAAGCACTAATAAGAAAAAGGCTTGACCCACATTCCCCACCTACCAAGGAATTTCCAAGTTAAATGGGTGAGATATGTTCTGAGCCGTATACACAATGGTCATTTGTGGTTGGAGCAACCCGTGTTGATAACCAAGAAGATGATTCATAAGATCACAGGTTTGCCTATGCTTAGCAAAGCCAAAACCACTAAAACCCTAGGTTGAGATGAGTTGCAGAAGAAAACCCTAGTAGAATGGGACAGAAGAGGACTAAAGCTTAACAATATATCTGACATGGAACTCAAGTTTGGCATTCATGTAATTGCATATAAACTATAAAATTTTAGGAGATTGAATAGTGTACCATGTGAGGCTGTGGATTTAGCATAAGGTAGTAAAGAAAAATCTAGAATATGACTTGGTAGACTTACTATTGAAATAGTTAAACAAGAATATGGAAAGTATTAGGACTTCAAAGAATAACCCTTGTAAATTTGGCTCATTGTTAATTTTCTTGTTCTTTTATGTGCAAAAATTCTTTCCATCAAAAGGAACAGTAGTATGGAGAAAAGAAATTCCAATTCTATATTAGATTAATGAGTTTATAGCAGAAATGGGTGAAATTTTTGACAAAGTCATGGATAACTATTTTGAAGACTTCAAGGAAAGAATGAATAAAAGGTTCAAAATTCCTCCTAAGCTTGTTGAGGATTATAAGATGATATATGTTTCATGGTTGACTGTGATAAAGTGTACATACAGGCAGTCATACCCTGAGTGGCAAGGGTAAAACCATTGCCTTATGAACTAAATATTGATGAAGCAAGAGACATCATTGAGGCATTGGTGAATGAACTAGCTATTCCTAACATCCCTACCTTTGGAACTTATAATGAAGCAAGGGCCATAATTGATCTTGAAATCAAGCTACCATAGGCCATAAGCAAAGGCAAGAGGAAGATAGCCAAATTGAAAATTGCAACCGGTCCTCTCATGCTAATAGAAGGAAAAGGTGAGGACGAAGAAGATGATGAAGAAGAAGGAGGAGAAGAAGAAAAAGAAGAACAATAATTTGAAGAAGAACCTCCAAAGAAGGTAAGGAATTCATTACCAAACCTAAGAAGAAGCCTACCACAGTAAATTCACCCGAAGAACCAAAAAAGGCAAGCAGGAACCTATACTGGTTAGGCCTCCACCCACATTTGAGGAAAGGCTCAAACAATTGGAAGAAGGAGTTGGCATCACAAATTTCAAGGCATTGAAATTTGAAACAAGAACAGATGCTAAGAAAATGCAGATTGAGGAACTGGTACTCTCCATGATGGGTAAATGGAAATACTCCTCGAACCAGCTTGCCTCTCAAATCTCCAAAGAACTACTGGAGAGATTACAATTGAGATGGGAGTCAGCCACCCAAACGATAAAAGACATCTATGAGCAATCTCTGAAGAATCTTAGACCAAGTCTCACTGGAGCAGAAATAAAGACTGAAATGAAAAACCATGAAGGTAAAATGATGATCAGATTTCACACTTGTTTAATTTTAATCAAAGACATTGAACATGTTGTAAATGATGCAACAAACATGTGGAAAAAAATCTATCATCTGCATGAGCCTAGTAAAGACCCAGTAGAAATCAAGGATGATGATAGCAATGATAGTGATGATATTAATGGCACTCCATCCATCACAGTCTCACCAGGAGAGCTGCATGTGTTAATGGAAGTAGACAAAGAGGAAGAAGGAATGGAGGAAGAAGCTGAAGAGGAAGATAAGGAGGAAGATGATCCTGTAAAAATTGCAGTAGTAGTTATTGCATCCCTTCCTCACTCTCTAACTAAAACTATGAAATCATCAAGGTTGGAGTCAGCTTTAGTAGGTTTGATAGCATCTACATCAGATTTATCATCTGAACCTACCACATCATAGCTCTAGGTATCATTAATGGAAGTGTCTACCACTTCATCTACCGAGTTGCAGCCCTCCAGCCTCCTCGGCTCCATCATCATCAGTCAGTATAACAATAAGTTCCACAATTTTGTTAGTTCCAACTTGTTCTATAATTTTGTCAGCATTATTTGCATCTACTTCAAATCCAATTATTTCATATACTGCTATACCGAGTGTATCATCATTTTTGGGAAGTATTCCAGTTTATGATCCAGTAAATACTTCTATTGGCATTCAATCCTCAAGTCCTATTCCAATTTTTACTACTAGTCCTTCCATCTCCACTATTGTGTCTATTCCTAAGATCAAACCATTCATCATAGAAGTCAAAAAAAAGCATCCATTAAGACTTTTGATCACTGGAAATGAAATTCCAGAAGATATTGGCTTAGACATAGAGATAGTGATTCCAAAGATTGACTATGAAAATGCTACCATTGAAGAGATGAGGTTTTCTAGTCAACTAATAGAGATGAAAGCTATGCAAAAGCAGTTAAGGTCTAAAAGGGATAAGGAATACAGAATAATTGAGAATTCCAAGAATATAATTACAGATGCTATAGGTATTGAAGTAGATTCTACTCAACACATTTTGATTTAGTTAGAAGAGGCTGTAAATAAATTCAATGAGGACACCTCTAGTCAATAAAAATTGATTGAAAAGGCTGAAAGGAAATTTGATAATAAGGTGCTTGAGCATATTGCTCAGCACATTGCAATAAAACAAGTAGAATTGTCCACAATTTTGGCCAATCTTGAAAATTCCTTTAATAATGTAACTTCACTTTTTGCCAAACTTTGTGATGTTACTAAGTACACCAAGGAGATCAAAGAAAAATTGAATAAAATTAATGAGGATATGAAAGTCAGTGCCCAAATGCTGCAACTTGACCCAATTTCAAGTTCATCCCATCATTTCAGAATCAGATTTTTGTCAAAAAAGTAGGTAGAATTGTTGAGAGAGGAAGCAAGGATCAGGTCTACCTTGATTGAAATTCACAATATGATCCTTCCTATCATGGAAACAATGCAGAAACACATTGTCTACTCCAAAGCATTGATCCATGACAATAATTTCTTAGTTGCAGATCATATGATTGAACTTTCAGCTGAAGTTCAAATAGCACTCTCCACCTGCAAAATTTTGCAAGAAAATTGGGATAAGACTTTGGCTCTTATTCTCAAGGTACACTCTGAGTTTATCTCCCATTTTGGTGTCTCTGTGTAAATATATATTGTTTAATTTGACATTATTGTCAAAAAGGGGGAGATAGAAAAGAGATAGAGATATTTGTAAATACTCTATGCATATTGTATGGGGGAGATATATGTAAATCAGTACGTCAAATTTTGCACATAAGTTTTGGCTCATAAGTGTTTTTGTCACTAATGCCAAAGGGGGAGATTGTTGGAATTATGATATATTTGTCATTAGTGCAAAAACTTATTCAATTCTAAATTCTTATCTAGCTCATCACTTAGTCTACAGTGTATACCAAGCATTCAGTGGTTACCTTGTAAGCTCAGTAGGTAAACAGTTCTCACCGAGCATTCTAGAGGATATCGAGTGAATGAGAAGTTCAATAATGTTTACTGAATGAAAAAGGTAAATGAGGGGACTTAGTGTTTATCGAGTGAAAAAATTAAATGAAGGACTTAGTGTTTACCAAGTAAAGCAAGGTAAACAAAGAAGTTAGTTTCTATCGAGTGACACTATATCTACCGAGTCACCAATGGTTACTGAGTTCCAAGCAATACTATGTGGCTAGTATGAACTGAGTCTCTACTCCTACTGAATGCATGCTGATGCCAAGTAATGTAGTGGATGCTGAGTATCAGAAGGTCATTGAGTTAGTTCAGTGAACCTGAGTTATTTACTATTGGGCCAACTCAGTAATGTTTTGTTCACTTGTGTTTTGGCCGACCTTGCAATTGTAAATATTGGAAAGGTATATATGTAATGTATGATATCATTTGTAGTATGGTGTATATAAAAATATAAAGAGAGTGATGTTATCATATGAATAAGGTATTGGTATATTTTGAGAAAAGTGAAAGCGAATCAGCAGTAGAGTAAAATACAACAAGGTCAACATAGGAGCAGAAAAGTTATATCTATCACATCAGGTGATCAATGCAAAAGGAATCTTATCAGAAAATAGTTGTAAGTAGATCCACTACTTCATCCTAATAGGTGAATTAGTTTATAAATCATTTAATAGGGTAGACTTAACAGTCTTTTTGTAAATCTCCTAACAGAGTGCATACTTCGCTGTATGCTTGTAAATCCTCTAAAAAGGTGGACCTAGCAGTCCAACTTGCTCCTAATAGCGCAAATCACCAAAAGTGATCATTGTAAGCCTTAATAGGCCAACTTTATGCTATAGTATTGAATTTTTTTGGGAATCATCCCCACCCTAGTTTTACTTTCTATTTGGAAGGTTTCTGGGTCACCAAATCTCTGTGCACATGTGTAATGAATGTTTGATCTTTCATTTATGCAGTAGATTAGATGAATGAATGATGAATGGTTAAAATGCTGAATTATTTAAAAGTTTTATAAGTTAATGATTCACCCCTCCCCTCTTAGTAACCTATCTTATCTTGAATATTTCCAATAGAAACTTCTTGCAAAAGTTGCAAAAGTTTCTTGAGCAACGTTTGAAAGTTGTCAACAACTTTTAGCATTTCTTGCTTTGTTGAGTGTTTTAGGAAAGTGGGTTCTCCTAGACCTATCCTAGGACCCTAGTTAGGACCCTTATGACCCTATAGGAGACCATGTGCCATAATTTCTCAATGTTAACAACTTTTGACCCACTTGATAACATTTTGACAACATTTTTACCCTATGAGCAACTTTTTCCCTTACAAGCATATTAGGACTAGTTTGGACCCAATGACCATTGCATTTTATTATACTCACACAAATACTCTTAACTGACCCTAAACAACATCTAACCTAATATCAAACCAAAAAGGGAGGTGCTTTACACCAATTGGCTCCTCAAACTGAACTTCTTTTGTCTATGCTTGTTCCTTAGCAATTTCTACAAGTTATTCTATCAATGGTGTTGTGAGTGGAGTATACAAAAACTACTTGCAATCATACAGTTCTCAAATGCTTTCTTAATCATTTTTTTCTAAGAGCTCATCCACTTTTACATTTGGTAGAATCACTATCTTATTTTTCTTGGTGTTCAAAGACATGTAAGCCTTTTTTTTGTGGAGTATCCTAAGAAGGTACCTTCACCACTCTTAAAATAAAAATTCCCTTGATACCCATCCCTCTTTATGTATAATTTTCTTTAAGATAATTTAAAGTATCTCACCGATAGTGAGTGTGTAAACCATAGCTAATAGGGTGTATTAGGTGTACCTTTCTTCACTTGAACTCTTTTAAAGTTACATTTTTGTTCTTACAACTTCTCTACAATATACCTATGCAATGCTCTTTTGAATCATTAAAGTTTTGACACATTCTATTATTGTTATATTTCTTCTATTAGAAAAACCATCCTACTAAGGTGTTCTTGGGGCTAACATTTTCTTCTTGATGTCACGTTCTTCATAGTAGCTCATAAACTCTTATGAGGTGAACTCACCTCCCTTACCCAATATCAACCATTTTTACACTTTTCATGTCTCTCTTTCTACTTTGGCTTTGAAAATTTTGACCATGTGAAAAGCCTATGATTTTTCCTTTAGATAAACAACCCATAGCATCCTAAAAAAATCATCTATGAACAACATAAAGTATCTATCACCTAATACACTCTTGGTCCTCATAGGGCTACATGAGTAAATGATATGTGTTCAAAAGTAAATGATTTGCTGGACAAACTAGAATTGGCTAGCTTACCTAGTTGACAATCATTACACACAATTATTAGGTTTTCTAATTGGAGGAAATCCTCTCACACATTTATTGTTATTCCCATATATAATCATATTTCCAATTAGTGTCAAAAGGCCAAGTAAAGGTGAACATGGTAATCGAGTCACCATACTGCCAGAGAAATAAAGGAAGAAAAGGATAATTGTATAGTTTACACCAATCTCATACTCATCGAGCTATTCTATACTCATCAAGCATAAGTCATCATTGAGCTTGATAGATATCACCCAGCATAAACATTATTGTGAAAGGTAGTTATAACCAAGAAGTGTTATCACTAAGCAGTATGATCACTGAATGACAGTTAAGAACAAATTATTTACTGAGTAGAATAAAGGTCCTATTAAAGTTTGAAGTGACACAAAATTTGACATGACGCAATCATACTGAGTCAAAAAATGGTTTACACAGTTCAAGGTAAATATTTACAAAGATTTCTTAAAGACTATGCAATGATTGTTTTATGATTTCAAGGCTGAAAAGACCAATAAAAATGAGGAAAGGGAAGGAATGAAATGATGGAATGTTTTAGATCATTGATTTTTATTAATGATGCATTCTAGAAAGTTCCTCAACCCTAATTAGATCATAGATGAAAGGGAAAAAGGAAAACATAAAAAGACCTATTTGGAATAGTTTAAAGTGTTTGTTGAGAGAAGTATTGAAGCAAAAAAAGGAGAACTAATGATAGAGTAAAGTATAGCATATTTTAGAGTTCAAAGATTAGATATTCAAGAAGAATTGAGAGGAATTATAGATCAATCATAGAAGGTGATATATTAGTGAGCAAAAGAGGGATCTAATCAAGAAAAGTAAGTTTATATTATAAAGATAATTTTCTACTAATTTCTAACCATTGTAGTAGTTGTAAACCCTTGAAGAAGGTAGACTTAATAGTCTTTATGTAAAGCTCTTAATTGAGTACACACTTAGTATAGTGTTAAAAAATCCTTGAAAAAAGGTAGATCCTAGCAGATCTAGTTGTATACTCTAAATAGAGTAAGTCACCAGAAGTGAAAAAACATTATATCCCTAAGAAGGCACCTCTTATTGTAGTAGTGATGAATTTGTGGTTACTATCCCCATCACAGTTTTCCCTCTAACCAAGGGTTTCTATGTTACCAAATTATTGTATTATGTGTTATGTGTTATGGTTCTATGTCTATGGTTTACATGATTGATTCAAGTTAGATTAGACAAAGTTACTTTCATTTACATGTATTATGGTAAATGTTATGTTATTATTGAGTTATACAAGTGAAGAGGAAAATATTAAATTTTTTCAAGGACAAAAGTTGAAGAGGATACTGATTCACATCCCCCCCCGCCACAACTTCTTACCTTTCCTAATATTCTAACATTTTTTTCTTCCTACATTAACAATGTTGTCAACTTTTATATGGAATAACCTTTTATGCCAAAGTGAACTAATTTTAGACTTAGCTACAAAGAAACTATTTATAGTAGAGTTAAGGTAAAGTACATTACCTTTTCTTTGTTATCTTGTCGCCAATAGTTTACTTGTCTTGCCTAGACTCCTGCAAGACCCTTTGCCAAAATCAAACTTATAAACCTTATTACTTAGTTGAGCTATGATTAAAAGGTTATATTTCAATCCTTCTAATAAATAAATCATTGAAAAGGAGGATAAAAAATTCCTACCAAAAAAATCAAACAACATATCAGGAAGAAGTTATTGAAGAACTATATGATGGAAACATGTTTGATGAATTTGATGTTGCTATAGCTTATATATCAAAAAAGAACCACAACCTTACTAAATGGATAAAAGCATTGAAAATATAAAAATAATTGCAATCTACTAGGATATGTGAAGTAATGGAACAAAAGGAAAAGTTGAGCATGCTAGGTGAATGATTAAGGGAGAAAAAAGACAAATCCTTGTAAGACTGGATACTAAGGATGAAGAAATATCAAGGTTGACTTAGAATAATTATGATATGGTAAATCAGGTACTTGGTGAAAATCATTAGATTAGAAAAAAGATGGAAGAGATAGTTGAATTAAGAATTGAAAATGAATGCTAAAAGTAAACTAAAATTTGAGAAAGAAACAAATGAGAGATTGAAGATATTAGAAGAAAGTATCAAGATATTAGATGAACAACTTAGAGGGAAAAGGTGATCAAGAGATACATTTGGACTAGGCTATACCAAGAACTCTACTATCGAGAAAGGAGAGACATCAAAGAAAGTTGAACAGAGGAATGTGTATGCCAATCCAAAACCAAACAAAACCTACATGCTATCACTATGGAAAGCCTACACATACAACATATGTCTATAAAAGAAAAAATGGTAAGTCCAATCTAACCCTCAAGTTTGATGTTTATTGTTATCATTGCAATAAGTATGGTTACCAAGCATATGAATGTACATCTAAGTTCAAGTAGTCACCTAAGAAGTATATTGAATGGAAATTATCATACTTGCAATAAATTTGGACACAAGTCTCAAGAGTATAGATCACAGAAGAAATTTAACTAGTCACCAAGAAAGAAAGGTGATACAATCAATTGGGATTATAATACATATATTCTTGTACTTCATGTGATAAGTATGGTCATATTGATGTAAACTACATAAGATTACACTTTGCAAGAAGATTTGTTAACTAGAAGAATCTTGGAATGCAATGTTATCATACCACAAGGTTGGTCACTTTAGAAATAACTATAGGTACTGAGTGTTAGCACCTAAAGAGGAAGATCCTAATGGTAAAGGGAAAGTGACTATGGATGAATTTTTTGAATAGATGAATAAGATATGGATAAGGAAGATAGAAGGTAGTGAGACATCAAATGAAACTTATGGTGGCACCTCATCCAATAGATTAGGTGAAACCTTCACCTCTAACTAAACCTTATAAGAAGGTATGGAGCTACAATATTACTGATACATCTTACATTAGTTCCTAGAATATAATGGTACAAAATCCATATCTGCATATTGTATGATGCACATGGACAACTTATGGAGTTTGGAAATTTTGCAAAATTAGCAAGTCACACCAAGATGGTTGGTAACTAAAGATGTAGTGATGACCGAGCACTAGTACATTATAGGTCAAATTTTGATCTAAATTTTTGACCAACATATGAAGAGACTTGTTCAATACTTTTGCTTTTTTTATGCCCAAGTTGGTCAAAATTTGTACCAAGTTAAGGTTTCCCAATTTGGTCAAAATTTTGACCAACTTGGGTTCAAATAACAAAATAGCAAAAATTTTGTTTGTTAATTTTTTATTTTGTCTCTGCATGTTATTAGAACTATTGGAGCTGAGGATTGTGGGAGATAAATGATCATAAGGATTTTAGGATTGTAGGAGCTATTGCCAAAGCTAAGGATTTTGGGAATATCTTGGGGGAGGTATGTAGTTGATTGGATAGGATTCCTACTTCTAGTGGATACATGTATACTTTGATGCCCTAGTTCAGGCCCATCCAAATCTGACCACCTTGTTATCTTTCATAGTTAGTAGGGGTTATTTTTATAAGTTGTTGTGTGAATTGACACTTTGAATGATTGTGCCTAGCAAGATCATCAAATCTTTTAGTGATTAGGATTTGAGATTGTGGAACTACATGTATGAAGTTTTCTTTTTCATGTAATAATTTTAGTATATTTTTACCATGTTTCCTTAAATGAACTACGTTAGATGATCTAACCACAAGATGATAGATTGATTTTAGATTGTAATACATACGTTTTCAATACTCTTATATTTGTTAATTTTTTAAGTAAAAAATGTAGGTTCATTATAAATCTATTAATTTTTTGATCAAAGACCCATATTATATGGAAAAATTTACTTTAACATATATTAGAAATAATTTTAAAATTTTTTATCTCTACGAATACAAGAAATTCCAAGATCCATTTTTTACCTACATAAGTGTTTTAAGCATTCAAAGAAATTTATCTTGCAATGTATGAGAAGCTCAAAGTTCAGAAATATTTCATCTATGTTTAATGGAAGAAGGATTTCAAGCAATATAATTTTCTTGTGCTCTTTATACACACCTATTTATTTGTGGGACTATGATTTGTGTTCAATAATGAATGATATTGATCTCTTCTTTTTGTAGATTATTGCTTGTGGAGTAGTAGCCAAGACATACAATTTTGTTGCAGTAGACTTTAAAGATACACCTATGTACAAGGAAGCTATTGAGTCTCAAGGATTGTTTGAAGAGGTACCCAAAACACTTGAAACTCTATAAGAGGTATCCAACTCAAAATTAAAATAATTGAAAGTGATTTTAATTTTTCCTATTCTCGTTATCCTATGAAGAATGTTATTTAAATGATCCAAATTCTCATATATTTGTATGAGAGTCAAATCTAAGATGGAATTTTTTGATTGTGAAGGGACCTCTTAGATAAAGAAGAGGGAGTATTTTTAAAGAATCAATTATTTATTTCTAACTAAAATTTTCAAACAAAAAACAAAAAGTGAACATGCAATGACCCATCGGGAAGAAAATAAGGAAGATGATCAAGCCATCATTCTATATAATCAATAGCTATAACCAACAAAAAATGGGATAATAGATAACAAATGGTCTAAAGATTCAATGAAATGACCACATAATACTCAAGGAATTACAACTTTAATCCTAAGTTTTCCTAGTCTCATGCTTATAAGAAATCTAAGTTCTGTTGTAAGCTAGGAAAGACCCCAACTTTGGGAAGAAAAGTAGCTCACCAGAATAAGCTACATAGAATGCTAGAGTGTTTTGTGGATTATATTTTTACTTCATTACTTATTATAGAGCCACAACTCTCTGCAAATCACATATAATAACATTTATGTTTTTATTATAAAAAACTCTATACATACTATACGTAATGGAAAATGTGTCTAACACAAGACACAAAATCTCTCTACATATCCATAAAATGCAAGGGTTCTTGCATCCCATTTTGTTGTATAAATTTACACTATATTCTTATAATCTTCTTAGCCATATCCATCAATTTGACGCTAGTTGAGGAGCAACATGTACATCCTTGCTATTGACTAGGATCTCTATAAATTCATATAGGATGGCCCTGAACTCATCCCCTAAAAGTGTCTCTTTTTCTAATAAAATCTCCACAATCTTATCCATTGATTCTTAGTTACTCCTGGTGTGACTCTTATTCACCTCATATACATTATCTAAAATGCCTCTGACTGCTTTGTAATGCCCTACCTAGAGACCTAGAGATCCTTGGAACAAGGATGAAATACAAGAAAAGATATATATATATATATATATATATATATAAACAAGAATGAGTGCACATGACAACATCATACATGGATCACATAGATCAAAATGGAAGACTTAACCACCATCCTGACAACCAAAAAATCTCCAAATGCCACTAACCAAACTAACACACACACAACAAGAAATGGAAACCCAAAATGACTACAATAGAAAGAAACTAAGATCAGTCAAGGCATGGAAAATTAAGTAAACCCAAAGGGTACTAGAACCATAAAAAATCAATCCTCGACAACCAATGGAGATGCCCCTTTTTTTTCGTGTGAGGACCAATAGCAAACATATAATCACATGAGGATGTGCAACACACCATGCAAGAACATGCCTTCTATGCGAGGATGTGCACCAAACAATTTTAGAATGTACTTGGCCAAATGAACAAGATACCCAAAATTGGTGTTGGGTTTCACACAAGAAAGTGCCAAAGGCCACGTGAGGAAACCCAACACATCACGTGAGATCTTACATTCTCACACAAGAAAGTATGATTTCATGCAAGATTCTAACACAACAAGCTAGAAAACAAAAAGGTAAAAAGCTAAGAAATAAAGTTCCTCCACACCGAGGGGTACTAGGTCCACATCTTGAGACACAGACACTAGAATATTAACTAAAAGATAGAAAGACAGAATCTAAATCTAAACATCTAATCAAGTAGTGAAGGGAAAGTATAGAAGGAAACATTGTAGTGTACTAAAACAACATCACAATAAATTGAAACTACATCGCAATGAAAAATACAACAAAATTAAGTGCGTGGTCCCTCCCAACCATAATAGCACCATAAGACCATCATGGGCCCTACTCATCCCTTGCACATAACACCCAAGCTATCGATTAGTTCCTTGGTACTATCATATAAGGATGTCACTACTAAAATGTGCTACAACATAAGCATAAGGAAATCTAGCATGCTAGAAGTAAAGGATAATATAATCCTATAAATATAGATATTATCATCTATCATATGCTAATCATCATAATAAGGGAATGCATCAACCACTAACATCATCTAAACATGATATACAAGCATCTCAATGAAAGCATAAATCACAAAAAAACATACTTTGGAACTCGAAGTACCAAGTGAAAACACCTAGCAACGGTTGCATTGGGGCAATAGATCATCTCTATACATCAGTCCCCACCAATGGTATAGGTAGCTACAGCTCCCCACCATGTGGAACCCATAAGTCCTCTCCTATCACACTAATGGAGATAATGATCCAACCATAAACACACATAAAACAAATTTCCATGGCTAGAACTCATGCTAGATAGTATGATGATTGAAACCAAGAACATAGACAATGCATAAACTATAGGTCCTGGTTGAAAACTCAATGGTCTACAAAGTAGGGGCTGACATCATGGAGAGTCACTTGGCATCAACAAGCCTAAGCTTAGATCATGCATTTCAACTCCTCAATAGAGGGCCCCACCCATACATTTTATTATCTTAAGTTTTATTACCACTCATATTTTTTTTAGTTATCACTTGATTAAAACTTCCTCTGCCAACCCTATGGGACAAGGTCACTAGGTTGCAAGATAGAAGCCCCCTCCATATGCTACCCTACCCTACCCTACCCATGCTCATCTAATGATGAGTGCCCATAGGCATGCATATTCCCAACCCAATCCCAATGATCATAACTTTCAAAAGTACCACAAAAGATTGGGCCTTGCAAATCACCAGACAAATGTATGTGTATGTACTTGTGTGTGGTGCACCACCATTGCAAAGATCATAACAAAAGGACTGGATGAGAACACAATGTAGAAAATCACTCAACTAAAAAAAAACTCAAGAGGATAGATTCTACATGAATTTCAAAGAATAATAAAACCATATATCATGAACTCTCTCAACCGGCCTCAATCCTAGAATATGATTCTACATGAATGCCAATGTCCATGAAACAATAACAAGGGTCCAAAAGAAACAAAAACACCATATATAAAATCACTCAACTGAACATAATGTCAGGTGTACGGATGTGACACATATCCCAATGCAAACAAAAAATTGCAAAAATGGTATGACTGACATCCAAATGGATGATCTAGGTCCATGACCAAGCTCATACCAAGAAAACTTAAGAAAATAGAGTGGCACACAAAATGAGGTAAAAATTCCAAAAAATGGAAAACTTCAAAATTAAAACCCATTTGGTCTTTGGGCACAAAATCCCAAAAATCTAATAAAATTTGGATTTAGACACTATATGCAAAAATGGCTAGCATAACCTCACAAAATCCCAAACCCCCATCTTGAAAATAGGGAAAATGTTTATACCTGACCAATCGAGTGGAACCAACAAAGAAAAATGGAGGGGAACACTAGTTCTCAGCCTCCTAACAAATGACTCCCAAAAATAGAAGCTATAATGGAGTATAAAAAATAAAATGGGAGAGCCCTACCTCATAGCTAAAAGGGCAAAAAGGGAATCTGAACCATAAAATAAAAATCCTATAGAAGTAGCCAAAAATTACGATAATCCAAGGTCTCCTTGAGCTGGATCCAATGACTCCAATCTCGTGATGATCCCATGCCCATAGCTCCCACATAGAAAAAAAAAAATTTCTCATGAAGAGGATTTTGGGTTTTACTCTCAAACTTTTTAATTCAAAAGTGAGAAGTGAGGAATTAAATTCCTTTTTGGATACGTATTCACTTTTTGAGTGAATAATCGATTAGGGAAAATAACCAACCAACCTAGTTAAACCCCGAATCAACCCAAATGAAAATAGGATATTCCTAGAAAAAGGAATTCATCTATGGCAAAGCTGCCAGAAATTAAATTCAATAAAAATAAAAGCCTGAAAAACCCAAAAACACAAAAATTTCTTTAACAACTTTCGCGATGATGTGAACCTTTAAATGCACAAACACACTCACTAGTCAAATCACATAATGCAAATGAGTTCAGATCTAATAGTCACTAGAAGATTTAATTAAACAATTAAAATAAGTATACATTGACCATATAGGAATGACATTGGTAAAATATGAATATCTGAATCACTAACTCGATATGCCACTACTAGGGATATAAATTTTGCACACTAAAACACACGATCAAGTGCAATTTGCATATAATAACATAGTTAAAGAAATAAATGCATTAAATCACCTAATTTAACCATTTATTCAATTATACTAAAATACTATATTTACATTACTCATGTTCGCATAAAGCATAACAATGTAGGAATGAAGTAAATAACCATAACATTAAATCCATCACATAAAATAATCAGAGATATGTCCAAATATTGGATAACCAGATATCATCATAAAACACACTGTCATCTCAAAATGATATCATCATGCAATATGATCAACTGAACAACATAGTAGTCTAACATCTATGATACTAAAATCAAAGTATAATACCTGACGCTCAGGTCATCTCAAATGTAAAACATAACATGAGTAATAAAATATCTCTTGAGTAACATAACATAAATGGTTGGATGGAAAGGTGCCTCTCTCAGCCAGACTGGGAAATGTCTACTGGTCAAATCCACTCTTTAGAACCTTTCCATTTATGCTCTGAGCCTTTTTGGAATTCCTGTGAAATTTGCAGAGAAAATGGAGAAAATCCAAAGAAACTTTCTATGGACCGGACTTGAAGGAAAGAAAAGGTACCCTCTTGTTTCTTGGGAGAAGGTCTGCCTCTCCAAGAGGTATGGAGGTCTGGGCATCAGAAAGCTTACCCATCTCAATAAGGCACTTCTTGCAAAATAAATCTGGTGTATCTTCAATAACACTGGTGAATGGAGAGACGTTCTAGAAAATAAATACCTCAGAAGATCCTCTCTTCATTTTTCTTTATTCAATGAGGACATCCCTAAAGGGTCGACTATTTGGAATGGTATCCTAAAGCCCAGGGACCTGGCTAAGGCTAGGGTCTCTTGGAAACTAGGCAATGGGGAGGATATTCAGTTTTGGTCTAATAGGTGGTTATGTCAAGGCCCACTTTCTAGCAACCCAATTTTTGAGAGATGGGTGCAAGAATGCACTGAGCTATATGGGTTTAAAGTAATTAATTATAGGGTTGGTCAGGAAAGGAGAGACCTTTCCCTCATTTTTGAAGATTTGAAACCAATTATGACTATGCTTAATTCTTTGATCCCTAGTAATAATAAGGATGAGATGGTCTGGAGGGATAATCCCAATGGAAGTTATTCTATTGCTTTTGGCTACAACTCTCTCTGGGGTTAAAAGAGAAACCCCCTTGGGCGGATGCCTAGCTCATGGGCCTCACTCCTAAGATCAACATATTTTATTGGTTGGCCCTTCAGAACAAAATTCTAAAGCAAGATAACCTCATAAAGAGAGGCCATGTTATGCCCAATAGATGCCCACTCTGTAAAAAATAGTCTGAGTTGGGAAATCAGATCTTCATTCAATGTGACTTTGCTAGGGAGGTGTGGAATTCCCTTAATTAGGAAATGGAGATTCTCTGGTGTTGGTTGGATAACCTTATTGAATTTTTTAGTCATTGGAAAAGCCTCTGTAAAATTGTTGATCGACAAGATAATTATGCCTAGTTTTTGCCTCACTTCTGCTGGAGTATCTGGAAGGAAAGGAACAACAAAATTTTTAGGGACAGAGAGGAGCCGACTATTATTCTGGGAAGGAAGATTTTGAAAAACATAAAAGAAAACCTTCAAGTGATGAAGGAGGGGGAAGTTGATATAGGGGATAGGAAGATGGTTAAAGAAAAAGACAAGGATCCCAAAAGACAGGATGCCAGATGGATTCTACCCCCGGAAGGATGGTCAAAAGCCAACTTTGATGGTGTTTCTAAGGGCAACCCTGGCCCCTCTGGAAGCGATGGAATCATAAGAAACAGTCTTGGGGAGGGGATTGCGACCTTTTCTCTCCCACTTGGAACCCAGACCAATCATTTGGCTGAAGCCAGAGCCGCATGCAGTGTGGTAAAGCTGGCTTTTGAAGCTGGAGTTTCCAAACTTTGGCTTGAAGGGGACTCCAAAAATATAATTAACAATATAAATGGAATCTCTCCTCCCTCATGGTCGATTGCAAATATAATTAATGAGACATGTGCCACCCTCACAAAATTTGAGAAGGTCCACGTCACTCATGCGTTTAGAGAGGCAAACCTAGTTGCTGACTGGTTCGCTAACAAAGGGGTGGGAGCAGACAAAGAGGTGATCTGGCATTCCGAAAAAGATATTCTGATGGAGGATAAGTCACTAATCAAGCTAGAGAAAATCCATGGAAGTACGGGTCAATCTAACTGTAATCATGTTTAATAAAGAAAGAATGGATGTTGGTACGAGCAATAATATGTTTCTTGGTTTTCGTAATCTCAAGGGATTTTCTCCATCTTTTTGACACGTTTGGAGGATCATTATCATTTTCACTCGCAATTGCATCAGAGAGGTGAATGATCATGAACCCAATTATAGAAACAGAGCCAAAATCTTGGCTGGAAAAAATTTGTAGAGATTGGGGCTCATGAGAATTGTTGAAGAAAAAATGGACGTCATGACTGGAGAACGGAGCAGAAAGGAGCTGGCGGGTGAAGTGGAGAAGTTGAAGGATATGGGAAAAGTTTGGAAAATTTTGGAAAAGGGCGGGGTCGCAAATTTTTTCAAGAAACTCCATGGTTTTGACCCTGAGGTCACCAACATCATGGTGAACTCATGGAACAATGGCAAGGTCAAGGTGGACGGGGTTTCTTTCCAAATCACAGAGGAGGTGGTTGCGGAGGTCACTGGTATCCCTATGGAAGGTTTCAAATTCTACAAGGACAAGAAACTTTCATCCAATGCAGTCAAGGAGTTTGTGAAAATTTTTGCAGAGATGAACAAGCTGGACAAGAAAGAGTCTTTCTATGTGACAGAGACTATAAAGAAGCTCTGGAGGTATGTTTTATATGCCCTCATTGATTATGTTACCTTGGACCCTAGGTTTGATCGGTTCAGAACTCACCATTTTGTGATTTTAAATCATTTTTACCATAAGAAAAGAATTTCCATTCCCTTTTACCTTCTCACTTCTATGAACAAGGAAATCTCTAGTTTCAAGAAGAAAGCCATTGTTAACCCTGCTTTGCATGAGGGATTATTGCTCCTCATCCATGAGCATTTCAAATCTTAGTCTATATGCAAGAACCATCCTCAAGTTGAGGATGTTGATGAATGTAGCTCCAAATTTTCTTCTGAATCTGACGACATTGAGAGCATTAGCTTGGAGGAGGAGAATGTTTCCTCAGGAAAGAATAAAAAAGGTCAAGCCAGGAAACTGTCCACTGCTACAACTCCCAACAAGAAAATCCCTAAGGATCATGTCCAAGCTCAAGCTAAAGAGGGTTATGCTGAGGAGGAGGAGGAAATGGATACAAAAGATTCTGACAAAGTGTTGGAGGAGGAGTTGGAAGAGGAGAAACCTAGGAAAAAATGGAAGAGGGAGGTTATGAGAGTTGAGGAGACTAGAAATTAGAGGATAGATGCTATTCCTCTTCCCTTCTCTCCTATCCAGTCTCAGCCTCCTTTGGAGGAAAAAGTGAATGTCATCACTTGTGAGAATGAGGGGGAAGTGCAGGTCAAAAATAGGATAAAGGCCTAGAAAAATTTCAATGTGAGGACTGCTACTATGGGGATTTTTAGGGAAGCTATGAACCCTCAGATCCTGGTGGACAACCTAGAGCAGTCTAGGCTCAATGAGCTCATAGACCTAGCTATCTTGGCCATCTCGAACAATGAAGGGTGACTGGAATGAACCTTCTAAATTAGGCCTGTAGTAGTATGATTGACAACTTTAGATCAATCAAATGGCTCTTCCATGAGTTGGAGGAAGTTAGAGAAAGGGTATCCTAGATGGAAAGTATTAATAATAAGATAGGTAATGACAGCTAGGAGGACCAGGAAAACAGAGAAAGCTTAAATGAAAGGAGATTAAGAAATCTTAAAAACTACAACCACAACCTGGCAAGTCAGATGATTTCTCTCCTGAGTTCGATGAATGATAACATCCAATCCCTTACTGATAAACTTAAGGACAGGGGCTTGTTGGTGGAGGAGGGAGGACATAATAGGGATAAGGCCAGGCCAGATGATGACAAGGCCATAATCAGTACTCTCACCAGTATGGAGCAGGGCATGGAGAAGGTCCAGGATCAAATGGAAAAGGATTAGCAAAAGATAGTCGAGGCAGCTCAGACTATGCAGGAAATGGAGAAGATAACTGAAGACTAGTTTTCTTGTCTTTTGTCTTTTCGTCTTCCTAGCTTTTGGCTTTTCAACAGGCTTTTTGTAGTCTATTTTAGTTTGTTTTTTTTCTGGCCTTTCTGTGGGCCTTTGTTTTGGGTTGGGCCTTCGGGCTTATTTTTAGCTGTTGGACCTCTATTTTGGCTGGGCTTCTTTGGCTTATTATCAGCCTTGTTTTTGTAAAACTTATGGATTTCAGGATCCCTTAAAACCTGTTTATCTTATCAAAAACAAAATATCTCTTGAATCAAAATATAATAACGTAAATATCCACAACACATAACCAATGAATCCAACATTGATAATTCATTTCTAATTATTTAAATATTTAAAAATGGTAGTTTACACAATGTTAAAAATCCACTTAAAAGACATAAGAAAACACAGTCATAAACATGACTTACCATTTCTATAGAAACCTAGTCCAATAGTACATAGTGAAATCTCTGCACACATCTCAAGGTAATCATGGAACAACATCATGAGTAGGTTCTTAAGTCTGCCCTTGCGAAGAATTCATACTCTACTAAACATCATATTCACTTAGAGGATGTTCTCATTGTTTCCAAGGAACACAAATTCTTCAAAAGAAAGTTCAAAGAGGTGGTTGAGATATATAATTGCACACTTGATTTGTGTCACACTCTAAACCATTCTATCCAAATGATTCCATGAGTTGGAATGCTTAGATGCCGACTTAGAGCTCCCTATCTGCGGAGTGCAAGAAGCTAGTATTCAAACATGAAGGCTCTCAGCCAAGCCTTAGAAATGTGCTTCTTGCTAGTAAACCATGCAATGGGAGGTTCTTTGAGACAAGAGCAAGAATGCAAGTGTCTACAATGAGTTTCTCAAAGATGCAATGCAAGATGGAAGACTAAACTTGAATGGAAATGCAAGATGCAGCTATGCTAGAATATGAATGAGAGTGTTGCAATCCAACTATTAGACTATATGATTTAAACTACATGTAAAAATAAAAGCTAAGTTAAGCTAGAATGCCATGGATGAGAGAATGTAGACAAGAAAGAGAAGTTCTCCACAAAGCTCCAAAGAAACCTGTTAGAAAACCTGCAGCATAACAATATTCAAAATATGGATTGATCCTTTGAGGGGGAAAACTCTCTCCCTTTTAAAGATGTACCGATGGTGGAGATCAAGATGAAGATGGTGGATGATCAACGGTTGAATTCAAAAATAGGAGTGATCTATGTGCACACACAAGTCAACTAATAGAATATAAGTTGACTTGTCATATAAGACAAAAGTCACAAAGCCTTTTCTTTTAATTGCAAAATAGAAAAAGGACTTTATGTGTGCACTTTAAGTGGGTTAGAAGAATGGGGTTTTTTATTTAATTAAAAGGGGACATGTTATTTTAATCAAATAATGAACTTAGCATAGCATAGTCAAACTATAGGTTATAATCAAATAAATTGATTATTAGCAATTTGGTCCAGGTAAATGATTATATTTAATTTAGCCAAAATGTTGAAAAGGGGGCTAATAGTCTAGATGACCATTTTTAGGTGATTACATTTTCCCCTCTTTGACTAATGTGTGATCAATCTGGGAACATATTATGTCAAAGAAAATAGAAATCCAAGTAGGCGGTGATAGATATAGATATCTGATTTTGAAGAACAAAATGTAGAAAAAGATAGCAAGTCCTAAATGTACAACATGATAGTGGTAGTACTGAACACTAGGAAAAGATGATGTCAAAATTCAAGAAGAATGCTAACACTTAGCAAAGTGGATAGAGTGAGAGCAAGTGAGAAGATCAAACAAATGCTCCTAAGCAATAGATAGCAGTAGCAATTAGAAATAAAGTATTTATGCCCCCTCGGGATCGAAATCGAAATGAGGTAAGAGGAAGCAAAAACTAGCTAGACATGAGAAAATTAGAATATAGCAATGTCCAAGATGACAGATAGATAATTAGAACCCAAGAATGACTATAAGAAATGGATAAAATGCCCCAATTCGATTAGAGTTGACCTTGAAGGATATAACATAAAAATTAGGTCAAAACAAGTAGAAAGGTGATTTTAGACATGAAAAGGTGAATAGAAGTAGATATGAAGCATAGAAATGATGAAGACATGAACAAATGAAGATGCCCCGCGATGATTCAAAGATTAGACCTCAAACGGTCAGCTAACTGCTCAGAAGAAGGTAAAATTTTAAAATGCAATTT
Source organism: Cupressus sempervirens (assembly GCA_028749045.1). Taxonomy (NCBI): domain Eukaryota; kingdom Viridiplantae; phylum Streptophyta; class Pinopsida; order Cupressales; family Cupressaceae; genus Cupressus; species Cupressus sempervirens. The sequence continues at coordinate 478,107,679 of CM053786.1, forward strand.
TGACCATCAAGATGAACTTGGATTTTGATTTCGATCCCGAAAATGGATCCAGGACATCGAAATTATTTAAGAGGTGAAAACTTTATATAATGTGATGATAAGATAGAAAAGAGATGAAGCGATAGATTAAGAAGGTGAAAAGACATGAACAAGAAGAAAGTAAAGAAATATATGAAAGGAGTTAGCCGATATGTATACAAAAAGATGAAGAGAGAGCTCTCCCCATATGCAAGAATGCAAGACTAAGCTAGAAAATGAACCTAAAATGCAAGCTAATATGCAAAGTGGTTTACTAGCAAGAAGTGCATAACATTTAGACTCTTAATTTCATCATTGAGCATTTATTAGGGACATCATGAGATCATACAACCATCACTAGTATAACTATGGGGATATAAATATGATCGATATTAGATAGGTATGTGGAAATCCAATCTAAGCATCAAAGACATGTAAGTCAAGATAACTATGCAATTAGATTCCTTAAGTTTAATTTAGCAAGATTAACCTGTATCAAGGCATAAGTGCCAAGATAACCCCCAAGTGTGGTCTTGCAAACTAGTCAAGGATGATACATTTGTAAGTCAACATGTTGGATAGGACAAGCATAAATGCTTACAACACTATAGAAAAACAAAGTATACCCACAAGCAGAAATCAAGAAAGTATGTCCCATGCCCCCAGTCTTCTAGTCAATGACATCCTTGAAAGACTATTAGGGAGGAAACACATGGCAAAGAAATCATCATAGATAGCACACAAAGTAGATAAAGATTAGCATAGCTCAGTCATTTAAGTGTTAAAGTGCATGTGTGTAAGTCACTTGGCCATTTCTTCAAGACTTGATTCTGATAGTGAGAAATATCATGACATTGAAGACCATAGGTAAACTATCTGAAAAGTGTTGAAAAACACTTGTTGTCAAAGTGGGTGGGGGTAGTGTTGAGAAAAACTGTTTTGTGAGTTGCCAAAGAAACCCAAATGCACAAGAATACCTCAAAAAGGCTAAGTAGTTATACCCCCGAGACAAGGACAACAAACAATTCCAAGTCAACAAATGTGTAGCGAAATGGATGATTGAGACTGATAGACATAGGTGCGAGGGTTTCAAGTAGTGCCTGTTTCCAAGTTTTCACCACTTGATAGATTTTTTCAAGACTTTTTTTCTATTTTTGTTTGCATTTTTGTATTTTTGAATTTTTGATTTTTTTGGTGATACATCAAAGTACTTATTGCTAGGTTTTCACTAAGAAGATCTTTTTTTCAGGACATTTTCTGATTTTTAGGATTTTTTTCAAGATCATATATGATTTTTTTTGGAATTTTTAGAAGGTTTTAAAGATCACCAGTTCTAGAGAAAGATCACATTTTTTTTGATTTAGCTCTCTTAATAGTGGACCTTTGTAGTCTCTTTTGTGCATTTTCCTTCTTAGCATTCGCATGTCGATTAGATGGGACATAGTGATCTTCATTTTTCAATGGATTCTTATGTTTATTCTCACTTCCAAAGGAATTGGGATTTGTGAATGAATAAGGATGATATGATTGGTTTAGATGTATATATGGGTGAAAAGTCATCAAGGATGAGTGTCTTTGTTGATCTTGAGGTATGACGTGAGAGCTAGGGAATGACCTAGGAGTGAATGTAGGAGATGGAGGAACATAAGGCCCCAAAATGGATGGAAGGTTTGAATGCTTTAGCTTAGATGGATAAGGACCAAGGATAGATTTAGAAGATGCAAAGGGATAGTGGGAAGGGACATCAACATCTTTAGAATGAGCAACATGGTCAAAGCCATCAATAGACTCATGAGTACCTTTGATAGGAACAACATTTTTAATAGTAGCACTTGAAGCTTGAGCACAATTTTGAAGTGGATATGGAGAAGTAGAACATGAGGGGATGCTTTGATCTTGACAAGTAGCCTTGGATAGCATATGAAGAGAACTTTTCTCATAATTTTTAGTAAGCTCAAGGGAGATAATGGAAGTGGTATCTTCATCATACTTAGGAGGTGGACAAGTTATAGGATATGGAGGGGAAAAATCTTGAAAGAGATGAAAGGGTGCGTGATCTTGATCTTTCTTGACATTTGTAGCTTTTTCTTTTTGGGAGTCCTCTTGACATGGAGCCACTTCTAAGGACAAGGGAGAATGAAGAGTGAATGGAGTAGTGCTTGGATTAGGCATAGTAGTGCATGAAGGTTGAGGATGTTTAGGATTAGTAGCATGGAAAAGGTTTGTAGCCAAGTGAGGGTTAGCTTGAGTTTCTTTTAGAGGTAGCCCTTGAGGATACACGTAGTCTATGTGGAAAGCATTAGGTTCTTTATTTGATGGAGGCATGTTGGAAAGATTTGAAGTGTTGGGAGATGCACGAGTGTTGGAAGAAGTGGAAGATGTAATAGAGCTGCTACTAGACATAGGTTCATTAATGTAATCTTGCTCATGAAAAGTATCCTCACAAAATGAACATTAGAGGTATCAATAATTCCATTATCAATAAGATATTAGATTTTATGTTTTAACTCAATGCAATCTAAAGTAGCATGGTCATTAGATCGATGATAGGCACAATAGGTATCCAAGAATGGATTTCCATAAGAGCTAGACTTAGGCAACATGATGATCTTATTGCCAAGAAATTTTTGCAAAGTGTCATCATAAGAATCTTCCAAGGGAGCAAAAGTTCTATCAAAATTATGTCTAGAGTCCTTTTTTTGTTTCTCAAGCTTAGACATTTGATGTCTTGAAGTAGAGCATGTAGAACTAGAAGAAGAGGATGACCTCAAATAAGGTGACTCACATGCATGTAAAGACCTTAAGGAAGATTCATGTAATGATGAAATCTTCTCCTCTAACCTTTTCTCAAGTTTAGACTTCATTTTTGTCATGCGCTTAGATAGATGAAGGTAAGAAAGATCATTTGTCTCTTCTAGTTCTTTGTATTGTACATATAGATCTTGAAACTCTTTAGTGACATGGAGGATATCATGATCATCTAGATTTGGTTGAGGTTTGGTAGCACAAGCTTTGAATTCCATAGTGGTAGATAATCAAGCATGAAGGAGACAAGAGGAAGCTAATAAGGTGACACAAGATAACTTGATGTCCAAACTAGAGAGGTAGATTATTCACTTGCCAAGATAGTAGAGAGAGATTAAAGTGAATTGTCAAACAATATGTCCAAGAAACTTATGACATGAATTACTCAATTCAAAAGCTAGGAAAGATGCCCAAATAGCCAAATAGATAGAGCAAGCGGGGTGACAAGTGAACAACTCTCCAACCCAAGAGTGTAGTCAAGAAATCAAGGCAACCATTTCAGCAAAAAGATAACTAGCAAGTGGACATAGACCATGAAGATAGAAAGACCAAGAGCACCAAGACCAAAGAGTCACTTTAAGCATGTTCAAGAACTATAGACATAGAAAATAAAAATCAAATGATGAGACTCCCCTTAGCAAGCAACACAAGAAAATGTTTTCATTTGATGTTTTGACTTGGTTGACAAAATTTGACAATAGTTGATAGCATAGCAAGTTTGATGTTCAAAAAATTTTTCTTTCCAAGCAAGATAGTGACACATGGAGTATTCTTCAAACAATCAAGCAAGGGACAAAGCAACCTTGCATGATACAAGCATGTGTGAGGTCTTAAAAGAAATCCCTATAACTATCATCATGTGTATGTTCCAAAGATTTCCATAGGTCTAGCACATTCGAGAACACATCAAGCAATATTTACCTAAATGTCATGGTTTATTACTCAACAACTTGGCCCACACTTGATGATCCTTTGCCTCACACCAAGTGGTTTCCTACAAGAGATATTGGCTTTATCATAGAAGTGCCATAAGCACAACTAAGGGAACACATATGGTGAGTGTAAAATCTTTGAGTGATCCGGGTAGTCCACTAGGATCGATCCTTGCACCAAGAAGTTGAGTGGATAAAAATGGTAGTTACTAACTTAGGGTGTTTAGATAGGGCTTCCATTCATAGTGTTCCTTTTGCTCCCAATTAAGGGACACCTCACCTTGCGATGAGTAACCGATCTCACGACCACAAGAGTACCTTAAGCATTCTTGCCTAGTGATCTCCATATGGTCAAAATCCCATAAGTGATCACACTAGATGAAGACAAACACCATGTCTACCAAGGTTTTGTGTCCTTGATAACCTTGGGTTTATAGTGGGTTGGAAGAGCTAGGTAATCTGCTTGTCCCCACTTGGGTCGTTCCTCTCAGGTTGTCCAAGAGTAGGCCCTCTAAAGGATTCTAAATTACACAAAGAGTGGATCAACTTTTGGAAGTCAAGATTTTTGATTCACTACAAGGGTGAAGAGCATATTCTCCTATTTCAATTGTTTTCTCCAAAACATGCCAAGAAGATTTAGTTGCCTCTTACTCTTGAAACCAAATGGTAAGTCAAGATTTTTGATTCACCACAAAGGTGAAGAGCATACTCTCCTATCACCAAAAGATCCCAATTGTAAGTTTTAATGTGCCTAAAAATAAACAACTAGTATATGCCGCACATGTAAAAGTAAAGAACAAGCAAAATTGAGTTTTTATGCGTTGGGCAGCCTTGCAAACAATGTTAGTAGCCCTTGCGCATTTGAAGCTTTGGCATGCATTCTTTTGTATACAAGGTTTCAATTTTCTTCTTCACAAAGAGGGTAACCTGCAATCACAACTCGTTAGCCCACAAGTTAGCATGAAATAATCACAAAAACTGTGAATTAAACCTCTGTAAAGCTTAAAAACAACAGTCATCCAACTAAGAAGAAATTTGATCAAAACCCTCAAGGAACGAGCAAAAAAAATGTCAGGCGATACTTTTTGCTGAACAGATGTCACACGATACTTCACTGTATAGTGGGGCGATAGTTTTTATTTAGGCGATACATTTCCTTCAACTGTGCAACAGACTTTTGCAAAGAGGGTGAAAGTATGCAGGCTACAAGTGTGACACTATTTCCAAAAAAAGTGTCGCACGATAGTACTATGAACTATCGTGTGATACTAGAAAAATGTCGCCCAACACTGCGACTGAAAAAAAGAAAAAATACAAAGCAGTAAGGGAAATGCAAGCAAAAATAAGAAAATGTAGGGGGAAACGTACAATCCGGCCCCACGGTGGGTGCCAAAAATGTACACTTGATTTGTGTCACACTCTAAACCATTCTATCCAAACGATTCCATGAGTTGGAATGCTTAGATGCCGGCTTAGAGCTCCCTATCCATGGAGTGCAAGAAGCTAGTATTCAAACATGAAGGCTCTCAGCCAAGCCTTAGAAATGTGCTTCTTGCTAGTAAACCATGCAACAGGAGGTTCTTTGAGACAAGAGCAAGAATGCAAGTGTCTACAATGAGTTCCTCAAAGATGCAATGCAAGATGGAAGACTAAACTTGAATGGAAATGCAAGATGCAGCTATGCTAGAATGTGAATGAGAGTGTTGCAATCCAACTATTAGACTATATGATTTAAGCTACATGTAAAAATAAAAGCTAAGGTAAGCTAGAATTCTATTGATGAGAGACTGTAGACAAGAAAGAGAAGTTCTCCACAAAGCTCCAAAGAAACCTATTAGAAAACCTACAGCATAACAATATTCAAAATATGGATTGATCCTTTGAGGGGGGAAACTCTCTCCCTTTTAAAGATGTATGAACGGTGGAGATCAAGATGAAGATGGTGGATGATCAATGGTTGAATTCGAAAATAGGAGTGATCTATGTGCACACACAAGTCAACCAATAGAATATAAGTTGACTTGTCAGATAAGACAAAAGTCACAAAGCCTTTTCTTTTAATTGCAAAATAGAAAAAGGACTTTATGTGTGCACTTTAAGTGGGTTAGAAGAATGGGGTCTTTTATTTAATTAAAAGGGGACATGTTCTTTTAATCAAATAATGAACTTAGGATAGCATAGTCAAACTATAGGTTATAATAAAATAAATTGATTATTAGCAATTTGGTCTAGATAAATGATTATATTTAATTTAGCCAAAATGTTGAAAAGGGGGCTAATAGTCTAGATGACCATTTTTAGGTGATTACAATAACAACCTCTCCAACCTCAATCGTGATGATGGGTGACACTTAAACCATTCTTGGTGTCCCTTGTTATCTTCCCTTAAGAATTCTAGCCCCACCTTGTCTTGACCATTCCTTGTGTCCCCGGTGCTTCCTCCCCTCCACCCCACCTTTTTGGTTTTTTTGCTCTCTCCCTCTCCCCCCTTGGGACTCTCTTTCACTCTGTGGTTTTGTTTTTTTTTTCCTTCCTCCCTCGATCTTGTCCGCTCTCTCACTCTAGTTCCTCTTGGGTTTTTTGGTTATATTCTTGTGTCCTTGTTCTTTCAGCCTTTTTCTCCCACTTATTGGTCCCTTTCGTATTGGTACCCTTTATTTTTCTCTTTTCCTTTGTTAGAATTGCAATTTTAGTTGTGTGCCTTCATACGTGCACACACATACTCTTGTCCACATCTTGTTTGTATGTATGTATGTATTTATGTATGTTTGTTTGCATGCATGTATTCACATATTTAAACTTTACATAAATGTTTGTATGTGTGTGTGTGTGTGTGGACTATTTTATATGTTTGACCATTTCTTCACATACGCATACACACACACACACACACACACACACACACACACACACACACATTCATATATGTATATATGTCCATATATATAGGCATACTTATACATATATACTATTACATGCATTCATGTACATATAAGTATATATGTATATGCATATATGTTTAGGTATATACATATAGGTACTTACATATATATATATATATATATATATATATATATATATATATATATATATATATATATATAGATACACACACACATCCATGCATATATCCTTCTTCATGCTCATCGTGTCTTCTTGTGTCCTTGTTTTTCTTATTTCTTCTTCTTCTTATTATTGGTATTATTATCATTATTATTATTGTTATTATTATTATTATTTTATTTTATTGGTAATTTTCTTGTTCTCTCTTTTCTTTCCTTATTCCCCTCCTTCTTAACACACACCTTGAAGGTGTAGGCATGTGTGAGTGTGTGTGTGTGTATATATATATATATATATATATATATATATATATATATATATATATATATATATATATATATATATATATATATATATATATATTGTTTTTGTAGATTTATTTCTAATTCTTATTTTTGTTCTTTTTTTATATTTTCTTTTTTCTTTTCTATTTACCTTAACCCCTTATATATATTAATTTTAATTTTTAAATCTTTAATTCTTATTCTTTTTTTAGTTTCTTTATTAGCTAATTAATTATTAATTAGTTAATCAACTAATTAATTAATTAATTGATGAATTAATTAATTAATTAATTGTTTAACTAATTAATTAATTAATTTTGTTTTTATTTTAATCAAGGTCTTTGGTTGCTGGCTTTTGTCTTTTCTATGTGCCTTTCTTATCTTAATTTTTGTTCTTTTATGTTTAGACTTTATTTTATGATTTAATGGTCTTCCTTTTATTGGTTGTTGTCCTCATTTTGTGTGTAGTCTTCCTCCTCTCCCCCAACCCCCTTTTTATTGGAAGTCTAGTTTTCTATCTATCTCCTTTCTTCTTCTCTTCTTTTGCATGCACCCTAATGATGGATCACATAGTGTGATCCAAAACATTGATGTAAAAAATTGTTCACACAATCAAATCTAGAAAACAAATTACAACATTGATGGATTGTAGAAATCTGATAACTCTAATAAAATAAAATGTTTCCAAATATGTCTCTTGGGGTGCAAAATATAACTTCTAACTTTGATAGCTAAAATAGGCCACCAAACAACATTAAAAATCCAAATAAACTAGACAATCATGGTGAGCTTGGAATCAATTTTCTGATGCTTCTTTTGGATCAAAAAATAGAGTTTGAATAAGCAAGTTATGGAAAAAAAACCACATGTAGGTAAAAAAAGTACTGGAATTTTTTTACCACCTCGGGATCTATGCCAAAATATTTCCAAAAGTGTACCCAATATTACCATAAATTGCATCAATAAGCATGCTAGTTTCATACCAAACTGTCTCAATTTGTGTGCCCCAAAATCTCAATTTTTGTGTCAAAAATCACAAAATCACAATCTCAAGAAACGTGCCAAAATCTTGATTTTTGAAAAATCTTAATTTGTATGCCCCAAATTCTTGATTTTTGTGCCAAAAATCACAAAATCACTACCTCGAGAAATGTGTCAAATCTGGGAGCAAAATTTTTAGCCTCAAATTCTAGCTGTGTCCAAATTGGACAAATTTTATATGAAAATAAGGGATTTTTGGGCAGTCCGAGCTCAATAGTGATGTCTATTTGGGCTCAAAGTGCACCAAAAAATGGTGACCCCCCCAGATTCAATACAAAAAAAACTCTGATAAATGAAACCCTCTAAACAAAAAGCATAGATCTGAAGCCAAGACATACTTCTCATAAAAAGAACAGGGGCATGAAGATCTGGAGCTCTGATACCATGTTGAAGTTGATGAAAGATCAACCACATAGCTCCCAAGAATCACCTGCATGCAAACACCTGTCATAGAAGAGAGAAGCAAAAAGCTATGGAGGTTGGAAATCCCATATCCATAGATGAGACATTCTTAATGAGCAAAAAAAAAGATTGCTATTATCAAAAGTGAATGAAATAAATTGCAAAGAGATCAATCCTTATAAAAGGAGATCAAAACCCTAATAGGGTAAAACCTAGGTTGCATGATAATAATTAATAAAAGAATGAATTATTATATGCCTAAAGTTTAGCTTAAGTAAACTAGAGATAATAAGTGACTTAATAATTAAATCAAAATGATTTAATTAATAAGGCAATATCTTATTACTCTAAAAAAAATCTCTCATGATATTTCTTCTTAGATTGCATTTATTCTCTAGGCATCTTTTAACCAAAATTGTCAAGGGATTCTATTTTTCTTCATCTAAGTTTACAAGAAATTTTGATACACCAGTTTTGTTCCTGCATGTGTCTTAGATATGGCTTGTGCCACATTTTATCCTTGCTTCTTTTCTAACTGTAGCATCTATTATGCTATTTCACATCACAAATATTTTTGCCAAGTTTTCTTTTATCCCCTTGCATATTGCTTTCAACATGTAGCATTTTTTCCCTTCTTCATTTGGGTCCACACTTCCCATGTCTACAAGTATATGCTACCCCATTTTGGCTTTTTGTACATCCAACATATAAGAATTCTATTTTTTGGAGGATTTAACAATTTTGAGTTTATTGGAACCTTGTCCAACTCTTCTGCTTCTCCATCTTGCATTTCTACAAATTCTTTCTTTTTGTTTCTATGATTGTATCTTAAGAGGTGATACTTGTAATAAAATCTTTTGCTTCTTCTAACATTTGAACTTGGGACCTTCTAGTTTTTTCATATTATCATTCAACTCTCTTTTGGTACTTATTTAGTTCAACAACTCACACTAGAAATTTAAAACTAGAAGTGTACTTTTGTCCTTGCTTCCTTACCAATTTCCTCAACAATAAATCTTTAACCACAAATAATGAAATTTTATATTTTAAAATTACCAATAATTGGTTAGCTTTCATCACCACATCATCCTAAAAGTAAATACAACTAAAAAATACTATAGAGCCAACTTTCTCATAAAATCTAGGGGTACTCTAGGGTTAGCTTTAGTTATATTTTGAACTTGTATAATTAATTCATCTAAAATTATTAATTAGTTCAAGGTATATGGTTTCATTTATTACTATTTTTTCTTCTTCTTAATTTTCACCAAAAGGAAAAGCTTAGAGTGATATGAATGTGGGATTTAGTGAGAAGCAACATTGGAAAATCTTTGAAATTTGATTTCAACATGGAGAGGTATAGTTTCAATAACTATCTATGAGAATTTATCAAAGATGTGAATAAGAGTAAGAATCAAAAAGTTTAGATTGTGCAGGTACTACTTGAGGAGCTAAGAGATAAAGCACTTTGACTATAAAGTTGGGCTAACATGTTCTCCTTGAGTGAGCTCAAGTACTCCTTGTGGGCACAATGATTCATAGAAGATCACTATGCTATAATGAGATCTCCTATGTACCATGTTGATTGAAAACTTACTATAGATGAACAATTAAATACCAAGGTGATGAACTTTGTGATTAAATATTGTACAATGAGCATTGCATATTATACAATTAACAAAGAGCATTGTAAGTAGACAACTTTTCATTGATTATAATATGGGTGAATTTGAGTGACGTGACCAAATTTTTCTTTCAAAACCATATGTATAGATATAAACATTAAGTACAAAATGTTTGACATTTTTGTAGTTATACACATTAATTAGGCCAAATTTTTCTTTCAAAACCATATATGTAGATTTAAACATCAAGTGAAACATGTCCAATATTTTTGCAAATATACACATTAATTACACCAAATTTTTCTTTCAAACCTAGATGTCTAGATACAAGCATTAAGTGCAACATGTCCAATAATTTTGCAAATATATTTTTCTATAAAGAAAGACCACACCTGGCAATATGAACCTAGAACAAAATAATGAGACAATTGCTAGATTGTGGTCTTAGTTCCAAAGAAAAATTGATAAATGTAATTGTCCTTGAAAAAAGTGTAAGGGCTTAAAGTATTAAAGAATTCTAATCACAACAACCCACAATCATTATAGGCAACATGTTCATGTTGAAGGGGGCCATGATTTTTGTTGATTGGTAAATATGGATTTCCAACTGGAGGAACATGGAGCTGTGAATATCCACGCTTTAGATAACACTCCCATGGAAGAAGATGATAATGTGCCAGAGGATATTATTGAAGAATATGGTATTGGTACAACTGATGAAGATGATCACAATGATGGTACTAGCACATCTGATAATGATGATGAAGATGGTCTTGATATACCTATACTTGAGAAGGAATACAAGCTCATATACCAAGGCTCCTAAAAAATTCTTCTCTTTGCTATAGTGTTGTTGGTGAACCTGAAGGTTATGAAAGGTTTATTCAATGTAACAATGTCACGTATGCTAAGGTATGCTATTTTTGTCATCTTGAATGTTAGCATACCATTACTATTTATTATATTAATAATTCATATTTTTTGTTGTAGATTGATAGGTGTGTTTTTTTTACCACCATCAAATATTTTGCCTGATTCATACCAAGAATTATCTACCATTATGAATCAAATTGGAATGAAGTATCAGAAAATATATGCATGTCCCAATGATCACATTCTATATCATAAACAACATGAATTTACAACACAATTCCCTAATTGTCATATTAGTAGATATTGATAAGATCAAATAACAAAAAAGTTGTCTCACAAAGCTCTTCAGTAAATTCCCATTATTCCACATCTTGAACGATTACTCAGGTGCACTAGCTTGGCACAATTTATAGACTACCATGCATGCAATAGAAGTCAAGATGACATTATGTGAATTTTTATATGGTTCTACATTTAAAGAGATAGAAAAAACATGGCCACACTTTAAAGAAGAACCTCACAATCTCAAGCTTTCATTGACAACAAACAATGTCAATCTATTTGAAGATATGAAATCTGTTTACTCAGTATGACCTATTTTTGTTATTAACAATAAAATTCCTCCTTGGATGTCCATAAAGAGGGAGAACATAATGTTGTAAATGATTGTGCTAGGTATTTTTTCATTTAATAGTTATCTAAATTAATTTATAAGTAGTGCATCAAAATGGTCATAATAATTATGTAATATTTCTATTCATTCAATTACTAGGTAAGTACCAAGTTTAATATATGAATGTGTATATTAAGCTACTTATTGATGAGTTGTTGAATTTATGAAATTGGGTCACTATGTATGACATCTCTAGACCAATAGGACAAAGACAATTTCAATTCCATGCAATGCTTGTATGGACAATATATGATGCCCTCAGGCTGAACTCAATTTTGTGGTATGTTATATTGTTAATGTCACATATTTTTGGCCTATTATAGTGCTTAAAAATTAGTGTTGTATTTTTAAATTTCACATGATAATTGTACATGATCTTTTAGGTCTTCAGACAAAGAGAAAATTTGTATGTCTAGTGTATGAGTGAAAACTTAACCTATCAGGAGCACATGTAAACAAGCACATGTTAGTTGCACATGTATATCAAATATTCAAAAGAAAGTAAAATACAACTAACACTACACTTGAGTTTTACAACTCAATGAAACAAAAAATAAATGTCCGCATGCAACCTCAAAGCAACTCAATAAGGGCACCCATAAGAGGCCTTGTTGGTGTGCTCAAGTGTGAGGGATTCGAATGTGGTCTCCCAAACACAACTATTGAATCCCAATGTAATGAAAAAGTAATAAGAAATAAGTGAATCTAGAATAAATGAGTGGAGAATACCTTTAAGAAATGGCTATGAGTGAGCCAATCCTCAAGGGATTCTAGGATGTGAAATGGAATGCAAAGAACCAAAATAGTAACAAGAATCTATCATGAAAGATGTAAGCATAAATACATTAAATCTAACATCTACCAAAGGTTAGTAGCAAACATGAAAATCACAAATAGAAAGCTTCTAACTCCAAACTAGCATGATAACAATGCAAATGAGGGTGATAAAGAAATGCTTGAGCCAAGGGCTCTATTTATAGGTTTGAGAGAGGCCTTGGGGAGGTGGCATCTATGTGGCATCTACATAGGTGCCACAAGGGAGACACATGGGTTAAAGGACAAAGCGATGCAAAAGTAAAAAATAACCTTTATAGTTGAAAGGCTCAAGGTGTGCTCACACATGTGTAAGCAACCTTGGGGAAAGGAGTGGGGGACAAAGGTGTAAGAGTACCTTTTGGAGAGGTTAATGAGAAAAGGGCTCCTAGGGATTGAGTTGCTCACACATGTGTGAGCAACTACTTAAGGGCTAAAAGGTTTTTTAGAAAGACGTTTAAGATAAATAAGTGAGATTAACTAATTGATAGGCTTAGAAGGATGAGAGTGATGGGTGTAGACTAGGTTTTAGGATGAGATTAAGACTAAATTAAATAGGATTTAATTTAATTACAAGATTAAAGAATTTAATAAAGTGGTGAGAATTAAATAAATTGAAATTTATTTAAAAGAAAATTTATGGAGCACTATGTATTAAATGCATTTAGAATATGAGGGGATGCATTTAAATTAAATTTAAATACATTAGGGAAGTGAACCTATTTAATTAAATAAATTTAATTCAATAAGTAGAAGAATATGAAAAATATAATTAATTAATAAATAAATAATTATAATGTCAAAGGAAATATTGAATGGATTAATATAGTGTTTAGGACAATTTTAAGTGTCTACATCCAGTTTTTGGTCCAAAGATGAAATCTTGTTATTTAAGAAGTTTAGGAAAGTAGGTGTTCAATGAGTTTAGGAATTTTCTCCAGAATAATCATAAGTATCAAATTAATGAGAAACATATTTTTAATGGGAAAGAAGAGACAATATCAAGGCCACAAAGAATGTCACCTCATCTATGGAAGTTGGAATATGATCAACTAAATTTCCAAGGTAATGTCCAATTTGTGGTTCGAAGTTTGAAATTTATATTTTGATATTGTATTTTATTTAGTAATGATGTGATTGATGCTCATAAAAATTTTCAAGGCATCAATGACTAACTTTCTAGAGGAATAAAAATTTATCCTACTAAATTTAGTAAGCTACTATACTACAAGGATATCCCAATCATGCACTTGTTTGATGCTATGCATATTGGAAAGAATGTAACATAGACACTATGAAAAATATTGGATGGAAGTTGTGAGAGAAAAAAATGCCAAATTTTTAATGATATTCATGAAACCAATCATGCACTAAAATATTTCATTGAATCAAATAGGAATGGAGACTGCACAAGTACGAGTACCCTTCCTTGGTTATTAACAGAGAAACATAGTGATGCACTAAAATAAGTCATAAAAGAACAAATTTCTCATAGGATTTGCTGCAAATATAAGCAGTCTTGTATCAAAGAAAGGTGGTTTTGTGCTAGGGTTAAAAACACATGATTGGCATACCTTTGTCAAGGTAAGTCGTGTTCTCTTTTAATAATATATTTGTAAAATTGTATGTACTACCTATCGTATTATTTTATAATATATTGAAAGATAATTTTTTAATGATTAGTAAATCCCACTTCTATCCCTCCCACACCAGTTTGACAACAATATTAAACAAGTTATATATGATCTTAAAATATACATGAGGTTAGAAGTGTTATTTCTTAGATTCATTGTACATATATTATATGTATGACTTTGTAAATTTTTTATATCTAAAATATTGTTTGTATGTTCTTGCATGTTGAATCTCTTTTAGGTGGTTATCATCTAAAGAAAATGATAAAAAAGATACACAATATTGAAAGAGAAAAATTCCTTAGCATATGTATGAAATGCAAAAGTGTCTACCTTCAACCTTTTTCAATGCTCAAGAACACTACCTTGATGGGATTACAAGTAGGAAAGGTAAACTACTAGGGGGGGGGGGTGTGTGAATCAGTAGTTAAACTATGAACCCATAAAAATTTTCACCACTCATCCATCTCATGCATTCAATAGATAAACTTGAAATAACATGTAAAACATAAGCTTCTAAAACATGTAAACACATAAACAATCACACATTTGACACCTGATATGATTACCCAGAAACCCTCCAAATGAGAAGGTAAAACTAGGGTGGGGATGGCACCCACAAATTTTCACTATTGCAGCAATAAAGTGCCACCAATTAAGGTCACAATGAGTTGACCATGAGACATGATCTGCCCTATGAAAGGCCTACCTTATTAAAGGCTTATAAGGACTATTAAGTCCTTCCTTGTTAGAGAATTTCAAAACCCTATTAGAAGTGTGCCTAGCTAAAGGACTTTAGAACATTCACTTGGAATGTCACCCTATTAAAGGATTTACAATAGTCTGTTAGGACTACTCCATCTAGGAGATTTAACTAAAATCACTTGTTAGGATGTTTCAACATAGATCTTGTGATTAGCTCTGGTAGCTTGATTAAAGATCAAATCTGTATCTTGTCCTTCTTGATCCTCTCTGATCTAATATGTCAATGTTGTATCCTCTATTCTTTGTCCTTTTTAAACTAATTCTGCAATTTTTTGTCTTACAATTTCTAAGTCTCCATGCAAACTTTGCTATTCTCTACCTTCAATTCCTTATGCACTCACTCTTCTTTAATGAATTTTAGGGTTTTGTCCTCCTTAAGAGGACTAGAAGAATTAGGGTTAGGTATAAATCTACAGCTGAGATTCATCCTTGTTGCCACTTAATCCTTCCCTTTTTCTAATTGACTACATGTAATTACATAGGAAATCTGCATACAAATTTGTCCTTATCATCAATATATTGTATTTTGTTCTTAGGTTAGCTAAAAAATGGTTTACATAGTTGTTTGTGAAATCTTAAACAACTATGTCCAATTTGTGTTACACAACACTTAAGGTACTAATGCTTGGCATGTACTAAAATTTGGTCTTTGACTCAGCACCTAAACTTCTTGGCATCTATTATTTGCTCGACACTTGAATCACTCAACATTTATTGTCTACTCGACACTTAAGTGACTTGGCACATAACTGACTTGATGCTCATTACAACTTGGCATAGTCTATATTTACATATTATACTCAACATATTTTACAAGTTTGGCATGAACTTGATAAATGACTTAAGTGTGTTGACACTCAATTGCTAAAATCAATCTAAGATCAACAATCTCTCCCTTTGACATGAGTATCAAAAACACTTAATTGTACATAACAAATCTATTCTTCTCAAGTATAATATATTCACAACTTGGCATATTCAAAACTTCAAAATTTTTAAAATTATATAATAGACTATATACCTCATAATTTATAACTCCCCTTGAGTTAATGTGCATGTATTATCCAAAAAATATGTTCTCCATTCTGAGTAAGTTTGTCTCTTGATGATACTCTTTGACTTCAAATATGTTAATACTCTTCATCTGATATGCTCTATGTCTACTCTTCTATTTTCTCTTTTTGTGGTTTCTCCCCCTATGGTTTACCTTTAACTCCCCCTTTCTTTCTATCTCCCTCTTTGCACATTTATCTCATCTCCCCCTTGCTTATTTATCTCCCCCCTTTTGACACTTATGTCAAAGGTTTTATATACTGATGGTGTATTTGTCCAAAAAATACTTATGGACCTCCATTATTATTTCCAAAGTAGCATCCCAATTATCACATGCAACATCAAGTGACTTGATTTGGATGGTCATCTTTGTTGCAAGGTGAACTAGTCCATCATATGTGGAAAGATTAGGATATTTCTTCAACAAAGTTTTTGCAAATGCTAGTTCTTTATGTAGTATCTCCATATGAGGGGTTAGGGAGGCTTGAATGTTAGTCAACTTGGCTCTTATATTAGCTTCTTCTGTTGTTAGCACAACTAGTTGACTCTATGAGTGAAGCAATGAGTGAAAATGCTTCTCACTCTGAGTAGTGTTTTGAGGCAATTGCATACCTAAAACTTTGAGATTTATCTCTAGACTCAGAATTTTATGACTGGTTTCTTGTGTGAAGAGTCTTGTATCACATAGTTTTGTGTACAATGAGAATATGATCTCAAGTACCTTCTTTACTTTCTCAATTTTTGTAGTCAATTCAACTTGTGCCAATGCTATATCATCAGATATCTTCTTGTTGACTTTCCTTGAAATTTCCTTTCAAACCATTCCATAAGTTTAGAATTTGTATCTTGGTCTTCACTACTCACCCATTCCATAATATCTGATAGTTGTTCTAGTAATAGCTTTGATTCTTTAGATTTAGGCAAATTGAAAGCATCTAGAAAGATATCTTTTATATCCTGCAATGCTTGCTTTTGTTTATACTCTTTTCTGAGTGTTTCTTGTTTTTTCTTCTTTTCTAAGGCTTGTTGTATTAAGCCTATTTTTTCCAAAGTAATGGTTGCATAGTCATATTTAGGTATCACTATTTCTTCATCTAGAGTTACATCTCCATAGTGAATTACC
This sequence comes from Cupressus sempervirens, assembly GCA_028749045.1. NCBI lineage: Eukaryota > Viridiplantae > Streptophyta > Pinopsida > Cupressales > Cupressaceae > Cupressus > Cupressus sempervirens. The sequence continues at coordinate 478,124,783 of CM053786.1, forward strand.
TTTGCAACCTTGGATGAACTGGAGCCTGGTGCTAAAATTTGTAGTGGTACAACTTTAGTGATCAGCTCTTGAAGGACTTTTGTAGGAGAGCCAAATGTTGGTAATGTGACCAATGCTTGTATGGCTTCTTCCTCCATCTCCTTTGGTGTGTCCTTGCTTTCTTTAGGTTTTCCTTGACCAATTATAATGATTTGATTTACACCTTTGTGTCCTATTTTATCTTTCTCTTCTGTTTTAGTTTGCTTCTTCTCAATAGTGTCAACTTTTACAAGTGTTTCAACCTTAGTAGATGTATCTCTTGGTGTTTGCATCAAAGGTTGCACATGGGTAATTGAAGGGATGGCAGAAGGTGGTTCTTGTGTATTCACTTTGTCCCTTGTGATATCAGTTACTACTTTTTGGAGCTCATCTACACTAACCAATATTAGATGTTTACATAACTTTGCATGGAGTGTACACTAATCCAATATCCTCTTCAAGTCATCTACAGTTAAAGGATTGATGTTCTGAGGTGAAGCATCAGAAACATCCTTAACAATAATTCTCTCTGTTGACTTGTTTGTGTCATGTGGGGGGTTGACACTTGACACTTGTGTGTCTTGCACTCTCTGTTCCTTTTGCTGATCATCACCTATTGTTGTCCTATCATCTTGTCTTTTAGGTTCTTCCCAAATAGTATTGTTTGTCCTCTCATCTTCCTACATATCATCAACATCTTTTTCATTGTCCTTACTATCTTGCTTATCCTCACTCTTATCATCCTATTTTTTTAAAGAAGGATCAACCTCTTCTTTCTTCATAGTGGTTAACCCATAGATTAATTTCCATATTTGGGGTGATTTCTTAACCAAATTATCAATATTTCTTTGTAAAATACTAAAGGCTCTATATTTAGGTGTAAACCTAGCTACATATCTCTTCACTACCTTAGCAATTTGTCCTTTTGTTAGCTGTAGCATTACTCAAGCTAATGTTGACTCTCTAATTTGTTTCTCAAGATTTAAATAGTAATGCCACTTTTCCTCAACAATATCATATAGACTTTTGGGTATATTATTGGCAAACTCAAGTGGAGTGTTCTTAAATTTGGACATCATAGCATACAATGCCTCTTCCACTAGATTCTTTTCATCTCTACTCAATTTATCAAAATCTAAATTTTTCAATCCAAATAAATATGCATTATTCTAAACATTATCACACAAGTTTTCAAGATCAAAAAGTGGTGTGTGACTTACCGCTTTGAATTGACTAATGTCATATGATTCTATCTTTTCTTCATCTAAATTAGGCTGAGCAATATATTTCCTTCTCTATTTCTTCTACTCTTGGCCTCCTTGTTTTTCCTACTTGGTTTTCTCCTTAGCCTTTTGTGTGGTTTCTCTTGTTCTGACTTTGATTGTAGGAGTTGTAGGCTTTGTTGGTCTAGGCTTGACTATTTTTTTTCCTTTGGTTTAGCTATAGGTTGAGGCGTGGCATTCCTCTTCTTTGGTGCTAATTGGGCTAGTGCTTCTTTTATTTCCTCTTCCTCCTCATCACCTTCTTCTTCTTGGTCCTCACCCATGCCTTGTGTCAAAGCTATAGGTTCTTGATCTTGTACCTCTTCTGTTTCTTCATTCTCTTCATCATCTTCTTCTTCCTCAGCAAATTGAGCCTTGAGTTTCCTTACCAGTTTGTCCTTCTACTTTAATGTAGAAGCTGTCTTCAGCTCCATTCCAACCTTAGACTTCATTACATCATAATTACCAAATATTTTAGCACCTTTATCAATCTCCTCTGCTAGGAGTGTAGTAATGGTAGCTAAGGCTTCATCAACATTGATTTTATAGCCTAGAGGTCTTAGCCATCTAACCCTAGGTATTGCAACCTGAATGTATGTGTAATCAATATCAACAAGGAAACATATGTCATTATAGTGTTTTTATACTAAGTAAATAGGTATCCTCAATCTCTACTTCATATACTTCTTAAAGTCTTGAAAATAGCTTGCCATAATTGACTCAAAGTTCTCTCTCATTTGCTCAATATACTCATTGATTTGGACAACCACTGACCTGTTGGTTTTCCATCCAATTTTTCCAAAATATGGGAACTCATTCTATACATAGAAAAATATGCACACAAGGATTGATCCAAACTTACATTGTGCATTTTTTGTCTTCCTAATGGCACCTAGCTTTTCATTTATCTATTGCAATTGAAGTTCTACATGATCATAGGTGTGATCTTTCTTCACAATATTGTACATAACATCCACTGCTATGCACAACACACTGTTTAACCTACTTGATTGATAGAAATTATGCGAAATAACCCTAATAAAAAAATCAAGCAAAGGATCTATAATGGTGCCAATGGTCATATTGCACTTGTTCCATTTAGCACTTGTGCTTTTCTCAATTGCCTCTGTGGAGTTGCTACCTAGGGTCTTTAGCCCATCTAGGGTTGGAAACCTATTACCCTATGGATAATTCTTTTTGAAATCTTTATAGATCCACCCTCTAACCATAGACATCCATCATGAATTTTTCTTAGAACTATTTTAATCCATTCAATTTTGAAAACCATGGGGAAATCTAGGGCATGGGTCAAATCTTTTCTCTCCACAATCTTGAATTCTTCATTCAGGACTTTGTTTTCACACAATTTAGCATATGCCTATCTTATCTCCATGTCACCTATGGCTCCTACTTTGTAGTTGTAGCATTTCCTCACATCTTGAACCATTATTACTTTAGGTGAGATCATGGATAATGCTCCAGTTGGGTCTTTTTTATAGGCAACTTCTAGAATAGCTTTGAAATTTGGTTGTTTAACTTCATTTCTAACTAATTGAACATCAAATGCCTCTTTCTCTTTCAAAATTTTTGAACTAGAAGCCATTTTGACAAACTAGGGTTTATCAAATTTAAAACTATGCAACTCAACTTATGAAGAATACCTTTAAGATTCAATGAACTGTTGCTTAATCATTGTTGGAATCCTTGCAAATGCTTCAAACTAGTTTGTGAATCACTTCTTTTCTCCACTTCTTCTTGTTTTGAATTCGTAATGACAAAAAAAAGGAGAAAATTGACCTTATACCCTTCAAAACTTCTGCAATTAATGCTTGGTCGTGTACAACTATAAAACTGAACATCAACACAATTATTGTTTCATTTGACATCTATAGAGACTTCCATTCACTTGACCTCTACTACTGACTCGGCTCCAACTGACTTTGACTAGTAGCTCAGCACACACTAATATTTACTCGACATCTATGGAGGACTTTTCGTGTTCGACAACATCATGAAAATTTAACCTTGATTTTTCCATAACCCTTTGCATCTTAATTCATGTTGATGTAATAATTTTAGTGCTAATCTCTTTTAGAAATGATGTATAATGTAAAACTTAAAGTATCAATCCCATATACCTCTAATTTGCTTAGTTTGATGAAGTGTGACCACTTGACCCATTGGGTGAAGTGATCCGTTCTCCATTTGATGTACTACTAGCATCTTTTTTCTTCCATGTCTGATTCATTTTATTCCTAATGTGTTCAACATCTACCTTGCCTTTACCTTTATCAAATTCATGACTTGGTGCCTTGGACCTAATTGGACAATGCTTGTTGATGTGACCAGTCTTGTAATAGTTGAAACATGTGGTTTGACTCAACCATCTCTTGTAGTTATCACTGAAGTGTCTTCTAATTCAATTCTTAGGGATATGTCCATATTCTTGAAAGTAGTGACATCTATAACTTGTATTGTAATCCCAGTTATAGGAGTTTTCACAGCTTCTTACTTTTGTTGGCTTGCTTGATGACCATGTGGACTTGGATCTACATTCAAAGGCTTTATATCCATACTCTTGACAATTATATCAGTGTCCTTCAAATTTTGGTGCATACATGGTTCTAGTTCTGCATTCATGTGCCTGATGACCTTGTTTTTTGCACTTGTGACAATGAGTCATGTTCTTAGGCTTAGCATTCTTATTTACATTCTTTCTCCTACAAAAATTAGTTGTATTTCCTTTCTTACCACAATGATGACAAGTAGGTTTAGAGTTCTTACCTTTATTGTTCCTTTCCTTAGCAGCTTTAAATGATTCTCCTTCTTCAGTGCTTGTGTAGCCCAATTCTAATGTATCTCTATTAGATTTAGGAGATTTCAATAGTTGCTCAAAGTACTTGATGGCTTCATTAGGCTTGTTGAAACTTTTAGCAAACTCCTTTTCTCTTTTTAAGTCATCCTGTAGTTGTTCATTTTGCAGCTTCAAAGCGGTTATTTCAATGTCCTTGACATTCAACTCATGATGAGCATTCATCATTTGGCTTAAGGTATCCAACTACATGTTTGAGATCATAGATAGCTCTATTGATTTTTCTTCCAATTTGTTTACCAAAATTATTTTGTCTTCTTCAATCATGGCCTTGTCTTCTATAGCTTTTTTCTTTTGTTCAATCACCTCATACAAAAATATAGCTTGTAATCTTGCTCCAACTTGAGATTTCTAATCTCTTCAGTGTGTGCTCTATTCTTTTCCATTATATCCACAATTTTTGCATTGAATTCATTAGAGTTTCCATCTATAAATAGCTTTGTGGTGTCAATCTCTTTGTATTGTGTGTCATTTTTTGCTATAGCAATCTCTTTCCTTCTCTTCAGGGCACTCTTCAAAGCATCTCTAGCTTCATTTAGTTGATGTAGTATGAGATGTATCTCAATCTCCTAGTTTTCAATGGTCTTTCCCAACTTGTAGACTTTCATTTTAAGATCTTTCCTTCAAGCTGCAAAGCTTCTTCTTTTGAGAACTTAGCTCTGATACCAATTGATGGAATTACAAGTAGGAAAGGTAAACTACTAGGGGTGGTGGGGGGGGAGGGGTGAATCAACAGTTAAAACATGAACCCATAAAACTTTTCATCATTCATCCATATCATGCATTCAATAGATAAACTTGAAATAACATGCAAAGCATAAGCATCCAAAACATGTAAACACATAAACAATCACACATTTGACACCTGATATGATTACCAAAAAACCCTCCAAATGAGAAGGTAAAACTCAGGTGGGGATGACACCCACAATTCTTCACTATTGTAGCAATAAAGTTTCACCAATTAAGGTTACAATTAGTTGACCATGAGACATAATCTACCTTGTGAAAGGCTTACCCTGTTAAATGCTTACAAGGACTATTAAGTCCCACCTTGTTAGAGGATTTCAACACCCTATTAGAAATTTTCTTTCCTAAAGGACTTCAAAACATCCACTTGGAATGTTACCCTATTAAGGATGTACAATAGTTTGTTAAGACTACTCTATCTAGGAGATTTAACCAAAATCACCTATTAGGATGTTTCAACATAGATCTTGTGATTAGCTTTGGTAGCCTAATTAAAGATCAAATTTGTACTATGCCCTTCTTGATCCTCTCTAATCTAATATGTCAATGTTGTATCCTCTATCCTTTATTTTTCTCAAATTGATTCTGCAATTTTCTCTCTTGCAACTTCTAAGTTTCCATGCAAACTTAGCTATTCTCTACCTTTAATTCCTTATGCACTCACTCTTCCTTAATGAAGTTTAGGGTTTTTTCCTTACTAAGAAGACTAGAATACTTAGGGTTAGGTATGAATCTATGACTAAGATTTATCCTTTTTTTTTCTTAATCCTTTTCTTTTTTGGATTGGCTACATGTAATTACATAGGAAATCTGCATATAGATTCATCCTTATCTTAAATAGATTGTATTATGTTCTTAGGTTAGCTAAAAAATAGTTTACATAGTTGTTTGTGCAATCTCAAACAACTATGTCAAATCTATGTTACTTGGAACTTAAGGTTATTGATGCTCGACACATATTGAAATTTTGTCTTTGAATCAACACCTGAACTACTTGGCATCTATTATTTTCTTGGCACTTGAATCACTTGACATGTATTGTCTACTCAACACATAAGTGACTTGAAACATGAGTGAATTGACACTCATTACAACTTGACATATGTTATAAGTTTGGCATGAACTTAATAAATGACTCAAGTGTGTTAACACTCAATTATCAAAACCAATTTGAGATCAACATAACTCATACATTAAGTTGAGGAGATTGAATTGTGTGGGTCTATACAAACTAGGTCAATGTGGATGGTTGAGAGGCACTTGAAATTTATGAAGGGCTTGGTTCAGAAAAGAGAACATCTTGAGGGTTCTATGGTAGAGGGATATATGGTATACTAGACTATGGTGTACATTAGTGAATATCTTGCCTAGTTTGCATCAAAGTTCCATGTAGATCACATTTGGGATCCCAACTCCATTAATATATTCGAAGGGGAGTACTTGATGTGGAAAGGTAGATTGAGGAAAGTGAGAGATAATTATAAGATATCATTGTAGTTAATCAATTCTTATCCATCATCACTATAATTTTTTTCTAACTAGTCTAGTCATTTTCTTTATAGTTGGTCATAAGCGAGATGCACTAAATTTGTATATTGCAAACAATCTTGATTGGATGACTGTATGGATTTAACTGTCACAAGAAAATGGTCGCTCATTAACATGGGATGGTGTTGCATCATTGGTTAAAAAAGCTTGTCATAATGGAGATCCCAATGTTATGCCAATGTTACTTGATCTAGCATATGACTTAACAGATAGAAAGGTACATAGAAGATTACTAATCATGACCCATAAGTTTAATATCAACTCACAAATTGATGCAAATAATATTAACATGTTTGAATAATTGTAGATCAAACATCACAAAGCTATGTACTACCATGGTTATAAATTTTGCATAAATTGTTTAGGAAAAATGAAGAAAACTTGTGATTTTGGGATAAGTGCAGTCTTTGAGGTTAGTAATATTTCATCTAGAAATGGCATACATCCTCATCAATCTAAAAATTGATACTATGGTATTTTAGATGATATACTTGAGTGCGACTTTAATTCATTCAATTTATTTCTATTTATCATCAAATGGTACAAGCTAAGGTTGAATTGAAATGATTATGATAGGACTATTATTGAACATGATAGTGGATTTACAATGATTAATACAAGGTCATTTGAGCCAATTGGAGATGAGCCTTATGTTCTTCCAAGCCAATGTGAGCAAGTGTTTTATTTTGGTGTTTCACATAAGCTAGATTTGTCATTTATTGTTAGACATGATCCAAGAGGAAGGCTAATAAAGTATAATGTGATGGAAGAAGAAGATAGTGAAGAATCAGAAAATGAAGTAAATGATGATCACAAATGACTATTACACAATGATGATGAAGAAGAAGTAGATGATGATTTTGGTGATTTTGTTAATGATGGTGATGATGATCATGATCATGATCATGCTGATGAAGGTGGTGATGATCAAAATGATAATAGTCATGATGATGATGGTCATGATAATGGTGATGAAGATAATGATGATAGTGATGAAGATGGTGTTGGTGATGATGATGATGACATGGATGAAGATGATGATCAATGAAATGTATGTCAATGTATAATCAATGTCAAGTATGATGGGTCATGATTTATTAATAATTTTTTTGGTAAGTCTATTACTTTCATTTTGCTAATAATCATGCATTATTTTTTTGTTAGGTGGATTTTATACTCATGGACCTATTTTGTGCACTAATATATACACCTATGATTGATAGAACAATAGAGACCACTACTAGTGAAGATGAACCATTTCCTGAAGTAGCCTATGTGACTAGTACTAGCTCATTTGTAAGGACATTATTGTTGAACAAGAAAATTATGTTTCCATTAAAACTGACAATATTAGGCAAAAAAAACAAGACACAAAATTCAATGTAGAGCCCATGGATGAAGATAAAAAATTGCCTTGAAGGAAGGCTATAAAGTCATGGCTACACACCTATGCCAAGAATCTAAAAGCCATACCCAAGAATCTGGTGCACCAAATGAGACACAGGTAAATTGGTCAAATGAAAAGTAAATCAAATTGAATAGTTGAGAAATTTATTTTTTGGTGTTATTTTCCAACAGAAATTGACTACATAACAATGCACATAACATTTCACTATAGTCTTCAAATCCTATGATAGAACCTATGCATGATGAAGGTCATGATGTGCATCATAGTGGTGGAGGTATTAATTTTCTATTGGAAATTAATTACACAATTATGAATAGAATTTAAAATCTTCAATTTCAATTTGATGTGTAACTTTTTTTTGAATATTTTAGAGCATGTTGAACATCATGGTGAATAAGTGGAGCATGTTTGAAGTGTTCAATGTGTTGAAGTGGTGGTAGATCAAAATGGTATTGTACATGATGTGGCATTGTCAGGTAAGAAAAATGCATGTTATGTTCTATTGGTTAATGAAGTACTTTTAACAATTAAAAAAAATAAAAAAAAGAGTATGCCAATTTACCCCATTTACTTGTTATTGCAATAGAGCCCCCTTTAGTGCAGTAGCCTTGTGAGCCTCAAAATAGGAGGAGGAATCATAATTTTACATTACATGTGCTACAAGAGGAGGAGAATAAGGAAGATATCGATTCTCATATTAGCCTTTACCTTAAGAAAGCTAAGAAAAAAAGAAGAAGAAATGATTTTTTAAAAGTTCTCTTTGATAAACCTTGTTTGATAAACTTTGTTGGGTAATGAAATAATGTTATTTTAAGTAATTATCTATGAATGTTGTGTATTAATATTGATTTTTATGTCATGTTAATGAATATTGTTGTGTTAATGAAGTCTTGTTTAGTATTGTGTATTAATGAATTTTATATCATATTAATGAATGTTATATGAATGTATTGATTGAATGTTATAGTTCATAAATGGATAATGAATGAATGAAGTATGTAACTAGGTGTTAATGGGAAATTTAGATTGATGTTAGGGAAAGGGGGTTGCAGGGTGGGGGGAGGACATATGAGCTTCCACCTTCACGTGGTTGGCCTTGTTATGTATAGAATATTAAAATATTCTTGAAACCAAGTGAAGCTTCAACAACTTTGCCACTTGCCTCATTTTGGGTCTTGTAGCTAGATTTGGATGGGAACATCACAACCCTATCCCTACCAATTGTTCCATTTCAGCCTTCTCAAACTCCACATTTAACTTTATATCTGCAACATCCAAAATTTTGCCTTGACCATAGGTCTACTGCTCTCTTTCCAAATGCTTAAGTGGATTAGAATTCTATCTATAACTTCCTAGCTTTCCTTCTTTAAGATAATCTAACTAGTTTCCAAAAGAAGGCTAGAACTCAAAATGAAACCTATTCTAGTGATCCCATATTTGCCTCTTGCAAATTTTGAAATGAAACTTTGCTAAATATGGAAAACCAATGAATTCTACAATATAATATGCCCAGATTGTTGTTTTTTATCTTGTAGAAATAGTGGAGAATATGTTTCCAAGCTTCCTGCTTTGGATGTTATCATCACTACAATAGATCCATTCAAGAAGCCCACATTGATAACTGCCAATATAGTTCTTTTTGTTCTTTCACTTGATTATCTAGTAGAAAAAATTGCTTATTATATCTTAGATGATGGTGCATCTCCCATCACTTTCTACTCTCTTGTAGAAACTTTTAGCTTTTCCAAAAAATGGGCTTTACCATTCTTTAAAAAGTTCAAAATAAAGAATAGGGCACCCTTTATGTATTTCTCCAAAGAAAATGAGGCATCTGGTCTTGATTTTGTCTGAGAATGGAAAGATATGAAGGTGATGATGATGCGATCAAACAAAAATCAATAGTTCTTGTGTTATTAAATCATCATGCCACCTTAACATTGTTAAATGATATTTTGTAGGATGAGTATGAAGGTTTCAAGAAAAGGATAAATAGAACATAGTTTTCAAGTGCACGAAAAATATAGTGTCTAGTAAATGTTTGAGGCAATTATGATAAGGAATCCCAGTCTGGCTCTTCACAAAATAGTATCCTAGTCTAGTTTCATCAGCAATGTAATCATCATCAAGAATTGCATCTCTAATCACCTAGAATAACATTTTGTGATTCCTTCTTTGTAGTTTGCATGGTTATTGTCCCTATGAGTCACATGGGAAAAACCACATTTTGTATCATCCTTCTTTGATTCCCCTATGATAAATGCATCAAGTCCGTGTAGTGGTATGGCTGCATGCAACTTTGTTACTACATCTTTGTCAGACTAAAATGGCTACCTTCCTACCATATAGAACTTCATAACCACTGCCTTCCTACCAAGATTGGCTACAACCAAGTCTAACGATATTTGTTGCAATATTTGTTTAGATGTTTTCATGGTAAGAATAAGTTTATAAACATTCTCTGAAACTCATATGTTAATCTATTATATGCATCTCATGTTAACCCTTGATAGGTTTTATCATCATAACCATTGAATTATACTTTTTTCATATATCACTATAGCTATAGAGAGAAAGCTTCATAAATCAATATACACTATAGCAATGACATCATGGTCATAAGAGTACTTGGGTGTTATATTGCTATGACATGTAGTGATCTCTTCTATTGTTATACAGAAAAATCATAAAATTTACATAGTGATGAGCGATAAGGAAGATATATCACTATAACATCTAGTGATTATAGGCAAGCAAAAATGAAATATAGTCATCTTGGTGATGAGCGATAAAAATATTATATCACTATATGTCTTAGTGATAAGTGTTTTTGGTGATCAAAAAGGGGAGGATTGTGTTGTGGAAATCAACAATAGAAAATACATGATCGCGCATTGCATTTTGGGTAAACATGACATAGCAATAAGCAATGAAGAAACGTGTATCAATATGTGTTATGATGAAAAAGAAGTATAGGTCACTATATATTATAGCGATAGGTCAAAAGGATCACACATCACATTTGGTGTAAACATGACATAGCGATAAGTGATGAAGACACGTATATCTCTATGTGTTATGATAGTAAAGCAATATGGCTATAAGAAGGATTGCTATAGATTATAGTGATAAGGAAATTTTATCAATGAGGAAAGTATATTGCGATGACATATAGCAATAGCTTATATCACTATGCAAAGAAACTACAAAAACAATATAGCGGTGAGTGATAAAGGAGGCTTATCTCTATAACATATAGAGATCATCAAAAAATGGAAAACAAATATAATCATTACATTTATTAGCAATAGAGATGTTGTATCACTATAAGTCATGGTGATGAGTGTTTTCAGTGATAAAAAAGGAGGAGATATCACTATAACATATAGTGATCTCTTCTATAAAAAATGATGACATATCGTTATAAGTCATGACGATGAGTGCTTTTGGTGATTGAAAAGGATGAGATATCACTATAATATATAGTGACCTCTTCTATTGAAAGGGAGGAGATATCTCTATAAGTCATGGCGATGAGTGTTTTCAGTGATCGAAAAGGAGATATCGCTAAAAGATATAATGATCTCTTCTATCAAAAAGGAGGAGATATCAATATAAGTCATGGCAACGAGTTTTTTCGATGATAAAAAAGGAGGAGATATTAGTATATCATATAGCAATATCTTCTATCAAAAAGGACATATTGCTATAAGTCATGGTGATTGTTTTTGGTGATAAAAAAGGAGGAGATATCACTATAACATTTCGGGATCATCAAAAATTTGGTCAAAATTTTTACCAATGTAAAAATTAGTTAAATTTTTTATAACAAACATAGCGTCAAAATAGTTTTTCAAAAATTTGACCAACATGAGTGGAAAATTCAACCAATTTTTGTCAAAAAATGAGTCAAACTGTACTAGTGGAGTGAGCAATTATGGTATGTTAACCGAGCTTGAAAAAACTCTATTGTGCTAATCAAACAAGTGATGGAAATAATGTTTTCACTAATTTTATTAATGGAAATTAAATATGAGGTACAAAGTATTTATTAAATCCTTATGATCATTAAAAACTAACTTTTTGTATATTGATAGGAAAAAATAAATTCCTTTTGTTACCCTACATTTTCAAAAGCAAAGAGATAATTTGGACTTTCTAAAAGTGAGATCAAATTTGAGAAGTTTGTGATGTTAAAGTGAATCTGAACTGAACTAGGTGTAGTGCAAAAGTTTGTTCGTCGAAACCCTACTTTGCAATAATGGCTTCAAATTTTTAAACCATGAAAAGAAAAGGTAAATTCCATGAAATTGATTCTAATTGAAATGTGCAAAGAGACAAATCACAAATTATATCCTAAGGTTGTGACACAATTGAATAAGGTGGGTACCCTATTGTTGATTCCACCTAGGGTTTTATTGGTTAACAATACATGCTCATTTTATCATTATAAATTTGTGGAATTTAGAGGTTACAAATTACATGAGGTTTATAGAAAGTTGTGTGTTAATGGAAAAATGAAAGAAAAACACAAACATATGGAGACAAAAGGTCTCACACATGCCCTACATTTTCCAAAGCCGGTATTCAAAGTAGATTAAAATAAAATTGTGCTAAGAAGAGTCTACAACATGCAAATTTGGTTGGATGAGTTTGTAAAAATCATAAGGGATATAATACACATGGTTACTGGATGCCCAATTATAGAAAAATGGAAGGGAATCCATACATCGTCAAGGAAAATAATTGAAGAAAATACTAATTTCGAGTGGGACAAAAGAGGTTTGAAGGTGAACACAATTATTGATTTCGAGATGAAATTTTGTGTGTATGTCATGGTATACAAAATATTTCAATCAAGAAGACCAAATAGTGTTTCATGCACTATTTTTTATTTGGCCTAAAAAATTATAAAGAATGGAACTAAACTTGACCTAACTAAGTTACAACTAAAGTAGCTAGCTGGTAATATGAAGACTATCTGAGTGGCTCAGTCTAACACATGTAATTTTTTATCATTCCTAGTTTTTATAATATTTTATATGCAAAAATATTTCCCCACCATTCATGTAATAGTTATGATTCCAAGGGTTGCATGGCTTGAACCCAAGGAATATGATATAAATATTGATTAGGCTATCAAGGAAATAAAAGCTTTACTGAATGAACATGTGGATAAGGGAGCCAAACCATTTGGTACCTATGAAGTTGCTAAGGAAAGAATTATATTGAACATTGTGGTTACGAAAGTTCATAAGAAATATAAAAAGATGGCGAGTAAACTGGAGAATAAATTAAATTAAAGAGAATTAAATCAACCATTGATGATCTCTAAAGATAAATATGAAGATGCTTTTGGAGAAGAGGATAATGGTAAAGCAATTGTTATTACTGAAATAGAAATAAATAAAGATTAGAAGAGATATTTAACTACCCCCATGAGTCCAAAGAAAATTAGGTCAAGGATCCAACTTTCATAAGAGATAACTCCACCACTAAAGAAGGGTACACTTGGACTAAAAAATTCCTACCTAATCATAAGTCAAGACTTTTCAGAGGAGAAAGAATGTCACTAAATCTTCCAGCAAGCCAAATGAGAGAAAGAGGAAATTCATTCTAAAAGATGAGGATAAAGAAGGTGAGGATAGTGAGAAAATTGAATTAGATGAAGGAAATCATTTTAGAGTTTCTATACATAGGAGGCCCAAGAATATTAACAAAATAACTAAAAATAGTTCATGTTTTTCTACATTTAAATTCTACAAGTATGATTCTATGAGCGAGGAAAATAAAAAGGTAGAAGATGATGTGATAGTCATGATGACAAGAATAAAATATACACCTCTAGAGATTATAAATCAAATTCTTGATGATCTGTACCAAGGATTTAACAATTGATGGAAATATGCTCTAAAGATAGAGAAGAAAATGAGAGGAAGGTCGTTGGCTACTCTTGTGCTAGATTTTGGACTTAAAGATACAAGTGATGCATTGGAGCAATCAATGGATAGATTTGCTAAAAAATAGAGGGTTGCTTATTTTTTGATATGAAACTTGTAATTAGTTAATGAAGACTTGAAAATGATTTGGAAGAAAGTATACAACATTAAACATCTAGAAGAAGTGATATAAGTTGACAACACTTAGACCAAGAAAAAAACTAAACTTGACAACAAAGAGGAAGAGTTTGTCAGTATTTCACTTCTAGAATGGGTAGATTCTATGTACAACATTATAGAAGATATAACAGGGAGACAATAGAATGCCACTATTGAAGATCTAAAGAAAGATGATCTAGCAAAGAAATTGAAGAAGGATGAAGATATCAAAATTTTTGGAAATGTAAGAGTGTAATTGGGAGGGGAGGGGTGAATTAGTTACACCAAAACAATTCTTTGTCTCTTAGATGTCAATACAAACTTTCACTGATCATGCAATACTATCCAATTTGGTTAACACTAAAATATTATTGTCACTCAATTAACAAAGAAATCTTAAGATTATTCATCTATTTTAACCTTTAGTAACTTAGTTTCAAAACCATAAAACATAAGCAAATAACATGTGCACAAATGAAACAAAGATTCAACATGAAAACCCAATTTGGGAAAAACCACCTTGCAACTAGTCACAATAATTTTCACTCTTTTAAAGTGAGCCCTATTAGGACCCAACCCTATTAAAGGTTACAAAACATATTGTTAAGTTTGACCCTATTAGAGGATTTAGATCACCTTGTTAGGAGTGGCCTTGCCAGAGGTCTTTAAACACTTCAATCTTGAAATGCCACCTTGTTAGAGGATTTACAAAATGACTATTAAGTCAAATCTATTAAGAGATTTCTTTTCTTCTATAATGGTTAGAACGTAACAACAATTTAACTTGATTAAAGTAGAATTACAAATTTAGATCTCTATTCTGGCTTGATTTCTAGATCATTCCTGGTTAGATGTTCTTTGCAACTTATTTTCCACTCTTTCATGCTCTACCTTTTCCTTTGCTCACATATCCATCTTACTTCTTATTCCACTTGTACATTTTATCCTCACAACTTTGAGTTTATTAAATATCATAAGATAGGACAAGTTAGCTTGAATACCCTTCCAAAAAAAAATAAACATCCAAATAGTTGGCCTTAATCAATTAAATATTTGAAAAATGCATTCTTTTGTCACTCAGTCAACACTAGGATTGAATGCTCAATAAACATTGTGACTCCTTTGATGCCTGATCACTCAGTCAATATTGCAATCCCTTTGATGCTTAACCACTTAGTCTATACTGCAAGAAGGAATCTCTTTATTAACCAACTTCTCGATTAATAATAGAAAGTCTCCTTTACTTGATTGTTTAGTTCGTACTAAGATATACAAGGTGAATACTACAAACTTTACATTGCTTGGTTAATACTAACATTTGTGTAGCACAAATGAAAACATACAATTGAAGAATTATTTTTTAAAAACTCATAAGGTGTTTAGTTTGTACCTTTCTTTAGTTGAACTTAGTTTAGTGTATGAATTGTTGTGCTGATTGCTTCTCTCTAGTATTTTGGTGCAACAATATTGTCAGACATTAGTGTCCTTGCACATTCCATGATGGATAAGTTTATTGTTTCTGTTATTCCATTTTTGTCTAGAGTTATAAGTATTGATACCTATCTTTTGATTCCTCTTTCATTGCATAACTCACTAAATTCATTTGAAATTAATTCTCCTCCTCCATATGATCTTAGGCATTTTATATTCTTCCCTTTTTCTTTCTCAATTCTAGCCAAATACCATCTGAAGTTTTGAAAAGCATCATATTTATCTTTCAAAAATATTACAATCATCATCCTAGAATAATCATCAACAAATAGAACGAAATAAATATCTCCAGAGTATCTTTTTGCAATTATTGGCCCACAAAGATCTATATGAACTAGTACCAAAACTTCTTCAGAATTGTAGGACTTACACTTCTTAAGCTTCTTTTACTCATCTTGTGAATTTGATATTGCTTGCGCATGTCCATCTTAGGTTTCTTTAGATAAGGTATGCCTCTTACTCTTTTGTCCTTTCTTATGGTAACTAGGTTATCAAAGTTAACATGACACATTCTTTTATGCCATAGCCAAATTTCTTCTATTTAAGCTAGCAAGAATGTCTTTTAAATGATATCTACGTAAAACAAATTTCCTTTTGTCTTATTTCTAATTCCAACTAGTTTTACTTTTCCATCCAATAGTTTAGCTTTTCCATTGATGAATTCAACTTTGTATCCTATACTGTTTAGCTAAGCTACACTAAGTAGATTATGTCTTAATCCTTCAACCCATTAGGCATTGCCACATGTTATTCCTTTTGTTAATGCTATGATTTATTTTCCTTTAACATAACATGGTTCATACTTTCCAAATCTAACACTTCTATCATCATAGTGTTTTAAATGTTCAAACTTAGTTTTGTCACTAGTCATGTAATAAGAACAACCACTATCTATGATCCATGTATCATTTTTGCTAACATGAGAGATAAGTGCTATCTTTTCATTTTCCTCATTATTAGGTTCATCCTTAACACCAATATAGTCTACTTCTTCTTCATCATTATCACTATTTAGTAATGAAACATGATTTCTTACCTTTGTCTTTGTAGTCCTTGTAGTTTTTGAAGTCTTTCTTTCCTTTGAATCTATTATCACTTTTCTCATCTTTGTCTTCTTTGTTTGGACATCTTGCACCAATATGACCAACCTCTTTACATGAGAAAAAGATCAATGAAATTTTACCTATGAATTTTCCATTCCCTTTTGATACTCTTTTTGAAACTAGGGCTTCAATTAATTCAAGGTCTTCATATGAATCATCTTCTTCATCATTGTCAACCTATTTGCCTTTTGATTTTTCTCCTTTTCCACCAAGAGTTAGTTTGTTTTTGAATGTAGATTCAATATTTCTAGAAGCAAGAGCATAGTTATCAAATTTATCTAATTCAAAAGTAGTTAATCTTCCCACAAGTGTATCCAAGGTTATATCATTTGTAGGATTGCATCTCATCTCTTGTATTGTAGAAACTCTAATTGCATAAGTAGGAAGTGTTCTCAATACCTTTTTGACTACTATTCCATCATCAATTTTTTCTTCTATAGCTTTGATTGCATTCACACTCTCTTTGATTCTTTCATTGTATTGGGCAATTCTTTCATCTTCTTTCATTTTCATTCGATTAAAATTTTATGTCAAGCTTTATGTCTTGGCTCTTTGCACATTTTTATCACCCCCATAGATTCTTTAGAGCTTTTCCCACATATCATGTGTAGTAGGAAAATCTTTGACCTCATCAAATTCAAAATAGTTCAGAGAGGAAGTTATAAGAATCATCATAATATTGTGATCCATTTCCTCTTTCATCTTCTCCACAGTTATAGGTTTAGGTGGTGATACATATCTATTTTTCAAGTAGAACAAACCAATATCACTAATTCTTGATAGATGTAGCTTCAAATTCTTGCCATGCTAGAAAGTTGTCTATGTTAAACTTAGGAATCTCCCTTCTATAAGACATCTTGATCTTTAGCTTTTGTCTTTGAAAATTTTCCTACAAGCATCAAATGCTCTGATACCAATTGTTGGAAATCTAAGAGTGTAACTTAGAGGGGAGGGGTGAATCAGTTACACCAAAACAATTCTTTGTCCCTTATATGTCAATACAAACTTTTGCTAATCATACAATACTTTCTTACTTGGTTAACACTAAAATATTATTGTCACTTAGTTAGCAAAGCAATCTTAATATTATTAATCTATTTTAAACTTTAGTAACTTAGTTGCATAACCATAAAGCACAATAACATAACATGTACATAGATAACACCAAGATTTAATGTGGAAACCCAATTTGGGAAAAATCACCTTGTAATTAGTCACAATAATTTTTACTCTTCTGAAGTGAGCCTTGTTAGGAGCCAACCTTGTTAAAGGTTAAAAAACATATTGTTAAGTATAACCCTTTAGAGAATTTAGATCATCCTATTAGGAGTAACCTGGTTAGAGGTCTTTAAACACTTCAATCTTGAAATGTCACCTTGTTAGAGGATTTACAAAATGAATGTTAAGTCAACTTTGTTAAGAGATTATTTTCTAATACAATTGCTAGAAAGTAACAATAATTTGACCTGATTGAAGAAGCAACTAACTTTGCAAATTTAGATCTCTATTATAACTTGAATTTTGGATCCTTCTTGATGAAATGTTCTTTGAAAGTTATCTTCCACTATTTCCTCATCTAACTTTTCCTTTGCTCACATATCCATCTTATTTCTTATTCCACTTATATATTTTATCCTCACAACTTTGACTTTATTATATATATCATAAGCTAGGACAATTTGGCTTGAATACCCTTTCAAAATAATAATAAACATCCAAATAGTCATTCTAAATCGATTAAATATTTGAAAAATGCATTATACTATCACTCGGTCAACACTAGGATTGCATGCTTGGTTAACACTATGACTCCTTTGATGCCCAACTACTCAGCCAATACTACAAGCCCTTTGATTCTTGACCACTCGGTCTATACTACAAGTAGGAATCCCTTTATTAACCAACTACTTAGTTAATATTGGAATGTCTAATTAAACTAACTACTCAGTTAATACTGAGACATACAAGGTTAATACCATAAACTCTACATTGCTTGGTTAATATTGACATTTATGTAACAATAATGAAAACATACAACTAAAGATTTTTTTTTCAACAATAGTAGCGACCGAAATGAACACCAAGGGATCAACACTTATCAAGACAAATCATGTAGATACACCCAACTTTACACCTTTAATTGAATGAGTTAAAGAATTTCCCAAGCCAGAGGTACAAACTGTATGTTATATTCCTCTTGGTTGTATACACATTTAGTAGACACTATCCCTATGGACACTGAAGCACAATAAATTAAGTAAAATATTGAGTAGTAGGCTCAAGAAATACAAGGGTGATAAGGGAGAGAAACTACTAGAATTGAAGATATCAATCAAGGATATACAAATGTTGATGTTGAACATGCTGAAACTAGAGGAGACTCCATGGAGAACAAAATAGATGATTCTTCTACAAGTGAGACAACACTAGCCCATAGACCTCTTAGTGAGGGGACTATTAGGCACATCCAACTTGTAGTTGCAAAGAAGAATTTTTTTAAATATTTGACACTTTTAACATCTATACCAAGTTATGTATTCAATCCTATGTTTTTATGTTCTACTAACTTGACACTACCTGAATTAAAGATAGCAGAGAAAGTGAGTCAAGAACCCAAGACAAATGAAGTAGTTGATACTTTACTAAGCATGGCTCTTGTACCATTTCTAGAACCTAAAATAGTTTCTACCATTGATGATTCAAAAAAAAAGGGAGATGAATCAAACAAAGATCCTAAAATTGAACAAAGAAATCTAGAAGTATAAGTTCTTGTGCCTCAACATGTATTGTTGAGCACGAGTCCTATAGACTCAAAGGGAAAGAAGTTGAAGAAGAAAAAGAATGAGAGTGCACCAACTACAAAGTCAAACTAAGTGATGCTAGATTAAGTGATTGTTAAACCAAACTAGGATCTAAATACTCTCAATGAAGAGAGAGTGGCTATATATACAAAAAAATGAGCAAGCTATATTAAGAAAAGAACACAAGTAGTGACAAGTATTGCATGATGTCAAAAATATATTACTAGAAGTTGTGCCAAACATTTCTTTGAATGAAAAATTACCTATATTAGACCATCTAGTATAAATTGTTGATAAGATTTATGAACCTGATATCAATACTCAATAAAAGTTGATGCAAAGAAATGAGAAGAAATTTGAACATAAGGTGTTAGAGAAAGTCTCTACTGACATTGCAATTCAACAAGTGGCATTATCCACTTATGTTACCGAGTTGGAGGTGATTGTACAAAATATTTTACTAGTGTTTCATAGATTGTGTGATATCCCCTCTCTTAAAAGTAAAGTCAATGAGAAATTGTAAATGATAAATGAGGATATGAAGGCCAATGCATGTGCACTAAAAACATATCCATGCACCTCATTAGTACACTATTTACATGTGAAATATCTAACAGGACTGCAATGCAAATTGTTACAAGAAGAGAGAAATTTAAGGTCAAGATCAATGATATTCAATCATTATTATTACCTCATCTAGAGGTTATGAAAAATCATATCAAGATTTCTAGTGAGTGTGTAGCTTTCACAAGATCATCCATTATAAAACACATGGGTGAGTTAGTAGCCAAGCAGATGATTGAGAAGAAAACACTTGAACTAATAAGGATAAATTGGAATAATACAATAAAAACTATGTTCAACAATCATAAGGAGTTTCTTAACCACTTTGGATTGTGTCCAAAGTAAGTATTTTTCTTCTTTCAAGTTATTTTGATACCAATGTCAAAAAAGGTTGAATTATATATGTATTTGTATGTATTATATTTATTTACAAAGCTAAATATGAGGCCTAGCCTCGACTCATCATAGCATAGTTGATACATTACTATTTTGATACTCATGACTCGATCTGTTGGGACATTATTTGATGCACTGAACATTATTATGCTATTTTATGATGTGTGATGCTTTGCTTTCAGATATTTGATTTCATTATTTAATGCTTTATGAACATTTATAATGATGAAGTAAATGAATGCAAAACTAACACTTTGATTATGCAATTTTAATCGTTGAAAATATGAGTAGAATGAGATAAACAATTGATTATTAGAAAGATGGATGTTTTAAATTTACTTGATTTTCCTGATATGTAATTTACATATATGCATGTGATTTCTTGAACTATTGATGTGTGCAATTAGTGTGCAGGATATTTAACTGGGAAACCTAATGGAAAGACAAAACTGAACCCCTTGCTATTTGTGCTAATTTGCATTGTCTTTCTTTGAAGGTTGTTATATAGTCTTAAAATTCTCCTAGTTTTTTTTGGGTTCTATTAAGTCTTTAAGGCCTAAAAATATTAAATTTAAGTATCCTAGGGGTGAGGGTATGGGTTGGGAGTACTTTCCACCCCCTTAGCCACTTAGGTTGACTTTTAGGGTCACTCAAAAACCCTACTTTTGGTTGATTGCAAAAATTGACTTGTCTCTCTCATGAGTTGGTGACTCAAACTCCACCTTGGGGTTACCTAAAGCCTAGTTGAGTTAGGATCATATTTAGATTCATTTTGGAGAATTTTTTGGGTTGTTACCCAATCTCTAGTTTTTAGAGAGAAGTTTGAAGATTGAAGGAAAGGAAGGATAAGCTCTTCTCAACTTGTCATTTTACCATAATTTTTTTTGTGAAGGTAGGGTTCTTCACTCTTTTTATCATGTTCTTCATATTTTTCATACTTTGATTCATGCATAAGGCATTGTGTTGTTCTTGTGTTGCTTGCATGTATGTTGAGGTTGTTTGGGGAGGGATCTTAACTTGTTCTTGGATATTTTTCTCATGCTTTTCTTTGAAATTTTGAGGGGATTTCATGGGGATTTTTGTGGCATTACTCACCCTTGGCTAGGGAAGAAGTGGCCAAGTGTGAGGGAAGGGCCTTAGTGGACCTCAATAGTGTAGAGTCTCCTCTCATGGTGAGAAGAGGGAAAGAGGGTAGGGTGTATGGGCCCCTACTTGTCATCACATACCTTGTATAAAAAATTGAATTCTTGAAGAAGGGAAGGAATGAAAATCCTTGTTGTATTGGCCTTGAAAGGGCATTTGTAGAAGAATGAAAGTTCTTGAGTTTTAGCCCTGAAAGGGCTATGTTATGGTATGGTGATTGACATTTCCTATTGAGAAAATTCACCCCCCCTAGTTTGGTTCAATGTTGAATCTATTGTGCAAAATCGGGCTGGGGATGTATGCTTGAATTATTTATCATAATATGTTGTTTTACCTCTGGGTCAGTTCTTGTCTTTCCCATGATTCCCTTGATGCATTGAAGTTATTGAAAAAAAATCTCTTGTGAAGGACCTAGAAGAGAATTCATTTGAATTGTAACATTGTGCAAAATGTATTTAAATTTTGATGTATTGGCAAGGATGTTGAGTTTTCTTACTAGTTCTTTCCTGATGGAGCCTTGAACCAGGTTGATTAATAGAAAAAAGAAGGAAGGTTTGAGTAGCATTGTTGCATTGAATCTTATGTTATTTTAGTTTATGCATATGTGCATTGAAGAGTAGATAGAATGATGATGATCAATTATGCAATTTAAAGTTCAAATATGCTGAGGAAGAAAACTATGTTATGTTAAAATTTTCAATTCAATTCATGCTTAATTGGAGATTAAAAAAAAAATCTTACATTGTTGATAAGAAAATAATTCACCTTCCTTATCAAACTAAGTAATTGGTAAAAATCAAATTGGAAAGAAAATATACCCCTCTTGTATAAATTAGTTTGCAAAAAAAGTTGTCACTAAAAGAAAAAGAAAAAGAGACTTGAAAAAATATATATACACATCCCTAGGAGCAAAATTGCTCTCTGGAATTTGTATGAGAGGGCAAGTTTAATTCATTTGGGTAACAGAGAATATTCCCTGTCGATTCTCTATTTTAAAATCTTTACTTAAAAAAAAAAAGAATACTTACTAATATATCTTAATGTCTTTAGTCCTACCTAATGAACTTTTTGTCATAACTATGCTAGGTGAGTGCTTGAGAACATATTCCCTTTAGATTGTGTTAGGAGTAAAGGCCATTAAGGGGGTTGTCTTATTGAATCGCATTATGGGGGGCAATTTAATTTGAAAACCTGACCAAAAAATGAGTTAAAAAATCCACATAACTACCTACATGGGTCTAGGCCTCTCTCAAATCTGCAACAAAAGAAGTCCTTCACGTGCCCTGATTTGTACCTATTGTTGGCAAGTGGGCTCTTACATCAGTTGTTTGAAAGAAACCTCCGTTGTCCACATGTCTTGGTGCCTACCTTGGTGTAAGGAGAACTTGTTTTAATTTAAAATTTTAAGTAGTGTAAGCTTCCTTCCTCACCACTTTAGTCAAGGTAAGGTGGTGTCATAAATTTTTGGCAGGTGCCATTAATAGTATGGGAGTTAAGATTTTTACCTTCTCCTCTCCCTTTTGTTTTAGCCTACATTCTTTTTCATGGGGTTGCGTGGGAGTTGTCTTGGGCGATGCTCATGCTTGGGAGTGTAGTTTGTGACATGTGTCACATGGTGAGGGGCTTGTCTAGGGTAGTATAGGGGAGGTATTTTTTGTTTTAGATTAGTAATTATTAGATTTGTTTTTAGTTAATTAAGTTTTCTTTTTGAAGTAGTGTTTAGAAGTTTTGTTATTATGACTTAGTGGTAATTAAACTAACTTAGTTTAAAGATAGATAGTGATTTAAAATACTTTTGAATTTAGTTAAGTTTAGTTAATATAAATGGTTTTGTTTTAAATTTTAAGTAGTTAGTATAGGTCAGTGTGTTAATTAAGTTTTTAGTGTGGCTTTAGTTCTTAGTTAATTTCAATTTAGGTTTAATGTTAATCTGCATACCTTTTAATATTATTTTATGTTAGCTATTAGTTAGTATATATTTAATTAGTTTCAATTTTATTAGTAATTTAATTTCATATTTTTTTTGAAAAGTCTAGTATATCTTAGTGTTAGTTCTTATCTTGTTTTGTTAAGTAAATTTACTTATGTCTAAAAAAAAGTTCTTTAGTATATGACTAGACTTATAGACAATGTTAATTTGTTTTGTTTGGTTAAATCTAAGTTCAATTTATATTGTTATTCAAATAATTTCAAAATACTGTTGTAATCTTAATGTAATAACGAATCAAATGTTGATACCAATTTAATAATGAGAATTTAACTTTAACGATGTATTCCTTCTCATGATTATAAACTTAAGATGAAATGTGGTAAACCTATTCCTTCACTTACGAATCAAACTCTTAAAAAACCTTAGTGAACCTTATTATTATTAATTTAAAAAAAAAATTGTGTGTTTTTGCCCTCTTATTTTGGGCATGACATTAAAAGTTTGTATGTATAATTTTTATTTATGGAGTTATGAGGAGGTAATATAATAGTGCAGAATTGTTATTTTTTGAAAAATAGGTCATAATGAGGAAACATATATATGGGGGGAGTTTGTGTAAACTTTCCAAGTTATTTTAAAGAATAATGCTTTTTCCACTGACATCAAAGAGGGAGAATGTTACTACCATGTACAATCATATTGCCAACTAGTGTCAAAAAGCCAAGTGAAGGTGAATATAGTAACCAAATCACCATACTGCCCAAGAAATGAAGGAAGAAAATGATGATTGTATAGCTTATGCTAATCTCAGTACTCACTAAGCTATTCTATACTCATCGAGAAGAAGTCATCATTGAGCTTAACAAAGATCATTAAGTAGAGAAATTACTAAGCAAGGTGGTTGTAACTTAGCAGTGTTATCACTGAATGAAAACAAAGAGAAAAGTATTTATCAAGTACAACAAAGGTTGTATAAAATTTTGAACTAGCACAAAATCTGATGTGACATGATCATACCGAGTGCAAAAATAGTTTACATAGTTGGAGGTAAATATTTGTAAAGATTTCTTGAAGACTATGCATTAATTTTTTTATGATTTCAAGGTAGAAAAGACCAAATAAAATGAGGAAAGGGAAGGAATGAAATGATGTAATATTTTAGATATTTATTTTAGTTAATGATTCATTTTGGAAAGTTCATCAACCCTAATTAGGTCAAAGATTGAAGAGGAAAAAGGAAACTATATATATGGACCTATGTGGAAAATTTTAAAGTTTTTGTTGAGATAAGTATTGAAGTGAAAAAAGGAATTATGATAGAGTTAAGTATAGTATATATCAAAGTCCAAAGATTAGATATTCAAGTAGAGTTGAGAGGAATTGTAGATCAATCACAAAAGGTGATATATCAGTAAGCAGAAGAGGGATGTAATCAAGAAAAGTAAGTTTCTATTATAATAAATCATTAGCAACTACTTTCTAATAATTTTAGTATTTTTAAATCCTTGAAGAAGGTAGACTTAAAAATCCTTATGTAAATCTCTTAACTAAGGATATATTTAGCATAGTGTTATAAAATCATTGAAAAAGGTATATCCTAGTATATCTAATTGTATACTCTAAATAGAGTAAGTCACCAGAAGTGAAAAAACATTGTAGCCCTGACAAGGAACCCTCTTTTTGAAGTGTTGATGGATTTATGGGTACCATTCCCACCACAATTTTCCTCTAACCAAGGGCTTCTATGTGACCAAATGATTATTTTATGTGTTATAGTTTTATATTTATGGTTTATATGATTGGTGCAAATTAGAATAGACAAAGATACTTTCATTCACAAGTATTATGGTAAATGTTATGTTATTATTGAGTTCTAGAAGTGAAGAGGAAAATAACAAATTTATTCAAGGACACAAGCTAAAGAGGATATTGATTCACCCCCCCTCACAGCATCCTACTTTTCCTAATATTTTAACATTTCTTTCTTCCTACATTAGCAATGTTGTCAAAGTTTACATAGAATAACCTTTTACACCAAATCAATCTAATTTTAGACTTAGCTAAAAAGAAACTATTTATAGTGGAGTTAAGGTAAAATACATTACCTTTTCTTTATTCTCTTGTAGCCAATAGTTTACTTATCTTGCCTAGAATCTTGCAAGACCCTTTGTCAAACTCAAACTTATAAACCTTATTACTTAGTTGAGCTATGCTCAAAAGGTTAGATTTAAATCCTTTTACTGAATGCATATGTTCACAATATGTGGAATCATATAGGGATATGGAACACTTACCTATTACTACACACAAAGAGTCATTGCCAAATCATATTGTTCAACCATCATACTACTTCACTTCATGGAATTTTCCCAAGTCTTTGATTATCTGGTGAGAAAAGCCATTGTTTCCTAATATTAGAGATTTCTCTACTAATTCTTATTTTATTGCAAATAATTATATCTCCTACTCCTCCTCCTCATCATCATCAGATCAAGTTGACTCCTCATCGTTCACACCTTCTTCTGCAAGATAGTAGTGTTTCTTGCATTTGTCATTGAAACTTGTCTACTTATTATTTTTTCTTTTCTTTTTTTGGCTTAGGAAATCTTGCAACTATACATCCTAATTTTCTATAGTTAACACATTTGAAAGGGATTTTTCCTTTACACTTCCCTTTTCCCTAAGGTAATCTTCTTACTAATAGAGCCTCTAGCTCTTCTTGATCAGCTTCTTCAACAAAGAGACTCTCAAGTTCTCTATTAGATCTGGAAATGCTCTCCACTTATTTTCCTCTTTGGGTTGCATTATAATATTTGAATATATCCTCTCCCTTAGGAAGGTTGTTGTCATAGTTACTTAGATCAAATATCATTAGCTTTCCTATCAAGGTGTCAAGTGAAACATCATCTTTCTCCAATTATTTTAGCTCCTAAATGATTGAGACCCTTATTGATCTGATTTAAATAAGTGGATAGAAAGCATGATATCTGGTGAATCAAAATACCTGCAATACCAATGTTCAATTTCTAAAAAATCTTGCAAAACTTGAAAGAGTTGTATGCAAACCAAAATCCACCTTATTAATTAAAATTGAAAGAATATATACATTGATAGAATATCAATAGTCACCATATCCATGAATTCAAGATGTTTATGTGGCTATAATCAAAACAACAAAATTAAACTAAAACTATTCAAAACTAGGTGTTTAATTACCCCAACTTGTCAGGGTCATAACTTTTGACCTAAAGCTCAAATTTTGAAACCACTTACATTGTTGGAAAGAAGAACTAAAAATCTAATTTCAGTCCCTAAAATAGAAAGCCTATGACTAATTATTCATAGGGAAGGATAAAAGTTTTGGCTTGAAATTTTGAGTGGAAGACCTCCAAAAAGACCAAATAAAAAGACATAGAAAAACTTTTTAAATATGAAAAAATACTTTAAAATTTTTGATCTTCTATATAATTTGGATCACTTATAGAATATTAAAATTTTAGACTCCTTAATGTGTTTCTTGATGCATCACCTCTTCTAGTTTTCCTATCTCCTCTTATGCCAACCACCATATCCTTTATTCTCCTTTTGTATTTCTTGATGTTTTATCCTTCCTACATCCTCGTGTCATCATATTTTTGTCTTAGACTATCAACCTTTTCCTTTTGGACATGTTTATCTCCTGAATAGATAGTTTTGAGTTTTTCCTTGAATTCATGAGTAGTTTCAAGGTCTTCTACATCAAGTGGTGGTGCAGGTTGGACATATTTGTTTTCAACATGCTTATAGTAAGAATCTATAAGGGTTGTGAGGTAAAACTTCATTTTCACACACCATTGGATATAGTTTTCCTTAGATAACTCTGGTGCTTCTCTCTTCATAATTTTGATATTTTCCTAGCTCTAATAGAAATTATTGGTCCACACACTAATGATTATACTAAGAGGGGGCTGAATTAGTATAATGTTGATAACTTAAAATTTTAATTCTTAACATGTTTGTTGGCATGCATGTATTCAACCTAATTCATTAGTAGAAAAATGACAAAACATTCAAGATAGAAAGGTAACATTACATAACACAAATTTATCTCATGGAAACCTAATTCGGGTGTAAATCATTTCTATGTGGTGATGCTCACAAATCTTGCACCGCTATAAAGTGCACTCAGCCAAGAGCTTATCCTTGTTACAAGATTATAAAGACATTGTCAAGTGCCACCCAATTAAGAGATTTGATAGAGACCTATTAGAGTCTTTACCTAGTTAGAGGTAGTCTAATTAAAGGACATAAGGTAAAATGAATGTGTCACCCTATTTGGGGATTTAATAAAAAATAATTTTTATATTCCATCCCCAATGGGATATATGATTACAATTATAAGAGAACAATACAATAATTGACCGGTCAAAATTTTTCTTTTCTCTTCCTTAACATTGCAACTTAGACTCAATTTCTTATGTGCTCAACTCCTCTTGGATTTAGCACCTTTTTTACTATGTGTGTCTAGCTCATTGGCTCTACTCAACACACTTTTATTTCACACTCTATCTTCACCTTTCTTTTGAGATTGCAATAATATTAGCTCTCTAGTGTTCCATCTTCTCAATTTTCAATATAAGTTTTTTTTCACAAAATAAAGTCTTTAAATAGTCTTTTCTCATTCTTCTTCAAACCTTAACCCATGAATCCAAAATTTGAATTTAATTGTCATGTTCATTCATGTTCTTTTTCCCCTATCTTGTGTCATTTTCATAGGTAACATGTGTTAGGTGTACTTTTCCATTATGGAAAGTCATAGGTTTCTTGTGACCCTTGTTGACTGGCTAGGAAGAATTCAAATTTGAATTCTTCTACCTACTTTCCCATATAAGCTTGTTGTGATAGTACCCTCTATACTCTCTAAGGTGTCAAATCAATTCTACCTACTTTGTGGTGTGTCCAATCATGTGTTACTTTCTTCTATTTTTTGACCTTAATGACTTATCTTCATCTTGTCTTCATGTCTTGGCTTCTAACTTACTTCCAGGTTATACTGATCCCAAATTTTTTAAGTAGCACCCACAAGATCATTTGTCTCACCATTCTTTATTTTATAATACTCCAATATTGTCCTCCTCTGACTAGAATGAACTCATTTCCTTTCCTTTCACTCATTGGTTAATTTTAATATATTGGTAGGAACTTTAGTTTTGAGTTGACATCAATGAAAACACTCCCTATAACATATATCATTATTAAGATTCACTAGTCTTGTGACTTGACTATGTTTACTAGTTATGCTAACATAAACTTTACTTTTTCACTAGGTAGAGCATCAATGTTGTATTGATTCTCATAAAGAACTAGGTCTCTAACTGAAAAAGAACATTCAATCACTTTATTTTTGTATTTCTTTTGAATTAATCATGATAATCCTTAATATATTCAAGAGCATTGATAAGTTTCACATTTATCATCTCAAGTTCTTACAAACATTGTTAATGAAAAGTCTCAGTGGCAATTATGCCATTAAATGAATCTCTTAATGATAGAATTTCTAACTCTAGGGGATTAATAGCACTACCACCATACAATAGGTTATAAGGATGTTTTCTATCTGTAGTTATAACACTTATTTAGTAATCCCATAAAGTATAGGTTAACTATGTATGCCAATATTTACCATGATCCTTAAAAATATTCCTAAGAATTTTCTCGATAACCTTGTTAGATGCCTCAACTTGACCATTATATTGAGGTTAATAGGGAGTGGGAAAATATTTCTTAATATGGTATTCATCTAAAAACTTAGTTCTCAAGAATGGAATTATGAAGAATGGAATTATGAATAACATCAATAGCAGTAGAGGAAATTGGTGCTTCTATAACTATTAATGGATTTAGAGGTTGCATAATTATACCACATGATGGAGCCTAAAAGGAGGTGAAAAAGTGAAAAGATACAATTCTTTCAAGATAGAGATGTAAAGAAACAAATATTATTTCAAGTAACCAACATTATGATATAGGATTGTATTTGAAATCAAGACACTTTATCAAACCTCATCACATTGATGATCAAGTAGCATGTAGCCACATGAAGACCATGCAAAGGATGATGTAGTATAATTCATGGCTTATTAGACACAATCATTTTCATATGATTTTGTAGACGCTCAAAAATGGTTCACATCTATGGTTTCATCATTTCTTCATACTGATTTGTCCCATTTTTTCATTCTACTAACTTTGATCTTTTGGCCAGATTGGCCATATTTTGTCATTTGTATCCGCTTTCACATCAATTTCAAAATCAACTCAAAACCATATCAAATCAACCCGGAATCACCCCAAATCAATCTAGAATCACTCAGAATCAGTCCTAATCGACCTGAAACATATCAAACATCCCAAATCAATCATCATTTATTTTCTCCTAGGCATTTTTGTGGCTTTCAGTGCCTTAGAAACCTATCAACTTATCAATCTTATCAATCTAACCTTAGTACTGTCATGGCTCTCAGTGCTAGGCCAAAATATAATTCATGTCATCCAATCTTTGACAATTTTGAGGCTTTCAATGTCAGATCATGGCATCATCAACCATTTTAATAACATTGATAATGTTCGTTGGTGTTATTATGACCAAACCTTATCAATCAATTTCAATCCTGTAGCATTTACAATGTCAGTTAAATGTTACATATCAACCAATTCATATCATGTGTCCTTGGCATGTTATCAACTTCAATCAATCAATCTGATCATGGCTTTGATCTACTAGTCATCATATTATTCAATATCCATCATCATTACATTTTCATCAAAGGATACTGTCGCATTCATTTAATCAATTTGGCCAATTATCTACTAATTTTCTCTATAGGATTAAATAACCCATAATTTAATCCTATTCATTCTAATTATTCTTCCTAATTATCATCCTCAATTAATTAATTTTATTAATTAATTGGTTTATCATCTGCAAACCATGGAAATTCTTAATTTCCTAAGTTCCATTTTCCATCATTAATTCCATTTTCTACTAATTCTTATTCAAATATTCCATAAAATACTCCATCATCATGACACTTGGATATGACACCTCGTGGATTCTCCTTTGACACTTGGCTGAGACTTTTCATAATAAAATATTCTTATCCTCTTATGCATGTCTCTATTTGGCTTCGTTGTCATAGATTCTTGGCTTTAAGTGGGTTGAGGTGTGTTATGACATGTCATAGATTCTCTTCCACATTTAGCCAAGTTTGACTTGCATGTGTCATAGAATCTTACAATTGGCATATTCTGTCATATGCATCATAAGAATCTCTTGCCACATTGCACATCTATGGGTGACAAATCCAATGCCCTTACTTTGAGTGTTGATTATAAAATGAACACTCTTTCTCTCATTTTGGGTCCTTGAATCCTCGAATGCTTAAGTTTTGAAAGTCCAAATCTTTGAATCTTTGAGTCTCTACTTCTTTGCATGTCGCATTCTCTCTCTCACATAAAATCACACTTCAAGTATTCTCATGGCATTATCCACATCATAGGCTTTGGCTTCAATCTTGTGTACACTATAAGCAACTTTGGAGCTACAATCATTTGGAGAAGAAAGAAGAACATGGGAGCTACAAACGGAAAAGGGAGTTTTTGATTATGTTTGCTTTCTTTTGTTTAGTTTGGCTTTCATGGTAGACTAGTGGGTGTTAACATATGTTGATTGAGTTTGTGATTTTCTCATAATATGTTATGCATTTAGCCCATTTTTCTGGTCCTACATTTGGTGAACCCAACGTGAACATGCATATCTAACTTGGGTTTTCTTGTTTGTGCTTGTAGGTGCAAGGAAGGATCTCACTTGGAATGGTATAATGACTATCTGCTCTTCCTTTTCACACATAGATTAATCAAGGGGTCCAATAAAATGCTTATATGTTGTTGTTTCATACATTTTGTTAGCTTTCTATCCTAGGGCACACTCTGCTCTGTCAGGGCACACTTGGGACCCCTAGGAGCAGTTTTAGGAGCCCAGAAACCACCAAAACCTCTTTCTATTGTTTCCAACTTACCAACTACACCCATCTAGGCCCCAACTGCATCATTGACATAGTCTGCACTATTTGGGTGCACTTGGGAGTGTAGCCTTGAAAATTTCAATTTCTGGGTCTTGACTAGGCACCCATTTCCCCACACCCTGCACCTAACTTCCCAACTACACCCTAAAACTACCAACTATGTCATTGACATAGTTTGCACTATCTAGGCACACTTGGGGATGTACAGAGCCATTTTGGCCTTCTGGGGAGAAATCTGCACTGTCAGAACACACCTAGGTTCACAGTAAGCACATGCATCAATCAAAATCTGCATTTCAAGTTCCTATCACTCTCTAGAACATATATTAGGTGATTTTGTGTTACTAATGGTCTATTTTCAGCATGTGGTGATTTTTGGATGAAGATATGATCATAACAAACTACTGATGTGTGCTTTGTAAGACGTTGTTGAAGACTTTGTGTGTCTTTAAAAACTATATGTGTGGATTTCCTAGATTAGATAACATTTCATTTGGTGCTTAAAAAGAACCTTTTTCTTTTCTACCTAGTGTGTCTATGGTGTTAGATCCCTAGGAGTTGCATTGGATGTATCCTCTCCCCTCACCATTCATGGATCTTGGGTGTAAGAGAAATCTGTGTAACTTCTATAGGAGGCCTGCCTTGGACCAAGATACTCGATATTGGGTATGCAGGGGACGACCTCAGAGCAGTAACGGGCCAAAGCCAGGTCAACGTTCTAGTTGCTATATAAAATTTGATTATGGTGAAAGCTATGTCGGTGGTATTGCTGCGTGATAGCTCTCGTCCAGTACCCTTGTGGTGCGTCAAACCCCAATTCTCGAGGCTAGGAGACCTTTTGCAAAAGTTTATCATTCACTTTTCAAACATAATGCCCTTACTAAAAACCATGTTTTAGTGGCCAAAATCCTTTCTATCCACTGGCTCAAGGGGTCACCCATGCCCGTGAAGACATCCTCCATTCTCGTGGTCCTTAGTAGAGGAAACAGTTCCTTGGGAAGTCATGCCCCTTGGGAAGTGGATCTTGGTAGCCCTGAGAAGTGAGTGTGCTATAAGGGGGAGCTTGTGGTGCCAAGATCCTAGGTTGTCCGCTCTGGATAAGCATGACTAAACTTTGGTTCAAGTAGGAATTCAGTGGATACAGTCCTAAAAGCCTAGGTTGTGGTGTGTTTGTTAACTTTTTACAACAACTATTCTTGTCTTAATGTGTCTTGCGTGTGTGTAAAACATAATCAAGATAAAAGCCAAACTGTTAAATTTACACCTTGGATATCATTTGAACTTTTCAAAACCTCACACATTGCCAAAACATTTCAACCTTTATCAAACTTTGCAAACATTGATTCAACACACTCGAACCTTGGAAAACATGGCAACTTGTGCTCTTAAATGTGCTTGGCAAAATGTAGATCTCACACTTGCATAGATTTCACTTGCATTCACCCTAGTCTAGGCTTCATTCTTACATCATATAGACTTCATATTACACCTTTTATTCCACATTTAGTATCTATTACTTTTCATATTGCATCCATTTAGGTTCAGTTTTACTTTCCTTAGTTTTTGCATTCCCATCTCAGAATCAACACTTTGCATTCACCACCTTGCATCTTTGCATACCTATTCATCATCTTGACCACTTTATCCATCATTTTGAGTGTCCTAATCATCATTTTGAGCATCCAAACTAGCCCTAACATTGTCCTCTACCATTTACCTCTTTGTGACATCAATCCTGAAACCATAGCTTCCAGAATTGCCTCAGTTTCAGCCCAGCTTACCAACTGCACCCAGAAACTACCAATTGCACCCAACTGGGCCCCAACTACATCATTGATGTATTTTTCACTATTTGGGTGCACTTTGTGGTCCTAAGATCTAGTTTTGGGTTCCAGATAACATTTTGGGGCTTCAACAGTGTCCTTAGGTACCTAGTTAGCTCCCCTTGCACTAGCTTGCCCAAATCTACATTCTACAACACCTAATCTTAATCACCTTCACTTAAGTAATCATTATATACATCATAAAATTCCTTTTGCATCTCCCAGCCCATCCTAACATCAACCCTAGCATCCTGGCTTCCTAGCATGTCAGTTTGGTAACCATACCCCTCAGAATCAGCAAACATTCTTCCTAGCTTACCAATTGCACCCGGAAACTACCAACTGCACCCAAACTGGCTCCAATTGTGTCAATGACATAGTTGGTATTGTTAGGGTGCACTTGGAACTATTAGAGTGAACTTGGCACTATTAGGGTGTACTTGGGTACCTGCATGACCATTTTTGGCCTCCGAACTGCACTTTAGGACCCCAAAACTGCATCTAGGAGCCTCTAGACCTCCCTATTCTGCACTTGACCCAAAATCACATCTTGCACCCAAAATCCCCTTTTGCATCATAGGCATTGTCTATATCACATATCTTATCAGCATAACCATCATTTTGAGTCCTCAAAACATCATTCTGAACCCCCAAAACCTTTGAATTCAGTCAAAAATCTAGACAAAGTATAAGTCTTAGAGTATCTCCTAGTGTTGACGGATAATGGATCTTGAATAGTATTTTTACCTCTTTGCTTATCATTTTATTTGGTCAAAATCTATCTATTTCTTGATATATTTGACCTTTTCATCTTTTATCAATTTGATCTTTTTGTCTTTTATCATTTTTTGGTCAAGATCCAAAGTCCTTTATCACAAGGTTAAACTCTTAGGCAAAATACTTTCAAAAGGTTTTATCTAAGTTTGAAACTTTGCATATACCCTTTTCATAACATAATCATATCCCTAGTATCCCCAAATGTTATTTTGACCTACCCTAGTGGCATATCCCCTTCATATTGCATTGATCAAAATCCTTAACATCATTTTCACTACCAAACCCTATCAAATTGTCCATCAACCAAATTACCTTCTTGAGCATTTACCCTCATTTTGCATGTCCCAAATTTCATTACGAACCCTAGAACATCATCCTTTGCATGATATACCTTTCATACATCAACCTTTAGCATCCTTAACAAGTCCAAAACATAACCCTAATTGTCATTTTGCATACCTTAGAGTCATTTTCATCCCCTCTAGTCAAACTTCAAAACATCACCATGCATTTTGCATTTGCATAATATCCCTAGGAAATTTTCACTTTACACATCAAAATCATAATTCATTTAGCATTTCCTCACATTTCATAACATTCCTAAACAATTAAAAATCCCAAAAACACTCATATCTTGCATACCCACCACTCTAAAATCACCCAAAACACTCAAAAATTCCATTGCATTTGAACTCTTAGGTATCATGCCAGCACTTATTAGGAGACAATTAGCTCAAAGACCCAAGGAAATCTATCAACCTTTGTTTTCTGAGGCACAAGCATAACCAAAACCTTGTCCAAGACAAAGAAAGAGCAAGAAAATCCAACAAACCTTTGACGAAGACAAAATCGAGGCATCACAACCATTACTAGCAGACCCCTTGAACATGTATCCGCAAGATCCTCAAGCTATGGCACAACAAACCTTGAACAATAAACCTACCATGATATTTCCTCCAAACACTTCCCCCACACATGGGATGGTTCAATGGAGTCCTGACTTTGAACCTATATTCATGCCAATGCCACCAGGAGGAGGAAGTGTACCAACCTCACCTGAAGATGAACAATCACATGCATTTGAATTTAGCCAACCTATCACATCAAACATACAACAAGGTATTGTACACCTAAGTGATGAATCTAACACTAATTATGGCATCACTAATGAAGAAATGGCTAGGGCATGTCAAGACAAAAGTTTTCGCAAGAACTTCAAATTTTTGGCAGCACAAGAAATTGTCAAATTTAACCCAAACTTGGAAGGTCCTAGGTCCAAAAATCAAACCAACACAACAATTGAAAACATCCAACCCATGATAAATTTGGACTTAGAAAAGGGAAAACAACCTTTGGATTTTCCCAACACAATAATGGCACCTATAAGGTCCCATCAAGAACCAACAATTGAAATCCTCCAAAGTACATTTGAACACATCAATGTTAACCCTTTGTTTGATGAAATACCACCAATCCCTAAACACCCCAAAAGGACATTAAGACTTGATTTTAGTCACATGATGCAACAACAAGATGCACCTAAAGGGACCCATGCTCTAGGGATGCTAGACATACCTTCTTTGGAGGCAAATCAACAAAGTACACCTTTGCTCCTAACTTTACCAAGTGCTACAACATCAAACACTATAGAACCTCTCATAAGTACAACATGTGAAACATCAAGCGCAACCATCCCTATGGAAACACAAAGGAAAAGTCTTATTGAAATTATACCCATTCCCAATAGGGACACATCTCATAGTCAAGTCTATATGATGTCACAAGCAGGAACATCTAACAGACAAAGGTACCAAAACAACAATACAAACATGACGTTCAATTCTTAAGGACTTAGTCAACCCCCACAACAACAACAACCTATAATGGTACAAGGACCCAACACTTCCAGGGCACAATCAAGTCTACATCCTCTTGACACACATCCCACATATTGACAACAACATCAAACACAATGATAACAACCACAAGTGGGGCAAAAATCCAACATTCCTAACACATAGTCCCATGTGAACCCACTTGACTTACAAACAATTTATCAACAACAATTTCAGTAGCAA
Organism: Cupressus sempervirens; assembly: GCA_028749045.1. Lineage (NCBI taxonomy): Eukaryota > Viridiplantae > Streptophyta > Pinopsida > Cupressales > Cupressaceae > Cupressus > Cupressus sempervirens. The sequence continues at coordinate 478,160,905 of CM053786.1, forward strand.
TCCCAACAACAACAAGTAATGTTTGCTAAATAACAAGAGCAACTCAAGCAATAGTTGAAATACCAAAGATGCCTTGAACAACAAATCGCATACCAACAACATTTGTTACAACAACACCATGTGCCACAACAACCTCAACAGATACCTCTAGAACAACAAGCATGCACATGGTCTCACATACAACCAATAGAGGTATCCCAACAACAACCACAACACACAACACAACAACAACACATGGTACAACAATCGTAGTCAATCGCAGAAAAAGTGCCACATGAAATACCACAACAAGTTCCCCAAAAATAGGGACCTTTCTGTCTTCGAGGTGCCAACTTACCTCCACCACCCAGTGACACTTCATCAGACTCATCAGACATAGAAATGTCAGAACCAAGTAGACATAGTTCTCACCACAGCAAATGGTCTACTCATAGACACAAAAGACTTATCATGCAAAACCCCAATGAAGAACTATTACAATAATTCAAACAACTTTCCAAACAAGTCGAGGCATTGGGAGTCCAAAAGAAATAGGCTCTATATACAGAAAGGGACCTATGTCCTAACCCATTCGATAAAAGTCTGTATATGCTTCCATTCCCAAAACACTTTGAAGCTCCAAGGTTTGAAAAATACCAAGGAAAAGGCAACCCTATTGATCACATCCAAGAATTTTGTGCTTCATGTACTGAACTCAGTGATGAACCCACTTACCTTATAAGATTGTTCCCTCATTCTTTAGGTGGGCTTGCACTTGAATGGTACTCCAAACTTCCTAGTAATATCAAATCTTGGTCAGAGCTAGTAGACAAGTTTATCTCCCACTTTGCCTTTAACATTAAAAATGAGGTGACACTTTCTGATTTGTGCTCAATTTAATAGAAGATGGGAGAATCATTCATCACATTCTTACTACGTTGGAGAAGCTTAGTTAGTCAATGCTCACTAGACATTCCTAAAGAACAACAAGTAAACCTGTGCATTGAAAACTTAGTCCCAGACATAACGTATGAACTCAAAATCAAGAGTCCAAGCACCATTTCTAAACTGATGAAAAAAGGGGCTAGTATTGAAGATGCTCTTATCCATAAGGGAATCCTCAAGATAAACAAAGAAAACACAAACACCAACTCGTCTAATGACAAGGCAAAAATTTTCTCCAAAAACAAGAATGTGACTAATTATGGTATTGGGGATGCTTGCACAATTAGCACAACACAACCTCAATTGACTTTGAAAGGTGCAAACCCTACAAATTCACAAACCTCTAATCAAAAATTAGCTCCACAATAGAAAACTGAGACTCCCATGCAAGATAAACCTCGAATACATCCTAGAACCAAAGACAAAAAATTCACAGCATTGGGGATACCACTTGAGACTGCATTACAACAGTTATTGAGTAATAACTTCCTACAATTACCCCCAATCAAAGATGAACCATTGACTAAAGCTGATTGGTGGGATGAAAAAAAGTATTGTGATTACCATCACACTAAAGGACATAAGACTTCATCATGCTTCCAATTGAAACATGCAATACAAGACCTTATTGACGATGGTGTAATCACAGCTGATCCATCACTATTAGTATCCAACTTTGATCATACTATTTTCAAAGATCCTTTGGGTAATCATGACAAAGAGAAACCCTCAAGTTCAAACTCAAACTCACAAGGTAATGTGAATTACACACGTACCGGCTATGACTACACCATCAATTTCTTTAATGAGTCTAACTTTCGCATATCCACATTCACATTGAAGGCTGAAGACCCTTGTTGTGCTATCACTACACACCATAGCAAGATCACCCTACCTGAAGCCCCATCTAGACCTACTACTTCTACTAGACCTACACCTCTAATTAGACCTACTACTCCTACTTTATCTAATTATAGCCTTGTTGAACAACTCAAAAAAACCCTTGCACAAATATCCATTTTGGACCTACTGTGTGCATCCCCCCAACACCAGAAGATCTTGGAGCAAGCCCTTAAAGAGTTAGTAGTCCTAGATAACATTGATGTTGCCTAGTTCCAAGCCATGGTTGGGAACCTATTTGTGTCATAGCATATCACCTTTTCCCCTCAAGATATTCCTAAGGACAAACCTAACCATAATGATCCCCTTTATCTTGAAGTCTTCATCCATAATGCCAATTTAGACATGTCTTAATACATGGAGGAGCAGGACTGAACATCTGTACTCTTAAGGTTGTCAATAATTTGGGTTATTCAGAAGATGATGTGGATCCATCTCGAAGAATCACAATAAAAGCTTATGATGATGGTGAACACTTCTCTAGGGGCATCATCACATTACCTATCAGAGTTGGTCTAGCTACCAAAGACACATTGTTCCATGTCCTAGACATCAAAATGAATTGCAACATGATACTAGGACACCCTTGGCTTCATACTATGAAAGCAGTCCCTTCTACATATCATCAATGTCTAAAGTTTTCCTATAATAACATGGAGGTTACCATCCCTGGCGGTTCAGATCCTTTCCAATTTTGTGCTAATCTAAGAGATGCTACTGCATACCAAATCCCAACAAATAATGAAGCACAACCCAAAAATTCCTCTAAGTATGTGGATGCTGATATACTACTTAGTAAAGCCAAGGAAAAGATGAAGATTGAAGAAACTAGGTGTGGAGAGTACTTTATGTCTCAAGTCTCTCACATTAGGGAGTCACTAGCTTCTCCCCAATCTCATGGTAAATCACAACAGTTAGAGATCAGTACAAAGAATGATACTTCTATCAATGAGAATGCATTTGTATGTATTGAGAAAGAAAAAGCAGAATGAGAACCCACTTTGATAGCTCCTAGAAAGTATGGAATTGGGTTTACCATCATGCAGAAACAAGGCTATGATGGCTATAATGGTCTTGGATCTCAAAAACAAGGAATCATTGAACCTATCACTACAGAAGGACAACCTCCTAGTTTGGGGCTTGGATTTAAACCATTATGAATAGGTCCTCCTAGTACCACAGTACCTACATGTAAGACTATGGATGTTTTGAATGATGAAAAGGCATCTGAGGATATCCCACTTGAAACCAACAATCCCCTAGCCTCTGAGCATAACCCCAATGACCCAGTTGAATCAGTTACCCATATATCTACCTTTAACCAAAGCCCATTCAACACTAATGATGACATCTCCTCAAGTTATCCTAAACCTTTGGATTGGGACCAATGTGGACCACCAATTTTTGATCGATTTGACAATGATGACACTCTTATAATAGAATTTGAAGGCATTATGACTAAAGATCATAAAGAAGCAGTTTCTCCTAAAGAGAACACATTGTCATATTTTGGGGAGCCAACTCCACCTTATAGTTACAAAGAAAAAAGAGAAAGAAATAACAAGCATAGGTCTCTTGGTGAAAATTGAAAGGAACCATTAGACCATAAAAAATCAAAAGCTAAGCAGCTCCCACTGATGCAAAATGAAAAATCTGATGCCATGAATATCAGTGTTCTAGTGTTCAACATGCCACAAAGTCTTTTGGAGCTCTCTCAATCAGCATTCATGCGGAAGGTCATTGGTCTCAACCCTCCCAACCCTCCCTTATATCCCTTTGTTTATCCCCCAATCCAACTACCTAATTTTTCCTATAACCAAAATCAATCCTCTATCCAACAAGCCTTTGCCTATGTCATCATCAGTGACATCCCACATGACATTTCTACTGACCCAATTATCCTTAGATGCCTTGATTTGCAAGAGATAGATATTATCTTACATATGGTACACGATGGTATCTCTCGAGGCCTTTCTAGTGGTTTGATTTTAGCTACAAACTCAGAATGACTCCTATGTAGTTATGGTCAGTCATGGATCCAGAGCTCATCAGCTAGCAGCACCAACAATAGATATCTTCTCAGCATTTGTCAGTGACATTCTTGATTCCATCTAAAAGTCTTGAAAAAATATTAAAAAAATTGCAAAAAGCCCTGAAAAAAATATCAAAAAAATAGTAAAAAGTCATGAAAAAAGAAAAGAAAAAAGTGAAAAAAAAAGGTCATGAAAAAATCAATGCCTTGATGAAAACCTAGCAAACAGGCATCTTGACATGAAAATTTGATTCAAGAGAAAAATTCTGTCCAAAAGTGAAAACCTGGCAAACAGGCACTTTGGGCAAGTACCACGGTGAAAACCTAGCAAACAGGCGCCATGTGTAATCAGTGTTGCTCCTCCATCTATCAAGATTCCATCTGGTCTTTTCCCCCTCCATCATTCCTCCACATATCCTTCATATTGCAAGACATCCTTGGCTCCTTGATCATGGCTCACGAACTGGTTAATGTCCTTTGTTACCTTGCCTAAGCATCACCAGTCTGCACACACTTCGTCATTGGCCTGTGTACATAGTTTGCGTCTTGTCTGGGGGCATATTACCTACATGATGCATGAATTTGAACTTGAACTGGGGGCATATCTCTAAGTTCTTTATATCCATTGGACCTATCACATAACAAATTGGAGCTAACACTTGTTTATGCTTATACGATCCTGAAAAAATCCCTAAAAACCATAAAATGTCCTGAGAGAATCACTAAAAATCACATAATGTCCTGAAAAAATCATAAAAAGACCTGAAGAAATCAGTTACACATTAAATCTAATATCCACAAAACCCTAAAAATCACAAAACCCATCAAAAATTTGCAATAAACCTTGTACATACTCACTGTGGATAACCACCCCTTTTGAGTAAACACTTGCACTTTGCAGACTGAAAATCAAAGCACTACACTTCAAGACAATCACACTATCTGACCAACGTGAACCAACAATCAATCCAACCAGTCACTATGAACTTATCAACTGAATCCACAACCAGAACTATCACATTATCAACATGTTGAACACTATCTACACACCTAAAACATTAACAAGAATGTAATAATGGACAAGAATAGCTGTTGGCTCACGTTGTTTAGTGAGTGATTTATTTTTTGCTTTGTTTTTCTTTGGTCATGTTCCTATGCCACTCAATGATATAAAACTAATCTATGAGACTAGCCGGGATGGTTCATGGTCATCTTTTTCCATTTATGTCTGTTACAATGTACCTTTAAGAGTCTGGGGCATGTACATATGCCTCAGGAAGGACAAGGTAATTCTCTGTTTGCATCATGCTTGTTTACGAAAGAGGCTTGCATTTGCGCTCTAGCCCTTTATACCATGATGCGTTGCATTCCATTTTCCATATCAAAATAAAGCTCCATTTGACATATAGTGCACTTTCTAGAAGCAAAAGTCTTTCCATCATACTAACATCTCCTCATCTCATCTTTCTTTTCATTCTCCATCACCATGGTCATTTCTTCTGATTCACCAAATCATCTTCATCTTGCATTCATGCATTCTTGCATCATCTTGCACTGTCAATCAACTTTCTATGGCTTTCCACCTGGTTCAACCTTAGTCTGACATTTGTCTCATCATCTTTGACCAAATACAACCATTTTTGATGATTTCCCTCATGTTATGACATCTTTCCATCATTTTGGGCATGCACGCACAGTTTTGGGTCATTTCGTCAGTTGCTATGGTTTTGTCTTCTTGTTGTCGATAAATTGACTTATCATATGCTTATCTTAGTCAATTTATCAAGGGGGCACCCATATATATCATCCCTACTGGGGCATGTTGTGGCTTTCTCATCAGTTATTCTTTGATACAACGCTCTAAATCACATTGTATCAAAGAGGGGCAAAATGTAGATGCTCAAAAATGGTTCGCATCTATGGTTTCATCATTTCTTCATACTAATTTGTCTCATTTTTTCATTCTACTAACTTTGATCTTTTGGCCAGATTGGCCATATTTCGTCATTTGTATCCACTTTCACATCAATTTCAAAATCAACTCAAAACCATATCAAATCAACCTAGAATCACTCAGAATCAGTCCTAATCAACCCAAAACATATCAAACATCCCAAATCAATCATCATTTATCCGCTCCTAGGCATTGTTGTGGCTTTCAGTGCCTTGGAAACCTATCAACTTATCAATCTTATCAATCTGACCTTAGTACTGTCATGGCTCTCAGTGCTAGGCCAAAATATCATTCATGTCATCCAATATTTGACATTGTTGAGGCTTTCAATGTCAGATCATGGCATCATCAACCATTTTAATAACATTGATAATGTTCGTCGGTGTTATTATGACCAAAACTTATCAATCAATTTCAATCCTGTAGCATTTACAATATTGGTTAAATGTTACATATCAACCAATTCATGTCATGTTTCCTTGGCATGTTATCAACTTCAATCAATCAATCTAATCATGGCTTTGATCTACTAGTCATCATCTTATTCCATATCCATCATCATTACATTTTCATCAAAGGATACTGTCGCATTCATTTAATCAATTTGGCCAATTATCTACTAATTTTCTCTATAGGATTAAATAACCCATAATTTAATCCTATTCTTTCTAATTATTCTTCCTAATTATCATCCTCAATTAATTAATTTTATTAATTAATTGGTTTATCATCTGCAAACCATGGAAATTCTTAATTTCCTAAGCTCCATTTTCCATCATTAATTCCATTTTCTACTAATTCTTATTCAAATATTCCATAAAATACTCCATCATCATGACACTTGGATATGACACCTTGTGGATTCTCCTTTGACACTTGGCTGAGACTTGTTATAATCAAATATTCTTATCCTCTTACGCATGTCTCTATTTGGCTTCTTTGTGATAGACTCTTGGCTTTAAGTGGGTTGAGGTGTCTTATGACGCATCATATATTCTCTTCCACATTTAGCCAAGTTTGACTTGCATGTGTCATAGAATCTTACAATTGGCATATTCTATCATATGCATCATAGAAATCTCTTGCCACATCGCACATCTATGGGTGACAAATCCAATGCCCTCACTTTGAGTGTTGATTATAAAATGAACACTCTTTCTCTCATTTTGGGTCCTTGAATCCTCAAATGTTTAAGTTTTGAAAGTCCAAATCTTTGAATCTTTGAGTCTCTACTTATTTGCGTGTTGCATTCTCTCTCTCACATAAAATCACACTTCAAGTATTCTCATGGCATTATCCACATCATAGGCTTTGGCTTCAATCTTGTGTACACTATAGGCAACTTTGGAGCTACAATCATTTGGAGAAGAAAGAAGAACATGGGAGCTACAAACGAAAAAGGGAGTTTTTGATTATGTTTTCTTTCTTTTTTTTAGTTTGGCTTTCATGGTAGACTAGTGGGTGTTAACGTATGTTGATTGAGTTTGTGATTTTCTCATAGTATGTTATGCATTTAGCCCATTTTTCTGGTCCTACAGATTTATATATAGGTGTAGTTTTTTTGACAAATTATATGTAATTGGATAACAAGTTGTAATTTTATGTGATAGTATCATGTGCAAAGTTATAACATGTAATCAAATTACAAGTTCATTAGGCTTTTTAATTTTGAATAAGTAAAAGGTAGTTAATGGTTTTCTCATCTTTCTCCATCTTTTTATCCACTCCTCTCCTATATAAGAGGGATAATCATTGTAATTTTTATCTTTTGGAGATGCAAGAGAATGCTAATAGTTTATAAATGCACTCTAAGATTTTTTTCTTGGATGCAAATCATATTTTTTTCAATAAAAGAGGTAGGTTGTTTTGAGGCTTTGTGTCAATTAAAATTGCTATGCGACAATATTTGTTAGAGTTGATTGTGAGTTTTGGTGCCTTGTTCATTAGGGTTTGAATTCAATTTTGCATATTTTGAGCTACATATTGCATTCATATTTATAATTCAATTTGAGGTTTTGAAGAATTTGTACTACAAGAAATAAAAATTTTATAGTGATAGTGGCTTTTAATACTTAAGGCTGGAATAATGTGTGCTTCAATGTTAAATGTTTTCATAGCTAATTAGTGAATATTCAATAAGAGACACTGTGTCTTACAATTTTTTTATACTGTATTATGAATATCCTAGGATACATAACCAATGGAGGATTTCATGTGAACTCCCTTGGATTATCTAGCTCAAAGAGTTAATATCAACTATGTCCTAACTATTCTTGTCATTATAGCATAATAATATACTTAGGATTATTTTTCCCAATACAAATATCTATAGAAAACTTGTCACCACATAGATATGTACTCCTGTGCCTAGACTTGTAGGAGAGTCACATCATATAACCTAATGATTACACTCCATGGAAATCAATGTTGTGTAGATGATAATATGAAATAGCCAATAGCAAGGCCCCCATCCATATACTATTATATGTGTCCACATCCTAGATACCATCTAACCCCACTCTGTGTAGAATACATGCCCTCTCCATTGAAATCAATACTCATACAACAACCCCTCACAAACACCTAAAGAATCCATTATAAGCACTAATAATCTCTCACCACCTGATCTCATAATCCCTAAAGCCAAAATCTACCTCTAAACACTAAAATATACCACATATATCTTCTACTACTATCTATATCTCATAAACTACCCTCAACCTATTGGAAACTATAATTGAGACAATTATTATATTGTCATTAATGTCAAACCTTATTGGTAAGACAATTTCTATCTCAATACAACACCATATCAAGATGATTGATGAAGAGGATTTGGGAAGGATATAAAAAAAGGACCTAGAAGAAAGGTTGAGTGATGAGGAACTATAATGGGCACTTGATTAGTTAATCTCACAAGATAAAGTGATTATTTAATCATAACCTAAGTGAATAAGATAGTTGTATTGAAGCCTAGAATCAAAGAATGACAAAATGCATAGGCTTGATTGAGAAAAAAAGTATAATTTTAAGGAACTTGAAGTTTATGCCAAAGTGATGGTAGAGTTGACCAAGCACCAATATAAGCAGAGCAAAATATAGTGTCGATTAAGAATCACGATTGCCTTAGTGTCATTATGTATGTTGGATAGAAAAATTAGTAGCAAATGAGTAATCCAATGATGATCAAGTGTCAAAAAATAATCTTTGCCAAGGGACAACATTTGACACATTATGAGGAAATCGTAATTTCTAGCCGATACAGTTGATTTCTTAGAATATGTAAATTGTGTTGAAGATAAGGATGGATGACTTGGAAGATTTAATTTAGGGGAAACCATGTTTGAGAATTTCTATGCAAGAACTCAAGGAAAAGTTTGAAGAAATTTTGAGAAGAGAAAAGAGGAGATAAAATGATGGAAGGATTCAATGAATTTGACTTAAACCTAAGATATATGATGATGATTAAGTGGGAAAATATCATAATTACCTATTTAAATAGGTACAAGGACTCACATAATGTGGTTGGTTTGGAGAACTTGAGTAGAAGGATGAGAAGAATTGTGAAGTGGTGAAGAGTGATTTCTTGATGAGTTTCCAAGAAGATCTGAGATAGAGATGAAAATGGAGGCCAGTTAGTGGATCAACAAATGAACTAAATTTTGATTTGTATTTATCAAATTAACCTACTATTACTTTCTAACCATTATATCAATTTTGAAATCCTTTAATCAAGGTTGACCTAATAGTCATATGTAAAGTATTTAATTAAGGTTGACCTAACAATCATATGTAAATTCTTAAATCACAATGAAATTCTAATGGAATGTTCTTAATCTCTCTAACTAGGTAATTAAATCCTTTAACAAGGTCACATTTACAAGTGTGTTTTATAGCCTTTAACAAGGTTGGCTCCTAATAGAGCTCAATTAAGAAGAGTGAAAAATGGTGACATATTTTAGATTACGGTAAAAGAAGGTTTTGAAGGGACCCCGAAACCCTTTAACAAAAAATAGAAAGATAAAGCAAGACAACCCAACCAGGAAAAAACCTGTAACAAACTGAAGAACAGTATCAAAATTAGGTTTTACAGGGACCTAAAACCACTAGAAAAGTCCAAAAGAAAAATAACCCAAGTTTTATAGGGACCTGGAACCACAAACAGTCTAAACTATAAAAAACCAAAAACCAAGACCAAAGTCCCCAACCAGCGACCAATACCAGACAGACACCAAACTAGAGAACCCACCCCAGTGCCACTATTGCAGCTTCAGGATCAATTTAGCTGCTTCCTTACCAATTGCAGTAGTCTCTTGAATGGGAACAACATCCATAGTAGTAGCAGCTTTCATAGCACTCTTCCTCGAGCTCTGCCTTGTTCTTTTGCTCAAATCCTCAGCCAAAATGATATCTTCATTCGCCCTTTTGCCCAAGCTAGCAGCGGCTACCCAAATACTCGAGGTGACATGTTCCATCTTAGTGCTACTCTCCTTGATTAACATTGTGAGGTTCTGCTCATAGTTGTTAAGTTTGTTAGGGATGTCTCCCATCTGTCCTTCCATATGACTAAGTTTAGCATTGATAGTATCCAGGTTATGTTGCAGAATTTCCACCTTTTTCTCCAAACCCATTATTTCATTGTAGATCCAGGAATCAACCTTGAGACTGGTGTCAACTTTCTCCTTAGCAGAATGCAGGAAGGTAAGTATGGTATCCCTCTACATAGCATCACAATAATCTTTAGCAGTCTCGTGTGGGGGGGAGCAGACATTGTCATTGATATCCTCCATTTTTGTTTGATCCTCCTTTCGACCCTTGGCATAGTCCTCAGGATGAGCAGAGTCCTTTCTTTTTTCTTCCTCTATCCCCTTAACAGGAGAAGCAGTAAAAGCCATATGGTCCTCCTTATTCTTCTCAATAGGATTCCCGATAGTGTTATCTTCCACTTTATTACCCCCACTAGAAATAACTTGGTTACCCTCATTATTAGATTTACTTTGTTCAAAATTACCTTCACTATTGTTTTCCTCTTTTCCTTTTTCATTATTATCTTCAGTCTTCATATACCCATCCAAATTAGAACTTAACTCTCCAGTTTCAGTATCATCCTCATCCTCAGGTTTCCAATTCTCATAGCTTTTTGAATTATTAGTCTCAGACTCCTCATCCTCAAGAACTTGAGAGACAGAGGGTTTCAAATTCAGGGCATTTTCTTTACCTTTAAAAGAGTCACCCTTCTTACTCTTAATGGGCTCTTTCTTCTTGTCCTTAGAGGGAGTAGAGGCAATGCACTTATTTTTACAATATCCCTCAATAAGAAGGATCAGACCTTCATGAAGAATGGGACTGGATTCCTTTTTCTTATGGGCTTCTAAACTATTAAGTAAAGAAAACCGCAAAAAGAAGGGGAAAGATATTCTATCTTTATATCTGAAATGATTTAAAAAAACAAAATGACATTTATGAACTCTTTTATTTCTTTCATCAATTATGAAATACTCATAGATGCAGCAAAGAACATCCCTCCAGATCTCCTTTATCTGGTTCGCATCAAAGAAATCACCATTCTTTTCCAGAAGCTTCTCCTCTTCTTCCATTTTTGGAAACTTTTTGTAGGCTGCATTTGAAATACTAGTTTGCTTAGTGAATTTTATGCCCACCGTAGGAATCCCTGTGATCTCAGCAATAAACTCCTCTGCAAGTTTCACAGTCACACCATGGAGAGTGACTTTGTCATTGGACCAGTTCTTAAAGAAAGTCGTAGTGATGTGTGGCTTAAAATCATTGAGTCACTCCATGTAACAAGTCACTTTTCCTTTTTGCAGAATTTTCCAAACATCCTTGCGAGCCTTCCATGCCTCAGTTTTTTGGTTCTTGTTTGTGCGGTTTGCCCCCCATTAGTAGAGAATAGTAAACACATTCAAACTAGAAAAACCAGATGCATAGAAAGAGAGGGTTAGAAAGAAATCTATTTTTCTTCCCACCAAAAGAGACACCTTTTTTTAGAGAAACTTGTGAACACCACATCGCATTTATTTAAGTGTACTTCATAGGGGATGAAGATCTGGCAATAATTTGATCACTCCACAAAATCATTAACTTTCCAATCTTTTCAAATCTTACCCACCTGCGCATGAATAGCTTCATAATGAATAATTGCTTTGAGATCAACTTGATTAGTTAATTCATCGTTCCACCTCACCATTTGCCCCGTTAGGACAACATAGTTGGCAACCTAATCAGTAGCACCATTGGCCTCCTAAAAGGTATGAGATATGGCAACTTTTTCAAATTTTTGAATAAGGTATTTAATCTCCTTGATAGTGGTCTCTATCGACCATGAGATAGAACTTTTATTATTAAGGATATTAATAATATTTAAAGAGTCACCTTCCAACCATAATTTTGGACATCCTAAATCCATTGCAATTTTCATAGTATAAAGGGTGTCGTAGCTTTAGCAATGTGACTATTAGTCTGACCTATAGGGATAGCTATAGCATCTTTAACTATTCCCATATGATCTCTCAACACACCTCCACAACCCACACTCCCCGGATTTCCCTTAGTAGCACCATCAAAGTTTCCTTTGATCCAACCATTCGGAGGGGAACTCCAAGTGACATTCAATCTTGGGTTATCAGTTTGAGTCTTAGGGTTTTCAAGAAACATAGGATTATCAATAGGAAAGGTTTGATCAGATATTTTTAGAGATCTGAAATTCTCCTTACAAGCTCTAATAATATTTTGACCAAGCACCCATCCAGGAACCTCTCTGTTTCTAAAAATTCTATTATTACTTTCTTTCCAAATACCCCAGCAGAGATGAGGCAGAGTAATTTTCCATAGAAATTGAACATCAAAATTCTTAGATGGGCATTTCCAACTTTTAAAAGAAGATTCCACGTTGTTATGATGAGCCCAAGTCAAGTTCCAATACATTAGGATCTTAGTCCAAACCATCTGGGAATAAGAGCAGTTCAAAAATAGGTGGTCTCTATATTTAAAACCATTCTTACATAAAATACACCTATTCACCAAATTTATACCTCTTTTCTGCAAGTTATCAAGGGTCAGAATTTTATTTTGAAGCAGGACCCAAAAGAAGAAATTAATTTTAGGAATGAGACCCCTAATCCAAGCCTGAGACCACAAGGGATGATTTTCCTTCTCCTTAGAAGAAAAGAGAGAAGAAACCTTTTATTTCCCACTAGGATCAGCATACCAAATAATCTCATCCTCAAAAGAAGGGTGGAGAGAAACAGCATTGAGAGATAATTGGATGTGATAGAAACTTTGATCAATGTCCTTCAAGTTAACCCAGGAATCATTCTGCCAATAATGACTAACAAGAGTGTCATATCTCTGCTTGCATAAGTCAACTTGATTTAGATCTTGAACATCTTCAATTAGGGGGTGATCCTTAAGCCATACATCTTCCCAAAAAATCACCCTAGACCCATTGCCAATTTTCCAAGAGCACCCTTCTCCAAGCATTTTCTTAGTACCCTACACAGCTCCTCAAATTGAGGAGGGATGAATAACATCAGCAGAGGAGAAGAAATCAGGAAGAGAAATAGAATTAGGGAGGTACTTGTGTTTCCAAATGGTACTCCATTCTTTCTTCTCATGGAACACACGCCATCCTTGTTTAGCTAGAAGAGCTTGATTCATGCTTCTGATTTTTTGGATACCCGGACCACCTTCCCTGACTGATTTACAAACATGATCCCAGGCAATTAAAGGTATTCTCTTTTTTTCCTCTAAACCAGTCCATAAAAAATCCCTTTGAATTTTATCAATAGCCTCAGCAAATTTAGTGGGGATTTTGAAGAGACTTAAGGAAAAAGTTGGTATACTTTGGAGAGAAGCTCTAAGAAGAATTAATTTACCAGCCTAGCTTAAAAGGTTCCCTTTCCAACCTACCAACTTCTTGTTGAATTTGTTAATGAGGTCTTCCCAGAAGGAATCCAGAACCTTCAAGCCTAAAGGAAGACCCAGATAGGAAGAAGGGAAAGAACCAATAGAACATCCAAGGATTTTGGAAATTTTATGTTGTCTAAGAATGGAGGTATTGAGAAAAAACACAGCACTTTTATTCCAGCTAACCAGTTGACCAAAAGCTGAGGAAAAAAAATTTAAAGCTTGCTTCAAATTTTTGGCTTCCTTGACTTTGGATTTTCCCATAAAAATGGTATCATCAAAAAATTGGCCATGAGAACAAATAAGAGGATGGAGGGTTGCAAACCCTTAATGACTCCTCTACACACTAGATCCCCAATGTACCTCCCCAAACAATTAGCCATTATAACAAATAGGATGGGGGAAAGAGGGTCCCCTTGTCTCAATCCTCAAGAGGGATTAAAAAAAGGAGAAGAGCTACCATTAACCAAGATAGCAATAGAAGAAGAAGAGATTAACTGATGAATTAGTCCAACAACCTTCTTATCAAAGCCAAAGGCAAGCAAAATATTAGAGAGGAAAGACCAATCAACTCTGTCATAAGCCTTAGCAATGTCCACTTTCATTACAAATCCTTGATTGTTATAACAAGATAAGGAATGAATATTCTCATGAGCCAAAATAATAGAGTTCAGGATTTGTCTACCTAGAGTGAAGCCATTTTGTTGGTCAGAAATGAGCAAAGGGGTCACCAAAAGCAGTCTTGAAGTTAGAACTTTGGAGATAATTTTATATAGAGAATTACAAAGACTGATTGGCCTAAACTGGTCAGGCGAGTCAGCTCCAATTTTCTTAGGGATCAAGCATAGGAAGGTGGAATTAACTTCCTTCATCATTTGTTTTGCCCCAAAGAATTCCTTCACCGCATCACAAACATCTTTTCCTATAAGTTTCCAAAATTTCTAAAAGAAAAACATGGGAAAGCCATCAGGACCAGGAGCTTTATCTCCTCCTAGAGAACAAACAGCTTTGAAAATTTCATCATTCTTAGGAATTGAGCTTAACAATTTGTTCTGATCCTTAGAAACCAGAGTGGGGCTCACTCTGAGAAACTCAGCCTGATGTTCCAAATTGATGAAGGGATCCACTGTCATTAGCCCTGAGAAAAAATTCACCATTTCATCCATGATGTCCTTATCCTCCTTAATCTTCAAATCTCCCTTCATAAGATGTGAAATGTGAGATTTGGCTCTATGCTTTAGCGTGGATAGATGGAAAAATTTGGTATTTTTATCTCCTTCAGTCAGCCATATCAATCTAGATATTTTCCTCCAGTAGATCTCCTCTTTTGTAATGATGTCATGGTATTGAGATAGCTTATCATTTTCTTCTAAAAGAAGGTCAGGGGTGTATCCCTCCTTCTGAATTTTATCTTGAATATTTTGGATCTCCTCTTTCAAAATAGATTTATTCTCAAAGATGTTCCCAAAGCAATTTTTGTTCCAAATTTTAACTTTCTTTTTGACATTTTTAAGTTTAGAAGTCACTCTGAAGAGAGTAGTACCATCAATTTTGATATTCCACCATTCTTCCATTTTTATTTCAAACTAAGGGTGCTTCATCCACATTTTTTCAAATCTAAAAGGAAAATTCCTCTTCGAACTAAACTTGATAGCAGAGAAGATAAGAGGGAAATGATCAGAACCAATTTTCTGGTGGGCTTCCAGTTTGCAGATGAACTAAATGGTGACATGTTACTAGTAGTTTTTTCCAAATTAGGTTTCTAGGTGTGGATATTATCTAAGATTTTATTATTATTAAAGTTTTAAATTTTGCAAGTTTATTATAAATAAGATAGTGTACTGCAAGTTTACATTACTGATTATTTTCTATAGAAACCAAGCTATTAAATGCTTAGATCTAAAGTATTTGAAGTGATTAAAAGGTCAATTGGAACATCTAGACTTGACAATAATTGATTCACCCCCATCCCCTACCTTTTTAGTTATCCTAAACCATTCTACCAATTTGTATCAAATATTTGGTGCTTATAGAGAAAATTTTAAAGGTACTTGGAGCTAAAGGTCAAGATGTACAAAAATAAGATGTCAAAGTTGAACAAAGAGTACTTCCTAGCATGGAATATTTTAATGAAGTTACATCTAGTAGGAATTGGAGATGGTGCAATACACTATGTGGAACAT
This sequence comes from Cupressus sempervirens, assembly GCA_028749045.1. Classification (NCBI taxonomy): domain Eukaryota; kingdom Viridiplantae; phylum Streptophyta; class Pinopsida; order Cupressales; family Cupressaceae; genus Cupressus; species Cupressus sempervirens. The sequence continues at coordinate 478,176,821 of CM053786.1, forward strand.
GTAAATGTGACAACACCAAGTCCTTTGATAGCTTGATAGGTCAAAGATAAGCAAGAGCACAACTAGGCTATGTTGCAAATTGCATCATCCCTAAGCCATGCCAAGTTTGATGACATAAAAGATAGCACTAATGCTAAGAATATGTAGGATATATTGTAGACTATCTATGGCAGAGACAAAAAAATATTTTGAGAGAAAAATTAGATAGCTTAATCAAAAAATTTGATGAAATTGGAATGGTAGAAGGAGAAAGTATTGTACAGTATTGTGGAAGAATCAAAGAGGTGATAAATTATATAAGAGGATCAAATGGAAATATTGATGGTGCAACTATGTTCAAAAAGGTATTGAAAACCCTAATTCCTATTTATGCTATTACAGTTTCTACAATACAATAACTGAGATGTACTCCTGGTAATAATATGTCTTCTGAAGGTTTAGTTGGTAGGCTTACTACTTTTGAATTGTCAAACTTTGATAATTCCACTCCTTCTATTGAATCTTCTTTCAAATCTCAATTGGTTATTAGCAAGAAAGTAAAAAAGTGAAGTGTGTGAATAGTGAAAATGATGCTTCTGATGATGAACTTGATTATGGCTAGAAAACTTCCAAGAGATAGATGAAAATGAAAAGGTAAACTTCCTATAATATATTTTTCATGTAACAAAGTTGGTCATACTGTTGCAAGATGTCTTGATAGAGAAGACAAAGATGAGAGAAGGGAAATCAAGTAAACAGGTAAAAGAGATGACCAAGATAATAGAAGTAAAAAAGACTACAATTACAAAGGTAATAACTCATGTTACCTTGTTGAAGGAGAAACTAATAATGAGTCTGATAGTAATTATGATGAAATTGTCTATGTTTCTATGAAAGAAGATTCTAATAAAGATGAGAAAATTGCATTAATCACATATGTGAGTAAAGATGATAGATGGATAATTGATAGTGGTTGTTCACATCACATGACTGTTAATAAAAGTAATTTTGAAACCATGGAACAATACAAAGTTAGTTTTCTTAAGTTTGGTAATGATACACCATATCTTGTAAAAGGTAAAGGATCAATACAATTGACTGATAAGAACAAGTGTGAAAATGTTTATTGGGTTGAAAGACTTAACTATAATTTTTTGAGTGTTTCATAGTTGAAAAAATTAGGATACAAAGTTGAATTTTATCATAGAAAGGCCAAGATATTTGATGCTACTAGTGAACTTATTGAAAGTGGAGATTAGAAAAGAGGTAACTTGTTCTATCTAGATTTATCTTATGAGACGTTCTTGTTTACACAAAATGAAGATATATGGATATGGAATAAGAGGTTATGTCATATGAGTTTTGATAATTTGGTAAGTATTAGTAATATTAAAAGAGTAAGAGGATTACCAAGATTTAAGAAACTTGATAATGCTATATGTAAACAATGTCAATTGGGGAAAATGACAAAGTCTAGTTTCAAGAGAAATATCTATACATCTAATGATATTTTGGAATTGATTTATACTAGCCTTTATGGACCTATTAGAATGAAAATCTACTATAGAGACAAATATTTCATTATGTTTTTTGATGACTACTCTAAAATAATGACTACAATGCTTCTTAAAGAAAAATTTGATGCTTTTTAGTTGTTTAAGTGGTATTTGGCCATAATTGAAACGGGAATAGCTAAGAGTCTGAGGTACTTAATATATGATAAAGGAGGAGAGTTTATTTCTAATGAATTCAACATATGTTGTAATGATTGAGGAATCAAAAGGTAGATGTCAACACCTAGGACCCCTCCCCAAAATTGAATAGTTGAAAGGAGAAATAGATCAATCATGATTTGTGCTAGAACACAAATGATGGAGAAAAATGCATCATAGAAAATAATGGAGAGAAGCTATAAGTACAAAAATCTATAGTTTGAATTGAGTACAAGTGAAGAAAGGTATAAATGTTACACCCTTTGAGTTACGGTATGGGTAAGCACCTAATGTGAAATATTTTAAAGTTTTTGGAAGCAAATATTATATACTGAAGGACAACAAAAATGGAAAACTCAATGCTGAAAGTGATGAAGAAATATTACTAGGATATTCCACTAAGAGAAAAGATTATGGGTGTTTGAACTCTACCACTAACAAAGCTATGGAAAGTGTAAATCTAAAAGTTGATGAATATGTAGAAAGAAATGAAGTTGAATGCAAAACAGAACTTGAAGATTAAAACACATTCATATATGTCAATGAAGGTGTTCATTGTACCTTACTTGAGAAAGTGAATAAAGCTAACAACCAATATCAAACAATGAATGTTGAGTTGTAGCAGTAGGCTACCATGCAACAAACTGTAGGTATTGAGCGTTAGCAAAATGTTGTTGAGATACATGAAGAAGATGTCGAACACTAGGAAGACAATGCCAAGAAAGAGGAAATTGAACTAGAACCAAAAGCACAGATACAAAATGAACTTGAAATCAATTTTCAAGATGAACATATCCAAGAAGAAAGAAGAAAAGAACCTACACTAGAAAATTATGTGAGAAGACACCATGCACCTGAAAAATATTGGAAACAAATACTCTAGATTTATGACAAGGAAAAGAATTAGAAGTGATACATGTTTAATTTATGGTATTGAACCTAAATTAGTAAAAAATGCTTTGGATAATGAATATTAGATTTAAAAAAAGAATGAAGAAATTGAACGAATAGAGAAGAACAAAACCTAGACATTGGTACTTAGACCTAAGAACAAGAATGTTATTGGAGCTAAGTGGGTATTTAGGAACAAGTTGAATGGGAAAGGATAAGTCACAAGGAACAAATCAGATTGGTATGCAAAGCATATTCACAAGAAGAAGGTATTGACCATTGGGAAACACATGTCCCATTTGCAAGATTGGAAGGAGTTAGAACACTATTTGCATATTCTACTTACAAACGATTTAAAGTGTACCAAACGGATGTCAAATCTGAAATTTTTAATGAAATACTAGAAGAAGAGGTTTACTTTGAACATCTAGAAGGATTTGTGGGTCCCATCAAGAATAATATAGTATGTAAACTATACAAAGCACTATATGGATTGAAACAAGCCCTTAAATAAATGTATGAAAGCCTACACAATTATTTGGTAAAGATTGGATTTGCAAGAACTAATTATAACAATAATCTATATTTGAAGACTAAAGGTGGAAAAGGGATACTATTAGCTGAAATATTTGTTGATGATATCATATTTGGAAGAAAAGATGCACTATGTAAATAATTTACAGAAGAGATGAAGAACGAATTTGACATGTCCATGTTTGGTGAGATCAAATTCTTTATTGGTTTACAAGTATATCAAATGAAGAAAGGTATCTACATTACTCAATAAAAATACATCAAGGAGATACTGAATTTTTTTTTGGATGGAAGACTCAAGACTAATTAGCACACCTATGGCTATAGGACATAAGTTGTCTAAGAATGATGATTCTACTAATGTGAACTAGATATTATATAGATCAATGATTGGGAAACTAAAATATGTTGTTCATAGTAGACCTGCTATTGCCCTAGCCATTGGGATTGTTGCAAGATCTTCTACAAACCCTAAGGAGTATCATATGATGGTAGTAAAAAGGATACTAATATATTTGAAAGGAACAGAAGAATAAGACCTATGTTACAAGAAGAATGAAAATTTTGAACTGAAAGTGTAAACGTATGTTGATTGGGTAAGCAATGTTGATGATAGAAAGAGTACAATTGGTGGAGCTTTATTTATAGGAAAGATACTAGTCTCATGGAAAATCAAGAAAACAATCTATATTTCACTATAAACAACTAAAACTAAGTATGTGGCAGTAGTAGTGAATTGTTCTAATATTATATGGATCAAGCAATTGTTGAATAGGACGAAGGAAGAGATCACTGATCCTATTGTTATCTATTATGACAACACAAGTGCTATAAATATATCAAAGAATCTTGTAATTCATACAAAAACCAAGCATATTTCTATCAAGTATTATTACTTGAAAGAGTTAGTTCAAGATAAAGAAGTCAAATTGGAATATGTGAACACTAAGGAAAAATTAGCTGATATTTTCACTAAGGATGCACATGAGTTTCTACTAGGTAAATTAGGGGTGATTCCCCTAGCTAAGGCTACTTAAGCTAAGATGGAGTTCTGCATCAAATGTGTTGATAAGAATGTCTTACAAGTTGATGTAGAAAATCATATTTTAGGAGCTTCCTAAAGTAATGAAGAAAGAAGAACAAAATGTTGTATTAGTCATAAGCCAAGATGAAAGATGGTGAATAAGATTTAGAAGTACTAAAAAGAAGATATCTACATGGTGAAGATGTATGAGAAAGATGAAGTGTCTTTGGAATTGTTGTCAAATAGGGAGATTATGAAGTAGTTACCTGTGCAATAATAAGAAGAAAATATGGTGTTTCCAACAATACAAAGGGAGCTAATTAATTTTATGTGTTTCATATCAAAACTAGATAGATGAGAATTAGAATGAAACTAAAAAAGAGAGATTGTTGGACATTGAGATGAGAATTAGAATGAAACTAAGGATATTAATGAAAATTTGATATCAAGCACAGAGGGAGATGCTAAAAGCAATTAAATGTTTTGGATTACATGGTAACTAGAGGTGTTGCATCAATTCCAAAGAGGGAGGTTGTTGGAAACTATAATTGAGACAATTGTTATGTTGTCATTGATGTCAAACCTTAATTGCAATATAGTTTCTATCTAAGTAGAGTGCCATATAAAGATGATTCATGAAGGGGAATTGAGAAGGACATAACAAAAGAAGCTATAGGAAAGGTTGAGTTATGATGAACTATAATGGGCACTTATTAGTCAGACTTTGATAAGATACAATGATTGTTTAATCATAACCTAAGTGAAGAAGATAGTTGAACTGAAGCCTAAAAGACATAATCAAAGAATGACCAAATGCATAGGCTTGATCGAGAAAAAGAGAAAAAGATTAAGTAACTTGAAGTTTATCTCAAAGTGATGTTGGAGTTGACCAAGCACCAATATAAGCTAAGAAAAATATAGTGTCAACTGAGCATAAGTATTGACTGAGTGTCAATATATATGCTAAACAGAAAATTTAAAAGTGACTAAGTAATCCAATGATGAGAGAGTGTCATAATATAGTGTTGGTTGAGGGACAACACTTGACAGATTATGAAGAAGTCATGATTTCTAGCCAAAAATGGTTGATTTCTTGGAATATGTAAAGTATGTTGAAGATAAAAATGGATGACTTGGAGCATTTAATATAGGGTAGATTGTGTTTGAGAATTTCTATTCAAGAATTTAAGGAGAAATTTGTAGAAGTTTCTAAAAGAGAAAAGAGGACACGAAATGATAGAAGGATTTAATGAATCTAACCTAAAACTAAGATCTATAATGATGTTTAAGTGGCAAAAGATCAAAATTTCCTATTAAAGGAGGTGCAAGGGCTAAGCTAATATGGTTGGAGCAATTGTTGATGCTATTGATCAGCAAACTTGAGCAGAAGGCTAAGGTGAATTGTGAAGAGGTGAAGAATGATTGTTTACTAGGTTTCTAGGTAGATCTGAGATAGAGATGAAAATGGACACCAGTTAGTGGATCAGTAAATGAACCAAATTATGATTTGTATTTGTGAGGTGAGTTTTATTTTTCAAATCAACCTACTATTACTTTCTAAACATTGTATCAACTTTGAAATCCTTTAATCAAGGTTCACCTAAAAATCATATGTAAATCCTTTAATCAAGGTGACATCCTAATGGAATTTTCTTAAGCCCTCTAACAAGGCCACTCCTAACAAGGTGATTAAATCCTTTAGCAAGATCACATTTAGCAGTGTGTTTGTAACCTTTAACTGGGTTGGCTCCCAATAGAGCTCAATTTAGAAGAGTAAAAAATTGGTGACATGGTACTAATTACTTTTCCCAAATTGGGTTTCCATGTTAGATCCTAGTGGCATACTTGTTGTGAGGCCTCGCCCTGACCCATCATAGCATAGTTGATACATTATTATTTTGATACTCATGACTTGATATGTCAAAACACTATCAGATACATTGAACATTATTATGTTATCTTATGTTGTGTGATGTTTTACTTTCAAATATTTAACTATGTTATTTAATATTTTATGAACATGTATACTGATGTAATGTAGAAAGTGAATGCAGAATTAACACTTAGATTATGCAATCTTAATGGTTAAGAATATGAGTAGAAATAAGGTAAACAACTAGTTATTTAAAAGATGGATGTTTTAATTTATGTGATTTCCCTAATAAGTTGTGTGTGTGTGTGTGTGTGTGTGTGTGTGTGTGTGTGTGTGTGTGATTTTCTTGAGCTACTAATGTGTGCAATGAGTGTGCAGGATATTTTAGCCAAGAAATCTAACAGAGAATTAGAACTGAACCCTATGTACCATTGTGAAAACTAGGTTTGATTCTAACAAAAGATGCAAACGTCTTTGTCCATATTTTATTTGTATTGTGAGTTGAATGAATGTATCATTTTGTAATCAATAAGTGTTCATTTTTTGTAACACTTATTTCATAGTGTTGCTTGACACTCATGATTTGTATTTGCATTTCAGCATAATAGTTAGGATTAACTGAGTAACCTTAAGATCTAAGTTGGATTAGGTTAGTGACCTTTCTACTAATCATAGTAATCAAGATTAATTACTCTAATTAGGATTAGTGATTAATTTGCATTTTTGAAGGTTGTTAGAAAGTCCAAAAAAATTTAAACTTTTTGTTAGGTCCCTTAATAGTCCTAGAAGCCAAAAATCATGAAAACTAAGTAACTAAGGGGTATGCGTATGGGTTGGGGGCATTTTTCACCCCTCTAGCCCCTTTTGTTGACTTTTATGGTCACCCAAATACCCCATTTTTGCTTTATTGCGAAAATTGAAAACTTTCACCATGAGTTGGATAAGTTAAACTCCACCTTGAGGTTAGCTTTATGACAAGTTGAGTTATAAGTCTCTAGAACCTTAGGAAAGTGTTGGAGTTATTTATTTTTGAAGGTGGTTGAGTTAGTATCTTATTTAGAGGCAAATTTGAGAGAGAATGAGTGTTCACCCAACCTCTAGTTTTAGAGAGCAATTTAGGATTGAAGGAGAAGGAGAAGGAAGGGAATCTCATCTCAAATTTTCCAATTTCCATAACCTTATTGTAAAGGTAGGAACCCTTCAATCTCTTTTGGTTTATGTTGTGTTTTATGCTTTCATTTTGTTTGCATATGTATGTTTGTGTGGTTGTTGAATATGTTTGGGAGGGATTGAAATGGGTTTTTCTTAAATGCTTTTTTTCTTAATATTTTGCTTTAATTTTTGAAGGGATTGTATGGGTCGTATTGGCATTACTCACCATCGAATAGGGCATAAGTGGTCATGTACAAGAGGAGGTCTTTAGTTGGACTCCAAAAATGCAGAGCCTCTCCTTAGGATGAGGAGAGGGAGAGAGTAGGGTGTTATGGGTCCCTACTCATCAACACAAACCATGTTTTGAAATTTGGAATTTAAGAAATGGAAGAACAAAAGTTCTTGAGTTTATAGCCCTGAAAGGGCACTTGTTATGGTGTTGTGACCAACATCTCCTATTGGAAAATTCTACCTTCTCCCTAGTCTGGTTCAATGACGAACCTATTGTGCAAACCTGGATGGAAGTGAATGTTTGAATTTGTCTTCATGTTAAGATTGGTTGTCTCTCAGTCAATTTTCATTCTCTCCATAATCACCCTGATGTGTTACAGACTTTATAAGGTTTTCCCTATTGTGGAGCCAAGAAGGAAATTCAGAAATGTTGTTGAAATTCAATTATGTAGGAGAGATTTCTCCTCTGGATAATAATCCTGTGTAAAAATGTTATTTTGGATTTATTGTGGAAATGGCTATGATGTTGGGTTTTCTTCCTGGCTCTTTCTTGACGAAGCCTTTGAATCAGGTGGTTCAATAAACAAAAAAATGAGTAGTATTCTTGCATATGAGTTTCTTCTTGTAATTCAGTTTTATGTATGTATGTATCAAAAAATGGATAAAATGATGTTCCACTCTTCCTACGACATTCTTATGTTTCGTAATCATATTCATTTGAATTAGATTAATTATATAAAATGATGATATACAATCATGCAATTTAAGATTCAATATGTTAAAGAAAATTTGATGCTTGTTTTGGACTTCATTATATTTTCATAATTATTAGGAAATTAAGTAATCCTACGTTATTATACCAACAATACATTTTAATCCTAATTTATAATCCAACAAGAAGAAGAAAAAAATATAACCCCCTTGGGTAAATAGTTATGTTTTGCTCAAATCCAACACTTAGATAAATAAATAAATAAAGCATGAAAATATTTTTGGCATTGAAAATCTATACTTAGACAAAAAAATATGACTTAAAAAAAAAAACCCCTAGAGAAAATATGCTCTCTGGATTTTGTATGAGGGAAAAATTTAATCCCTTTGAGATAATAGGGAATATTCTCTTTGAAATTCTCCTATAGTATCATTTGTTTAAACCTAATTAATTTTAAAAATTAAATAAACAAAAAAAATGCACAATAAATATCCTAAATATCCTATCTACTTAACTTTATTCATAAATTGATTTGTTTCTAACTTTACACTTACCTTAAAAACTTTAAAACATAAATTCTTATCCTCCATTTCCTAGGCATTGATAAAAGCTTCCAAAGTCTGAAAAAAAGGCACTTCACATGCCCTTATGTCAGGTTGACTTGTCTTGTGGAATTAAATCAAAGTTAGCATGTTCTTTTTGAAAGATAAAAAAGGCACTTTTCAAATTTACCTCACCTCCACTTGACATGGCCGCTCAATTTGTTTGGAGATCTTTTGGGCTATGTTTTTCAACCTTGGGCAGTGTGTGGTAGGTTGGGCTAGTGTGCCTTGACCTTTTGGGGTGCCGCCTTGTCCTTGGGAGATGTGGGTTCTCATGGTAGGTGTGGGCAGAAGGGGTTAGCTTAGTGGATGTTACGAGTTAGGAGATTTTTTTTGGTAGGGCTAGTTTAGGTTTGTGTTAGGTAGTAAAGTTGTAGTTAGTTTGTTAAATTATAATTTAGTATTAGTAAAGTTGTAGTTAGTTTGTTAATTTAGAATTTAGTATTAATAAAGTTTTAGTTAGTTTTGTTATTTTAAATTTGAGTGTTAATGAAGTATAGTGAGTATTATTTTAAATATTAGTATTATGTAGATAGTTAGTTTTTAGTTGAGATAAGATATTTTATTAGTATTAGATAAAGTTTCTTGTTTTTAGTTTTTAATTAATTGTAATTTTTATTTAATATTAGTTTAGATTTAAAAGATGTTTTGATTAATTTTTCTATTAGTTAAATATAGTTAGTCATTGTTTTAAAAATGTATATTTTATTATGGAGGAGTTTAAAGTTTTATTATTAAAAATTAGTTTTTCTTATTACTTGACTCATATTGTTTAAGTATATGTTAGATAGTTTATTTAATTTTAAATAATTAAATAAATTAATTATGATAAGAGTTTATTTTAGACTTTAAATATTAAGTAAATAATTGGATTAAATTAGAATGTTTTAATGTTAGTTTTTTTTTTAAATAGTCTTTTAGTACTAGTAGTGTTAATAGATTTAAATGTTTTGTCGACTTTATGCATGGAATATTGAAAAGTAAATGAAAAACAAAAAAAATAAAATTAAAATTAAAGTAATAACGAAACAAATGTCGAAATCAATTTAATAATGAATGTTAAAATTTAACAACCTATTCCTACATGTTGAGTATAAAACTAAATGGAATGTCAAGGTATCGATAGGGGAACATTTATCTATATTGCAACATACCATAGTTTAACTAGTGAATCAAACATAGAAAACTATATCAAAACTCTTTATCAACTTAGTAGTTCTATTAATCTTTAAAAAAAAAAATTGCATGTGTTTTTGCCCCGTATTTTGGGTATGACACTTGTGTGTATGTTTTTGATTAGATAAACAGGTTCTACAGGGATCCTGAAACCCAATAGTTAAAACATATAAGGCTGATAATAAGCGTGAAAGTCCAGCCAAAAAAGTATAAGTTCAAAGGCTGATAATAACCATAAAGCCCAGCTAAAAAGTAGAGTTCTGAGAAAAGACCAGGAAAAAAGACAATAAAACCATGGCCTAAAGCCAAACCACAAGCCAAAAGACAAAGAAAAATAAAAGAACAGGCAAGAATTATTTGTCACTCTTTTGCTCCAGCTCTTGCATAACCTAAGCAACCTCGAAGGCCAGTTGGTTCCTCTCTGCTTCTAGCTTTTGCACCCTTTGGTCCCTCCGGTCCTAATGAGGAATGGTGTTGTCCTTTGCAGAGTCATCCTCCGTTCTAGCTTCATCCTTGTCTTTTCCTTCCTCATCATCCTACATTTCTCTATCTTTGATCCAGCTTGTAAGAGAGATGATGTTGTTGTTAATGGAGCTTAACAAAGAGAACATTTGACTCACAAGGTTGTGATTGTAGTTCTCTAGGTTGTGTATCCTTCTTTCTCCAGACTGAGCCTGTCAGCCGAATCAGTCCTCCTGTTAGCATCCATCCCATTCCTTTTTGCCTTGATATGTCTCACCTATTCTTTGACCTCCTCTAGCTCATGGAAAAGCCATTTGATTGATCTAAAATTGTCATTCATACTATTACAAGCATTGTTCAAGAGGTTCATCCCTATCTCCCTAGCTCTATCCAAAATAGCCACTATCGTCGGGTCAATGAGTTCTTCCAGCCACTATTCCTCTTGATTTTCCATGAGGATTTGGGGATTTATGGCCTCCCTAAAGATTCCCATCTTCGAAGTCTTGACATTAAATTTTATCCAAGATTTCCTCCTATCATTGACCTGCACTTCCCCTTCCACATACCTTGCATTCTCCTCTTTATGTTCCTCAGGTTGGGTTGGAGGTGGACAGGAGATAGGGGCAACACAGACGCCTCCTCAAACTGAGAGCGCACTTCCTCCAAACTCTCCCTCTTGCATTTATTCCTTCCACTTTCATCCTTTAGACACTTGTGTGGATGTTATCTGAGATGTGTTACTATTAAAGTTTTACATTCTACAAGTTTGTTATTAATAGGACAATGGATTGCAAGTTTATGTTACTAATTGTTTGCTATAGAGACTGAGCTATTGAGTATTTAGATCTGAAGTATTTGAAGTGATTAAAAGTTCAATTGGTATATTTGGACCTGAAGATAATTGATTCAGTTCCACTCTCAATTATTCTAAATCATTCTAACACAACCCACACATCAATAAATTAGTAATCCTCCACACATCCTATAAAGTTGTTGTGCATTTTCTTGTAGAAAAATAGAAGAATGAGGTGTCTGAATATCATCTCTTGTATAAGGTAATCAAGACCCTATTTTCCTTAGCATGGGGTATAAAGGTCACATACTATAGCCTCACACTATCCAAGTGGTCACACTTAAACTATCTTAGCATGTGTCTAAATGTAAATAGATTGGATAATTCTTGTGCATGATCAAAATATATTATACCATGTAAGCATGCAAAACATAATCCAAATTAGTTGTAATGGTCTACCATAAAATTCCAAATATTAAATCATCTAAGTCTTATTTTACACATGCCTAAAATGCATTAATTAAAAAATCCATTGTTACCATGAAACTTTTTCATTTTATTCATACAGTACATTGCATCATTGTATACCATGCATTTTAACTATACAACATAGTTTTCTATAATTCCTAATTGTTGAAACTACACTTGCATCGTGCAAGTAAAATAATTGTCACATTATTTATGCATTCAACTCACTTATAACCACCACCTTTACCCCAATCCTACTTTGCCATGTAGTTGCATCACTACAATTACATTGTAAGTTTCATGTTGATCTAGACTTAAAATTTAAAAAATATGCAAAAAAGAAATAAATCCATGAAATGAAAAAGTAATTATTGTTGGTCTTTCCTCCTCTATATAATGATACATCTAGACCCACTTGCCTAGGTGATTCTCACACCCAATGGCATTTCTCTCCATTAAATGCACTTGAAGGCCCCATTCTCTCCTTCAAACTTCAAAATAAAAATATGCATAATAACTATGAAAATGACCACTTTGGCCCTATATATACCCCCAACCTTCCTAAGTGGAAGTCCCACACTTCCCTTTTGTATTAGCCATGCAATAATGATTAATGGTGCTCCCCTTAATACCACAAATACACAATAAAAATAGAGAAACAATAACAATTTCACAAGAATTGGAAATGGGCTTCTTACTATCTCCAAAAGTATGAAATTAAAAAAATTGTAAATATAATATAGAAGGACACATTGACACCTTACTTACAATATTCAACAAGAAAAAATTGTGAACCACTACCTAGAACTACCCTAGACAATGTGCGAGCCTTCCATATATAGGCATTTTTCACTACCTAGGAAGGTTCTAGACACTTATCCCTAACTTGTGAGGCCAACCAACCTAAAATTATATTATTTTATTACACTTTATTACATAGAATCATCTCAAGATAATTTATAAATTATATTTTTGAGTAGCCCAACTTCTGGAGACCATAACTTACAAACTATTGACTTGATTGGCTACCATTACCCCTTTTTATGACATCTTCTATTCTACATTGGTTTACTGTGCAAGTATTTTTCAATTGAGGTTTGAACTTATTTCAAAGAAAATTAGGCATTCAAAATTGAGCGTAAAGTTTTTATACCAAAAAATCATACTGAAAATCTACAATAATTTCACCAATACATAAGATATTACAATGAAACTCGTCTAGGAAGCTGATATATCTAAGATAAACCTCCACTTATGAATTTAGAACATTATGAGCTCATGTGAGCAACTTAATATAAATAAAAAGATTCCACAAATAGAAACTCTACACTGGAAATATCCCTTATTGAAATGACAAAAATAGAAATATTTTTGGGTGATGCAAGATTTCCCTTACACTCAAAATTCTCCTACATCAGACACTTAAAATAATTTGAAAAGTGGCCATGTCATCTCTTAGGTGTTTAGAGGAAAACCAAGGTAGTTAACCTCCTCCCTTGTCAACCATGATGAATCTTCTATTGGTCATCCTTTCCATTTGACCAAATATTCTTCATATATCATGTTCCTTATGCTTTTGCCAATATGATTGTTTAGAATCTCCTCAATCTCTTTTGTAGCTGAAGTAGTTGTCGAAATACTTCAGTGCACTTTAGTGACCTCATCTCCTTCATGATACTCTATCAAAACAGAAATTTTAAATACTGGTGAACTATTTAGTTCAGTGGGAAACTCAACTTCAAAGGCATTTCCTAAATCATGCTTCTTCGATATCTTATTGTGATCTCATTGTGTTACATTGGTGTATGATTTTAGCTCTTTATTCTTTGAAACAATATTTAAAAATGTATTGCCTTCAAGAAGGGCACAATGTAGACATTTGAAATCATCATGTTGTCCATGTGCATTGTTTACACTAATTTATATCTTAATTAATTAAATCATCTTTAATTATTTTATTAACTTATATAATTCTTCTAATTTAAATTATAATATCACATTTCTTCCAACTTCCCATAAGTAAATGATTTTCATTAATATTCTTCATATATCATGTTCCTTATGCTTTTGCCAATATGATTGTTTAGAATCTCCTCAATCTCTTTTGTAGCTGAAGTAGTTCTCGGAATACTTCAGTGCACTTTAGTGACCTCATCTCCTTCATGATACTCTATCAAAATAGAAATTTTAAATACTGGTGAACTATTTAGTTCAATGGGAAACTCAACTTCAAAGGCATTTCCTGAATCATGCTTCTTCGATATCTTATTGTGATCTCATTGTGTTACATTGGTGTATGATTTTAGCTCTTTATTCTTTGAAACAATATTTAAAAATGCATTGCCTTTAAGAAGGGCACAATGTAGACACTTGAAATCATCATGTTGTCCATGTGCATTATTTACACTAATTTATATCTTAATTAATTAAATTATCTTTAATTATTTTATTAACTTATATAATTCTTCTAATTTATATTATAATATCACTTTTCCTTCCAACTTCCCATAAGTAAATGATTTTCATTAATTATTTAATTTCTTAACATTCACTTAATATTTGTTCAATTTTGTCTACTATTCTTCTAATATTGATAACAATATTTTTATTATTTAATAGATTCCTTCTCTCTAATTTCAATTATAATAATTTATAATTATTTAGTTAAAGTAACATTCTTTCTCATTCTTTTCACCATAATTAAATAATTATTTTAATAATTTAATTATTAACGATTCCTTCTATAATTGATAAATAATTATTATATTTATTAAATTCCAAATTAAAACTAATAAAAATAAATGAAATGTTTATTATATTTATTTCCCATCATGCACAATTAAATAATTATTTAATTCTAATTATATTTTTTCATTACACCTTCAACACCCACTAACTATTAATTCATTTGTTCAATCAAGCTAGTCTTCAATCATGCAATCAGTTACATATGTAGTCTTTAGTCATGCAACTAGTCCTCTGTCAATCAACCAAGTTATCTATTCAATTAACTCTATCAAATAAATAATTTACCATTAGTTAGTCTTAGTAATTTGTCCATTCAGTCTTGTCACAATTAATCCTCATTATTCATCACTAGTAAGTGTTTGCATAAATTTAATATCCTTCAATATATAAAATGAAGGCAACTCTTCATTATTTTCTAACCACAATTCTCAATTTCTTGTGCTATCATATCAAGGGGTGAATATGAAATCCCACAAAGATGAGAGAAACAAGGAATAACTTTGATGATATCTTTTCATTGCTTTATTTGAATAGTGGTAAGATGCATATATCATGTTTGTCTTCTTTCTTGATTGAGATAGGAATTTAAGCATAGAGTAGGATCTCTTTTGGTTGGAAACTCTAATATGTTTTGCAAGTATTATCCTTAAATATGACTTACCCTCATTATAGGAAAACCTTAATGACTATTCATAGGCTTTAGGAAAATATATCAACTATGAAAAAATTAGTATATACTTCTTTAGCACTAAGTAAAATCTAAAAACAAAATAAAAGAAATCCTTGGATGCCAAATTGCTACTCTTCTTGGAATGTGTCTTGGCTTCCATCTTACTCTCAAGGAAACAAACTCAACATTTTGGAAATCAATTATGGAAATATTGAAAAAGACGTTGGAGGGGTCAAAGGGAAAACTCCTTAGTAGTATGAGTAAGATTTAACTCCTTACTACCTCCTTGCAATACATACCTTTGTATTTTATTTACTTATTTATTCAAGATAACTAGAAATACATCTAGAAGACTTAAAAGAATACAAAACAACATTTCTCTAGTTAGGATTGGAAGAGAAAGAGACATTGGCCTTAGGTATTTGAGATATGGATTGTACACCATAAATATATCAAGTATTATGAAACAAAACTCTCCTCAATAAATCCCTTATGAAAAAGAATGGATGAAATATTTTTAATTACAATGTAAATTGGTGCAAAACCATGAGGGAGAAATATCTTAATTATGATAAGTTCTATAAATTTCTTTTCTAATCAAGTTGCTCAAGTGGATGAAAAATATAGAATGTCATTATTAAATGTAGAAAATGTTAGAATGATTTAGAATAACTAGGGGGGGTGAATTAGTTATCCAAGGTCTTGATGTTCTAATTGAATATTTAAATACTTCAACTAATCCAGATCCAAACATTCAATAGCTTCATCTCCATAGTAAAAAATCAACAACATAAACTTGCAGTCCATTGTCTTAATATTTATTAAACTTACACAATGTAAAACATCAATAGTAAAACATCTCAAACAACATCCACACAACACTGGGATTTAACATGGAAGCCCAATTTGGGAAAAATCATTAGTATCATTTCACCAATTTTTCACTCTTCTAAAGTGAGCTATGTTAGGAGCCAACCCTTTTAAAGGTTACAAAACACACTGTTAGGTGTGACTCTATTAGAGGATTTAATCACCATGTTAGGAGTGACCTTTTTAGAAGACTTTAGAACATTCCATTAGAATGCCACCTTGATTAAAAGATTTCAATTAGTTTAACCTAGACTAAAGGATTTCAAGATTGATACAATGGTTAGAAAGTAACAACAAATTTGATCTGACAAATACAAATCACTATGCAAATATAGATCACAGCTCAGTTCACATGATGATCCATTGACTAAACTTCATTGTCATCTCTATCTTTGATATACTTGGAACTCCTTCAAGAAATCACTCTTCAATTCTTCATAACACATCTCAACCTTTTGCTCAAGTTTACCAATTAATAGCATCAACAACTGCTCCAACCTTGATTAGGTCTTCACCAACTTTGGTAACTATAATGTCCCCACTAGCAAGGACAATAATATCTGTAAAATCAATGTTAGAATTAAAAATATATTTCACTATTCTACCCTCTATCTTAACCCAACCTTAAGACATCTCCACATCAGGATCAATAACCCTCTTGAGGATCCTTAGATCCCTGGTTACTTCTCCATCTTCTATGAGTGCTCCCTTTAAGGTCCTTCCTAGAAGAGACTTTCTCTATCTAGGGCCCTTGACACATATGCATATGTTAATATCTACAAAATATTCTAACCTTTTAACTAAATTAAGATCACTCTCTTCCTAATGGGACTCTCTTGATCTTAAGCTATTAAGATCACTCTCTTCCCAAAAGGACTCTCTTGATCTTAAATCTTTAACTATTAAGTCATGTGTGTTATCCATTTCAAATTCCACCTTTATATATATATATATATATATATATATACAAGTATGATTAATTAACATAAATAAGTTCATAATTATAATTAAAAATATATAATCCATAAACATACCTCTCTTACCTTCCTCTTTGTGTGGTCCATTTGGATCCTTATTTGACCCTTTTTGTTTCTTCTTTCTCAAGAGTCACAACCTTTCATAATAGAAATATTTTGAAAAGTCACAACACTTTATAGTTATAAATCTTTTGAAAAGTCACAACACTTCATAATCAAGATCCTTTAGAAAAGTCCAACTAGTTTATAATTAAAATATTTTTGAACAGTCACAACTATTCATAATTATGACCCTTTCTAAGGTTCGCATCCTTTCAATATCATTGATACCTTTTCAAAAAGTCACTTTTTTATTTTCTTCATATTATATTTCTCTTTTATTTTTTCCTTTTGAAATCCTCTCTTCTCCTCTTGTTTTTCCCCCCTCTAAAATAAATTATCTTCCCTTTTTTATCTTAATTTTAAGGAGTTGTGGCTATTTGTTAAATATCTGTTGACTTTTCATTAGATTTAGTTAATTTATATTATCTATGTTATATTATTTATTTTCTTACTTATTTGTGTTTATTAGTAATATATTATTTATTTCTATTTAGAAAGTTAACATATTTTCTACAATATTGTCTCTTGTATTTTATTTAATTTCTTTATTTATTCATTTTGATTTTATTATTTTTTAATTATTTAAAATATCATACTAAATATGATTTCATTCATAATATAGATTAAATAATAATTATCTTCTATTTTTTATATTTTATTATTAGTTTTAATATAACTCTATTATCATTATTTATTTACTAACATTGTATAATCTAATTATTGTTAAAATTCTATCTCAAAATAAGGATATGATAGTAACCTCTACTAATCTTTGTTAGATTATCTCATATGCCTCCTTAAATAGGTAATTCTAATCATTTACCACTTAGAAACTACTGTAAATCTTAGGGTTTGGTTAGATTCATTGAATCCTTCCAACACTTCGTCTCTTGTTTTCTCTTCTAGAAAATTCTCTAAATTGTTCCTTGAATTATTACATAGAAATGCTCAAACATGGTTTCCCTTGAATTAAATGCTCTAGGTCATCCATCCTTATCTTTAACACATTTTATATATTCCAAGAAATCAATGGTGTTAATTGGAAATCACAATTTCCTCATTAACTATAAAATATTGTCCCTCGTCTAACATTGTGTTCTAACACTTGGTCATCATTGGATTTCTCAATCGCTACTAATTGTTCAACTAGCCACATATACTGACACTTAGTCAATAATGATGCTTGATTGACACTATCTTTTCTCATCACTATTGAAAATAATTATTCAATCATATATTATCATGGATGTTACACAAATATTACATTGTAATAAAGCACTTCTAGTAGTAACCACACTCAAAAGACTCCAGTATTAGTTGAGAAGAAGTTTAGAAGAAACCAAGGTTAGCAATCCAGTGTAAACTAAGTTAGGTCAGTCAATGAAGGATTATTGTGTGAACTGAATTAGGTTGGTTACTAAAGGAGTTTAGTGTAAATTGTGTCAGGTCAGTTACCAAAGGAACTCAATGTTAACTGACAACTTAGTTTTAGTATCAGCCGACTTGCAGAAGAATAGCTTTGTTTATTATTTTGTCTATGCAAGTTGACTTAGTCAATGTTGATTATTTATTTGTAATGGTATTCAATCTGAAATGACATTGGGCTTCATATATATGAAAGGCCAAGTTGTGGATTGAAATAGGAAGATATGGAAGAAGATAAGATGTGAATAAAGAAGGATATATGATTAAGGGTAGAACATCTAAGGAGCTAAAAAGAATATTTTGATTAGGGAGGATCCAGAGGTTAAGCCAGAACAATGATCTAAATCTAAAAATCAATTGCTTCATCAATCACATCAATCATTGTTACTCTCTAACAATTGTAGCAGTGAAGAAATCTCTTAACAGAGTTGACTTAATAGTCATTTTGTAAATCCACTAAGAAGGTGGCATTTCTAGATTGAAGTATCTTAAGAACTCTAACAAGGCCACTCCTAATAGGGTGATTGAAATCCTTTAATAGGGTCACACCTAATAGTGTGTTTTGTAAACTTTAACAAGGTTGGCCCCTAATAAGGCTCACTTCATAAGAGTGAAAAGTTGTAACTAGTTGCATTGGTGGTTTTCCCAAATTGGGTTTCAATGTTAAATCTTGGTTTCTCACTTGTTCATGTTATTTTCTTTTTGATTTATCTTTCTACAACTAAATTACTAAAGGTTAACACACATTAATATCTCAATATTGTTTTGTTAACTAGAAGTTATAATCAATATCTAGTTCAAACCAAGTTGTGGAAGGATTTGAGCTAATAGGAAGTTTGTATTGACATCTAAGGGATTTAGAGTTGGAATTTTTTAGTTTTAACTAATTCACCCCTCCCCTCTCAGTTACTCCTCTTATATTTCCAAAAATTGGTATCAAAGCTATTGATGCTTGCAAAAATGGTTTCAAGGACCTAAGCTAAAGATCAAGATGTCTTTCAAAAGAGAGATTCCTAAGTTGAACATAGAAAACTTCAAAGCATAGCAGGAACTCATGAAGCTGCATTTGGGAACCATTGTAGATACAAGCCTACACTTCTTGGAGAACCAATATGTGGCACCTCCTAATCCTTTGATTGTGAATCATACGATAGATAAAAATAATCACAACACAATGATGGTTGACAATACTACCTCTCTCAACTGTTTTGAATTTGATGAAGTCAAAAATTGCCCTACTAATTTTGATATGTGGATTAAATTGGAAAGTATATATGGAGGAGATAACAATGTGAAAAGAGCCAAAGAAGAAAGTATAAGAGGTGAGAGAAGATTAAAATATTTCAAAATACAATGAAGAATCAAAACAAGCATGAGTGCAATCAAAGTTATAGGAGGAACAATCAATGATGTAACAATAGTTAGCAAGGTATTAATAACTCTTCTTCCTATTTATTCAATTAGAGTTTTAGCTATTCAAGAGATGAGATGTGATCCCACAAAAGATATAATTTTAGATACACTAGTGGGAAGGTTAACAACTTTTGAGTTGGATAACTTTGATAACTATCTTCCTGTATCTAGCAACATAGAATCAATATTCAAAGAAAAACTAACTCTCGGTAAAAAGGGAGGAAACTCAAAAGGAAAATAATCTAACAGTGAAGAACTAGAAGAATCAGATGATGATCTTGAAGCTATTGAAGCTCTTCTTGAAAGAAGGTTACCAAAAGGCAAAGGTAAATATAAAGGAAAAATTCCATTAATTTTTTTTATCTTGTGAAGAAGTTGGTCATATTGTTGCAAGGTGTCCAAAAAAAGAAAAAAAAGATGACATAAAATCCAACAAGTTCAAAGGAAAGAAATATTTAAAGAGCTACAAAGATGACAAAGATAATGGTAAGAAATCTTGTTATAGTGCAAAAGATTTTGACAGTGATGATGAAGATGATATGGAATACATTTCTATGAAAGATGAGTTAAATGATGAGGACAATGAAAACATGACACTAATTTCTCACGTCACAAAAAAATGACAAATAGATAATAGATAGTGGTTATTCTCATCACATGACTAGTGATAAAACTAAGTTTGAACACTTGGAGAACTATGATGGTGGAAGCATTAAATTTGGAAACAATTAAACACATTATGTGAAGGAAAAAGGATGCATTGCATTCACTAATGAAAGCAAATGTGACAATGCTTACTAGGTTGAAGGACTAAGATACAATCTTCTAGGTGTGGCATAGCTAAACAATATTAGATACAAGGTAGAATTAGTGAATGGGAAGGCTAGGCTACTAGATGGTAAAGGAAACCTCATTGGAATTGGCGATTAGACAAAAGGTAATATATTCTATCTAGATCTCACTAGAATTTCATGCTTTTTGGCACAAGTAGAGGAAGGTTGGCTATGGCATATAAGAATGTGTCATGTAAAATTTGATAATCTTGTTACTATATGTAAGAAAAAAAGAGTAAGAGGTATTCCAAATCTAAAGAAACCTAAAATGGCCATATACAAACAAAGTTAAATTGGAAAGATGGGAAAAACTAGCTTCAAAATTAAGAATTTCAATACTGAAGAAGTTTTGGAACTAGTTCATACAGATTTTTGTGGACCAATAGGCATAGAAAGCTATAGTGGAGATAAATATTTCATTTTTTGTTGATGATTATTCTAGGTTGATGATAGTAATGTACTTAAAAGATAAATCTAAGGATTTTCAAAAGTTCAAGTGATATTTGACTAGAGTAGAAAAGAAACAAGAAATAATTTAAAATTCCTAAGGTTAGACAAAGGAGAGAATTCATCTCTAATTAATTCAATGAATTATGCAATGAAATGGGAATCAAAAGATAGGTACTTGCATCTAGTACACCTTAGCATAATGGCATAGCAAAAAGAAGGAATAGATCCATCATGGATTGTGCAAGAACATTGATGATAGAGAAAAACGTTGCATCCAAATACTATAAAGAAGAAATAAGCTCAACAATTTATACCTTGAACTGAGTTCAACTAAGGAAAGGTACATATCAAACTCCTTATGATTTATGATATGGCTATAAACCTAATGTCCATTATTTTAAATTATTTGAAGAAAACTTTATATCTTGAAAGAGACAAGCAAAAGAAAATTTTGATGTAAAAAGTGATGAAGGTATAGTCCTGGGATACTCCAAGAAGAGAAAAGCATATAAATGTTTGAATCTTGCTACCCACAAGGTTATAGAAAGTGTACATGTAAAAATTGATTAGTTTGTAGAAAAAAGTGAAGAACAAAGCAATAAGGAACCTGAAGACTACAAAAAATTTGTTTACTTTGAGGTATGCTCTAGAAGAAGATATAGACTATGAAGAAACATTTTCTCCTATTGCTAGACTTGAAGGGGTCAGAACATTTTATATATATATATATATAGTATTTAAAGGATTCAAAGTGTGTCAAATGGATGTAAAATCAGCTTTCTTGAATGGAATTCTAGAGGAAGAAGTTTACATTGATCATCCTAAAAGTTTCATTGATCCAAATAAAATAGACATGGTTTGTAAGTTACACAAAGCTTTGTATGGTCTAAAATAAGCTCCTAGAGCATGGTATGAGAGGCTACATGGATAGCTGGTAAAGATTGGTTTTCAAAGAACCAACGATAATAGTAGTCTATATATTAAAGAAGGACCAAAAATTAAGATATTGTTAGCAAAAATATTTGTGGATGATATATTATTCATAGGTCATGATGACTTATGTAAATCATTATTTGAAAAAATGAGGAAAGAATTTGAAATGTCAATATTTGGAGAGATAAAATTCTTTGTTGGTTTACAAGTTCATCAAATGAAAGATGGCACCTACCTTACTTAGTAAAAATATATCAAGGAGGTATTGGAGAACATTGGAATGGAAGACTCCAAACTAGTTGGAACACCTATGTCTACTGGACATAAACTATCCAAGAATGATGATTCAAGAGAAGTAAATTAGACTACCTATAGATCTATGACTAGGAAACTTTAGTATGTTGTTCATACAAGGCTTGATATTACATTAGTAGTTGGTATAGTTGCAATGTTTTTTGCAAATCCTAAAGAAAATCATACGATGATAGTCAAAATAATTATGAGATATCTAAAAGGCACCCAAGACTATGGTCTATGGTACAAGAAGGGAGAAAACTTTGAGTTGAAATCCTTTACTAATTCAGATTAGGTTGGAAGCATTGATGACAGGAAGAGCACTAGTGGAGGAGCATTATTTCTTGTAAAGAGGTTAGTATCATGGACAAATACGAAGTACAATTGCATCTCTCAGTCTATAGTAGGTGAAGAATATGTTGCTACAATAGTTAATTTTTCCAACATAGTCTAGAATGAGAAATTGTTGTCAAGAATGAAGGAAGAAATCAAGGACCTGGTGGTAATCTACTATGATAACAAAAGTGAAAATAATATATCTAAGAATCCAATAATGTACACTAAGACAAAACACATTGCGATCAACTACCATTTTCTAAGAGAATTAGTTCAAGATAATGAGGTAAGACTAGAATATGTGAACACAAAGGAGTATGTTACTGACATATTTACCAAACCATTACCTAAGGATGCATTTTTGTATCTTAGAGGAAAGATAGGTGTCATTCCCCTATCAAATGCACACTAGAGTACATATAATTGATGCATCAACTTAACTACATTGAAGATCTATCAAGTTGATGCAAATAAATTAGAGCTTATTGTATATGAATTAGTACATCAAGTACATTATAAATTTATTGTATAAATTCTTTGGCATTTGATGTCAAAGAGGGAGAGATTAAATATGCCATATTCATATGAAAAGAATTGAGGGAGAGTTTGATTGATTTCATGAATTAGAGGAAGAAATTTTGTATAACAGCAAGAGGGAGAACTTGATTAGATGGAGTCTAAAGATAAGATGTTAGAGGCAAAATTTTAGATGGAGTTCTCATGGATGAAGAATTAGAATGAACCTAAGGATATTATAAAATCTTATAAATCATTCTAATTACTTTAAGTTTTCTTTTCTTATGATATGTTGTGTTGCCATCAATGCCAAAGAGGGAGATTATTGAAAATAATTATTCAATTGTATATTTTCATTGATGTTACACAAATGTTACATTCTAATAGAGCACTACTAGTAGTAACCAAACTTAGTAGACTCCAAGATTAGTAGAGGAAAAGTTCAGAAGAAACCAAGGTTAGTGATCTAGTGTAAACCAAGTTAGGTCGACCAATGAAGGATTCCTATGTGAACCGAGTCAAGTTGGTTACCAAAGGAGTTTAGTGTTAATCGAGTCAAGTTGGTTACCAAAGGAACTTAGTATTAACCAAGTGACTTAGTTTTAGTATCAACCAACTTGCAGAAGAATAGTTTTGTTTATTATTTTGTCTATGCAAGCTAACTTAGTGGATGTTAATTGTTTGTTTGTAAGGGTATTCAATCTAACTTGACATTGAGTTTCATATATATGAAATGTCAAGTTATGGATTAAAATAGGAACATATGGAAGAAGATAAGATGTGAATAAAGAAGGATATATGATTAAGGGAAGAACATCTAAGGAGCTACAAATAATATTCTGATCGGGGAGGATCTAGAGGTTAAGCTAGAACAATGATCTGAATCTACAAATCAATTTCTTCATCAATCAAATCAATCATTGTTACTCTCTAAAAATTGTAGTAGTAAAGAAATCTCTTAATAGAGTTGACTTAATCATCATTTTGTAAATCCTCTAACAAGGTGGAATTTCTAGATTGAATTGTCTTAAGACCTCTAACAAGACCACTCCTAATAGGGTGATTAAAATCCTTTAACAAGTTCATGCCTAATAGTATGTTTTGTAACCTTTATCAAGGTTGGCTCCTAATAGGACTAACTTCAAAAGAGTGAAAAGTTGTAACTAGTTGCATTAGTAGTTTTCCCAAATTGGATTTCCACATTAAATCTTGGTGTCTTATGTGTTGATGTTATTTTCTTACTACTTTATGTTTTTGAAACTAAGTTACTAAAGGTTAACACACATTAATATCTCAAGATTTCTTTGTTAACCAAGTTATAGTGAATATCTAGTTCTAACCGAGTTGTGCAAGGATTTGAGTTAATAAGAAGTTTGTATTGACATCAAAGGGATTTGGAATTGTTTTAGTGGTAACTAGTTTACCCCTCCCCTCTTAGTTACTCTTCTTATATTTCCAAAAAACACATATTGGTTCTTGGTTGACACTAGCATCACTTGGCATAAACTTCATCTTCTTAATTTTCTACTATTTTTCTTCGTCAAGCCTCTGCATTTAGCTAGTCTTTGATCACTTCATCAAGGCTTTAGTAAAATTGTCTTCTTCACTTGTATTATGATTTAAACAATAACTTTATCTTGTTAAATTCTAACTAATCAAGTGCCATTTTTAGTTTCATTATAACTCAACCTTTCCTCTAGGTGCTTTTATTATGTCCATCTTCTCAAATCCTCGTCATCAATCATCTTGATATGACATTCAAATAAGATAGCACTATCTTACCAATAAGTTTTGACATCAATGAAAACATAATAATGATCCCAATTGCAATTTCCAACAATCTCCCTCTTTGGCATCGATGGAAACACCTCTAGTTACCATACAATGTAAAGCATGTACTACTTTGAGCATCAAAATGTGAGAGATAATCTCTCACTATGCAGTAGATATTCATTAATATCCTTAGTTTCATTCTAATTCTCATTTCTATGTCCAAAATCTCTCTCTTTCAATTTTATTCTAATTATCATCCATGCAACTTTGATAGGCAACACATAAACTCCCTCTATCATATCAGATTAAAAAATTGATAAGATTTCTTAGTATTGCTAGCAAAACCATCTCCTTCCTAAATAAATCCATCTCCATAAAGTAACTAAAAAATTCCCATTCTTTCATATTACACCATGGTAACTAAATCTCTCCCTCTTTCTTATTACACCATGGTAACTCAATCCTCCTTCTTTGACAACAATGCCAAAGACACTTCATCTATCTCATATATCTTCATTATGTAGATATCTTCATGTTAGTACATTTGAATATTTTCACCATCTATCATCTAGTCTAATGACTGATACAACACTATGTTCTTCTTCCTTCATTATTTTAGGTAGCTTCTAAAGTATGACTTTCTACATCAACTTGTAATATATTCTCATCAACCCATTTGATACAGACCTCCATCTTAGCTTAAGTAGTCTTTTCTAAGGGAATCACCCCTAAGTTTCCTTCTAGATATTAATGAGCATCCTTAGGTAAAGCCTTAGTGAAAATATCATCTAGTTTCTCCTTAGTGGTTACATACTCCAATCTCACTTCTTTGTCTTGAACTAGTTCTCTCAAGTAATGACACTTGATAGAAATATGCTTAGTCTTTGTGTGCATTACAAGATTCTTTGATATATTTATAGAACTTTTTTTGTTACAATAGATAAAAATTAGATCAATGATATCTTCCTTCACACCTTTCAACAATTTCTTGATCCATACAATATTTGAATAATTTAGTATTGTTACCATATGTTTAGATTCAGTTGTTTATTGTGAAATATAATTATATTTCTTTCTTGTCCATGAGATTAGTCTTCTTCCTAGAAAGAAAGCTTCACCACTTGTACTCCTTCTATCATCAACATTGCCTACCTATTTAGAATTAGTGTATACTTTTAGTTCAAACTTTTCATTCTTCATGTAATATAATATATAGTCTTATGTTCCTTTTAGATATCTCAGTATCCTTTTTATCATCATCATGTGATTCTACTTAGGATTTTAGAAAATATTGCAACAATCCCAACTACTAGGGCAATAGCAAGTCTATTATAGATGGCACATTATGGTTTCCCAATCATGGATATATATAATTTTTGGGTCACATTAGTTGAATCATCATTCTTAGATATCTTATGTCGTATAGACATAGGTGTTCTCATTAGTCTTGAATCTTCCATTCCAAAAGTTTTCAACATTTCATTGATGTATTTTGATTGAGTAATGTAGATACCTAGTTTCATCTGATATACTTGTAAACTAAAAAAGAATTTGATCTCACCAAACATAGAAATTTCAAATTCCTTCTTCATCTCATTTGCAAATGACTTGTATAATGCATCATTTCCTCCAAATATGATATCGTCAACATAATCTTTAGATAGAAATATCTGATTGTTACCTCCATCCTTTAAGTACAGAATGTTATTGTCATTAGTTCTTGCAAATCCAATATTTACTAAATAATTGTCCAGCCTTTCATACCATGCTCTATGGGCTTGTTTCGAACCATATAGAGCTTTATGAAATTTACATATTGCAAATCCAATATTTACTAAATAATTGTATAGCCTTTCATACCATGCTCTATGGGCTTGTTTCAAACCATATAGAGCTTTATGAAATTTACATACCATGTTCTTCTTTTTGGGATCTATAAATCCTTCTAGCTATTCTATGTAAACCTCTTCTTCAAGTATTCCATTCAAAAATGCAAATTTGACATCCATTTGGTACATTTTAAATCCTTTGTAAGGAGAATAGGAAAGTAGTGTTCTAACTCCTTTAAATCTTGCAACTAGGGTAAATGTTTCCCTATAGACAATTCATTCTTCTTGGGCATATCATTTTCATATTAGTCTATCCTTATTCCTTATGACTTCACCTTTTTCATATAACTTGTTCCAATAACATTCATGTCCTTTGGTCTAGGTACTAGTGTCTAGGTTTTGTTCTTCTCTATTTGTTCAATTTCTTCATTTATTTCTTGAATCCAATCTTCATTCTCCAAATCATCTTTCACTAACTTAGGTTCACCTTCACTAATTAGAGATGTCTCACTCCTTAGCCTTTTCTGTGTCATAACTCCAATTTTTTTGTCTCTAATGATTTGTTTAGTTGCATGGTGTCTTCTCACATATTTTATTAGTATAGGTTTTTTTCTTCTTTCTTATTGCACATGTTCATCTTGAGAATTGATCTCAAGTTCGTCTTGCATCTCTTCTTTAGGTTTTGGTTCAAGTTCTACTTTCTTGGAATTATCTTCCTAATGTTTGACATCCACAGTCTATTGCTTGGTAGTCTAGTACTGGAACTCAACATTCACTCTTTGCTATTTCTTGGTAGCTTATTATCATGCTTAGATAAGGTAAAGGGAACACCTTCATCCACATAGATGAATGTGTTGTAGTCTTCAAGTTTTGTTTTTCATTTAACTTCATTCTTTTCTACATATTCATCAACTTTCACATTTTCACTTTCCACAACTTTGTTAGTGTTAGATTTAAATCACTTATAACATTTTCTCTTAGTGGAATATCCTAGAAATATGCCTTCATCATCATTCTTAGGATCAAGTTAAATTTCTATTATCCTTTAGTATATAACATTTTCTTCCAAAAATGTTAAAATACTTCACATTAGGTGCATATCCATACTACAATTCAAATGGTGTAACATTTGTACCTTTCTTGACTTGCACTTGGTTCAAACTATATATTGTTGTACTTACATCTTATCTCTAGTAGTTATGTGATACATCATTGTCCATCATAACTATTCTAGCACAATACATGCTTAAGCTATTTCTTCCTTCAGCTATTCCATTTTGTGGAGGGGTCCTAGATATTAACATCTAGCTATTGATTCTTGTATCATTGTAGAATATGTTGAATTAATTAGAGATACACTCTCATCCTCTATCAGATCTTAAGCACTTTAGACTCTTACCTATTTACTTTTCAACTCTGGCCAAATACCACTTAAACAACTGAAAAGCATCAAATTTTTCTTTAAGAAATAGCATAGTCATCAACAAATATAATGAAATATTTGTTTCCACAATAGATTTGAACACCAATAGGTCCACAAAGGTCAATATGAATCAATTCCAAAATATCATTGAATGAATAGGTCTTTCCCTTAAAACTAGACGTTGTGATTTTTCCTAATTGACATTGTTTACACATAGTGTTGGAGTTTCTTTCATGGAAAGGGAATAATAGGTTACTTTGAATCTAATATTAGGATGCATAAGATAGAGACCAAGCCTAAGGAATAGCTAAAACCTATACTTAGCAGGGTTAATCTTAGCTGTAGACCAACTTCAACATAATCATTAGGACTCTCTTCACTTTAGGTTCTCTAGGGCCAAGGCGGATACACCTTAGGGATGGAAATTATTGGTTATAGTTATTCTCCTTCAAAACTCACTCATTCACTCATATTCTTCTTTAAAAACTATCCCTTATAGAAGAAGGTGGTCAATGTTCCTCTATGATTTTCCAATAAACTCCTTGATCACAGTAGCTAACTATAACTCAGAAGATATTACAAACAAGTAAGACCAACATATTGATATTTTGATTGATATGTGTACTATACAATCACATAATTATATTAACTTGAAACTGAATTAATTGACCAGTGCCTTATCCATTTTTATAGAGTTAAACTAGTAACTTTTGACCTATTTAATTGACTTACAATTAAATTATTAGCAATTAACTCAAAGTTTCATTCTTATAATATCCCTCCCATAAACCCATAACCCTAGCTATTCTTGAAAGTGGTTACTTAATTCTTTGAATTAAAAGAAATCAATGAAAAGATATATCTAGTTTATCCAAGATGCATTAAAATGAAAGAACTTTGTTCGTTCACTCCAAAGATTACATACATACATAGATGGAAATAAAACTTATAGACATAGGTATGCAAAACTTTCTTTGTATTAATCCCTTTGAAAATAATACAACACTAGTATAACTCAAAATATAACTCAAAATTAGAGAAATTGAATCATTCAATTTTGGAATGGTTGTGAAATAGTAGAAATATTAAATTATACAAACTCTGGACCGCTACTCCACATATGGGAAACCCTTACATAGAGGATTGCAACAAACTTCAGATGGGAGGATATATTTCAAAAACTAACCAATTAAAAATGAGGGGGAAAATCTCTAAAAAATTACATTGATACATTTCTCTATAGTCGAAGAATAGGTAGGAAAGTGGGAGAAAAAAAGTAGATGACATTTATGGCAGAAGTCTTTGCTTTAACTCTTTTTTCCTCTTCTATCTCCTTTTGTCTTCTCATAGCAACCCTTTTGTTGTTTCTATCCAATCATCTTCTTGGGATGGTAGAGCCTTAATGTCTACTATTACTTCCCATATGGTCACATCTATGTCTATCTCGGGTGAAGTAGCATCCCTAGCTACATTCAATTCTTCTATACATTTATTCCACTAAGAATTAGTAATAGCCTTTACTTTTGCTAAGAATTTACTCATATTTGATTCTAACCTAAAGAGAAAATCAATCAAGTCATAGACATCATTTACATTTGTCTCATTATTTCAATAGGCTACAAACCTTGGATGTCTCAAAATATCTTCAAATGAAGATGACCATTCTTGCCATTCTTTGAAGTTTCCATTACTATCTATAATACTAGGAATAAAATTTGGAATGCCCACAATAATTTTTTTCATTTTCTCTTGGATCAATTGCATCTTTCTTGTGAAAAAACCATGTAACTCCCTTACCCTATTTATCATTTTTCTAGTATTAATGATTACCACCTTGGGTAATTCCTTTTTCTAGGGTAGTAGAGGGACCAAATTGTCAAAAAATTGGGCATAAGGCCCTTAATTTGTGAATAGAGGGGATAAAAGGTCTAATGCATCTAAGCACTTGTATTCAGCTCCTTACAAACCAATGTAACTACTATGCACAAGTTGTGAAACAACCTATAAGGCACCAATTTTGTGCATAAGGAAATTCTGAATTGTCTTAGTCTCCACCTCTTAGCACCATCCCACTCATCAATATCCATGTGTTGGGATTCTCTCACAACTACTATGTTAGCTTCAATTTGAGCTTCATGGTCCTTCACCTCTATAACAGGTCTAGTCACAACTCTTAGGTTCCTTATTTCTTCCTCCATGTTAGCTACTTTATTCTCTATGACATAAGTCCTCTTCAACTCCTCCTCATACTTTTTTCTAGTGTTAATGGATATAATGTAAGTTGTGAACAACTACTCCTATAATGTATCCATATTTCTTTTCCTCTTTAATGATGCTTTATTCACTAGATTGTGGATTTGGTCACTAGATATAGTAGAGAAATTCCAAAAAATTACATTATCACAGGGGGACTCCTTTATCTCCATGAGAGTTAGTTTATTTTTATCTAGAGCCATGATCCATACTACCATTATCTTACTATCTATATTAAATCTAGATCCATGCAACTCACTAGTGATGTTAGTCTCTTCAAAAGAGGCTAACCTTTCTTGCCTTCTAATCTAATCCAACATGAAGGAGGAACTAAGTTCCCAACTAGGAAAAAGTAGCATTCCACTTCTCATTAAAAATTCTCTTACTTCCTCTACTATGAGTTTCTCACTATTTGGATCATACTCCTACAACCTCTACACTAATTCTACAATCTTCTTAGGTGTAACTCTAGGTTATAAGTGTAGGGCAAGCTCATTCTATTTTACCTTATAAAGGAATGACTTAAATTCATTAGAATTTACAAATGAGTAATCCTTCATAAATTCTGCTACCTAAATTATTCTTTCATCCAACATTTGAATCTACAATTAAGTCATGTTGGGGATCTTTTCATGCTCTCCTACTTGTTTTATCAAAAGATTACGTCTGATGGTATCAAATAGTTTTGATCCCTGAGGCAAAATTTGTAATGTCTTTCCTTTGACCTTGTCAAGGATTTGAATCATATTTTGCTTCTTCTTTCCCTTAGCCCATGAAGAGCTTTGTGGTTGATCATCCTCAACCTCTATAGTTATAACATCCTCCTACTAAGGATATTAGGGTTCTCTTCTATCTCTAAACTCTACAGGCACTTGTGCCATCAATTCATCAAAATTATCTAGGCACCTATTGTACCTATCAAGATATGGTGCATTATGATGAAAACACTTGAATGATGGGTTTGCTACCCTCATGGATTCTTCTATCTTCATTATCTTACACTATTTTTGAGTCATATCCCTACACATCTTTGTTTGTAGGAAATTCATGATGTAATCTTCT
Source organism: Cupressus sempervirens (assembly GCA_028749045.1). Lineage (NCBI taxonomy): Eukaryota > Viridiplantae > Streptophyta > Pinopsida > Cupressales > Cupressaceae > Cupressus > Cupressus sempervirens. The sequence continues at coordinate 478,208,337 of CM053786.1, forward strand.
TCCCAAATTGGCTTGTTGCTAGGAAGAGTGTACTTCCTCATTTGTTTAAGAGCATTCCTCACCAAATTATTTGGACCATAGGTTCTAGCTAGGGTGAAGGGAAGTTTAAATTCAGCCAAACACTAATCTATCTCTTCTATGACATCCTTCCCCATCAAAAAATCACCTGTCTTTGATTTTTGGCTACAAAAGAGCCTTTCCTAACACTGGGGCCTAAATACTCTTTATATAGCCTAGGGCACTCATGTTACCAACAACTCCTACCACCTTTTCCACCCCAAAGATGGTACACCTAAAATATTTTTAGAAGAACTCTAGTGGCATTAGTTCTCCTACCTCCTTGGGAAATTCACCATTTTCCTTCTTTGATTTAGGAATGCACCTCCTCATGACAGTCCCAGTGAAGAAACTTTTTGAATTCTTGAAAGTCTCGTTCATTCTTGCTTTCTCCATTTTCTTTGTGAAAGGTCCTCCTAGGTCAAAGACTTCAACAAAAGTACCCCTATCGAATCTACATAGGATACTCATATCCTTTTTGTGGAAGGCCTTGGTTGTTGGATTCTAAGATTTGATTAATGTCTTCATCAGGTCAACATCAACTATCTCCTCTAGGACTATCAACTTTTCCATGTTTCTAATCCATGGGTTATAAATTGGGGATTTTGCATTCCTATTCTTATAGAAATACCAAAATAATGCATTCCCATTAGTCTTAGGTACAATGGTGTCCCTACAAAAGAGTATACATCTTCGAAGACATGGGCATTCAAAGTTTGAATGTGAGAAGACCCTAGGAGAAAATACACCCACTATTTTGCATATAGAGTCACCAACTTTGGCTTTGCCTGCTCCATGGTCTGTGAAGATTCTCCCACATCAATTTGATTTATCATCTTTCCCTCTTCTTGTGCCATGACCTCTGCAACTAAAAACTTGGGAACAATCTCTATTAATATTGTCTTTGAGAACATGGAAAAACTTCATAACTTCTTGGCGCTCAAACTCTTATCTCTGAATTATTAAAAATATTGTAACTTAGAAATCTATTATATCAATGTATTAATGGGGAGAATGTAATAGAGGGGCATTTATGTCTCTTAATGTCAACATTTGTAAGAAATCTCAAAAATTGCAAAAGTGCAAAGAAATGACATGTATATCCAACCATTCAATCCCTTTGTGCATTTTTGACAAGACATATATTTAAAATTATAATGAGGCATCTAATAGTTATTTCTTACTTAGCATTTCATCCTTGTGACCTGATGATTACAATATTTCATTCTTTTTGCTGCTTTGTAGTCTATCCTTTGTTGTTAGCCACTAATCACATGACTAAGTGCCCATAGGTTTTGACCCTTAATTAACTTTAATTGCGTGATTGCATCATTTTACTAATAGTTATTCTTTCTACACACATCTACACAAAATCCTTTGATTAGTCATTAAGTCATGGCTTCACTCACTGCTATGCATTTTAGGCCTTTGATCCTATGACTGAGTGATCACCACATTATGCTTTGATTTTAATAGTATCACATGGTCACAATATAATTACATTTTATATTTAGTAATCGTGCAACCATGTGATCAAGTCTTTCTTAATTGTTCTTGCTAGGTGGTTGACTTAACAACTCTTATCCTTTCTAATGGTGCAACTAGGTGAATATGTATCTTATGTACTTTATAACAATGATCATTGAGTCACAACTCATTTCTTAGATTACCTAGCTAACATTGTGACTGTGTGATTAAACATTATTTTAATCCTTTCACCTAGTCGTGGTCAAAGAACTAAATACTTAACCTTACTATGCGACCATGCAAACAAACAATCCCTTTAACAACTTAACTTCCTTCGATGGAAAAGATACCAAATGAAAATTAAATATTTTTATTGGTCAAAATTCCTTCAAAAATGGCCCCACCTGCCATGTGTCTTCCCTTGACTAGTCCAACTCTGCTCTACATCTTGGGTCCATCATGCCACATGGAAAATAGTTGCATCCTCGCATCTCTAACCCATGGCTATTCATTAACTCCCATGAACATGAAATCAACATAATTTTACCATTTCACCACCCAAACCCAAGGTTAGCCTTAATCCCATGTGGTCCTTCGACTGAAGATTGTTCATGAGCTTCTAAGCATTTTTGCATAGTCACGACAGACCATCGAGCTTCATCATCTAAGTGCTAGACCGTGCAACTTATGCAATTGCCCAGTTGCTGCCAAAACTTAACATAACATTTTATTTAGGTGACAACATGACTAAGGCCATCACTGATTGCTATGCTTGATCATAGTTTGAGAAGAGCTTAAGTTCCTATCTGCCATGACTCAATGATCAAAGGAAAATAACTACTTCACTGGGTCATGTTGTTTGATGCTATGGTTTAATGGAGAGACTCAACCTTGCAACTAATCATAGTCACCTAGTCACACACTTAAGATCCCATGAGCTTTCATTAAAAAAAAAGGCTAAAATAAAGCACCAAATTTAGAGGTATTTTGGAAATTTAAATCCTTTTAAAGAGTGTGAAACTTTAAAAAAAACAATGGTTTTCTAGGGAAAAGAATTTTTTTATGAAAAAATGAGGGAAACCCTAATTGCTAGGCATGGATAAAATTTATCAAAAATGAGGGTTAACAAATAGCATTATCAGGATTCCTCAATCTTGGTAATCCTCTTACTCCTTTCATCTTACTAATGCTTACAAAATTATCAAAGTTCACATGACACAACCTCTTATACCATAACCATATATCTTCATTTTGTGCAAACAAACATGTCTCATCAAATAAATCTAGATAGAATAAGTTACCTCTTGTTTGATCATTACTTTTAATTAGTTCACTAGTATTTTCAAATATCTTAGCCTTCTCATGATGGAATTCAACTTTTTATCCTGATTTGTTCAACCATGAAACACTCAACGAATTATAGTTAAGTCCTTCAACCCAATAAACATTTTTGCAATTGATCTTATCAGTCATATGTATTGATCCTTTACCTTTCACAAGACATAGTGCATAATTACCAAACTTAACACAACTACCTTTGTATGGTTCCATGGTTTCAAATTTATTTGTATCACCGTTCATGTGATGTGAACAACCACTATTAATTATCCACCTATAACTATTACTTATATATGAGATCAATGCATTTTTCTAAACTTCAACATAATCTTCTTTCGTAGCAACATAAACAACTTCTTCGCCATTCTTGTCATACTTATTATTAGTTTCTTTTTCAACAATGTAACAAGATTTTTTACCTTTTTCTTTGTAGTCCTTGTTTCTCATTTTGGCCGATCATCTCTTCTTCCTTTGTACTTGTTTTCCCTTCTCTCATCCTTGTCTTCTTTGTCAGGACACCTTGCAGCAATATGACCAACTTTATTACATGAAAAATAGATTATAGGAAGTTTACCTTTGTATTTCCCTTTGCCTCTTGAAAATCTTCTTGCCATTAGTGCTTCAAGCTAATAAAGTTCATCATCAGAAACATCACTATCACTTTTCACACATTTTCCTTTTCCTTTCTTACTAATAACCAATTGTGAATTGAAAGAAGATTGAACAGTAGTAAGAGTGAAATTATCAAAATTTGACATCTCAAAAGTAGTAATCCTACCAATTACACCTCTAAGGTTAGGTTATTACTAGGAGTACATCTAAATTCTTATATTGCAGAGACTCTAATAGCATAGATATGAAGTGGAGTTCTCAATACCTTATTGATCATAGTCTCATCATTAATCTTTCTATTAGTCTTAGTACTTACCACCTCTTTGATCCTTCCACAATACTTAATAGTATTCTCACCTTCCATCATTCTCATTTCATCACATTTACCTATCAACCTTTCTATTTTTTCTCTTAAAACATTTGTGCCTCCTCCATAGATAGTTTGCAATGTCTCCCACGTTTTCTTTGTATTAGTGCAATCCTTTATGTTATCAAACTTGGTATAGCTAAGGTTTGATGCAATCTCAAACATAACCTGGTTGTGTTCTTGCTTCGCTTTCATCTGCTAAGTTGTTAGAGGAACTATTGTTATTTCAACATGTGTATTTTTTGTATAGTACATTACACCATCTCCAATTCTTGCTAGATCCAACTTCATCAAACTCTGCCATGCAAGGAAGTTCTCTTTTTTCAACTTTGGCACCTCCTTTTTGTACATCTTGATCTTTAGCACCAACTACCTTCAAACTTTTCACTATGAGCACCAAGGTTATGATACAAATTGGTAGAATGATTTAGAACAATTTAGGAGGGGTTGAATAAATTATCCAAGGTCCTGATGTACCAATTGAACAATATTTAAACACTTCAACTAATCCAAATCTAAACATTCAATAGCTTGGTCTCTATAGTAAACAATCAGCAACATAAACTTGCAATCCACTATCTTAATATTTATCAAACTTGAAGAATGTAAAACATTAATAGTAAAACATATCAAATGACATCCACACAAGTATGATACTAGGATTTAATGTGGAAACCTACTTTGGGAAAAACCACTAGTAACATGTCACCAATTTTTCACTCTTCTTTTGTGAGCTTTGTTAGGAGCCAACCCTATTAAAGTTTACAAAATACACTATTAGGTGTGGCCATGTTAGAGGATTTAATAACCTCATTAGGAGTGGCCTTGTTAGAGGACTTTACAACATTCCATTAGAATAACACCTTGATTAAAGGATTTCAATATGATTGTTAGGTCAACTTTGATTAAAGGATTTCAAGATTGATACAATGGTTAGAAAGTAACAACAAGTTTGATCTAACAAATATATATCATAGTTCACTTCACATGTTGATCCACTGACTTACCTTCACTATCATCTCTCTCTTTGATCTTCTTGGTACTCTTTCAAGCAATCACTCTTCAACTCTTCACAACACTTCTCAACCTTTGCTCAATTTTACCAATCAATAACATCAATAGCTGCTCCAACCTTGATTAGGTCTTCACCATATCTATTAACCTCCACCAACTTCTATTAGATTAGCCCATATGCCTTCTTAAATAAGTAATTATGATATTTTTTCACTTAAAACCATCATAGATCTCAAGGTTTGGTTAGATTCATCAAATCCTTTCAAAATTTCATCTGTTATTTTCTCTTCTAGAAACTTCTCCAAACTTTTCCTTGAATTCTTACATAGGAATGCTCTAGGTCATCCATCCCTATCTTCAACACATTTTACATATTTCAAGACATCAAGTGTGTTAGCTGGAAATCATAATTTCCTCATAAATTGTCAAATATTGTCCCTCGGCCAACATTGTGTTCTGATGCTTGATCATCACTAGATTACTCAATCACTACTAACTATTCAAATATGTATGTATATTGACACTCAATCAACACTATCTTTTCTTGGCACATATTGGTGCTTGGTCAACACTAGCATCACTCGGCATAAACTTTAAGTTCTTAATCTTGTACTCTTTTGCTTGGTCAATCCTACACATTTAGCCATTCTTTGATCATTTCTTCAAGGATTTAGTACAACTATTGTCTTCACATGTAACCTGATTTAAATAATCACTTTATCTTTTTAAAGTATAACTAATCAAGTGTCCATTTTAGTTTCCTCATAACTCAAATTTTCCTCTAGGTACTTTTGTTATGTCCATCTTCTCAAATCCTCTTTATCAATCATCTTGATATGGCACTCACATCAAATAGAAATGTCTTGCCAATAAGGTTTGACATTAATGAAAACATAATTATTGTCTCAATTATAGTTTCCAATAGAAACATCATCCATACATGTCTATTATGGAAAATTTGGAATGGTAGTTTCATTTAGTTATATGAGAATGTTTATATTGGAGATGCACCTTTAGCACTTTATATGAACTTTAATGACCTTTATGACTTAGAATGGAACTTATTTAGCACCAAAATTGTTTATTATATCTCCCACTTATGATCCTACAATGAGATATATCAATAGTCTTAGATCCAATAAGCTAAACTACTCTATAATGCTAAAGATTTGTAGATGATATTGAAGAAAATTAGAATTCCTCTAGATTTCCAAGTGAGGATAAATTTATATAAATTAAATAACCAAATATTGAGTTCATATTTAAATCAATCTATAATATTTTTTCAAGAAAAATACATTCTTCATAGTGGTGGAGAAAGATACATAATTCATAGTTCATTTCCAAAATGAGTTTTTTTTGGTGGACAACCATACACAACGAAATCATTACATATGATATCTTGATTAAAAGAGGGTTTCATCTCCTTGAAATATTTATGCTTTGTGAGCAAGAGGAATAATTTATTCCTCGTATCTTATTTCTCTATACCTTTACACATGAATTGTGGCATTTGGGAATGCTAAAATTCAAGTTTCATGGGATAAAAAATAATACAATGAAATTTTTTTCACTAAATAGAGAGGGTCTACCCCCAATACCCTCATCAAACGGCTTCAAAAGTGGACCCTCTATCTAGGCTAATGTTTATGGAAAGAAACAAATAATAGGATTTTTGGGGAGATAGAAAATCTGATAGAAGTTTATAAAGCATTTTATAAATTGCTTAAGGATAAAATATTTTTTTATCAAGTTGAAGCTCCCTAGTTTTCCCCTACTACCTTTGATGATAGAATTGCATAAAATTAGGAATTTTCCAACACTTGTGCTAAATTTGACAACCCCAAGAGGATGACAAGGAAGAGTTCCATTTTGAAACTACCAAATAAGGCCACTGGAGGTGGTATCATAAGGCCTTCTACTAGGAAAATGATTTATAAATTCATGGGAAATTTTGATGGTCATGCAAAGAATTTGGTAAAAGGAATAGCCATATTATGGGGAAGTAAATTTTTTGTTCCCAATTAGAGTGAAAACTTTGGCCACTAAAGGGAACTAAAAAATGATTGCTAATGATGTTAAAGGATTTCACAAAGTCAATTGTTATATTAAATGAATTATTTGTAAACTTTTGTTAGGCCTTGATCTTTTTATTATTGAGAACACCTACATAGGGTGGTATTGTGGTGGCAAATGCAATGACAACCCTTAGGTTGGAAATTGAGGTAATGAGATCTTGGTGAAACATTGATGGTGTTCCACCTAAATTAAGATTTTTATTAAGAAGAGAGAGTAAAACTCAATAATAATGATTTTAGGGTCTAAGATGTTATGTTATTGGTTTACCATGCTCTATATATATTGTAAATAGGAAGATTAGGTAACAAGAATAATGATGTACCTATCCTTTGTTGCATTTCCATCTTCATAATAGGGTTGGAAATATACAAGGACAAACAAGGAACAAATATATGTTTTGCCTAAAAATACTAAAAAGGTCATTGCATGAGTGATACAAGAAAGAAAGAGTTCTTACCTTCCTTCCAAATGTCTTTGGAACTTAAATTTTCATTGCATGCTTCATTTTCTACCCATTTTTAGGTTAGTTTTGGTGTTGTGCAAACAAAGGAGACTAGTTGTTCCAAACCCATCATGATAGTGAATATGAGTGAGGTTTACAATTGAAATGGGGGAAGGAAAGTAGAAGATAGGGTTAATAAAACAAGATTATTTTAAAGAGGTGTTAGTGTGAGAAGGAATATCTTTGATATGGTTCTTAAAGATGGAAATTAAGGATCCAATAGGGATGAAGATAAGACTATGAAGGTTACTAAGAAATGGTTTTGATGATTATTTTCTAGCTAGCAAGGGACATAACCAAGGAAATGCCAAAAGGATTCACCTTAGAGTGAATAGGACCACCAAAGGATACAAGAAGACAAGTAACCATCTTAGTTGTTAGATATTCTATTAGAGAGAGGACTAAGAAGATTCATTTGAGTTGATCAAGAGGAAGGAAGAGAATAGGAGAAAGGGGAAAGACCAAGTTGTTAAAGATTGTGATGCAGAGAGCTAAGATGGGAGTAGTGACAACACTCCACATATCTATAAAAAATTGAAGGCCATTATTGTGGTAATTTAAGAACACGATGATTCTTACACAATCTTCAAGGGTTGTGTTGGGTCTCTTTCTATTTCTAAGAAGGTAAATGTGCTCAATGAAAGGTTAACATCTTGATTGATCAATTTTTTATATGAAAAGGTAACTGAAAAATGTAGCATAGTTTGGATGCAAAGTGATGTATATATTTTCCACTACACTGTGCATCTTACAAAAGAGTGTTGCAAAGGTTGACGAATGTGATGATCTATAGAAGTTTGCATAATTTTGACCATCAAACTAGACCTTAGATTGGCCCAATCCTTGGGTTCTTCCATTTTATGGCCATTTTGTTGTGGGTTTTCTATTGGTAATCTATTATTAGTGACTAGGTGTGGAATATTTTCTACAAGTGTGTTTGATCTAATCGATTTGCCTAGTTTGTATGCCCTTTGTGTTATTTCTTTATAAGGGACAACACCTTTCTAATGCTTCTTTATTAATAAAAATAATAATATTTTTGTCCAAATAACATAACAATAAAAGATAGATTTTTATATGAAAATATAATTATAATACAAATTTCATAAGATAAATAATTATAAATTAAATTGGGGATGACCTTGTGGTGTTGTGGTTGCTCTATTAATGGTGCAACCAATGTTCAAATCCCAGATAGGCCCAAAATAGTGGTAATTCTAGTTGGGCCAACCTTGGTTGTTGTATGTGGTGGTCGATAGGTGCACATGTATGGAAAACTAATAGTGATGAAGATTCTGGTATTTAGGTTGATCATTGATGGAGATCGAGAGAATGATGGTCAACTCCCAAGATCTTCATTGGGCTAGGAGTGCTCATAGACCCTATGCTAGACCCACATCAGGTGTGTTGGTTGTACCCCTTGGGCTTGGCATCCTTGTTGGGATTTTGTGCTCACAGGTCTTGGGTGTTGGATTCAAGGATGAGGTCCCCCCAATTCCTAGCCTTATTGGTTTGTAGCTCTTGTCAAAAGTGAAATATTAGTGATAAAAATAAAAATTATAAACTAAATTAATTATAATAAATAATTAAATCTAATGAAAAATACATTATATATATAGCCTTTTAAAAAAAATGATATAGAAATAAGATAAAACATTCACATAAAATAAGATAATATAATAGATATCCTTACCAAAAAGGTAATAATACATCATAGATTTTAAGTTTTTCAATTTATTTTATCATAAAATATTTTCAAATTAATATAACTAAAAGTTGTTAATTCTATAGTATTACATACTTTTCTTCATTTGTAAACTATTAATTTTGCAATGCAGGTTGTTCATTTAAATAATGATAAAAATAATTTGATACTAAAATTTATTTTCTTAATATAGAGATATAAAAATATATACAAATAACAATATATTAAAATATAATAATATCATAATAATAATTTAATCCATCTCCTTTGAAATCTTGTGAGGTGCTATGTGTTAAATTGTGGAAGGAAAATTTTGATGGAGCCTCAAAAGACATTCTTTGTCCATCCAGGGTAAGAGTTATTATTGGAGATTGGGATGGTAACAAAATTTCTCGTGCAGGGTTAAAGCTAGATGACTGAACCAACAATGATGAAGAAGAAAAAGCTAAACTGTTGGTAGTTAAAGTAGCAAGAAATTTTGACGCAATGTGACTGCATTTAGAAGGAGATTCACAAATAATGCTAAATGAAATAATCAAAATATCTATCCAAGCATGGCATTTAGAGAATTATATTTACATGGTCAATCAAAAAATGAATTTGTTGGAATATTTTAGGATCAAACATGTTAAAAGAGTAGGTAATAAAGAGGTTGCCACTTTATCAAACTAGACCCCTTGCTAAGGGGAAAATATAATTAAAGGACTTACAAGATTTAAACCTTGAAAGAAATAACCAAGAATGAATAAAACTATTTTTATGTTTAATGTAGAGATCAACTCAAAAATACAAAGAGAATGAAATGAGTGCAAGGATATTAGTGTTGATGGGAAAAAACATAATTACTTCATTCCTCTTTCAATTTATTTGAGGTAATTTGGGGTTTTTTTCAGAAGTAGGGAAGATGGATACATCCTTCACATTATAGGAGGTGAAGGATTATAAACCTTTTCATGGCCCTATAAAAAATAATTAGTGATGAGGATACAAGTTGTTCATGATAGTCATTCACCTTAAAATAGGTCTATGCCTATTCTCTACAAAATTGTCAAACACAAACCCTTGTAGTATTCTCACCCTTCCAACTTGCTTCTCTAGCATGTCATAAATTTCCTATAACCTATTCAAAGCATGAGCCCACAAGTACTAATCCTCAAGAATTCTTGACCAATGTATTCAAGATTGTAGAATAAAGACATTTGAGGGATTTGACTACTCACTCTTTTCTCCAACTCAATTCCCATAAGCACCAGTTTCCTATGGTGAAAAGATCACAAATTTGATAAGTTAGAAAGATCCTACCTTTCCCAATTACTTGATTTCATCAATTGGGCTATTATGTTAGTGAGCCCCCAATTACTCCTCCCTAACTAGTTTTTGTGATGCAACTCTTACTTAACTACAAGTCTTACAAAAAAAGATCAAATGGATATGCATTTGTATGGATATGCACTTGTATTGTCAACCAAATCCCTAAGTTGCATCTCAGAAAGTCAAATTTGATGAGGATTGCCTTTATAAGGAACCTTTTTGGCCTGTAAGGCTTAATTCACAAGGTTGTTAACATACATTTTAGACTATCCCTCTACCAATTTTAAACCTATAAAAATTTATACTAACTCAAATAAAATCCAAAAAACCTTCCCAAAGTTATCAAACCCCTTGGTTCTATATTCCAAGCAATCTATGCTACTCTATTCATTCAATTATGCCTGTCACATAGAGATGATAGGCTCTAGGGATCACTCTCAAAATTAACCATAATGAGTGGGGGAAAAAGGTTTTAGAGATTTATAATACATGAATGGACCCTTCAATTCCCCAAGTTTTAAAATTTCCAACCATGGATGCAAGTCCAAAAGCCATATTTTGTCTCCAAACCCTAGTTTGCAAGGGTTTAAACCAGATGATAAGAAATTGCTTGTATCCCCCTTATCCTACTACTTTAAAACCTCCAAATATATGGAAAAGGAAGGTTAAATGATTTTTTAAATGAATATATAAACTATTACTCTCTACCAATCTAACAACATAGAAAATACAAACTGAGAACACAAAAATTCTAGCAAAACCTTACTGTATTGATTCATCAATTTGACACAATCCTTCACCACCACATTTTTATGAATTATGTATTTTTTTTAATGTTTCCTCAATGGTTCCCTTTTTTAAAAAAATTATTTTCTTTTTAACACCTATTTTTCACAAGATGACAACTTTTTGCAAATATTGTCAATGTTAACATTATCAGATTTCCACAATCCATTTGTGAATAATTTGTCTTCTGGATTTGATTGTGTGGGCTTTTTTTTACCATCAACATTTTGGATCATACTACATGATCCATCATCAGGATGAGAAAGCGCAAGAATAGAGAAGTTGCAATTTTTTTCATAAGCTTAATCCTCAACACTTCCAACTATTTTGATTTGTGGTATAGCTCCCTCCCATGAAGGGTCTCAATGTTGTCATTGACAACATTGCAACATTTTTGCAATTTTTATAACTTTTATCTTTCTAAGTACTCTAGGACTTCAAATACCATGAAATGACTATAATGATAATAAAATAACATAAAAAATACATGACCAAGGGGTATTTTCCTTATTTTGACCATATTTGAACAACAATTCCTAATTGGTCGTAAACAACATTTTATGCCAACTTTGGCTTACAATAACTCTAACTCATTACATATTTGGCCTAAATGATCCATTTGACTTTATTAAAAAAATTATAGTCTATTAGGATCCCAATGGATTTGGATCTTTAGTTCAAGCCTTAGGTCCTCATGCACCGTACTCCCTAGGAGAAAAATATCTCATGTCCTCTTAGAGATAAATTACTCCAAATGTACATCCTGCTTCTTGATGTCTTCCTCCATCATCTATCTTGCTTCTAACTTAGGGATCCCTCTCCATTTGAAAATATTTTACCAATATACCTTATTCCTTGTCCTTTTTGCTTCTTTGGTATCTAAATTGGCTTCAATCAATGGCTCTTCTATTTGCAGTAACTCATTGACCTAGTCTTTAGCATTCAGAGTTAAATCCTCTTGTTGAGTGTATCCATCCACATGACATTTAGACATGGTCAAGTTTGGTACATTAAATATAGGAGAAAGAGCTATATAAAGTGGTAGCTTCAACTTATAATCATTTTTTCTATACTTTTCCAATATCCTATAGGGAATAATCTTTCTCATCATTAACTTATTGTGACTACCCTTGGGAAGTCTCTCCTTGTTCAAGTGCACCATTACCAGTCTCCTAAAATAAATTTCACATATTTTATTCTAGCATCTACCCTATCCTTTTCTTCTCGTGAACCATTCTACAAATGATCTCTCACTTGCTCATGAACCTCTCTTATTACATCTTCCATGTCTTCAACATGAGAGCTTCTCTTGTCTAAACCCTACATATCTCTCAACTCAAAATCTCCTCTATGGTGTTGACTACATACTATTTTAAATGACTCATAATAGTATTCCTATTGGTCAAGTCATTGTAGGCATACTCTGTCTATGGTAGTATTGCATCCCAATTCTGTGCATGGTCTTTTGTTAAACACCTAAGTTTCCAAGTGATATATTTACCACCTCATTTTTCCCATCAATTTGAGGAGAATGGAAAAAATTGAATACCAAACTAATTCCCATCTTCTTCCTCAGTGTCCTCCAAAAGTGACCCACAAACTTGATATCTATGGCAAACAGTATGTTTAAAGGAAATCCATGTAACCTCACTATTTCTTTTTAAAATAACCCTACAATATAAATCACATCATTAGTAATTTTAAAAGGGATGAAGTGATCCATATTGCTAAATCTTTATACTACTATAAATACACTATCATAACAAGTTTTTGTTCTAGGCAACCCCATTATAAAATCCATACTTAACCTCTCCCATGGACTATTTGGAATAGGTGAGGGTTGGTATAATCATGCATTACTTGCAGTATATTTTCCACCATTTTTTGGATATCAATTACCAACTTAGGCTAGTAGTAGAATCTCCAAATCGGCTTTTTTGTTAAGTCTAAGCTAAACCCATAGTCTAGCTTGGTGCTTTTCCTTCAACACATTGTCTATCATAGAACATTTAGGTATACAAAGTTGAGATCCCTTCATTCAAAATATTCAATGTAGAAATTATTTTCAAACCTATTACACACCTCAAATATTTCCTTGAAATCAAGATCTGCAACATACATATCTTTGAGAGCTTTAGCACCCATGCTTTACAATTGAACTTCTTGCACTATCAAAACCATTTTGATAAGTGCATATGCCACTTTTTTGGTTTGCCCCTTCTCATGCTTCATGATGAATGTATATTCTTGAAGATTCCCCAACCCACTTTATGTACCTATGATTCATTTTTTCTTGTCCATTTAGAAAACTCAAGGCATGATTATCAGTGTAAAAAAACAAATTCTTTAGGAAGTAAATAATGTCTCTATTTCTTGAGGACTTGAACCATAAAATATTTTTGTAGATCAAAGGAAGAATACTTTCTCTCTAATTCATTTGGTTTCTCTCTTGTCCATTTAGAAAATTCAAGCCATGTTTATTAGTATAAACAACAAATTCTTTAGGAAATAAATAATGTCTCTATTTTTTGAGGGATGGAACCATATCATGTAGTTCTAGGCCATAGGAAGAGTAGTTCCTCTCTAATTCATTTAGTTTCTCACTAACGAAAGTTATTTGTCTGCCTTCTTGGCTCAACATTACATGAATAGCCAATACACTAGCATCATAGTCTATGGTGGAAACCTTGTTAGTACCAAGATAGGGAACTGAGAAACCTTCTACTTCAACTATTCAAAAAATTTATCTTCTTCTTTTATCCATGAAATTTTTTCCTTTCCTCTATTGGCCCTAAACTATTATGTAATTGATAGTGGTAGATTGTTAGATGATGATGCTATTTATGTATGTAAGACATTCATATTATTTGTTATATTGTCATCATTGTCAAAATCTTAGTTGGCTAGACATTATGCTAATTCAACAAAGTACAATATCATTTGATTGATGAAGACAAAAGTGATATGTAATGTAATCACTAGGTACTTAAATTAGTTGTATGGTGATAATGTATTATTAGTTTGATTGTTTTATAATCATGTATTATTGTAATGTGTTGGAAGACAAAAGCTTAACTGAGTGACAAGGTTAATGAAGGGAGATTGTATTCACTAAGTGACTATAGTATTGCTTGAGTGATTGGAAAAGAAGAAGGAGAAACATAGTATTTCCTAAGTGAGTCAGTATTAACCAAGTGTTATATTACCCGAGTAGATGTTATGTTTATTAAATGACAATTGGATGAGCTTGTTTGGAAATTTAGAATTTGAGGCTAACTTTTGATGGAAAGTTAGAAAGTTCAAGAAGGTCTAAGGCACAAGTCAAAAAAATTGTGAGATCTATGGCTAAGAAAATTCTAGAAGGAATTGGTGAAGGAAATTGAATGGAGATAAGGATGTACACAAATTTATATGCAAGTTATATTTTCAAAGTGTCAAGATTCATTTTATACAATTTTTTAATCCAAAAATTTTGCATGAACCTAAGATTGATGATGGTGATTAAGTGGCAAAAGATGGAAGAATCTAGACACATTAAGAAAACTATTTAAAGAGGTGAAAAACACAATTTTAGGTTGTTGATTTCATGTTGTTGGTTAGAAGTTGATTATGTTATAGTTATTTACCATATGTAAGAGAGGAGATCAAAGTATGAACAATTGAAGAATGTGATAGAAGATTGTTAGGCTAGGAGAATGAAGAAGTGGAAGGAGAAAGAGTAGGTGTTAATTAGTTAAGTCAAAGTACAAAGTGCAAGAAGATCCCAAAGAGAGATCAAACAAAGAAAGAGATAGAAAAGAGATCTTAATAAGAAAAGGTAGTTTTTATTCTTAATAGATCATTTATACTACTATTATTTAACCATTGTAGTAGAAAATATTAGAAGTACTAAGTGGACCTAAAAAGTTTGTAAAATCCTATACGGAATATCAATTAGTGGTGTCTGTAAGTTCTTTAAATCAGGCTACTCTTTTTTGTCAAGAATAAGGAGTGATAAGGTCTAGATGATCTATTAGTGAAATCCTCCAGAAAATTCATTTTAATCATATATATGTAACCTTTGACAAGGTTGACTCCTAGTAGATCTCATCAGAAGAGTGAAAATTCTAGGTTGTTAGTCCCAGGTGGTATTTCCCTTTACAGGGTTTCAATGTTAAAATATTAGTGTCAAATGTGTGAATTTTATTTGTGTTGCAAGTTGTTCTACATATTTTATAGTTTACTATAGCTTGATAATAACTAACTAATCACTAAGTAAGTTTATTAATACTCAATAATGCAAGGAACAATGAGTTAACCATTCAGGATGTATTAATTGAAAGAATTGATTAATGTTTAAAATGAGTGACTGTTGTTAAAGTTTCTATTGTTTTATTGGTATTGGAATGTTTAAAGGGATATTATGATAAGTGAACATAACTAGTTCACCTCCCCCCTCTTAGTTATGTAACAATTTGGTATTAGAGTGAAGTTCTTAGAGAAATAAGTTTAAAGGAACTTGAGCTAAAGATCGAAGATGTAAAAGAGAGAGGTACAAAGACTAAATAAGGAAAACTTTGCATCATGCCAAGACTGATTAAAGTTTCATCTTTTCAGCATTGGAGATAATCTCACACATTGGTTGGAGAATTAATACACTACACCTACTACACCTGCTAGTCCCCTAACTATAGAGAAAATGAGTGAGAAAGGGAATCATAGTAGATTGATGATTGAGATTGCATCTTCTCTTAGTGATGTTGGATTTGATGATATCAAGAACTATGCTAATGCTAAACAAATGTTGGATAAACTAAAGCTAGTGCATGGTGGAGATGACAAGGTAAGTATGATGATATGAGAATGAAAGAAGGTGAGAAAGTTTCTCAATATGTGAACCGAATCAAGGATGTTGTAAGTGTAATCAAAGCTATTGGAGGAGCTATTTCTAATTCTAAAATTGTAAGGTTCTCAAAATTCTTCTACTTGTCTACGCTATCAAAGTTTCTACTATTTGGGAAGTAAGAGCTATGACTAGAAATGATCTAACACTTCATGGTCTAGTTGGTTAGTTAATTGTATTTGAGTTGAAAAATATGATAATGGTATGGTTACAATGGGAAATGATTTTAAGTCTTTACTAACCATCAACAATTCAAAGAAAGAAAACAAGAGTAAAGAAGAGAGTGAGTTTGAAACTAAAGATGAGATTGGAGCATTTCTTGCAAGAAGGTTATCAAGAGGTAAACATAAATACAAAGGTAAAATAAGACTATAAGGACAAGAAATATTTCAAGTACAAGAAGAATGAGGACTACAAAGACAAAGGAAAGAAGTCATGTTACATTGCTAAGGAAGAGCATACTGAGTCAAGATCTGATGATGACAAGGAAGTAGTGGAAATGATTTACACTATAATCAAGGAAGATACAAATGATAAAAAGTATGAGAATGAAATGCCCTAATTTCACATGTTAGTAAGAATGATTCATGGATTATTAATAATTGTTGTTCATATTACATGACTACTGATCTAAGTAAATTTGATAAACTTGAAGAAATTAATGGTGGTGGTACTATTAAGTTTTGTAATGATGTTCCATAATCAGTACAAGGTAAAGGATAAATAATGCTAAATGATAAGGTCAAATCTAATCATGCATATTGGGTTTAAGGACTCAAATATAATCTTTTGAGTTTTGTACAACTAAGTAACTCAAGTCACAAGCTAGAATTTGAGAAAAGGAAGGTCAAGATCTTTGATGATGAAGGTAATCTAATTGGAACATGAATGCAAAAAAGTTAACTTATTCTATCTTGATCCTATAGTTGAGACATGATTTTTTTTGGAATTTTGGATGTGTGGTTATGGCATAAAATGTTGTGTCATGTAAACTTTGAGAACATGGTGAAAATTACTAGAAAGAAAAGAGTAAGAGGCTTATCAAATTTGCAAAAACTGGAGCATGTTATGTGCAAAGAATGTCATCTTGGTAAGATGAAAAAGTATAGTTTTTATAGAAAGACACACACTGTATATCATATTATGGAATTAGTGCATATAGATTTGTGTGGTCCAATTGGTGTTGATAGTTACTATGGTGATAAATATTTCATATTTTTTGTGGATAATTATTCAAGGATGATGATTGTTGATTAGGAGATCTAACTACTTCTCAAGATCTCTTCTAGCTCTTCCTAAGACCTATCCTTAGGCCTTACTAGGGTAATTTCCTTACTCTACTTAGAGATCACTTCTAGGATCCCTATCCCTTTTAGAAATCTCCACCAACTTCAAACTTCAACTATACCTCACATTCAACCTATATACTCATGGGCTTAGTTAGTCATTCTTCTTGCCAATTTTTTCTTGGGCTAAGAATATGTTTTCTCTCTATTCCTAATTTTTTAAAAATCCTTCTTGATCCATTCTAATGGCTTCTTACTTAGGTTTCTTATCAATTTCTTACTTTCCTAGTTTTGGGCCTTGTAGCCCTTTTCACCCTAATTAGGCCTCTAGAACCTAGGTTTTCATAGATTTCTCACAAATTCCATTAAAAAAAACCTAATTCAACTATGGATCTTTATACCATCAACCAAGACTCAAATATTTCTTGGGTCTTGGACTCTAACATTGTCTGTATATTGGCTTTCTTGGAAACCCCTATTTTCAAGGGTTTTAGGAACATGTAGGCCAGTCTTCCTTCTAAGATTCCATTGGTTACTCAAAAAATTTAAATACTCCTCTCCTTGAATACACACAAGGAATAATCCTTATACATGCTCCCACCATTGATTGGTTCAACCCAATCCATTTGGCAAGTCCTATTGATATTGTTCTGCACAAACCTCTAGCCAGAATGTTGTTGCACTTGCTCATAGCTTGGTAGTAAAAATAGTTCCTAAATCCACACTCCATATATACACTATTTACATAATATCCTAATTTTTTACAACATTCCATTGAATTTCAATAGTAGGAACTCAAGTTGGAGGAATATTTACACAACTGGCTCTGAACTAGGCAATGAATCGACAAGACACAAAAATTTAACAAAATGATAACTAGTCTGTTAGAACAAAAAAAAAATGCTAAAAAAGGTAAGAATAAAACATATACTAAAGTATAAATTCATTATATTGGTCCTCTCGATCCATATATAACTAGATGAAGGCTCTAACATGCAATTACAATCCTTTCTTTCTCTTCCCAATCCTCAATCTGTGCAATATATTCACTCATTGTTATATTAGGGTTTGGTTGGTATTATATATCCTATTCCCACATTTCTATATCCTTAGGTTAGGATTTTGGCACCACTAAATCCCTTTCTTAGGATTTAGGAAATGTTGTCATGACAACTTTGCAAAATTACAAAGTTGTCATAAGCAACTTTTACAACTTTTGCAATTTTGTCAAACCACTAACATCAATGGTTCAACTTGACTTCAAATCATTAAAAATGACCTTAAAAAAACTTAAAACATCAGAATCTCAAAAACCACTTCATTTTGGAGTCTTGGTCAAAGTTTGACCCTTTGTTGACCTTCTAGGACCTAAACACCTAGATCCTAAATGACCACTCAAAACACTTGATTCAACTTAACCCTATTTCTATCCACACGTACAAAAAACTTGGGGCTTCATAACTTAGTCCTTATTATCTAGTGGCTGGATAAACCAACCTATAATCCAAAATTAAGGTGCTCCTACAACAAACAAATTAAGGAACCTATGGTGTTAAGAACTCTTCATTGATGTCATACTTCTTGAAGTCACTCACAACTATCTAGGTATTCTCTGACTCTAGTTAGTTCTCCATTTCACTAAGTGTTCCATATATATCTTATGCCTAGTCTTCTTCTTTACCCTTTAATCCATAATCTTGTCAACCTGTGACTTAATCTATTCAAGCACCTTGAGTTCTTCCATATCTGTATTCACCTTAGTGTTTTATTGTTCATCATCCATCTCGAGTCCTTTGTATTTGATCAGGTACTTCACATTAAATATAGGATAAATTGACATCTACTTGGGTAATTCCACCTTATATGCATTTGGTCCATATTTAGCCAACACTTTTCATGGTCCAATCCTTTTCATATGTAGCTTACTTGTTATGCCCTTTTGTAATCTATCATTGTTCAAGAATACCATCACCAAATCACCTACCTCAAAACTATAGATCTCTTCTCCCTTCATCTCTTTTAGCTTTCAACTTTTGGTTTTCCTCCATTAGGGTCTTCTTTACTTTTTCATGTACCTCTTTCATTAAGTGGGAAAAATCATCAACATGACCATCGATTCCTTCATAACCCTTCAAATCTCTGAGCTGAAGAACTCCTCTTAGATGTAAACCATATACCACTTCAAATGGACTTCTACTAGTAGTCATGTTTATACTATCATTATAAGAAAATTCTACTTGAGGAATGACTTATTCCCATCCTTTTCCATACTCCTTAGTTAAACACATCAACAAGTTACTAAGTTCTCTATTGACTATCTTAGTCTAACCATCTGTTTGGGGATGATAGGTAGAGCTATGAGAAAATTTGTCCCTAATCTCTTCCAAAGTGTCTTCCATAAATGGCCTATAAACTTCACATCTCTATCTACCACTATGCTCATGGGTAAGCCATGTATCCTAACTATCTCCTTGAAGAAAAGGTGGGCTATGTGTTAATCTCAGATTGGTTTTGAAATATGAGTGACAATATACTTAAGCCATTTAATTAGTTCATGTTGAACAAGTAATACATGTCAAGCATAAGTTGTCAGATAATATATGGTGAGCAAGAGGTATTCAGTATGTGTTGAGTAACTAGTAAGTGTCAAGTCACTCAAGTGCCAAGAAGATAGTAAATGTCAAGTCATTAAGATGATGAGTGATAAATGGATGTCAAGTCATTTATAGGTTGAGATACAACAATAAAGTTGTAATTGATGTCAAGCATTAGGGACTTCAAGTGCCAAGTAATACGGTTTTGATATAGTTGTTTGTAATGGCACAAATTACTATGTAGACTATTTTGGAGCTGAATTGAGGATTTTTTTGTGATCCTATATGATAAGGATGAATCTTTATTGAGAATCCCTATGTAGTACATGTAGCCAATTAGAAAAGGGGAAGGATTAAGTGAAAATATGGGTGACTCACAATCATTGATTCATACCTAACCCTAAGTCGCCTAGGTCTTCTTAAGGAGGAAAAACCCTAAATATTTTATGTGTGTGGAAGGAGAAAAAGAGAAAATTTTGAATGTGCAAACAGTGAATTTATGGTGACTAAGGTATTGTCAATTGAGATACATTGTAGAATTAGTTAGAGGAGAACAAAGGAAAGAAGGTTAAAGGACAAAAGAGAGACATATGATCAATGAGGATCAAGTACACATCAAGAAAGAGGTGATATGTTATCTAGTAATAGAGTGCTAACTGAAGGATCATTGATGAGACATTCTAAGAGGTGAATCAGTTAAATCTCTTAACAGAGTAGTCTTAATAGGCTGTTGTAAATCCTTTAATAGGGTGCTGACTTCATGTAAGTTAAATTCCTATTACCAGGCACACTTCTAACAAGGTGTTGAAATCCTTTAAAAGGGTAAGATATAATAATCTTCTAAGCCTTTAATAGGGTAGACCTTTCACAAGGTAGATACAGTTTCATAATCACACATTGTAACCTTCATTGGATACACTTTATTACTATAGTAGTGGATATTTTTGGGTTTCATCCCCACCCCATTTTTACCTTCTCATTAGAGGGTTTCTAGGTAACCAAATATCTTGTGTCATACATGTGTTGAATGAAATTTACATTCAAGTTATTAATGTATGTACTTAATTTGGTATTTTAGTTTACATACATAGATTGCGAGATGGTTGTGTGGTGAATGAATTAATGGTTTATGTTTTGAAGCACTGATTCACCCCCCCCCCCCCCCCCCCTCAACCAACCAGAGTTTACTTTCCCTATTGTATTTCCAACAATTGGTATCAAAGACTTGTTCTCTGGAAAGTAAGGCTTTGTAGCTTTAAGGAAAGATCTTGCAGATGGAAGTCTACAAGTTGGGAAAGACTAGTGAGAACTACAAGATTGAAATACAACTCTCCCTTCATCAGCTAAATGAAGTAAGAGATGAGTTGAAGTGATAATTGAAAAGAAGGAAAGAGAGATATTGAAGAGAATGATAAACATTACCAAGAAATTGACACTACTAAATTATTTTTAGATGGAAACACAAGTGAATATGATGCAACAGTTACAAATCTTATGAAAAAGAATGTGACCCTAATTGAAGAGGTCAAAAATATCAAGCTAGAACAAGAAGTTCGATCAATATTGCAATGTGAGGTGACTGAGCAGAAAAAGAAAGTTGAAGAGGAAAAATTCATGATTGAAGATGACAAAATGATATTGACCAATAGACTAGAAGAGAAAACATTAGAGGTGTATAGAATTTCTCACATGTAATTGGAAACATTGAATCAAATGATGATTACAGATTATGAATTGAATGTAAAAGATATTGAGATCACAACATTGAAGTTGCAAAATGAACAATTGAAAAATGATCTAAAAATAGAGATTTTTTTTTTTGAAAGCTTCAATAGGCCTAGTGAAGTTATCAAGTATTTTGAGCAACAGATGAGATCTCCTAGATCCAAAAGTGATGCTACTAGATTGGAGTTCACCAGTACTGAAGAAGGAGAATCATCAAAAAGTGATGAGGAGAGAAGTAAAAAAGGTAAGAAATCCAAACCTACTTGTCATAATTGTGGTAAGATAGGTCATACTACCAATGTTTGTAGGAGCAAGACTAAAAATCAAAATCCTAAGTAGTCGTTCATGGGTCATTGCCACAAATGCATTAAGCAAGAACATCAGGCACATGAATGCAGAACCAAGACCTCGACCAAATAGGGATTTGAAAAATACTGCTATAATTGTTAGAAGTATGGACATAGAGAAAATGAATGCAGATCCAAGCCCAAATGGTCATCAAACAAGTAGACAAATGTAAAGCACAATGATGACTCTTACAATTGGGAATATAATATTAGGTATATTTGTCACTATTGTCAAGAAAATGGATATGTTGCTGAAAATTGCATAAGAACACATTTTAGAAGTGACTATAAAATATGGTTAAGTCAAACTACATGTTTTAGTTGCTTAAAGACTGGTCACAGAAGAAAGAATTGTCCAACAAGGTCAAGAGCACCAAGTAATGAGTTATAAAAAGGCAAAGGAAAGGTAGATGTTGAGAACATCAGAGATGTGATGAACAAGACATGGAAGAGAAAGGAAGATTGTAGCACATCAAGTTTAGATGGGATCACTTCACCCAATGGGTTAAGTGATCACATCACCTCTAATTAAGAAATCAAGAGGTATGTATGGGACTAATATTTAAAAGATATACTGCACATCAGTTCCAAGGATTTAGTTTTAAAAATATTATATTTCATGAAGAAAGATGTAAAGTGTTATTTAGAATTTGGAAGAAATCTTTAAGTTTTGTTAGTTTTAATGTTACTATTGAGCATGAAAAGTTTTTGATTAGGTAAAATAGGTTTTATAGGGATCTAAAACCCAAAGTTTTACAGCAAAAAGAGTGAGAAAAAATAGTCTAAACAAATAGAAAAACTGCCTCAAAAGGTCAAAAACAAAAGAAGGCCTGAAGCCAAAAGTTTCACTATGGTTTCTGAGTGAAATCGAGCATGAAAAGTTTCACTATGGTTTCTGAGTGAAATCTAGTTGATGTCAAGCTATCGCAAGTGATAGTGTTGACTGAGCTCATAGAAATTACTGAGCATAAAGGAAACTACATGGAAGCCAAGTGAGTTGAAAATTCTATTCAAGACAAGCTTACAATGATGTAAGCACTAAGCATTAATTGCAAAGTTTTAAGGCCTATATGATCAATTTTTTGACTCATTTGACATCATTCAAAACTAGAGAGAGCACAAAGAGCTAAAGGAAAATTGAAGAGATCATTATAAGAATTTGCAAAGTGAATTCAACCACCATTTGACACCATTCAACAAATTTGTTAACGTATTTATCGTGTGTCGAGCTACATTATTTGAATTTTTGAAAACCCTAGGTATTGAATATGACATCTAGTTCTTCTATTAATAAGGTCAAAGAGGGAAAGGAAGTTTTAAATGTTCAATTAATATGCACTGAGATTAAACAACCAAATTTCAAGGCTATTCCCAATATTTCTTATAAACAAGACCCATCTAGTATATTGTTTGTGATACCACGACATGTCTTAATGATTCAAGATGTGAGATTTTGTTACACATGCAAGGTGGGTAGCATAGGAGATATGGAAATTAAAGACCTATATGGAAAACTATGTAAAAATAGGATATTGAAGGAAGAATATAAAATTATAGAAAGAAAAGGGTTAACTCATGCCTTAGATTTTCCAAACATCTTTAAGACAAAGTGAATAAAGATTATTTTGAGTATAATTCAAGATAATTTTGTATGGTTAGAGAATGGACTTGTCAAGATCACTAAGAAGATTATACAGAGGGTAACAAGGTACCCAACCCTAGATAGACCCAAAACTATGAGAAGTGATGCAAAAGAGGTCATTGAGAAAAACACTGGGGCAATGTGGAACAAACGAGGAATGACAATTGATACCATCACTGATCCCCTAATTTCTTTTGCAGTAAGGATTGTTTCACACAAATTATTTCAATCAAGCAGGTTGAGTACTGTACCTTATATTGTTGTTGACGTAGGCTACAAGATAGTGAAGAAGGATCATGCTTATGACCTTTTTGAGTTATAGTTACAACAATTATCAAAAAACTTAGGAGCCATAATGAAAACCAAGAGGGCAGTTGTATGTATATTTTTCTATGTGCAGAACACATTTCCTTTCTTTGGAAAAGTTACTTGGAAGACAAATAGATCTATTGTAGTACAAATAGGTGAATTCATTGAGCAAATGGGAGAAATTTTGAGTCTATTATGACTAGCTACTTTGAGGACTTTAAGAAGTCTATGAAACAAAGACATGGGATTCCAGTGTCATTAGTTGATAAACATTTTAATGATGTTTTCTTTCTAGTTGATACTAATTTCACATATGTATAGGTTGTAGTTCCAAGGGTAGGATGGTTAAGACCTCTAGGATATGAGATTAATGTGGATGAGGCATCTATAATAATCACAACTTTTCTTGTAGAATAATTAGATAATAAGGCTACTGCCTTTGGAAATTATGATATTGCAAAATCAAAAATAACAATGGACTTGAAGACAACATCAATGATAAGAAAGAAGAACAAAATTGTTAAGAAGATTAAAGAAAAATTCGGTGGAGCAAAGGAAGATAATGAAGATGATAAAGAAGAAGATGTTCCTACTTAAGCACCACTAGCCCTAACACAAGGACAAGGAGAAGATCAAGATGGAGAGGAAGTTGAGCTTGAAGAAGGTGTCAAGGGAGAAGAAGCTAGTGAAGCACCTATTTCCATAAAGAAGAAGAAGAGAAAAGCTAAAGCTGTAGTAGTCAGAAAACATAAGAAGGTTATAAAACCTAAGCCTATGGCTCTAGCTACCAGAACTAGCACAAGAGCTACTACTAAGAAAGCTCAAGAAGTGGAAAAGTCAAAAGAAACAAAGGCCAGAAAATCTATACAAGTTGATGAGTCTGAGAAGAGACAAAGGAGAAATACATTTCTTTGGCCAAATTAGATGAGGAGAGGATAGAATCTAATGGTAATAGCCAATTCCAAGTGGTAAGTCACAATCCTTCTTTTGATTTGGATAATCTATGTGAATATATAAAGAATAATGTAGATTTGAGTGGATTTTCACATCTTGAATTTGATACGCTTGGAAAGTTAGATATGAATAAGGTAGAAGAGTCAGTATATGCCATGATGTAAATATTTAAGATGACTCTAATTAAGGTTTCCAAATATCTACCAAATAATTTATATGATAGAGTTGAGAAAAGATGGAAATATATTCTCACAATAGAGAGAAATATAAGAGAAACAACAATTGAAAGAGTTATGCTAGATTTGGAAAAATCTAAGGTGACAAAGGCTATTAAGAAGTATGCAAGAAAATTTTCTCCAAATTATTAAGCTTTTAACATTTCACAGAACAAGATTGAAGATTTTTTTTAGTAGAGTACCCAAATTTGGAAGGTAATTTATGGGTTGACAACACCTAAGGCAATTGAGTAGACACCTATTGAGGAAAGTAATGAAAAGGATGGACAAGAAGTAATTGAGGTTACTACATTTCATATTGAAAAAGATGCACATGTGGAAGGCACTAATACAAATGTAGATGCACAGGAAATAGTTGAAGATTAGCAACAAACATAATTTAGTATACTAGATATACAGATGTTGAGTACCAGTCCACAACATGTGACAAAAGTAGACACTAAAACTATAAAGATCAAGGATGTTTCTAACAATATGACTCAGAATATCAATCCCCAAATAAAGGAGGACATATAAAAGATATTGTGAGACACCACCACCAAGGCACAACTATGTAGTCATCCTATATTGGTGAGTGTAGATGTAGTTAAGAAGGTAGAGAAGACATCTACAGAGGTGGAAACACTAGACATATCAAAAAACTCTTAATTCACTATGATACATCCTACATTACCCAATGCATTATATCAAAGAAAAGAGACATCCATGAAAAAATCAATTACACACTATGTCAGTACTAGAAGTTGCTACAAAAGTATAGGGTGGAATACAAGATCCAACAAGTCAAGTAGATACTCTTGTACCTACAACACAAGTTCAAGGTGCAATTGAAATTAAAAGATAAGAAGAGAAGAGGGCTAAAGAGTCAGACTTGACTATAAAGCCCAAGGAGAAATTAGCAATACAAACATTGGTTGCTTTTCTAGCAACTACTACTCCTCCAAGTCAATCACTTCATAGGCCAAGTGTAGAAGTTACACCATTACACTCATCAAGGCCTAGTTTTAGAACATCCAAGGTAGATGAGGTTACATCTTTGGTGATGTAAACTTGGATGAAGTGATTATCTTACCAAATTTTGACCTTGCAACAATCACTATTGAATAAATGGACATACTACAGGATGCACTTGCAAGGAAAAAGCAACAAGAACTACTCAAAAAAGAGCTTAGGTAGAAGCAAGCATTTCAAGACATCAAGGATATCTTTCTTGATTCATTTAGCCTACCAATGTCTAAAGAAGACAAGCCTATCATGGAGTATTTGGTAAACATTGTAGACCAGATTAATGATGCAGACGTAGATTCCAATGTAAAATTCCTTGAATGGTTTGAAAGAAAATTTCAAGGAAAAGTTAATGAAAATATATCAAGTGTTATTGCACTTAGTTATGTTGAGTTAACAACCAAGATTGAAAGTGTAAAGAAAGTCTTAGAGAATATTTTCTCACTTTAAACCAAGTTGTGTGATACAACTCTATTTACACAAGAAGTTCAACATCATATTGATAATTTAGAGGGAGATATGAAGTGGATAGGTATAACTCTACCTCATTCTCTAGCTTAGAGTTAGAAGCACTTCAGGAATTTGATGAATTCCAAGGTCAATTGACAACTTTTCATGCTCAAGATGCAAATATTTGAGCTACACTAGTCAACATCCAATCCATGTTGACCCCACACATGTAAATCCTTCATAAGGAGCTAACCTTTGTTGATGAATTAATGAAGAAAGATCCCCATCTTTCTAGACTTGAAGGCTTAGTTCATCTTGCTACTGAGTTAGCCATCCAAATCAAATGATTGGAGGTAGCTTGTGATAAATAGGATGCAACTTTGAAGATAATACTTGAGGTCCACAAAAATTTCTTGGACAAACACACTATAAGCGTACAACCCATGAGATAAGTGTCAAGAGGGGGAGAATAAATAAAGGGGGAGACAAGATAGAGTTAGTGAGTTAGCATATGTAGAATCTACTCAAAAGGAGTATTTAGTTTTTTAGCTCAAAATGGGACAATCAACTCAGGAGGAATTATTAAATTTTGAGGTATGACTGATGAGTCACTAGTTTTGATAAATTTTGAATTTTTTTATATAAATGGATATTATCTAAGTTATACTTGAAAGGATAAGGTTATTCATGCATGACCAAGTATTTTTTCACTCATGTCAAAGGGAAAGATTGTTAATCTCATATTGGTTTTGACATATGAGTGACAATATACTTAAGTCATTTACTTAGTTTATTCCAAACAAGTAATACATGTCAAGCATAAGTTGTCAAATAATATATGTTGAGCAAGGGATATTTAGTATGTGTTGAGTAACTAGTAAGTGTCAAGTCACTCAAGTGCCAAGCAGATAGTAAGTGTCGATTCATTGAGATGTCAAGTGATCAATTGATGTTGAGTCATTCAAAGGCTGAGTTACAACATTGAAGTTGCAGTTGATGTCAACCATCAAGGACTTCAAGTCCTGAATAATAGATTTTTCACATAGTTGTTTGTAATGGCACAAAATACTATGTAAACTATTTTGGAGCTGACTTGAGGATAGTTTTGCAATCATAGATGATAGGGACAAATCTTTATTGAGAATCCCTATGTAGTACATGTAGCCAATTAGGAAAAGAGAAGGATTAAGTGGCAATATGGGTGAATCAAAATCATTGATTCATACCTAACACTAAGTCATCTAGGTCTTCTTAAGGAGGAAAAACCCTAAATCTTTTATGTGTGTGGAAGAAGAAAAAGAGAAAAAAAAATTCATGCACAGACAAAGTATTCATGGTTACTAAGATATTATGATTTGAGATACATTGTAGAATCATTTACAAGAGAACATAGGAAAGAAGGTTAAAGGATAGAAGAGAGACATCTGATCAGTGAGGATCAAGTACACATTAGGAAAGAGGTGATCTATTATTTAGCAGCAGAGTGCTCACTGAACGATCATTGTTGAGACATTCTAAGAGTTGAATCAGTTAAATCTCTTAATAGAGTAGTCTTAATAGATTTTTGTAAATCCTTTAATAAGGTACTTACTTCATTGTAAGTTAAATTCATTTTACTAGGAACACTTCTAATAGGGTATTGAAATCCTTTAATAGGGTAAGATCTAACAATCTTGTAAGCCTTTGAAAAGGAAAACCTTTCATAGGGTAGATCATGTTTCATTATCAAAGATTGTAACCTTCATTGGATACACTTTATTACTATAGTAGTGGAGATTTTTGGGTGTCATCCCCACCCTAGTTTTACCTTCTCATTGGAGGGTTTTTGGGTAACCAAATATCTTGTATCATACATGTGTTGAATGATATTTACTTTTAGGTTATGAATATATGTGCTTAATTTGGTATTTTAGTTTACATACATAGATTGTGAGATGGTTGTGTGGTGAATGAATTTATGGTTAAAGTTTTGAAGCACTAGTTCAACCCCCACAACCCCCCCCCCCCCCCCCCCCCCACCCTCTTAGAGTTTACTTTCCCTATTGTATTTCCAACACAATGTGACTGGCATAATGTGTTGTTTTGCATGGAATAAAATGCCCTATCTTACTAAACCTATCCACCACCATAAACACACTGTCCAAACCATTTGGTGTTCTAGATAGTACTACTACAAAGTCCATGTTGATGCACTCCCAAGGCTTATTTATGATGGGTAATGGCTAGTAGAGACTTCATTTGATGATGTCCCTTTTCCTTCTGACACACTCCATGCTACTTCATA
Organism: Cupressus sempervirens; assembly: GCA_028749045.1. NCBI lineage: Eukaryota > Viridiplantae > Streptophyta > Pinopsida > Cupressales > Cupressaceae > Cupressus > Cupressus sempervirens. The sequence goes on from CM053786.1 coordinate 478,237,289, forward strand.
TATCTCCTTACATATTTTTGCATCTTAGGCCAATAGTAGAACCTTTCTACTAAGTTTAGAGTTTTGTTCAACCCAAAGTATCAACTAAAACTCCCATTTTGTTTCTCTTGAATAAGATTCTCCCTAAAAGAGCCTCTTGGAACACATAATTTCGTTCCCTTGAACAGTCAGCCATTCTACAATGTGTAGTTAGCATATTCACTATGAAAATGATTATCAAATTCAGTACATACCTTATGGATCTATAAGTCTACATCTCCATTTCAAAGGTCTTTGAATTCCTAAACTCCAATGCTCTACAACTAGATCTCCTAAATAGTGAGAAGCCTCCTACTAAAGGCATCTACAACTTTATTATTAACTTCTTTTTGGTGCTTGATGGTGAAGGTGTAGGACTGCAATAGTTCCATCCACTTGATATGCCTCAAACTTAGTTTTTCTTAGGTGTTGATGTAACTTAGGGCTTGGTTATCAGTGTAAACCAAAAAAAACTTAGGTAATAGATAAAGCCTCCACTTTTTAAGGGCATGTAGCCTATAGTTCTAAGTCATAGGATGAATACCTAGACTTGGCCTCTTTTAACCTTTCACTAAAGAATGCCACTGGATTGCCCTCTTGGCTTAGGACTATATGTGGGAAATGTAGGCCTCAATCTTCACACACACTTCAACATGATTATTATATATGAAATCATTTTAGAATGAATATTGAGTTATTCATCCAAAACTATTTGGCAAGTTGATCCGTTGCCTCCTAATTAGATTGATTATGCTATTGCTCTCAGAATGAGAAGCTAAGAACCAAACCTCTAGTATGAAGGATTTAATTAAGCTATATGAGAATGCAGATTAGTCTAAATAACATATGCAAATTTATCTATATAAAATGCATATGTTAAGTTAAGAAATAAAAAGAGCATATTATTCTAAATGAATGAATTTTAATAGTAGAATGAAATTGTTATGCTAGAATATGAAAAGCTATGAATATATGAGAGAATGAATATTTTAGTATAAGTTTAATACTATCAATTCTTAACCTCTATAATGAGGAATTGAAGGCTTCTTAAATAGAATCCTAGAACATGATCAACGATTGAGATCAAATTGAATGAATGACTGAGATTTGAAGAAGATTCAGTTAGAATGGAAATTTTCCTTATGAAAATGGAGTTAGTTGATTTGATTTTGAGTGGAATAAGGAGTTAACTAATTTAATTCCTTTTCTAATTTTAGTCCACTCAGAGTTTCCATTTATGAATTGAAGAGAAGATTTGGAGAATATATTTAATTTAATAAAATAGAACATGACCTCATAAATGGATGTTCTTAATTAATTGAATAATTAAACTCAATAATTAAAATGAGGATATATTTATTAAATAAAATACATTTAATTCTATTGTACATTAGCTAGAAGGTAATTTTAATTTAATTAAAGTATAAAGACTTATAATTAAATTTAACTTAATTAATAGGTTTAATGTAGCTAATTTGAGTCAATATTTAAGAATCAAATAAAGAGTGTAATTAATACAATTGTAGTGTAATTAATATAGATTACGGTTCTTTGCATTTAACACTTAGGTCAAGTAGTGATTATTAGAATCAAAATTGTCTAGTAAAATAGGACTTTAGGTGAGATTAAATAGACCAAAATTGGTTTAGTATGGCAATGTGCCAATTTTGGGGTATTACATTTGTGGGAAATATCCTTGATCTTCACACACTTCAACATGGTCATTATATGCAAAATCATTTTGGAATGAATATTGAGTTATTTTTTTGAAACTATTCAGAAAGCCAACCTATTGCCTCTTGTTGAGTTGTCGTTTCGCACGATGCTTAATGGTAGGAATCCTTTTGAACTCCTCTCTTGAAAAGTCAATCTTGTGGATCAACTCCAAGGTTCCAAGTGATCTTGTGACCTAATTAAATCTGCTCAGTTAAAGACAAAAAAATTTGTTCATGAGGAGGCATTTGCTAGTTCGGATGATTTTAGATGAGATGTAAAATTTGTTTGCTACTTCAAAATAAGTCATGCAAAAGAACTATTTTTTTTGTATTTTCTATTTTTTATGTATGCAATTTAACAATGCAACTAATATGAATTCCTAATTTAACAAGGGGTTAATAAAGAAAATAATGAAGATAAAATAACAAGAAACTTAAGAAAATAACATGAAAGTGAAATTCTAATAGACATAAGCTATGGAAACAACATGCTTGGGAGTTAAGCTTTCAAAGAAATTGGTGGATAACCAATGAAAGTAGGAGCAGTGCTTCCTTGATTCCACTGATGCAATCATCGATGGGATTTTCTTAATTGTAAGATGTTTCACTTTTCATCAAATCACAAGGCCACAAAAAGAATGCTTATGTGACACAAAAAGCTATGTAAGAACAAGATGGTTGATCTCTCCTCAAACTAGATACATCAACAGAATTTGTAAAACTGTAGCAAACACCAAATTAAAAGATCACACAACTAGAAATAGGATAATAAACTTTTGGCTCAATCACATTCCATGAACATACATTCACAAAAATATAACACATTTAGGCAAGAATCACTACACTCCAAATGTGAGCACCAAAAGCATATATTATTGCAAAATAATGGTGGCCCTAATTATATATTACAATTGTGTATTTATAAGAAATCATCTCCTCAATTTGTATTGAGAGTGAGAGATATCTTCATGTAATCATATGCTTCTAATTTAATAAAACAAACTAATTATATATAAACTAACTATCTAATTGGTGCTTAGTAGGACTCCATCCATTTTTATATCATTAATTGGATGCATGAGCCCTTACGTGTCATAAAATAAATAAAGTATGAGAAAATAAGAAGAAGAGAGCCTTTAATTGTTGTAGAAGTATCTAGAAGTGTCAAGAATAGAAGTTCAACCTTCACTGGGCATCTATTGGAGTTAAACTACTATCAAACTGCATTTTTGATGCATGGAAAGCTCTATTTTTGGAACTAGCAGTTAACTGAAGGTGCACCTCTGGAAAAGCGCACCTGTGCACCTCTAACTTAGTAGTGTACCAATGCAGTAGTGCACCTCAAGGGTCCAAAAATGTAAAATTTCATTGAGTTTTACTCCCTTTCATACCAGAGCTATATCTAAATGCTTGCCCTTGAACTTCTCTATTATTTTAGTGACCTTTTCTGCATCTGGTAAATGCAAGGCATTATATTTATCTTTGACCTTTTGCCTATAGTTATCTACCTCTATATGGGTTTCAGCAAAATCCCCGAGCTTAGTATCTAGTTCTAGAAAAGCTTCTTCTATTTTAAATGCTTGTTGAATATCTTCATTAGTAGAAACTTCTTCAAAAATCTTACTGAATTTCTAGACTACCATCTCTATAGGTATCAACTTCTCATGTGCATCTCCTCAAAAATGTCCATACATGCATCACTATAATGTTTCTTTGCTTCTAAAATTTTCTCTCAAGCTTGGTCCTTGAGCCAGATCTCTACATGTAATGATTCCACTACTTAATTACTATCCACTAATTTCTCTATCCAATCATCTATCAAATCTAATTCTTCCGCTATATATACATCAATAAGCATTCGGTGTCTTTTTCTTTTTATTGATTGTAACACCTATAAGTCCTTTCGCCAAGTATGTACCTCATCCATAAGACTAAAATCTTGATTCAAAATTGCTACCATTTTATCCACCTTCTCCTACATAACATGGAGTAGCTTCAAATTTCCTTGGACGGTAAGCACACCTTTCTCCTCAAAAAATTCCCACCATTTTTGACAGGCATTCAAAAATGGATCCAATTGTACTATCCCCTATCCCTCCTTTCAATTGTTGCATTCAAGGTCATCTCAAGGTGTTCAGGATCTAAGGGACCAACATCTTTAGTTAAATATCCCTTTAGGATTTCATTTTGTCTTCTAAGCATTATCAGTTCTGCCCTTTCCTATTCCAAAATTTTGAATACTTCTTTCATTCCCATAGTGACCATTAGTTTTTCTAAATCCAATGTGGGCATTCAGGGTCTTATGGAGTCCAATCTTTTACTTTTTTATTAGGAGGAGGAATAGCCACTTACACAAATAAATCTTGATTTTGGTCACTATTGATGAAAGTCAATGCTCATTCCTCCTTTGATGAGGACTCAGGTTTCTAAAGAGTCTCAATTAACTCTATCATATCTTCCTCATCTACATTGAATTATTGCTTCTAATTCCTTATCATTTCCTTCTACAACCATCTTGGAATCTGTTCTATGCAAGTTTTTCCTTTTGAAGATGGAGTCATTTTAGCTACCTCCTTTCCTTTATCACTCCTTTTCTAGGTTTTCTCCCTTTGCAATGGCTCTCCTTTTTCATTCTTTGTTTCAGTCGAGCCCATAGTTCTCACCTATGTGTCCTAGGAATTTTGTTGAGGTTGTTCACCTATCTGTCTCTTTTCTGATACTTCATCGGTAGACACTTTTTGTGGCTCCCTTTTAGGTTCTACATGGACCTATTCTATTTTTTTCCTTAGAGGAGGAGGAGCAACTAATCCTTTGTCAACACAAACTATGACTTGTAATGGGGACATGGATACAAGAACTATCTCGAGTCCTTGTGACTCTAGGGGTATCTAAGTCCAACCTTCCTATTGAGGTTGATTGGTTAGTGTATCTTGAATCTTATCCCCAACTAATTCAGCTCCAATAGGCATGAAATCAAAATCTAACATCTTAAAGACATCAGTCCCCTCTACATCCTATTCATTAATCCATTGTTGCATCTCATCTACTAATGTTATAGTTTGCAGAGGTTTGTCTGGGATTGGTGGTGGTGTAGCCATAAAACTTCTTCTTCTTTCCTATTCTATGGCTCTAGCTAGGCTAGTCCTCCTATTTAAGGGTACATTATCCTCATCATCATCCTCTTCATCTTCTTCAAGAATAGGTTCTAGGATTTATGGGATAGGAACTACTTTCTTGATCACCCTTTGCCTCTTTTTGATCAAATTTTTAATCATTCTTCACTTTTTAGGAAAGTAAGCGAATGCTCGTTCTATCTTTTGAGGAGGGTAAACTTCTTGAATTTCAACCTCTACTTCTATTTGGCTAGGTGTAGCTAGTGGCACTTTAGGGTCATCCTAGGCTTGTGAAGCTCTAGTATCTTCTGTCCCTTGTACATTCTCTTCTCCTTGCTATGGAGGTGCTAGTATTTCACCCTCTTCTAGCTCAACTCTCCAAGGGAAACTTATTTTCCTCTTACCTCGGTCTCAACCCTTCTGAGCTTGATAATAACAAATCAACCTATCAAGTTGATGTATTATCTTAGGCCCCACTAGTGACTAAGCTTCAAAGGTAGGGATGGTGACTTTCTTCCCTCTACCTTTGGTTGGATGGGCTTGTGCATGAAAGATTACTATTTCAGGTATTGGATCAAGTTTTAATGGTTTCTTGATCCAATCCTATGTCATTTTATTGATGTGCCTTGCCAATTGGTTGATATCTAAAATCTCCTCCCTATCAACCTCAGCATTCATAATAGGCCTATCACCTATCCTATCCTTGTTAAATAGAGGATCAAGCAACTCCATAGAATCTTGTTGTAATATCTTCAATTCAATCTTTATTTTTTAAGGCCTTTTCTACCAAATACAATGTCATTCTACAATAATCCCTTATTTAGATATCATAGTCATTTGTCCCATTGATCCAATGGTCTTTAATAGCTTTTTCATGGGTGAATATTTTTCCCACTAAATACTATACTCTCTTGATGTTGTCAAAACATGATTGTGGAAAGTTGTACTATTTCGAGGGATATTGATCCCATTCACACTCAAAAGAGGGGATATCTTGTCTTCGATCTACTCGAAAGGGTCCTATAACCAATGGCCAAGTCCAACATTTTTTATGTTTCCTTTTAACTTGGTCATAGGGAAACAAGATTTTTTGAGAAATCTACAAGAGAACCAATCTATCACAAGGGTACTTTGGGAGCTTCTTGGGATTCATGGTGGTACCAACTACTCTCAAATATGTAAAAGTCTAGAACTGAATATAGTATGCTCCAAGTACTATTATTTGTGCCATTGCATTATCTGATAACCTTTTTACATAATCCCCTTCTATAAATCTGATTGTAGTGAAAACAAATGCATCTTTAACAATTCTAAACTCCTTGATCTACTCCAAAAGTCTCTTTTTTACTAGTTAAGGGTACACAATGTATAGCCATGCATTAGCATCTTGCATGCTACCCTTTTTCTACAATCCTGGATAGTTTGTTGCTCTTGTAGCCAACAGATACACCAAATATGATGCCATATAGAACTTCCTTTTGTTCTTTACCACCACCAATTGTTCACACAAATTTTGACTCACAATGGAAGCCCAATCTAGTGGCATTTCCACTTTCTTGATTGTTTCAATAAAGTGTACCATGAAGATATTTAGATGTCTCGCTACTAGTAGACCCATAACTCTACTCAAAAGTATGATTGAATACCCAATATCTTCAATCATGTATCCCCTAGTCATATCAAATTTTTTACTCTTCTTTCCCATAAGAGTCTTCTCTATCAAATATGATGATTGAATGGTCTCTGAGGCTTCCTCAATGTGTTCTCGGTACTACCTTTCTACCTATTCATATGTAAGCTTGATGAACTAATCTACCCTAGGGAGATGGAATACTTTCTCAATATTCTTTGGGCATAGGTCAAGGATAGCTTCTCCTATAACACTCTTCACACCTCTCCTTAGGGGCAAAGTGTTCCACAAGTGCCATGACAAGCTCTAAAGATTGTATTGACACTGGGTGTGAAGATGCATTGACAAGTCCTAATCAAACAAGTGCAAAAACCATTTGTGACCTCTTAGTAGGTTTGTTGCAAATCTTTAGGAATTCCCCCAAGTTTGTATGTCCCAATTTAGTATCTTTGATTTCTGAGTTATCATTCTGAAAACATGAGTTTTTGGAATGCCTTGGAACTAGAAGGTTTTAATGCCATTTTCTTGCCCAAGGAAGCTGAAAAGGATACCATTATATATTCACAAGAGGACACTTATTAGTTCAAAAGTGAACGGAATATGATATATTCAACCCTTCAGTCACACAAAATTCGAAAAAACTAAACTGCTCATAAACACAAAAAAATGTATTTTATCCTCCAAAGCAAAAAATATTGTGCACCAGGCATAGCAAGAAGGTGTGCCTAATGCACGATGCCCTTTGTTTGTGCCTAAGTTTTTTTTTCAAGATTCAAGTGTGCATTAGTGCACTTAATCAAGTGCATCGATCTACACCTAAACTTGGTGTTCTTCACTCATTATCTTAATATTTTCTTCTTTTATCTTTTTCCACACACGGAGTTAGGTGCAAATTAGTGTACCTAAATAGGTGCGCTAATGCATACCTAACTCTAGCCCTTGAATAATTTGTAATAGTTTCTTTCTAACTTCTTTTTGTTCTTCAAATTGGATTTGGGTGTGCATCAACACACTTGGGTGGGTCTGTTGATGCGCACCCATTTTTGGGTTCAAAAGATTTTTATGTTTTAAGCTTGGCTTTGTTTGTTTTAATGTGATGTGAACAAGGTGGACACCAGTGCACCCGTTGAGGTGCACTAATGTGAAGTGTGGACAAAGATCGGTGCATGAATGCAAATAAAATACTAATGCAAAAAGAGCCAAAAGAGAAGGTGAAAAGGGAGGGGTTCCCCCTTTAAATAAATTTTGAGAAAGCTCAGCACAGTTACGCAAGTGCATAGGTGTGTAACTGTGCCTAAATAATTTGCAAAAGCCCTTTTCCAAATTTTGGGCATATTAGCACACCTTGGGAGGTGTGCCTAGTGCTCTAAAAATCCTTAATACTTAGCTTCTTCTCCTAAATTTTTGAATTCTCAACCTTTAGGTTTTTTCTAACAAGACCTAGACATAACCTAGGGGACTAGGGGAGACCTCAAAATGGCTTAGATCCCAAGCCAGGAGTCCAAAATCCCAAAAAATAAAGTAGGGGATCCCTATTTCTAGCAAGGAAATGGGGCATGCATTGTGTAACCACAAAAAATAGCCTTGACAAAAGGAAGAAATGACAAAGGCATTTCTTCATCAACAAACATTCCTCTGACATGTGTCAAACACCAACTAAATCTTGAATATTATAAGCACATTTTGAGTCACTTTGCAGTCAAAACTTTGGAAATTTTGAACTCCAAGTTTAGTGTGTGCTTTGTGTATTCATTTCCTTCAACATCTTAGGATGTAGTCTATCAAAATCTTTCGACAACATGGAAACAATCTTCCACTCGATCTAGTTCATCCATCAGGAATCTTCATGAAGGTTGTTTGTTGATCCTTTGCTTGACCAGATGAGAGAGAATTATTTGGAGGGCTCTTAGTGGGCTATCACTTTATTTGAATTTCTTTTGAACTTTCTAGAAATCTTTTGAATACTTTCTCCATATTAGGTCATAATATAGCCATTTTATTCTTGGATGAAGCAATGTTTTGGTACTAGATAGCTTGTTTTGAAATTGTATTTATTTTCCTTTTCAGATCTCTTAGAATCCTTCAGTCTTAACACCATTCTTTTCTTTTTCTTTTTTATCATTTTTTTCTATATCCTGACCACACAAGTAGACTATGTGGCTAAGACATTAGTATCATTTCTTGTATTCTATTTGTTGTGAACATTCCTTGCATTCCTCTTTTAAGAACTTTTTAGAAACTCTCATGCCAAACAATGAGCTTAGCAATTCCTTGAAGAAGACCCTTCCATATGAACCAAATGGGGTTTGGATCATCCCTTGCTATCTTCAACCTTAATTCAACAACACTTGATACAATCGATCATTAAGTTTGCAAAGTGTTGAGAACTTGTTGTTCTACACTCCTAAATTCAAGACTAAAAGTCCCCCTATTACTGCAAGTAAGACCGGTTCCTGAGTTGGTATAAGGCACATGATTGTCATAATGTTTTGACAAAGAAATACCTCTTCCTAAAATAAAAACCAAAAGAATAGTTAGTAAGATATGTCAAGATAAAAGCTCAAGTACACCTATCCCTTGGACTGATGCAACTTTGAAAGCAAACATGCAACTAAAAAATAAACACACTTGCAGAAAATAAACACACTTGCAGAAATGAAATCTAACTAATTCTTTTTTTAATTTTTTTGGGTCTTCTAGGCTTCAAAATAATGTTTTAGAAATTGGCCATTAACTAGCAATGGAACTAATTCCCCCTATAAGGAACTGAGCCTAAAAGTATTTTCTTTGAGAATTTTTGCAATTTGATAAGGACCATTCCACAAGCATTGAAACTTAGTATGGTTGTCCAACTTTTCTTTCACCTTATCCCAAAGTAGAACAAGGTTAGAAATTTTGAAGGATTTTATTGTGGCCTTCTTATCAAACCACCTCTCCATGATAGCTTGATGTTCAACCAAGTGCTCCAATGCAACTATCCATTTCTCATCCATCTCCAAAAGATTCATCAATCTGATTTGTACTCTGTCAGCATCTTTAGCATACCCACTCATGAATTTCAAAATATGAATCCTAAGGTTAAGCAAGAATATTGGCTCTTTCCTGTAGACAAGAAAATATGGAGATGTCCCTAAAGCTATTCTTGACCCTCAATCGATCTATTCATAAAGCATATTTGAGTTGTGTATGCTAATCTTTAGGATTCTCTTTCAATAATCGTCTTATTATTGTGATCAAGTTCTTGTTTGTAGATTCAGCTACCCTATTTCCTTGTGGATAATAATTTGAAGAAAACTTGATAATAACCTAATTTTAAAATGCCTATTAAGTTAAGAATACTAATGTGAAAGCTGATCCATTATCGCATACTAAGGAAAATGGCATCCAAAATCTAGTAACAATGTGTTCCTCCAAGAAGTCTGTTACCACCTAGCAGTGCAATTTTTGAAAGTTTTTCTTCTATCCATCACGTACAATAATCCATGGCTGTGAGAATAAAAGTGTGTCTAGTTGACTATGGTGGATTTACTGGACCAATGAAATCCAACCCCCACTTTGCGAAGGGGCGTACCTCATACACTGGTTGTAAAGGCATTGCTAGGTATCTTTCTCTATTAGCAATAGTTTGACAAATATGACAAGAATGTATGTGCTCAAAAGTATCTTTGAATATCGTGGGCCAAAAAAACCTGATCTTAAAATTATATGAGCAATTGCTTCTGCTGAACCATGCCTTGTAAAATACTTATTGTGAAACTATTCCAGAACTTTCTTCGCTTCCTCACATCCTAAGCACTTCAGGTAGTTTCCTTCATAGTTCCTCTTGTACAACTTTCTATCATGCAACATATAAGATTCACAATTCATTTTAAGTCCTCTACATTCTAAACTATGCATCCAACTAGGGCACTAATTCTATAGAAGATAGTAAACAATATCCTGGTACCAAACATCTGTCACTATTCCTTGACAAATATTGACTTGAGATACTATCATCTTTTCTCAATCTTTCACATTTTTTTCATTGTCAAACCTAAATTTCTTTTCATCTCCAACTTGGTTATCAGCTATTATTCTTAATAATCCTTGAGCTCTGACTAACCTCACAGGTTGGATCTCCAAATCAAATTCTTGCAATATTGCCATCCATTTGCCTCATCTTTCACCAAGTTCATTTTGCATCAATAACATCTATACTGCTAGATTAAGAATGATAGCATACACCTTGCATCTTAGTATGTAATGGAAAAACTTCTTTACTACTTTAATCAAAGAAAAAGATTGTCTATCGAGGTTGGAATAATTCAACTCAGCATTTCTTAGAGGGAAGCTCATAGAAGCAATAGGTCTTTCATCTTCCTTTTCCTTCTTATGGGTTAGGATCCTAACACACGAATGTTCTAAAGTGAAACAATATATCTTAAAGGGAAGTTCATAATTAGGACTTACCAATACTAGAGCCATAGAAATAGCTACTTTGATATCCTCAAATAATTTCTTTACCTCTGGAACCCATTCTATTTTAGCCCATTTTTTGAGTAACTCATTAAGGGGATGCACTATCTCTACAAATCTGCTTATAAATTTTCACATAAAATTTATCTTTCTGAAGAAAGACTTGAGTTCCTTCCAACTGTGGGGAGGTGATAACTTTAGAATGGCTTCAACTCTATCAAGATCAATGGAGATGCCAGCTTCATAAATAATATGACCTAGGATCTTTCCTTTAGTGACCCCAAATGAACATTTCTTGGGATTGAGATATATATCATATTTATGGCATCTATTGAATACCTATCTTAAATCAGCTATGTGAGTACTTTGATCCTTTGAAAAGATAGTTAAGTCATCCATGTAGATTATTATACACTTATTTATCAATCCCTTAAAAGCTTCATCCATGGCTCACTAAAATGTAGCCCCTGTATTAATCAATCCAAATAGCATCCTCGTATAGGCAAAGGTTCCCCATTTGGTCGTAAAGTTTATCTTTAGCCTATCTTCTTCTTCTACCATTACCTGATTATATCCTAAATATCCATCTAAGAAAGACATCATCTTTGAACCATTCACAATTTGCAAGACCTCATCTAGTGAGGGTAATGGGTAGATGTCCTTTTGAGATGCCAGGTTCAAGTTACAAAAATCCACACAAAGTCAAATCTCCCCATACTTCTTTCATATAGGAACTAAATTAGCCACCCATGTAGAGTGGCACATAGAAAAAATAATCTTGGCATCCATTAATTTCTTGACTTCATTATCAAAGGTTTGAGGATAGGATTAACAGGTCTCTGCCATTGTCAAAAAGGTTTGGCATTGGGTTTGAGTGGAATATCATGTGTAATAATCTAAGGATCACATGTCTTTAGTTTTTTATAGCTCCAAGAAATGACATCCTTATACTCTATAAGAAATTTGAGCATGTCTTCCCTTTCTTGTGGATTGCATGCTTTCCCAATCCTTGTCATTCTAGGATCATCATCCGTACCCAAATTGTATGAATTGCATTCCTCAATCCCTTTCTCTTCAGTAGTCCTTTTATTAAATGTTGATCCATCATGATAAAAAATGTGCTCCAATTCAATCATCCCCTTAGGAATAGTCTTCAAATTTAGGATGCCACCTTCATCTTGAAGCTCATTGTGCTCAGATTTGTCATCTGGAGTGTTGTCGATCTCTTGCCCCTTAAGGTGGCCACTACGCATAATAAATTCAAGTATATGTTGATCATCCTAAAAGACCTAAAATTTTGTTCAATATTTTAGGAATGGATGGAGTAGCAACCAACCAACTAAAAAATATTTTAATTTCATCCTTCTGATTGGTTCTAATGGACTTGCTGAAATAGCAAGGGCATCTACTACCATGTTTTTCCTTCTTGGAATAGACTTTATGTTCAAAGCCTCAAAATCATCTAGTAATTCCCATACCCTTTTTCTATAAGAAAGAAACCTCTTATCATTATAGGAATATAATGATTTGACTTGTCAAATAACCAATTGAGAACCCCCTTCGACTACAAGAGTTGTAACTCCTTTCTCAAGTGCAAAAAGAATTCCTCAAATTAACACTCTGTACTTGACAACATTATTATGTCTAAACTGCAATCAATATGCTACATATAAAGGCTTACCTTTTGGATTGATTAGCTCAATACCTGTGCCAACTCTTGATTTGCATTTGGAACTATTGAAGTGAAGTGTCCAACTTGGGTTTTCCTTGAGTTTTCTAACCATATGTTTATTTTTCCTTAGCTTTTTCTTTACCTGAGCTTGGAAGGATTATCTTTTGGGTACCTATTGTAGTCTTTTGCAAGGTGGGCTTACTGATTTTCCATTGTCATTCCTTGAAATTGGGAGTGTATATTTTTCTCATTTGTCTTGAATTTCTCCTATCAATTCTTTGATTTCATCCACTCTAGGTTTAGGATGGACAACTACCAAATTCCATTCTTGGCCTTTTACGTACCATCTTCTTCTTTGAACTTTGATCATTCCAAGTGGAGGAGAAGACAAACCTCCACCATCTGCAGAAGTATCAATACATGATACATTTATATCTTCAATTTCCTCTTTAATAGAGTTAGACATATTTGCAAAACTTTGATTTTATGTGGGTTCATCTTTTGGATCATTGCCTTTCTTTACTCCCATCATTTGTGTTAATTCCTTAGCAACTACTTCTTGACATGATGGACATTCAAACTCTAAATGGCTAATTTTATGCAATCGAAAAAATCCTAGAAGGAGGATATTGGAGTCAGTTTTTCTCCTCTTAGACACTGTAAATTAGCCATCATGTGGTCTATGAATTGTGTTATGACCTTATCTTTTAGGGTTGAAATTATGGAGTCCATATCTTGATCATCTGATATTTTGATTGAAGTTGTATCAAAAACCATTACCTTGTAGGAGCCCAAATCTATTTGTAAGAAGGCTACCTCATTAGGAGCATTGTATTATATAAACATCTTTTTTAACTTTGGTTCTACATCTATATTGATTTGATTGTTCAAACCTTTCCATGGTAACCAAAGCTGAGTAAAATCCATGGAAAACCATCCCCTTAGGTATTTTGTCCATTCTCTACTTAGAAGTAATCCATATGTTTTTGGGATATCAACCACATGTATATCAATGACATCTTAAATCTATGGGTCGACTGTTAACTGTATCCGAACATCTTTTAACAACTAATAACTTTCACTTCTATTTTGTCGAACTATATCACTATTAAGTTGGAAGGTTGAGGGCTAACTCCTAACCTTTGCACTGTGGACAATGGCGTGATGTTACATGAAGCTCCCGAATTGATTAGGCAATTGTGGAGATTATTCCCATATATCTTGATGCTGAGCAAAAATGGGGGGACCTCAACCTTGTCTTTAAACATAGTGGGCATTGCCTCCATGGCATTAACTTGTTGAGATATTATCTTTTGAGGGGTAGTATTCATATTGTGAGATACCTCTGTATGATCCAGAGTCTTCATGAGCACTTCTCGTTGTTGTGGACAATTTTACAACATGTCAAACTTGGACATGTTTTCTTTTGTTCACTTCAAGTCTTCTACAACATTATACTTTTTAGTGGACCAAGCAATATTTTTCAATATCCTTAGTACATTTCCTTGGTTTAGATTTTGTTGTCCTCCATAAGGTGGTCAAACTAGTGCCAGATTCTTACTTTCTTTCAAATTGGGAGGAGTTGGTTGTAGTTCTAGGGTAATTCCATCTATCATTAGTTCTTTTCTACTTCTTATATTATATGTATTTTGATTGTCATTATGAAAAGAAAACATCTCTTCATCTTGAAGGTCAGGTTCTTAGCTAAATGGGAATGAGAATTCTTCTTGAGTGGTTATTCTACCTATGCATTTTGTGCAGTATCATAGGATTCTAATAGCATAGCATTACATTGCATAGGAGGAGCATTTCCATTTACTTGTGAATTTTGAGCCACTTCTTGATTTCCATCATAGTATGAACCATCATTTTTAGATGCATTTTGACCATCACCATATTGATTGATGTTTGTATACTGAAGATTATTGTTGTTATTATCTACAAGAATGCCTCTATTATTTGGAGGAGTGTTACATCATCGATTTTTTCTTTGGAAGCCATTATTACAGTCAAGGGGGTTGAAGTTGTTCCCTCCATTATTGTTTCTTTTATTGTTGTTTCCACTGTTATTGTTCCTACCGAAGTTTCTGTTAAAATTTTGGCCATAATTGTTGTTGTAGGGACCAATGTTGTTCCTTTGAAAAAAATTATTTTTCCCCTGTGATGACCTTAGATGGGTCAGCTCATTGTTCATTTGTGACATAATCCTTTTCATTTGACCAAATTTAGAAATAAAGTTATTGTTTTCTTCTACAAAAATTGTTGCCTTTTGTTCAAAAAAATCAGCTTTAAGTGGTTCATACCCTAGATATGTTAGAGTGGAGCTTTGCAGAGTGGGTGCCTATTGTAATGGAACTAGATTCATAGGTATGAATTGGCTAGGCATTGTGGGTACTCAAATAGGGTATGTTGGCATTGTTGTGATAGCTTGAGTTGGAAGCATCAATCCTCCTCCATTAGGATTCACTTGCTCGGTGAAGGTTATTGCTTCTACAAAGATCTTTTCCAATGTATTAATATTTTCTATAGGAAGTCTTCTTAGAATGATAGTAGTATGAGGGTCAATAGTATTTAGATAAATGTGAATAGCCACTTCAATTGGTATAGTATATGGTGTTTCTAATTTGCGATATGCTATGTGAAAGCAATGATTGAAGTGCAAAACTATCTCAACAAGGCCCCTTTTGATTGATATGAATTTTTGATGTATCACCACTGTGTTGATAAAAGTTTTGAATTATTCTAGGAAAAATCTTTTGAAGGTATCCCAATCTCCAATACATCCAGGTGGAAAATTAAAGTACCAATTAAAGGTAACTTCCCCCAAAGAGTGGGCGAATGAATGAAGAACCACATCCTCATTGGCAATTTGTTTTTGGCTATAAATTTCTTTGGATACTTTGAAGTGATCTTTGGTAATTTGTGTTTCTCCATAAATGAACCTTGGGAAAAACTTCTTGGGATTCTTAGGAGGTCATGGAGTGCACCTCTCAAGTTGATTGGTGAGTCTACAACATTTGCAAAAAAGGTCATTGGAAGATTTGGTGGACCTAAAGGTGGTAGAAGTGGAGGCAGAGTTGAAGAAGAAGATGAAATGTTGAATGGAAGTGGTTGAATTTAAGGTATTCCTTTATCACTACGTGGTTTGAAAAAATGGGTAAGTTGAAGAAACTCATGTGTACTTGGGGAAGATCTCAAAGCTCACTAAAATGGGGATTTTGGCTCAAGATCCTATAATTTGCATCAATTTTGGTAAAAATGCACCTCTACAAAAGCATACTTTCTCACAAATAAGGCACAACTCAGAATTTAGCACAATAGTGCACTAGTACAGTAGGCGTAGCAATGCACCTAAATTTCTCAAACACTCAAAAAAAAATTGAACTTGTAAAAAAGTGAAAAATTTCAAAACTTTGGCAAATTTTTCTTCTACTCTAAAAATCAAGGGCCCTCCCTCTAGTGCTACTTCTATTGAGTTTTCATTTAGCACAATGCTTAACGACAGGAATCCTTTCAAACTCCTCCCTTGAAAAGTCAATCTTTTGGATCAACTCTAAGGTTCTCGATGATCTTGTGACCTAAAAAAATCCACTTAATTGAAGATAAATTTTTTTGTTCATGAGGAGGCCTTTGCTGGTTTGGCTGATTTCAAATGAGATGTAAGATTTGCTTGCTGCTTCAAAATGATACACGCAAAAGAACTATGTTTTTGTATTTTCTATTTTTATGTATGCAATTTAACAATGCAACTAATATGAATTCCTAATTTAACAAGGGGTTAATAAAGAAAATAATGAAGATAAAATAATAAGAAACTTAAGCAAATAACATGAAAGTAAAATTATAATGAACATAAGCTATAGAAACAACACACGTACGAGTTAAACTTTCAAAGAAATCAGTGGATAACCAATGAAAATAGGAGTTGTGCTTCCTTGATTCCACTAATGCAATTATTGATGGGATTTTCTTAGTAATCATAAGATGTTTCACTTTTCATCAAATCACAAGGCCACAGAAAGTGTGCTCATGTGAGACAAAAAGCTATGTAAGAACAAGATGGGTGATCTCTCCTCGAACTAGATACATTAACAAAATTCGTAAAACTATAGCAAACACCAGAATTAAAAGATCGCACAACCAAAAATAGGGCAATTAACTTTTTTCTCAATCACATTCCATGAACAAACATTCACAAAAATATGACACATTTAGGCAAGAATCACTACACTCTAAATGAGAGCACCAAAAGCATATATTATTGCAAAATAATAGTGGCCCTGATTACATATTACAATCATGTATTTATCTCCTCAATTTGTGTTGAGGGTGAGAGATATCTTCATGCAATTATATGCTTCTAATTTAATAAAACAAACTAATTATATACTAACTAACTATCTAACTAGTGCTTAGTAGGACTCCATCCATTTTTATATCATTAATTAGATGCATAAGCCCTTACATGTCATAAAATAGAGAAATTATGAGAAAATAAGAAGAAGAGAGTCTTCAATTTATGTAGAAGTGTTTGGAAGTGTCAAAAATAGAATTTCAACCTTCACTAGGCATCTATCAGAATTAAACTGTTGTCAAAATATGTTTCCGATGCATGGAAAGCTCTATTTTTGGAACTAGCAGTTAACTATCAACACACCTCTGGAAAAGCACACCTATGCACCTCTAACATCTTCAAAATTATTCCAACACTTTGTCACCAAAAAGAACACTAGCAAACCTAGTGCAGCAGTGCATGAGCACACCTCAAGGGTCCAAAAATGGAAAATTTCACTATGTGTCGAAAATGAAATTCAGGCTTCTGGGTTTTGTTCCCTTTCATACCAGAGCTATATCTGGATGCTTGCCCTTGAATTTCTCTATTATTTTAGTGACCTTTTCTATATTGAGTAAATCCAAGGCATTATATATATCTTTGACCTTTTTCTTATAGCTATCTACCTCTATACGGGTTTTAGCAAAATCCTCGAGCTTATTATCTAGTTCTAACAAAGCTTTTTCTATTCTAAATGCTTATTGAATATCTTCATCAGTAGAAAATTCTTCAAAAATCTTCCTAAATTTCTAGACTAGTATCTCTAAAGGTATCAACTTCTCCCATCCATTGTCTTTTAAAATGTCTGAACATGCATCACTATAATGTTTTTCTACTCCCAAAATTTGTTCTTGGGCTTGGTCCTTGATTCGATGGATCTCTGCATGTAATGATTCTAATACTTTATTGCTATCTACTATTTTCTCTATCTAATCATCTATTAAATCTAATTCTTCCACTATATATACATCCATAATCATTTAGTACCTTTGTCTTTTTATTGCTTGTAACACCTGTAAGTCCTTTCACTAGGTATGTACCTCATCCATAAGACTAAAATCTTGATTCAAAATTGCTACCATTTTATCCACATTCTCCTACATAGCATGTAGTAGATTCAAATTTCCTTGGATGATAAGTACACCTTTCTCCCCAAAACTTTCTTGCCATTGTTGACAGGCATTCAAAAATGGATCCAATTTACTGCCCCCTATCCCTCCTTTCAATTGCTACATTCAGAGTCACCTCGAGGTGTTCAGGATCTAAGGGACCAACATCTCTAGTTTAATATCCCTTTAGGATTTTATTTTGTCTTTGAAGCATTATTGGTTTTGACCCTTCCTATTCCAAACTTCTGAATACTTATTTCATTCCAATAGTGACCATTAGCTTCACTAAATCTAATGTAGGCTTTCCAAGCATAACCTCTCTGATTTGATAGTCTTATGCAGTCAAATCTTCTACTTTTGTGTCAAGAGGAGAAATAGCCACTTGCACAAAGAAATCTTGATTCTGGTCACTATTGATGAAATTTAATGCTCATGCATCCTTTGATAGTGACTCGGGTTTCTGAAGAACCTCAACTAACTTTATCATATCCTCCTCATCTACATTGAATTGTTGCTTCTTATTCCTTATCATTTCCTTTTGCAACCATCTTTGAGTCTATTCTATAAAAGTTTTTCCTTTTAAAGATGAAGGAGTCATTTCAGCTACCTCCTTTCACTTATCACTCCTTTCCATGGTTTTCTCCCTTTGTGATGGCTCTCCTTCTGTATTCTCTATTTCAGTCAAGAACACAGTTCTCACCTCTATGTCTTGGGAAGTTTGTTGAGGTTGTTCACCTATCTGTCTCTCTTCTTACTCTTCATCAGTAGACACTTGTTGTGGTTCCCTTTCAAGTTCTACCTAGACCTATTCTATTTCTATCCCTGAAGGAGGAGGAGTAACTGATCCCTTGTCAACACAAGCTGTGACTTGTAATGGGGATGTGGATAAAGGAACTATCTCAAGTCTTTGTGATTCTGGGGGCATCTGAATCCAATCTTCCTATTGAGGTTGATTGGGTGGTGTATCCCACATCTTATCCCCAACTAATTTAGTTCCAATAGGCATGAAATCAAAATCTAACATGTCAAAGACATTAGTCCCCTCTACATCCTATTAATTAATCCACTATTGCATCTCATCCTTTGATATGGTAGTTCGTAGAGGTTCGTCTAGGACTAGTGGTGGTGTAGCTATAAAACTTCTTCTTCTTTCCTATTCTGTGGCTCTAGCTAGCTTGGTCCTCCTATTTAAGGGTATATTATTCTCATCATCATCCTCTTCATCTTCTTTAAGAATAAGTTCTGGGATTGATGGGATAGGAATTACTTTCTTGATCACCCTTTGCCTCTTTTTGACTGGAGTTTTAATCTTTCTTCCCTTTTTAGGCACAGAAGGGGATGCTTGTTCTATCTATCGAGAAGGGGAAACTTCTTGAATTTCAACCTTTATTTTTGTTTGGGTAGGTGCTGCTAGTGGCACTTGAGGGTTATCTTGGGCTTGTGAAGCTCCAGTATCTTCTAGCCCCTCTACATTCTCTTCTCCTTGCTGCAGAGGTGCCTATATTTCACCCTCTTCTAGCTCAACTCTCTAAGGGGAATTTATTTTCCTCTACTTCAACCTCCACCCTTCTAAGCTTGATAATAACCAACTAGCCTATTGATTTTATGTACTATCTTAGGCCTTACTGATGACTAAGTTGCAAAGGTAGGGATGGTGACTTTCTTCTCTCTACCTTTGGTTGGATGGGCTTGTGCATGAAAGATTACTATTTCAAGTAATTGATCAAGTTTGAATGGTTTCTTGATCCAATCTTGCATCATTCTAATGGCATGCCTCACCTGATGGTTGATATCTAAATTCTTCTCCCTGTCAACCTCAACATTCATAATAGGCCTATCGCCTATCTTATCCCTATTAAATAGAGGATCAAGCAACTCCTCAGAATCTTGTTGTAATATCTTCAATGGAATCTTTATTTTTAAGGCCTTTTCTACCAAATACAAATTCATTCTATAATAATCCCTTATTTGGATATCATAGTCATTTGTTGCATTCATCCAATGGTCTTTAATAGCCTCTTCATGGGTGAATGGTTTGCCCAGTAAATACTATACTCTCTTAATGTTGTCAAAACATTGCCATGGAGAATTGTACTCTTCCATGGGATATTCATCCCATTAACACTTAAAAGAGGGGATATCTTGTCTCCAATCTACCTAAAAGGGTCCTATAGCCAACTACCAAGTCCAACATTTTTTATGTTGCCTTTTAACTTGGTCATAGAAAGACAAGATTTGTCAAGAAATCTCCAAGAGAACCAATCTGTCACAAGGGTACCTCAGAAGCTTCTTGGGATTCACAGTGGTACTAGCTACTCTCAAATATGTGAAATTTCAAAACTAAATATAGTATGCTCCAAGTACTATTAATTGTGCCACTACATCATCTGATAACCTTTTTGCATAATCCCCTTCTATACATCTGATTATAGAAAAAACAAATGCATCATTAACAATTATGTACTCCTTGCTCTACTCCAAAATTCTCTTTTTACTAGTTGAGGGTACACAATGTATGGCCATGCATTAGCATCTTGCATGCTACCCTTTTTGTACAACCCTGGATAGTTTGTTGCTCTTGTAGCCAATAGATACACCAAATATGATGTCATATAGAATTTTGTTTTGTTCTTTACCACCACCAATTGTTCACACAAGTTTTGACTCAAAGTGGAAGCCTAATCTAGTGGCATTTTTTCTTTCTTGATTGTTACAATAAAATGTACCATGAGGATATTAAGATGTTCTACTGTTGGTAGACCCATAACTCTACTCAAAAGTATGATCGAATACCCAATATCTTCAATCATGTATCCCCTAGTCATATCAACTTTTCTAGTCTTCATTCCCAAAGGAGTCTTCTCTATCAGATAGGATGATTGAATGATCCCTAAGGGTTCTTCAATGTGTTCTTGGTAACACCTTTCCACCTGTTCATATGTAAGCCTGATGAACTAATCTACCCTAGGGAGATGGAATACTTTCTCAATATTATTTGGGTGCAGGTCAAGGATAATTTCTCATGTAACACTATTCACAACCCTCTCCTTGGGGACAAAGTGTTCTACAAGTGTCATGACAAGCTCTAAAGATTGTATTGACACTGGGTGTGAAGCTGCATTGACAAGTCCTGATCGGATGAGTGTAGAAATCATTTGTGATCTATCAGTAGGTTTGTTGCAAATCTTCAGGAATTACCCCAAGTCTGAATGTCCCAATTTAGTATCTTTGATTTCTGAGTTATCATCCTCAAAATGTGACTTTGTTGGAATCTTCGAGAACTTGAATACAATGGGTTTCAATGCCATTTTCCCATCCAAGGAAGTTGAAGAGGATGCCATTATATCTAGATAAAAGGACACTTATTAGTTTGGGATTGAAGGGAATATGAAACATTCAACCCTTAAATTTAAGTCACACAAAAATTTAAAAAGCCAAACTTCTCGTAAACACTAAAAAATGTATTTTATCCTTAGAAGAAAAAAATATTGTGCACCAAGCACAGGAAGGTGTGCCTAATGCAATAAGAAGGTGTTCCTAATGTGTGACACCCTTCATTTGTGCCTAAGTTATTTTTTCAAGATTTAGGTGCGCATTAGCTCACCTGATCAGGTGTACTGATGCACACCTAAACTTGGTGTTCTTTACTCGTTATCTTAAAATTTTCTTCTTTTCTCCTTTTCCACACACAGAGTTAGGTGTGCATTAGCATACCTAACTAGGTGCGCTAATACGCACCTAACTCTAGCCCTTGAATCATTTGTAATAATTTCCTTCTAACCTCTTTTTGTTCTTTTAATTGGATTTGGGTGTGCTTAAGTACACTCAAGTGGGTACGCATTTTTGGGTTCAAAACATTTTTATGTTTTAAGCTTGGCTTTGTTTGTTTTAATGCGATGTGAAAAAGCTGCACACCAACACACCTATTGAGGTGCACTAATGTGAACCTTTAGTTTTGAGTTAATGTTTTGATCTTTTTGTTTTCTTAGTGGCAGAGATGGAGGGAGAGCTGAGTGAGTGCACCTAGTCGGGTGTGGGAGTGTGAATGAAGACTAGTGCATGGGTGCAAAGAAAATGCTAATGCAAAAAGAGCCAAAAGACAAGGTGAAAAGGGAGGGGCCCCCCCCTTTAAATAAATTTTGTGAAAGCTTGACATGGTTGCACAGGTGCATAACTATGTCTAAATAATGTGCAAAAGCCCTTTTCCAAATTTTGGGCACACTAGCACACCTTCGGAGGTGCTCCTAGTGCACTAAAAATCCTTAATACTTAGCTTGTTCTCCTAAATTTTTGACTTCTTGACTTTTAGGTTTTTTTTGACAAGACCCAGACATAACCTAGGGGACTAGGGGAAACCTCAAAATGGCTTAGATCCCAAACCAAGAGTCCAAAAGCCCAAAAAATAAAGTAAGGGGTCCCCATTTCTATCAAGAAAATGGGTGTGCGTTGTGTAACCACAACACCTCCTAACTAGATTGATTATGCTATTGCTCTCAAAATGAGAAGCTAGCAACTAGACCTCTAGTATGAAAGATTTAATTAATCTGAGTGAGATATGCAAATTAATCTATATGAAATGCATATGTTAAGTTAAGAAATAAAAAGAGCATATTATTCTAAATAAATGCATTTTAACACTAGAATGAAATTATTATGCTAGAACATGAAAAGTTATGAATGTATGAGAGAATTATTATTTTAGCATAAGTTCAATACTATCAATTCTTAAACTCTATAATGAGGAATTGAAGGCTTCTTAAATAGAATCTTAGAACTTGATCAACGATTGAGATCAAATTGAATGAACGGATGAGATTTGAAGAAGATTCAGTTAGAATGGAAATTTTCCTTATGAAAAGGGAGTTAACTAATTTTCTTTGAGTGGAATAAGGAGTTAACTGATTTAATTCCTTTTCTGATTTCAGTCCACTCATAGTTTTCATTTCTAAACTAAAGAGAAGATTTGGAGAATATATTTAATTTAATAAAATAGAATGTGACCTCATAAATGAATATTCTTAATTAATTGAATAATTAAACTCAATAATTAAAATGAGGATATAGCTTATTAAATCAAATAAATTTAATTCCCTTGTACATTAGCTAAAAGGTAATTTTAATTTAATCAAAGCATGAAGAATTATAATTAAATTAAACTTAATTAATAGGTTTAATGTAGTTAATTTGAGTCAATACTTAGGAATCAAATAAAGGGTGTAATTAATATAGATTAGGGTTTTTTGCATTTGACACTTAGGTCAAGTAGCGATTATCAAAATCAGAATTACCTAGTAAAATAGGACTTTAGGTGAGATTAAATAGACCAAAATTGGTTTAGCATGATAATGTGCCAATTTTGGGGTATTACATTTGCCCCTCTTTGAATGAATGCGCAAGCAACCCATTTGATTCATAGAAATCAAAAGTATGAAGCATAGATCAAGAAATGAGATTGGTTCTAAAATTGATGATAAAAAGACCAATTGATAAGCTTTTTAAGGTTATCTCCAGAATGAAGCTTAACCTTAGGAGATCCAAATAGAACACCTAAATACTGATATGTGATGAGATTGGTTCCAAAATTGATGACATGGAAACCAATTGATACACTTTTTAAGGTTATATCTAGAATGAAGATTAACCTTAGGGGATCTAGTTAGAATACCTAGATACTAAAAATTGATGGAACAAATATTGTCAAACTTATTCCCAGAACAAGACTCAATTCTTAGGAGTCAAGGTTAGACTGTCTCGATACCTGTCCATTATAAGAAGATGACAAGATTAATCAAGATTCATAGAATTATCCCTAGAATGAGCGTAATCCTTAGGATTTGGGGTTAGACTATCCTGATACCTATTCATTGAATAGTGATTGAAAGCAAGAGCCTAGAATTATCCCTAGAATGAGGCTTAATTCTTAGCAAGAGTTAGGATTATCTCTAGAACAAAGCTTAATCCCCCAAAGTCTAGATAGAACACCTAAATACTAGTCCATGAAAGAGATAACAAGACGTATCATGAGTCATAGAATCATCCCTAGAATGAGGCTTGATCGTCAAGAGTCAGGGTTAGACTATCTTGATATCTGTCCATCAAACTATGATAAGGACCATTGTAAGTGTGATCAACTGATCAAAAGATGAGATAGATGACATATGATTCCAAATAAAGAGGGGAAAAAATGCCCTGAGTGATGAGATGCCCCAAGTGATGAGGACATAAGATTCAGATTGAGTTGAAGCTAGTTTCAAAAGATTCAAAGATGTAATCATCCTACCACCTCAGGAGTAAAATTGAAAGATGACATAGCAGAATAGTGATACATAGTAGTATATTAAGAGATACTAAAGAGATCAAAGATTCAAAAGCATATAGAGGAGATCAAAATGATCTAAAGAAAATCTAGAATCGATTCGAAGTGATTCTGAGGTCTAGAAGACTGAGCTTGACCAAAGTTTGACTAGAGTTTACTTGAGTTGACTTTTTCCATAAATTATGGAAATTTTGAAGAAAATGTGATTTGAAAAGATTCCAAGATTAACAAAGTATCAAAAAAATGGATTGCATAAGTGTTCGAGCGCGTCAGTCCCAAAATTTTAAAATATGATTTTGAGTTGTTTAAGTGTGTCAAATTTTGACTTTGATCCTAAAAATGGGTTCAGAGTAGCCAAATTAGCTAGGGGTGATTTTCACGCCAATCATAGCACTTTGAAAATTAGGTCAAAACCTATATAAGGGTCGAAAGGGTCATTTTCAATTCATTTGTGCTTTTGTCTTTTGTGAAGAAGAGAGCTCTAAGGAGAAAGATGGTGGTCCCCATGCATTCACATCGAGTTAAGCACTCCAGAAAACATAGTTGGTGGCAAACTATGGACTTCCAGTGAGCCATTAATAATCTTGCTCGATATTAAATTTTTCATGCATTTTGAGTCATTTTTAGCATGTTTGAGCATGTTTTTCAATTTTTCATTTCAATTTTTGTGCGAGGATGTCATTCCTCATGTGAAGCCAATCTCTCTTCACACAAAGAAGTACCAAGCCAGTACTTCTTCACCAGGTTGTGTGGGTTTCCTTGGGCGGAAGATACCCATCTCTCACATAAGAAACCCTAAATGGCTTGCTATTTTGCTAACTATTTTGTTGATTCTCATGCAAGAAAGTGTTTCCTTGCATGAATATGTGCAAGATCATGCAAAATTTTGGTGTAAATTTCAATTTTAATGTTTGAAAATTGATGTTTGCATTGATATTTTGTGCTTTCTTTCATCTTGTTCATTTATCTAAGACTAATCATTCACCCATTGTTTTCGTGTGTGCAAGTTATATTTCATGATGTCAAATTCAAATCACATTACCTACTTATGGAGCCTTGCTACAACAATGAGATGATGCTGACATGGCACATATTGATACACTCAAATTGTCATATCTTTTCCAAATTCCCCCATTGCTAGTGAATCATGGCCTATTGACTACACTGGTTGAGCATTTCCAGTTTGGAGACAAATACATTCTATCTACCCTAGGGAGAGATGATTATCACCCCAAAGGATATCTATAGGGTTCTTTGGATCTTGTTCCATGGGTCAAAAGTAGTATATGACACAGTACCATAGACAGGTAGAGAGGCACTGAGGGTCATCTTCTAGGAGGACCTTATCATGGGTAGAGCCATCACATGGGATGAGCTGGTACATACATATAGACCCACACATAGGTTACCATCAATATTGGCCATATTTATTAGTTGCTTTCTAATGCTAGATAGATGTCAACATGGTTTAGAGTGCAGATGGGGATGGATGTTGTAGTTGATGCTAGAGGCACCTAAGAGATATGGATGGGGTCAGAGCATGCTCACCCAAATGTTTCATGAGATGCATGAGATTGTATATCATGAGAGCAAGAGCATGGTCGTCAGGGTCTATGTTCTTTAGGTATGGGCATGGGAGTATTTTCCTATCACCAAACCCATTTTTGCAAATGAGAGACAACCCTTAGAGCCATACATATGTAGATATCGAGGCCAATTGACCCAAAAATCTTTGAGGAACACTACGCAGTGGAGAGATTGACTAGATGACTTGCTACCAGTAGTGTGGAGATAATGGAGGGAGACAGAGGCCTAGGATGATGCACCCATAGAGATGGGATACATGTTCGCATCTCGACCACTAATTGGTTGCTCCATGTAGGTGACAGAGAGATTCCCATTGACATGAGTCTAGTGATAGTATGGTCGACCATAGGACATATGACAAGAGTAATGTTCATATGCATGACTCACTACAAATGTGGATCGTGGGAAGTCAGCAAGGTTAGACTCAGGTGATTTGATGATCAATGTGCAGACTATAGTGGCAACCTAGCGGGATTACCTACCAGTTGTAATTGATGGGGGGATGACTCTAGCATATTAGGCATACTTTGTGAGTCATCCCTTCTTGCAATTCACTAACCTAGTGGGGATAGTCGTACCCATACAGCCAGTATAGGCACCACAACCAACATTATAGTAGCCACAATAAGAGAGAGCTAGACAAAGGACATGTCAGGTGCCTATTTCTCCTTGATAGATGAGATTAGATCCAAATGCTAGTGGTAGTGGGATAGGTCACAGATGTCCTTGAGGTGAGATGTGCTCCCTAGGAGCAATAGGAGGACACACACAGAGGCCTCATATGTAGGAGCAACCAGCCAAGTAGGGGCCAGGTGATGAGGAGATATAGGACCAACCTGGTAGGCCATAGGGCAGAGATATCCTAGCACAAACCCAGGATGCCCTTAGGAGATCAAGAGATCAACAATAATTAGGAGAGCTACATATATAGCTTGTGTTGTGAGACACCAAGATAGTAGAGAAAGATCATGAGATCTTTAGCTTATGAGAGTAGCTAGAGTGAGAGGCTTGCAGATCAAAGCAGTAGCATGACAAGATTCAATTGTAGTCAATGAGAGTAGCATATGCTACAGAAGTATCAGAGAAGGTAGAGTAGGTGCCCTAATTTTCATAGTATGTGAGAGAGTTAGGAGGTGCACGGCCTCTGGCGAGACCAAATATGCCTCCTCCTCCTTTTCCTCCGCTAGTTGGAGAGGAGGAAGAGGGATAGAGTTAGCTCATTTTGTTCCATTTTTTCTCTAGCTATGTATCGATTGGTGTGCTAGTGTTATTTTATATCATTTTGAGATCGATAGCACTTGAGTTGCATTTAGTTTTACACTGATGCATACTTGACTCCATATATATATGAGATTTTTATTCGAGTACCTTTGCATGTGTCATCTTTCTCTCTTTATAGTTTGTTGTACATGGGATGTTTATGCTATGCTTATGAATGAAAATCTAATATGATGTATGAATGTAGTATAGATGAGATGAATCGTGATAGAATGTATGAAAGTACAAAGTGTGAATGAACTAACATCTCATACAATGTTCCATTTTGTCGATAGTGAAAGGTATCCCATGAAGATCAAGAGGACAAACCAAAGAACTGAATGCTTGTGTAGCCGTGAAGAAATGTGACATTTTGAAGAAACCAACAATCCTTCATCAGAAAGGATGTAAGTGAATTAGTAATCAAACCATGTGCTTATGCAAAGCATCCCTATGTTAGATGCAACCATAAGTCTGGTTACCAAGCTTCAAAAATTATCATCACTAAACATTTATCTAAATCCCACATGTCATAAAATTCCCACTAGCATTGTAATCATAGGAAGATGAATAGGACATGTGTTCTAGTTTTTTTGGGATTAAATGTAAGCATTTGAGGAACAAGAAGCTAGAATGACAAAAATATTCATCCCTTTTGATATAACAAGTGAACATAAGAATCAAAGCATAAACACTAGGATGACCAGAATGTTTCTTGCATGTAGACACACCAAACACATGAGAGGTCCTTCTTATGCTAAGTAATCAATATGTATTCTATCTGCAACAACCCTTACATTCATAACCCAAGACAAAAGTGTGCTAGGTATACTCATAGTGACCCATACATTTACTTAGCAAGATGAGTATTAGTATTTACTATAGCATAGAGAATTCACTCAAACAAGCAAGGAAAATATTGAAACCCACTAAGTTATCCATATAAAAGGAGTCTAGGTACACACAGTCATCCAATATGAGATAGAGGCTCTTATAGTGGACAACCCTTTTATATCAATGCTATAGATTATTAGAGCTAAACCATCAAATAGAAAGAAAAGAAAAGATCATGCCCCCAATCCTTGATTCTCTAATTGAAAGAAACATCATCAAGTTGCTCAAAAGAACATGATAAAATGAAAGAAAACCAAACAAAGAAAATCTTAGTATATTTCAAACCAGTATGAATGTCATCATTTTAGCAATTGTTGTAGGATTAATGTCAAGTGTCAATGTTTAGAACGTATGTAAAACAAATCTCTTTAGTAAGGTGATGATAGTAGATGGACATAGTTAGAACAACTAGTGGCTAAAGTTAAAGAAGAATCTTTAGTAAGAAGAACCTTCATAGGGAACCGAGTGATAGTAGGTAGACACAATTAGGACAACTAGTGACTGACATGAGTGATCTTCCATGAGAGGAATCTAAAACATGACACGAGCAAAAATAGGAAGACATAGTTAGTACAACTGGTGACTGATGCAAGAGATCTTCTATGAGAGGAATCTCAAAAGTGACACTAGTGATAGTAGGCAGACACAGTTAGAACAACTGGTGACTGACATGAGAGATCTTCTGTGAGAGGAATCTCAAAAGTTACACTAGCGATAGTAGGAAAATGTAGTTATGAACACTGGTGACTGATGTGAGAGATTCCTATGACACTATAGGGTGTTGCCCCCGAGTTATGATAAGATCCAATCCATGGATACATGAGAAAAAGAAACAAACTAAAGTAGAAAAGAAATTTTACAAGAGCTAGAAGATGAACTACAACATATAGCATTTGAAACAAGAGGTGCCTATTTACTAGGTTTTCACCTTCTTCATAGAGATTTTTTTTGCTACCATTATGCCTATTTGCCAGGTTTTCATCAATGGCACTTTTTTGTTTTTCAATTTTTTGTATTTTTCTCTTTTTGATTTATTTTGGTATTTTTTTATTTTTCAAATGTTTTTGGTATTATCAAGGTGTCTGTTGCTTGGTTTTCACCAAGATAGTGATTTTTTTAGGACTTTTAAGTATATATAGATTTCTTTTGAAATCAAATAAGTTGTAGAACCACTTCAGATGGAGAGTGTTGATAGGCTCCTTAAGTGCCTCTCCTTTAGCTATAGAAAGTTGGTAAGAACTGGACCGAAACATTATAGTAACTATGTATGGACCAAGCTAGTTGGGTTCAAAATTCTCTTGTTATACCCATTGTTGTTGATTCTTAGGGTTTTCTCTTAGAATGAGATCAACTAGCTAGAAATAATGTGGATTAACTTTCTTATTGTAGCTTCTAAACATACAATACTGATAGGCTTGAAGATTATCATAAGCCACTTGCTGACATTCATTTAACAATTCTAGCTCTTGAAGCTAAGATATTCTATAGTCATAATTATCAATGAGGCCCTTCATGGAGATTCTCAAAGTAGGAATCTCAACCTCAATTGGAAGTACAACATTTGCTTCATATGCCAAAGCAAAGGGTATTGTACCCATTGCAGTTTTGATACTTGTTCTATAAGCCCATAAAGCCAAATTAATCTGAAGGTGTTAGTCCCTTCCAAATTTTCTAATTTTGTGATACAAGATCTTAAGGATCATCTTATTGGATTCCTTTGCTTGACCATTATCCTAGGGGTAATAAATAGAAGACCAATGTTGCATGATTCTAAACTTTTTGCATAGCTCCTTAAGATCCTTTTTTTTTAAACTATCCTTCATTGTTTGTAATGATGGAGGAAGGTACACCATACCTACATATGATGTAATTCATAATAAATAGAGCTACAATTTTTCCATTTTCTATAGAGAGAGTAACTACCTCTAGCCACTTAGTGAAGTAGTTTGTAGCTGTAATGATAAACTTGTGTCCATTTGAAGAGGATGGGTGAATTTGACCAACAAGATAAAAGGCTTGTTGTTGGAATGGCCACAATGTGATAGATGCAATTGGCTCTCTGGTTAGAGCATGAATCATATTTCCATGGAGCTTGCACCCTTTATAGGACTTGGTGTATTTGATTTCCTCTTGCTCCATATTCGGCCAATAGTAACCAGCTCTAATAAGTTTACTAGCTAGTGTCAAGCCATTAGAGTGAGATTTTCAAAGGCCCTCATGTACATCAATTAATGTGCATTTGGACTTATTAGGTTCTAGACACCTAAGGAGTGTTCCATTGAGACCTCTCTTAAACAAGTCATTAGCAATAATAATATATCATGAAGCCTTGCAGATAAGGTGATGTTTTTCATTTCGGGTTAGATTGTTTAGAAATTTTTGGTCATGTAGATAAGAGAATATATGGTCATAGCAAGATGAGTCATGTCCCACAATAGAATAGATCATCTAAGATTTAGGGGAATTATAGGTAGGGTAGAGTAATTTTTTCACCCAAGAACCCATTTTGAAGATCATTCTCTAGCATTTGTAACATGGAAGAAAGAGCAACCATCGCATCATTCACTTTTTTGTCTGCCTGAGGAATTTTTTGAAAAGTGATATGAGAAAATTATTTCTTTAGGTCATCCACCATGCATTTATAAGGTATCAACTTCTCATCTTTTTTTTTCATATACATCATTGACCCAGTTGATTATGAGTTGTGAATCACCAAAGATGTTTAATTCATCCACTCTCCATTCAACTACAATTTTCATGCCATTAATTAGGGCTTCATATTTTGCAATATTATTTGTACAAGGAAACAAAATCTTGTACACCTTAGGCAACGAATACCTCTATGGTGCTATGAATAAGAGCCCAGCACCAGATCTTTGTTGTGTGAAGGAACCATCAAAGAACATCACCCAAGTTTGATGCATTAGCATTAGAATTGATTCATCATGAAAATCAATGTTTAGTGGAAGAAGACTCTATTGGTGCTTCTACTAATTGATTAATGATCACTTGTCCTCTAATAGTCTTTCTCTCAATATATTGAATGTCAAACTCGCTCAAGATAATGACCCACTTAGCTAACCTTCCTATTAGAGATGCATTGTTGAGTAAGTACTTCAGTGGATCAATTTTAGCAATTAGTCACATATTATGAGTGAGCATGTAGTTTCTTAGCTTTTGGGAAGCAAAAATGACTACCAAGCAAGCCTTCTCAATGATACCATAATTCATTTCATAGGAAATCAGTTTGTGACTCAGATACTAGATAGCTCTTTTCTTGTTATCATTGTCTTCTTGAGCTAGCAAGATACAAAGAGATGACTCTATTGTTGAGATGTACAACATAAGAGGATTTTGTAGATAGGAGGCATCAAGATTAGTGGATTAGCAAGGTATTGCTTTATCTACGTTAGAATCTGATAACAATCTTAGCTCTAGTTATATTTCACACCTTTATATAGAATCTTGGTAAAAGGTTGTGACCTATTTGCTAGTTGTGAGATGAATCTACAAATGGATTGAAGTCTCCCTTGTAAGCCCCTCATCTAATTGATATTATGAGGTGGAGACATTTCCATGATTGCTTGAACTTTCTCTAGATCAACCTCAATTCCTTTTGCAGAGACAATGTAACCAAGTAGTTTCCTAGATGTTACACCAAATACACATTTCTTGGGATTAAGTCTCAGACTAAATTTCTCCATATGATCTAAGATGGGTCCCAAATCTTGAAGATGAGTGTTGTGTTTTGTGCTCTTAACCAAGGTATCATTGACATAGTACTCCATAGTCTTATGCATCATATTATGGAAAATTATAGTAACTACCATTTGATATGTGGCAGCAACATTTTTCAGACCAAATGGCATCACATTCCAACAGAAGGTTCCCCATGCACAAGTGAAAGTAATATTTTCTTGATCTTCTGGTGCAATTTTGATCTAATTATAAATAGAAAATCCATCCATGAGTGAGTACATTTCATATCCTACTATCATATCCACTGTCATATCAATGTTGGGGAATGGAAAATCATCCTTCCGACATGCTAAGTTCAGATCTTGGAAATCTATATAGACTCTAATAGATTTGTCATGCTTGGAGACTAGAACAATGTTTGATATCCATTCAATGTAATCAATAACACAGATGAAACCAACTTTTAGAAGCTTTTCCAAATTAGCTTTGATAAGTAATACAACATGAGGATGCAATTTTTTAAGTTTTCTTTTGACTGGTTTAACACTTGGTGCAATAGATAAATGATGCATTATGAGATCAGGATCTAAGCCTAGCATGTCTAAGTATGTCCATGCATAATTTATCTTTTATCTCTTGGAAGAATGCAATTAATTCCTCTTTTTCTTCTAGAGATAATGACTATGCAAGATGTATCATGTGATGTTGTTCCTCTTTTTCCAAGTTGATTGATCATCTTAGTTCTATCAACACTAATGATCATTCATGAAAATGACTAGGAAGTGCATCAAATATCTCATCTGTAGGCACCTCATAGAGGTTTTCACCTTGGGTACATCTTTTATTTTTACTATTTTAGGTCCTGATATTGCCACAATGTGCTTTTCACCATCAGACCTTCTATTTCTTTTCTTTTTGATTCTGTGACAGAGATATTTGATGTCAGCTTCAGTCATGTTGATGCTTTGTTCGTTGGTGGAAGATGCTATAGGTTTGATAGTGTTTAAGTAGAAAGCAAAAGCATAGTCATTCTAGAATATAGGGACTTCACTAGATGTATTGGAATTCTAGTCTATGAGCTTAGGATAGGTGAATGAAAGAGATGTGGTGGGTTTCATAGAGTTCATAGTGTAATCATCAAATGCATGGACAAGCAATTTGAGACATAGAGCAACTTCATCCATAGGTGTGTTTGAATGCCTTTGAGTTCTAACATCATTAATCAAAGACTCGATGACACTAGTTGAATGAGACTCATCTAACCTAACCCTAGACAATTCACCTACTTCAATAAGATTTTCATAGACATGAACTTGATATGTATCTTTGTCTATAGTTGCTTCTAAGAGAGAGTCAAATTCATACTCTCGAGAATCTATGCTACATGGGGATAGACTGTAGTATTCCCCAATAGTGATAGGGATGAATTCTCCTTCATCATCTAGATTTTTACAAAGGTACTCAATGAGTAAAGCATGAATAGACTCTCCTTGTTCTTGTTGGATACAAGGAGAATCGGTAATGTCATTAGAAGAATCACTATCACAATCCACAGTAATGATATGTGGTACAAATTCATTTGGTTCTATGAAGAATTTAACAAGATCAATAAGAATTGGATAAGGATAAGGATCCTCATCATCAATGTCATCCTCATGGTCATCTAACTTAGCTTGTGACTCATGGTCAGATGAACTTTTAGTTCTGGTATAAATTTGTAAATCCCTAGATGCAAGGGAATCTTCTTGAAGCCTAGATTGGATCTATCCCAAGAACTTCTAGCTATCACTTTGACAGGATCAATTAGACTATTTTTGTTGCATCCAATCAAATCATTCCCCTTGTATCCAAAGTGTTTCATGAGTTTAAGACCTAGATCATACTTTTCAGGAGTAATTTTATGAGATTGTTTTGTGAGGTCAACTAGAGTTTCCTCTTTTTATATCCATGCAAAAATGGCTTTATTTTCATCTTCCTCCTCGAGAGGTATAGTATCTTTAACAAAGGTACCATTGTACTTAGTTTAAGGTGTCAGTACAAAAGGTCTCTTCAATTTAGATGGTCTCCCATAATGACGAGGAGACTCAGGAAGAGATGTCAAAGATAGAACTAGTTCTATGTGATATTCACCCATCCCAATTTCTTTTAGCTTGAATGACTGCTTGATTTTTTTTAGCTTATTATCATGATGGTCTATAGATTCCCTATTTTTAGGTACAAAGATTTCAACAGATTTCAACATGTTACAAGTATAGCTTGTATTTGTAGGTATGGTGACTTCAAAGCTGTGAAATGGAAACTTTATGCATTGATGGTAAGTTAAGGGCACAGTGTGCATTTCATGTATCCATGGTCTCCCTAGCAGGATGTTGTAAGATAAGGGAATGTCAACGACTTAACAAGTGACATCCCATTCCATAGGACCAACTTGAAGAGGCAACACAAAAAGAGCCAAAGATTTACGCTCAACTTTTTCATATGCCTTTATATTATCTTGCGATGGGGGCCAATGGACTCTTCAAAATAGCTCAATTATCTGAGCAAGGTATGAGAGACAATATTTAAACCAGCTCCATTATCAATGACTACATGATAGAAACATTTCTACAGTATCATGGCTTCAATGTGTAGCAGTTGGTTATGCGTATGACTCAATGAATTATTGTCCTCCTTGGAGAAGGACATATAGTAAGGTGAGGTCAGATGACCTACCATAGATTGGAACCTATCAAGATCAAGATCTTGAGGTACATTTTCCTCAGTTAGGGCTTTGTTGAGAATTTTCCTATGAGTGGCAAGATTTTTAGCAATTGAAAGATCATGATTTGAGCATTTGTTCATTTTAATTGATCAAGGATACTATAGCTACTAGCCACAGATGATGTTGTAACTTTTGTTCCTTTTCTAGATGGACCAGTAAAAGGTTTTTCTTTGTGTTGTTCTAACTCAAGAACAGAAGGCACAGGGCCTTTGAGTACTATCTTGGCATGGGAACACATAACAATGTTGCCACAAGATTATGATGGTTTTTTATTAGATGTATTGGATGTAGGACCCCTTAAGACAAATGGTGTCTTGGGTTTAGTGTTATCTAGTTTTCCCTTGATGGTGATGATGTCACAATACTCAAAATCCACTAGTTCAACCATGTGGACTATCTCATCCTAATTAGAGTACGTATAGTTGATCTTGTTATAAGATTTTTTATTTGATTTTTCTCCTTTTTCATAAAATAGGAATGGCTCCTTGAAAGCCTTGTAATATGAGTTCTTGTTATGTTCATCCACAATAATGTCACCATCATCAATTAGGTCTTAAACTTTGTGATGCAAGTTGATGCAATTATTGTTTTATGACCTTTGTTCTGGTGGTATTCACAAAATGTTGTTTCATTCCACCATAAAAGTCATGGTTGTGGATCATAAGGATGAGAGTTATCCAATGGAGAAATGAGGTTGTTTTGTAGTAAGGTCTTATAGACCACATCCAAAGATTCACCAAGAGGTGTATATTCTCATTTTTGACATGTAACCCAAGATGATTTTTTTAGTTTGTTTCCAAATGTCTTGTTGCTAGAAGGAGGTTTATTAATGTTCTTAGATGCTTTGAGATTTTTTCTAAAATTGAAGGTTGCCTTAGCAGGTTTAGGAGTAATGTTGTCAACAACTCCATCATGCACAACATCTCAGTTCCTGTTCACATTCTTAGATTTGTCCTTATTAGAGGTTGATCCTTGTTTGGTGTCCTTTTGAAGGGTTATTTCACCCTTTTTGACCATGAATTCCTCTATTTGAATAGCTGGTATGACCATGTCTTCAAAGGTGTGTGGACCTTGGAGTTGAACTTTATACCCAAAGTCAGGTAAAAGATTATTAGTGAAGATATAAAGTTTTTTTTTAGGAATCTTTTATGAATAGTTACTGTAAAGTTGTCTCCATCTCTGAAGGAATGTGAGGAAGGGTTCCCCAAATTTCTATTTAAGGTTACACAAGTCTCGTATGTTAATTGGATGTTGTATGTTTTGGGAGTACTATTGGACAAATAGATTATCAATCTCATTGTATGTTTTGATACCAGTAGGAAACTGTGAAAACCATTCCATGGCTTGACCACCTAGACTTCATGGGAATAGATGCATGAGATATGTCTAATTATGTATAAATTCTATAAACAAGGCATCAAATTCCCACAAATGATCTTGGGGATTGGAAGTTTCAAATTATTTATTGTACTTGGGTAACTCAACTCCTCTTGGAAAATGAGGCATGTCTATACTCTTGTCAAACAAAAATGGACAAAGAGTGTCTAAGGTGTACATTTTTGAAGGTTTGTCCTTATCACACATCATTTGGGCTAACTATTCTTGCATGATCTTATATTATTTTTTCAACTTAGACATTTCAGTTTTCTCTCCAAGTGTAGTGATTGTTTCGGCATTAAATTGATGAGGTAGCTTGGCTCCCACTTGAGCAAGTTTGAGCAAGTATTTCTCTTTCTCTTCATTAAGAAAGATTTTCATGACTTCCTAGAAATGTTTATCCTTATGACATCCATCTCAAAGTGAGATAAGAGTGTTGTACACTTAGGTCCAAATAATCTAAGAAATGGCTAGAATAGCCAAGAATTATGACTATTTTGATACAATGTATGACAAACACAAAAGGACAAAATCAGACAACTGAATGAGGAGACTAGTTCACATGTAGATCACAAGTTGCCAACTTAAGCAAGAAGTCATTGTTTGACACTATTTGTAGATAGAGAAGTGATAAAATGTTGTAGATACAGATTAGACTTGGAGCATAGATAACACCGACATAATAGTTTGACAGTTTCAAGACAAGATCCCCCACAAGCATTCACAAAGAACCATGAGAGAAATCATAATAAACTAGGAGAAGATTTAGAACAACAAATTTTGACCAGTTTTCTTGCATGAGAACTTGCATAGAGCCATGTAAGGAGTTGATAGTTTGACAAAAAGATAGACTTTTTGCATCAGTAAATAGTTTTTGGAAAAATCTCACATGGAGATTCATAGAGAGTCATGTGAGGACTTGAACAAAGCTGCGTGAGGAAGTACTGATAGGGAGTTTTCTCATTTGAAAATTTGCAGAACTAGGTACAAGGAAAGGACCAGACCAACAATTTTGAATGAACTCAAAGATATTTTCAATGGTTTTGATAGTTATGAATAGAAGACTAATTGTGTTTACAAGTTCTAGATAGATATCAGCATAGTTTTCAAGTTTTGGACAATATTTTGGTTTTCAAAGATAGTTTTTCTCAAACATGGGAAGCAAGAAGTAATCACAAACAATCCAACCAAGGACAAAGAAACTTAGAGGGATAGGGGAGTCTTGACCTTTTGTTTGTTTGATAGATTTGGACAAGTTTAAAGACTCAAAAAAAGACACACTTTATCCCTAAAACCAAAAATGGTAGAGGAAGCAAAACCTTTATCTCATAACTTATGTGCATACATTCACCTCACATAGTCATGTCACCCCACTAGAGGGTGCCCATGTTTTTGGTGTATTCCAAGGACTCAATAATATATACATTGAATGAATACCCTTATGGCAAGAGTCAAGTGTCTATACCATCTTCCAACATCCAGGTACATGCCTATGGTGAGTATCTACATGAGAGATTCTTCCCCCTCCTTGCACAAAGATTTTTCCCCCTTTCAGAGGTGAACTAGGTAACAACTAAATAAGAGGTTTTTACATAGGTTCTATTCATATTAACCCCTAGTGGCTTCATAAATGAAGTTCAGGCTAGCAGCCCACACCAGCATTTGAAAGTGCACATACTTGACTAGCAAGATTGGGGCCAACACTAGCCAGTGCAACAAATAGAGCCTCTTCTTGATATGTGATATCAGAATGAAGAAGAGAAAATGAATATGGCTTTGGATTCTTTCACTCAACAAAGCTTTTTTATTATAGTGAGTTGGAATCTCCAGCGAAAGGAGTGTGCTCACTTGGGTCATTCCCAAAGGTTGGATTGCTCTAGTAGGCCCTCTAAAGGTTGATTTGGACTGGTGGTTCGGATCTAAGGGTCCAAGTTTCTAATTTCTTGCAAGAGAAAAGACAATACTCCTCTACATCATCACCTTACCCAAATACACAGAACATGTTCATCACCAAGTTAGCTTATCGATCCCAACTTTTCCTATTCAAAGACTTTGATATCCTAAAAGTAAATCATCACTCTTCATCAAAGACTTTTCTTGGGAGAACCACTAACTTGCTTGCCTCCCTTAGGTACCATCTTCCAAAGGCATATAGGTTTCTGATTTTCTCTTGGGCATCACTTCCAAGTAGCAAAGAGCATACTCCCCTATTCCTTTATCTAGAGCCCCAAAAAGTTCACAATCCCTATTTAAACTATGTGTAAGAAAGCAGTAAAAAAAATATAATGTTTAAGTGGGTTTGAATTGATTCTTTGACATACATATCTTTGACAATGTCCTACAATCAAACCCTCAATACTATTTCAAGGGTTTTTAATAAGGTGTCTTTGACAAACATCCTACAAACCACTATTAAGCTATTGAAAATTAGAAATTAGAAATGAAATTGCTTCAGAAACAACTGTTAGTTAAATCATTATGATAAAAATTGAATCTAAAAATTTCACTTTGTGTTTTCTAGTGTATAATTTCGCGCGAAGTCCTACAGACCCGCATGAGAAAATGGCATATACCACATGAGAAACCTTACAATTATACACTTTTTCACATGAGGAAGTGTAGTAAAGGCATAAAAATTGCAATTTCTTCATGCAAGAATGAAACTTTTCACATGAGAAACTGGAGTACTGTATAGACGACAATGACAGAATACTAAAAAATGTGGAAAACTAGAACAAATAAGACCAGAAACTTGATTTCTCGGCCCCACAGTAGGCACCAAAAATGTATGCAAGAAATGTGGGCCTCAATCTTCACACACAATTCAACATGATCATTATATATGAAATCATTCCAGAATGAATATTGAGTTATTCATCTGAAACTATTTGATCGATCTGTTGCCTCCTAACTAGATTGATTATGGTATTGCTCTCAAAATGAGAAGCTAGCAACCAGACCTCTAGTATGAAGGATTTAATTAAGCTATATGATAATTATAACTAATCTAAATGAGATATGAAAATTAATCTATATGAAATGCATATGTTAAGCTAAGAAATAAAAAGAGCATATTATTCTAAATGAATGCATTTTAACACTAGAATGAAATTATTATGCTAGAATATGAAAAGAAATGAATGTATGAGAGAATGAGTATTTGAGCATAAGTTTGATACTATAAATTCTTAACCTCTATAATGATTAATTGAAGGCTTCTTAAATAGAATCCTAGAACTTGATCAACGGTTGATATCAAATTGAATGAACGGCTGAGATTTGAAGAAGATTCGGTTAGAATGGAAAGTTTCCTTATGAAAAGGGAGTTAACTAATTTGTTTTTGAGTGGAAAAAGGAGTTAACTGATTTAATTCCTTTTTTGATTTTAGTCCACTCAAAGTTTCCATTTCTAAACTGAAGAGAGGATTTGGAGAATATATTTAATTTAATAAAATAGAATATGACCTCATAAATGGATATTCTTAATTAATTCAATAATTAAACTCAATAATTAAAATTGGGATATATCTTATTAAATCAAATACATTTAATTCTCTTGTACATTAGCTAGAAGGTAATTTCAATTTAATTAAAGTATGAAGACTTATAATTAAATTAAACTTAATTAATAGGTTTAATGTAGCTAATTTGAGTCAATAGTTAGGAATCAAAAAAAGAGTGTAATTAATATAGATTAGGGTTTTCTACATTTGACACTTAGGTCAAGTAGTGATTATTAGAATCAAAATTGCCTAGTAAAATAGGACTTTAGGTGAGATTAAATAGACTAGAATTGGTTTAGCATGGCAATGTGCCAATTTTGGGGTATTACAAGGACTGCACCCACTACAATGTTACTTGCATCACATTTTACTATGAATGGCTTATCAAAAGCTGAAAAAACTAGTATAGGTTGGGTAGCCACTTCCTTCTTCAATCTTTCAAACCCTACATTGGCTTCCTTGGTCCACACAAACTTTTTCTTGAGTCCTCCTTTTATGGTGTCAAGGACTGGTGGACAAATTTCACTGAATCTTCTTATAAACTTTCTATAGAATTGAGCTAACCCATGAAAACTTCTAACTTCAGTCCCTATCTTAGGAGTAGGCCAATTTAAAATGGTCTCAATCTTGCTCTTGTCCATCTTCAAGTTACCCTATGATACTACAAGTCCTAGGTAGACTAGTTCTTGTTTCATGAATTCACTATTTTCATGGTTTATGGTGATCTTTTCCTCTTGGAGTTTCTTCAAGACAAGTTCTAGGTGTTTCATGTGTTCTTCTTTGGTTTTACTAAAGATGAGGATGTCATCAAAGTAGACTACCAAAAAGACTCCTATGTAGTCCTTTAGAACCTCATTCATCACCCTCATAGAGGTACTAGATACATTTGTAAGCCCAAATGACATTGCTAGCCACTCATATAATCCCTTTGTAGTCTTAAAGGTTGACTTCCACTCATCACCTTCTTTCATTCTAATATGATAGTAGCCACTTTTTAAATCAATCTTGGAGAAGTATTTAAAACTTCCTAACCAATCCATCAAATTTTCTATTCTAGGAATGGGAAACCTATATATAATAGTTATCATATTTATTTCCCTAGAATTAGTACACATTCTCTAGTTACCTCCCTTCTTAGGAACCAACACCACTAGAATAACACAGTGGCTTATACTCTTCCTGATTAGACATTGATCCAAAATCTCTTGGACTTGCCTTGCTATCTCCTTATTTTTTTCTAGTGTCATCTTGTATGTAACCTTGTTAGGTAATGATGCCCCTAGCACAAAATTAATTTGATGGTTGATTGCTCTCTTTGGTGGCAATGTAGCTAGTGTACCTTCACAAATGATGTCCTTGAACTAATCTAGTAGTTGTTTCACCTCTTTTGGCATAGGTGATTGTTTAGGTATCTCCTCCTCCCTTGGTTTCACCAGTATGGCATAGCCAACTCCTTGTTCCTTCTTCATATCCTTTAGGAATTTCTTTCCACTCATAAACAATGCATTTGAGTCTACCTTCTCCACTATGTCTTCCTCTGTCAAAGTCTTATAAGTTACTCCATTCTTCTTGAATGATTACTTATTCTCCTTTCCATTGTGTACTACCTCCTTATCATATTTCCATGGTCTACCAAGAAAAAAATGGCATGCATCCATTTTTAGTACATTAGAAAGTATGTTATCTTAATACTTACCTATGGTGAACTCAACCCACAC
The DNA here is from genome assembly GCA_028749045.1 of Cupressus sempervirens. Taxonomy (NCBI): domain Eukaryota; kingdom Viridiplantae; phylum Streptophyta; class Pinopsida; order Cupressales; family Cupressaceae; genus Cupressus; species Cupressus sempervirens. The sequence continues at coordinate 478,278,446 of CM053786.1, forward strand.
TTGCTCATTAATCAATATGTTTTTTCCCTTATTCAACTAGGTGACTTTGTAGGGATATTCATGGGGTATCTTGGTGAGACTCAACTTTTGCACTACCTCTTCTTCTATAACATTTTCAGTGGATCCTAAATCAATGATAAATTTACACACTTTCCCCAATATCTTGCACTTGACTCTACAAAGAGCCCTTCTCTATTTTTGTTCATCTTGAGTGGGTGTCTTGATCAAGACTCTCCTTAACATGATATTATCTCCTTTCTTTGAATCTATGCTTACCTCTAATTGTTTTGAACAATCCTCTTCTTGGATATAGACAATATTTTTGTCACCTTATGAAGATGAGGGTTTGTTAGGACACTTATAAGCTGGGTGACCCAACTACCCACAATTAATGAACTTCATGGAAGAAAAGTGAGAACTCCTTGCAAAATCCCCTGATCTACCTCTATCATTATTGTAAGAACTTCTACCTCTACCATATCCACCTCTATTATTTGGCTCATGTCCTTGCTCTGAAAGCTTGGAGTCACCTTGGCTCCTATTGTTGTTACCTCTTCCACTTGAACCACCTCTATGACCACCTCTAGTGTCTCTGCATCTCCCTCTACCCTTGGTATTGGAGTCTTTCTTATTCTTGAGTTTTTCCTCCACTTTAATAGCCATCTGATAACAACGATGAAGGGTAGTAAGTGTAAAGAGACTCAACTCTTCTTGAATGTTACATCTAAGTCCACTTAGGTATCTTTCCACTTTAATGCTTTCAAATTCTTGGACTCTAGACCTTAGGCTTATTTTTTGGAACTCTTTTTTGTAGGCAGCTACATCTAGGTCTCTTTGTCTAATATTGTATCTCTTCTTGTGTAATTGGATGTCATAATCCTTAGGTAGATAGTTCTCCTTTACTTTAGCCACCATTGTCTTCCAATTTGTTATTGGCTTCTTGTCGTCCTTCTCTCTTTCTTCTTGCAAGAGTTTCCACCAGGTTAAGGCTTGCCCTCTTAGCCTTGATTTGGTTATTTTCACCTTTTGTGCATCTATTACTCCATCACATCCAAAGTGATTTTCCATGCCTTCAATCCACTCCATAACTAGCTCTACATTCATTCTTCCACTAAAGATAGAAATACCTTCTAGTGCTTTGCCACTTAGTGCCTTTAAATCTTTGAGGAAAGGCTCCTCTACCATTGGAGGGTCTACTTCATGTTCTATTTCATCTTTTTCTTATTTCTTTCCTTTTTCATTATCCAGTTCTAATTAGTCTTTCATCTTACCTATAGTTTCAACAACTTCCTCTAGTTTTTTCTTCATCTCTTCCACAAATTCCTCAACAATCTTGTTCTTGTCTTATTGTTCGATCAAATCCCTTGCCAACTCTGCATTTGGCCACCATGGTGCTTTCTCCTATGGATTCACTTACTTTTGACATGTACACTGCATTTCCCAAACCTTTTAATGGCTCTAATACCACTTTGATGGGAAGCTCCAACTACTAATCAAGAGCTCTTCTAGATCTCCCTAAGACCTATCATTAGGCCTTAAGCATAAAAAGTCAAAATGAAACTATGCATTAGCAACTAGAAATAGAGAACCCCCAACAAAGGCTCATATGAAGAGACAACAAAAACACCAAAAAATATAGTAGAAGAACAACTAGAAATTCCTCAATGGGTCCACTACATGATCAACTGGAATGTTCATTTTAATTGTAGAAGCCCTTAGCTCATCAAGCTCTTTATCATCCATAGCCTTGAGTTTCTTTGAACTTTCCCTAGTCCATTTACTAGGTCTGTGATCATCCCTCATCTCCTTATTTCCATGTTCTAGCTTCTCCAAAAGGATCTTAAAATTTTTAACAGTGGCCTTTAGAATCGAGAAGCTATGTCCAACAATATTTTTCAAAGTGTTCTCAGTTCCTATGACCCTATTTTCCAACTTATCCACACTTTTCTACACATCTCTCATCACATTTTTCATATTTATAATTGTCTCCTCCAGGGGTGACACTCTTTTTATCATAATAGTAACATTTTTAGCATTACCGATAAGAACATTAAGTCTATCCAAATGCTACCCCAAAGTTCTCTCTCCCATATTAATTTTACTAAGATGCTCAAACTCCCTATATATATCCTACATTTTACCCTTAATTAGATCAATATCCTTACTCATTAGTCCTAGGTTATCGAACACACCAGTCACATTCCCATGATAAAGATTGTTGTTGCTGAAGCTACATGTTGAGTTATAGAGATATGTTGTAGATTGAAGACACAAAACTACCAAGTACTAATGCCCCATCTATCTATATTGACAATGTATACATTTTATTATCTTATGTAATGTTTTGTAATATAAATTCTTATGTTATGTATTTTCATCAATTGAAAAGGGGGAGATTGTTATCCCCAACTGATAATGTAATTGGTAATGGGAGATTGATAGGTGATGATTTTGTGAATGTATGTAAGAGAGTCATATCAGTTGTTATTTTTTCATTAATGTCAAAGACTTAGTTAGCTAGACATTATGCTAATTTACTAAAGTACCATATCATTTGATTGATGAAGAGGACTTGAGGAAATCATGATGAAGACATAAGTGATATGTAAGGTATCAAATGGGTACTTAAATGAGTTGGATAGTAATAATGTATTATTGGTTTGATTCTTTTGAAATCATGCTTGTTGAAATGTATTGGAAGACATAAGCTTAATTGAGTGACAAGGTTAATGAACAGAGACTATATTCACCAAGTGACAATAGTATTTCTTGAGTGATTGGAAAATAAAAATGAAAAACACACTAATGCCCAAGTGAGTTAGTATTAACTAAGTGTTATGTTACCTAAGTAAATATGATGTATAATGAGTGACAATTGGATGAACTAGTTTATAAATTTTGAATCTAAGGCTGAATTTTGATGAAAGTTTGGAAAGTTTGAGAAGGTCTAAGGAATGAGTCAAAAAAAATTGCAAGATCTATGGATGAGAAAAAATTCAAGAAGGACCTGATGAAGGAAATTGAATGAAGATAAGGATGTACACAAAGTTCTATACAAGTTATATTTTTAGAGTGTCTAGATTCATTGTATGAATTTTTTGGATTTGGAAACTTTGCATGAACCTAAGATTGATGATGGTGATTAAGTGGAAAAATATGGAATATTTTCCAAGCATTGAGAAAAACTATTTAAGGGGGAGAACAAGACAGTTTTAGGTAGTTGATTTCATGATGTTGTTAGAAGTAAATTTTGTTAGAGTTATTAATCATATGCAAGAGAGGAGATCAAAGTGTAAACCATTAAAGAAGTTAGTAGAATATTGTTGATCTAGGTGAACCTAGTAGTGGAAGCAGAAAGAGACGATGTTAATCAGTCAAGTCAAGGTACAGAGTGAAAGAAGATCCAAAAGAGAGATTAAACAAAGAAAGACAAATAAGAGAGATCTAAACAAGAAAGGGTAGTTTCTATTTTTAATAGATCATTTATACTGATACTGTACACTCGAAAGTGTCACACTCTAAACCCTTCTATCCAAACGATTCCATGAGTTCAGAATGCTTGAATGCCATCTTAGAGCTCCCTATCCATGGAGTGCAAAAGAGTGTATTTCAAATTCAAGGGCTCTCAAATGAGCCTTAGAGATGCTCTTCTTTCTAGTAAACCATGCAATGGGAGGTTCCAAAGATAAGATGCAAGAATGAAAATGTCTCAAGGAGTTCCTCAAAAATGCAATGCAAGTATGGAAACTAAGCTAAGATGAGAATGCAAAATGCAGCTATTCTAAGCATGGATGAGAGTGTTACAATCCAACTATTAGACTATATGATTTAAGCTACATGTAAAAATGAAAGCTAAGCTAAGCTAGAATGCCATGATGCCATGGATGAGAGAATGTAGACAAGAAATAGAAGTTCTCCACAAACCTCCAAAGAAACCTGTTAGAAAACCTGCAGCATAACAATATTCAAAAAATGGATGGATTGAGGGGGAAAGCTCTCTCCCTTTTAAAGATGTATGGACGGTAGAGATCAAGATGAAGATGGTGGATGATCAAAAGTGGAATTCAAAAAGAGGAGTGATCCATGTTCACACACAAGTCAACCAATAGAATATAAGTTCAATTGTCATATAAGACAAAAGTCACAAAGCCTTTTCTTTTAATTGCAAAATAGAAAAAAGACTTTATGTGTGCACTTTAAGTGGGTTAGAAGAATGGGGTCTTTTATTTAATTAAAAGGGGACATGTTCTTTTAATCAAATAATGAACTTAGGATAGTATAGTCATACTATAGGTTATAATCAAATAAATTGATTATTAGCAATTTGGTCTAGGTAAATGATTAAATTAATTTAGCCAAAATGTTGAAAAGGGGGCTAATAATCTAGATGACTATTTTTAGGTGATTACATTTGCCCCTCTTTGACTAATGCGTGATCAATCTGGGAACACATAATGTCAAAGAAAATAGAAAGCCAAGTAGGTAGTGATAGATATAGATATCTGATTCCAAAGAATGAAATGCAAAAATAGATACCAAGTCCTGAATGCACAGCCTGATAGTGGTAGTACTGAACACTAGGAAGAGAACAATGTTAGAATTCAAGAAGAATGTTAACACCTAGAAAATTAGATAGAGTGAGAGCAAGTGAGAAGATCAAACAAATGCTCCTAAGAAGTGATAGAGTATAACAATCAGCAATAGAGTATTTCTGCCCCCTCGGGATCAAAATTGAAATGAGGTAAGAGGAAGCAAAAACTAGCTAGACATGAGAAAATTGAGTTATAGCAATGTCTAATATGACAGATAAATGATTAGAACCCAAGAATGACTATAAGAAACTGATAAAATGCCCCAGTTTGACTAGAGTTGACCTTGAAGGATATAGCATAAAAATTAGGTCAAATCTAGTAGAAAGATGATTTAGACATGAAATAGTGAATTGAAGTAGATATGAAGTATGGAAATGATGAAGACATGAAGAAATGAAGATGCACCAATGATGATTCGGAGATTAGACCTCAAAAGGTCAGCTAACAGCTTAGAAGAAAGTAGAATTTTAAAAGACAATTTTGACCATCAAGATGAACTCGAATTTGGATTTCAATCCCGAAAATGAATCTAGTACGTTGAATTATTTAAGAGGTCAAACCTTTATATAATGTGATGATAAGATAGAAAAAGAGATGAAGTGAAAGATTAAGAAGGTGAAAAGACATGAACAAAAAGAAAGTAAAGAAATATATGAAAGGAGTTAGCTGATATGTCCACAAAAAAGATGAAGAGAGAGCTCTCCTCATATGCAAGAATGCAAGACTAAGCTAGAAAATGAACCTAAAATGCAAGCTAATATGCAATGTGGTTTACTAGCAAGAAGCGCATAACATTTAGACTCTTAATTTCATCATTGAGCATTTATTTAGGGACATCATGAGATCATACAACCATCACTAGTATAACTATGAGGATATGAATATGATTGATATTAGATAGGTATGTGGAAATCCAATCTAAGCATTAGAGACATGTAAGTCAAGATAACTACGCGATTAGATTCCCTAAGTTTAATTTAGCAAGATTACACCTGTATCAAGGCATAAGTGCCAGGATAAACCCCAAGTGCAATATTGCAAAATAGTAAAGGATGATACATTTGTAAGTCAACGTGTTGAATAGGACCAGCATAAATGCTTACAACACTATAGAAAAAAAAAAGTATACCCACAAGCAGAAATCAAGAAAATATGTCCCATGCCCCCAGTCTTCTAGTCAATGACATCCTTGAAAGACTATTAGGGAGGGAACACATGGCAAAGAAATCATCATAGACAGCACACAAAGTAGATAAAGATCAGCATAGCTCAATAGTTTAAGTGTTAAAGTGCGTGTGTGCAAGTCACTTGGTCATTTCTTCAAGACTTGACTCTGATAGTGAGAAATATCGTGACATTGGAGACCGTACGTAAACTATCTGTAAAGTGTTGAAAAACACTTGATGTCAAGGTGGGGGAAGTGTTGAGAAACACTATTTTGTGACTTGTCAAAGAAACCCAAATGCATAAGAATACCTCAAAAAGGATAAGTAGCTATGCCCCCAAGATGAGGACAAGAAACAATTCCAAGCTAGGAAATGTGTAGCAAAATAGGTGATTGAGACTGATAGACAGAGGTGCAAGCGTCTCAAGTAGCACCTATTTCCAGATTTTCACCACTTGACAGATTTTCTCAAGATTTTTTTCAATTTTTTTGTATTTTTGATTTTTTGATTTTTTTGGTGATACATCAAAGTGCCTATTGCTAGGTTTTCACTAAGAAGATCTTTTTTTGAGGACATTTTTTGATTTTTAGGATTTTTTTCAAGATCATATATGATTTTTTTTGGAATTTTTTAGAAGGTTTTAGATATCACTAGTTCTTAAGCAAGATCACATCATTTTCTCCCAATGTCTAGCAAGGTATAGGACACGATGGAGAAACAAGCCGATAGATAAGCAAAGATGGATGAAAAAGGAGCATGCAGCAAGTAAAAGTGATCCTCAAGGACTAACTCCTCAAGAGTACCCAAGCTAGGGAAAGAGGTGAAATAGTCATATGAAGCATGTTTTGGATAAGCAATGGAAGAAATGAGCAAGATAGCATGTAGGATAAGCAGTGAAGCCAACAAGTGAGATAGAATGAAGCATGTAGTCCAAAAGAGTAGACATGTCAAGAGACCTATGAGAACCATGTTTCATTTATTATGGTCAAGACCAAGGGGTCAACTAGATAGTATAGCAATGGGATAGAGCAATAAGAATAAAGCTCAAGATAGAGGCTATGAGTGAATGGGAGAGCACAATAGAAAATCTCGTGGATAAGATAGCCAATATGCAAAGATAGCTCAACATTGTCAAGATCAAAGAGAGAATAGGGGATAGATGGATAATGGAAGAATTATGCATGACGCCTGTTTGCCAGGTTTTCATCATAGTACTTATCCAAGGTGCCACAAGAAGTAGTTTTCACCATAGGATGAATTTATTTATCTTTACTTTTGCTACCAAGGTGCCACAAGAAGTGGTTTTCACCAAGGCACATTTTCATTTTTAAATTTTTTTTTATTTTTTTATTTTTTTTGAATTTTTAGAAAGAGCTCAAGATTTTTGAATGTAGATAGTGCTCCTATAGAAAAGATAAGTCGTTATAAGCCAAGACCATAGAAAGGTATGCTCAAAGATGTTGATAGGGTGATGAAAGAGAAATGGTAGTAGGAAGAGTATATGGAGGATAATAGTTCATGTATAGAAAGTTAGTGTAAGCTTTAGAGAATTTCATGAGGGTAGTTGAAATATTGTACAAGATCAAAATTGACACACACCTTGAAGGGTATTGGAATGATGGAGGAATCATGGATGAAGTAGCTTGAGCTTTAGATGTATGAGGTGGTAGAAGAGATTTGGAAAAAAGTGGAGTGGAAGGCTTTGGAATAATTTTAGGAAGATTTTTGGAAGAAGATGGAATGGAAGCCTTTGGAAGCTTGAATGTCAACTTTGAAATATTTTCAATATTCAAATCTTTTAAAAGAGACTTGGGAATCCACATAGCTTTAGATTTTTCTCGTTCTTTGGGTGCTTGAGATTGCATTTCTTCAATGATAGATTTAGGAACCCACATTTTCTTTGATTTAGCTCTCTTAATAGTGGACCTTTGTGGTCTCTTTTGTGCATTCTCCTTCTTAGCATTCACATGTCGATTCGATGGGACATAGTGATCTTTCTTTTTCGATGGATTCTTATGTTTATTCTCACTACCAAAGGACTTCGGATTTGTGGATGAATAAGGATGATATGACTAGTTTAGATGTATAGATAGGTGAAAATTCATCAAGGATGAGTGTCTTTGTTGATCTTGAGGTATTATAGGAGAGCTAGGGAATGAGCTCGGAGTGAATGTAGGAGATGGAGGAACATAAGGCCCCAATATGGATGGAAGTTTTGAATGCTTTAGCTTAGATGGATAAGGACCAAGGATAGATTTAGAAGATTCAAAGGGATAGTGGGAAGGGATATCAACATCTTTAGAATGAGCAACATGGTCAAAGCCATCAATAGACTCATGATTACCTTTGATAGGAACAACATTTTTAATAGTAGCACTTGAAGCTTGAGCACAATTTTGAAGTGGATATGAAGAAGTAGAACATGAGCGGATGCTTTGATCTTGACAAGTAGCCTTGGATAGCATATGAAGAGAACTTTTCTCATAATTTTCAATAAGCTCAAGGGAGATAATGGAAGTGGTATCTTCATCACACTTAGGAGGTGGACAAGATATAGGATATGGAGGGGAAAAATCTTGAAAGAGATGAAAGGGTGCTTGATCTTGATCTTTCTTGACATTTATAGATTTTTCTTTTTGAGAGTCCTCTTGACATGGAGCCACTTCTAAGGACAAGGGAGAATAAAGAGTGAATGGAGTAGTGCTTGGATTAGGCATAGTAGTGTATGAAGGTTGAGGATGTTTATGATTAGTAGCATGGAAAAGGTTTGCAGCCAAGTGAAGGTTAGCTTGAGTTTTTTTTAGAGGTAGCCCTTGAGGATACACATAGTCAATGTGGAAAGCATTAGGCTCTTTATTTGATGGAGGCATGTTGGAAAGCTTTGGCATGTTGGGAGATGCATGAGTGTTGGAAGAAGTGGAAGATTTAATGGAGCCACTACTAGACATAGGTTCATCAACATAATCTTTCTCAAGAGAAGTATCCTCAACACATGAGCCACTAGAGGTTCCAATAATTCCATTTTCAATAAGATCTTGGATTTTATGTTTTAGCTCAATGAATTCTGAAGTACTATGCTCATTATGTTGATGATAAGCACAATCGATATCCAAAAATGGGTTTCCATATGAGCTAGACTTAGGTAACATGATGATCTTATTGCCAAGAAGTTTTTGCAAAGTTTCATCATAAGAATCTTCCAAGGGAGCAAAAGTTCTATCAAAATTATGTCTAGAGTCCTTTTGTTATTTCTGATGTGAATGGTATGCATCCATGTCTTCATCATTATCTTGGTCAAAGATAGGTCCATCATGAAATTTTAACGTAGGCTCAAAGGAGGTATCACTTGCTTGTTCTCTAAAGAGGTCTTTAGATCTAGAAGAAGAAGACATTTGATGTCTTAAAGTAGAGCATGTAGACCTAGAAGAAGAGGATGACCCCAAAGAAGGTGACTCACATGCATGTAAAGACCTTAAGGAAGATTCATGTAATGATGCAATCTTCTCCTCTAACATTTTCTCAAGTTTAGACTTCATTTCTGTCATGCGCTTAGAGAGATGAAGGTAAGAAAGATCATTTGTCTCTTCTAGTTCTTTGTATTGTGCATATAGATCTTGAAACTCTTTAGTGACATGGAGGATATCATGATCATGTAGATTTTGTTGAAGTTTGGTAGCACAAGGTTTAGATCCCATAGTTTTAGATGCAAAGCCAAGCATAAAAGAGCCTAGAGGATAACTTGATGTTGAAACTATAGGAGGTAGAGTGTTCACTTGCAAAGATAGTAGAGAGAGATTAAAGTGACTTGCCAAACAATATGTCCAAGAAACTTACAACATGAATGACTCAAGTCAATAGCTAGGCAAGATGCCAAAATAGACAAATAGATAGAGCAAGCAGGGTGACAAGTGAACAACTCTCCAACCCAAGAGTGTAGTCAAGAAATCAAGGCAACCATTTAAGCAAAAGGATAACTAGCAAGCGAACATATACCATGAAGACAAAAAAACCAAGAGCACTAAGACCAAAGAGCCACTTTAAGCATGTTCCAAAACTAGAGACATAAAAAATAAAAATCAAATGATGAGACTCCCCTTAGCAAGCAACACAAGAAAATGTTTGCATTTGATGTTTTGAATTGGTTGACAAAGTTTGACAATAGTTGATAGCATAGCAAGTTTGATGTTCAAAAATAATTTATTTCCAAGCAAGATAGTGACACATGAAGTAGTCTTCAAACAATCAAGTGAGGGACAAAGAAACCTTGCATGATACAAGCATATCTGAGGTCTCAAAAGAATTCCCTAGAATTATTGTCATGTGTATGTTCAAAAGATTTTTATAGGTATACCACATTCAAGAACACATCAAGCAATATCTACCTAAAGGACATGGTTCATTACTCAACAACTTGGCCCACACGTGATGCTCCTTTGCCTCACACCAAGTGGTTTCCCATAAGAGATATTGGCTTTGTCATGGAAATTCCATAAGCATAACCAAGAGAACACAGATGGTGAGTGTAAAATCTTGGGGTGATCCGGGTAGTCCACTAGGATCGATCCTTGCACCAAGAAGTTGAGCGACTAAAAAAAGTAGTTACTAACTTAGGGTGTTTAGATAGAGCTTTCGTTCATAGTGTTCCTCTTGCTCCCAATTACGGGACACCTCACCTTGCGATGAGTAATCGATCTCGTGATCACAAGAGTACCTTAAGCATACTTGCCTAGTGATCTCCCTATGGTCAAAATCCCATAAGCGATCACACTAGGCGAAGATAATCACTATGTCTACCAAGGTTTTGTGTCCTTGATAGCCTTGAGTTTATAGTGGGTTGGAAGAGCTAGGTAATTTTCTTGTCCCCACTTGGTTCGTTCCTTTTAGGTTGTCCAAGAGCAGGCCCTCTAAAGGATTCTAAACTACACAAAGAGTGGATCAACTTTTGGAAGTCAAGATTTCTCATTCACCACAAGGGTGAAGAGCATACTTTCCTATTCCAATAATTTTCTCCCAAACATACCAGGAAGATTCAGTTACCCCTTGCTTTTGAAACCAAATGGCAAGTCAAGATTTCCGATTCACCACAAAGGTGAAGAGCATACTCTCTTATTACCAAAAGACTTAAATCACAAGTTTTATGTGCTTATGAAAAATGAACAATTAGTCAATGCCACACATGAAAACAAAAAAGAAAGAAATTTTGGGTTTTTATGCTTTGGGCAGCCTTGCAAACAATGTTAGTAGGCCTTGCGCATTTGAAGCTTTGACATGCGTTCTTTTTATGCAATGTTTCAATTTTTTTCATAAGGATGGCAACCTATAATCACAACTTGTTAGAACCAAAAGTTAGTGTGAAATAAAATAAAAATATGCAATAAAAAGTGGTTAGTTGCCTAAAAATTCTAATTTATCTTCCAACCAAGTGCATGCAAAGAAAGTGCAAGTTAATCACAAATGCTCTCATTTTTACTCTTTGATTTTGACCTAGTCAACAAGATTAGACTTGTTTCTTATTATTTCGGATCCAAAAATAGAAATGAAAAGAAGAGACCCCTACTAAAAATCAGAGAGCTTTCCAAAAATGTAAGAAATTTAAAAAAATCTCTTCATTTTCTCTCTAGAGATCGATTTTGTCAAAACAGGCTAGATTTATCAAATCAAGTTTTTGATCCCTAATACGACTTCAAAAGTCAAAACACAAAGAGAGTGACCCTCTTAAAATTCAAAAAAATTTCTGAAAATGTAAGTTTTTTTGAAAAACATGCTGATTTGCGATCAAAAATAACTTTTTATGAAAAAAAAAGAAAAAATCATAACTCCCGCAAATCACGTCAAAATAATCTAAAAATTGGATTGAGATATTTTGAACACATAGAAAACATTTTAAAAAAATTTCAGAACCAAACTCCAAGCGGTTTAAAAGATATGATCAAATTTTTAAACCAACTAAATTTTTGACCTTCAAACCAATCTACTTATGGGTTGGCCTTAAAACCAAAGTGATAATTCTAAAAAAACACTTGATTAGATCCAATATGCTGCTGATAAATGAGAGATGAGAAATAAAAGCAAATGGGGCTAGAAACTTGATTCAAGCCCCACGGTGGGCGCCAAAAATGTACACTCGAAAGTGTCACACTCTAAACTCTTCTATCCAAACAATTCCATGAGTTCGGAATGCTTGAATGCCGGCTTAGAGCTCCCTATCCAGGGAGTGCAAGAGAGTGTATTTCAAATTCAAGGGCTCTCAAATGAGCCTTAGAGATACTCTTCTTTCTAGTAAACCATGAAATGGGAGGTTCCAAAGATAAGATGCAAGAATGCAAATGTCTCAAGGAGTTCCTCAAAAATGCAATGCAAGTATGGAAACTAAGCTAAGATGAGAATGCAAAATGCAGCTATTCTAAGCATGGATGAGAGTGTTACAATCCAACTATTAGACTATATGATTTAAGCTACATGTAAAAATGAAAGCTAAGCTAAGCTAGAATGCCATGATGCCATGGATGAGAGAATGTAGACAAGAAATAGAAGTTCTCCACAAACCTCCAAAGAAACCTGTTAGAAAACCTGCAGCATAACAATATTCAAAAAATGGATGGATTGAGGGGGAAAGCTCTCTCCCTTTTAAAGATGTATGGATGGTAGAGATCAAGATGAAGATGGTGGATGATCAACGGTGGAATTCAAAAAGAGGAGTGATCCATGTGCACACACAAGTCAACCAATAAAATATAAGTTCAATTGTCATATAAGACAAAAGTCACAAAGCCTTTTCTTTTAATTTCAAAATAGAAAAAGGACTTTATGTGTGCACTTTAAGTGGGTTAGAAGAATGGGGTCTTTTATTTAATTAAAATGGGACATGTTCTTTTAATCAAATAATGAACTTAGGATAGTATAGTCAAACTATAGGTTATAATCAAATAAATTGATTATTAGCAATTTGGTCTAGGTAAATGATTAAATTAATTTAGCCAAAATGTTGAAAAGGGGGCTAATAGTCTAGATGACCATTTTTTAGGTGATTACAGATACTATTTAACCATTGTAGCATAAAATCTTAGAAGTATCGAGTGGACCTAACAATTCTATGAAATCCTATTTGGTAAAATTGATTAGTGGTGTTTGTAAGTCCTTTAAATTAGGCCACTCTTTTTAGTCAAGAACAAGGAGTGATAAGGTCTAGATGATCTTTTGTTGAAATCCTCTAACAAGGTCATATTAATTATATTTATGTAACCTTTAACAAGGTTTCTTCCTACGATATCTCACTTCATAAGAGTGAAATTTTTGGGTTGTCAGCCCTAGGTGGATTTTTCCTTCATAGGGTTTCCACGTTAAAATATTGGTGTCAAATGTATGAATTTTATTTGTGTTGTAAGTTCTTCTACATATTTTACAGTTTACTACAACTCAATAATAACTAAGTAATCACTAAGTAAGTTTACTAATACTTAGTAATGCAAGGAACAATGAGTTAATAGTTCAGGATATATTAATTGAAAGAGTTGATTGATGTTTACACTGAGTGATTGTTGTTAAAGTTTAAGATTTTTTATTGGTACTAAAAGGTTTGAAGGGACTATATGATAACTAAACATAACTAAATAAATCCCCCTCCTCTCATTTATCTAACATCCTTTACCTTTATGGTTTCAAGAATTGGAGTACAAATATGACCAAATATCTTGATGAAATTCCTATTAAATATGGTCATACTATGAAAACTTATGACCTCTCCTATATTCTTAGGTCTAGCCCAATTCAAGATAGCATACACCTTTGATGGACTTGTTTCTATATGTTCCTTTGATACCACAAAGGCCAAGTAGACTAAATCCTACTTCATGAACTCTCTCTTATTCAAATTGATATGCAACTTCTGCTCATTAATATCCTAATCACCATCTCCAAGTGCTAAGTATTCATCAAGATACACTGCCATAAATTTTTGAATGAAACCTTGCAAGACCTCATTCATCAACCTTATAATGGTTCTTTGTGCATTTGATGAACAAAATGACATTACTAGAAAATCATAAAGACCCTCATTGGTCTTGAATGTATTTTTCCACTCATATCCCTTTATGATCCTGATCTGATGATATACACATTAAGTGCCACCCAAACTTTCCATAAAATCCTCAATCCTAGGGATAGGAAACCTATATTTGATGTTTATCCTATTAATTTCCCTAGAATCCATAAACAACCTCCAAGTCCCATCCTTTTTAGGTGCCAAAATAGTAGGCACTACATAGGGGCTAAGAATTTTTCTAATTAGACCTTTATTCTTCATACCTTGCACTTGTTTTTTTTTACTTTTTTATTGTGTTAATGCATGAGATTGTAGGCAACATTATTAGGTAATATTGTACATGGAATGAGATTAGTTTGGTGGTTAATATCTTTGATATGAGGAACAGTATCGAGGACATTCTTAGAAATTACATCTTCATACATTTCTAACAACTATATGACTTCCTTAGGAACAACATCATGCACCCTCATTTTCTCTCACCTTAGGCTTCATGACCAAAGAAACCACCATTCATACTTTCATGGTTTTTGTAAATTATTTTTCTCCTACAACTCTTAAACTCCATTCTCACTATTTAGTAGTTTCTTCCTCAATTATAGATTGGATTTTATACACCTTACCATGCTTCTAAAAATAATAGGTATTCTTCTCCTCATCTAAATGTGCCTTCCTACCAAACTACCATGTTCTACCAAGGACAAAATGGAAAGAATCCATACGCAAGATATGATATAGAATTTTTTCCTTATACTTCCTATATTGAGCTCTACCCAAGCTTGCTTCTTTACCACTACATGTTTCTCACTATTCAAAGTAGAGACTATATAGGAGCTATTGTGAGGCATAATATCTAACTTTAATCTATTAAATTCTTCCTTAAATATAATTTTATTAGTAGAACTAGAATTAATAATCCATCTACAAACCTCACCTTAAATTTTGTACTTAAACATAAATAATTCTCTCCTCTGAGGTGGATTAGTCTTCTTTGCATTAATTGGTTCTTTGATCAAGATCCTCCTTATCATTAGGGTCTCTCACATTTCCAAATCCATATTCAATTCAAGAGAAGTCACACTTCTTGCATCCTCTTGAACTAATGTAGTTCTTCTCTCTCTACCATGGGAAAATGGGGATTTTTCATGACACATATATGAAAGATGCCCTAACTGGTTACAATTGATGCATTTCATGTTGGAAAACTTGGATCCTCTACTTAATCCATTTTCTCTAACCTTTCCATTATACCCCCTTCCTTAAGAGTCATCATTTTTATTGGAGTCCCATGTTTTATCTCCTTGATTGGACTACCTAAAATATCATTGTCTTAATCTTCCACCAAAATTACCTCTATTATTCTTCCCTCCTCCTCTTCCACTCTACTCTTGTTTTCTTTTTATTTTCTCTACCACCTTTAGGGCTAATAAAATTTATTCATTTTATTATGGCACAAAAGGTTTAGTTCCTCTTATATGTTCATTGTAAGACCATTTAAGTATCTTTCTACTTTTACACACTCCTATTCTACAGTCTTGGATTTCATACACAACTTTGGAATTCATTAATTTAAGCATTCACATCCATTTCCCTCAACCTTAGGTTCTTCCTTTTTCAATGAAGTTACACCTCATAATCCTTAGGTACACAAGTATCCTTTATCTTAGAGACCATTCTATTCCAAGAAAAAATTTAATGCTTCACTAACTTTAACCTTTCTATTTGGATAAAGTTACATGATGTAAGGGTTTCTCCCCTTATTTTTGACTTGGTAATTCTTACCTTTTTTCCTTTAAGTGTGACTTCACATTGAAAGAGGTTCTCTAGGTCTTTCAACCAATCCATCACAATATCTTCATCCATTCTCCTACTAAATGTGGCTACCTCAAGTTCTCCTTCTATGTCCCTAACTCTATGGGATTTAGGACATTAAGGAGTCTACTCTATTATGTAGGAACTTCTTCTTCCTCATCCTTCCTAGGGGTTTCCACTTCATCTCCATCCCCCTCTTATCTAACAAATTTCTTCTCCATTAGCTTCATCTCATCTTTTAGTTTCTCTAATTCCTCTATAACCAATTTGTTATCTACTTCTTTCTCTTACAATTTCTTTGTAATTTCTCCATTGGTTACTATGATGGATATCTCTCTCTCTGATTCTTAGAATGACATAAAACTTGTCTTTCTCCTACTCCCAAAGATCAACTATCTCTAATACCAATTTGATGAGGAGGAAAGTTTCTCTTGATGGTCTTTCACCTTAAAATAGGCCTATTAGCCTATTCTCTTCCATATTGGCAAACACAAGCCCTTGGAGTATCCTCACCCTTACAAATCACTTTTATAGCATGTCATAAGGTTCCTAATGTATTATCTTAAAATGGAAGCACCCATCATGTAAGACCCTTTAGCACCCATCCCATAGTGACTTCCTAGACCATGGATGGATTTGTGTTCAATGTGTTCTTTATTTTATTTTCTTTTTCTTTTTCTGAAGCTATATGCACTCCCTTCAAGAATTATGGAGGTCCTTCTTCTTCCCTTATTTATGAATTCAACCTATTTAGGAATAGGTTGACTTCAGGTCAACCTATTTTGAAAGAGTTCAGCAATGTCGAGCTCTTCCTTGATGATTTCAGAGCATGGGGCCCAAAATGTCTCAGGTTCTAAATAATAATTGCATGCTTCCTAGTTGGCTTATATTATTTTCCCACCCAAAAATGAGTATATAAGGAGGATTGGGGAATTATATCTACATCCACACTCTATAAGAAGATGAGACATTAAGAAATTGAAGAGCTCAAGGCATTCAAGAAAATGAGTTTTCATCAAGCATTGAAGGATCCTTTGTGAGCATTTCCTCTTCAAGATCTAGCATAGTCTTGACCATTAGTGGAGGAGATCTACATTGAGGCATTCTTCATATTCTTTATTGATGCATATTTAAATTCATGCCTCCATGTTTTGGTAGATTCATTGCAATTTGTGGAGATATACTATATTTTACATACTAAATTAAACATCTACAATGTCAAACACAACAAAATCCTCATTGACAATGTCTTTTATAAGCAAGGTGAATACTTAAATTTATTGTGTTTCCTTTAAATACATTTATATTTTTAATTCAAGGTTGATTCCTCAATGTTGGACTTGACCAAGGCAAGACTCATCCACCAAAAAAAAATATATGAATTTATTGTGTGCAAGAGAAAGATAGTGATGATGTAGAGGGCATAGGGTTCAAACAAATAACCACTCTTAATTAAAGTTATAATTTTTAATCTGAAAATAATTTTTGTTTCTTGTCCATTTCACCAATCCAAGCCTCCAAGACTCTTCCCCCAAATTTCCTCCTAGGTGTAGTTGGTCTGTTGTAGACCTAATCTCCCACTTAAGGCACTACTCCTCCCAGCCCTTCTCTCCCCTAAAACCCTAATGCTCACTTAGGATATTGTTTTTCCTCTCCCTTGAATTCTAATAATTTTTTAGATACCCCCATAACCTCCTTGACCTTATTCAACACTTCGGGTCACAACAAAAACCAAATAAAACTCACTTTCTTCACATATGGCTAATATGGCCTATTAGCGTCTAGGTCTAGAAACCCTATTTTGCAAAAATACTTCAAATTATTCCAAAAAATCCTTGTAAAAACTTAGGAATATGAAATATATCCTATAGAATTCCAATATTCCAAATTTTTAGAGCTTCAAAACACCTATAACCCTAGTCTCCCTTAATCCCTAGTTTCTAGCCTATCTTGTAGGCCTCCAAACCAGTCAACACCAAAAGGATTCTAGAACTCTTCCAACCTTAACCAAAACTTCCATTCCACTTGTACATTAAATTTATAATCCTAGGACTTCTAATCACTCCATTGGTTTGACCCAACTTGATCATGGGTGTGCTCTACAATAACTTTTCCAAACTATCCTAGCTCACTTACTCCCAGCAGTTAGCCTAGGGCTTCATTCCATGGCAAGGTAACCCAAACACAAAAATTAAAAACAAAGTAAAAAACTATATAAAATTTCTAACCTATAATCCCATAAGGTTTCATCCATTTTTCATCATGGATGATTAGGTTAGAGCCATGTTTGTGGAAACAACCCTATGAAGGAAGTTCTCAAACCAATCAGCAAGAAAATCCTCCAACTTGCAAACCTGATAACTTAAACACAAGTTTAAATATGAAAAATAATAAGTAAAAACTATTCTATGAAAATCATAACCTTCATATCATGTTCCAATCTATACACAATTGTACTACAACATTAAACAATGAAAAACTCCTAAAACTATCAGTACAACAAGTCTACACATGCATGATCTGATAGAAAACCTTATAACCCTTCAAAATATGATCCTCCATTCTCATATACTTGAGAATTGGTAGTTAAAACTCCAAAAACTACCTTTTTCAAATTTTTACAAAAATTGCAAAAGTTGCTCAAGCAACTTTTGAGCGATTTTTGCTCCTTAAAATGTTTTGGTCATATGGGTCCACATAGGACCATTCTAGGACCCTAGATAAGACACCAGGGACCTACTTATTCAATCAAAGACCTTATTTATCCATCCCTAATCATATTTGACCTATTGAGAAACTTTTGAGCAACCTAGGACCTAGTGACCCATTTGGCTCTTACATTTGGACTAGTTGCACTCCAAAAAATCTTTGTACTTATTAAGCATACACACACTTAAATAACCTCTAAAAACTTCAAAAACCAAAATTATGGAGGTTACCTACACCATACTTCCCTAGGACAAAGAACTCAAGTCCCTTGAGTTAGGAGGTCTTCAATGGTGACCCCATGCTTTAGTATATCAACTTCAATCATCTAGGTAGCTTCATCATCAAGTAGTCCCTTCCATTTCACCAAGTAAGAATTTTAGCTACCCTTCCTAGTCTTATTGATCACCTTAGAATCCATAATTTTTTCTAGTTGCAAAGGTTGGGGAGTTGGCAACTCTTGAACCCAATTTACCCCTTCCAAGTCAACAAGAGTGTGTTGATCGATATCACCATGAGTACTTTGTAGGTAAATAAGTCACATAAATTAAAAATAGGTGATATCCCTAAGTCATGAGGAAGTTAAACTGCATAAGCATTATTTGTGCAAAATTTTTAGAAGTCCTATCTTTTTCATCAATAACTTGGTTGGGTGTCCCTTTGGTAGTCTTTTTTTCTTGAGATAAGAACATACCAAATCCCCCACTTTTAATTACAAGTCTCTCCCTATTTTGTCTGCCGTGGTCTTGTACTTTTCCACTTGCCTTTTCAATGTCTTCTTAACTTTCTCATGTGTCTCTTTCATGTTTTCTACAAATGACTCTCCTTTTGAAATCCTCTTGTCATGTAGACTGAGATCTATTAATTCTAGAATCCCCTATATACAATTTCAAATGGGCTCTTTCTAGTGCTCTAGTTAATGGATTCATTATAATCATACTTTGTCTACCCTATGATATGATCCCATGATTAACCATGTTGCCTAGTCAAATACCTTAATAGGTTGCCCAAAGATCTATTCACTACCTCAGTTTTCCCATCAAACTAAGGATGGTAAGATGAAGAAAATGACAAATTGGTTCCCAACATCTTCCAAAGGTCCTCGAAAAAATCCCTATGAATTTACTATCCCTATCACTTACTATGTTGAGTGGAAAACCATGTATTCTTTCTATATCTCTAAAGGAAATACCTACTATATCTAAAGCATCATTTGTTTTCTTTCATGGGATGAAGTGTGTCATCTTGCTAAAATGATCCACAACTATATACACATTGTCATGCCCTCTAGGTGTTTTAGGGAGTCCTAAAACAAAGTCCATACTCAAGCACTTCCATGGCCTTTGTGGTATGGTGAGTGGTTGGTATAACCCTACATTGTTGCTATGTCCTTTGGCCCTCTGACACACATGAAATTGTTCCACAAACCTTCTTACATCATTCTATAACCTAGGCCAATGATAGTACCTAGAAACTTGTTCAAGTGTCTTGTCTACCCCAAAATGTCCTCCCAAACTACTTTAATGTTTTTTCTTGATTATGTTCTCCCTCATGGAACATTGTGCCATGCACAATACGTGCCCTTTGAATAAAAAACCTTCATGTATCATGTAATCAATAAAATCTACCTTAAAAGCTTGCTTGAATTTGTCACATACCGCATAGACTTTATTGAAGTCCTTATCCTCCTTGTAGAGGTCTCTTAGATCCTTTATTCCCACACTCTTCAATTAGATCTCCTAGATAGGTAAGACTCTTCTACTGAGAGAATCTACAACCTTATTTCTCACACCTTTCTTTTTCTTTATCATAAAGGTGAATGCCTACAAATATTCCACCCATTTGAGGTGTCTTTGATTGAGTTTCTCTTGCCCATTCAAAAAGCTAAGGGCATGGTTGTTTGTATAAACCACAAATTCCTTTGGTAGGAGGTAGTGCCTCCACTTTTTGAAGGCTTGGATCATTGCATATAATTCAAGGTCATAAGTAGAGTACCTTTGTTTTGCCTCATTTAACTTTTTAGAGAAAAATACCACACAGTGTTCTTCTTGACTTAGCACTTATTGAATAGCTAGCTTACTAGCATCACACTCCACAACACAGAGTTGGTTGAAGTATAGAAACCTTAGAGTAGGTAGGGCTGCAATCCTTTTTTCCAAAATTTCAAACCCTTTATCTATTGCCTCTGTCCATTTGAATTAACATTTGATGCCTCCCTTAATGGTGTTGAGGATGTAGGTGCACACACATGGTTGAATCCTCTCACGAATTTCCTATAATAATATGCCAAGCCATGAAAAATCCTAACATATCCTATGCATTTAAGTGTTGGCCACTCATATATGGACTTGACCTTATTAGGGCCCATTTTAATACATCCATTGGAAACAAAAAACCCAAGGTATACCAATTCAAACTCGCAAATTTTTTGATTGACCACCATCTTTTCTTGATGTATCCTCCTCAAGACCATCTCCAAGTGCTTCATATGCTCCTCTTTGCACCTATTAAAGATCAAAATGTCATCCAAATACACAATAACAAACTTACCTATGAAATCTTCTAGCACCTCATTCATTAATCTCATGAAGGTACTTGGGGCATTTTTCAAGCCAAAATGCATTAGTAGCCACTCCTACAACCCTTCATTTTCCTTAAAGGTTGTCTTCCATTAATCACCAAGCCTCACTCTAATTTGATGGTACCCTAATTACAAATCCACCTTGGAGGAGTAGCAAGATTCTCCCAACTTATATACCAAATCCTCAATTCTTGGCATAGGGAATCTATATATGATGGTAATCTTGTTGATTTCCTTGGAGTCAGTGCACATCCTCCATTTTCCATCCTTCTTAGGTGCAAGAATAGTTGGTATGGCACAAGGGCTCAAGCTCTTCCTTATTAGGCCCTTTTCTAACAAATCTTGTATTCTATTGGCAATCTCAGCATTTTGACTCAGATTCATCTTGTAAGTTTCATTTTTGGGTAGATTTTCCCCTGGTATTAGAACTATTTGATAACTTACCTCCCTCATTGGTGGCAATTCATTAGTTATCCCATTGTCCACTACTTCATGATACCTTTCGAACAACTATTGCACTTATTGAGGTACTTGAGCTTTCTCTTTAGTCTCTTCTCTAGGCCTTACCACTACTGAACAACATACTCCTTTCTCTTTCTTCATAGCCTTTAGGAACTCCTTCCCACTCAAAGCATCACACTTTCCCCCACATGCTTCTCCTCTTTAGGCTCAATTAAACGATCCATCTAAAATTTCTTACCTTTCTTGGTTATCACATAACTATTTACTCTCCATCATGTATAGCCTTCATATCATATTGTCATGGATGACCTAAAAAGATATGACAAGCATCCATAGGCATTATGTCACATAGCACCTTGTCCTTGTATTCACCTATCTCAAATTCCACAAATGTTTGTTCATCCACTAGTATTTGTTGGCCCTTATTCAACCAAGACACCTTGTAAGGGGTAGTGTGAGGTATCCTCTAGAGATTCAACTTATCTACAATCTCTATAGATACTGTGTTCTTAGTGGAGGCAGAGTTCACTATTGCTCTACAAATTTTTCCATGTGAGCTACAAGTTACTTTAAACAAACTTTTCCTCTAAGGTGGTTCTACCACATTAGGTACCTTCAGAAAAGTTCTTCTTAACATTAAATTTTCATCATCCAACTCTAGTCCTACCTTGGAAATAGGTGATGTGATACGTTTAGTGTCATCTTCTTGCACTAATTGTGTTCTCCTTCCTCCCATGGATGATGAAGAAGCCTTCTCAGGACATGTGCCCATAGTATGACCCACCTAGTTACAATTATAACATTTTTCAATAAAAATAGTACTACCTCTACCTTGGGACTGGAACCTACCCCTAGGTGGTCCTCTTCCTCTATATCCCCCTCTTTGAAAAGTGTTCCTATTCTTGTTACCTCTGTAGCTATCATTGGTTTGAGTTTCTCCTCACCTACTTGGTCTTGGTCCTCTACCAAAGTTGCCCCTACCTCTAAAACCTCTATTACCTCTACCTCTTTGTTGTGAATCATGCCTTCTCCTTGCCTTCTCTTCTACCCTTAAAGCTAATTGAAAAAATTTATGCATACTATCAAGGGCCATCATGTTGATCTCATCCTAAATCCATTGTCTCGGCCTATTAAGGTACCTTTCCACTCTTTCTACTTCTTCTTGTCTTCTTGCTCTTAGGCTTAGCTTGTTAGATTCTTCAGTATAATCAATCATAATGAGGTCTCTCTATCTTAGATTCTATAACTTCTAATATTTCTAAATCTCATAACCTCTAGGTAGGAATTGGGCCCTCAACCTAATCTTCATCCTATCCCATGACACAATCATCTTCTTCCCTACTGCTACCTAGTCATCTTGCATCATGTTCTACCATACTATTTTTTATCACTCGAGCCTAGCCTTAGCATAGTTGACTCTCTTCTCTTCTTATACTTCATTGTAGTCAAATTGATTGTCTACAACTTCTAACCAATCTAGCAATTCCTCCCTATTTAAGCTACCACTGTAGTAAGGAATATGCTCCATAATGTCTTTGTTAAGAGACTAAAAGGCATCCAAAAACACCTTTTTATCCTAATCCACTTTAGCATCGGTCATATGTCTCCCCTATGAGGCTTTAATCTTCTTCCTCACTCTCATCTCCCCATTTTTTGATTCTCTTCTTACTTTTTGGGTCTGTCTAATTGGCTTTGGCCAATAGATCATTGACCAAATCTACCATGGCACCCTTGCTCATTTCCTTGGGTGGCATACTATCAACCTCTTGGTCTTCCATGTCTGACATACACCAAATAGAAAGTAGGCTCTAATACCACTCTGATGCAAAGGGACTAGGGTTCCAACAAATAACTGCTCCTAATTAAGGTTCTAATCTTAAATCATCTAACGATTCTTGTTTCTTGTCAATTTCACCAATCCAAGCCTCCAAGACTCTTCCCCCAACTTTCCTCCTAGGTGTAGTTGGTCTAGTGTAGACTTAATCTCCCACTTAAGGCACTAGTCCTCCTAGCCCTTTTCTCCCCTAGAACCCTAACCCTCGCTTAGGATCTTTTTCTTCCTCTCCTTTGGAGCCTATTGATGTTTTAGATACCCTCCATAACCTCCCTGGCCTTATTCAATACTTTTTGTCACATCAAAAACCAAAGAAAACTCACTTTCTTCACATATGGCTAATATGGCCTATTAGCTTCTAGGTCTAGTAACCTTTTTTTGCACCAATACTTAAAGTTATTCTAAAAAATGCCTTGAAAAACCTTAGGAATATGAAAGCTATCCCCTAGCATTCCAAGATTCCAAATTTTCAGAGCTTCAAAATACCCATAACCCAATTCTCCCTTAAGCCTTAGTTTCTAGCCCATTTTGTAAGCCTCCAGACCAGTCAGCACTAAAAGGCTTCTAGAACTCTTCCAATCTCAACCCAACCTTCCATTCCACTTGTACATTCAAGGTAGAATCCTAAGAATTCTAGGTTTTCCACTAGTTTGACCCAACTTGATCATGGGTGTGCTCTACAATAACTTTTCCAAACTATTAAGGCTCAATTACTCCTAGCAATCAACCTAGGGCTTCATTCCAAGGCAAGGTAACCCAAACACAAAAATAAAAAACAAAGAAAAAATACTATATAAAATGTCTAACCTATCTTTCCTACAAGGTTTCAACCATTTTCCATAGTGGATGATTAGGTTAGAGCCATGTTTGTGGAAACAACCCTGCGAAGGAAGTTCTCATACCAGTCAGCAAGAAAATGCTACAACTTGCAAACTTGATAACTTCAACACAAGTTTGAATATGAAAAAGAACAAGGAAAAACTAGTCTACAAAAATCATAAGCTTGATCTCTTGTGTCAATTCATACACAGTTGTACTACAACATTAAAGAATGAAAAACTTAGATAAATATTTGTACAACAAGTCCACACATGCATAATCTGATAGAAAACATTCTAAACCTTCAAAATATGTTCCTCCATGCTCATATACCTAAGCATGGGTAGTTACTTTAATCACCCAA
Organism: Cupressus sempervirens; assembly: GCA_028749045.1. NCBI lineage: Eukaryota > Viridiplantae > Streptophyta > Pinopsida > Cupressales > Cupressaceae > Cupressus > Cupressus sempervirens. The sequence continues at coordinate 478,302,823 of CM053786.1, forward strand.
AAATGGTCATCTAGACTATGAGCCCCCTTTCTATCATTTTTGTATAATTTGTCTAATGCTTATCCTTGATCAAATTTCTAAAATTCATTTATTTGATTTTATCCTATAGTTTGACCACTTTATCCTAAGTTCATATTTAATTAAAATAACATGTCCTCCTTTTAATTAAATAAAAAACCCCACTCATCTCTTATCCTAACTGTGCACACATAAAGCATTATTCCTATTTTAAATATAAAAGAAAAGGCATTTTTGTCTACACATGAATGCACAATTTTCTATGAGAGAGGAATCTTCTATTTTTAAAATAACTTCAATTCTCTTCCACACATTTCTTTTCCTCTCAAAAGTCAATCATTAACTGTGACTGGTTGAGATGCTTGTACACATGGATCACTAAAGATGCATTCTCCTCCCTTGATTATGTCTCTTTTGCCTCTTAATCTCCATCATCCATTTATCTTTAAAAGGGAGGGCTCTCTTCTCATTCCAAAATCTTAGTCTCTCATTCTATTGTTATACTACAGGTTTTCTTAGTGATTTTGGAGACATGAAGCATTCTTGCATTTTTTCATTTTAGCTTAGCTCTCATTCTACTAACATTATGGAATACCTTTTAGATTATTTTCCTTTATGCTTTAGCTTAGTTCTCTTTGTAGCTTGCATTTTGCATTGCATTTTATTCTAGATTTTTGGATATTGGCACTCTTGCCTCTACTCTTTGAATCTCTCATTCTATGGTGCACCTTGCAAGGGTTGCATAACTTGGTTCACTTGAGAGATACCATCTCATAGTCTTTGTATGTCATAGCTAGAGATCTATAAGCCAACTCTTAATATGCCCTCTTTCATGGATATTCTCAAGAACAATGGTTTATAGAAGTGTGACACTTTTTATGCACACATTTTTGGCACTCGCCATGGGGCTACAGCCAAGTTTCAAGCTCCATTTTCTTGCTGGTCTTTTAGTTACATTCTCATGTTTGGATTTTTTACAGCAACTTATTGCATCTAATCAAGTGGTTTTGCAGGTTTCTTACTTTGGTTTTAAGGCTAACCCTTGTGCAGATTTGTTTGAAGGCCACAACCCTATTTTTTTTAAATATTTGATCCTATCTCCTAAACTGCTTGGAGGTGATTTCTCAAAAAAAATTGTAGGTTGTAGATACATCTGAGATGTCTCAGTCCAATTTTTAGATTTTTTTGATTTGATTTGTGTCCATTATGATTTTTTCTTTGTTTTTTATAAAATGTCATTTTTGGTTGCAAATCAGCAAGTTTTTCAAAAAAAATTATATTTTCAGAAAGGTCTCTAAATTCTACATGGGGTTAGTTCTTTGTGTTTTGAATTTAGAGGTGATATTAGGACTTAATAACTCAATTTAAAAAATCTGTCCTAGGGCACAAATAAAGAGATATGTCTAAATTTCTTGCATTTTTGGAAAGCTCTCTAGTTTTTAGTAGAGGTCTCTTCTTTTCATTTCTATTTTTTAATCCAAAATAATGGCAAATAAGTCCAATCTTGTTGACTAGGTCAAAAGCAAAGAGTAAAAAAGGGATCATTTTGTGATTAACTTGCACTTTCTTTGCATACATTTGGTTGGAAGATAACTTGGATATTTGAGGCAACTGACCACTTTGTGTTGCAAGTCTTACTTGGTTTTTATGCCCTAACTTTGGTTGTTTTATAGGGAGTTTCTCATTTCATTTCTAAAAAGAATGCATGCCAAAGCTTAAAATGTACAAAGGCTACTAACACTTGTTTGTAGGGTTACCTAATGCACAAAAACCAAACACACACTTGTATTTATTTCATTTAATGTGTGGTATCTTACTAGTTGTTTCATTTTCTAGGGACATAAAACTTGTAATTGGGATCCTTAGGTGATAGAAAAGTATGTTGTCCACCCTTGTGGTGAATCAAAAATCTTGACTCACCTTTGGATTTTGAGAACAAGAGGATTAATTGAATCATTTTGGCATGTTTGGGAGAAACAATCAAGATAGAAGAGTATTCTCTTCACCCTCATGGTGAATCAAGAATCTTGACTCTTGAAAGTAGATCCAATTTGTCTTAGTTAGAATCTTTTAGAGGGCCTTCTCTTGGGAAACCAAGAGGAACGACCCAAGTGTGGAAAAGTGAACCTGGCTATTCTGACCAACTATAATCTCAAGGCTATTGAGGACACAAAACCTTGGCTGACATAGCACTTGTCTTACCTAGTGTGATTTCTTGTGGGATTGTGACCATGAGGAGATCACTAGGGAGGAATTCTTAAGGTACTCTTGTGGTCATGAGACTAGTTACTCATCACAAGATGAGGTGTCTTGTATCAGGAGCAAGAGGAGTGCTATGAATAGAAATCCTTTCTAAACACCTTAGGATTAGGTGCTACCTTATTTTTCCACTCAAATTCTTGGTGCAAGGATTGATCCTAGTGGATTACCCAGATCACCCCAAGATTTTACATCACCATCTACATTCCCTTGGTTATGCTTATGGAATTTCCATGACAAAGCCAATATCTCTTGTGGGAAACCACTTGGTGTGAGGTGAAGTAGCACTTAGTGTGAACCAAGTTGTTGAGTAATGAAGTGTGTCCTTTAGGTAGAATGTGCTTGATGTGTCTGAAAATGTGCTAGACCTGTGAAAACCTTTTTAACATACACATGATGATTGTTTTAGGGATTTATCTTAAGACCTCACATATGCTTGTATCATGCAAGGTTTCTTTTTCCCTTGCTTTATTTCTTGAAGACTACTCCATCTATCTTGCTTGGAAAGAAAATTCTTTTGAACATGAAACTTTCTATGCTATCAACTATTGTTAAAACTTTGTCAGGCAAGTCAAAACATCAAGTGCAAACATTTCCTTGTGTTGCTTGCTAACGGGAGTCTTATCATTTAACTTTTCTTTTCTATGTCTCTAGTGATTAAACATGCTTAAAGTGGCTCTTTGGTCTTAGTGTTATTGGTCTTTCTATCTTCATGGTCTATGTCTGCTTGCTAGTTATCTTTTTTTCTGAAATGGTTACCTTGATTTCTTAACTACACTATTGGGTTGGGAAAGTTGTTCACTTGTCACCCTACTTGCTCTATATATTTGGCTATTTGGTTTCTTTTCTATCTCTTGACTTGAGTGACTATTGTAATAAGTTTCTTGGACACCTTTCTTGACAAGTCACTTTAATCTCTCTCTACTATTTTGGCAAGTTAACACTCTACCTCTCTAGTTTGGACATCAAGTTATCTTGTGTCACCTTATTAGCTTCCTCTAGTCTCCTTTATGCTTGATTCTCTATCTACTACTATGGGATTCAAATCTTGTACTACACAAACTCAACCAAATCTAGATGATCATGATATCCTCCATGTCACTAAAGAGTTTCAAGATCTATATGCTCAATACAAAGAACTAGAAAAGACAAACGATCTTTCTTTCTTCACCTCTCTAAGCACATGATAGAAATGAAGTCTAAACTTGAGAAAAGGTTAGAGAAGAAGATTGCATTCTTAAATAAATCTCCCTTAAGACCTTTACATGTAGATGGGACATCTTCTTCAAGGTCCACATATTGTACTCCAAGACATCGAATATCTTCATCTTCTAGATCTAAAGACCTCTTTAGAGAACAAGCAAGTGATACCTCCTTTGAGCCTATATCAAGATTTCATGATGAACCTATCTTTGACCATGAAAATGATGAAGACATGGATGCATGTTATGCACTTTAGAAACAACAAAAATAACTTAGTCATACTTTTGAGAGGAATTTTACTCCCTTGGAATATTCTTATGATGATATTTTGCAAACACTTTGGTCTGCATCACAATAGGTGTGAGATAATCATGCCCAAGGCCTTACATAGTAATAATTCATTCAATCTAAGGATTACTTCCTTCACCATGAGGCACATTTAATTTTTCAACCCAGAGATGTATTCTTGAAATGGTCACACAGTATGCGCACTAGGTTTCTTAAGGATTTGTTATGCTTATGCTATAGGAAAGTAAAATACAAAGAAAGAACCTAAACTAGTGCTATAGAAAAGTAGCACACTTAACTCTTTACTGAAATGAATTCTAGAAATACAATTATACACTGACTCATATTTTAACTCAAACCATCTACTGTAACTACTCTTGCAAATGTTGCAGGAACACTCACAAAGTATGATGTTGCAAGAAGAAACTTATAACCTCTACCTAAAATACTAGAAATGTCAAAAGTAAATCTACACTACTCTAGTCTAATCAACCTCCCAAGTGGGCCCCCTTGGTTGGCTTATGCTAATCTACTAACACAGAATGTAAACCAAGAATTACTTCATTATATTCCAAAACTTCTTACATAAGAACAATACATAAAACTATAAAATAACTCACTATAAGAGTCAACAACATTTTTCCATAAACTTTTTCTAACCCCCAAAAACTATCGATCCAATCCCTATAAATAGGGGATCGACACTTATTCTAAAATAGGAAAGAAAACAAACTAACTACAAATCTACAAAAGAAGAAGAAGGAAATATAACAACTTGTGGTATGAGCAATAAAGTTTGGATAACCAATTGAACACAATAGTAAATGCAGAGGGAATATAAAAACACTTCCCTACATTCTTGGAATAATAGCTCCTCCTTTGTAGCAGTTTTTTTCCTGGTACCATTATGCCTCTTCCACCACAATTAGACTTTAATGCTCCTCCTTGAATGTTGTTGACCATCTTCTAGCTTCTACCCTAACAAATTAGTTATGATGCAAAAGTATTTGCAAATAAGCATAAACAAATTAAATCCAAATATTAGAACACACATTCTGATGGTTATAAGAAATACAACATTATATGTATAAAATTGGAAAAATATGACATAACTATCTACCCATGGGTTAATGGTTCTATCTGGACTTATTCATAAGTTCAACTAAGCATAAGTTCATAAATGTCTTAGCAATATTAAAATATAGTATTAAAATTAACATAAAATAGAGGCAATAATCAGCCTCATCATCTACCCCTGGTAAGTTTAATGCTTGTCCTTAAGCATTGCATCTTATAGCCATTGATTAGAAATCTCCAACTTCAGTCTTCCCTTGCCTACTACTCCTAAAGGTGTAGAAGAATCCTCGTGTTCTTTTCCAATCTTCCCTTCTATGGTCCTCTTGCAGCCTATCAAGTCATTTAGAGTTGATGTCATACAAGGGCCAAAGGAGCATAGGTGGTTGCATTGTTAGTGGGCACCAAAGTTCTAGCCTATTCTACCTTCCCAACTGTATGTATTTTGGAGCTTGGTGAAGGGCTGCCTCTAGGTTGATAGGGCTATGTAGCTATGATCTTTTGACTCCCTTGGGTAATCTATCTCATCTACTTTTAACACTAGCCATGGCTCTCTGAAAGGAAAAGTAAGGCATGCTATCATATTCTACGTATACCTTTGTTCTAGCCTTAAAGATTTTCTTCCTAATCTCCTTGTGAACATCTCCATAGGCCAACCTGAACCAATCCCTAAGGATTTCTTCTAGTTTATTTCTCTCTACTCTTAATGGCAGGGGTTCAGTTCTCTCCTCATCTCTGTAATTGTTCAATTGTCTATCATAATTGACCTCATTGTGCATCCAAGAGATTAGGGCCCTAAGGTGTATATCCCTTATGTAAGGTAAAGGATTCCATTGATTTTCTATAGGGATAATGAAATTGTGCACATACAATTCACAAAGTAAATTTTGTTGCCATGATGGAAGAGTTTGGTATAAATAATAGAATTCTTGATCTAACCTGAATTCTGTATTTATATCTCTGAGGTTCATCATGAGCTAGAATAAAAGGAATTGTTCTTTTAAGTAAATGGCATGGATCCTAGGTGGTAGTCTGCAAGTAATTATGTAATCAGGCAATTTAACGTCATGATCCATCTTTTATTTCTATTTTTCCAATTAGTCTTTTAAGTCTACAATTTCTTCACCTTGATTTGTTATTACCATCTTCATTTCCTTTTTCTCCTCTTTCCATAGAGTTTTTGTCGACAAATGTTTATTATATAACCAAAAAAGAAGTGTTTACAAGGTAATTGGGCCACTTCCCCCTTCATAGTTATTTTTCTTCCTCTATTCCCTCCATGACTATTCTAAGAAATTTGTAAACCATGATTTCTTGTAGGGAACTAGGATAGTTTTTGAATAGGATAACCAATACATTATTCAGACTTTTTCTTCTTTATGGCCTAGAGTATCTTGTTGGCTTGCTAGTTGGCTTTCATTAATTTCAACCTTACATTCCTCATCAGAGTTTTGAAGAATGTCTAGAATTTTAGGTTGATTGGGGGAATCATTTGGGATGACTTGTACTAGAGATTCTTCATTGGATGGTTTGGGTGAAGTGGGCTAGGTTTCTACGGACACTTTACGAGTTTTCCCTTTCATTCTAGGGCTTTTTCACATAGGGGTTTCTTCAAGCACAATGGCCTTTTTCCTACTAACACTTTTTGGTGTCTCTATTGTAGGAGTGGTTGTTGCAGGAACAGACTTTGTTTTCTTTTGCTTTGAGACTATAAGGTTTTGTTTTTCTACTACCAAAGTTGAGGTTTCTTCTTGTAATTTCCATTTTCTCTTTACTTGGGTAGAGGTAGGTACATTTCTCTTTTGATTAGGTAAGGGCACATTTTCTTGCACATTTTTGGTTTTTATACCTTGAGTGCTTTGCTCAGTAGTTGTGAGAGTAAGGACTACATTTTCTTCATTGGGCTATTCGGTAGGGGCAATCTTAGGTTGTAGGATTTTATGCTAGACAAGTTTTTCCCATGACATGGGAGAGGCATCCCTAAGAGATCTCTCTATGATCAATTTGATTAGGGCATGGTGAGTAACAGATTTGTCCTTCCCTTTCTAGGTTTCCTCAGCAATAATGCATAACATATTGTACAAGAAATTGGGGACATTCACTAGAAAATTATCCCTTACATAACTGAACAACTTAAAATGATGTGCATGCAAATATGAAAACTTTCCTTCATAGGTAAAATACCTAACAATATGTATGGCCAACTCATTGTACGATGGAAAAAGAGACATTCTTTTGCAACCCTACTTAGTTATATCTAATGGAGGGTATGTTGGTATGAAAAATTGGGCCCTAGCTGATTTAGCATCATGTGCATTGGGGTAGTGTTCTCCTACTATTGGTAGCTCAGTTACTTCCACTATCAACTCCTCTATGGCAACAATTGTCAATCCCCATACTATTGCTTCACCCTCCTCAAATATACGTATAAATTTAGTAGCTACTTCTTCATCAAACTCTTTTAGTTTCAAGAAATATCTTAACCAGACACATGCATTAAATATTCTCACTACTTCTACATCAGAAAGTAGAAACATTATGTTCCATTGGTTCTCATTACTACTCCCATTTGTGCTTGCTAATTTCAATCTCTACTCTGTTTGCACAATTACCTTCTTCCCTTGTGAATTTCAAACTTTCTTATTCTTTTTTTGAAAACCACAGACCCTTTTCACATTCTTTTCCCAGTGAATTTTTGTCATGAACAATACATCATGAGCAATAATAATGTGGTTTTAATGGAAATAAATCATAGATATGCGAGAATTGTCCCAAAATTGAATTTGGGTCACATCATAGTCTGACAATGAGGAATTATTTAGGAATAAGGATACAACACTTGACACTTGCATACTATGGCAACTGGGTTTTAATCAAACAAAGAGAGAGTAAAGATTTGAGGATCTTTAATGAATAAATAGAAATGTCATTGGGAATTAGTAACCTTCCTTGCCCCCTACAAAACATGGACAAGTGTCCTCGCTTGTCATACTTGCCATGAGGTATGGAACTAGCATAACACCACAACAATATATTTAATGCAGTAATAGATATAACCAATGAAATCTATGTGCTAAAAATGAATAAAATTTGAAAAGATTATGCCTACTAGTTGATCATTGCATGTGCTAGATGAAGGCAATGAGAGTCGAAGGTTAGCAATGACAACATACATCAGCAAACTCACAGTGTTATTGAAAGCATTGTAAAATGATGATGTGGAAGATGGGTGGGTGGTAGAGAAAGAAATGAGATGAGTTGAAAAATAACAAATTAGAAAGTGAATGGATAATTTGAGCTTTATGTGGAGATAAAGTTTTTATTATGGGCATGCTCGAAGGAATTCTTATTGAAGAGTTGTAGGCAGGAGGTCAACACCTTCTACTGCAAGAAGTGTTATCTGTTGTGCATTTCAAACTGGCTATTAAAATTAATCCAAGAAGTCTTCTTTTATTTAGGGTTGTTTATACAACTTTAGCTGATGTCCATTGACTAATAACTTGAAGTGTACTGGATCAATTGTGGTTAACTAAATGGCTCCATTTTCAAATACATGGCTTATTTCAAAGGGTCTTGGCCATCATGTCTACAGCTTGCCTAGTATGTCATTGAATCTAGAATCATAAACAAATTCCCAATCATCGATTTAAAATTGCTTGTTCTTAATGTGGGAATTGTGCCATTTTTTCTTTCTTTTTTTATGATTTTTGTGCAATCTAGGGTAGACTTGCACATTTCATCCAAAGAATTAAGATGTAGTAGGTGCTCTCTCTATGTTATAGGAAGGTCAATATTTAACTCCAATGTTGTTCTTAAATTTTTGTGCTCAAACTCAATAGGTAGCATTGTTGATTTTCCATAAAATAGTTCAAATGGTGTGAATCCTATTATGGTCTTCCATGTTGTTCAATATGCCTAGACAGCTTCTAGTAATCTGTTGCTCCAGTCTCTGCAATGCAAATGAATTTCTTTGTCAAGATGGCCTCTATCTCCCAATTTGTAACTTCTTCTTGTCCATTAGTTTGAGGGTGATAGGGGTTTGATTTCTAGTGTTTGATATTATATTCCTTCATGATCTCTATGATCAGATTGGAAGTGAATTGAGCACCCTAGTTAGTGACAATTTCTCTGGGTATGCCATATCAAGTAAATATTTATTCATATATAAATTCGGCAACTTTATGATCATGGACATGCTTCATGGCTCTGACTTCAACCCATTTTGTCAAGTAGTCAGTGCATACAAGGATGTATGATTTTCCATTGGATGGAGGATCTATTGGACCAATGAAGTCCATGCCCCATTTGTCAAATGGTGTTAAAACCATTTGTGGATTAAGAGATATTTCATATTATTTTGTTGGTTGGCCCATCCTTTGACATTTATCACACTTCTCTATATAATTGGTTGCATCTTTATGAAGTGTAGGCCAATAGTAACCAATTGTTAAAATCTTCAATATTGTTCTGTTTGCTGCAAAGTTCCCTCCACATGGTTCATTATGACATGCATGTAGAATGTCATATGTATCATCTTTTCTCTCACACATCTCCTCATAACTTCATTAGGTCTAGTGTAAAATAGTATGTTATCAATCCAAGAAAAATGGAAGCTTTTCTCTATGAGCAACCTCTTTTCCTTGGAAGAGAAATGTGTTGGTATTTTATTAGTTGTAATGTAATTAGCAATGTCTACATACCATGGGGTTTGGATAGAAATATGAAATAGATTCTTATCTGAAAATGTATCATCTATCAAAGTAGTATCTTCTTCATCATGGTGGATTTTAGATAGATAATCAGCTACCACATTTGCTTTCCCGGGTTTTTCAATGATTGTAATATCAAAAATTTTGCAAAAGAAGTAGCCATCTTTCTAACCTTCTTGTAATAGTAGGTTTTTTCATGAGATACTTAATAGCTACATGGTCAGTATGAATAAATATGGGATAACTAGTTATGTAATGCTAGAATTTGTTCAAAGCATAAACTACTACTAACAGTTCTTTTTTAGTCAATGTATAGTTTAACTCTAGTCCATGTAGGCTCTTACTAATATAGTAGATTGCATTTTCAAGATGCTAAGATTTGTGTCCTTAGACCATGCTTATGGCATATTTAGAAGCATCTATATGTATGTGAAAGGGAAAAGTACAATTAGGACCCCTAAGTATTGGTGCAATGATCAATAGTGACTTGAGCTCCTAGAAGGAGTCATCCCATTCCTTTATCCAAGAAAATTCAACCTCTTTGGTAAGAAAAGTATAAAGAGGACTAGCTATCTGAGTAAAATTCTTGATATATCTCCTGTAATAGCCAGCATGTCCTAGGAGAGATCTGACTTCTTTTTACTTTTTAAGAGTAGGGAGTGTGAGAATTACCTCTACTTCCACAAAGTCTACCTAGATTCTAGCTTCAGAGATAAAATGTCCCATTACCACATCTTCCTACATCATCAAAAAGCATTTCTCACTGTTGAGAGATAGATCATGCTCTTCAAATTGGATTAGTACTTTATCCAAGTTCTTCAAAGTTTCCTCAAATGTGACACCAAATGTAATAAATTCATCCATGTATATCTCCATGCAATCATTTGATATGTCAACAAAGATGCTAATTACAGCTCTCTGGAAAGTAGTAGGTGCATTGCATAATCCAAATGGTAATACAAAGTAGGCATAGATACCCCAAGGACATGTAAATGTAGTCTTCTCTTGATCTTCTAGAGTAATACTTATCTAATTGTATCCAGTATGTCAATCTAGAAATGAGAAGTATTTCTTTCGAGCCAAAGTATCCAAAACTTGATCAATAAAGGGTAAAGGAAAGTGATCCTTCTTTTTGGAATTATTTAATTCTCTATAGTATACACATATCCACCACTTTCTTCCTTTCTTAGGTACAATAACTAATGATGATACCCATTTTCTATCAGAGATTGGATAGATGAATCTAGCATCCAACAACTTATGTAACTCAGTCTTCACTATTTCACACAATGTTAGATATATTCTCCTCTGAGGCTAATAGAGTGGCAAGCTTCCATCATTTTTGTATATCCTATAGGTGCAAAGTTTAGGACACAATCCCAACCTATCCTTATAATCCCAAGCAAAGGCTTTTTCATGATGATTGAGGATCTTGGTTAAAAATTCCAATTGTGATAGGGACAACTTGTTGTTTACATGGAGATTATGACTAGGAGAAAGTTCCATAGTAGTAGTTAATTCTACCATTACCACTTCTAGTATTGGACTTGTAGCTACTTCACTTGGTAGTAATGGGTCAATTATCTTAGGGCTTGTTGGGTAGACACAATCTTCATAGGTACATAGCTTTAAGATAGAACTCTCGAGAATATCTCTAGACATTATACACTCATTGGTAAGAATGCTCTATACTACATCATCTTCTTCCTACATTCTTAGAAAGGATATCCTATGCATTATCATGAGCTAGGCTATAGAATTTAGTTCTTCCTCTTCATCCTCTAAATCTAGCCAATTAGGTTCTCCCAGGTCTAGTTGGGGTTGGGCAGGTGGATATAGCCTAGCTTCCTTATGGTTTGACCATTTGAAATTGTCATACTGCCTAATCTATAACTATTTTTAGCATCAGCGGTGGCTAACCAGAGTCTCCCTAATATGATAGGGTAACCAGCAAGTTTTACTTTGGGTGATAAGATAAGAAAATCAGCAGGGTATTCCCATGAATCTAAAGTCACTATCACATCTTCTATGAGACCATCTAGAGTGACAGTTGAACTATCTACAAGTTGTAACATCATGGTTGTTGTTCTTAAGCCTTCCATACATAACCTATACATTGTATCTTTACTCATCACATTTATTGCTGCTCCTAGATCAACTAAAGCATTTTTAATAACTTCTCCATTTATGATCATATTAACTACTAGACTACCAAGGTCTGAATACTTTGGTATCAGTGCCTTTCCTAACATGATATTTGCTAATTGCCCAACAACATTTACTATTTGAGGATCTTTCTTCTTTTGCCTTGGCTTCTTAAGGCATGCTTCCTTAATAGCCTTTCCATAAAGAGGGGCATCTTTGATAGCTTGGAATAGAGGAATTTGCATGTGCATGTTTTTCAGCTACTCAACAATGTCAAATGTCTCTTCCTCTTGGGATATAGATTTCTCTTGATTTAGCCTATATGGAAAGGGAGTATTCATGGTTCTATGGTTAGTAGTCCTTTTGGGTACATCAGTTGGTAGTTTGTTATTTGGAAATGTAGCTTCTGGAAGGGGTGATACAGGAGTGTCTACAACTTCTATGATAATAGGATATTCTAGTGTAGGCAAAGTTGTATCTGATCTCAAATGGATATCAAATACCTCAAGTGAATATGTAGGGCATTTTTTAGTATCTATAGTGTACATTTTCTTCTATTGTTGCTTGTTGTTTGGATTTGGTTGAGACTAAGAAGGCAATTGAGTAGGCTTAGGATTAGTATTATTCGCTATAGGAGGTGGCATTATTGCAGGTTGTTGGACTGGAGGTGATAGTTGTGTGTTACCAAGATTTTTGTTAGGCTATTGTGGAGGCCCCCTACATTAGTTATTTTGCTACCAATTTCCTTGTGGTGGTTGTCATTGATTCTATTGGTTCTGCCATTGGTTATTTTGCTAGTTAGGCCACTAGTTGTTTTGCTAGTTTTGCCACTAGTTTTTTTGTTGGTTTTGCCAAGAAGGTTGGAGGTACTAAGAAGGATTTTGATAGTTTGGGTTTTGTCACAAACTATTGTAAGGATTTGAAAATTGTAAAGGATCTTGAGGCATACCTTGTCTTGAATCCCATGCTTGACATTGAGCAACAAAGAACACTTAATCATTGTCCCTATCTATCTTCATATACTCTATTGGCAAATGTTGATTCTCCAAGTTGGCTACTAGTTTACATGTGCAATATTGCTTCTATTTGCAAAAATGAGGATACTACTCTGCCAATCATGATTCAGCTTTTGCATGCTTCTTCTTTGTAGTCATTGTGTTGAGATGTGTAGCGACATCATTTATGATGTCCTGCTTGAAATTTGAGAGTAGATTAGATATCTTGAGCTTTGAAATACCTTGACTGATACCTTTAGCAGTTGTTGACTAGTATCCTCTACCTTTCTTCACAGTTGACCTTGAGTAGTTAAGATAGATTTTATTGAGGTCATCCCAAGTGGATTGATATAGATCACCATTAGCCATCAAGTCTAGTGCTTCTAGACATTTATTGTTTACCCCTCTCAATAAGACTAGTTTTCTATGAATCCTCCACTAGTACATGTTGGGGGTTCTTCTACAGTGTGTACAAGAAATGTGAAACATCATTTTCCAATGTTTCATCCTTCTTTTGTGATATTCTAAAAATGTCATCTCCTCTTGGATCATTCCCCTAGTAGTACTCTTTGTATTTCTCTAGAAACAGAGTTTGCATTTCATCCCAAGTACCTGCTACATTGGCTCCTAAGCATATGAACCATCATAAGGCTAATTCTTTCAGCATTTTTGGAAACAACTTGAGTTTGTGGGCATCTATGTTATAGTCAAAGCTATGATAGAGTATGTCAAACTCAAACAATAAAGTGTCAGGATCCTCAATTACACTGCCATAAAAGTTTGGAAGAGCAATTTTGGGTATATTTTTGAGATTAAGATTGGTTATGAGGCTTGGGAGAGGAAATAGAAAAGTAGGATGTGTCATTACTAGAGGTATTTGATTATGAGGTTGTTGTTGAAAAGGAGCATTGACTATGGGATTGTTGACAAGAGGTGGATTTGGACCATAACTATCAAGAAAGTTGGCCAAAATTTCAGCAAAAGGTTGAAGACCACTTGTGTCCAAAGGTTCTACTCTAGAGGAAGATCCTGTAAGAAAATCAGGGCTTGTGTCCTTCAAAGGAAACTCAACTTCTTCTTCAATTTTGTTATTCAAATTAATAGACTCTCATGGAAGAAATCTGCCATATTTATCTTGTTGTCTTCCTCTTCAATGCATGCAATTGAATTCTTCACACTTGTGAAGAAACTTTTAGGACTGCAAATCTCTTAAAACTTAACTAAAAAAACTATGACCCAAAAAGATGTTCCTATCTTGACACCATCCTCAACAACAGCACCAAAAATGGTCTGCCTAATAATAGATGTGTGACAATCATGATCAAGGCCTTAGGAATAGTTTATTCAATCTAAGGATTACTTCCCCCACCATGATGTGCATTTAATTTTTCAACCTAGGGATGTATACTTGAAATGGTCAGCATAGTATGTGCACTAGGTTTCTTAAGAAGTCATTATGCTTATGCTGCAGGAAAGTAAAATATAAATAAAGAACATACACTAGTGTTGCAAGAAAATAACACACTTAACTCTTTGCTGAAATGAATGTTGGAAATAAAATTATATGATGACTTATATTTCAGCTCAAACCATCCACTATAACTACTCTTGCAAATGATGTAGGAACACTCACAATGTATGATGTTGCAGGAAGAAACTTATAACCTCTACCTAAAAAAATTATTGGAAATGTTGGAAGTAAATCTACACTACTATATTCTAATCCACCTCCCAAGTGAGCCCCCTTGGTTGGCTTCTACTAATCTACTAACACAAAATGCAAACCAAGAATTACTTCATTATATTCCAAAACTTTCTACATAAGAACAATACATAAAATTGTAAAATAACTCGTTGTGAGAGTCAATAGCATTTTTCCATAAACCTTTTCTAACCCCCAAAAACTATCGATCCAATCCCTATAAATAGGGGACCAACATTTATTCTAAAAAAGGAAAGAAAACAAATTGACTACAAATCCACCAGAGAAGAAGAAGGAAATATAACAACTCATGGTATGAGCAATAAAGTTTGAATAACCAATTCAATACAATAGCAAATGTAGAGGGAATAGAGCAACACTTCATCCCTACATTCTTGGAATACTAGCTCCTCCTTTGTAGCAGTTGTGTCTCCTGGTACCGTTATGGTTCTTCCACTATGACTAGACTTTAACAATCCTCCTTGAATACTGTTGACCATCTTCCAACTTCTCCCCTAACAAGTTAATTATGATGCAGAAGTATTTGCGAATAAGCATAAACAAATTAAATCCAAATATTAGAACACACATTCTGATGGTTATATGAAATACTACATTATATGTATAATATTGGCAAAATATGACATAACTATCTACCCATGGGTTAACTGTTCTATCTAGACTTAATCATAAGTTCAACTAAGCATAAGTTCACAAATGTCTTGGTAGTATTAAAATAGAATATTAAAAGTAACATAAAATAGAGGCATTGTCCAAGCCTAGCTCATATGGAAACCCATTCTTGGATATCTATTGTGCTTATCATCAACATAATGAGCATAGTACTTCTGATTGCATTGAGCTGAAACCTATGTCTATTGGTGGTTTCCTTGATACCTCTGCTTCTTCCAACACTCATGCATCTCTCAAAACTTCAAAGGTTTCCAACATGACTCCATCAAACAAATAACCTAATGCTTTCCATATGGACTATGTGTATCCTCAAGGGCTACCTCTAAAAGAAACTCAAGGTATCCTTCACGTGGCTAAAAAACTTTTCAATGCTACTAAGTGTAGTGCGTACCCTATTTTACATCTTGTTATTATTGGTAAACTCTTTTGGGCTAGTTTATGCTTGATTATTACTAGCATTATCTTTTAGATTATTGGATATTGTTTTCATACTCAAGTGATTATATGAGGAGACTATTTTGGTACTAATTACTTCATGGATGCACTATTATACCTTGATGATGATTATTTACAGTGATTTTAGTTATTTGATGATGTTAGTTAAATGGATTATTTATACATATTTTCTATGGATACTTACCCCATACTGCATGTGTATGGTGTGCGTGTATGTTTTCTTTATGTATGGCATTTTTTATGTGATTAAGGAAGGTAGTCGTAGTCACCTGCTAGTCAAGATCTACACAATGCACTACTTCCTACCATTGCCTATTTAGCTTAGAATATATGTGTTTGTACATGCATGGATTTTATGCAAATTGTAAGTACCGAGTATCGGCTTCCCTGAATTACCAGGATGAGCATACCCTATCACAATATCTCGATGGTAAAAGAGGGGAGATAAATTCTTGAGTCCAAATCCTAACCTTTAAACCATTTGTCCTAGAAAATTAGAACAAGTATTTGTGATGGTTACCCTTCCAAATTTGTCGTATGACATAAATTCATGATTTGAACCCTTGATTTTAATCTTCTATATGGTATTTTATGATGGGTTTTCATATTTCGTCTTTAGGTCTTTCATGATTTTTCTATTAATTAACTCAAATTAAAAGATTAAATTAATGATTTAATTTAATATAAATTATTATGATATTTTTAATATTTAATTATATTTAATTAATTGAGAAATTAATTGAATAAAAAGAATTAAATTTAATTTTTAGAGCGTAATAATATTTATTTAATTTAATGATAATATATTTACGAGATCATTTGTAAATAAATGCTAAAAATTATTATTACTTAAGTTAATAAATATTTTATCAATTAACGCTTCAAAAATAAATTTAAGAATGAAAAAGATATTAATTTATTAAAGAATTTTTAAATTACATAAAGTATGCATGAGATTAAAATATAATAAATTAATTAAAAAGAGAAGGCAAGTAAATTTAAATAAAGATATTTAAAATTTCATAAAGTGTGCATGAAGTTTCGAAAAAGATAATAGAGAGTTAAAAAGATGTGATCAAGGAGTTCCCTCGGGTGATCGCACAATTAGCGCCCCAAATTTAGGAGAGAACTCCTCATCAGCATTTCAGGGTCCATTTTTGAGGGATCGGGAATTTTGGAGAAGGAAATTTTCAGAGAGAAGGTTTTAAGAGAAGAAATTTCTCTCACAATCTTTTGGGTGTTTACGATTTTACCATTAGAACCAGGTAGATTCTTGTGTTTTGACTCACCCAATTAATTACATCATTTAAATATTCATGTCTTCTTCATGACTGTGAATTGATTATTTGAATTCCATCGTGACTAATCTTTCAATATAGTAATTTGGAATTACTGGTATGCATGTGGGTTTCTTCTGTATACGTGAAAGATTAAAACATCATTAGAACCCTCTTTCAATAGACTTAAAATTGAAAATTATATTAGGAAGCGTTTTGAACGAAATAGAAATTTTAGACTAAAAATTTGATCGATTACTCTAGGTTTTCCTATCAAATTAAATTCACAATATTGATAAAAAAAATTCTTGAAGGGGGGGTGGGGGGGGGGGGGGGGGGGTGGGGGGGGCGCTATTTGTTTATTATTAAAAATTGTATATAAAAAAGATTATAATAAATAAATTTAGAGGGAGGCAAGGCCACCAAATCCCCACCTCCCTTTCCCCTCAAATTGGTGGCCTTTTTAAGGAGCCGCACGGAAGGCTCTGCTGCCATGCCAGTAGGGATACTACCCTAGCAGACCCTGCTGTCAAGACTACAAAGCTGCCATGGGAGCGTACCCGCCTGCGTCATATAATAAAAGTCACAAGTGCAGTTAAAATAAAAGTCGTTTATTTTTATTTTTATTTTATTATTTTATTAAAACCTTAATTATTAAATTATTAATAATTTTAATAATTTTATTATTATTTATTAATTAAATAATGTTTAAATTAATACTAATATAGTTAATTTTAATTATTTAATTTATTAATAGTGTTTTTAATTATTATTAATAAATAAGTAATAAAGACATTAATATAGTTATTTTCTATAATTAATAATTAATTTAATTTAATATAATGTAATCAAGTTTAATTAATAATGGAAGTTATTCAATGAAGTTTTAAATTTATTTAATTATTATTATTTTTAATACTAATTTTAATAAAATTATAAATTATTTTATTTGAAAATCAATAAATATTATTTTAATAATTTAAATAAATAAATTACCCTTAGATTATTTTGGAATAATGGATTTAAAATCAAATAGGGGTAATTGTGCATTTTATTCAAATATACGAATGGGTTAAATTATAAGAGTAAAATCTGAATCTCATCTATTTGAAACATGCATTGAAATGAAAACTTTACCTTACTATTAACTCAAAACCATGTTCTTTCAAAATCAAACCAAACTACAAACTATATTGTTATCTGTATGTTGTATGTGCTTTAGGTTTGGGTTGACTAGAGTGTTGACCAATTTTAGGACATCTACCAGAGGCTTGAGAGTTCTGTGATTGTGGTATTATGATGATTTGATCTTGATCTTTTAAACTCAACCATGAGAATGTGTTGGTATGCTCTATGATGAGTTTGGTTATATTGTTGGTTATTGCTTTTAGTGTCCTTGTGGGATAATGAGATGGATGTTATGACATATTTAACTTAACCTTTTTGAGTCTTCAATCAATATTTTTGGGATGCTTTCCAGTCACTTGTATAGGACTGAGGTGAAATACTATGATTCTTTGATTTGTGATTTTATGAGCTTAGGGTAGGTTATCTATATGTAATGTCAAGAAGTGGCTTGCAATGGAGGTTGGAGCTCAAAGCAGTTGCCAGGGTAACCCATTGTAAGTTGTTTAATAAGTGAAAACAATACACTAAATGGGAATAAAATGAACCTAATGAGAGTCTTTGTATGTTCTCACCCATGCCTCAAGTGCTAGTACAAACTAGTATGGAAGTAGAGAGAACGCTTGGTTGCGACCATGTAGTATGCCTTGTTAGTAGTAAAGGATACTAGGGCCACATAGAGTCACTAGGGGGCCAGGGTCAAGTTAGACTGCCAAGGTAACTCTAGCATTGATTCATGCGATGACACTTGCCTGCTTAGATAGTAGATTTCCTATGTGTTTGTGTTTGCCTCTAGGTCTAGATGTTGATTTATCTTAGAACATTTGAGTTAGATTACTTTTAGGGTTTCCTTGACTTAGATATTATTTTTGATTTTGGGATTGATATCTATTTGGGATTTGAGACTATTTGGACCTTTTTGGGTTACCATGCAGTTGGGTGGTAGTGCTTTTTACTCTTACCTTTGAGATTTGTCTATTGTTGATGTGGTTCGAATTTCTCGTCTGCATTTCCCTTCATCCTATCTTTGTGTATTATGATGGATGGTTATATCTTTTGACGGATGGTTATATCTTTATGATGGATGATTGTATTGTACTTTATTTCATGGATCTGAAAGGAATGATGTAACCTATTATATAAATGTATATTCTTTCAGCCTTTCATACCTTGTGACATGTACAGTGTATGATTGTGCATTCTAAATTTATTGCCAAGTGGCATTTAGAACAAATGTATATTATTTAAATGGACTTGGACTTGTAATTATTCTTTCATGTGGATGTGGTATTTATTAGACTTAGTATTATTTAAATTTAAATGTGACTCAACATCTTGGGATCCTTAAGGAATGTAATATGTTATGTTTTCTTATGTATTATTGTATCTTATTGCTTCCACTACTTTCTACTTGATGTGTATGTTATTCTTTCTTTTAAAAAAAAAAAATTGAAAAAATTATTAAAATTTTAGGTTAGTTCTTTTGGATCCCTTGGTGGGGCATTACACTAAGGCTAAAAATCCTCAACCTTCATACAATTTATGCCCACTATTCCTACTCTAGCTAGTCCTTCATTACCTCTTCAAGGTCCTATCATGCAATCCATACTTTCTCCCTTGTCCTTAGAAGTGGCTCCATGTCAAGAGGACTCTAAAAAATAAAAGGCTATAAATGTCAAGAAAGATCAAGATCAAGCATGCTTTCATTTCTTTCAATATTTTTCCCCTCCATATCATATGTCTTATCCACCTCCTAAGTATGATGAAGACATGACTTCCACTATTTCCCTTGAGCGTACTGAAAATTATGAGAAAATCTCTCTTCCTATGCTATCTAAAGCTACTTGTCAAGATCAAAGCATCGCCTAATGTTCTACTTCTTTGTGTCCACCTCAAAACTATGCTCAAGCTTCAAATGCTCCTATCAAAAGTGTTTCTCCTATCAAAGCTACTCATGAGTCTATTGATGGCCTTGTCCATGTTTCTCACTCTAAAAATGTTGATATCCCTATTCATTATCCCTTTGCACCTCCTAAGTCTATCCTTGGTCCTCATCCATCTAAGCTAAAGTCTTCCAACCTTCTATCCATATTGGGGCCTTATGTTCCTCCATCTCCTACATTCACTCCTAGATCATTCCCTAGCTCTCCTATAATACCTTAAGATCAACAAAGACACTTATCCTTGATGAATTCTCATTTTTATATCCATATGAACTAGTCGTATCAGCCTTATTTATCTTCAAATCTCAAGTTTCTTGTAAGTGAGAATAAATATAAGAATCCATTAAAAAATGAAGATCACTATGTCCCATCTAATCGACATGTGAATGCTAACAAGGAAAGTGCGCAAAAGTAACCACAAAGATCCACTACCCAAAGAGCTAAATCAAAGAAAATATGGGTCCTAAACCCATTATTGAAGAAATGTGTTCTAAAGTATCCAAAGGAAAATCTAAAGCTATATGGATTCGCAAGTCTCTCTTGAAAGATTCAAATATTGAACATAAATCTAAATTGACATTCAAGCTTCCAAATCCTTCCACTCCATCTTCTTCTAAAATTCTCCTACCATCTCATACATCTAAACCTCAAGCTATTTCATCCATTATTCCTCCATCATTCCAACACCCTTCAAGGTGTGTGTCGATGTGAATCTTTCCCAATATTTAGCTACCCTCATGAAATCCTCTAAAGTTTACACTTACTTGTTATACATGAACTATTTTCCTCCATATACTCTTCCTACTATTATCTCCCTTCCATCACCTTATCAAAATATTTGAGCATGCTTTTTATGGTCTTGGCTTACCACGACTTATCTTTCCTATAGGAGCACTATCTAAATTCAAAAAGCTTGACCTATTTATTATAAATCAAAAAGAGAAAAAATGAAAAATAGACAAAGTGAAGAAAAATGGAAAAAAATGTGCCTTGGTGAAAACCACTTCTTGTGGCACCTTGGTAGAAAAAGTAAAAAGAAATAAAATTCATCCTATGGTGAAAACTACTTCTTTTGTCACTTTGGATAAGTACCATGATGAAAACTTGGCAAACAAGCATCATGTGTAATTCTTCCATCATTCATCTATTCTCTCTTCCTCTTTGGTCTTGACAATGTTGAGCTATGATTGCATATTGGATATCTTATCCAAGAACTTACCTATTAATCTTGCTCATTCAGTCATATCCTTCATATCTAGCTTCATTCTTATTGCTCTATCTTATTACTATCATATCCAATCAACCTCTTAGTCTTGATCACACAAAGAAAAACATGGTTCTCATAGGTCTGTTGGCATGCCTACTCTCTTGGACTACACACTTCATTTTATCTCACTTATTAGCTTCCATTGCTTATGCCATATGCTATCTCACTTGTTGGATTCACTAATAATCTGGCATGCTATCTTTCTCATTGCTTCTATTGATTATCAAAGACCTACTTCATATGGCTATATTTCCCTAGTTTGGATACTCTTGAGGAGCCAGTCCTTGAGGATCACTTTCACTTGCTTCATACTCCCTTCTTATCCATCTCTACTTATCTACCATCTCATTGCCCCATCTTGTCCTCTACCTTGCTAGACATTGGGAGAAAATGATGTGATCTTGCTTGAGAACTAGTAATCTGTAAATCATTCTCAAAAATCTTTTTAAAAATCATATATGATGCTGAAAAAATCCTAAAAATCATTAAATGTCCTAAAAAAATGATCATATTAGTGAAAACCTAGCAATAGGTTCTTTTATGTATCACCAAAAAAATCCAAAATCTCAAAAAATACAAAAAAAATGGAAAAGGTCCTTAAAAAAATCTACCAAGTGGTGAAAACCTAGAAACATGCACTACTTGATACCCTTACACCTATTTCTATCAGTCTCATTCACTTTGCAACATATTTCCTAGCTTTGAATTGTTTCTTGTCCTCATCTCAAGGGTACAATTGCTTAGCCTATTGAGGTCTCCTTGTGCACTAGGGTTTCTTTGGTAACTCACAAAATAGTGTTTCTCAACACTAGCCCCCTTGACATTAAGTGTTTCTCAACACTTTTTAGATAGTTTACCTATAGTCTCTGATGTTGTGATATTTCTCACTCTCAGAACCAATTCTTGAAGAAATGGCCAAGTGACTTACATACACGAACCTAAACATTTAAATGATTGAGCTATGATGAACTTTATTCTCTTTGTGTGTTGTCTAGGATGATTTCTTTTCTATGTGTTCCCTCCCTAATAGTCTTTTGTGGATGTTATGGACTAGAAGACTGGGGGCATGGGGCATGTTTTCTTGCTTTCTGCTTATGGGTATACTTTGTCCATCTATAGTGTTTTGAGCATTCATACTTATCCTACTTGACACTTTGACTTACAATGTGTCATCCTTGACTGTTTTCACAAGACTGCACTTGGGGGTTATTTTGGCATTTATGTCTTGATACAGGTGTAATCTTGCTATACTAAACTTAATGAATTTAACTACATTGGTCATCTTGACTTACATGTCTTTGATATATAGGTTGGATTCCCACATTTTTATCTAATATAGATCATATTCATATCCGCATATGTTATGCTAGTGATGATTGTATGATCTTTTGATGTCCCTAATAAGAATCAATGATAAAAACTAGGAGCTACTTATTTAACCCTTGCAATTTCACCTTTCTTGCATTTTAGGGTTCATTCTAGCTTAAATTTGCATGTTGAGAGAGCTCTCTTCCTTATCTTTCATGGATGTGTTAGCTAACTACATTCATCCTTTCTTGCCTCTTCTCAATCTTATCTTATCTCTTCTTTCCTATTTATTGCTTCTTTTTTATCTTACCATCTCATCTATACTTTTGACCTATCTTTTCTAATCTTGATATCCTAGATCCATTTTCAAGATTGAAATCCAAATTTGGGTTCATCTTGCTAATCAAAATTTCTTCCTTCTTCTATGTAGTTGATTGACCTATTGAGGCTTAATCTTTGAATCTTGTTGGGACAATCATCTTTTCTTCATTTCTACTCTCTTCCTCTCTTCACTTTCATTTCTATTTCATCTCATTTCATCTTTCCTCTTTGTTTGACCTAATTCTTATGCTTTATGTTTCTTGGTCAAACTTAGTCAAACTAGGGCATATTTTCATTGCTTGGTGGTCACTCTTTGCTCTTAATCTCTTATCTATCATCATGATCTTTTCTTTGTTCTGATTTGATCAAATCTAGCTTATTTTTGCATCTCCTCTATCTCAATTTTATTTCAATCTTGAGGGGGCAAGAATATTATATCATTTTTTCAAAATCCTTTCTTCTAAAACTAGCTATTTTCTCTTGATCTATCTACTTTTCTTGGTTTAGTACTCTTCTTGAGTTCTGATATCATCTCTATCCTAGTGTTCAAAACTATCGCTATTAGACTGTACATTTAGGACTTGCTTTCACTTTTTGCATTTCGTTCTTCAAGATTAGATCTATCTATCTATTGCTTCCTTCTTGGTGTCTTCATTATTTGATGTAATGTGTTCCCAAACCAATCACACATTAGTAAAAGAGGGAAAAATATAATCACCCAAAAATGGTCATCTAGACTATGAGCCCCCTTTCTAGCATTTTTGCATAATTTTTCTAATTCTTATCCTTGATCAAATCTCCAAAATTCATTTATTTGATTTTATCCTATAGTTTGACCACATTATCCTAAGTTCATATTTAATTAAAAGAACAAGTCCCCCTTTTAATTAAATAAAAAAACCCCACTCATCTCTTATCCTAAGTGTGCACACATAAAGCATTATTTCTATTTTAAATATAAAAGATAAGGCATTTTTTTCTACACATGAATGCACAATTTTCTATGTGAAAAGAATCTTCTATTTTTAAAATAACTTTAATTCTTCTCCGCACATTTCTTTCCCTCTCAAAAGTCAACCATTAATTGTGATTGGTTGAGATGCTTGTGCACATGGATCACTCAAGATGCATTCTCCTCCCTTGATTATGTCTCTTTTGCCTCTTAATCTCCATCATCCATTTTTCTTTAAAAGGGAGGGCTCTCTCCTCATTCCAAAATCTTAGTCTCTCATGCTATTGTTATGCTATAGGTTTTCTTGGTGATTTTGGAGACATGGAGCATTCTTGCATTTTTTCATTTTAGCTTACCTCTCATTCTACTAACATTATGGAATACCTTTTAGCTTATTTTCCTTTATGCTTTATTTTAGTTCTCTTTGTAGCTTGCATTTCATTTAGAATAGCTTGCATTTGCATTACATTTTATTCTAGATTCTTGGATATTGGCACTCTTGCCTCTACTCTTTGAATCTCTCATTCTATGGTGTACCTTGCAAGGGTTGCATAACTTGGTTCACTTGAGAGCCACCATCTCATAGCCTTTGCACATCATAGATAGAGAGCTATAAGACACCTCTTGGTATGCCCTCTTCCATGGGTATTCTCAAGAACAATGGTTTATAGAAGGGTGACACTTTTTATGCACACATTTTTATCCATCTTGACCTATATGTCTTTGATGCATAGGTTGGATTCCCACATTTTTATTCAATATAGATAATATTCATATCCTGATAGTTTATGCTAGTGATGATTGTATGATCTTCTAATGTCCCTAATAAGGCTCGATGATAAAAACTAGGACCTGCTTATGTAACCCTTGCAACTGCACCTTTTCATACTAGTTTGAATTCTAGGGTTCATTCTAGCTTAGCTTTGCATTTTGCATGTTGAGAGAGATCTCTTCTTTATCTTTCATGAACATGTCAGCTAACTATATTCATCCTTCTTTTGGCTCTTCTTGATCGTATCTTATCTCTTCTTTACTATTTCTCTCTTCTTTTCTATCTTACCATTTCATCTATGCTTTTGACCTATCTATTCTAATCTTGATATCATGGATCCATTTTTGAGATTAAAATCCAAATTCGGGCTCATCTTTCTAGTCAAAATTTCTTCCTTCTTCTATGTAGTTGGCTGACCTATTGAAGCTTAATCTTTGAATCTTGTTGGGGAAAATAATCATTTCTTCATTTCTTCATCATTTCTACTCTCTTCCACTCTTCTCTTTCATTCCTATTTCATCTTCTTTCATCTTTCTTCTTTTTTTGACCTAATTCTTATGCTTTATCTTTCTTGGTCAAAATTAGTCAAACCAGGGCATATCTTCATTGCTTAATGATCACTCTTTAGTCTTAATCTCTTATCTAGCATCATAAAATTTTATTTGTTATGATTTGATCAAATCTAACTTATTTATGCATCTCCTCTATCTCATTTTGATTTCAATCCCTTGTTCTACTATAACTACATATTTTCTCTTGATCTATATGCTTTCTTTTCTTAACATTTCAGTGCTCATCTCAAGTATTGATATTTTCTCTTCTCTTTCCTATGTTTAGTACTATCACTAAATAGTTTGTGCATTCAGGATATGCTACCTCTCTGCACTTTTTTCTTCACAATCATATCTCTCTATCATCTTCACTTCTTCATTCTTTTATATAATGTGTTCCTAGAATGATCACACATTAGTCAAAGAGGGGTAAATGTTGTAAGAAATGAAAAGATAGAGCAAGGAATGAAAACAATCCAAGTAAGTTAAGTGTGAAACAATGTTACCATGAGATAAGAAAAATCCAAGAGCATACACCAAGATGGTTCAACAATGGAGACAAGAATTTATAAGGGAAAAGCAAAGAAAACCCCTTGTGAGTATTATGAATGAAGGCAAATGCCTAGAGAAGAGAGAGAGTGTGTGTTGGAGAAAAATAGCTCAATACAATAACATCAAAGTGATGTGTGTAAAGAAGAAAGAGAGCGGAGCATCTCTTTTAAAGAGATGAGAAAGGATTTGCATGTGTTCGCATGTGTAGCTCCCATTTCTATGAATGTCACATTCATAATAGGTGTGTGCAAAGTGTCACAATCCTCTTAAGGAGGATAAACTAAATTCCTTAATAAAGGAATTATAAAAATGAGTTGTCCTCACATGTGGACTAAAGGATAAATAATGACATGTCCTCCACATGTGTACAATAGGACAAACTACATTTAGGGATCCTTGGAATATCCCAATTAAATACATCCAAGGGAAGATTAATGTTTCTGACATCCCCCCTTAATCTTTACTTGGTGAGCTTACATCAAAGGGTTGTAAACCCAAATTTTTACAATGAAATTGAAATCTCTCTTTAGAAAGTGGTTTTGTCAAAATATCAATCACTTGATTTTGACCCTTACAATAAAGGAGAGTAACTTTCTTGTCTTCAACTTGTTCTCGAATGAAGTGATGTTGAAGTGAAATATGTTTGGTCCTTGCATGAAAAATTGGATTCTTTTCCAAGGCAATAGCACTTTGATTGTCACAATGTAGAGGGGTGGGTGCTTGTTGAGGTAGACCCAAATCTTCAAGAAGTCTTCTAAGCCATAAGGCTTCCTTAGCTGCATTTCTACAACCTTTGTATTTAGCTTTAGTTGAGCAAAGTGAAATAGAATGTTCTTTTTTACTTTTCCAAGAAATTGCACCTGAATCAACAAAGAAACAATAGCCACAAGTGGATTTCCCATCATTGGGATCTCCACCTAGATCGGAATCAATATAGCCATGTAAAATAAATTCAGAATTGGCATCATAAAATAATCCCATATTAATAGTTTCTTTAATGTACCTTAAGATTCTTTTAGCAACTTTAAAATGTGTTTGTTGAGGTTTAGACATAAATCTAGAAACTAAACCAACACTATAAGCAATATACAATCTAGTAAGAGTTAAATAATTTAAACTTCCTACCAATTACCTATACAAAGTTTCATCAACAAAAGGAGTATTCATATCAGCCATTAATTTAGTTCCTAATTCACATGGAATTGAAACATGGTTAGAATCATTCATCTTAAATTTTTCTAAAAGGTCATGAGCATACTTGCTTTGAGAAAGAAAGATACCCTTAGGGGTTTTCCAAATTTGCATACCTAAAAAGTAATGTAAAATACCTAAATCAATCATCTAAAATTTCTGTTTAAGTTGAAACTTAATATCAGAAATCAAAGCATCTGAACTAGAAGTGAGAATTAGATCATCCACATAAACAATAACAATGATAATATCATCTTTAGTATGTTTAATATACAAACTAGGATCATTCTTACTTCTAGAAAAGCCTTGAGAAATAAAGAATGAATTAATTTTAGAATACCATTCTCTAGATGATTGTTTAAGGCCATAAATAGATTTTTTTAATTTGCAAACCAGATTTTCACTACCTTTCTTAACAAATCCAGGAGGTTGAGCCATGTAGATTTCTTCATGTAAATCACCATTTAAGAAGGCACTTTAAACATCCATTTGATGAATGGGACAATTCAATTTAGATGCTAAAGCAAGAACTAATTTGATAGTAGGCATTTTAGCAACAGGAGCAAAAGTTTCATTATAGTCTAATCCTTCAATTTGTGAAAAACCTCTAGCAACTGATCTAGCCTTAAATTTACTAATTTCATTATTAGCATTCAATTTTGTTTTGTATAACCATTTACATGAAACTATATTCTTGCCATGAGGTAAATTGACTAAGTCCCAAGTTTGATTAGCAATTAAAGAGTCATATTCCTCTTGCATGGCCTTTTGCCAATGAGGTTGAGAGTTAGCTTGATCAAAAGACTTAGGATCATTAGAATTCATAATAGTAGTCATCAAAGCATTATTACAATAATTAATCCTTCTATGTTTAATTTCACCAAATCTAGAAATGTAGTCACCACTTTCATTGATTAAGTTTTGAGCCCATTTAGGTTTACGTTTAGTTGTAAGGGAATCATCACTAGAGGAAGAATCATTATCAATAAAAGCATCATTAGTAGCTACTTGAATATCATTATTAGTAGAAGTAGAAATAATAGGTGGTGCTTGAGTTGTAGGGTTAAGAGAAGGAGGTTGGTCCTCCACTAGCACAATTTTAGTGCCACTGAATTCTACATCATGTGTAGTAGAATAGTCATGAACACTATTTTTTGCAATGCAAACATCTCTAGCAACTTGAACTTTGTTAGTAGTAGAATCATAAACACGATAACCCTTAGTGTTTTCATAATAACCAAAAAAAATATAAGAAGAAGACTTAGCATCTAATATATGTCTTTTCTATTTAGGAGTATGAACATAAGAAACAAATCCAAAAATTTGCAAATGATGTAAATCAGGTTTCCTATCAGACCAAGCCTCTTCTGGAGTAATATCCTTGAGAGTTTTGGTAGGAGTCCTATTAAGAATATAAGTTGCACAAAACATGGCTTCAGCCCAAAATTTATAATGCAGATTCCTAGCATGCAACATGCATCTAGCCATTTCTATAATGGTCTGATGCATTCTTTCGCCACACCATTTTGTTGTGGTGTATAAGGAATAGTAAGCTCATGTTTAATTCCACATGATTTCAAATAAGAGAGAAAAGCATTATTCACATATTCCTTTCCATTATCAGTTCTGAGAATTTTAAGTTTAAAACCAAATTGCCTTTCAACATATAACTAAAATTCAATGAATATATCGAGAACTTGATCCTTGCTATGCAAAAAATAGATCCAAGTTCGTCTAGAAAAATCATCAACAAAGGTAAGTGCATGCCAAGAACCTTGGATGGAGTTATTCTCCATGGGGCCCAAAAGGTCACTATGGACAAGGTGCAACTTATGAGTTGCCCGCCATGATTTACCACTTGGAAAGGGCTCCCTATGCATCTTACCACTCATACAACTAGTACAAGAAATCTTAGAAGGAATAATGTGAGGCAAGCCATCAACCATATTTCTTTTTTGCATTAAAGTAATACAATCCAAATTTAAATGGCCAAGTCTTTCATTCCATATATTGAAATCAATGGAAGTATGTAAAGAATATCATGAACTAGCAAATTCATGGAATTTAAATAAGTTTTCATTATCCATTTTAGCATGAGAAATCACTTGTTTAGTTTGAGGATCTATCACATAACACGTATCTTTATAGAATTCAACTTTATAGTCTTGACATGACTTTGAAACAGAAAGAAAATTAGTTTTCAGATCAGGTACATACAATACATCATGCAATTTACCATTAGGAATAGTGACATCACCTAAACCTTCAACTTTACAAGTTTGATTATTAGCTAACTGAATAGGAATCTTAGCAATATCAGGTTGCAAAGAATCAAAATTTTCTTTATGAGAAGTTACATCTTGTGATGTACCACTGTCAACAATCCATTCTAAAGGTCTACAAACATTAAAGCTACAAGTAAAAGCATGACAAGAATTGGAACCAGTAGAGTTACCTTTTTTATGATTTGATTCTTTATTATGGTTACTGTTATTCATAGGTTTTTTATCATTTTGCTTTTTAAAATAGTTATTGACAACATGACCATCTTTGCCACAATAAGAACAATGAGGTTTGGAATTTGAATGATTCTTTTTATTGTTATTATTACGATTGTTATTATGATGATTGTTATAGTTATTGTTATTATTGTTATTTTTCATATTAGATTTATTATTAGAATTATTAGAATTATTATTATAGTGTTTGTTATTATTATGATGATTATTATTATTTGAATGAAAATTATTACTATTTGAATTCTGAGACATAAATGCATGTTCAATTGATTTAAGAGTACCAAACTGAATTAACTTAGCTTCTTCATGTCTTAATAAATTTTGAAAAATAACATAAGTTAACTAAGCAGTTAATATAGGAATAGCAAGCTGTGCATGAACATTAGTTATAAACTGTTGAAATTGTCTAGGAAGACACTTTTTAAGAATAATATGAATTAAGCGAATGTCATCTAACTAAACACCTAAAGCAACAAGTTGACTTTTAATAGAATCAAATTTTAACAAAAATTCATCCAGGGTCTTAAAATCTGTATACCTGAGATCTTCAAGTTGATCCTGCAACTATATTTTGCGAGATTCATCTGCACTATCATATTTGGTTTGCAAAATTGACCAAGCATCATGAGCTTTAGAACAATGTGCAATTAAAACATATAAATCTGGAATAATGAAAATACCAGTTAAACCTAAAGCTTCTTCATTTTTAAGTTTCCAAGTATCTTTTTCATCTTGGGTAGCCACTAAACCAGGTTCAACAGAAGGATCAGTGACTATCTCAAATAGGTGTTTAAAATAAAAAAATAAATGAAATGTGTGTTTTCCAGGAATGATAATTAGTATGATTAAGTTTTATTTTTAGAATTAAGGTTGACATCTTTATAAAAAAAAAATGTCCCCCCTAATAGAAATATGATGTAAAAGTTAACTGGAATTTTTAAAAAACTTGCTGATGAAACTAAAAAAATTCCTGCAAGAAAAATGTTAGAATAATAAGTACTAATTATTAAGGTGAAACAGAATGATAGAACCCTGCAAGCAGATGTTAGAAATGATTATTAATTTGTAACAAAAGAATAATGCAGATGCGTTTTAAAATAATTAATAAGGAATAAAGTAGACGCATTTTAAAATAAATCAACAATTATTAGGTTGAAAAGAATGACAGACAGACGAATCCAATAGGCTATAATTAGGATTCCTAATGATTCAGAATAATTGAAGAAAAAAAATCTATAAATAATAATTAAAGGTCAAATTTTTCAGTTATAAATTGATTTTATAACTTTGAAATAAGACCAATAAATTAAATATATAAAAAATATTTAAATGATAAACCAATACAGTCCTTAATGAAGGAATGATAATTTAAAAAAAATGAAAGTACTTATATTAAATCTTGCTAATAAAAATAGTTTAAAAATAATAATAATAAGCCTTAATAATGTTTAATACTTTAAAACTTAAGAACTAAAAAGACATTTTAAGGCTTTAAAAAAAACTTAATAATTCTAAAAATTTAAAACTCAAAGAAAAAGAAACATAATACTACTTTTCAAAAAATGTAATACTCTTTTTTTCTTAAAACGTCTTTTTTTATAAAAAAAAATGTCTGAATAAGCCTTCAAACGCTTTTATAAAAATGTAATACAGTTTTTTTGAAAAACGATGACTTAAGAAACATAATAGAATTTTTTTTAAATGTAATACCTACTACCTTTCTTAAAAAACTGCACCCAACTTTTAATACGCAACAACTTCAGATACAGTTATTAAAAAATGTAATACAAATATTGCAAAATGTAAAACTTAATAACCCTACCAAAAAAAATTCTTATAACAGAGATCTCACGCAAGGAAGACATTATGCTCTCTGGCAGATAGCAGATCGACGGTTACAACGGCGTCACTGTTAAGTCGATTATCTTTGATAAGAAAATTGATTATATTACAAATCACTGGTGAGAGCACAAAATTGAAAAAGCTTCCGGTAAGGGGAAACTATCTAATGGGTGGGATTCTGGCTATAGCAAAGAGAGAAAACTGCAGAGTCAAGAAGAGATTTTATAGCTCAAGTTCGCCCTCTTCTCTACTGACAAATTGCAAAACACAAGGTTGAAGACTGCGAGGAGAAGGAGGCACCTAAGCCAAAGAAAATTAAATTTGAAGGGTTACACAAGAGCAGAAGACAAACACAGATGCAGATCTGAATTTGACACCAGCGGAATCAGAATATATAAAAAAAAATGAGCTTTTAAAAAAATAAGAAAGATGCTAAAAAGGTGAAGGAAAGATCAAAAACAGGGAAAGATAGAAGCTAGAAAATCAGAAAAAAAAAATGGAAAGTATCCGATTTACAAATTAGAGATATTAAAATCTCATATATAAGAAAATATTTTTAAAAAAATAGGAAATGTTTTAAATAAATAAATAGAGATATAATTTTTTAATTTTAAATAAATAAATAGAAAATTTTTTAAATATATATTTAAAAAGCATAGGTTTAAACTAATCTATTGTATATTCTAAGGTTTTTAACAATCACACTTAGAATTATGATTTCCTTCAATAATATTAAGGAAAAGTAATAAGAGTAATAAATGTATATGTAAATATTTAAATTTTTAAAAATTGCACAATTTATAATAAATGAGTGCTATGAAGTAATGCTTCTTGTTTTGGCGGCATGCCTTCCAAAACAAGAGCAAAAAAATTAAAATTTTGAAAGGAAAACCCTTTTGCGGCAAACCTTCCAAAGAGGCTTAGTAAAAAAAAAATTAAAAATAAAATCTGCACATACAAGACGTTAGAATGAGCTAAAAAATCACAACACAAACTTCTTCTCTCAATATCGTCTCCAAATAAGGTGTGCTCCAATGAATGGCAACCTTCAACACAAAAACTTAAAACAAGGATTAGTAACCAAGCTCTGATACCATGTAAGAAATGAAAAGATAGAGCAAGAAATGAAAAACAATCCAAGTAAGTTAAGTTTGAAATAATGTTACCATGAGATAAGAAAAATCCAAGAGCATACACCAAGATGGTTCAACAATGGAGACAAGGATTTATAAGGGAAAAGCAAAGAAAACCCCTTGTGAGTATTATGAATGAAGGCAAATTCCTAGAGAGAGAGAGAGAGAGAGAGAGAGAGAGAGAGAGAGAGAGAGTGTGTGTGTGTGTGTGTGTGTTGGAGCAAAATAGCTCAATACAATAACATCAAAGTGATGTGTGTAAAGAAGAAAGAGAGAGGAGCATCTCTTTTAAAGAGATGAGAAAGGAGTTGCATGTGTTCGCATGTGTAACTCCCATTTCTATGAATGCCACATTCATAATAGGTGTGTGCAAAGTGTCACAATCCTCTTAAGGAGGATAAACTAAATTTATTAATAAAGGAATTATAAAAATGAGTTGTCCTCACATGT
Organism: Cupressus sempervirens; assembly: GCA_028749045.1. NCBI lineage: Eukaryota > Viridiplantae > Streptophyta > Pinopsida > Cupressales > Cupressaceae > Cupressus > Cupressus sempervirens. The sequence continues at coordinate 478,335,568 of CM053786.1, forward strand.
GGACTAAAGGACAAATAATGACATGTCCTCCACATGTGTACAATAGGACAAACTACATTTAGGGATCCTTGGAATATCTCAATTAAATACATCCAAGGGAAGATTAATGTTTCTAATAAATGTAATCACCCAAAAATGGTCATCTAGACTATGAGCCCCCTTTCTAGAATTTTTGCATAATTTATCTAATGCTTATCCTTGATCAAATCTCCAAAAAAATATTTATTTGATTTTATCCTAGAGTTTCACCAATTTATCCTAAGTTCATATGTAATTAAAAGAGCATGTCCCCCTTTTAATTAAATAAAATTCCACACTCATCTCTTATCCTAAATGTGCACATATATAGCATTATTCCTATTTTAGAAATAAAATAAAAGGCATTTTTATCTACACATGAATGCATAATTTTCTAGGTGGGAGGAATCTTCTATTTCAAAAATAACTTTGATTCTCCTCCGCACATTTCAAACCCACTCAAAAGTCAACTATTAATTGCAATTGGTTGAGATGCTTGTCCCTCCCTTGATTATGCCTCTTTTGCCTCTTAATCTCCACCGTCCATTTTCTTTAAAAGCGAGGGCTCTCTCCTCATTCAAAATCTTAGTCTCTCATGCTATTTTAATGTTAGAAAGTTTTCTTGGTGATCTTGTAGACTTGGATCATTCTTGCACTTTTACATTTTTAGCTTAGCTCTCATTCTACTTACATTATGACATACTTTTCACCTTAGTTTCCTTTATGATTTAGCTTAGTTCTCTTTGTTAGCTTGCATTTCATTTGGAATAGCTTGCATTTGTATTGCATTTCATTCTAGATTCTTGGACATTGGCACTCTTGCCTCTAGTCTTTTAATCTCTTGTTCTATGGTGCACCTTGCAAGGGTTTCATAGTTTCATTCATTTGAGAGCCACCATCTCATAGCCTTTGCACGTCATAGTTTTGTCAAATGGGTTCACCTAGTACCATTTTAGGACCCTAGATAAGATACCTAGGATGTATTTAGGCAATTATAGACCTAAGTTACCCATCCCTAATCATATTTGACCTATTGAGAAACTTTTGGCTCAACAAGAAACTTTTGAGCAACCTAGGACCTAGTGAGCCATTTGGACTAGTTGCACCCCAAGGACTCTTAAAACTTATTAAGAACACACTCTCTCTCTCTCTCTCTCTCTCAAATAAACTCTAAAAAAATCCAAAAACCAAAATTAGGGTGGTTCCCTACAGTAGCTGACTCTATGGAAAAATGTTTGGAAGGATTTCCACCAAGTTGACATGTTCTCAGAGTTTTGACCAAAAGATCAATTTTTGGGTTTTTCTGGGTTTTCTATTGTTTTTAGTTACCGACTTTTCTATTCTTGTTAGATAATGACATTCAATTTTTTAGTCATAGGCCTAGATCTACACTTTTCAAAGAAAAAAAATACTTTCCTCTAGATATTTCATGGTGAGTCATCTATCTTTTATTTCAATTCATAATTTTAACATAATTTTGTGTCTTGATTGAGTTGATTGTATACATTTGACATCTATATTTACATTACTTGGTCAATTATTTCAATTTTACATACATCTTATTAGGCATATGAGACAAAGAGTATTTTCTTGTATTGCATTCCTTTCCACAATTCAAATTTGGCATTGGCACCCCTTCCTTCATTGGGTTTCTCTAACCTATTTTGAATTCAATAAGAAATCCTATTTATAGATTCTCCTTCTCCTCAATCACATATTTGAATGTTTTATTCATGAAATGTGGATGCCTACATCCTATTAAAGTGCTTCAATTTTTCCACTAAACATTTTGGTGAACCTGATATTGTAGCCTCTTTCTTGGAGTTAGACCTTTCTTTACTGCAATCTATATTATTTGGAATTAGTTTCACCTACACATTTTGGTGAACTTAAATTGTCCCCCTTTCTTTTTGGAGTTAGATTTTTTATTTTTATGTTTTCCTTCTTTTGGTGAACCTGTGCATTCCCTCTTTTTATTGATTTTGGAGTAACATTTAGCTATATTTTGTGTGTGGTTAGATCTATTTTATGATATTTCTTACATTTGTGTGGTTAGGTATTATTAGAGTTTCCTTTTTTGATATCAATTTTATGAGCTTAATTACACTAAGTCTAACTTATACATTCTCATTATGAAAATTTGTGGAGTCATGGGCTCCTTGATTAATTATGTGTCTTTCCCCCTAGAACTCATGATGATAGTAATATATTTCCTCAAGATCTCAAAACTATTGTGGAGCTTAGTTCTTCTCACTCATCCCATGGTAAAGCTAAAGCCCTAAGAGTTCCTCCTTTCCAAGTTGATAAGCTCTCAAGTGAGTTTGAGAGTGTAGAAAATTGGCTTGTGAAAGAGCACCAAATCCCTAATAGTGTTGCTTCTATTGAGGCTATTAAGAAACTTATTAATAATGATGATAATAACATATGTATCTTGTGTAGTATATCTCACCTTATTAGTACTCATACTAATCCTTTGACAAAATGTGCTCAAGAGTTAGGATACACTCCTCCTTCCACAACATTTGAACTTTCTATTATGGTTCCCTCTAATCTTCCTAGTATTCCTACATATGTTCCACCTATTATTATGGCTTCTACACAAGTCTCCACTCCTCTAAATGTTGTTATTCCTAATATTTCACTTACTATGAGTCTTCCTCCTATTTTCATTCCTTCTTACTTACCTTCATATAATGTAGTTACTTTTACATATTTCAATGCTTTACCCATTCCCTCTAATCCTCCACCAACTTCTGTACATCTTCCTTTTTCTTCCTACAATTTTCCTAACACATCTAATGTATCTATACCCACTATCATGTATGTTAATCCCATTGTTAGTAGCTTGGTTCAAACTGTCACTACATTGCAACAATAAGTGGCTCAATTCACTCAATTTAAATAAAACAACACTACATGTGACATTGTTAATCCCCTTTCCTTAGAAATCCTTCTTGATTTTATACCACAAAATTTTGAGATACCTCTTTTTGAGACTTATAATGGTAAGGGTGATCTAATGATTCATGTTAGGACTTTCTAGACTATATTTAGTGATTTTTCTCACAACTATAGGCTCATGGATAAGTTTTTCACCCACACTTTTAGGGATAGAACTTTGTAATGGTACTTCTCCTTAACCTCTTATTCTATTGATTATTTTCAAATAATTTCCAACATTTTCATTCAACAATCTCATAAAAATATTGGTTCTCAAATTTCTTTGACTGATTTAATGCATTGCAAACAAAATATTAAAGAAAAAGTTACTAATTTTATTGGTGGATTTAAACACTTGTACCCTCAAATTTCTTATCCTAGGCTTGATCATGATATTAGACATATTTTTATTTCTAATTAATAGAAGTACATTAGAGATAAGATTCATCCTATAGAGTATACCTCCTTTTTACATCTTTGTGTAGCGCTTCACAACTGTACCAATTACAAGTGAGTCAACTCAAGAGATCCACTTTGATGGCTTCTATTACTACTAATAAGAGTGATGTCATCAGTAATCCAAAAAAAAATTCCAAACCTGAAAGCTTCATCAAAACTAAGCCAACCAACATAATTTTTGATCAAATGGCTATTGCATCCAAAGGTACGACTACTTTTTCCTCTATGTATCATCCTAATCATAAGTACACACAATTATATGAACCTTTACCCAAGGTAATAACTAAATTGGTTCATGATGTAATTATTAAGCTTCCTCCTATCCATCCTATTGAAATTATCAAACCAATTCCTAATCCATTTGATTTAAATGTGTTTTGTTGATACCATCATCAGTTGGGTCATGATACTTAAACGTGTTATGTTTGAAGAATGATATTCAAGACCTTATTAATTATAATGCTATATCTATTGCTGCCAAGGTTAATATTACAAATAAATCTATTGCACCTCCTAATCAAAATTTTCAAAACTACACTAATCCTTTGCCTTAACATTCAACAAATTTCAGTAATCAACCTTCTTCTACTAATAATAATATTAGTTACAAATGATAAGGTATAAGGATCCAATCACATGGTTAATCATGTTGAGCCTCAACCTCAACCTTTAATTTCACCTCCACTTGAAAATAAACAATCATCTTTAGTCATTTTGATATGTTTAAGACATCTAATGTCCCCCTTCATATTACTACTAGAATTGGTCATGTTCCCTCTTGTGGTGTTTTAATTGATCCTTCTTCCTCTGTGAATGTCATCATGAAAGAGCATATTTTTTACAAAATGTTCCATAAAGATACCTAAAACACATCTAGTGTGTGGATTCAAACATTTAATTGTTTTCTTCACCATCCTCAAGGTTTTATCACTCTTGCTAGTAGACTTGTTTATACTACATTTATTTTCATTCCTACTTCTAGTTGGTTTCTAGTTAATCTTGGTATTCGATGGATCTCTTCCATGAAATTTGTAGCTTCTCCTATTCATAAGTGCATCAAATTTTATCATAATTGAGAATATCTCACCATTAATCATTCTCTTTGAAAAGCTTCATATCCTCAATATTGTGTTGACATTGATTTTAATTGGCCATCTATCCTAAGAAAACCACCTACTACCCTAATCATCTTTATCACTCCTATCAATGATACAAGGTAGGAAAGATTCTCAATATTATCCTTCCTAAGGATTATCCTTCTAAGCTATCTTACCTACCCCATCTCTCCCTCCACACTATTTCTAAACTTGTTTTACCAACTACTATTCCTAAATCTATAGTTGTTCCCTCTTCAAAACCTATGGTAATTGATCATAATTCTTCTAGTTTATCTTGAAAAACCATTTCTTTCCAACATGACCATCAGCATTGAAAGATTCATCAAGCCAAAGTGAAGGCTTGCACTCTTTCTTCCCACACAACATCTTTATCTCAACCTTTACCTCTCTTTGATCAACCCATGCCTCAAACTTTGGAAGAAGTTAATAAAGGTAATAATATGTAAATGGATAAAAATTATGATTGTGTTTGTATTCATATTCTATTAATCTTGGTATGGAAGATACTCTTGATGGTGAACATGCTAGTAGTGATGATGAATATATTTAAATGGATTACAATTTTCCTAACATGCTTTCTACACAACTTACAATCACTTCTACTGATAGTTATATTGACTCCACTAGAGTCCTTGCTTGGATTTGGCTATGGTTCCTATTATGTTGGATTTTTTTCCTCTTGTGAGTCACCATCTTTCTCCTAACATTTCAAACTGAGATTGCGGAGGGGGGGGGAGCACAAAATAGTTGAAGTGGGCCTCCTTTGCTATGCTAGTCTTTGTGTTTTAATGTTATTTTTCTCTTGCATTATGCTCTTTTTTATATTCTTTATTTAGATTTCTTTAGATGGTCCTTGTTGATATGTTGGCACAAGAAGATAAAGTAATCAAAAATGTTGTACATGTTCTTCTATTTGTATCTCTCTTCTTCTATAGGTTGTTAAATATTATGTTGTAAATGTCGTATTATTTGTACTTGTGCCCTTGTATAGTATTCTTAGTTTCTTTCAACATGCTCACACTAATTCTCTTAGGCCTCCATGTTGCTTTCCCAAAAAGGTTATTCTCTATTCCTCTTATGTGTCTTTTCCTCCATTGCAGTATGGTTCTAATTCTTTTGGAGAATCATGATATTTCATAATTGACATAATATTGTATATTATCATATGATCATATTGACCCCAAATTTGGTTGATCCCTTTGTGCTCTATTTTTGTCATGTTTTTATTTCCCTTGACATGTTCTCTCTCTTGGGGTCATAGTGGGAACATTCTTAGTGAATGCATGTAACTTTTGTTAAAGCTATTAATCTCATTAATGAATTTGTACTCACTTTAATGTAGGGGCATACATACTGCCCACCTTTTTTCTTATAATCATGTAGTAGAAAATATAGATTCTAAGTATGGTTTAGAGTACTTTAGCCTTGGGGTCTTGGTATGCTTTCTAGTTATTCCTAAATCTACGTGTTTTTGCTTCATCATTTTTTGTGCACACTACTAGTTTCCTTGAAACTAGCAATTGTTCATGTGGCCTTGGATTTTATTTGTTCCTTTTGGATTTCTCTCTAAATAACTGATAGTTTTGGAGGCTTGATCCTTTCTTTCAATCCTTCTTTGGACTATTGACAATCCAAGATACTTGATATGGTTTTCATCCGTTAAGGACACACACATCCTTAGGCCTAGGTCATATTTTTTTATTCTTCTTTTTGGGACATGGAGTTCCCTTAAATATGGATCCTTCAATGGATTTAATAGCATGCCACACACACACTTTCTAGACCATTAAATTCATTGATGGGTTGACTAGTATACCACATACACTCGCTAGACCATTCAATGTCATCTCTTATCATAACACACCCTTTTTCCTGCACACAAACCTTATTAGTCAAGTAACTACATTGATTTTTGTGGAACTATCTCTCTTATTTTAATTTTTGATATAATGAAGACTCAATTCTCTTAGAGGCTTGATGGTTGCTTCATCTCTTATGTCATGGTAAGATCAACTCTTTGCTTTTGATCTACTTCACTATGAGTTTGAGGCAACTCATACTCCTATTAAAGTGGGGGATAAATGAACTATCTTAAAATGAAAGCACCCATATTTTAAAATCTTTTAGTACCTGTCCCAAAGTGACTTCTAGATCATGGATGGATTTGTGCTCAATGTTCTCTTTCTCCTATTTTCTTCCACCTTTCTCAAATATATCTGCACTCTTTTAGAGACTTCTAGAGCCTCTTCCTCTTCCCTTGTTTGGGAATAGATTGACTAGGTCAACATGTTCTAGTAGAGACCAACCTATTCTAGAAGAGCTCGACCAAGTCCACCTCTTCCTTAATGATTGCAAAGCATAGGGCTCAAAATGTCTTGGGGTTTCAAATTTTGATTGCATGCTTCCCAATCATCTTGTATTATTTTTACATCTGAAAACTATTGTATAAGGAGGATTCATTTTCACACCCACACTCTATGATAAGAAAAGACATCAAGAATTTCAAGAGCTCAAGGCATTCAAGTATTCAATCATTCAAGTAAATGAGTTTTCATCAATCATTGAAAGATCCTTTGTGAGTATTTCCTCTTCAAGATCTAGCATATTGTTGTCCATTAAGGGAGGAGATCTACATTGATACATTCATCATCTTATTCATTTATGCGTACTTAAATCCATGCCTCCATGATGTGATTTTGGTAGATCAATTGCAATTTGTGGAGATATCCTCTATTTTACATATCGAATTCAACATCTACAACATGCAACATGACAAAAGTCTTATTAGCAAGAGTTTTTACAAGAAATGTGAATACTTGAATTTATCTTATTTCCTTTATATATGTTTACATTTATAATTCAAGGTTGATTCCTCAATCATGGCCTTGACCAAGGCAAACCCTCATCCACCCAAAAACAAAAATCTGAATTTACTGTGCATAGGAGCATGATAACAAATTTGTGGTTGCATATATGGAAATAACTCACCAAAATCTTTCTAAGAAATTTGGGTTTAAAAAAAAAAATTTATGGGGTTTTCATTATGTTCAGAGATCTATAATGGATTTTTAGTCTCGGGTCTAGATCCACACTTGTCAAAGAAAAAATACACTTTCCTCTACATATTTCAAGGTGAGTCATATATATTTTATTTCATTTCATAATTTTAACATAATCTTATATCTTAATTGTGTTGATTTTATACATTTAACATCTAGGTTTACATTACTTAGTCAATTAGTTTAATTTCACAAACACATTATTAAACACACAGGACAAAGAGTATTTTATTGTATTGAATTCCTTTCCCAGTTCAAGTTTAGAATTTTTTATCCCTTACTTCATTTGGGTCTTACTAATTTGATTTTAATTCAAGATGGAATCATACTTGTAGATTCTACTTCTCCCCACACATGTATTTGAATTTTTTAGTAATAAAAAGTGGAGGCATGTTTCCTATTAAAGAACTTTAATTTTTCCACTAAACACCTACAAAATATTCAAAACATGAGCCCATAAGTATGACTTATCAATCATTCTTGAGAAATGGATTCAATATTATAGAACAAAGACATTTGAGTGGTTTGACTACTCACTCCTTTCTCCAACTAAACTACCATAAGGATCAATTTCCTATAGCCAAAAGATTATAAATTTGATTTTAGCAATTATGCTATTAGGTCTATGAGCCCCCAATCTAGCCTTCTTAACCAATATTTAGGCTAAAACTCTTACTTAACTAGGAGTCTTCAAAAACAAACTTCAAAAATGGATACCCATTTGGATTATCTACAAAATCCCCAAGCTTCATGTCAAGAAGTCAATATCTGATGAGGGTTGACTTTGAAAGGCACATTTTTCTCTTATTAGGCTTAATTCATAGGGTTGCTAACATACCTCCATTTAAGACTATTGGATCAACATTTCTACTAGATCAAATCAAATCAAAACAACCTTCCCAAAGTGCTTAAACCTCATGGTCTAATCTTCCAACAAATCTATACTACTATGTTCATTCAATTATGCTTGTCACATAGAGATGTCAAGCTCTAGGGTTCATTCTCAAAATTATCCTTGAGTGGTAGAAAAAATGGTTTTAGCTTCTTATAATACATGAATGGACCTTATAATATCCCAAGTTTTAAAATTTTCCAACTGTGGATGCAGCTCAAAAAGTCATATTTTGTCTCCAGACCCTAGTTGGTAAGGGTTTCAACTAAACAATAGACAATTTTTTTACCTCCCTTAGCCTATAAATTTAGAACCTCAAAATATATGAAAAAAGAAGGTAAAATAATGATTTAAATGAATCTATAAACAATTATTGTCTACTAATCTAACAACATAGAAAATAAAAATGGAGAACAAAAACAAATGTTGCAAAACCTTACTATATTGATTCATCAACTTGATATAATTCTTCACCACCACATTCTTGAGCCATTGCAAATGGTTTTGAATGTTTCCTCAATGATTCCCAACTAATTGTTTAATTAGTTTCTACTAACACCTATTTTTCACTAAATGCCAACTTTTTGCAAATGTTGTCATTTTATAAGTAGGAGATATTTTGTGCATCAATTCAAATTTTGAAGGTTTCCAAATGGGATTGCAAGTATAGTGGGTTTAATCATGGAGGAAACTTCAGAGTTAAGTGTGCTTGAGTTGGAGTAGTATTGGGATGGGTGACCTTTTGGAAAGTCCTCATGCTTCACCTCTGTGAGCATCACCTAGATCTAATGAGTGCTAAGTGTTTTATTCATTGTCATGAGAGATGGATTTGTGTAAAGCATTACTCACGAAATATGGGTAAATAAGTTTGACTCAAAAAATACACAATGATATCTTGATAGAAATATCATAATTTAACTTGCTATGGGGATCAATTGATGAACTTAAGGGGCTTTCTAATGAATGGTTAAAAAGGCATAACACTTGGTGAAGGTTTTACAAATGAGGTTGCAACAAAAGTGGTTTTAACCATGGAGGAAACTTCATAGCTAAGAACATTCAAAATGGAGTAGTATTGGGATGGTTGCAACTCTATGAGAATCATCTAGATCCAATGAGTGATAAGTGTTCTATTCATTTTCATGAGAGATGGTTTTGTGTAAACAACTATTCATGAAATATGGGTCAATGAGTTTGACTACAAAGTTAAATCCTAATAGAAATATCAAAATTTGAATTTCTTTGGAAAATATATCCTACTTATCAATTGATGAGATTAGGGGAGTTTTCTAATGAATGGTTCATAAGGCATAATATTTGGTGACGGTTTTGGAAATGAGGTTGCAAGTAAAGTGGATTTAACCATATAAGAAACTGTGTAGTTAAGCATGCTCAAGATGGAGTAGCATTGGGATGGGTGACCTCCTGAGAATTCTTGGTGCTTTAACTCTATGAGCATCACATAGATCCAATTAGTTCTAAGTGTTATATTCAATATCATGAGATATATATTTGTGTAAACCACTACTCATGAAATATGGGTCAATGAGTTTGGCTAAAAACTACACACTTAAATATTGATAGCAATGTCACAATTTGACTTGTGGAAAATATATCCTACTTATCAATTTATGAGATTGAATATTTTGAAAATGGGTTTGCAAGAAGCGTGGGTTTAACCAAGGAAGAAACTTTGTAGTTAAGCACATTCAAGCTAGAGTAGTACTAGGATGGGTAGCCTCCCAAGAAGTCTCAATTCTTTACCTCCATGAGCATCACCTAGATCCTATGAGTGCTAAGTGTTATATTCATTTTCATAAGAGATGGGTTTATGTAAACCACTACTCATGAAATATGGGTCAATGAGTTTGACTCAAAAACTACATAGTTAAATCTTTATAGCAATATCAAAATTTGGCATGCTCTAGAAAATATCTCTACTTATCAATTGATGAGCCTAAGGGGATTTCTAATGAATATTTCAAAAGGCAAAACACTTGATGAAGAGTTTGTAAATGAGGATTCAAGCAGAATGGGTTTAACAATGGAAGAAACTTTGTAGTTAAGTGCACTTGAGTTGGAGTAGTACTAAGATGGGTGACCTCCTAGAAAGTCTTGATTCTTCACCTCAGTGAGCATCACCTAGATCCATGAGTGCTAAGTTTTCTATTCATTTTCATGAGAGATGGGTTTTTGTAAAGCACTACTCGTGAAATATGGGTCAACAAGTTTGACTCAAAAAGTACATAGTTAAATCCTGATACAAATATCACAATTTGACATATCTCCTACTTATCAATTGATGAGCTTAAGGGGATTTCTAATGAATTAATCATAAGGAACAAGACTTGCTAAAGGTTTTGTGACTATGTTTGCAGGAAGAGTTGGTTTTACCATGGAGGAAACTTTATAGTTAAGCAAGCTAGGAGATGGAGTAGTCCTAGGATGGGTGACCTCCTAAAGTTTGGTGCTCACCTTTGTAAACATAAGCTAAATCCAATGAGTTTTAAGTGTTATATTAACTTCCATGAGAGATGGGTTTGTGTAAACCGCTACTCATAAAAAGTGGGTCAATGAGTTCGACTCAAAAACTACATAGTTAAATCTAATTGCAATATCACAATTTGACTTATTGTAGAAAATATCTCCTACTTATCAATTTATGAGCTTAAGGGATTTATAATGAATAGTTAATAAGGCACAAAATTTGGTAAAATTTTTGCAAATGGGGTTGCTAGCATAGTGATTTTAACCATAGAGGAAATCTCGTAGTTAAGCACACTCGAGATGGAGTAGTACTAGGATGGATGGGTGACCACTTGGGAAGTCTCAATGCTTCACCTTTCTAAGCATCACCTAGGTCTAATGAGTGCTAAGTATTCTATTCATTATCATGAGAGATGGGTTTGTGTAAATCACTATTCATAAAATATGGATCAATGAGTTTGACTCATAAACTACATAGTTAAATCCTAATAGCAATATCATAATGTTGTCATTAACAACATTCACAACATTGCAACATGTTTGCAATTTTTACAAATTTTGACTTCCTAAGTACTATAGGGCCTCAAATACCATGAAATGACTAAAATGAGGATTAAAAAAACATAGAAACCATGATCAAGGGGTATTTTCCTTATTTTGACCCTATTTGACCATATTTGAACAACAATCCTTAATTAGTCCTAAAGCATAATTTTATGCCAACTTTGGCTTGAAAATACTCTAACTTGTTACATATTTGGTTTACATGATCCATGTGACCTTATTACACTTGTTATACCATATTAGTAACCCAATGTATTTGGGCTTTTAGTTCAAGCTTGATGTACTTCTGAACTAGGGAGTTAGATGAAATGTTCAACTTTCAAGATTGGAGGCTCATTGATAATTTGTTTATCTTGTTGAGACAAATGTTTAATGAAGTGGAAAAAATGCAAAGATCAAACATTAATGTGTACTTGATGGTTATGGTATGGGTCCTATAATTCCATGCTTTAGTGGAGGTAATGAAAATGGTAATGAAAAACATAATGTTGATGGATTTCCTAAGCAACCTAGATCCCCTTCTAGTGAGGGTTGTCGTAGGAAAATTCTTGGACAAGACAATTAATGCAGGATCATCTAAGGTGTAAGATAAATCTTGCATGGTGTAGGAGCACCTAGGGCTTCTTTGGTGTTTTTGGCTTGTAGTGATGCTATACACATCACTAGGTTAATAAGGGGACCAACTTGGTCCTAGGCTGTGGATAGATAGGTTGGAAGAGCCCAAAGATGGTGAAGTTGTCATAGTTGCTAAAAAGTTGCTCATTTGGTCAAACAAAAAAAAAATGGACTTGAGCGATAAATAGGGAAAATAGGTGTTTGGATGACCTTATTAAGTTTTTTGTACCTATATAAGGCCTTTTTCATGGTTTTTAGAAAATAGAGCAAGTTTGAGAAGCAAATATGCAAAATTGCAAAAATTGCTCATTCTTGCAAAGTTGTCATTGACAACTTTTGCAATTTTCTTGCAAATTGAGAAACTTCTTCATGAGAGATCTTCAACTACTTAAGTTAGTTAGGGTTGTTCATGAAAATTATATATAAGACCAAATCCAACTTTTTCCAAGGGTTGGAGAAAGTGGATTCACCATTGTATGGCTTGTGCAACAATAGTTTTGATATAATAGTTTAGTGTTTCTTTGTTATTAGCATGAGTACAGATTAGGTTTAGTGTTTTATGTGTTGGAAGTGATAGTAGAGATATTTTATAATTTTATTTATAGTTTTTTTTTTTTTTTTATAGAGTTTAAGATGTTTAAGTTAATTATTTTGGAGATTAACAGTTTGTTGGTCTGAACAAAGTAACATGTGGAAAATAGGGTTCTAGGGCCACCTCCCACCGTATGAATTTTATAGCCTTTTGGAACTTGGAATTATACTCCATTTACATAATGTACAGCAAAGGATAACCCATGGGAAATACAGCAAGAATTTTTAGTGTGATGCCCTATGCAAGCCATTCTAGTTTGGTTAGGGATCACAAACTAGAAAATGAGTTGTGGGGTGGATTAAGAGTATAGAGACATCAATCCAAGCACATGGTGAGTAAGAAAGAGGTGACGGCTAGCCCCAATCTATAGGAGAAGTCCTGGTGAGGTGGAAAAACATTTTTTTTAAGACAAACATCACCAAAACCCTTATAACCCTTAACAATAGGCTAAAATTGTGCCTAGGTTGTATAGACAAGTTGGGAACTTAAGAAAACCAAAATCTTCAAATTCACTAAAAATAGTACTTGGAATTATAACTTTTTTGGGTACTTGTTAAGGTTTTTGCAAAATATCTCATTTTTAGTGCATTTGGAGGGCTAATTCTTGTAGTCTTTTTCCAAGTTCTTTAGTGTAATTTGACTTGTGGATTGTAACTCGATTGGGGTTATGTCCTTATTTTTGGTTTGGCATCTTGTTGACTGATCTATTTCATCATATGGGAGATCCAATCATCATTGATGTTATGTTTGTTGTAGAGAATTCATGAGAAGGCTTATACTAAGTAAGTGATGTGCACTAGTTGAAGGAGTGGGATCTACTTGATAGAACCCTCAAAGATGTAGGGTGTGTTAGAAACCCTATTTTGGTGAGGTGAAAGACCTAAGAAGACCCTAGAGAGCCTAGGGTTTGAGAGAAAGATTGGTTGTCACATCATAGTGGTATCAAAGAAGGTTAAAGATTTGGGAACAGGTGGTGGATGTCTATAGCTATTGGAGAGTCAATAGTTGAAACCAACATTGTGAGTAATGTAGAATTAGCCAAGGAAGTTGATGAACAAAGGGTGAAGAACAAAGTTCTTGAAGAATCCCTAGCAAAGGTGGAGGAAAAGCTAGATACATTTTTTGATGCATCCAGGAGGAAGGATGAAGAGGAGTATTAGAAGGGTAAAGAGGTAGCAAAGGAGGATGTAGCCCCTAAACCTAACCCTATCTTGAATTAATAACCCTTTTTAAAGGCTATAAAAGCCCTAGGAGGAAAAGCTTTGGAAGGTCTACAACTTTTTAGTGGAAAGATGGACATAGATGCAGCTATGGACTGAATAGTTGGCATGGAAAATCATTTTGAGTGTGAGGGGGTATCAGAGGCACAAAAGGTTAAAGTGGCTAAGTGAAGGCTTAGAGGCTCAACATTGACATGGTGGAAATACCTACAAGATGAAAGAATTGGCATGGGTAAGACTCCTATAGCAAATTAAAAGGCTATGGTCACTAAAGTGAAGGAGAACTTCCTACTCGAAGACTTTGAGATCTAGCTCCACAAGAGAAGGAAAGGACTGAAGAAAAAAGACATAGATGTAACCTATTATATTGAGGAATTTTAGAGGTTATTTCTGAGATCCAAAAAATAATAAAAAAGAGCCAATCAAAGTGGCAAGATATCTAGGTGGTTTGAAGTGGAATATTCAAGAGGAGCTCAGTTTGTGGGCACCTACCATAGTTCAAAGATGCCATTAGTTAGCTCTAAAGGTGGAAGAAAAGAAGAAAAGGAAAGGGGATTCTAACATCAAGGATAGAGGAAAGGGCAGAAATCAAAGAGAACAAAGGGGAGGCTACCAAGGTAGAGATGGTGAGCAGAAGAATCAAGGTGAGAGAAAACTAGTGACAACTCTTCAAGAGGTGGTTACAATAGAGGGAAAGGAAATCAAGGAGGATCAAATAGAGGAATAGGATCAAGTAGATCCAACTCATACGTTACAAGTATTAAATTTTATAATTGTGGCCAGTTGGGTCATCTAGCCTATAGATGCCCAGACAAGCATTCTTCCTCAAGCCAAGACAAAAGGACGGCATATGTACAAGAGGATAATTGTAGAAAAGAATGTGATGTGGATCACATTGAATCTAAAAAAGGTGAAAATCTCATGTTTATGAGAGTTTTGATCAATTAAGTAGCTCCTAATGAACCTAAACATAGAAGGGCATTGTTTAGAATAAAATACAAAATCCTAGGACAAGTATGCAAAGTAGTGGTGAATTCAGGGTCTACTAATAATGTGATATCAAAGGAGGTTGTTATAAAACTAAAATTTTAGAATATTCCTCATGACAACCCGTACAAGGTTACTTGGCTTAACAAGGGACAGAGCACTTGATGAATGAGCAAGCTTGGGTGGATTTTTCCTTAGCAGGATACAAAGATAGGTTGTTGTGTGATGTATTGCCTATGGATGCTTGTCATATTTTTCTAGGTAGGCCTTTGAAATTTGATAGGGAGGTTGTGTATGATGGAAGAGATAATGCCATAACCTTCAAAAATGGAGGTAAGACCTTTAAAATTTAGTCATTGTTAGAATGGGAACAAGCCAAAGTACCTAGTGTATTGTTTTGTAGTGGAAAAGAGTTTGTGAAAGACCTCAAGGATGAGGAATGTCAAAGCTATGAAGCAATGTTGAAGTTTAAAGCAAAGGAAAATGTAGCCAAGGAACCCTTACCAATTGAGGTTCAAACTTTTCTTGAAAGATACAAGGACATAGTGAGTAATGGTACTCTAGCTACTCTACCTCCTAGGAGAGTTATAAGTCATCAAATTGACTTTGTTCTAGGTGCTTCCTTTCCTAATAAAGTAGCATACAAGCTTTCTCTAGATCATAACTTAGAAGTGGCAAGACAACTCCAAGAATTGATGGATCAAGGTTTGATACAAAAAGCATAAGCCCATGTGTAGTCTCTATTGTGTTGGCATTTAAGAAAAGAGGGAAATGGAGATTATGTATGGACTCAATAACCATAAATAGGATCACAATCAGATATAGGTTTCCTATACCTAGGATTGAAGACCTTATGGATTGTCTTAGTAGAGCCAAATACTTCACTAAATTTGATTTCAAGAGTGGTTATCTCCAAATTAGGATTAAGGAGGGAGATGAATGGAAAATAACATTTAAGACTACTAATGGTCTTTATGAATGGCTTGTAATGCCATTTGGTCTTTCCAATGCCCCTAGTGCATTCATGAGGCTCATGAATGAAGTGATCAAGGAATTCATAGGCATATTTGTAGTTGTATATCTAGATTATATACTTATCTTTAGAAAAATATAGAATAGAATGTCAAGCATGTTGAGGTAGTTTTGAAAAGACTCCATGAGGAGAAGCTAGCCAATAATCTTGAGAAGTATGACTTCTTCAAACAAGAACTTGTGTACCTAGGCTTTGTGGTGTCTCAAGGCACATTAAATATGGACAAGGAGAAGGTTCCTGCTATACTAGATTGGCCAACACCTACCACATCTACTAAGATAAGAAGTTTCCATGGTTTGTCTCAATTCTATAAGAAATTCATTAGGAATTTTAATGGAATTTGTGCACCTTTTTCGGATACTATAAAGGTTGGAGTCAAGTCTAAGTTTAAGTGGAATTTAGAAGCTGAAAAGTGATTTGAAATGTTGAAGAAACAAGTAGCTACTCAACCTATTTTATAATTGACTAGTTTTGAGAAATTATACACCTTAGAGTGTGATGTAAGTGGCTTAGCAATAGGTGGTGTTTTGAGTCAAGAAAATAGGCCAATAGCTTTTTATAGTGAGAATATTAATGAGGCTAAGAACAAGAAATAATCCTATGACTTAGAGCTTTATGTCTTAGTTTAGTGTCTTAGGAAGTGGAGACACTATTTGTTGCCCAAAGAATTTGTTGTGTTTACAGATAATCAAGCTCTTAGCTACATCAACACTCAAGAGAAGTTGAGAAATAGACATTTGAAGTGGATAGATTATTTTTAGGCCTTTACCTTCACAATCAAGCACAAGAAGGGGCAATTGAACAAAGTGGTAGATGCATTAAGTAGAAGGATCATGATAGTCCAAGAGATTCATCTCCAAAGCATTGGGATAGAGAGTTTCCAGAATCTTTACAAGCAAGATGAGGACTTTGCTGAAGCCTAGAAGGTATGAAATGATTTTGAGAATCATTTTCATAACAAATTTTTACAATATACCTTGCAAAATGGGTTTCTATTCAAGGGTAACCAGTTGTGTGTACCAAGGGGTTCCATGAGAGAGAACCTAATACAAGAGAAGCATAATAGCAACCTAAGTGGACATTTTGGTGTCCGCAAAACCATAGAGTTGGTCCAAAGATTTTATTATTGGCCCAAGTTAGAAAGGGATGTAACCAAGTACATGGAGCAATGCATTGTATACATGAAAGCCAAAGGAGGAATGAGAAATGCATCAATTTCAAACAGGTCATGGGATTGTGTAAGTATGGACATTATTGTAGGCTTACCAAAAACCAAACAAGGGTATGATAGCATTTATGTTGTTGTTGATAAATTCAACAAAATGGAGCATTTCACTCCATGTAGGACAACTAATGATGCAAGTCATAGTGCCCATTTGTTTTTCAAAGAGGTTGTAAGGATTCATGGATTCCCATTGAACATTATGTCAGATAGGGATGTTAAATTTATGAGCCATTTTTGGAAAACTTTGTTGAGGAAGCTTGGTACAAACATGTCATTTGGTTTAGCTTACCATCCCCAAACTAATGGTCAAACTAAAGCGGTTAATAGGACCTTAGGAAACCTTCTAAGGTGTCTAACTAAGGAATATGGTCAAACTTGGGATGTTATCATCTTCCAAACAGAATATGCTTATAATTATAATGGGAATAGGACTACTGGCAAGAATCCTTTTGAGATTGTTTATGGAATGCATCCAAGGGGTGTATGTGAATTGAGGTATCTTGGAGATATGGATTAGAGAAGTGGTCAAGTTGAAGATTTTGTTCAAACCATGAAGGGAATTTAAGGGCAAGTCAAGAAGACCATCCAAGATAAAACTCACAAATTAAAGAAAAAAGTGGATGAAAAGAGAAAATACATTAAATTTTTTTTTGGGGACTATGTAATAGTCCATTTGAATAAAGCAAGGCTTCAAAAAGGTGTTCCTACCAAGCTACAGATAAAAAGAGTAGGACCTTGCAAAATCTTGGCAAAGTTGTCATGCCCAAAATCTAAGGGCAAAACACACACACAAAATTTTTTATTTTTTTTTTTAATAAAAATAAGGTTCTCAAAGGTTTAAGAGTTTGATTCGCAAGAATGCAGCTACTATGTTCATCTTAAGTTTATGCTCCTGAAAAGAAATACATTGATAAAGTTAAATTCTCGTTATTATATTGGTATCAACATTTGTTTCGTCATTACATTAAGATTTCAATGATATAAATGAAATTATTTGAACAACAATATAAATTGGTCTTAAATTTAACTATGCAAAAGAAATTACATTATCATATTGGTCTAACATAACTTGTTATGTTTACAACATAATGATTAACTTTCTTAACAATTAAACTAAATTTACATTTAATCATATTTCTACTAAACATTAATTAAGAGTGTAACATTTATCATTTTCAAAAAGAATGTCACTAACTACACTTTACTAATCTAATCATGATACTATGATATATATTTTTAAAAAATATTAAAATTATGACCAAGATAAAACTTAATTAAGATTAAAACTTTAACTAAAATTAATATACAGAACTAGCTAAGATTATTCATGATTATAAATATACATATTAAAATTCTAACAACTTTAAAACTAAGTTCTAGCTTAACAAGACTAACTACCATTAACGTAACACTTTTAACAATTAATAATATTAAGGTTTACTAAAACAAAGCATATCACTTTAGTTAACGAAGCTAACTAAAATTACATTATACTAGAGCTAAATTACACTACTTAAATGATAATGAAAACATAAAAATAAAATCAATTATACATAAGACTTAACTAACAAACAAATTAATACTGATGCTAACTACGATTTAAACAAACTTAATTCAAAAATCTAACTAGCCTTTAATATGCATACCATAGAGATAAACATTATTATCAATTATACTATCTACATTCTCATGACCATCTAATTTATATTAATCTATTATTTACAATTAAAATTGAGACTAGAATTAATCCAAATAAATCTATAAGTTAAACTAAGCTTTATTCAAAACTATTATAAATTTAAGTCCAATATTCAAGATGTCAATATTACGATTAATCTAACTAATTCACAATAGTATAAAACTAATTAATAAAACACTAAAATTATTTTAATTACAATATACTAATTTCAAATTTAAAACTTTTAAATTAAAACTAATAGAAAATCTAACTAAGCCGCTATTCTATACTAACATCTACACTAACATATAAATATTATATCACTTCCTAATATCAAAAAAATAACTACTAATTATATCTTAAAATTTGAAAACCTTTCAAACAAATATCAATTAAACCAACATTAAATTTCCACTAACTCAAAATTAAACAAATCTAATACTAATTTAAATTACAACTAAATCTAAACTGACAATCCTTAACTAATACTAAACTTACTAACTCAAAACAAAATATACTAACTCAAACTAAA
This sequence comes from Cupressus sempervirens, assembly GCA_028749045.1. Taxonomy (NCBI): domain Eukaryota; kingdom Viridiplantae; phylum Streptophyta; class Pinopsida; order Cupressales; family Cupressaceae; genus Cupressus; species Cupressus sempervirens. Next base: position 478,354,987 of record CM053786.1, read on the forward strand.
TACTAATTAAACATCCCCTAAACTAACCTAGACTCCTACTAACCATTACTAACAAACTACACTACACAAAATATAATACTAACCATTGATGCTAATTAATATCTAACTAAAACCAAACCTTAATATAACTTAGCTATTAAAAGGAAACCCACTAACATACTAACTAAAAACTTAAATCAATCTATCCCCAACTAATCCTATAACTAACTTACCCTTGACTACACTTCTAACCACAAGGCTGGGGTCAAATCTTCTCCACCTCCTGCATGCTGCCCTATGGCCCCTGCACGTTGACCAAGGTCTGTAAGAGAAAGGTGGGGGGGGGGGGGGGGGGGGGGGGTGTGGGGGTGGTGGGAATAATTAAGTGGGTGGACCTTGAAAAAAAAAATTGATTAATAAAATAAATTGATAGGAGGTCCTAGGCAAGTACCCTGCCTTTAGCTACATGGAGTTTAATGCTAATGCATTTAACCTGCGCCCAAATTTGGTAGAGGTGATTTGAAGCTAGATTTAGTGATGGCTAGATAGCTCTAGGTGTAAATGCCAAAAGTTTTGTTGTGAAGAGAAGGTACTAGGATATACATTTATATGTTTTAATTTTGAATTTATTTAATTTATAAGACAAAAAGAATTAGCAAATGATTTTGTTGAATTTTCAAAGAAGAATAATTTAGAAAATATTCTCTGTGAACTTGGGAGAATTAAAATTTTTCCCATACATTTTCTAGAGAGGTTTTGACTCCTGGGAATGCACATTTTCTTTGAAGCCAATTTTTGTCTAAGTGTTGACATGTTTTTCTTATACATACATACATACATACATACATACATACATACATACATACATACATATATATATATATATATATATATATATATATATATATATATGTATGTATGTATGTATATATATATATATATGTATATGTGTGTGTATATATATATACATATATATACATACATATGTATATATATAAATATATATACATATATACATATATACATATACATACATATATATATATGTACATATATACATATACATATATACATACATATATATATATGTATAAATATATATATATATGTATACATACATATATATATATATGTGTGTATATATGTATATGTATATATATATATATATGTATATATATATATATATGTATATATGTATACATGTATATATGTATATATGTATACATGTATATATGTATATATATATATACATATACATATACATATACATATATATATATACATATATATGTATGTATATACATATATATATGTATATACATACATATATATGTATATATATATATGTATATGTATATGTATATGTATATATATATATACATATATACATGTATACATATATACATATATACATGTATACATATATACATATATATATATATATATATTACAAGGAGTGATTTCTAACCTAGTAACAACATTAATCCCTTTTAGCAAGCATACTAATACAAGTAGGTGTATAAGGTTATTCTTTTCTTTCCTTTTGTAATTATGTTTAATCAATCATCATATAACAAGGTGTATGTTCCATTTATTCAGAATTCAAGGTGATGCATAACTCTTAACCAAATTTGATTTTGTCCAATATGAAATTTGACAAGGAGAGAGATAACTTCGTTCTCCACAATGTAAGATTTTCATTTCCCCTAAATACATAAAACACCAAATTGGAAACTTCAACATATCAAATTACATTTCCTTAACATAATTGAAAACTTGAGAATTCATAATTCGAAGGCGTTATCTATTGAGATATTTTCCCACATTCATATGCATAATTTGAAATCACATAAGAGCAATACAAGGAGGTTTTCATAATCTTTTTCTTTCTCTATTATTCATCCTAGTTCAAGGCTCCATCAGGAAAGAACTAGTAAGAAAACCTGACGTCCTTGCCAATACATCAAAATTAAATACATTTTACATAATGTTCCAATTCAAATGAAATCTCTTCTAGGTCCTTCACAAGTGAATTCTTCCAATACCTTCAATACCTCAAGGAAAACATGGAGAAGACAAGAGCTGACCTAGCGTGCAACAACACAACATCAAGAACAATTCAAGCATACACCCCAACCTAGTTATACACAATAGGTGCAAGCATAGAACCTGAGTAGGGGGAGGTGGATTTTCCCAATGGGAGACGTTAATCACCATACCATAACATAGCCCTTTCGAGGCTAAAACTTCAAGAACTTATTTTCTTCTACAAGGCCCTTTCGAGGCTATTACCACAAGGATTTTCATTTCTTTCCATATCAAGAATTCACAATATCAAACAAGGTATGTGATGACAAGTAAGGGCCCATACACCCTACCCTCTTTTGCTCCTCTCACCATGAGAGGAGACTCTACACCATTGAAGTCCAACTAAGGCCCTTCCCCCGTACATGGCCACTTCTTCCCTATCCAAGGGTGAGTAATGCCAAAACAATCTCCATGAAATCCCCTCAAATCAAAACATCAAGACAAGCATAAGAACAACATCAAGAACAAATTAAGATCCCTCCAAAACAAACCCAACACACAAGCAAGAAAAACAAAGAACAACACAATGCCTTATGCTTGATTCAAGCATGAACAACATGAAAGAAAACAAATTCAAAGAGTGAAGAACTCCTACCTTCACAAAAAGTTATGGTAAGATGGTAAGTTGAGAAGAGCTTTTCCTTTTTCTTCCTTCAATCTTCCAACTCTCTCCAAAACTAAAGATTGGGTAAAAACCCCAAAACTACTCCAAAATGCCTCTAAGTATGATCCTTAACTCAACTAGACTTCAAGTAACCTCAAGATGAAGTTTGAGTCACCAACTCAAGTAGGAGACAATCAATTTTTGCAATCAATCAAAAATAGGATTTTTGAGTGACCCTAAAAGTCAAACAAAGAGGCTAAGGGAGTGGAAAGTACTCCCCACCCATACCCTTACCCCTAGGGCACTTGAATTTGATGTTTTTAAGCCTTAAAAACTTAATAGGAAACAAACAAAGGCTAGGGGAATACTAAGACCAATTAACAACCTTCAAAGGAAAACAATGCAAGGATAGCACAAATTAACAAGGGGTTTAGTTCCATCTTTCCATTAGGTTGTTTGGCTAAATATCTTGCACACTCATTGCATACATCAGTAGGTTCAAGAAATCACATGCATTATGTAATTTACGTATCAAAAAAATCATATAAATTAAAACATCCATTTTTCTAATAATCAATTGTTTATATAATTCTACTCATATTTTTTACTGTTAAAATTGCATAATCAAGTGTTAGTTTTGCATCCATTTACTTCATCATCATACATGTTCATAAAGCATTAAATGACGAAAACAAATATCTAAAAGTAAAGCATCACACATCATAAACAGCATCAAATAATGTTCTAACATATCGAATCATGAGTATCAAAATAATAATGTATCATCGATGCTAGGATGAGTCGGGGTGAGGCCTCACAAAAGTATGGAGAAAATGCCTATAAGATGGACTTACCTTTAGATTTAGGCATATCCCATGTCTTCAATGTGAAATACTTGGTGGAATTCAAAGGTACATTACCTCATATTAGTCTGGATGTTCAAGCTAACATTTAACCTACTACAACACCTAATATCAACAAGTTGGAAGTAGATAAAGTGTTAGATTCCAGGGTGAAGAAATCTATAAGGCACAAGGTGTATATGAAGCACCTCATTCAATGGAAGGGAAAGCCAAATTTTGAGGCTACTTGGGTTACTGAGTCAAAGTTCAAGAAGGTTGGAATACCCCTAGACATGTTACCATCAGATGGGACTTAGTTTTCTTGATGGGGGGAATATGGTGCAGGAGCACCTAGGTAGGCTAAGGGTCGACCTAAGGCTCCTTTGGTGTTTTTGTCTTGTAGTGATGCTAGCCACATCAATATGTTAATAAGGGGACCAACTAGGTCCTAGGGTGTGGATAGATAGGTTGGAAGAGCCCAAAGATCGTGAAGTTGCCATAGTTGCTAAAAGTTTCTCATTTGGCCTAATAGAGAAATTTTGGGTTTGAGGGATAAATAGGGAAGTAGGTGTTTGGATGACCTTATTATGTTTTTTTTACCTATATAATTCCTTTTTCATGGTTTGGTAGAAAATAGAGTAAGTTTGAGAAGAAAATATGCAAAATTGCAAAAATTGCTCATTCTTGCAAAGTTGTCATTGATAACTTTTGTAATTTTCTTGCAAATTGAGAAACTTCTTCGTGAAAGCTCTTCAACCACTTAATTAAGTTGGGTTCATTCATGAAAATTCTATATAAGACCAAATCCAACTTGTTCCAAGGGTTGGAGAAAGTGGATTTACCATTGTACGGCCTGTGCAATAGCAGTTTTGATATAATAGTTTAGTGTTTCTTTGTTCTTGGCATGAGTATAGATTAGGTTTAGTATTTTCTATTTTGGAAGTGATAGTGGAGAATATTTCTAATTTTTTTTATAATTTTTTTTGTTTTATATAGTTTGGGGTGTTTAAGTTAATTGTTTTGGAGTTCACCAGTTTATCGGTCTGAACAGAGTAGCATGTAGAAAATGGGGTTTTAGGGCAACTTACCACATTATGAATTGTATGGCCTTTTGGGACTTGGAACTAGACTCCATGTACATAATTTACAGCAAAGGAGATCCCATGGTAAACACAACAAGCATTTTTAGTGTGATACCCTAAGCAAGTCATTCCAGTTTGGTTAGGGATCATAGACCATAAAATGAGTTGTGAAGTGGATTGAGAGTATAGAGACATCAATATGAGAACATGGTGAGTGAGAAGGAGGTGTATTTTAGCCCCAATCTATAGGAGAAGTCCAATTGAGGTGGAAAAATAAAATTTTAAGGCAAACAACACCAAAACCCTTGTAACCCTTAATAATAGGCTAAAATTGTACCTCGATTGTACAAACAAGTTGGGAACTTAAGAATTCCAAAATCCTCAAGTTTACTTAAAAGGGTACTTGGAATGATAATTTTTTTGGGTACTTGTTAAGGGTTTTTGTAAAATATCTCAGTTTTAGTGCATTTGGAGGGCTAATTCTTGTAGCCTTTTTCCAAGCACTTGAGTGTAATTTGAATTGTGGATTGCAATTTGATTGGGATTATATCCTTGTTTTGGGTTTGGTATCTTAATGAGTGACCTATTTCATCATATGGGAGATCCGATCATCATTGGGGTTATGTTTTTTTTTTAGAGAGTTCATGAGCAATCTTATACTAACTAAATGATGTCCACAAGTTGAAGTAGTGGGATCTACTTGACAGAACCCTCAAAGGCATAGGGTGTGTTAGAAACCCTATTTTGGTTAGATGAAAGACCTAAGAATACCCTAGAGAGCTTAGGGTTTGAGAGAAATATTGGTTGTCACATCATCGCATCACCAAAAAATATTTCCTTTATGTTTCTTGAATAAGGGTTGTCTCGGTGTAGAGTGGTTGATTCTGCAGGCTTTATGCTTAGCAAATTATTCATACAAGTTTGGGATGTCCTAATTTTAGAGGTGGATGTTCATCTTGGATATATCAACCTACCAATTGAGGCTCAATGTGATATCATGATTATTCATGAAGTTATTACAAATTTTTGGAGTGTAATTTTGGCAAAAAAATTAGCCTTAGTTTTGAAGGCCTTAGAGGCCTTAGATGGCTCTTGTGATATCCCCTCTAATAATAATCATTTAATAAAACTAGCTAATTTATTGATAAATCTATATAATAGAAAAATAAATAATATTAGTATTATAATAAACTAATAATTAAATATTATCAATTAACATTAATAATTATTAATTGATTAGATAAGCAATATTAAATCTATATTTATTAATTACTTAAATTCTATATTATTAGATAAAAATAAACACAATAACAAGCAAATATATATGAAAAATAAACATACATAATAATAAAATAATAACAAAAAAGAAAATGACATTTATAACAAACTAATATTTGGATTAATGGGAAAGTATGCATACATTAATGACACCCACTCAAAAGTCACATCCCTTGAAAAAAACATAGGGATGGCATTTAAATAACATTATGGCATGCTAAAAAGCATCCTGAACAAAAACAAAAATACAAGCAACCTGTATAAATAGGAATGGAAAGAATTGCAGGAGTATGGGAAAAATTTAATAAAGAAATGCTTAAATAAGAGGAGGTCCACCAAATAAGAAGGGAAGAGAACTAATAGCCAAAATTATAGGAGTAAAAGATGGAAGGTATGTGATAAAAAGGTAAGTGTATTTTATTAATTAAAAATGTTTTCTTTATTTGTTATTTTTAAATAAGTTTTTGATATACCTCTTTCTTGATATTAATATTTATATATATGAACATATTCATATATGGAAGTTTACAAAATATGTTTATTTTATCTTAATAATATTTGGAAAATGGTTTTTAATTCAAGGAGTGATAATTAAATATTTGATACTATAAGAGTAATTACTTGGTTATAAGATATCAATATAATTTCTTATGAGATAAATAAATATATTTATATTAGATTATTAATATCAAGGATTAATGATTGGTTATAATATAAATTGTAGTGGGTTTGATAGACAAACCTGATAGACCTTAATGATACTCTCTTCAATGAGATGGCTAACTAATCGAGGGTCTTCCTATGGAGCACATAGGGTCTTCACAAAGGATTGTGAAGCTAGACTTGAAAGGTAGTCTCAAGAATGAAGGCTAACTAATCGAGGACCATTCCTTAGGACACAAGGGATCCTCCCAGAGGATTAGGAAGCCTAATTGAAGGAAACCTTAAGGATATGTAGTATTAATGTAATCCCTAGATATAAATCATTAGAATTAACTTCGATAGTTTATATTGTTAATAATTTATCTAGGTTAAACTTTTCCTAAGGAGTGGGGACATTACAGCTCTGAAATGGGGTCAACTTGAGCTTGCACAAGTCAAGCCTTGTAGATCAAAAGTTGAGAATTCTAGAATGGGGTATAATATCCTATTAAAGTAGCAGTTTACAAGTTACAGTCTTTCAAATTTTGGCCAATTGAAGTTTCTAAAATAAATGGCATAGTTGATTTGATCTGACTCTATATGTACATTTAGGGTTGGTCAGCCTCAAGGGTTACGGTTGGATGTTTATAAACTACTCAAATGAGGAATGTTATAGGTTAAAATGATGTTATTTGATTGTACTATTAAAATTTATTTTATAATATTTTAACTTTATTAATAAAATTAATCTTACTATGAGAAAAAAAAAATTAATTGATTTGATAGGCTCATTCTTGTGAGACTTGCCATCAAATTGTTTTGATAAGTCAACATTGTAGGAAACTTGAAACGGAGAAAATGGGATCGGTTCTCCAATGACTATTAATAATTTTTATGAATTAAAATAGTTAATGGACAACATCACACTAATGTTTCCAAGTGATATACAAAATATAATTTGACACTTGCACATGTAACACATTTTCCATACCCGAAAGTCCCTTTACATGTCGTTGAGCATCTCTAAGTGATTGCTCATAGAAAAATATCTTTGAATGAGTATAATGTTTAGAGTTTCATCAAGAAGTTTAGAGTGAACGTTATTTTATTCACAAATTTGGACCTTACAAAACTTAACCCAAAAAAAAATTGTATAGGTTGTGAAACTTGGTCCAATGATTTTATACTTGTAACTTTTAATGACATTTTTTGTTAATTTTTTGTATGTTAACCCAACTAGATCCAAGTTTAAGGAATGGATAGATAGGCAACATCAAATGTTACTATGTATCTTGGTCTTAGAAGTACTACATGTTTAGTGGCCTCACCAAATACTTAGTAGCCAATCAATGAGCTTCTTGCCCTGAAGGATAGTGGATTGCATCAAAATAAGACATCAACGCTTAGAATTTTTACTATTGTAACAGTTCCATCATTGCATTTTCAAACATTGTCTCATTTTCCACCATTCACATTGTCTTCTACATGTAAATTATTTCTAAACTCCTTCCATATTATAAGACATTGTAGCTTGAATGGTAGTTTAACATGGTAAATTTCACTATATAGTCATAAGCCTAAAAATAACTCCTAAGGAATTTTTTCTTACTTTGAGAATAGTTGTAAAAATCATATAATATAATTCTATATATTCTTAATTGTAATAAATTGTAATTGTAATGGATAGGTACTAGAGAAAAGTAATTTAAATTTTCATCTAAAACTATATGCAATTCAATGTTCTTTAATAGTGATGTTACTTCATTTCTAATAAATGTTATACCAATGTGGCGGATGCAACGATGCGGGGGGATGTTGGGATGAGTTTTAGGTGTGGGAAAAAAGGGCCTCCATTTGGGGATGGTAGGGGGATGGTGAGGATGCAGAGGGGAAGGGATGAGGTGGGGAGGTTACATAGTATACATATATGACTTAAATGCTACTTATGAAATTATGCTTCAATACAACATACCAAATATAGTTGAATATATAAAATTGAAATGTGATACACAAACCATATTGAGACTTAATAACCAATGACCATTGAACTTAGTAACATTAGACATACTCATAGTAAGTTGTAACATTAATAACATTAAACATAATGAAAAATGAAAATCATACATAGTATTATGTACATCAACCATTGACTATCAAATGAAAAAATGAAAGATTCAAAATTCATTGTTCAAATATGATATTTAATAAAGATGGTCATGATTACAATGAGTAGAGGGGAGGGGAGGGGAGGAGGTTTCATAGTATACATCTATGACTTGAAATGTTATGTATGAAATGATACTTCATTACAACATACAAAATATAGTTGAATATATAAAATTGAAATGTGATTCACAAACCATAAGTTTAAACTTCAAAATTAAAACTTAATAACCAATGACTATTGGAATTAGTAACATTAAACATACTCATAGTAATTTGTAACATTAATAACATTAAACATGATGATAAATGAAAAATATGAATCATACATAGTACTATGTATATCAATCATTGACTCTCAAATGACAAAGATGAAAGATTCAAAATTCATTGTTCAAATATGATATTTAATAAATATGCTCATAATTAAAATGAGTGGATTAGAATGAAATAGTGAAATCAAATAATGTATCATGTCCATATCATAGTGAGTACAAACTATATAATGCCAATAATGAGAATGTAAGGGTGGGGGATCTCTAATCATCACCTAAACTGAAGTCTTCATCACTAGAACTACTAGAATCCTCATGGGTAAGATCCTCCAAAGGAATTTCATCTAGCCCTACATCATCTTCTACTACATCAACATCCTCATCAATCTAAATTGCATCCTTTAGCTCTACATCCCATCATGTTGTTGGGCTCTCCTTGTACTAATGTATCTTGTGATCTTTGATCCACAACAAATCATGTACAAAAAAAAATCTCCACTCTCTTAGAGATAAGTATATTCCTCTTAACATAGTGGATGAAGCTATAGGTATACCAGTTCCTCTCTACAGTTGAGGAGCTAAAAACCTAAGATACCAAAGTTGAAAGTTACAAATAAATGTTCATCTAATTGTGTGAAATGATATATCATAAATCATAAATTAGTAAATTAAAACTCTTAAAGTTAGATTATAAAGAGGTATAACTACAAACTTTGAAAAGGAATTAGATGGCTAGTGACATGATCTTTGACTTCTATAATCAATGATATTTCCACCACAAAATGGGATTCTTGTATGTTGTAGTTTTGAGATCCACCTTTGCAATATTCAAGTATCCTACAAGTTACAAGTTTACAACACAATACTAAAATAAGTTATAAATTATAAATAATACTAATAAAGAAATTATAACTTATAAATATAGAGAATTTAGAACACTAAATCAAGAACTAAGGATTAACTATAAGACTGGAGAATTCCAACCACTCGATGTGAATCTTAGTAGCTATTTCATTATCATACATCTTAGAAATTCACTAAAAGAACCCAAAATTCACCTCATAATCTTGAACTGGGATGACTTTATCAGGCCTAGGAAAGTACCACTTTAGGTTCAATGCATAGGCAACTGTGTGCAAAGGAGTGTTCAAATTCAACCACTTGTGGTGAATGATAGGTTGAATGTGCTTTGTATAGAATACTAGAGTGGGTCCCTCTTATGCAAACAACCCTTATCTTCCAAAGCATGGAATCAATGCATTCAAAACCTCTCCAAGGTTAGTTGTATTTTCATCTCCATATCTAATCACTTGGAACATTAGAATAATGATGTAGAGTATGTATTTTTCATCACTCCAAAATTGATTACTCTTCACTATCTCCTTCACCCTCTTCCCTTTCTCTATTTTGTACTTAGGTCATCGATTCCATTATTCTATCATAACCATTATTTGCAATGACTCTATAACTCTATCATTCTCTCTAAGAGAATGTAATATGAGGCATATTTGGTCTTAACTAGTTTCAAGAACTACTTCTTTGTGAAGACCTTAAAAATGCATGTGATGCATGGTGATTGTAGATAAACATCTACACCTCTCTCCCATCATTAACCACCCATCTAATTTAATCAATCTTCCCCATGGATTTGAGTGCATTGGTCAAGGCATGCATACAACATGGAGTCCAGTACCAAATATGCCTATAGGATGCCTTAGCAAACCTCCCTACAACTTTGCACATGTGTGAAACATCTATCACAACTTGGACCACATTTTGTGGCCCAACCTCCTCAATAACATCCCTAAGCGCATGAAACTAAAAATCAACATCTTTATAATGCCATGAACAATCAACTTTTCTCAAAACATATGGGCTCTTGGTGCATGTGACCATAATGTTGATGAGTGGATGATCACTAATGTTTGTCCACCCAGCCATGATAATGTTGTAGCTTGACTCAATCCAACATGCCTTCATCTGCTCCATCAAGAGACCAACCCTATCATAGGCCCTATCCAACATCATGGTCCTCAACTTGTGTTCACTTGGTGGAAAATATGATGGCCCTCCCTCCTTCGCCATAATGGACATCATCCTCACAAAATAGGGAGATTGAGCCACATACATTGGGATGCTATTGACAAAGAAGATATGACCAATGAAATAATCCATATGATCCATTGTGTGCATGTTAAGTAACTAAGCAACATAATTAATACCACTAGGACTTGCACTTGATTTTTGTTTCTCCTTGTTGCTATGCCCTGTTGAACTATGTATAGATGAAGGAATGGATGGTGTAGGTGATGTAGTCCCTTGTCTCTAATGAAAGATACATCTACCTATATTTCACTGCCCCTATAACTATAGTATATTCTATTCTTGTTTCCTAGAAGTCAAAGATTTAAGCACTGGGGCATAAGTATCATTAGGAATGCCCCATAGTTTGTTTAGCTCAATTTTGTATTTCACATTATAAAAATTTGCCAAGAATAGGCATGAGTTCACACCATACCCAATCCAAAAAAGAATGTGTTCATTAACTCTCATAATGTTTCCATGCCATTTTGCACCACACATATTATACTTCCATTTATGTGTACCAACACAATGTGGGGACTATGATTCCCATAGTAAATTATTTTAGAGGAGACTTTGGATCAAAATGATCCCTAACAAACTTTGCCAAAACCTCTTAAGGGAAATCAATAGAAGACACCCCTGGTGCAACATAAGGAGGCTCTTAATCAAACTATTCATCTACATCAGCCCCATGATCACTTCCCTCGGGTTCATATTTAGATACACTTCCCCATTAATTTATGTCTCTTCTACACTTTGACTAGATGCTATTTAGAAAGTAGAATATGCATTTCACAAAAAGAAAATAATTATGAATTATGATACATTTCATCCTAATTAATTATTTTTAAAAACTAAAACGTTAAAACAAACCAATTTCAACCTACTTAAAACTTTAGAAAATTTTAAAATAGTGAATTAAATATGTTTCAACCTATTTTAATAACAAAAATAAAAATCATAGAACAAAATTAATAATGAAATTATAAAATACAATAACATAGAACTATCTAGAATCAACAAGATTCAAGAATGGAACATTAAAAAATTAAATGCAAAGTTGCAAGTAAAAAAAAAATTAGAATCTAAATTTATAAATTTAAAAAAAATAGTAAATTAAAATACCTACCTTGAGCTTGATGAATCACTTGCAAAATCAAATCTTCTTGCTCCTCTTGATCTAGCAATCCCTTTCAAAATCACTCACTAAGCTCTCCAAAACTCCTCTAATATATTTTTATCACTTTGCTCCTTGCTACTTCAAAAGAATGAAATGCAAACGAGGTGGTTTGGCCTTATTAAACCTTGAAAGTGACCTCATAAAACCCACACCCAAGTAGGGTTACCATGTAATAAACAACAATAAAATATAATATTAAAAAACTTTTTTTTCATGTTGCTAGTGGACATACCCTGTGCACACCTTGGGCATACCCGAGAATCACCCGCATTCCATCCAGGTATGTTGAACATGTTGGAATAATGATACATTTATCATTAGTTACAACACTTATTTGATTCTGAATGCTTACCGAGTCCATCACTCAGTTTACAGTTCATACCGAGCATTCGTTGGTTACCAAGTATGTTCAGTAGTGTTTACCGAGTTAGGAAGTTAAACGAAGGATTTAATATTTACCGAGTCAGGAAGGTAAATGAAGGATTTAGTATTTACCGAGTCAGGAAGGTAAATGAAGGATTTAGTGTTTACCGAGTCAGAAAGGTAAATGAATGTTTCAATGATTACCAAGACAGAAAGGTAAAAGAAGTATTCAGTGCTTACCAAGTGAATCGTCGGAGTTAGTTTCTACCGAGTGACACAATGTTTACCAAGTCACCAATGGTTACCAAGTTCCAAGCTACTCAGAATGATTAGTATGGACCATACCTCTGCTCTTACCGAGTACATGACAATGCAGTGTATTGCAGTGGATGCCAAGTGTCAGAAGGTCACCGAGTGAGTTTGAGGAACCTGAGTTTTCTACTATCTGGCCGACTCGGTAATGTTTTGTCCACTTGTGTTCAGTCGAACTTGTTGCTGTAAATATTGGAATGGTATATATGTAATGTCTTGTGCCATTTGCAATAGAGTGAAGTAAGAATGTAATTGAGGGAATTGAAAGAGAATCAACAGCAAAGTATTCAGCAAGGTTATCAAGGAGCAGCAAAGATATATCCATCACATCAAGTGATCAGTACATAAGATCTAATCAGCAAACCAGTTGCAAGCAGATCCACTGCTTCATCTTAACAGGTGAATTAGTTTGTAAATCCTTTAACAGGGTAGACTTAGAAGTCTTTTGTAAATCTCCTAACAGAGTGCATAGTTCATTGTATGTTTGTAAATCCTCTAACAAGGTGGATCTAGCAGTCCTACTTGCTCCTAATAGGGCAGATCACCAGAAGTGATCATTGTAAGCCTTAACCGGCCAACTTTATACTGCAGTATTGAAGTTTCGTGGGCATCTTCCCCACCCAGTTTTACTTTCAAATTGAAAGGTTTCTGGGTCACCAAATCAGTGTGTTAATCTTTTCATGCATATAGTAAAGTAGATGAATGAATGGTGAATTTGTTATTATGCTGAATTGGTTTAAATTTTATTAAAAGTTTACTGATTCACCCCTCCCCTCTTAGTAACCTTGTTAGTCCTAAATATTTCCAATAGAATAGTGCAACCATGGTGTAATGTTGCTTAGGCAGTAGTGGCAAAGCATCGGTGTGTGATGTCCTGGCACTTGGGATGTATACATACTTGGTGTGCCTTGGTTTTACATCGAGTGTACGCACTCGTGTAATGCTATTCCTAATTGAGATAGGAATCCAATTTCTTGTGGAACTTGTAGATGGAAGCAATAGAAGGTGTTACAAGCCTTTCCTCTATTTTTAATTCAAGCATTAGCTTCAAACAAATAGAGAAGAGTTTCACTTCGCTAATCTAATATAATATTAACCAAGATTAAATCTATTGATACTATTTATATTAGAGAATAAAATATTCAATTAGTTTTGACAATAAGTTAGGAAACATGGTAGCGAAATAAAATGATGAGAAAAGTAGATATTCATTTTATTTTTGTTTTAAAATTATACAAATAAAATATACAAATATATAGTTATTCTAGAAGAGTAACATTTTTCTATTTTTTATTAAAAGACATATATATAATTTAAATAATGATCTAATTTCTTAATTTCTTAATTATGTGCACAAAAATTACAAATAAGAAATAATTTAGAGAACTAATGTTAAGGATATTAAGGCTCAATGTCTATAATAGATTATTACTCAAATTCAAAATTACTTTGGTTGGGAGCTACCAATTAAGAAAAGGAGGACCTAATCCACAATCCAAACATTGAACATCCATAATCCAAACATTTAACCTAGAGTAGAAAAGTATTCTTTTAATTAAGGATTAAAAGTTATAAATTGAAAGCAGTGGAGGACCTTACAATTTTTTTGTTTTGTTCTAGGATTGGAAGTTGTAAATTGAAAAAAGGTAATTATAATGTTTTTCCATATATCAAGACTTCTATAAGGTGAGGAGATGTGTTCTCTTGGTCACTTGTTCTTAAGATAAATTAGTTTGTTAAAAACTTCTAGATGAAAGTAAAATAGTTGTTTATTCACTTTGATTAATAGTAGCATACTATTACATTACTTTTATTTTCCTTATTTATCTTATTAACATTTAGGATTGAAATTGATGAAGGCAGGTATGAGTCTTGTCAGCAAGTGTTATCTTTGCAAGGAAGCGAAAGAGTCGGTTAATCATCTAACTATTCATTGTTCTTATACTAGAAGGTTATCAGAAAGGATCTGTGGTACATTGGATATGGAATGGGTTTCCCCCATCAGTATTCAAGAGTTATTTACATAATGGAAGTTTTGTTTTCATAATACCTTGATTATGAGGTTATGGTATTTCATCCACCTGTTTCTTTGCTAGGCTGTGTGGAAGGAAGGAAATGATAGGGTGTTTAGGGGTAAGGAGACTAATTATGCCTAGTTGTTCCATAAGATTAAGCATTTGGTGATAGAGAATATTAGGACTATTAGGAAAGGTCACCAAAATTAGAATGAATGGGAAGGAAAAGTGATTCAAAATTGGAACTTGGAAGGGTTAAGTATTATCCAGAATGGTAATAACCCTAGGAATTTAGCTAGGTGGGATTGTCCTCCACATGGCTAGTGTAAGATTAATTTTTATGGGGCCTCAAAGGGCAACCTAGGGATAGTGGGTTGTGGTGTCATCATCATAAATATGAATGGGGACAATTTGGGTGTAATGGTCATCCCTATTGGGGAACAAATGAATCATGTGGTGGAAGCTAGTGCAAATCTCTATGGTCTTAGTTATGCCAAGAGTATGAATTTAGAAAAGATTTGGCTTGAGGGGGACTCCCTTAATATTATCAATTATCTTAATAAAATTAATAATCCCTCTTGGAAAATTCATAATATTATATGCAAGACTATTTGCTTAATTAACTCATTTGAGAATTGTGTTATCACTCATAACTATAGAGAAACAAACCATGTTGCTAACTGGGCTATGAATGTAGCATGCAAAAGCCATGATAAGTTGGTTCAGAATCATGGTGATAGTATTCCTACCAATGGGCTATCCTTGATTGAGTATGAAAAGGTTAGAAGTCTGCAAAAAAAAATTATTAATGATCAACATGGAAATAAGGATTAATTATGATTTTGGTAGGATCGAGGAGTGGCAGGTTATGATTAGTTTTGAAGAGAGAATTCATTCATCGCCACATGAATTGTGGGCTTGTTTATTTGAAGAAAAACCTTTACTGTGATATCGACACTAGGTTTTTCTTTCTATCTATTTATGCTAAGACTGTGAGATTCTACTACAGCTTGAAGAAGATGGGAGGAAAGAGAAAGAGGGTTGAGCCAGCTAGTTGCAAGGACTAGAAGAAGAAGAAAGATATTTGGGAAATTCTAAAATTGGGGAATTTCATAAGCTTCATGGAGAAGTTAAAGGGTAGCAACCCTTCCATTACCCACCAATTTATTAAGAACTAGAAGGATGGTAGTATTTTGATGGGTAATCAAATAATGGAGGTTATAGAGGACATCATTGTGTAAGCTATGTGTCTCGATATAGATGGAATCAAATTCTATAGGGATAGGAAGCTTTTTAATCGGGTAATGGAAGAATTCATAGATATGTTTAAAGAGCAGAATAGGTTGGTTAAAATTGGTAATTCTTATTTTAGCCCTGGTTCCATTTCTCATCCTTAGAGGCTAGTCATGTTTGTGGTGATTGAATACCTAACTCTAGATGGAAGCTTTACTAAGATATTTGGGTACTATTCTATGTTGGTAAACCATTGAAGGCATAGGGTTAGGCTTAATCTCCCCTTCTACCTTAGGCAATCTTTGGGTAATACAATTTTAGATACTCAGAATGATCCTGAGGGTGACCATGCCTGTCATGAGGGTTTAATGGTTCTAGTTATGAATCTTCTCAAATTCAAAAAACTGGATAGGCCATGTTATAGTAAAAAAATTTGGAGTATGAGACTAAGGAGAGTGAACATGATGAGGGCTTTGATGAGGATACAAAGGATGAGGTAGCTGAGATAGAAGATAAGAAGAGGAAAAATCTTGATCCTGAGAGCTAGTCTGTGAAGAAAAGGAAGATTAAGGATGTTGATTCTGAGATGGATACAAAGTCTGAAGAGGAGTTGGAGGAGGGTAATGGGAAAAAAGGCATTTTTGGTATTGTTAAAAGAAACAAGGGGAAGAATACGGATAAGGTTTGAAATGTACCTTATGATTATGAACCTCTAATTAAGAGGATGGAGTGGAAAGGAAAGAATGTGCTTTCTCAAGGGAAGGTTGCTGACAAAGGGCCTAAGGAGTTGGATAATGAAAGAGACAATTTGGGAAGGGATGAGGATTACCTAATTCATAACAAGGACAATGATGACCAGGGTTATTGGAAGGGGGTCTTTGGTAATCTAGAGCTAATGAAGAAGGACACTAGTAGTTTGAAGCGGTAGATACAAGAAATTTCAAGAGAGTTTGATTAGCTCAACAAAACTACTAGAGGGGAGAGAACTCTAGGACAACATATTGATAGACTTTTTGAGGTAATTGTTAATGATGAAGAAGATAAGAATCTTATGAAAATGAGTTCCACCCCTAGAAGCCAAGATTAAAGCTTTGGATTAGCTGATTAATTATTTATAGAAAAGGTTGGATGGTATGGATAACAGAGTGGTCAATACGGAGAAGATGGTTACGAAACTTGTTGACTAGAGTCATTCTATTCTAAAGATTGTGGCAGACAACTTTAATACTCTACTAAAAAAAATTGAATAGGGGAAAGGCCAAGGCTCCAAGGACATGAAAGATGACCATGGACCAAGCAAGTGTACTAGGGCTAACTCAAAAAATATCGAGGTCATGGAAGCCAAAGAAATGGATGATCTAAAGGCCTCTGTGGATAACATGAACATCCTTGCAGACCAGGTAGGTGATTTACTAAAGACAATGTAGTTTCTTTTGTGTTGTATTTTTGCTTGATTTACTGAAGACCCTATAGCTACCTTTGTGTTGTATTTTTGCTTTCTTTTTGTTGTCTTTTCCTACTAGTTGTTTTAAGGCTTCTAGTCTTATATAGTTATTTTCTTAGGTGTTGATGCATAGTTCTTCTAGGCTTCTCTAATATTGTTGATATGTTCCTATGTTAAAGGTTTCAGGTCCTTTAAACCTATTTTTACTTAATCAAAACATTTAGGATTGAAATTATTTGATTTATTTAAAAGTTAAAAAATTATTAATATATATTTGTTGTGAATTAAAAAAGAGTAGAAGTTGATTTTTCTACATGTTATTTTTTGGATTTATATAAGAGCCAATATAAGAATTTTATATTAAGATTATTTTTTTGTTTGTTTTAAAGATATAGTAGAAAAGGCCATGAGTGACATAAGTGTGGTTAGGGGACAAGATGAAACATTGTCACTGAGAGAGTCAAATTAAATGTGTTTTTCAACCCACCCCAACTCCTATTACTCATTAAGTGTAATCATTTTTTTTCAAGTTTATAAGGAGATGATTTTGTGTGTGTGTGTGTGTGTGTGTGTGTGAGAGAGAGAGAGAGAGAGAGAGAGAGGGAGAGAGGATTTTGAATTATTGATCCCAAAAAGATGTGTTGGACATGTCAAGAGATGGAGAAAGTGAGTAAAATGAATAATAAAGAGAGAGAGAGAGAGAGAGAGAGAGAGAGAGAGAGAGAGAGAGAGAGAGAGAGAGAGTAGACTAAACAGAAATATAGGATATAGAATATAGATAGAGAGAGGTGAAAGGTATGGATAAGAAGGTAGATAGAGAGAGTGTGTGAGTTAGAGAAACACTTGCATAACACTCAAATTGGAAAACATGATAGTGAAATTGTACAAAATGAAAATATAAATCGTTCTCAGCAAAAAGTTGAAGAAAAATTTCTACATTTAAAGTAATTTTTTTATGAGGGACCTTCCCCATTGAGATCATTAAATCCATTAATTTATCTAATGTCTCACTCTAGATTTTCCCATGTATTTTGTGGTACATTTTAAGAATTATAATGGGCCACCATGGATCTATGAATATCCTAAAAGTGTATTGATGATACCTATCACTTTGGGTAGTTGAATACAACTTTCAATGACAATGTCATAAACTATTACTATGCAAAACTCTTAAGGGCTCATGCTGCAAAAAAAAATGGTTGATATTGGCACAATCAAAAGAAAAGGATAGACTCTTACAACTACATCTAGAGTGAAATCATTAAATGGGCTCTATATTCAACCATCTATTACCTTTGACAGATACTCAAAAAAGCCAAATAATCTGAGATAATCATGCAAAAAAAGAGGAATCTCACCTAGATCATGTTGTATTTCAAACAAAATGTAATCATTATCTATTGGAAGTTACATTAAAATAATTGTTATGTTGTCATTGATGTTAAATCTATTGACAATATAGTTTTCTATCTGATCTAAATGTCATATCTATTTGATTGATATAGAGGATTTGAGAAGTTGTTTATAACAAAAGAATCTAGAGAATAGGTTGAGTTATGAAGAGGAAACTACAAATGGACATTTGATTAGTTGGACTTTGATGAGATAAAGTGATTGTTTAAATCATGTTGCAAAAGGAGAAGACAGTAATGTTCAAGTCTTGAAAGTAAGAACAAAGATAGATCAAATGTATAGACTTGACTGAGAAACAAAATAGAAGATCAAATAATTTTGATATATATGTCAAGTAATGCTAGTGTCAACCGAGCCATGGTAAGTGTTGAACGAAGTTAGTGTTGACCAAGCATTAGTATCGACCGAGTGACAATGTATGTGCCAAATGAGAAGTTTAATAGCAACTAAGTAACCCAATGATGAATGAGTATCAAAACATAGTGTTGTTTGAGGAACAACATTTTAATTATTTATGAGGAATCATAATTTCTAGTTGACTAAGTTGATTTCTTGGGATATGGAAAGCATGTTGAAGATAAGGATTGAGGAGTTAGATCATTTAATTCTAGGAGAGGGTTAGGTAAATGACCTAAGAGATGAATTCAAGAGAAGTTTCTAGAAAAGAAGGGAAAAATAGAATGCCAAACAGATACAATGTATTTGATGGATCTAATCGTAAACCCTAAGATCTATAGTGTTGTTTAAGTGGAAAAAGTTTAGAATTACCTATTTAAGGAGGTAAGACATGAAATTACAATGTGCATTTATGTATGTATCTGTATGTAGATACTAGTGAAGTTGAAGCTATGATTGATGTTGTTGATTGGCAGATCTAAGCAAAAGGTTGAATTGATTTGAGAAGAAGTAAAGGGTGATTTCTTGAAGAGTTGCCAAGTGAATCAAAAATTGAGATGATAATGGAGGCTAGATAGCAAATAATTACATGAGAGTTGGAAAGAGATCTATACATGCAAAGTGAGTTGTGTACTTAATAGATCAAATTTGTTGTTACTTTTTAACCATTGTGAACAATATTTGAAATCCTGTAATCAAGGTTGACCTAGAAATCATGGTGACTTAATAGTCTATGTAAATCTTTTAATAGGGTGACATTTTAATGGAATGTTCTAAAGTCCTCTAACAAGACCACTCCTAACAAGGTGATTAAATCCTTGAACAAGCTCACATTTAACAATGTCTATTGTAACCTTTAACAGGGTTGACTCCTAAAATGGCCCACTTTAGAAGAGGGAAAATTGGTGACATGTTGTTGATGGGTTTTCCAAAATCAAGTTCCCATGTTAAATCCTAGTGTCAAACTTGTGTGGATGTTATTATGATGTTTTACTAATTAATGTTTACATTCTGTAAATCTATTCTTTTAGAACAATGGACAAATAGTTAATGTTATTGAAAGTCTATAGTAGAAACCAACCAATGCAATTATAAGATTTAAAGTTGTTTAATTGTTTGTTTGTTGAATTAGTATATCTAGACCTTGGATAACTAATTTACCACCTCCCCCCTCTTAGTTATTCTAAATATTCTAACAATTAGTATCAGAGCATTGGTGCTTGTAGAGAGAAGTTTGAAGGTACTCAAAGCTAAAGATCATGGCATACAAAAGAGAGGTACCAAAGTTGAACAAGGAAAATTTTCCTGCATGACAAAAGTTGATGAGACTACACATATATAGTATTAGTGATTCTGCATTGGATTTTTTGGACAATGCATATGTGGACATTACAACAGTCCCTCTAACTGCTCAACAGCTAAAATAAAAACAAGAACACAATTAGTCAATGTTGGAGATTGCTTCAGCCTTAAGCTATGTTGAGTTTTATGACCTAAAAGAGTCCAAGAATTCAAAGGAAATGTGGGATAAATTGAAGACCATCTATGGAGGAGATGATAATGTCTTAAGAGCCAAATCAGAAAGTTCGAGAGGTAAGTTTGATGAAATGAGAATGACACAAGGTGAGAACATAGTTTAGTACTATACAAGAATCAAAGAGTTTTTCAATGCTATTAGAGGAGCTAAATGAAATAATTATCAGTAAGGTATTGAGAACTCTACTTCATATCTATGCTATTAGGGTTTCTACAATACAAGAACTAAGATGTACACCAGATAATGCCCTAACCATAGAAGGTGTAATTAGTAGGCTTAGTGCTTTTGAGAAGTCTAATTTTCATAATTACACTACTGTTACTATTGAATCTATTTTTAAATCACAACTAATTATTAGAAAGAAAGAAAGAAAAAGGAAAACATGTGAAAAGTGGCAGTGATACTTCTAATGATGAACTTGATGAACTTGAAGCATTGATAGCTAGGATATTTTGAAGAGGCAAAGGAAAATACAAAGATAAACTTCCCATAATATTTTTTTCATACAACAAGGTTGGTCATATTGTTGCAAGTTGTCCTGACAGAGAAGACAAGGATGAAAGGAAGGAGAACAAGTACAAAAGAAGAAGAGATGAATGATACTCCAACAAGAACAAGGACTACAAGGAAAAAGGTAAGAAATCTTGTTATATTGTTGAAGAAGAAAATAATACTAAATCAGAAAGTAATGATTAAGAGAGGTAGTCTATGTTGCTATGAAAGAAGATTCTGATGAAGATGAAAAAACTACACTAATTTCTTATGTAAATAAAAGTGATAGATGGATAATTGATAGTGGTTGGTCTTGTAGTCACCTAAAAATGGTCATCTAGACTATTAGCCCCCTTCTCAGCATTTTAGCTAGATTAATTAATCATATACTTAGACCAAATTGTTAAAATTGATTAATTTGATTATAACCTATAGTTTAACCATACTATCCTAAGTTTATTATTTGATTAAAATAACATGTCCCCTTTTAATTAAATAAAAGACCCCATTCTTCTAACCCACTCAATGTGCACACATAAAGTCTTATTTCTAATTTGCAAATTAAAAGGAAAAGACTCTTTTGTCTCTCATGCAAAGTCAACTCTTTGTTTATTGGTTGATTTGTGTATGCACATGGATCAATCCTATTTTCAAAATCCATCCTTGATCATCCATCATTTGATCTTGATCTCCGCCATCCGTACATCTTTAAGAGAAAGAGCTCTCCCCTTGTCAAAGGATCCACACTCTTGTGTATTGTTACGCTGCAAGTTTATCATTCAAATTCTTGAGAGCTATTATGGAGAACTTCTATTTTCTTGTCTACATTCTCTCATACCATGGAATTTTCATTTAGTTGCATGATAGCTTAGTTTCCTTTACTATAATATAAGATCACATAGCTTAAATAGTTGGATTTGTAACACTCTCATTCTTGTTAACATAGTTGAATTTTACCCATCCATACTAGTTTAGCCTACATTTGCATTGCATTCTTAAGACATTCTTTGTGGACATTTGCATTATTGTATCTTGTCTCTAAGAGAACCTCACATTCCATGGTTTTAGCAAGAAAAGTATCTCTAAGGTTCAGTTGAGAGCCCTCACACAATCAAATATACTTTCTTGCACTCCATGGATAGGAATCTCTAAGCTGACATCTAGCATTTTAAACTCATGGAATCACTTGGATAAAAGGGTCTTGGTGTACATTTTTGGCACCCATCATGGGGTATAACATCTTAGTGTTGCTCTTCATCTAGCTGCATTTCCACATTTTTTGCATTATATCCACAAATTTTCTTCTTTTTTATAGTCGTAGATTTGGGCGATATTTTTCCAGTATCTCGTGATGTTTTTTAGTATTGTAGTGTGATACTTTTTCTATAAAAGTATTGTATACTAATATTGAACTCTATCACTCTAGTATAGAAAGTTATGTCAATGCAAGGAAATTCTATCACACAAATATACTACAAAGTATCACATGACAAACTTCCAGAAAAAATAGTTTCCTGGCTTGAATTTGCTTGCTAATTGAATTGTTCGGTCAATTTCTTGGTTGTTATTTGTTGCTTGCTTGATTTTATAGGGATGTGATTGTTTGACAGTAGACTATTTGTAGATTTCATGCTATTTTTAGACTAACTTGTGGGGCTAATGATTGTGCTTGTAGGTTGTTGCTTTGAAAAATTTGCATAATTTCCTTGAAAAGAATGCATGTCAATTCTTCAAATGCACAAGGGCTACTAACATTTTTTTGCAGGGCTGCCCAAAGCATAAAAATGCAATCTTGCTTATTTTTTTCTTTTATTGCATGTGTGGCTTTCTACTATTTGTTTCAATTTTTTTAGGCACATTAAACTTGTAATTGAGATTCTTTAGGAATAGGAGAGTATGTTATTTACCCATCTAGTGAATAAAAAATCTTAACTTGCCTTTGAATTTTGAAAGCAAGGGGATAATTTAAGCTTCTTGGTATGTTTGGGCGAAATGATTGGAATAGGAGAATCAAAAATTTTGGCTGTCAAAAGTTGATCCATTTTGTGTATTTGAGAATTCTTTAGAGGGCTTGCTCTTGGGCAACCAAGAGGAATGACCCAAGTGGGGACAAGCGAACCCAACAATTCCAACCCACTATAAACTCAAGGCTATCAAGGACACAAAACCTTGGTAGACATATTGTTTTTCTTTTCTTAGTGTGATTACTTGTGGGATTGGGTGCTGGACTAACCACCAACGTTCCCCTTCAAGATTTTTGACATGGCTTAACCACCTCTTGTGTTCTATAAGTATAGTGGTTGTATCAGGCATTAAAAGGTCAATATTTTGGTGCAATGGCAACTCTAGCTTGTAACAAATGGTATCACAGCTTGGTCACAGGTTTGAATCTCCTTGGGTAACACTGAGAGGGGATTTTTGGACTAACTGCCAACATTCCCCTTCAAGATTTGTGACATGGCTTAATCACCTCCTATGTTCTATAAGTCTAGTGTTTGTATCGAGCATTAAAAGGTTGATCTTTTGGTGCAATGACAACTCTAGCTTGTAACATTGGGACCATGAGGAAAATGCTAAGCAAGAGCGCTTAAGGTGCTCTTGTGGCCACGAGGTTTGTTACCCACCACAAGGTGGGGTAACCCTTAATTGGGTGCAAAATTAACATTACGAACAAAATCCCTTTCTAAACACCTTAGGTTAAAAGCTACCCTTTTTGCCGCTCAACTTCTTGGTGCAAGGATCGATCCTAGTGGACTAACCGAATCACCCCAAGATCTTACACTCACCATCTATGTTCCCTTGGTTATGCTAATGGCACTTCCATGGAAAAGCCAATATCTCTTGTGGACAACCACTTGGTGTGAGGCAAAGGAGCACTTAGCATGGGCCAAGTTGTCAAGTAATAAACTGTGACTTTTAGGTAGATTGCTTGGCAAGTGTTTTCAAATGTGTTGACTTGTTTAAATGTTCTCACAAATCAAACATCTCTACAAAATTGGTAGGAAGGTTGTTCTAATATCACAAATTTGTATAGACAAGGTTGCTTTGACCCTTGTTCAATTGTTTGAGACATGCTAAAATACCCCTACTTTTTGCAAAACTTGTTATTTGACACGAACTGAAATCTAAAACTGTTTGGTCTAAAAACTATTTGACTGTCAAACCAAAACACAATAATTTGGAGTTGAAAATGTCCTTTTTACACAAAACTAGCACTTTATTGCACACTCTCTAGAGAAATATTGTGTGACACTTTTTTTCAATAATTGTGTTGCTCTGTTGTTTTAAGGTCTATTGCCTTGCTATACTAAACTATGTCGCCCCACCTTCGGTGAATTATCACCCAGGAGAAAAGTGTCACCCTCATATTAAATACTTTGTCGTATGATATAATATATTGTCTCATTGTCACCTATATTCTAGAAAAATATCATCTAGTTCTTTTTAATTCCAAAACTAAGTTTACATTATGCTTTAACTATTCTAAGGTGTTGTTGCCTCATTCCTTCTTATGTTTGGGCTCAAATCTATATGTTAGGTGTTGTCCTAAGTTGAAAAGATGAGTTTAGTCTATCAAATGTAAGTCTCAAAACATCATTTATGATCACTTGTCAAAATTCGATTACCGTTCTATGCTAGCAATTTGCTATTGAGCTTCTTGCTTGCTTGCTTGGCTCAAGTCACTAGTGTTGTAAATTCTTGAGCATTTTTGAAAAGCCATCTATTCTACTTTTACAAGTGATTATTCTTGATTGTAAGAGCATCAAATCTAAAACACTTTTCTTGTCCTATTAAGAAAAGACATATCCTTACATGTCAGTTACAACTAGATTTCAAGTTGGTAACGGTAGTCATCCCTCTGTCATTTTTGAACAATTGGAGACACCACCTAGGTGCCCTCATAGACAACCCTATGTGGAAGATCCTGATTATACTCAAACACAAACAACCAACATTCGACACAATTCGCTTTATAGCTTTGAGAACCCATTTGGAACACCCTTTGTCACACCCACAGGTGAAAATATTTTAACCAACATGCATCCTAAAGAAATAAAATTCTTCTTAGAAGAGAAAGCACATGAAAATGAGATAATGGAAGCCATTCATGCTAGAGAAAGAGCTTATCACAAGCTGAGCCTAACTCTCGTGCATATAATGAGGAAACTAGAAGAGACTATTATTGCAATCATGTTAAACACATTCCTATTGGTGGAAATAATGGTAATCACAAACTTGCAAGGACTCCTAGAGTCAATGCAGGAAGATGCCCATCCCCACCCAAAAAATCACAATCACATCACAAAAGTGATGACGAAATCACTAGTGAAGATGTCATAAAATTTCAACAAGACGAACTTGCTCAAAAATTGATGCTCAAGGCTTTGGAGCAAAATGGGGACCAATACTTCTAGTATATGGCAGCAAAGGAATGGAAACTCTCTCAATATTTTAATGCACAATGAATAATCAAAAAATGAGAGCCAACTGAGGCTAAAATCTTCAAAGAAGAAATGCAAGAATTAAGGAAACAACTTGCACAATTGCAAACTTCAAAAGAGCCACCTATAACTTCAATTTTTGAATCAATATGCACTCTTCCATTTGATAGAAGTTTATACATGCTACCATTTCCTAAGGATATAGAGGTTCCTATGTATGGAGAAATACGATGGAAATGGTAACCCTCATGATTATGTTAGGCATTTTTATGCTATTAGCATGGATTTCATGCATGAAGACACCTATCTTATGTGGTTGTTTCCTAGGAGCCTAAGAGAGAAAGCTATGGAGTGGTTCACAAAATTGACTCCCCCTCTTAAAACATTTGATGAACTCGCACAATGCTTTATCTAGAAATGCTTCTACAACATTCAACATCCTATGACTATGTTGGACTTATGCAATATAAAAAAAAAACTAGGAGAACTTTTTGCAACATACCTTCAACGATGGAGATCCTTATACTTTAGGCACCCTCAACAAGTTCCAGAGGCTGAAAATTTTGACATTTTTGTCAACACACTTGTACTTGAACTATACTTCGACCTAAGAAAATAGTTTTTCACATCCTTTAACTCAATGTTTGAGAGTGCATATCGCATTGAGGATGTTGCTATCAAAAAGGGTGACATTATTATAAACAAAGACAAAAATAACAATGGAAATGGCAAGAAAAGGGAAAACTTTGGAATAAAAACAAATATGTTGTCAATGACAGAGTGGTGGACACTCTTAAGACCAAGGAACCTACATTTAACCTTTCTAATTCCATCTATGCTACAAAACAACAAGAAGGTTTGAAACCACAAACATCTAACAAGAGCTCTAAATTTACCAAAAAATGACGTGTTTATACACAAATGGTTGAGCCTTACAAAGTGTTCTTAAAAACCTTGATTGCAAAAAAGTTGGTTACACTACTAGATAATTATTACCCCTCTGCTCCACCTATTAGACCTCCTTGGTGGTGAGAGGATCATATTTATAGTTACCACAAAAGCAAAGGTCATAACAGTAAACATTGTTTTAAACTCAAAGATGTTATTCAAGACCTCATAGAGGCTGGTAAAGTTGTCACAGATGGTCTTGCTAAAAATTATGACCATAAAGCTTTCAAGCAACCCTTACTCGAATATGAGAAAGGTGAAACTTCCAACACTCCTAAGAAGAATCATGATGCTAAGATCAATTATGCCTATGCTAACATGGATAATGTTATCAACATGATTGAACCTGTTGAGTAGCTTTGTCTGATGAATTTTAAATCTAACAAATGCATCATCCTAAAAATACGTCATCCTCTAAATAAGCAACTACCTCAGCAATCTCCAATTATGACCTTGTTAGCCAACTACAACGTACTATAAGGAAACTTGCAACAAATAATATAACAATTTCCACATAACCCATAATAGATCTGAAATAAACATGCACTTGAAATCCACATGCAAGAGAATAGACAACATACCCACAAAAATTGTGACACAAGATATAACCTAGGAAACCCTCATTGAGGGAAAAATTGAGCCTCCAAAAGCATCCATCACCATGTATTATTCAACAAAAACACCATTGCAATACATCCATGTGAACAAGCATGAATCCACACATCCCATGCCATGCTTCCAACCTTCATAAACGCTCCCTTGGCTAACCTGTCAAGCCTTGTCCTACTCGACTCTTATTTTTTGCCTTCTTCTTTCTCACACCAACAACTACCCTTGTGGCTACTTATATAGTAGCAAGTCCCACAAAACCACCAAGTGGTATTACATAAACCATGTGCTACTCAACCCACTAACCCCACATTTAATATTGGAAATTTAATTCCTTTCCCCAAAATTAAATAATTACATGAAATATTATCACAATTTTACAATACAACTCATCAACTATATCCTATAGGAATCTTTACATGTTGTACGTCCATCTAGGTGCAGCTTTACATAGTAAAATAAAACAATATAACAATATTATGCAATGTGTGCAACACCCATTATCTCAACACATACCCTGGCTCAAATCTCCATTTTTGGGTTGTTAGAATTATCCCCTTTGCACAAGAACATCCTTGAAAAGGCCTTGCATTCTGCCCAACATCCCCATAAATATTGACACTGAATGATTTCAAGCTATGGTGAACCATATCTCTTCACCCCATTATCTCATATTTTCAAAAGAAGATGATCGTGCTCTCAGTCATCCCCATAATCTCACCCTCCATTTCAAAGTCCAAATTTTCCATACTCATGTTTGTCGAGTCTTGATAGATAATGGTGCAGGGTTGAACACCATCTCATTCAATCTGATCCAACAATTAGACATGTTTGAATTTTCCATTGACCCTAGGTGCAAGATTACTATCAAAGCCTATGATGAGGTTGAAAGACCTTCCAAAGGTCTCATTCTACTTCTAATCAAAGTTGGTCTAGTTGAGAAAGATGTCATTTTTCAAGTTCTAGACATACCACTTGCATAGAATTTGTTGTTGGGATGACCATGGATTCATGACATGTAACCAGTACCTTCCACATATCATAAGTGTATCAAGTTCACTTTCAACTGAGATAATTGTCCTCGAGGAAAACTCCATTTATATCAATATGCTATCTCTTCTAGAAACATTGGTTCCACATAATCACTCTTCTCATGAGCTAACATCATCCTTTACAGAGTGTGAATGGAAATTGAAAATGATGAGCCTAGGCATGGGCGAATACACTCTAGACTTAATTGTTTCTTTACCTATTTCCGCTTGATCTTATGGAAAACCTTCTGCCAAAAAGAAGCCTTTCACTTTTGCAATGATTATTTTTGGCACCTTTATCCAATCCTCCATTCCTCTAAGAAGCAGAAAAAGAGGAAAAAGAAATCAAAGATTGGATCCATAAGGAAAAGGAAGATGAGGAGGAAATCACAGTTACTACTCCCATCTCTCCTAAACACTATGACAAAGGGTATAAACTTTTGACAAACATGGGCTATCAGGGTCACAGGTCCTTAACTGGTAACAAAAAGCCTCTACCAAAACCCTTGAGCCATATTGAGGGTTGCAATACTTGAGACACTACTGGCCTAGGTTTTGGGCTAGAAGATGAAACACCAACCTTTGATAAAAGAGATCCTATATCTAGTGAATTAGAGGATAAAAATCCTCCTTTTGTCACTGCCACTTTGCAAGATGAGGATTCATGCCTATCACTTCTCTCCTTTAGGGAGAAGAATCACTAACTACTTACAATGATGTTGAAGCCTCTACTTCTTAACAACATGAACAAGTTGAATCTGATCATGAGGACTTAAATAGAGGATGGATTAGAAAAAATATTGCTCATTTAGTTGCTCAAAATCTAAGCATAGATTCTAGAGAATATTAGTGGGAAAGTACATCAGTGCATCTTAGGAAGTAAGGGTGGATGTCATTCATGCCTATACTACCCAATCAAATGTATTTGATGAGTCTAGTGTAGGGTTAGATGAGTTTGGTTTGCAAACTGCTCTAGTGGGCCATGTTGGTCCCTTTAGGTCTATTAATGATCTAGATTATTTTACAACATTCATTATAGGCTCAACTTCACATGTCACTGGAGATGACTCCTTCTATGTCAACCACCTTGAAGCTTCCACATCACTCTCCTTGATTCACCTTGATCTCACAGATTGGTTCGTTCAACATCAAAGATCTGAAATAACATCTTTTTAGAATGACTATGAGATCACTTGTTGCCTAAATGTTATTGAACCCATTTAGGAAAGATCTTTAGTTCTTATTGAACCTACATAGCCTATCAACTTGGAGACAAAGGAATATCCTAAAATTATCCATGTGGCTCAGTCCTTATTAGCTAAAAAAAGGAGAGTTTTGCCAAGTTCTTTCAAGACAAGAAGATCCATTTTGCATAGACATACTCAGATATGTTAGGACTTGATACAAATTTAATCACGCATCATTTATCTATCTCTCCTAGTGTAAAACATGTTAAACAAAAACTAAGAAAGATGCATCCACATGTGGCTCTCCTAGTCAAAGTAGAGTTGGAAAAACTCCTAAGTGCAAACTTTATTGGAGTCATTGATTATGCAAAGTGGATTTCCAACACTATACCTGTATCTAAACACGACAAATCCATTCGTGCCTATACTAATTTCAGAGATCCAAACAAAGCATGCCCTAAGGATGACTTTCCACTACCAAACATAGACATGATAGTGGATATGACAGTAGTGATGAAAAGTACTCCCTAATGGATGGTTTTCTCGGGTATAACAAAGTTAAGATTGCTCCAGCTGATCAAGAAAAGACTACTTTTACATGTTCCTGGGGCACCTTCTACTAGAATGCCATGCCCTTTGGACTCAAAAATGTTGACGCTACCTATCAAAGAGAAATGACCACCATCTTCCATTATATGATGCATAAAAATATGGAAGACTGTGGAAGGCTAAATCTAGAAAATGAGACACATATCTTGAAGACCTTAGTTTGATATTAGACCATATGAAACAATTTCAACTTAGGTTAAACCCAAAAAAATCTGCCTTTGGTGTCACATTAGGAAAACTGCTACACTACATTATATTAGCAAAAGGCATTGAAGTCAATCCTTAAAAAGTCCAAGCTATCATGGAAATGCCTCCTCTAAGAAATATCAATCAACTTAGAAGTTTGCAAGGATGTCTACAATCCATTAGAAGATTCATTTCTCAGTTGGTTGATAAAGCTCAATATTTTAACAAGAAATTTCATAAAGGCTCTACTCACTTCTGGAACAAAGATTGTCAACAAAGTCTAGACCAAATCAAAGGGTACTTGGCTAAACCTCCAATTTTGATGCCACCCCTTCTAGAAAAACCTTTGATTTTGTATATCTCAGCTACAACATCTTCTCTAGGAGTATTATTAGCACAATGTGATGAGACTGGTAAAGAACGTGATATATACTACATTAGTCAAACTTTGGTGACTTACAAAATGAACTACAACAATATTGAGAAAGATTGTCTTGTAGTGGTCTTTACTTCCCAAAAACTCTAACATTACATTTTGGCACATCCAGTTCACCTGATTGCTAAAATTGATCCTCTAAAATATTTGTTAAGCAAAGTTGCACTTACCAGTTGTTTGGCTAAATGGTGATGATTCTTTCAAAATTTTATATACAATATGTTGAATGCAAGGCTATCAAGGGGCAGGCCATAGCTGACCAATTGGTTGATTTTCCAATAGAGGATACAACGCTTATGCAAATTGAGTTTCCAGATGCCTCAATTATGTACATCACCGAGAGAACTTGGAAAATGTTCTTTGATGCTTATCACACACAGAATGGGTCAGGAGTAGGCATCTTGTTTATTTTGCCTTGTGGTTATACAATCCCTAAATCCTATAAACTCTTATTCCATTGCACCAACAATATTGTAGAATATGAGGCATTAACAAATGGGATCAAAATGGATCTTGAATGGAGAATTATTGAACTGCACATTTATGGGGATTCCCAACTTGTCATTATCAAGTGAACAATGAATACCAAACTAAGGATGACAAGTTGATACCTTATAAGAAGTTGATTGATGCTCTACGAAACTATTTCACTTTTGTAACATTCCATCAAATTCCTAGAGAAGAGAACAAGGTTGTTGATGCTATGGCTACTCTAGCATCTATCCTCTAGCTACAAGAACATGAATTGCAATTTAAGTTCTTAGTGGAAGAACTACGTCATCCTACCTATGATTCCTTAGATAACCATGTCATCTACACTATTGTAGGTAACAATTCCTCCCACTATGAGGCTATCTTCTCTTACCTATGTGATCAAGTAATTCCAAAAACCCTCACGCATAACCAAATGTTCCAACTCCCCTGCAATGCTTCATATTACAATTTGGTCTCTTGTCACTAGTATAGGAAAGGTCTAGACGAAATGTTACTTAGGTGTTTAGAGCTAGAAGAGTTTGAAAAGGTACTCACTGAAGTCCACGATGAAATTTGTGGGGCACATTCCAATGGCCTTGCACTTGCTTGGAAATTGCTTAGGGTGGGTTATTACTAACCAACCATGCAAGCTGGCATTGTTCATTATGCTAAGTCCTTCAAGAAATATCAACTTCATGGAAACTTAATTCATGCCTCTAAACGTGAGCTTATTCCCTCTATGACATATTGGCCATTTCAATAATGGGCCTTTGATTTGGTAGGAAAAATTCATCCAAATTAGTCTAGTGGGAACAAGTTCACCATTATAGAAACTGAGTATTTCACCAAATGGATTGAGGTTGTGCCACTATCTGCTACTACTGGTAAACATGTTGCCCTATTTATACTAAATCACATCATTTGTCACCATAACATTCCTTCCTCCATTGTTACTAATAATGGAGGACAATTCAAAGAACAAGGACCTCAAACAATTGTGCAATAAATTTCATATCAAATAGCATTGGTCTTCAATTTACTATCCTCAAGGCAATGGCCAAGTTAAGGTCTCCAATAAAACATTTTTGAAAATCTTACACCGAATAGTTTACAAATTAGGGAAAGATTGGCACTTATAGATTAATCTAGCATTATGGGCCTATAGAACTATGATACATACTCCCATAGGGGTCGTACCCTTTTCTTTATTATATGGCTCTAAGGCTATCCTCCCATTAGAAGTTGAGATCCCCTCCTTGCAAGTTCCCTTACATGGGTTGATAAGTGATGAAGACCATAGGGCTATGCGAGTACAAGAACTAGAAACTCTTGATGAACATTGCAAGGCTACTTTTGATCACATGAGGGCTTATTAGAAGCATCTGTCTACTTAGTATAACAAGAAAGTTCATTCCCATGAGTTTCAAGGATGGGAACTTGTGCTTAGAGAGAATCCAAAAAATCAACAACATGGAGAGAAGAAGGGAAAGTTTGAACCTAATTGGTTAGGATTGTACATTATCGCAATAGTATTTGGGTTTGGTTCTTATCAACTGTCTACTCCCAAAGGGGAAGAACTTGTAGAACCTATCAATGACCTACATTTAAAGAAGTTCTGTGCTTAGAGGCTCGCAACTCAGCTATCTTATACATATCTATTGATCCTAAAAAAATCCTAAAAATTAGAAAATGTCCTGAAAAAATGATCATCTTAGTAAAAACCTAGCAATAGGTGCTTTGATCTATCACCAAAAAAATACAAAAAAATACAAAAAAGTCTTGAAAAAAAATGCCAAGTAGTGGGCAACCAACACCTAAGCGACTAGAGAGCATAATAAACACGGTAGTGGGTAATCAACTCCATACTCATCAATGAGTCACTCCCAACTCAAATGATGGTCTAAGATGGTGACATCATGAAACATCTATTGCATCATTTTTCACCCCTATTTCAGGGTTTGATCATAGTACACCTATGACATATTACCAAATCTGGCATTGATATACCTCACATTGATATTAAAACTTGAAAGCATAAAAGAGAAATCAAACATACAACTCATTGGATCATCGTGGCAACGTACTCGAAGGATGTAATAAACATCCTCTAAAGTAATTGAGGCCTCTCTAGTCAACAAGTGAAAGGTTTTATGTTCACTATGCCATCGCTCTACAAGCATAGTCAACAATCTATGATTCACCCGTATATGGGGCATCTACGTAACCCATATCAAGCCCATGCTAGCTATGGTAGTAGTCTCATCATCTATTAGATATTGTACAACATGTAATCCCACAACTTTGGGGGCTCTAATAAGAAGGAATGAAAACACTATCTGCAACACAAGACATGCAAACATTAGTAGCACATCAAAACAAACTGACCAACACACAAAAATTCAGTGTAAAATTGCTTCAGAACAGGCTATGTGACATTTCCTACTATATGCAAGCAATATAAAATGTTGATTAAATATCGTGTGATATTTCTTTATATACCCATGCAACACATTTCTAACATGCGACATTTCACACCAGTTCATGCGAAAAATGGGTTCTCCCTATTGGATACAATTTTTCAAATTGTTGTCTTTGATGTCACGCAAATTTCATATCAATCATTAGACAGTATCTACCAAGCTCAAAAGGTCAGCAAGGCAAAAGATAGTGTCTACCGAGCTCAAAAGGTCAACAAGGCAAAAGACAGTGTCTATCGAACTTAGAAGGTCAGCTAGACAAAGGATAGTGTCTACCAAGCTCAGAAGGTCAGCTAGACAAAGGACAGTGTCTACCGAACTTAGAAGGGCAGCTAGATAGTGTCTACCGAGCTCAAAAGGTCAACAAAGCAAAGAAGCAGTTCTTACCGAGTTCACTTGATCATCAAAGGTAATGTGGAAGAAGCAGTTCTTACCGAACTCACTCGGTCATCAAAGGAAATGTGGAAGAAGCAATTCTTACCGAGCTCACTCGATCATCAAAGGAAATGTGGAAAAAGTAGTTCTTACAGAGCTCACTCGATCATCAAAGATAATTTGGTAGAAGCAGTTCTTATCGAGCTTTCTAGGTAATCGAAGAAATTCAATTATTATCGAGTAAACTCAACAACCAAAGGATTTTAAGGATATTGCAATGTTAACCGAGTCAAAAAGGTTAACTCAGGAAAATTCTAGAAGTAGTATTTACTGAGTAGGGTCGGCCAGTAAAGGATTTCATTGTTTTATGAAATAACGTTTATTTTTTAGAGTAATATTTGTAGCCGACTGATGTATGATTTATTGGTAAATATAACATGTAAATGGGCTGACTTGACAATCTAAATGGTATAAGTAAAAGTTCAAGTTGCAAATTCTAAAAAGTATGAAATGGAAGTGGAATTAATGTAAAATGAAGATTGATTATTGTGGAAGCAAATTTGAAGGATGATTAGAGATCACTGAGAAGCAGCATAGCCATATTTGATCAAGGAGGATCTAATGATGCTAAACAGAGACCTGTAACCAGCAAATTCAGTTGCATCTTGTTTAGGTCAATTCATTGTTGCTTTCTAACCATTGTAGCAGTGATTCCAAATCTCTTAACAGAGTTGGTTTAACAACCATTTTGTAAATCCTCTAACAAGGTAATAGTTTAGTTGAATTGTTCTAAAGACCTCTAGCAAGGCCACTCCTAACAGTGTGATTAAATCCTCTAACAGGGTCACACCTAACAACGTGTATTGTAACCTTTAACAGGGTTGGCTCCTAACAGGGCTCACTTCAAAAGAGTGAAAAATTGGTGACTAGTTACTTGGTGGTTTTTCCCATATTGGGTTTCCATGTTAAATCTGGTGTCTCTTGTGTTCAATTTGTTTTCAGTTACATGCATGAATGCTTGAAAATAAGTAATAATTTAATTTATCGAGTTACATCATTTGTTTATCGAGTATCAACAGTAACTAGATCTTTAAGACATCTAAGGGATCTGTGGATTAATTTTTGTTAGTGACTGATTCACCCCCCTCTCTTAGTTACTCTATCTTTAATCCCAATAGTCCCATATGACATGGTTTTTACTACCCATACAATACATTTTTTTAATGCAAAGTATCACGTGATATTTTCTAAAGTACCCATTTGATACTTTTTAAAATATCACATGATATTCTACATTTCACTTCTAAAACATGTGAAAAAAGGCCAAATAAACTCAAAAAAGTGGTAAAAAGTTGAAAACTTACTGGTACCTCGTAGTCGGTTGGCCAATTGTGCAACTAGTTGTGCTTAGAATGGTGTTTGTGGGTCGAAATGCTTGCTAATGTTATTTTCTCTCTCTAAGCTCCCCAAATTCACAAAAGACAAAATGAATTTGAAAATGACACTTGGACCCCTTTTATAGCCATCTGACCTCATTTTGACCTAATTTTCAAACTCCTTAGAATTCCACAAAAATTGTACCCCTGGCTAATTTCGACGTCCTGGACCCATTTTTAGGATTGAAATTGAAATCCATGTTCATCTTGATAGTCAAAATCATATTTCAAAATTCTACCTACCTCTTAGCAGTTAGCTGACCTTTTCAAGTCTAATCTTTGAATCTTCACTAGTGCATCTTCATTTCTTCATGTCTTCATCACTTCTACACTTCATATCTTCATCAATTCACCTTTTTATGTCTAAAATCACTTTTCTACTTGATTTGACCTAATTTTCCATGCTATATTCTACATGGTCAAACTCTGGTCAAGTTGTGGCATTCTGCCATTCCTTAATAGTCACTCTTTGGTTCTAACCATCTATCTATCACCTTGGACATTGCTATATCTCAATTTTCTATATCTCACTCATTTTTGCATCCCCTTACCTCATTTTAATTTTGATCTCAAAGGGGTAGAAATATTCTATCATCACTTGCTACAACTATCTATTTCTTAGGAGCATATGTTTGAACTTTTTATTTGCTCTCGATCTATTTGCTTTGCTAGTTGTTAGCATTCTTCTTGAATTTTGACATCGTCCTTTTCCTAGTGTTCAATACTACCACTACCAGGCTATACATTTAGGATTTGTTATCTCTTTTTGTATTTTGTTCTTTGTAATCAGATATCTATATCTATTGCTACCTACTTGGCTTCTATTTTCTTTGACATAATGTGTTCCTAGATTGATCACACATTAGTCAAAGAGGGGAAAATGCAATCACCTAAAAATGGACATTTAGACTATTAGCCCCTTTCT
This sequence comes from Cupressus sempervirens, assembly GCA_028749045.1. Classification (NCBI taxonomy): domain Eukaryota; kingdom Viridiplantae; phylum Streptophyta; class Pinopsida; order Cupressales; family Cupressaceae; genus Cupressus; species Cupressus sempervirens. Next base: position 478,391,545 of record CM053786.1, read on the forward strand.
CAACATTTTGGCTAATTTAATTAATCATTTACCTAGACCAAATTGCTAATAATCAATTAATTTGATTATAACCTATAGTTTGACTATGCTATCCAAAGTCCATTATTTGAATAAAAGAACATGTCCCCTTTTAATTAAATAAAACACCCCATTCTTCTAACCCACTTAAAGTGCATACCTAAAGTCCTTTTTCTATTTTACAAATTAAAAGAAAAGGCTTTGTGACTTTTGTCTTATATGGGAAGTCAACTTATATTTTATTGGTTGAATTGTGTGTGCACATGGATCACTCCTATTTTCGAACTCCACTGTTGATCATCCATCATCTTTATCTTGATCTCTACCCTCTGCATGACTTTAAAAGAAAGAGCTCTCCCCTTGTCAAAGGATCCATCCACCTTTTGAATATTTTTATGCTGCAAGTTTTCTAATAGGTTTCTTTGGAGCTTTATAGAGAACTTCCATTCTCTCATTTTATCACATTTCAACTTAATATCATGTTGCATGTTAGTTTAGTTTCTCTTTTGCAATGATTTATCTCACATTAGCTTAACTAGGTTGGTTGTAATACTCTCATCCATGCTAAGTATAGCTGCATTTTTCATACTCATTCTAGTTTAGTCTCTATTTGCACTGCATTATTGAGGCATCCTTCATAGACATTTGCACCCTTGCATCTCATCTCTAAGAGAACCTCCTGTTGCATGGTTTACTAGCAAGAAGAGCATTCCTATGGCTTAACTGAGAGCCCTTACATTTGAATCACACTCTCTCGCACTCCATGGATAGGGAGCTCTAAGTCGGCATCCAAGCATTTTGAACTCATGGAATACCTTGGATAAAATGGTTTAGAGTGTGACACTTTATTAGTCTACATTTTTGGTGCACGTGCCACATACTATTATGTTTCCTACAACCACCTGCACCCAAAATAGTGTTTGTGGGTTGGAATGCCTACTAATGCCATTTTATCTCTCAAAATCTCTATAAGCTCTCCAAATTCACAAAAGACAATGAATTTGAAAATGACACTTGGACCCCTTTTATAGCCTTCTGACCTCATTTTGACCTAGTTTTCAAGCTCCTCAAAATTCCATGAAAATTGCACCCCTAGCTAATTTCGACATCCTAGACCCATTTTTGGGGTCAAAATCAAAATCTAAGTTCATCTTGATAGTCAAAATCACATTTCAAAATTCTACCTTCTTCTGATTAGTTAGTTGACCTTTTCAGGTCTAATCTTCAAATCTTTGCTGGGGCATCTTCATCACTTCTACACTTCATATCTTCTTCAATTCACCTTTTTCATGTCTAAAATCACTTTTCTACTTGATTTGACCTAATTTTCCATGCTTTATTCTTTGTGGTCAAATCTGGTCAAGCTAGGGCATTTTGTTATTCCTAAATAGTCACTCTTTAGTTCCAACCATCTATCTATCACCTTGGACATTGCTATATCTCACTCATTTCTACATCCCCTTACCTCATTTCAATTTTGATCCTGAGGGGGTAGAAATGCTTTATCATCACTTGGTACAACTATCTATTTCTTAGGAGCATATGTTTGATTTGCTCTCAATCTATCTGCTTTGCTAGGTGTTAGCATTCTTCTTGAATTCTAACATCATCTTTTTCCTAGTGTTTAGTACTACCACTACTAGGTTGTACATTCAAAATTTTCTATCTCTTTCTACATTTCATTCTTCGAAATCAAATATCTATATCTATTGTTGCCTACTTAGCTTCTATTTTCTTTGACATAATGTGTTCCTAGATTGATCACACATCAGTCAAAGAGGGGAAAATGTAATCACCTAAAAATGGTCATCTAGACTATTAGCCCCCTTCTCATCATTTTGGCTAATTTAATTAATCATTTACCTAGACCAAAATTGCTAATAATTAATTAATTTGATTATAACATATAGTTTGACTATGTTATCCTAAGTCCATTATTTTATTAAAAGGACATGTTTCTTTGACATAATGTATTCCTAAATCAATCACATGTTAGTCAAAGAGGGGAAAATATAATCACATAAAAATGGTCATCTAGACTATTAGCCAACTTCTCAACATTTTGGCTAATTTAACTAATCATTTACCTAGACCATGTAGGGCCCATTTATCGTTGCACCAAAAGCCATGACTATTAGTGAACATGGAACACCACATAATTAACCACCTGTGGGCAGGGGAGCGCGTCGCATCACCCAACAATCTCCCCCTCGACGCGCATACCAGGTGCTTACGCGGGTCGGGAAGGCACCGGGGAGATTTGAACCCATGACTAGGCCAAAACCAGGCTCTGATACTAATTGTAGGGCCCATTTACCGTTGCACCAAAAGCCATGACTATTAGTGAACATGGAACACCACATAATTAACCACTTGTGGGCAGGGGAGCGCGTCGCATCACCCAACAGACCAAATTGCTAATAATCAATTAATTTGACAATAACCTATAGTTTGACTATGCTATCCTAAGTCCATTATTTGATTAAAAGATTTGTTTTCTTTGACATAATGTATTCCCAAATTGTTTACACATTAGTTAAAGAGGGAAAAATATAATCACCTAAAAATGGTCATCTAGACTATTAGCCCCCTTCTCAACATTTTGGCTAATTTAATTAATCATTTACCTAAACCAAATTGCTAATAATCAATTAATTTTATTATAACCTATAGTTTGACTATGTTATCCTAAGTCCATTATTTGATTAAAAGAACATGTCCCCTTGTAATTAAATAAAAAACCTCATTCTTCTAACCTACTTAAAGTGCACACATAAAGTCCTTTTTCTATTTTAAAAATTAAAAGAAAAGGCTTTGTGGCTTTTGTCTTATATGGGAAGTCAACTTATATTTTATTGGTTGACTTGTGTGTGCACATGGATCACTCTTCCATTGATCATCCATCATCTTGACCTTGATCTCTATCATCCATATAGCTTTAAAAGAAAGAGCTCTCCCTTGTCAAAGGACCAATCCACCTTTTGAATATTGTTATGTTGTAGGTTTTCTAACAGGTTTCTTTGGAGCTTTGTGGAGAATTTCCATTCTCTTGTCTTCATTCTCTCATTTTATCACATTTTTGCTTAATATCATGTTGCATGTTAGTTTAGTTTCTCTTTGGCAATGATTTATCTCGCTTTAGCTTAACTAGGTTGGTTGTAATACTCTCATCCATTCTTCATATAGCTCCATCTGCATTGCATTGTCGAGGCACCCTTCGTTGATGTTTGCACCCTTGCATCTCATCTCTAAGAGAACCTCCCATTGCATGGTTTACTAGCAAGAAGAGCATTCCTAAGGCTTAGCTGAGAGCCCTTACATTCAAATCATACTCTCTTGCACTCTGTGGATAGGGAGCTCTAAGTTGGCATCCAAGCATTTTCGAACTCATGGAATACCTTGGATAGGATGGTTTAGAGTGTGACACTTTATTAGTGTACATTTTTGGCATCCACCGTGGGGAAAAACACTTGGTTTTGTCCTTTATCTTATTGTTTTTTGTTACATTTTCTGCATGTTGTCTGCATTTTTTTTTTTTTTATAGTCGCAAATTTCGAGCGATATTTTGTTACTTTCATACGATATTTCTATAACTTCAGTGGCGTACTTTCTGGGTAAAAATGTTGCACAATAATATTAAACTTTTTCACTCCTCTATAGAATATTCTCTCACCTGGATTAGATAGAAATATTGCACAGAAGTAAATTGTTGCACACATATATTGAGAAATATCGCACGATATACTTCTAGCAAAAAGTGTCGCCTGGTTTGAACTTGCTTGCTAATTGGGTGATTGGAGTAGTTTCAAGGTTGTACTTGTTGTTTGCTGGATTTTTATAGGTCTATAGTGGTTTTATAGAGGTCTATTTGCAGATTACATGTTATCTTGAAGCCAACTTGTGGGTCTAACGGTTGTGTTTGTAGGTTGTTACCTTGAGATGTTTGCCTAATTGCATTTTAAAAAGAATGCATGTCAAAGCTTCAAATGCACAAGGGCTACTAACGATTGTTTGTAGGGCTACCCAAAGCATAAAACCCCAAACTTGCTTGTATTTCTTTTATTCCATGTGCAACATTTACTAGTTGTTCCATTTCTATAGGCATATTAAACTTGCAATTAAGGTCCTTTGGTGATAGGAGAGTATGCTTTTCACCCTTGTGGTGAGTTAGAAATCTTGACTTACTTTTGGGTTTTGAGAGCAAGGGGATAATTGGATCTTCTTGGTGTGTTTGGGGGAAGCAATCAAGATAGGAGAGTATGCTCTTCACCCTTGTGGTGAATCAGAAATCTTGAACTTTGAGAGTGGATACAATCTATGGTAGTTAATTTCTTTAGAGGGACTACTCTTGGACAACCTAAGAGGAAAGACCCAAGTGAAGACAAGCTAATACCCAATTCTTCCAACCCACTATAATCTCAAGGCTATTAAGAACACAAAACCTTGGTAGATGTATTGTTTGTCTTCACTTAGTGTGATCACTTATGGGATTTTGACCATGAGAAGATCACTAGGCAAGAATGCTTAAGGTGCTCTTGTGACTATGAGGTCTATTACCCACCACAAGGTGGTGTGTCCCTTAATTGAGTACAAGAGGAACATTAGGAATGGAAGCCCTTTTTAAACACTCTAAGTTAGTAGCTACCCTATTTTGCCGCTCAACTTCTCGGTGCAAGGATCAATCCTAGTGGACTACTCGGATCACCCTAAAATTTTACACTCACCATCTGTGTTCCCTTAGTTGTGCTTATGGAACTTCAATGACAAAGCCAATATCTCTTATGGGCAAACACTTAGTGTGAGGCGAAGGAGCATCATGTGTGGGCCAAGTTGTTGAGTAATAAACTGTGACTCTAAGGCAAATTGCTTGGCTAATGTTTTCAAATGTTTCAACATGTGTAAACATTCTTACAACTCAAACATCTCGTTAAAATTGGTAGGAAGGTTGTTTTGATATCACAAAAGTGTATTGCCAAGGTTGTTTTTACCCTTGTTCAATTATTTGAGGCATGTTAAAAAGCCCTACTGTTTACAAACCTTGTTGTTACTCGACACAAACTAAAACTTGAAAACATCTGGTCCTAAAACTATCTAACTGACAAAACAAAACAACAAAATTAGAGTCAAAACTTGTCTTTTTTCTACACAAAACTGGCACTTTATCGCACATCCTCCGGAGAAATATCACATGACAGTCTTTTTCAAAAATTGTGTCGCCCTACTGTTATAGATTCTGTCACCTTGCTATACTAGAATTTGTCATCCCACCTTGTGTGAACTGTTGCCCAAGAGAAAAGTGCCACCAAAATATTATAAACTATATCATACAATATATTGTGATGTCCTACTATCGCCTTAGTTCTGAAAGAATATCGCCTAAGCCTTTTTGCTATCAAAACAGAGTTTGTGTTTAGCTTTTTCTAACCTACTGTCTTGTTGCTTGAGTCCTTCCTAGTCCTAGTGACACATTTGTATGTTAGGTGTTGTCCAAATTTGAAAAGATGGATATAGTTCATTAGATGTAAGTCTCGAAATCTCATTGATGATCACTTGTCAGAATTTGGTTGTCATTCTCTATTAGCTATTCGTTGTTGAACTTCTTGCTTGTTTGCTTGGCTCGAGTCACTAGTGCTATAAATTCTTGAGAACCTTTGACAAGCCATCTATTCTACCTTGACAAGTGATTATTCTTGATTATAAGAGCTTCCAATTTAAAACACTTCTCTCATCCTATTAAGAAAAGACACATTCTTACATGTCAGTCACAACTAAGTTCCAAGTTGGTTATAGTAGTCATTCCCCTTTTATTTTCAAACAGTTAGAGACTCCATCAAGGTGTCCTCACAGACAACCTTGTATGGAAGATCTCGATTCTAGTTAACCACAAATGACCAACGTTCAGCACAATCCACTTTACAATTTTGAGAACCCATTTGGAACACCCTTTTGACAAACCCATGGCTGAAAACACTTTGACCAACATGCATCTTGAAAAAATCAAACACTTCTTAGAAGAGAAAGCATGCGAAAATGAAAGACTTTTGGAAATTATTCGTGCTAGGGAAAGAGTGGCTCAACAAGCTAAAGCTAACTGCCATACACACAATGAGGAAACTGGAAGAGATTATTATCGTAATCCTTTTGAACACATTCCTATCGGTGGCAATCATGGAAATCACACAACTCCAAGGACTCCTAGAGTCAATGCAAGGGCATGTCCATCACCACCCAAACAATCAAAATCACATTATGAAAGTGCAGAGGAAATCACTAGTGAGGATATTGTAAGATTTCAACAAGATGGGCTCACTCAAAAATGGATGCTAAAAGCTTTAGAGAAAAATGCAGATTAATACTTCAAATATATAACAACAAAAGGATGAAATCTCCCACTAGATTTTGATATGCAACAAATAATCAAAAAATGAGAGCCTACTAAGGCTGAAATCTTGTGAGAAGAAATGCAAGAACTAAGGAAACAACTTGCACAATTGTAAACTACTAAAGAGCCGCCTAAAATGTCATTTATTGAATCAATCTATGCTCTTCCATTTGATAGGAGTTTATACATGCCTCCATTTTCTAAGGATATAGAGGTTCCTAAGTATGAAAAATACGATGGAAATGGTGACCCTCATGATCATGTGAGGCATTTCTATGCTATTAGCATGGATTTCATGCATGAGGACTCCTATCTTATGTGTTTGTTTCCTAGAAGTCTAAGAGGGAAAGCTATGGAGTGGTTCACAAAATTGACTCCCCCTCTTAAAACATTTGACGAGCTTGCAAAATTCTTTATACAACAATACTCTTATAACATTCAACATCCTATAACTGTGTTGGACTTATGCCAAATTAAACAAAAATAGGGAGAACTTTTTGCAACATACCTTTAAGGGTGGAGATCCCTATACTCTAAGTACCCTCGGCAAGTTCTTGAAGCTAAGAAAATTGACATTTTTGTCAACACACTTGTACCTAAGTTATACTTTTACTTAAGAAAACACTTGTTCACATCCTTTAATGCAATGGTTGAGAGTGCATATTGCATTGAGGATGTTGCTATCAAGAAGGGTGACATTGTTGTGAACAAAGACAAATATAAAAATGGAAATGGCAAAGACAAAAGAAAACCTTGGAATGAAAACAAGTATGTTGTCAATGACAGAGTAGTGGACAGGGTGAAGTTAGGATTAAGATAAAAGTAAAAATCTAGATCCAAAAGTTCCTCAAATAGTAAACTACTTGAAAATCTTAATTAAAGATTTTATTACGAGAATGAATTAAGTAATCAAATCCTTAATCATTTTTAAGACAACTTCTATCCCTTTCTCTTTCTTCTCTTTTTTTTTTCCAAATTGAAAAGAAGTAGATATAATACCAAAATTAAGTTATATGGCCAAGGATGGAGATGTAAGAATAATGATTACTTTGGAATGTACTAGTTTGTCCACTCGTAAGACCAAGGAACCTGTGTTTAACCTTTCTAATGCTATCTATGCTACAAAACAACAAGAAGTTTTGAAACCACAAAAAATTGAGAAGAGCTCTAAGTTTACCAAAAAATGATGTGTTTATACACCAATGGTTGAGCCTTACGAAGTGGTCTTAAAAACCTTAATTGCAAACAAGCTTGTTACTTTACCAGATAATTCTCATCCCTATGACCCACCCGTCAGAACCTCCGTGGTGGAGAGAGGATTGTAGTTATCACTGAAGCAAGAGTCACAACACTAAAAATTGTTTCAAGCTCAAATATGTAATTCAAGATCTCATTGAGGCAAGTAAAGTTGTTACAAATGGCCTCGTTAAAAATTTTGACCACAAAGCTTTTAAACAACCCTTGCCAGAATACGAGAAAGGTGAAACCTCCAAGGCTCCAAAGAAGAATAATGACACCAATATTAGCTATGCCTATGCTGACACAGACAACGTAATAGCCATGCTTGAGCCTATTGAGTATTTATACATGGCAAGTTCTAATGATGACAATCGACCTAAGGATGAAAGACCTAAAGTTGTCCTAAAAATGTGAAATGCTCCGTAGCACCATAATGACACTAGACCTAAGGTGATACTCTGAGTGTCTAAATCTTCCTCTTCACAAAGTGAATCACTTAATGTCGTCAATATAGGGCAATCTAAAGTGGTCCTAAAAGTTGCTCAAAGTCTAGTTTCAAGAGCAAAACATATTCATATGATAATATTTTAGAATTGGTTCATAGTGACTTATGTGAACCCATTGGAGCTCAAAGCTATTGTGGAGACAAATATTTCATTCTATTTGTTGAAGACTATTCTGTAATGATGACTGTGATGTTTCTTAAAGAAAAACCTAATGCTTTTAAGAAATTTAAGTTGTATTTGGATAGAGTTGAAAAAGAGACAGGGAAGATTTTGAAGTGTTTGAGATCTCACAGAGGTGGTGAATTCATTTCCAATGAGTTCAACATATTCTACAATGACAGAGAAATCAAAAAACATATGTCTACACCTAGAACCCCTCCTCAGAATGGAGTAACTAAAAGAAGGAATAGATCAATAATGGATTGTGTTAGAACATTGATGATGCAAAAGAATGTGTCACAAAAATATTGGAGAGAAGTTGTAAGTACAACCATTTATACTTTAAACAGAGTGCAAGTCAAGAAAGGTAAAAATACTACACCTTTTCAATTGTGGTATGGATATGCTCCTAATGTGAAATATTTCAAAAAATTTGGAAATAAATGTTACATACTTAAAGATAATAGGAATGGAAAATTTGATGCTCAAAGTGATGAAGGTATATTCCACTAATAGTATATCTTATAAGTGTTTGAACTCTTACACTAACAAAGTTGTGGAAAGTGCAAATGTAAAAGTTGATGAAAATATAGAGAAAAATGAATTCGAATATATGACATAACCTGAAGACTACAATTCATTTATATATATGAATGATAGTGCTCCAAGAACTCCATCTAAACAAGAAAACAAAGCTACATATCCTCAGTAGACTAGGAATGTCAAATTGCAACAGCTAGTTGTCAAGCAATAGACTATTGGTGTTGAGCAATAGATAAATGATGTTGAGTGACAAATAGAGAAAGCTAAACATTAGGAAGGAAATATTGAGCATGCAGAACATGATTCAAAACCTAAACAAGAGAGAGATAATGAGCTTGAAATCATTTTTCAAGATGAACTTGTTGAAGAACTAAGAAGAAAATAGCCTGTGTTAGCAAAATATGTGAGAAGACACCATGCACCTAAACAAATAATTGGAGATAAAGAGTTTGGTGTTATGACAAGAAAAAGATTCAGAAGCGATACATGCTTACTTTGTGAGTTTGAGCCCAAATCTGTAAAAGATTTTCTAGAGAATGAAGAATGGATACATGCAATGAATGAAGAAATTGAACAAATTTACAAGAGTAAAAAATGGTCCCTAGTACATAGACCCAAAGACACAAATGTTATTGGAACAAAGTGGGTACTTAAGAACAAGATGAATGAAAAAGTTGAGGTCTCAAGGAACAAGGAAAGACTGGTATGCAAAGGATATAAGCAAGAGGAAGGTGTTGATTATGGGGAAACATTGGCCTATAGAAAGATTAGAAGGAGTTAGTTTCTTACATATTTTGCTTATAAAGGATTTAATGTATATCAAATGGATGTCAAATCTGTACTTCTGAATGAGATACTTGAAGAAGAAGTATAAATAGAACATCTTATAGGATTTACGGATCCCAGCAAGAAGAATATGGTCTATAAGTTGCACACAGCTTTGTATGGTTTGAAACAAGCCCCTAGAGCATATTATGAAAGACTACATAATTATTTGGTGAAGATTGGTTTTGTAAGAACAAATGACAACAAAAATCTATATTTGAAGATAAGAAAGAACAATGAGTTATTGTTATCTAAATTTTTTGTTGATGATATCATATTTGGAGGCAAGGAAGCATTATGCAAATCATTTGCCGATGAAATGAAGAAGGAATTTAAAATGTCAATATTTGGTGAGATCAAATTCTTTGTTGGTTTACAAGTATATCAAATGAAGCAACGTCTCTTCATTACTCAGTTTAAATATATCAAAGAGATACTAAAAACTTTTGGAATGGAAGATTCAAAACCAATGAGTACACCTTTGGTTACTGGACATAAACTATCTAAGAATGATGATTCTACTAATGTGAACCAAATGTAATATAGATCAATGATTGGTAAACTGGAATATGTTGTTCCTAGCAAACCAAATATTGCATTAGCAGTTGGGTAAGTTTCTAGATTCTCAGTTGTTTACAACATTTTAACCATTTATGTAGAATCGTAATTTCTAGCCGACTAAGTTGATTTCTTGAGATATGGAAAGTGTGTTGAAGATAAGGATAGATGAGTTGGATAATTTAATTCCATGAGAGGATTACGTAAATGGCCTAAGAGATGAATTGAAGAGAAGTTTTTAGAAGAGAAGGGGAAAATAGAATGATGAATAGGTATAATGTATTTTACAGATCTAATCATAAACCCTAAGATCTGTGATGTTGTTTAAGCAACAAAATGTCAAAATTACCTATTTGAGGAGGTACAAAGGTGAACTTACAAGTGTGGATCTGTGTGTGTGCCTCTATGCAGATACTTGTGAAGTTGAAGTTGTGACTGATGTTGCTGACTAAAAAATCTAAGCAGGAGGCTTAATTGAGTTGAGAAGAAGTAAATGGTGATTGATTGAAGGGTTGTTAGGTAAATCAGAAATTGAGATTACAATGGAGACTAGTTGATGAATTAATACATAAGAGCTTAACAAAGATATGTACATGCAAGTGAGTTGTACTTAACAGATCAAACTTGTTATTACTTTCTAACCATTATGAATAGTATTTGAAATCCTATAATCAAGGTTGACCTAATAGTCATAGTGACTTAATAGTCTATGTAAATCCTTTAATAGGGTGACATTATAATGGAATGTTCTAAAGTCCTCTAACAATGTCACTCCTAATAAGGTGTTTAAATCCTTTAAATAGATCACATTTAACAGTGTGTATTATAACCTTGAACAAGGTTGGCTCTTAACATGGCTCAGTTTAGAAGAGTGAAAATATTAGAATTGGTAAGCTTTCCTTTTTTGTATTTATTAAATGGGATAAACCAAGGTATCCCTTATGTTGTTTGTCCTCTAGTCCACATGTGAGGACAAGTCTATTTTGTAATTCCTTTATTAAGGAAAATAGTTATTCCTCCTTAAGAGGATTATGACACTTGTTATGCACACACTTATGAATGTGGCAATCATTCACATGGGAGTTACAAATAACTCCTCCTCTCATCTATTTATAAGAGATTCTTCTCTCTCATTCTTAACACACAATCACGATGTAGTTCCTATAATGAGCCCTATGGCTCCACATTGTCTCCTTCTCTCTCTTTCTTCATTCTTAGGCATTTGCCTCATTCATATAATTCACAAGGGGTTTTCTTTGCTTTCCCCTTTCAAAATTTGTGCCTCCATTCTTGTGTTGATCTTGGAAAGCTCTTTAAAGTATGGTAATTATGTTCATCACAAGCTCTCTTGGATTAATTTATAATTCTTTAATTTTAGTTCATTTCGATTTTATTATTTCTAACAAAAAATTAGTGACATTTTGCTAGTAGTTTTTTTCCAAATTGAGTTTCCATGTTAAATCCTAGTGTCAAACTTGTGTGCATGTTATTATGATGTTTTATTGGTTAATGTTTACTATTACTAAATTTTTACTCATGCTGAAATTAAGTTCTGATTGCAAAGGTTTCATACAATTACATAAACATTTTACATCGTAATTCAATTCATCCATATTGAGATCATGTTCATTATGTGCCAATAGAATAGATAATGTCCTTGCATTATTCATCATAACAATACAATTGATATTTATAATCATTGGACAATAAAATAATTTAAAAGCTGAAAGTGAAATGTCTCTCACACAAATTACTGTGAGAGTAGCCCCTAGACAGCTACTACAATTTCCTACTTTTGAAAATGAATAACATGATAGAATTAAAAGAGCAAGGAAAGGGTCATGGGCACCAGTCGTTGCCTGTAATGATTGATCGAGTCTTGTCACTCCCACTTGATTGTTGTTTCGCATCACATTCCCTCCAAGCTTCCAAACCCTACATGATAAGAGGGAAAATGTTAGATCCAATGGATCTGAGCAATGCTACTATCTCACCTTTCCATCACTTTCGTATTCCTAAGATGCTACATATTTTCATGAAATAGGAACACATACCAATAGTAAAGGAAAGAAGCGTGATAGCCCCAATTATAATAAATATTGATAAAATTATCTATATGGCTATAATAAATAGTTGTCATAAAATAATTATTTAATTATTATCCTAACTATTTATTAAATGATTTGATAGAATATATATATTAGTAAATTGAATAATTACTAAAAGATAAATAATCAATCATTATATATATTAACATTTAATCAAACTATTATATCAAACACTATACTAAATTCAAATATATAGTAAACTATATACTAACTCCTATAATGCTCCAAAATAAACTAAATACAAGGCTCCTAAAAGATGCAATGATTCATAGGGACTCTTTGTACTATAAATACAATCAATTGTGTAGACAAATAAGGCAATGAAAAGGTCTTAAAAATATCTAACTTTACCCTCCAAACATAATCCACATGCAAGTAAATGATCAAGGAGGTAAGTGGAGCAGAATAGAGGCAATGAGGAAAATTGAATGTATCTCCACGTGAGCACACAACCAAGCTAGGACAGTTGTTGTGTCACATCACAACCATAGACTGTGTGAAGTGCAGATGGATCACTTTCCCATGTTATTCCTACGATTGAAGGGTTGACCATTGCATCGAGGTAAGGGTTGCTAATATAATTACAAGTCATGAAATAATGTGTATAGTTAAAGATGACTAATTAAAGTATAAACTATCTTTATTTTTAAGATGTAGCTATTATTGATAATATACATGTAAGTTATTACTTATGATTATAATAAGGATAGAAGAAAAGATTCATTAATTTTAGAATGAATGTATTATTTATATTATAATTGGAATATACATAAGTTATAGAATTGTGTCACGCTTATCGATAAGAGTAAACGCTATCGGGTTGCACATACAAAGGTAAGTATATTTTCTTTATTAAATAACTAAGATAATGTATATTGTTTACATTATTCTCATTTTTATGTATATAATTGTATATAATAAATACAAGAAATAGTTAAGGTATTGGTATTGGTTTAAGAAGTGATATTTATGAATATAAGTTAAATAATTATTTAGCACATATATTTCTTACAAAATAATTAAGAACCCATAGTGCGAGTATAAGGATATTGCTCACCTATATAAATGACTTCGTGCCAGTATAGAGTCAAGAGTCGTCTTTATATAAATGGCTAAGATTGATGGAATCTTATAGTGTCAGTGCTGTACACTCGAAAGTGTCCCACTCTAAACCCTTCTATCCAAACGATTCCATGAGTTTGGAATGCTTGGATGCCAGCTTAGAGCTCCCTATCCACGGAGTGCAAGAGAGTATATTTCAAGAATAAGAAGGCTCTCAGATGAGCCTTAGAGATACTCTTCTTGCTAGTAAACCATGCAATGGGAGGTTCCAAAGACAAGATGCAAGAATGCAAATGTCCCAAGGAGTTCCTCAAGGATGCAATGCAAATGAAGATTAAGCTAAGAATGAATATGAAAAGTGAAGCTATTCTAAGCATGGATGAGAGTGTTACAATCCAACTATTAGACTATATGATTTAAGCTACATGTAAAAATGAAAGCTAAGCTAAGCTAGAATGCCATGGATGAGAGAATATAGACAAGAAAGAGAAGTTCCCCACAAAGCTCCAAAGAAACCTATTAGAAAACCTGCAACATAACAATATTCAAATGATGGATTGATTGAGGGGGAAATCTCTCTCCCTTTTAAAGATGTATGGATGGTAGAGATCAAGATGAAGATGGTGGATGATCAATGGTGGAATTCAAAAAGAGGAGTGATCCATGTGCACACACAAGTCAACCAATAGAATATAAGTTGACTTGTCATATAAGACAAAAGTCACAAAGCCTTTTCTTTTAATTGCAAAATAGAAAAAGGACTTTATATGTGCACTTTAAGTGGGTTAGAAGAATGGGGTCTTTTATTTAATTAAAACTTGGGGACATGTTCTTTTAATCAAATAATGAACTTAGGATAGCATAGTCAAACTATAGGTTATAATCAAATAAATTGATTATTAGCAATTTGGTCTAGGTAAATGATTAAATTAATTTAGCCAAAATGCTGAGAAGGGGGCTAATAGTCTAGATGACCATTTTTAGGTGATTACAAGTGCAAGAAGTGAGATCCTCGTATAAATGGCTATCATGTCAGTGCGAGAGATGAGTAACCTTGTATAAATGGCTAGATAAGAATTAGATAATGGTTAGAATTATGACTAGAGATTAATAGAAATAATAATAAATGTAAATCATTTTAAATGTAGGAAGAGTATTGTCTTAAATTAAGCATTTAATAAGAATCTATTAAAGAGAAATGTAATATATGTGTTAAGATAGTTTCGTAGGTCTTTGAAGGATGATGCCTAACTAACTGAGGATTGTTCAGAGGAACCCAAAGGGTCTTCCTAGAGGATTATGAAGCCCAACTTGGAAGGTAGTTTCAGGGAAGAAGGCAAAACAATCAAAGGTCATTCCTCATGAATATAGGGGATCCTGCCAGAGAATTAGGAAGCCAAATTAAGGATCCTCAAAGATGTGTAAAAATGTCAGAATCCCTAGTTATCAATCATTAGAATTAAATTTAATAATCTATATTTCTCATAATTTCTATAGGAAAATTTGTCCTAAGAAGTGGAGACATTACTGTGGTATCAGAGCATGATCTTCCCATCCTGTAGGATGAAGATAATTATAAACATTTCAATCAACAAAAAGATCAAGCTATTGTATACAATTGTAAAAAAACCCTAGAAATATGATTAAACAAATGATTAATCTAATTTCATACAAGTGATTTATTGTCAAGATAGGAGAAGCAGAGTAAATCCATTGGAGATAGGTAGATTCCAAGATAAGTAAGGACACAAGTTCCAATGCCTTGAGGAAAGAGTCCAAGATGGGTGAGGACATGGTTTCAAATACCTTGAGGAAAGAGTCCAAGATAGGTAAGGACATGATGCCAAAATCCTTGAGGAAAGAATCTAAGATGGGTATGAACATACGGTCTCAATGCTTTGAGGGAGCCTACTCGTAAATAGGTATTTAGTGCCTTACAACATTTAGATTTTCATCCTCTTAAGGAGGTAGTGTATGAAACACAAAAGTATAAAGAAACTTGGCAATAAAGAATATAACCGTTTCCACATAACCCATAATAGATCTGAAATAAACACGGAATTAAAATCCACATGCAAGAGAATAGACAACATACCCACAAAATTGTGACACAAGATATACCCTGAAAAACCCTCATTGAGGGAAAAAACCCAGCCTCCAAAAGTATCCATCACCATGTATTATTCAGCAAAAAATGCCATTGTCATACAACCATGGAAGTCTTCATGGCCATAGCCACAACCGAGAAAACTATGTGAACAAGCATGAATCCACACATCCCATGCCATGCTTTCAACCTTCACAAATGCTCCCTTGGCTAACCTGTCAAGCTTTGTCCCGCTCGACTCTTGCCTTTTGTCTTCTCCTTGTCACTCTATCTCTCTACAACAACTACCCTTGTGGCTGCTTATATAGTAGCAAGTCCCACAAAACCACCAAGTGGTATTACATAAACCATGTGCTAAAACCATGTGCTACCTAACCCACTGACCCCACATTTAATATTGGGCATTTAATTCTTTTTCTCAATATTAAATAATTATATGAAATATTTTCACAATGTTACAATACAACTCATCAATAATATTCTATGAAAATCTTTACATGTTGCACGTTCATCTAGGTATAACATTACATAATAAAATAAAATAATAAAATATAACAATATTATGCAATGTGTGCAACACCCATTATCTCAACAATCTCCCACTTGTTGTATACATTGCATAGGGTCAATCTATAGCCACATAAATGAACAAGGGAACAATCCCTCCTAGCACATCCACCATCATGGATCAAAATACACCAAGTGCTCCATCCTGGTACCTACAACAAAATCAAAGTATCTAGCATCTCAAACATGAATGATCTCACCTCCTATTATGCCACTCCCACTGGACATACATAGAAGCCATCCAAAGAGAAAACCACCCAACCTGTCATATTAGAAGATCATAAAATCTTGTACCAACTGAAATTCCAAGCACAAATAACCTGATCCAAAGGTAATCACATGTATCCGTAGTTGTCAAAATATCCATAGCTGAAATAGCACCCACAGCAAGTGCCAAACCCATCCAACTATCCATACCTCAAAGGTATAACAAGTGAATCTCATATCACTGACATATCCAATCTATAACCTGCAATCACAAGCCTCAAGAACAATACCTGCCACATATATACCAAGAAGCTCCCACTGCAAAAGATAATGTCAAATCTATAATCAATCCACTCACAACATCTCAAAGAAGTGAATCCATGCAGTATCAAGGACATCCACAATACATAAACTAATATCCTGCAAGAACAACTCTCATAACAAGTCTCCAATGCTCTCCCAAGTTCACCACAACCAACAGAGGAAAGAGATAAAGGAATAACCATGTCATCTCTCACATGACATACATGAGCACAAACCAGTGATCACAATCTCTAACCAATCTCAAATCCAATGTAGACAAAATTGAACATCCAAGAAGATAACCAAGACCAGAGAAACCATGCAAATCATAACCTGTATCATGTCCTTCTACACACACCTCTAGATGTAAACTGTGCAAGTATGATCTCCTCCATAAAACTCCAACAAGAAGCCTCAACAACACCCAAACCATACCATATAACTAATCATGGATGTAAGCCTCTCACAAGAAGATCAAACTCAATAAACCATTCCTAAATCAAGGAATATTCCCAATATAAAACCATCTCCCAAACTCAACCAGCATAACAACATATGCACATGGAGATAACCAATGCTAAACCATCTCTCAAATGAACCCTCCGGAACTAACTCATGTACCATAGCTCAAGATCCATATCCATGAAAGACAAGCATAAATATAATGCAACTGAGAGAAACAATGGGCTATACCTCTCAAGTAGCAAATCACCGAGTAGACCAAGAGTGGGGAATGAGAATGCTCATCAAGATACCCAAGTCTCCAACCAAGACTCATCTAAGAACAATCTCCTCTCAAGTCCATATCAGGTGACTGCCCCTCGGACTTCCTGCTGAAATCATCAACCGTCCCAACAAATACTTCTCTAATCCAAGAGAAATCAGCGTCACCACTATCTCTAAGTATCCATGAGCACCTGTAACCAATCAATCCATGCCAACTCCAAATGCAACATAGCAATATCATGAAGTATCCAGCTTATGATCAGTGTACTCAATACCAAGAAACTAAACCAAGATCAATGTCAAAGTTCCAACCATGGCCTCAAGAACATAAACATGACAACATGATCTTACCATCTCAACTAAAGAGATAACATGCTCCATATGAACACACCATAACATGTCACAACTCTAAACGTGTATCAAGAGTATACCATGACATAATAATGAAACCATCCTCATACCAAGGATAACATGCCAAATAAAAGCATAAACCACACCTTTTCCAAGAACCCTATGAGTCCTCAAGATGCAACCATCTCCACACACCATGAAGATAACCAAGAACTCCATGAGTCCTCAAGATCTAACCATCTTCACACACCATGAAGATAACAAGTGCACCATGCAAATTTCAAAGACACTTCTGCAGCAACAGGATCTAAAACAAACCTCCAACATCTGCAAACTCCCAATAAATATATCAATGCCAACAAAACTCCCACTCAACCATGGTACCAAGTCACCTATGGCATCATAAAATCCATCCTCTCCAAACCAAGAAGATATAAACTAAACCAGGAACTAATCCTGCACTGTCACCCCATCACTGTCACAAGCTCCCACTAAACCGTGTATCCAAGCTATCCATGACATAATGATGAAAAACCATCCTATAACCATGAGAATCAACCAAGGCATCAAACTATCAAAGAACTCAAAGTGCACATCATGAGCTCCTCAAAAGAAACCAAATAACCATGATCCTCAACCAAGAAGATATACCACCATAACCAAATCAGAAAATCCAAGCTAATGAACATCAAGGATGTACCTGTATAACCATTCATGTCATGCCAAAATCCATGACACCATGATCACATCCATGAACCGAGCATATGGTCTCAAAGTGTCCAACCTGTCAGCATAGTCAACCACAATCCTCCACCACGATTGTACCTGGTAACATCATCTCATCCCTTCTACATGAAGATAAAATCATGTGACTTAGGGCATAGACAACCCAAATCCAAGCCACCAATCTGAATATGCATCAATAATGAAAGATCAATCGGCAAAGACAACCCATAACCAAGCTATAAATGCAACCTGTAAGTATAGACCGCTTACAACACTGCAAACTTGTAGACCCAACAAGTCATCATACATATCCAAATCCAAACACTGATAACTATATCATCATGAGACCAATCTAAAATATGAATTGAGTATACAATGACACCAAATCTTAAATCTCCAATGCCATAAACTCACAATGTTACCATAGTCAAAATATACCTATAAACTGTTCAAATCAATATATTAACAAATAAATCATGCCAAACTTACACCAAATCTGAACCAATGTGTAGAGCTCTCCAAGAGCTTTCCGTTGACTACTCGAAGTCCAAAATCCGACTCCGTATGCCCAAGTTATGCCCTAATCCGTGCTCAAAATAAATAACATCTAACTTTAGGGCTCTAAAAACCTAACAAAATTTTAAAATCACAGAATCAAACCTACACCATCTTGTAGTGCTCTGAATTAGCTTTCCAACGCCTGTAAGAACTCTAAAATTTGATATTCTGAAAGAAAGTTATGGTTGTTTTACTAAAACTGTCTTTTTACCATTTTCACTGCGATTTTTTATTTTTTATTTTTTCTGTGACGAAAATTCCGACGGGATTAAATTTGACGGCCATCACGGGCTGAAACTGAAAAACTCTTTCATTTCCTCTGAACATGGCCAAACTAGGGCATATTATATATCAAAATTTATGGAAATGTCGACCTGGATCCAATGGTGAGGTTTGTTTTTACCTAGGAGGTCATTTATGCAAGCTACCCCCCAAAACCCTCATTTTAAATGAAACATCCAAAAAACTCTTTTGTACAACAATTTTCCATGCCCAAATATTTTATCATCCCATCATAACAGCAAACCCAAAGCCCTTAGATCTGCAATAAATCATTCGTCTATCTTGCCCTTTTCTTTTATCCTCTCATGCATTCCCATGGACTCAATCTAGGGTTACAATAATAAAACCATAGCTCTGATACCACTTGTAAAGAAACTTGGCAATAAAGAATATAACCGTTTCCACATAACCCATAATAGATCTGAAATAAACACGAAATTAAAATCCACATGCAAGAGAATAGACAACATACCCACAAAATTGTGACACAAGATATACCTTGGAAAACCCTCATTGAGGGAAAAAACCCAACCTCCAAAAGTATCCATCACCATGTATTATTCAGTAAAAAATACTATTGCCATACAACCATGGAAGCCTTCATGGCCATAGCCACAACTGAGCAAACTATGTGAACAAGCATGAATCCACACATCCCATGCCATGCTTTCAACCTTCACAAATGCTCCCTTGGCTAACCTGTCAAGCTTTTTCCCGCTCGACTCTTGCCTTTTGTCTTCTCCTTGTCACTCTATCTCTCTACAACAACTACCCTTGTGGCTGCTTATATAGTAGCAAGTCCCACAAAACCACCAAGTGGTATTACATAAACCATGTGCTAAAACCATTTTCTACCTAACTCACTGACCCCACATTTAATATTGGGCATTTAATTCTTTTCCCCAATATTAAATAATTACATGAAATATTTTCACAATGTTACAATACAACTCATCAAGAATATTCTATGGGAATCTTTACATGTTGCACGTCCATCTAGGTACAACATTACATAATAAAATAAAATAATAAAATATAACAATATTATGCAATGCGTGCAACACCCATTATCTCAACAAAAAGGACTTGAGATCAATATGCTAACCTATTTATCTATTTCATTAAATAAATTACCAAGGAAAATATATTGAAACTATATAGATCGATCATACTATATGTTTCAATCTATCACACATTCACCCTTAAGTCATAAATCAAATTATGCTTTGGGCGATCCACCAAAACCAAATATTATGGAATCTATCACTTAATCCTATCACTCATATCATTTGATGAATAAATCAATTTACCTTTCAACTCAAATATATATTATTGAAATGAAAATTGGAAATTGAAAGAGAGTTAAAGAGAAATTTAAGGATTGATCAATAATCTAACATATCAAATGAAAATTTCAATTGCTTGAGGACAAGTAATTTCGAGAGGGTAGTATTGTGATAGCCCCAATTCTAATAAATATCGATAAAATTATCTAAATGGTTGTAATAAATAGTTGTCATAAAATAATTCTTTAATTATTATCCTAACTATTTATTAAATGATTTGATAGAATATATATATTAGTAAATTGAATAATTACTAAAAGATAAATAATCAATGGGGCGGGGGCCCTAGCTTGGTTGGCTAAATCTTCCCTGTTGCAGGGGGTTGGTCATGGGTTCTAGTCTCCTCCGTCCCCGTGGTACTAGTGGGCATGTCGCACCAGCGCTACCAGTCACATTAAAAAGTTTACCTGGTGTACTGCAGTTTATAGGGGGGGCCGTGCTGCACCCGATTCCTGCAGTCTAATAAAAAAAAGATAAATAATCAATCATTATATATATTAACATTTAATCAAACGATATTTATCAAACAACATACTAAATTCAAATATATAGTAAACTATATACTAACTCCTATAATGCTCTTAACTAAACTAGATACAAGCTTGGCTCCTAAAAGATGCAATGATTCATAGGGACTTTGTGTACTATAAATACATTCAAGTGTCTGTGCAAATAAGGCACCGAAAAGGTCTTAAAAATATCTAACTTTACCCTGCAAACATAATCCATGTGGAAGCAAATAATCAAGGAGGTAAGTGGAGCAAAATAGAGGCAATGAGGAAAATTGAATGTATCTCCACGCGAGCACATGACCAAGCCAAGATAGTTGTTGCATCACATTGCAACCATAGACCATGTGAAGTGCAAACAGATCACCTTCCCATGTCATTCCTACGATTGAAGGGTTGACCATCACACCAAGGTAACGGTTGGTAATATAATTACAAGTCATGAAATTATGTGTATAGTTAAAGATGACTAATTAAAGTGTAAAATATCTTTATTTTTAAGATGTAGTTATTGTTGATAACATACATGTAAGCTATAGCTTATGATTATAATAAGAATAGAAGAAGAGATTCATTAATTTTATAATGAATGCATTATTTATATTATAATTGGAATATACATAAGTTATAGAATTGTGTCACACTTATCAATAAGAGTAAAGGACATTAGGTTGCGCATACAAAGGTAAGTATATTTTCTTTATTAAATAACTAAGATAATGTATACAACTTACATCATTCCCGTTTTTATGTAGATAATTGTATATAATAAATACAAGAAATAGTTAAGGTATTGGTATTGGTTTAAGAAGTGATATTTATGAATATAAGTTAATTAATTATTTAGTACATATATTTATTAAAAAATAATTAAGAACCCATAGTGCCAGTACAAGGATATTGCTCGCCTATATAGATGGCTTCGTGCCAATATAGAGTCAGGAGTCGTCTTTATATAAATAGCTAAGATGGGGATTGATGGAATCTTATAATGTCAATGCAAGAAGTGAGATCCTCGTATAAATAGCTATTGTGCCAGTGCGAAAGATGAGTAACCTTGTACAAATGGCTAGATAAGAATGAGATAATGGTTAGAATTATATAGAGATGAATAGAAATAATAATAAATGTAAATCATTTTAAATGTAGGAAGAGTATTGTCTTACATTAAACATTAAATAAGAATCTATTGAAGAGAAATGTAATATATGTTTAAGATAGTCTCGTAGGTCTTTGAAGGATGATGCCTAACTAACTAAGGATCATTCTGAAGAACCTAGAGGGTCTTCCCAAAGGATTATGAAGCCCAACTTGGAAGGTAGTTTCAGGGAAGAAGCCAAATAATCAAAGGTTGTTCCTCATGAACACAGGGGATCCTCCCATAGGGTTAGGAAGCCAGATTAAGGATCCTCAAAGATGTGTAGAAATGTCAGAATCCCTAGTTATCAATCGTTATAATTGAATTTAATAATATATATTTCTCATAATTTCTATAGGTAAAATTTTCCTAAGAAATGGGGACATTACAAGAAGCAATCATATCAAAACTCTTTATTACTAACGTGTTTGTTCACTGTGCAATGTCCTGTTTCTAACAGATATGCGAATATAACAATAGACTCCCACAAGGGTTTTTGAGCCCAACGTACTCATTAGAAAAAAAACATATGAAGCTGCTCAATTTCAGGCCTCAACATATATACAACAAAGAAGATAGCATTCAAAAGTAACAAAGAAATATGATGAGTACAACTTCAGGACTATCTAAGAACAAAGATAAGAAAGGGCAAAGTAAAAGTAGAGTCAAAGGAGGATACCATATATGCATATAAGAATTATTTTATACATCCAAAGATACAAAGATAGGTAAACAAGTAAGTGGAGAACACATTCAGAAAATGACCAGCAATGTATATACATGAAAATGCAAAGTTATCAATAGGTAGATAGAACCATTCAAAAATGAATTTAGGTTTCTATGCTTGGGTAATTTATATCTAACAATGTGTTAGATATCTTTCAAATCTACAAATAACAAAGATTGCAGTGATATACAGTCATAAGTAAAAGACATATTATGAGAGCATGTGACATAGCCTCAATCCACTAGGAGTCACAATTTGAAACAAAATGGTCATGAATATAATCATCAAATACATACAAAGTAATGAGTCCAAATGTTCATAACAATAGAGTTTTGGTCATATGAATAGTGCATCTAAAGGCAGAGAAACATATAAATATTCATGGAGTTGTCAAATCATATGATCGTACATTATAAGACAAATAGTCAGGTGCATGAAAAGAGATAAGAGTTTTGATCACAATACGAAATGTTAAATGCATGGAACTTTGCATACAATAGTGACTTCAAAAGGAATAGTGAGTTACATTTAATAAGTAAAATCAAAATAGTTCCCAATAAGCTACTATTGACAAAATGTGCTGCATTTTCTATGGAATGATAATGAGTGTCAAGCAAGGTCTCTTTTCTTTTCGCTAAGGTATTCATTATTTTGGAAGAGGTATTGACTTGTCTATACTTTAAATTCTCCATTAGAACATATTATCACAATTTTACAAACTTTCACATTTCTCTTATTCAATCGACTTTTCATCTGGTTGTCTTACCTTAGGATATTGTAAGAGTTTATGTGATAATATTTTCAACTATCCACAATTTTCATGAGGCAACAAGATGGAATTATAAGGAGATAAGAATGTAAATGCAATGATTTTCAGATTATGACATGATACATCTATTGTTAAACTAAATATGAAGGACTTAAGAAATCAAAGGTGATGAAAATATAAAATTAGTCTCAACTCATAATTTATATATCAGGTGATGTCATGTTTCAGAGAAGAGACTCTAGGAGTGCCCAGATTTAATGTGGACAACAAATACTTTTTCTAGTTTGAAATGAGATAAAATCAAAGACCACCATCATAACTAGAATATGACAACAGATCACACCATACAGAAAGGGCCAATCATCACATGAAAGAAGCAAAAGGTTATATATAACTAGGCAAATGTTATTTTTGGTTACAATTATATCTTCTCAGAAGGAATTTTTTTGCTACTTACAAGGCTTGGCAATCACTATAGTTAGTAGAGCTTACGATAGAATCATGAACATCTAGCTGTGAGAGAGTAAATAATGAAGGATTTGCATACAATGATCCGTCAACTATCTAGTATATACTGAGCTTTATGGAAAGGAGATAGGAGCCAATTTGTTTCTATTACATCAAATACGTATGTAGCTACAGGTGCTTCTACTGAAGTATCACAACCAAACCCAAAATATGTGTATCAAAACTATCATCTAAAAGAGTCCCAATATCAAAAGGCAAATTTGTACTTTCAGAATGGCATTCAAAAAATTATTTTCAGGATGGCCAAAAGAAAATACAACTATTGTAGAGCATATGAAAATGTCTAATAGCAGTTTACAGGTGTCAGAAAACATTCATTTGTATCCAGATAAATAAATATTTAGATCTATCTACCATGGTCTATTATTTTATTTGCCCAGATTTTCAAAGAAAAAGTGAAGTTCTAGATTGCCCAGAGTTTCAAATAAATAAAACTTCTAGGTTTTCCACAAGAAATAAATAGAGAATGCTTCACTTTTTATTTGATTTTTCAACACTATTCTTATGGACTCAAGATTTGGGCTCCTTCCAAGTCATAATGACATAGAAATTGTAGTAGCTCACTGAAAGAGGAAGAAAATGACAAAATTTCTACACTAAAAGAAATGATGCAAGATACATAAATAACTGTATCAAAGAAGGAAAATATTTTATTTATTTTTCTTTAGAAAGCACCACCAATTTGGCAAAGTGCATACCCCATTCAAGAAAATCAGGCAAAGGAAAATCTCTAGTCAAATAGAATGAAAAGAGGAAAAGATTAAATATATGTTGTTCGAACCCATAAAATGCAACAATGGAGTTGTTGTTTGAACTTAAGAAAATGAGACCAAAAACTCTAGTTTTGAGCTGTAAAATGGCTTCAAAAATGTCAAACAAAACCCTTGCATGTCCTCTCATGGCAGCCAATGAAGTTTGAAGGCTTCAAATTTGATGGAAAGAGGATGAATCTACCATTACAATCAGAAAAAAAATGCCCAAAATTTTTCATTTCGAGCCCAACAAAGCACACAACATGCTCCAAAAATGCACAAAAGGGATTCATCAATGCCTTAGCAATCCACATATTTTCTTCATGAAAATGGCTAAGAGCTAGCGCTAGCAAAGAAACACAATAGAAGAATGTCAAAGTGACCTCAAAGTGCAAAAGTTCCTTCCAAACCTTCCATGGCAGCTAGGGTTTGGTTGCTACGACAAAGCTAAAGCTTTTCCTTCCATTTGCAAATGTTAAAATGAAGCACATTTTGTATATTTACAAAGTTGCAAAAAACCCTAGAAGCTTCATGAGTAAGCTTTTCTTTTGTGGGAAATGTTATTTCCTAAGTCTTTTCCCATGCTTTGCCCATGGATGCTTCTTTCTAATACCAAATGTGACTTTAGACCCAAAAATGTGTAAGTTGAAGCTTTTTCCATGCCTTAGGGAAGTTGAAAAATATAACAGTTTTGTGTGTGTGTATTATCACTTAAATAATATTTATTATAATATATGTAGTTTATTTTTAATACATGTTAAATATACTAATAATATTATTAAGTGGTTTTGTTTTTAACTTCACTTAATATTAATATTAATATATTAACATTTATTACCAATAAACTAAAACTATTATAATAAATATTACTTAAAACTTTTAGAAAGCGTATTAAATGTCTTATAATTTATTTCTTAAATTATTATTTATGATGTCCACTATATAAGTCAATTATAAATCATTCGATATGTGTGATAAAAGATAAGGTATTTATTTTACCTTATGTTTCCCATTTTTTATTTTGCAAATATAAGACATTTATTAAATTATATTATAAATCATTTAGTTAAATAATGTTTAAAAGAAAAATGTGAGGTATGTTAAGTGAAATAAAATATCTAATTTATACTTATATATATTTATTAAGTGATTTAGAATTAATAGTTGTTTTAATAAATGTTATCATGTTAATAATATTATTAAGGTAATTCCAAATTATAACTTAATAATATTACTAATATAATTAAACATTTATTAAAATAAAATGGATTATAAATCATATTATAAATATATTTAAATATCAAATAGATAATTTATTTACTTATTAAAGAGGTCAAACTGGGATATTTTTGAGTTAATTGCAGAAGTTCCAAAGTCATGTTGATTAGATGGGAATTTAGATGGAGAGTTATTGCATTTCAAAGACTTTTGGGAGTCTGTTTGGAGATAAAGACGCATTTGAATGGGCATTTATGATGATATTATTAGGCCATGACTTTTGGGCCACTTTTTCTCCTTTTAAAATCTTTTTAGGGGGCTAAAAAATTGCCTTCTTGACTAAGCGTGCCCAAGGAGTGGGTGTTTTGCATTTATGTTGCAGTTGGCTGTAAAATGCACAAGTATTGAGCTTTGGGCTCATTTGTAAGGGGTTCTGATTATGCAAGTAAACTTTTGTGACATATCTTTGTCCCTGGTATTTTTTTGTAATTTTTTGTAATTCAGTTTGGAAATTAACTACATAGTGGCTGAATCTTTTGGAGTAAGTCTCTTTGGAGTTTTAACCTTCTTTTCTTTCTGTATCTTTGTGTTCAATGCATGATTGATAAAGATAGTATATGAATTTATCATTCCTCATTTTTTTGTCTCAGCTAGTACTTCTTTACAAAAGTCTATGTTGTTTGTAGGTCATAGTTTGTGTCCACAATTTTGTTAAGTAAAAAGTCTATTTTTCTTAACCATTATTTTTAGGACCTAATTGTGGAATACTCATGCAAACCTATATAGAAGAGAAGTGTTCACCTACAAGATACAACCTTGCAAGATTGAGATCAGTTACCTATTATGTTGTCATTTTTGATGTATCACCTTTCTAATTTAAAAGTTCTTTTCATTTTCCTTCTATCTCTTTTCCTACCAAGTTTTAAGTTTTGTCTGAAGTGTGAATAGGTGATTATCCATAAGGAACTAACCTAGAACCTGAAGATTCACTCTTATTTTTGGTACACCCACTACTTAGGAGTGTTTCTATGTTTCGCGAAGTTTTTTCGAATTTAGTCAAAGGTGCAACTATTAGAGATAATGTTTACATTATACAAATATGTTATTTTAGAACAATGGACAACTAGTTAATGTTACTGGAAGTCTACAATAGAGACCAAACAATGAAATGATAAGATTTGAAGTTGTTTAAGTGTTTGTTTTTTCAATTAGTACATCTTGACCTTGGACAACTGATTCACTTCCCCCTCTTAGTTATTCTAAATATTCTAACATTTTTGTCATATGGAATGTGGGAACATTTTATCAAATCTTTTATTGTAACTTTTTTTATAACCAAATCCATAATAGAAAAAAATATAACAACATTATTAGAAGTATAATCCTTGCATTCTTTAAGGCCTCATTTGGTTACAAGAATACCAGGGGCAAAATAGGGTTTTGACAGCAAAAACCTAGTTATGCAACAAAATGGGGGCGTTTGGTTCACCAAAAGCAGAACACGATTATCGATTTTTTCTTCCAATTTTGGATCAAAAATGGAAGAAGTTTCTTCCAAGAAATAGGTGGAATTCAAAATGAAAACCTGATTATGGATTTTTATGAAGGCATTTTAATCAAATCGTTGAGTATGTGAAATCCATATTAGGGTTTTGGAAGATGATAGAGGCATTTGGGAAGATGAACCCGTGAGCTATTTTTCCTCCTACGACTTGGGTTTCTAGTGTTTTTAAGTGAGGTTGGGGTTTCTGTGGACCACGACAAGTTTGGACTTTTGGGGGTTTCTATGGACACTAGCGACTTTGGAGATTTGGGGGATTTTGTGGACGCTGGTGAGTTTGGAGTTTTTGGGCCATTGTTCTTCACTTTGGCTAATGGTTGTGGGGATTTTTTTCTTACAATGATAGTTGTGGGGTTTCTTCTCCCACCAATCTCTGTGTGCACGGTTCTATTCTCCCACTCATCTTTGCATTTTGGGTTTTTTCTTTACATAGATATTTCATAGTTTTTTGCTAGTTTGCTTAGCAAAATAGTCAATATGTGCTCATGTCATTACTTTGATTAATCTAATTTGGTTCTATTTCTATCTACTATCTACTTAGCAAAATAGTCAATATATGCTATAACAGTTTGTTTCCAATCTATTTAGTAAAATAGACAATATGTGCTCACTAATGAGTTCTAGTATAGTGTTGTGAGAGATCAATGCAATACCATTAATCAAAGTGAATCATGCCAATGAAATGAACAACTAAACTGTGGATATATCAAGTATGTATAAATCCATGCAAAACCATTCAACATAGGAAACTCATAAACTAGAATTACTTTAGATGTCAATCATGCCAATGCCAATGAAATGAACAACTAAACTATGTAACAGTTTCTTGCCAGTAATGAGTTCTAGTATAGTGCTGTGAGAGATCAATGCAATACCATCAAATAGAGCCAAGTCGTAAAATCTGTATGGATCAACTATGTATAGATCAATGGAAATTAGGGCTTTTATCTATACATAGTTTATGAGGTCGTAAACTATGTATAGATCAATGCCAATCTTGGCTCTGATCTATAAATAGTTTGTGCACACAGTTTATGAGGTCATAAACTATGTGTAGATAATTGCAATTCCATTAAACATAACCAAGTCATACACTATGTATAGATCATTACAATTTCATTAAACATAGCAAAGATTAAACATAGCAAAGTCATAAACTATGTATAGATGTACCTAATTAAAGTGTTTATGCCCATGACTCTATTCACATGTTTTGGTTTTGCATTGTTAAAGGGTGGATACTAAATCTGGCCTATATTTATGTAGTATACATGACAGATCAATGAAAATCATAGCTTTTATCTATACAGAGTTGACCTATACATAGTTTATAATGGTTCAATTTCTATTTGCTATCTACTTAGAAAAACAATCAATATATGTTGTAATAGTTTGTTTCGAATCTGCTTAGGAAAACAGTAAACATGTGCTTAGTAATAAGACCAATGCAAATCATGCCAATAAAATGAGCAACTAAACTATGTATACATCAACTATACATAGTTTATGAGGTCATAATCTATGTATAGATAAATGCAGAAAGAAACCCTATTCCCACATGCCAACAATGCTCCTTTTCATCTTCTAAAAGATGAGACTCAGTTTCAGTGGACCCGACGGTTTATTAAAACACATTCATAAAAACCCAAATTCAGGTTATAATTTTCACATGTGTATGTGTACATACATGCATATGTGTCTGTACATTTATACATGTGTGTGTACATACATACATATGTGTGTACATTTATACATGTGTGTATATACATACATACACACATGTGTGTGTACATACATACATGTGTGTCTACATACATACATGCATACATGTGTGTATATGTACATACATGCATACATGTGTGTGTGTGTGTACATACATGTGTGTGCACATACATACATACACACACACACATACATGTGTGTATACATATAGACAAATGTAATCAATATTATGCTTTCATTGGTACAGATGGATTACATGGAGTAGAGTGACACATTATTGTAATTTGTTCATTATGGGCTTATGATCCTTAGTAGTTGATACTCCTTGTTGTATTTGAATAAATAATTAACTTCTTAATGCAATGAGGCTAGCAAATAATCATGTTATATCTCAATAGGTGATAGTTGATATCTCATAACTGATAGTGTTTAAATTGTCCATGATTCAGGCCACTAATGGATCCTATGGACAGTATAGAGGTTCAAGGACACATAGTTAGGAAGACCACATACACCCACAATCTCACAATTCTTTTTGCTTTTGTTGGCATAGCCAAAGTACTGGTAGCCCAAGAAGGCAATCAAATGGGTAAATGGATAAGAAAAGGAAATTCCTTTTGTAGAGACATTATTCATTTGAATGAGGTGGATTGTCATGATCAAATTCAGGTGAGTAGGGAAGCCTTCTTTTCTCTAGCTTGTATTCTTAGGCTAAAAGGAAGCTTGAGATATATGATCCACTTGAAGTTAGAGGAACAACTAGTGATGTTCTCCACACCCTGGGGCACAATCTAAGGAATTGCAAGATTACCCATAACTTTGGGCACTTAGGAGAGATAGTCAGTCGGTACTTCCACAAGATGTTGACGACTGTCTTAGCCCTTCATAAGAATTACTTTATACCTCCTGGTCCAAGCAAGTTCCTCCCAAAATTAGTGGGAAGGATCATTTTGCACTATTCTTCAAGGTAGATCACACATTGTTACAAGTTTATTGTCTAGATTCTTGTCCTTATCTTATTATTACTTGAGCATACATTTGATTAGTGTATCATATCCCATAGGATTGCATTGGAGCTATCGATAGAACCATATTCTAGTGCGAGTTGATGTCGACATACAGGGTAAATATCATGATAAAAAAAGGAACCTGTTGCAAAATGTTATGAGTGTCTACTCCTTTGATTGTAAGTTTCAGTATTACCTTGTTGGTTGGGAAGGCTCTAGTACAAATAGCCAATTTCTAGCCTTGGCTCTGTCCAGATCAGATCCACTTGTAGTTCCCCCTGGTAAGCCAAATCACATTTTAATATACTTAAGGGTATGCTAAATGTTTTAAGTATTGGCAATATACTTTCTTTATGTAGGAAAATATTATCTAGTGGATGTTGGATATCCAAATGCACCTAGATTTCTCGCTCCTTATCAATGTACACGCTACCACTTGAGAGAGTGGTCAAGAGATAACCCAATAAATTCAGCACATGAGTTGTTCAACCATCAACACTCTTCTCTTATAAATGTAGTTGAACGTACATTTGGTATTTAGAAGCAACATTTTCCAATCTTAAGACATGCAACGTCTTATGATATCATGACACAATCCTATATTGTTTTAGCATGTTGCATACTTCACAATTTCATTACAATAGAGGATGGCATTCTATCGAAAGTAACTATTGAAGAGGAAGATGATCGTGATGGGATAGAGGTGCCATTGCTTGAGACATATGGGTTGTCTCAAGAGGATAGAAATGAGTGGGCCCAATTTTGAGAAGATATAGCAAGTAGGATGTGGGAAGATTATAGATCTCAAGAATAAATGATTTATTAGAAGGCAATGTTCTTTCTATGATTAAATTGATGTATGCATATACAATGCTGGTGTGTGATTTTGTTATTCTAATATCAGTCCTTGCTACATTCCAATTAAATAAAAAGAGCACTAACTTTCAATTTCACACCTACTTTATGTACAAAAGCTCTTGATCATATCTACTATACACAATCAAACTTGAAATGTAGATTACATTGTTTTAAATGTAAGAAAGCACAATTATTATACATCTTTGCATTGAGAAAGTACAATAAAATGCTTCATAATGGGGCTCATGACTATTTACTTGCCATTGCTATCACCATTTTGTCTTGTTGGTGGTTTTGTTGATGCTAATGTGTTATCATCAATTATTGCAACTTGCACACCAAGCCTCTGTAAATGATTTTTTGTGCACAAATCTTCCATCCACCACCATAGTGACAATTAAATTTATAGTATCTAATGATTTGGAAAAGTTTGAATTGACTGGTACAACAGGCTGATGATGTGTATCATCTGGTAGGAGTAGCTTAAATGTCTCCCAACTATTCATCCTATTCGCTGCCTCAAAACCACTCAAACTGTCACATGTTGTAGTTGAATAATGTTTATCATCTTTAGTTAAATGCTTTCAAGTTTATTAAATATTAGCCTTAGTGCATTAGGATGTATTTAAAAATGATATTTAAAGTTTATCGTCTTCAATTTTAAATGAAATACAACAAGGAGTACCAAATGATGAAGATCATAAGTCCACTAGTAACAAGAGAACAACGAATTCACTAAAAATCCTATTTTTTTGATGTTACTTCTTGTTGTATTCCATTTAAATTTAAAGAGCAACAACTTTCAATTTCAATCATATTATTACTTTAAATTGTAATACATTTACCTATTCAATATGTTAGCCTCATTCCATTACAATGTATTACAAATTGATATTTAAAGTTTATCACGTTCAAATTTAAATGAAATATAGGAAGGAGTACACAATGGCATATACTGAGCTCATGATGAGCATGGATGGATATGATTACGTGAACCAGATGTGTTCTCCCATTACTTTGAGTGATATAAATCGATCCCTCACTATGAGCAACAAATCTTCTTCTTCAAAGAAGAAAATGTGGACAAAACTAATGGAACACAAGTTTCTAGACTTGCTCCTCGAACAAGTTCATCTTGGACGAAAAGGTGAAGGTGGTTTTAAAAAAGAAGCCTAGACTACGATAGAGAGGACATTCAATGCAATGATAAACTTGAATCTATCATGAGATCATTTTAAGAATAAGTTGAAAACATGGAAAGTAGGATATAGAGTAATGAAGGACTTGAAAAGTATAAGTGAGTTAGCTTGGAATGAAGAAACTCAAACTGTGGATGTTGAGGATTGTATGTGGGATGAGCTTTTGAAGGTAGGATGATCTTTGTACTCTTTTCATTGAAGGAATTTTCCCTTCTTAGTTTAGTAATGATAAACTTACAACCTAATCCATCTATTAATGCTTACATGTAGAGAACATAATTAAAAAATGCAAAAATGTATAAGAGGTCACCTTTCCAATATTTCAATGAGTTGGCTGTAATTTTTGGCAATGACATTGTTCAAGAGTTTGCAACTACAACGCCCCTTGATGCTGAAGAAGGGCACCCTATGAATGATGCATTTGACGTGCTTGATGACGACGATACCAATTGTGGTACACCTCTTGATAGCCAACTAGATTTTGATGAAGAGTTATATCATTCCAATTAGTCGAGTGCAAGTGGTAGAGGGACTCCTCCACCATCATCATCAAGGAGGGGAAAGAGGAAGACAACATCTCTATCTGCATCATTGGATGTGATATGTGAAACTATGAAGGAACAGATAGATGGCCTTGGTAAGCCTCAGATTGTAAAAGTGGATAAATCTGAAGAGGATAATGTTTTGAGTGCCACATATACCGCTCTCAGAGTTGTCCCTGAACTGAGTCGCACAATTTTCATGAAAGCACATGATACCTTCATGCTTCAATGTGAAAGAGCCAAAGGGTTCTTGATGATGGATGAGGCGGAGAGAGTGGACTAGATTGTAATGAAATTTGGTATGATTTAGCTATTTTAGCTACTGACTGGATTGCAATGATATGCTGCATGATTGCTCTGTTCAATGGTTTTGCATTGATCTCTAATAACACTAAATTGGAACTATATTAATCCCACAACACTATATTGGAACTCATTACTGAGCACATTTTGACTATTTAATTGGCATTGGTATGATTGGCATCTGAAGTAATTCTTGTTTATGAGTTACCTTTGTTTAATTGTTTTGCACGGATCATTTTATGAGTTGTCTCTGTTTAATGTTTGGCATTGATCAATACATACTTTAGTTTTTCATTTCATTGGCATGATTGGCATTGATCACTACATAGTTATGTTGTTCATTTCATTGGCATGATTAGCAATGATCAATACATAGTTTAGTTGTTCATTTTATTTTCATTGGATCTCTCATAGCACTATACTGGAACTCATTACTGAGCACATTTTGATTATTTTTCTAAGCGGACTGAAAATAAACTGTTACATAGTTCAGTTGTTCATTTCATTAGCATTGGTTTGATTGACATCTAAAGTAATTCCAATTTATGATTTTCCTATGTTGAATGGTTTTGCATGGATCTATACACAATTGATACATCCATAGCTTAGTTGTTCAAACTATTACACCATATATTGACATTTTTGCTAAGCAGATAGCAGATAGAAATATAACCATGATAAACTATGTATAGATAAAAGCCATGATTGCCATTGATCTATACATATTTGATCCATACATAGTTTACCACTTGGATTTATTTAATGGTATTGCATTGATCTCTCACACCACTAAAATGGAACTAATTACTGGCAAGAAACTATTACATAGTTTAGTTGTTCATGCCATTGGCATTAGCATGATTGGCATTTGAAGTAATTTCAGTTAATGAGTTTCCTATGTTTAACGATTTTGCATGGATCTATACATACTTGATATATCCATAGTTTAGTTGTTCATTTCATTGGCATGATTAACATTGATCAATACGTAGTTCAGTTGTTCATCTCATTGGCATGGCATAATTGGAATTGATGAATACATAGTTCAGTTGTTCATTTCATTGGCATTGGTATGATTGGCATCTAAAGTAATTCAAGTTTATGAGTTTCCTATGTTGAATGGTTTTGCATGGATCTATACATACTTGATATATCCATAGTTTAGATGTTCATTTCATTGGCATGATTTGCTTTGATTAATGGTATTGCATCGATCTCTCACAACACTATATTGGAACTTATTAGTGAGCAAATATTGACTATTTTGCTAAACAGATTCTAAACAAATTGTTACAACATATATATGGACTGTTTTGCTAAACAAATTTGAAACAAATAGTTACAACATATATTGACTATTTTGCTAAGCAAATAGCAGATGGAAATAGAACCATGATAAACTATGTATAGATAAAAGCCATGATTGCCATTGATCTTCCACGTATACTACATAAATATAGGACAAACATCCATACATAGTTTATGAGTTGGTTGTGTTTAATGGTATTGCATTGATCTCTACATAGTTTATGGCCTCATAAGTATGTTGAATGGTTTTGCATGGATCTACACATACTTGGTATATCCATAGTTTAGTTGTTCATTTCATTGGCATGATTCACTTTGATTAATGGTATTGCATTGATCTCTCACAACACTATGCTGGAACTCATTAGTGAGCACATATTGACTATTTTGCTAAACAGATTCTAAACAAACTATTACAACATATATTGACTATTTTGCTAAATAGGTTCGAAACAAACAGTTACAACATATATTGATTGTTTTGCTAAGCAGATAGCAAATATAAATAGAACCATGATATGGCTATTATGATTGGTACTATGATATATACAGGTAATCACATGAGCACATACTAGAATTCATTATTGAGAACATATTGATTATTTATAGATAAAAGCCATAATTGCCATTAATCTATACATAGTTGATCCATACATAGTTTATGACTTGGCTCTATTTAATGACATTGCATTGATCTCTCACATCACTAAATTGGAACTAATTACTTGATCTATACATATTTTAGTTGTTCATTTCATTGACAAAATTGACATTGGTCAATACATAGTTTAGTTTGTTCATTTCAGTGGCATTGGCGTGATTTTCATCTGAAGTAATTCCAGTTTTTGACTTGGCTTTGTTTAGTGATATTGCATTGATGCATATATGTACACAGACATGTATGTATGTATGTATGTATGTACGTAAGTAAGTATGTGCGTATGTATGTACACACATGTATGTACGTATGTATACATACTTGATCTATGCATAGTTTAGTTGTCCATTTCATTGGCATGATTGGCATTGGTCAATATGCAGTTTAGTTGTTCATTTCATTGGCATTCACACGATTGGCATGTGAAGTAATTCCAGATGGTTAGTTGGCTTTGTTTAATGGTATTGCATTGATCTCTCACAAAACTATACTTGAACTCATTACTGAACACATTTTTACTATTTTGCTATGCATACTTGATGTATACATACCTTATGATCTTGTAAACTTTGGTATAGTTGTTCATTGCATTGTTAATTAGAGCTATAATTGAACCATACATACATGGAATACACGAGGAGTGGCAAATGATGAATGCTCAATTGTAGAACTTGAGAGCATATGCTGATAGAAATGTGATTTGGTAGATGATTGTACAGTTCATAATTTTGTCCTATGTTATATCTAGTCCTAATTTGCTTGCATATGTTTTTATTTCTTGTCTTTTTGTCCCTATTTGATTTCCTATGTATGTTCTCACTGACAAGATTATCAAAAGGATTGAGGATTTCTGGTAGATGATTGTACAATTCATGATTATGTCCCATGTTATATGTATATTCCTAATTTCCTTGGATATTTTTTAAATTTCTTGTCTTTTTTTCGCAATTTGGTTTCCTATGTATGTGCTGCTTGACAAGATTGTCAATAGTGTTGACAACGTGTTTTTCTTTTGTATTTTTTTTTATTGCTCCTGCTTTGCTGATATTGCGAGACCACACATGCTGATAAAAAATGAGTTATCTGATGATTATTTACTGTGCATGTTTGTAAACGGTCAATATTATGATGCTACTCCTTGGTGTATTCCATTAAAAAAAATTAGGTTTTAATTTTTCAAGAATGTTTAGTTCGTATATGCAGGATTGACCATCTAACAATACAGACAGTAATGGGAAGATTGAGCAACATGAGAGGGTTGCTCGCCGAATGTGAGGCATAAGGGTATAGAGCATGGATTTCCCAATGTTTTCGTATTTAACGTTGTGTTTTCACACTAGCTTTCAGATCATGGATATTTTTCTTTCTCATTAGTTCATGGATATTGTTTTTCTATCTTCTATCTTATGCTACATATGTAACATTGAATTATTGATCACATACATAATTTAAACATATTTGGATCACATTCATAATTTGAACATTTTTTGATGACATTGTTATTTGAATGTTGGTATCTGTTTGATCTATACATAGTTTATATATGTAGGATTGACCATCTAACAATACAGACAGTAATGGGAAGAATGAGCAACATGAGAGGGTTGCTCACCGAATGTGGGGCATAATGGTATAGAGAGTGGATTTTCTAGTGTTCTCATATTTAATGGCTAAGTCACAAGGTTCGAGTTCGAGTTCAACAATTATGAAGTTCGGATGAATTTAACAATAAATTCAATTCGACGATAAATTTGTCTTATATAATTTTTCAAAAATATATAAATATATATGATTGCAATTCCCAACTATGGGACAATTTATAACTTTGTAGAAATGATTGCGAGTATGATCATTTTTTACTTTTCTTTGCTAATAAATAGAATTAAAAAAAAAATGATAATCCTTTTATTTATTCTTTACTAACAAAATAAAACTATGAATATTCAAGAATTAATAATAATAATGTAGTCTAATTATAAATAAATTAGTAATCATAAATATTAAATTAAATATTAATACTTTACTCATTATAATACTTGTGTTTCACTAATAAAATAAGATTAAAAGAATTTACTTCAAATTCCAATTCCAATTAAAAAATGAACAACCAAACACAAGAAAAAGATATTCCTAGTCATATTCCATTCCAATTCAAATTTCTAAATTGGCAACCAAACACAGAATATGGATTTTTATATTCGTCTTTTGTGTCAACCAAATGATCCAACTATCTTCCTAAAACGCATAACCAGGTTTTCAAAAACTTGGTTATGAGATAAGTTCATCTTCCCCAACCAAACGGGGCCTAAGGGTCCGCTTGGTTAATGGAATTGGAGAATTCGAAATTTTTACATATCTCGATTTTTAGAAATCCCAATTTAACCAAATCAAGGTTTTGCAAATCTTCATTCCAATTTTTGAGATTTTACTTGTAGTGTTTGTTTCACTCGAAAGATGAGTGGAAAGATAAATTTTTATGTGTGAGCTTGGAGTTGAAGGCAAACTCCAAAAAATTGTCCAATTTAATTTTTTTACACTCCTCAAAAAGTATAACCAAGTTTTTATTTTCAATTCCTAGTTGTTAGTGGGAAGTCTGAGTTTCAGATAAAATTATAAGTATGGTATTCTAATTTCATTTTGATAATTTTGAAACAAATACAAAATTTTTCAAATCCACACCAATCTCGTCATTTTCCACAAATCAAATAGGCCCCAAAGGAGTGCTTTTTGATTTTCAATTCCTAATTGGTAGTGGGAAGTCTGAATTTCAGATAAAATTATAAGTATGGTATTCTAATTTCATTTTAATAATTTTGAAACAAATACAAATTTTTTCAAATCCACATCAATCTCGTCATTTTCCACAAACCAAATAGGCCCCAAAGGAGTGCTAGTATCAAGTTTTGTAGTACACCCACCTCCAAGGCACTCGAGTAGTTGAAGGTTAGAGAGCACCCAACCCAGAAACTATAGTCGCCCTCACAAGCTTAAAATAATATTAAAACAAAGTTCCAGTCAAGCGAGAAGCCAAAAGCATTACTTCACCAAATATCTCCCACTTTTGATATGGAGAGCAGCACTACAATGGAGGAAAGAGTGAAAATAAAAAGCAAAGTGTTCGACTCCACTGTCCTTCTGGTTTGTATCCCTTCTTTCTTCTTTCTTGCATTTTTTTTAAATTGGTAAAAACTTACGCCCGAGAGTTTTATAATTTCAAATCCTAACGACACTTATTTTTCTTAATTCATTTATAATTTTAATTTCTAAAAATTGTTCACATGCTAAAGGAGCAGCTATTATTTTACACAGGGAAGGCAGATTTATATAACTAGACTCGCCTTCACACATCCAAAAAAATAGGTGACATGGTGATTGCCATTGAGTTTTTTTGTTTCCAATTACAAATAGCAACCGGAAGGCTCTTTAAGCTTTAACTGGGTTTGTATCGGATGTGGAATGGACGGAGATGCGTTGTGTATGGTGATATTGTAAACTATCATGAATTCGTCACACTTCGGGTGTCGTCTCACGGAGGGGAACTTTTTTGAATATCTCAACGGGCTGCTGAGATTTTTTATGAGTTTCCATAGGAGATGATTGTATGGATTTTTTAAGAATGGATAGCTTAAAACTTAAAGCTTAAATTTTCAGAAAGGTGGCGGTCTCATATTTATTTTTTTAGCAACAAGGAATATTAAATCTATAGTTAAATTTAAAAGATCACTGTTAAGAATTTTAAAAATGAAAGATGAATGACATCTGGGTCACTGGCACCAAAATTTTCGGAAGCGTGGGGAGGAAACCTTTAGCCGCGATACCAAAGACCTCTCTTAAAAATCTAAATCGAAAATGCAAGGGCTCCTGTTTTTAACACAAGATTACCATTTGTCTCGTAGCATAATTTAATCGTTCTTATGGGACCCTTTCACCACAAAAGTGCATTTGCTCCATGCTGGGCTTGACTCAATTTTTTGATCATGCCAAGCATTGTTACCGACATAAGGCCAATGGATTGCCATTGTTCGTTGCCCTAGTTAACAATGTGATTACATCTACTCCATTTGGTGCATTCCTGATGGTTGTGCCCAAACTTGGTATGTCAATTGAGACGCCCTGTGCGTTGTTCATAGGTGTCTTCAACAATTTTTTAAGTGCAGCTTCGACTAAAAGATTTATATCATAATATATTGTTGGCAATGGGGATCATTATTATACATTTTTTTTGATACATTGAATTTAGGGTTTAACTGGCTCTAGTAGTGAGGGCACAAATTGGGGGCCTCATCCTCATACATTGAGGCACATCATCAACAAAGGATCAACTTTTAAACATCACAACAACATTCACTACAAGACCTAAACTTGGTGTTTATTGCTAAATAACCAATAGACATACTGTTACACCATACACCCACATGAACCATAAATATACAATTGTTCGAATGAGTTATCTTGATTGGTGAGTGATAGTTGGTGTTGTTCAAATGCTATACCTTGTATGGTAGTTCTATCTACTTCCTTTGTTTTCTTCCTACATACATCTTAAGGAAACCCTTCAAACATTTACTTATTCCCTTTATTTGCTCATGTATTTGAGGACGGTAGAATGTACTTATGTTGAATTTAGTCCTATAAGCTCAAAGATTCTACCAAAATGGCTCTTGAAGATTTGTTCCCAATCACAAATGATACTTTTGTGGGATTCCATATTACTCAAACACATGCTGAACATATATCTTTAATCCAATTGACCTAGACTTACTCGCTTGAATGAAATATGCACAATTTAATGCTTTATTGAAACACATATCTCATCCTTACCTTCGGATTCCTGTAGGCTTGAGATGAAATCCATTGAGATGATTTCTACTTTTGATTGGATAGCATTTGGTTAAAATAATCTTGGAGGTGGAATGCTCTCCATTTTACTGCGTGGGCAGAAATCATACTCAGCTACAAACTAGAGGATATCACTTTCATGTTCTACCAAAAGAGCTGATTATATACCAATAGACATTTTAAAATCCCACATGCCCTATGATGGTTGATGAATGTGTACCTTCATATGCCTTTTTTTATGAGAGATGATCCCACTCAGAGGTACATATGATCTTAAAAGAATATAACATTGTCCCTGACTTACTAACCCTCCCCCTTCTTCCCATCTATAATATCTTATATGAGTTGAGATGTTCTGGTGTCAGTATTGTAGCCTTGAAGAATTTATTTAGACCACATGGGTTGGTTAACAAAGACGGTCTTGAAAATACATCTCTCATCTCAATGTGGTAGGGTATTTGCAACCATACTGTGTTTACCTTTCCTATAATATTTATAAAAGCCATTGTTAAGAAGATCCTTGTGACAAAAAGTATTTGAGACCACGATGATTAGTGTTGTTGCCAAATTGTTTTCAATGAGAAGTTGACTCTATATTTCTTGTGCATGTAGGATCCACATCATCTCATTATATGTGAAGACATATTCCTCTCTTTTACTCAACTTTCTGCTTTCAAAACCAACAGGTTGGTTAGCCTAGAAGTGTAATGCACCAAACTTGAATCAAGTGGCATCACATAATAATCAAGGGTTGGGAAATATCAGAGGTGATTAATGCAGGAGCACAAGGGCCTCCTTGAGATCTTCAAATGATTCTTGTGCCTTTTTGGTCAAAAAAAGAACCCTTTTTGGGTAAGGTTGGTCAAGGGTCATGCCATTGAAGAGAAGTTTCTCACAAATCTTACATATAATCTTGTTCATCCTAATAATCTTGTGAGTTCAATTAGAGTCTTGGTTAGAGGTCGTTCACATCTGGTGTTGATTTTTGTAGG
The DNA here is from genome assembly GCA_028749045.1 of Cupressus sempervirens. NCBI lineage: Eukaryota > Viridiplantae > Streptophyta > Pinopsida > Cupressales > Cupressaceae > Cupressus > Cupressus sempervirens. The sequence continues at coordinate 478,432,748 of CM053786.1, forward strand.
GTTAGGTACACCACCTTTTGCATAAAAAATATGGTTAAGATACCTAAGGGATGACATTGTGAACTCACAACTTTAATCCTTTGGCATGTGTTGGCCCACTTATGGACCGCATTTAATTTTTAAAAAAAATCAACCACCCTTGCTCCACCTCCCCCTTGCGCTCCGCCTCCCCCTCCCCTCCTCACCACTTGCATGTCTTGCTTTGACAAACATTTTCTCCCTGATTTGCATGTTAAATTCTGATAAGCAGGAGAACAGACCTTGGACCCCCTTGAACTGTTTCAGTCAAGTTCAAGTGGTTCAATAAGGTTCTCACAGGTTCAGGGAAGTTCAGTGAGGTTCAATGCAGTTCGCAGGTTGAAAGGGTTAGTGTACCACTTCTGAAGATTTAAATTCCAAGGGAACTACATGTTGTTGGCATTAACTGAAAACATCACTACAGAGCATGATGGGGGTTGTGTTTTGCTGAAGTATATTAAATTGGCAAAGGCATTCCAAGAACACTCCCAAGTGTGGAAATGATCTTATATTATTTAAACCATTAGCACTTTTATCATTACAAAGGTGGGCTAATATGGTTGAATCCAGCTGAAAATAGAAAATGGAAGACAAATATAAGATCAAACTATATGTACTATGTGGGATAGATATATATGCATACTTTGGGACACACATGGACCTAATCTACTGAACAGTAAAGTGTCTAATGATATTGTACACAATGATTTGTCTTGTTGTCCTGCATTTTGTCACCACAAAATGGAGGTAACAATACGGAACTTTTTCAATTAAGTTTCGTGCATCTCTGTGACAATTCACAATTTAATTGGCTAACACTAATCAACCAATTAACCCCAATTTGCATAATGAATCCTTTTACTGAAGGCTTTCGTCAAGTCCTTTTCATTTTTCATTTATTAACCCTATGCTTGATTTTTGAAGCCTTCAAAGTCCTTATTTACATTTTCGAGTGTTTTTAAAGTTTGCTTTAAGCTTTTTGTTTCATTCAATCTCTTGCTTTTGGTTTTCCCTTCGATTTGATATATCTTAGGGCATAGTCAGACTTAGTAGTCAAAAAATATGATAATTTAAGTGCCCAAAAAGTGGACTCTCCGGGCACAGTTGCATATTTAAAATAGGGATGTTATATTTTATAGTTGAGTTTCACTTTTTGAAAAATATAATATAAATTCACTTTATGTTATGTTTTAAGTTACTTTATCACTTAAGCGACTATAGTGCATTTTATGTTGAGTTATTGTTTAATTTTTCACTTAAGTGACTATAGTGCATATTTAAAATAGGAATGTTATATTTTATAGTTGAGTTTCACTTTTTGAAAAATATAACATAAATTCACTTAATGTTATGTTTTTAAGTTACTTTATCACTTAAGTGACTATAGTGCATTTTATGTTGAGTTGCTATTTAATTTATCACTTAAGTGACTATAGTGCACTATATAGTCTAATTTGTTGTTGAGATTTACTTTAATGTTTTATTTAAAAACATTTAAGTAAAATGTTGCTTTTAAATAAATATTTACACAATATGTAAACTATATAGTGTAAATATTCTATTTTGATCCATTTAAAGTGATTTTTACTCAATAATCAATTAAACATGTGCTAAATAGATTCTTTTTTCCAAATATGCTTCATGCAATTGCATCTATAGAGTGCAATTTTGTACTTGAATGGAAAAGATTGACTAAGGCAAATGGCAAAAACAAGTCATTTTAAATATGTAATGGACTTCCAAGAGTTTGATTTGCTCTTTGGAGGCAAGTGTTTGACTTGGGCAAATAAAAAAGTGTATTATTAAATATGCAAAAGGCTTACTAGACTCCGATTTACATGTAAATGAGCATTTCCAGCCAAAAGCATTACATGAAAATGCCCTCCAAGAGTGCGATTTGCCTCTTATAGACATATACTTGCATGTAAAAGCCATTTTCAAGGCATATTTTCCCAAATGCAGCCCAAGCGTTGCATGTAATCCACTTCCTAGAGTTCGATTTGCTCTAAACTCGCAAATATAAGGAAAAATAACTCATGCGTTTACACCTAGAGAGTCCGACTTTGTTCTCCAAGCAAAAATATTGGAGTATAAGGCAAAAAACAAAACATGTAATCACATCTCTAGAGTGTGATTGAGCATTTGAATGCATGTAATCACATCTCAAGTCCATGTTTTTGCTCATTTTATGCCAAAACACCTCATGCATTTGCATTTGAAGGGCACGTTTTGCTAAAAAATGCCCAAAAATCTTTGTTTCCAGCTCATGAAAGTGCATTTGGAGGGCACATTTTTGCAAAAGAATGCATGTGAAGACCACGTTTTTGACCAAGAACAACAAAAACAGCTCATGCTTGTGCATCTAAAAGGCACCTTTTTCTCCAAAAACACCCAAGAACATGTTTTCTGCTAAAAGTTTTTGCATCTAAAGGGTTTGAGAGCTTGCATTTTGACATCTACATGCAAAAACGTCCATGTATTTGACCTTGGAGATTACCATTTACAACTTCAAATTGGTCAAAAGCTCTTAAGTTGTTGCATGCATTTGCAATTGGAGAATCCGATTTTGGAGAAGACTTGTTCATTACAACTTCTCTTTCCTCCATTTTTGTAATGGCCCCATTTTTAGTAGGTTCTTGTGGTTGGCTTGGTCAGTTCACCATCACAACCCTTGTGAGCTAACAGTGGGATTTGAGGGTCTCAGTTTGGAGTTATAGGCTTTTCAGCAGCCTATGGTGTGTTTTGGCTCTATTTGAGGGACTTACTATTTATAGTAAGTCAAACTATTGTTTCCGATGAGCTCAGTTGAGTTAGAGGAGTGTAATGTCCTGTAATGTCCCGTTTCAGGACATTTTCTGATCTGATTCTAATTTGTACAAATTTTATATTATTTCCATCTCATTTGCTTTTCATTGTTTGATATTTGATATATATATGCATTTTTCAAAAGGGCCGCCTCCTTTCATAATAATTATATTAATTATATTAATTATATATTACTAAGGTTACTTATATTAATTAATATCATAAGGTGTATTATATTAATAATTATATTATTAAGAACATCATTTAATAATATATCAAATATTATTATATTATAATACATTTATTAATATAACATTTTTATATTAAAATATATCTTTATTATAATATTATTATTTATTATATTAGATTATTATTTCATTCATTTCATACTTTCATATTGTTATACTAATGCGATATATATAATATGATATTATTATATGATAATAACATAATATTATCTATAAAATATTTCAATATTATTATTAATATTACTTTATATATAATACTTATTCATTATTTAAATTATATGTCAAAATGGGGACATCACAGTCCTCCCCTTTCGAATTTGCTTGTCCTCAAGCAAAATCATTCATACACAAGCTCCTTCATAAGCACAAAACTTATTTGCATACAAAGGCCTAAAAGATTTATGAGGTATACGTCTTAATAAATAAAAACATGAAGTCAACAAAAAGTAGACGCACGGTAAACACTTGAATGCATGAAGACACGAAGTATACACGATGTAGACAGTTGAAGACACAAAGTAAACACGATGCCGACTGTTGAAGACATGAATTAAACACGATGCAAACAGTTGAAGACATGAAGTAAACACAGTGTAAACACATAATACACATGTTATGTGATTCCTTGATTGTGAACCTGCAACAACAAAATCATTAGTACACATTTATATATAAATTCTCCTTTTTAGGATTTACTTATATCAATCCCCTGACAAGGTATTTATAGTCTCCATTTAGAGAAATTTGATGTTATAGTGACTTGTCAATCAAGGTATAGTTCATTATAATATTAACTTATCATTTCTTAAGTATGGGAGGAGAAACTATAATAGGGTGCCTTGTTACCCAATCATGGGCCTCACTGTTCTCCCTCATTATTTTTATCGTTCTTCGATCATCATCTCCAAGATAGTGCCTTTGTATGATGTACCCTGGGGTATTCGCTCCACCGTAGGCCTTACCTAGTACCCTTGGATGATGCAGCCCAATGCCCATCTCACTGCAGATCTTACCTAGTACCTCCGAGTGGTGTCACCCAGTCCATTCCACTGCCGGCCTTATCTTATCTTGGAAGCTGATGACCTTAGATAATCTTATTGATTTTACTTAACAATGTTCTTTGATTATTACCTATCAACTTAAAAATCAATTTCATTTTATTGTAACTAGAATCATTGATAGACTATTTAATATTCTTCACAATAACAGAAAGTGTCAATAATAAGAAAGACACTAACAATTATTTCTTAATAAAATATATGAAGAAAATATATAACTTACCTCATCATCTTTATGTGTTGAAGTGGTGATTTAGGAATATGAAGTAATCTTTATATCCACTTAAGGTCTTCCTCTGGTTTAATCCTCTATTCCGTCCATTTGATATGAATAGTGGATTCTCTTCCTTTAGACTTCTCCCATATTGATATCTTTGTGATTATTAGACTCCTTATGAAGCTCACTTTCTTGAGTTGATGTGTCTCATATGCTTGCATTGATCAAGTGCCTCGATAATGTGTAAAGTATTGCGCAAGTTTGTTCCTTGATTAGGTATGTAATGATCTTCATTTGATAAATATTCAGTCTCTTCTCCTTTACATTGTTATTGATGTGTTCCTTGTTCAACACAATTTAGCAAACAATTTGTCATTTTCTATAGTACTTGTTTGTAAATATGCCTCAACATATATGACAATAATAGTATGAGAATATCACCTATATAAAAATAAATCAATATAGTGATTTAATTATATTTCCTATTTGATGTCTATTATCAACTCTATTTAATATATAATATTAATGTTCACATTATCAAATTCCATGTTTATTTAATTTTAACATTCCTATTATATGCATTTCAGTTATTTGTATATATATATAATGTCACATATCTCTCATAATTATAATATCCCTAAATAATGTCAAAAGGGAATCAAATATATATATTTTTCTTAGATCTGATTTCTTACGTATGGCTATATGTTTAACTTATTATAATCCTCCTTTTCTTTAGTATGGTACTTTTGCCTTTATTTTAGTACTTATCTTCAATCTACATAAGGCAGATTTGAACTAATATTATCTTTTTGGTTTTGGTAGTCCCTTCTCCTATGGTATTTATTTTTCTCAAATTGTATTATGATCAGATTTGTATGTATTGTATATTTCTGTAGTAAATATTGTATTTACTTCCGTGTGCTAAGTTAAGAAATAGGGCATCCACGTAGGTTGTAAAATTTGGTATATTTTCCATCCGGTTTTCTTCGTATTTTGCTTGGAATGGTGAGACCCCGGACACCATGTCTTTCTTATTTCCTTTGAATCAACATTCAATACCATGTGTACAAATGACATTTGATGCCATATTTTCTTTGTTCATCTCCACAAGTCTATTCCTGCAATCAGTTCTGCAATATCAAGATGAATACATGCGATCTCTAATATGATGAACCAATCTGCAATATATCTTGATCTTCAATATATGAACTGATAGCCGATCTGTTATAGCAGCAACAAGCCTAAAGAATTTTGAGAAATATTGCAACCACCAGGTAAATCGCTGTTTGGATTCGCAGGGTAACAAAAATGCGCAATACTTCCAGCCAATTGCTCCTAACAAGAAGCAATAACAAAACACAAGAAACTTGATGGCGAAGGCGAAGTAAAACGAATGATACAGGATGGTTGACGATTTTGTGTGGTATTAAACAAACATTTTGTGTGAATCTTCGTTGCAGCCTCCTTAACGCATTGTCAAGAAGTCGTTTGGTATTCACGGCAGATAGCAGATATATATTGATGACTGCTAATCAGTTTGTGCAACGTGGTTGTCTCCATTCGAACCCGTTAACTGTCCTATCATATTTCTTTGATTTTTATGGAATGGCACCTTCAAACAACTTGAGAACTATGATTGGTTTGTTGGCTCCATTTGACACCTCTTTTGATATTCACAGCCATTCTGTCTCTAGATATAATGGAATGTTTTTCAAAATAGAACAGACAAGTTTTGTCTTTTGATGCCTTCGTCTTAGATTGTCAACTTGGCTAGTCAAGAATTGACGAAAGGATTTGGCTTTGTTGTCTTCTTGTTTGTTTGATATGGTTCTCTACTCTGCATGATATATCAATCTCTCCAATCAATACTGCTTCTGACATGTCTACAAATGAATCATTCATATCCCGTGTTGATTATTACTGATTGCCATCTAGAATACTTCCTACAAATCTGCCCTTGTATATTTCTTACTTCATAGTTTACTGGTTGGGATATATTTGTCTATTTTTGTCCTCATTTTCTTCCTTATCCCAATGACAAAAATATTAGATATTTTCACCTTATATTATGCATATGTATTTGTCTGTGCATTGAATATATATATATTTTTAAAATTTTTTTTTTTCCACAGGCTGACAAGAACATGCTTTGATACCACTTGTAATGTCCCGTTTCAGGACATTTTCTGATCTGATTCTAATTTGTATAAATTTAATATTATTTCCATCTCATTTGCTTTTCATTGTTTGATATTTGATATATATATGCATTTTTCAAAAGGGTCACCTCCTTTCATAATAATTATATTATATTAATAATTATATTAATTATATATTAGTAAGGTTACTTATATTAATTAATATCATAAGGTGTATTATATTAATAATTATATTATTAAGAATATTATTTAATAATATATCAAATATTATTATATTATAATACATTTATTAATATAGCATTTTTATATTAAAATATATCTTTATCATAATATTATTATTTATATTATTAGATTATTGTTTCATTCATTTCATACTTTCATATTGCTATAATAATGCGATATATATAATATGATATTATTATATGATTATAACATAATATTATCTATAAAATATTATCATTTTAATATTATTATTAATATTACTTTATATATAATACTTATTTATTATTTAAATTATATGTCAAAATGGGGACATCACATGTCCCCTTCTCCGCGCTAGCTATAATAGCGCCTAGTTGGTTTATCTTTCCATCAGGATAGGCTAACGGCATGTGATTTAGGATGCCAGCAAGTCACAGGAGTTTTGGTTTTAGTTGAGGAGAATTTAAATGGGAAATTCTAAATTTAAAGTCATTCTATTTTATTGAGTTGAAATATAAAGTACTTTATTATTTAAAGTCACTATATGACAAAATGACTTAAGTGACTAAAAGACGAATTAGTCTTTTATCCCACATTGCTAAGATGTTTGTATCTCCCCACACTTCGAGGTTATAAAAGAAAGCACTTTGCATTGGGATTGACACGATGAATATATGACAACTTATTAAATATAAGATTAGTTACTTTAATGTGACTGAACACTCTTGAGGATGAAATCCCTTGGGAGAGAAAAGAGGAGTTGGACGTAACCTCGACAACTCATGGAAGATTGTATCTCAGATTTCAAGTACAGATATTGGAATTCAGAATCATAGTAAATTTGGCTCTATGCAGTAAGTATCCTACATTGCATATCTTAGAAGATGATTACTGTTGAGTTTGTAGAGATCGCAGATTTATAGTTTTCAGACACCGTGTTGAATTGGAGTGGAGGAAGCATACATTTGTATGCACTGGGAGCATTCAGGAGGTCACGTGATTTCAAGCAGACTGTAGGAGATAGTGAAGCTTTTAAACTACAGCAAGGTGGGAGACGAGTTCAAGGCAATCATGTTGAGGATAGTGGAAGATAGATAGTGGCGGAGATAACTGGTAAGGTGATGGCAAGAGCAGTGGAGGTTGGAACTCGTACTGGTGGCGGGTCTGATCATTCACACCAATGTACTCACATCAAACCATGGCAGAAACAACCGGTTGAGGATAAATCTTCACGGCAGACAAAGAACGTTGAGGACCACTATTGTAACTATAGGAACTTCTGGTCGTGAGCAATCGCAGGACGTAGAAGGGACCCCAAACTCATTTGTACGACAACCATATTCCACTTCATGGCATACACATGTTTTACTTTCCCCTCCATTGTATACTGTGGTTACTTAATCGATTCGGGTGGTTAAACATAGATGAAATTGTGGGCTTAGTATGATAATGGTACTCACGCATAATTTCGAATAATGGTTTTTGCACTATGTCATAACGTGGGATTGTACTCAATATCTTTTTCATTGCTGTGAGTTAAATTTGGATTGCGTATTACTGTTGCTAATAGTCAATGAAATAATAGTACAGTAGCACCAGCAAATTTTTATGACTTGTACACCAACTATTTGACAAAATTCCTCTCTTCAAAACTTAATTTTGCTGGTTAATACAAGAAGGGATTATTACAAGGAGTTGAGAGATGCTCTCAGTTTTATCTGGGCTTTTGGTTTGGGCTTCAAGAATCTTGGAGGGAGCGTCTATTTATAGTAACCCCCATCAGGTTCATTCATCGTCTTTCTTCATCAAGATCACTTTGGTTTTGTTAGATTTCGATTTTGACACTTTTTCAATTGTTTTTGCAAGACGGGTGAATTATTATTATTATTCATCTAAATATGTTGAGGTTGTTATTTATGTTGGTCAGCTCAATATCATAGCTCGTTGGAATCGGGATGAAAAGTTTTAAACCGTGGGCACAAGAAACAATGGCCTTGTGTGTCAGAATAATGTTATGGTGGAAAAAGGTCATTTTTTGAGCCAAAAGCAATTAATAAATTATATTATAATGACATGTCATTGTATTTTAATGTTGTGTGGAGGAAGCTTCTTAAGTGAACTTCATTTGGGAAACTTGTGCCATTTGGAGATTATAAATATGAGACCATTTGATGGGAAAGGCATCTAATTGAATATTTATTTGCTTTTGTTGTTTTGGTGACATATTCTGAGGTTCCGATTTATGTGCCTTTGTTGAAATGTAAGGGTTTTTATTTTGAGAATTATTATTGTCTTCCTGTAGTTGTTCACTATGGTTGGAAGAAGTTAATGGTGACTATTCACTTCTCTATTGTGGCATACTGTTTATGAGAAGTTGGAGTTTGTGGTCCTGGTGGAATTGACAAGTTGCTGTGATTTTATCCTACTTGCGTTTAATAGCTGGAAGGTGTTTGTGTTCACAATTGGGCTGTTGTGCATCATTGGAGGCAGCGTTGAGGGCTGCATGTGCTTGAGACCACCCTTATATGATTCGCATCCATTTACCATCAGCCTATAGGCAAGTGCGGGTGTCTTTTGAGGGGTTGCGGCTACAAATTTAGGGTTGCATTTTATAAATTCAGGCCTGTGGCTATCCTTCTTGGGTTGCGTTTGGATTATCCAGTGTTTGCATTAATTATTTGGACCTGCATTTGGATTACATGAAGCTTGCGATTTGCTTAGCGACCAATGTTGTTGTTTGATTTCTTCCACGTTAATTTGCTTATGTAAATTGGAATGAGAATAATAAATTTGCAGATTAGTTGCTCTCTTTCTGTAGTCAGTATTGTAGTTGGGAATTTATAAATTGCAGTTGTCTTGTGATTAGAATTTTCTATATCATTTCAGTATCTTCATTTCATGTTTAAATGCCAAACTATCATAGGCTTTATCACAGTGATATCAAAGTTCGTTGGCAAAGTGTTTGACGAAATGTCAAACAATTGAATAGTTAGGAAATTAGAGTTAGACAAGTCCATAACTGGTTGGGGGTTATTACAGTGGTATCAGAGCAGTTTCTTGCCATCTTTGTGGGGTAGAAATTTTATTATTATTTCAAATCTGCTGTTGCATTTAGAGTGACTAGCACTCTAGCATTTTCTAGCCATGGATAGACATAGGAGGACTAGTAGTTTTGGAAACCGGTGGAGCAATGAGGAAGTTAGCAAGAAAATGAATGCATTGTGTGATAGTATGGAGAAACTTAAGCTTCATCAGTAGAGGTTGGTGGAGAGCTTGTTAGATCCAAAGACGGTTGATATTGAAGCAAGGTATATGGTTTCCGCTTTTAGGAGACTGGCACTGAGAATGCAGGGAAGAAGGCTTGAGTTCTTTCTAAGTGGCATTCAGGAGGCAGATGTATCTGTGCTCAATACGACACCCACTAGTCCTATTTGTGGTTTTGATGATGGACTTTCTGTTGAAGAGGAAGTAGAGTCATATGAGGAGTGCAATACGGTGAGGGCTTCTGCTTCTTTAGAGGAGGTGTTGGTTGAGGTACTGAGTAGTTGTACCCCTTGATTACAAATGTGTAGAGGATGATAGAACACATGCAACGAGCAATCTTGTGGTGAATAGTTATGATTTGGTTTCCTATCACACTGCAGTTAGTGAAACAAAGAGCTTGCATAGGAGGCAGGGGTTACCGAGGCATCATGTGGCCAGTCAGCTGAAGGTGAGTGATGGTGACATCTCTTCAGCTTTTGAGCATTATGATGTGATCCATTAGATGTTAGGCACATATGGTTGGGGTTATCCTATTGGAAGCATGAATGGTGATGATACTTCTATGGGGGAGTATTGTAGAAACATGACTAGATCATTATCATGATGATATGTTACATTCATGATTGTGTTTGTCATTGATGTCAACATAGCAGTTTTTTGTGGTATCTAACAGAAGAACAACAAAAAGATCAAGTTGGTACGGACAAATCGTTGAGTACCTTCACTAGCGAGGTTAAAGGGAGATGTTTCTAAGTGTCTAGCATATGCAACTAACCTCGGAAGAAGAAGATATTAAGTCTAGAAGAAGTTATGCAAGTTTTGGTGAAGAGTCTTCTAAGATAGAGTTTACAAAAGCATGTTCTGGTAAACTTTTTTATATCTGTTAGCATAATTGTTATTCTAAGAAGCAAGGTTAAAGGCATGCAAAAGACATGTTGGTGCTGACGTAGCTAAGCTCACTCGTCATAATATTACATGTACTGAAAGTTATTCAAGTTACAAGGGGACTGATTATTGTTATCGCTAAATGTAACGTGTTCTTAATGAGGTCCAATAATAATTAATTGAGAAGGTGTAGTAGCCAACTGAGGGAATTGTTTTATGGATTCGATATAAAGGAAGGACTTTTCCCTTTGATTGTATATGATTGTATGAATGATTGTAAGAAGCACAAAGAGTGGAATGCAAAGATAAGTAGAGGAGAGCGAAGTTGGAGAGAACTTCGTTGCCGAGGTTTTATTTAGTGATTTGAGTTTTGATATTTGGATCCGAGGTTTGTGACCCAGTCTACAAGGTTTGACAGTGATTGGTCCAGTTGATAGGACAGAGAAAAGAGGATAGAGCATAGTACGAACAATTATTCTGCAAGGAATAGTTGAGAGATTAGTTGGTCAATGAGTTTAGTGGTCTTGCCCCAGAAGCTGTTTTGTAGTGGGTCCTTCTATCTTCTACAACTCCTAACAGGTTTGGAATCTCCTAATAGGGACTCTTATGTACTGAATGTATTTATAGACTGCTAACAGGGTCCGTAGTCTAACAAAGAATATATATAGATCAGTATATCTTTATGGGCATTATTCCTACCGGGGTTTTCCCTCTGATCAAGGGTTTCCCTAGTTAACAAATCTGGTGTAATTGTGTATGTGCATCTAGTTATGGCTGCTGTTTACTTTGGTTGAATGGTTAAGATTAATTAAGGTTGATAAATGTTTTAATTGGATAATTGATTCACCTTCCCTCTCAGTTATCTTGGTGGACTATTATTTTTAACAATTGGTATCAGAGCATCAGGTCCTTGAAGATAAAGTTTAACAACTTTGGGAGATCCATGGCGAACATATTTAGAAAGGATAGTCTGAAGTTTGATGAAACAAATTATGATAGCTGGAAGGAGAAGATGAAAACACATCTGCTGTGTATGGGTCTAGGATATTGGATCTTGACAAAATCAAATAAGACAATTATTGCTGAAAGTGCACTGGAATTTTGTATCGAGGATGAGAGAGAACATTTCATGTGCAACATGAGAGCTAGAGAGGTACTGTTGTTTGCACTTTCTGAAATTGAGTACAACCAGGTAAAAACACTTGATACTTCTCATGAAATTTGGAAAGCTTTGGAAAATAGTTTTGAAGGTGATGAACATTCTAAGAAATCGAGGTTACAAAGTTGGATTTGTGCATTTCAAGATGCTAAAATGATGGGAGACGAATCTATAAGAAAATATGTAGGCAGAATATCAAAAACTACTGTAGGTATCAGATCTCAAGGAGGAACCAAGGAAGATGATGAGGTGATCTGGAAGATATTGAAGAGTTTAATGCCACCATTTAAACAAACAGTCCAAATGATATAGTTGTTGATCTCTTGTACCAAAGATTTTACCAAGGAGACACTACTTGGGAGATTTGAAGCAGTTGAGAATGAGCGTAGACAGTCCGGAGAATTGTCTAGAACAGAGACAACTTGTAGTGCCCTAAACATTTGACCTAATCTATCAAGGAGCACGAGTGCTAGAGGAGATTCTGCTAGCAGTAGCAGATCTGATGAGGACATAATGATAGGAGTAACCCTTCTTGAAAGAAGAGAAAAAGATGGTAAGAAAATCTTTAAATGTTGGAATTGTAATCAATTTGGTCATTATGCATCTAAGTGTCCTAAAAGAGAGAAAAAGTATAAAGGAAAGTTCAAATCTAGAAGAGATAGAGATTGTTTGTATGCCAATGAAGAAGATGATTTTGATGATCAAGCAGTAAGTGCTAGTGATGATGAAATAAGATTTCTAGCTATTAAAGAAGAAAGTCCAGTGAAAATGGTTTTGGTATCACAGGTTGAAAAGAAATCTGATTGGATAATTGACAGTGGTTGTTCACATTATATGACTGGTGATATGAACAAGTTTTTTGACTCCAAAAGTTATGATGGAGGCATTGTTAGAGTTGGAAACAATGCAACTTGCCATGTTAAAGGTATTGGATCTATAATTCTTGATGGTAAGATTAACACTGAGGATGTGTACTTTGTTGATGGTTTGAAACACCACCTTTTGAGTGGTGGACAATTAGTGGATAAAGGTTATTAGTTATAGTTCACAGAGAAGACATGCATGATCTGAGACAAAGATGGAAAGGTAATTGGAACAGGAACCATATCTAGAGGTAATGTATTTTAGCTGAATCCCATTGAAATGACAGGTTTGGTTGCAAAGGTACATGATAGTTGGTTATGGCATAAGAGATTTTGCCATATAAACTTTGACAACATTGTGAAAACTAGCAGTATGTTTGCAGTTAGAGATTTGCCTTGATTGTAAAGCCTAGTAACACAATTTGCAGGGAGTGTGTGTTGGCAAAGCATAACAAAACTTCTTTTCCCAGCAAGAAGTTTAATACTACAACAAAGTTGGAGATTGTACACACAAATCTTAGTGGTCCTACAAAGACTAAAGGATTCTATGGTGAAAGGTATTTCATGATTACTGTTGATGACTTTTCTAGAATGATGTGGGTTGCATTTCTCAAAGAAGAATTTGAGGCATTTGACAAGTTCAAGATATTCAAGAATAAAATTGAGAATGAATCGAGTATGAAGATTAAATGTTTAAGATCAGATAGAGAAGGAGAATTTACTTCAAATGAGTTTAACATCTTTTGTGAAGCTAATGGAATCAAAAGACAATTTTTAGCTCCTAGAACTCCTGAACAATTTGGCATTGCAGAAAGAAGAAACAGGTCAGTAACAGAAGCAACAAGGGCTATGTTAGCTAAGAATGATGTATCCAAGATGTTTTGGAGAGAAGCTATGAATACAACAGTCTACACTATGAACAAAGTGCAAGTTAGGAAAGACACAAACAAGACCTCTTATGAACTATGGTTTGGTCACTCACCTACAGTTAAGTATTTCAAAATTTTTGGCAGTAAATGTTATATCAAAAGAGATGATGATGTTGGTAAATTTGATGCTAGAAGTGTTGAAGGTATGTTTCTTGTTTATTCATTGAAAATCAAAGCTTATAGATGTTATAATCTGAGAACTAAGACTATTGTTGAGAGTGCAAATGTAAGAGTTGATGAGAAAATCAGGATACAAGAAAGAATAGTTGACTATAATTTTGACAATGAGAATGTTGTTATTAAACCAAGGAACGATGAAGTATTCTTTGAGACTAACAATGATTTACAGAATGAAGGAGAGCTAAGGCAAGAACAAAGTTTGGAACCTAAGAATAGAGCTAAGAGTTGAGATAACAACTCCTAATTTTGGTAAGAATATGACAAAAAATTATCCACCATAGCAGATCATCAGCAACAGAGATAAAGATGTGATGAAAAGAAGTAGAATCAATGAAGAACTATGTCTGATATATCAAATAGAACCAAAGAATGCAGATGAGGCATGTAAAGATGACTATTGGAAGCAAGTTATGAAAGAAGAATTGGATCAGATAGTGAAGAATGAGACATAGGAATTGGTCCCTAGACCAGCAAACAAGAATGCGATTGAAACAAAATGGGTATTCAAGAACAAGATGATTGAACAAGGTGAAGTTGTGAGAAACAAAACAAGATTGGTATGTAAAGGTTACTCACAACAATAAGGAATAGACTATGACAAAACCTATGCTCCTGTGGCAAGAATTGAAGCAGTAAGGTTATTCTTAGCCTATGTAGCACATAAGAAATTCAAGGTATATCAGATGGATGTCAAGTCAGCATTTTTGAATGAAGAACTTGAAGAAGAGGTATACATAAAACAACGTGAAGGTTTTCCCTTGACAGATGACAAGGACATGGTATGCAAATTGAAGAAGGCATTGTATGGCCTAAAGCAAGCACCTAGATCTTGGTATGCAAGGTTGGACAAACATTTGACGAAACTTGGATTTAGCAAAGGTATGACGAACGATAATCTATATTGGAAAGAAATAGATGATGGATTGATGATTTTGGTAATATTTGTTGATGACATCATATTTGGAGGAGATGATGATGAAAGTGACAAGTTTGCAGAAGAAATGAAGAAATTTGAAATGAGTATGATAGGAGAGATGAAATACTTCCTAGGATTACAGATTGTCCAGAATAAAGAAGGAATCTTTATTTCTCAGACTAAGTATTTGAAAGATCTATTGAAAAGGTTTGGTTTGGAAACATGTAAACCAGTTGGAACACCTATGGTAACTGGACACAAGTTATCTACAAAAGATGAGACACCTACTGTTGAGCAGAAGAAGTACAGATCTATGATTGGAGGATTGCAATATCTGACTCACACAAGGCCGAACATAGCAAATGCAGTTAGAATTGTTGCAAGATTTCAAGCTGATCCTAGGGAAGCACATTATGCAACAGTTAAAAGGATATTTAGATATTCGAAGGGAACTCTAGAGTTCAGATTGTGGTATGATAGATCTAATGATTTCACTTTATATGCCTATACTGATGCTGATTGGGTAGGCAGTATGGATGATAGAAAAAGCACCAGTGGTGGAGCATTTTTTCTTGGAGGAAGATTAGTTTCTTGGTTAAGCAAGAAGTAGGATTGTATCTCATAGAGTACAACAGAGGCTGAATATGTTGCAACAACAAACAATTGTAATCAAGTTGTTTGGATGAAGCAGGTGGTGAAGGATATAAGGATAAAATTTAGTGAACCTGTTGTCATACATTGTGATAACACAAGTACAGTAAATATGTTAAAGAATCCAGTATTGCATTCTAAGACTAAGCACATTTCTATCAATTATCACATGTTGAGAGAGAAGGTTGCGGAAAAGGAAATTAGATTGGAGTATATAAGCACCAAAGAGCAGATTGTAGATATTTTCACCAAGCTTCTTCCCAAAGAGACTTTTCAGTATTTGCAAGGTATGCTAGGGGTTATGCCCCTACCTGCATTAGAGTAGATGATGCAAGAATGCATCAGTCTAGTGTTACAAAGCACTATTATTTGTCTGGACTGAATGCTAACGCTTCTTGTATGGGGGAGTATCTGTTATGGACAGAGTGATCTAGGACTCTTGATGGATGTTGTTTTGAACAGTGTCTATGGACACTTGAGCAAGTCAGAGACAGTTGTTGCAGAGATAGATGGTTGCTGAAACCTTTGACATTGATGTCAATGGGGGAGAGATTACAGCATGAAAAATAGTTTGATATAGAGTACATTGAAGGGAGAGATTACATCATGAAGAACAATTTGATATAAAGTACATTGAGGTATATCGATGGGGGAGAATGATTGATGAAGAGGATTTGAAAAGAAAAGTTAGCAGTCTTTTACAGTTGGTATTTTTGGAAGTAGATGTTTTTCATCTATGTTAAAGGGGGAGATTATTGGAAGCATGAATGCTGATGATACTTCTATGGGGGAGTATCGTGGAAACATGATTAGATCATTATCATGATGATATGTTACATTCATGACTATGTTTGTCATTGACGTCAACATAGCAGTTTTTTGTGGCATGTGACAGAAGAACAATGGAAAGATCAAGTTGGTACGGACAGATCGTTGAGTACTTTCACTAGTGAGGTTAAAGGGAGATGTTACCAAGTGTCTAGCATATGCAGCTAACCTCGAAAGAAGAAGATATTAAGTCTGGAAGAAGTTATGCACGCTTTGGTGAAGATTGTTCTAAGATAGAGTTTACAGAAGCATGTTTTGGTAAACTTGTTATATCTCTTAGGAGAATTGTTATTCTGAGAAGCAAGGTTAAAGGCATGTAGAAGACATGTTGGTGATGACATAGCTAAGCTCACATATTACATGTACGAGAAGTTATTCAAGTTACAAGGTGACTGATTATTGTTATTGTTAAGTGTAACGTGTTGTTAATGAGGTTCTATAATAATTAATTGAGGTGGTGTAATAGCCGACTGAGGGAATTGTTTTACGGATTCGATATAAAGGAAGAACTTTTTCCTTTGATTGTATATGATTGTATGAATGATTGTAAGAAGCACAAAGAGCGGAATATGAAGATAAGCAGAGTAGAGTGAGGTTGGAGAGAACTTCATTGCTGAGGATTTATTTAGTGATCCGAGGTTTGATATTTGAATCCGAGGTTCGTGACTTGTTCTACAAGGTCTGACAGTGATTGGTTCGGTTGACAGGATAGAGGAAAGAGGATAAAGCATAGTACAAACAATTATTCTGCAAGGAATAGTTGAGAGATCAGTTCGACGGTGAGTTTAGTGGTCTTGCCCCAGAAGCTGTTTGGATAGTGGGTCCTTTTGTCTTCTTCAACTCTTAACAAGGATTCAAACTCTCCTAACAGGGACTCTTATGTACTGAATGTATTTATAGACTCCTAACAGGGTCCATCCTCTAACGAAGAATATATATATATATATATATATCATTGGGGTTTTCCCTCTGATCAAGGGTTTCCCTAGTTAACAAATCTGGTGTAATTGTGTATGTGCATCTTGTTATGGTTGTTGTTTACTGTGGTTGAATGGTTAAGATTAATTAAGGTTGATAAATGTTTTAATTGGATAATTGATTCACCCCCTCTCACCCTCTCAGTTATCTTGGTGGACTATTATTTCTAAAAGCTCCTATGTTAGATGAGCATGGTGATAGTACTCTTTCTGTAGCAGAGATTTATGTGCTTTGAGAGGCTATCATTATTTGCAGTTAGTTGCTAATAGGGATTACCTTCTGAAGTGGGGTAGCACCTGTTATGGTATATTGTTAGGGAAACAGGAGGAGGTGATTGAGTTCACCCAAGAGCTTGAGGTGACTATGGATTCTCTTCATTGTACTCAGTTAGCTCTTCAGGTGTCACAATCATAGTTGGATGAGGTTATTGTGGAGTTAGAGCAAGTACAGTCGACACCAGTCCCAGACCCCGTTCAGTTACATATTATGGTTGGTGGTGAGTTTGCTTCCACAGTTGGGGATGAAGGGTGTGATGATGTGGCATCGCATCCACATAGGATATGGGTATAGTAGGTACGAAAGAGGTAAGAACGTCAATTGAGGATTGTAGTGTGATTCTTGTTGTGTCACGTTTTCAGAGGGATCAGCTGTGGGTAGCGGGAGAGCAGGTTGATGTTCCACATATAATTTCTACAATGTAATCTTTCATGGAGTATCTTTTGGAGAGTTTAGATGTGCGGGAGGATTCATAGTGTTTGAGGGTACTCTTATCTGAGGCTCTCATGCTATTCGAAGGTTGGTGGGAAAGATTGTAGAGACTCTATCTACTATGCTTCCTTATAGGGATTTCATGGTTGGGTTTGCTAAGAGAATTGATCAGGATCTTGCCCAACCAATAATTCGGATTTAGAGTTTGGAGCCGTCTCTTGATTCCCAGTTTGATATTGATGAACCCTTGATAGAGATTGAGAGTTTTTCTTGGTATAACATTGTGAAGAGTGCTCATCACTTCTCTTTTGACCCACAGGTAGAGGATTTAATTTCACGTTGGTGTGGGTTGGCTCCAGTTTCATACCATCCATTATGGGATGGGTTAGCACCATCTTTTGCAAATGAGATTTGTAGTTGCAAGTTAGACCACTTGTAGTATCTACATACCCTGGACAATGCAGTTGGGTGTGAGTGTCAGTTTGGTAGGGACTTAGATGTCGACAAAGTTGGTATTTCGGTTGGATTGAGTTCCGATGAGTTGTTATCGCCATCAGTGCCTACAGTTAGGTTCCATATGATTTTGCCATTGATATTAGTTATTTGGGTGCTGATGCTACAGGAGTTGCTTGTACACTGCAGGGATAGTACGTAGTTCTACCCGTAGGATCGAGATGAACTGTGATCATTTTGCTCCAGGATTGCTTGGATACAAGCAATCTAGGTAGGGAGGACTGCAATGTCCCCATTTTTAGCAGGTTCCTACAGCTGGCTTGGTCAGTTCACCATCACGACCCTTGTGAGTTGACAGTGGGATTTGAGGGTCTAAGTTGTGGGGTTATAGGCTTTCCAACAACCTATGGTGTGTTTTGGCTCTGTTTGAGGGACTTACTATTTATAGTAAGTCAAGCCATAGTTGGCATAATCGTCGAAAAATCAGCGAGTTTCTACTAATTGTCGAGTTTTTGGGACTGGCGAGTTTTTCCTAGATTTAATCACGACTCAGCTAGAGGGGAAATCGCTGATTAATTGCGGATTTTTTGCAAAAAATCGGTGAGTTTTTCCTTTTTATTAAGTTTTTAAAATTTTTTTTTGTTAAAAACAAAAGACAAAAAGCCTATATATATTATGTAAAATAGAGAATTACAGTATGCTAGTAGAGTTGGGAAGAGGAAGATGTGATTGTAATGATGTATTTACTTTTAGTTTGACACAAACTATTTACTATTATGCTTCCCGCCATTAACATTCCGCATGAGAATGCGATTTTGTACCCACTATGCATCTATATATATCTAAATTCTGCTTGTTTCTTTTGTATTCTCTTCAATTAATTCATTAGATGCATCTTCTCATTGAAATTTGCAAAAAAATGTATTTCGAACTATATTTTTAGCCCTTTTTTTAGGTTTGCGAGTTTTCCAAGTTTTTTTTTGAATGGCCATTTTTTCCTGAATAAACTTTTAGGGGGCTTGGCGAGTTGTTTCTTAGTCCAAGTTTTCCAACTATGAGTCAACTATTGGTTCCACTTGCTTAGTTGAGTTAGAGGAGTTGAGGGATGCTCTTAGTTTTTCTTTCGAGCTTCTGGTTTGGGCTTCAAGAATCTTGGAGGGAGTGTCTATTTATAGTAAGTCACTCCATTAGGTTCATTCATCGTCTTGCTTCATTAGGATCTGGTGTTGTCAGATTTTGATTCTGATGTTTCTTCAGTTGTTTTCGCAAGAGGGCCGAATTATTATTATTAGTCATCTAAATATGCCAAGGTTGCTATTTTTGTTGGTGTTTAATGTTGGTCACATTAGTATCATAGCTCGTTGGAACCGAGATGAAAAGTTTTAAATCGTGGGTACAAGAAACAATGGCCTTGTGCGTCAGAATATTATGTTATGGTGGAAAAAGTCATTTTTGGAGCCAAAATCAATTAATAATTTATATTATAATGACACTTTATTATATTTTAATGTTGTGTGGAGGAAGCTTCTTATGTGAAGTTCATTAGGGAAACTTGTGCCATTTGGAGATTATAAATATGAGGCAATTTGATAGGAAAGGCATCTGATTGAATATTTATTTGCTTTCGTTGTCTTGGGGACATATTCTAAGGTTCTGATTTATGTGCCCTTGCTGAAGTATAAGGGTTATTATTCTGAGAATTATTGTTGTCTTCTTGTAGTTGTGTTCACTGTGGTTGGAAGAAGTTAATGGTGACTGCTGACTTCTCTACTATGACATATTGTTTATGAGAAGTTGGAGTTTGTGGTCTTGGTGGAATCTAACAAGTTGCTGTTATTATATTCTACCTATGTTTAATAGCTGGAAGGTGATTGTGCTCACAATTGGGCTGTTATGCATCATTGGAGGCAGCATTGAGGGCTGTATGTTGCTGGAGACCACCCTTATATGATCGCATCCATTTACCATCAGCCTACATGCAAGTGTAAATTCAGGCCTGCGCCTATCTTTCCTGGGCTGCATTTGGATTATGCCGTGTCTGCATTAATTATTTGGATCTGCATTTGGAGTACATGAAGGCTGTGATTTGTTTAGTGATCAATGTTGCTGTTTGATTACTTCCAGGTTCATTTGCTTATGTAAATTGGAATGAGAATAATAAATTTGCTGACTAGTTGCTCTCTTTCACTAGTCAGTATTGTTGTTGCAAATTTATAAATTGCATATAGTTTGAATTCAATTGTGTTGTGATCAGAATTTTCTATTTCATTTCAGTATCGTCATTTCATGTTCAAATGCCAAACTATCATAGGCTTTATCACATTAATATCAAAGTTCGTTGGCAAAGTGTTTGACAAAATGTCAAAAAATTGAATAGTTAGGAAAGTTGGAGATAGAGAAGTCCATAACCAGTTGGGGGTTATTACAATTTTGGACTCATTGAGCTCCAAGTAAGTAGAAGATTTCAACTTTGCTTGTATTTCTTGCTTGCTTTGCTACATTATTGCATTCTTTGGCTTGTTTTTGTCCATTTGTTCAAATGCAGTCCATGTTTTTTGCAATTTTTCTTTAAATAAGTGTGAAATCTTCTCATTTGCAAATGTTAAAACTCTCCCAAACTCCAAAAGCGAAATTGCATGGAAATATATATGTTGAAGTTTGTCATGTTTGAGCCAATAGCAAGAGGTATGTTTTTGTTTTGTTCTTAGTTTTTCTTGTTTGTTTGATTACTTATTTTGTTTTCTTTTTTGGAAGAACATTGAGTATTCCTATCCAAGAATGCGAGTGCATATACATGCCTTCACCTTCCAAGCCAATTCATACTTCATCCATTTTCCAAACATGCAATTACATCCTTTGAACTTAATTGCATATTAGACACAATGTAAAATAAGAAATTTTCACAATATGCAATGACGTCTAGAGAACCCGATTTGGGTGAAAACTCACATTTTAAAGCACCAAAACTCTCATCTTGCACATACTGAAATGCTTCCAACTTGCATTCTTGGCCATCCAAAGCAAAAGCCCCGTTTTACCTACATGTAATCCACCATCGCAAACCCGATTTTGGCCATTTTTGCCCAAATACAAGCTGTCCCATTCATTTCTAGCCTTCAAAAGTGTTCAATAAGTATCTAATCTATACTTTGAACAAATCCTTCATAGACCTGATATTACAACTCAAATCCCAAAGTTTTCATGGATCTAATCCCATTGGAAGATGCTTCAACTCATTGGAATTTCCATGTTACGGCTAACTCTTCAAGTCAAAAAGGCATTGTTCGAATCAAATGGAGTAATTCATTTGGTCTCCATTTTCCCAATGGCTGCCTAGGAACTTGAGCTTGTGTAGGAATGCGCCAAACACTTTGTTTTAAAAAAAAAAGAATCAGTTAAAGATGTTGATGGGAAAGTTGTTCTGAGAAGGTTTTCAAAGTGTTAGAAACTCTAGGATGTGCAAAACTAACAAGAGAGAATTCACAACAACTTGATTTACATCAAGTTTCTCAAATGACAATTGATCAAAGGGAATTAGGAGACTATCAGATGGTGCGACACCACAGTTATCAAAGTGAATGCAATGGCACGAAATACAATAACTCCAAATCTTGCAATCATCTGAGATTACATTACAAAGGTCAATGCCTTTGTCAACAATCTACTAGATCTATTCCTTCAGAATCGACAATTTCAACATTTTTTTCAAGTGTATTTTCAACTTTGTAGTTGGAGAAGATGAATTGTATGTAATTTGATTGCATGTCCTCATGACATGTAATTCAATAAGTATTCTCACCTAGTTTTACCAGGTCAAAGTGGTTGAGTTGCTCCCATGTTTCCTCCTTTATCTCACTTCTTTTCCTATATAAGAAGAAGAGACTCATTCACAGCTGTGAGGATTAAAAGGAGAAGAGACTCATTCACTCGGACATGCTTGTTTTATGATTCAAATTTTAGTTTCCCTCTTGCGAGAGTCATTCAGAAAGCTTCAACTTTCAGCCAGTGTGAGGACGTAGCCTCTCGTGCTGGCAGACAATTGACACAAACCCATTGTCCGTGTAGATGTCACATCAGGTGTCTCACGTTTGCTTACATGTTCTTTTCTTAGTGTTCCAATTTGACTGTAAAACAATGTTTAAGATTGGGCTTTGAATGTTGGTTATTGTATTGCTGATGTATAATGCAATAGCTTGTTTTAAGGTATTTTATGAGAATCTATGGTTTATATGATTGGTTTTATAATGCAACTTCATATGCTTATTTTCTGAATATTATCTTGACAAAGAAATTGGGTCAATATCCATTTGGGATATTTCAGAAATGTTCAGATTTGATTCCCACCAATAGTGATGATGTTGTTTTAGGAAAGATGGATTCGATATTAGATGAAGACATCTCTCTTTTTCAACATAATGAGAAATCCAAAAATTATTTTTCGAATGATGGTCACTATGATAGAAACATGAAAGATCTTGTAGCATGTCCATTTGACCTTTTTGGACATTTTTCTTTTTAGTATGAGATTATAAAGCATTTGAGAAGCACTGTGTGGGAGGCCCTTGAAGAATCAAGAATTTGTGATGAGATTTGACTTTTTGGGAAAGATTGTTTGATCACCAAATTTCTACATACTATTTGTTTGGCGTTCAACACTGAGGAAGTCGCTAGAGAACAATGGTTTTGGGCTACTCCATTGGGGCACAATCCACTACTCCAGAAAGGCTCATACTTCTCTATACTGGTTAATGGTTATGTGTGAAGTTTTCTTGCCCTTTCTTCTTATGGTTGTATTTTCCTAATTTTGTAAATAAGTTTCAGCCTTCCTAGTTTTGTTGTGCTTAGACTAGCTCTTAGTTTTGGTTTCCAAGTTTTTGTGGTGCTGTTAGCTTTTATATTTCCCTACTCCTGCTGCCCCATACGCAAGCAACTCTCTATGCTCTATTTTTCTTGACTTTGTTGCCCAATCATGCTAGGCACTATTCCCTTTAACCAGAGATTCTGAAAGTTCTTTTCTTTTCACATGAAAAAGCAGTCCCCATTTGTCGTTGGTAGCCAACGGCCCCTTCAGAAAGGTTCTTGTTATGTAGCCAACAGCCCCTTCGGGAAGGTTCTTGTTATGTAGCCGACAGACCCCTTTGGGAAGGTTCTTTGGAAAGTATATATACACCCTCCGAGATCATTGTAATCATCATCATAAGCACTATGTAATCTCTTCAGCATATATGCGAATAATAAAAGGAGTACTGCTGTTCTTGTCTATTATCTGTGTGCATTAATCTGTTTACCCATATGGTAAACATTTCATGAGGTCACATTGATGTTGAAGGAGGTAGTGGAGGAGAATTCACAGATCAAAGCTGATTTAAAGGTCCGCACGGAACAAGTGTATCAGCTACGACGTAGCTGGTCTACACAGTCAAAGACACAACCTTCTAGTTCATGATGTTGATGTTTTTTTATCTATGAATTAATGTAATTAGTTGTTTTTGAGTTTTGTTGTGTTGTTGTCCGGAGATGACTTTTCTTTTTGGAGGGGATGATGTTGTTGGTAGCCAACAACCCCTTCGAGAAGGTTCTTGTTATGTAGCCAATGGCCCCTTCGGGAAAGTTCTTGTTATGTAGCCGATGGACCCCTTCGGGAAGGTTCTTCAGAAAGTATATATACACCCTCCGAGATCATTGTAATCATCATCATAAGCACTATGTAATCTCTTCGGCATATATGCGAATAATAAAAGGAGTATTGCTGTTCTTGTCTATTATCTACATGCATTAATCTATTTACCCATACGGTAAACACCATTCAGGGCCAGTTGTTGGCCCACCTATGGACCCCATTAAATTTAAAAAAAAATCAAACCCCTCTCCTCACTTGCATGTCTTGCTTTGATAAACATTTTTTCCTTGATTTTCATGTTAAATTTTGATAAGTAGGAGAACAAACCTTGAAGCCCCTTTAACCCATTTCGACAGGTTCAAGTGGTTCAATAAGGTTCTCACAAGTCCAAAGGGTTAATGTGCGATGTTTGAAGATTTAAATTCCAAGGGAACTACATGTTGTCATTAATTGAAAACATCACTACAAAGCATGATGGGGGTTGTGTTTTGCTGAATTACATTTAATCGGCAAAGGCATTCCAAGGACCCTCTCAAGCATGGAAATGATTTTATATTATTCAAACAATTAATGCTTGTATCATTACAAAGGTGGCTAATATGGTTGAATTTGGCTGAAAATAGAAAATGGGAGACAAATATAAGATCAAACTACATGTACTATGTGGGATAGATATATGTGCACTACTTTGGGACACACATGACCTAATCTATAGAATAGTAAAGTGTCTAATGATATTGTATGTAATGATTTGTCTGAAAGTCCCTATGCCACAATGAGGTAAAGTCTGTTTGATGGCATTGGGTCTTCATTTCAGCTTGTACTAATTGAACTGGATCAAATTAAATTGGACCCGATATGTATACATGAAATGGAATTTAAAAGGTGGTCACTTTTTCCTGCAAGAAAGGTATTTACACTAATTTCTACATTAATATTACAACATGCTTTTTGGAGGGTCGGTGAACTCATGAACTTCAGATATATTTCCATGTACATATAAACATATTTGCCCAATTGTAATGTCCAATAGCGTAGGTGGCCAACCAACTATAATGATGTTAAGTATTGCTCATAAAATTCAAGGCCTGATAAGGTGTTTTAGTTTAATCAATACAAATCTATTTAAAAGAGCAGCTGCAAATGCAATTGGTGGATGTTATGACAAATTAAAACCCAAAGAACTAGAAGTTCTCATGTCATGGCAAAAGAAGACAACTAGTTCAATTTGTGCTAACCATGGGATCGAAGTACGAATTGAAGCATGCATCCAAGTCATTCATGGGACTTATGGAGAAGGAAGATCTTTGTGAGCTTTCGAGAGCTCTCGCACTAAAGGCAACTAACATCGATGGATAAATTTTTGGTCTCATTGGACATGAGCACGATTGACTTGGCTTTGAGTGTGATTGTAGACCCGATACCAATGAATCAAAGGAGAACGGAATCAAAGTTGTCACAACAAGGAACCCACGACCTATACATGGCCAATAGATGAAGCTATTGTGGGAAACACTAGAGCAATTACGAAGCCGACATAACCTATCGATATCTCAAATTGTAGAGCATAATCTAGTGAATGGTGAATACTAAGTGAGGACCGATTAGGTTTATCTACATTTTTTATATTGAAGATCATATACAAACCTTGTGCTCATTTGAGCAACAACATGAGACTTACAAGATTATTTGAGCTCTTTATGAGCGGTCATACAAGAAACAACAATTAGAAGACCAAGAGTCACAAGTAGAATCCACATTTTACAATGAGACAAATACAACCAATTGAAGAGTAAGAGTCACAACTTTGAAATTCATAAAGATGTCCCTCTTGGGATTTCAACCAGGGTCTCCACAATTAGAATTCATTGCTTCAATCAACTAAGCTAAACTCCTTGGATGGTTTATCTACATTTCAGATGTATATATCCCCAAATATATTACAGTCATAATGCCTATTCACTGGCGGAAAGCATCAAAGAAGTAATTGTTTCTAGAAAAAAGGAAAGTGGTGAAATGTTTGATAAAATGCCAATAAATGTACAATGAAAGAATAAAAAACAAATCTCTAACAGATTTGGTTTTGCTAGCGAACAATTCAAGATGCAGATGATGGCAATTGGGGGCAATGAAAAGCTATCAGAAGTTGCCCTAAACAATGGTAGTCCTCCTTTTGAGGTAGCAAAAGAGCTCCTGCCGAGTGCCCTTGTGTGGACTTCTCTACATAGCTTTGTGGTTGGGGACATGTCTGTACAAAGATCTAGATAGGTACTAGGTGTTGGCTTAACACATGCTTCATTCTTTCTCTTTCCAACACCTTTTCTTGAATCTTGTTGGCGTCAAACTTGTGATTTGGCACCCTTATTCAATGAACTCATGGATAGAGACTTGGATGCCTTGTTAGTCAGCTTTGTAGATATTTGATCGCCAATGATTGGATTTAAAAAGAGTGCACAAAAATACTGCAATGAAGAGATATGCAAAGGCATTAGCCCTTGCCTGGAAAGAGTTTAATGACTTTAGTTCTATCATCCTGGTAGTTGCACAACTAGAAGAGCATAATATGTATGATTAACATTGGATTTGTAAGCTCCTAAAAGAATTATATGGGGTGTCAACAGTATGCAAGACTTTAGCTGAAATTAATGTTGAGGGAGAACTTTTATCAAATGGAAGTCTATAAATAGCACACCAAGTTGTTGTTGATTGTTTAGTTCAAGGCTGGTTATACACCCACTAATTAACTTTTTGAAGAAAATTGGAGGGCCAAGTTGAGGTTGGAGATGTCTTTTGCCATCAAATTGTAAAAGGCATCGATTATAAACACAAGGAACATAGAAATCCTGAAATCTTTTGCTCTCCTTGAACCTAATCATAGCCCTTGCAACTATTGGTAAGGCTGATAATAAGAATTGTCAGAGGGCACCATGGATTTTAAATCTGCTCCAGAACTTGATATGACTCAGCCTTCTTCCCATTGTTCGGATTTGGCCCAAAGTCCAAAACAAACTTCCCATTTGAATAAAAATCACCTAGGGATAAAACTAGGTTTAAAGCATTTTGGTAATGAAACAAAGGTACGAGATCATCATCGGTCTTCAAAGAACACTCTAGCCCAATGTTGTATGAGTTGGGTACTATGTGCTCTCATAGCATCAAGAAGCATGCAAAGACATATTTTGCCCATTTCCAGTTACAAGATATGTTCCTCTGACTTGGAAAACAAGCTGTATACAAACAACATATATTGAGCCTGATTACAGATAGGTTGCTCCCATGACAATCTCCAAAATGCAAAGGATTTCCAATTCCATCAGTTTCCCTAGGCATCACGCTTAGGGTTCGAGCTATAGGACAATTTCTAGGAGACAAATGCCACTTGTCCCACCATAGTTATGTTTGTTAAATTATACCAGTATAAACTTCTAATTTAAAGTTTATAAAGGTGTCGAATTCCAAAGTGAAGAAAAATCATAGAAGAGAATGACCAATTTAAAATGAAGAAAAGATTAATTAATTATCTTTTTCAAGGTTCACTTATAGAAATGAAAGGGAATCATTGAAGGAATAGGAGATAAAAAGGGGAGAGGATTCTCAGTTTTTTTTGTAGTTATAGGAAGGGAGATAGTTTTGCTGATTCTAATTGTAATAGAAAGTGGGGATTTTCTTTCCAATGCAGATTGTTGTATAGAACTTGAGTCTTTGTACTCATTTTGATTTTAAAAGAAGGAAGAAACTATCCAGGAGACTTTGAATTATTTATTGCTCTTTGTTGTCCTTCATTGTGTAGGCAACACTACAAAACTTTGACATTAAAAGTTTCCATTTTTCTATGTTGATTCACTATATGGTTTGTGAAAGTTGATTCACTATATTCACTATTAGGTGGATGTTTTGCAACTAACCGTTTTTCAAACTTCTGTCACAAAACACTAGTTCCAGCCACAACGTGTGAGACAAAGTCTCTCCTACCTTAAAGGGGAGACTCCCCCTTCTCACTATTTCTTGGATCAATCCAAGGTAAGCAAGAAGTCAAGAGAATCTAAAAAGGGATGTTACCAGTATCCTTTCATCTTTTTTCAGGAAAGAATCCAAGTACTCATTAAATGGACAAAGGGAACAATGAAACTCTAACTACACTTTTATCTCAAATTGGAACAATGTTGTGCATTGGCAAGTTGACATTCAATGTGCCATGCCGATTTCTGGCTTTTTAACATCCCCTTTAATGTTGCAAAAAGTACCTATTAGCTGAAATTTTGTGATGGGAATTACTGTGGCAGAAAAGAGCTACAAGGCGCCTACTCCTGCAAAGTTGAGTGGGAGGTTAGTTCACTTGTTTTAGTGTTAATTTATAAATGTTTTATACTTTTACAATTTCCTTTTTTTTGATAGATAGTTTTACAATTTACTTATATTTGTTGAATGCAAGTTCTTTTTTTTAATCAAAATTGTGTACTTAATGTTAATTTTACTTCGTTCTTGTAAGTTTCTCAAAGATGCTACTTACTAGGGGTAGAGATGTGGTAGAAGACCAAAGAGCACAATGAAAACAATTTGGTTGCACCATGCTTTAGATGGATGGACGAATGGAAGAAATTGTACCTCATCAATTTTTGATTTCTTGCAAGGATCAAGTGGTCTTTATGAAATCCTTGGATAAAGACTATTGAAACTTTGGATCTAATGTTAGAGCAAGTTGTGATGGTGGTGGGGTTCGATAATGTAGCACAAGTCATAATTGACAATGCGACAACATAGGTGATAGTGGGTCCAACATAAGTATAGCACACATATTTGGTCTCCTTATGCAACACATGTCCTTGACATCCTTTTGGAGGACGTAAGAAATTTGGATTGGGTGAAACTAAAGAATGCAAGAAAGATGACAAAATATATCTATAATCACCTTTGGGTTCTCCGCTTGGTGAGATAATACACCAACGGGAAGGAGTTGACTAGACTTGCAATCACAAGGTTTGTAACGATTTTCTTAATGTAGCGAAGTGTTATTACTTCTTTGAACTCTTTGAAGCAAATGTTTATGAGTTAACCATGGCTAGAGTCAACTTATTCAAAGAAGCTTGATGGAGAGAGAGTTGCATACGTCATCTTTGGCAATCACTTTCTCGATGCTGCTACATAAATTGTGAAGGTAACTTGGAAACTTCAAAAGTTGAACAGTTAATTTTCTTGTATTCAAGAATCAAGTCTTTCATTATTAAATTTTAATTCTAGTCTCTAATGATTGATGATAATATTTTTTAATTTTTCAATTGTAGGTGATGAATGCCTTGGTTATGATTCTCCGCTTGGTAGATGGGGATCAAACCCTAATGGGGTGTCTTTACGAGGCTATGGATAGGGCCAAAGAGGCTATTGAAAATTACTACTACAAGGGGGACAACCTCAAATTTGACCTCATATGGAACATTATTGACAGGAGATGGAACATTCAGCTCTACCAATCCATTCGTGTGGTGGGGTACTTCATCAACCCTCATTTTCGCATCTCTCCATCCTACGTGGATCTCAATGGAGAGGTCATGAAGGGCTTCATTGATTGCATGCAGAGGATGGTACCCGAGGTTGAGGTGAAAGATCTCATTATGGCCGAGATGGAAGTGTACTAGAATGCAACGGGCAAACTATTCTCCTTAGATATGGCAAGGAGAGGAAGAAATACTCAAAGCCTAGGTACAATATTTGGATTTTTAGAGTCTTTCACATGCATGATAAGTAGATAAAAACTAAGGTACTAAATTATGTTTTCAGCTTGCTTTCTAACTCTTTGTATCTTCTAGATGCTTGGTAGCAAAATTGGAGTGGAAATGTCCCAAATCTGTAAACACTTGCCTTTCCTATCTTATGTCAACATTGTAGCTCATCCAATTGTGAGTGTAATTGAAGCTTATTTGAGGCCATTCACACAAAGAAGAGGAACATGTTAGCACAAAAATCCCTCAATGACCTTGTCTTTGTGCAATAACCTTAAGTTGCGCATAAGAGAGGCAGAGTTAGTACCAACTGGTCCACTTGATTTGGATGTCATAGATCCTTATTGTGATTGGACATCAAAGGAGCAACCTGCATTATTCACAGCAGATGACATCTATGATTTGGAGAGGCAGCCTATGGAGGAGGGTGGATTTGCAACATGATTGGATGACATTCCTAAGGAGGATGAGGGCATCGAGTTTGAGAGTGAGGAGGATACAAATGTTGAGGAGTCATTGCCAATGTCAACACCATCTACATCCAGGGTGGAGGTCGAGTCACAACCATAGTGGACTTATACGGTTAGACCCCCTCCCTTCCAATAGTTTTTACTAGAGTTGCTAGGAGGGGGAAGAGGAAGATGTAAACTATTTTGATCTTGTACTTGACACTTTTATTGGATTTTAGTTTTACAAAGACACTTTGCTATTTATAGTTTCTTTTGAAGTTCAGACTATGGCTACGAGCCATCAACATTCCACACGAGGACGCGATTTTGTATCCTATTTGAATTTATATATATCTAGATCAGCTTATTTGGTTTGTTTACTCATTTATAGACTCATTAGATGCATATCCTTATTGAACTTTGCAAACAAAATGTATTTCTTATTTTTGAATTTATATATATCTAGATCAGCTTGTTTGCTTTGTTTACTCATTTATAGACTCATTAGATGCATATCCTTATTGAACTTTGCAAACAAAATGATTTATGATTGGATGTGTTTGTCCCCAAACACATCTATCCAACATCAGTCATGAACAGGGACACACACATCTACTTGCAAGTTGCAACAATTATGATTGGGGACAAACACATCCAATCGTAATCACTAACTTGTATGAATGGGGACTAACACTTCCAATCACTTCACTACCTTACACATCCATCCACTAACAGCCAAGAAAAGTGATTGGGGACATACACATCCAATCACTAAAAACTCGTTGGTGGATTATTGGGCAAGTGACTTGCCTGTAAATTGGCTGACTAGTACTCATAAGTTCTATGATTACTAAGCAAGTTTTGCAACTATGGGTCCACCCTCTTGATTCAATATGTAAAACCCCTTTTGGATCTTTTTGCAATGTTCTGATTTTTTTTCATTTATTTGATTCGTGAAACAATGAAAAGTTGAAACAAGTAGCTGAAAAATTCTTTCAAACCTTCAATGGCTGGTATACAACCTCGAATGCATCAAATACAACAAATCCAAATTTTATATGTCAAATTACTACAATTATAGTAGTTGATTTTTGGTTGATATGAAATGAACAACCAATATGAAACCATATGGCATGCAATTGTGCTAAGATCTGAATAGTTTATGCTCTAATACATCAATCATAAATGCTTGTAATATGGTTAGGAAAGAATATATTGATTTCTGAAATGCAAATAGCAAGTAATTATGAAACAGTAAGGTGCAAAATACACTTAAATTTGAATCGAACGTCAATTCACAACCTTCTGACAATTGATTTTATTTGATTTGCAACTGCTGCGACAATTACATTGACAGATATGCCAATTGGAAACTTAATTTCAGATTGAGACCAATTTGTTTTTAGACTCACAAGGGGCCTCACTTGTTGATCCGTGTCTATATTTGAATTGCTTGACTAAAAATGATTGAAGTAAACTGCCAGACACCAAAGGAATTTTGTGAATAGTGAGATTGGTGGCTGGATATGACTGAAATGAAATTGTAACAGCAGCAGTAGTCCTCCCATAAAGTAAATTGCCCAATATGAAAAGATGGATGGCTAGTAGAGGGTTACGGGGGACCTAGAAAAAATGTTTTGAAGGCTGATATGTCTGAACACAAATAATGTTGCAAATATAACCTCCTCAATGATGGCATAGGTCCTAATAGGTGCGATCAGCCTTAACCAGCAGCATTGATCACAATAGTTAGCAAATTAACCTCCCTGTATGGCAGGTGCAGAAACTTTGACAACAAATTGTGACAAAAATCATGTAAATTATGTCTACCGAAACTCTCGAACAACAGCATTGATGACAGTAGTTAGCAAAAAAACCTCCCTGTATGTATGGTGCAGAAACTTCAGCAACAAATTATGATAAATATCATGCAAAATATGTCCACCTAAACCCTCAAACAAGAATAAGTAGCAGAAGTGGTAGCAACAACCTCTCAATCCTGTGCCTTTTGAAATAAGTAAAACTTTGTAATATGCAAGAGGATGATAATAATATATACTTTTGAAACTTTACCTATACGGTGAATTACTTAATGTGATGAAGATCTTGTTGGTAACTGGACATTAAGCACCTCAAGAATAAATATCAACAGCAGTAGCAACAACCTCTTAATCGTGTGCCTTTTGAAATTCATCGACGAAGCTCTGGATCTGTGATCCAACAAACCCTTAAATGTTAAGTAAAATTTTGTAATGTTTAAGAGGATGAAAATAATTTGCTCTTGAAACGTCACCTGTACAGAAAGGTGAATTACTTGATGTGATGAAGATATTGTTGATAACTGGACATTAAGCACCTTAAAAATGGTATGCACATTGTTCTTGAATTAATTTATAACATTACATGCACATTGTTCTTGAATTAATTTATAACATTACATCAAAGAAAAGTATGATCTAATTGATTCACAAACTCTACTTAGATGCTTTCTTCACCCAAAAAGTAAAAGGAAAGATTATAATATTCTTTTCTTAGTGACTAAATTATGTTAGGACGTATCAAGCACTTCTCGTTATAATAGCACAGGGAGCCCAAATGGAAAGATAAAAGGTTTATAATCAGGATTCAGCATACACACCAAAACTGGCTAGAGTAAAAAGAAATCTCTCTACTGGGGGGTGAACTTTGAAAGATTTTACAAAAATCAGAAATTCTTGGAGACATTAGGTATATTGCCGAAAGTAAAAATATCATAAATGCTCAGAGAATTTAGCACAAATTACAGATAATACAAAATTCAAATAAAAAAAAATGTTACAGATATTACAACTAGTCATGTGAAAGAAACCTCTGTGCTGCAGATGTTGATCGAGAAGAGAAATCAAATGGGTATCTTGACCAAACCTGACTGGAAAATTGTAGGTGTGACTGTGTGAGAACAATCACTGTCTGTAATTCATGTAGTACTTAAGGCCAATGATCCCTGAGATGCACTAATAAAAATGGGTTTTGTGTGTATGCAAAGATCACATGTACTGTGAGATAAACAAATGGCTAGTATTCTGAAAATTGGTGCTTTACATCTTTTGAGATCATACATATCTATGTTTGAGTACTTTCTCAATCTATAACTTGTGTGATATATGCAATCCCTTTCAAATAAATTAGCAACCCATACTTTTCTTTCATCAATATATGTTTAAACCTATGTATGTGCCTTGGTATGCACATAAAAGTAGTATTATGTGCAATTGTCTTTTAGTTTATGATATCTTGTGGGGCACTCAATTTCTTTATCTTCTATTTCCCCTTTTTCTGAGAGACATATGCGATGCTACCATTTGCTTTTCATTCTTTGCTTGATTTTAATGAGGCAGCTTAGATTTGTTTAAAGTTTTGATTCATTTTTTGGGTCAAGATTTCCATTTTTTCTTAGTTTTGATACTGTCATATGTTTGACGTATTGCTATATGTAAACAGTAATGGTTACAAATTGTCAGGCTGTTCTTATTGCATACATTTCTTCTTCTTTCAGAGGGAAAATCCCATTAGGAACAAAGAAACGATTCGCATAGGATGTGGTGCTGGTTTTAGAGGTGATAGGCCAGTTGCTGCATTACAGTTGCTTCAAAGAGTGCCGAATTTAGACTATCTTGTACTTGAATGTTTGGCAGAACGGACCTTGGCTCTTCGCTATGATATCATGATGTCTGGTGGAAATGGCTATGATTCCCGGAGTATGTTTCAGATTTCCTGATATCATTTCATATGATTTTTTTGAGTGTAAACTAATGAATTTTTTATAGCATCAGCAGATCCGCATCGAATTTCAATTCCTCTTTAGTAAAAAAGTTCTATGGTACTTTGGTCTCATGGTTTTATCCTTAAAATCTGATTTTTCTCAAATAAAAGCCAAGTGTAAGTATCTTATAAATACTTATATTGTCTTTGTGAGATATTGTTAATTAATAGGATATCAATTATAAGTAATGACATGCTCTTGATATTTGACGCTCACATATTTCTCCTCCAATCTATATAATTATTCTTCATGTTGTAGGGGGAATCAATTCTTAACAAGTTTTACCTCACTATTTTCCATTAACATGCTATAGCTATTGTTATGGTAATATACACCCCCTGATTTTTTTTGGGGTAGTTTTACCAAAAAACTTGACAAAAATAAACATTTATTTGGAAGGACACTGCTTTTGCAAACTAATATATCATTTAGGCATGCAATGAGCTGATTACAACAACCTCGTTATGAAAATCATTTCCAAGAGTTACATTACATAGATTTGGTCATGAATAAATGTATGAAATATTTCAAGAAAAGAACCAGATGCAACTCACAAAGGTTGGAAACCAAATATTCAAAGAGGGTTGATTTTTGAAAATAGCCAGACTCAACTGTAGCCTGAAGCCTTCTCAATGAGCCTTCAAACTCTACCACAACATCAATCAATGATTACCAACAGATTACCCTTGGAGAGTCTGAAAGATTATTTCTTGCAGGTCTGTAATGACAAAACAGCAGCCCTAGCTCTGATTGTAGTGCCAACACAGGGACAGCAAGGCATAAAACTCCTTAAAAATCTGTCAAAATTGACTCAAACAGTCACAATTAGGTCTAAAGCAACTAACAGCATCTGATTGATGTCAAAACAATGCCAATAAACCCCTAGTTATGCCATGTGGTTTCTAGGGAAGGGTGGTCTGAAAAAATGGGCAACTTCCTTGATAAATATTAAAATCCATAACAACTGATAACCCTCGTAACAAGTATCCAAAGTAATCTCCTTACACTCAGAAAACCTTTGGAGAAGTACTCAGAATCACATCATAAACCCATCAACAAGGTGACCAAGTAAGAGGGTATGCCTAGCCATGGATAGGTGTATGGCCAGCACCTGTAAACACTTGCAACCTTCTCTAAAATATACCAAAAATCTGCCCAAAGCAATCACCAAAAAAATCTAATAACTTGCAAATCCATTAACCTTAAACATTTATTCTTATCAGATTTCCACAATCCATTTAAAATGTAAATCTATGTTTTTTAGCATCAATGTTTTGGATCATTCTCTGTATTCTAGCATTCTCTCATCCCAATGATGGATCACAGAGAGTGATCGGAAATGTTGATGCAAAAGAACATTCACAATCGAATCCAGAAATATGTTAAAATCCATGAAACTCCAAAATCCAGTAACGCCATAAAAATCTAGGCATTTCCTGAGTGAAATATCCGATCAACTAGGGCAGACCTCTAACCACCGAAACTTGTAAGATTGAAGAGAGTTTTTGTCCCCAACAATACTCGGAAGAACTCCTTTATTCATTCTGACATCTCCTTTATTCATTCTAACAACATCTCCTTAAGTTTGCAAACTTTGAATGAATGAAATGAGAGCCAAAATTCTAATTTATAGAGTTCGGAGCAAAATCGGATATTTTAATTTCAAATATTTGTTTCCTCGAAAGCCTGCCCAAAATATTTTTGAAAAACATAAATTAAACACTAAAGTGAACAATTAAACATGACTTTACTAATTTAATTCAAGTATTAAATTATACCATACACGCTGTTGAAAAACTTGCCAAGACATTGTAAAAGGAAATAAACCATGTTGGAACATAGTTGATGCTGAAGGATGACAATTTAATTTGGAACAAGCATTGACTATAAATAGCAAACCCAGAAAAACTTAGAAAGATCGGTACTGAAATAAGCACTTACTTTTATAGTAGTTTTCTCCAAGGATTGAGGAGAGCAAACCGAGAAAGATTGTTGTCAAAACAAGTACATATTATAAAATTATAAATAACAATATTCTCCAAGGATCGAGGAGAACAAAATAAAAAAAGCCTAGATTAACTCCAAAAGTTTAAAGAGTGTTGTAACCAACTAGAGTACCAACTGAAGTCCAAACCATCACCAGATGCCACAAAATCCCTAAAACCAAGCCAATTCTCACAAAACAAGAACACATAAAAATGGGGACATTAAAATTATTTTTGATGAACTTTTATTTCTATGTTTTCTTTATGGTATAGCCAGAGTAACTTTTTCTATATTAAAACTAGAGCTTAGAAATCCATGAAGATAATCAGCAATAAAAGAGACAAAAACTAAAACAAAGAACACCAGAAATATCCTGGGAAAACCCTTCTAGAATGAAGGGAAAAACCCAACCACACAACATAAAATATCATTTTATTGATAATAGAATTCAAGTGTACAAATATATAACAATAGGAGAGACTCTTCACATTATAACCGAAGGTCTGTTGAGATTCCCAAAACTTCTATAATTAATTATAACTCTTCAAATATTCATGCCTCAATGCATGTGAATGACATATGTCATTTACATTTAATATTACAAATTATACTTAAGTGTCTTTTTTAGTTGAATGCAATGATAACAGTAACAAATTGCATATTTCCGGAGATAAAGATCTCTATTGCAGCTACCATCTTCAACACTTCCTTTTAGCCAGAGAGAGATCTTTAGTTGAACAATTACACAAGACTGCAACCAAAATGTTAATGATGAAATCTCATTCCATATATCCTATAAGATTCATGAAAACTTGTAACAATCGATCACATTCATAGAATCGCTCAACATGAAACCCTATAACAATTAATCACATTCATGGAATCACTCAACATGAAACCCTGCAACAATTAATCACATTCATGGAATCGCTCAACATGAAACCTTGCAACAATTAATCACATTCATGGAATCACTCAACATGAACCCTGTAACAATTAATCACATTCATGGAACTTGCAACAATTAATCACATTCATGGAATCGCTCAACATGAAACCTTGTAACAATTAATCACATTCATGGAATCACTCAACATGAAAAGATTTGCAAGACTCATAGCTAAGTCTTTATTCACGGACTCTCTCAATGTGAATTGTCATGGAATCTCTCAACATGACATCCAACTCCCATCACTGAATCTCTCAACGTGATGACATCATGGACTCTCTCAACACGATGCTCACTATCGCATAGTGAAAGAGTTATCGTAGCTGATCTTACAATCTCATTTATTCACACAAGAATAGAAATAGGTATAACAAAAGCAAGACGTAGTTCCATTTAAGTCTCAAATTTTACAAATACCACAAGCATCACAATCATACATGAGAATGAAGAGGATTTCTTAATCACTCCCTCTTAAT
The DNA here is from genome assembly GCA_028749045.1 of Cupressus sempervirens. Taxonomy (NCBI): domain Eukaryota; kingdom Viridiplantae; phylum Streptophyta; class Pinopsida; order Cupressales; family Cupressaceae; genus Cupressus; species Cupressus sempervirens. The sequence continues at coordinate 478,470,270 of CM053786.1, forward strand.
TATGAAGCCTTCCTTTGAAGCTAAAATCTCCCTCTAAAGCTCAACATCCTTATCTTATTGCTTTAGTTGCGTTCTGCAACCAACAATGGTTATTAATAACTTCATAAGATTAAACCCTCATCTCAAATATATAACTCAGAATACTTATTTGTTTGAAGTATAATCTTCTTGATGTGAAGCAATAACCAGTGCTAGAAGTAATGTATGCAGCTATTACACAGGCTCTAGCCGGTTAGTACTGAGAAAGATTTAAACAAATATTCTACCCAAAAATAATTCTAAGAAATCAATGCAGAGATAGTGTTAAGGAGATTCACGCATGGAGATACTATTCAAGTGATTCATGCAAAGAGTCAAATTTTACCATGTATCTTTCATTGCCATGCAAATCATACAAAGGAGTAACTGAAGTATTTGATCGTCTCCCGCAAAGACCAAAGCAAGGATAACACTAACAGAAAAATGTAGGCTTCACAAATTTCCAAATAGATGACAATCCAACGCAAATAAATCCTCCAAAAATCTTGCACCCGCATAAAAGTGCTTATGTAAAACATAAATGTTGAGTCGATAGAAAGAAGACAAAACTGAAATCTTTGGTGAAACACACAAACGAAGGTGACACGATGTTGTGAGATGTCATGATAAGAATTGTTGGCGCCATGAACAATATCAACTACATTGACATCTATAACACTGGAGTCTGGCAATATGATGACCATGGAAGTAGTACCAGTCCATTGACAGTCTTCACATACTAGAATTCCACTGTATCCATTGAATGTATGTAGAACCAAATGACTCCCAATACCCCAGTCTTCCCATTACTTGTGACTCTCTCCTGACTTCCACTGTCACGCCTTGTCTGCAACCTTCAACACAAGCTTGTCTAGTGAGATATTATATAGACTGCATGTACACAGTATCTTGAATCTTCATGTGCTCAGGTTGACTTTTGTGATTGATGAGCCACTTACTCACCCGTTCACTCGACAAAGAAATGACACACAAGGATTTCACAACGCAAAGAGAAGAGTAAGATACAATGAATTTTCTCACTACAAAATTTGCATAAGCTTCAAAGGCATCTTAAAAAATCCATCAAAATACAAATGACGACAATAGACTATACAAGAAAGAGAAATGAAAGTGAAAACACTCTCCTTGACAATGAATTGATGCATGCAAAGATGCAAAAGAATATAAAAGATAAAGAAAGAATGACGAGTTGCTTCTTTCGCATAATATAAAATCTAATCACAATCGTTCATGCATATGACCCTGCAGCTAACCACAATTGCATGGGCTTTTCTTTCATCCATACAAAGGAATCGCAAAGCGTGATGAAAGAATAAAAGAAGACGACAATATGAGAAAAACAAAACGGTAGGAAGATCCGTCACAAGCTTGAAATCACCATCAAGAGTCGACGAACTTGGAAGGAAAAAAGAAGAAGTCCAAAATACTATACAAGATTTTAGCTTGGGCAAAATACTTTTGAAGATCAACAATGAATTCAAAACATAGATGCAAACACGATAGCCAAACAATGTAATGTAAAAAAATAGATATCTTGCGAAAATTTGGAATCCAAACGAAAAATGCAACAACAATTGTTCTACACAAATATATAAGAAAGCATCTGCAGATAAAGGAAAGATTTGACCTACTATCCCAAGAACACATACAAAATCGAAGAAAAACATAAAAGATCTTGAAACAATATGGACATGCAAGAATTTCTCTCACAACCACCATAATAAACACATATATCTGCTCTCCTTACTATTAAAACTGTTATTGTTGTTATCTAATCGAACTCTAATACCATGTTAAAACTAGAGCCCAGAATTCCATGAAGATAATTAGCAATAAAAGAGACAAAAACTGAAACAAAGAACACCCTAAATATCTTGGGAAAACCCTTCTAGAATGAAGGGAAAAACCCAGCCACATAATAGAAACTACCATTTTATTGATAATAGAATTGAAGTGTACAATATCCTTTGGTAGCTACCAAAGTAACAAGAATCGGAATCGGATCGGAATCGGCAAGGCCGAATAGAATCGTGAATCGGCAATGAATCGGCAAATTTGAAAAAACCCTTTAAATTTAAAGATTTTAACAATTTAAAACTTATTTCATGCACCCTTTATTGAATATAACTTAAACACACTATAACATCATCAAATAGAAGTTAAAACTTAACATACATAAACATGGAACATAAAATCCATCACATATGTAACTATGTTATCTAAAATGTAAATTGTAGGCTAGCTGAAGTAAATAGAAATCAAATGATCACAATGATTTAAATCATAGAATGTATGTAAGGTGATCCATAAGACATCAAATCATAAATGTATGTAAGAATCTAAGATGAAGATCCATGAAAGTTTGAAACATATGTCTATCAATGATTCAGTATCAATATCTGTAAACAAAATATAAAAACAAGGCTCCAGCTCAAGCCTCAGACTCATAGTCATCATCATCATCCTCAACATCATCCTGAAGCTCGGCTGCAGCCTCAGCCTCAGCCTCTGAGTATCCAGTCTGCCTAGTAGCAAGGCGTCTAATGTAGGTCCTAGAGGACTGCCGAGCCATATCTCCCGCATGTAAGATGGGCTCATGAACGTCGCTAGGGCCTGTGCCTGTGTGTGCACGTGTGCGTCTACCAATGCCTGAAGAACGTGCTCTAGCTGCCTCAGCCTCTATATCCACCTGGTCAACCCACACACGGTCTTCCTCAGTGAAGACTGGATCCACAACCTCTGTGAGCCACTCTGATTCTGGATCAATCTCCTCTAGAATGATCGGAGAGGAGTCAGTGCCCAAAATCTGTCTGATCCTAAGACGGAGGTTGTAATGAACAAAGACAATATCATTCAACTTCTGCACTGTCAACCTGTTTCTCCTCTTCGAATGGATGTGCTCGAACATGGACCAACTGCGCTCACATCCAGAAGCGCTGCTTGGCTGACTCAGAATACGAATGGCAATTTTTTGAAGTTTTGGGGTTGTGGCCCCAAACATTTGCCACCATCTATCTGCAATAAGGGAAAAATTGAAAATAGAAACAATTAGTCTCATTTACAAATTACAAGTTAACTCTAAAATTACATAATCAACTTTAAGATTAGAATCTAGATTCATGAACATTGAATATATTATTTAATTTTTACCTGGCTGTAGTGTTGTCTGAGCATTTATGGCCATCCTGCTAGAGAAAAGTGGCCCCTCTTTATTGTTGAACTGGTCTAGCTCAACAATCGCAGCAGCGCTATCTTCATCGCTACTCAACCTCTGAATCACTGTGTATAAGCCAGTGAGAACCTCCGCATCTGCCTTGAACTCAGGACGGAAACGATATGCCGGATTCAGAAAGTAAGCTACTGCATGGATGGGTCGATGGAGCTGATTCTGCCATCTCCTATCGATGATGTCCCAAATAGGGCCATACCTCTCCTGCACTCCTGCATATTGGGCTCTGATGGCCTCCTTGGCCCTATCCATGCCCTCATAAATGTAGCCCATAGAGGGCTTCTCCCCATCAGCAGTTCGTAGCAAAGCTACAAGGGGCTCAGTGACCTACATATAAAGTAAAACAAAAAACTTGAGTCAAAAATTAAATATAAAATAATATAACTTAAAGTAAAAGTAAAATACTAAATGTTAAATTGCAATAAATTTACCTGCAGGATTTCTCTAGCGGGTTTCCAAAAACCATCCTCATCAAATATGCAATCCGCCACATCTATCCCTACAGTGGTCGTAGCATAGGAAGAGGAAATCCACTCCCGCCCAACAAACATGCTCCTCAATTCATCCCTTGATGTCAACAAGGACTGCAAGGTGATGAAATTTGAGGCAAACCTCGTAATACCTGGGCGAGCTAACTCTTTTCCTTCTGTGTACTTCCTCATTGTGCTAAGGACAAATGAATGATTATAAATGAATTTGCATATGTTTTTTGCCCTTTCCACACATGACTTGACAAACTCAAGTTTGCCAATTTCCTCCAACATGAGGTCAATGCAATGTGCCGCACAAGGGGACCAAAATATGGTGGGGTGCCTCTCCATCAAAAGTTTACCTACAACAATTTTAAGTCAATTAGAAATTCAAATTTCAAAATTCAAATAAATTTATTTTCAAAACTTGAAAAGTTAAAAGTTTACCTGCAGCAACATAACTTGTTGCATTATCCGTCACCACCTGGATCACATTTTGTTCTCCCACCTCTGCTATGACTTCCTCAATAGCCTCACATAAGTATGTGGCATTTTTTACATGTGCGGAAGCATCAATGGATTTGATGAACATGGTATATCCTACAAGTAACAAAACAATGAATTAGAATATTAAAATTAAATGGATCATCAACAAATTAGCATTCAACAAATCAAAATTTACAATTATGTATGTAGGAAAGTAGAATGATCAATTACCTCCACAGGATACAAGAAAATTGAGGAGTGTTCTATTCCTCCTATCTGTCCAACCATCAGTCATGATGGTGCAACCCTTTGCAATCCACTCCTTTCGGTTCTCCTCGAGCTCAACCCTCATGTCCTTTACCATCTCATCCAAGAGGTATCCGCTCAACTCAGCCTCAGTTGGGGCTTTAAACCCCGGACCACAAATAGCAACCGCGTCTATCATGTTCTGCCAATAAGGAGCCCTGTCACAAATAAAAATTTAGATGTCAAAGACTCAAATTATAAAACAAGTAAATATAATTAAAGTTTTACTTTTACTTTTAATTTTAACTTTAAAGAAAACAACGAAAAAAGAATCAATTACCTGGCTGCAATAAATGGAATGTTGCAAAAGTACCAAAATTTGCATATCTCCTTTCTGGCAGCATCATGAATTTCCTTGTTCAAACCCATGCCCTCAAGCGTGGGTTGGGAACCAGGAGTAGTGCGGGGCACAAAGTAACTATCCATTCTGTTTTTCCGCACTCTAGGCTGCAATAGGTTGGTGTGGGACTCTGTCTCAGTATGTGACCGACTAGCACCAGCACGAGCAGAAGAACTAGGATAAAAAGGAGGCCTAGAAGAACCCTCTTCAACACAACCTACAGATGCAGAAGCTGTTGCAGATGCAGATGTGGATGCGGCTGCAGATGCGGATGCGGGAACATGGGAGCCAATACCCCTTAACCCTTCAAGTTGCATTTTCCTATTGGCTTTGTCTTTTTCAATTTTTTCTAATGCCATTAAGCAAGTGCGTTTTGCCTCAGGAGTTTGGTGAGTGCAAATTGTAACATCGTGTCCAGGTATAGAAGCAATGTGGTATTTCAATCTATAAATACCCCCAGAAGTTATTTTTTCTTTACAAAAAATACATTTTGTTTGATATTTGGTTCTTCCAGGAAACTCTTCGTTATATTTCCAACATTCATCTTTTCTACCCATTGCGAATTTGCAAAAAATGAAAGCAAAGGCTGCTGCAATAAAAATTTATATGTAAAATATCAAAGTTTGAAGCTAATAAAAGCTACAAAACAACAAACCCTAGTTTGCAACTTAGTAAAAATAAAGAACATTCAAGATCTAAACTAAAAATCTTGAAAACTATAAAAATTTAACAAAAAATGCATAATACACTAACATGCAAAAAAAAAAAGAGCACTTACCTCTTGCAAATGAGTTGAGGAGTGTTGAGATTGACTCCCTAATGCTCCCAATGCAATTGATGGCCTCCCCAAATGGATTGCTGATCTCTTTTGTGCTCTTTCTTCTTGCCGGTTAGAAACCTATGGCTTTTCTTTTCTCTTCTTCTCTCTCACTTTTCCTCTCTTCTACTCATGTTAAATAAATAGAAGGACCTTTAGGGTTATAACAAAGAGAAATGGTCAAAAACAAAGTAAAAAAACCAAGCAATTTTTTTAAATTTTACAACTCTATACTTTATTGGCCGCGGGCGATTCCTGCCGAGTTTTCCAGGCGATTCATGCGATTTTTTGCCTGAATCGCCTGAATCGCCGATTCAGGCGATTCACTTGAAGAAATCGGCAATGGCGATTTCCGACTCCAAAAAAATCGCCATTGCTGAATCTAATCGCCGAATCGCCGATTCAGGCGATTTTATGGCGATTCTCGTTACTCTGGTAGCTACGAATATATAATAATAGGAGAGACTCTTCACATTATAACCGAAAGTCTCTTGAGATTCCCATAACTCCTATAATTAATTATAACTCTTCGAATATTCATGCCTCAATGCATGTGAATGACACATTTCATTTACATTTAATATTACAAGTGAAACTTAAGTGTCCTTTTCAGCTGAATGTAATAATAACAGTAATAAAGTTCATATTTCTAGAGATAAAGATCTCTATCATAGCTACCATCTTCAACAATTTTAACCTTGTTTTCTAATGCAAACTAGAGGTGGGTTGAATGAACAATTAACTAATAGCTTCCTGGAATCATGAAAGCATAAGAACAAGGAAGAGCAATTGAGAATCAAAAAAATCTATTCTATATAATTTACAAAAGAAATGTGTTAGCAATTTAATTTCTTCTGCAAGAGAACACAAAATTAAATAGTGGTTTAGAATAAATCTCTCACTAACTTAGGATGGCAAGGTCCTTGAGACACCTGAACTAACATAAATGTAAGCTAAGTCGACCTTAGATACTGAACCTTAGAAAAGACACAAATTCGTCATTGCTATACAATAGCTTCTTAGGGAAGTTTACATTAAATAAGAAGATTACTTACCTTTTTTTCCTTGGATACAAGCACTAGATTGTTAGCGGTTTTATCTTCCAACCAAGATTTTTAGATATATTTCGAACAAATACAAGCTAGTAATATTGCTATCAAGATTCAAAGTGTAGTTTTCAGGTTAAACTCAATGACCCATGTTTCATAAGTACTAGTTCAAAAGAATCATTCTCTCATGAGAATGAATGGAACACTTCACACTCATTGCATGTAGGTGGTGCTCACAGAGTTAAAGCATCGAGCCCTCGCAAGAGTTCACGTATCCTATTACTACTCCAACTTAGGTGCGCTTGACCATGGAGTTTCCTTCAAGATTCCTGCTTTACTCCACTTGCGAAACCTTCAACAAGTGTTAGGAGGAAACTCCATGGTTAAGTTCTAATTGGGCTTAACGTTAGAGGAAACTCAATGTTTAAATGTGCTCAAGCTGTTGTAGTATTGGGATAATTCACCCCTGTGAGCATCACCTAGATGCAATAATTGCTAAGTGTTTCATTCATTCTCATGAGAGATGGGTTCTTGTGAACGATTACTCATGAAACATGGCTCAGTGAGTTTGAAAATGGAAAAGAAATTTAGAGAAATTCAAAGGAAAAGAAAGAGGGAATTAGGAGAGATAGGAAATGGAAAGCAAAAAACAATGAAGACTATGCGAAGGTTATTGTTCAATTCTTTCTCTTGTCAAATTTATTAATCCCACTCTGAGTAAGGGAATGCCTACCCTTGATAGAAGTTGAAAGGCATCCTTAGCAACCGTACGACAATTCAAACTTTAAAAGCTGGTTTCAAAACAGAGGCATCCCTAGTGGCAACAAAAGTATTTTTGCAACCCATATGACATGAGGTTCATAGCAGGCAACAATAGTTCAAGCATACATGTGCATAATCAATGGAAAGATAATAACATATCCATCGTAATGTAAAGATAATAACATATCTAAACTGTATCCAACTATAATGCCAATACAAAAGAATGGTGATACAAAGAATCTTGAATCAAATAAACAGGCATAGCTGTACGGATCATGTCTCAAAATACAAACAACATAGCACAAACATGAGAGTCAGTACAGAAAACCATGTTCTTGGAATCAAAATGATATTGAGTATGCTCAAGAGTGGCCATCCTCCTTGAAGTGGCCACGTGTGTGGAGATTGGGGAGGGTGTTCATTTAACTAGTCCTTTAAGTTAGCAAAACTGCTGATCATGGGACACACTTGATGAGTCTAATTCACATTCTGGAAGGACGTAACTTTTACCATAAATATGGAAGTGCTTTTCTAGTTTCTAATCAATTACCGATGACAGTTAAGATTACATTTGCTACTTGTACTTGTTGCTACCGGTCGACCATCTCCCTTAACAGAAAACTGTAGTTATGGCATTTAAAATCCTTTGAACATATATCTCAATACTTTTTCTATCTATTAAATTTAAAAGTTTTAGGCTTTTAGCATACAGAATTACATTTCCAGTTTCCTACCAATTATCTATTTAATTGAAAATCACATTAGCATGTTGTTCTTGTCCCTGATTTATTTTTCCTTCTGTGAGAGGTTTTGCTGTGGCATCTTGAACCTCTTAAGATGTACCTTGATATTATTCATATATCTTTGAGATAAACATCTGCAATCTACACTTTCATGCCACATCTCAGGTTTTTCCAATAATGTGTTTGGTGACAAAAATAAAACTGTACCGTTTAAAGTGGATCATCAGTCACAGTAACAAATCTTCAGAGATTTAAATCCAAGTCTTTTAATTGCATGTTTTGATTATGTGTGTTCTTTTCTGAATTTGAAAATTTTCTTTACTGGTTATATGGAATATTCTTACCTACAGTTTTTTCTTTTTTTTGGGCCAGTCACGGAATGGATGTCAGTGTTGCTTCCATCAGCAGTTGAAAGGGGTGTTTGCATAATTACAAATATGGGTGCAAGTAAGAATTCCCATTGAATTTATTTCAAAGAAATATAATTTGAATTAGCTAGCTTTGCTGCTTTAGTGAAATTTGTGATAGTCTATTTACAGGCCTGCAAAGAGTTTTCTAGGTTGTTGATGATGCTTATGAATCTGATGTTTAGAAATTGTTTTTTTGATAAAAGTGGATGCTATTGGAGCCCAAGAAGAAGTCTTAAGAGTAGCAAAAAGGCTTTCTCTTTCTATCACTGTTGCAGTTGTATATGAAACCTTTATGATTCAAACTGGTAATCTGGACTGTTTTGCAAAATAAAGAGACCACATTTTTTAATATGCTAGTTACAATTTCCCAACTTCCTGGTAATAAATACTTTACTTTAAGATCCTATTCTTATGTATATTTAAAAGTTAAGATGCTATCATTCTCATCTGGAATTTGAAATAGTTAATTTTTTCATGTCAGTTTTCTCTTTCTTACTTGGGCGTTTTGGTTAGTCTTTGAAATGTTGCTTACAGTTTTAAATTTCTGAACCATTCATTTCAGGGTCAGATATCCTTATTTCAGAACCTAGATGTGCACCTGGGGTATGTATTGAGGAGCAACATGCTTTTACAAGTTTTTGTTTATACTTGATATGCTTAAAGAATTTCAGTAGAATGATTTACAAACTTAAAATGGATTTTACTAAATGCCAAATGTTTTACAATAGCCCAAACATTAATAGCAACATCTGAAATTTACAACATACAGTAAAAGAAAATCTCTTTTAGGCTTCTCATTGATAGCTTCCCTCTTTGGCGTACTTGAAACATATCCAGAAAAATGATACACATATAGAACCAAAGCAAAATATACTTTTGAGGTCCATCAAGATTCTAGGATAGAAGGAAGCATTAAGGTATTTCTTAAGTGCTCAAAAGGAATAACCAATAATGTGGAAGTAGAGAAAGAAATTGCTTAAGAGCGATATTTGATTGACATGCATCGCAGGTTCAGTTATTAAGACTTGAGAATACTCAAGAATATTGATTTTGAATTCTAAAGGATTATGAACTTTGAAGTGTATCTCTATTTTAATAAATTTCATGGAAAGTTAAAAGTACTGAAGTTTTCTTTTCCGTGGGTTCTAGTCATTACGTCATGTTCAATTTATTGCATGCAGAACTGAAAGATCCCCAACCAAAATTCTAAGGCAATTATCTGATGTTTGTTTGCTATCTTGTCTTTGGCCAGCAATTCAGTAAGAAGTCTTTTTTTTTTTGGGTTTTTGCATTATATGGTTTTCTTTCTGTTTAAATCTTTCTATTTTCTTTTTGTAATTTTTGATGTTATAAATGAAATGCTTGGAAAAAAGGAAACTAAATTCTGATTTTATTTCATCAAATAAATTAATAATTTAATATCATAACTGTATCAGGACTGTACAGGCTGTAGCAGGCTTGACCAGCAAGGAATATGACTGCAAACAATTTTCTCCATTTCTGATTTGTAGCTGCTGAATTATTCTGACTAATCTGATCCACTCTTTAATTTTAATCTGCCCTGAAACAATATATTCCAAACCCTGACTTTACCCTGGATGTAGTTACAGCCTGGAGGTGGTACGGCTAGTTCTAATAGATCAGGAAATGTTTGAAACTGCCTTTAAAACCACGGATCTGCTACTGGTAAATAAATTCTGCTGATGTTTTGGTAGCTTTAGTAGGATAAACCAATGAGATCAAAGAGAAATATATATATATATATATATATATATATATATATATATATATATATAAAACTATAATTAAGTTTGCCATTAATTATATTGATGAATAGACTTGTCTCATGAAGGGACATGTCTCTTCTCTTGGTTTATTGCTCATACAAATACAAGAGGACGCTGCCATTTCGAAAGTACATACCAGACATTTTGGCAGTGCTATTACATCTACAACGGTCCTAAGGAGAAAAAACAATAACATGGTATTAGAGCCAACCTGCAAATGTTATTTGATAATATGGAATGCACAGATTTGTTTGTGGAGGAATTGATTAAATACATCATGATTTGTGACAAAACATTGCATCAACAATACAGAGATTTCAGAACTGCGAATGGAGAATACGAGGGCAGAAATATTTTTGAAACAAGTAGAGGGTCATTATTTTTCATATCAGGTTGCCTTTGTCAGATATGGACAAGGGAATGTTGAAACGATGGCGGTGATCTAACACGACTTAAGCAGTGAAAGAATGAAATAAAAAGGCTATGTCTGAAAAACACGACAGAGGTGTCTCAAAATAAACGATGTCTATTGCCTGTGCAATAGAAGAATCCTTAAGAGTGGTCAATTCTCTGAAACTTGATTCGGTCAGTGCTACTTGTCATTACTTTAGACAAGAAAATTAAAAACCATGATCGTATTGCTCTCTTGATATTTCACAGAAAACTATGAGGACAGAGATATGAAAGCGAATAAGAAAGAGGTCTAACAAAGGTGCCAACTGTGGCCAAGGCACTTGGCAGTCATATCCCATTTTAAATAACCTGTGCATATCAATTTCCAAAGCGACCAATCACATGGTAGGGTTGTACAACTTGATGACGACGAATTGTCAAACTAAATAGGAGGGAAAGAAGAGAATTATGTGGCACTTTGGAGTATAAAGATATTCACATGATCGAAATACATTGCATTTGATTCAAACAAAGAAGAGCATATCTTATATAGTGCCAAGAAATAAGATTTTCAAAGTCAACTTGATGGTGGGCAAGTGTTGGAAAAGGAGTTAATACCTAAGTATTGAAGAATGATGCATCTCAGAATCAGAAGCAAATATATTCATACTCAGCTATCATGATGAAGTTCGAACTCAGAAAGAGACATGGGTGAAAAAAGTCTTTGAAGAATTATTAATATTTTATGAGACTTGACTGTATTAGACTAGCAGGGATCGAACAAAATATGCAACAAAGGCAATTATATATAAGAAGAGGGATATATTATTAGGATTAAATAAGAGTGATGTGTGATAAAAAGGGAATACCATATTGTACTTAATAATGTGAAATATGATTACAGTAAAAACCGATACCATACACATGGGTAGACGTATATGGGGAATGATGGACCCACCAAAGCGGATATTAAATGGACAAAAGAAACCACCAGAATAAATGGAAACCATAGAAGATATAAGCGCATAACATAAGCCAAATAATATCAGTATTCAAACAATATGACAATGCATAAATATTAAATCCCTCTCTTTGAATAAAATGGATGAGACTAAAATATTAGTAAATCAGCATCAAAGATAGGAAAACAGGACAAGGAACAATTTCTTATAAAGCACGTGGAACCTATACATGCATAACCATCTCAATTCACCATTAATATAAAGGGATAAGAAACAACACAGTCAAAATGAGCAGGCATGAAACTCGGTGGGCCCAAAGGGATTTAAAAGTTGAAGAGGAGTAAATATATTAGGAAGAATATATTAAAGTGAAGTAGAGTAAAAATATTAAGTGGAATTATGGATAAGTATATTCTGATTATTATATCCTAAAATTACCATAATTTATTTTTGTTGTTAATCTCTCTTTTGTATTTCTATACATGCTATAAAGAGTTATTTGTCTTGATCCTTTTTTTTGTCTCTGGGGATGTTCTTGTAGGAAGAGGGAGATTGATATCAGATTCAGAGGGAGTCTGACACTTTGTTAAAGACAAAGTTTGAATAAGAAACTCAAAAGATTGATGTTCAGAGGGGATTTGACAAATAAGTCTAAAGGAGCAGATAGAGGATATGATTCTGTCAACCTTCAGTGATCTCTGTTATATTGATTTTGAAGGAGTAAACCATGTTGAGATGGATTCTCTAGTGCCCAATAAATTGAGGTAGTCAAGAGGACTATGATTCATGAATATACCTTGTGACTATGATTTTAATAGGCCTGCCTCCTGTGTACATCATGAGGAAGTGACGACTTCCAAATGATGTGACTTGTATTTGCAGAAGTTATTGAAAGCTAACGACCTTACAATAACCTAATTTTCTATTATGATGGATATCTTACAATGTTTATGCAGATCATGATAGATTATATTTTGCATGGTGGATACACATTATGAGAATGCGTGTACACATACCTTATAAACATTTTTGAGTACATGGTGAATGTAATGCAAATTGATGTTCTGGAGACCATTACATGGAGTACTTGGTGAATATCATGCAACTTGATGTTCAGGAGACCATTACTCACAATACTTGATGAATATCTTGCATCTTAACATTTTGAAGGCCATTACTTGTTGTATTTAGTGAATATCATATATTGATATTCTGGAGACCATTACTCAGAGTTTTGGTAAATATCATATGTTGATATTCTGAAGGCCAATACTCTTGATATCAAAATGGTGGATATCTTTTTATCAAAGATATCTTTAGAAATTGCCATACCTACTATTACCAATGGTGTAATACGTATCCTATGTTTGTCCTCCCTTGCTAAGAGGGAGTGTTGATGCTTTGGTAGCTTTAGTAGGCAAAGATATATATATATATATAAAATTAATTGCCATTATATTAATTATATTGATGAATAGACATGTCTCATGAAGGGACATGTCTCTTCTCTTAGTTTATTCCTCATACAAATACAAGAGGACGGTGCGAAAATACATACCAAACATTATGACAGTGCTACTACATTTGCAGCGGTCCGAAGGAGGAAACACAACAACAAACTCTACTCTTGACCAGTTCTAAAACAACTGACATTTTCCACCAAGTTTGGTGTCAACCCTTGCCAAGCCCTGTAGAGGCAGGAATAAACACCTTGAATGTATGAGTTCACCCCTACAGACTCATATCCACAATTGCAATATTTTGATATGCTCTATATCCAATCTAAAATCCCATCCTTTCCAAATTCACTGCTAAACTTATTCAAATCTTGGAATTGTGATGAAAGGGATGCTAGGTAAGCTGGTGTTTCATCCAACTCCTTACACTTCCAATAGTAGAGAAAAATCTCTCTAATTTTTTTTCTCTTCCGTAGATTTACTTCTATTTCTAATGGTCACTCTTCTATGTTTCCATATTCTCTCTGTTCAGTATGGAAGCTTTCTCTTTCTCTCTTTAGAATGTTTCTATTTCTCTCTTTGTTCATTATAGAAACATTCTTGTGTATACTTGTATATATAGATCATTTATGATCTGTGTTTAATAACACATTCATTATTTTACCATAATATGGTATCAGAGCTATTTTTTTCAAAAAATAATTTCATTATTGAAATTTTCTATTTATTTTTCGAAATGGGTTTTGAATATCTATAATTTCTAAATGAAAGTTTTAGACTCATAGATTTTCGAAATCTTTTCCTGCGTGTGTTCAATTTTTTGTAGGAATTCATTTTTTCTTCAAACTCGAGTAGGGTTTCTAAAGTATTTCTTTTGGACTTGTTAGAAACTTGCTTGCAGAATTATTTTGAAACCATCTATGTTTCCTATCTTTTGGGAAGGAGTTATTTTTTGCAAAATCGTGGCCCTATCTTTGTATTTTCAACCAAACCTTTTTCCACCATTTTTTCCAGTCAAATCTACCATTTTTTGGGTTTTCAAAAATGGCTAAGGTTTCTTTCAAAACTCTCTTTTTCTATGCCATGTAATTTTTTTTGCAGATTCTTGGTGGGTTGTTCTCTAGTTTTTTTGGGTACATCATTTTCGTGCCTCAATTTTCGAGCTAGCAGAATCAGATTCTAATTTAAGTTTTTTTCTGGGTTTTTTGAGATCTCTTTTGGGCGTTCTTTTACTTTTCTTGGGTCTTTCATCAATCTTCCTCAAAGTTCTTGCCATTTTTGATATTCAGATTTTTTTGCATCAAAAAACATGTCATGGCATCTCTCACCAATCTTCTCTTGGAAAATAGTCAACGATTCAATAGAAAAAACTACCACCCTTGGAAGTAGATGACGATCTTCGAGCACTGTCACCTTTAGGTACTGAGACTCGTCCTACCACAATCGATGCTACTCAATAGAAGTTTGATGAGCATAATCATGAAGCGCTTATGCTTATTAAGATTTTAGTTACTGATGATTAGCTGCCTCAAGTGCCATCTGGCAAGATAGTTGCAAAGATCTGGAAAACACTGAAGGATCTCCATGAGGCATCAAATAAAAGCAGAGCTTTCTTTCTGAAGAATCATCTATTCTTTAATATTATGGATGAGCACATGTTCTTATAGGAACATCTTCTAAAGATTAAGGACATAAGAGATCAGCTTGAGGCCACTGGCCGTACAATAGAGGAAGAGGATATGGCGATCATTACTCTTAAAAGTCTATTTTCATCCTATGAGCACTTTATTGAGACGCTCAACATTACTGCAATTAATGTTGACCTCAAATTTCTAGATTTGTGCACCAAACTTTTGTAGGAGGACCGTTGGAAACAACAGTTTGGCAACTGTGCTCCTTCATCCTCCTCTGAACAAGCATTTTTATCACAATCCTTTAACAAGGATAAAGGCCCATCTCAATCATCTGCTTAGTCTCAGAATATGTCATGTCCCCTTTTTAGTGACATGTCATTTTCGGTGAATTTGCCTATCATGGACTCTCGTAGGTAGATGATTTTGGTGAGAGAGTCATTTTGATGATTATTTGGGGATTGGATGGTCTATTTTGCTCGTGGAGAGATGGGGTTTATCATATATTTTTTTTGTGTTATGCAGGGCCAAAATATTATAATTTTGAGTCGAGTTGCACTTTTTATTTTATAAAGTTACTTTTTATATAAAAGTGCATTATAAAGGAATTTCATAAGAATATTTTATGGATACTTCTAGAAGTTCTTAGTGGCTTCTTAGAAAAGTGAATAAATAGAGTGCTTGGCCTCTCATTTGGACATCCTATGACTTGAGAGTTTACACTACTTTTCTCTTTGAGCAATTGTGGCGCCATCTTGGTCTGCAGATTGTCATTTGATCATTAGGAACGGAGTCTCCTAAGGATTTTTATAACTGAGGACGTGAAATATCCTTTGAAGAGTTGCACTTTGGAAGTGGTATTCAGCTACTTCAAGTTGGGCTTATTTGGACATTTCCAGCAAGGTTAGATTTTCAACCTGAACACACATTTTTGCTCATATCTCATTGTTGGCTGGGAGTTTAGTTTTTATTTTCTGGGAGAATTTTCCTTGGAGCCTGGTGATTATTTCCATAGCATTTTCGGCACCTTTCAGCTCAGCATTTATTTTGCTAGGTGCCATACCAGTCTGTACATGTACGGCTGTACCTATAGGCCGTACAGTCAGCAAGTTAGAGGGCAGGTTGGAGTTGCATTTTTATCATTTCGTCTTTAGCATTCAGTTTCCAGCATTTGCTCAATCCAGGTTCTTTTATTTTAGTTTGTAGTTGCAAGAAATTCTTAGTCGCATTCAGCCGGTGAGCGTTTGTTTGTAATGTGCCATGTTGTAATGCTTTGAGTTGAAAATTGCATATCATATGTAAAAGCATTTGGTTATCATTGAATAAATATATTGGCACTATTTTACATCAGCTATTTGAGTAGATTTGTTGCACAACAATTTCCTTTATTCAGCATTTTACTTTCAGCAGTGTATTTAGTTTGCATGTCAAGTGTTTGACGAAATTTCACAGTTTAGTATTAGTGGTTATTAGTGGCCTATTAGCAAGGGCCATTACAGTGGTATCAGAGCGGTGTTCTTGCCATCCTGTTGGGCAAAGAATCTTTATGCATTCTTCAGCTTTTGGATATCATAAGTATTATACACGCAGGAGAGTAGCACCTAAAGGTGAGCAGGAATTTAGAGATATACTTACTATGGGTGAAAGACAGTCACAGAGTCCACCTAGAGTCCCTAGGACTGATGAGGATGAGGCTAGAAACTTCTTCCGAGCTATGGCTATTAGACAACAGGAGAGTTCAGTCTATATGTGTATTGACTACTATGATGGAAAGAGTTGCTCAGCCAAGGAATTCGGAATAGGGTAGGGGGGCACCGGAGCAGGATAACATGAGTGTAGCAGGTTCACAGGGTGCTCCTAGGCACAGTTCATGGACTGTAAACAGGCCTACACGTCCTACATCCCTTAGAGAGGCGACCTAGGAGGCAGTAGAGGACAATATGCTGAAGGACTTTCAGGATGATCTTCGAGCTGCAATTGCAGAATGGCAGGCACTACCTCCACATGTTCGCGAGTTGCTGAATTTTGATCGCTACCTGAGTCAGAGAAGAGAGCACATGAGGAGTAGTAGGCAGAACTGGAGGCCTAGAGGAGGTTAGGACAGTAAGTTACAGTGAGCTACTAGCAAGCTCACCTTACCATCTTTCGACGATAGTGGACAGATGACAGCACAAGCGTGGATCCATAAGTTAGATACATTCCTAGCATTGAGGCCTATGTCAGAGACGGATGCTATCAAGTATGCCACTTTGCATTTAGAGGGCGCAGCACATGATTGGTGGTCACATGGTATGGTCACATTGCATCATAATTAGGTAACATCCTATCAGGATTTTGTGGATAGATTGGTAGAGCGCTTTGATAATAAAGACCTGGAGATCTTCTTCTGTGATCTTGCACAACTGAGACAGACAGATAGTTTGGAGGTCTACATTAGTGAGTTTCAGAGATTACCAGTGATGGTGCAGGATGTGTCCGAGAGGAGGTTGGTTATACTGTTCACAGAGGGGTTCTCTGAACCTCTAAAGGGGTGGATCAAGGCATTCGATCCCTCTTCATTGTAGGAGGCTATGAGGAAGGCATGGAGCATGGAGCTCATAACACCCTCCAGCAGGTTCACCTCCAGGAGCACTTGTTCATTCAAGGACAATAAGAAGTTTGATAAAAACAAGGGCAAAAAAGGTGACACCCAGGGTAAGTCTACTGCACCTTTGGATATGGAGACACTGAATGACTTGCGCAGGACAAAGCTCTATTTTTACTGCAAGGGTCCCTACGACAGAGATCATGATTGTCCTATGAGGCCTAAGGGGAAGGCCAACAGGGTTATGTGGGCTTACTACGAAGGTTCAAATTCTGATAATTCTGGACATGAGGTTGATCATAGTGATGTAGAGCCTGAGGCAAAAGAAAAAGCTCCAGAGACTAAGGAGGAGCCCGAGTTGCACTTTCAAGAGGCACGCTTGTATAGCATTCAACAGGAAGGATCTTTTAGACTGCGTGGCATTCTAGTAGTTCAGATAGTTATTGCTTTGGTTGATACAGGTGCTATGCACAATTTCCCTGATGCACGTTTTGTTGAATGTCGTGGAATCATGACTGAGGAGTTTGAGGGACTACGAGTACAGGTTGCTGATGGTTACACTCTTAAGTGTAACAGGATGGTTAGAAATTTGCCCTTACGTCTGAACAACTATGAGTTCAAGGTGGACTACCATGTTGTCAACATGGGTGATCTGGATATTGTTTTTGGGATGGAGTGGTTGTGCTCATTGGAAGAGGTCACCTTTAGATTGAAGGACATGGAGATTAAGTTTGAAGTGGATGGGAAGCAACACATTTTGAGAGCCATTAGGAATGGAGACATCAGAATTATTTCCTTCAGACGGTTGGAGAGGTTAACCACACACGATGACATTGAGTGGGCAGCCGTATGTACTCTCATGCCTACACAGGAGGGACAACATAAGAAACATAGTTGAAAGAGGATTATTTAGGAAATTGAGACTTAAAAAATATTTTCATGCATGAGTTTAATATTGAAAATTTAATACAAAAAAATGGAGGTTTGCATCTAGAAAGATTTGGAAGGAAAGTTCAAAAGATATTGAAAAAAAAATAAAAATATGATATTAAATACATAAATGTTTTAAATAATAATAGTTCCATACAGCAGTCGGAAAAAATAATTTGTAAATTTGTAAAAGACAAAAAATTCAGTGCAATTTAAGTTAATGAATTTTAAGTTTTCTGAGCACATTGATTTAAATTGTGAACTGTAGCTTGGCTGACCCCAGTGCCATTTGAATTTGTAATGAGAGCTTCACTTAGTCCATTGTCATTTCAATGGTGAACAATAGGTTTGCAAAGCACCACATAATCTACTATCGTATCTGTTTGATTCTTATCTTGACAACCAGGCAGACAATGGTGCTCTTAAGTTTAACATCTCTTTGGGCTTAGTTAAAAGGTTAAATAAATAAAAATCATGCAAACTACCTAGAATGCTGTTCGTGACAGGAGCCAATCTTAGATTCACATGGAAACTGGCAAGTGGCAACAGCACTCACAAATTATGGGCAACACACAATTTATTTGGCAGTTGTTGCATCTGTAACAAAGACCAAGGAAGGCTCTTAAATTTGCAATTTTTGTTGTGAAAGACATTCATGTGTTTTAAACTGCAGTGGGGTTCTCCAATCACATTTACTGTAACTTAGAAGTATTCTGTTAAGCCAATTTTAACTTAGAGAAAAGGTTCTTCCCCCTATAGATAATGATTTTTCTTTGTGCTTGAGCATATGCAAATGGTTAAATATACCTAACTAGAAATTTTGATACTTTTTTATAGTTATCTAATTTTGGTTTAGTCATGTTTTTGTGAAGTAGAGTTTTGAGATAGAATTCAGTATATTTGGTAACTTTATTCACAATTTTTTTTTTAGTTCATGTCTGCATTCAACATTGATAATGTCTGTAATTTGATGCATACAAGGGTGTTAGCACATACCTAGGAGCAGCTCCCATTGTTCATGTATTGGAGGAATCTAAACCACACATTGTCATCACCACACGTCTAGCAGATGCTGCTTTGTTTCTTGGTCCAATGGTAACATACATTATCCAGAGTGCTTTGCATGATAAGTTTTTAAATGGTCTGTAAAAAGAGTTTCCTATATGGTAGAATACATTTTTAGGAATTATTTATTTTCAGTTAAGCATTCTTATCAGAGATTTTGCAATCCTTTTACTGTACACTAATATTATTTTGTCTCTCTTTCAATGATTATAAATTTTTTAATGTTACATGTAATTACTTTTTAGTATTAGATACGACTATCGGATAAAAGTTATCTTGACATTAGACTAATGGATAGATTATTTATCCATGTACTATAACGATGTTTAAGAATCTAAATATTGTAACAAAAATGTCAATTTCGAATATTGCAATCACTTGTGTGCAGGACTGTTACACTAATGTTGCATCATGTGATATCTAAATGTTTGCCAGACATCAATACGTTTATAAATATTTACATATACACTACCTGCAATGTCTGAAAAGCGAAGTATATAAGCATGGTTACGGAGAGACCCATCTCCCCCCTAAAAGTCGCATCTCGGAGACTTTTCGCATCTCCGGAGACCTCAAAAAAGGTTGGAGACTTCATGACAAAGTCTCCTAAAGTCTCCCAGTCTCCTAATCCAAAAAGTGAAGTCCCCTTGAAGTCTCCTAATAAAATATAAATGTAAAATATAATATTAAATAATTTTATATATTTTAGCTGTCATTTTAATGTTTTTAATGCAAAAATTAAGACCAATGAGATACAATAATGTGATTATGCGAGTTTTGAAATCTTTGACTTTATATTAATGTGACATTACTATTATTATTTACTTTAGTCTTTTAGTTTTAGGGGGATTAGGGAAGGAATAGGGCAAATAGAAGGCGGAGGAAGGAAATATGCAGAATTATGTTGAAGAGTACCAGAGAAACATAGAAACATTCTCTGCTCATACCAAATACATAATCAAGGGAGACAAGTAGATATCCACCATGGTCCATACGTTGTTTGAAGGAAGATCACTGTCATCGCATAGAGAAGGTAAAACATGAACATTAGGAATGGAGATTGCCCAAATACATTGACCAAACAACTCATCACAAAAGTATTGTGATACAACTGGTACTCGCCATTTGAAATCTACGGCGAGAAGATATGAGGAGGAATGAATGTGGGAAGCCACTGATAGGCTAGGAATCCAAATGAACATAGGATACACTGTTAATGTTTAGGAGAAAGTCTAAGTTCCAAAACTTGGGAATACCATATAAATCAGTCATCGACAACAAATAAAGAATGATAGAATGGAGATTCACGGGAATAGGAAGTACTGTATTAGTCTTTAGGTTGGTTTCATAGGGGATTAATACAAATAAAATACTGAGATTGTTCGAAAATGCCTATGCATCCTTTTTGGGCCACTAGGTGTATTAAGTAATATTGAAATTCATATTGATAAGACTATACGACAGTTGCTAAGACTATTCCATTGCTTGTTGGGAGTCGGGAAAGGAGGTTGTATAAAGGCTTTCCAAGCTAGGATGAGTGTTGATAAATTCATATTAACTTGGCTTATCAGGGATAGGAATGATAACACCTCTCTATATTGAACAAAGGCCAAGCAAAAGAGATATAAATCAAATTTACACTACACAGAGAGTGTACACGATAGATCATAAGAGATTTCACTACAAATGGAATTGGATAGCGAAAGAATCTACTTCAAGGTTAAGCAACAAATCAAAGAGGGAAAATAATCGATATTACCAAGACTTTCCTTAGTAACATCCAACGCAAGTGTATAACTATAATGGAAATCATATTGCATATGATATCTATTGTATCTAATACTTTGGAGACTGTAATAACTAGTGAGTTAAAATTTATCCTCGAGAATCAACTCCCTTTAAGGAAGCATTCCATTGAATTAATCTGTGATAATAAGGAGCCTTGATATGGGTTATTGATATATCAGTGGACCTATATTTCCATTTCATGAAATTAGGGTGAAATTGTGATTGAAAATCATAACGAAGAAAAGGAATTCAAGTTATTCTAAGGCAGGCAGATAGGGAACATTAGATACAGGTTGAAGGTGTTATGGTTGTACGGTACTAAGAGGCTGGCCGTACGATTTGCTAGGAGAGGCAGTACGGATGGGAGGCTGTACGGAATGTAGGGTAGACTCGCCGTGAGGAAGATTCTATGAAGGCCGTACAGTATTTGCACTGAGTATTGTGAGTAGTGGATGGGGTACGAAAGGAAAATGGTTTCAAATTTGCACCTTAAACTATTAATCCTGAATACATCAGACAATGCTAAACAAGAATATAGATTTGAACACAAATAATCTTCAATTAATATTTTCTAAAAGATGGTGCTCCGATTTGTCAAATCCGAGTGAAGTATTACATGCAATGGAATAGGGTGAGGGTTGAATCTCACTGAAACTGGACAAGCCAAGTGGGGAAGGTCTTTCACTTCCAAAATGGCGAAGAACAGAGAATCCCAACAGGAATTCATAGTAAAAAGAAATAATCCAAAATGCATACCTATGACTACCTACAAGCCGTGCTTAAATATACGTCGGGAAAAACTTTCCGAGGGTATGCAAAGATAGTTGATGGCTACACAAAAACTACGAAAACAAAATAAAAATGGGTCCAAGATATATTAAATCAATCGGCCCATTAACAATAGTTTTGATTAATAATTTATTTTATAACGGGAACATTATAGTCCTCTTGTCCCAAATTTTGCTTGCTATCAAGGAAATGCAATGTCAGATGCTATAGAATGTGCTCGCCCTCCCATGTCGCATCGTCCAACGGCAAGTGTTTCCAACGTACCAAAATATTCCTTCAACGTGCAGTTCCATAGGGTCTTCTCACGTACTTCGATGATCTCGACCGGTTCCAATATGAGCTTTCTTCATTGAGCGGCGGACGGGTCTGTAGCTACTGTGACATTTTGTCCAGAGTTGCATGGACACGGGTACGGTATCGGATACGGGTACAGGTACGGCCAATTTTTGAGACCTCTTATTTGGGAACGACAAATACAACATTCTTAAAACACACACATATATATATATATATATATATATATATATATATATATATATATATATATATATATATATATATATATATATATAGATTTTCAGTCATTAAATAAGTTTTTCATTATAATGAAAGCAATATGAACACATAATTGATAATTGTGACATATTCCAAAATACTATAGTTAGATATAGTTTTATTATTAAAACGAAATTCAAATACAAAAATAGTTTGGTAGAATCACATGCTATCAAAAATATCATCACTGTTCTCTTGAAACTCGACATCTAGATCATCAAGATTCTCTAAAGAGTTAGGATAGCTGGATTGAGCATGACCACCACCTAGACTCTCAGAACCCATTGATGATTCAGCGAAGGGTCCTCTGACCATGTCAAAATTCTCAACATTGAGGCTGAGATGTGTCAATGCATTTATAGATACATCAATGCATTTATAGATACATCAATGTCACTTATCTAAAGTTGGACATCCCAAAGTCTGTTGGGTCCTTTTATGTAGTCTGTGGAGGAATGTGACAACAGATGAAGATTAGAGTGCACATAGACAAGGTCCTCTGCTTTGCTGGCTGCCAACCTATTTCGTTTCATAGAATGGATAAAACCATATGTACTCCAATTCCTCTCAGATGCAAAAGAACTAGAAACCTGCAATAAGAGTTTATATTATAATTTATAAGTTACAATTACAAAGACAAACAATCAAAAACATTTGAAATAAGAAATAATTCTTATTAGAATAATTAGTATAAAATGAAACCTGTGATAGAAGCTTGATTGCTAGCTTTTGCAAATGTGTAGTCATGGCACCATGGAAGTTCCACCACTTTATAGGATCCATTTCTTTTTTATCTGCCATTGCATCAACATCTGCATAAGTTCCATCAGAGGAAGCAAATGTCCCAAACTCATCTCGAATCTCTGCAGCAACTCTAGGATCTGTAGACATTTTCTTGAACGCTTTTTTATATCCTTCAACAACCTCAACATCCTTATTTGGTGCTGTCCTATTTGGCAATGCTAACATATCAGCATGGTAGTACTTAGGGTTTAAAGCATATGCCAAAAGTTGCAATGGAGTTGTCATTTTATCCCATCTTTTTTTTATTACATCATATATTTGCTTATAAAAAAATTCAGAGGGATCTTGCTCTTTTTCTATTATAATATCTCTAACTTGCTCCACCATTGTATCTATGCAATCATAGATGTCACCTAATATTGGCTTATCAGTATCACATTGACGGATCAAGGTGTATATTGGCTCAGTGAAAGATAGTAAATAATCTATTTGAGCCCACCAATCCTCATCAAGAATTAACCTCCTGACATTATTTGCTCTATCTGTTTGTGATTGTCTCCATACTGCCCAAATGTCACTAATCACCATACTTTTCAAATCTTGTTTGACATCAACAAGCCTTTTGAGAACAATGTAGTGTGTGGCAAAGCGTGTCTCAACCACCTTCAATAAATAAAATAAAATAAACATTTTAAAACCATATAAATCTTAAATACATTTCAATAGAAAAAAAAAATGAATATTTTTGAGAGAAAACATTTACCCTTAACAACTCTAGCTTAGCGAATTGTCTGTAAATGGCCTGTGACATGTGATGATTACAAATAAACATTTCAATCTCTTTGGCTTCTTCATAAATCTTTTGTATCCATTGAATTTTGCCAATTTTTTGTAGCATTAGATTCAAAGAATGAACTACACAAGGAGTCCACCAAATTTTTGGATATCTTGCCTCCACGACCAACCCAGCTGCTCTGCATACTTTTGCATTATCTGTGATCACTTGAACAACACTTTCTGGTCCCACAGATTCAATTGCTTCAATTAAAACATTGGCAATAAATTGTGTATCTTTCTCTTCAGCCTTGCATTCCATTGCTCTCAAAAACATTGCCCCCTTTGGGCTCATTGCAACCACATTGATTAGTGGCCTATCTCTAGCATCCTTCCATCCATCACAAATGATGGAAACTCCAGAAATTTTCCATGAATCTCGAATCACTTGCAACTGTCTATCAATAATCTCTTTTTCTTTGATCAAAAGAGTAGTACGAACCTTCTTATACCTTGGGCTTTTGTATCCTTTTGGAGCTTCATTAATAGACCTAACCATCTCTTGCCAATATGGCGAGCGAACCACATTAAATGAAATTCCATTCGCATATAGACAACGTGCAATACTCTGATCTGTATCCTCTCGACTTTGTAAATTAAATGCCTTTTCAAGAGGTCCTAAATTACGCCTCTTGTCACCAGTAGAGGTTCCTGAAGTTGGATGCAAAGGAGGTCTATTGAGACTTGACCTTTGTGTTGACTTTAGAACTTGACTATTAGCTTCATCCTCTTCTTTTTGGTACTTTGCAATCTTCTCATGCGACAACCCCTTCCCTAGTTGACCATCAACCTTTGGACCAGGGCACACTTCACATCTTGTACCTTTTATGTGACAGAGATTTCCACGAACCCTTGTATAAGAACCGTTATAATCAATCAAACACTCATGACACTTCCATTTAAAACCTCCGCCGCCTTGAAATTTCTTGATGATGGTTACATGTTTCCATAATGGATATTTAGCATTTGGTTTGATCCACTTGTCATTTTCTGATGCTCTAACATGTGTTGACGATGACGCCATGATTAGGTTCCTGTCACGTGAAAAAAATAAAAAATTAGTAAAATCATGAAATCAAAAGTTAAAACAAATTCACATTAAGCTATAAAGCACATATTTAAAATTATAAAATATTTATAAAATGATTAAATTAAATATATGTGCAATAATTTTTATTTCAAATTTAATTTTACAAGAATATAGCTTTGAAACTTAAATCTAAATTATTTATTAATTAAAAATAAATTAAATATACTCATAATATTAATTAATTTAGTTGAAATACAAAATTTAATATTCTAATGGTAACTCTACAGGCTAAAATAATTATTAGGCTTTATGAATTATTATATATTATTACTATAATTAATAATGCTATTTAATATTTATTAATATTTAGAAAGTTTAAATTTAAAAAACATAAAAAATAAATATAAATATAGAACTAGTTTAAATTTTTTAATAATTATAATTGTTTTTAAAAACTAAATAATATTAATTTATTAAAATTAAACTATTAAATTTTATATTTATTTATTCAATTTTCTTAAAAATAAAACTTAGAAACGTAAATTTAATCTGAACCATATTAAAGATAAAACATTGCCATATAAAACAAAAATTAAAAAGATCAAACGCAGAAAATTTAAAAAATCAAACACGAATTAAAACACGTTACCTGTATTCAGCAGGGTTAGAAACGCAATGCGATAAGATTTGGGAAGAATGTGGAATGGAGAATTGTAGGCGGAAGAACACGGAATGAAATTGCTGGCGTAGACACAAGCTGGAGCAAACGCCTCTGTAAAACGCTTAGATGGAAAAAAACGAACTATTCAGAATGGCAAATGAAAGTTTGAGCTATCAATCGATTGAGGGATCTATTTATAACTTCATATTTTTCGATTTTTCCCAATAGATCTGTACTTAACTCGTGATTTGTCTAATCGCTGGGAAACAAATGGCAGTTTGGTGTAAATGTTTCTTTAAATCGACTTGGAAAAAACCCACATTCTATTTTTGCTTGCCTTTTAAATCGTAATGAACTGAACTCTTTTTCGAACGCCTGAAGAGATTCGGCTCATTTTTTTCCAAAAATTATTTTCCCTGTTTCAGGCGCGGATTTAAAAATGGCATTTTTTTGAAAACGGGCGGAAATGATTTGCCCTCGGATTTTCTTCGTTTCGTATCCGTATCCGTATCAGATACGGCAATACGCATATCAGAGTTTGAGGGGTTGCGTTTCCAGTAACCCTGATTTTGTCCTATAGCTTTCTTAAGACGAGAAACATGAAAAACATTATGAATACAGTTTCGCTCTGGAAGTTCCAGTTCATAGGCAACTTCACCAATGTGGTGAACTACCCGATAAGGGCCATAAAATCTTGGCTTTTGTTTTTCTTTCCTCTTTTCCTTCAATGAGGATTACCGGTATGGTTGAAGTCTGAGATAGACCAAGTCTCCCACTTCAAAACTTCTCTCGATTCGGTCTCTGTCAGCATACATCTTTTGTTGATTCTATGCCCATTATAAGTTTTCCTTTAAGCATCTCAGGATATCTTGTCCCTCCTGAAGCCAGTCCCTCGCCCTTGGTGCATGACTGTCACCCAAAACTGTGTCGATGAAGGAGAGGGGTTCGTACTTGTATAGTGCTTTGAAAGGTGCCATCCCGGTTGACATGTGGTAAATGGTATTGTAGCAATATTCCCCTAGGTGCATCCATTTGACCCACACTTGTTATTGTGCTGAAATGTAGTTTTGAAGGTATCCTTTGAGCCACTTGTTTACAATCTCCGTTTGTTTGTCTGTCTAAGGGTGATAAATGGTATTGGGGGACAATTCTTTTCCTGCCAGCCGAAATAGTTCTGTCCAGAATATACTAATAAATCACCCTTCTCGATCGCTAACAATGTTTCGAGGTAACTCGTGCAGACAAAAGACTTCTCTAAAAAACAGATCGGCTACCTATGTGGCCAAAAAATTTGAGGGTATGGCAAAGAAATGTGCGTACTTCGTTAGTTTGTCAACCACCACGAAGATATAATCCTTTCCGTTCACCTTGGGAAATCCAGTAGTGAAATCCATCGAGATACTATCCCACTTCTGTTCTGGAATTGGTAGAGGTTGCAGTAACCCGGCGGGAAGAGTATGTTCAGATTTGTTTTGTTGGAAGATTGCACACTCTCTTACATACTACAATACGTCTCCTTTAAGACCTTTCCATGAAAACCTCTCC
This sequence comes from Cupressus sempervirens, assembly GCA_028749045.1. Classification (NCBI taxonomy): domain Eukaryota; kingdom Viridiplantae; phylum Streptophyta; class Pinopsida; order Cupressales; family Cupressaceae; genus Cupressus; species Cupressus sempervirens. The sequence goes on from CM053786.1 coordinate 478,497,676, forward strand.
CTGAGACGTCTGTAAGTTTTGAGGAGGCCCGGGTGTTCTGCCAAGGGTGAGTCATGTACCTCCTTCAAGATTTTTTGCTTCAATTTTGATTTCGACACTAAATATATCCGATTCTTATAGTAAATGATGTCATCCACCACTTTGTACCGATCATCCTGGGTGTTGCCATTCATTAGCTCATAGGTAAATGTGATTTTGGAGTATTCTACCAACAAATGTGCTTTCTAGTTAGCTGAAATTTGGGTCAATAAGTAGATGGCGGGTTTTCTAGATAAAGCATCTACAACCACATTGTTCTTTCCTTTCACATATTCAATGTCAAAATCAAAAGTCTGAACTTTGCTTACTCATTTTTGTTGCTTCTCGTTCAAGTTGTGTTGCTTCATAAAATATCTCAAACTATTGTGATCCGTATGAACGACAAACTTGACAGCCACCAAATACTGCCAAAACTTAGTGCATGTACGATGGCCAACATCTCTTTGTCATAAATGGAATATAAACATTCTATTTGCATAAGCTTCATGCTCTCATAGGCTATGGGGTGTCTATCTTGCATCAGTACGGCGCCAATGCCTTCTTCGGATGCGTCGCACTTTAGAATGAACGGTCGAGTGAAATCAAGTAATGCAAGTACGAGACAAGTGCTCATTGCTTCTTTTAGCTTATTGAAAGTGAGTTGCACCTTTTCATTCCATTGGAAGGAGCCCTTTCTTGTTAGATTTGTTTTTGGGGCGTTGAGTTGAGAGAATCCTTTTACAAACCTCTGGTAATAACTGCACAGTCCAAAAAATTCTCACAACTTTGTGAGTGATTTTGGGGGAGGCCAATCAAGGATAGCCTGGATCTTCTCCTGATGAAGTTGAACTCCATATTTATTGACAACATGCCCCAGGTTCAATATTTCTGTCATACTGAATTCAAACTTGGATTGCTTGGCGAACAAGGACTGATCCTCCATGATCCTTAGGACTTCATCCAGATGCTTCAGGTGCTCTTCCCATGTCTTGCTATAAATAAGGATATCAACAAAAAATACTAGTAAGTACTTATGTAATTGTTTGTTGAAGGTGAGATTCATGCATGATTAGAATGTAGTAGGAGCATTCGTTACTCCGAATGACATGACTAGGAACTCATAATGCCCGTAGTGACAACAAAAGAACGTCTTTTCCACGTCTTCTTCCCTCATGCGGATCTGATGGTATTCGAAATGGAGATCTATTTTCGAAAAATAGACTGCGCCATGTAATTCATCCAACAACTAATCTATCCTTGGAATGAGATATCTATTTTTTATTTATTTTTGTTCAATGCATGGTAGTCCACACACATGCGCATTGTCCCATCCTTTTTGACCAATAGCACTGGTGACGTGAAAGGGCTAGAACTGGGACAGATCCATCCTTTCTCCACCAATTTTTGAATTGTCTTTTCGATCTCATCTTTGAATTTCTTGGGATGGCGGTAGGGTGTGGTTATGACTAGTTTGACTCTTGCTTCCAATTCGATAGTATGTTCAAATGCTCAATGAGGAGGTATGCTAAGAGGAATGTCTATCAAAACTTTATCATGATCACCCAAGATATTCTAGAGATCATCATCCCAAGGAGGTGTTCGTGGCCCTTTTATTGGTTCTGTCGAGACAAAATAGTGTGCAGCCCAAGCAATGTCATGATGCTAAAGAATTGCTTTCATCCTATGTGCAAAAACTTCATTCGGATCCTCATTTGCCATTCCATGGAGAACAATCTTCTTTCCATCGACAACAAAAGTGAAGTCCATTCGTTTGAAGTTGAGTGTATTCATCAAGTGTCTCCATCCACTGTATGCCCAGAATAACTTCCATATCATCAAGGTCCACTATGATGAAATCTTCGATCACCGTGTGATTTGCCATTGTGATACTTAGTTGAGAACAAGTTGTGTGCAAAGCAGAAGAGTCCCTCCGGGAACTTTGATTTGGAATCTTGCGTGCGCCTCCATAGGTAGACTTCTTTGTTTCACCAGAGATGAGTTTATGAAGTTTAGAGTGGCTTCGCTATCGAGCATCATCATAACCCTTTTTTTGTCATGTCCCCCCTTTTAGCTCAGTCTAGCAGAGACATGTGAGGCAGCTTATTATGGGGTCTTGTAGGCTGATAGGGTTGGATAGAGACCTAATATGGTTATTCAGTGTTGGGGACTTGATGTTCTAGCAGTTATTGATCAGTTGGGAGATGTTCCTTGTTTCTAGGAGGCAGTTCCTACTTTTTAGGAGGTATGATCTTGCCCATGGTTAGGTCTCCATGAGATTACTCTTTGGGTTCAGTTTCAGAGGGATAGGGCTTGTTTCCTAAATTTTAAGAGCATCCCTAAATTTTAGGGATGAGATTACCAGTGGATCCTTGATTTCCGACTTCAATCACAGACAGGTGACAGGATGATTTTATGGTTTGTGATGTTAGTTGAGCATTTTGTGGCTATTTGGGTTATATTTTTAATATTTCCTAAGTTAGCGTTTAATAATTAAATAAGGCTAAGTTATTAGCCATTTTGGAGCAATAGGGGGTTTTTGGCCGCATCTGGATGTGCATCCTATGGTGTGATAGCTCGTTGGAAAGGTCTCAAAATTCTCTAAATCTTTCTCTTTGGTCTCAGGGCAATTTAGTGAACAGATTTCTGTCTATGAGGAGAAAGGTCATTTTCTAGTAACATGACCACTTTAAAATAAGAAATTATAACACTTTCACTACCCAACGCCACTTGGAGACACTTAGGGTTCGATTTACAATTGAGAGGGGTTATAAGGAGATAGAAGCTTCATTCTAAGATTATCTTTTGCATATTTGACAACTTGTTTATGAATTTGCTTTGAATAGGTGATTTCTAGTCTGGGACACAAACCCCAGGTTAGTGATTGGCTGGGACATAGCCCTCAGCAATCTTTGGCACCGAATCTCTTAGGCATTGTGCTTGGTGATTAAGGACAGAGGCATCAATTCTCATTGGGGTTTCATTGTGGCATATCATCTTTCCAGTTGGAACGTGGTTCATTGCAGCCTGTGGGACGCCATTTACAGCAGATACACCACGTGGTGTATAAAGTATTGCTTGTATTCACCTCCAAATGTATGCTGGATTCAAGAACAATCTTCACCTTTCAGTTTGACATCAAATTTGTAACTAAGCTTTGGGAAATGCATTGGATTTATTGCTTGGCTCTATAATTCAGAAAAATCTGCCTGGTACAGTTTGCAATAATTCTGATTTTTATTGAATACTTTATTTATTTCAGTCTTGTTTCATGGTTGCTGTTCCCTATTCCTTTCTATGTTATAAAACCATAAAAAACAAACAAACCTTTCTGCACTTCTGTCTAGTTCTGCAAGAAAACATAAATAAACAAGAGAACTGATTTAAAAATATAAAATTACATTAGATCAACAGAAGAGATCCATTAGGGATCTTTCATTGTTCTTGAAGGGTTCCCCATACACGAAACACTGTACACCTCGGGCTACCGGCTAGGGCGATGGTTCCTCCGAGCTGTACCAAGGCTTCAATTCTTTCTGTACGGTTCAAACTAACCATTTTGGTGTTCTCATGGGGTTGGTTGTCTTTGGAGGGTATATCTTCCTGTTTGTCCTCATCAGTGGACACGACCTCAATGTAGTGGATTTTTTCTTTCCCGAGGCATCTGTGCCTAGGTTTCCATTGTCCCTTGCAGTTGAAACATAGTTTTTTCCTTTGGAGCTCTTGTCTGGTAGCTTCGTCCAGTGACAGCTTCCTCGGTGGAGGTTTATTATTTTTGTCCCTTGGAAACGCCGGTAATTTGGAATGTGAGTAACCCTAAGAGGATGATGCCGATGATGATACCATACTTCATGCCTTAGAGTAGCAGGATTGAACCCTTTTACCCAACCTTTCAGTGGTTTTGTTAGTCTGTCCATGAAGAGCACTATCCCTCTTTTTTTAGAAATGTTCGTGACCAAAACAGAGTTTCTAAAAATTCTGCAATGTACTGGTTAACCGATCCATTTTGCCTTAGCTATGCCAAATCTTTGAAATTGAGTTCCGGATCTTTACCATCAAATCAATCTATCAATCTCTTAGTGAATTTTGCATAGGTATTTATTTGATCATGCGCTAGTGTGATTGTGTCGTGATGCTACCATTCATGCACTACTCCCTCCAAGTGTAATGCCACAAATTTAATTGCTTCCTCTTCTAGCATAGGATTAAACTAGAAATAAGTATCGACCTTCATTACCCACGCTTGTGCAGATATGGATCTAGATCCGTCAAATGGAGACAAATTTACTTTACTTCCTTCTGAGATCATTGTTAAATTATCCTTAGTTTCTGCCTCCAGAATATCTCATTCTCAGATCTACGTAGTCTTTGTAAGATATATCTTCCTCCAAATTTGCATTTTTCCAGTTCTCTCTCAACTGTTCTTGAACTTCTTCAAAAGTTGGCTACTTCCATCTGTGTGGTGCCTCCGTCCGTGGGGGAAAAGGCAACATGGAAGGTCACGAGCAAGCTGGATGAGGGTTTTCTTTACCCAACATAGAGTCCATGCTGTGACTATTCTGTTCACCGGATACTTCATTATCTGCCAATTTCTTGAGAGTTTCTTCCATGAGTCACTGAGTATCATTGACCTTCGCCTGATTCCTCGCAAGTTCTCTTAGCAACGCTATGAGTTTGACAGCCGTGGGTTTTGGTTTTGCCACCATTCTATCAATTGAATAGGATCTTCTCTTCTGGCTATAAACTCTCATTCACTGTCCACAGGTTGACAAGATTGAAGCTCTGATACCACTGTGATGTTCCCAAATTCGTTTAACTCCAAAGAGACGTGCACCGGAACACGATAGGCGTACAGGGTGGGATGTACAGTTGGGCCAAGATATGTACAGATTGCTTGGGCTGTACGGTGGATGGTTGAATGTTGTACGGTGTTTTCCTCGGAGGCCGTACGGTTGAGGGAACAATTGATGTCCGTACGGGGAAGGCAATATGAGGCATACGGGTTGAAGGTGTTATGGTCGTACGGTATGTTTGAGGCTGGTCATACGGTACTAAGAGGTAGGCTGTACGGTTTGCTAGGAGAGGCAGTACGGATGGGAGGCTGTATAGAATGCAGGGGTAGACTTGTTGTGAGGAAGATGCTATGAAGGCCTTAGGGTATTTGCACTAAGTGTTGCAAGTAGCGGATGGGGTGATGGAACTCTAAAATTTTGACAAAATTTAGAGTCCCGAATGCAATGCCAAAGTGAAAATCTTCAGAGCTTACCCACTACTTATATTCAAATAATATGCTTCAAACTACTAAAAGCCATGATTAGGATAATGTGGAAAAGAAAGTTGGTTCATATATACATTTCTTTTAGGACTATACAACTACATCAGTGATTTATCACAAGGGAAATACATAAGAACATGTATTCAAAATACATGGATCGTATGCTCTAATCATAGAGATAACAAACATCAGTGAAGTATGGTCTCACATCACAAACAACCAACAAATATGCAATCTGAAGCAGATGAATATTATTATTAGTATACCACATCCAATGAAACATCAAGTGTATATATTGAAGACATTTGGAATATATACAGGAGTGATGTATGTGTGAGCGAATATTTACTATCTAAAATATCCAATCAAAGGTTATTATTTTCTTATTTGAGCAAATGTCAGATTTATATTCTAGTGTATAATCTTGAACTTGGCTATTGAGGCAGGAGCATCCTGGGTTGCCTTGTTATCCTGCTCATTTTTGTTCATTCTGCATGTTGATGCCAAGTTACTGTAGCTCTAGTGGATGTCGAGTCATTGTAGCTCTAATGGATGCCGAGTTATCGTAGCAATCTAGTTTTGACCGAGTGTTTCTTAATGTGCCAAGTTACCCAGTGTATGCCAAGTGACTCTTCATGTGCCAAGTTACCCAATGTATGCCAAGTGACTCTTCATGTGCCAAGTTACTTAGAGTATGCTGAGTGTCAACATTTGGACATGATTTCTATGAGCCGACTTGCGAGATTTATTTTGATTGCGACATTTATGTTAAGATCTTTTCTTGAGATGCGTCCAGACCATTGCTGGGTTGGCCTTCCTCTTATGTAATGTTCTAGAATAATCTGTAAGCCATTTTTGCAAGTATATATAGAGTGTTTAGGCTTAGAGTTAGGTAAGTTTTTGGGGAAGAAGATTGGTGATGGGGACACAACCCAAGAACAGAATGGACACAACAGAAAAGGGGGAAATTATATTAACTGAGAAAATAAGCTAGTACAAACAGTATAGAGAAAATAAACTTCAAAACATGCCCTAAGGGCTTACAATAGCATAAATCTGGAGATAATTTCTCCTTTCAGTACCTCCTCTCAAACTCCACTTCGAACTGCCTTTTACAATGCCAGAAATCTCCTTAAATAGACCCCGGAGGGTTAAGGACTAGGAGTACATTCTAGAAAGTGCTAGTAGGCATCCACCGACCAAATAGAAGGTTCCAGAAGCTGCGTTAGAAGTCGGTGCAAATCTAGAAGAATCCAGAAACGGTAACCGAACTTCCGGGAGGCATAACTTTTGAACCGTAGCTCCGATTGACAAACCGTTTACATTTTCGGAAAGCTCTCGAAGCGCTCTATAGCTCTATGGACAAGCTTCGCTCGACCCCATTTTTCGGCCCTTTTCGAGGTCATTTAATGCCCCTAACCTGACTTTGAAGCATTCTTAAGAGGTCTCCAAAACTCGAAAAACTGCAATAACTTTCAAACCGTGGGGCCTTTTGACCTGATTCTTTTTCTGGAATGCTCTAAATCACAATTACATTCATCTGGCCAATTCACACCTTCTAGGTCACCAAAATGATGGCCAAATTGCATGCTCCTATTTTTTCGGGATTTTCTAACACACTGATAGTGGAACTGTGAGAGTTGGAACCCTTATTTGACCCAAATGGGTATCCAAAAATGAAAACACATGAAACAAAAACTAATTCTAAGTACATGTTTTGGGTGACACAGGATTGCCCTTATACCTCTAGATGCTCCTACATCAGACACCCAGGGTAGATTGAAAAGTGACACTGTCACTTTATGAATGGTAGAGGAAATCCCAAATGGGAAACCTCAGCTGCTGAAATCCAAGTTGAGTCCTTGATCGGCCGTCCTTTCCACTTCACCAAATACTCTTCATACTGCCTATTTCTGGTACTCCTACCCACATGATGATATAGAATGCCTTCTATCTCCTCCTTCTTAGAAGCAGGAATTGGACATGGCTCTAACACTAGCTCCTCATCTGCACCATCATCATAATACTCTGTTAAATCTGCAATGTTGAGAATGGGAGAAATGTAAATACCATCTGGCAGCTCCACCTCATATGCATTTCCTGAGTCATGTTTCTTCAAAATTTTGCAGGGGCCAAATTTCTTCATTTTCAGCTTGTTGTAAGTACTGGCTGGAAATCTTTCTTTTCGCAAGTGCACCATGACTAAAACCCCTACTTGGAATTCCTTATGTCTTCTCCTTTGATCAGCCCTAGCTTTATACTCTTGATTCATCTTGGTAATGTGTACTTGAACCTCCTCATGTAGACGCTTGATATGTTCAGCAAATTCCTCAGCTTCAGCACTTGTCCTTTCCCCTTGTTCTATCTTCCTCAATTCTGGTGCAGTCCTTGGGCTATTCCCATATCCAATTTGGAATGGTGATTTTCCAGTACTCCTATTTATAGAGTTATTGTAAGCAAACTCTGCTTGTGGTAGAATCAAATCCCATTCCTTGGGCTTATCCCCAACTAAACATCTCAGCAAATTGCCCAGACTTCTGTTTACCACTTCTGTTTGGCCGTCAGTTTGTGGGTGATGTGTGGAACTGAATTTCAAGTCTGTTCTCAACTTTTTCCACAATGTCCTCCAGAAATACCCCACAAATTTAGTATCTCTGTCAGAAACTATACTCCTTGGAAGACCATGTAGTCTTACCACCTCTTTGAAAAACAAGTCTGCAATATGAACAGCATCATGAGTTTTGTGGCATGGAATGAAATGTGCCATTTTGGAGAACCTATCAACCACCACGAATACTGAGTCATTACCCCTTTGTGTCCTTGGCAATCCAAGAACAAAGTCCGTACTTATGTCCTCCCATGGCCTTGATGGAACAGGCAATGGCTGATATAGGCCAATATTGTGACTAAACCCCTTGGCAACTTGACAAACCTGGCAACTCTGTACAAACTTCTTCACATCTTGTGAAATTTGAGGCCAAAAATAATGTTCTCTAAGAATGGCAATGGTCTTATCTCGACCAAAATGTCCTGCCATCCCTCCACTGTGTTTCTCCTTAATTAGATTTTCCCTCATGGAACTCCTTGGAATGCACAACTGACTACCTTTGAACAACATACCATCCTGAATCAAATAGTCTAACCACTTGGTTCTATCTACAGCAACAGGTTCTTTACAAGCTTTCTATGCTTCAGCAAAATTAGGATCCTCGGGGTACAAATTCTTGAGTTCATCAAACCCAACTACTTCAACCTGCATTACCGTAAGCAACAACTGTCTCCTACTTAGTGCATCTACAACCTTGTTAGATTTTCCACTTCTGTGTTTCAACACAAATGTATAACTCTGCAAGAACTCTACCCACTTCATATGCCTCTGATTCAATTTACCTTGGCTATTTAGGTACTGTAATGCCTGATGATCAGTATACAAAACAAATTCCTTTGGCAATAAATAATGCCTCCATTTCTTTAAGGCCTGAACTATTGCATAGAACTCTTGATCATAAATAGAATACTTCTTCTTTGCATCATTCAATTTTTCACTAAAATATGCAATAGGCTTACCGTTTTGGCTTAATACAGCCCCAATAGCGCTACCACTAGCTTCACAATCCACCTGGAACACTTTTCTAAAATCTGGAAGTGCCAACACAGGCTGTTCTGTCACCTTCTTCTTCAACAATTCAAAACTTCTCGCAGCTGCTGCAGTCCATTTGAACTCTTTTCTATCCCCTCTTATTGTATCAGTTAGGAGTGAACATATGCCACTGAAATTCTTAATAAACTTCCTGTAAAAACTAACCAAATCATGAAATGATCTTACCTTAGTAGCAAACCTTGGAGTAGGCCATTCCAAGATGGCTTTTACCTTCTTTGGATCCATTTTGAGACCTTCAAGTGATATAACAAACCCCAAATAGACTAACTCCCTTTTTGCAAAGATACACTTCTTCAGATTAATTAACAGTTTCTCTTCCCTTAGCCTTTCAAGGACACTACGAATATGCAGTAAATGTTCTTCCAAAATCTTGCTGAAAATTAAAATATCATCCAAATAGACAATAACAAATTTTCCCAAGAACTTCTTTAGTACCTCATTCATGAGCCGCATGAAGGTGCTTGGGGCGTTCGTCAATCCAAAGGGCATGACTAACCACTCATAAAGACCCTTCTTGGTCTTGAAGGCTGTTTTCCACTCATCTCCTTCTCGAATCCGTATCTGATGATAACCACTCTTCAGATCTATCTTTGTGAAGTACTGAGCTCCACTCAAGCAGTCCATAAGATCATCCATCCTTGGCAAAGGAAACCGGTACTTGATGGTTATCCTATTTATAGCTCGAGAATCTGTACACATCCTCCACTCTCCATCTTTCTTTGGTGCGAGTGCTGCAGGTACTGCACATGGACTTAGGCTCTCTCGAATCAAGCCCTTCCTCAACAGCTCCTGAACCTGTCTATTTAGCTCCTCTATTTCAGTAGGAGTCATCCTGTGAGCAAACTAGCTCCTGGAATCAGATCTATCTGATGACTGATTTGCCTTACTGGTGGCAATCCATCTGGAACATTATCAAAGATAATATCTCCAAATTCCCCTAGTAAATCTGAAACTTCAAGTGGTATTTCACTACTACCTTCTTTATCTTTCCTAGGAATCAAAGCATAGCACATATGCTGATGTTTCATGCCATCTAAAACCTTCCTTCCATCAACAAGACAAATCCTAGCACTGCTACATACCTTTTCACCTCCCTTTTTCATGGGCTTCAATTTGTGGCGAACTCCATCCTTTGTCAGAGAGTATGTGTTTGCATGTCCATTATGTACTGCATGTCTATCAAACTGCCATGGTCTACCCAACAATAGATGGCAAACATCCATCGAAATAATATCACAGAGAACTTTATCATGGTAACTCCCAATTTTGAATTTTACTAAACATTGTTCACTTACCAGGACCTTATGATCATCTTTTACCCAAGCAATCCGATAGGGCTGGGGATGTTTCTCCCTCTTGAGCTTCAGCTTAGAGACCATCTCTTCTGATACCAAGTTATCAGTGCTACCACCATCAATGATCACGTCACAACATTTATCCTCACACTTGCATCTGGTACGGAACAAACTCCTCCGTTGTCCTGGTTCATTCTCACCACTTAGTAGGACTCTTTCATTTACCAAGGTCTCTCCTCTTTCTGCATCCTCTGAATGTGATGATTGTGCATCCTCATCCACATGAGCAACCCTAGCTTGGCCCTCAGCTCTCCTATCTGTCCTTCCTTGTCGTTGAGGGCATTCAAAGGCACGATGACCTTCTTCATTGCAATGGAAACAGGTACCACAGAAGCCTCCTCTTCCTTGTCCACGTCCTCTACCTCTTCCTCTCTGATTTCCAAAGTCTTGAACATGGGAGCGGTTGAAACCCTCATTCCTCTGGTTCTTGCTAGTACCCACATCTTCATTTTTCTTTTGGGTTTCATTGCGATCTCCAGATGATCTACTGCTTCCCCTTCCTCCTTGACCGTGCCCTCTTTGTCTTCCTTCATACCTTTTATTCAGCTTCTCTTCAACTCATAGGGCAAACTGGTATGCCTCTTCAACGCTGGTCATTCTTACCAGACTTAATTCCTCCTGGATGCTAGGTCGCAACCCACTGATATAACGAGCAACCTTCTCCTTATTTGCTTCTGCATGCCCCGCTTTAATCAAGAGTCGGTAAAATTCCTCTGTATATTCTTGGACTGATCTTCCTGCTTGCTTTAACCCATGCATCTTCTTAAACAAATCAAGCTCATAGTCCACAGGAATGAACTGCTTCTTCAATTTGTCCACCATGCGATCCCATCTTGTGATCTTCTCCTTTCCTCTTTTGTTTCTTTCCAATTGGACCTCTTGCCACCAAATTTTGGCATGGCCTTTCAGTTTGGCCTTTGCAAACTTAACCCTATCTGGGTCCCTGATATCCTCATACTCAAAGTATTCTTCCAGTTCATTGATCCAATCGGTCAACTCATCTGGTTTCAGATTTCCTGAAAATACACCCACTTCAATTGTGGGTCTTTTCCCAAACTTAGTAATGGCCCTAAAAAGCCTTTCCTCTGCATGATTCAGAACTTCCCCGTCAAATTTCCCTTCTGGTTCGATTACTTCTTCTTCATTGTCATCCTCATTGTCATCACCTGCGGCAACATTTGCTCCTCTACGGAGCTCCTCTTGCAATGCCTGTACCTGTCTTCGGAGGGCTCTAACCTCCTTAGGATTAATAGCTCTGGCCCTTCCGCCACGCTCTCTACGTGGAGGCATCTTCTAACTCAAACCCACAACCACACAGTCTTGGTGCAAACTGCCTCACAGTCGGCGCTCTGTCTACACACTCAGGAAAATCAGCTCTGATACCACTTGATAGGGACACAACCCAAGAACAGAATGGACACAACAGAAAAAGGGGAAATTATATTAACTGAGAAAATAAGCTAGTACAAACAGTACAGAGAAAATAAACTTCAAAACATGCCCTAAGGGCTTACAATAGCATAAATCTGGAGATAATTTCTCCTTTCAGTACCTCCTCTCAAACTCCACTTCGAACTGCCGTTTACAATGCCAGAAATCTCCTTAAATAGACCCCAGAGTTAAGGACTAGGAGTATATTCTAGAAAGTGCTAGTAGGCATCCACCGACCAAATAGAAGGTTCCAGAAGCTGCGTTAGAAGTCGGTGCAAATCTAGAAGAATCCAGAAACGGTAACCGAACTTCCGGGAGGCATAACTTTTGAACCGTAGCTCCGATTGAGGAACCGTTTACATTTTTGGAAAGCTCTCGAAGCACTCTATAGCTCTATGGACCAGCTTCGCTCGTCCCGCATTTTTCGGCCCTTTTCGAGGTCATTTAATGCCCCTAACTTGACTTTGAAGCATTCTTAGGTCTCCAAAACCCGAAAAACTTCAATAACTTTCAAACCGTGGGGCCTTTTGACCTGATTCTTTTTCTGGAATGCTCTAAATCACAATTACATTCATCTGGCCAATTCACACCTTCTAGGTCACCAAAATGATGGCCAAATTGCATGCTCCTATTTTTTCGGGATTTTCTAACACACTGATAGTGGAACTGTGAGAGTTGGAACCCTTATTTGACCCAAATGGGTATCCAAAAATGAAAACACATGAAACAGAAACTAAGTCTAAGTACATTTTTTGGGTGACACAGTATTGCCCTTATACCTCTGGATGCTCTTGCATCAATTGGAGAGCAGAACTGAAAGTACGAATTTTCAGTTGGATCTTTGAATGTGAATGTATTTGTGATTGGCCGTAACCCAGAAGGCCTTACAGCTGGGGATGTATGAAGATATTTTGATGAATCAATAAAAGTATTTGACTCTTCTTCCGTCTTTGGTTGTTGTTCTTTGTGTTTGCTTCCGTTGTGTTAACTCTTGTAGTGTAGTTTGGATAGCTGGGTGAGCCTTTGGCCCTAGTTATTTACCCTTTTCTTGTGTGTGTTGGTATTAGAGCTTGGGGTTCGTTCTTGTGGAGATTGGATCGTGTAGGACCCTGATTTGGATTTGGCTGTAGGGTGGCAGATCTGTGGATTTGACCTATAACTTGCAGAGGGTTATGATTTTGCAGGAACCTGATTTGTAAAGATGGTTCGTGGTAGAAGAAATAATGTTGATAATGCTATATTGGATCAGTTGAGACAAATTGCAGCTAGATTAGATGTTGTGGAGACAACCCAGAGGAGAGGAGCACATCTTGATGATGTAAGTGATGATGAAGCAGTAGCACCAAACCATAATCCAAAACCTAAAGAAGATCAAGATGAGGAAAGATTGTTGCGAGTGTTGTCTAGGGCAAATTCAAAGCCTGCTGTAGAAGTTGTTCCTTATGATTGAAAATTGGATACCAATGCTATTTTGGATCGGATCTCTGATATGGAGAAGTTCTTTGAGTATGAAAACACTCCTGATAATAGAAAGGTGAAGATCGTAGTCACTAGGTTGAAAGGTCATGCATCACTATGGTGGGAGTACTTGCAGACTGATAGACAAAGGAGAGGAAAGGAGAAGATTAGAACTTGGCCAAAGATGGTGAACAAGGTAAAGAAAAAATTCCTTCCTGCTGATTACCAAGTTAGCTTGTTGAGAAAGATGCAAAATTTGAAACAAAAGGACATGACTGTGAAAGAATATACCGAGAAATTCTATAGATTGGACATCAGATCTGGACATGTGGATGATGATGTTGAGAAAATTGCAAGGTACATTAATGGATTGAGATCTGAAATCCAAGATGAAATAAGTTTTGTGAAGTTGGAAAGTGTAGAAAAAGCATGTCAATATGCCTTGAAAGCTGATGAGATCTTGACAAAGAAGCATGAACAGAGACAAAGAGGTAAAGGTGGTAGATTCCATAGAGGCAGAGGTAGATGTTATGGAGAAAGTGGCACATCTGACAGTTCTATGCAGAATAAAGGCAAATTTGAATGGAAGAATGATGACAAAAGAAAGATCGAATGGAAAAGTGGTAATTCTTATCGAGGAGGCACTAATTCTTACCAAGGAAGAGGTAATTCCTATTCTAGAGGTGGATTTCATGGTAATTGTTTTAAATGTGGTAAAGAAGAAGATAGATCTTTTGAATGTAGATCCTCTGAAAGTAGGCAAGGTAACAGAATTGCTGTGATTCAAGAAGATGATGAAGGTTCACCAAGTGGACTTGAGGCTAGAGAAAATTTGATGGTGAGGACCTTATGTAATAAGGGAAGTGATGAGGAACTTGTTTTCAGGAGAAGTCTTTTTAAGACCAGATGTAAGATGGCTGGAAAATGCTGCAAGGTGATCATTGATAGTGAAAGTTCTACAAATTTGGCATTAGAAGAGTTGGTTACCAAGTTGCAGTTGCAGAGGCTGAAACATTCCAAACCTTATCATGTTTCATGGATCAAAGATGAGCATAAGATATTGGTAAGTGAACAATGCGTTGTGAAGTTCAAAATTTGACATTACTTTGATGAAGTTCTGTGCGATATTATGCCCATGGATTGTTGTCATATTTTGTTGGTTAGACCTTGACAATATGATAGATATGCTGTACATGATGGAAGATTGAATCAATATACTCTTTGGATAAATAGGAAGAAACAAACATTGCTGCCTTTGATCGAAAGTCCAGATGAGGTTAATTGTATTGCTGTAAAAATTTGCATGGTTAATGGGAAACAATTTGAAAAGGAAATGAAAAAGAATCAAGTCTATTTTGCCATAGTTCCTAGAGGACTGAGTGGTGGTAGTAATGACTGAGTAGTAGAAGCTAGTAATGGCTGAGTGATAGCACATAGTGATAGCCAAGTACCAGTAGAAATTACAGAATTGCTGAATGAGTATAAAGATATTATTGCTGATGATATTCTTGATGGTTTACCTTCAGTAAGAAGTATAAGTCATTATATGGATTTAATTCTTGGAGCTAGTTTGCCAAACAAAGCACCATATAGACAAAGAATGAAGAGCTTAATAGACAAGTGCATGAGTTGTTGCAGAAAGGTTTGATCAAAGAAAGCTTGAGTCCATGTGCTGTACTTCCTGTATTAGCACCTAAAAGGAATGGAGAATGAAGAATGTGTACTGATTCTAGAGCTATTAACAAAATCACAGTGAAATATAGGTTTCCTATGCCGAGAATGGATGACATAATGGATTGTTTGAGTGGAGAAAAGTATTTTACCAAGATTGATTTGAAGAGTGGTTATCATCAGATCAGATTTAGAGAAGGTGATGAATGGAAGACTGCTTTCAAGATAAAAGATGGTTCGTATGAATGGTCGGTTAGGCCTTTTGGTTTGACTATTGCACATAGTATTTTCATGAGCTTGATGAATGAAGTTCTAAAAAGATTCTTGGGTAAGTTTGTGATTGTTTATTTGGATGATATTCTAATATTCAGCAAGACCAAGGAAGAACATTTTGAGCATATTAGACAAGTATTGCAGAGGTTGAAAGAGGAGAAGTTGTTGATTAATCTGAAAAAGTGTTCTTTTCTGCAAGAGGAGATTGTATATTTGGGATTTGTGATTTCAGTTGATGGTTTGAAGATGGATCCTGAGAAGGTTAAAGCAATTTTGGAATGGCCTACACCTAAGAATGTGGGTGAGGTAAGATCATTTCATGGTTTGGCTAGTTTTTACAGAAAGTTTATAAAGAATTTTAGTGCAGTTTGTAATGCTATAATTGAAACAATGACTTGGGGAGATAAAAAGGAATTCAAGTGGACACATGGAGCTGATAAGAGTTTTGAGGCTTTGAAACAAAAAGTTGCTGAATTACGTGTATTGGCTTTACTTGATTTCAACAAAGTGTTTAAAGTTGAATGTGATGCAAGTGGTAATGCAATAGGCGCTGTATTAAGTCAAGAAAGTAAACTTGTTTCTTTCTTTAGTGAAAAGTTGAATGATGCTAAAAGGAAGTATTCTATGTTTGATGAAGAATTTTATGCCATTGTTCAAGCATTGAAGAAGTGGAGACATTATTTGATTCCTAAGGAGTTTGTGCTGTATATTGATCATAAAGCTTTATAATACTTGGGAAGTCAACATAAATTGAATCAAAGACATATGAAGTGGGTTGAGTACTTGCAAAGTTTTACATTTGTGATCAAGCATAAGAGTGGAGTTACTAATAGAATTACTGATGCATTGAGTAGAAGACGTTCTTTGTTGACTGAAATGAAGGTTGAAGTTCTTGGCTTTGATAAAATGAAAGAGTTGTATGATGTTGATTTTGATTTTTCTGAGGCGTAGAGAGAGTGCTAAGCACCAAATCTAACAGATCACATAAGTAAGTATGAGGAGTATTTCATTCAAGAAGGTATGTTGTTCAAAGGTATTCAATTGTGTATTCATAGAAGTTTATGAGGTTGAATCTGATTAAGGAAAAGCATAGTGGTGGATTGGCTGGACATTTTGAAATTGATAAGACATTGAATTTTTCGAAAGAGAAGTATTCTTGGCCACAAATGTATAAGGATGTTCAGAAATCTGTAAAGAGTTGTGGAGTTTGTCAAGTTACAAAGGGAGAGTCAAAATAGTGGTTTATATTCACCTATTACTGTTCCTAAGAAACCTTGGATTGACATCAATATGGATTTTGTTCTTGGATTGCCTAAAATAGTGAAAGGGTATGATTCCATATTTGTTGTAGTGGACAGATTTTTTAAAATGACTCATTTCTAAGAAGACATCAGATGCTGAGCATGTTATTGAACTTTTTTTTAAAGAGATTGTGAGATTGCATGGATTACCAAGAAGCATTATTTTTGACAGAAACAGTAAGTTTGTTGGTTATTTTTGGAAGATGGGTACTGAGCTGAAGTTTAGTTCTACATTCCATCCACAGACAGAGGTTGTGAATAGAAGCTTGGGCAATTTGCTAAGATGTTTAGTTGGAAATAAGTCAAGTAATTGGGAGATGGTATTGGCACAAGTTGAATTTGCATATAATAATTCTGTGAATAGGAGTACAGGGAAGACACCTTTTGAGATTGTTATTAGAATGCATCTTAGAGGTATATCAGATTTGAGAGATGTTGTTGGTGAAGAAAAGAAAAGCGTTGTAGGAGAAGAATTTGGTGATTTTATGGAGTCTTTGCATAAGGAAGTGAAGTTGAGGTTGGAACAAAGTAATCAGAAGCATAAGGAGAATGCTGATCAGTCTAGAAGACACCATGATTTTCAAGTTGGTGATGAGGTGATGGTTCATCTAAAAAAAGGAAGATTCTCAGTTGGAACATACAGTAAACTGAAGATGAAAAAATTTGGACCTTGTAAGATCTTGAAGAAGTTTGACAGTGGTAATGCTTATGAAGTTGAGTTACCTGATGACATGGATATATCTCCTATATTCAATATTGCTGATTTGTATAAGTATCATGAGTCAGATGATGAAGTTGTTGTATTAGAAGATTATCCTAAGAAACAGATTGAAGAAGTTCAACAGATATTGGATCAGAGAGTTGACAAGAGCACAAGAGGAAAAGATTATTATGAATATTTGGTGAAGTGGAAGAACATGCCTGTTGAAGATGTTTCATGGATTTCTCAATTTGAGTTGGATTCCACTCAGATTGTGACATCTCAATGATTCAAGAGAATCATTTCTTTCAACCCCGGTTGTCTGATGTAGGAACATCCTGGGTTGCCTTGTTATCCTGCTCATTTTTGTTCATTCTGTATGTTGATCCCAAGTTAGTGTAGCTCTAGTGGATGCCAAGTTACTGTAGCTCTAATGGATGCCAAGTTACTATAGCAATCTAGTGTTGACCGAGTGTTTCTTCATGTGCCAAGTTACCCAGTGTATGCCAAGTGACTCTTCATGTGCCAAGTTACCCAGTGTATGTCGAGTGTCAGCATTTGGACGTGATTTCTGCGAGTCGACCTGCGGGATTTATTTTGATCGCGACATTTATGTTAAGATCTTTTCTTGGGATGCATCCAGACCGTTGTTGGGTTGGCCTTCCTCTTATGTAATGTTCTAGAATAACCTGTAAGCCATTTTGGCAAGTATATATAGAGTGTTTAGGCTTAGAGGTAGGTAAGTTTTTGGGGAAGAAGATTAGAGAGCAAAACTGAAAGTACAAATTTGCAATTGAATCTTTGAATGTGAATGTATTTGTAATTGGCCGTAACCTAGAAGGCCTTACAGCTAGGCACGTATGAAGATATTTTGATGAATCAATAGAAGTATTTCACTCTTCTTCCTCCTTTGGTTGCTGTTCTTTGTGTTTGCTTCCATTGTGTTAACTCTTGCAGGGTGGTTTGGATAGCTGGGTGAGCCTTTGGCCCTAGTTATTCACCCTTTGCCTATGTTAGTTGTGAGGATCAATATTTCAACTGCTGGTAGCTGGTAACAGTTCCTTGGTGTGAGCCAACGTGCATAGGGTCTTAGATATGCCTTTAGAGTAAAGCCAATCTGTCATCTTTAAATCAAGTAGGGAGAAAAATTCGTTGTTGCTGTTTGTAGAATCATACCTGCATTCTGATATAGAGATGTACAGTGACAGAAAAGTGCATTAAAGATCTGCAATCAAAGAAGAACCGAAAGGAAGTCATGCTTGATATATATTTCTCGGCAATTACAATATCCCTCACATGGACTGTGAGCATATGAATGGCTGGCTTGATCTTAAGGCATTTATTTCTCGGGACTTCTTTGGCCAAATATACACAAGTGAAAGATAGTGTGATTTTGCACATGTGATTAAAGATATGTCAGCAATATGATTTTGCACATATGTGATTAAAGATATGTCAGCAATATACTTCATATACAAGACGGAAAAAGAGTGTAACCTTTGTCACCCGACCGTGTGGAGGTTTGAAATAAAAGTATTTGATGAGTTAAAAGATACCAAACAGGGATACAAGGAAAGTATAAAGGAATCAATTGGTAAAAGGAAATACACAATCTTCAGAAGCCTTCTATCGTAGTGTGGCAATTGTTTGCAAGCATAAGACACATTCAGAAAAAGTATAATTTCATCAGAGGTTATAGATGATGGTAGGCATCATAAATGGGCAACTATAATCTCGAAATCCTCTACAGAAGATTCACATAATCGAAACAACACCAAATAAAAATTCCAGTCATTGGAAATTTTGAATGTAGAATAATCAACGGTGAGGGATCATATAGTTTATAACAAAATAAAAATGCCACTACTCATCCACGACAAACACATAGAGGCAATAGAATATGCATATCACTTCAGAATGGGCAAGAATCCTCAGGCACGAAATGGGGCAAGTCAAATATGAAGTGACAACATCATTGTAGTGAACAAAGTATGTGTAGGATGAGATTGGATGATGGATAGAGTTGAGTTGATAGCGATGGAAAATATTTCATGGCTAGATGGTTGTTTGTCGCATGACAGGGATAATTAATAAAGATAAACTGAGATGCAATCTTCATATTGAAGCACACCATGGCAAATTGATTTTTGAACATTGTGCACACCGTGGAGTTTCTTAGACATGAAGAATTGTTTGCACGATAATGGAAGTATCTATGTCGGAGGTTGCTCGATGGTCCTTGCATAGTTAGTAGCGGTGGATTTGGAGAAGAAATTTTTATATGAGAATAAATGCAAGAACAAGCTCGATAATTAAAATGGTTAAAGGGTGTTTTGGCAAAAGTATGTACCATCCTCTCCAATTCAAGAGAAAGCTGTGTAGTGCTAAGCACGCCACGTGATCTGGTCATTAACCTTTCGGAAATAATTCTCCCAATATTGCTAAATAACAACTATAGAAAGTGTCAAGTATTAAAAATGAAATAGTTGTCAGTTTAAGAGGCGATCAAAATCTTTTATAATAATCAAGTATTCAGAAATGCTTACGTGGGATTACTTGCAAGGAGAGAGGCAATTTATTTCTGAAGAGATATGATTTTTGAATGTAGAAGGTCATGTCCCTTTGTATTAAGATATAAAATGGAGAAAAGAAAAACAACATTCCACCGTTCCACATTAAACAACTTATATTCAACAAGAAGTATTTTATATTACTTGTACGGAGGAATAAGGACTACAATATGGCTTTTGTAATGTAAATTCTATTATTTTATTTTTATAATAAAATAAAATGTCTTTTGTTTATTTTTAAAGGCATGGAGATTTAAACTGCAGATGAATTGTCCTTTGTAATTAGTTTTTGGAATTCTGTATACAATTTAAATGCTGGATAAGTGGACATGGTCATTTAGCATTTTAAATTCGATCATCACAGATATTGTGAAATGTATAGTTGTTTTCTATTTATAGTTATTGTAAATTCTATTATTTTATTTTTATAATAAAATAAAATGTCTTTTGTTTATTTTTGAAGGCATGGAGATTTAAATTGCAGATGAATCGCCCTATGTAATTATTTTTTGGAATTCTATATACAATTTAAATGCTGGATAAGTAGACATGGTCATTTAGCATTTTAAATTCAATCATCACAGATATTGTGAAATGTATAGTTGTTTTCCGTATTTGTGTCCAGTTTGTCTCCCTACCAGAGGAGTTAAAATTCAATCTAGACTAATTTAATATTGTGTAATATTTGGTCTGTCGCATCTTGATGATTTAATTGTTAGCAGTATAAGTGTGTAAAATATTATAAAGTTGTATGTGAAAATTCACTGTAGTTGACTCTAATGCTCGGATGAGCAGAGGCATTGGTCTTCTTATTATTGAAGTTAGAAAATCTATAACTTCCTACAAGCATCAAATTAATTATTATTCAATTACACAAAACATCCAACCATTATCCACCATCCAATTTTCATTTTAATCAAATTTAAGGATCTTGCCAGTCGGAGAACTCCAGAAGTTTGAATTCGCTATAGAAAAGCCTTGAACCAGATAGTCAACGATTTAGGTGAAGGTTTACCCGCCTGGGTGTAGCGGAGCTTGAAGTGTAGGGAAATCATGAAGTATTCCCATTCGTTGGTCAGAACTGATTGAGAAGTCCTATCGGAGAAGTGGTAGGCTCTTGGATTTCCAATCTGCGGTTTTGGGAACCAACATGGGGTACGGAAGGAAAATGGTTTTAGATCTGCACCTTAAACTATTAATCCCGAATACATCAGACAATGCCAAACAAGAATAGAGATTTGAACACAAATAATTTTCAATTAATATTTGCTAAAATATGGTAAACATGGAGTGAATTAATCACAATGAGTGAATTTATCACAGAGATATGTGTGATATTTTAATCTATGCTGAAACAATCCTAAAAAAAGATAGTAAACATGGACTCATCAGTTACCACTTATAACTTATGTAATCGATAATGTGTAACTTCTCCCACCACAAAGATTGATGTGATAAGTGAACTTATCATAGAGATATCAGCAATATTTTAATCTATGCTTAAACATCCCTAAAAAAACACTAAACATGGATTCATCAGTTACCACTTATAAACTTATGTAATTGATAATGTATAGATAATGATAATCGTTATATATATAGATGTACATATACATGCACCAATACACACACACATAAGACCACTATAGAATGTTTGTTCTTATCAATAGTGCTGCTATCTTTAATTGGGTGACTAGATATATGCTAAATGAGTTGATGTTGTATATATTTTCACTTGTGCAATGTGATAATCTTTGGAATATCTATTATGATTGAATAAATATGCAAAATGATGTTATGTTCAATAGCTTTATATGACTTAGCAAAGGGAGATATGCTAAAATCTTGACTTACGATCGCATATAGTGGTTGAATTGCTATTCCTGAATTTCAACCTTTAGTATGTGCAATGTAGATGTGATAATTTCACTTACAACGATTATGGTGTTGTTTCAGATAAATAAGATAAGATAAATTTATTAATGTCCAACTAGAGATCACAAAGTGGGTCCAAGGGATTGAAAGCAAACAAATGGGGCAACCGCCAACGATAGGAGACCAAATAGTGTCCAGTAAAGAGAAAGCAAGAAAGAAAAAGGATCGAAGAGGGAAGACTAGAGGTCCTCCCTAGGAGGGGAGAATTCCAACACCGAAGAATACGGTTCGGGGTGAGATAGAGCCCCAAATCATCTCACAGTACCACTGGATGTGGAGTGTCTTTGTTGAGTGCAACTGCTGCGGGGTCATATAGATTTGGTGTAATTGGAGGTTGGAGTGCTAAGCGACTGCTTTGTGCCCCAATCTGGTGATACATACAAGAAAAAGGAGGTGATAAGCTGATCCGAAGTTTGGCTCCAAGGAAAAAGAAGCTACAAAGTGTGGTCACGAAGCTGTGGCCTCTCGGAGGTAAAGTGCAAGGCACCGCTAGTTGGTGTATCTAAAGAAAGCTGAAAGGGATCTGCACTCTTTGAATAAGCAATTGAACCTCCCGTTGATCTTGTAGTAGATGGGATAAAGAAAGATGAAATGAGTCTCCATTTCCACCTTCGCCAAGGCACAAAGGCGACATATTCGGTCAACTTTGTTGATCTGATGGTTCATCTGAAAATGGAGCCGGTGGGAATTGACTCTAAAGGAACCCAAAGAGATGTGAGGGGCTTGGCTCCAAGGTCGATTCATGTAGAAGGGGCACACAATAACTGCATCTTGAATGACCATGTGCTACTCAACATAAAAGGCCATCTTCGGACGTAGACCCCTCGGAGGGTTACTTCGAGTTGTGATAATATACTGCCTATAAATGTCTAGTCTAACGTGCCCGTTCAACTCTTGTTGAGAGGGAAGGAGGTGAGCGGGAGCATCTAGTGAGAACTGAAAGGTAGGGAGACAATTAATATCAATCTCGATCGATCCCAACAAAGCACTGACTTGGGTGTACTAGCCACAGGCCTTGCTAGCTGGATTAGAACCAGCAACAATCACAACTATTGAAGAGCAATAGGCTAGGTAGGAGTATCCATGACAACTATCGATCGAATTCACATATCCTTGAAGATGGTGTAAGAACTAGACCAAATCAACGATGGAACCGAGCTTGAAAGGATGGGATCCAAACTTAGCCAGAACAATGTTATGGGGAGTGGTTTGATGAAATTTGGTAATAAGCCTGTTGGGTGGATATTTTGCAACTGACAGTTTTGGGTAAAAGTCTAGTTGCAAAATAGGATGACCAACCACAGCGTGTGAGACAGAGTCTCTCCTACCTTAAAGGAAAGGCTCCCCCTTCTCACTGTTCCTTGGATCAACTCGATGTAAGCAAGAAGTCGAGAGATTTTGTAAAAGGGGTGTTACCAATATCCTTTCTCAATTTTCAAGAAAGAATCCACTTACTGGTGGAGCGAGCAATGGGCAGGGTGAATCTCTAACTACACTTCTATCAAGAGTTGGAAACAGTGATGCCTGTTGTCCTGCATTTTGTCACCACAACATGTAGGTAACAGTACGAAACTTTTTCAAATTAGTTTCGCATTTCTTTGAGTTTATTTCATTATTCAATTGGTTAGTATTGATCAACCAATCGACACCAATTGATACAATGAATCTTTTTATTGAAGGCCTTTGTCAAGTCTTTTTTGTCTTGCTTTTTGTCGAGCTTTTGCTTGATTTTTGAAGCCTTCAAAGTCCGTTTTTTGCTTTTGAGTTTGCATTTGTTTGATTTTAGTCTTTTGGTTTTGCTCATGTCATGCCTTTCGTTTTCCCCTTCGATTCAGTCTAACCTAGAGGTCAATCGGAGTTCTCAGTCAAGAGATGTGGTCATTTTAGTGCCTCAAAAGTGGACATTTTGGGTGCAACAACACGAATTAAAAATATGATGTTATATTTTCATTTTGACATTCACTTTTTGAAAATATAACATTTTACTCACTTTTTGTTATGTTTTGAAGTTACTTTTCATTTAAATTTATAACTTAAAGTGACTATAGTGCACTTTATGTTATAATTTTAAGTTGAGTTACTTTTTAATTTTTCACTTAAAGTGACCATAGAACTTTATAGTTACTTTTTAAACTTTTGATTTTTAAATCAAATACTTATATAAATGTTACTTTAATATAATGTTTATGTATCATATTGATTAATATGATGCATAAATGTTATTTTTGACCCATATTGATGACATTTTTATAAAATTAAGTGAAATCCATAACTTAAATGCCTCAAAGTGGACTTTTTATGTGCAAATGCATATAAAAATCTATAAAAAGTGGAAACTTTTCATGCTATTGCACCTAAAAATTCACTTTGAAGATACTTTTTATGCCATTACATCAAAAGCTTGTAAAAGTGGACCGTTTTGATACAATGACATGAAAATTTGAGTTTTTATGCTTGTGCATAAAAAAGGTGAGACATTTTAAAATATGTAAGTGACTCCAAAAAGTGAGATTTTAGAATCTTACACATTTTAAAATATGCAATGAGTCTCAAAAAGTGAGATTATGTCTCAAGACATTTTAAAACATGTAATGGACTCTAAAAGGTCCTTTTTCGCCCTCCAACATGTTTTAAAATATGTAATGAACATAAAAATGTCCTATTATGTGAAGAAAACATGTTCTTGCTTCAAAAAACCTCCTATTTTGATCATAATTTTTTGCATGGATTTGGATGAAATCAGTTGCATTCAAAACATTTTGGAGAGGTGATCATTTTGCCCTCATCAAAAATTAGTTTATTGCACCCAAAAATATGTTCACAACTCCCAAGCTAGGGCACAATTTCGCAAAAAACTCCATAAATCTTCAAATTTGGAACATGTTTTTGTTTGGAATCAAATCGTTTTGACCTTATTTGTTGATTCCATTACATTGTGATCATTATTTTGGTGTTAAAACACCAAATCGTTTTTTCTTGGAGAAACACGTTTTTGCTTAGAATGTCTGAAAAATTGGGGTTTTAATACACTTTTATGTGTTTTAAAGCAACTTTTTTGCATTTGGATCCATGTATATCCATTTGGAGAAGTCGTTTTTGCATTCACAAGTCAAAAATGACTCAAAAAGGTGCAGTTTTTGGCCATGTTTTAGCAAAAACGGCCCAGATTTTTGAATAAAAAAAGTCATGTTTTTGTTCAAAAAACTCAAAAAATTGCATTTTCAATCCATACATTTGATCAAAAGGGATTTTTTTGAGTTTTAAATGCATGATGTTGTTTCTGGAGACCACTTATTTGGCACTTTCATGTCAAATCCGACCATTGAATGTCCATTGCATGCAAGTGCGGAAAAAGTCAAAAGGTTGTTTGAAAATTCAAATTTGAGGGAGAATTGGTTTTAAGACTATAAAACTTGTTATTTTAGCTCTTTCTCCTTCATTTTTGGCACTTAATCTTCATGTAAGTGGACCTTTTCTTTCATGCATTTTAATTCATGCTTATCTTTGCTGATTTTATGCATGAAATCGTTGAATGGATGCCATTTGTAAGAATCTTTGCCTTAGAATGTGCATTTTTTTTTAAAATATGAATTTCTCCTTCATTTTGATGTTTTTGGTTCTTCCCGAAATTCCAAATTCGAATTTCATCTTTGGAGTGCATTGCATCTTGGCATGTTTTGAGTTGTTTTCAAAGGTATGTTGTTTTTCTTTTGTTTTGGTTTTGTGTTTTTGTTTGCCGGTTTTTCTCCATTTGGAGAAGTTGCAAGTTTTTTTTTTTTTTCTTCCCAAAAACTTGTTTTTCCTTCATTACATGCAAAAGCGTTATCATTTTTCATATTCCATTTCCATGTCATTACATCTCACATCTCATCCGACAAATGTGATTACATGTTTTTCACCTCATTCGCCATTCACACATGTATGTAATCCCATTTTCCACTTTCATTTTGATCCATCTCATTTTTCGCCTTCATTCGTATGACACGATTACACGAAATGTCTTACGTGTAATTGTATCTAAAAGGTCCAATTTTGACTAAAAGTCACTTTTTGAAAAGTCAAAAATATGTCATTTCTCCTCTTTTTATGCATTCACACCTCCATGAGCAAATACATGTTTTCGTATCTTTCCATGTTTTCCATCTTAGCTTTCATCCGCATATGTATGTAAAGCGTATCTTTCACTCAGACTTGCATCTCATTTCACCCTCCACCTTTCGTTACATGTTGCATTTACATGGAATCCATTTTCCGTGCAGTGACATCTTGAAAGCCCAAGTCACTTTTCGAAAATCGGCAATCTCAATTTACACGCATTCCCATGCGCCAAGCACTTTACTTCAAAAAAAAAAAAAAAAAAAGAAGAAGTTAAAGGTGCTGATGGAAAGTTGTTCCAAGTTTACATCCGAACATCGTCAAGAAGGTTTTCAAAGTGTCAAAGACTCCAGTTTGTGCCAATCTACAAAGGAGAATTCACGACAACTTGAGTGAGAAAAGATGGATCACATTAAATTTTCACATGATAATGGACAATTCATCAAAGAGAGCTAGAGGTTATCAAAAGACGCAACACTATGGTTATCAATGTGAATGCAGCAGTACAAGGTACAAGAATTCCCAATCCTTTTATCATCTGAGATTTGCATCGTCAAGTACAAGGCCTTTCAGAATTGTTCTTTTCTTTTCCGTCTTCTTTCTTCTTCTTTCATGTTTGTAGTTGGAGAAGATGCATTACATGAAAAAGTGTAATTACATGTAATGCGAGTTACATGTGTATGTAAAAGATGTAATGCGAGTTGCATGTGCAGTTGCATGTAACCCTTTAGTTTTTGTAGTTAAACTTGGTCAAAGTTGGTTGAGTTGCTCCCACTTTTTCCTCCCCATTTTTCTCAACTTCTTTGCTTATATAAAGGAGTGCCCCCCTCATTGTATCATCATCATTATCTTTATGCAAGAGAGCTTTGGAGAAATTGTGCCAGCAGAACTTTGTTTGTGTGAGCATTATTTTGAGTAAAAGTGAATACAAAGGCGCATTTGAGACTTAACTTTGATTAAGTGAAATTGTCACTTGTATGAATTATAAGCTTTGTCAATTATTCATTCAAGTTATCTCTGATTCGTATTATCTTTTGTTATTGAGATTGTATCCTTTGTGATTGATAGAAAAGAGTTAAGAAACAATTGAATCCCGAGTTTTGACCAGGAACAATTGTGAAAATCCATAGCTATTAGCTTTGTCTATAGTTTGGGTGTTCGTCTTAATTTACAAAATAGTTAGATTGTTGTTACTTTTAGGAGTCTTTGTGCCTTAATTGTAAAAATTTTACCATATAGAAATACAACAAGACTTAGAGCCAAATTGGTACGTTTTTGCTAGCCTTTGAGTTAGTTAAAATTTATTGGTATCATTGTTTCTAGCTCGTGATAGAAGTGTAATTAGAGATTCACCTTGCCCATTATTCGTCTTATGAATAAGTGGACCCTTGAAAGTTAAGAAGAAAGGATAATAGTAACACCACCTTTATAAATTTCTCAATTTCTTGCTTACCTTGAGTTGATCCAAGGAACAGTGAGAAGGGGGAGCCTTCCCTTTAAGGTAGGAGAGACTTTATCTCACATGCTGTGGTTGGTTATCCTATTTTGCAATTGAATTTTTACCCAAAATTGTTGGTTGCAAAATATCCACCCAACAAGACTGATAAACTTTTACTAACTCAAAGGCTAGCTAAAAATGTACCGGTTTGGCTTTAAGTCCGGTCATACTTCTATATGAAAAGCTTTAAGTCCGTCATACTTCTATATGAAAAGCTTTACAATTAGGGCACAAAGACTCCTAAAAGTGAGAATACTTAGCTATTTTGTAAATTAAGAAGAAAATATAAGCTACAGACAAAGCTTCTAGCTATACACTTTCACAATTGTTTCTGGTCAAAGCTCTGGCTTCAATTGCTTTTTAACTCTTTTCTATTCAATTCACGAGATACAATTACCAATAACACAAGATAGCATGAATCAAAGACAACTTGGATGAATTATAGACAAAGCTTACAATTCACACAAATAACAATCCCACTTAATCAAAGTTAAGTCTCAAATAATCCTTTGTATTCACTTTCTCTCAAAATAGTGCTTACACAAACAAAGTTCTGCTGACACAATTTCTCCAGAGCTCTCTTGCATAAAGATAATGATGATTTTACAATGAAGGGGCACTCCTTTATATAGGCACGGGAGTTGAGAAAAAGGTGGAGGAAAAAGTGAGAGCAACTCAACCAACTTTGACCTAGTCTAACTACAGAAGAAAATAAAGGGTTACATGCAACTACACATGCAACTCGCATTACATCGTTTTATATACATGTAACTCGCATTACATGTAATTATGCTTTTTCATGTAATGCATTCTTTACAACTACTAAAATGAAAACAAAACAACAATCTTAGAGATTGTTTCTCAGTGTCTTGAATTTGACAATGATGTCACGCATTGTGGGAAGATCAACAATTTCCATAGTCTTCGATATAGCTTCAACTCTCTACATTTTCATATGCTGATTGTACAACTTTGGAATTTGTTGCCGTAGTATCTAACAAGTGTTTTGTCAAGGATTTACACAAAACAAACTTGTTCATTGTATGTGAACCAAAATCTTCATAATTTACATCAGCATTGATCCTGTTGGTATATTCTGAATTTACTATCTTTGCTGCAATAAGATTATCAGATTCGTCAGTAACATGACATCCCATCTGTTCCAAATCACAAGTAACATTTGTTTCGACTGCTTGACAATCTCCAAAAGCCACCTGCAACTTTGTGATCAACTTCCTTATTGTCTCCTCCTTGTAACCAATGAGCCCTTGAAATCTGAAGAACATTTCACATGATGGAAGAATGTCACATGAAACCAAGGCATCCAAATCGAATTTCACCATTTCATCCCAATCATCAAGGATTTCCTTCAAGTTATCTGCTTCTTGAGTCAAAGAAGAAATTAAGTTTTGCTCCATTTCATTCATCTCTTTGACATGCCTAAGAACTACAAATGTCTTTGTGATGGCTCAAATTCCTTCAAAAATAATTTTCTGTATCCAAGACTTGGCAGCTTCAATCAACCTTCCCTCTTTAGATGTTTGAGATATAACACCAACACTCTGAGAAGATTGTTTCTAGATAACCTCATTCAAACGAGAGATTTTCTATTTCAGTCGATTCTTCTTTTCCCAAAGCTCATGATTTTTTTTTGATACATTAGCCAATGCATCTTGCAAACAAACCAAACGTGATTGCTTTCCAACTTCAACCTTAGTAAACTTGTAGTTAGAATGAGTAAGTTCCTCAACAGGTTTATCTACCAAGGGCTCAACAATTTTAACAAATTTGGTTCTATTAGAATCAACCAAAATTCTGGAAACAGTCTTATCTTTCAAAGATTTGGATTGAGTCTTCTTAACAGGAAGATTGTCAGGAGGAAGAACCATTTTCATTCTCTTTGTTGTTATTTTACCCAACCATGTAGGCAGGTTGAAACTTTCATCTGCAGAAGCAGGCACAGTGGAGACCATTGGCATTGACCCAGATTGTGTATCCGTAGTGATTGAGCAAGATTCAGCCTGTATTGTTGAAGGCATAGGAACATGTTGAGAAGACTCTGTCATGAAAAGTCCAAATCCTGTCAAAGATGTATCAAGTTGGGAAACTTGATCACTAGTAAGAGTCGGAAAATCTTCAAACACATCTGCTCAGTGATCTTATTATTCATGTGCAGGGACGCGAGGAGTAGCAGAAGAAATAGGAAGAGCCATGATATTAACCTCTGAGATTGGAATGGAAGGAGTGAAAACAATGGAAAATGAATCCACATCATCATCAACTTCATGCAAAAAGGGATCTTCATGTATAGAAGATGTACAGGCTTGTGCGGGCTTTGGAGGAGATATGATCATGATTTCCCCTTCTTCATCTGAATCTCCTTTATCAAATTCTGTTTCCAATTTTTCTTCTAATTCTGCTATTGATTCTTGAATTGGCTCAAGAACTTGAGATGATTTTGTTTCTTTTCCACCCTTCAATTTGAATTTGAGGGAACCCTTGGCTTTAGAATTGGCTCAAGAACTTGAGATGATTTTGTTTCTTTTCCACCCTTCAATTTGAATTTGAGGGAACCCTTGGCTTCAGAAGATGAGGCACCATCTTTCCCTGTAATCTTCAGTTGTGATTTCCTGCTAGGAGGACCAAAACTTTCACAATCCAAGCCCATCTTAGGATTTACTCTTTTAAGGCCTTTACTTTTCAACCATTTGTTAATGTTTACTAAGATGGATTGAAATTTGTCCATGATAGATGTACCTTCCTTTTGTTGCCATTGGATAGGAAAAGGGCACTTCTTATCAAAGCCGGCTTGATGAAACTCTAGATCATGGATGTCGCCATCATCTTCAACTTGAAAATCTGACGGGATTTCCAACATGTTAAGATCAATTATCTGCTGTAGGGTTAATCTGCTGTAATCCATTTTCATGATGTCAAGTTTTGTCCTCACATCTATCCAGATGTCTTCGATGCGATGAACATGAGTGTAGGCTCATTTCATCTGAGAATTCATCTCTCGGTAGTAAAAATCAAATTTGGCATTGAACTTCTTCAAGGTAATCAACTGCAACTCTGCTTCCATATTCTTTGTTTTAGGCACATAAATGATTGAATAATTGCCAATAGCCAAAGGCTTAGCTGAGGTAATGCCAAAACCTGAACTATGCAAAGTATGCTGATCACACTGCATGTCCATGAGTTGTCTAGCTAGCTCCATTAGGATGATTCTATCTGTAGCATACCTAGGTAAGTTATACAGCTCACCTTTGAAATATCCAACACTCAAGTATGTGAAAGTGGGAAACTCTAGAAAAATACAGCCATATTGGTTCACTTTCTCCTATACTGCATCAGATACTCTTTTGATAGACAATTGCTTATCAAACAAGCATCAGAAATGTCCAAAGAAGGCATCTTGGATTCTTCTATAGTGGAATTTGCTATTTGCCAAAGTGATTTGGTCATAGTAATCCCAAATAAGAACTTGAAGATGATCTCTTTTGGTAGAGAGACTAGAGAAAGAACCCATGACAACAGCAATGTAAATTAGATAAGAATTCATCTAGAAGGGTACTGATGTTCCCACATTGCATATTTGTTGGCAAAGCGCAGTACTGATGAGTTCTCCCCAAAAGATGTGTTCTTTATTATTCATAGTTTGAAACATGAACTTATACATCCATGACTCAAAATTAGTAGAATCTTTAAGGCCACAAATCCAATTGAGAAGGATGGTGACATCCTTATACTCTTGTTTGAAATTTGATTGATGAATGGTCTTTGGCCATCTGGAAAAATTGCTTCTTTTATTATTTAACCAGTAAAAGTTAACATACTACTGATAATTACCCTTTTGCTCATTCTAACTGGCCAATGATGATCCTTTAGTCAAATTAGCACATTTTGATTTATTTGGAACCTTGAAGATTTGTTCTATAACCTCAGGATCTAGGCTAATGATAACCTTGCCGTTAGCATCTTTGATAGTTTTCGTCTTAGGAGTAAACAACCGTGCACATCCATAACTGAAGTCAGATTCTATAGCCGCCATAGGAAACATAGATATCAAGTGAATGTTGCTTCTCCTAGTGTGCTTCATTTCATTACTAGCCGGAGCTTCAACTCTTTGTAGAAAATCAACCACGTCCACATGACCAATCTTTGTGTCCAACATAGATATGATTGAAGAAGGAGCTGCACGAGCCAATTCTTTATCATATTGATATTTCATTTTGCCTTTAGATTTGGATGGTGAGGACATATCTTGTGCTTGCACTGCAACACAAAAATCTCAAAACACAAATACATCATTAGGAATCTCTATATAAGTGAATTTCGGATCAACAGTAAAGATTCGAAAATGGATTTGAAACTTCACAAATCCGACAAAGTGACTTCAAAGAGAAAGCATATGCATATGCAATGGAATGTAAAATGGAATGGAATGAATGGAAAGCGTAATGAAAGTGAGAAAATGGAAGATGAAATGAAATGGAATGGAATGAGAATGCGTGAAGGTGAAATGCATAAGAATGCATGCAAATGAAAATTGTTGATATCAAAAGTGACTTAGCGTTTTCAAGGCATTATTCAATGAAAAATGAGTACATGTAAATGCAACATGTAATGGGAGGTGGAGGGTGAAATGAGATGCAAATGCGAGTGAAGAATACACTTCACATGTATGTGCGAATGAAGGTCAAGAGGGAAGGCATAGAAAGATGCGGAAACATGTATTTGCTCATGAAAGCGCAAATGCATATGAAAGGATGGAAATGGAAAATTGAAGTTAGATAATGAATTTTAGAGTCACTTTAGGTGAAAAGGAAAAGTGAAAGTACATGGGAGATGCAAATGACATCTTTTTCACTTTTCAAAATGTGACTTTTAATCAAAATCGGACCTTTTGGATGCAATTACACGTAAGACATTTTGTGTAATCGTGTCGTGCGAATGGAAGCGAAAAGTGAGATGGGTGAAAATGAAGTGAAAAATGGGATTACATGCATATGCAGATGGCGAATGGGATGAAAAACATGTAATCGCATTTCGTTGAGTGAGAGATGAAGTGTTGTAACATGGAAACAGAAAGTGGAATATGATGATGCTTTCACATGTAATGAAGCAAAAACAAGTTATTGGGAAAGAACTTGTAATTTCTCCAAGTGGAGAAAAACCAGCAAGTAAGCACAAAACACAAAATACAAAAGAAACAACGTACCTTCGGAAAATAACTCAAATATGCCAAGATGCAATGTACTTCAAAACTCAAATTCGAAATTGGGACTTGGGAAAGAACCAAAAACATGAAAATGAATAAAAGCTTCATATTTAAAGGAAAAATGCACTTTCCATGGCAAAGATTTTCACAAATGACAACCATAAAGTAATTACATGCATAAAATCAGCAAGATAAGCATGAATTTAAAACAAGAAAGAAAGAGTCTACTTACATGTGCCAAAAATGAAGGGAAAAGATGCTCATATGCATAAAATCAGCAAGATAAGCGTGAATTTAAAACAAGAAAGAAAGAGTCTACTTACATGTGCCAAAAAATGAAAGGAAAAGATGCTCCAATGTTTGAAAAATTCTTCCCAAACATTTAGACTTTTTCCAACTCAACAATTTTGAATGGGAGAGGGCAGCAAATAAGGAGAAGTTGTTAGGAGATGCCAAAACGTGCCCTATTCATGCTCCATATTCCAATGTATTTGAATGTTCATGCTTGCAAGACGTTTTTAGCAAAATTTTTTTTTTTTTCATGTTGCAAGATCAAAGCGTTTTGATCATTAAACACCAAAACATGAACTACAATGCAATGTAATCCCCAAAATATGCCAAATTGATTTGGTTGGGAGGAAAAACATGCATTAAAAATGGATTTTTTTGCAAATTTCTTCAAAAATGTGATCCATTATGAAGCTTTCAAAAATGTTTTTGAGATGAATGAATCCATTTTAGAAGCAAGAGAAATCATTACCATCCAAAAATCTCTCCAATGGAACAAATCCCATGCAAATCCATTGAGAAAATCTCAAGTTATGACCAAAATCAGGTTTTTGGAGGGCAAAAGCATGTTTTCTTCAAAAATGGACTTTTGGAAGCTCAATGCATACGTTAAAAACATGTTTTCCTCCAAAATCAGACCTTTTTGGGTCACACAATTTAAAATATGCATCCCTTCGAAAATGCACTTTTTGGGTGCCATTACATATTTTAAAGCATGCTTATAGATAAATTCAGACCTTTTGGAGGAAGATGCATTTTTTAAAATGTAACTCACCTTTTAGATGTTTAGACATAAAAACTTCACTTGTCATGTCATAACATCAAAAAGGTCCACTTATGATGAACTTTTGATGTAATGACATAAAAAAGGTCCACCAAAGTAAACTTTATATGCAGTGACATGTAAAAAGTACACTTTTGATGGATTTTACATGTTATTGCATATAAAATGACCACTTATGAAGACTTTAAGTCATTTAATTTAGTTAAAATTATAAAAATGTTACAAAATGGGTCATAAACAATATTTATTTATCATATTATGAAATATAATAGATAAACATCATTTTAAAGTAACATTTAAATAAACATTTGATTTTTAAAACAAAAAATTAAACTGAAACTATATAGTTATATAGTTACTTTAAGTGAAAAATTAAAAAGTAACTCAACTTAAAATTATAACATAAAGTGCACTATGGTCACTTTATAAATTTAAAATTAAAGTAACTTAAAAACATAACAAAAAGTGAATATAAGTTATATTTTTCAAAACGTGAATGTTAATTTTAAAATACAACATCATATTTATAATTCGTGTCGTTGCACCTAAAATGTCCACTTTTGAGGCACTAAAACAGGCATAACTCTTGATTGGCAATTTCGATTGACCTCTAGGTCAGATTTAATCAAATGGAAAAACGAGAGGTATTATACGAGCGAAACCTAAGGACTAAAAATAAGCAAACACAAACTCAAAAGAAAAGAATGGATGATGAAGGCTTCAAAAATCAAGCAAATGCTCGACAGAAAGAAAAACGAAAAAAACTTGACGAAGGCCTTCAGTAAAACAATTTGATATTTGAATTGAAATGGATCAATTGATCAACATTAAAAAATTAAATATCAAATTCAAGTTTAGAGAAACACGAAACTAGCTTGAAAAAGTTTCATGCTGTTACCAACATTTTGTGGGGACATAGTGTAGGACAACAATGCCAAACGAGATGGGTTTGAACACGCATAATCGAAGCCTAATCAGAGTCCATGAGAGAGGGCCGCACACAAAGGAGTTGCACAACACACTCGACCTAACCAAAGCACAATATCTAGACTCGGACCTGACTTTGACTTGGCAAGGGTAACTCAACTCGTGAACCGACTTGGATTCAGCCGTGACTCAGCAATGACTTGGCAAAGCGACAAAACCCTTGAAATTTAGAGATTTTTTATGATTTAAAGAACGTCCCATGCACTTATTAGAATAAAGGTTAAAGACAATATTATCATGAAATAGAAGGTAATTTGATCACATACATAAACATACATTGATTATGTAAGTACA
Source organism: Cupressus sempervirens (assembly GCA_028749045.1). NCBI lineage: Eukaryota > Viridiplantae > Streptophyta > Pinopsida > Cupressales > Cupressaceae > Cupressus > Cupressus sempervirens. The sequence continues at coordinate 478,532,488 of CM053786.1, forward strand.
AAGGTAAATTTTAGATGTATTAAGAAAATTTTATAAACTAAAATTAAAAATTAGGTGAGTTAGATGAGTTAGCCGAGTCAGCCCAGTGAGTCACCTAGCTGAGTCAAGGAGTTAGGCAAGTCAGGCATCGTGATTCGGTGGGTCGAAGTTACAGGTCAGTTTGACCCAGCATGGGTGAAATAACTCGCCGACTTGTGTGACTCGCGTCGAGTTTGGTTACTCTGGACTAAAGAGTCCAAGAGGGACAACTTGGACATAGTGTCCTGAAAGTGATTTTTGAAGCACTGTCTGTCCAACATGGTGAGGCTACCCAACCCCTTGTTAACCCTGGGCTACATAGCAGGTCTCAAACTGAAACAGGGTCCAAAGAACTCAACCACGAGGTAGATGTAAGAGGTTGCAATCTCAATCTTCAGGCCCTAAAAATAAAAGTGGAGATGGGAGGTCTTCAAGCAGTTGAAGACCATCACCCAAGTCTTGTCCAGGTTGACCACTAACTGCCGCAAATCACAAAAGGAGGCCATTTTGTCAAGAGGCCACTTAAGACCGTCCGGAGAGGAGGCTAGAAGAACCACATCGTCGACGAATAGGAGAATGGAGATTAGAACCTAATGCAATTAAAAAGCATCACAGGGGAGGGAGAAATCCTCGAGGAAAGCCTTGAGCTCGTCAATGTAAATACCGAACAAGGTGGGAGAGAGAGGGAAGCCCTTCTTCACCCCAATGGTGCTCTGAATTGGATCGGAGAATCCTTCTAGAGTCATAAACTTTCTCACCATTGTCTCATAGAGCCCCATAATAGTCGCTAGTAAAGTCTCGGAAATCCCAATGTCTCTAAGCCTCTGAAAAAGCACCACCCAAGGGATAGAATCAAATGCTTTGTGAAACTCTACAAAACAACAATAGTAGACTTTTGCTGAGCGATGTTGAGTCTCCTCAATGATAGTTTGCAATGTCAAGATATGGTCCATGGTCTAGAAATCGGCTCAAAATCCATCCTGACCCCTCACATGCCAATGTTGCCTATCAATCTCTCTAGATAAAATAGTGTTCAATACAGTGGCCAAAAATTTGGCAAAAGTATGCCCAACCATGATGGTCTTGTAGTTGCCAGGGTCTGAAGCCGACTCGACCTATAGGAAGGAGCCCAAAGCTTGAAGAGTTCGTTTGAAACCCTTCCTCATTTGTCGTCCGGTTGCAACTCATGGATCTAACTACCTCGCAAATGCTAGAGAAAGTGAAAAGATGGTAGTGGGGCAGCAGGGTGAGGTGGAGAGAGGGCTAGTTAGGAATGTCATAAAGAGTGGAGGTGTGATAGATAAGAGAGAGGTGGTCTAGGGTGGAGGGAAAGGGAGGATAGCGAGGGAACAAAGTGCGACAGAAGAGCTTGGGGGAAAATAGTTGTGAGCCACAAAGAGATCTACACTGTGACGCAAAGTACAGTCGCTTCTTGTGGCGAAGGAAGCAGTGATAAGAGTCTTAGCTAGGAGGAGGAATGAGCAGTGAAAGCCAAACACACAGTGCAGTGGAAGACTTGCACTCATCGTCAAACCACTGGTTCATAGGGCATGTATTCCTGCTCTTGGGACTCAGGAGAAAGGAGGTGGTGCGGCGAGGGATGGAAAAGAGAGCAAACTTATATGTATAGTTATAGGCTTGCAATCAATATAGATGTTGTTTCTGATTCATTTGATTTATCCTTGCAATTATTGTCTCATCTTTGATCTTGTTTTTGACTTATGCAACCAATTAATGTCGAATGTCAAATGCTTATTGAGAAAATCCAAAAATGGCTATACAAGAAGAGAAGTTTTCCAATGATATTTTGAGAAAAGTTGCTAGATTCGGACGCAACAAGGCTAACTTGGCTCATGACTCGTGACTTGGTAAAAGCCTAGCAAAACTTGACAAAGTGGAAAAACACAAGAAATTCAGAGTTTTTAAAGGATTTAAAACTTGTTTCATGCATCAATTATTAAATGAAGCTTAAAGACACGATAATATCATCAAATAGAAGCTATATGATCACGTTATAAATATGTGTTGATCACATGAGTACAAGCACAAAGTGTAGCTGAAGGAAATAGAAAACTTAGATGTATAAAATTATAAATATTGTCTAATGTATATAAAACTCATGGAATATGGGATCTTTGACAAAAAATGTTCCAAACATATGTGAAAAAGAAAACAAGTCTATTTAATGCCCCCTTTCGGGGTCACCTTTTAGGCAGTTGCTCTCAAAATTTGAATAATAATCTTTTATTGATGCTCCTTCTTTTTGGCTTGGAATCAAATCTCCTTTTTTGAAAGGTCATCATTTTTCATTAGAATTGAGTCACCACTTTTCATTCTTGCCTTTGAGAGTAATATGTTATTCCCCAAATGTCTCTCCATTTGCTATCCCTCAAATGAAACATCCTCCCCTTATATCTTCCAATGTGGATAAGAGTTACACCTCTTCATCATTTCTGCCCTTGGCAATGGTCACAACATTTTTACAATTACTACTCTTTTTAAGAGTCACAAAAAATTATCATTGTCGTCCTTTGGAAAAGTCACAATCTTTCATAATTGCCACAGTTTAAAAGAGTCACAACCCTTTGTTATTGTTTCCCTTCAGAAGAGGCACAATATTTCATCATTGCTGCCCCTTTGGAATAGTCGCAACTTTTAGATTTATGACCATTTGGAAGAGTCCAAACCCTTTTTAAACTCTTGTGCTCTTTTAGTCCTTTCTCCCCACTTCCAAATGAAGTTCTCCCTTTTTATATATTATGTACGAGGAAGTCACAACTTTTTCTTTCATGCATTTTGATCCTTCATTAACATAACTAAGTTTAATTATGTTATAATCTATGTTTTATAGAAGTAATAGACTGGAGCCAATAATTTTATCATTATTAAATTAGAAAGTTTATAATTACAACTCCGTTCAGTACGGGCAATGGTAGGAAAGTACAGTGTAAAGAAACCTTCCGTCTAGTCCCAGACTTGTTAAGTCCTGAATATTAGAATACAAATCCGACACTATTATGTGCGGGACATAAGCTAAAGAGGAACGTCAAAAGGAGAGTAGAACACAAGAGGAACTAAGTTATCATGACAAATTTATTTCTTTTTGGTTTGAGTTAATAGCAGCAGTTAAGAAACAATTTTATCGGTTAGGGCATATGCAAAAATCAATGATGAATTGGCAATCATTAAGACAAGAGAAAGAAGAAAGTGTGCAAGAATATACACAAGAGTATAGAAAAAGGGCTTTAGTTTTGGGCATTCCATTGTACTCACAAGTAACTTCATTAAAATAAAAAGACAAATTTTTGTTAGGGTGCAAGCTATCTATTTGGGAAAAAGCTCAAGGAATAGCCATGACAATTTGTTGATGGAATCAAGTACAAAGGAAGCAAGAAAGGCAAAGAAAAAGCACAATGAACAACTACTGTAAAGAAAGAGGACGAGAACTCGTATTGCTCAAATTGCAAGAAGATAGGGCACACAAACATAAAGTGTTGGAAATTGCTTCTTGATTAGAAGCCAATGTGGTTCAAGGATCAAAAGGGCAAGCAAACAACTGCAACTATCGTGGAAGAGCTTGGATCGGTTTCCGATGATGAAACCAAGTTCTGAGTTGTGGGTATCAAAGGAAATACTCCTATTTTTAGTAACAACTTTCATGCTTCTTTTGTAAGCAGTAATGAAGTACCTATTAAAAGTAAAAAAATGATTTGTCTTATATAAGGAAATTGCTAAATAAACTAAGATTAATACACTAATAGGCAATGGGTCACAAGTTAATCTTATCTCAGAACAAGTTGTAAAGCAATTGGAATTGCAAACAACTCTTCATCCTAGATCCTATCCTGTGGGTTGGTTGCATGATAATACTTGACTAAATGTGTCAAGGCAGTGCAAACTCCGATTTGCAGTCACATCCAAGTTTGTTGATGAGGTAGAGTTAGATGTTATTTTGCTTGACATTTGTAGGACGGTTCTGGGTAGTCCTTATATCTTGGACATAAAATCTATTTTCTACAGGGAACATAATAAGTATCATTTGATTGAAGATGAAAATGAATTCAATGTTAAAGTTGATCACATGAAGAACGATAAATCTATTGTAAATACAAGACATTTGAAGATGATTGTAAATGTGAGCAATAATTGTATTTTTATGTCTATAATAGCTAGTGATACTACAAATGAAGATGAAATCATCTCTAATCATGCTAAGTTGTGACCTACAACATAGTGTGAGCATCAGTTGCAAAAGTGGGTTTGAATGTTTCATTTTCTAATGATGTTACTATTCAAAAGACTCGACACATTGATACTTTTTCCTTCACATCAGTGTATTTAGTATTGTTGGTTGTTATTGTGGTAGTTATTTCTATGTGGATGATGAATGTGCCAGTGAATATTGATGAGAATATAGTTGAATGTATGAGCAATGCTATCTCATATTTGTTTGTGTTTGTGACGGGTTAGGTGTTCAAAATTCAAGTAGAAAGGATAGATGATACTGAGCAAGCGGCTGACATTTCCCTAGCTCAAATTGTACATAACAATAGACTTTTTGGAGGTTCAAAAGCTTCTCAATGGGGAGGAATTATCTAGATGTAATGGGCACCCAGGAATGCCCAAAAGATGAACCAACTGCTGAAATTATATTAATTCTAAAAATGTTGCAATCAAGTACAAAGAGATGTATTCCAAAGGCCAAACCCTAAGGGAATGACGTCTAGAATGTTACAACAGAGAATGAACGTCCTCTATTGCCAAAAAAGAGTGTGATTCACACATCCAAGCTCTTATCAAATGCAAGTCATAATCACCCGATACAATAATCTCATGCTCAACAATGAGACTTTCAGCCCTATTTATCCTTTTCTTCATCCTTCTAGAAGGAACTAAAACATTAATTAATTGTAAGAGCTAGAAGCTTCCTCCTTCCAATAATTAATGCATTCTCTAGAAATCCCTCCCTAGCAATAATTAATTAAATGACGAGGGGCTTCCGTCCTTCCAATAATTAATACATACCCTAGAAGCTACTCCCTTGTAATTAATAATTAAATTAATTAAATACAAAGTCACCTTTAAATTGAATGACTTTATAAGAAATTAATTTAATTTCTTCTTATCCTCCACTTAGACTTTGGAGAACGTGAGAGCTAAAAGATGGGATCATTACAAATCCGCCCTCCTTGAAATTGCTTGTCCTCAAGCAATTAAGTAACATAATGGACTCCAACCTCCACCTGGATCCCAATAGGTGATATCCATATGGAAGTTAAACCAACTGCAAATCCGCATCATCAGGACCACCCCCTGTAGCCTAGCATTCAAAACTTGTGCTGATGAAGTCAGAATGTCACCATAAGGCAACTCCATAGAAGATCTATGAAACGTCTTCTTACCTTTATCCATCCACATAATATATATTGGAATGGAATGCATATTATCACCATCATGCATTGAAAAAGATGTAGTTGTAGGTGAACCATATGTACTCATGCTAACTGTATCAACAATAGGTGTTGCCGCATCGAAATATATGGACATAGGAACAACATTAACTGCTGCAACAAAAAAATGAATTGAATTTGTAGTTGATGAAAACTCATAATCATTAACATGTGTGGCTTCATTAGAAAATACATCAACCACTGCATTTATACCATTAAACTCCTCATTGGATGCTTCAAGTGACATAGAAGTGGTTGCTAATATGATAGTATCCTTGCATTCTCCTAATTCCACTATTGCTACGTCATCATCCCCCGACAAGGCTTCATATATGGTCTCCTGACTTCGCACGCATGTCTCTACTGACTCTGCCGTAATGCCCACATCACTAACATCATAGCTGGTTGGCTCTATATGTGTCTCGATCCCACCTGAGAAATCGACTACCTTCTGCTCTGGAGCAACATACAAATTGTCAATATTGATGCCCATCTGTCTAGCCATAAGTTGCAAAATCATATCCATTCGCCTATTATGCTCCTGTTGCATCTGCTGCCCCTCCTGTAATGTATTTAGTATCCTGAACATTACACTTTCTTGATCTGGACTGGTATACATTTTGTCAACACTTTTCCCTCTATCCGGCTATCTATAAGATCTCCACAGGATGGCAGGACTAACAGCTCTGATACCACTGTAATGGACACCTAGGAATGCCCAAAAGCTGAACTAAAACATTAATTAATGCAAGAGCTAGAAGCTTCTCCTTCCAATAATTAATGCATACCCCAAAAATTCCTCCTTGGCAATAATTAATTAAATCACGAGAGGCTTCCGTCCTTCCAATAATTAATACATACCCTAGAAGCTACTCCCTTGTAATTAATAATTAAACTAATTAAATACAAAGTCACCTTTAAATTGAATGACTTTATAAGAAATTAATTTAATTTTTTCTTATCCTCCACTTAGACTTTGGAGAACGTGAGAGCTAAAAGATGGGATCATTACACTAGATGTAGAAAACCTAAAATTTTTACCATCTTAGATTCTCACAAAAATAGCATCAATGCATGAAGTTCTCTAAATGATCCTGACGCAACTGGAGTAGGCTCCAAAGGAGTTTGCATGCAATAGTTATGTGCAGTCAAAGCTTTAGTCAAATGAGCAAACTAGGAGCTAAGAAAAAAGGTGGAAAATAGATTATCTCAAATCCAAGAGGAAATTATGCCAAGTTTTAGTGTTCATTGTGTTGATTTTAGAACTATATTTGGGAACTTCGTATGTGAAAGTTATGTCTAGTCAAAATTACCTAAGAAAATGATTGATTAGATGACATCAACATGATGTGGCATTGCCAGTAATGATGCAGTGCATGCTGAATGTGCAAAATGAACCAAAATTATTACAACATGAAGCATTTGCACTGATGAGGTTGCATCTAAATGGTAGTGATGTGGAAAATTGGCATTGGACATGGACCAATGACCTCATGACATGTGTTAGAAGTTAGGGAAATAATCTTGTGCTAGATGACACTTCCATAGCATTAACAATTTTAGTGGATGCTATTTTAAAAAAAAATTGTTGTGGGATTTGATCTTCCCACTTCCCACCTCCGAATTAAATAGTCGACCAATGAACCATATATAGAGCTCTTAATTATAAATAGGCTTCAGTTTATTTTACTATGATTTAAGTGGTTAATTGTTATGGAATATGATCAGTGAGGCTTGAAACATTGGCGACACACTTAGAAGAATTGGAGACCACCACTACGCTATTTAATGATTTTTTTTATTAATAGGGCAAATGTTATCTCTAACTCTGTTTTACCCGCATAGCCTTTTTTTATAAGGTGGTTGTTATTTAAAATAACTCAACATAGCATGTAGAAATAAATGCTTGAAATTGTTGAAGGGGTATTTTGTTATGTAATTTGTTAAAGGGTGTGATGGAGCCTAAAAATTCACGAGTATCTATTCTCCTAATCGCTTCGTCATCCATGTCGTATCAGCCAATGGGAAAGACATAACCAAGAGATGAATATGTTTGCAATATATATATTCAAGTCTATGATTATAATATTGATGTGGAAGCTGATAAGAGGAGTGAATGGAGCAAACAAACAGAACCAATGCATCTTTTGTTATCCATTATTGTTTCAGGAATCTGAGATGGAGTATTAGTCTCTTGGAGCTTATCAGAACTTTGTATCCTTTCAGGCAGCCTTCGCAATGTGCTATTGTTTAGGAAAAGCTTACTGGGAAATCCTTTCTTTATGTTGTATAGCATAATGCTGTAAGTTGAGTTGTTTGTCATTTGAATTGAGGTTACAGCACTGGATTATTGTAACGCTCCAAATAGTTTATAAGCATCATCTAACATGCCTGTTGTGCAGACCATTAATCAATAATCCATGAGTTATTAGGAAGATATTCAGATTCCAGCCTTTTTATGAAAAAGTCATAAGCTATATGAGCAGGATCAAACTTGTTCATTAAATTTATTAAAGAATGGAATAAAATCCGTGAGGGGATAAAAGCTTCCTCAATGCAATGATAAGAGGGAAATGTTTGAATGAAGGAGTTTGTATTTTCAAAAGGAATAGTGAGGTTCAAATCATAGGCAGGTGAAGCTATGATCTGTGATTAGAGAGAGAGACCATTTTTGTCCCCATTATTTAGCAGCCTGAACTACGCTACTCTATTCAGAAGTAGTTCAAACTTTGACTTCATTTCTATGAATTCTTGGAATTCCTTCATCAGATCTTACAGTAAATGATAAAGTGGAGATATACAGCAAGACAATGCAAATTTACTGGCTTCTTTTATAATGCCACAGATTGGAGAATCACAGTTACTGAATCTTCTAGTATAGCACAAGATGATTACGTAAGTTCGGGTCAAGCCATTTCAAGCAATAGTAACCAGAATATTCTAATGTCAAGACTTTTTTCATTACTGAGACTTGACTCTAAGGAAGCAAGAAGAAATCAAGATGCAGTTGTTGACAGTGGGATCTCATTGCTGGAGCAGAGCATTAGCAACAAGTTTTTATAGCGAAAATTAGTTGTTGCCAATTAACTAGACACTCTGTTTCAAAAGCTTGTTGATTCATTTCTGGAGCATATAGCATCGGTATCTGCTATCCAGTGGCAGGATGCATCTTCTGTAAGTGAGGAAAGATCTAGGGCCGAGGGTTTTATCGCCATCTGTGTGCTTGTGAGAATAATTTGAAGGCAATGGAACAACACTATGTACCTTCGCAAATGCAAATATACATGCGATACACTCGGTTGAAGTAAAAGTCAGAGACGATTCTGAGAAGTCGTGCTTAAGGAAGAGGTGATTTGTGTGATGAAAGATGTTGTCAACAACTAAAAGGACAAAGCCGCTAAAGCACAGAGATCTTCATCGATGATTGAGGAGTTTTGATTAGTGTTATATATGTCTAATGTTGTTTTATTTTGATCGCAAGTCTATGTGCTGTGCGATTAAGGAGAAGGATTGCACGAGCTTGGAACATGGAGGCTCAAGGCACATTCCGAATTAATGTGATTTAAAAAAAAAAAAATGGGAGATGCATCATCATTGTTTCCATTATAGTATGGAAGGCTCTGAGGTTTTCCTCTAATAATTTCGATTTCCTATTAAATTTATTTAGTCCTGAAGCGGTTGGGATTATTGGATAAATAAAATTTGTAATTTTCAAAAATTATATGATTAGGTGCCGAATGGGTGTGTTTGTTCACTCATGCACCTCTTCATTGTTTATAAATATAGATGTAAAAAACCAAGTGGGGGGGGAGACAATATTCATATTCATACTTTAACTTTTTTCCTGGCCTATGCTTTATGATATATTATATTTTTCCAATTGGCGGAGAAATGGACTTTTGAACTAAGCCTGTGGATTTGAGTTAGTGAGTGGATTTTGTGCGATCAGAATATGTTCGCAATAGATGCATCTTCTGTAAGGAATGTCTCTATTGTGATTTTATTTTCGCCATTATTATTTATTTTATATTTCAGAGTTTTAAATTATTATTAAGTTGTGTCCATTGTAAATGTTTTTTATTTATTTTCTATAAATATTTTAATATTTGGATAAGTGGATTGGATCTTTATTGCATTTCAAATTTGATAAACGTAAATATTGTGAAATATTTTATTGTTTCCGTATTTATGTCTAATTTGTCTCCATAGAGTTATTTAAAATTGCGTTTATATAATTGATCCATCGCATTTAAATTATTAAAATTGTTTATAGTTTAATATATTGAACTTTATAAAGTTGTACGTCTCAGCTTATAATGTTGACTCTGATTGCCCATTTGATTAAGTATTGGTCTTTAACTCTTGATTCATAATCCATATGCTGGCAATTGTTTCATTTCTTTCCATTAGAGGAATTAATATATTCATATGTTGTATTAATCTATATTTATTCTTTAATTAAACATTACTTCAATCATTTACTTTTCTTCTCAATTTATAAATTGCAAGTTTAAAGTTTTCCTATATTTCTTGCCATTTAGAAAACTTTTATTGTATTCATGTTCTAATCAATCTGCTTTAAGCATCTTGGACTTTAAGTGTTTCGTCTAGGATCAGGTACACTCGCCTCAATCTTGCAGAGTCAGAAGCGCAGGGGATTTAGATCACATTGATCAATTCCGTCAAGTTGGCCTCAACCGGTTGGATATCCCAGCATCGAGCAGGCAAGGCTCGTAGGATTCCAATCTGCGGTTTTGGGAACTAACAGAGTGTATAATGTGATTTCTCATAATTTAGTCATTTTCATGTATTTAAAGGGGGGTATTGCTTTTTCAAATTCATTCCTGAAGGAGGAATTTTGTAAACATTCATGTGATTCAGAGGTGAAGGGAAAATTCTGAAAGAGAACTGTTTTTTATGTAAGCACGAAGATATTTTGAATGTCTTCAAGTTCAAAGTGCAAATAGAGAGAGATTGTGAATGAGGTTAAGCTTGGATATTGTTAAAAGGCATTTTGAGCCTTGCAACATTGATAAAGTAGTCCCCAAATTGAGAAGCAGACTTCGAGACATATTCCTGAAGGCTGGACTTTGTTGTCAAATTGGTTGCTGTCTCTTCTTGTTCTCTTTATGTTATCTGATTCTTTTCAGTATTTTATTCTCTCTTGAATGTTATCGGTCATTAGATGATTAAATTGTGTAAAGGAGAATAAACTCAAAATTGTAATCTCAACGGTTTAAAAGCATAACCATTTATTGCTGTTGGATCGAGAATTAAAATCTGTAATTGGATTAAGTTTTGGAAAACATTAACGTCCTAGTTTACAGATCAAATTTTAAAGAACTGTTTAATTTTCATACCGTACTTGTTTTTATCCCTATTTTTTATTGGTCCATAAATATTTATTAAAAGGAAACTCAGATTGTTCCTTATGCCTTTTAACCAACCGCTAATGTAGTAGCTATGACATTCATTCAAAGTGAATACACCAAACCTCAGAACCCAGATTATGTCTATCCCTCCTGAAGCACCATCTGCAGGGGAGCCCACTACCTCTCTAAAGCCCATTATTTTCTTGCATATGACCATCTCCTCCTTATTTATTTTAGTTTCTTGGATCATTAATATATCTGGATTATCATTAGTTTTTCATTTTGAATATGACCATATCCTCCTTATTTAGTTGAGTTTTTTGGATCATTAATATATCTGGATTATCATTAGAGTTAGTTACGCTTTAGAAACTATGGTTGTTTTTCACTTTGACAATTTCCTTCTGCAATTATATGTTCCTCCAAATGCCCTTTTTTGAATTTGGTCACTTGTGGACTAACATAATATCTCTCTCTTGCCTTCTATGCTTTTAAAGTAGAGCTGCTTGCATGGAGTGAATGGCAATGCTCTTAAAGATAAATTGTATAATTTTCTTTGGCATAGTTACTCAAGAAACAAATATTTGTAGCATGAAATGAAGTGCCATCAACTTGTATTTATGATGGATTCTCTGTTAACCTCACTTAATCTCGATGCAATTGTGTTTCGTAGTGTCTGATGTTAGTGAGAAAAGTTCATCACATTGACTTCTTCTTTGTTACCTGAAATGGCAATGCCTCCTTGAATGGTTATCATTGCATGTATGTCACTTCTAGAGCCTTGCTGGGTGTCCCCAATCATAGCCTCCATTGCGATCATTAATCCTGTTAAGTGTTAGGTCTTCCTTAATCTAATGGGAATTTTTATTACTTTGAGGCAAATTCTCACTTGCTTTTGTTGTAAAATTTCTTGTTTTTGTAAAAAAAGTTAAAGTTTTAATGAGTACTTTATATATTATACATTTTAGGTGTATGAGCTTGGTTGGAATTGGAACGAATTTGATAAACTTGCTCAAGGAACTTTGGCTGGTCACCTACTTGAGTGTGGTTGTCAACTAACAGGGGGTTACTACATGCATCCTGGTATGAACATGCCTGTCAAACTTCATTTTTCATGGCACTCTTGTTTTGTTTCTTTGTTTTTGGATTCATTGGAAAATAGAAAAAGCAATTCTGAAGTTAAGAAACATTAGATTTCTGCAGTCCATTGTAATTCAACTAGAGTGCATTTGGGAATGTGAAGAGCCCTGCTCACTCTCAATCTATGCTGAAGAATTTGTTTCCTTTGAAAGTTTAATATTTCCTTGAGTTTTGAGATATATGATTTATGCAATTTTTAGACTATATGAATAACAATTCAAGGAAAGAGAATTGGAATTCAAAGTTCAAATACTTATCTATTCTAGTTGAATTTTGAAATACTTGGTGCAAACACAAAGAATGTTATTTGATAGTTACAATGAAACAAAGTCTTATTTAATGCTGAAATCTAGAATATGCTAGGCTGTTGTTTGTATCTCCAAACTAACAACATTATTGCAGAAATGAGAATCCCAAAGCACAATAGTCTCACCAAAAATGCAAACGCTACAATCCCAACACATAACCACAGGGATGTGAGTGTTGAGAAACCCCAACGGGGCTTCTAATAATTCAAAACCACTGCCACATATAGAGATTGCAGCCTCCCTTTATCCACATGCAATCACTTGCAAACTCCTGTGATGCTACCACTATCCACAAAGCTATCCTGTACACACTACCACCATGCCAATAATGGCAACTCAACCAATCTGCAGTGCTAAACACGTGTCCACTTGGATCCTAGTAGAGACGTAACTCACATCCATCCACAACTAGAAAGAAGGGATATCCGATATCAATTGATATATCAAATCTATTTGTACACCCTACCAAGCTGCTCTAAGGATGAAGCCCATCTAGGCAACAGGGACAAGAACTCCCAAAAAAATTGTACTGGAACTCAAATATCCATCCATTGCAAAACCATCATGGACATGCTGACCCAACCCACATCGATGCGAAACCAAGTCCTCTACCTATGGGTCAAAAGAGAAATGATGAGAACTCCTCACTGTGTAATCATAGTAAGATGTTCCAATCTCTGTCAGAGTCTCATTAGTACCAAACTATGGATCAAGAGATGAGTTCAATCTTTGACTCCAAGCAACTGGTCGACAGGATCCTAGGTAACTCTCTCAAGAAACCCAACCACAAAATCCCTGTGGGGAAACATTGTAGCCAAGGTCTCTACAATATTTCCCACCAATCGTCGAATACTGTGAGAGACCTATATGGGAGTACCTTCAAAAGCTCTATATGGTCCTTCATGCAATTTTGGACTCTTAAGAATATACTCCATAAATGAATGTGTAGTAGAAATTATATGAAGAAGCATCAAATTGCTCCCTTGCAGTCCACAACTGATTCCTTTGAAATTTTGGCACTACCAACTGTGTGTATAAAATGTGGACACACTTCTATAGACCCTTATGCTTGAGAATATCCATGATGAAGAGTATCCCAAGATGCGGCCTATAGCTCTCTATATATGATGTGCAATAGTGCAATGATAGTGTGGTGGCTCTCAAATGAACCTAGTTATGCAAGAATACCAATATCTAAGAATCAAGAGAATGCAATGCAAATGCAAGCTAAATGAGAGATGCAAGATCCAAGCTAAGAGATGCAAATGCAAGCTTAGCTTAACAAGAATGAAAGGATTACAAAGCCTCCTAGTTAAACTATGTGATTTAAGCTAGTGCATAAAGGAAATCTAAGCTAGAAAGTATGCCATGATGCAAGTAAGACGAAGACTAAGCTAAGAATGCAAAATGACCTAATGTAAGTAAGAACGCTCCAAATGCTCCAAGTACTCCAAAGCTCTAAGAAAACGTGCAACATAATGTTAGCATGAACTAGAATCTTTAGAGAGTGAGGAGAGAGCCTCCCTTTTAAAGAGAAATGGATGGTAGTGTTTAAGAGGCATAATCAAGGGTAGAAAATGAGTCTCATATTGACTTTCTGCACAAGAATTTCAACTAAGCAAGATAAATGGATATGCTTAAGAGGCAAGAGATGTGTGTAGGAGAATTCAAGTTGTTTTGAAAATAAAGATTCATCTCATATAGAAAAGCGTGCCCTTACATGTGAAGACAAAATGCCTTTCTTTTTATTTTTAAAATAGAAAAATGCATTTTCATGTGAACACTTAGGAATAAAGGAACTTTAGGGATTTTATTTAATGAAAAAGGGAAAGGTTCTTTCAATTAAATAAATTTCTTAGGATAACATGGTCAAACCGTAGGTTATAATCGAATAAATAGTCTTGAATGGAGTTTGAGAGCAAATTATTTAACCACCGGTTATTTTAGTCAGAATTTTAATTTTTGGTGGTTATTTGTTATGAACGGGTATGATGTTTTATAAACACCCTTTCAAAACTTATAAATATATCATGTAAAACACGAGAGAGACAACATTCATATTTCATACTTGAACCTTTCTCTTAGCCTATCTTATTGATATATTATATTTTCTCATCAGCAAAAGAGTGACTTGTTGAACTAAGCATGTGGATGATGGATTTTTGAGTCAATTTCATTTGGTCCGGATAAATTTGCTGTGGATAGATCATCTTTAAGGAGTGTCTCTACTTATAATTTTTTCTGGCATAATCTGTAAGCGCATTTATTTCTATTTGCATTAGAGTTTAACTTATTATTAAGTTGTGTCTTTTATAAATATCTTTCATTTATTTTTATAAATATTTTAATATTCAGATAAGTGGATTGGATCATTATCGCATTTTAAATTTGATAAACATAAATATTGTGAAATAATTTATTGTTTCCATATTTATGTCTAATTTGTCTCAGTAGGAGTTAAAGTGCATTTTAGACTTATTTAAAATTGCATTTAAATAATCGATCCATCGCATCTGATTATTAAAATTGTTTATAGTTTAATATATTGAACTTTATAAAATTGTACATTTCAACTAATAATTTTGACTCTATTGCCCATCTAATTAAGCACTGGTCTTTTGCTCTTAATTCATAATCCATATGCTGGTGACTGTTTCATTTCTTTCCATTGAAAAAATTAATATATTCATCTGTTGCATTAATTTATATTTATACTTTATTTAAAACGTTATTTCAATCATTTGCTTTTGTTCTCAATTCATAAATCACAAGTTTAAAGTTTTCCTATATTTCTTGCCATTTGGAAAACGTGTATTGTGTTCGCATTCTAATCGATCTGTTTTGAGTGTCTTGGATTTAAGTGTTTCATCCAGGATTGGGTACACCCGCCTCGGTCTTGCAGAGCCGGAAGCGCAGGGGATTTAGATCACATTGATCAATCCCGTCAAGTTGGCCTCAACCGGTTGGATATCCCAGCATCGAGCAGGCAAGGCTCGTAGGATTCCAATTTG
Source organism: Cupressus sempervirens (assembly GCA_028749045.1). NCBI lineage: Eukaryota > Viridiplantae > Streptophyta > Pinopsida > Cupressales > Cupressaceae > Cupressus > Cupressus sempervirens. The sequence goes on from CM053786.1 coordinate 478,547,787, forward strand.
TAGTTTTGGGAACCAACAGAACTGATGAAGAGATGAAAGAGTGAAGATTACCTTAGAAAGATTTGAAGATTAAGCCTCAAAGGGTCATTCATTTGTATAGAAGAAAAGCAGAATTTCAAATCGCGATTTTGACCATCAAGATGAACTTGGATTTGGATTTTGATCCTGAATATGGATTTTGGACATCTAAATTAGGTAATGGTATAGTTTCACGAAAGTTTAAAGTGAAAAACTTAGGTCAAAATAGGTCAAAAGGGTATATAAGGGGTCCAAAAGGGTAGATAGATGTGATGATATGATTAACTCCTTTTGATGGCTTGAAAAGAAAGATGGTGACCAAACGATAGGAGATATGACAAAGACATGATCGAGAAAAATAAAGGAGATGAATGGAGTTGACCGACATGTCCATGAAAGATAAAGAAGATTCTCTCGATACTCAAATGCAAAGCTAAGCTAGAATGAATCCTAGAATGCAAACTAGTATGCAAAGTGCAATTGCAAGGGTTATATAAGTAGATCCTAGTTTTTATCATCGAGTCTTATTAAGGACATCAGAATATCATATAATCATCACTAGTGTAAACTATGAGGATATGAATATGATCTATATTGGATAGGAATGTGGGAACCCAATCTATGCATCAAAGACATAAAGGTCAAGATGACAATGCAGTTAGATTCCCTAGGTTTAGTGTAGCACAGGGTTACCGGAAACGCAACCCCTCAAACTCTGATATGCGTATTGCCGTATCTGATACGGATAAGGGTACGAAACGGAGAAAATACGAGGGCAAATCGTTTCCGCCCGTTTTCAGAAAAATGCCATTTTTAAATCCGTGCCAGAAACGGGGAAAATAAATTTCGGAAAAAATTGAGCCGAATTTCTTCAGGTGTTCGAAAAAGAGTTCAGTTCATTACGATTTAAAAGGCAAGCAAAAATAGAATGTTGGTCTTTCCCAAGTCGATTTAAAGAAATATTTACACCAGACTGCCATTTGTTTCCCAGCGATTAGACAAATCACGAGTTAAGTACAGATCTATTGGGAAAAATCGAAAAATATGAAGTTATAAATAGATCCCTCAATCGATTGATAGCTCAAACTTTCATTTGGCATTCTGAATAGTTCGTTTTTTTTCCATTTGGGCGTTTTATAGAGGCGTTTGCTCCAGCTCGTGTCTGCGCCAGCAATTTCATTCTGTGTTCTTCCGCCTACAATTCTCCATTCCGCGTTCTTCCCAAATCTTATCGCGTTGCATTTCTAACCCTGCTGAATACAAGTAACGCGTTTTAATTCGTGTTTGATTTTTTAAATTTTCTGTGTTTGGTCTTTTTAATTTTTGTTTTATATGGCAATGTTTTATCTTTTATATAGTTTAGATCAAATTTACGTTTCTAAGTTTTATTTTTAAAAAAATTGAATAAATAAATATAAAATTTAATAGTTTAATTTTAATAAATTAATATTATTAAAAAATTTAAACTAGTTCTATATTTATATTTATTTTTTATGTTTTTTAAATTTAAACTTTTTAAGAATTAATAAATATTAAATAGTATTATTAATTATAGTAATAATATATAATAATTCATAAAGCCTAATAATTATTTTAGCTTGTAGAGTTACCATTAGAATATTAAATTTTGTATTTCAACTAAATTAATTAATATTATGAGCATATTTAATTTATTTTTAATTAATAAATAATTTAGATTTAAGTTTCAAAGTTACATTGTTGTAAAATTAAATTTGAAATAAAAATTATTGCACATATATTTAATTTAATCATTTTATAAATATTTTATAATTTTAAATATGTGCTTTATAGCTTAATGTGAATTTGTTTTAACTTTTGATTTCATGATTTTACTAATTTTTTATTTTTTTCACTTGACAGGAACCTAATCATGGCGTCATCATCAACACATGTTAGAGCATCAGAAAATGACAAGTGGATCAAACCAAATGCTAAATATCCATTATGGAAACATGTAACCATCATCGAGAAATTTCAAGGCGGCAGAGGTTTTAAATGGAAGTGTCATGAGTGTTTGATTGATTATAACGGTTCTTATACAAGGGTTCGTGGACATCTCTATCACATAAAAGGTACAGGATGTGAAGTGTGCCCTGGTCCAAAGGTTGATGGTCAACTAGGGAAGGGGTTGTCACGTGAGAATATTGCAAAGTACCAAGAAGAAGAGGATGAAGCTAATAGTCAAGTTCTAAAGTCAACACAAAGGTCAAGTCTCAATAGACCTCCTTTGCATCCAACTTCAAGAACCTCCACTTGTGACAAGAGGCGTAATTTAGGACCTCTTGAAAAGGCATTTAATTTACAAAGTCGAGAGGATATAGATCAGAGTATTGCACGTTGTCTATATGCGAATGGAATTTCATTTAATGTGGTTCGCTCGCCATATTGGCAAGAGATGGTTAGGTCTATTAATGAAGCTCCAAAAGGATACAAAAGCCCAGGGTATGAGAAGGTTCGTACTACTCTTTTGATCAAAGAAAAAGAGATTATTGATAGACAGTTGCAAGTGATTCGAGATTCATGGAAAATTTCTGGAGTTTCCATCATTTGTGATGGATGGAAGGATGCTAGAGATAGGCCACTAATCAATGTGGTTGCAATGAGCCCAAAGGGGGCAATGTTTTTGAGAGCAGTGGAATGCAAGGCTGAAGAGAAAGATACATAGTTTATTGCCAACGTTTTAATTGAAGCAATTGAATCTGTGGGACTAGAAAGTGTTGTTCAAGTGATCCCAGATAATGCAAAAGTATGCAGAGCAGCTGGGTTGGTCGTGGAGGCAAGATATCCAAAAATTTGGTGGACTCCTTGTGTAGTTCATTCTTTGAATCTAATGCTACAAAAAATTGGCAAAATTCAATGGATACAAAAGATTTATGAAGAAGCCAAAGAAATTCAAATGTTTATTTGTAATCATCACATGTCACAGGCCATTTACAGACAATTCGCTAAGCTAGAGTTGTTAAGGGTAAATGTCTTCTCTCAAAAATATTCAATTTTTTTTTTTATTGAAATGTATTTAAGATTTATATGGTTTTAAAATGTTTATTTTATTTTATTTATTGAAGGTGGTTGAGACACGCTTTGCCACACACTACATTGTTCTCAAAAGGCTTGTTGATGTCAAACAAGCTTTGAAAAGTATGGTGATTAGTGACATTTGGGCAGTATGGAGACAATCACAAACAGATAGAGCAAATAATGTCAGGAGGTTAATTCTTGATGAGGATTGGTGGGCTCAAATAGATTATTTACTATCTTTCACTGAGCCAATATACACCTTGATCTGTCAATGTGATACTAATAAGCCAATATCAGGTGACATCTATGATTGCATAGATACAATGGTGGAGCAAGTTAGAGATATTATAATAGAAAAAGAGCAAGATCCCTCTGAATTTTTTTATAAGCAAATATATGATGTAATAAAAAAAAGATGGGATAAAATGACAACTCCATTGCAACTTTTGGCATATGCTTTAAACCCTAAGTACTACCATGCTGATATGTTAGCATTGCCAAATAGGACAGCACCAAATAAGGATGTTGAGGTTGTTGAAGGATATAAAAAAGCGTTCAAGAAAATGTTTATAGATCCTAGAGTTGCTGCAGAGATTCGAGATGAGTTTGGGACATTTGCTTCCTCTGATGGAACTTATGCAGATGTTGATGCAATGGCAGATAAAAAAGAAATGGATCCTATAAAGTGGTGGAACTTCCATGGTGCCATGACTACACATTTGCAAAAGCTAGCAATCAAGCTTCTATCACAGGTTTCATTTTATACTAATTATTCTAATAAGAATTATTTCTTATTTCAAATGTTTTTGATTGTTTGTCTTTGTAATTGTAACTTATAAATTATAATATAAACTCTTTTATTGCAGGTTTCCAGTTCTTCTGCATCTGAGAGGAATTGGAGCACATATGGTTTTATCCATTCTGTGAAACGAAATAGGATGGCAGCCAGCAAAGCAGAGGACCTTGTCTATGTGCACTTTAATCTTCATCTGTTGTCACATTCCTCCACAGACTACATAAAAGGACCCAACAAACTTTGAGATGTCCAACCTGAGATAAGTGACATTGATGTATCTATAAATGCATTGACACATCTCAGCCTCAACGTTGAGAATTCTGACATGGTCAGAGGACCCTTCGCTGAATCGTCAATGGGTTCTAAGAGTCTAGGTGGTGGTCATGCTCAATCCAGCTATCCTAACTCTTTAGAGAATCTTGATGATCTAGATGTCGAGTTTCAAGAGAACACTGATGATATTTTTGATAGCATGTGATTCTACCAAACTATTTTTGTATTTGAATTTCGTTTTAATAATAAAACTATATCTAACTATAGTATTTTGGAATATGTCACAATTATCAATTATGTGTTCATATTGCTTTCATTATAATGAAAAACTAATTTAATGACTGAAAATCTATATATATATATATGTTTTAAGAATGTTGTATTTGCCATTCCCAAATAAGAGGTCTCAAAAATTGGCCGTACCCGTACCCGAGACCGTACCCGTGTCCATGCAACTCTGCTGTAGCATGATTAGGCTCGGATTGAGACACGAAATGTCGAGATGGCCATAAGCATGGTTTTTCGGGAGCAAACACAACAAACAAGCAAGGATAATGCTCCAAATCTCCTAAGTGTCCAGTGGGTCACCTCAAGACACCAAAGATCTGCAAAGTACACCCGTAGACAAAAATCGAAGGAAAACATGCCCCATGTCCCTAGTCGTCTAGTTCAAGTGACATCCTCGAGAGGCTAAGGAGAGAACTCAGCAAAGAAATTGGCATAGATAACACACAAAGAAAGAAAATAAGTCATACAAGTCACAGTCAGTTTGAGTTTAGGTGTTTGTGTGATAGTCAGGTAACATCTTCCTAGGACTCAAGTCTGCAAGTGAGAAATTTCGTATCATCCTAGACCATAGACAGTGTCAACTCAAGGAAAGTATCCGATAAGTGTTGAGAAACACTCGATGTCACTACTCCTCGATGGTTCGTTTGGAGTTTGCAGGAGGTAGATATGCCCCTACTCCTCAACCCTCACCAAGCCAAACCCTAGTTAAGGGTAGGAAAAACAAAACCTTGGCCTTGGAACCGATAGCCAATAAAAAGAATAAAACAAATAAGAGGGTGGAGGTGGAAATTGGGGATTCGGATGATGAAATTGGTGGGAGCAAAAGAAGGTTGGGAAGAATAGCTAAGACTTGAGGTAGATACAAACAAAATGCCAGTCGCTCTAAGGAGGAGGAGGAGGAAGACACCAATTCGGAGGAAAGTGATAAGATCTCGGGGGATTGTCATGATAAGGGGAAGGATGAGATTGATAAAGAGGTGGAGAAGTGGGATGATACTATTGACGACAATTGGGATTTTGAGGCGGAGATCTCCACTTAGGACCCCTCCGAAGACCCCACACATATATCTGCTACCATCACCATGCCTTCTATTGATAACCACGATAACCCCAAATTTGATAAAGCCTCCCCAGACACTATCTCCTCCCCCATAAGGAAAGATGGGCTGGAGACTTTTAGGGCGCCCACTAATAATTTGGATGTGTACGACAACATGAACTCTCCAGTGAATTGCAACAGGGCACTTAACCTTGGTGTTTTAGAGGATGGGGCAGTTACTTGTAAAGACTTGTAGGAGCTGAAAGATAGGTGCATTGCGCTAGAGGAGGGCTTCACCCTCTTCTCAAAGTTCACTCTAAAGGTGACTCATGCGGCTGTGACCACTCTCCAGCTTTTGGCTTACGAGTCGGAGGAGGAGGGCTTGGGGAAGGAGGACTTGAAGCTGCTCTATAACTTCCTCGACGAAGATTGGGCTAAAGTCCTCCTTGCTGGGAAGGGAAAGAAAAAAGATGCTAGTTAGTGGCCTCTCGGTGATTGCTGTTTTTTGGTTCCTTGTTGGTTTTCCTCTCCATCCTATGGTGATGGTTTTGTTTTTTTCTGTTAAACTTGGATATTGGCTGTAGGTGGTATGATGACCACCTACATGCCTTTTGTTAACTTGATAAACTTTGCTGTTTTTAAGAGTAAGAACTCTAGTATTGATAATTACTGTTATGTTGATACTTATGTTTTTAACGTAAATTGTTAGGGGTTTGTGTGGCTGTCTGCTGGTTTTCTACTGGTTGGTTCACCACTACTGTAAAGGGCCAGCCCCCTAGTTTTGGCTGCTTTTATATCAAAAAAAACTTGATGTCAAGGAGAGTGTTTAAAAACACCGTTTAGAGAGATGCCAAAGAATGCCAACGCAACCAAGAAACCTAGTAAGCTATATAGTTTGTGCCCCCTAGACGTAGACAAGATCAATTTTGAACTATGGATTAGTTCAGAGTGCAAAGCGAGATGCTGATAGACATAAGTACAAGGGTCTTAGGTAGTGCTTGTTTCTAGTTTTTCACCACTAGGCACGATTTTTTCAGCTCTTAAGCAAGATCACATTATTTTGTGCTATTGTCAAGTGAGGTGTAGGAGTAGCGAGGTAGTGGATAAGAAGAAATGGATAGGCAAGGAGTATGAAGCGAGTGAAAGTGATCCTCAATGATTGACTCCACAAGAGTACCCAAGGTAGGGGAAGAGTAAAATTGCCATATGAAGCATGTGGTGGATAAACAATGGAAGGTGGTGAGAAAAGTAGCGTATAGGATAAATGACCTGATGTCATGAAAGCATATAGCTCGAAAGAGTGGACATGTCAAGAGGCAGTACGATACTTTGTAAGAAGCAGTGCGATACTTTGTATGAAGTAGTAGGATACTTTGCAGACACTAGTATTATCGTACACTATTTATTGCAGTGGAATACGACAGTTTGATAGGAGAGACAACTTGTGAAGTGTTTTTGCTCAAAAGACTTAATTTGATTGAGTTTTCTGATCAAGTAGACTGTTGTGATTATTATGACAGTGTCCAATTCCAGTTTTGACAACAAAACCAATAAGTTTGACAAGCAATGGTGACGAAAACACACGTCTTCAAGCAATTAGACAAGGGACAAAACAACCTTGCCAATACAAACACTTATTAAGTTTTGAAAATAAAAGCCCTATGAGACTACCAATTGTATATGTTCAATAGATTTCCATGGGTCTCACACATTTGAAAACACATGAAGCAAGATCTACCTAAGGTCACGACTCGATACTCAATAGCTTTGCCCACAACTTGATGCTCCCTTGCCTCATTCAAAGTGGTTACCCACAATAGATATTGGCTTTGTTGTAGATGGGTTACACACAACTAAAGGAACACATATGGTGAGTGTGATATTTGGGGTGATCCGAGTAGTCCACTAGGATTGATCCTTGCGCCAAGATATTGAGCGACAAAATATCGTAGCTTCTAATTTATGGTTCTTAGTAAAGACTCTGTTCATAACCCCCCTCTTGTTCTCGATACGAGATGGAGGCCTCGGAGCCACAAGAGTACCCTAAGCATAGCCACCTAATGATTTCCTCATGGTCACAATCCCACAAGTAATTTGACTAAGTGAAGTCAAGTGTTATGTCCCCCAAGGCTTTTGCCTTTGTCTAGGGCCTTGTGATTATAGTGGGTGAGATAGCTGGGTTTTGCTTGTCCCCACTTGGGTCGTTCCTATTGGTATCTTTCCACCAATAGTAGGCCCTCTAAAGGTGTAAATCTCTCTAGGAGATTGTACAAAATGGATTCACACCAAGGAGGTCAGGATTTTTGATATACCAAGAAGGTGAAGAGCTTACTCTCCTATTCCCTATTGCTTCTGCCAAACACACTAGGCAGATTAATCAAGACCACTAAAGAGTGGAATATGTCACCCACTTTTTTGATCCAATGATGAGTCAAGATTTCGGATTTGTTTCATGGGCAAAAAGCATACTCTCCTATCAACAAAAGAAGCTTACTTGTGGGTTTTAATGTGCCTATGAAATGCAATACAACTAGTACGTGCAAGCACTTGAAATGAAATGAAGATACAATAAACAAACTCTTTGTTTTGTGCTTGGGAAGCCCTGCAAAAAATGTTAGTTGCCCCTCTTGCAATTTTTTGGCAATGCATGAAAATGAGCTTCCTACAAAACCACAAGGTTAGGGCATCAAATAAGCATGAAAAAATCAAAGTAAACTTGCAAGACTACTGTTAGACGCTGATAGAAAACCAGAAAACTGAAAATGAAAGCTTAGAAGTGCAAATGAAAACTCTAGACTCAAATTGTGCAACCAAATCAAAAGTGTATGATACTTGACTAGCTAACAGAAGATCATACGATATACCATAGTGAAATCGGATGATATTTCAGCCCAGTATGACACTTGGTACTAAACAAGTACAATAATCTTCAAAAGGGCATACGACAAAGTATGGTAAAAGTATTGTATTGTAATACAGAAAGTATCGTACGATTCGTCTGACTGGGAAAAAAAGGTCCAAACCTGCAAGTGTAAAATCTGCCAAAAACTAAGACAATGGAGCTAAGCAAAAGAGTCCAACCCCAAGGTGGGTGCAAAAAAATGTGTATAAAATGAGGACACACTTCTATAAACCCTTATACTTGAGAATACCCATGATGAAGAGCATCTTAAGAGGTGACCTATAGCTCTTTATCTATGACGTGCAAGAGTGTAATGATAGTGTGGTGGCTCTCAAATGAACTTAGTTAGGCAACCGTTGCAAGGTGTATCATAGAACGAGAGGTTCAAAGGAGTAGAGGCAAGAATGCCAATATCTAAAAATCCAAAGAGTGCAATGCAAATGCAAGTTAAACGAGAGATGCAAGATCCAAGCTAAGAGATGCAAATGCAAGCTTAAGCTAACAAGAATGAAAGGATTACAAAATGTCCTAGTTAAACTATGTGATTTAAGCTAGTGCATAAAGGAAATCTAAGCTAGAAAGTATGTCATGATGCAAGTACAATGAATACTAAGCTAAGAATGCAAGAATGACCTAATGCAAGTAAGAATGCTCCAAATGCTCCAAGTACTCCAAAGCTCTAAGAAAACGTGCAACATAATGTTAGCATGAACTAGAATCTTTAGAGAGTGAGGAGAGAGTCTCCCTTTTTAAAAAGAAATGGATGGTAGAGTTAAGAGGCAAAATCAAGGGTGGAGAATGAGTCTCATGTTGACTTTGTGAACAAGAATCTCAACTAAGCAAGATCAACATATATGTTTAAGAGGCAAAAGATGTGTGGAGGAGAATTAAAATTATTTTGGAAATAAAGATTCCTTTCACATAGAAAAGTTTGTCCTCACATGCGGGGAAATGCCTTTTAATGTGAACACTTAGGAAAATAAAGGAACTTTGAGGATTTTAATTAATTAAATGGGGACAAGTTATTTCAATTAAATAAAAGACTTAGGATAAGGTGCTCTAACCATAGGTTATAATCGAATAAATAGTAAAGTGATGATTTGATCAAAGATGAGTGATTGATAAATTATGCAAAAATGCTAGAAAGGGGGCTCATAGTCTAGAAGACGATTTTTAGGTGATTACACTTTCAATTGTGTGAGGTGAAGTAATAGATTTTCTTTTGACAGAAGGAAACAAATCGTCATGAGAGCTTGTCACCATATCAAATGATACCTTGCCCAAGTCCTATTCGGCATCATCTGTTAGTGTGCTAACTACTGGGGGACTTGGTACAACAAGAAGCTTTATGCAGTTCTCCATTGATGCACTCATCTCGTCTGTAACTATATCAGTCATATCAAGGATGGATGTAATTGCATTCTCATCACATCTATTATCCCTATCCATGGAAGTCAACTCACCACCAACCACCATTATATGTAGCTGAATTGGATCTAGGGCTGGCTAGATTGTACCCGCTACAACTCTACGAATGCATATTTCAGTTGTAGCTGGGACTCTTGGAGAGATAATTGGGTGCTCTCCAACACCTCGGAGGTCGCCTTAAGCTCATGGGTGAGCACAACCACCTCTTCCTCTTTCCCTAGCAATGCCTCATAACAAGTGTCGCCCCATTCAAGAAGGTGATCCCTATCAGCGACCAACTGTAAATAGTTATGCTTCAAGATCTTGACATCCTCTTGAAGGGAATGAATCTTTGCTAGGGAAAAGCAACTACCACCTTGCTCATCTGACATAGGACCACCCCAACCAAATATAACTAACATATGTTGGATAACATCATAATGCTCCAGAGATGATAAGATATCTTTATTTCTCACCTTCAACTGTCTGGTCACATGATGTCTCTATATACCTCTGTAATAAACCTTCATTTGCAGCAAATGGTGAAAGACCCACAATACTCTTCCTGCCAAATCATGAGGAACTGCCTTTCATGACAAAACATATAAAGTCTCCCATAAAAGAAGAGAATCCTGTCTTTTTCCAGAAAATATCTAGATCAAATAAACAACATAATAGAAAATAGAGCTCTTGGTTCTGCAAGTTCCATGCAGATTTTTTTTTAAAAGGAAGGTTCAAGCTACACTGGAGAAAGAGACAATACTTGGTTTTTTTTTCCATAAATATGCTATTGCAAACCTACATCCACAAGGGATATAACACAAGAAAGGCCGTATCTGTATTTCTTCTTGAAAAATTGCCTGTAAAATCTCTTCCTTTTGTTTACCTACAAATCTTACTGCAAGAACAGGGAAATAAGAAAACCCTCGTTTTCTTATAACAGAGGCAAAGTTAGATGCACAAATTTTCTTCTAAATCTCCTACAATAAGTATGGCGAGATCAATGACCATGTACACCAGATAAGGACTGAAAAACGAAAACAGTAGAAAATGGCAGCCACGACATCAAAGTAGAAACTCATAGATTTGTAAGAACTGTAGGTATATGCATTAAAAGAAACCTATTTCAGCTTGTGGGCTCGGTAAGAGCCAATACCTGCTAAAGTCTGAACTCTGCAACAAAAACCTTGCCAAATTTTCATGGCAGCAAAGCAACAGAGGAGGATAAGAAACATTAAAGAAATCTCATAAAATGTATGAAAGATTTTACAAAAAATGCCACGGATCACGGGTTGAATAAATCCTTTACCTCCATTCTGCTCATGCAAGTAGATTTCAGCAGAGATATTCGTAAATAGCGGATGCAAAATGAGAGAGGATCGACATGAATCCCTAGGGCCAACCGGCTCATTCTCCATAGCTCCAGAATGTTTGAATGATTAAATGGGATTAAAATGAATGTTTTGTTATTAGGGTTGTTACCCTAATTCCACCTTGCCAGATGTCGCCCATGCTATTTAATTACATGGCATATTGTTTCCAGTTGGAGTTGTCATTGCTATGCAGAGTTAAGAGGAGGCAGTGGTGGCATTTGTTCTCCACCATGTGTCGAACCTTCATTTTGGATTGTGAAATTTGTTGATGACTTTGGAGTCATTCTAGGAGATTCTTTAAGTCATTTTGACTTGTCATCATGAGCACTGGATGGAGTCAGAGTTTGATGCTCAGTGTTCACTTTTTTGGAGCAGTTAGTGGGCCCAGTTCCAGGGGTTTTGGTTTTTATCCGACCCCTGTTCCACGTTTTGGGGGATAGGTGGGTAGTTGGGTATTATATTCATCGTTTTTGTACTTAGTGATGGATTCAGAGTTGGAGAGCTTATGTTGTCATACTGCTGAGACATTTGTGCTTGCTTTTCCATTATTGTATCAGATTGGAGTATGTATTTTCAGTGCCTTTGAGAGCATAATACAACATTTTCTGGATCTATCTTGGAAGCTTATTTGTATGCCATATTTATGATCGATGTTAATGTTTATTGTATTTCATTTTCTGAAATATTTAACATTTTGTCTCATTCTGCATCTTTAAGGTTTAATGAATTCTGTTCGTACGTCTTAAGTTGTACGGCTTTTTTGAAGATATCATCTATGATTAATTTCCTTTGATATTTTTCTCATAAGGTCTACTTATGAAATACTGATATGAAGAGTTTGTTCATCAATATTATATCTCTGTAAGGTTGTTGTAAGTGTTCACATTGTATTATGGAAAATAGCAGATTCCATTAGTTTAATTGGTGCATCACCTTCTTTCTAAATATGCAAATTTTATTTTACCAATAGTCATTTCTTCCCTTTTCCATCTAGTTTCAGAGTTATGTTCTAGTTAAGGTGAATTATCAATTTGATTCCATGGAACCGACCTAGAGCCCCAAAGCTTCAATCAGTTTAATAGTTCAGACACAAACTAATGATTGTTCCCATGTTACCCAGAAGTGTCAAGTTTTGGAAGTTCATTGTTTTGGCACACCTGGTGGGACATTTCCTGCCAGTTAAAAGTTTTCTTCCTGTTCTAGTATGTAAACAAGAAGTTAATCATCTGTGAAGAGGTATTATATGTATATCTGACGACTCTGTCTTGAGAGAAAGAAGAGATCAGCGCTGTTCAACTTTTTACGAGAAGAGTACAGACAAGGAGCTCAAGTTCTTTTGAGTGTTTTCTGTTAGAGCCTCCTAGGAAACATGGAAGAACTCTTACAAGGACTAAGCCATCAAAGAGAACTCAGCTTGTAGCCCCTGATATTCAATATTACAGAAGGAGAGGAAATCCATGCAGAGAAAGGAATATCACGCATTCAACAAGTTTGACTTGTAGAACAAAACCTTTTGAGCCTGAAGTATCTGTTGTTTCAACATTAACTACAAGAAGTACAAGTTCAACAGTAGGCTTTGCAAGTGTTTCTACTATTACTTTTTTTCCAACGGTCCCTATTATAGTCCCAGTTCATGGGACGGTGTGAAGTAATTATCCAACTAATATCACAATTATCAACCTTATTAAACTTTAACCATATGAGCAATATAATTAGAAACCACAACAAGATACTCATACACAATAACACCAGATATGTTTGATGGAACCCAAATTTTTGCAACATTTAGGGACCCCATTTCTAAATGATATTAACTGAAAGATAGTGCAGAACATATGTATAAGAAGGATGCAGACAATTAATTGAAACTTGATATACATATGACCCCATTAACACAACAGATCTACAGATTGCCATTTCTGAAAGTTGCCATTAGAAGTGTCCAGTTGCTGATGAATATATTGATGAGTTTGTGCTGGTGACAGAGAGAATGGTTAAATAAAGACAACAGACATTCAATAGTATCGGTAGTAGACATTAATTGAAACTTAATATACATATGACCCCATTAACACAACAGATCTACAGATTGCCATTTCTGAAAGTTGCCATTAGAAGTGTCCAGTTGCTGATGATTATATTGATGAGTTTGTGCCAGTGACAGAGAGAATGGTTAAATAAAGACAACAGACATTCAAGAGTATCGGTAGTAGACTTTTCAAAAATTCCACAGCAACAATGAAGGACTGGTGTATTCTGAAAATAGCAAAGTCTCTAGTGATATGACAAGGCTGGCTTCTGAAGAGAATTCAGTAAACAAAAAAATTCTGGATTGCTTATCATATGCAATTCAACACCAGTAGTGTTACATGCTAGTACAGAAGAATAGGTGTCGCTATTTGCTGATTTGAGTAATTCCACCCATTCTCGTACGCTTCAGTACAGCATGATTTAAAAGTAAAATCTGAATGTAGATATTTTAAGGTGTCAAGCCCATAAAGGCTATTGTTATTGCCATGAAGTCAGATGTTTCCGTGAATTCTGAAGATGAAAATCTAGAACAATGGTGTACAAGACAATTACACAACAAAAAGCCATTGGGAGTGTAATGACCCTGCTCAAATCTGATCCCAAAATGCTGATAAAGGTTCAAGAAAACGCTTTGCATACAAGGGTCATATGACTGATATAAAATTTCGGTTTGCTTTTATGGCTCTTTCCTTCACTTAGCATCAATAAGAATGCTTGCAAGAATACTCTGAATTGACTAAACAATGACCTAACATGAATGTGCAACTTATTTTGACAATATTCAATGCATATATGTGACTGAAACTACTTGCAATATGCAGCTACAGCAACTAGTAATTTTGACAAACACTTGGGATGCAAAAATTATAACATTATTTATGCCAAAAAAGAGAACCTACAGCCCATTGACATTTTGTCAAACAATTGGCATGCAAACTAATAAGCTGATCATGAATGATAAATACATATTCAATTACACTATATTAGATCAACAAATTATGTCTCCTTTATTGCACATATAATGTCAATTACAATGCTAGTATGAAGTGGCCAAGACTCTTGTCTTACATCCGCATGAATAATGCTTAAATCTGTTACAACATTTCACCTACAGCCTTACCTCCTAATATGCATCTAAATGATAAGAACGATGCATGTAATATCCAAAGGAACTTGATTGTAGATGGCTGTAATAATTTCTCCAATGCTGCCTTTCTGCTTTGCTTTTTCTGGTCTGCTTTTCACTTGCTTTTTTCGGATCTACTTTTTCGCTTTGCCTTTTCGAACTGCTTTTTTGAATTTTCTTTTTCGAACTGCTTTTCCGGACTGCTTTTTTCGGACTGCTTTTTCGAACCTGCTTTTTCGGACTGCTTTCAAAAACTCAAACCCTCAGGTAGTCTGAGTATTCAAATTAAGCTCAACTTGAAATGGCTGAATACCACTTCCAAAGTGCAACCCTTCAGAAGGTCTTTCACTTCCTCAGTTATGCAATCTTTTGAGAGGTATTGTTCTCAAGGATTATGCTGAATATTTGCAGACCTAGATGGTGCCACAAATGCTCAAAGAGAATGGTAGTAGAATCATCAATTCCCGTTCGTCCAAATGAGAGGCCAAACCCTCTATTTATTTACTTTTCTAAGAAGTTAATAAGGACTTCTAGAAGCATCATTTTCTAAGAAGTTACTAAGAACTTCTAGAAACATCCATTATAAAATCCCATTATAATGCACTTTTATAATAAAATAACTTTATAAAATAAAAAGTGCAACTTAACTTTGAATTATAACATGTAGACCCAATATAAGAAGTAATGATAAAATATAAATATCTCCAAGAGCATAATAAACTATCCAATCTCCAAATAAATGCCAGAATGACTCTCTCATCACAACCACCTGTCTATGAGAGTCCATGATAGACTGATCTGGCACGCAAAATGATGCTAGCCAAAACGGGGACATTACAGGGAGTAATTCAAGCATTCGAATGAAATGAAGTATGCCTAACAGCAATATTTGGTCAAAGTAAAACCAAATAGGGTTTATGTCTTCATAGATGCAGCATATTGCAAATACGGCAACAAATAGATTGTTTGGAAGAATATTAGAAGAGGTGTTAAGATAAAATAAACTCATCGTGAATGTCCAACCAACAAGCATCAACTCTTAAAGCCAAAATATTATCAGGAGAATGCTTATTGGAATGATGGAGTTCTTAATTTCCATGTCTTATAGAGCTGTCTGAGCATGAACAATATATTTATTACTTCAATTGCTCTCTAATAAATTTATTTCTAATTGGTTTTTTGTTATTGATGCAGGCATATGGAGAAATAGGATCTTGGAATCATCCACAGCTAAACAGGCACGCACAAATCATGGAAGTAATTTCCTGTAATAGAGTGGTCATTCCGGTAATATAAGTATTTGGAGACTCATCTGGGATGCCCAAGGAAACCAAACACATTATATGATGGCATTAGTTTTATTGCCGTGAGTATGGGAAGAGAACATTGAACACAATTCCTGGCAATTGTATAGAAAGCTATGGTTTGGAAATGTGCACAGGAAGGAGAATTACTAGTTCGATAGCATACCCGACCCGATGGATAATAAAACCAATACATCCAATGATATGGCGATTGCCCATTATGCCTATTTAAATAAATCTAAAGGGGGTTTAACTTATAAAGATGTAAAGTTTGTAACTCCATGAGATTATCGGGTGGTTGCAATTTTGTTAAGTATAGGTAGGTGCTTTGGAGAGATATGTCTTTTCATCTCTGCACTCTTTCATTCATTATAAATATGAGATGCATAATAAAAAACAAGAGACAATTCATATTTCTACAAATTTTTACATACCCAACTTATATATGCACTTTGATATATTTTTTCTTTCATTGGTAAAGAAATGATTGTTTGAACTAAGCCCGTGGATTGTGGATTATTGAATAAATTCTTATGCGATTTTGGAATCAAATTACATTGGATGGATCGTCTGTAAGGAGTGTCTCCAATGCAATTTTATTTCCGACATGATCAGTAAGAAATATATATTTTATTTTATTTGCATGTAGCTTTAGAGTTAAAATATTATATAGTTCCATCTTTTATAATTATTATTTTAAATTTATAAATAATTTATATGATAGATAAGTGGACAAGATCAATTATAGTATTTTAGAATCGAACATCATAGATATTGAGAAATATTTAATTGTTTCCGAATCTATGTTTGGTTTGTCTCTAAACCACAGGAGTTAAAATGCATTCCAGGTTGTTTTAAAATTGTCCATATATTTGATCTATCGCATCTTGATTACTAAATTGTTTATAATTTATGTGCGTAGAACATTATAAAGTTGTATGTTTTAAACTTATTGGCATTGGTCTTTATTTTTTTCACAATTTGCAATCCATACGATGGCAATTATTTCATATCTTTCCTTTGAAGAATTAATATTTCATTTGTAGCATTAATCCATACTTATCCTTATTTCAAAAATATTCATATATTCATTTGTTATTCTTAATTTGTAATTTGCAAGTTAAAAGTTTTCTATAATTCTTGTCATTTGGAAAACTTTCGTTGTATTCATGTTCTAACCAATCTGTTTTAAGCATCTTGGATTTAAGGTTGTTGTCCAGGATCAGATACACCCGCCTTGGTTTTGCAGAACCAAAAGCGCAGGGGATTTGGATCGCATTTATCAATTGCGTCAAGTTGGCCCTAACCAGTTGGATATCCCAACATCGAGTTGGCAAGACTTGTAGGATTCCAGTTTGCGGTTTTGGGAACCAACAATGTTAACTAGGGAAACTTTTGATCAGAGGGAAAACTCCGGTAGGGATAGTACTCACAAGATGATGTACTAATATAAATGTTCCTTGTTAGAGGATGGACCCTGTTAGAAGTCTATGAATACATTCATTACATATGAGTCCCTGTTAGGGGACTTTGAATCACTGTTAGGAGATTCCAACCTTGTTAGGAGTTGTGGAAGACAACTGGACCCACTGCCCAAACAACTTCAAGGATTAGACCAATGAACCCACTGTCCAAATAATCTCTGTATTATTCCTTGCAAAATAATAGAATTGAAATGTATTTCCTTCCTCTTCCTCTGTCTTGTCAACCAGACCTCTGCTCCTTTTGATCTTGTAACCAGATCACAAAACTTGCATCCGATAATCCTTTGGATCGCTTACTTGTATTCACCAAACACTTTGCTCCTTTTTGCACTTCGCACTTCACACAATAATGGATACTCCTTACAAACAAGGAAAACATCTTTCCTTTATACCATATCTTTAAAATAATTCCTTGAGTTGGCCTTGAGGCTTTTCCAAATAATTATAATAAGATAATTAATTAATTACAATTACAATAGCACTGTCGGCTCACATTGTATACAAAATTTCACATGTGTGATACTAGGGCTTGTGCACTTGCTGTCATCACCAACAGATTGTCCTCTGTCACTGCTTGACTGCGTATCTTCTCATGGCATCTCAGATTTAAGATAGCAAACAAACATTAAGAACTGCTTTCCAAATGCTCTGTCTCTGAACTGCTCTCTGTAAATTAGGTACAACTTCCGTATGTCTTCGACTTAGACGTTGCACATTGAACCACGTCATCAGGACACTGTGCTGAACATGTCCATAACTACGCATCACCAGACAATCAAGTCATTGTCCGTACACTTAAGATTTTGTCTGCTACTCAGCTAGTCTTTACAAAAACCATACTATGTTGACATCAATGACAAACTCAGTCATGAATGCAACATGTCAATACTCTCCAATGCTTAGGATACTCCCCCAAAGTAGTATCATTAACATTCATGCTAACAATCTCCCACTTTGGCATTGATGGCAACATAGATGAAAAACATCTAAGTACCAAGAATACCAAAACAATACTCTGTTGCTGCTGCTGTCATCTTCTCGAATTCTCTTCATTATCCAAGTTTGAAATCCTCTAGATTCTAGGATCAACATTAGTTGTTCACATGCTAAATAATTCTCAACACATTAGGTGCATATATCCTACTTCCTCACATGAATCTTTCTAAATCTCTCAAAAGAAACATCTCTCCCACATTCTTATTTAGGAATTCTTCTCCCCCATTGCTTAGGAGATGTTTTTCATGCATATTCTCCCCCATTGACATCAATGTCAAAGGCCTCGATATTACAAAATACCAATTGTTAATACCCTGCTTTAATTCTTCAACTAGCTCAAGTGTCCAAAGACACTATTCAAAACTAAATACCAAGAGTCCTCAATGACTCACCTTATCATAGATATTCCCCCATATGGAAAGCATCAGCATTCAATCCAGTCTAACAATAGTGCTCTATACCGCTGGACTGATGCATTTACTGTATCATCTACTCAGAAGTAGGCAAGGGCATAACCTCAAGCATACCTCTCAAGTACTCAAATGTAACTTTAGGCAAAGGGTTCGTAAAGATATCTACAATCTGATTTTTAGTACTCACATATTCCAATCTGATCTCCTTTTTCGCTGCTTTCTCTCTCAGCACATGATACTTAATAGATATATGCTTAGTCTTAGAACACAACACAAGATTCTTAGACATACTCACTGTACTTGTGTTATCACAGTAAATGATAACAGGTTCTGCACACTCAATTTTGATATCGTTCAACATTTGCTTCATCGACATAACTTGATTACAGTTATTTTGCTGTTGCAACATACTCTGCCTTAGCTGTACTCTGCGAAATACAATCTTGCTTCTTGCTGAACCAAGAAACCAATCTTCCTCCAAGAAAGAATGCTCCACCATTGGTGCTCTTTCTATCATCCATACTGCCTGCCCAATCCGCATCAGTATATGTACATAGAGTGAAATCACTTGATCTATCATACCAAATTCCATAGTTAGATGTTCCTTTCAAATATTTGAATATTCTCTTTACTGCTGCAAAATTACACTCCTTAGGATCAGCTTGGAATCTAGCTACAATCCCAACTGCAGTTTCTATGTTTGGTCTGATGTGAGTTAATATTGCAAACCTTCAATCATGGATCTATACTTCTTCTCTACTGCAAGTGTCTCATCTTTGTTGGATAACTTGTGACCAGTTATCATAGGTGTACCAACAGGTTTGCAACTTTCTAATCCAAACCTTTTCAACAAGTTGTTCAGGTACTTAGCTTGTAAAATGAAAATTCCATCACTGTTCTACACAATCCGCAATCCTAGGGAAAACTTCATTTCTCCTATCATGCTCATTTCAAACTCATTCGTCATTTCTTCAGCAAACTTATCACTTACTTCATCATTGCCTCCAAATATGATGTCATCAACAAATATTACTAATATTAGCAAATCATTCTCAATTTCTTTCAAACACAAGTTACTATCTGCCGTACCTTTAGCAAATCCAAGCTTTGTCAAATAATTGTGCAACCTTGCATACTAGGTTCTAGGTGCTTGCTTCAAACCATATAGGGATTTTTTTAGTCTGCATACCATGTCTTTGTCTTTAGTCAAAGGAAAACCTTCAGGCTGCTCAATATATACCTCTTCTTCAAGTTCTCCATTTTGGAGGCTGATTTAACATCCATTTGATAAACCGTGAACTTCTTATTTGCTACATAAGCCAAGTACATCCTTACTACTTCCATTCTGGCTATAGGTGCATATGTCTCCTCATAATCTATGCCTTCTTGCTATGAATGTCCCTTGCATACAAGTCTAGCCTTGTTACTCACAACTTTGCCTTGCTCATTCATCTTGTTTCTGAAAACCCATTTGGTTCGTATTACATTCTTATTTTTAGGTCTAGGAACTAACTCCCATGTATCATTCTTCACAATCTGATCTAATTCTTCCTTCATTGATTGAATCCAATGATCATCTTTTGATGCTTCATCTGTGCTCTTAGGTTCAACTTGAGAAATCAAACATATCTTTTCATTAACTCCGTTTCTTGTCATCACACCTTTGTCTTTGCTTCCAATTATCTACTCTGGAGGGTGATTCTTTGTCAATTCCTGTTAGGGGTAGGAATTGACATCTCAACTCTTATCTCATTTCTAAGTTCAGATCATTGCTCTCCTCTTTGCTCAACAGCTAACACATCATTCTGCAGATCATTGTTAGTCTCAAACAAAACTTCTGCATTTTGTCTAACAATTCCAGAGTTATTTTCTTCTTTATTTGAATTATAATTTACCATCTTTTCCTTAGTCCCAAACTTTTCATCAATCCTTACATTTGCGCATTAAACTATTGTCTTAGTTCTATATCTGTATGCCTTGCTTTTCAATGAATAGCCAAGTAACATACTTTCATCACTTCTTGGATCAAACTTACCATTGTCATTATCTCTCTTAATGTACATTTGCTCCCAAATTGAGATACTTAACTGATGGTGAATGAACAAACCATAATTCATAAGGTGTCATGCACATACCTTTTCTGATCTGTACTCTGTTCAGAGTGTACACTCACGGCTAGAGAAGAAGAAATGGAGCTCACAGTGAATACCTAGGAGACATAATGGCATTCATGACAAGCAACAAAGAAGAAATTGCAGAGAAAATACAAAATACCTTGCATTTTGGCTAGGGTTTATCAAACCCTTTTCTCTTTCTACTTGCGTGCATCGACCTATGAATAAAATGAAACAATTATTTTTACCTTTCACCTTTTGCATTGTTTAAATTGAACTTAGTTTGATATATTTTCAGGTCTGAAACTTTGCATTTGTTATCGAGATGTATTTTAATTTAAAAAAAAACAATAATATATGACTTATTTAGAAGTCTATGTCATTATTACTATAAACCTTTGCATTATTATAACAAGTAGTAATTATTATTAATTTAGTTGATATATTATAAGTCAGCTAATTAATAATAAATATTAAAATGCAAAGGGGAATAGAATTAAAATTAAAATTGAAAGGGGAAAGGAGAATAAAATGGTTGAGTTGATGAAAGGTTGAGGGGAATTGCATTTTTTAAATGCCTAAATGTGAGGGTAAGAAGTTCAGTGGCTATTTTTGGATTCGCAGTTTAGACTCAAGACTGTGGAGTCAATTATAGGGCTATTTTTGGCGAGATATGGAGTATTTAAGGCAAGTTTTGCATGGAGTTTATTTTGGGAGCTTGTTTTATGCATTTTTGTATGGTTATTGATGAGATTGACATGCTATATTTTTAGCTTGACATTGAAATCCAACTTAGGGTTTTGTGCATGATTTTGAGGAGATAGAGGCAGTTTTCCAGTTGGCTATCAGTTGAACAGGTGGTTGAGAGTAGTTTTTAGGGGTTTCTTCACAGTTTGAATTAGTTTTGACTCATTTTTTCCATGCATATTTCTGATATCCGAATTAGGGTTTTGAGCTCTATTTATTGTACACTCACCTCATTTTTGAGGAATCATCTTTCGGGCTCAGATTTTTTGCACATTGCAAATTTTTGAGTTGATTGTAAGAGTGCTTTGTAGTAGAAATTTTTCAGCATTGTTTATACAGATTCAACAGTTCCTTCTCATTGATTCTTGTGTAATATTGTGAGTTCTTTGCTTTTATGTTGTGTTTGTCCTTCATTAAAGCTATATTCCTTATTACATGTTTAAATCTCGATACTTGTAATTGCTAGTCTTTTTTTGTGTCCTTATTCTTTTTGCAGAAAATTGGTAAAGCATATGTTTTCCTTTGAAAGAAAAAGATTTTGGGTCCTTGCATAGAATCACTTTTTGTAGTTGCATGCTTGTCTGGGTATTGTGAATCATTTGTATCTTGGGTAATTGGTGTTAATAAAATTTAAGTTGCATACAAATCATTGGTGTATTACCTCATTTAGGTTTAGTATCCATTATTTTCATTCACTTCTCATCCCTTGTCCCACATACAATTTAGGTTTTAGGTGATCACTATTCAGGAACCGGCCTAGTTTTCAGAGATTCATCTTTCATTTTAGGACAACCCACCAACCGAGAGAGTTTCCATGTTTCAACAAGATAGCTGTATTCTGCATCTCTCTGTAGGCACAATTTTGATTGACAACAGTGCCATTTTGAAGATTATAAATATGTGGCCATTTGTTGGGAAAGGCATTCGATTGAATATTATTTTTCTTTTGTTGTCTTTGTGACACTTCTGAAGTTCTAAAATCTTGTGCTCTTGCTGAAGTATAAGGGTTTGGGCTCTACAACTGAAGTATTGTAGGCTCAATTCTGAGGATTGCACTTGCAATTGTGGTGTGGTATGCAATTGCTTTCTTCTTCTATTGTATTTTTCTGTGCGTAAGGAGAAGCTTGCTGCCGGTGATTGTGTTTGAAATTGTGAAGAATTTCATAGAGATTGTCATATCAAAATGTGCCTGCAATATAGAGAATTAATTTGGGCATTTGTGGCTGCCAACTTCTCTTGGAAGGCAGTGATTTGGGGTTCTACAGGCATCAACGACTGTTCCTTTGGCTGGGACGTGATCTTGGAGGCTGGATGTTATTATCAAAGGGACTTGCGATATTGTTTTAGAGCTAACAAAAGGCTTGCATTCTAATTTTTAAAAGGCTGATATGAATAGGTTCAATATCTATTTGGTGTAATTCTCTTTTTTCAGCATTGATGAATTGTTGTAGCATATTGTCAGAAGCATAGTAAGTTAATGAATAAATTCAGAATTTGTTGTGAGCCATTTGTTGTTTCAGATTTAAATGTGCAAATTCACATGGCAGATTTATATACTAGTGCTTGATATTTTTTTGAGCAATGTATAAGGCTAAGGTTAACTGAATTTGTGAACATTTATTGCATTTTTCGATACCTTATTTTGGAATTATAAATACCTTATATTCAGTGATAATAGGGTTGTCTGCCAAGTGTTTGTTGAAATGTCAAATATTTGAATAAGTGGTATTGCTAAAGTCATAACCGAACAAGGTTATTACAAGAAAGAAGTATCAAAGGGACGAATAATATTGTATTTGAAACCTTTTATTTCACGAGTTTATCTATGTAAAGCAGCTATAGGAACAACAAAGGGTATTTAAGCATTTCACGATGATGCAAAAAGAAGAGATGCAAGAAACTTAAAATGAAATGCAATCAAGGTTCACACATGCTAAAGTCATGGTAGAAGATGACTACGATAACATGCATTTATCCTACAATAGATGAATGAGGGTAATGAAGATAATAGGGTCTCAGAGGAAGAATGATGCTAGAAAAGAAAGAATATTAAGAAATAGCTTCCTGGGAAATTATAACAGCATACATCATATGAAAAACAAAGTGTTTTCAAATTTTAAAGTTTTACATATGTCACTGTAATGTTCCCGTTATAAATTAAATAATAAATTAAGCTTTGTAACGGGCCGATTGATTTAATTTATCTCGGACCCATTTTTATTTTGTTTTCATAGTTTGCGTCGCTGACGGCTATCTTTGTACACCCTTGGAAAGTTTTCCGATAGGTATTTAAGCACGGCTTGTAGGTAGTCTGTAGGATGCTTTTGGATTATATTTCTCTGTATTGCGGATTCCTGTTGGAGTTCGGGATTGTTCGCCATCTCAGAAATGAAAGATCTTCCCTATTTGGCTTGTACGGTTTCGATGAGATTCAATCCTCACCCTACTCCGTCACTGTATGTATTACTTGTTTGGATCTGGCAAATTGGAGTGCCCTCTCTTGGCAAACATATTCAGAAGAATTTGTGTGTTCAAATTTTTATTATTGTATTTGGAATTCATATTATCTTTTGTGTTCATATAGCTCTCACAGTTTGTGTTCAAATACCTATCCATACACCTCCAACCCTCTCTCTATCTCCTCATCCAGGGCCGTACAACCTTTGTCTGTTTCCAACTCATTACATTTCACTGTCAAAAACCCCTCTGCTCTTTCCTTTCCGTACCCCCTCACTCTTGTCTCTGTTCACTTGCCTTCACTGTACGACTTCCATCTTTCTATCTCCGTACGGGGTTGGTGTTATAACCTTCAGCCATCTTGGTGTTCGTATGGCCTTTTGGGCAGACGTACGGCCTTCATTGGCCTCTGTACGGACTTCCTGCATCTACACTCAGACTGTACGGGCCCGTGTACAAAACCCACACCCTTATTTATTATTGCTTGGAGGTTGGGTACATTACAGTGGTATCAGAGCCTTTAATCTTGCCTCCTTGTGGAAGTGAATGCAAGTTTATACTAGGAGAAGACGAAATAACCTTATTGATAGAATGGTAGATCATTAGGATCCGACGATAGAACTCATGGGTCTTTTAAGAGAGCTGAACAGAAATCAAAGGCAAATCAACGAAACCCAAAGGCTCATGCAAGAAACTCTGCAAAAACTGGCTGAGGGAAAGACAATAGGAGAACAAAATGGGCAGAGTGACAATTCTGTTTGGGGAAGGACAAACTTTCAACCCTCTTGCTCTCGACCCTTGATACCGATCTTCCTTCCAAGGATGGAGGCACCACACAAAGGAAGAGAGCCCACTTTAAAAGAAATGCAAGAAAAACTTCGGGAAGATTGGCAGAACACAAATATGGAAGTTGATATATCTTACAGAGACTATGTTGATCTAAGAATGAGATATTCTGGCAGAGGAAATCGCGGTTATTTTAATGATGATCTCAGGAGAAAGATCGAAAAGGTA
The DNA here is from genome assembly GCA_028749045.1 of Cupressus sempervirens. Lineage (NCBI taxonomy): Eukaryota > Viridiplantae > Streptophyta > Pinopsida > Cupressales > Cupressaceae > Cupressus > Cupressus sempervirens. The sequence continues at coordinate 478,572,608 of CM053786.1, forward strand.
AACTTATCGCCATTTGATGGATCTAGAGTCATTACTGCACAATTGTGGGTCCTAAAGGCAGATACCTATTTCCAACTCAATCCAATGCCTGAAGAGGAAGCAATCAAGTTTGTAGCACTTCATATGGAAGGAGTGGCACATGAGTGGTGGCATCATGGACTGGTCACTCTCGGTCATGACCAAGTGACCTCTTATGTTGAGTTTACTGAGAGACTCATTGACCGTTTCGATGGGAAGGATCCTGAGCTAAACTTCAAAGATCGAGCTCAGCTAAAGCAAATGGGCATGGTAGACAACTATGTCACTGAGTTCCAAAGGTTGTCCGTATTAGTCATAGACATCTCTAAAAGACGTCAAATTGTGTTATTCATGGATGGGCTGATAGAGCCTTTGAGAGGTTGGATCAAAGGGTTCAACCCGGGTACACTCAATGAAGCTATTAAGAAGGTGCGTGACATGGTCGCATCTTCCTCCAAAACTCACGCAGCTACACCAACACCATCTCCACAAGAAGACAAAGACAAGGAGCCAATTCAAAAAAAACCTCAGTTTGATGAAGATTCTTGGCAAGAACTCCGGAGGGAAAACTCTGTTTCACATGCAAAGAACCATGGGGTCCTGGTCATCGTTGCCTCGGGAAGGGAAAGATTCATTACATTGAGGTGATGCCTGATGACGATGAAGAACAAATACCTGCAGCGACTGACGAAGAAATTACACAGCAAGAGAGAATAAATGACTTGATACAAAAATGGGGTTCCATTGCTACCCTCACTACACCAACTAGAGGTGGTCTCTTTAGAGTTCGCGGCACACTTCACGGAAAACGAATCCCAGTCATGATTGATAGTGGCACCACATTCAATTTCATCAATTTATCTTTGGTCGCTAGTAAAGGCCTGCACGCAGTTGAGCATGGAGGAATGGAGGTTAAGGTTGCAGGAGGAACCTTGTTACCTTGCACTCATGTGATTCCATGGCTACAGATTTCCATGGGAAACTATACCCTAGTAGATGATTTGTTTGTCATAGATCTGGGTGATACTGATATCATTTTGGGCATTTAGTGGCTGGAAACTCTTGACCAGTACACTCAAAGTTTCAAAAGGATGGACTTTTCATGTGAGATAAATTGGAAGAAGGTGTTGCTAAGAGGAATGTCAAATAAAGGATCGAAGGAAGTCACAATCAAGAAGATGGAGGCAATTTTTAAACAAGATTTGGCCCCAGACGCTACAAGTAAAAACAAGATAGTCAACATTGCTCCGCATTCTTTGGATAATTGGCCATCCCATCTATTGGCTGAGTATTCCAAGAACACTTTTGCGTGTGAGTTGATGGATGGCTACGTACGCGATGAAAGATACAAAGTTATTGATGACATCATTTACTTCGATGGGAAGATCTACTTAGTGCCTGACTCGGAACTGAAGGAGCTGATTACGGAAGGTTTAAAATTGGGTTTGCATTTGCTTGAGGACAAGCAAATTTTGGGACGGGAGGACTGTAATGTTCCTGTTATAAAATAAATAATAAATTAAGCTTTGTAATGGGCCGATTGATTTAATTTAGACATCTCCACATGTTGATGATGGTGAGCCCACACATGATTATTGTCCCTTCTTCATTGTTGATCAACTGGACATGCCTTTGCCCACATCAGAGACAACAATGGAGCAGCCACCAATTGAGAAACATGTGCTACAGTAGGAGGTTGAGGGAAAAGAGCTTCCAAAAGACATCCTTGTCTTTGAGGAGAAACACATTAATGTGCATGAGGCTGCTCCTCAGCCTGTATGCAATGTCACAATAGAGAAGACAATTTAGGAAGAAGAGTTTCTTTCTTCTTCAAGCCATCATAGGAACTATTGTGACATGGGGACATCATAGTGGATGAGGGAGATTGATTTCTATGAGCTTGAGGTCTCATGTCTATCTAACAAGTCATCTTCCCCATACAAGGAACATTTCTTGCAGCAAACTATCCTTTATGATATCAAGAGGATGGAAAGAAGGATCCCAAGGATATCTCTATCCTTGAGGAGGAACATGCTAATATGCATGAGGTTGTCCCTCAACCTTGCATATAATTGCAGCTATGATGGAGGAGATTGATGATGAGGAGGAACTTTGGGATGAGTTTAATGCTATTTGCTCTTCTATAGAACTTGAGTCATCATCTCCTATACATGAAGAGAGTGTTCTTTAGTAGCAACAAGAGGAGTGTGCATTACCAGCCACACCATCAGAGCCAGCCCCTGCCGGCCAAAAGGGTTCAAGTGTTGCGGAGGACAACAACGCGGTCAAGGCTGATTGCTTAGACCCAACAACATCAAGAGGATGCCCCATAAGGCATCTAGCTCTGCAACAATGCATGTTGGCCCCAGTCATTCTCATTCCAGAGCATGAGGAAGATTATCACAAAGAAGAGAGAGCATGTCTTGCTCAACAAGACAATGCCCTACTGCTGGAAAGCTTCATTATTTTCAACATTGGGAAGAAGGTACTCCATGTAGCAACATGGTTGTCATTCTTGCTGCTATTATCAGCTACCCATGTGCATGGGTGAAGAAATTAACTTGTGAGGAAGGGAAGCTATTTCAACAAGCCTATCAATTGCTTTGTTTGATTTTTTGTTTTGTAAATACTTGTACATAGTAGAGTAGGCATTTTCTAGCTTTCCAAGAAGTGCACGAGCATAACTATTCCTTCCTGGATATAGCAATTTTTGTAATTTTGCCAATTGTAGAGGCAATTTTTTTGTAAAGTTGCGGGTGGGACAGCACATGGTTCTTTTGGTGACTCCATGCCCAATGGATTGCTTCAGGCTACTGATCCTATGCTTAGTAGGGAAGCATCCCTTCTGAGTCGCCAAGAATGTTGGCCATTTTTTCCCCCCATTCAGCCCATCATTAATAAACAATCAGAGAGATATTCAATGGGCTAAGTTCTTTGCAGAGAGTTAATATTGCGTAGGGTTAACTTAGCTCAGTTTGTTTTTTGACCGAGTGAACTCGATTTTCTCTTGGTCGATTTGACTAGCTAATAGATCCGACGACTCATGTTTTTCCAAGCCATTGCCCATCTTCCCAAAAGTGCAAGATGCTTCCACGCATCACCATTCTGGGGTTTCCTTGCACTACAGTGCTTCCTCAAGGCTTCGAAACCTAGAATTGTGCCACACGGCAAAGGGTCGCATCTCCGGCGCCTAAGTTAGTCCAACGTGCACATGCGCAGATTGATGACAGAGATTCAACAGAGGATTAAAAGATCGCCGTCCATTCTGTCAAGTGGTAAGGTGCGGGATACTGCTAAGTGTTGCCATTTCGACTTTTCCTCACTCTATAATGTCTTCGTAAGGCTCTGAGATCTAGAATTCCACCATGCGGTTAGGGTCCCCACCATTCTTGCTATCCATTTCCTTTGTTGAGAGGAGTCTCCTCGCCGCATCCGGGCCATCTATTTCAAGGAGAAGATCTTCATCGACGGCCAACATCTTTTCCGGGCAAATCAGATTTATTCCCTGCGGTCAACCTCGCATGTTGCGGGCGAATAACAGGTCTTGTTATTCCTCCCCGTGTTTTTTGCCAACAACATGGATCATCTTTGTGTGGCCATGACACGCTATTAGAGCCTGGTCTTCAATGCCCATCGACTTCTTGGGCCTTGTTTCCATGACATCAATGAACTCGATGCCTCTTTAATGCATGAAATGATCAAATCCTTGAGATTTGGCCTCTTACGGCTGGATGCATCATTTTTCTCTTCTTGTCACTTCCAACAACAATTGCACTTCACGATCAGATTTCATTCCGATTCTCATTTATTGCTCTCCTCAGCAACTTAACTCCATCTAGTTGGGGTTTGAACTCAATTTAAACATCAGAGTTATGCGTGAACTCTATTAAGGCAAGTTGTAAATATTTCTTAAGGGTTCTCCGTTTCTATTTTGCAGCAACATTATGCTTTGCAATTTTTGCCTTCCATTAATGAAATCTCTGTTTCTTACCTATCTTGCCATTCATTAACTTGTGCATGTTTATTGCCTTGTAGCAAGTGTTTCTTTTCTGTTTTTCTTGATTCATATGTTGTGTTAAGTTTGCTAGCAGTTGTTGTATAGTGAAATATCTTTTCTTTTAACACTTCAATTAGCTCCAAACCTGCATGTGGTCCATTGGGAAGTAGAATAGAGTTAAGATTAGTGTATTTTGGGTTTTGATTGATGTTTTGTGCAGTTATAGGCAGAGATTGTAACCACAATTCTATCTTGGTGCATCACCCCCCTTTCCCTTTCAGCATTTTACTTTCTGTTCTCTTTCTCCATTTTCCTCTCAAGCTGTAGTTTAGGTGCACCTAATGGTAAGGAAGCCGACCTTCTCCGGAGATTCAGCCTCAAAGCGCAAGTCCCACACTTGGAGGTTGTTTCCACGTTACACAAGTTCGCTTGAGGGTCATACCTCAAGCAATGGTGCAAACTTTTGTGTCAACAGTTAGACGCACAATTTTTCTTGTGAATCTCCTTAAATAAGTATGGTGACAACAATGACATTCACCCCATATTAGGACTGAAAAAAGGGAAAAGCAGAGCTGAAAATAGAAAATGGAAGCCCTGACATCAAAGTAGGAACCCATAGATTTGTAAGAACCATAGTTGTATGCATAGAATAAACCTATTTCATCTCGTGGGCTTGGTAAGAGCCAATACCTACTAAAGTCCAAACTCCTACGATAGAAACCTTGCCAAATTTTCATGGCAGCCAAGTAATAGTGAGGATAAGAAACATTTAAAGAAATTGCATAAAATTTCTGGAATATTTTACAAAAAATGCCATAGTTCGTGGGTTGAATAAATCCTCTACCTATGTTCTACTCATTCAAGTAGGTTTCGGAAGAAATATTCATGAATGATGGCCACAAAATGATAGAGGAGTGACATGAAACCCTAGGGACGACTGCCTCATTGTCCATCACTCCAAAATGTTTGAATGATCAAATGGGACGGAAATGAATGTTTTGTTATTACGTTTGTTACCCTAATTCCACCTTGCCAGATGTTGCCCATGCTATTTAATTGCATGGCATATTGGTTCCCGGTTCATATAAAAACCTCAGTTGTGTCTAATATGAGTGTCATACCTTATTTGATTTAAATAGGGGCTGTTGTTAGGCTTAAATTGCATGTTTGCAAAGTGTAACTAGTATTTATTAATTGGTATTTTATAAATCAAATAATTAATATTGAGTTTTAAATGGAATGTAGAATCTGTCCAAGTGAAGGGGAAATAATTTGTAAGAGCTTAAGTCTATGTTATACAATTGATTTATAACTTCAGTTTTAAATGGGGAGTGGTGGCGGTTTCTTAGTGCCAATTGGAGTCATCATTACTATGTAGAATTAAGAGGGGGCAATGTTGGCATGTGTTCTCTGCCATGTGTCGAGTGTTCACTTTGGACTGTGTTATCTGTTGATGACTTTCTAGTCATTCTAGGGGGGTTCGGTAAGTCGTTTTGACTTGTCATCATGAGCACTGGATGGAGTCAGAGTTTGATGCTTAGTGGTCACTTTTTTGGGAGCAGATAGAGGGCCTATTTTTCAAGGGTTTTGGTTTTATTTGACCCCAAATTCCACAATTTGGGGGACAGTTGTGGGTAGTTGGGTATAATATTCATCCTCTTTGTACTTAGTCATAGATTCAAAGTTGGAGAGCCTATGTTGTCATATTGTTGATACATTTGTGCTTGCTTTTCCATTATTGTATCAAATTAGAATATTATATATGTATTTTCAGTGCCTTTGAGAGCATAATACAACATTTTTTGGATCTATCTTGGAAGCTTACTTGTATGCTATATTTATGATTGATGTAATGTTTATTGTATTTCATTTCCTATATCTTTAACATTTTATGTCTAATTCTGCATCTTTAAGGTCTAGTGAATTCTGTTCATAGGTCTTAAGTTGTACAACTTGTTTGAAAATATCATCTATGATTAATTTCCTCTGATATTTTTCTCATAAGGTCTAATTATGAAATACTGATATGAATAGTTTGTCCATCAAGATTGTATCTCTATAAGGTTGCTGTACGTGTTCACATTGTGTTAGGGAAAATAGCAGATTCCATTAGTTTAATTGTTGCATCACCACCTTTCTAATTATGCAAATCTTATTTTTGTAATAGTCACTTCTTCCTTTTGCCATCCAGTTTCAGAGTATTTTTTAGTTTAGGTGAAGTATCAGTTTGATTCCAAGGAGCTGACCTAGAACCCAGAGGTTCAATCTGTTTAATAGTGTACCCACAAACTAATGATTGTTCCCATGTTCCCGAAAAATGTAGAGTCTTAAGGACCTTAGCATTGGGTGCACTTTTTGGGAGTTAACAAGTACTAATAACAAGTGCATGTACAATGGAAACTGATATTAAAATCTAAAGTTTTATACATTTTTAATTTACCTGACAGAGTCGTAGGTGTCCTAAGTGGTCGAAAGGGATCCTAGTATGTTTTAAAGGTACCTGAGTGCTACAAGGAGTTCTCAGCACTGCTTTTAAACTTGTTTAGGTGTTCTTCTAAAGATAGGAATCCTGAGTTTCCTAAAACAGACACTTACTATAAATAGTAAGTGTGCCAAACTGAACCAAACAAAGAGCAATCTTGAACATCCCTATCATCTGAAATGGGAATTGGCCTCTGGTTTTGCCAATTAAGAGTTTGTATCCCTTTGACTTAGTCTGTGAGGGTCACTGATAGGCATTAAATCCATGGTATGAACCAAGGTGAGCTACAATGGGGACATTACACATATGGACTTGGAATCTATAAAGTACTAGGTAGACAAGTTAAACGAGTTGAATCAGCTATGGGTATGTGTGTTTGTGTGTGTGTGTGTTGTTTTGTCATGGCACTATTTGTCAAGTATATCTTGTTCTTATTTATTGCTTTTCACTTTCATTGGTTTCAGTTTTTAGATGATAGCTGTTGTAGAGAAGTAGTTTCTAAAATCTTTGTAGTTGTCTACAAGGATAGTAGGTAGACAATTTTCTGTGGTTTGTATTTTGATAATAAATTACCTTTGGTAGATGTAATAGTCTTTTATTTTGATTTTAATGCAATGTTCCTTTGTAACTGAAAAGATCACACTGAGAAGCCTGTTGTTAGATATAATTTCTAGTAGTTGGTGAAGAACACTTTTGAATGTGTAATCCTAATGTATCCTTCTTATGTTTGTACCTGTGCAGCGGACCCACATCGAAACTTTTCTTTTCAGCAACTTCTCGATGTGTCACTACCATTTGCAGACATCACCTTTGATGGAGAAGTCTATTTGGGCAAAGCAGAGAACAGTGGAGGGGAAATCAGTTTCAGAACTTGTGCTCAACAACTTCTTTATGAAGTTGGAGATCCCTGTGAATACATTACTCCAGATGTTGTGAGAAATTGTTTCTGGTGGTTACGTTTTGGATTTTGTTATACCTCTATTATTTTGTCATACTAGATTTGATTTATGCATAACATCATAACAAAAGTAATACATGTGGAATCTTTTCTCATGCAAACCAAATTTCCCCAGGCTTATTCTTTTAATGGTATTGCTGCTTTGTCAACTCATTGTGATCTTTATCTGTTTGTGTATAAGAACTTAATTTTGTTTGTAACAGGTTTAAGAAATCCAACATATTTGCTGCAATGCAGGTTGTAAATTTTCAAAATGTGTTCTTTTCACCTTTGTGTAAAGATTTGGTTCTTGCTGGGGGAGCAGAAGCCAATATTAAAGAATGTCCTGAGAGACTACTTCAGTTGGTGCCACAGGTAGGAAAAAATACATCTCTCTCATTGTTCATGTAACCAATAGTGTATTGCTAGAACTAGGAGCATTGATTTTGTACTTGTGCTGGGAATCTTATCCCAATGGTTGGATTTGTTGCAATTCAAACGAGTTTGACGAGTTGATGAATTTTTCTGAGTCCTAAGGATGCAGATTTCTTAGGATTCTGGTTTTTTGGTAGGATGTCCCTTGAAATGGATTTATTTTGAACGTAGAAAGTTATCTATTTTGAAATCTGGTTTTTGAAATGCTTGAAGATGTTAATCATTATGGCATCCACTCAATAAAACATATGCACCATTAAGGCAAATGAGATTGAGTAATGTGTCAATGGCTAAATGAGTGGCTGGAAAACTATATTCTCTTTAGTCTATCTGAAAAGGCTTCGAAGGAATTTATTATCTAAGCTGGTGTTAAAAATTTAGTTGTGTACCAAAGGACTTATGGATGGAATTTTATTTTCCTTTTCTTATGGGATTCTTTGTTCACAAGCTAGCTCCAGTAATCAATCACCTTTTAAAGCATGCTAGGATGTTAATAGGTGGTTGGTCCAAATATAAATGATTAAATAGAAGCCACCTCAGTTCTTAAAGAGTAATGGGTAATTGTTTACCATATGGGGTAAATAGATTAATGCATATAGAGAATAGACAAGAACAACAATACTCCTTTTATTATTCGCATATGCCAAAGACATTACATTATGCTTATGATGATGATTACAATGATCTCAGAGGGTGTATATATACTTTCCGAAGAACCTTCCCGAAGGGCCGTCGGCTACATAACAAAAACCTTCTTGAAGGGGCCCGTCTGCTACATAATATTTACCGACGACATCATCCCCCCTAAAAGAAAAAGTTGTCTCCGGACAACAATTACAAAATACCCGAGATTGATTAAGAAAACGGAATACATTAACTAACTAACTATAACAAGATAGATATGTTTCTCTCACACCACTTTCACATTCGTTCCATGCTTGCATCAAACTGGTCTCCAAAATACGTTGCATCTGTATCCTCTAGTTGCATTTGTAGCCTCTGCTAACACAATACTATCTCCTTAATGAAGCTGACCTTGATAGCCACCCGCGCTGCTTTCTTTGCTTCCAACTCTTGGGTACCCTGAGCCAAGTGTCGCTGTACTGCCTTCAACTGGATAATTAGCTCCTCCCGAGCTCTCTATGCATCCACCAAAATAGCTTCATGTCCAACACCTACTTCAAGTGCCTCAAAGCGTATCACCCCTCTCGAAAGGCTTGCTTCAATTGATCTTTCCACCTTTGGCACACAGACACTATGCTTGCAGCAGCTCCAGGTCTCATCAACTGGTCACACTTTCCACAATTGATAACTGCACCGACTGGGGGTCTAGGGGGCATTGCCCCCAGCGAGGTCGAGGGACAGCACCCCCAAAACCAAATTAGCACTCTCAAACCCACACAAAACTCCATGGAACACACTATTTTTTGTGATTTTCTTCCGATTCCGCAGTCTTTCTGGGAATTGCTCATGTTTTACGACCTGTTTATGTCTTTCCCTTCCCTTGAGCATCATGCGTTATTCATTCTAAACATTTTTTATTTGTCATCTTTTTAAAATTTTTTTTTTACTGCATTTGCTTCCTGAAGAGTCTTAAATGTCTTCTCCCTCTACTTTCTTGCTTGACAATGCTTGCATGATTTGTTTTTATATGCACACAGAAATGTTGTACAATACAATTTCAAGTCTTCAACTAACACCCCTTGGCCATGTGGTGATGTTTGGTGGCTCACCTTGCTTCTGGTCGTACGGCTTGTTCTCTTCTCTACAAACGTAGACCGTACGATCCTTCTCCTCTTTGTCTCCGGCCATACTGACTTCATCATACGAATTTGTTTTTTGACTTCATATGAGCGTATATGCCATACGAAATCAGGTCGTACGTTCCCTATTCCAAGTTGACATTGCTGTATGGTCCTTTACTTTGTCTTCCATCGCTATTCACCGTACTATCCATTGTACTGTGGTTTCTGCTTCGACTTTCTTCCACTGTTTGCTCGATTTTCTTTCTATTTCTCCTTGCCATACGCCATATGGTGTTTATCTTTTCTCTGCCTTTCTTGTTGCCGTGCATTATACGGTCTTTATAGTTTGGCTTGTCCTACTGTATGGTTCACAGTCTTTAACAATTGTTTGCCTTTTATTGGCTGTATGGTGACTTAAATATATGAGCAAAGCTTTCGTATAGCTTGTATATTGCAATGCTAACTGTCCAGTATTGCTGAGTTCTTAACCCACTCCTCAATGTCGTACGGTACAATCATTCCACTAATTGTGTTAATGACTATTTAACAATCATGTTCTAGATTTTATTGCTTCCGTACTTTGATCTTTTATTACTTTATTACTTCGCAATGGCACTCAAAAATTATGTTCAACTCTGTCCTTACTTATCTTACATATGTATAGTATTCACATATATGTAGTATTTACAGTCATTCTTTTCCCAGTTGTTTGTCCATGGAGGTGCATTATTTCTTTCATGGTAGACATTCAATTTCGACCCATTCACTGTGTTGGCCACTTCCTTTCCGTCTAGCCTCCATAGTTTTATTGCTTCGGCAACGGCGCCAAATGTTTACCGTATGAGGTAAATAGATTAATGCATACGGACAATAGACAAGAACAACAATACTCTTTTTATTATTCGCATATGCCAAAGATATTACATTATGCTTATGATGATGATTACAATGATCTCGGAGGGTGTATATATACTTTCCAAAGAACCTTCCGTCGGCTACATAACAAGAACCTTCCCAAAGGGGCTCGTCGGCTACATAATATTTACTGACGAGAGTAATTGCTTCTAGTGGAGATTCTTTTCCTTAAGAAATCCTAAGCTTTGAAATTTCTAGATTTTGTTGGGACAGTTGACAAATGTAGTCATTAAGTATTTAGTTAACTTCATTTTGCATGTAAACCTTCTATATTGATTTATAGGCACATGGATAAAAGTCTCCTCTAGAAAGAGAAATAAGAAGCATTTAGTATGGTTGAGTAGTTATTACAGAATGTATTTTGAAAAATCCAGTATTTGTTGGAGGAAATAGTGTCAAGACTTTGTCATTTCAAAGAAGCGGTTCTATTTTTTATTATATTAGGGATACAGGTCTAAAAGCTCTGAAACTTGATTTAGCTAAAGCTAGAAACCTAAAGGATCTATCACATGCTTGTGATGCGTAAAGGTTTTTTCTTATCTATTTGATTTGTAGAATAGAAAGGACAAATTTTTAAGGTGTCCTCTAGTTTCACAACAAATGTGGACTTGTCACAAGATAATGGGTACCAACATTTAGTCGTACAATAGAATTCCAGTATATTCTTGTATCGGTTGTCATGTCCCCAAATTTTAGTGTAATAATTAAATTAAATTAATTAATTAATTGGTCCCAACATTTAAATAATATAAGGACCTTTAATTAGTTACTTTAATTAATTAAGATGGGGCCCAAGTTAATATTTGTATTTGTGGTTCCAATTGATTTAATATATCTTGGACCCATTTTTATTTTGTTTTCGTAGTTTGTGTCGCCGTCGGCTATCTTTGTACACCCTCGAAAAGTTTCCCGACGGGTATTTAAGCACGGCTTGTAGGTAATCTTTGGGTATGCTTTTGGATTATTTTCTAATTGCGAATTCTTGTTGGAGTTCTAGATTGTTCGCCATTTTGGAAGTGAAAGATCTACCCTATTTGGCTCGTGCGGTTTCGATGAGATTCAACTCTCACCCTATTTCGTTGTTGCATATATTACTTCGCTCGGATCTGGCAAATCGGAGCATCATCTTTGACAAATATCAATTGAAGGATTATTTGTATTCAAGTCTCTATTATTGTTTGGAGTTCATCTAAATTTGTTGTTATTTTTGTATGAGCAAAATCGTCATCATTATTGTCGTTGTATCAATTCCGACATGGATACTCATTGATGATTGTCCCTCCAAACTTTTGTACTGCCCTTCATTTCCATTGTATGGCCTGAAACATACGATTACTGTACGGCCTGAAACACCTTCATCGTACGACATTTGATATCTACTGTAGGAGTCACCTTGACACACCCACTGTACGACTCTTGCTTCTTCACCATATGACCCTTCTGTGGATACCATACGGCCTCTCTAATGCCTTGCTCTAGCACGTAGGGACTTCTTGATAGCAACTCCGTACTTTCTCCACTTTCCTCCACCATACGGACCCCATTGCATTGTGCGGCTGATCTTTTCATTCGTGTACGAATTATTCAAGCTTCATCTCCGCTAGTGACCTAGTCCTCTGTACTTGGGAACATAATAGTGGTATCAAAGCAGAAACCATCGGGAGCATCTCTGAAACCGTTTGGGAAAGTGGCCGCACAGCACGAGTAGTAGCCGCGCAACACGGGCAACTGAGGCCACGCAGCACGGGAGCATCTTCGGAACTGTTCAGGAAAGTGGCCGTGTAGCATGGGAAACTAAGGTTACGCAACACAGACAACTGAGGTCGTGCAGCACGGGTAGTGCTCGTGTAGAACAGGCAGTGCCTGCGCAGCACAGGCAACTGGGGCCGCTTAGCATGGTCTGAGGCCACACTGCACAGGAGCATCTTCGAAACCATTCGAGAAAGTGGTTGCATAGCATGGGCAACTGAGGTCGCACAACATAGGCTGTGATTGCGCAGCACAGGAACATCTCTGAAACCATTTGGAAAATTTTCGAAACTTTCGAGAACATTACCGAAACCGTTCGGGATCATTATAGTGGTATCAAAGCTAGTGATCTTGTCAGCCTGTTGGGATGATTGAAAGATTTTGGTACTTGGATCACACTAGGGCCTCGAACAACGATGGAGAGTGGTGGTTGAAGGCACTACAAAGGATTGGCAAGGAGCTTAGTGAGGGTGTCTATCTTCGATTAGATATATTGGAAGTATGTTTGTGTCAGGTGGACCAATTACCTTCAAGATTTATACAGAGAATCCTCTTGCCGATTAAGGATGCCTTAAGTTAACCCAGGGTTTGAGATACCATGACAAGGATAAAAGATTGGCAGTTGCAGCATGTCTCAAAAAGGTCTTGAGAAATTCGGCTCCTAAAGCACCGTATGATGATAACACCATGATAGAGATATTGCAATTGATAGTTGATAGCTTTCAGAGTCTTGATGACTTTTGTAATGACCCTTTTGGTAGGAGATCTACAATATTGGAGAATTGTGCAAATGTCAAAGTAAGTAATCTTCTTTTAGATCTTGAATCAGAAAATTTGCTCCATGATATGTTTCATTACTTCTTGGTCACCATCAAGGAAGATCATGATACTAAGATTCCAATTGCTATGGAGAGTCATGATTTCGTGCATTGAAGAGATGGATGAGATATCCCAACCCATCACATCTATGTTATGGGTTGTGCATAATCTAGATTGTATCCCCTCTATAGCAACATATAGATCGGTTAGTAATGTTTTTAAACATTGTGAAGAAAAACTAATATCTCATTTGCACAAGTGGAAAAAAATGGATGACAATGATAAGGGTGATGCTTTACATGAGGAGAATGAAAACATGATTACAGGGCTACTCCAGGAGGATTTTCTAAATCTTTCTACTACACCAACATGGGGAGAACACCATAAAAATGAAGAGGTTGCCTGCATGGATCTTGTGAAGACATGGACGGATCATGTTCCGCTTGAGGTTGTGCCTGTCACCAACGTACTATCCGTTGAGGAAGCTCTGTCAGTTGCCAAAGTTGTGTCCACCATAGAAGCGGTGTTTGTTGCTAAGGACCATGTCCATCGTTGAGTGTGTCCAACACCATCATGTCCATCAAGTACACCGAGTTCGTGTTCGTCGCCATCATTGTGTTTGGAACCATCATGTACATCATCGTCATGTCTATCACCGACGAAGAGTGCATGTTTGTGTTCGTTGTCGAGTTTGTGTCCGTCGCCATCATTGTGTTTGTCACCATCGTGTCCATCATTGTCATGTCTGTCATCGACGTAGAGTTCCTGTCCGTCGTTGAGTTCGTATTCGTCATCGATGTCGAGTGCATATCCGTCGTCGAGTTTGTGTCCGACACCATCATGTGCATCACCGATGCCAAGTCCATGTCTGTCGTCGAGTTTGTGTTCGACATCGTCGTGTCCATCAGTGATGCCAAGTCCGTGTCTATGTCCATTGTCAAGTTGGTGTTCATCACCCTCATTGTGTCTATCATCGTCGTGTTCATCATTGTCATGTCCGTCACCGATGCCAAATTTGTGTCAGTTGTCGAGTTCGTGTTCGACACCGTCGTGTCCATCATCAACGTTGAGTTTGTGTCCATTGTCGAGTTCATGTTCGTCATTGTTGTTGTGGCTATCACCATCATGTATGTCACCGACGTTGAGTTTGTGCCCGTTACCATTGTGTCCATTAGCGACATCAAGTTTGTGTCCCTTGTTGATTTCGTATCCATCACCGTTGTGTCCGTTATCGACACCAAGTCCATGTTCGTCACCGTCATTGTATCCTTTATTGTCACCATCACCATATCCATCATCATCATTGTGTTCGTTGTCATCACCGCTGCCTTGTTCGTTGCCATGTTTGACACTGTCGTCGTCATCATGTATGTCATCTTCATTGTGTCCATTGTCGTCATTGCAGCTGTGTCTATTGCCAAGTCCATCATCATGTTCGTCATTGTCGTTGCGTCTGTCAACATCGTTGTGTCCGTCACCAACGTCAAGTCTGTATCCATCGTTGTAGTTGTATCCGTCGAGGAGGTCATGGTTGTCTCCATCATCATTGTGTGTCCGTCATTGTGGCTGCATCGATCACAATAGTTGCGTTTGTCACCATTGAGACATTGGTCGTTGTTGAGGCTCTATCCATCATCGAGGCTTCAACTGAGGTTCTGCGTGTCATTGAGGTTTTATTTGTAGCTAAAATTTTGTTTGCCGCTGAGGTACTCTCCGTCGAGGGTTTTTCTGGCAAGGTTCCCTTTACTGAGGTACTTTTTGTTGAGGCTTCCATCATCGTGGCACCCTTCGCCAAAGCTCCATTCGCCAAGGTTCTCATAGTCGAGGCCCCCTTCGTCGACATTCTGACCAATGAAGCTCTCTTTGTCAAGGTTTCATCCATCAGGAATATAATAGTGATCGTTGCGGTTGTGTCAGTAAGTATGTGCTAGCATCAGCGTCTGTGTACATGACCATACCCAAAGAGATTTTTGAACATAATGACGTGAAAGATTTCATCAATTTGTGTCAGTGGGATCCTGGTGAAGGCTATGACAATGTTCATATTAGAGTGGCGCAATAAATGCTTAATGACAATGTGGTGCAAGGGAGGTTTGATAACAATTCACTCATTTCGCCCACGTGTTTGATTTGGGACCCTGAAGGAGTTGATGTTTCGTCAGATGATGGATTGCTTGAGGGCAAGCAATCCTTGGGCAGTGAGGATTTGTCATGTTCCCAAATTTTAATGTAATAATTAAATTTAATTAATTAATTAACTAGTCCCAACATTTAAATAATATAAGGACCTTTAATTAGTTACTCTAATTAATTAAGATGGGGCAAGTTAATATTTGTATTTGTGGTTCAAATTGATTTAATATATCTCAGACCCATTTTTATTTTGTTTCTAAAGTTTGTGTCACCGTTGGCTATCTTTATACACCTTCGAAAAGTTTCTCGACGGGTATTTAAGCACAACTTGTAAGTAATCTTTGATAATGCTTTTGGATTATTTTCTATGTACTACGAATTCCTGTTGGAGTTCTGGATCGTTCGCCATTTTGGAAGTGAAAGATCTTCTCTATTTGGCTCGTGTGGTTTGATTGGGATTCAACCCTCACCCTATTCTGTTGT
The DNA here is from genome assembly GCA_028749045.1 of Cupressus sempervirens. NCBI lineage: Eukaryota > Viridiplantae > Streptophyta > Pinopsida > Cupressales > Cupressaceae > Cupressus > Cupressus sempervirens. The sequence goes on from CM053786.1 coordinate 478,588,321, forward strand.
TGCATGTATTACTTCGCTCAGATCTGGCAAATCAGAGCATCATCTTTGACAAATATCAATTGAAGGATTATTTGTATTCAAGTGTCTATTATTGTTTGGAGTTCATCTAAATTTGTTGTTATTTTTGTATGAGCAAAATCACCATCATTGTTGTGGTTGTATCACTTTCGATACGAATACTCGTTGACGATTGTCCCTCCTCCAAACTTCCGTACTGCCCTTCATTTCCACCGTACGGCCTGAAACATACCATCACCGTATGGCCTGAAACACCTTCATCGTATGGCCTTTGATTTCTACTATACGGGAGTCACCTTGACACACCCACCGTACGGCTCTTGCTTCTTCACCATACGACCCTCCTATAGATACTGTACAGCCTCTCCTGCGCCTTGCTTCAGCATTGTAGGGACTTCTTGAAAGCAACTCCGTAATTTCTCCACTTTCCTGCACCGTACGGCCCCCATTGCATTGTGTAGCTGATCTTTTCATTCACGTATGAATTATTCAAGCTTCATCTCCGCCAGTTACCTAGTCCTCTGTACTTGGGAACATAACAGTGGTATAAGAGTAGAAACTGTCGGGAGCATCTTTGAAATCGTTCGGGAAAGTGACTGCGCAACACAGGCAGTAGCCGCACAGCATGGGCAATAGCTGCGCAACATAGGCAACTGAGGCCGCACAACACAGGAGCATCTCCGAAACTATTCGAGAAAGTGGCCGTGCAGCACGAGAGCATCTTTGAAATCGTTCGAGAAAGTGGCCGTGCAGCACAGACAACTGAGGCCGCGTAGCATAGTTTGCGACCGCGCAACACGGAAGCATCTTTGAAACTGTCCGGAAAATTTTTGAAACTTTCGGGAACATTTCCAAAACTGTTCAGGATCATTACATTGGTGAGATTGGCTTTGATCCCTTCTAAATACTAGGGTTAACCCCCTTTGAGCCCTTCTAAATACTGGGTTGAACCTCTTCTTTGGAATATATGTAATGTAATGAGAATCAATTGCAACATCTAATCTGGGATATCAATTTGTGATACTAGATTACAATCCTTTGAAACTGGGTGAGATTGAATGAGAAAATCTGTAATATGCCGGACAGGATATTTACTGATTTCTCTTTAAACTAAAATAACCAGAATAAAAAATCTTGTAGGTGTATTTGAACACAATGAAATCAGTACAGTAACCGCCAGTTGTTTAACCAGCTTCTTATATTCAACTGAGTAATAGGCAAATGGAATACAATGCGATGTTTGAGCCAAAAATCTCTTCACCAGTTAATAAACAGTTCCTTACAACTTTATATTTAGAATTTTCAAGCATAGGCAGATGTAATACGAACAGCAATCAGAAACCAGTATTTCTCACATAAATCCGTTTGCTTCAAAATGATATTAAAGACTCAAGCATAAAAGATATTACAAATCAGCAGGATAAACTAGTAGTCCTTCAACATTCCAAAATATGTTATTGTATTTTATAGCAACAATACAATAACCAATACACATAAACCAATCCTAAATACATAGTTAACAGTCGGATTGGAATGATAGGATAAGAACCTGTAAGTGCAATTGAAACACCCGAAGCGATGTTTCCCAAGACAATGGGTTTGCATCCACTGCTTGCTAGCACAAGGGGCTACGTCCTCCAACTAGCTGAAAGTTGAAGCTTTTTGAAAACTCTCACAAGAGAGAACTGGAAATTTGAATAGTAAATCAAGCATATCTAACAATGAGCCACTTTCTCCTTTTAAAACACAAACCAAGACACTTCGGCTCCTCTCTGATTTCGTCCTATTCCCTGGTAACTCTTCAACTTCCCTAAAGCATTTCGTCTTGTTCCTCCTTGCCCCTTTGTCCTTAATATAACATTAAATTGACCTTTTTAATATTTTGAGCCTAAGTCTCAGAGTCAATTTAATACTGCATGAAATAAGTCTTCAATATTTTCTAATGTTCCAAAAGGGAACATTACAAATCTGCCCTCCTTAAAATTGCTTGCCCTCAAGCAATTCGTACCAAGATCCCATACGAGTCTGCAGGCAGCCCTATAATCCAAACTGAAAACAATGATGGCCAAACTGCGAAGCCAGATGTCCCTTTGCAATCTATCTCTCGACCAAATCCCTGAATCCCATGTAACTCTCTGAAAAAACTCAACACCTGCACTTGGATTCCTGATCAACCAATACATTGTGTCAAAACTATTGCCACCTGGATCCCAAAACAATTGAACCCCACATCCATTCGCTATATAGAGGTAAAAATACCTGGTAGCGTCTATAACACAACATCTCTCTACAGCTCCCGCTAAACTCCCATGGATGTGATAACTAACCAACCCATCATGCCAACTGACACTATAGTCGTCCTGTAACCATGTATCTACAAGAGAACTCTGTGAAATAGAAGTAGCAAACCATGTTGGATACATATCAGCATGATGTATAATCGACAGTTTTCCCTGCAAATAATCCCCCACAAACAGCTGAGTTGGATGCTTGCATCCCCTAATCCCACCTTCCGAAGATGGTGAATACCCATCCCATAAAGGATGATATAATTTTTGAACCAACCCACACCAATGCATCGTCAAGTCCTCTGTGCGTGGGTCAAAATAAAAATGATCAACACTCCTCACTGTGTATTTGCGGTAAAATGCTCCAACCTCTGCCAATGGCTCATCATTAAAAACACTTGAATCAAGTAGCTGATCCCTCTGACTTTGATCAACAAGCTGGTATCCAAAATCAGCTGCATGGAATGAAGTGATAGATTTGCTTCTAGGAGATGGAAACAAATCAACATGAGAGCTATACTCCCAACCAGATGACACTCTGCGAATGCCCTGTGTGGATGACGGAGTAGTGTTGTGCACTACCACACAACTCTCAGGAGAATCCACCCTTGTGACACAAGAGCTACCAGTAAACTGTCTTGTATCAACTGTCACAACACTAACCTTAGGAGAACTCAATACAACCAATGGTTCTCTACTGTTCTCCATCAAGGTACTCATTCCAACTGAAACCTGTGTAACCATATTTGTGATAGATGTAACCACATTCCCACTACAACCTATGGATATAAGATCCTCATCAACTGCCTTTGTATGTAATTGTACTATATCTGCAGCTGGTGGAGACTGTGCTAGACTCAACTCCTTTGTAAGATTCTCAATTCGTAATTGTGACTCTTGAAGGGCTAACTGGGCACCCAGCAAAGAGTTCGTTATCACCTCAAGTTCATGAGTGAGCTTATCAACCTTCTCCTCTTTTCCCTACAACGCAACATAACAAATGTGATCCCATTCGAGAAGAAAATCTCTATCTGCAAGTAGTTGTAGGTAATTTTGTTTCATCATTCCAATCGCTTCTTGGAGTGCATGTATCTCTACAAGGGAAAAAACACTATCACCATGCTCATCTGTCAAAGGAGTACCTACCCCAACCATAGGTGGCACACATTTTGCGAGCAACGTCAAAATGCCTAACAGTTGAGGCAACCATCCTATCATTAACCTTCAATTGGGTTGCTAAATGATGATTCCCTTGTGATGAAAAATTTCTACACAAATCTTCCGATTTGTCATCCGCACTGTGATATGAGGCTGAATCAATGTCACTCACCAAATGATAATCAACATCGTGTATGCTATCGTCTAGGCACTCCTCAATATCAAAGGTTTTGTTGCCATGCACCTCATAGGATGACTCAACTAACGAGGTAGATGCTGTTGATATAACAATATCTTCATGCATTTCCACTTCCAAGGTGATTGCGTGTCCATCCACATCATGATCTTGGGATTCATTGTCATCAAATGAATTTTCTGATTTGTTTTCCAAGATCTGATTTTTGCTCTCTATAAAGTCAGCTGTATGATGATCACTAACTGCTGGAAATTCATTATAGAGACTTCTAGACACTATAGAGACCTCTTGTTCCTCTTTCCCTTTGTTCTGTGATGTAGTCCTCTTAACACTAGAAACCATACGTCTTGCCACTTTCTCTAGTTTTGCAGGGTCTGAAATCAATTCATTCATCTTTTTTTGATTTTCATCCAACCTTTTCAAACTTTGTTTAAGCTTCCCCATATTCTGGTCCCATTGCTTCTGGGTACTTGAGGTAAACATGATTAACTAACTAATTCAATGTCTAGTTCACTGTAATAAACTGAGCTTAAATTCTGTAATTAGAATGTTGAATGTATAGTATGAGAGCAATTTTGTCAAATAATCCACAAACAACCTGGATATGATCTGATGGCACTGCTAATAAATTTATTGGACCAAGATTCAGTTTTGAAACTAGAGCATTTTAGCAAACACATGCCAGACAATCTCAAGTCTCTGAAACAAATCAGTGTTCTGAAAACAATTTGTGTCACTGTTTCTTCCCAACAAAATATGAATCAGTACCACTTTTAAAGTTGGTTCTTTCACATCCGCTCTTCAATCGCAGGCAGCAAAGGGTAGACTCCAGAACTTTGAATGTGATCGCAGACGTTGGAAAAATTGCTTTCACTCCAATTGAGGAATCCACAGCCTTCAATTCCCTTCTTAGCCGCTGCTCTAGAAAGTGCACCGTGAGTAAAGAAGAACCGACCAGACTAGAGATAACTTGGTTTTGCTCTTCGAATTTTTCCTCTAACTCATATCCGACTCTCTAATTATTAGTGCTAGAAGCACAAATAGCTTCATTAATGCAACTATCTTCTATAGGTGGTCTTGAAACCCACGGGCTAGTGAAAAATAAATTTTGTGTTTTGTCTTTAAGTTCTTCCAGCCCGAATCTTTGCTTGAGCCTGGTCTTACATCTATGCTCGATTTATCTTCGTGATAATGGTGACTGTCGTGTCTGGAGATGTGTGGTCATACTGTTATCCTTTCCTCATACTGTTCTATCAACAGAAACTTCATGTGGATACAAATCAGACCTTGCAGAAGCAAATGTAAAGAATATGCCTTTTGTTTCAAAGACGCTCTTCAGCTCTGGGGGCAATGAAATATCCACTCTGCCTAGATTGGTAAATTTCCTAACATTTTTTCTTAGCCACCAATTCAGGGATTGCCCAAAACTCGACCTATGGAAAGGTAGACCTAATTTTCTTTAACCTGATGATGCCTCCTTCAGATTCTAGTCTCAACGACAGACAATTTAGTGCCTACGCGTTCAGACTGATTCGTCGGCCTCTCTGTGCATCCTGACTCTCCTCAACTACTATTAGCTATCAAAGTTTTAATGCTCCCGATCGACACGAATACCATTATCAGCATCTGTCCTTCACTACGCACCTGTCCTTTACGTCTTCTGAAGCGCTACAAAAAAAAAAGAAGAGCTTATAATTCCTGTCGCGACTTTCAAATATGCGTTAATAGTTTCTTGGCATATCCTATGCATCATTCTCGACTGTCTTACAGGTGTCGTTAAGTTCACTGCAAGCTTTTAACTCAAGCGTTTGACAGTTTCGAAATACTGTGTGCACGTCACTTGTAAAGATTCAACAGGTGCTGCCACGTTGCCAAGAGATGCAAACGTTACATGTAACGCTAAGCACTTGGAACTTTTCCAACCCTCCAACTGCCCTGAATCTCCAAAGGAGTTGTCGCACGTTAAGTGGAAACTACTGGCAGCATGAAGGAACTCCCTCCTCTTTGCACTTATCTGTCTCGGCCAGAACTCCTTCTAGTACCCACGGCGATTACTTATATCTGGTACGTGACCTGTTAGATTGCTACTAGCCTCTCTAGTATCCTGGTTGTATCCGGCTCAATCAGTGTGAGAGCTCACTCCTTAAGCTGCTCCCTGTGATGATATCCTTTGTTCAAAGACTTCTCCTATGATAAATGCCATAGCATTCTAGAGTGCACACGCCGTCTCAAACTCCTCCTCTATTGCTATGCGGAAATGCCTTGCTAGAAAGATTGATGAGGAAGCATGATGTCAATGCCGTCCATTACAAGCAACACCAAGCTTGTGCTCTATTTCACTCGTCTGGTAACAAATCTGCAGCTCTGTTGAAACACAAACCCACTCACGATCTAACTGGTCTGATACAAGTCACGTGAAAGTTCTTAATCCCACGCTGAACTTATTCTTGCCTGTTGTGCGTGCTTCTTGATAGATTCTGAGCTATCATATTTCAATGACGTGACTCAAGGTAATTCTGAATTCGTCTTGGCTTTATTAATAATCTCCTTCCCAAAGCATTAAAGGTGGAATCCGACTCAGCCAGGAGATCTAAATATAATGTGCTTCCAACTAGAACTAACTCAGCCGAATAACATCAATTGGATATTCATCAAACCACCTAGCTATCTAACAAATTAGCACACGGCATGTCAAATTCATCCCACCAGACAATTTTTTCCCAATTTTAATGACGTTAGACCAGGTTACCTCTAACCCTTGTGCTGATGGAAAGAGGTCCAATGTCTGTTTATGAACACGGTCCACAATTTCTTCATTTGACAATGGTAGGAGTTAAAACAACCTGAAGCAAAGAGCTGTGATCTGGGCGATAATAATCTTCAGGTGAAGTGATAGCAAGGTCTGCAAAGTAGGAGTAATCAGCATTGGGTGTATAGAGAAGATTATCCAATCCAGCAGCTTGGCTTGGTTGCCTGGACCGCTCAATATCTTTGAGTTCTGTCACCCAATCATTAAATCTGAGTTGGACAGTAACAACTGGCACACCAACAAGTTTGTCGATATTATCAAAAAATTCCCATTTTCGCCATTCTGATGCTATCAACCTTTTAATTCTCGATACATCACAAGTTGCCACATAAGCATCGGCTTTTACAATTTGCTTCTGAGTAGCCTATAAATATGTTTGTATGAATCCTCGAACTATGCACACAGGATGGCAAGTTCGAAGGCTCTGATACCACTGTAATATCCCGGATAGGATATTTACTGATTTCTCTTTAAAATAAAATAACCAGAACAAAAAATCTTGTAGGTGTATTTGAACACAACGAAATTAGTACAATAACCGGCAGTTGTTTAACCAGCTTCTTCTTATATTCAACTGAGTAATAGGCAAATGGAATACAATGCGATGTTTGAGCCAGAAATCTCTTCACCAGTTAATAAACATTTTCTTACAACTTTATATTTAGAATTTCCAAGCATAGGCAGATGTAATACGAACAGCAATCAGAAACCAGTATTTCTCACATAAATCTGTTTGCTTCAAAATGATATAAAAGACTCAAGCATAAAAGATATTACAAATCAACAGGATAAACTAGTAGTCCTTCAACACTCCAAAATATGTTATTGTATTTTATAGCAACAATACAATAACCAGTACACATAAACCAATCCTAAATACATAGTTAACAGTCGGATTGGAATGATAGGATAAGAACCTGTAAGTGCAATTGAAACACTCGAAGCGATGTTTCCCAAGACAATGGGTTTGCGACCACTGCCTGCTAGCACGAGGGGCTATGTCCTCCAACTAGCTGTAAGCTGAAGCTTTCTGAAAACTCTCACAAGAGAGAACTAGAAATTTGAATAGTAAATCAAGCATATCCAACAATGAGCCACTTTCTCCTTTTAAAACACAAATCAAGACACTTCGGCTCCTCTCTGATTTCGTCCTATTCCCTGGTGACTCTTCAACTTCCCTAAAGCATTTCGTCTTGTTCCTCCTTGCCCCTTTGTCCTTAATATAACATTAAATCGACCGTTTTAATATTTTGAGCCTGAGTCTCTGAGTCAATTTAATATTGCATGAAATAAGTCTTCAATATTTTCTAATGTTCCAAAAGGGAACATTACAAAATCTCATTTGCTATGGAAATAATGCCTTTCGATTTTGCATTTTTCATGAGAACATATATTTAGTCGATATGCCTATCCATATGTGCTTTGTACTCCAGCAACTCAGGAAGAAAACAAATATCATTCTCCAATGGCAGTTTCTAGTAAAACCCATCCTCCTTTGAATGAGAAATATCTCTTTTCCAAGAAACCATAAAATCTCTATGCTCAATGCGCTCTAAACACTGCCACAAAGCCCCATGATAAGAAGTGGTGGTTAGATATTGCCATCATCCCTAAGGTTAATGATCCCAATTCTTTTGCTGATTTTTGTCCTATCGCTCTTTGTAATACCATTTATAAGATAATTACTAAGCCTATCTATTTGAGACTTAAAGTCAATTATTCCAAAAAATATTTTGGTAGAACAAAGGGGTTTTGTTCTTGACAGAGGAACCATTGAGGGAGCAATAATAGCACATGAAACTCTTCAAATGATTAAAGAACATAATATTGCGGCTTTTGTGGTTAAACTTGACACGATGAAAGCTTATGATAAATTAAATTGCTCTTTCCTTCTACAAGTGCTTCACAAATTTGGTTTCTCTAACAGATGGTCTAAATAGATCAAAGCATGTATTTTGGGTGCACATTTTTCTGTTCTCATTAATGGGGCTCCAGCAGGTTTCTTTTCTTATTTCCAAGGTGTTCGTCAAGGTGATCCCCTTTCTCCCTTCTTGTTTATCATTATGGCAGAAGCCCTTAGTAGATTTAAAAATTGTTCAAGCAAAAGGGTTTATGGAAAGGAGTCAATATTGTGGTTACATCACTGTCCATAACTCACTCTCTTTTTGCCGATGACACTTTATTATTTGGGTTATCCACCTTGCTAGAAGCACAAAACATGAAGAAAGTCATTGACTTATATACTTTGATTTCGGGGCAATGCATTAATGCAAATAAATCCAAAATCTATATTTTCAGTACATCCCAACTAATCACCCAAAGAATAGTTCAACTACTAGGTTTTCCCCCTGATCATTTACCCTCCACTTACTTGGGTGTCCCCTTTTTTATGGGTTCAAACAAATTATCATATTGGAAATCTGTTGTTGAACGTATAAAAAATAGAATTAGTGCTTGGAAGGTTAGATGGTTATCACTTTCGGGGAGAATTCTACTCATTAAAACTGTTCCTTCTACCATTCCTAATTACTATTTTTCTATTTTGCAATCCCCAAAAGGTGTTATTTCACAAATTAAAAAATTAATTCGCACCTTTCTTTGGTCAGCAAACATGAATGGACAAAAGAAGCTGCCCCTAGTCTCTATTCCTCATATGTCAGCTTCTTACAAGATACGAGGTACAGGTCTGCAGAACATCTCCAATTGGAATAAAGCCTTCGGTGCCAAATTAGTTTGGAACATGTATGACAAACCTTCTTCAAAATGGTGCAGGCTTATGCAAGAAAAGTATCTAGATAACTTGGAATCTTCTAGGGTGTATACTGCTCTTGACCCACCAAAAGGTTTTGTTATATGGGATTTTATGATGGCCTCTCAAGATCTTATTACCTCCTTCATTTCATGGGAAGTGAACAACGGTGAAAGTATAAATTTTTGGTTTGATTCTTGGAATGGCTACCCCCCCTTGTTTCAGTTGATTCTTTGAGGGATATCTCAGTCATAATGATCCAAGCTTGGGGTACATCTTTTTGTTATTATGTTGTAGCTATCTCTAGATTTATAGGTCAGGTCATCTTGATTCTGGAAAGACCCTTTACCCCTTCCCATTCCCCAAAATCAGAGTGTTTCTTTCTTACATTTAATTGTTGAGAGGGATGTCTTCATGTCTAATCGACCAGATTGCCTTTTATGGGCCCTGACTAAAGATGGTAAATACTCTATCAAAAAAGGTTACTTAGCACTTCAATATAATCAAAATAATCAAATCAACCATCATGCTTTCAAGTTCTGTTGGAAGAACACAATCTTACAAAAGTAGGATGCTTTGCATGGCTTGCATTAAAACATTAGATTTTGACTAGCGATAGACTTCAAAGACTAAACATTGCTAATTCTTTTAATTGTGTGCTTTGCCAACAAGTCATAGAAACAACAGATCACCTTCTCTTAAATTGTACTTTTGCACAAGAATGTTGGCAATTTGTTCTTAGCAAACTCAATCTTTCTATGCCACTAAGTAATTCTATTTGGGATTTATTCCAGTCATGGCCAATCTTGTATGCTGATTCAATGCTTTTATGTATTTGGATGTGCATTCCTGCTTCTATAATATGGGCTATTTGGTGGGAACAAAATAAAAGGATATTTAGCCATGCCTCATCTCCAATCTCCTTGGTCTTGGAAAGGTTAGTGTTGTGGTAACACAACACACGCCCTATTCCCTCGGAATTGGGACCCCCTACTTTTTTCGGACTCTCGAACTCACAGTTCGAGAGTCGAGAAAATGTTAAGAGTCAAAAAATCATAAAAGATCAAAAAATTGAAAAGTTGAAAAAACCAAAAAACCAAAAATCAAAAAAATTCAAAAAATCAGAAAATTGAAAAGATACAAAAAAATATATAATATTCAAAAATATAAAATTTCAGAAAAAAAGAAAAAACCTGCATATATTTGTGCGTGCCCCACCCATGAGGTCCACGCCGCGCACCCGCGCACTTGCGTAGGGGCACTATGAGCACCCCGCGGGTGGGGCGGGGTTACAAAAACCCTCGCCTCCCCTTTCAAAACCATTCTTTTTTTCATTTCTCAACACTTTGCAAACAATGCTTACACACAAGGTGCGTTCAAGTTAAATCCGCGTGGCACATCATGCATGGGCTTCGTTGCGCCAGTTTGGCACTGCGTGCTCCACGCGCCCATTTTTGTGTTTGGCGTTGCGCACCCCTCGCACCCATTCTTGTGTTTGGCACTGTGCGCCCTCATTTCGGCTTAGTGTTGCGCGCCTTGTGCCTGTTTTAGCTTGGTGCCATGTCGTGCGCGTTGCAGCAACTCCCCTCCTTTTTCGCCCACCACACATTCATATCGTGCCGTGCCTCCAAAACCGCGACGTGCAAAAATATGCGTCCATCGCGTTGCTCATCATGCGTTGTTAATTTCGCATCCGTATAAGCCCCACTCCATGCGCCTCCATCCGTCGCGCGGCTCGCCTTGGTGCCGCTTGCTTTTGCCCTTCGCCGCGTGCACTACCAAGCTGCGCCATGCATAAACTTTTGACTAAGAATTTAATAAACCCAAAAACCATAAAAAAAATAAAAAATAAAATAATATAAAAAGTTAAAAAAAATGAAAATAAAATAAAATAAAAAGACGCATTTTTTTGCTTTTCCCGTCATCAATCAATTAAACATGAATTAAATGTTTTCTTTTGCATTAGTTTTTTATTTTTGAGCTAATAAAAGTTTTTTCTCATACATGCAAAGATTAAATGGCATCCACATCTAGAGAGGAAATGACACCCAAACCTATTGTATTTAAGTTCCAAGGTGTACCATCAAAATCGAGATTTCACGATGATCATGCAGAAATCAGACATACCAACTTGGGACATAGATTTGGGAGAATTTCTTAGAATCTGCAACAAACCCATCGAGAGATCTACACTAGTATCCTCACTGATTCGTTTCGGGTTGGTGAGCGCAGCTTCGCATCCCGTATCAGTGCAGTCAACAGAATTGATCACAGCTCTGACACAACATTTTGTTTCTGAGGAGAGAGTGGTTAAGAGCGTGATTGGAGAAGTGGTCGTGGACCTACGACCCGATAACATTGAAAGGGTCTTCCATCTCCCTAGGGCAGACCAATTCATTAGACTTTCCTATGAAGCAGCCAAGGTCTGCTCAAATAGAGGCCATAGAGGAAGAACCCTTGCAGAGGGAAACAATGCTGAGGAGTGACAAGGGGAAGGAGGTAGTAGAACACACACCTTCGTCCTCAAGAAGGTCTTTAGATTAGTGGATCCCAAGCTGGCTCCAAAAGAAAGTAATAAGGAGTACCGGACCTAAATTCTGTGCTTCGGAGGAAGACATTTTTGCGCAAGTGGCCGTTCCTCTGAAGACACGGATGTAGAAAGCCTTGGTCCCAAGGATTATCAGCTTAAAGAGACCATGCTTGGGAGACCTACACGGGATATAGCGTCATTAATGGTGACCATGGGGATAAAAGAGGTCTTAAAGAGCATGGGATAGGATGAGGTCGAACTTCAAACACTTAAAAGGCAGATCGAGATCCTAAAGGGATATTTGGCCAAAGTGGTTGGTCCTCTTGATCTTGAGCACCCCGAGGACACTTTGAATACTGTTCTTAGAGAAGGGGGAGCAGTGCATATGGATCCATTTTTGAAAGCTTGTCAGCAATGGCGGGAAAGTTTTGAGGAGAAAGGTGTTTTGATTATAACAGGAAATTTGAAGTTACTGCATGCTATGCAGGAAAACATAAATAAGATCGTAGCAATTTTGAAGTAGGACATTGGTAATATGGATGAAGTAAAAGCTTGGAGTAGAGATTTACAAACTCTACAAGCCATAAAGGGGCAAAGGTACTGGATTTTGATTGATATATATACAAGAGAAGAGTTAGATATGATTGATGATTGGATAGAGAAAATAGCAGATAGCAATAAAGTAATGGAAACATTACATGAGGAGATTCATCGGCTTAAGGACCAAGCCCAAGAGCGAATTTTGGAAGCAGAGAAACACTACAGTGATGCTTATTTGGATATTTTTGAAGATGAGGAACGAGAAAAGTTGTTACCTGTAGAGACAGTGGTAGAGAATTTCAGGAAGATTTTTGTGGAAGTTGCTAATGATAAGGACATCCGACAAGCCTTTAGAATTGAAGAAGCGTTGTTAAAATTGGATGCCAAACTCGAGGATTTTGCTGACACCTGAATTGAGGTAGACAAGTACAGACAAAAGGTCAAGGACAAATATGAGGCTTTGGATTTACTGGATGCGGGTAAAATTATTGAGATTATAGAGAAATTCAAGGGCAAACATCCAAACATAGCTTTGGGATGAAAAAGGACAAAACCCAGATGCCAGAATTTCAATTTTGACACTTAGTAAAATTTTGAGATTTTGGACCATTTTGAAAAGCGCAGGTCCGCAGGTGCGCATGTTTGGAAAAGCTTTGCTGATTGTTGACTGCCAGTTTCAAAAATAGATCAACTTAACTCCTACAAACGCTTTGTGAAGGATCAACTTTCATTTGTGGCACTCCTAGACACTTCGACTTTAACTCGGAGCTTTCTCATTCTTTCTTCTCTCATAATTCTCAATTTTTGAACATGTAAAGGCTCATGCATCCAATTAATGAATAAAATATGGATGGAGTCCTACAAAGCACCAATTAGGTAGTTAGTTTGTATATAATTAGTTTGTTTTATTTTTTAAAAAATATTTTATTGCATGAAGATATCTCTCACTCTCAACACAAATTGAGGAGATGATTTCTTATAAATACCCCACTGTAATATGTAATCAAGGCCGCCGTTAATATGCAATAAAATTATGCTTTTGGTGCTCGCATTTGGAGTGTAGTGATTCTTGCCTGAATGTGTCATATTTTTGTGAATTTTGTTTATGGAATTGTGATTGAGCCAAAGGTTTATTGCTTTGTTTCTGGTTGTGCGATCTTTTAGTTCTGGTGTTTGCTACAGTTTTACAAATTCGGCTAACGTAACGAGCTTGAGAAGAAATCATCGAATTGTGGCTGCATAACTCTCCATCTCGCATGAGTGCACGTTCTGTGGCTTTGCGATTTGATGAAGAGTGAAATATCACACGATCATTAAAGTTTCTCACCGATGATTGCTACTTTCATTGGTTACCTATCGATCACTTCAAAAGCTTGACTCGTAGATGTGTTGTTTTTTGTAGCTTATGTCTGTTAGGATTTTAATTTCACGTTATTTTCTTTGAATTTCATGTTATTTTCTTTAAAGTTCTTGTTATTTGCTTTATTAATCCCCTTGTTAGGATAGGATTTCATGCTAGTTGCACGGTTAGATTGCATTCACAAAAAAACATAAAAATACAAAAAAAAAGTTCTTTTTTAGTGTTATTTTTGAAACAGTGTGTAGATTCTTCATTTCATCCGAAATCAAAACAAATCAGCAAAGGCCTCCTCGTGAACATTCACATTTATCTTCAATTGAGCGGATTCTAGTAGGTCACAAGATCGCCCAAAACCTTGGAGTTGATTCACAAAATCAGCTTTTCAAGAGAGGACTTCGCAAGAATTCCTGCTGTTTGGCATTGTGTAAAACGACAGCTCAACAGAAGTGGCACTAGAAGGAGAGCTGCACTTTTAGATCTTGGAGAAAAGTGAAAAATTTGCCAAAGTTTCGAAATTCTTCACTTTTTACAAAAATCTGCACTTCACACGAGTGCAGAAAATTTTCTGAGTTTTTGAGAAATTTAGGTACACAGGTGTGCAGCTCTGTAGGTACGCAGATCTGCAGGTGCGCAAAATCCAGTGGTGTGAGAAAGTGTACTTCTGCAGAGGTGCACTTTTTCCATATGTAATGCAAACTGGAGGGTTCTGATCCAGAATCCCCATTTCAGCGAGCATTAAGCTCTAGGCCAAGTGCACATGAGTTTTTTGAGCTCAGCCACTTCCACAAACCACGTAGTGACAAGGGAATACCCTGGATTCAATCACTTCCATTTGAACTTTCATCATCTTCTTCAACTCCACCTCCACTCCAACCACTTGGTGGACCACCACATATTCCAATAGTTACTCCTCAACAACTGCCTTTAGGTCCGCCAAACCCTCCGATGGCCTTTTTCGCAAATGCTGTAGACTCACCAATAAACTTGAGAGGTGCACTCCATGACCTCCCTAAGAATCCCGAGAAGTTTTGCCCAAGATTCATCTATGGTGAGACACGAACTACTGAAGATCACGTTAAAGTATTCAAGGAAATTTTCAATCGCAAAACAGGTTGCTAACGAGGATGTGGTTCTTCGTTTATTCCCCTACTCCTTGGGGGAAATTGCCTTCAATTGGTACGTTAATTTGTCACCTGGATGCATTGGAGATTGGGATACTTTTGAAAAATTGTTCTTGGAACAATTCAAAACATTTATCAACCCAGCTGTGATACATCAACAATTCATATCAATCAAAAGAGACCGAGTTGAGACAGTTTCTTGCTTCAACCATCTCTTTCATATGGCATATCACAAGCTAGAGACACCATACACTATACCAGTTGAAGCCGCTATTCGGATTTATCTGAATACTATGGACCATCTTACTCCAATTTTTCTGAGAAGACTTCCTGTAGCAAATATTGACACATTGGATAAGGTCTTCGCAGAGGCAATTACCTTCACTAAGCAAGCTAATCCTAACGGAGGAGGATTAACAGCTCCAGCTATCACAACGATGCAACATACCTTGCTGGAGTACGCACGATGCCTAGTCAATTCATACCTATGAATCCAGTTCCATTACAACAGGCACCCGCTCCGCAAAATCCCGCTCTAACATATTCAAGGTTTGAACCTCCGAAAGCTACCTTCTTTGAGCGAAAGGCAGCAGCAGCCGTTGAAGCAGACAATGGTTTTGTTTCCGAATTTGGTCAGATGAAAAAGACTATGTCCCAAATGAACAACGAATTGACTCGTCTAAGGTTATTGTAGGGACAGAACAACAATTTCCAAAGGAAAAACATTGGTTCTTACAATAACAATTATGGCCAGAATTATAACAGAGAACTTCGGTGGAAACAACAACAATAATGTAGGAAACAACAATGGGGGGAACAATTTCAGCCTTCCTGATCGTAACAATGGCTTCCAAAGACAGAGCCGACAGTGGAACACTCGACTGAATAATGGAAGTATTCTTGTCGACAACAACAATAACAATGTTTAGTATGCAAATGTTAATTAGTATGCGATAGTCAGAATGCACCCAACAATGATGGTTCATATTACAATGGGAATCAAGAGATGAATCAAACCTTGCAAATGATTGACAACGTGCCTCCTGTGCAATTTAATGCTATGCAACTAGAATGCTATGATTCTACATAGAATGTGCAGGTAGAACAACCAGCTAGCAAAGAGTTCTCTTTTCCATTTAGTCAGGAACCTGATATTCAGCATGATGAGGTGTTTGCTTTTCGTAATGACAATCGGAACGCGTACAATTTGAGAAATGGAAAGGAACTTTTGACGGATGGGATTCCTCTAGCTTTACAACCAACTCCTCCCGATCCGAGAGCGAGTAACAATCCGGCACCAATCAGGCCACCATTTGGAGGACAACAGAATCAGAATCAAGTGAATGTACCAACAATATTGAAAAATCCTACTTGGTCTATTGAAAAGTATAATGTTGTCGAAGACTTGAAACGAACCAAAGCAAATATGTCCATGTTTGACATGTTGCAAAATTGTTCACAACAGCGAGAAATGCTCATGAAGACTCTGGATCATACAAAGGTACCGCACAATACAAATACTGTCCCTCAAAAGACGGCGTCTCAACAAGTCAATGCTGCAGAAGTGATGCCTACTATGTTTAAAGACAAGGTTGAAGTACCCCCATTCTTGATTAGCATCAGGATATATAGAAAGAATCTCCATAATTGCTTGATTGATTCGGGGGGCTCATGTAATGTCATGCCACTATCGATAGCGCAAAGGTTAGGGGTAAGTCCTCAACCTTCCAACCGGATAGTGATACAATTGGACAAAACAGAGGTGAAAGTCATCAGCGTATTGAAAGATGTTCGAATACAGTTGACAGTCAATCCTCGGATTCAAGATGTCATTGATATACATGTGGTGGACATTCCAGAGACATATGGGTTGCTCCTGAGTAGAGAATGGATGAAATGCCTAAGGGGATGGTTTTCTACGGATTTCACTCAGTTATGGTTACCATGGAAGGGATTGAACAATCAAATCAAGATAGATGCAGAATCCAAATTGAAAACGATGATTACAGACTACAATGCCCCAAATGAGATAGCATTCTTACAATCGGATTTGGGTTCATACAAGGTGATGTCATTTGACACTATTCCAATCAAAACATCCCAAGATTAGGATAAAGAACTCAAGAGATCAACCCCAAAGGATGAGATCGTGACACAATTCATAGACAGCCTGGTGACTAATTTGCAATGCTTGGGAGAAGAAGCTGAGTCTAGTATCTTAGTCCTCCCATGGTTTTGCCAATTACACAAAGTTAGTCATTCTGAATTTGAATGCTCATCATGCCAAGAAGTAGTAGCAAAGGTGTTAACACATATGATGCAAGGCAAGGATAATGAAATTTTGGAAAAGAGACTCATGGGAGTTCAAGGTCATGTAAACTCAACTGAGTCGGCAGAGCAGGCTGGAGAAGAAATTGAATATCTAAATTTATCATATAGTGATACCTCTTTAGATGGTGGAGGTTTGTCTTCTCCTCCCCTAGGAGTGATCAAGATTCAGAGAAGAAGACGGTACGTGAAAGGCCAAGGGTGGACTTCAGTCGTTGTCCATCCTAAACCGAAAACAGATGAAATTAAGGAATTGATAGAGGAAATTCAAGACGAACAAGAAAAACATACATTTCCTCTATCAACATGTTACACTGGGGAATCATCAAGTCCACCCTATGAGAAGTTGCAATGGGTTCCTAAGAAACAATATTTTAACTCTCAGATCAAAGAGAAGTTAAGAACCAACAAGCACAAGGTTAGAAAGCCCAAGAAAGATCCAATTTGGACACTTCTCTTTGATGGCTCTAGATGCAAATTAGGGGCTGGCACAGGCATAGAATTTGTTAACTTGAAAGGTAAGTCTTTTTATGCAGCATATGGATTACAGCTCAAATGCACTAATAATGCTGCAGAATATGAAGTGTTGATCCGAGGTTCTCTTTGCACTCGAGAAAGGAATCACGGCTCTCTTAATCGAAGGAGATTCTTAGTTGGTTATCGGCAAGTTAAATCATTATACTCTTTCAATGACAAAAGGTTACTTTCTTACAGGAAGAGAGTATGGGATTTATTGGACGAGTTTGAAGCTCTTAACATAAGGTCTATTCCAAGGAGGAAGAACATGGTGGCAGATGCTCTCGCTATTTCAGCAAGCGCATTACAACCAGTCAAAAGAACGGAGTTGAAAAGATTTCTAGTAGAGTTGGTTGCTGTCCCATCTATTCTAGACAATATTACAAACTTTCAAGTCTTTCAGGATGATCAACACATACTTGAATTTATCATGTGCAATGGTCACTTTAAGGGCAAGAAATTGATGACAATTTGAATGATAAACCTGAGGACGATGAACCTGAAGATGAAAATGGGATCCTGAATTTAAAGACTAACACTATTCCCAAGGGGATGGTTGAGTTAGAACGCATCTTTGATCGCGATGAATCAACACTTAATAAAAGAAAGATCCAAGAAAAGGGGATTGAGGAGTGTGATGAATACAACTTAGGAACTGAAGAAGAGCCAAGGATTGTCCGAATAGGGAAAGCATGCAATGCACAAGAAAGGGAAGAAATGCTCAAGTTTCTTACTGAGTATAAAGATGTTATTGCTTGGAGCTACGAGGAACTAAAGACATGACCCTGAGATTAGAACTCATGACATCCCATTGAAACCAAATGTCAAGCCTTTTCAGTAAAGACAAAGGCCTGTTAATCCTATCATTGAATCCCTGATAATGAAAGAAGTTAAGAAATTATTGGATGCCAAGATCATATTCCCCATCCGCCATTCTACATGGGTGGCTAATTTGGTTCCCGTGCAGAAGAAGACTAGAGAGATTCGCCTTTGTGTTGATTTTCCTAACTTGAACCTGGCATCTCAAAAGAACAATTATCCTCTACCCTCACTTGATGAGGTTCTACCAATTGTAAATGGTTCAAAAATGATGTCTTTCTTGGATGGGTATTCAAGATATAATCAAGTGATGGTTGATGAAGGAGATCGACTAAAGACGGCTTTCACAACGAAATGGGGTAGTTTTGCCGACAGGAGAATGCCCTTCGGATTGATTAACGCAGGGGCTACGTTTCAGCGAGCCATGGATGAAGCTTTTAAGGGATTGGTAAATAAATGTATAGTCAACTACATGGATGATTTAACCATGTTTTCAAAAGATTGAAGCACTCACATTGCTGATTTAAGGCGGGTATTCAATTGATGCTGTAGGTACGGCATATCCCTCAATCCCAAGAAATGTTCATTTGGGGTCACTAAAGGAAAGCTCCTAGGTCATATCATTTCTGAGGCTGGGATCTCCATCGATCCTGATAGAATTGAAGCTATTCTAAAGTTGTCACCTCCCCATAGTCGAAAAGAACTCAAGTCTTTCTTCGGGAAGATAAATTTTGTGCGAAAATTCATAAGTGGATTTGCAGAAATAGTTCGTCCCCTTAATGATTTACTCAAAAAGAGGGCTAAGACGGAATGGGTTCCAGAGATTAAGAAGTCATTCGAAGATATCAAAATCGCCATCTCGATAGCTCCGGTCTTGGTAAGTCCTGATTACGAGTTGCCTTTTGAGATATATTCCTTTGCTTCAGAACACTCTTGTGCTGGGATCCTGACGCAGAAGAAGGAAAAAGAAGATGAAAGACCAATTGCTTTCATGAGTTGCCCTCTGAAGAATACCGAGTTGAATTATTCAAACCTTGATAAACAATCCTTTGCATTAATCAAGGCAGTGAATAAGTTCCGTCATTACATACTAAGAAGTAAGGTGTATGCAATTGTACCTAATCCAGTAGTAAAGACGCTTTTGATGCAGAATGAACTTGGTGAAAGGAGAGGTAAATGGATGGCCATACTTCAAGAATTTGATCTCGAAATTCAACCTATGAGATTAGTAAGAGGTCAAGGGTTGTGAAGAAAGGGTTGTCAAGAATGATAGCTGATAACCAGGACGGAAATGAAAAGGAATTCAAGTTTGACAGTGAAACTAATGAGGATGATCAGGATAAGAGGATTGTATCTCAAGTTGATATTGGCCAAGGTGTGGTGACAGACGTTTGGTATCAAGACATTGTTTATTATCTTCTACAGGACCAATGTCCCAATTGGATGAATAGTGCACAACGTAGGGGACTCAAAATGAAGTGTAAATCCTACATGCTACGTGATAACAAGTTATATAAAAGGAACTATGAAGGGATTTATTTGAAGTGCTTAGGCTGTGAGGAAGCAAAAGAAGTCTTAGAACATTTTCATGACAAGTATGGTATAGGACATGGTTTAGCAGAAGCAACGGCTCACATGATTCTAAGATCGGGTTATTTTTGGCCCTTGATATTCAAAGACACTTTTGAGCATGTACGCTCTTGCCATATTTGTTAAACTAGTGCCAATACAGAAAAGAATCCAACAATGCCATTACAGCCAGTGTACGAGGTGTGTGCCTTTGCAAAGTGGGGGCTGGATTTTATTGGTCCAGCCAATCCACCATCATCCATTGAACATGCATTTATTCTCATAGCTACGGAGTATTGTACACGATGGACGAAAGTAGAAACATTCAGAAACTGCACTACTAAGGTGGTAACAGACTTTTTGGAAAAACACATTGTTACCAGATTCGGAATGCCTTTTGCCCTTGTATGCGATAACGGGTTTGCTTTCGCATCCGCATTCTTGACCCAATGGGCTTTTGAAAACAAAGTCATTATCAAGTTCTCTTCAAATTACTACCCGCAAGGAAATGGGGTAGCAGAATCTACAAACAAGAACTTGATCACAGTAATAAGATGATTGTTGAAGGCGAACCCTAAAGATTGGCATACACAACTCAAATATGCCTTATGGACAGATCGAGTAAGAGTCAAAAACGCTTTGGGGACTTCTCCCTACTTGCTTGTTTACGGACAAGAACCAGTGTAGCCGCTTAACCTTAGGATTCTTGTTTTGAAGTTCATGAGTGGGTATGTTGAAGATGCTAAGAAAGTACAAATCAGATTGATGAATCTATTAGAAATGGATGAAAAACGGACAGCTACATTGGAGCACATGGGTAAACATCAAGCTGTCATGAAGAGATGGTTTGACAAGAGGGCTACGATAAAGTCATTCAGGATTTCCGATCTTGTTCTACTGTGGGATAAGGCGAAAGAAAAGCCGAGCAGTCATACCAAGTTTTAACGCTTGTGGACGGGTCCTTATCAGATTGTAGAAATCCTTGGAGAGAACACTTTTAGGCTCAGTTCCTTACGAGGGGAATTTCTTCCCTTGCCTGTAAATGGGCAATTTCTGAAGTATTATTTTGAAGCCTAAAAGAAACAAAAAAAAAATTAGTTAGATTTTATTTCTGCATTTAGCTTAGATTTTTATTTCTATGAGTGCGTTCATTTTCTACAAGTGTGTTTTGCTTTCATGTTGTGTGTTTGCTTTCAGTTGTGTGTTACTTTTCAAAGTTGTGTCGGTCCTAGGGGGTAAGGTCTACTTCAGATTTTATCTTGAGATATTTCATTAACCACTCTTTCATTTCGATTTTAGGAAGAGGTATTTCTTTGTCAAAATATCTGAACAACTGTGTGTTTTATACCAACTGAACAATGGATGTTGCCTGCAGAAATAGGGAGACTTTTGGTCCTAAGTTTGGGGTTTTGAACCAATGAGCTCTCAACATTTGGCAAACTTAAGAATCGACCATCTCAGGTGTTGTTGAATTAAGGTCGAAGGCAGCAAGAGACAATCCAAACTCCAATCGGTTCAAATAGGAGGGGTCTTCTCGAAGGGTTGCTAAGATTATTGTTTGGCATGAGAGTTTCTAGAAATTCTAAAGGAGGAACGCAAGGGATGTTCACAAAAGATCGAATCCATGAAATGACACTGATGTTCTAGCTACACAATCTAAGCGTAGTCAGGATACAAAAGATTTAAAAAAAAAAAAATGGTGTTAAGACTGAAGGATTCTAAAGATCTGGAATGGCAAAAGATATGTTTTCAAAACAAAGTATCTTGTATCCAAAACGTTGCTTTATCAAAGAGTAACATTATAAAGTATATGGAGCAATTATTCAAATTTGCCAGAAATTTAAAAGAGTGTGGCAGCCTGCCAAGAGCCCTCGAATTGATTCTCTCATTTGGTCAAGCAATGATTGATAAACAACTTTTGTGGAGATTCTAAATGGATGGGCCAGGAGGAGTGGAAGATTGTTTCCGAGTTGTCCAAAAACTTTGATAGATTGCATCCTGAGATGTCAATGGGAATGAATTCAATAAGCACACACTGAGCTTAAAAGTTTAGAACTCTTGAAATTTTGATTGCAAAGTCATCCAAGATATGCTCAAAGTTTTCAAAGTTCCATTGGTGTTGGACACGCATTAAAAGGGTGTTTGTTAATGAAGAAATGCCTTGGTCATTTCTTCCTTTTTTCAGGGCGATTTGTTGTGGTTCCACAACACACGCCCTATTCCCTTGGAATGGGGACACCCTACTTTTTTTCAGACTCTCGAAGTTACAGTTTGAGATTTGAGAAAATGTTAAGAGTTAAAAAATCATAAAAGATCAAAAAATTGAAAAGTCGAAAAAACCAAAAAACCAAAAATAAAAAAAATTCAAAAAATCGGAAAATTGAAAAGATACAAAAAAAAAAATATAATATTCAAAAATATTAAAAAAATATAAAATTTCAAAAAAAAAAAAAAAAAAATACCCACACATATTTGTGCGCGCGCCACCTGCGAGGTTCGCATACTTGCGCAGGGGCATGGCGCGCACCCCGTGTGTGGGGCGGGGTTATAAAAATCCTCGCCTCCCCTTTCAAAACTATTATTTTTTTCATTTCTCAACACTTTGCAAACAACGCTTACACACAAGGTGCGTTCAAGTTAAATCCACACGGCACATCGCACGCGGGCGCCGCTGCGCACCCCGCGCACCCCCTGTACCTATTCTTGCATTTGGCGCTGCGCGCCTCCAATTTGGCTTGGCACCTGCGCCGTGTGCCCGTTTTAGGTTGGCACCACGTCGTGCGCGCGTTGCAACGACTCCCCTCCCTTTTCACCCACCACGCTTACATATCGCACCACGCCTCAAAAATCACGGCGCGCGCAAATATGTGTCCATCGCACAGCTCATCATGCACTGCTGCTTACGTATCCGTATAAGCCCCACTTCATGCGCCTCTATTCGTTGTGCGGCGTGCCTTAGCGCTGGTTGTTTTTGCCTTTTGCTACGCGCGTGCTAGTAAGCTGCGCTGTTCATAAACTTTTGACTAAGAATTTAATAAACCCAAAAGACATTTTAAAAATAATAATAATAAAAAAATATAAAAAGTAAAAAACAAATAAAAAATGAAAATAAAATAAAATAAAAGGACACATTTTTTTTCTTTTTCCATCATCAATCAATTAAACATGAATTAAATGTTTTCTTTTGTGTTAGTTTTTTATTTTTGAGCTAATAAATGTTTTTTCTCAGGATGTGCAAAGATTAAATGGCATCCACATCTGGAGAGAAAATGACACTCAAACTTTTTGTATTTAAGTTTCAAGGCGTAACATCAAAATCAAGATTTCACGATGATCATGCAGAAATAAGAGACATCGGGACACAAATTTGGGAGAATTCCTCAGAATCTGCAACAAACCCACCGAGAGATCTGCACTAGTATTTTCACTGATTCGTTTCGGGTTGGTGAGTGCAGCTTCGCATCCCGTATCAGTGCAGTCAATAGAATTGATCATAGCTCTAGCACAACGTTTTGTTTATGAGGAGAGTGGTTAAGAGCGTGACTGGAGAAGTGGTCCTAGACCTATGACCCGATAACATTGAAGGGGTCTTCCATCTCCCAAGGGCAGACCGATTCATTAGACTTTCCTATGAAGCAGCCAGGGTCTGCTCAAATAGAGGCCGTAGAGGGAGAACCCTTGCAGAGTGAAACAACGCTGAGGAGGAGTGATAAGGGGAAGGAGGTAGTAGAACACACCCCTTTGTCCTCAACAAAGTCTTCAGATGAGTGCATCCCAAGGTGGCTCCAAAAGAAAGTAATAAGGAGTATTAGACCTAAATTCTGTGCTTTGGAGGAAGACATTTTTGAGATTGCAGAGATTTTGAATAAACCTAAGTCCCTGACACATGAGGCAATACCATTGGCGTTTATCACCAGTAGACGGAACCAGGAGTTATTTGCGCAAGTGGCTGTTCCTCTTGAAGACACGAATGTAGAAAGCCTTGGTCCCAAGGATTATCAGCTCAAAGAGACCATGCTTGGGAGACCTACACGGGATACAACCCGATTAATGGTGACCATGGGGATAAAAGAGGTCTTAAAGAGCATGGGGCAGGATGAGGTCGAACTTCAAACACTTTGAAGGCAGATCAAGATCCTAAAGGGATATTTGGCCGAAGTGGTTGGTCCTCTTGATCCTGAGCACCCCGAAAACACTTTGAATACCATTCTTAGAGAAGGGGGAGCAGTGCATATGGATCCATTTTTGAAAGCTTGTCAGCAGTGGTGGGAAAGTTTTGAGGAGAAAGGTGTTTTGATTATCATAGGAAATTTGAAGTTACTGCATGCTACGCAGGAAAATGTAAATAAGATCGTAGCATTTATATTTCCTTCTCAATTGCTGCTTTGTAGTGAATGGTTTCTTGACAGGTTATCTTATGGTTTTGTATCACTACTGCGAAGGGAAAATTTTCATGACAAAATGTACTATGTTTCTATTCATTGGAATACACATCTGGTCATATGCTCTAGGCACTATCATTTGAAGGCTCCTTTTTCTTGAGCTGCTTTGTAATTCGACTGGTGGGGCTTCCATAGTGATTTCTCTCATCGGATCTAGACATTAAGCACAATCATGTGCCATTTTGGGTAAGTTCTAGGTTTTGATACCCATTTTCATATACTGCACTTTGTATTGTATTGGGTTATGAATAGAGTTTTTCTTTCTAGTTCTATTCTCCGGGAGCCCTATTTCGAACCAATATTATTAATATAAATATAACGTTTCGTCGAAAAAAGAAGTGGTGGTTAGATCAATGACAAAGGAAAACATAGTAAATAATATGGCTACAAGGGAAAGCTCTTCCAGCAACCCTAGGAGAAGATTAAATTTTAGATCCTTGGAAACTTTGATGAATTGATATGCATAAAAACGGAATTAAAAAGAAGGGAACTACACAAAGAAGGAATAACACATAAAGTACATGAAAAACCCAAGATGGGTGAAACCCATGGTGAAAAATGTTGCTAAGATCTTTTGTCCTTATTTACTCTTGCTAAAAAAAATGTGTACAATGCTTTAAGGGCACCTACCCTAAGGAGTCCCCAAATTCCTTCATTGAGAGAACCGACTTCTCAAACTGAACATCATCCTAGCATTCTTGAGGCACCAATGTTTTGGATGTTACAACCTTATTTTCCAAAACTCTTTGCTTATTCAAATTTCTCTAACTCACAGATGCATTACAATAAATTTCACTAAAGTTGATAACTATTAAAAGATCAGACAAAACAAACACATTATGAGATTCTATAATAACATTCTCAAATTTTAGATCAGTTAATTTTATTCTTAGATTTTACAATAGGGATCAACCATATATACTAGGTTTCTTTCTTCCAATTTGCAATATCACAACTTACTTTGCATCGAACTTGATATCGCATATTACTAATTAACACACTGATATTTCTTGCTTGTCAACTAAATATTTTGTGCTCGTAGACACACTCCTTACAAAATGGAGTATTTAGGCATAGTTTGTGTGATATTATCTCTCCTCTTGACTAAGGGGAGGTGCCCTTTGTTATTGCTACCAAATCAACTTATACTTTGTTGTCTTGCATTTTGTCACCACAAAATGTAGGTAACAGTACGAAACTTTTCAACTTAGTTTCGCATTTCTTTGAGTTTAATTCATTATTTATTTGGTTAGTATTGATCAACTAGTCAGTTCCAGTTTATATAATGAATCCTTTTACTGAAAGCTTTTGTCAAGTCTTTTTAGTTTTTCTATTTTTTCGAGCCTATGCTTGATTTTTGAAGCCTTCAACGTCCATTTTCTTGTTTTTGAGTATTTTTGTTGGTTTTTGGTCATTTGGTTTTACTCAAGTTATTGTTTTTGGTTTTCCCTTCAATTTGATCTATCTTAGGGCTTGATCAGAGTTGGCAATCAAAGGATATGATCATTTTAGTGCCCAAAAAGTGGACCTTTTAGGTGCAACAACATGAAGTAAAAATATCATGTTATATTTTTGGAGTTGACATTCATTTTTTGAAAAATATAACATAAATTCATTCTATGTTATGTTTTTAAGTTACTTTATCATTTCAAATTTTCACTTGAAGTAATTGTAGTGCACTTTATGTTATATTTTTAAGTCGAGTTGCTTTTTAATTTTTCGCTTAAGTGACTATATTAATAATATAGTTTAATTTAATTTCTGATTTTTAAATCAAAACATCTTGATAAATATTACTTTTAAGATGATATTTGCACATATTAGATTAACTATATAGTGTAAATATTATTTATGACCCATTTGAGTAATATTTCTTCAAAAATTAAATTGACATGTGCTTAATTCGTCACTTAAGTTGTGCATAACATGTCTACAAGCACATTTTCATCAAAATATGCAATTGCACCCAAAACGTGCGATTTTAAATGAACATTGAAAATGCAATATGCAAACACATAAAATATGTCATTACATGTGTTTTAAAATATGTAATGACTTCCAAAAGGTGAGACATGCGTATTACATGTGTTTTCAAAATATGGAATGACCCCTAAAAGGTGTGTTTTTGCACTAAAGTTCATATTTGGGCAAAATTTAAAATATGCAATAGCACCCAAAAGGTGCTATTTGTCTCCAAATGCACGCATTTGTCTCCAAGAAACCCGTTTTTAAAGATTGAAGAGAAATTTGCATGCATTTGCCCTCCAAGAACATGTGTTTCTTGGAATCTCCAAATTTCTTCATTCCAAGTCAAGGAAATTTTCTACATAGGGTTGTTTTTGCGCTTGAATGCATTTCCTTGCATTAAACGTCGAATCTCCATGCAATAAACATCATTTTTCATTCCATTTTAGGGCACATTTTGACAAAAAAGCCTAGATTTGGCCATTTTTGGATCACGTTTTTGCATATAGGAGAGGCGTTTTGTGGTATTAATGCATTCCATAGCTATTGGAAGTCATATTTTTGACATTCAATGCCAAAACCGACTCATGTAATGGCAGATTGAATCCATGTTTTAAATGAAAAACATCCCATAAGCTTGCATTTATTTAAAACATTGGAGTTAAGAGGGATTTATGGCACGTTTTGGGCATCCTTATCCAAAAAAGCCTCATTGGGTGCTCCTTTCAAAATCATCATTGCAAGGTTGAAGACGTCCAAGTTTGTTTGAGAATTTGTCAGAGTTGGAACTTCATTCCTTTCATTTTTGGCATATTAATCTTGAAGTAAGTGGACGTTTTCCATTTTGCTAATTAATTCATGCTTATCTTGCTGATTTGATGCATATTTTAGCTTGATGTTTCACATTTGTTGATATCGATGCCATTAAAAGTGCATTTTCTCTTTAAAAATGATGAAAAGTCTCATTTTCATACTTTAGTTTTTTCCCAAATTCCAAATTCGAGTTTGCATGTTGAGGTATCTTGCTCGTTGACATGTTTGAAGGTACGTGTTTCTTTTGTGTTTTTTTGTTGTTGTTTGTTTGCTTGTGTTTCCATTTAGAAGATGTTGCATATTCTTTCCCAAGAACTTAAGCATGTTTCACTTCACTCCATCTTCCATCATCGCATGCAAATGCATCATTTCATTTCAAGCCAAGGAACATTGCATCCATTCCCTTTCATATGCAATTACACTTCATGAGCAATTACATGTAATTCCACTTTCCATGTCATAACACATTGCATCTCATTCTTATAGTCTTCCTCCTTACCAGTTCTCGCTTGGTGCTCCTGCTCACCTCCTCCCCTTTCGTCAGGAGTTGAATGAGTATGTCAGACAGGATATCTATAGACATTACATTATCACTACTTGGAGTAATCCTCTTGGTGGATTACGTCCTAAGATGGCCTTTTATGCAGAGCATTTTCTCAAGATTTATAAGGGTATTATTGTGCATCTTGCTTAGCTTTATCGGCATTGGTGTCATGCTCTGGGATTCTCTTTGGGCTCCTTCAGAGTTGGCTCTCATCGTCTTTGTGTTCAGATTGATCACCATATGGCTAGAGAGGATTGGATCTGTAGACTGTGTACTTTGGCAGAGGTTGAGATTGAGACCCACTTCATATTCCGTTGTCCTATTTACTACAAGATCAGAGGGAGATTTTATTGTTTATTCAGAGTTTGTTTCTCTCTTTCAACGTTCTTCAGCTATGTTGATGAGCAATGTCTTGCACTTTATCTTCGAGAAGCCACTCGACTTCGTGAGCATACCCTGCAGTCAGTTACACCTCAAAGCCATACCTCGGACCAGCTCATCACCGCCCTTTTCTCCCCCTTGTCTCCACCACGGGATGTGAAAAGGCAATCCAACATCATTCCCTCCAGATCAGTCAGACATTGTACTAGTTTGTCTAGGCAACGACACTCCTGCAGTGGTTCTCAACAACGGTCCATGACTCTGAATCGTCCACGGTTAAATCCTTCTGTGATTGATTTCTTTGTACCAATGAAGGATCCTTACTCCTTACCATGCAGTGTTTTTGGCATTGTTTCTTACTTTGTTTCTTCCCAGCCAAAGTTTGGTGCTCTTGTTTTTGTTGGCTCTTTTGTATGCTCAGTCCCATAAACCCTTGTGGTTTTTGTTGGACATTAATATTATTATCTTATCTTATCTCTACATACAAATATATGTAAACTCACCTTCCATCCACATTTACATACAATCTCATTTTTCATTCCCAATTGCATGTTACATATACATGTAATTCACTTTTCGTGCAATGACATCTTGAAAATTTGTTTTTGACTTAAAGTCACTTTTTAAAAGTCAAAATTTTCTGTTTGCACGAATTCCCATGCATTCAACTTTCATTTTCATAAAGCATATTCATAAGCACTCACTTTCATCTCATGTTTCCATCCCCTCAAGTCATATTTCAGCCTTTACATATGCACATTGCCTTTTTTCAAGATCATCACATTAGATCTTCAAAGTGTCTAACCCATACTCCAAACCTTTGTTGCTGATCAAGAACAAACATTTTTATGGAAACGATATCCTCTAATGATGTGTTCACATTTTTGAATTTTCATGTTGCAACACAAGCACAAGAAATGCCCTCTACAAAATCAAAATGCAAAATGAAATGTCAATATGATAAAGAATTGGCTTGTTGAACTCTATCCCAAGTCACATCTATTCTTGATAATGTGTTAGATATAGAGATTGGGCATGTGGATATGATTGATTTCTTGCAAAGGATAGAAGCTCCTGCTAATCATGAATGAAACACATCAAAAGGCGTAATATTCATTTGGTGTCTTCCTTTCCTATAGTTGTCCTGGAACTGAAATTTGTTCTAGGATGTGAAGAACATTTCAGTTTGAAGTCATAGACAATCAAAGATGTTGATGGTAATGTTATTATTAGCCTTGATCCCAAGGTTATTGAACAGACTTTCAAAGTACCAGAGAGTATAAAGTGTGGATTTGACTAAAAAAATATCTTTGGAGATATGGAATAGAAATAAGGGAAATTATCAGAAATATGTTGATTTATATTGGTTGGATTCCAAGAGAAATAATTTCTCCAGATGGTAAAAAACCATTCATAGATCCAGTTTTAAGCCAAAATACAAAGACTTGATTATCCTTCTCAGTAGAATATGCAGTCTCAACGACTCTAGTGATTTTGAACCATGGATGTATAAATTCATTTTCCAAATCATTGACAATAAGAACATATCTTTTGGGGAGAACTTATGAGCATTGCTCTTTGTGAGCAGCTACTCAATGTAGGAACATCGACACTGTTCTACATAAATTCTTATCTTGTCTACATTGCTACTACTATGGGATCTTTTTCAGGACTTTCAACCAAAGGAGAGCGTCTTTAGGTTCCAGTTTGGGAGTATTATGATCAGATTATTTTGACAAATAGTATCATTATAGGAGAATTCAAGATGCATTTTTGGGACGTTTCTAATGTTTGATTGATAAGCAGTTGTTTGTCAAAAGAGTGAAATGAGGCTTGGGATAAGCTTAATCAATATGGTTGCATCTTTATTCAGTTTCCAACTTTTCCCTATTTAAGACTTGGGTATTTCAAAGGAGAACCATACACCTCACCTAGGTATGCTACTGATAGGATTATTCTAATGGAATTGGCCAGACAACTCATGTAGGTTCAAATTGATCAGCATACTCTGCATAGAGCAAGTTTTGGTATAACTTCTACCAAACCCTTGGTGATCGGTTATTATATGATCAATTCTATACACAAAGCAAAAGCCATGGAAGCAATACTTCA
This sequence comes from Cupressus sempervirens, assembly GCA_028749045.1. Taxonomy (NCBI): domain Eukaryota; kingdom Viridiplantae; phylum Streptophyta; class Pinopsida; order Cupressales; family Cupressaceae; genus Cupressus; species Cupressus sempervirens. The sequence continues at coordinate 478,618,579 of CM053786.1, forward strand.
GTTGATTACATTGAAAAAGTTCAAAGCCAGATATGATTTTGATTATAGAGAGATGAATTCAAAAATCAAGAGAGCATTTACTCATGTCTATCGTATAGAAGATATTTAGATTGACATGGAGACAAAGTTGAATACAATGAAAATGGACTACTATAAGTTGACTTTGGAACGAATCATTGATCTTAATATGCTCGAGATTCCATGTGATTGCCAAATTGAAGATGATGGTTGTATTCTTGATCCAAAATATCATCAGGCTGGTTTTTATAAACGATGCCCTTTCCCTATTCAATGGCAAAAAAAAGAAAGGTACTTCTATCCTTGATTGATTTCGGTCTATTTTGGCAAACACCAACAAGTGGTTGGAAATCAAAGATCTTAAAAGGGTCAATCCAAAATTGTGTTTGGATTGTGGAAGTTTTGGTCCTCCTGGAAGGAAGTCACAATTAGAAATTGTAGGTAAAGATGGAGCATCTTCTTCTGATATAAAGAAATCCCTCGAATTCAAATTGAAAGGTGGAAAGGGATTTAAATTATCTCAAACACCTAAACAAGTTCAAGAGTTGAAGGAGAATCAGATGAAGGACTTGATGAAGAAGATGAGGAGAGAGAAGTCATGATCATATCTCCTTCAAGGCCTACACAAACTCAAGGACCATCTATGCTGGAAGCACCTTTTTGGGTGTGATAGATGATGAGGTGGATTCGTTTTCCACTGTTTTGACACCTTCCATCCCAACCTCAAAAGTAAATACATCGACTCTTCCTATATCTTCAACAACTTCCATTTTAACAGCTGAACAATGTGAACATTTAGGGAATGTGTTCGAGGGTTTTCCAACTCTCATAGAAGGTCAAGTTTCTCAACTTGATACATCCCTAACTAGTTTTTTGAGTTGTCCATGATCTAATCCTCTTATGATGCACCTAAAAATTCAGCTGTACAAACTGAATCATGCGCGGTCACAAGAGAGATACAATTAGGATCAATGCCAATGGTCTCCATTGTACTTGTTTCCACAAATGAAAATTTCAGTTTGCCTGCATGGTTGAGCAAGATTACAATGAAGAGAAGAAAGGTCGTCGCACCCCTAGATGACCTTCCTATTAAGAAAACTATGTCCAAATCTTTGAAAGGTAAGATTGTTTCAGGGATCTTAGTTGATTCTGAAAAGACTAAGTTTATAGAGATTGTTGAGCCATTGGTGAACTAGCCAGTTGAAGAACTTACTCATTCGGATTATAAGTTCACTAAAGTGGAAATTGGAAAGCAATCACAACTAGGTTGCTTACAAGGTGCTCAAGACGCACTTGCCAATGTGTCAAAGAGCAATTATGAACTATGGGAAAAGAAATACCAGCTCAAGCAGGAGGTTGCTCGCTTAAATGAGCTTATTTGACAACAATCCTTACAACATGCAATTGTTGTATCATAGACACCTAAAGAGAGAAGAATGCTAGAACTTACAAAGTCTTGGATGGGAGAAGTCATTTCTGAGGGAGTACAAGCCATTGCAGATATGATCAAAGTTCTTGGACGTATCAAAAATGTTGAAGAAATGATACATGATTTGACTGCATGTTTGGCTCTAGAGGCTAATACTTTGAAAGAAATTCTGAATGATGGGGATGAGATCGCTAAATCTGATCTAGGTGCCATGGTCATGTGTGACATTCTTCCATCTTGTGAAACGTTCTACAGAGGCCATGAACTCATGGGTTACAAGGAAGAGACATTGAGAAAGCTTGTAACAAAGTTACAGGCCAGTTTAGAAGATTGCCAAGCAATAGAAGTTGGGATCACGTGTGACTTGGAACAAATAGGATGCCAAATTCTTGACAAACATGGTAACTTGGTTGTAGTTGAAGGTATAACTTCAGAATATACAATCAGGATCAATGCTGATTTAAATTCTTAAGATTTTGGTTCTCATACAATGAACAAGTTTGCTTTGTATGAATCTTTAGCAAGGCACTTATGATATTCTCCGTTGGAAAATTCTAAGATTGTGAAATCAGCATATGCCGATGTAGTAAGAATAGAAACCATATCAAAGACAATGGAGATTTTTTATCTTCCTACTGTGCGTGATGTCATCATCAAATTCAAGGGACTTTAAGATTGTTATTTTGTTTTTGTAGATCAAAGAGGATGTATTGCATGAAATTGTGTAATTACACGTATTACGAATTGCATGTGTAGTGACATGTAATCCAACCATTTCTCTTTTAGTTAGACTAGGTCAAAGTTGGTTGAGTTGCTCCCACTTTTTCCTCCATCTTTTTTTCAACTCCCTTGCTTATATAAAAGAGTGTTCTCTTATTGTAAAACCTATCTTTTTTTGTATGCAAGAGAGCTTTGGAGAAATTGTGCAAGCATAACTTTGATTGTGTAGTGCTATTTTGAAAAAAAATTGAATACAAAGAATCAATTGAGACTTAACTTTGATTGAGTGAAATTGTTACTTGTGCAAGTTAGAAGCTTTGACTGTGATTTGCATTTGTTATCTTTGATTCACGTGTTGTTTTGCATTCTTGATAATTGAGTATAAAAGGAATTAGGAAGCACTCGGAGCCAAAGCTTTGGTTGGGAGCAGTTGTAGACATATATAGACAAGAAGCTTTGACTGTAGCTTATGTCTCTTTCTTGATTCACAAAATAGTTAGGATATCTTTACTTCTGGAAGTCTTTGTGCCCCAATAGTAAAGATTATTCTTATAGAATAGATAAGTCTGGACTTAGAGCCAAATTGGTACACTTTCAACTAGGATTTGAGTTAATTTTGGTTAATCAGTATCACTATTTACAACTTTAGATAAAAGTGTAGTTTGAGGTTTCATCTTGCCCATTACTTGCTTCGTGAGTAAGTGGATTTTTTCTTGAAAGCTAAGAGGAAAGAATATTGGTAACACCCTTTACAAAATCTCTCAACTTCTTGCTTACCTTGAGTTGATCCAACGAATGGTGAAAAAGGGGAGCCTTCCCTTTAAGGTAGGAGAGACTTTGTCTCACACGATGTGGCTGGTCATCCTATTTTGCGACTGGATTTTACCCAAAACTGTTGGTTGCAAAATATCCACCCAACATACTTAATAATAAATTCAAACTAGTTTAAGATTGGGTAGTGCATGTGTCACTTCCTCTTTTTTCAAGAAGGATTTCCACTTGCATAAATATGCACTTTACAAATTGAGACTTTTGACTTCATTTTTTAGCACTAATTGGAGCAATAATGCCAATAACCTTAAGATTATCCTTAAGCATACAAGCAAAGTATTAACTACTGAATGTACATAAGCTGAAAGACTCGTACACTATCCTACAATGGTTTAAAAGATGAGGTGGCACTATGTTTTAACACAAAGATTTTTGATCCTAGAACTTCCTTTCTAACTTACAATATCACAATAACTCAAAGACATTATATTCACTCCTACATAATTCAATTTGAAAAACTATAGCATAAAGTCTGTGCGGAATCAGATTTAAAGTTTTCCTTATACAAACGCAAATAACGCACACACTGTAGGAACCCCTGTGATTCAACACTGAAGACTCAGTTTTGACCACTTGACATTTCATCAAATGGTTGGCATGAAATATCTACATTCTAAATTCTGAGTGTATATGTGTTTGCTTTGTTTGTATCTGAATAATTTTGCAATTCCGAAAACACATACCAAGGCATGAATAAAAATTATATTTCAAACTATGCACAAATATCTCATCTTATTTGAATTAAAGAAGTTGAATTTTATACAATGATAAACAATGCATTGAAATATAACTTAATTTGCAATATGTAAAAAACCTGGAGCTGATCACATGCATTAATGATCACCAAATAATGGAACACAGCCAATCTGAAACTCTTCTCCTCTTTGTTGTTAAAGCTGGAATTTACAATGTAGAAGCACTAACTATCGAAACTTACCCTCTCTAAACTCTAACACCACCTCTTCCTGGCCTACCGTGGTCTCTAGATACCCTGTGGCTGCTTAATGTCATCAAACGTAGGACGCAATACCAGCTGTGATTTGTATTGCATGCTGCCTTTCCACACTTTGCAAACAATTTGAATGTAATTTATTCAATCAAACCCCAATTTCATCCACCATTAAGTGCATTCATGACCTACTTGTGAAAACCATAGCTAATTGCACAATTCATTGGATCTGTCACCAACTCAAAGTGCTAAACCGTGAAAAATTCCCAATTCTCCAAGGTGAAACTCTGAAACCCTTGGTAAATGCCAGAGACCTCTCAAGGCAAAAACAAGCAAATTCATCAATCCAATAATGTGGTTCCATTTTCTTTCATTTTTCTTTAAAATCCCACAAGATTGTTCAAACCATGAAGCTTATTCAAGAAGGCATATTAATAATTATAATATTTACTTTTGTTGTCATTTGACTTAGCAAACTCTAAGTTTTGGCGCTAATGATTAAATGCAGTTGAAAGCATTTAATGATGACTTGAACCCCATTTAAATTGTAAACTTTATTATACCCCTTTTGACACTTGATGCCAAATTCACTTGATTTGAGTGGACCTTTAAAATATTAATATTTTTTGCCTTCAATGCCCCACATTGACTTAGGATAATTAATAAATAGGCCCCCACATTATCACATTCAATTAATGCGCTTATAAAGTCAATTGGTCTTGTTTAAATAAAAAATTTATATTATAACTTTTAATAATTAATTATTACTAAAGAATTCTTTCTAATTAGTGCCTTGAATTTGAGCCAATAAACTTATTCCACTTCGTCAATTGTTGAACCTTGCTAATTTCATGTCCAACCATACTGTGAAAAATAGTAGCATGGGCATAATTGACTTACTATAAATAGTTAGTCCCTCAAACTAAGCCATCTGATGAATGAGTCAAACACTGTGCATGTTGTGTGTTTGAGTGCCCTTGTTGGATATAGCAACTTCTAATAACTTACTATAACTGGAAGCTTTGTTAATGTCACCACAACTCTATACTGCTATCAAATTGTCCAGGTGCCCTACTAAAGATAGAAACTCTGACTTTCCCAAAATAGACACTTACTATAAATAGTAAATGTGCTAATTTGACTCAAACAAAGAGAAACCTTGAACATCCCTGATCATTGGAGTGGGAATTGACCTTTGGCTCTACAAACTAGACTCTTTGAACAACTTTAGTGGTCTATGAGGGTTACGAAATAGGCTAATCCTTTGATAGATGACATTTACAAAAAAGGGGACATTACAATCTCCCTTTCTTGACTTTGCTTGTCCCAGAGCAATCTAAAAAACAAAAAACACATCATTCTTCTTGAATCCCAAGGGTATAATTGTGTAATGTCCATGTGATTGCTAACTAGATCTTGTAACACTAACACTGGTGTTGTCCTGCATTTTGTCACCACAAAATGTTGGTAACAGCATGAATTTTTTTCAAGCTAGTTTCGCATTTCTCTAAGCTTGAATTTGCTATTCAATTGCTTAATGTTGATTAATCAATCCATTTCAATTTGAATATCAAAATTGTTTTATTGAAGGCCTTCATCAAGTCGTTTTCATTTTGCTCTTTGTCAAGCCTTTGCTTGATTTTTGAAGCCTTCACAGTCCTTTCTTTTCTTTTGAGTTTTTGTTTGCTTGTTTTTAGTCTTTTGGATTTGCTCATGTCATGCCTTTCATTTTCCCCTTCAATTCGCTCTAACCTAGAGGTCAGTTGGAGTTGTCAGTCAAGAGTTATGGTCATTTTAGTGCCTCAAAAGTGGACATTTTAGGTGCAACAGTACGAATTAAAAAAATTATGTTATATTTTCATTTTGACATTCACTTTTTCAAAAATATAACATTTACTCACTTTTTGTTATGTTCTGAAGTTACTTTTCATTTAAATTTATAACTTAAAGTGACTATAGTGCACATTATGTTATAATTTTAAGTTGAGTTACTTTTTAACTTTTCACTTAAAGTGACTATAGAACTATATAGTTACTTTTAAAAGTTTTGATTTTTAAATCAAATACTTATATAAATGTCACGTTAATATAATGTTTATGTATTATATTGATTAATATGATGCATAAATGTTATTTTTGACCCATATTGATGACATTTTTATAAAATTTAGTGAAATACATAACTTCAATGCCTCAAAGTGGACTTTTTATGTGCAAATGCACGTAAAAAACCTATGAAAAGTGAAAACTTTTCATGTTATTGCATGTAAAAACTCATTTTAAGGATACTTTTCATGCTATTACATCAAAAGCTTGTAAAAATGGACCTTTTTGATGCAATGACATGAAAAGTTGAGTTTTTGTACTTATGCATCAAAAAGGTGAGACATGTTTTTAAAACATAAGGGACTCTAAAAGGTCTGATTTTGGACTCTAACACATTTTAAAATATGTAATGAGCTTCAAAAAGTGAGATTATGCATAAAGATATATTTTACAACATGCAATAGACTCTAAAAGGTCCGATTTTGCCTCTCAACATGTTTTAAAATATGTGATGAACATGAAAATGTCCTATTTTGTGAAGAAAATATGTTCTTGCTCCAAAAAACTCTCATTTTGATCATAACTAGAGATTTTCTCCATGGATTTGAATGAAATCTCTTGCATTCAAGGCATTTTGGATTGGTGATCATTTTGCCCCCATAAAAAATCAGTTTATTGAGCCCAAAAACATGTTTGAATCTCCCAATCTAGGGCACGAGTTTGCAAAAAACTCCATAAATATTCAAATTTGGATCATGTTTTTGCTTGGAATCAAATCGTTTTTACCTTATTTGCTGATTATATCACATTGTGATCATCATTTTGGTGTTAAAACACCAAATCGTTTTTGCTTGGAGGAACAGGTTTTTGCAAAAACGTCCCAAGATCTTGAAATCTTCAAAACGTTGGAAAAAGTAGAGGATCTAGGGCACGTTTTGGCATCTTGCACAATAATCTCCTTGTTTGCTGCCCTTCATCATTCGAATTTACAAGATTTGAAAAGTTCTCACCATTTTTGAAGAAGATTTCAAATAAAGAGCATCTTTCCCTTCATTTTTGGCACTTATTCTTGATGTAAGTGGACCTCTTCTTTCTTGCATTTTAATTCATGCTTATCTTTGCTGATTTTATGCATGAAATCGTTGAGTGGATGCCATTTGTAAAAAAATTTACCTTAGAATGTGCATTTTTTCTTTAAATATGAAGTTTTCCTTCATTTTGATGTTTTTGGTTCTTCGCCAAGTTCCAAATTCGAATTTTATCTTTGGAGTGCATTGCATCTTGACATATTTTGAGTTGTTTTCATAGGTATGTTTTTTCTTTTGTTTTGGTTTTGTGTGCTTGTTTGTCGGTTTTTCTCCATTTAGAGAAGTTGCAAGTTTTTTCCCAAATACTTGTTTTTCCTTCATTACATGCGAAAGCATTATCATTTTTCACATTCTATTTTCATGTCATTCCATCTCACATCTCATCCTGAAATGCGATTACATGTTTTTCATCTCATTCGCCATCCGCACATGCATGTAATCTCATTTTTCGTCTCCATTTTCATCCATCTCACTTTTCACTTCAATTCGCACGACACGATTACACGAAATGTCTTATGTGTAATTGCATCCAAAAGGTTCGATTTTGATCAAAAGTCATGTATTGAAAAGACAAAAGGATGTCATTTTCGCTTTCCGTGTACTTTGACTTATTCCTTCCTCAAAAAGTGACTATATAACTCATTATCTCACCTCCATTTTTCATTTTCATTTTCACATACGCATTCGCACTTACATAAAAAAGTACATGTTTCCACCTTATAACATATTTTACATGTTACCCTTCATTCGCATATACACCTAAAGTGTACCTTTCATTTTCACTTACATCTCATTTCACTTTCCACTTTCCATTACATGTTGCATTTTCATATACGCATGTTTCATAGAATAAAGCTTTGAAAACTTCAAGTCACTTTTGAAATCAGCAATTTTCACTTTGCACGCATTCTTATGCATTTCACCTTTGCACAATTTCATTCCATTCCATTTCTTTCCATTTTCCATTTTCACGCTTTCATATCATTTCATTCCACATTCCATTCATTCCATTTCACTTTTCATTCCATTGTATATGCATATGCTTTCTCTTCGAAGTCACTCCTTTTCGAATCTTCACTGTTGCTCCGGTATTACTTGCATGGAGATTCCTTCTGATGATGTATTTGTGTTTTGGGATTTTTGTGTTGCAGTACAAGCATAAGAAATGTCCTTGCCATCCAAATCCAAGGGCAAGATGAAATAGCAATATGATAAAGAATTGGCTCATGCAGTTCCTTCTTCAGTTACATCTATCTTGGACAACGTTTTGGACATGAAGATTGGTCATGTAGACGTGGCTGATTTTCTAAAAAGAGTTGAAGCTCCTCCAGCTACTCATGAGATGAAATGTATTAAAAGAAGCAACATCCATTTGGTTTTTACATTTCCCATGGCGGCCATAGAACTTGATTTTGTTTATGGATGTGCACGGCGGTTTACTCCTAAAATAAGGACTATCAAAGATGCTAACGCCAAAGTTATCATTAGCCTTGATCCTAAATTTATTGAACAAATCTTCAAAGTTCCTCACAAATAAGAATGTGCTGATTTGACCAAAAAATCGTCATTGGCTTGTTGGAATGAGCAAAAGAGCAATTATCAGAAGTATGTCAACCTTTACTGGTTAGACAACAAAAGAAGCAATTTTTTTAGATGGCCAAAGACTCTTCATCAGTCAAATTTTAAATAGGAATACAAGGATCTCATCATTCTTCTCAGCAGGATCTGTGGTCTTAAAGATTCTTTTGATTTTAAGCTATGGATGTATAAATTTATGTTTCAAATCATAGAGAACAAAGAACACATCTTTTGGGGAGAGCTTATTAGTATTGCGCTCTGTCAGCAGATATGCAATGTAGGAACATTAGTATCTTTTTACATGAATTCTTATCTAGTTTACATTGTTCCTGCCATGGGATCATTTTCGGGTCTTTCTACCGAAGGAGATCGTCTCCAAGTACCTATTTGGGAATACTATGACCAAACCACTTTGACTAATAGTAAATTCCATTATAGAAGAGTCCAAGATGCCTTCTTTGGACATTACAGGTATTTGTTTGACAAACAATTGTCTATCCAAAGAGTATTTGATGTAGCATGGGAAAAGGTAAATCAGTACGGCTGCATTTTTCTTCAATTTCCCACTTTCACATGCTTGAGAGTTGGATATTTTAAGGGAGAGCCGTATACCTTGCCTAGGTATGCTACAGATCGAATCATTCTAATGGAGTTAGCAAGATAACTCATGGATGTGCAGAGTAATCAGCATGCTTCACATAGGCCTGGATTGGGCATTACTTCAGCTAGGCCTTTATCTGTTGGCAATTATTCAATTGTTTCTATGCCTAAAGCGAAGAATATGGAAGCATACTTGCAATGGATTACATTGAAGAAGTTCAAGGCTAGAGTTGATTTTGATTATCGAGAGATGAACTCTCAGATAAAGAGGGCCTACACCCATGTTCATCACATTGAAGATATTTGGATTGACATGAGAATAGAACTTGACATTATGAAGATGGATTATTGCAGGTTAACCTTGCAACAAATAATCGATTTTAATATGTTAGAAATCCCTCCAGATTTCCAAGTTGAAGATGACGGCGACATCCTTGATCCAAAATTCCATCAAGCCTGTTTTGATAAGAATTGCCCTTTCTCTATTCAATGGCAACAAAATGAAGGTACATTTATCATGGACAGGTTTCAATCTATCCTAGTAAACACTAACAAATGGTTGAAAAGTAAAGGTCTTAAAAGAGTAAATCCTAAGATGGGTCTGGATTGTGGAAGTTTTGGTCCTCCTGGCAAGAAATCACAACTGGAAATTATAGGGAAAGATGGTGCCTCATCTTCAAGTGCCAAGAATACCCTTAAATTCAAATTAAAGGGCGGAAAAGTAATTAAATCATCTCAAGTTCCTGAACCAATTCAAGAATCAGCGGCAGAATCAGAAGAAGAATTGGAAACAGAATCCGAGAAAGAAGATTCAGATGAAGAAGGACAAATTAGGATCACATCTCCTCCAAAGCCTGCACGAGCTTGCATGTCTTCTCTACATGAAGAGCCATTTTTGCATGAGGTTGATTATGATTTAGATTCATTTTCTACTGTTTTCACTCATTCCATTCTAGTCTCGGAGGTTAACACCATGGCTCTTCCTATTTCATCAACTGCTCCTTGTGTTCTTGCACATGAACAATATGAACACTTAGTAAATGTGTTTGAAGATTTTCTGACTCTTGCTAGTGGTTAAGTTTCCCAGCTTGATATATCTTTGATAGGATTTGAACTCTTCATGGCAGAGTCTTCTCAACATGTTCCTATGCCTTCAACGGTACAGACTGAATCATGCTCAGTTACTACAGATATACAATCTAGATCAATGCCGATGGTCTCCACTGTGCCTGCTTCTACAGATGAAAATTTCAGTCTGCCTGCATGGTTGAGTAGAACAACAACAAAGAGAACGAAGGTTGTTCTTCCTTCTGACAAAACCAAATATGTTGAAGTTGCTGAGCCCTTAGTAGATAAACCTGTTGAAGAGCTTACCCATTCTAACTACAAGTTTACTAAGGTTGAAGTTGGAAAGCAATCTCATTTGAGTTGTTTACAAGATGCTCAGGATGCATTGACAAATGTATCAAAAAGCAATCATGAACTTTGGGAAAAGAAAAATTAGTTGAAACAGGAGATATCTCGTTTGAATGAGGTCATTCAGAAGCAATCTTCTCAGAATGTTATTGTTACATCACAAACATCTAAAGAGAGAAGGCTAATTGAAGCTACTAAGTCTTGGATACAGGAAATCATTGTTGAAGGAGTTCAAGCTATCATAGAGTCACTTGCAGTTCTAAGGCGTGTCAAAGAGATGAACAAAATGGAACTAAGCTTAATTTCTTCTTTGATTCAAGAAGCAGATAACCTGAAGGAAATCCTTGAGGATTGGGATGGAATGATAAAATTTGATCTGGATGCTATGGTCTCATGTGACATTCTTTCGTCATGTGAAATGTTCTTCAGATTTCAAGGACTTATTGGTTACAAGGAAGAGACCTTAAGGAAGTTGATCACAAAATTGCAGGTGGCCCTTGAAGATTGTCAAGCAGTTGAAACAAGCCTTACTTGTGATTTGGAGCAATTAGAATGCCGTGTTACTGATAATCTTGGTCATCTTTTGGCAGCAAAGAGAGTGAATTCAGAATATACAATGAAGATCAATGCTGATGTAGATTCCAAAGATTTTAGTTCGCACACAATGAACAAGTTTGTTTTGTACAAATCCTTGACAAAACACTTGTTAGATAATACAACAACAAATTCCCAAGTTGTGCAATCAGCATATGAAAATGTAGTGAGAATTAAAGCCATATCAAAGACTATGGAGGTTGCTGATCTTTCCACGATGCATGACGTCATTGTGAAATTCAAAGCCTTAAGAAGCAATCTCTAAGATTGTTGTATAATTTCTATTTCATAGTCATTTAGAATGCATTGCATGAAAAAGTGTAATTATATGTAATGCGAATTGCATGTATGCAAAAGATGTAATGCGAGTTGCATGTAACCCTTTAGTTTCTGTAGTTAGACTTAGTCAAAGTTGGTTGAAATGCTCCCACTTTTTCCTCCCCTTTTTTCTCAACTTCTTTGTCTATATAAAGGAGTGACCCTTCATTGTAAAATCATCATTATCTTTATGCAAGAAAACTTATGAGAAATTATGCCAGCATAACTTTGTTTGTGTGAAACACTATTTTGAGAGAAAGTGAATACAAAGGAGCATTTAAGACTTAACTTTGATTAAATGAAATTGTAATTTGAGTGAATTGTAAGCTTTGTCTATGATTTATCCAAGTTGTTTTTGATTCATCATCTTGTGTTATTGGTAATTGTTCTAGTGAATTGAATTGAAAAGAGTTAAGAAACAATTGAAGCCCGAGCTTTGACCAGGAACAATTGTGAAAATCCATAGCTAGAAGCTTTGTTTGTAGCTTGTATTTTCGTCTTAATTCACAAAATAGTTAGATTGTTTTTACTTTTAGGAGTCTTTGTGCCCTACTTGTAAAACTTTTACCATATAGAAGTACGACCTGACTTAGAGCCAAATTGGTACATTGTGGCTAGCCTTTGAGTTAGTTAAAGTTTATCAGTATCACTGTTTCCAGCTCCTGTAGAAGTTTAGTTCGAGATTTACCTTGCCCATTATTCGTTCTACAAATAAGTGGATCCTTTCTTGAAAGTTAAGAAGAAAGGATATTAGTAACACCAATTTTATAAAATCTCTCGACTTCTTGCTTACCTTGAGTTGATCCAAGGAACGGTGAGAAGGGGGAGCCTTCCCTTTAAGGTAGGAGAAACTCTGTCTCACACGTTGTGGCTGGTCATCCTATTTTGCGACTGGATTTTTACCCAAAACTGTCGGTTGCAAAATATCTACCTAACAATTGGCGTAACTAATAGAACTTGCTAAACTAAATCACATTCGGTGGGAGATGTCACAAGAGTGAATATCTCATAGGGAAACAACTCAAAAGGATGACAAAGCTTTCTTGTCGAAATTGTGCAAGCTGAGTTGTCATATACACTATTTGACCTATGTACAACCAAACTATTCATTTGAAATAGATCATGCCCCTAAGGATCAGAGGAAAAATAGTAAGCACTCCTCGCTGTGTAAACTCCTAACAACTCCTCAGAGAGATCTATTTGAGATCTGAATGCACTATAAGGATCCCAAACTCTAAATAGAAGCCTACCATGAAGAACATCCTCAAACTTTTGTTGCTTAACTCTAAACTCAACTTCACTATGCCCAAAGTGGTGAAGCCAATAAATGAGATCCGTTTGAAATGCATCACTAATTTTGTGATCACTCATGTCCCAAAGCACACTGGACTCACATCCATCTTCTAAATGAAGATACACATAACCAGAGGTATCTATAACACTACCACTATCTCCATCCTCTGTAGGACTCCCATGGATCTGTCAAATATGCAAGTTTTCAGCGCAAAAACAAAATGAACTAAGCCATAAGCCATGGGTTTGTTTACCTTGCAGGCTTTAGATAGTTTACTCTTTCATCTAGATGGTTGCTCTAGTTCGTGCTATGTGGACCAAGTTCAATGGTTTTTTTGCCACTATCAATGAGTTTTGTGCACTTCAAACTGAGGCTGAAGTGACATTTTTGGTACTTGATTCCTACTCATCTATTGAGGATTTTTTGATGAAGTTCAAATTACTCAGATCACTTTTACAAGGTTGTGGTAAGAACAAAATAGATATCGAGTGCATTTACCTAATTCCTTTTAAACTTCAAGGTAAATTTCAGATATTTTCTTGTACAATCTACTCCACCATAGATGCTTTGGGTCCACGATTTTCTATGCCTTCCTTGGAGGTATTTTGTGATTGGTTGACTTGAGTAGTCCAAGCTCACATAGTTGGATGCTCTTCCAAGATCACAGAACCACACACTGATAGCTCACATGTCTTTAGGGAAGCTAGAGAAAAAAAAAAAGATACATACCATAGAGCCTCAACAGGATTCTAGTTCTCAACACCCCTTTGGCCCACCACCTCCTAAGAGGGAAAATCAAAGATAAGAAGACCAAAGTGTGCTTATTATAAAAGTCCAATCATGATGAGTCTAATTGCTATGAGAAGAAGCTAGATGGATATGCAAAATAGGTTTCAGATTTGACATCTCTTCTTAAGAAGAGCAATATTGATATACATTCTTCTTGTACTTTCCACAGGTCTTCTTCACCATTATCATTGCAAATAGATGGATAAGACCAAGGAAAGGGTCATGCATTATGTGCAATGACTAGTCCACACTCTTCTAGATGGTTAGTAGATTCGGGTGCTTGACACCATATAATATCTTCTCAAGGTATGTTCTCTTCTTTTGAGGCTTCTCCTACCCCACACATTTTGATAGGGAGCAATACTTTTATGACTATATGTGGGAAAGGTTCTATTGACATTGGTGATGTTATTTTCAATAATGTAATATGTGTTCCATCTTTGTCCGCTAACCTTCTCTCTATCTATTAGATTAGTCACAGTGGGATAGGGAAGATTGTTGAGTTCACACGAGATTCAGTGCAAATTAAAGACAGTGAAACATGAAATATTGCTGCAATAGGGCAAGTGGGAAAGTTGATTATTCTTTCCACTTGTACTCTTTCTCTCATTTTGGTACGCCATCTCCACTGTTGTAGTAACTCTCTTTCTTCACGAGAGCCTATGGAGGTGAAGTCAGGTTACATGATTTAATGCGTTGTTCCTAAGACCTGTTTCATGACTTCTACACCTCGAACTCTTGTTTAGTTCAGATTTGTTCAATGGGATTCCTCTTCAGCATTGCGTGACATTGTAGCTCCATACATTAAGCCACCTAGTGCAGTTGTTAAAGACATATTGGAGGACAATCATCTCCTTCTAGATAACGGATTCAACACACCTATTATCCCACCTTCATTGGAGATTTCATTACAGGTTCTCATGTATTATCCTTTAAGAAACAACTAGGCCTTCTAGTTTCACCTAACATTCAAGGTATTCTCTTATTTGTCTGTTGCCTTTGTTTCTTCTGCGTTGGAGCCATATTGGTGTAATCATCGACATAATGTTTCTATCATTCTAGGGGAATTTGGTGTCTCAATCCTCTCTTATAGGGGTGTTACTTCTACTAATTGTTTTGAGAGAGACTCTTGAGACATTGCATTTATACTTACTTTTCCAGCCCTTTTTGGAGGAGAGATTTTACCGTGTGGTTCTCTTTTTCTCTACTTTACAAAGATTTGGTTGTGATTGGGTGCCTAACTGACTTTGTTGTAGGGACCCAAGTTTTCTTTCTGTCATTGTAGTTGCATTTTGCTTTCATGGACTTTGTTTATATCTACTGACTAAGTTCATCTTGGTGGGAGGGGGTTGTTAGAGTAAAAGGTATTTCACTTAATTCTTTTAACTAAGTACATTTTATTCCATTCTTAAGATTAACTTAGTTATGCATTTGATAATTCTTATAATTATTAAATGCGCCGCTCTAAGGTTTTTTCTATCTCCTTTTATAAGCATTGATCTCATTGTATTTTATTAGTTCTCTCTTTGATTAATATAATTTCTTATATTTTCAGAGTCATTCTTCCTTTTGTCTCTATTCTTATCTTGTGATAGGTTTGTTGCATGCAGGTGATCTTTTGGGTTCTATGAAGTTGTATTTCACAACTTATACAAAAAACCGCTTCTTCAGTGCCATTCAGACATTTCTTTTCATGTTGTATTGCATGTAAAATAATAATCAATGGGGTCCAAAAAGTCCAATTACTAGGTATTCTGGGATTTTTGGACCTCATTACATATTTTACTACAAATAATAAACATTGTAACTAAGCTCAATAGCTCGTACTTGGTAAAGAAATAAACAAAAATTTAACAAAAATAAATGAAAATAAAATTATTGACCAAAACATAACCCTATGACAATGGAAAAATGAATTACGAAAATGTTTATGAATATAAACAATTTATGTTCCAAAAACATGTAAAGAGAACACAAAGATCATGACTCAAAACAGAAAATTCATTGGGGTTAAATGTTGATTTCATCAAGCTGAAATTGATGACATCACCTTAATTGCTCCTTTGCATCCTTTAAATAGAGTCTAAAATCCTATTGGATGAGTGGTTTCAAACCAGTTAAAAATCTGTTTGGAAAGAATTTCAATTGCTTACAACTGAAACTTTCTGTTGCAGTTACAACCATCTGAGCAAAAAAGATTAATATTCCATTTTATTGCAGGAGATTTTTCTTATAGTGGCGACCAAAAAATGAGACAGTTTGCAGTTATTAACTGTATAATCAATTGGAACCGAAATGAAACTGATCCGACCAACAACTCGATACATATGTAGTTTGATCAAATCAACTTTATCACTACCTGATACATGAACAGTTTGATCTGAAAATAATATTGAATCAAACATATTGTCTCCACATTATGATGCACAGATCTATGCAGTATAAATTGGATCAAACATTCTGTGTAAATAAATATGTTTGCAGACTTCTCATACAGCATTCTTGATAGTCTGTCTAGTATGTACAGAACTATCATTCATCATCTTCTGAGACAGTCAGAACATATTGAAAGTGAAGACAGCATTATTTCCACTATATATCTAATGTTTGTCTTGTTGCCTTTCATCACTTAATATTAGTTTGTGTAGTGACCAGTACCAGCAAGGCTATAAATTTACCAGCACGATATTAAGATGACCAATATTTTACTATCCCAAAACGTCATTTTCCCTCCTTGTTAACTCTCAGAATCATAAATATACCCAGTTACTTGTAAATAAACAATAAATGTGAATCTCATAACAAACACTCAATAGAATTCATCTAACTCTTTATTGGAACTGATTTTCAGAATGATATTAAGGATTCAAAAGTAGGAACATACATTACAAACCAATTACTAATACCGTAACCTTTCCATAATTCTGAAGTACGTTATTGCATTAAATAACAACAATACAATAACCAACTACTTCTAGATAACTCATAAGACGTTATTGTATTAGACAACAGCAATACAACAACCAACAACTATAAATCCAATCTTAAACACAGTTCTACAGTCAGATTGGAAAAGTAAAGAGAAGAACCTGTAAGCACAACCGAGACACCTGAAATGATATCTCCCTTGACAATGGCTTTTCGTCCACTGCCTACCTGCATGAGGGGCTACGTCCTCACACTGGCTGAAAGCTGAAGCTTTTTGAAAACTCACAAGAGAGAACTGGAAATCTGAATAGTGAATCAAGCATACCGAATGAAAGGGTCTCCTCCTTTTATTCTCACAGTTGTGAATCTTCGACTACCTTTCTGTCTTTTTTGTCTTATCTCCCCTTGTCCTCTTTTGCCCACTTGGAATATTAATTTGACTTTTAATTAATTAAGTTTCAGCCCTCTTAGTAAATTTTAATACTATAGAGATGACCCCCTTAATATTTCTAATGTCCCCAGAAAAGGACATTACAAGTCTCCCCTCCTTGAGATTGCTTGCCCTCAAGCATTTAATACCAAGATCCCATATGAATTTGCAGTTGACCTTGTAGCTTGAACTGAAAACAAATCCAGCCAAATTTTGAAACAAGGTGTCACGCTATAAACCACTTGTCAACCGGGTCCCTAGATCTCATACTACTCTATGAAGAAATGTTGTACCTGTAAACCGATCAACACTGATCTGTAATGTCCCCTTTTTAGCATTCATAGCATGATGTTGTCGTTAGCCTATTTCCCCATGGTCCCGTAGGCTAACCAGGACATTAAAGGGACTTAGAGGCCATTTGGCCTAAATAGTTTCAGTTGCAGGTCTTTCTGAGGGGTTTTGAGGCAACTTTGGGCATACTTACTATTTATAGTAAGTCATCTTGGGCATGGGTGGACATCCAGTGGCAGAGGTATGTCGATGGTAATTGTTTAAAATCGGCAAGAAGACATGTTTATCATTGATAAGATTTGTTTTGCATTGATAAAGCTATTTTATAAAGTTAAATTTAAATATTTAACTTTATTAATGCATAGACAATAGTTTGTGGGAAATATTTAAATTAAAAGAGTCCCCTTTATTTTATAACACATTGGAGACATAAGTTACATAAAGGGAGTTATGTTTTATCCCACATTGAGAAAACGAAGGATGAAGCTCTTGTGAGAACACTATAAAAGAAATGGAAGAGTTTCTTTTAAGCATGTTTGGAAATATCAAAGAAATTGGAAAATTTTCTGGAGATTGTCTCAATAGTTTGGAGGACGAAATCCCTTCAAGCTGAAAATCTTGATGCCATTGAAAGATATGGTCTTGAGATTCAACATAATAACAGTCCGAAAAAGTGGAATTGAAAAAGCAGGCTGAAAAAGCGGGTACGAAAAAGCAGTTTGAAAAAAGCAAAACCGAAAAAGCAGGCTGAAAAAGCGGGTACGAAAAAGCAGTCCGAAAAAGCAGAGCTGAAAAAGCAGGCGGAAAAAGCGGGTACAAAAAAGCAGTCAGAAAAAGCAAAACCGAAAAAAGCAGGTCGAAAAAGCAAAGTAGAAGGGGCAGCATTGAAGGAAATTATTACAGTCATCTACAACCAGGTTCTTTTGTTAGTATTGCTTTTTAGGGTGTTATAAGCTTTCAGCTGTAAGTGTGCATTATACCAACATTGTCATTTTGTAATCCATGTAAATGCCAAAGTGTTGGCCATATTTCATGAGCATTGTATTAGAAATTTCATTGCAAATTAATAAGATAATAGTTGCTGGTGTCATTTAAGCAATACAATATCATTATTTATCAGCTAGTTAGTTTGCATACCAACTGTTTGTAAAAATGCCAGTTGGCTGTAGGTGTTTATTTCTCATGCTTAGATCATATATATGCATTGAATATTGTCAAAATTAGTAGCACACTCATGTTAGACCATTGTGTAGTTCATTTGGAGTCTTCTAGCATAAGAATCTCATTGATGCAAATGAAGAAAAAAGTCATTTAAAGCCATAGCTGAAAAACTATCTCAGTCATACGTCCCTTGCATGCGAATTGTTTGATGAAATTCCTTGAGCTTTCATCAGCATTTTTTGAGAGCAGATTTGAGGAGGGCCATTACAGTGGTATCAGAGCTCGCTTGCAAAGTGTTTGACGAAATGTCAAACAACTGAAGTATAAAGATTTTTGGTGTTTGAAGAAGTTATAACCTATTGGGGATATTACAGTGGTATCAGAGCTATAAGTCCTGCCATCCTGTGGAGGTCTTATAGGGAATTTGGAATAGCCAAATAAAGAGAAAAATGTTTGAGAAAATGAATGCCGGTCTAGATCAGGGAAAGGAAAGATTCTTACAATTATTAGACACCTTAGCACAGGGACAGCGATCAGCAGAGCAAAGAGCACAGGAACAGAGTTAGAGATTTGAGCTTATGATGCAGATGATGGCTTGTCAAATGGGGTTGAATGCTAATGTGGGTGGAGGAAATAATTAGAATGGTAATAATCAGGATGGGGCACATGATGGAGGCGAACAAGTCGGGAACAATTTCGGTCATGCACCCCAACAAACTAGGACAGTGAGTTCGCGGCCCATGATTCCCATATTTCCTCCTAGAGCTCCAGAGCAGCCCGTACCAGAGCCCTAGATCACTGATATACAGGACCAGCTGAGGAGAGATTGGGAAGTCAGAGGTCTAGATTTTATTGCTGCAATTACCTTTAGGGGATATATAGATGTGCGGATGAAGCATATGCCACGTGGACATGACAGGAACCAGAGCTATGAGCTACAGAAGAAAGTAGGGAAACTTCAGTTACCATATTATGATGGCTCGGGGAAGTCTACAACAAGAGCTTGGGTTCAAAAGCTTGACACATACTTTCAAATGAACCCTATGCCTAAGAAAGAAGCTATTAAGTATGCAGCAATTCACCTGGATGGGTTAGCACACAAGTGGTGGCATCATGGTATGGTCACTATGGGTCATGCACACATTACCTCATATGTGGAGTTTTCGGAGAGACTGATTGAACGCTTTGATAGGCCTAAGGATCATACCTTCCCTATGACAGACAGAAACTTGTATGAGGAGTTTAACAGACATGCAGATTCGATACAGGGAGACTTCAGCACATCTTCAGGTAATGGTTTATCTGCATCATCTTCACAGGCAGAAGGGGTTTCAAATGTTGTGCAGGTTGAGCCAGTTGCATCAGAAGGTGATAGCATAGGCACATTGGATTGCATGATTGACACAGATAGTGATTCCAGTACAGTTGGGCTGGATGAAGTTATAGCAGTTGAGGATATTATCATGTTTGAGGATAGTACAGTTGATCAGAAAGTGACCATTCAGGACTTTGCAAAAAATGAGTATCAAGCACAGTTGGATGCTTCTTCACATGAGATAGAGGCTAGTAGATCTTCACTTGGTTTGGCAAGCCAGCTGAAGACAAGGGACAAGGATATTGTCGCGACTTTATCTCATCATGACAGGATGTATGGATTGATTGAGAATCACATTTGGATGATTCAACTGCAGGAGAGACAGAAAGGAGTCACAACAGGTTCTTCTTGTGACGACTTACAATAGATCAAAGAAGGCATGGAGGCAATGAAGGTAAGTTACATACACCGACTTTCAAATCGCGATCATCTCCTTAATCTTGCAGGGATCTATTTAGATGCATTGAAGGAGGAGGAGGTTGACCAGCTTTCTCATGAGCTAGAGGATACTCGGAATTCCTTGGTGTGTATTCAGTTGGCTCTCCAGGATTCTGAGAGACATGTGGACGAGCTTTTTCTTGAGGTGAGCTCAGTTCGGGAGTTAGCGCTTATAGCAGGGACTCAGTTTTCTTTTATAGTCAGGTCACATGTTGATGATTTCTCAAAGATGACAGAGTTTACAGGAGAGTGCCAGGATCTAATTATTACAGACGACACCCAGGGGGATGTTGTGGATAGTTTTGAGGACTTAGTTTCCTCAACAGTTTTTTATGTTACGGAGGGGTTCGACAGCGATGCTACGGTTTTTGATACTACGTATGTTGATATGAGCTTTGGAGTTCATTCGCAGAATATGGATGGTAATAGTCTAGAGACCAGTAACTTTGAGGATGCTCCTTTAGACAGTGTGTCGAAGGAGGTATGTAGGAGACAGTCTAGCCAGTGCCATCATGTGTCTAGTCAGTTGAGAGTTAGTGAGCGAGACATTTCTATCGCTTGCCAGCATTTCGACGCTACTCGTCAGTTGTTAGCAGTTTATGGATGGGGTTGTCCTACTAGTGATGAGCGGGGAGGTAGTTATCTTTCCTTGACAGAGATCCACTCTTTATGGGAGGCTATTCGGATTCTGAGACAAGATTATATGTAGTTGGTAGCCGACAGAGATTATCTTATGGAGTGGGGGAGTACAACATACGATGCATTATTGGTCAAGGAAGATGAGGTGAGTGAGCTTACTCAGCAGCTCGAGGTGACTTTTGAGATTCTTGAGAGTACACAGTTGGCTTTCGAGGAGTCACAGTTTCATTTGGCTAAGGTGACCATGGAGTTAGAGCGACTGCAGTCTTTACCAGATTCTGTACAGTCACAAGCTGTGGTGTCTAGTGATCCGAGGATGTCCATGGTCGAGATTGTTAGAGACAGTGGAGATTGGGATGCATCCACCCTTGATACTAACATTGGCATATCAGTTCCGTTCCTACTAGAGTCAGGTTCAGTTGAGTTGGGTGCTATAGCAGATTGTTGTGGTATGCCTGACATGGTGGTGGCCTCTAGTACTGATGGCACGGAGACTAGAGATGTTGTATCAAAGATCATGTGTGATGTTGGCGAGCCGGTAGTTGGCATGGTTCCTGCTAGTGATACTACTCCCTTGGCGATGTCTTCGAAGGTAGTAGTCAGTTCCAGCTTGGTTAGTGATCGATTGCAGTTAGTTTCATCTGGGTTGCAATCTGAGCCACTGACTAAGATTGGCGCATTCTATCGGCATTACACTGTGAGGTATGCTCATCAATTTACCTTTGATGACCATGTTGATGAGATGATGATATGGAGATATACTTTGATTCCTAGTGCTTGTCATCAGTTATGGGATGGTTTGACGCCACAGGATGAGAGTTGTGATGGGCATGACATGGCAATAGGTTCTGCGGTTGATAGCTTGATAATACACGACTTAGAGCAGGAGTTTGGGAGTGATGCTTCAGCGGTTGTTGTTATTGATTCTACTCCTTTGGCTATGACATCTCTTGACTTAGCTGGTGATCAGTCACAGTGGGTTGTATCACTTGTTCATGGTGAGCTGTTGACTGGGGTTGGTTCTTTTTATCAGCATTATACTGCAGGGTATGTACATCGGTTAGCATTTGATCCTTGTGTTGAGGAGTTGGTGGCAAGCAGATTTGGTTTGGGTTCCATTTCTTGCTATTTATCTTGTGATGTCTTTTCACCATCAGCGGTGCATGGGAGTTATGGTTATGAGACAGTGGCTCGTAATCTATAGAGTTGTGTTAACTGCAGTAGATGTACAGTGTGTGGATTCTTTGTATTTGGTGCAGTTTCATGTGGGAGTGGTCACCATTGTTGCAGAGTTGGATTGTACATTCCATATAGACCAGTGGGATGTGTTGATGGTATTTACTGTGTTGGTAGTTTGGGTTATCCACTCTACTTGGGTTCTGATATTTCGAGAGCTTGTTTCTCATGGGTTCCTGATTTTGGAGTTTGGGTGAGTTGTATTTGCCAATTTGATTATGGATTCCTCTTGGTTAATTTTAAGAGGTTGTTGCAGGAGCCTATGTTGACTAACAGCAGTATAGTTCATGACTACATTTGGGATCCAGGTGGATTGATTGGGTTGTTGTTCGGCCATTGCTTGGGGACAAGCAATTTTGGGAAGGGCAGACTGTAATGTCCCCTTTTTAGCATTCATAGCATGATGTTGTTGTTAGCCTATTTCCCCACGGTTCTGTAGGCTAACTAGGACATTAAAGGGGCTTAGAGGCCATTTGGCCTAAATAGTTTCAGTTGCAGGTCTTTCTGAGGGCTTTTGAGGCAACTTTGGGCATACTTATTATTTATAGTAAGTCATCTTGGGCATGGGTGGACATCCAGTGGCAGAGGTATGTCGATGGTAATTGTTTAATATTGGCAAGAAGACTTGTTTATCATTGATAAGATTTGTTTTGCATTGATAAAGCTATTTTATAAAGTTAAATTTAAATATTTAACTTTATTAATGCATAGACTATAGTTTGTGAGAAATATTTAAATTAAAAGAGTTCCCTTTATTTTATAACACATTGGAGACATAAGTTACATAAAGGGAGTTATGTTTTATCCCACATTGAGAAAACGAAGGATGGAGCTCTTGTGAGAACACTATAAAAGAAATGGAAGAGCTTCTTTTAAGCATGCTTGGAAATATCAAAGAAATTGGAAAATTTTCTGGAGATTATGTCTCAATAGTTTGGAGGACTAAATCCCTTCAAGCTGAAAATCTTGACACCATTGAAAGATATGGTCTTGAGATTCAACATAGTAGCAGTCCAAAAAAGCGGAACCGAAAAAGCAGGCTGAAAAAACGGGTACGAAAAAGCAGTCCGAAAAAAGCAAAACCGAAAAATTAGGCTGAAAAAGCGGGTACGAAAAAGCGGAACCGAAAAAGCAGGCAGAAAAAGCAGTCCAAAAAAGCAGAACCGAAAAAAGCAAGTTGAAAAAACAAATTGGAAAAGCAAAGTAGAAGGGGCAGCATCAAAGGAAATTATTACAACCATCTACAACCAGGTTCTTTTGTTAGTATTGCTTTTTAGGGTGTTATAAGCTTTCAGCTGTAAGTGTGCATTATACCAGCATTGTCATTTTGTAATCCATGTAAATGCCAAAGTGTTGGCCATATTTCATGAGCATTGTATTAGAAATTTCATTGCAAATTAATAAGATAATAGTTGCTGGTGTCATTTAAGCAATACAATATCATTATTTATCAGCTAGTTAGTTTGCATACCAACTATTTGTAGAAATGCCAGTTGGCTGTAGGTGTTCATTTCTCATGCTTAGATCATATATATGCACTGAATATTGTCAAAATTAGTAGCACACTCATGTTAGGCCATTGTGTAGTCCATTTGGAGTCTTCTAGCATAAGAATCTCATTGATGCAAATGAAGAAAAAAGTCATTTAAAGCCAGCTGAAAAACTATCTCAGTCATACGTCCCTTGCATGTGAATTGTTTGATGAAATTCCTTGAGCTTTCATCAGCATTTTTTGATAGCAGATTTGAGGAGGGCCATTACAGTGGTATCAGAGCTTGGTTGCAAAGTGTTTGACGAAATGTCAAACAACTGAAATATAAAGATTTTTGGTGTTTGAAGAAGTTATAACTTGTTGGGGTTATTATAGTGGTATCAGAGCTTGCTTGCAAAGTGTTTGACGAAATGTTAAACAACTGAAGTATAAAGATTTTTGGTGTTTGAAGAAGTTATAACCTATTGGGGTTATTACAGTGGTATCAGAGCTTGCTTGCAAAGTGTTTGACGAAATGTCAAACAACTAAAGTATAAAGATTTTTGGTGTTTGAAGAAGTTATAACCTATTGGAGTTATTACATGATCATCACCACATCTACCTTGAAATTGAATATGACCACATTAAAATCCTAGTCCAACCATAAATACATACTGCCAACAATTGGATCCCAAACTTTGTTATGTCATTCCGCTGCTATGATGAATTAGAAGCATATCAAAGGTCCATGTGTAACCCAGTAGAGTGTGAAGACCTGACCTAAATGGGTGATGTAGGAAATGAGCTGCTTACAAGCTAAAACCACTATCTCAAGGACATCAAAACCAATACCATCGTCATCAACTTGGAGAACTCCCAAGTACATAGGTGCTATGAATATGAAAGATGTGGAAATATAACCACATTCCTCACATAGCTACTCCATCAAGAATTACTTAGCAACTGATGAAGGAAAATCACCCAACTCCTGAGAGGGTTGAAATCGGAAAATATGTTGGGGTTGATCAACTGATAAGCAACAAAATTTGATTCATCATTCCCAAGCTAAGTCCCTGAATCAGTGTTAGGATCTAAATCAGTATTCCAAGGTCTGGAATCAATTTCTTCCTCCTCAAGGCAAACAAGAGACTCCCTCATCTATCATAAAAAGTTGGTTATCGGACGTCTAGTCAGCAACCACTTAAAACAAGGGGTTATCTATCAGCTGAAAATGATCTAAAGTTTTGCTACTTAATCGTTTGGGGCAGCTATCCAAGTCATAAGTTTGCTGAATGCTCTCAAGTTCATCGATGAGTTGTAGGAAAAATTCCTGTCTCATTCTATCCTCATGTTCTCTAGATTGAATCATGACTTTGATCTAATTTTCTGCTCCTTGAAGAGAGAATCGAGCCTTATCCAATGCCTCACGAACATGCTTCAGCTCTTTGTTAAGTTCATCAATCTCATCCTTCCCTCTATTTGACTGTTCAGCATATATCTCAGCAATCTTAAGGATATAATCCCTGTTGGTCAGCAAATACAAGTAATTTCATTTCATAGTTTCGAGGGCTATCTTGAGCTCCAGCAAGTCATCAATATTACAATCTCTTCTCGCTTCTCTTGGAATCCTCCTATAGAGCACCTCAACCAACTCATGGGTCTTGTCATAATGTACTAAAGATGCCACAACCATATCTTCACTAACCCTCAGTTGATTTTGTATGGTATGTATTTCATTATCTCCTTGCTGAAACCATTCGTTGTCTTGCAGTGTCATCTTCGGTTGTTCCTCCAAATTCAGGTTTTGAGTATCATGAATATTGGGTTCATGATGCCAAGGTCCCAAACCGCTACTACCTTGAGTGCAATCTGTTTCATTATTTTGCTTGACAAGGCTCACCTCTAAGTCACCAACGAAGAAAACTGTGCCTTGTGTAATATCTACAATGTGATCGTGAGAAGGCTGCCCATCTTTGGTAGTTGTTTTTTTTTCTATTTCAAAATAATTCTGATCTATCTGCATTTCTTTGTATACTTCTGTGTGTTGTTCTCTTGCAAAAAGATCCTGGGCCAACTCTAGATACCTTCGCTTTGCCATATCAGTCATATTTAGTTGCTCAAGGTAAAAATCCATATAATCATTGAATGATAGATCATTTTGAATTCGGTTAGGGAGTCTTTGATAATTCTTGTAAATGTTGAGTATTTCAGTTTTTAAAGTGGAACCTGAATTCCGGACTAATGATTCTTGTGCCTTCATGGTCGCTTTCTTGATATTATCCAAATTCTTTCCTGATTTTGTAATTCAAGCAATTTGATTTGCTTCTTGAACCCGATTGCATCTACCCAACGACACACTAGCAGTGCTAAAACACTTGATGATAGTATCCGACTGTATCTTTTTCATCAAAACCTAAAACCAACCTATTAAATTTCCTCAAGAGCTATATCCTTGAATGCCCTAGAAGTTCTAGTGTTTGGCCTTACGTTTATCAAAGCTTATAATCAGATAGGCATGAAACTCATCCTTGTCTGAATTTACTCTTGATGAATCAGATGAAAGACTTTGCGAACCCTTGTGATAAACTGACCAAATTCCTTTGCACCCAGGTAGCACAACCTCCGTGATCAACTCTGGACGGATAGGCTGTTGAAGAATGCACAAGGAACCATTCTTTCCATGCCAGAACAACATATCAACTCATAGTTGCTTTTCTTTGCAACACCCGCTATGTTAACATTTGCATTGCTTCTCAATCCAACATTAACCAATTTGCCCCTAAAGTAAATGAAAGGCATTTTGCTGTATTGAAACTGAGTTATTGGTAGTCAAGCAAGATTCCTAAAACTATGAAAAGTGCCTTTAAAGATATTAGCGTTCCATGAATTGTTGATGGAGCCATCTTTGCAATGTACAAGGGTTGCGCAAATAGCCTAAACCTTTAGCAAGACTATATAACAACTGACCAGCTATAAGCGCAGAAAGATCAGGTGCCAATGCCGTAGCGAATGCTCCTAGCTCACACAACAAAGAGGCCACAATTCAGCTCCCTTCGCCTAGAAAATCTGCAACATTGAATGCTATAATCGAACCACAAAAATCACCATCAAGGGCCACTAACAACTAGGCCATTCTGAATCAATGATAGATTGTACCAGGTTGTTCCACTTCCTTTATATTAGAATTCTCATTTCACTTGGAACATGCTCACGTTCTCTTAACCTTTCAACAATGTCTGCAGGAACACCAATAATTTCCAAAGAATTATCCCAAACCTTCCAAGTAGTATCTGTGTTGCGTGCTTCTGCTGACACATTTGCAGGACAACACTCCCCATCGATGAAGAAAATTATGGGTATTGTTCTTCCGTTGTTTACAGGTATCTGTGTCTATGAAAAAACATTGGTCATAAAGTATTTTACGCAATTCACACTCTCCATTGGCTTATTAGTTTTATGCACAAATGCTTAGTGTCTGACACATACCTGTCTGACACCGTCCCTATATCCTGGATGTGAATGCAAGATGAACTCACAACATTATCAACGACCACATTTGATCTGCCTACTGTAGGAAGTTCAGTATCAGGTGTGCAAGATGGTACTAAACTCAACTCCACGCCATGCTCATTCCCATGTCTTTCCAAGTCCTATAATGCCAATGAAGTATTCACCAAGGAAGCTCGAGTGTCCTCAAGCTCACGAGAAAGCCTGTCAACTTCCTTCTCCTTCCTCCTCAAGGCATTTGAATAATCACCGGCAAGGCTAAGAAGATGGTCACGATCTGATAGAAGATGTAAATAACTCAACTTCATTGTTCCCATTCCTTCTCTAATCGCCTGTAAGCAACACAAGAGGACTTTGCCTGAACTGCCTTATGTTTGCCCTGTAACTGAATCATCCGGATGTGCTCCTCTATTATATCCCACATCTTGTCATGATGAGATAATGAAGTCACAATACTGTCTTCGCTCACCTTTAGCTGAATGGACAAATCATGCGAAGTACTACCCACCTCAACCTCATGTGACGAAGCATCCAAATGTGCTTGGTACTCCCTCTCAGCAAAGTCATGAATACTCAATGTCTGCTCGTCTCTACCCGATATCTCACCATCATGCACAACAACATCCTCAAAATCATCATCTGAACCCTCTATGCTGTAGTCACTTGGATCAGACTTGTAGCAAAAACGAACCAGCAACTAGAAATCTTTCCTCCACCACAATTAAGCCTTCTAAAGATGTCTTGCAATCAATCCATGACTGAAAATGAATAGTCTTCAGAAAATGCCCTCCTATAATTTTGGGTCTGCTGAAAAAAGCCTCTTAAATTTTCGGATTTGCTAAAAATGGCTTCCTATAATTTCGGACCTGCTATAATTTCTACCTTGCTAAAATTGCCTTCTAAAATGCTAAAATGCTGAAAATGGCGTTAGGCCCAATGATGCCCTAGTTGAAGCGACTGTAGTATCATCTCTAAGTGTGCAACCTTTCAAAGGATATCTCACCCCCTCAGTTATGCGAATCCAAGGGAGACTCCATTCCCAAAGACCTAGTGACTATCTGAAACCACTTGGCTCCATAATAGACTATGTGACTGAATCACAATCTGATGTCAAGGGAGAAAATACAAACTAGATGATCAAATGCAAGACCCATAGGGTCTAATTATTCACTTTTTAGTAGCTTCCTCTAGAAGTCACTTAAACATTCTAGAAGTATCCAAATATTCTTATGAAATAAAGTGCACTTTTATAAAATATTACTTTATAATAAAAAGTGCATCTCAACATCAAATTATAAAACTGGGTCCAAATAAAGTAATTTTACTTTATAACAAACGTAGGCCCAAATCACGAATCAACTGTAAGGACAAAATACTACCAAATAGTCGCTGGTCGACTCTCTCCACATCACCACTAGTCTACGAGAGCTTGTTATAGACTAATTCGGTACACTAAACGATGTCAGCCAAAATGGGGACATGACAGTCCGCCCTTCTTGAAATTGCTTGTCCCCAAGCAATGACTGAACAATAAACCAATCAACCCACCTGGATCCAAAATATAGTCATGTACTATACTGCTGTCAATCAATGTAGGCTCCTGCAATATCTTCTGCAATATAACCAAGAAGAATCCATGAATGAAGCATGAATCATTGCTCAACTAAACTTCAAATCCACTACTGCCATAGTCAAGAACCCACGAGACACAAACTCCCAAAATATTAGAACCCAAGTAGAGTGGACCTCCCAAATTGCCAACAGAGTAAATACCATCGACACATCCCACTGGCCTATGCGGAATGTACAATCCAACTGTCACAATGGTGGACACTCCCAAATGAAACTGTACCAAGTATGGAGAATCCACACACTGTACACCTACTGCAATCAACAGAACTCTGCAAATCACAGGCCACTGTCTCATAACCATAGCTCCCATGCACCGTTGATGGTGAGTAGACATCACAAGATAAACAACAAGTAATAGAACCCAAACCAAGTCTACCTACCATCAACTCCTTGACACGTGGATCAAATGAAAATTGATGGACATACCTCACAGTATAATGCTGATCAAAAGAACCAGCCTCAGTCGACAGCTCGCAATGCACAGGTGATACAACCCACTGCAACTGATTGCCAGCTAAGTCAGGAGATGACATAGCCCAAGGAGTAGAATCAATAACAACCGCTGAAGCATTGCTCCCAAACTCTTGCTCTAAGTCATGTACTATCAAGCTGTCAACCGTAGAACCTATCGCCATGTCATGCCCATCACAACTCTCATCCTGTGGTGTCAAAGTGTCCCATAACTGATGACAAGCACTAGGAACCAAAGTACATCTCTGTATCATCATCTCATCAACATGGTCATCAAAGGTAAATTGATGAGCATACCTCATAGTGTAATGCCGATAGAATGCACCAATCTCAGTCAGTGGCTCAGACTGCAATCCAGATGAAACTAACTGCAACCGATCACTAACCAAGCTAGAACTAACTACTACCTCTGAAGATATCGCCAAGGGAGTAGTATCACTAGTAGGAACCATGCCAACTGCCGGCTCACCGACATCACACATGATCTCTGACACAACATCCCTAGTCTCTGTGCCATCAGTAGTAGAGGCCATCACCATGTCAGGCATAACACAACAATCTGCTGCAGCACCCAAGTCAACTGAACCTGACTCTAGTGGAAACGAACCCGATATGCCAATGCCAGTATCAAGGATGGATGCATCCCCATCTCCACTATCTCTGACAATCTTGACCATGGACATCCTCGGATCACTAGACACCACAGCCTATGACTGTACAGAATTTGGTAAAGACTACAGTCGCTTTAACTCCATAGTCACCTCAGTTAAATAAAACTGCGGCTCCTCAAAAGCCAACTGTGTACTCTCAAGAATCTCAGAAGTCACCTCGAGCTGCTGAGTAAGTTCACTCACCTCATCTTCCTTGGCCAATAATGTATCATATGCTGTACTCCCCCACTCCATAATATAATCTCTGTTGGCTAACAATTGCATATAATTCTCTCTCAGAATCCGGATAGCCTCCCATAAAGGTTGGATCTCTGTCAAGGAACGATAAATACCTCCCTGCTCATCACTAGTACGAGAACCCCATCCGTAAACTGCTAACAACTGACGAGTAGCATCGAAATGCTGGCAAGTGATAGCAATGTCTCATTCACTAACTCTTAGCTGACTAGACACATGATGGTGCCGGCTAGACTGTCTGCTACAAACCTCCTCTGACGCACTGTTCAAAGGCGTATCCTCAAAGTTACTAGTCTCTAGAGTATTACCATCCACATCTTGCGAATCAACTCCAAAGCTCATATCAACGTACGAAGTATCAAAAACTGTAGCACCGTTGCCCAATTCCTCTGTACCAAAAGAAACTGCCAAGGAAACTAAGTCCTCAAAATTGCCCACTGTATCCTCCTAGATGTCATCAATGCCAATATGATCCTGGGACTCATCTGTAAACATTGCCAAATATGAAAGATCATCAACACATTTCAGCAAGAATGGTCGACTGAATATATGAACAAAGCCCAACACCGGTGTATAAAAACTAATACCAACATCGGACAAGCTGCTGGCACAGGAAAGGACAACACCATGCAATTTGCTAATCAAATCCATGATAGCACCCAAACAATCACTGCTACCAAAAAGTGATAAAGATCTCCAGTCAACTGAATCCCAAATGCCAATATAACAATCTCGAGTCCATATTTGTAAACTAGAATCAACTAGTAACTCAAGCAAACTCCTCACCTGAGTAATATGACTAATACCAACTAACTCCATGTACCTGTTTGACACTGTCCCTGTATCCTGGATGTGAATGCAAGATGAACTCACAACATTGTCAACGACCACATTTGATCCGCTTGCTGCAGGAAGTTGAGTATCAGGTGTGCAAGATGGTACTAAACTCAACTCCACGCCATGCTCATTTCCATGTCTTTCCAAGTTTTGTAATGCCAATGGAGTATTATTCACCAAGGAAGCTCGAGTGTCCTCAAGCTCATGAGAAAGCTTGTCAACTTCCTTCTCCTTCCTCCTCAAGGCATCTGAATAATCACCGGCATGGCTAAGAAGATGGTCACGATCTGATAGAAGATGTAAATAACTCGACTTCATCGTTCCCATTCCTTCTCTAATCGCCTGTAAGTCAACACAAGAAGACTTTGCTTGAACTCCCTTATGTCTGCCCTATAACTGAATCATCTGGATGTGATCCTCTATCATATCCCGCATCCTGTCATGATGAGATATTGAAGTCACAATACTGTCTTCGCTCACCTTGAGTTGATTGGACAAATCATGCTAAGTACTACCAGCCTCAACCTCATGTGACGAAGCATCCAAATGTGCTTGGTACTCCCTCTCAGCAAAGTCATGAATACTCAATGTCTGCTCATCTATACCCGGTATCTCACCATCGTGCACAATAACATCCTCAAAATCATCATCTGAACCCTCTACGCTATAGTCATTGCATGTTGTAATTAAACCATCCTGAGTGCTTGTGACATCACCCTCTGGTGACCTGTATACAACTGTCTCAACTTGAGTATCAAGTTGACCGTTACTATCAATTTGCATAATATCCTCTACCACTACCTCTTGTGGCGGAGTAGAATCTGAGACCTCTGCCTGGCTGTAAGCTAGTTTCTCGAACTCCTCATGCAAGTTCTTGGTAATTGTGTCATCTGCCCTATGAGAAGATTTGTCAAATAGAAATCTAGTCAACTTATCCATCTTAGCTGGGTCAGATAGCATGTCATTCATCATACGGTGGTGCTTAACCAACAGTTTAGACATTTCATGGCTTATTTTCCTAAGTTCATCTCGAATGTCTAAATAACCATCGTTTATACTGTTCCGACTCTGGATCTTCCTACTTTGTCTATCAACTGTCCAAGATCGTGTCCTCTGAGACTCTGTACTATACCTGTCCATTCTGGATGAAGTAGAGTGCTGATCACTCATACAAGACGACTCTTACCCAACAGGATGGCATGAAAATCACTTTGATACCACTATACTGACATCTACCAATAGGCCGCTAAAAGCCTCTAATGCTGAACTGAGAAATTTTGTCAAACACTTGGCATGCAACTGAAGACTACTACTGAAAGTAAATGCTGAACATAGGAAATTGCTCAGAACCATATGCCATTCATATATCAACAATTTGAAACAATGCCATACATATTTCAGCCAATAATATGATCATCAAACCTTAGGTTGGTAATATAGATAGTCTAAAAATTACAATACTCTTTCACTTGCAAAATCCTAGCCTTCCTTTGATACCAATAATGCCAAATGGCAAACAAAGACAAGTACAATGCAAAATAGTAAAGTGCTGAAGCTATATTTTGTACTCAGCTGAAAACAAACATTTCTCAGAAAATATGCCAAATGCCAAATGAGAAGTGAAGAACCTGATTGTAGATGGCTGTAATAATTTTTACCAATGCTGAAGATGCCAACACCCAAGCCAAAGTCACCCCAAATACGAAAATTTACTTGCAAATTTTTGAAAATATCTAGGAGTTTTGAAAAATTACTTAATAAATCATGGCATTTTGGAACTCTAAAATGCACCTATCCTTTATCTACTTGACGATAGAAATCCAATGCAAAAATACCCAGAATGATATGCTGAGCAATGAGGAAGATATGAACAAAAATGTGGTTCCAAAGCCCTAGCCTGAAATTCTGAAAATTGGATCAGACCTATAGCAAAAACAAACCAGCAGCTATAAATCTTTCCTCCACCACAATTAAGCCTTCTAAAGATGTCTTACAATCAATCCATGACTGAAAATTAATAGTCCTTAGAAAATGCCCTCCTTATATAATTTCACGTTTGCTGAAAAAAAGCCTCCTAAAATTTCGGATTTGCTAAAAATGACTTCCTATAATTTCAGACCTGCTAAAAACGACCTCCTATAATTTCGGCCCTGCTAAAAATGCCTCCTGAAATGCTGAAATGCTGAAAATGGCCTTAGGCCCAATGATGTCCTAGTTGAAGTGAGTGTAGTATCACCTCCAAATGTGCAACTCTTCAGAGGATATCTCACCCCCTCAGTTATGCGAATCCAAGGGAGACTCCGTTCCAAAAGACCTAGTGACTATCTGAAACCACTTGGCTCCATAACAGGCTGTGACTGAATCACAATCTGATGTCAAGGGAGAAAATACAAATTGGATGATCAAATGCAAGACCCATAGGGTCTATTTATTCACTTTTCAGTAGCTTCCTCTAGAAGTCACTTAAACATTCTAGAAGCATCCAAATATTCTTATGAAATAAAGTGCACTTTTATAAAATATTACTTTATAATAAAAAGTGCATCTCAACATCAAATTATAAAACTAGGTCCGAATAAAGTAAGTTTACTTTATAACAAACGTAGTCCCAAATCACTAATCAACTGTAAGGACAAAATACTACCAAATAGACACTGGTCGACTTTCTCCACATCACCACCAGTCTACGAGAGCCTGTGATAGATTGATCTGGCACACTAAACGATGTCAACCAAAATGGGGACATGACACTGTAACAGTCATTCATGGTAATTCTTGCAATAATTATAGTGGCTGACGGAAATTAGTATATTTGTCTGAAACTTCAACTACTTATTTGCTTCCTTTAGCTTCGAAACTACAATCTACCTGGAACCACAGGGCTTACCTTTTCTGTAAATCTGTAAGTTGGAATGAGATGGCTACACATCCTACAACGGTGAACGTCACTTTGATAGCCTCAAACTTCACAACAAATTGCGATGTTTATTTTGTAATCTTGTAACTGCAGCAAGTATACATCGTCTACAAAGCGATTCTAGCCATTGGTAGTTTCAAAATGAATGACGTTGAGTTTTGCAACTCGTGGCCCCTTCCTTGACGGGGATGAAGGCACTGCTGTCGTGGGTGACCCACTGCAGTCTGCTACTACGTATGGAAGAACTCCTGCACACCTAATAATCTGCACTTGCACGTCAATTGGCCACACCTGCAATCTGTACTCCTTACGAACGGTATTGCCTGACGTGAGTAGAGGGTGCCGTGTATTACTGAGCATAGGATTTGTGGCGAGACTGAGACTCCAACCCGACACACTTCCTGCTCCGTTTCAGATTATCCAAACGTCTACTTAGTATAAGCCACGCATTTCATCCACACTCACAAGATTTCATTTCTGAATGTTACCAGTCTCTTATAGCTGACTATAACTTTCTCAACCTGTGAAACCTACTATCTGTTCAATCCTGGGTGCATTCTATTCGGATACGTACCACAGAGCTAGTTCGATATAGTGTAGACTCCTTAATTGTCATGTCCCCACTCTAGCTCAGTCTAATAGAGACATGTGAGTCATCTTATTATGGGGTCTTGTAGGCTGACAGTGTTGGATAGAGACCCAGTATGGTTATTTAGTGTTGGGGACTTGGTTTTCTGGTGGGTATTGATCAGTTGGGTGACGTTCCTTGTTTTTAGGAGGCAGTTCCTACATTTATGGGGTTCATTCCTACTTTTTAGGAGGTATGATCATGCCCAGGGCTGGGTTTCCATGAGATGACCCTTTGGGTTTAGTTTCAGAGGGATAGGGCTTGTTTCCTAAATTTTAGGAGCATCCCTAGATTTTACGGATGAGACTGCCAGTGGATCCTTGATTTCCGACTTCAGTCACAGACAGGTGACAGGATGATTTTATGGTTTGTGATGTCAGTTGGGCAGTTTGTGGCTATTTGGGTTATATTTTTAATATTTCCTAAGTTAGCGTTTAATATTTAAATAAGGCTAAGTTAATAGCCATTTTGGAGTACTAAGGGAATTTTGGCCTCATCTGGATGCGTATCCCATGTTATGATAGCTCGTTGGAAAGGTCTTGAAATTCTCTAAATCTTCCTCTCTGGTCTCAGGGCAATTCGGTGAACGGATTTATTACTATGGTGGAAAAGGTCATTTTCTAGTGACATGGTCACTTTAAAATAAGATTTAATTCATTTTTTTATAGCCAACGCCAATTGGGGGTCACTTTAGGGTTCGAATTGCTTTGCAAGGGGTTATAAGGAGATGGGCGCCATTTCTCATGATTATGCATATTTTTCAAACACTTCTTTTCAGATTTGCTCTGCTTGAGCGATTTGCATTCTGGGACGCAAACCCCAGGGTAATTGCTGGCTGGGACATAACCCTCAGCAGCATTGGGTATTGGTTTGTCAGTAGTTTCAACAGTATTCAGGAGGAAGGTAGACGCCACTTCAGCTTGGGCCTACAGTTTGTTTTGTTGGGCATGTTCTTTGGCGTATGGGAGGTGAATTCTAGCAGCCGTACACTGCCATTTCTTGCAGCCGTACTCTGTCATTTGCAGCACTTGGATACATAAAAAAATCGGTTACTCAGCAGTAAATTCTTGCATCTTATTAGCCCGTTTTCATTAGCCAGTTGTGGCGTCATTGTTAGAGGAAATGTACTGGATCTTTTATTTGGCTCTATAATTCAAAGATCTGCCTGGTACAATTTGTATCAACTCTGACTTTACTGCATATTGTTATTTATTTTCAGACTCTTTTCTTGCCATTTGCTACTTCTCATTTGTATGTGGAATAATCATCAAAAACACAAAAACAAACAAACTCTTCTGCATTTTCGTCTAGTTCTACAAGAAAACATTAATAAACAGGAAAAAACAAAAAACAAAATAAATCTACAGTAGATTTGCAGCAGAGATCCATCAGGGATCTTTCATTAATCCACCATGGTGTATAAAAACTTATTGTCTGTCATCAAACACCAATCCTGTTGTGTGTTGAGCTGTGTTAATTGGCTCGATTATTCCCATACGTTCAGACTGTATACTGGTAAAACTTCTAAGCAATGGTTTTTGAGTTTTAAGTGAGGCTACAACAAACATTCATGTTTCTTCCCATATCATAGTCTTCTCGATCTACAAGCAAAGGCGACGGACTCCTGCCAATAGAAATGGTAGCTCGACGAAAATATATATTTTTGAGGATCTTGAACTGTATCAAATATCATCACTTTATTTTTCACATAGACATTCTCCTCCGAACCTCCAATAAAAATGAAATATCTGATAAACAATTTCCAACAACCACACAAGCTGGCAGGAAGCACAACTCTGATACCATTGTAGTGACCCGTACTAGTAAGGCTATAAAATTTACTAGCACGATATTAAGATGACCAATATTTTACTATCCCGAAATGTCATTTTCCCTCCTTGTTAACTCTCAGAATCATAAAAATACCCAATTACTTGTAAATAAACAGTAAATGTGAATCCCATAACAAACACTCAAATAGAATTCGTCTAACTCCTTATTGGAACTGATTTTCAGAATGATATTAAGGATTCAAAAGTAGGAACATACATTACAAACCAAGTACTAACACCGTAACCTTTCCATAATTCTGATGTATGGTATTGCGTTAAATAACAGCAATACAATAACCAACTACTTCTAGATAACTCATAAGACGTTATTGTTTTATACAACAGCAATACAATAACCAGCAACTATAAATCCAATCTTAAACACAATTCTACAATCAAATTGGAAAAGTAAAGAGAAGAACCTGTAAGCACAACCGAGACACTTGAAATGATATCTTCCCTGACAATGGGTATTCATCCACTACTTGCACGGGGGGCTACGTCCTCACACTAGCTAAAAGCTGAAGCTTTCTGAAAACTCTCACAAGAGAGAACTGGAAATCCGAATAGTGAATCAAGCATACCGAATGAAAGGGTCTCTTCTCCTTTTATTCTCACAGTTGTGAATCTTCGACTACCTTTCTGTCTTTTTTGTCTTATCTCTCCTTGTCCTCTTTTGCCCACTATTAATTTGACTTTTAATTAATGAAGTTTCAGCCCTCTTAGTAAATTTTAATACTGTAGAGATGACCCCCTTAATATTTCTAATGCCCCCAGAAGGGGAAATTATAGTCTGAAAATGTAGCTACATGTCAACACAGTATCTACGACTGCAATTGAAAGGCTTAAGAAAAACTGAAAGTTGCAACCTTTGTCTTCAACCTGATCGGTATGTGTATGTTTGTTAAATTTGACATCAATATAAGATCCCCCTTTAGATCTGCTATAAGATTCCCCTCTAAATCTGTCACAAAGGTAGAATCCCTCGAGTGGAATTTCAACAAATAGTTTGCATGCACTCTGGTATGAAGGTTGTGGTTTATCAATGTTGGGCACTGCACTCGTTCAGCAGTTAAAGGATTGTTCTTATAAATCTCTGATGGTAATGGTGACCTGCAGATTTTACCACTATCTTTTGCTTCCCACAATACCGCAGCTATAATAATGTATAAGACAAATATGCATGGAGATTTAATGAATTTGTTTTATTAATTAACATCACAACCACAATAATCCATCTCCGTGTGGAATGACAAAGAACCATCAAGAAAATCGAACAGTAATAACAAAGGCAGTTCTGATATTAAGATACAGAATTCATACAACAGTAACAACACAAATAATGGTGCACTTGGTAATGTCGTTAATGACTTCAGTCTTCATTGTGCTTAAGCCTACACTTATACTAGATTGCTACTACCACCTTTCCTTCGATGGTGAAAAGGATAGCTGGTCTGATTGTTGTGGAGCTGGTTCACATAGCAGCTGGGTCAATGGAAGGGTCTCCTTCTGTCCTAGACTCCCGATATCCAGTATCAACACTTCTGCGACACAACGCACTCAGGCCTGTCAACTCCTTGTTACTCCAGCAGACACTATGGTTCCTTCTACGGCCTGTCCAACTTTCATATGGTTTGTCTGCAGTAAAAATGTTTGTATGCTGTTCCTCCTACACCACGTTAGGAGACTTGCTATTGTCTGTAATCCCAACTTGGCCACTGCTCAACTGATGAATAAATTGGCTACTGGCTGAACCTAGTTCGATACCTAAGAAATCACAAATTCACAACCTCGTGCCAATACTTACTTGAATATTGTCCACTGTACAAAATCTCATCTTCAATATGCCGCATTTGGAAATGAACGAGTCTTTGACGAGTTACTGGGGCTAGGTCCAGCTCCACTACTTAAGGGGTTTTGCCCTTAAGGCATTCAGTCACATTAAAGCAACCAATTTTCATAACAATATGTTAATGTCTTTTCATGGTCCCAATCCCAATGCAAATGCTTTCTTTTATAACCTCGGAATGAGGAGAGATACAAACAACTTGGCAATGTGGGATAAAAGACTATTTCGTCTTTTAGTCATTTAAGTGACTTTATAACTTTATAACATTAAAATATTTAAATAAATCACTTAAGTCACTTGAACTTTAATATCTCTTGAAATAGGAATCTCTCCTCATAATTCCCCATGTGACTAAATACACTTTCTAAAAATAGAAAGGGTGCATCTCTGTTACCCCTGACTTACTATACATAATAAGTATGGCAAATGGAGTCTAAATGACATCGAATGAAGGCCAAATCCATAAATCACCGAATGTTGGAGATGAATTAATCCTCAAAAGACCCTCTAACCATCCTCATTAGCCTACGAGGATCCAATATTAGGCTAATCGCTGAAATTTTGTTGCTGGGAATCAATGGGGACATTATAGTCCTCCCTTCCCGAGATTGCTTGCCCTCAAGCAATCCAACAATAATAGTGAACTCCAACCTCCACCTGGATCCCAAATGATGTAGTGCGTGACACCCCTGTTAACATTGAACCAACTGCATAGCACTAACATCATCAGGACCAACAACATAACATGCAGTATAGTACTCAAAACTTGTGCTAGTGATGTAGGAGTTAGAGTATCACTAGAAGAATCCCCCACAAGAAATATCTTCATCATGGTTCTCACCCATGTAATATAAACTGCGTTGGAATTTAGATCAACAATCCCTTAAAGAGACGTAGCTACAGGAGAACCATATGCACTCATGCCAATTGTACCAACCATAGGTGTAGCCATGTCAAAATCTATGGACACGGTAACATTACTAACTTCCGCAACACAAAACTGAATCTAACTGATGGTGATAACTGAGCCCAACTCCACTCAGGTGAGTGATCAACATCAACCTCAAACAATGGATTGTCATAAGACAATGTTGTATCCATGTCAAACGTAGGACTATTCATGAATTGAACATCAACACTTTGTTGATAGATGGTATAACATGACTCTATCGCTACATTGCTCACCTCGTCAATAGTAACAAGTGTACTACCATCAGAGAACACATATACAATTGCTTGAATACTGCTAAACTCCTCATTAGATGGCTAAACCGACACAGAAGTGGCTGCTGATATGACAGTATCCTTGCATGCTCCTACTCCCACTATCACTGCATTGCCATCAAATACATGATCCAGGGAACTCATGCCAACAACTGCATCATCTGACTTGACTTGACATAAATCCTCATCACATTCCACCTCAATTGTGCCCAACTCATGCAGTGTCTCATAAGAAATGTCCTCCAAATCAGAAGCCGCAACTATATCATCACCTTCCGATCGTAGACAAAGTGATATCATCCTCTGCTCAGATCTCGGCTTTGAAATCAGTTGGGTCATCCGTTTGTGATTTTGATTCATCTCATTCACTAGCACATCCAACTGTTTAACAATACCCTCTATCTCAGAATCTCCCTCCATTAGCGGAGAAGTATGCCCTCTGCAAGTGTAATGAATACCAAACCTTCTATCACCATTCATAACACTAAAAACCAAGTCCTCCACCTGTGGGTCAAAAGAAAAGTGATGAGCAATCCTCACAGTGTAATGCGAATAAAAACTCCCAATTTTTGTCAAGGGCTCACCGTCATCAAACTGGAAATCAGAAGATGGCTCCAATCTCTGACTCTAAACTATTGGTTGGGCAGGGTCCTAGGCAATCCTCTCAACAAGCCCAACCACAAAATCCCTATTGGGAAGCATTGTAGCCAAGGTCTCTACAATCTTCCTCACCAATCGTCAAATAGCACGAGAGCCCCAAATGAGAGCACCCTCAAATATATTGTATGAAACCTCTTGCAAATCCGATCTCTCAAGCAAATACTCCATGAATGACTCAGTATAGTATAAATTATATGTAGAAGCATCAATTTGCTCCCCGCAACCCACAACTAGTCTCTTTGAAAATGTGACAATGCCAACTATCCAATGCTACCAGCCCTATGAAAAGAAGAAACAGATACACTTCTAGTAGAAGGAAGCAAATCACCATGAGAGCTCAACTCCACTGATGCTCTCGCCTCCTCTGTACATACTACATTCAAATTCTGGACGAATGTGTTTGCCACATCATCAGTCCTTGATTCTTAACCATAGAAGCAAACTCACCACCAACCACAATATGTAATTGAATAGGATCTGGGGCTTGTGTTGACTGTATCCGTTCTAACTCCACAGTAACCTCACCCTACTATGACTATGACTCTTGAAGAGCCAACTAAGTATACTGAAGAGAGTCCACCGTCACTTCAAGCTCCTAGGTGAGCTCAACCACCTCCTCCTCTTTCCCTAACAATGACTCATAGCAGGTGCTACCCCACTCCAGAAGGTGATCTCTGTCATCAACTAACTGAGAGTGACTATGGTTCAAGATCCTAACAGCCTCTTGAAGTGCATGAACCTCTGCTAGGGAAAGACTACTATCATCGTGCTCATCTGACACTAGGGCATCCCAACTAGATGTAGCTAGCATATGCCGAATAACATCATAATGATCAAGAGGTGAATAAATATCACTATCACTCACCTTCAGCTAATAAGTCACATGATGCCTTTGTAACCCTTGACTCCTATGCAAGCTCTGTGTCTCACTAGCTACACTGTGATAGGAAACTGAATCAGAACTGTCCACTACAAGATCACTCATACATGTGCTATCGTCCTTGCACAACTCTACATCCGAGATACAACTACTATGTACCTCAAACAACTCCTCTGAAGAAATAGAAGTCCTTGCAATCTCAATCTTCCCCACATGTCTCACCTTCCACCTCAATAGTAAGATCTTGTAAACATTGATCCTGGGACTCATCCAAAGTGTCATAAGAGTCATCACCCAATATCTAACTAGGGGTATCATACCTAGTGCAAATCATCGCATCATCCAACAAATCACTAGAGGTGTCCACATTGTCTACATCCCCATCACCTAATAGAGTCTCAATTGTTGTCACCTGACTCTACACACATAATTCTATGCCAGATTGTGA
The DNA here is from genome assembly GCA_028749045.1 of Cupressus sempervirens. Taxonomy (NCBI): domain Eukaryota; kingdom Viridiplantae; phylum Streptophyta; class Pinopsida; order Cupressales; family Cupressaceae; genus Cupressus; species Cupressus sempervirens. The sequence continues at coordinate 478,660,011 of CM053786.1, forward strand.
ATCAATAACGCTAGAGCATAAACCCACATCTACTGACTCCGTTGTAACACCCAAATCACCGACATCACAGCTAGGTGACTACATACATGCATCGCTTCCACCTAAGGAAGCAATTGCCTCCTGTACTAGAGCAACACTATGACAACTCCGATACAAATCTCCAATAATAATTCCCTCGTCAAGAGAGCCTGAAGTATCAATAGTAACAACTACATCAACTGTCTTCGCACTAACTGCAACAACTCTTGGGGCCTGAACGTGTTGAAGCTTAGTGCCACTATCCACCACCGTACTGACACATATATTGATCTCTGTGAAATGAGTCCATCATGAACATTGCAAATAAGACTAGCGGGTGTCATACTAAATACAGGTACATCTGCATCATGGACACCTGTCGGGGAAAACTCAAGATTCCTTGCTTGCAATCTTGATGTCAGCCTTCTAAAGGTAGAAACTATATACCTCACTGCCCTCTCAATTGTCTCTGGATCCGACAAGCTCTCTACCAACCTCTGTTGATGAAGCTTAAGTTTTTCCATACTCTCCATTAAAGCATTCATTTTCGTGCTAAATTCCTTGTTATTCCACCAGCTTCTAAAACTACCAGTCCTCCTATGTCTGTCCATAAGAAACAAAAAAGTAAAGTGTTGGTCACTCCAAATGCAACAACTGAAAATAAAATAACTTTCCTACCCCATAGGATAGCAGGACTTATAGCTTTGGCAATAGCATCACTTTATTTATCACATAGAAATACTCTTCCAAACCTCCAATAGAATACAATTTTCAAAACATTTATCAAAAAATTTAAACCAATCAGATTAAACCTTGTGTAAAATGTTTTTGATGAAATCTCTTATTAGAATTTCTGATAAACAGTTTCTAATAACCACACAGGCTGGTAAAATACACTGCTCTAACCAATAATAGATTGGCCACCAATTGAATCCAATTGGGTGTTTATGCTACCACCAATGACCACAAAATTCACTAACTATTATAATTGACTCATTTGAATGTCGTTCACAACTTTGCCAAAACACCTTTGCAATAACAACAATAATATACTCTTGGAAACTATGCGATTTCTAATTTGTTCATAAATGCAAAACAAACCCAACAGGGTGGCAGGTTTGGCACTCTCATTAAAATTCCCTAAAAATATGTTTCACAGGCTGGTAGGATGCACAACTCTGATACCACTGTAAGATCCCCCTCTAGATCTGCTATAAGATTCCCCTCTAAATTTGTCAAAAAGGTAGAATCGGTCGGGTGGAATTTCAACAAACAGTTTGGGTACAGTCTGGTATGAAGGCTGTGGTGTATCAATGTTGGGCACTGTGCTCGTTCAATAGTAAAAGGACTATTCTAATAAATCTCTGATGGTAATGGTGACCTGCAGATTTTACCACTATCTTTTGCTTCCCACAATACCACAACTATAATAATGTATAAGACAAATATGCACGGAGATTTAATGAATTTGTTTTATTAATTAACATCCCAACCACAATAATCCATCTCCATATGGAATGACACAAAGAACTATCAAGTAAATCAAATAGTATTAACCAAGACAGTTCTGATATTTAGATTCATAATTCATACAACAATAACAACACAAATAATGGTGCACCTGGTAATGCCGTTAATAACTTCAGTCTTCATCATGCTTAAGCCTGCACTGATACTAGATTGCTACTACCACCTTTCCTTCGATAGTGAAAATGATAGCTGGTCTGATTGTTGTGGAGCTGGTTCATGTGGTAGCTGGGTCAATGGATGGGTTGTCAACCGACTGGATGGTCCTGACGGTGTTTCTGTAGCTGACGGAATGATTGTTGTTGGTGTTTTGTATTTTGTAGCCGATGGGTAAATAGTTTGTAGCGCACATAATGTTTGTGGTCGACGGACTCCTCCGGGAAGGTTCAGCAGATAGTATTTATATCCTATTTGGGATCATTGTAAATCATCAATCATCTTCTATCATCTACTATCACGGATATTATGAAGCGTAATGTATGTCTGGCATATGCGAATATAATTCTGCTATTTTGTTCCATTGTCTGTATGCGTTGATTTCTTTACCAGTACGGTAAACATTTGGCTCCGTTGCTTTATGAACCTGGAATGTGGGAGGAATGAAGATTAATGCCAAATCAGCTTAACAAGGATCAGAATAAGGTCAAGGGAAAATATGGAATCCGTACTGCGCAAGAATTTAATTCTGGCATAGCAAGCCGAACGCCGATGGAGATTTCAGAAGATTGCCAACGGAAACCGAAGCGCCAAAGAATTGTTGGAGACTTGGCAGCGAGTGGAATTGGTGGAAGAAGCACGAGAGGAGTTCTGGAATTTGTGTTCGCCGAGGGAAGAAAATTCAGATGGAAGAGCATCAACTCGCACGGCTCGCAGTGCCAAGGGAGGACGAGCGTGGAGTGACCTCTTTGTCCGAGATAGACTTCTTCGGGAAACAACTTCAGAAGATCCTTCTTCTTCACCAAGGTTCGCAGCTGTCGACACCTCCGGTGTGGGAGAGCAGTCCACTAGTGTGGGGGAGCAGTCCGTCGGTGTGGGAGTGCAGACCTCCGGTGTGGGAGAGCAGTCCGTCGGTGTGGGAGTGCAGACCTCCGGTGTGGGAGACCAGTCTGCCGGTGTGGGAGTGTAGACCGCCGGTGTGGGAGACCAGTCCGCCGGTGTGGGAGTACAGACTGTCGGTGTGGGAGTGCAGACCGCCGGTGTGGGAGTGAAGAGCGCTAGTGTTGCAGGACTGAGCAACGCCTGTTTATAGAAACCAATTGTGATGGCAAGACCAAAAGAGAAACTGCTGAAGTTCAATGGCGATGGTACGGCCGATCCCATTCGACATTGCAAAACATGTGAAACGATCTGGAAGGCAAATGGGATAACTGATGAAGACAACTGGATGAGGCAATTTCTGGCCACCCTACGAGGCATATCAATTGATTGGTTCATTGATACAGATCCACAAAAGCTAAACAATTGGGATAACATTAAAAAGGAGTTTTTGGCAGAATTCAAACTATTGCGGGATGATAATGAAATTGTAGCAGAGATCTTCAATACTAAGCAGGGGAAAAACGAAACCGTCTGTGTTTACGCCAGGAAATTAAAAGACTCGATAAACAAAATGGAAAGTAAGCCGGTAGACGGACTTCAAAAAAGATGGTTCGTAGAAGGCCTACGCTCAAAGTTGCGGAGGAAAATGAAAATTGTGCCACCGTCGTCGTACACGGAAGCTTATAACAGAGCATTGGACCTCGAAAGTGAGCAGAAAACAAAGAAGAAGAAGAACACTAGCTCATCTGATTTTGATGACGACGAGCCTGCCGGAGAAGATAGCAGCGACGATGAAGGCAGTAGTAAGAAGGTCCGCGCCTTACAGAAGGACATGATCCGCATGATGAAGGAGTTTAAAAACATGCAGAAGGAGACAAAGAGCAGTGAGCTGTGGTGCACGGAGTGTAAGACCGACGGTCATACTAAGGGATCGTGTCCAAAGAACCAATTCTGCGACATTTGTCAAATCATGGGCCATTCGACAAAGGAGTGCCCCTTTAACATGAAGACAAGAGGATCTCCGCAAGTGCTTCTTACACAGGAGGCTTCCCCGTCAGGTAGTAGCGGAAATACGAATAGTGCAGGTGCCACATTTAGAGGGTACAGGAATAATAATAGAGGGCAAAATAACAACAATGCGAATAATAACAATAATAATGGGAGCCGCAGTCGAACTCAGTATGATGCAAACGGACGACCGATCGTTCAATGCCGAGCATGTAATTTGTGGGGTCATTTTGCGCGGGATTCTACAGCGGCAAACACACCGAAATTATTATGCAAATGGTGTGGACCCGGCGATCACGAAGATTCCAAGTGTTCAAAGTCTGGAGTAAACTTGATCATTGTCGGCACGGATGTAGAGGAGGTTCTGGCAATTACACGGAGGCAAGCGGAGGAAAAGAGAAAATTGGGAAGCGCAGGCAAAAATCGCAAAGGCATCGTCGGCGGGGACATCTCAGTTGAAGGACATCACCGGCACCTTGGCAAGGAACTTCGCAGAACAAAACATTGTACGACAGATCTTACAAACGCAGATACCGGTCAAGATAAGTGACCTCCTTCTCGCAATGCCTCAGTTACGGACGGCCATTTTGAATCATACACCGTTTTTGAAAGCAACGGAGGACATAGGAAGGGACAGTAGGGAAGTGATGACAACAGACCCAATGCTGTTGGCACTCACCTCTGAACGGCATCCGACGATTGTCAAGATGGGGATTTTGGAAAATGTTCTGATAGACACAATTGTCAATGGAGGTCCGGTGTGAATGTGTTGTCGAAGGATACTTGGAAGAAGTTGGGAAAGCCGACGCTGTGGCCACCGGCATTTCAGTTGCTCACGGCAGATCAACACAGAATCAAACCGTTGGGAATCTTGAAGGCGCAACTGGTAACTATTGGAACGCAACCATTTTTATTGGATTTTGTGGTTATTCCATTGAAAAGAAAAGGATATGATGCTATTCTGGGACGGGATTGGTTGGTGCAAGCAAAAGTAAAACATGATTGGAAACGAAATACCCTATCAATGGAGGGCGGAGGCAAAAGATTCACAATTGACCTGCACACACAAATGGTCGGCGAGGAGGCAGCATCGTCAGATTCAGAAAGTGATGACAAAAGTGATGATGAAGGAAAGAAGAGAATGGAACCAGATGAAGGAGGAGTATTGAGACTTGACGGAGGATCGAACGATGATGACTTGGACTCGGTGAATGACCTTTACCACTGCCAGATATAAGACTACGAATTGTTTCCGAGTTGTAATATGCTAAGGGTCGACAAAGGTGAGAAAAAAGAGGAAAATGAGTGTTTGAAGGAATATAGAGCAGCGGAAGAAGGAAAGGCGGTTACACCTGAAGCTGAGGGGAAGAACATACAGTCCAAAGCTAGAAAAAAGAAAGATCCCACCATTCGGTACACGATGAACGGACCGCACAGGAGGAAAAGAACGCATTGCACCATAAAATTGGTTGAAGGGTGCCGACAGCAAGGAAATAAGTTAGATGCGCGACGACCACAGGCACAGTGGGTGACGGAGGTAACACAGAACAGACATAAGGCGTGGCATGACAAACTCAGTAGGTTTTAGTCGGGGCAGTTGGTACTCAAGTATGACGGACGGGATGAAATGAAACAAGAAAGGTTTAAGGCAAGATGGGTTGGACCATATCAAACCCGGGAGGTCGGCAACAATCGGGTGATAAAATTGGAGACATTGGACGAGCAAGAGGTGCCTCCGGTAGTCAACGGATTTAAATTGCAAATATATGGTGCAAGGAAGACTCTGTCGCTGTCATAGAATGGCCAGCTGACTCCGTCGTCATTGCAAAATGGCGACGCTTGGAGGCAAAATTGAGGTTTTGTCTTTGTATTTTATTTTATTTTTGTCAAAAAAAAAAAAAAAAAAAAGAAAAACCAAAAAAAAAAATTAAGTGAAAAAGCGTCGAAGGTGCTTTGCAGGCACCTGTCCTTGGGAGCCTGTCCGGAGGTCCACGGGAACATGTCCGGAGGTCCGTGGGAGGTGCTCCGTAGGCACCTGTTCGTAGGAGCTTGTCCGGAGGTCCGTGGGAGGTGCTTTGCGGGCACCTATCCGCAGCAACCTGTCTGGAGGTCCGCGGGCACCTGTCCGCGACAGCCTATCTGGAGGTCCTCTTCCCGCTGGGTATTCACGCGACTTGCGAAGATCTCTTTCCAGTCTGCGAAGGGGTGAATGTTCATGGTTTCAGTTGCTATAAGCTTTCATGGGAGAAAACGAAATATTAAGCCAGAGGTATTGTCGGGGTTTTGTACAGAACATGGCTGCGGAAAACAAAAGCAATGGAAGGAGGAACTTGTAGAGAGTCGGAACAGCAACAAACAAACAGAAGTAGGAGGGTTTACAAAAAAAAGAAAAAAAAAAACGACGACAGAATCAAACTGTTCGAAATGAGTAGCAGATGATGCCAAAGGGAAGGGGAAGCATCGGTGGTTGCTAGAAAGAGTGTAGAATCGGCAGAAAATGACAAAGATGGTGTGCTCTGTGCATTTCTGTGTGGGTTGCAAAGTGCTAATTTGGTCTTGGCAGCAAGGGGTGCTGCCCCAGGACCTCGCGGGGGCGCTGCCCCTCGACCCTGCTGGGGGCGTTGCCCCCTGGACCCCCAGTTGTTGCGGATATCAGTCGTGGGAGTTTGACCAGTTGAGAAGAGTTGAAGTTGCTGCAGGCATGGATTGTCTGTGTATCGGAGGCACTGGGAGTAGGTGTTGGCCAGGAGGCTGTCCTGGCGAATGCGTGGAGAGCTCGGGAGGAGCTGATCATCCAGTTGGAGGCAGTGCAACAACACTTGGCTCAAGGTACCAAGGAATTGAAAACAGTATTGTGTTAGCAGAGGCTCCAAATGTAACGAGATGAATGTGGAAGTGATGTGATAGAAGCAGATTTTTCTTGTTGTAGTCACTTTGATAATGTATTTTGTTTGTTAATTTGTCTCAGATATTTTGTAATTGTCGTCCGGAGATGACTTTTCTTTTTGGGGGGGGATGGCGTCAGCCGACTGGATGGTCCCGATGGTGTTTCTGAAGTTGACGGAATGATTATCGTCGGTGTTTAGTATTTTGTAGCCGACAGGTAAATAGTTTGTAGCGGACATAATGTTTGTGGGCGACGGACTCTTCCGAGAAGGTTCGGCGGATAGTATTTATATCCCGTCTGGGATCATTGTAAATCATCAATCATCTTCTATCATCTACTATCACGGATATTATGAAGCGTAATGTATGTCTGGCATATGCGAATATAATTTTGCTATTCTCTTCCATTGTCTGTATGCGTTGATTTCTTTACCAGTACGGTAAAAATGAGTTTCCTTCCGTCCCAGACTCCCGATATCCAGTATCAACACTTCTGCCACACACAACACACTCAAGCTTGTCAACTCCTTGTTACTCCAGCAGACACTGTGGTTCCTTCTACGACCTATCCAACTTTTACATGGTTTGCCTGTGGTAAAACTGTTTGTATGTTGTTCCTCGTACACCACGTTAGGAGACCTGCTATTGTCTGTAATTCCAACTTGGCTAATGCTCAACTGATGAATAAACTGGCTACTAGCTAAACCTAGTTCGATACTTGAGAAATCACAAATTCACAACCTCGTGCCAATACTTACTTGAATACTGTCCACTATACAAAATCTCATCTTCAATATGCTGTGTTTGGAAATGAATGAGTCTTTGACGAGTTACTGGGGCTACATCCAACTCCACTACTTAAGGGGTTTTGTCCTTAAGGCACTCTGTCACATTAAAGCAACCAATTCTCATAACAATATGTTAATGTCTTTTCATGGTCCCAATCCCAATGCAAATGCTTTCTTTTATAACCTCGAAATGAGGAGAGATACAAACAACTTAGCAATGTGGGATAAAAGACTATTATGTCGTTTAGTCACTTAAGTGACTTTATAACTTTATAACATTAAAATATTTAAATAAATCACTTAAGTCACCTGAACTTTAATATCTTTTGAAATAGGAATCTCTCCTCATAATTCCCCATGCAACTAAATACACTTTCTAAAAATAAAAAGGATCCATCTCTATTACTTATGACTTACTATACATAGTAAGAATGGCAAATGGAGTCCAAATGACATCGAATGAAGGCCGAATCCATAAATCGCCGAATGTTGGAGATGAATCAATCCTCAGAAGACCCTCTAACCATCCTCATTAGCCTACGAGGATCCAATCTAATCCCTGAAATTCTGATGCTGGGAACCAATGGGGACATTACAATCAATATGACAAATTTTATAAAAAAATTTTGAAGCATCAAATAGACTAATTGCAGTATTTGTAGCATTTTCTAATATAAGAATGTCCAAGTGAAACAATTAATATTTGAAATTATTGAGGAGAAGCATTTTAAGCAGTTATGTATATCTCTTATCCTCTAAAATATTTGTTATCATTGTTTGTTGGCATGCACAGTTACAAGCTTGCATAAGACAAAATATGGACTGTTTCAAAAATAAGCAAAATAAATAAAGTTAATTAATGTCCACAATGGCTATCCTCCTTGGCTGTGCACAGTCCTGATGACCATAGTTTAATCCTACATTGACTCTATTGTGGTGGTGGAGGATGAAATAATCAATTGTTTACTCAGGGATTTGCAAATAATGGCTGTGCTGTTTTCTGCCCTGTTCTCCAGCTTTTGTCTTCAGTAATTCCTTGTCTTGATTTGTATTTCTTCAACATAGCCATTTCTACTTCTATTTGGATCATATAATTGGGGCTTACTTTCAATTTTCCACCTTCAAACATGTTTAATTGTTTTTTAAGATGTTAGGGTTCTTTTCCCTCTCATGCTTTTCCATTATGACTATATCTGCTTTCAAGTTGTATAGATCAGCTCTGTTTACTGATATAAGTGCTATTTCATGCTTTCTATTTTTTGATACAGTCATTATTTTGTTTTATGCAAGTTAGTAACTTTAAATTACAGTGAACAAGTAGAACCTATGTTCTAGAGAATATAAGTTATGGATGATAATCTGCAATGCTTTTCTTCCAAAGTTTAATAATATGTTTTCTCTTTGATCTTTGGATATGCACAGATATTTAAAATGCTGTAATCAGATGCTTCATTGTTTATGAATTATTTTCTGTATTCTGTGTGTAGTTATCATGAAAAGAAGCTCAATTTTGTGTACAGGAATGTGGTTGGAAAGGTTGGGGAGAAATATCATATGGAGGATTGGGTTGTGTGAAGCGTGCAGCAGCAGCAGATTATCTGGTTAGATATTCTTTTTGGAATCCTTTCTACCTCAATTTCATAAACTGTAGACAACATGCCAAACTAATGAATGCTCTCTAAACAATCTGTATAGCCTTGTAAGTTACCAAAAATGTGACATGAGTTTCTAGAAGTACTTGGGGAGATTTGAACACAAAAATCTTGAATCTATTCTAAAACCTCACCAGCTAACGGGAAATTTATTTTAATTTTCTTGATATCTTTTCAATTTTAAGTTTCAATTCTTTTGTCTTGCTATGGATTTAAAAGGGTTTTCCACAATCTCCTTTCCAGAGTTCTCTAAATTTATTTACTATGTTTTCTAACATTTTTTTATATTTTATTTAAAATTATGCAATGAATTTTTATATATTCAAATTTGTGAGTATTTTCTTACTTTAGCTGACCTCCTAGAGACCGAATACAGTTATTGAGCCACCCAGTTTGTTTTGAGTCCTTTTTTAGAGCTACACTTCCTTCTGACTTGAGTGTCTGAAATGTGATAACTGGTGGTTTTTAATTTCCACATATTATTAGGAAATTTATATGATTTGTAATATGAAGTTCCTTTATTCTATCCATTTCTTAGAAAATTTATATAATGTGCAAGAAGATTGTAATTCTCTCAATAATCATTCTTGTCAAAGCCCGATGTTACAGTGCATATTTGAATTAGAAAAATGGGAGGTGCATGGAAATGATCCCTTGAGTTTCATAAGGGTTTTCTCTGTATTTCTTGTCTAGGAGACTTGTCCAAGTTTTGTTGAGGCAGATACACCTATTGATGACCTTGCATATACTCAGTACAACTAAGACATGATTAGCAAATAAGTTGATTAGCTTCCTCCAAGAAATCTGAACTTACTGTGCTGCATGGTAACCCTGTGTTCCTTATCAATTAGAATTTCTTAACACACTCTAAGGAATCCATTGAAAATACAACAAACTGATTGTGCTTTTTTTCAGGCCAAAGGTTATAACCAAAACACACATTTCTCTCCTGAACACACTTATTTCACGAGCATCATTTTGCAGGTATAAAGACCCAAGTGTGAGTTGGAAGTACTGGATGAATTTTGCAATTGATATTTCTTCATCTTTTTCTCATTTCCCCCTTAAATATCACTCTTTAGCAGCTTATACTCACCATCTAGTACTGTAGGCATGGATAGCAACACATGGATGTTGTCCATCTTATCCTTTTGTAAATGTCGTGTTTTCCTGTCATTACTGGTTGACAAGTGTTGTCATTATTGGTGTGGGACAAGATTGATGGAGGGAGTACGCGGCTAAGCTCGAATGGTTATATCCACCACGGGTCTTCCTCATGGGTGCGCGTAGATAGAGTTGCTCAGAACTAGAGTTGTAGTAAGTACTGATGGACATCATCTATTGATATCTCAGTAAATTGAGATGCGTGCAAGCATCTAAGACAGCTATGGAAAGTGAGCATTAAACTAATCATCATTCTAGCTAGGGTATTTTCTTGAAGAAGTTGGTGTCATGTAGGGAGTTAAAAAACTAGAGGTTTCTGCCGTGGCTAGAACAATCGTGTGACTGGACTGACAACCAATAGGTCAGTTGACAATTGAATTGTCCATTGTAATTTTGCTCACTGCGATTCTAATGAAGATGGTTTGATTAAATTACTGTCTATCGTCATTTTGTCAAGTACTGACCATACTAACTCTCTTGTTATAAACTTTTGAGAACAAAACAAACCGTAACAAATTCCCTCTGCACATTGACAAAAAATTAGCGAAGGAATTGAAACAATTGGACTTAGTGCATATCTTTTCTCAAGTAATTGTTATCGAAGCAATAGGAACAGATAGTTCTTATAAGAAAGGGACTAGGCCATTACAAAGCCGCTACAAATTCGTTTCGCTGCAAATTCTATTAGAGGAACCCAAGTAGAATTTGGAGCAAATTTGGAAGAATTTGTTGTCCAGCAGCTGAAGCCAGTCCGACTTTGGTATAAAAACTTTTTTTTTAAACGTTTAAAGTTTTTTTTGCCTAATTTGGTCTATTCGACCCTCCAACCCTAAGAGTGACTACCCAAAAGGCCAAAAAGGATGGTTTACATGTCATTTGTGCATTTGTGAATGAAAAAGAAAACTTGCTTATATTGGAAATCCAAATTGGCCCTTATGGTTTAAAAATCTTTCAAAAAAACTCCCTTCTTCATGTTGACATGAATAATAAATAAAACTTTGATTTTTTTACTTCAAACTACATAGTTGGAGCACAAATAAGTCTTATAATTTTTTTTCTTGAAATGGCCCTGATTACTGATGACTTGACTCTTCACTTAAGTCACTTAAGTTATAATAGAAAAAACATATTATAATTTAATAATATAAGCTCAACACTATTAATATTTATTTTAGAGAAATAAATGTTAATATCTCCATTGTTAGTCATCATCTCTGTACGTCGTCTGAATATGGAGTTGACATGATCAAGCCACATATGACCATACCCCATTTCTAAAAATAGAAGGGGTCTGAGCATCTCAAACTTACTATAAATAGTAATTACTGCATACAAAATCCTGGACACCTCAAATGAACACCAATCCTACAAGATTCCGACCATTGAAGAAGTTGTATCCCTCGAGGGGCCCTCTATCCAACCTCATTGACCTACGAGGGTTAGTGATAGGCCAATCCACTCTGCTGACTGATGTCAGCTAGAAGGGGGCATCATGTCATTGGTATTAAAATTATGTTAGCTATATGCCTTCTCAAATAATGGAGATTTTTGGGCAGCAGTAACATCCAAGTCTGGTTTCTTTGGCTCTGCATTTTACAACTATGTAGCTCTTTTTTCTAGTACATTTCTTTGTGCAAAAGAAGGTACAAGTTGGAATCCATATAAAGTAACTCATTTTCTTTTTTTATGCCAATAAGTTGTGCTTTACTAAGTGGGCATAGAAGTTTATTTCTATTTTTCTTAAATGAAAATGAACTAACAACCTATAGGGAAAATAGAGTTTAGAGAAATGCAATTATGACTCAAACTTATTACACGAGCAGAGTATTCAGAAATTGACATAGAATTGAAATCTAGAGAGTTCTAATTTACAAACTCATGATAATATTTTTTATTGCAAGAGGTTATCCGAGTCGAAATGTTTTTCCTTGGAGATAACATCAAGAGACAGATTCCTTCCTATATCTGTCATGATACATGGAAACCTATGTAGATTAAGAATGTGTTCCTTGCATTTTTGAAACTCACAGAAAATCACTTTAGTTTCAACATATATTCAAAAGAAACATATGTTTTGTATGGACAAACCCAAAACAAATTCAAACCCACCCAAAAACTATTTTAAATGAATTTTGAACTAGAATCTCAAACCCAAATCCAAACTGGTTACCTAGCTTTAACCATAGATTAAAACCTCTCTAAGAAGTTGTTGATATCTCTACCTTTTCAAAACGAGAAAACCTTATGAGAAAATAAAAGGTTTTTTGGCGATAAATACAAGCCAAGAAGACCTCAAATTCTCACCGATAAGCTGACCACTTCTCTTCAATAAGTCGTGAACTTCTCAAGATAATGACTTCTCTTGGGCGACACCAGTAAAATTGGGACGCCCAGCGACTTGCCCATTCATTGTTTGGTTTGCAATTTTAAGTGTTTGGAGGAGAGGAGAAGGGTTTGGACAGAGAGAAATAGTTTTTGGCAGCCTTGTAGATAGATCACAAGTGGATTCAAGGCAAATTTCGGATTCACAAGTAGGTTCTCTAAATTATTTTTCCTTTTAGTGGGAAGAGGAAGATGTAGACTAGTTTCATATTTTACTTGACATTTGTATTTGCTTACCTATTTACAAAGACACTTTTCTATTTCTAGTTTTCTTTAGAGTTCAGAGCCTCTGAATATGACTGCTAGCCATCTACATTCCAAATGAAGATGCAACTTTGTTACATATTGTATTTATATATATATATATATATCTTGATCAGTTTGTTTGGCTTGTTTACTCATTAACTGACTCATTAGATGCATATCCTTATTGAACTTTGCAAAAAAATGCATTTCTAATTAAATTTATGCCATTTTTAAAATTCTTGATATTTTCCCTAAAAGTTGTTGATTTATCTCCTCTATTCCTGTGAACTCTATTTTTTGCCTCATGGATAAGTGGCAGAGAATGAGATTTTGAACTATGGCTTTAACCATTTGCTCAATAGTGGATCTTATTCTTATGCAATAGTAACCACATCTCTTTACCAAGCTTATAGATTCTATATGTGACCTTCGTTGTAAAGGAAGAATCCAATTCTGAAGAATTAGACTTATGAAGTTTGATTGAGGAATGCTTAGTTCCATTATTGTTAGGGGTCGTGGTATGGTTCTAAGATAATCTCATTGCCATCTTAATTAATGGAGCTCCAAAAATTCCAAGACTTGTTTTTACCTTCTCTTATATGTGACTTCAATATGTCATCTTTATTTTGAAATTCAAACCACAAATATAAATTTTCAAGAAATAAAATGCAAACTCTCAGAAAAAAAAATTAAAAATAATGAATATTTATTATCTTGGGAAAAACCCTCCTTTTGGGGGAAACAACCCAGCCTGCCAAAATAATGCTTCTTTTATTCTGATCTCAAATCAAATACAAGATTTATACCTATGATTGAAGTCTTTACTTAGTAATAAATAAGCTTGATACAAAATCTCAAAATCACTGAAAAAAACCAGATTACGAATAATCTGAATCTCCTCACAAAAAAACTAAACAATCATCTATTGATCATGAGCAATAAGACATAACTGAATATACATCTATGTCTCTCACACTTGATACAAAATCTGCGCAACCCAGCAAATTGATGTTCTTTCTAACAACAGCTGAATTCTGGAAAAGTAATTCAACATAAGGAACAGCTGCATATGATAATAGAACAAAGAATACATAAGATCAACTCCAAAGAGGTAGAGCCTTTTCGAATACCATTTGAGAGAAATTATACAATAATCATTATGAAGAATGAAGCGACACCTTCATAATGAAGAGTAATGATGTGTGCAAGGGAATCAACATCTTCAGAATATGAAATGCCAACATAACCATAGTAATAGCTTGTTGGAAAGCAGAGTTAAAACATACACGATTCCAAGTAGAAAAGACACACACAAGATAGTAAATAGACCACATGCAATTGGTGCTAGATAAGCACACACATGGAACAAAGACTATCTAAATGTGATGGACTCCAATTGCCTTATAGCTCAGTAGTAGAAGGAATAGAGCACACTCAAAAAGTGAAGATAGAAGTTTGAAGGAGAACTGCAATGTCATGGCTAATCAGAGACGAAGATGATACCATCACTAAGAGTCAGAATCAACACGAAAGAGAAGTGTATCACCGACCATTAGAGTAGCTCACGACATCCAATCCGAGGTATAAAGAGCTTTGTTGCAACTACACAATTCAACACTCCCTCTTACCAAGAGAGAGAGGTCTTCAGTATGTCATCAGTAGCTGCAACCAAAATGAATGTCAACAAAAATCTCATCACAGATTTTCTCAATATAAAATTGTTATCTTAGCATAAGAGCATTCACCATGGCTACTCCCAGAGGGTGAAAAAGAAGAAACAGAAACCAAGTCATGGAGTCTCATACGTGACTTCCACCATGGCTACTCCCAGAGGGTGGAACAAGGGCTTTCTCATTAAACTTCTCTTGCAGAGAAGAAAGTATTAACAAGGATTTCCACCTTGAACTTCTCTTGCAAAGAAGAACTCATTAACAAGGGATTGCACCTCAAACTTCTGTCATAGAGAAAAACTCATTAACACTATGCGATTGATTACTGAAGCTAAGACTCTCTCCTAGAAGAGCATCATTCTCCACGATACCGAACTTATCTTGAAAGTAGCAAAACTTCACTATAGGAAGTGGCTTGGTGAGAATGTTTACAGTCTACTCATCTGTAGAAGTATACTTGAACTCAAACAAATTCATTGAACCTGATCTCTCAAGTAAGGCTATTTGATTTCCACATGTTTGGTTCTATCGTGAAAAGCAAGATTAACCAAAAGCTTCACACATCTTTGGTTATCACAGAGAATCGTTATAAGTTTCAAAGGTTGCGGAATCAATCTTGCAAGCAATTTGCAAAGCCGTATAACTTCTCTTGGAGCCACATGAAGCAACATGGGCTGAAACTCCTGAAGTGCTCTTCTTGTTTGGCACACAACTTGCCCAATCTAAATCAAAGAACTCTTGCAGGTTCAACTCTATTCTAGAAGAATATTTTAAACCATAGTCCACTGTAACACAAACATATCTCAATATGTTTCACTGCTGCAAGAAGAATTTGTCATGGTTAACACATGAATTGAGTTAAGGTATTAACAACATAACTTATATTACGTTTGGTATTAATGAAATACATTTAAGAACCAATTAATTGTCTGTACATAGTAGGATCAACCAAATCTGAAGTAGTTGCAACCTTATGTAACATTTTTAGATTAGCTTCCATAAGAGTTGCCATATATTTACACTCAGCCATAACGAATCTCTTCAAAATATCAATAGCATATTTCCCTTGACTTAATATAATTCCATTTAGTGTTTTCCATGCCTCAAGCTGTAAAGACCCTGAGCCCTCACTGCCAATGTATTGATGAAGCTAAGAATATTTTTTTTTGTATTTTTCTTTGTTTTTTGGGTTTTTGTATTTTTTTGGATATATGGTTTTTTGAGTGTAATGTCCCCATTGGTTGCCAGCATCAGTATTTCAAAGATTAGCCTAATGTTGGATCCTCGTAGGCTAATGAGGATGGTTAGAGGGTTTTCTGAGGATTGGTTCATCTCCAACATTCAACGATTTATGGATTTGGCCTTCATTCGATGTCATTCAAACTCCATTTTCCATATTTACTATGTATAGTAAGTCAGGGGTAATGGAGATGGACCCTTTCTATTTTTAGAAAGTGTATTTGGTGACTGGTCACATGGGGATTTATGAGGAGAGATTCCTATTTTTGACAGCCTGGCAATCAGACAAGTATTTCAAGAGATATTAAAGTTTAAGTTACTTAAGTAATTTATTTAAATACTTTAATGTTATTATAAAGTTATAAAGTCACTTTATGAAAAAATGACTTAAGTGACTAAAAGACAAAATAGTGTTTTATCCCACATTGCTAAGTTGTTCGTACCTCTCATTTCAAAGTTATAAAGGAAAGCATTTGCATTTGAATTGGTACAACGAATATATGATATTATAAGAATATTGAATGGTTGCTTAAATGTGACTGGATATTTCCTAAGGATGAAAACCCTTAAGGAAAAGAACAATGAGACTAGACACCAAACTAGTATTTCACATGTGCTTTCAAAATTGTAACTCCAAATTGGTGCATGGAAGATTTTCAAGAAGTTAAAGTTCTGCGATACATTAAGCACATGTATTTGATTTCTTTTCAAGGAACTGATACGTACAGTCCAATATGTGTATTTCTGGTGTTTGGATGGTAGAGATAGCAGATAGTAAAATCCACAGCTAAGGAAGTAGCCAAAATACTTGGTGGAAACCCATCTTCATGTGTTGAGTGGCTCACTAGAGTTGGCATCGCGTCTGGTATCAACCCGTCAACAAAGAGGATTCACAAAGGAGAATAGTAGGAGTAAAATTGCAATCAGGTATTACTGCCGCCGACTTCTGCTATTCCTGGGAGTTGACGTTGGCGTCACTAATTGAATTATGACGAAATAAATCTCAGTAAATAAATACCGCCGCAAGTTCTACAATACTAGGTTCCACCATCCTTCCTTGCATACGATTAAACTATGAATGTAATTAATGGTTGAAGAACACTTGTTAGGAAAGGTTGTCATAATAAGCATGATTGTTAAACATTGTACAAAATTGTTGTGGTCATGGATTCTATAGAATACAGTAGCATCATTCTATGAGATTATCTTAGCACTTATAGGCTTCAAGTAATAGAGTTATTCACTTTGGATTCAAGTTATCCACTAGTAACATCAAAATATCATAATCAAGACTATGTGCCAAGTGTTTTGTAATGTTCCCGTTATAAAATAAATAAATTATTAAACTATTGTTATTGGGCCGATTGATTTAATATATCTCGGACCCATTTTATTTTTGTTTTCGTAGTTTGTGTCGCCATCGGCTATCTTTGTACACCCTCGGAAAGTTTCCTGATGGGTATTTAAGTACGGTTTGTAGGTAGTCTTTAGGTATGCATTTTATTTGGATTATTTCTGTGTACTGTGAATTCCTGTTGGGATTCTCTGTAATTTGTCATTTCGGAAGTGAAAGATCTTCCCTACTTGGCTATTTCCGGTTTCGGTGGGATTCCTCCTCACCCTATTCCGTCCCCTATAATGCTTCACTCAGATCTGACAAGTCGGAGCTTCATTCTTGTTGCAAGATATTTATTATTTGATATATATATTTTCTCTGTGTTTTGGTTACTTCAAGCTAACAGTATCTATGTGTTGGTTCTGTGTTGGCTTCGCCCCTCTCTGGCATCACAGCATCTCCACACCTCTCTCCATCATCCGTACAACCTCCTGTCTCCATCCGTACCATCATCCCTCCACACCTGTAACATTAGGGTCTTCTACAACTACAAAATCAGCTGAATTTAATATTCTAATTAACTGATGAGATCTATCTAAATTAACACTGAAGTTAATCTAAAAACTAAATCTATTTTAATTACTGAATATCAAATTTATTCTAATGTTTGAGAATGCTGAAATTTAACCCTAATCTGAATTGTTGAAAAGAAAAGTTGCATATAACATACTAAAAATAATTAATTTATGATACACCTATTTACAGGGAAGAATCTTTCAGTTATATACATATATTGCATAAAAGAAATAAAGAAACTTAAAAAAAACAAAGATACGTACTGATTTACTTGAGAGACTTTTCCAATTAATTGACCAAGCTTTGACTTTGGTGAGAGGAGAAGCATTATCGTAGGCTTAACCTCCCAACTGCGGACCTTTTTACTTATCCCCACAAGTTCTAAATTAATAGAACAACCCTCCCTACCCTGAGGTCAGGCTTGGGACATTCATCGATCCAGTCATCAGAGTATTCAGGTGGGTTGAGGTTCCAACAGCTATTCGGTTGAATAACTGAAGCATCAGGACAACAACGCGATCATTTTGTTGTGACATGTTTTGCCTTTTATCGCCCTGGCCAGCGATTTCAGAGGTGGGTTTTATAACCCGATCTCCACCACTCAGCTTGACAACTAATTATCAAAGTGGAATTACATGAGCTATTTGCATTAGAATAATTGTGTGTTAGCAATTACTGATGTCTTTCTTGTTTTCTTTTTGTCAGATTCATCTACACCTCACACCATCAACAGATCTTTTGATTGGTGTCTCCTCGGTGCCTGAACTGTTACATCTTATACTTATTCATAAGATTGAGATTCTACATTCTCATAATTTCCTTGGTATTCAGAGTTGATCATTATTACTGTTTTGTTTTTTTGAGAACAGAGCATTTCATGACACAATCTATAGATTAAAGACAGGGGTTGATAAGGGTATAGTCCTTATTCAAAAGTATTCTTAAATTAAGTGTTGGAAATTGGTAATAACAGACAATGTATAAGATGTGAACATAAGTTTTACTACTTCCTTAATCGGCTTCTATCATAAATATCATCTTCTTAATTAATAGCTATGTAATCAAGCTCTGTTGGCATTTTACTATTATTCTGAGCACAAGAAAAACAAGACTCTAGTTTGTGCACACAACTCCTTCACTTTGTATCAACCCGACTCAAAATGAAGACAAAAAAAGTTGAAAAATGTGAGTGAAAGGAAATAAAGTCGATTTTAGTACATCCTTACTTGGCTATGATTTACTGTGCGCCCTGCCTGGTGAATTCTTCAAATATCTGCCAAATTTTCGTTGCTCAGGGATGTGCAAGAATGGTTTCACGTATGCTCAGATATATGCTGTCATGGCTAATCAGGATGATGTTGCAGGCGATGAATGTCTGGGCAGAAAGGTCAACTGGATATCTCACGGCAGAAAGACTTTCAAAGATTGGACAAACTTGGGTTACTGAAAGACAAAACTCTGAGACTATGGCGGAAAGCATGAGCAGACGGCAATGTTGTTACTCATCTCCAAAAATGACAAAGGCAATATAAAAAGATATTGAACGGCTTAAAAACTATATTCGTTTCATATGAACACAACGGCTAAAAACTATATTCATTTAGTACAACGCCTTAAGATAACTGCTTCAATTTCACATGAACATGAATAAATAAAACAACGGCTATAACTACCATGATGAAACAACGACTAACTTCACTTGAACATGAAAAATTATTCTGGTTCAATGGCTATTTTTAACTAAAGAGAAATTAGGGCAAAAATTGGGATGTAACAACACCTCTGGCATCTTACTTCATACTTACCAACTTCCTCCTCACCATCTGTATGGCTTGCAATTTCCAAGTGTACGGCTTGTATTTTCCCCACCGTACGACTCCCTAGGATATCTCGTACGGCCATCAACTTGGCCTCCATTTCATTGTACGGCCTCGGTGTCCGAAAGCCTTCCGTCCTCCTTACACCATACGGTGCCCTACCTTCACCGTACTCCTCCCCTCCATACCCTCCACCGTACGGTGCCCACATTCCTACCATAAGGAGTGCACACTCGCTGTCGTACGACCCTTATCATTTTCCCTCTGTGCTTCCTTCAGACCCGTATAGACACATTATTCCATTGTATGGCCACCCTATATGTCTTCTTGTTGTCTTTCAGTGGTTGTGTTTGGTTAATGTGGTTACCCCCACAGAAGAAACATTGCATGTTTGACTAAATTCCCTCTAGCCAAGATTCATATTTCTTTGATTAAACTAAGTCAGGATTGTTACAATGGTGATAGCTGAGTGCTGGTTGTTTTCTCCAGAATCTCTAGACAGCTTTCCTCATTGTTACGGGTCTGCCCCTCCTTACTCATTCTGCATTATTTATAGTTGCAAATCTCAGCTATTTGGTAAAGTCTGTAATCCCATTTTCTGAGTATATATTAATGGCCATTGATTCACTGCTATGAATGAAATACATTATCATTAAATTTTGAAACAAGTTCCACTTCAGAGTTTACAAACTTGGTATATTTGGTTGATAAATCTATTTTGCAGTTTTAATTTTGATGAAACAGTACAAGGCATGATATAGTAATAAATTGTTCAAGGATTCTTTTTCATATTAATTGTTCGAAGAATTTCCAGCATAGTCAAAGTCATTATTTCTAATTCAAAACCTGCAGAGAACATTACATTGAGAATATAACACAAATAAGATGCATTACTGGAAATAGACCGCTGTATACTGAAAACTGCTTCGAATGATGTAATTTCTGTTTATTCAAATGTTTATTGCGAAATACAAATTGCAACATTCAGTTCTAAACAAATTGGAAATTACATGAATTTTGCAAGAAGCTAAAATGATGTAAAATTATTGACCAAAATCACCAGCTTCTTCAACTAACCAATTAATCACAACCTTCAAGGAAAGTGGGCCAACTTTCTACATCCAATTCTGGCCTGGGGTAGTAATTCACAGTGCTTCCTTTAATGACGTTAGCCTCTAATACGTCCAGAACTCCAGATGAACAAGCCACAAACCCTGTAGAAATATCGCATGTCTCTAATCCAGGTCGCAGGTCAATGAATATGAATGCAGGCCTTGTCTTGATGCAAAGGCTGGCCCCCAATTTAATTGCAGGTGCCTAGACAATGATCACAAGTATTTAATTTTGCAAATCACAAGCATAACAATGCCACATAGGTCCTCCAAACTCAGTCAAAGGCTGCCATTCTCAAATGCAGCCCCTGGAAAATGGATCACAATGCCTTATCAGTGATCGCAGGTTAGAAATGGTGTCCAAATGCTGCCATAGGTGACTGTCCCAAGTGTTTGCAGTCCCTCAAAGTCAACACAGCTCAAGAACAAATCCCAATCGCTTCCTTAAAATGCAGATGAAAACCTCAGCATATGAAATGTAGATCTAGTCAATTCTTTAGGCACCAATTTCTGTCTCTCACCAAGGACAATATTCAATTCCTCAGTCTCGACAAATTACTCTCAATGAAACATTAAACAAACTTGCTTCTATGGCCACAATATGGAGAATAGAGACACAATGATTCCCAAACCCTCCCAGTCACAATTAGAATAGAAAGGAAGATTGAACCACTATTTAGATTAATTCACTAATCAATTCACAATACCCCAGTTGTGAATTGCAATCAACTTTCCAGCATCAAACCCTTATACTTCAGCAAGAGCTCGAAAACCAATTACTTCAAAAATTCTTCACAAGCAACAAAAGCGAATAATCAATCGGATGCTTTTCCATCAAATTGAGCTCATATTTATAACCCCTATTGGCGCAATGTTTCCCAAATACGACTTCACTTAAGAATTTTCACCAACACATCATTTAATAACATTATTATAATAAAGTGATATTATAACAATGAGACTTTAATAACTAATTAATAAATATGAGCCCATGCAATTAATAGCCCAATCCACTACAAACGATGACCAATTGCCAATGCCACCATCTGCAATGAAAAATAAACAACCGCTCAATTTAGACTTACTAAAAATAGTAAGTCCACCACTGAGAATCACCCTGTCAGTTCACAAGGGTCGCTATAAGGAATTGACTTGGTCATTTGCAAAAGCTCGCCAAAAATGGGGACATTACACAAGCCTAAGGAAGTAGTGCAAGATACCAAGATCTTTCATTTCAATTTCAAAAGCTAACTTCTTACATTTAATAATGAGATTGTCATTACCACTGAGAAACAAATCATCAACATAAAGCACTAAGATCAACACTTTGTCCTCATTTATCTTTAAATATAAATGTGGATCAGTAAGGAAGTCTAGGCTCAAAAGGTAATGATCAATTCTCTCATGCCAAGCACAACGAGCTTGATTAAGACCATACAAAGCCTTTTTCGGCTTGGACATGTGTAACTCCTAATCATGAATCACAAAGCCATTTGGCTATGTAATGTCCCCATTTTTAGCAGGTTCCTATAGCTGGCTTGGTTAGTTCACCATCATGACCCTTGTGAGCTGACAGTGGGATTTGAGGGTCTTAGTTGTGGTGTTATAGGCTTTTCAGTAGCCTATGGTGTGTTTTGGCTCCATTTAAAGGACTTACTACTTATAGTAAGCCAACTGTTGGTTCTGATGACCTCACTGGAGTCAAAGGAGTTGACTTATGTTCTTAGTTTTTGTTTGGAGCTTCTAGTTTGGGCTTCAAGAATCTTGGAGTGAGCATCTATTTATAGAAAGTTACTTTATTGGGTTTATTCATCACTTTTTTTCGTCGGGATCAGTCTGGTGTATCAATTTTGATTCTGATGCTTCTTCAGTTGTTTTCACAAGACAAGTGAATTGTTATTATTCATCTAAATATGCTAAGGTTGCTATTTTTGTTGTTGTATGTTAGTCACTTTAGTATCATAGCTCTTTGGAATCGAGATGAAAATTTTTAAATTGTGGGCACAAGAAACAGTAGCTTTGTGTGTCAGAATATTATGTTATGATGGAAAAGGTCATTTTTGGGAGCCAAAAGTAATTTATCATATTATATGGCACTTTGATAATTTAATGTTGTGTTGAGGAAGCTTCTTAAGTGAAGTTGCATTTGGAAAACTTTGTGTCATTTGGAGATTATAATATTGGCCCATTTGATGATAAAAACATCCGATTGAATATTATTTTTCTTTTGTTGTCTTTATGACACTTCTGAAGTTGTGAAATCTTGTGCCTTTGCTGAAGTATAAGGGTTTGTTCCTGAGAAGTTCAAAGTAATTCACAGCTAAGGTATTGTGAATTAGTTTTCTGAGAATTGTTCTTTATCTCCATTGTTGTATACACCGTGGTTGAGAGATACTAAGGTGTTGGGAATTTGGATATTTGCGTCTTATCGTATTGTTATTATTGTTGTTAAGAAGCGGTTGTGTGTTGTTTAATTTGGAGTTGATTGAGCACCCATTTATATTTGTTGCTAGGCATTATTTTCTATCTGCACTATTAGAGCAACATTTTCCATATTTGCAATCGCATTTGTTTGTTAAAGAATTATTTTGCTGCTGCTAGTCTTCATTTCAGAGGGTTTCAACGCATGTCTTACTTGTAAGTTCATGGACTGTAACTTCTAATTTTTTTTGGGTATCATTGATTTAGATAATAGGGGATATTTTATCAACTGAGTTGTTGGTGTTTTGTGAAAATACTCAGTATCTAAATTGATATTAAAATCTTGAATTTTCAATTGTATATTCCCTATGTAATAGCCAAATATTTGAGTTGAAATTATTCAATGTCCCCCTGAGTCTCCGAGACGGGGCCGATAGGGGACAACAAGATAGATTTCCGGGACGACAATTTTTTTTGCCAATTTTAGGGATGAGGAGGGATGGCAAATGGTGAGAGCTATATAACAATAGGGAAAATTAAAATATATAGAGAAAACTAAAATATTAATATGAAAACATGGATAAAGCATGTACTTGTACATAATAGAACCTTAAAATATAAGAATCAATGGAATTCATATGCCAAAATTTGTATTGCTTTGAGACTCAAAGTCTAATTTGTTCTAAAAGTCAAAATGAAAGTCCCCTAGCTGACCGCAAGTCTCCGAGATGTTTCCAGGATGTGTATAGCTGAAAATATACCGGGGACGCGTCCCTAAGTAACATTGAAATTATTATTGCTATATCTTCTATTTTCTTGCTATATTGTTGTATACAAAATTGCAAAACCTCAAAAACAATAAAAGAAATCAATTCTTCAACATAGATTGTTTGAGAGCCAAGAGGGTTCATTACAATGGTAATAGAGTGGTTTCTTGCCATCTTGTGGAGCAAGAAAGTTATTTTTATTTCGGATCTGTTGTTGTTTTGGGCGTAACTAGCACTCTTGTTTCCAGTAATGGACAGACACAGGAGGCCTAGTAGTTCCAGGATCTAGTGGAGAAGCGAGGAAGATAGCAAGAAAATAAATGCCTTGAGAGAGAGTATAAAGAAACTTAAGCTTCATCAACAGAGATTGGTTGCAAGACTATCAAATCCAAAGACAGTTGATAGGGTAGCAAGGTATATGGTTTCTGCTTTTAGGAGACGAGCATTGAGGATGTAAGGAAGAAGGCTTGAGTTCTCATTGATTGGCCTTCAGGAGGCAAAT
This sequence comes from Cupressus sempervirens, assembly GCA_028749045.1. Classification (NCBI taxonomy): domain Eukaryota; kingdom Viridiplantae; phylum Streptophyta; class Pinopsida; order Cupressales; family Cupressaceae; genus Cupressus; species Cupressus sempervirens. The sequence goes on from CM053786.1 coordinate 478,684,160, forward strand.
GTACCTATGTTCAGTACAACACCCACTAGACTTATCCATAGTTTTGATGATGGACTTTCCACAAAGAAACATGTAGATGTGTCAGTGCCATTGGTGGACGATAGCATTGAGCGTTAGCGGGTTGAAGATTCCAAAGTTGTTGCAAATAGTGCAAATGTTATTGTGGCAGTACTTACTGCTGACTTTTTCGACTCTCTCAAGGAGGGGATTGTTATTGGAGCTTTGTATGTGAGTTGTCGCAGTGTTACTCCTTTGTAAGAGGTAGTTGCTCCCTCAGGTGGGACTGATGCATGTTTATAGTCAGCCAGTTGTGTTGTTGGTTATTTGTGTGTTACAGTAGAGTCAGTAGATGTGGGTTCATACTCTAGAGGTGAGAGCATCAGTGGAGACGAGCTCTCGTGGTGATTTGCTTCCCTCTATTGGAAGTGAATCTTTTTCTTCATCTCACACAACTAGTAGTGTTGGACAGTTGGCATTGCCATCCTTTCAGAGGGATCGGTTGTGGGTCGTAGGGGAGCAGGTTGATGCTTCCACATAATTTATGCTACACAGAGGCTTTCATGGAGTATCCTTCGAAGAGTTTGGATGTGCCAGAGGATTCATACAGAGTGTTTGAGGGTACTTTCGTCTGGGGCTCTCATGCTATTCAGAGGTTGGTGGAAAAGATTGTACAGACTTTGTCTATGACGCTTCCCAACAAGGATCTTATGTTCAGGTTTGCTGAGAGAGTTGCCCAAGATCCTACCCGACCAATAGTTTTGAGTCTGAGATTGGATCTGTCTCCTAATTCCCAGTTTGATATTAATTAACCATTGACAGAGATTGGGACTTTCTACCGGCATTATAAAGTGGGATGTGTTCATCAGTTTTCTTTTGACCCACAGGTAGAGGATTTGGTTTCACATCGGTGTTGGTTGGCTCTAGTTTCATACCATCGATTATGGGATGAGTTAGCACCATCTCTTTCAGATGGGATCGATAACTGCAAGTTAGACCATTTGTAGTATCTACACACCCACAATAGTTTATTAGAGGTTTGATTTGGTGATAGTGCTTCAGGTACTTATGGTCGTTATCATCTCCGTAGTACAGTTGGGTGTGAGTGTCAGTTTGATAGGGATTCAGATGTTGATAGAGTTGGTATTTCATTTGAATTGAGTTCTGATGAGTTGTTACCACCATCAGTGCCTATAGTTAGTTTCAAGATGTTTTTGTCATTGATATCAGTTATTTGGGTGGTAGTGCGACGAGTTTCTTGTATGTAGTAGGGATAGTACGCAGTTCTACCCTTGGGATCTAGGTGGACTGTGATGTTCATTTTGATCTGAGATTGCTTGGGGACAAGCAATCTTAGGGAGGGAGGATTGTAATGTCCCCATTTTAGCAAGGTTCCGCAATTAGCTTGGTTAGTTCACCATCGCAACCCTTGTGACCTGACAGTGGGATTTGAGTGTCTTAGTTGTGGGCTTATAGGCTTTCAAGCAGCCTATGGTGTGTTTTGGCTCTATTTGAAGAACTTACTATTTATAGTAAGTCAACTGTTGGTTCCGATGAGCCCAGTGGAGTCAGAGGAGTTGAGTGATGCTCTCAGTTTTTATTTCAGGCTTCTGGTTTGGACTCCAAGAATTATTATTATTCACCTAAATATGTTGAGGTTGGTATTTTTGTTGGTGTTGTATGTTGGTCAATTCAGTATCATAGCTTGTTGGAATTGGGATGAATTTTTTTCAATTGTGGGCACAAGAAACATTGGCCTTGTGTATCAAAATATTATGTTATGATGGAAAAGGTCATTTTTGGGAGACAAAAGTAATTTATCATATTATATGACACTTTTTTATATTTTAATGTTGTGTTGAGGAAGCTTCTTAAATGAAGTTGCATTTGGGAAACTTTGTGCCATTTGGAGATTATACATATGAGCCCATTTGATGGGAAAAACAAAAGATTAAATATTATTTTTCTTTTGTTATCTTTGTGACACTTTTGAAGTTGTGAAATTTTGTGCCCTTACTGAAGTATAAGGGTTTGTTTGTGAGAAGTTCATAGTAATTCATGGCTGAGGTATTGTGAATTAGTTTTCTGAGAGTTGTTCTTTATCTCCTTTGTTGTTTACATTGTGGTTGGGAGATACTTTGGTGTTGAGAATTTGGATTTTGGCATCTTCTCATGCTGTTATTACTATTGTTGAGAAGCCGTTGTGTGCTCGTTAATTTGGAGTTAATTGAGCACCCATTTATATTTGTTGCTAGGCGTTATTTTCTATCTGTCCTATGGGAGCAATGTTTTCCATATTTGCAGTCACATTTGTTTTTTGAAGAATTATTTTGCTGTTGTTAGTCTTCATTTCAGAGGGTTTAAAGGCATGTCTTACCTGTAAGTTCATGGATTGTTATTTCTAATCTTTTTTGGGTACCATTGATTTAGATAGCAGGGGATAGTTTATCAATTGAGTTGTTGGTATCTTGTGAAAATACTCTATATCTAAATTGATATTAAAGTCTGAAATTTTCAGTTGTATGTTTCCTATTTAATATCCAAATATTTGAGTTGAAATTATTATTACAATATCTTCTATTTTGCTGCTATATTGTTGTATCAATAATTGCAAAATTTCAAAAACAAAAAAAGAAATCAACTCTTCAACACCGGATTGTTTGAGAGCCAGCAATGCTCATTATAGGCTATTCAATGTAAACTTCCTCTTTAATTATACCATTGAAGAATGTTTTATGCACATCCAATTGATGAAGTCTCTAGAATCCAAACTGTAACTGCTACAACAGCTATGATGGTTTTGATAGAAGTGTTATGTGCTATAGGCACAAAAGTCTCTTTATAGTCTATGCCTTCTGTTACTCATTTTTTACACGTGCTCAAATGAAGGAAAACACATGCTACTTATTTTCAAAGTAAAATTCAGAAGTATGCATTAAAATAAGATATTATATTCATTCTGAAATAATATTCAGTATTTGCGTAATAGAGCAAATCATGAAAAGAATTTAAATGCTGAAAGTAATTTTCTCCCACACATTTGACTGTGAGAGTAGTCCCTACGTGCTGATATACACCTATACTCTATTGAAATCAGTAACATGAAAGAAGAGTAAGAGGAGAAAAAGGTCATGGGCACCAGTCATTGCCTGTAATGAGTGGTGAAGTGGCATCCATCCGCATCCATCTTCTTGTTGTTCTGGACTTCGCCTTTTCCGTGCTTCCAATCCCTGCATCCATAAAAGAGAATAGGTTAGATCCAATGGATCTAAGCAATACTGATAGCTCACTTCATCACACTTTCATCATCCTACATGCTATTCATCTCAGTAAAATACAGGCATACATCAGCAATTAGAGAGATCAATTAGAAAAAAATTAAAGTATTAAAGGGACAATTCATCTTTGTTTTGAAACCTTTTACTTATTAAGAGCTGGTGAAAACAAGACAGGTGTAGCAGATAGAGATTGATATGCAAATTAATAGCAGAAAAATATAAGTATCAAAGGGACAAACTAGCCTTAGTCTGAAACCTTTTACTTAAAGCAAGTGTAAAAGCAATAAAAGCATATCAAGAAATGCATAAACAACTAAAAGAGAGCAGAGTGAGGAAATCAAATATCATTATCAGATAAGGATTAGAGCAAGTAGCTAGTAGAGGTCTGAATTTTAAGAAGTATGATATGTGGTGTAAAAAGGAGAAGGAACGGATGTTACAGAAACGTGCTATTGATGCAACCAATGTTCAAAGATTTTACTAAAATCTTTTGTGACGTAGGATTTCATACACAGCAAAGAGGCAAAACATCAACTCTAGTATGAATCTTTCCTTTCAGTAAAGCGAAAACAGGTTAAGCAATATAATCAATATAATCAATGCAGTACCTCAATATATTTTTTGGCAAGAAGATACGGTGTCTGTTTTTCATGCACAGCAGGCAACTTTCAGCAATGAAAGTAGGGACTGATAGAGAAAATCTGGTGTGACAGCTGAAAGAAAACTCTCATTAATTTTGTTCAAGCACCAATATAGAGTTAAAGCAAATGGAGTATCACAGTCACATACAGGTTTCTTGCAAATGGCTTAATGAAATGTCATATGAAGCTGAGGAAAACAGAGGGGGAATTCATGGATATTTCAATCACAGTAGAAAATCTTTTCAAAATATAACACAGTTTTGAGAGAGGTATAGCATCTATATATTTGATAGCCTACAACAGAAACAGAAGGTGGGAAAATGCTTAAAAGGACAAAACAAGCAGGAAACCCTCATTATAAACCACAGATCTGAGATAGGTTTGAATATTTTTGTAAGTTTTAGAACCCGAATGGAGAAGGTATAGCTACAGCCCGACTTGGTAAAATGATGTATCTATTTTGTACAGCAAGAAGATCATAAATATATCAATAAACAGTGACCAGGTATTGTATCTTTTAGCTTGATAAATCCTTTTCAAAACTTAGTAAATGGTGCCCAGATACAGCAAAAGAAAGAAAAGATGAACAACTGGAATCATTTTTCTTAGATACCCATGAAGCAAGGAAGTTTCCACAAGAAGATGAGGAGGAAAAGGATAAAACCCAGCTATAGGTTTTGCAAATATTTTGATATACAGCAACAAGAAGGATTTTAAGACAGCTGTAGTTCATTTTTATACTTATGCTTATCCATGAAACGAGCTAAGACCAAAAAGAGAAGAGAAACTTACTTTCAGCTTTTACGTGCCAAATAAAACACTATCAGCAAGAAATGAACACTCGAGGGTTACGTTAGTAGCAAAAAATCTGTTAACAAGCAACAGCAGGCAAAAAAGTCCAGTTTGAAGAACATTCAAAGCTAACATTTAAAGATAATATTTGCTAGAAAAGAGATTTTCTCAAAGCTAAAGCAAAGAGGCTTATCTTTTGCTGGCTGCAAATAGACGATTCCAGCCATAACACAAGCAAGCTGTGACATTATACAGCTGAAGAGCAGAAAGGAAGGATTTGAAAAACAACTCTCAGCTTCAAACCGCAGCGTTATCAGCAGAGAATACATAAACGACCTCAAATAAGCATCTCCAGCTACAACGTGACCAAAGGCGTTTTACTGAGCAAAGGATTTGAAGATATTATTCATGGTTGTCACGTTTCTTGGCGTCGAATGTGGAGTCCACTTCCAGCACGATACAGGCGGCTAGGGTTAAAGGAAACCCTCAGTTTCTCTTACGCAAGGTGCGAAAATAAGATGAGATAAAATCCAAACATCTGCCTTTCCTTTACAAACTCGCCCTTTATAAAATTTGATAAAATTTTCGGTTCCGGCCACATGAGGGGAGTTGAAGATATTTTCCTTGCATGGGTTTGATAATGCGACTTGCATTATTCTTTATGTTTTTGCATATATTTGTTAAAGGTTGTTAAGCTTTAAGTTGATCATTAGCTAATAAATCTTAAATCGCAAATCTTAAAATTAATGCAAGAAAATAGGGATAAATTCTTAAATAAAAGACTTCTCTTTATTTTATTTTATTTTTATTATTATTATTTTTCATTTTTATTGCATTGATACTTAAAAGATGTAATTATTATTTTTTTTAATTGATATCCTTATAAATCAATTATTAAAAATAATAAATATTCATGCAATTAAAATAATAATAATAATAAATAGAGCTAAGACAAGTAAAAGAGAAGTCGGTATTTTTTTTAATGCCAAAATTCAAGGGGGCAACTGCGGTTATTATGGAGACAACTGAAGGTTTCAGAATGTATTATGGGGTGATTTTTGGAAGTTTAGGGAGCTTTTTCTAGATTTTCTCATGCATGGATAATGGAACCTCAATTTGGGGTATTTTTGAGCATGATTTTGGAGTTTTAGCAGTTTTTAAATAATGAGTTAACTCATTATTTCGACCCAGCTTTTCTGCTTGGAGGCAGTTGTATTGTTTATATATACTCCTCTTATTGTTGAGGAAAGGGTTTAGATTTGGAGAAGAAGTGCTCATGTGATTCCCATCCTTAGCAATTTTTGTCTGGGTTTTTCTGATCCATATGCAAATGTACTGTTTTTGAGGCCTTTGATCGAAATAAAAGTTTTTCCTTGGGATCAAATTTGGAGTTAACAGATTAAGTTGTATGCGTGGAGGTGATGGATATTATTCAAATTGTGTTTTTCATAATAGACCTGTCTGAATGATGTCTTATCTTGTATCTTCTTTATTCGAAATAGCTGTTCATAGGTTTTGAGTTGTGTTTTCGTAATTGATATATTCGATTGTGAATCGATTTTCCTTTCGTATATTTTCAAGTTATAAACCTTCTCTTAAATTATTGATATGAATCAGCAGATCTTCAAAAAAGGGTTTCTTGTGAATGTCTTGTCAAATCTTTCATTGTGTCTCAAGTATAGCAGTAATCTGTGTTATCAATTTTGGTGTATCACCTTACTTCTTTAAGTTTTTCGAGTTTTAAGTCATCCTTTTACCCTTTTCCATCTGAAAGTTTTTCACATTTCCTTTAAGTATAAGTAAGGTATAAGATATATTATACAGGAACCGGCCTAGGATCCGGAGGTTCAGCCAAGTTATAAGTTACCCACAACTTCTGGTTGATCCCATGTTTCTCCAAAATCGCTGCAAGTTTTAGGACTTAAAACAAATTTCAGGGTGCAGATTTTGGAGATAACACCTTCCTTTTGTAAAGAGCCTTGCTGGCTCACACTAGACCAATGGTGGATAACTTGTTTTGTTTTGAATGCTTTTGCAATTTTTATTTGGTTTTTCAGAATAGATGGAAATGCTTGAGGATATAAATATAATTAATGAAAAACAATTATAGCTTGCTAGTTTTCCAATTTTTCAATTGCATTATGAAACTTTGCAATTATTACAAACCATGTATATAGTAAACAAATTAATAAAAGAACCTATAGGTACTTGACATTGACTAATTTGAAGCAGAGATAGATGTAATTCAATGCCAAATTTCCATAATCACAAATGTTTCTCTAGCAGAGTAAATCACAATTCAAGGAAACGCCTTCTAGTGGCATTAATAGAAAGTATTATGCAAGGTACTTTGGACACCTGGCCTTAGATAGTCCTCTATGCAAATAGCAGAAGTTAAATCTGCCCTCAAGCAGCTATGATAAACTGAATAAATCAGTAATGTTGGAATAGGAAATACCTTCACAATCTTCAGCTTCAACAACACATAGAAACCCTTCCCTTGGATGCTAATTTCAGACCAGTTAATGAATTCCAAATTGATATACGAAAACATCAATTTTATTGGTAATTAGAAATAGATTTAACACAATTCACCATGTGTTTCAATGGCTCAAAGTGTAATAGTAGATAGAGGAATTAGTCCTCACAACAATCTCATGAAATAACCCTCAGCAAAATTCCCAAAATGAATAATAAGCAAATGTCATAGAATGAATGATCATCTCCAAGAAGGCCTCTTTATAATTGCAAAAGGAACTTGGCTTCTTCCTCACACTTTTCCTTAAAGCCCCTTTGCTTTATACTTAGGCGCATATTTGAATAATATAATTTTTTAACCCCTTTTGGCTCTAAAAATGACCTTTTCATCAATATCATGATATTTTGACACATAAGGTCATTGTTTCTTTTGCTCAAGATTTAAATTTTTTCAACCCGGTTCCAACCAGCTGTGACACTAAGGTGGCCAGCATATAGTATTAACACAAATAGCAACCTTAGCACATTTAGTTCAATAATAATAATTCACCCATCTTGCAAAAATGATTGAAGAAGCATCAGAATCAAAATCTAACAACACAAGAGTGATCTAGATGAATAAAAGCGATGAATGAACCTAACGGGGTGACTTAATAAAAATAGACGCTCCCTCCAAAATTCTTGGAGCCCAAATGAGAAGCGAGAAATAAAAATTGGAAGCATCCTTCAACTCCTCTAACTCATATGAGCCCATTGTAACGGAGCCAAAACCTATCATAGGCAGCTAGAGAGCTTAATAACTCCACAACAAGGTCCTCTAAACACAAGTTTCAACCTACAAGGACCCAATAATAAACTGAATACATCAAATGTGCCACAACTCAGAAATGGGGACATTATAGTCCACCCTCCCTAAGATTGCTTGCCCCCAAGCAATGCTGGAGAAAAAAACAAACATCACAGTCTACCTAGATCTGAAGGGTAAAACTATGTGATATCCCTGTTGTGTGCAATCGACTCCTACAACACCAACACCCAAATAACTGACCAATAACAAAATCATTTGAAAACTAACTGTAGGCACTGATGGAATATACGACACATTGGAACTCAATCCAACTGAAGCAACATTTCTATCAACATCAAAGCTCCAATATAATTGACACTCACACCCGACTGCATTGTGGAGATGGTAACAACCATAGGTTCCTGAAACACTACCAACTCCACCCTTGCTAAGTTGTCCTAGATGTGTGGATACTGCAAGTGATCTAATTTGCAACTGTTAATCCCATCTGCAAAAGATGGTACTAACCCATTCCATAGTGGATGGTATGTAACTGGAGCCAACCCACACCTGCATGAAACCAAATCTTCAAATTGTGGGTCAAAAGGGAAATGACAAGATTCTACACTATGTAATGCTAGTAAAAAGCTCCAACTTCCGCCAAGGGCTCATCAACATCAAACCAGGAATGAGGAGACGACTCCAATCTCTGATTTTGGACTACTAGTTGGGTAGGATCCTTGGCAACCCTCTCACAAAAACTGACCACAAAATGCCTGTGGGGAAGCATTGTAGTCAAGGTCTCTACAATCTTTTCCCACCAAATGTCATATAGCACGAGAGCCGCGAATGAGAGTACCTTTAGATGCTCTATATGGCCCCCCCTACAAATCCACACTATCAATTAAATACTCAATGAATGACTCGGTGCAGTAGAAATTATATGTGGAAGCGTTGACTTGCTCCCCTACAATCCACAATTAATCCCTCTGAAGTTGTGGCACTACCAACTATCCGATGTTATTAGCTAGTTGTATGAGAAGAAACAAAAAATTTGCTCCTAGTATAAGGGAACAAATTTCCATGAGAGCACATCCCCACATCAAGTGATATCATGCCCCAAGTCCTATGAAGTAGAGGGAGTAGTGTAAGGAACTAGTGCACAACCCTTTGAAGAATCCACCATTGTAATGTTAACCACTGGAGAACCTAGAACAATAGGAAACACTCTACAATCATCCACTGATGCTCTCACCTCCTTTGTACCTACTGCACACATATCTTGGATGAATGTGACTACTACATCACCACATCCCTCATCCCTAACCATGGAGGAAAACTCACTACCAACCACCAGAATATGGAGCTGAACTGGGTTTGAGGCTAGTGTCGAGTGTATCAACTCCACCTCCACAGAGACCTCATCCAACCAGATTGTGACTCCTAGAGAGCCAATTGAGTATATTGAAGAGAGTTCACAGTCACTTCAAGCTCATACATGAGCTCAACCACCTCCTCTTTCCCTAACAATGTCTCATAACAAGTGCTCCTCTACTCTAGAAGGTAATCCCTGTCAGCATAAGTGTGAATAATTATTCTTTAAGATCCTGGCAACCTCTCGAAGCGCATTGGCCATGAACCTTTGCTAGGGAAAGACTACTATCATTGTGCTCATCTAACATAGGAGCACCCCAACCAGATGCAGATAACATCTGACAAATAGCATCATAATGCTCAAGAGCTGAAGAGATGTCACTATCACTCACCTTTAGCTGACTAATCACATGATGCGTTTGTAAACCCTGACTCCTATGCAAGCACTCTGCCTCACTAACTGCACTGTGATAAGAGACTGAATCTAAATTACTCACCCCATGATTGCTAACATCATGTGTGCTCATGTACTTGCGCACATCAATAATTGAGGCACTACTCGGTACCTCTACCAATGCCTCATTTGAAGAAGTGGAAGCCCCTGTAGTATCGAATTCCTTGCATGTCTTAACTTCACCCTCAATAATAAATCCCTATAAACATCAATCCTAGGACCCATCCAAAAAACCCCTATGAGTCATCACCGAACATTTGGTAAGGAATATTAGATCCGCAAGAGCTCATAATGTTGGGTGGATATTTTACAACCGACAATTTTGTGAAAATCCAGTTGCAAAATAGGATGACCAGCCACAGTGTATGAGACAAAGTCTCTCCTACCTTAAAGGGAAGGCTCCCCCTTCTCACCATTCCTCATATCAACTCAAGGTAAGCAAGAAGTTGAGAGATACGTAAGGGATGTCACCAATATTCTTTCCTCTTAACTTTTAGGAAATAATACACTTACTCGCAGAGCGAGTAATGGGAAAGATGAAATCTCTAACTACACTTCTATCTAGCAGCTAGAAATGGTGCTACTGATAAACCAACACCAATTCAAAAGCTGGTTGCAAGCGTGATGGTTTGGCTCTAAGTCCTGTTTGTCTAATTTATAAGAAAAACCACTACCATTGGGGCACAAAAACTTCCAGAAGTAGGGGAGTTCTAACTATTTTTTGTTAATTTGAGATGGTAACACAAGCTACAGTCAAATCTTCTAGTCTATGTATTACCACAACCAGTCCCAGTCAAAGCTTCGGCTTTGATTGCTTTTTAACTCGCTATGCGCTATTATTAAACACACAATAATAACATGAATCAAAGGCAATAGGCACAAACTACAGTCAAAGCTTCAATTTCAATTGCTTCTTTTAGTCACTTTTCTCCCAAATTCGTACTACACAATCAAAGTTAAGCTTGGACAAGTTTGGCAAAGCTTTCTTACATACCACAAAAGATGATTTTTACGATGAGGAGGCACTCCTTTCTATAGGTAAAGGAGTTGAGAGAAAAGTGGAGGAAAAAGTGGGAACAACTCAACCAACTTTGACTCAGTCAAACTAGACAAGAGAAATTATTGGATTACATGTCATGAGGACATGCAATCGGGTTACATGCGATTGTATTACATGCATTTAAGTTTCATGCAACACTATCTTCTCCATCTACAAAGCTAGAAAACACTTGAAGAAAATGTTGATTCTGAATGAATCAATTCTGTAGACTATCAGTGAAAGCCTTGTACTTCATGATGATTGTGGGATCGAAGATTCCTATATTTTGCACCACTAGATTCTCTTTGATGAGGTTTTAGTTGTCATTTGGAAACTTGATGTGATCAAACTTTTTCCTCGATTGAGTCTTTTTTTTTTTAATGAAAAAAAGTGCTTGGCCCATTCCCACACGAACTCAGTTTCTAGGCCAACCATTTGTCATGTCTCCCTCTCTAGTTTGACTAACAAAGTCATGAGAGTTGGCCTATTATTGGAGTCCCATAGGCTAGCAGTGCTGGATAGAGACTCATATTGGATACTCAATAACAAGAGTTGGTTCTACAATCAGTTTGAGAGCCATTCAGGGCAGTTCCTAAAATTTAGGAGGTTGTGGTAGTGATGAGAGTTGAGGCTCCTCAAGACTTGTATATGGTTTCAGGATGATAGAATATATTCCCCAGTTTCTAGGACCATCCCTAGTTTTTAGGGATGGGACTGCCAGTTGGCCCACATTGCTTGACATTAGTCACAGGCAGGTGACAAGACCAGTTCATTGGTTATTTGGTTGGTTTGGCATTATTTGGTTGGTTTGGCTTTCTAGCTGAATAAAAGAAATATTTCCTAAGTTTGCGTTTAAATAAATTAAAATAAAGCTGTTTATATAGCTAATTAGAGTAATAACCTGTTCAATCTGCATCCAATGAACGCTTTGATCTTTTCAATTGGCATCATTTTGGGACTGCTATAGCATTACTTTCCAGGCTGCGATTTGTGGAGAAGCTTGATAATTTGTCAGGTTAATTGTTACATTTTACATCTAATTGTATGGGTGTTTAATAAGTGCTCTTTAGGTTAAGGCAATGATTAAAGAGGAACTGTTCATTTAATTGTGAATCATTATTTTGATATCAGTTGAAGTTGTGTATGTGAAGTTTACTTTTGAATAATTTGGAGAATTGACATCACATTTGGTTATATGCATTTTTCTATTAGAAGATCTGGAAATTCATAAAATTCCAAGCTAACATCTTGAGGGTAAACCACCACCCAACATTTTAGTGGTGATGGTATTACTTGCCAAGTGTTTGACAAAATGTCAAACAACTACTTAGCATAGGAAAATTGTGTTTGTGTTTGTGTTTGAGCTATAACCAACCGAGGTTATTACATTTGATAGGACTACAGTCCCGAGCAAGACTGGAGGTTTTCTTGCTCCGTTCTTTCCTATTGGTGCCCGTTTGAACAGAGGCATTGTAACCCTTTGTGTTTTTTTTAATATAATACAAGGGCTTAGGCTTTTTACCGATCAAAAAAATATTTGAAATAATACACACACACACACACACATGTTTAAATAAATTAAAATAAAGCTATTTATACAGCGAATTGGAGTAATAACCTGTTCAATCTGGATCCAATGAACGCTTTGATCTTTTCTATTGGCGTCATTTTGGGATTGTTCTAGCATTACTTTCCAGGGTGCGATTTGTGGAGAAGCTTGATAATTTGTCAGGTTAATTGTTACATTTTACATCTAATTGTATGGGTGTTTAATAAGTGCTATTTAGGTTAAGGCAATGATTAAAGAGGAAATGTTCATTTAATTGTGAATCATTATTTTGATATCAGTTGAAGTTGTGTATGTGAAGTTTACTTTTGAATAATTTGGAGAATGACATCACATTTGGTTATATGCATTTATCCATTAGAAGATTTGGAAATTCATAAAATTCCAAGCTAACATCTTGAGGAAGAACTACCACCCAACATTTTAGTGGTGACGGTATTACTTGCCAAGTGTTCAAAAAAATGTCAAACAACTACTTAGCATAGGAAAATTGTGTTTGTGTTTGAGCTATAACCAATTGGGGTTATTACATTTGATAGGACTACGGTCCTAAGCAAGACTGGAGGTTTTCTTGCTCCGTTCTTTCCTACTAGTGCCTGTTTGAACAGAGACATTGTAACCTTTTTTGTTTTTTTTTAATATAATACAAGGGCTTAGGCTTTTTACCGATCAATATATATACATGTATATAATCTTATCAATACCATTTGTCTCAACCTAAAATAGCAGTTGCAAGCTAGGTGTTGCTGAAACCAGTGGCTTGCTAATCTCTTACTTCAACTAAACAAATGTCTTTTGTTAAATTCTACTCCATATAAAGGACATATTAATTGCCATTGTGGAATATAAAGCATAGCAATTGTGGAATATGATTTGATAAGATTTCTTAAATATTGAACTACCCCTGCAAATCTCCTTGCCTCAATTGCAATGAAAATTTTGTATCCCTTCAAAGTGGCTTCCACTTTTACTAAATTCCTAGATCACTGTCTGATAAATTTTGGTCTTAGTTCATAGACTTGGCTAATATTGCTTAGACAACTATTCGGTGTCTGACCTCTTAAATAGTCTGATGAATGTTGATCTCAGTTGCTTCATAGACAGCTTATATCTGATCTCAGACTTAGACAAAAATTTTGTGAACGCCCTCTTGGAAAATCTGAAAAATACTGACCTCAGTTACTTCGTAGACTTAGCTAATATTTGATCTCAGACTTAAGGATTATTTAGTGAATGCCTTCTAAAATTGTTACAAAATGACTGCCTATGTAACCAGCAAGATGAATATAAGCAACAAAAATCTATTTTCCATAAAAACCATATTTAATTTTGTCTCTATATCTCTATGCTATGGAAATGCCCGTAACATAAAAATAATAATTTGTGTTCTTTTCTACAATAGTTTTTTTTGATTTTTTTGTAAACCCATTATTTCCTGATTTTTTCAAAATATTTTATCCTTTTGGTTTGCATTTCTTTCCCTAGACAAGTTTTGCTTCTATGGTCTATATGTTTGTGACAAAATTGCTTGTAGGAAAAAAAAAATGATGTGGTTTGTAAGTCACACAATGATACATGTACTATAACAAAGAAATCCATTGTATGTGATGAAAAGAATTGAGCCATGCGGATTGAGTCATACATTATGCTATGACAGACCCATATGTCATAGGGAGCATGCAAAGACCCTGCAAGGTGTCAAACTTAGGAAGATTAGCATGTACAGAGCAAACGGTAAAATAATGGCATCAAAGAAAATGAAGTCATACAGTCAAGGTGCCAATATGCTGCCAGAAAAGAGGATGCATGGTCAAGGTGTCAAGATGTCGCTAGAAAAGAGGATGTCATAGGGTCAAGGTGCCAAACTGCCAATTGCTAGGCCCAATTGCCACTTTCTTTTTAATTTCCTTATGGTCTTACGTTTTTGTTTTTGTTTTCTTTAATGGAGTTTATTTTACTTTTTCATCTCATAGACAGTTTAAGCCATCTTTTGACTTTGGCCTTGTCAATAATATATTTTGCAAGCATATTAGTGCTCTTCATTTCCTAAACTTCCACACTATTTACCTTCTGTACAAGGTCCATGTCGTCCCCAATCAGTATAGCCTTACAGTTGCCTTTGTCCCCTAGGTTTAACTTCTTCACACTTGGTTCGTCATACGTCACTTCCTCATCTCCTTTGAAACAATGAGTGGGTGTATCATCCTCCCATGCCACTCCGTCCTTATATTCTTTGTATTCCAAGGGAATGATGCAAGAGCATGAGGGTGTACTAGCGATCAACTCCAAGCAAAAACAATTTGTTGATGGGGACCAACACAAAATAAAAATATGTCAAGTTTATTGAATATTCTATCCTCTCTGGAACAAGGGTTTCTTAGGTGCTATTTTATATGATAAGATTAGACAACGCCAAGGTTCTTAATGTTAGGTCTTGACTTAACTCAAATAGAATCAACTGTATGATGCAATTTGCGTAATGTCTCCTTTTAGGCCAACTAGAAAACTGGCACAATCACCTAATTTCGTCCTCTTGTCAAATAATTGCAATGGAAATCAAGTAAATTTGTTATGCCAAATATCAATTTCTATTTCTGCTATAAATGTATGAATCTATGCAGTATTGATATTTAATGTATAACAATCTCTGATATATATACTTATTAAATATGCTATGAATCTATATGCTTTACTACTTAAGTGATAAGGATATGTGGAAAGTTTGATATGCGATATGCTTGTGCAATCCATAGGTATTTCTTTTAGCAATTTGATTCCTATATCTAATTTGTCAATCTCAAATATGCAATGTATAAATATTGTTCCAACAAAGATATGTTTCTGTTTCTGATTTGTATCTATAATTTTGCAACTTCAATCATGAGTGTTTTGTCTTCAATGATCACTTACATAAATAGTATTGCCATGTCTGATCTGATCTTGATGAATGCACAATATGATGGTTGTGTCCAATTTACAATAATGATTCTTTATGCCATACAATCATGATTCTGCATGCCACTGATTTGCCAAGAGGCGATGTGCTCAGAAGAGCAGATACAATGTAACAGAAGAAATGCCCAATGATGATTTTTGCAGAAGTGTCATCATGTTCTTATATCTCCGAAACCAAATTGTGGCAACCTTAGAGTTTGAGAAGTGTCTTTTCCTTGATTGATCCTTCCATAACAATTGATGGTTTTTAATTAACCATCATAATCTGTATCTGGTTTGAGAGTAATTCACACCTTTTCATTAATAACTGATTAGTTGTCTCAAGACTGCCAATTAAAATTCTTCAAATAGACTTAATTTTGCATATCTTGTAATTGCTGATTAACAATAATTTAGCATCATTTTACCTAAATCGATATTATTGGGTATTTGAATTATTGATTTTCGATTGTTGTTTTCCTCTCTTCACTCGATTATTGATCCCTTCCCTTAATTGATGCAAGCTGTCAATGATTCTCATTAATTCTTTACTACTCTTCATCAAGATAGACAATATAAGTCGACATCTTAAAATAGGTTACTATACTCTTGTTAATCTGATTTGCACCATAATAGAATAATATTGTTGTTAAATGCAAAAAATGAGATTTCAGAACAAACATTGTTGAAGATATTCATAAGTCTAGTTCATAACAATTGTTCGTCAAAATGACATTTGAAGAAACTCAATGGTTGCTATATGTTTGGTGCCTGGAGCTTTTTACGAGCTTTAGATCAGAAACTAAGGTTGAGTAATGAATAGTAATTGTTTAAAATAACTCCTGTAAATCAAGTTTAATTTTTTTTTGTATGTTATTTGCAAGAAACTAGTAGGGATTCTTACAGTGGCATCAGAGCCTAGATCCTGCCAACCTGTGGTGTTTAATCTCTTAATGCAGATTTCAGTAGTTCAGAACAGTAATCAACATAAAAATGAAGTCTAAACATTGTTGGATATTTTATGGTTTACCTACTGAGGGTTTCTTTGGGCTAATTTAGTGTCTCTGTCATAGTCTATGCTTGTTTTCTTTGTGCTTCTAGTTTTCCTTATGTTTTTGTATATTTCAATGGGTGTGCTAATGAATGATTATGAAGTATTCAAATATTTTCCTAACATTTACATTGTATGTTAAGATTTTTAGGATTTTGGTGGCTCGTATCTGTAGTTAATGAACTGTTTGTGGAATATCATTATTAGTCTACAAACTAGATGGTATCAGAGCAAGATTTAGGTTCTTTGCAATTTGTTTTGTGGTTAAAAAGAAATGAAAATTGTTGCTTATAGGTTACACCTATGAAAACTCTGGTGGGCGATGATATCGGTCCATTTGAGCCCGAGATTAGTACCAAGAATGGAATATAGCATTGAGAGTGATGTCAACAGATATCGAGAGGGAGATGGTTGAAGTTGAATGTGTTAGCCCAAAGATCTCTATCAGTGGTCAGAGTGGAGAGGCTGTGGATTGTACTGCTAGCCTTGTCACAGAAGTTGAGACTTCCTCAAAATCAAGAAGAGCAGGGAAAAGAACTCAAAGAAAAAGAACAAGGTTCAGAACAGTGTACTTCTAGTCAAAACATTTCAATCTTGAAGGGTGAAGTTAAAATAAACAGTCAAATGTTTGACGGAGGGGTTAGTGCAGAAAAACTTAATCATTTGATAGCTTAATTAAAGGTTTATTTCAGCTTGCAACAGTTGAGTGTGTATTGAAAAATATATATTTTGCATAACAGAAACTACTGGGTATGCTCTCACATATTGTGAGTCATGCGTCTTTAGTGCATATTTTAAAAGTGTCACCAATATACAAATGCGATGACTTTAAAGAATCTGTTGAGGACACTATTTTACCTAATTTTCTATGAGGGTGAAAAAGCCATCCATTGACACTTCCATAGATTAAAACCAGGCCAAAGTTTACAATTGTATGCAAGTAAATTCCAGAAGCAGTAGAACTTGTAGAAAACACCATGGACCCGAAGCTGCTAAAGAAGTTCATTGGTGGGCTGTTTGGGCAATACAAATGCCTGTTCTAATGGTCAAGCTAAACGGACATTGATTAGGCTTGTGCTCAACCTCATTACCTGGAAATGGATGAGATGAAAATTGCTTCTTATGCTCAATAGGATAAAAGACAGCACCAAGGTGGTGATAAGAGCAAGGAGAATAAAAGGAAGTGCAAGAGGAATACCACATCAAACATTATTTATAAAAAGGCAAGAATAAGTATCATTTTAAGTGTTGTTTGATTTTTAGATTTTGACCCATTTGCGCTTTAGCTAATCTCAAGATGACCTCCATGGAATAATTATAGTAATGATAGTTTCTCTTCATTTATTATTTTAAGAGCATTTTCAGCCATTGAACTGATTATGGATTTAGAATTTGACTACCAATACTCTGTTGTGGAAACTGGAAACTATATTAGGAGCAATGTGCAATTATATATTGTAATGACTTTGGTTAAAGCATGCACCTTCATTCCAATATTTAACTATATAGATCTCATGCTATGTGTATAACATCATATTCTGAAGTGGTTGACATTATGATGGATTGTTTTTTTCATCAATTCAAAATAATAGGTTCGCTCATGGATGGAGCAGATGTATCCTGGAACTCAAGATCAAATAGTTTCATACATCATTGGTGTAGATAGCTTGCAGGCACATTCTGCTGATTTGAATCCTTTGTCAATTGGTGACCCAATGGACATAAGATTACGAATGGATGGCCTCTTTAGCACGAAGGATCATGCAGTGCATTTCACACAGGAATGTGAAGCACTTTATACAAATGGACCAGCGGGTGGTGGTGGCATCAGGTTAGAGATAATTTATAACGCAATTTTCTATTATAAATATGGAATTGCAAGTGGTAACTCTTTAGCTTGTTTATGAAAAAAATCTGGTCTTACATATATAGAGACACATATACACACACATACATATATATAAATTACTCTCAAAGGTATGTTTCTGTTGGATTTAATCAAAGAATGACATGATTACTAATCTAACAAGAAACAATCACTGAATGATAACCAAACTTTTCCATATATACAGTCAATATGAATATTTGTTTGACCAAATATTTCTGTATGAATTTTTACTATCTGAAGATGCACCTAGGCATAATTGTTATGTATTTAGTGTACTATCTAGTACTAAATAAAGGTGCATGTACATAAACTTTGCAGTTGACTCACTCATTAAATAGAATAAAAATATTTAGCATCTATTGTGTGGGATAGTTGTGTCTTTAGCAGTACTTTATTTATTTTAGTTATTTATCAAATGTACAAAGTATCTTGAATATATGAATTTGAGTTTATGCTTTGCTGAGAGATTTTAGGATCGAGAAGTTTGCCCTTTCAAAGTGACTATTGTATGATATTGTCCTATCTCAAGGGTTTATCTATTTTTAAATATATTAAATTATTTCCATCATTTAATGGAGGTTCTTAGCATTTGGTATTAGAACTCTTTTCAAGGCTGGAAGGAAAATTGTGGATGATTGTTATTTCACTAAGGGATGAATTTCTCGTAGGTGTCACAAATCACATAAATCTTTTAACAGGGTTGCACAGGGACGGGGATACTTGGGTGGGTACTTCAGCTATGGGTATAGTACAATTATATTTTAAACTAGGGGAGGTACTTGGGTACATAATTTTTTTAATATAATTTAAAAGTTTATAGAAAATCTGAAAACATGAATCATGACTTAAATTTTCAAAGCAAGCACAGTGATGAAGTTTACAAATGTAATGTATTGTTTTTAGTTTCAGATTGGCAATGTTTGTAATAAGAATATATGCTAAATGTTTAGATAAATGTAACACGAGGACACGCATCTAGCTCCAGAGCCCCATGTACCGGGTGCTAGGACATCCCCAGGAATGGTATGTGACATACCCAACCACCCCCACCACTGTCGCAGTGTTGCCACACTACAACAAACCCCATCACCATCCGGTACTTAGAGACTTGGGTGCAGAGGGATGGTACTTGGGCACTGTAATCACCCAAAAATGGTCATCTAGATTATGATCCCCCTTTATAGCATTTTTGCTTAATTTATTGATTGCTTATCTTTGATCAAATCATCAAAGATCTATTTATTTGATTATAACCTATGGTTTGACCACCTTATCATAAGTCTTTGATTTAATTAAAAGAACTTGCTCCCTTTTAATTAAATAAAAGTCTCACTTCCCACTTATCCTAAGTGTGCACACATAAAGCATTATTCTATTTAAAAAATAAAATAAAAGACATTTTTGTCTACACATGAATGCACAACTTTCTATGTGAGAGGAATCTTTTATTTTTAAGATAACTTTAATTCTCCTCCACACATTTCTTTCCCTCTCAAAAGTCAACTATTGGTTGTGATTGGTGGAGACTCTTGTGCACATCAATCACTCAAAATACATTCTCCTCCCTTGATTATGCCTCTTTTGCCTCTTAATCTCTACCATCCATTTTTCTTTAAAAGAGGGTTCTCTCCTCATTCTAAAAATCTGAAACTCTCATGCTAATGTTATGTTGTAGATTTTATTGGTGACTTCGTAGCTTTGAAGACTCAGAGCATTCTTGCACTCTTGCATTTTAGTTTAGCTCTCATTCTACTTGCATTATGGCATTCTTAACTTAGCTTTCTTTATGTTTTGGAATAGCTAACATAGTTTGTAATGTCCCCATTTTTAGAAGGTTCCTGCAGTTGGCCAAGTCAGTTCACCATAGCAACCCTTGTGAGCTGACATGGCGTTTTGGGGGTCTCAGTTATGGATTTACTATTCTTAGTAAGTTTATTTTTAGTAGTTGCTATTTTTGGCAGTAGAGTGGATGGCTTGGTAGTTGGTCGTCACCTACAGTTAATCAGGCTAAGAATTGCATGAGCTCTTATTTATTATTCATTGAGTTACATTATTATAATAATGACTTTAAGAGATATTTCTAAAAAGCAAGTTGGAAAGAATCTAGTGTTGAGTTCTTTTGATAAACTTCTACGATTTCTAATGTGGAGTTTTATGGAAACTTTTTCCAACAAAAGCTTATAAATGAAAGCTCATTTCATTGGGAAAGGCATGCTTGAAATATATTTGCTTTTTGTGCCTTTGTGGCTTTTCCTGAGTTTTGAATTACGCCCTTGCTGAAGTATAAGGCTTTCTGAGGATTGTTTGAAGTCGCTAGTGATGTATAGTGATTTCACTATCAAAATCTCCTATCTATGTTTCCTATGTCTAGGAGATTGTTCTAGTAAATTCGTTGCAAATTGTGTTGTTATAAACAATTTGCTGAGTCTCTTTATAGTATTCCTGTGGCTTGGAGATTTTGGTTGAGATTCAATTTGAATTGCGGAGGTTAATGTTATTTGCTGGGCATCTACCATGGCTTCATACTGAATGCATTTACATTGGATGTTTGATTATTTGGAAATGTTGGCAGCATAGTTGGAGATAAGGATGAACTCAATAGAGCGTTGGGTCGGCAACAACAAAGGGGCCATGCATTGCTTCAAGACCTGCAATCATGTTAGGACAGCTACTGAGGAGCTACCATAGCATTGCTGGGTTTGCATTTTTCATTGCCATGCCGTGAGAGAGCTATTTGGAGGCATGTAACAACATTAATGCTCTCTGCAATTTGTTGTTTGTCTAAATGCCTTCCTTATTTTGGCTGCAACTTGTGAAAGGGGAGCAATTCGATTTGATTCTAGTCGGGTCTGAAAGTGTATTTGACTTGCACTGAGGTTGTTGACGGTGATGTTGTGAAGGAGTTGCATTCGGCCCACATACTAGACTCTTCTCTCAATCGGTAACCCAAGGAGTTGTATTACAAGAAAATCAGTTGTGGCTTGCATATTACAATCAAGTTAGCATGCTAACAATACATATAGAGGGCCAGCTAAAGATCAACAAATATGAATTAGGTTCTATTCACTCAATTCAGTTGTTGGGGTATGATTTCGAAATGCATTGTACATTGACCGTTGAATAAGAAATAAATTGGAGTCTTAATTTTGTATGCTCTCTCTCCACTTTGTTATCATTCATTCTAAGAACAATAAAGATATCAAAGTTGCTCTCATCCGAAATTAAGCTCTAAGTCAACATTAAATATATTTGCATTTCCATTACTTCACTAGAAAGTTGGTTTGTCAAGTGTTCAACAAAATGCCAAAATCTGATTAGTGAGAAAAATTGGTCTTTTAACCGGTTGGGGGTTTTTACAGTGGTATCAAAGCAGTTTCCTGCCAGCCTGCACGAATTGGGATTAGTTTTTATTTTGTTCAGTGATAACTTTGAAGATTTTTAGATCTAATAGCTAGAGTGACCAGCACTTAATTTCTCTAGCTATGAATAGACATAGGATTGGCAGTTCTAGAAATTGATGGAGTAATGAGGAAGTTAGTGTAAAAATGAATGCTTTGCAAGAGAGTATGGAGAAAAATTAAGCTTCATCAACAAAGGCTAGCGGAGAGCTTGTTGGATCCAGCGAGAGTTGAGAGGGCAGCTAGGTATATGGTTTTCGTCTTTAGAAGGCCAACATCGAGGTTGCAGGGAAGGAAGCTTGAGTTTTCCTCGACAATTGTCCATGATGTTTATATTCCTTCATTTAGCACGACACCTGCTAGTCCTATCCACAGTATTGATGATGTACTAGTATCACAGGGACATGTGGATGTGCCTGTGATGGATAGGAACACTGAACTTCAGCAGGTTGAGCCTCCCAAAGTAGTCACTATGGTTAGTTTAGAGGCAATCGATGATGTAGTTTTCACTAACTTGTCAAACTCACCAGAGGAGGGAGTTGTTATTGGTGACTTATATGTCAGCTATTGTAGTGTTGCTCCAGTACAAGAGGCAGTTGCTTCCGTAGGTGGGATCGAAGAACATATGGAGTCACCGTTGGTGATATAGGTGTTACAACGAAGTCGGGAGATGTGGATGCAGATGCTATGGACACATCCAATAATGCTATGAGTTGCACTGGGTATGATATCCCTTATCAGATATTGGGTGATGACTTTGAGGAGGTTTTGGATGAGTCCCAGGATCGATGTTTTCATGATCTTACAATTGAGGTGGAAGCTGAAACATGTGAGGAGATTGGTATTGCGGGGGCTTCCATTTATTTAGATGAGTTGGTTGAGGTACCTAGTAGTTGTATCTCGGATGTGAAGTTGTACGAGGATGATGGCACATGTATGAGTAATCTTGTGGGGGGCAGTTCTTATTCGGTTTCCTATCATAGTGCAGTTAGTGAGGCAAAGAGATTGCATAGTAGTTAGGGGTTACAGAGACATCATGTCACCAGTCAGCTGAAGGTGAGTGATAGTGGCATTTCTTCATCTCTTGGGCATCATGATGCTGCCCGTCAGATGCTAGCTACATGTGGCTGGGGTGTTTCTATGTTTGATGAGCACAGTGATAGTACTCTTTCTCTAGCAAAGGTTCATGCACTTCGAGAGGCTGTCAGGATCTTGAAGCATAATTACTCATAGCTAGTTGCTGACTAGGATTACCTTCTAGACTAGGGTAGCACCTGTCATGAGACATTGTAAGAGAAAGAGGAGGAGGTCGTGGAGCTCACCCAAGAGCTTGAGGTGATTGTGGACTCTCTTCAATGTACTCGGTTGGCTCTTCAGGAGTCACAACCACAATTGGATAAGGTGACCATGGAGTTAGAGCATGTTCAAACCAGACCAACCCCAAATCCAGTTCAGTTGCATATTGTGGTTGGTGGTGAGTTTGCTTCTACAATTGGGATGATGGGGCCAACACATCCATCCAACATATGGGTGTAGTAGGTACGCATGAGATGAGAGTATCAGGGGAGTTGGGCTCTCATGTTGACTTTCTTCGTTCTGTTGGAAGCGAATCTATTTCTTTATCTCATACAACTAATAGCATTGGACAATTGGAAGTGCCACATTTTCAGAGGGATCAGTTGTGCGTCGCAAGGGAGCAGGTGGATGCTTCCACATATAATTTTTACTGCACAGAGTCCTTCACGAAGTATCTGTTGGATAGTTGCAATGTGAGGGAGGATTCATACAGATTGTCTGAGGGTACTCTCAACTGAGGCTCTCATGCTATTCAGAGGTTGGTGAGAAAGATTGTTGAGACTCTGTCTACTATGCTTCGCCACAGGGATTTTGAGGTTGGGTTTGTTGAGAGGGTTGCCCAAGATCTTGTCCAACCAATAGTTCGAAGCCACAGATTGGAGTCATCTTTTGATTCTCGGTTTGATGATGATGAGCCCTTGATAGAGATTGGGAGTTTTTATCGACATTACACTGTGATGTGTGCTTATCATTTTTCTTTTGACCCATAGGTAGAGGACTTGGTTTCACGTCGGTGTGGGTTGGCTCCAGTTTCATACCATTCATTATGGGATGGGTTAGAACCATTTTTTGCAGATGGGATTGATAGCCGCAAGTTAGACCCCTTGTAGTATCTACACACCTAGGACATTTTGGCAAAGGTTGGAGTAGATGTTAGTTCAGGTACCTGTGGTTGTTACCATCTCCATAGTGCAGTTGGGTGTGATTATCAGTTTGATGGGAACTCAGGTTTGGACAAAGTTGGTATTTTAGTTGGGTTGAGTTTCAATGAGTTGTTGCCTTCATTAGCACTTTGGGTCAATTTTTAAATGATTTTGATGTTGATGTTCGTTATTCGAGTGTTGGTGCTTCAGGAGTTGTTCGTACACAACAAGGATAGTACACAGTTCTATCTTTGGGATCCAGGTGGATTGTGTGTACATGTTGCCCCGAAATTGCTTGGGGACAAGCAATCTTAGGGAGCGAGGACTATAATATCCCCATTTTTAGCAGGTTCCTACAGTTGGCCAAGTCAGTTCACCATAGCAACCCTCATGAACTGACAAGACATTTTGGGGGTCTTAGTTATGGATTTACTATTTTTAGTAGTTGTTATGTTTGGTAGTATAGTGGGTGGCTTGGCAGTTGGTCGTCACCTGGAGTTAATCAGGTTAAGAATTGCATGAGCTCTTATTTATTTATTATTCATTGAGTTGCATTATTATAATAGTGTTTATATTATTATAATAATGACTTTAAGAGATATGTCTAAAAAGCAAGTTGGAAAGAATCTAGTGTTGAGTTCTTTTGAGAAACTTCCACGATTTTTGAAGTGGAGTTTTATGAAAACTTTTTCCAATTAAAGCTTATAAATGAGAGCTCATTTCATTGGGAAAGGCACGCTTGAAATATATTTTCTTTTTGTGCCTTTGTGGCTTTTCCCGAGTTCTGAATTACGCCCTTGCTAAAGTATAAGAGTTTCTGAGGATTGTTTGAAGTCAGTGGTGATGTATAGTGATTTCACTATGTAAACCTTCTATCTGTGCTTCTTGTGTCCAGGGGATTGTTCTGGTAAATTCATTGCAAATTGTGTCATTATAAACAACTTGCTGAGTCTCCTTATTGTATTCCTGTGGCTTGGAGATTTTGGTTGAGATTCAATTTGAATTGTGGAGGTTAATGTTATTTGTTGGGCAAGTTAATTAAATCTCAACCAATACTCTTTTTTAATGGCTACAGAGACCATTGATGATACTTCCAGAACCGGACCATTAATCTACCATGGCTTCATATTGAATGCATTTACATTGGATGTTTGATTATCTAGAAATGCTGGCAGCGTAGTTGGAGATAAGGACGAACTCAATAGAGGGTTGGGTTGGCAACAACAAAGAGGCCGTACATTGCTTCCAAACCTACAATCACATCAGGATAGCTATTGAGGCGCTACCGTAGCATTGTTGGGTCTTCATTTTACATTGCCAAGCCATGAGAGAGTTGTTTGGAGGAACATAACAGCATTTATGTCCTTTGCGATTTGTTGTTTGTTTGAACACCTTTCTTATTCTAGCTGCAACTTGCAAAAAGGGAGCAATTCGATTTGATTCCAGGCGAGTCTAAAAGTGTATTTTATTGGCATTGAGGTTATTGATAGTGATGTTGTGAAGGAGTCACATTCGGCACACATACTGGACTCTTCTCTCAATCGGCAACCCAAGGAGTTTTATTACAAGGAAATCAGTTGCGGCTTGCATATTAGAATCAAGTTAGCACGCCGATAGTACATATAGAGGGCCGGCTAAAGATCAGCAAATACGAATCAGGTTCTATTTACTCAATTCAGTTGTTGGGGTATGATTTCGAAATGCATTGTACATTGACCGTTGAATAAGAAATAAATTGGAGTTTTAATTTTGTATGCTCTCTCTCCACTTTGTTATCATTCATTCTAAGAACAATAAAGATATCAAAGTTGCTCTCATTCGAAATTTAGCTCTAAGTCAACATTAAATATATTTGCATTTCCATTACTTCACTAGAAAGTTGGTTTGTCAAGTGTTCAACAAAATGCCAAAATCTGATTAGTGAGAAAAATTGGTCTTTTAACCGGTTGGGGGTTTTTATAGTGGTATCAAAGCGGTTTCCTGCTAGCCTGCAGGAATTGGGATCAGTTTTTATTTTGTTCGGTGCTAACTTTGAAGATTTTCAGATCTGATAGCTAGAGTGACCAACACTTAATTTCTCCAGCTATGAACAGACATAGGACTGGCAGTTCTAGAAATTGATGGAGTAATGAGGAAGTTAGCATAAAAATGAATGCTTTGCAAGAGAGTATGCAAAAAAATTAAGCTTCATCAACAAAGGCTAGCAGAGAGCTTGTTGGATCCAGCGACAGTTGAGAGGGTAGCTAGGTATATGGTTTCCGTCTTTAGAAGGCCAACATCGAGGTTGCAGGGAAGGAAGCTTGAGTTTTCCCCGACAGTTGTCCATGATGTTTATATTCCTTCATTTAGTACGACACCTGCTAGTCCTATCCACAGTATTGATGATGTACTAGTATCACAGGGACATGTGGATGTGCCTGTGATGGATAGCAACACTGAACTTCAGCAGGTTGAGGCTCCCAAAGTAGTCACTATGGTTAGTTCAGAGGCAATCGATGATGTAGTTTTCATTAACTTGTCAAACTCACTAGAGGAGGGAGTTGTTATTGGTGACTTATATGTCAGCTACTGTAGTGTTGCTACATTACAAGAGGCAGTTGCTTCCTTAGGTGGGATCGAGGCACATATGGAATCACTATTGGTTATATAGGTGTCACAACGAAGTCGGGAGATGTGGATGCAGATGCTATGGACACATCCAATGATGCTATGAGTTGCACTGGGTATGATATCCCTTATCAGATATTGGATGATGACTCTGAGGAGGTTTTGGATGAGTCCCAAGATCTATGTTTTCATGATCTTACAATTGAGGTGTAAGTTGAGACATGCGAGGAGATTGGTATTGCAGGGGCTTCCATTTATTTAGATGAGTTGGTGGAGGTACCTAGTAGTTGTATCTCGGATGTGGAGTTGTACGAGGATGATGGCACATGTATGAGTAATCTTGTGGGGAGCAGTTCTGATTCGGTTTCCTATCATAGTGCAGTTAGTGAGACAGAGAGATTGCACAGGAGTTAGGGGTTATAGAGACATCATGTGACTAGTCAGCTAAAGGTGAGTGATAGTGGCATTTCTTCATCTCTTGGGCATCATGATGCTGCCTGTCAGATGCTAGCTACATGTGGTTGGGGTGTTCCTATGTTTGATGAGCGCAGTGATAGTGCTCTTTCTTTAGCAGAGGTTCATGCACTTCAAGAGGCTGTCAGGATATGTACAAACATAGGTCCACATAAATATGAGTGGACTAATTCCAAAACATTTTTAGTTTTTCTAGTGCTATCCTGAAATGGACTTTTGGTGTTCTTACCCAAAGCGCATCCTTTGCATATGCTTGACTGATCGTTATTCAACTTAGGTAAACCAGTTGCCATCTTCTTCATAGTCGATAAGGCTTTGAAAGTTAGATGTCCTAACCTTCTGTGCCATATTTTATTTGTATTAACAACTTCACGAATTAAGGCTTGAATAGGTTGACTAGGTTTTGTATTTAATTCATACAAGAATCCCTTTCTTTGACCAATCAACTTTGATTTCTTGAATGAAGAGTTCTTAGACCAGGTCATTACTTTATTGTTCATGAATGCAACATTATGTCCATCATCTTCAAATGTTGTAACAGAAATTAAATTCCTCTTTATTCCTGGTACATGGAGTACTCTTTTGAGATGTAGAGAAATACCTAACTTCAGTTTCAAGGTGCAATTCCCAATTCCTTTTACTGAATGAGAGGAACTATCACCGATGGCAACTTCACCATCAACTTCTTTTGATATTAAATCTAGTACTTTTTTGTATCCTGTGGTGTGTCGAGATGATTCACTATCAATTACCCATGCTTTGCTTAATACTTTATTTGATAGTACAGAATACAAAACACGATTCTCAGGATCATAGTTTTCGTCTTTCTTGGTAACGTTTGTACAATTTACTTGTTGCTTTGTATTCTTGGGCCAATTAGATCTATAGTGTCCAAATTTTTCACATTTGAAGCATTTTATTTTGGATAAATCTTTCTTAGGTTTGTCATTTCTTTGATTTGCCTTCTTAAAATGCTTCTTCTTACCTTTATAGGAATTTGTGTTGAGAACATAAAGTTCTTCATCTTCAATTTTCAATTTTCCTCCTTTCTTAAGTTTCCTAGATTCTTCTTGCAGACAATCTCCTTTAAGTTTATTAGAGTTTGGAAGATTGTCTCTAGCACTTACTCCTAAGAATGTTTCCCATGAATTTGGGAACCCATTTATAGCCATAAGTGTTAGTTCCTTGTCTTCAATTATGGTCCCTATACTTGCAAGTTTGTCTCTTAGACTAGCCACCCTTAGGAAGTATGAGTTCATAGATTCTCCCTTCTTTATTTGTATATGATTTAGTTGCCTTCTTAGTGCAAGGGTTCTAGTCGCATTGTTAACCTCATATGCATTTAATAATACATTCATCATATGAAATGTTGTTTGATGTTTCATTAGCATAGGTACTATTTCATTTTTCACTCTATCTAATATGATTTGCATGGCTTTCCTGTTTTCTTTACTCCAGATAGTTTTATTAGGTTCAACATCAAGTTGCTTGGATGCTTTATCAACAAACTGTTTCACATCATTGTCTTAAAGAATCATCATAATTTTGAATTTCCAAGCAACGAAGTGTTCTTTTTATCAAACCTGTCCTCAGGTCTGATTGCGCTTGCCATTGAAGATAGAAGGATGTTGCTAGATATTTAAAGTCTGATTGTCAATTTGCAGAGCCTAGTTTTGGCAACCTGGCTCTGATACCGTGTAAAGTTTCTGCAAATTCTGCTATAAATCAGATTGAGATAATACCTTTGTATTGCTTGCTGAAGATGGTCTTCTATAATTTAGACTTGTATGAAGTGTTACCAATAGTATAAATACTATTCTGAAAATGTTTTATGTCTGCAATAATTCAGATAGGGCAGAATTGCTGAAGGAGCAGACCATGTATAATTTGTGTGTCCTTCATCCACAATAATACCTTACATAAATATGGCACCCAAGGGGCACGTCTCTAGAAGTGACATGTCCCTCTCTAGGTTGGTCAAAATTGTTCTCTTCAAATCGGCGTCTAATGAAGGAGAAGATTTAGTTAGTGATTAAACTAACTATTCTATTCAAGTCTAATCTCAAACAACATTACCCCAAGGGAGACGCCAATCATAACTGAAGACTAGACAATTATATATATAGGCCTTCATTAGTAAAGCATTTTATGCATAATCAAATTGGTATGATTTGTACCATCAGACCAGTATGATTTCGAAGTTACAGAATTAACAATAAATGCATCAATAATTTTCCTCTTGTCTCAATATTCATTGGATAAATTTTGACGTCTATCCATGCTGGCTTCTTCAAATCTCAATTAGAGTGGTCTTTCAAACCTACTAATGCTATATTCGAAACATATTCTTGACAACATCTGCCATTTGATTCATCTTTTCTTAGTGCGTACTCACAGTAATCATTTATGGCTGACCAAGCTTTCTTTTGCTTCCAATATTCTCTAGCTCTAGTAAACACACAATACCTTTATTTCTTATCACTGGCCTTCATTGTGTATATATCTATTGATTTTGTTATTGACCGCTATAGAATTGGCAACTTCAAATTTAATCTTCAACATCACCCTTAAACTTGGGACAAGATAACGATTTGCATATCCTTTTCCAATTTACAAATCATAGTCCATGTATTCTAATACATCAATAATAAACTTCGTGTAAGGGTCCTTGACAATTGCTTGGTAAGCCCATGTCTATGAAATTAAAATATTGTCTGTAAGTATGAACAAAGAGTATCTACAGAGAATAGACATTGGATTTGGTCAGCCTCCGAACTGATGCAAATGCCCCATATTATGCTCCAAAATTCACATGTATTCATCTTATTGTGCCTTATCCAATTCTTTATTGAGTTATCTTGAAACTTAATGATTCACATCAATCTTTTATGTGAATGTCATGACATTCCATTGTTTCACAACTGAAGACTATCATTATAATATGCCTAGATAACTCTATTCTTGCACAAACATTATTGGAATCTTATACGGTATTGAGATTGAAATTCGGCCTTATGAATTATATTAGGGATAACCTATAGTTGGGTCAAAGTTTTAGACATGTCCCCATGCTAGAGGACTATTGGGCTGACTGCATTGATGAACTGGTGAATAGAGAAAAGTTCTAGTCAAGGCTTATAATTCAGCAAATACAGTTTTATCGTGTAAACATTGATGTGGACAGGATTGAGGATGACGGGTAGCATATGCAACCGTCCACATATCTAAAGGAGATTAAGGGCATTCCTCTTGATTTCACCCTACCTATGGGGCCTATAACTCAGAGCCTAGAAGAGTTGATGGTAGGTATCATAAAGAGGATGGACAAATGGGTGGAATGGACCAAAGCAAGAAGGAAAAGAACAAGTGCCTCACGCTTGGCCTCCAATCCGATGCAAGCTTCCATTGCTACTGCTGCTACTAGTTTCGCTGCCACTACGTCCATCTCATCAAGTCCCACACAAACTACTAGCAAAGGAGACCAACATCCAAAGAAACACATTCCAATCCAACCTACTTGTGAAGGTGACCCTACTCCGAATATCCGAGCAACAGAGGAGGCCAAAAAAGATAAAGAAAAAGATAAGGAGAAAGAGCAAGAGGCAGAAAAAGAGAAAGGGTTGAGTGTGCAAGTGATCAACATGGACGGGTCCGACATGTTGGGCAGATATTTTGCAATGGACAGTTTTGGGTAAAAATCCAGCTGCAAAATAGGATGACAAGCCACAACGTGTGAGACAGAGTCTCTCCTACCTTAAAAGGAAGGCTCCCCCTTCTCACTGTTCCTTGGATCAACTCAAAGTAAGCAAGAAGTCGAGAGATTTTGTAAAAAGGGTGTTACCAATATCCTTTCTTCTTAAATTTCAACAAAGAATCCACTTACTCGTGGAGCGAGTAATGGGTAGCGTGAATCTCTAACTACACTTCCATTAAGAGCTGGAAACAATGATACCGATAAACCTTTACTAACTCAAAGGCTAGCTGAAAATGTACCGGTTTGGCTCTAAGTCCGGTCATACTTCTATATGGAAAAACTTTACAATTAGGGCACAAGGACTCCAAAAAGTAAGAATAACTTAACTATTTTGCGAATAAGAAAGAAGTATAAGCTACAGACAAAGCTTCTAACTATATATTTCCACAATCACTCCCAATCAAAGCTTCGGCTCCAATTGCTTCTTAAATCACTATGCTCTTTTATTGAACACACAATAATAACATGAATCAAGACAATAGGCACAAATTACAATCAAAGCTTCTAATTTGCTCTTTCACAATTGCTTCCAGTCAAAGCTTCAAATCCAATTGCATCTTTTATTCACTTTTCTCCCAAATTTGTACTACACAATCAAAGTTATGCTTGCACAAATGTGGGAGAGCTTTCTTGCATACAACAAAAGATGATTTTTACAATGAAAGGGCACTCTTTTATATAGGCACAGGAGTTGAGAAAAAGGTGGAGGAAAAAGTGGGAGCAACTCAACCAACTTTTACCTAGTCTAGCTAAAAGAGAAATTATAAGGTTACATGCAACTCGCATTACATCTTTTACATACACATGTAACTCACATTACATGTAATTACACATCTTCATGTAATACATCCTCTTCAATTACAAATATGAAAGAAGAAGAAGAAGAAAGATGAAAGAGAATTGAAACAATTCTAGGGATTCTCCTAAAAGGCCTTGTACTTGGCAATGCTATCTTGGATAATCACAGGATTGGAAATTCCAGTATTTTGTACCGCTGAATTTACCTTGATAACCATGGTGTTGTATCTTTTGATAACCTTTGACTTTGATGAATTGTCCATCGTCATTTGAAAACTTGATGTGATCCATCTTTTCTCGCTCAAGTTGTCGTGAATTCTCCTTTGTAGATCAGCACAAACTGGAGTTTCTGACACTTTGAAAACCTTCTTAATGATGTCTAGATGTAAACTCGGAACAACTTTCCATCAACACCTTTAATTCTTTTTTTTTGAAGCAAAGTGCTTGGAAGAATGGAAATACTTTGAAACATGAAAGTGGAATGCATGGGAATGCGTGCAAATGAAGATCGCTGATTTTCAAACGTGACTTGGGATTTCAAGATGTCATTACATGGAAAATGGATTACATGTATATGCAACATGTAACAGGGATGGAAAGTTTAGGTGAGATGTGAATGTGGATGGAAGATGAGATTTTACATGTATATGTGAATGGAGGATGAGATCCAAAGCATGGAAAGATGCGAAATCATGTAATTGCTCATGAAGGCGCAAATGCATATGGAGAGATGGAAATGGAAAATGGAAGAGGGATAATGAACTTTATAGTCATCTTTGGTGAAAAGATGAAGTCAAAGTACATGGAAGATGAAAATGACATCTTTTTGACTTTTCAAAAAGTGACTTTTAATCAAAATCGAACCTTTTGGATGCAATTGCACATAAGACTTTTCATGTAATCATGTTGTGCGAGTGGATATAGAAAGTGAGATGAGTGTGAATGGAAGCAGAAAATGGGATTACATACATGTGTGGATGGTGAATGAGATGGAAAACATGTAATCGCATTTATCGGATGAGTTTTGAAGTATTGTGACATGGAAAATGGAAGTGGAACATGATGATGGTTTCGTATGAAGTGAAACAAGAACAAGTTCTTGGGAAAAAACTCGTAATTTCTCCAAAGTGGAAAAAACCGGCAAGCAAGCACAAAACACAAAAACTCAAAAGAAAAATGTACCTTTGGAAAGTGACTCAAACATGTTAAGATGCAATGCACTTCAATACACATTCAAATTTGGAGTTTGGGGAAAAACCAAAAACATGAAAATGAACCTATCTTCATTTTTAAAGGAAAAATGCACTTTCCGTGACAACAAAATCAACAAGTGGCAATCATCAAACAATAATATGCATGGAAATAGCAAGAGAAGCATAAATTGATGAGCAAGTTTGAAAATGTCCACTTACTTGGAGGTTGTGAGCCAAAATAGCAAGTTTTATGGACTTGAAGACCAATTCCTCCTCAAATCCAAATTTTCAAACAATTTTTTGACTTTTTCCATACATGTATGTATTCAATGGTCGAATTTGAGTTGAGAAGGCGAAAAACGTGATCTCCAAAGACAAGAGAATGCATTAAAACTCAAAAACGACCCCTCTTGATCCAAATGTATGGGCTAGAAATGCCATTTTTTGAGTTTTTTGAATGAAAACATGACTTTTTAATCAAAAATCTGGGCCATTTTTGCAAAAACATGGCCAAAAAATGCATATTTTTGAGTCATTTTTTACTTGGGAATGCAAAACGACTTTCCCAAATGAATATACATGGATCCAAATGCAAAAAAGTGGATTAAAACCCCAAATTTTTGGGCATTTTAAGCAAAAATGTGATTCATAAAAGGCATGAAACAAAAACATTTTGGCTTTAAAACACCAAAACATGAGTCAGAATGTAATGTAAAACACTTGAAAGGCCAAATGGATTCCTCTTTGGGCAAAAGCATGAGTCAGAAATGGTGTTTTTTGAATTTTTTTTCCAAAAACGTGCTCTTAGAGGGAGTTTGGAAAATTGTTTTTTAGCAAGATAAACCCCATTTCAATGTTGGAAAATCCATGGCTAAGCAAAAACGACCCTATTGGAGAAGATCTCATGCAAAACCATCAAGTAAATCTCTCACAATGATCAAAATCGGGTTCTTGGAGAACAAATGTATGTTCTTCAATATCCAACTTTTTGGAGGTCATTGCACATATTAAAACATGTTTTTGGTTAAAATCGGACCTTTTTGGGTTAGTTGCATGTTCTAAAATGTTAGTCATCAAAATTAGACCTTTTTGGGTCAATTGCATATTTTAAAATGTGCAAGTCATCAAAATCGCACCTTTTGGGTGCTATTACACATTTTAAGTTACATCTCACTTTTTAGATGCAAAGACATGAAAACTTCACTTTTGATGCAATTACATCAAAAAGGTCCACTTACATGATAACCTTATGATGTAATGACATCAAAAAGGTCCACTTTTGATAACAAGTTGAACTTTATATGCAGTGACATGTAAAATCTCCACTTTTGATGGATTTTACATGTAATTGCATATAAAATGTCCACTTTTGATGACTTAAATATGCAAAGACATGAAAAAGGTCCGGTTTTGATGGATTAATACTTCTAAGTTGAAAATTATATGCAATGGCATGTAAAAAGTCCACTTTTGATGGATTTTACATGTAATGACACATAAAATGTCCACTTTTGATGACTTTTAGTGATTTAATTTGCATATGTCAATTTAAATTCATTAAAATATTACTTAAGTTGGACATAAATTATATTTACATATCATATTAACAATATAACATGTAAATATCATTTAAGAAGTAATATTTACTAGAGCATTTGATTTAAATGCTAAAAATTAAATTGAACTATATAGTCAATATAGTCACTTAAGTGAAAAATCAAAAAGTAAGTCAACTTAAAAATATAACATCAAGTGCACTGTAGTTACTTTAAGTGAAAATCTAATTAATAAAGTAACTTAAAAGCATAACATAAAGTGATTTTAAGTTATTTTTTTCAAAAAGTGAATGTCAAATTAGAAATATAACATGATATTTTTAAGTCATGCTGTTGCATCAAAAAGGTCCACTTTTTGGGCACTAAAATGGCCATGTCTCTTGACTGACAACTCCGATTAAACTCTAGGTTAGATCAAATCGAAGGGGAAACTGAAAGCCATGACTTGAGCAAGACCAAAGGACTAAAAACTAACAAACACATACTCAAAATCAAAGAAAATGATGATAAAGGCCTCAAAAATCAGGCATAGGCTCGACAAACAGAAAAACTAAAAAGATTTGACGAAAACCTTTAGTAAAAAGATTTATTATATCAATTGGTGTTGTTTGATTGATCAATAAAACCAATTAAATAATGAATAAGCTTAAAGAAATATGAAACTAATTTGAAAAAGTTTTGTATTGTTACCTACATTTTGTGGTGGCAAAATGCAGGACAACATGACAAGAACCAGCCCTATGAAAAATTTGATGGAAGCTCACAGCCGCAAGAAACACCTTAGGGAAAAGGAAGCCAAGGTAAAGCTCTTTCTGTTAGTACTTGCTTGGCCAAATAATCAATTTGGAAACTAGAGCATTACACCTATTATTTATGGATTGGACATCCTTAAGTAGTAACCAAATGACCAATTGAACTCATTTAATGTATCAACCAGGGACATATAGTTGAAATGGTATCTACAAAGTATATGCTTTAAACCAACCCAATTGACATTACTGAACTATGAAATTGGAATGCTATATCTAAGTACAGAATAGAATAATTTAATCTATGCCATAGAAATTGGAATACAAACAAGATACTATTCGTTTTTCCTATGCTACAAGAACAACCAATGGTTTTGTTGTTGTATGGTTGCAGGAGCAACAAAGTACTAACTATTCTAAGAAAAATGGGAAACTAATTCTACTAACTGAATTTACTCACCAAGTGGGCCCCCTTGGATAAGTGAAGGAACAAATGCTCAAGATAAAGTGTTGAATGTTAACAATGTTATTTTATTGATATTGAAACCATCATAAGTACAAACTGAAATAACAGAACCATATATCTAATATTTTTGTGAATTACAATCGACTTCTGAACTCACTAGAGAAGTCCAAACAATAGCTTATTTATAACAACTAAGGGAAAAAATCTTCCAAAATCTAGGATCCTTCAACAACAAGGATTTAGCATAAACTTAAATGAAGTACATCAACATAGGACATATTCATGCTATTGAACAAGTCTTCCATAAATGTAGCACACCCCTTTAGGTTTGTGCATGACTAGTTTAGAGTTGCCTTGACCTAATCTTTTGCTGAACCGTTTGGATGTCGTTGGCGCATAAATCTGTCATTGCTCTCTTAATAGTGTTTCTTTAATTCCATTTGACTTGTTCCTGCAAAAAGTTAGTACACATGCCTAATTTTGAAACATGTATCCATTTCAATAATCCATAGAAAGCATTAAATGTATAAGCAAACTAATCCTTGCTCACGACACATAGCTGCAGGAACATACCCCATAAAATATCTAAGGAAGAAAGAAACATATCTATCAATATGCACACACGTGATTTCATTTATCAATCATAAGTTCTAAATAAATAAAACCATAATATGTCTTAAGAGACCATAGCAGTGTATAGTAGTTTATAGTTTATATAGAAAATATGATTAAAAGTCTTTTGTACTCCAGGATAAAAACCCTCCAAATAACCATAAAAACTATATAGTAATATCAAACCCCATCATTTCCCCCATGTTAGTGTATTGTTGGTCGTCCAACAAGTATATAATTTCTGACACAAGCCCTCATCCTAAAGTCTGTTGGGGTGCTCTATCTTGAACCTTTCTTGGCATAGCTCTAGTAAAATCCTTTGGATTTTCTGAGTTGCTCCTGAATTCTAACTTCAGTAGTCATGACATGCTCATCCACATCGTCATGAATGCCTAGGAGTGGATGGGTAGAGGTGGATGAAACTTGAGAGGATTCATAGCATGATGTTGCCGTTAGCCTATTTCCCCACAGTCCCGTAGGCTAACTAGGACATTCAAGGGGCTTAGAGGCCATTTGGCCTAGACAGTTTCAGTTGCAGGTCTTTTTGAGGGGTTCTGGGGCGACTTTGGGCATACTTACTATTTATAGTAAGTCATCTTGGACATGGTCGGACATTCAGTCACAGTGGTATGTCGATGGTAATTGTTTAAAATCGACAGGAAAACTTATTTATCATTGATAAGATTTGTTATGCATTGATAAAGCCATTTTTATAAAGTTAAATTTAAATATTTAACTTTATTAGTGCATAGACTATAGTTTGTGGGAAATATTTAAATTAAAAGAGTTCCCTTTATTTTTATAACACATTGGAGACATAAGGTACATAAAGGGAGTTATGTTTTATCCCACATTGAGAAAACGAAGGATTGAGCTCTTGTGAGAACACTATAAAAGAAATGGAAGAGCTTTTTTTTGGTATGCTTGGATGAAGATTAATGTTATGTTGTTGGATATCTAATTATCGGGCTTGGAGGACGGAATACCTCTTTGCTAGCATTCTCTTCGCTGTTGGAAGACACAGTTAGGAGGATCAAGGGTGTTTTCACTTCAGGAAATACACTGGGTTTCATTTGGGGCGTTCGCATAAAGAAATTTACAAGGGTTTGAGATGCAGATCTGAAGTTAGTTATTGCTATAGTGCCGCATGAACAGTATTTTGCTACAGTCGGCATGAACAGTATTTTGCTACAGTACGGCGTGAACAGTGTTGGTATCAAGTTTACTTGTTTCTCCGGCTGATTAGAAGTTTGGAGGGCTACCGACTACATCTGCAAAATACTACGGCAACTAATTCCAGGTTTCTTCTGTCAAATTTTGATACTTTGCATAATAATTGTTGAATACAAGTCTGAATAGTTGTTGCAGCCTTTAAGGCAGCTGTAAGTGCACATCTACATTTAAAAATCACCCTTTATCAGCAGATTGAAAGAGTTTCCAGATTTTTCATATACTGTTGAATGTGTGCCAAGTGTTTGTGAAAATGTTATGATGTGTATTATGCATTTTAATGTCACTTCATAGTTGTTCGTAAATCTACTCATTGGAAAGCAATTTATTGAGGAAATCAGCTTTATGAGTTTGCATACAAAGTGTTTGACAATATTCCTTAAGTTAAATTTCTACAAGTCAAAGTTCAAATCAGGGGAGGATATTACAAGGTGCTCTATCTTGAACCTTTCTTGGCATAGCTCTAGTAAAATCCTTTGGATTTTCTGAGTTGCTCCTGAATTCTAACTTCAGTAGTCATGACATGCTCATCCACATCGTCATGAATGCCTAGGAGTGGATGGGTAGAGGTGGATGAAACTTGAGAGGATTCCAAAAGCTTCTTCTAGTTCTCCCTAACACTATATACTAGGGAGCATGCCTACTTGCGATTATGAAGTTTGGGGTGAATGTGATTCTCTTACCTGCAAATCATGTGGAATCCTTATCCATCTCTATACAATTGACCTTTCATCTTCCTATAATTCTCTACCCTATAATTGCTCATATTTTTTATAAGCAGCATTTCTGAGTGGATTGGTCTTTCACTTCTTGATTTACTATCTACTACTTTCAACCAATCATAGTACTAGGTTTGTGGATCTCTAGCTTCAGGTCTTAAAAACAAAGGTGCATTCTTTTCTTCTTCCCTATAAGGCCTAGCTTGGTTTTCCCTACTAATTTCATTTAAATCAAGGACATGAATGCTCTTAATTGAATATCACCCACATACATTAAAAGATTTCGTTCTCTATCTTCTATAACTACTAAGTTATGCAAATATAATTCATCTAGAAGATTCTTAATCACTACAGGAGAATTCTAAAAGGCATAATAAAATTCATGTGGGATTTGCAATGATGGACTAAGACCTTGAACTATTCTTGTCATCTTGAAATCCAACAACTGTTCTTTAAGGAAAAAAGTATATACTTGAGCTGGGGGATGGCACTGAAGTAATTAAAGTATCATAGTGGTAATTTGAGTTACCTTGTCTTTCAGTATTGTGATCTCATCCTCCTTACCTAGTAATTCCTGTCCCTGATTATCAATGATCTGCTGCAATTTCTTTTCTCCTCCCT
The DNA here is from genome assembly GCA_028749045.1 of Cupressus sempervirens. Classification (NCBI taxonomy): domain Eukaryota; kingdom Viridiplantae; phylum Streptophyta; class Pinopsida; order Cupressales; family Cupressaceae; genus Cupressus; species Cupressus sempervirens. The sequence goes on from CM053786.1 coordinate 478,722,836, forward strand.
CCACATCGCTTTCTCAATCAAAACATATTGATGTAAACTTAGTCTGTCTGTTAGAGGCATAGAAAGATCCAACGGAGGCATTGGACCTTGTTGTCAAATAATTATCCATCCAGGCTCCATAGCAACTTTTGGTTCATCATTGTTTGTTTTGTCAGTTGGATGTCTAGTCCATAGGACTAGTACCCTTTTGGGATTCTCATTTGCTAGTTGTGGTGGATGTTCTACCTCTAACTGTTGAGCTGCTTAAACTAAAGTTTCTAGTCCTTCGTTTACATATGTTCAACAATTTTGTCAACAGTTTCCATATTGATCTCAGGGTACTCATCATCAAGGTTTTCAAGGTTATCATTATTGACCATAGGGTGTTCTTGTATGTTTCCAAAAGCAAATATAGTTTCATCATTCACGACCCCTTGCCCGTCATCTGAAGATTCATTTACAACATGTGAAGTCTTTTTTCTGTAAAAACACAAAATTATGTGGTATTGAATCATCATCACCACTGTCATCTTCAATGAGGATAGCATCATCACCACTATCATCTTCAATGAGGATGGCATCATCACCTCCCTGAACTTCGTTTGGTTTATTTTTAATGCTCAATATTTTCACTAGCCATACTAGTCTGATCATCTTTCCCTAAGTTTAGCTCAAGCGATTCTTTTTTAGGTTCGGAAACAACATCATGAATAGTGGTGTCAAGAGGAATATCACCCATACTAAGGTTTTTAGCAATCCTCCCACTTCTTCTAACAGGTGTATCTAACAAAATTTTTGAAACCTTTTTCCTTTTTATAGCTTGAAGATTCTCCTTTAGCAAGTGCTGTAGGAGTTTCTTTTTGTACCTGTTTCCTTTTAGGAGATGAGGAAAAAATGTTAATACATTCTACATCCTTTGACTTTTCTGGTTGTTTAGTATTTCCCTCTACTGGTTCCTTAGTTGTTTCTTCTTCATTCTTACTAGCAGAAGGCCTAGTTTTAACAACGGTTTGAGTAGTAACAAGTTTTCACAAGGAATATATTTTTCCTTTCATTTACTAGAAGTAGGAGCAAATGGGGATTTATCAACCTTTTTCTTTTTAGCTGACCTAGGGTTTTCAGAAGAATGAGAGGATGAAGGTTCAAACCTTTCTACAATCTTTTGAGTACCAATTGTCATAACAACTCTTCTTTCTACACCTTGACCTCTAGGCCCTACTATTCTAGGAGCATATTCATCCATTAACACAAAATCTTCCCCAAGACAGTCAAATTTTGTTGTAAAGCCCTTTCAACTAACAACTTAATTAGACAATGATTGGCCACAAAATTGGACTAACCTTCTTGCACTACAACAACTCTCTTCTTTAACAGTTTGAACAAGAAATGTGGAAGGTTGACTAGTCTATTTTCATGATGAAGGCAACTAAGAAGTTTGAAATGAATTCCATGCAACCATTGGTGTCATCCTTCACAAGTTATATACTGCATAATATATAGGGCATAGTGGGTGTAGGATTCTGGTAAAGATATCCTTCTTGTACCTTGTTTCTTATCAACCTCCAACCACCCATTTGTATACAAGGTAAATTGGGCCCTAGCTGATCTTGGGTCCAAATCCTCTTCAAACATTGCTCCTTCCTATGGTAAACCAAATAGTTTTACAATTATCCTTTCATTGCATTCAACTCTAAGTCCTTCTATCGTGGCAATACCATCTTGCAAAGAACTCAGAATTTGAAACGTCATTTCTTGTCTCATGTAGTAAGTTTCAGAAAGTATTGTAGCCATCCATGACCCTCAAACTTAGGATGACAAGCATTATCTTGCAGAATTATGTCATGAATTACAGGTTCAAGACAGATCAAATCTCCCCCCATTACTAGTGTTCTACAATTTACTCCAAATTTAGCTAAGAACCCAGTCAGAAAACAACACAAATTTGCAAACAAACAATGTAATGCCCTACCAAGGAGCCCAAAATAAATTACCTAAAGTTTCACTAAGTTTGTCAAACAATTTTTTTTGAAAGATAATAAACTAGAAGAGATAAACTAGCGGAAGCAATAACTCACATACATACAAATATCATAAACAAATTACATCTCTCAGGGGTTCTGTGACGTTGAATCAAATTTAAGTTTAATTAATACTAAATCTGATACACAACAAATCCACATCATAGATAAACCACAAATACGAAATCACTTAAATAATATACAATTATATAAGATGCCACTTGGCAATAATCAAAATGCATAATCATCCATTTTGCAAGTCATAGGGCATGAAAAGCTCAAAGAATATACATGATCAATAAAATACATCATCTCATAAGATCTCTGATAAACAAATATAGTATAACAGAATATAAACATCCAACATAAATACAAGAATAGAAAGAAAGGAATAACTGCACAAGTACATCTAGCAACGGCATCCACTTGTCAAATCTCAATAGTATAAGTAAAAAGCACTACCACCTAACCTTGTGGAACCTAAATGGCCCACTCCCATCGTGCTAAGGAGATAATCTCAAGTCCCATACGGATATCAAATCGAACAATCAGAACCAACATCTAGGACAAGGAAAACCTGATAGCAATCTATCTCAAAGGTGCCAAGACATAAGTAACATCTAAACCCAAAGGCAACAAAGACACATAGGAAATCTACTATGTAAGTGGGCAAGTATCATCGCATGAGCCAACTCTAAGGTTACCTTGGCAACCTCTTTGGACTCTGGCCCCCTAGTGTCTCTATGCAACACCAATATCCATTTGTACAGACAAGGCATACTAACAAAGCAAGGTCGCAACCAAACATCCTCTCTACTCCCATCCTAGCCTATACTATCACTCGAGGCATAGCCAAGGAAAAACAATGACTATTATTAATTCATTTTACTCTCATTTAATGAAATGTTATCACTTATTAAAACAACATATAATGGGTTACCTAGGTAGCCTCTTCAGGGCTCCGACCTCCATTGCAAGCCACTTCTCAACGTACAAATAGATTACCTACTCTAGGCTCATAAAAAATACAACTCATAAAAATACAATTTTCACCTCAATCCTTTATAAGCAATTAGAAAACACCTATGGATAAAACACAGTATTCACCTCAGTCCTTTACAAGCAACTGGAAAGCACTTAAAGACCAATCACAATAATCACCTCAATCCTATACAAGCAACTGGAAAGCACCAGATGATAACCGATCAAAAACTCAAAGGTTACACCAGGTAAAATCACACCATTCACCTCAATTCTTTACAAGCAATTGGAAAGCATTAACAAACAACTAATCAAATCTCATCATAGAAAACATGTGACACATCACCTTGGTCGGGTATAAAAGATCATATACATAACATCATCATAAAACAAAACCCCCAAGCCTCTAGTAAACATCTGGATTGGTCAAAGAACTAAGTCAAACCCGAAGCCAACACCATTAAACCACACATCACATAAAGTACATAACAATGTAACTTGCATAACTCATTAGGTTTTGAAAACACACAAGTTCAATTTTCACTATTGGTTTTCAAGTTTTCATTTTCATTTTCAAGTATTATAGTTGATAAGGTATTTTGATTACAACCAGGGTTCACGTTTTCGTTTATTCAATTCTCAAATTGGCTTGACCTATTAATTCAATTCAATTTTACAAAATATATTTACCACAACTTTATAATTAACTATTATTATTAAAAATTTATTAACTATTGTTAAATCATTAATAATAACAATTATCAAAATATCAATAAGATAATATATTTATACCTATATTAATATTAATAATCATTATACTAAATAATATAATAATTATTAAATAAAATAATAATAACAATAATTAATAATAATAATATTAATAATTTCAAAATCTTTAATAATATTATTATCAATATAATTTAAAAACATAAAAAAAACTTAAAATAATTAAAAGTGATTTTAAATTGCTCGCCCATAATTTGGGGAGGTCATTGAATGGCCCGATTGCTTTGGCAGCCCGCTGCCCTAGCAGCGTCTGCTACCTCAACAACACTTGCTACCTTGGCAACATCCACTGCTATGACAACAAGGCCTGCCATAATAGCCAAGGGGGGCCGGGGGACTTCATAGCCCCTCTTCTCAATTCCAATATATATATTTTTTAATATGTTTCAAAAAAAAACATAAACACAATCAATCGCCCCCATTAAAATGAAATTTCACAATTTTAATATTTGATAAAAATTATCACTATAAAAATTATTTACTCTGGTAATTTTTATTAACATATTTTTTTTTTTATAAATTTACGAAATAGATCTGATAGGGAAAACATGAACAACTAATCGAATTTTGCATATAAAATTTTGATTTCTTTTCTAAATCCTACCCGAATTGTAATCAATCAAAAACATGGATCTTTAAAATTTGCAAGACAAGGGTTTCAAATTTTCAATTCATTTCCAGATGTTTCTCAAACGAAAAACGATAATTTCACAAACAAGTGTTTCAACCTAATTAAATTCTGAAAACAATTCCATTCAAACACGGAGAAGATAGATATTTCAATAAAAGAAACTACTACACAAAACCCAAAAGATCCTACCTGGATTTGATACTAAACAACGAATGAACGGAGCTCGCAAGCAATTTCCCTTTCCTTCAAAACCCTCTTCTTGGAAATTGGCTCCTCCAAATCTGTGTGGAGAAATGAGCTCCAATTTCATAATAAACAATTTTCTCCAATTAGGGTTTTAGTTTTGCAATCATGGAAAACCTTTTCCTTTATTATTATATTATATTTTAATTTCATGTGCAAACTTTTGCATTTTAATTAAAATAAACTCTATTAAATTAATTCTTTCTCTTTTTTTAAATCACAAGACAATTTTAAATAAAATATTTATTAATTTAACTAATAATAATATTTAGAGTTTATTATAAAAATGAAACTCTTAAATAAATTATTATTAAATGTAATAAATATAATTACTCAAACATTAGAGCTTTAATTAAATCTTTTAAATTTAATTCTTTTATTTAATTGATTTCTCAATTAATTAAATATTCATTTTTCTTTATAAAATTCTCATTAAACTATCTTTTAATTTGATTTAATTATAACTGAAAATCACGACAGATCCATAAAACTAAATATGAAAACCCATCTGAAAAACAACACGGATTCAAACTCCAAGGTCAAAATCACGAATTCACGTCACTTGATGAATTCGGAAAGGTAAGCAACTCGGATACTTGTCCTACTTTGTACGAAAATTGGCTTAGGTTTAGGATTTGGACTCAAGAATTATCTCCCCTCTTTTACCATTGAGATACTGCGATAGGGCACAGTCATCCTGGCATTCAGGGAAGTCAATGCTCAGTACCTGCAATCTGAATAAAGTCCAAGCATGTACATACACATATAATTCTAAACTAAACAAGCAATGGCGAGAAGTGGTGCATCGTGTAAATCTCGACTAGCAGGTGACTACGACTCCCTCAACCACATCAGAGACGTCAATCATAAAATAAAACATGCAAGTACACCATACACAAGTAAGTATGGGGTAAGTAACCATAGAAAATTGCATATAAATCATCCAACTATCTATCATCATGAAATAACTGAAATCACTATATGAACATACAAAACATCATCATCGAAAGGATAAACATAAATAGCTAAAATAATCATGTATTAAGTAGCTCAACAAATATATCAACTGAATATGAAATAACATCTAATCAAATCCGGTAACCAAGTAACACTAATCATAAAACTAGCCTAAAAGAATTCGGCAACATAACTTGAAAAGTGAATTAGGTGCAGGCATAATAAACAAGCTTGAAAATTTGCAGCGAAAAGTGTTTGAAAATGCTTGAAAGTGACCAGTGCTTAAAATGGTTTCTAAAAACTCAGTCATTTTTTTGGAAAGAATGTCATGTCATGATTAATCCTTTAACTCATAGTTGAAAATATCATAGATATCTAGGATAAGTATACTTATCACGATATTTTCTGTGTCCCAATAAGCGATGTCAATTTATTGTAGTTAAATTGGAATTTATTGCTGAGAAAACAGGTAAATAGCGGTGATATATTGGTTATTTATCATGGAATCAGGCATACTTATCACTCGCCATCTTGTTCTAGGCAAAAATGGCACAAAAAAGGGCAAATCACATTTTTTTGATTGGAAAAACAGATTTGGAGAGGAGAGAGGTTAAAGAGGAGAAAATAGGGTCCATCGAGATTGGAAAAACAGATTTAAGTTCTTGATCTTTTCCGTAGAAGTTTCCGGCTTATCTCTAATATTTCTAGATTTCTTTTTTTTTGTGGTTAACGATAACGTGTCGATAATGATATTTTGAACTATGCTTTAACTCATTCACATGTCCTTTTAATAAATACTTCCTTTTTGGACGAATTTTCATGAACAAGTTGTCAAATCATATCAAGATTTAAATGTTTTAAAACATGACATCATTTTAACAATAACACCAAGGTCAAACTTTTTGTATTTTGCAAAATCAAAATGATCGAAGTACATGCATAATTAATAAAGAATATTGCACATCCCCCCCCTCCCCAAACTTAAAATGGAGCATGGGTCCTACCATGCTTACGTGAGCAAGTAATAGTTATGTACAAAATAATTCTTGGTTATTAAATTTAATGAAATAAATAGACGTACAAAGGTATAGTACTTACTTGGCAAGTGCTTGATTAAAAAGATTCCACTTTGTACTTGGATATTGAAGTGAGGATGAGGCAGGAGGTCAAAAAAATAGGTGAGTTGGAATTATTACGAAGAATGTGGTTTTCACAAAGTCAAATTATTATTATGGGTCTTTGAACAGAGTTGGAGAGAAGATGCAATTTGGGTTGGTGATAAGATGTTGTGGCTGCAGGAGAAGAATAAGTTTCTTCAAATTCAAATTGCTGCAGGAACTCCTCCTTACTTTGTGGCTTATGATAGATTTTAAGCCGATGACCATTCACCAAAAATTTGAAACATACAGGATCAATTGTAGATAATTGTACAACACCATTATTGAAGATTGATATTATTTCATATGGTCCCAACCATCTAGTTTGAAATTTTCTCGGTGCATGCTAATAGCGAGAATCATATAGGAGTGCCCAATCACCAAAAGAAAATTGTTTATCCTTGATGAATTTATCATGCCACTTCTTTTGTTGTTGCTAGATAATTTTAGTATTATGCAAAGCAGATTTCCTATATTCATCTAATCCATTTAGTTGTAAGATTCTCTCTTTGAGCTTCTGTAAGATCAATGTTCAATTCCAGAGCTGTTCTAAGTGTCTTATGCTCAAATTCCACAGGCATGACAGTTGATTTTCCGTAGACCAATTCAAAGGTAGTGAAGCAAGTAGGAGTTTTCCATGTTGTCCTATATGTCGAAATTGCTTCAGGAAGTCGAAGTGCCCAATCTTTTTTATAGATATCGACTTTTTTTATGGAGTGTCAAAAAATGCTCGGGCAATTAATCAAATTGAAAACTAGAGCTTTACGCCCATTACTTATGAAAGGAACGTATACTTGAAATGATATTTGCAAAGTATATGCTCTAAACTAGCCCAATTGTCATTACTAAACTATAAAATTAGAATGCTAAATCTAAGTACAGAATAAAACAGTTTAATCTATTGCACAGAAATTGGAATACAAATAGGATACTGCTTTGTTTGCCTATGCTGCAGGAACAACCAACGGATTTTTTGTTGTATGGTTGCAAGAGTAACAGAGTAGTAACTATTCTAAAAGAAATGGGAAACTAATTCTACCAACTAAATTCACTCACCAAGTGGCCCCCCTTGGATGAGAGAAAGAACAAATGGTCAAGATAAAGTGCGGAAAGTTAACAATGTCATTTTATTGATATTGAAACCATCATAAGTACAAACTGAAATAACAGAACTATATATTGAATATTGTCATGAATTACAATCAACTTCTAAACTCACTAGAGAAGTCCGAACAACTTATTTATAATAACTAAGGAAAACAAACTTCCTAAATCTAGGATCCTTCAACAATAAGGATTTAGCAGAAACTTAAACGAAGTACATCAACATAGGACATATTCATCCTACTGAACAAGTCTTCCACAAATGTAGCACACCCCTCTAGATTTGTGCATGAGCAGTTTATAGTTGACTTGACCTGATCTTCTGCTGAACCGCTTGGATGTGGTTGCCACATGAATCTATCATTACTCCCTTGATAGTGTTTCTTTAATTCCATTTGACTTGTTCTTGCAAAACGTTAGTACACTTTCCTAATTTCGAAACCTATATCCATTTCAATAATCCATAGAAAGCATTAAATGTACAAACAAACTAATCCTTGCTCATGACACATAGTTGCAAGAACATACCCCATAAAAGATTTAAGGAAGAAAGCAACATATCTATCAATATGCACACACATGATTTCATTTATCAATCATAGGTTCTAAGTATTGCATTATAATTATGAAACCATAATATGTCTTAAGAGACCATAGAAATGCATAACAGTTTATAGGTTTATACAAAAAAATATGATTAATAGTTTTTTGACCTCAAGGACAAGAACCCTCCAAATAAATATTAAAACTATATACCAATATTAGACCCCATTAGTACTTCTGCTAAAACGGTCGTTGGCACTGAGCACATGAAGACTTCCCTCCAATTTTCGAGTTCCAAACTCCACAAATTAACTTCCTTGGATGGATGTTGGCTAAGGCTTCGGAGAAGATGCTAAGAACGATCTGATGCACTTGAGAAGTTGGCAGGAGATTATAGATATTGGATGATCCATTCAGATAATGTGCCCATTCCTGATGGGAACGGTCTGACAGTCATCTTGGCAGCTATGAAGGCCTATCAGTCAAGCCAAGAAAGCGCCAAAAAGGCCAATGAAGGGAATGTTGACACTTCAACTTCCTAACCTTTTGAAATCATTAATCTATCGAAAATGACAAGTGTCTCTACCTTCTTCTCCCTTTTCTACTTCTTAGAGAAATGTAATTTTGTAACGGTTGGAAGTTCAAGGTCCTATATGTACTATTTTGAAATCTAATAGATAGGATCAGCATATTTTCAGTGTGAATTCTCCCTTGTTGTTGAGACAACTCAATGAGTCTCGAGGATTTTTATTAGAATTTGTTGTTCATTAGTTATAGTTATTTGTTTTGCAAGTGATGAACGAAATGTTAATTGAATTGGGTGGTTGTTGGACTTTGGCAAAGTAGAAGCTTTTCTGAAATTTGAAAATCAATAAGTAATTTGAGTTTTACTACAATTCTGTTATCTTTCCTTTCATTGCTATGTTGCATTCCTAAGAATAGATTAATCATGTAATGTGAATCGTTCATGTCGAAGTGTTGTTAGTTGCATTTAGAGGTGGGAAGAAGGGGAAGTTGAAGTTAAGCTCATTTACGGTTGTGGGTGGGATAAAATTCAGTTGCAGACCAATTTTATAAGTCTTTTATAGATATGGAGGGCTTGGTTATTCCTCTCTTTCTCTCATATTAAGAGCATACCCCTATTAGATAGGAAACCAAACAAGTTCATTGCAAATTATTCACTATAAGGGAGTTGTACCTTACAATTTTGAGGAAAGTTACAAACGACGTAATCTGACTTCCCAACTGTTGGGGACATTCTTTTTTTGTTATTTGGGCACAAAGAGAAAAATAGAAGAATTATTTGAGGAAGACAAATCTGTTAACCAACAAATTGTTAATTTATCACATCTCCAAAAATCATGATTGTTAATGCCTACAAGGTGGTATTTGAGGCGATTTATGCCTCCATGAATTACATTCTCACATTTTGCGCAAATCAACATCCCATGCTCAAGTTCTTCATAGGAATATCTCCATTTCCTAATCTCTAGCACCTTTAGAATAGGTTCCTATAAATCCAAATGGGCATGACTCTAGTGGCCAATCATTTCCTGAATTTGCCATGTTCAATTAATGGTTAACTTGTGACCTACACATAGAAAGTCGAAAGACAAAATTGATATCTAGTTAAATACTTAACAAAACTATCTAAATTAGTTTCAATAATTTTAGACATCATTTGAAGTTTTAAAAAATTAAAAACTACTAGGGTTTGAGTTTTTAAAAGAAGTTGGAGATTCTTCAAAATAGGTGAAAGATTCAACAAAACTTGTCAAAAATAGCCTTAAATCTTTTTCCAATGTCTCAAAATCATTTTTATAGGCATGATTTCATATTCATCTAGATGCAACAAAAATATTAGAATGTTTCAAAAACAATATAGAGGGAAAATTCAAAAAACCAACCTTGGAATCTCTTTTTTTTTTCTTTTTTTCAAAGCCCTTTTCAAATCCACTTCAAATCTGCACAAATCTGCTTCTAATCGATTGAAAACAGTTGGCAAGTGCTTGGAAAACTATTTTCCTCACTCAAAGCCAAATAGAAGCACTCAAAACATATTAATAAAGTCAGCTAGCTCATTTTTGCCTTTAATGCTGACTGTCAAAATGCAAGTTTTTTATCGGACTTACTGCATTTTTGAACTCATGGGGTATAAAACTTGTCGAATTTATAACTCATTAAGTAATTTGTGATTGCCACAATGTCCTAAGCTTACATAAAGGATAATTAAGATTATTTAATTACACCAACAGTCTCCCTTTTGGCATTTCGAAGCACAAGTAATTGTTTTTGAAGGGGATAGTTCATGAGGTGCTAACTAGCTTCAACAAAGGAGATCTAAGCATTTTAGGTAAGCATTTGATCCTATTCTTGAGTCTTTTAATGAATTGTTTTTAGATTTTGATGAATTTTTTCAAGTTTGTAATGAAAAGTTTTCAAGTTCTTTTCCAATTTTATTTTTAGAAATATTGAAACAACTTTATCTCTCTATTATAATGTTTTTTAATCTTTATTTACACTTGGATGCTTGTATTTCTTAGTTTTTTTTCTAATTTAAATTTATGTAATTTATTATAAAAGGAGGAAATCTTATTGCAAGAATGGCTAGCAATGCAAGTTCAATGGGTGGGGAAGGAAATGATAAATTCAAAACTGGTATAGGATCTCCTTTATGGAAATATGCTACAAGAATTTCATGGGTACTAGGAGGTGAGGGGTATATTTGAAGGGGTAATTATATAATTTACCAAAAATATTTCATATTCTCGAGTGGAAATTCACTTTATAGGCCATATTGGTAAAGGGTGAGAATGTGTAGAGGCTTAGGTAAGAAGGGGTTGTCTCGCACAAATATCTAGATTTTAAAAGAGCAAGAAGAGGCTGATGAATTGATTCTAAGATCGAAAAAATATTGTTTATACTGGTGGAGTTGGAAAGAAAAAAAATGAATTTGTTCACTGATTCTATTGTAGCCTCCAAGCATCCCTTCTTGCCTATACTAGAAGATGAAGATGAAGTACAAATTACCACCCACAAAAGAGGTCCATTGGATAACACATTTAAAATGGAAGCAAGAGACATCGTGATCAAAAAATTGCATGTTGTGTAATGTATCCAACAACACAGTACTTGAGTTATCCACCACACATTATGTACCATTGTACTCGAGGGAAAAGTATCAAAAGGAAATACCCGAGGTAAACTGCTTGAGGGAAGCCCCCGAGGGAAAGTGCCACTAATGTTCCAATGGTCTTTAGAACTACTTGGGCGGCAATTACCTTCGCCACCTTCAGAAATGTCACTCTTACACACGTATGGTAACTCTAGTAAATCGTACAATCGTACGGTAGACAAATTCTCCTCTCAGCTTGGCAACACTGGGTCCTAGCAGTGCCTTCCAAGTTTATGCACACCTTCTTCACTAGTTGTACAATACTGATGCAATCATATAGTAATGATGCGGTCATATGGTAGCAGTGTGTAATTATTGTCATGTGCCTTGTACTTCATCCTCGGGCCTGGTTTTGGGTATAGTAAATAAGATGTTATCAATAAGAAATGGATCGTTTGTACTACAGTGGAACACAAAATAAATTCACACATGCAATGATGATATCATCTCAAATTATAATGAATAGAATTCAACACAAAAAACTCAAACCAAGAGCAGAACAATATTAGACAAAGGGTTGTCGAAAAGTGAGCGACACCATAATAAATTCAAACTAAATAATGATAGCACTTCAAATTTTCCAGATCCGAAAAAAAGATGGGAAAGCAAAATAGGGTGAGGATTGATCTTGCCAAAATTGCATTAGCCAAATAGAAAGGTCTTTCACTTCCAAAATGGCAATGCTTGAACTCCAAATGGAATTTGCAATATTAAAAAATATCCCAAGATGCATACCTACAACAACCTATAGGCTGATATAAATACCCCTTGGGAGAAATTCCTGAGAATTTACAAAAAGGTTTCAATAGCGCCAACACCTATGGACAATAAAATAAAAATGAGCACCTTTATTAATTAATTAAAGGTCCTTTTATTGTATTATTTAAATTTTGGGACATTAATTAATTAAAATACTTTATTAAAATTGGGGACATTACACACTGTCTCTATGTCAATAGTCTTCCTTTCAACTTAGATAATCATATTGATGGGAAGTGGACTCGGCAATCAATAGTGCACCTGCTGTTTTTACAAGTCTTGGGTTTGAAAAGGTGTGTACCACCTTTTTGCAAAAAGAGGGGAATGTTATAGAGATCTCCCTTCAATCAATCAAAGATTTTTGGTTTGATTCGAGTGTTTCTATTGTTTCCAATGGACGGAAATATAATAGAAATTGTCCATTGATTAATTTTATTGCAGTGTCCCACAAAGGTACAATGTTTTTTATGGTAGTTGATTATGAAGGATGCATAGTTCATTTCCAGAATTCTCATTGACTGAATAAAGATGGCGCATAATGAGAATGTGGTCCAAATAATCATGGACAATTCTAAATATTGTAGGGGTGTAGGTCCTTTGGTTAAGGCAAGATATGAGCACATTTTTTGGACATCATGCACTGTATATTCCCTCAACTTGGTGATTCAACAAACTGAGACTCAAATGGATTGGGTGAAACCAAGATGCAAAGAGGGGGGAGGAGATTCAGGTATTTTTGACAAACCACTGAATGTCACAATTAATATTCAGATCTATCTCAAGATCAGAGTTGAAGGTAAATACCAAATTTTATATATTTATTTAATTTTATTTGTCATGTTAATTTATCAATTTGTAAAGATAAAATAAATTTATTAATGTCCAACAAGAGAGCACGAAAGGGTCTATGGGACTAAAAGTATACAACCAAGGTAACAGCCAATATCATGAACACCAAATAGTGCTCAAGGGAAAGACTAGAGGTCCTTCCTGAGCAGAAAGAAATCTAGCACCGAAGGATAGGATTTGAGGCAAGAGTAAGTCCTAGACCATCTCAAAATACTACTAGAGGTGGGGTGTCGCTGATAAGTGTAACCACTGTAAGGTCTCATAGACCTTGTGTGTTCAAATGAAGGAGAGCCAAGCTGCCAATTCGTGCCCTAGACAGGAGACACTGATGAGAAAAAGGAGGTGATAAGCTGATCTGAAGCATGGCTCGATGGGAACTAAAGTTGCAAAGTGTAATCGCGAAGTCGAGTGGCCTCCTAGAGGTAAACTGCAAGACATTGTTGGTTGGTGTATTTGAAGAAGGATGAAAGAGACCTACACTCCTTGAATAGGCAATGAAACCTCCCCCATATCTCGTAGAAGATGGGGCAATGGAAGGTGAAATGGATCTCCTTTTCCACCTCTACCAGGTCACAAAGGCGGCAGACTAGGTCTACTCTGTTGATCTAATGGTCAATCTAAATATGGAGACAGTGGGAACCAACTCTAAAGGAACCCAAAGAGATGCATAGGACGTAACTCCAATGGTGAGTCATATGGAAAGGGTGCAAGATAACCCCATCGTGAATATCCATATAGTACTTAGCATATAAGGCCATCCTTAGACAAAGTCCCCTAGGAGGATTACTCTAAGTCATGGTAACATACTGCTCATAGATGTCAAGTCTGACGTACTTGTTTAGCTCTTGTTGGGAGGGAATGAGGTGAGAAGGAGCATCAAGTGAGAACTCGAAGGGAGGGAGATGGTCAATCACGAACCCTATAGAGACCAGTAAAGCAGAGGCCTAGGCGTACCAGCAATGGGCTTGACTAGTAGAGTCAGAACCAACAACAACCTCAAAAGAACAATAAGCTAGGTAAGAATACCTATGATGATCATTGACTAAATTCATGAACTCCCAAAGGCGGTGAAGGAATCAAACTAGATCGAAGATGGCCCCAAGCTTGAAAGGATGGGCCCTAAACTCGGCCAAAATGATGCTATGTGTAGACTGATGACATCTAATAATATGTTGAAGGATAAGAATTTGGATTGTCTCAAACAAGGTCCAATCGAAATTTAGAAGGGAGGGATCCCACACAAAAGAGTCATATAGTACAGTTAGCTTGACCAAGAAATCTAGGAGGGATAACTTGGACATAGTGTCCTGAAAGTGATGTTTGAAGCATTGTCTCTCCAACATGTCCAAGGAACCCAATACCTTATTGACCCTGGGTTGCATGGCAGGTCTTGAACTACATTGGGATCTAGACAACTTAACCTTGAGGTAAGTATAAGAGAATGCAATCTTCATTTCCAGTCCTTGAGAATAGAAGTGGAGGTGGGACGTCTTCAAGAAATTAAAGACCATCACCCAAGTCTCACCAAGGTTCACCACTAACTGTCGTAAGTCACAAAACGAGGCCAAACTATCAAGAAGTTTTTGAAGACCCTCCGAAGAGGAGGCCAAAAAGAAGAATGGAGATTAGAACTTGGTGCAAGTAATAACCGTCCTCAAGGAGCAAGAAATCCTGGAGGAAAGCCTCAAGCTCGTCAATGTAAATAACAAACAAGGTACGAGAGTGTTGTAGATAGGATCAAAGAACCCCTACGGGTTCCTAAACCTTCCAACTATAGTCTTGTATAACCTCATAATACCTCCACAAGAGTCTCAACCCCAATGTCTAAGTCTCTGAAAAAGAGACACGCAGGGGATAGTGTCAAATGCTTTACGAAAGTCCAAAAAATAGTTGTATACTTTCGCCAAGTGGTGTCAGGCCTTCTCAATGATAGTTTGTACTGTAGTATCAGAATGTGGTCCATAGTCTGAAAGTCGAAGCGGAAACCAATGTAGGACCTAGCCCGACAATGTCTCCTATCAAGCTCTTTGGATAGAATAGTGTTCAACACTGTGGCATAAAGTTTGTCAAAAGGATGCCTAACCATGATGGTCCTATAGTTTTCAAGGTCCAAAGATGACTCAGACTTAAGAATTGAATTAATAATGTGCCTTAACAAGGAGTTTGGAAAGCCACTACAAACAACTCTATTAAAGAGCACTGAGAGAAAGGAACCCAGAACCGTGATGCCAAGCTTGAAAAATTCTACCTAGAACCCTTCCTCGTTTGCTATCATGTTGCAACTCATGGATCTAACTGGCTCACTGATGCTAGAGAAAGTGAAGAGATAATAGTAGGATGGGGGATGAGATGGAGAGAGGGTTGGCCAGGATTGTTGTAGAGAGTGGAGGTGTGAGGGACCAAGGAACAATGGGTCTAGGGTGGAAGAAGGGGGGATGGCAAGGGGAACAAAGTGTACCAGAAGAGCTTTTAGGAATGCAAGAGCAAGGCACGAAGGGATTTGCACTAAGACGAGAGGTACAACCACTTCTTATGGCGAAGAAGGCGGTGGTAAGAGAATCCCAGCTAAGCAAAGGAGGGGGAGTGAGTGGTGAAGGTTGAATGAACCAAATGTGGAAGGACTTGTAGTCATCATCGAACCGCTGGTTCATAGGGAAAGTGTTCCCACGCTTGGAACTGAGAGGAGAGGTGGTGTGGTAGGGGATAAAAAGGAGATCAAGGGGGGGTGTCCATGGAAGGGGAGGAGGGAGAAGGGGTGAGGGGGGCAAAGAGTCTGTGATGGAGAGATTGAGAAGGGTGTGATTGGCCAAGGGGAGGCAGGAGATGGTGAAGCGACAAATGGAGGGAATAAAGGAGACGCAAGAGAGAGCATAGTCCACAACACTCACTTCACCATAGTGGGGCCAACAAGTGAAAGACCTAGAACCAAGGAGACAAGAGAGCCCATTCAGAATCACTAAGTCAACAGACTTGCAAAGGTGAAGGTGTCAGCCATAACTCGTAAGGGGTCCTTAGCTATCCTCTAAGAAGCACTAAAGACCAAGGCTGATTGGATCAGCCTCCAAAGTACAAATCAAGTCAAACATACAATCATGGAGGTCAGCCTAAAGATCATTAGTCTGTGCACTGAATTTCCCCAGAATGATGATGTCTCCCATGATTAAGAATCTGGAAATGCAATCATAAAGGTCCACATAACGGTCCCTACCCTCTGTACTATGAACAACATAGGATGAGGAGGCTAGCAGAAAGTAGCACACAACAATGAAGATGTCTCTAAGATGTTGTGCAAAATGCCCAATACAAATCCATAAGAATTTAGCCGAGGTGTCAGAGTAGACCAGTGAAGTAGCACCGAAGAGACAGTCTCTAACCAAACAGGCGACACCATCAAATCCTCTTACCCCGCTAGAGGTCCTGACCTCATCTCTAATGGTAGAAAGCCACTGGTATCTAGGGAACCCAGGAAGAGTAAAAACCAAACTCTCATGAGTTTCAGTAATGACAAGAATATCAACAAGACCAACTGCATCCTGAAAAAGACATAGCAAGGACCACAAAGTACCATTTTCATTCTAGCAGTTGATAGGCAAGGAACCATCGAGAGGCTCCCTCCCACCCAACTGCATCTTAGACCATCATTTGGCCTTCAAGGATGGTCTCAGTTCCCAATCAGGAGGAGGAAAGTCACAAATAACAACCCTAAGATTCGAAATAACTGCCCACTTCCCTTCCTGTCTATCCTCCACAACCAAACCCCGAGAATGTTTCAGCTTTGCTACTTGAGGTTTCGTGAGATCCTCATCCAGATAAATCTTCATAGGAAAAGGGAAAAGCTTCCTCCTCACTCTAAGAACTCGGAGCCAGTCAGAAAGAGAAAGCAACTTGAGGAAAAGAGTGTCATCAAGACCAACTCATGCCTTGTTGAGTGTGATGTATACAATTCCTAGTTGGTCACTGAGGAAGGAGTACCCAATTGGGATAGGTTCAAAAAAAGAGGAAGGCTTCAACTCTCATATTAAGCTCATGATCCCACTTAACATGCTCGTCTAACAACTTCTCCTAGACATTTATTTCCATGCCAGGGAGAGGTGCTAAACTGGATTTATTGCAAATGAAGGCCCAAGATTTGATATGTTGTTTTGTTTTCATTATGAGAGGTTTTCTTGTTGAAAAGTTCGGTCTGTTTGTCCTTATTGTTGTCGATATCCCCAAACTTCTCAATATTAGAGTCAAAATGTAATTTATTATCTATTGTTTCAATGGTAATTTTTTTAGAAAAATCTTTGATATGCAAAAATGTTGGCAACAACACGATGTTTCAAGTTGTGTAGTGTCTCAAGCAATTCTTAGTTTCAAGCTTCAACATTTGGTCTATGATTCTTTGGTAAGTGATAGACAGAGGTTGATCTTGAGAGTGAGGAGTATCCATAGAGTCTGCAATGGCAAGTAGAACCCACCGACGAAGATAGGAACAGAAACAACAGACACCAACAGAAAAACAAACAAACAAACAAGCAAGGCTTGCGAAACCCACCCTCGAAGATAGGAACACCAAACACCAACAGCCAAACAAATAGGGCCTACAACAATGAACAACAGGAAGAAATAATGGTCATCAAAGGCAGAAAAGGCCTGCAAACAATGAGCAACTACAAGGAGACCAACAATGAACCACAACATCCAACAATAGTCTGCAAGCAAAGGTCACCAATTGATAACCCAAAAGCAAAAGCAACACTAAACCCTGAACACCAAACACATATCACTTAGCACTTAACAACAGCCAAAACAACCCACATCGAATGCAAACCACGAGAGCAACATCAACACACCAATAAGGCTGCAACATGAGACCTAAGCATAACATAGGATCAGAGGGAAAATCACAGAGCCCACAAGAAAAACACCCAAGAAAAATCCGGTAGTTTAGGCAGATTCTTTGAGCAAAGAAGACCAGTGTTACTAGCCTTGAACTCTGTCAGGCCCAAATTGGGCTCGGATTTGGTCTTAGGAGCCGAGCTCGGCAAATTAAAAAACCCATGAAATTCAAAGATTTTTAAGGATTTTAAGTTTTTTTCATTCATCATTTAGCCAAGTAACATCAAATACCCAATAATTGAGATAAATAGAAGCTACTTTGCACACATATACAACTTTTCATGGATAACATAAGTATAAATGCGAATTTTTGAAAGAAATTACTTAAAGTTAAATTGAATAACATTATAGATGTCTGAAATATAGTGTAACTGTCAAATGTCTACAATATCGATGGAATATGCAATCCATTTGAATCAGAAGTTCAAAATATATATCAAAAGAAAGGCTCACAGTGGCCTATGTCTTCCTACAATTACGCCTAAGATAGATCATGGAAGACTCTATAGTGATCATTTCTCCCTGTGTCTAAGGTTGAAACTCAGTGACATGCTCATCATGATCATCCTCCTCATCCTTATACTCATCCTCATAATCCTCATCATCAGAGTTTGATCCATCACTCTTGGCCTCAAGGTCTTGTACTAGGTCTCATGCTCTATTCTCCTCCAGTGTCATTGCAACTGCCTCTACCTCTCAATCTACTTGATCAACCCACTCCAAGTCTTCATCACTGAAGACAAGATCATCAACCTCTATCTTCCACCCTTCTTATATCATCAACCTTCTTCTTTCTCTATTCTTTGTGTTTGCAAGTGATAGAATGACCTCTTTAGGTCTTACTTATGCTTTTACATATCTAGAAAACAAAGAAAAACATTAAAAAAACTTTTTTTGGGTCCTTTTTGGACACTAACTGTTGTCCAAGTCAATCGAGTCAGCTACTTCGGCAAGTCAACCAAGACTTGGCGAGGACTCGGCCGAGTCCGAGTCAAAAGGCCATTTGCCTCATTTTGTCTGGCTCGCCTCAGGACTCGCCGAGTCCTGTAATGCTTGGCTCTTTTTCTTAAAAGATGAAAGGAGTATGCTGCTACAACTGAAAAGTGCTTCTCTAAAAAATAAAACTCCTTCAAAATTTGAGTTTCATTGCATTTTATGCCTTTGCACATGCATTAGGAAGAAAAACAAATAATTCCCAAGAAAAGAAATTGCATTTCCTTGTAGAAGGCTTTCCTTCAATTGAAAATGAAACAAGGGTGGTAATCGACTTGCAATGGATGAATATCCTTGAAATTTGGAAGACAGAAGTAAACTTTCCCAAAAATGTCTTGAGATATGCTTGAGTTGTCTTCATCGGTCGGATATAACTGGAAAGTGCCCAAAATGAGACTCAAAAGAATAAGAAATTGTTAATTATGCTTTTAAAACTTGTCTTAATTGATAGCTCTTCCAAGTGGAAACTCAAATTGACACACAACTGTTGTACTTTCTTTAAAAACTCCACATTTATAGCTCCAACTGTTGCATTAACTAAAACTCTACCTCTTGCCTTTGTAAGTGACTAATGATATTTCAACATGGTGAATAAATTCTTTGCTTTTTTCTTTGAAGCCTTTTTCTTTTTGCACAAAATAATTAAAATGTCTAACATTTTGATCTCTTTTCCCTTGAAACAAAAAACCTTGTTTTAAAATACTTTATGACTTTGGCATTGTAATTATTTTTTTCTCCTATCAATGTTGAAAAATACTTAAAATATTTTCATAAGACCTAGAGGAGTAACAAGACCATTTTTAACCTACAAGTAAAAATAGGTAACAAGAACACTACAAGGATGGGGCAAAGAATCTTTGGGATGTAACCCTTGAGTTTGCCAACTTGGATGCAGCCATTGAGGATGTGGCCCTTGTTTAAGCAGCTTTTCATGAATACTTAGGGTATCTAATACATGTTTTAAACATCGGAGAGGGATTGAATTTTATTATTGGCAACTTGTGTCTCCTATTTTTGTGCATATGGTTTTGAAACACCTAGGTTTGAAGGAAATACAAAGGATGGTAGGTTTTCTATATCAAGATTTTAGGGCCTCTTTAGATGATCAAGATCTTCACTAGAATCATCACTAGCAACCAGTTTTTATATTTATTCTTTTCGACTTGAGCTATTTATTGTAAGTTATCTTTAGCTATTAGTAATTTTGAGAAGACAATCATATTTTGAGAAGTCTATTTTTAGTACGGTTGTGTTGGATTGATAATTTTTAGAGGATTTTAAAGATCTATTTTTACTTGATTTTTATCCTCGGTAAAAGTCTATTTGAAGATTTGTTGATTTAGTGTTTAGTATTCATGGAGAGAATTGCACATATTAACGTTTCCTTATGGGAAATCAAGCTATTTATAGCGTAGAAGAATTTGCATTTTATTATGTATCACGTAAAAGTTTGTACATGCTTATAAATGTGCAATTTGTCCTAGTTTTTGGACAGTTTTGTGCCTACGTGCTGCCAAAATTGTTGTTCAAATGTCATGTCTTATGAGAGGTCTTGTGTGTGCTTGGGTAGATAGAATTACTTTGTTGAATTTGTAGGCATTGTATTGTATGTTCCTATAAAGTTTGTCATTGTGGCTTTGTACTCAATTCCTTAATTCGTCTTACCAAGTCATGCTTCTTTTGTTCAAATCAATCCAATCATTGCGGTGTACGAACAATTTTGGGTCTTTGCTTGTAGCGAGAAAAAAAAGTGACTGTTCATTTGCTTCAAGTAAAAGACAAAAATTTCCTTTTGTATGTTGAACCAATTTTTACCTTATTGGAGACCAAGTCACCTCTAGTTTCTTAAATTTTGTGGTGATATATATTGAAAACCTCAAGAGCTGAATTTTTTATACTGTAAAAAGTATGGTCATGCACTTAGTTTATAGAGATTTTGTTCTTTTTTCCTTACATAGAGCTTTCTCGTTGAATAAATTGTTTACCTTATAAGTTATTTTTTCCATGTTGCACTTACAAGTATAAAATTTGAAAAGAAAATAACTTTCTACAAGATTCTTGGAAAATGTATTTTTTTCCCCTTGGGTTGGATATGCCTAAATAATGTGTACTAAATTTTCTTCTATAACCTAGATAAGCCCTCATCTCATTTTAATGTACTTGTAGATTGGCATAGGAGTCATAGGATGAAGCATTATGTATGGGAAATTATTTATGGCATGTTCAATCCTCCAAGTAACCTAAATGTAGGTATAGCATATATCTCCAAGGATCTTGGAATATACTTCCAATTTTGTAGTCTCATATTTTGCTAGTATACTTTTTCAATAATTTCTCTTGAAAGCTTTTGGAATATGTCTTTTGATATTTTAATTTTTTTATTCCTAATAATATACTTCCAATTATTCTCTAGATATATTGGTCTAGTCTTGCCATGGCTTCATAAGGTGGTAAGTAGGGACATATATCAATAAATAGGAGATTTTTTCCATGGCAAGTCAAAGTGATATTGCTATCAAGATTCAACTGTGTAGTTTGAGTCAAACCCATTGACCCATGTTTCATAAGTAGTGGTTCACAAGAATCCATCTCTCATGTGATTGAATGGAACACTTAGCACTCATTGCACCTAGGTGATGCTCATAGAGGTGAAGCACTAGGACTTTTGGGGAGGTCACCCATAGAATAAATGGAACACTTAGCACTCATTGCATCTAGGCTAAATTACCATGGTTCGTCCTTAGACCCCCTAGACCTGCAAAAGTTCGAACTTGTTCAAAGTTTAGGTCTAGTTCGGGCAAGGTTCCATTTTTTGCCTACTAGTTTGATCTAGTTCAAACAAAGTTCTAACATGGGCGAACCAAGCCAAAAAAGTCGAACCAACTTCGAACCATATATTTTTTGGGCCCTATAGATGGCAATAAAGTGTTTTTTTTGCAAATTTTAATAAGTTTTTGGTGTCCACAACCCTAGAAGGTTGTTATTAAATGGTTTTGGTGACCTCTCATTGTCATTTTCATTGTCATTTTTTGAAGAATTTCATACCAATACCATTGGTGTTGCTGCTGATCCCATTGGCTTTAGCTCTATTTATGAGTCAACTAATGCCAGAAAAGAAGAAGAAGAAGAAGATTGAAGAACTTAGAATATTAATAGATTTTTATTCCATTAGTTGAACAATGAACGTGAAACAATGATACTTGAACTTGATGCTATGATTTATTTTTAATGTTTTGAATCTTTGATGTTGAACTATGTGATGGTATGATTACAAGTTTATGGTGTTTTTGTTGTTTAAATGTGTTTATGCTACTATGCTACATTCTAATTTTAACTCATGCTTCATATATATATATATATATATATATATATATATATATATTACATGTTTTTGCACTAACGAACCTAAACAAACCCAAACCCCTTTCCAAAATTTTGACGAACTTGCGAACTATTTCTCAAACTTCTAACTTGGAACCAAACCTAAACCGGTAACTTAGCATCTAGGTGATGCTTGTAGAGGTGAAGCACCAAAACTTTTCAAGAAGTCACCCATACGTAGTATTGTCATGGTGACCTGAGAAATCTTGCTGCTTCACCTCTATTAGCATCACCTAGATGCAATGAGTGAAAAGTCTTCCATTCATTCTCATGAGAGATGCATTCTTGTTAACCACTACCCATGAAACATGGGTCAATGAGTTTGACTCAAAAACTACACAGTTGAATCCTGATAGCAATATCACAATACAAATATTAATTCATAATAAACATTCACTTGCTATATATCATACAGCAATTCTTGGAATTTTTTAGGATTCACACCTCTATTGAAGGCAACTGATAGACTGGGATTAAAAGACCTGAGATACTGTGATCTAAAAATAGTGAACAGCATTTGCAAGATTTGTCTAACATTGAGAGAAGTAAATGGAACAGTATGCATACATGACAAAAAGATTTCCATGGTTAATCCTTACAGGAGACAACTAACTACAAAAACACGTTCACAATTTCATTTATATCAAATTAATATTCTCCATGAGTAGATATTGTTTTATTTGTGAATATTAGGGTGAGAACTTATTTTTATATGGTCTATAATCTTATGATCAAGGTTGAGACAAAGCCTTATTTTTACATGGTCTGCATTTCCTTTTGAATTTGTGTAGAATTACCATAACACATAAAGCCTGTTTGTCTAAGAAAAGAAGTGTGCCTCTTATTCAAATTAATGTTTTCTTATTCTTTTCTACAAAAGGATGTTTTCATCCAAGCATAAGTACTAGTTGTGGCTATTTTCTTTGAACAATGAGAGATTTCATTCTATCTTTGCAGCACGGGTTTTAAGAAGGAGACGTTTCTTCAAAAAATACTGGTATGATAAGATTTTTTTTTAGACTAAACTATTAGAAGCCTTTATTTGAGGGGAGAAAAATATTACACAAACTGAACCCATTATCAAACAGATTTAATTTTAATTTTAATTTTTAATTTTATACACCATGCTTCTATTTCAGAGTTAT
Source organism: Cupressus sempervirens (assembly GCA_028749045.1). Taxonomy (NCBI): domain Eukaryota; kingdom Viridiplantae; phylum Streptophyta; class Pinopsida; order Cupressales; family Cupressaceae; genus Cupressus; species Cupressus sempervirens. The sequence continues at coordinate 478,746,418 of CM053786.1, forward strand.
AGATGTAGGCAACTAAAATCATCTTAGCATTATACCAACGTCAGCTTATGTAAACTCGTTTCAAATGTCATTTTTAATTATTTAAATGATTATATTATTTAATTAGTCTAATCAAAAAGCATGTCTATAAATATTGTTATTATTTAATTAATTCATTTTTTATTTCATAAGGATAATTATATAAATGATATTTAATTATATAATTAATATATATTCCCTCCACTACTGCTAAAACTAAATGACCAATTAATTGTTTTCGACCTCATTATAGCTTACAACTAATTATTTTTGAACTTTTCTATGTTTATAAAAGTAGACTTCCACAATCCATGAGATCATTGCAAGCTGTTTTTAGATTTGATTGTTTAAGTATTTTTGCATTAACATTTCAGATTACACTATGTGATCCGTCATCATGATGAATGATAGAGAGTCAAAGGATAAAATGAGCAAATGATAAGAGGGAAATCTACATTTTATGATAATTTTATTAAAACGTCTTTTTAAAAGAAAGAATTTTATTGTTGGTTTTATTGTGATTTAATATTTTAGTATAACTGTTACAAAAGTCTATGTCATTAGTGGATAGTATTATGATGGGTGTAATTTCATTGTTCACTTTGTGTTGTAACCTTGTGTCAAATATTTTATAAATTATTAGAAACCTACTCATAAATATAAACTTTGTACTAGATCTATTTTATATAAAATGTTATTTGTGCTTACTCTGCCATTCATATTATTTATTAATAATTTGTAACATTTCGTAAAGTTGTATTTCATTCATTTATTGAAGTTTTGTTTGTGGGCACAAATTTCTGTTCTCTACAATCTATCTAGAAATTTATGTATGTGCTAAACCCTAAAAATCTTGCATGAATTGTTCATTGTGTGTTTCATCTTAATCCTATGCAGTATAATGTTCCAGAATTTGGGTCATCCACATCCCCTTTTGAGCTAGGTAGGAGCACTATGATGACTAGGATGCTAACTTGCTAGTTCTACATTGAATACATTGCAGAAAATTAAACATTTAACCATGTCTTGGTGTCATTCAAGATAATTTGATGGTTAACCATATGGATGCTAAAATTTGAATAATAAAGAAATGGGAAACTCTTCCGTTTTCAAAACCAATAATAATTTCAAATAGTTGGCCAACTTAACATGTTTTCCTAAGTTGCCAATTCAGGTTCAGGGACGGATTCAAGTTCGAGGTTTGGGTTCGTGGTTTCGTGCAAAAAAGAAAAAATCCCATTTGGATTTGTGAGTGTATATATATATACATTATATGTACAAGAGAAACATGCATAATTGCAAAACAAAGTCATTTCACAGTATGAATAATTGTTGCTTGATTATTGATCAATGTCAAATTTCAACGATAAACATTAAATACTCGCTCATTAATATATCTTCATGATTGTAAAAAAAATCATACATTGAATTACTAAACTGCAAAACATAGACTAGTTCATCAAATAATAAAGTTTGAAACATAATAATAGATGACAAGTGTTTAGTAGTTTATCAATGATCATAGTATCAAATGCCCTTCAAGGGTCAAACGGATCATCAAAAAATGACGGATCCACTAGTCCCAAATCATTGGAATCCAAAGTGGTTCCACTAGTCCCAAATGCTGCTATTTCATCATCCTCCTCAACATGAGAGATTAGATGAGTGAAATGTTTTTTATTAGGTTCCTTTTAGAGTTACATAAAAAATAAATTAAAAACTCTTTAAAGTTGTTTTATTTCACATTTTGGACCCTCCTGCCCCAGATCCTCCCGAGTTTTCTGTGGATTCGCTCCAGCAAGGATGTGGGTGAACTCACTGTCCAAAAGGACCCTGCCCGGACCCACAGTGAACCCGGATGCGAATCCAGACCTGTGCAAACCCGGACCTGAATCTGGGCAGCAGGGGATGAATCCAGCTTCTTAGATTTTTTCAAATTATTGGCAAGTAATCTGCATAAAATGTAAAATACTTGGAATTAAAGATGATAAGTTTGAGAGTTTGTTGAAGGGTACCAAAACTTCTATACAAGTACTGTAAACAATGCTAGAATTACATATTAACAGAAGAGGTATGTTGTCAGATCTGTTAGAAATGGTAAAATAGCATCCTTGGAATCAAACTAACAAATCCACACTCAGATAGCATATTCTGATAAGCATGGAATAATAAACAGCAGTTACAGATTAAAAAGTTCCTCTAGAGTTTGAATCTTCTGTAGAAATAAATAACATATAACTGTTATTTAATTACTGAGTCGTTTGAAAACTGTATATACACATCTGGAAAATGGCTGTTTGAAAGAGTTATTGCTACAAGATGTACGGTGCATGGAAATTTTGGAATTGGATTGTATCCTTAAATCAAATGCTCATCTAGCCAAAACTTATATGAATTGCTCCATCTCCAGCCATGAACAATGTGTGATCTAAGTTTGTGTTGGTATTTTTAGATGTTATCCTGATATAGTAGGACTTGGGAGGAGTTTATGCAGCATTTGAATGAAGTCTTGGAAATTGTTGAGATGGAATTATTATTTGCAAATAAAGCCCAAGTTTACTATGACAAAACTCTTGTATCCTAGTCATGTAATTAACTCTAAAGGGGTTAAAGTTGACCTAGAGAAGATTAAGGCCATCTTAGATTAACACCCATCAAAACTCAATCAATTGAAGGGGTTTTTTTGTACTTTGTGGCTTCTACCAAAGGTTTGTGAAAGGATTTTCATAGTTGGGCTATCCACTTGCTATTCTCACCAAAATTGGGTCATTTGTATGGTCTACAGCAGTGTAGCAATTATTGGATCACTTAAGAAAATCTTGAGTACTTGACCTGTTTGGCCATACCCAATTTTTCAAGCCCTTCAAGCTTGAGTGTGAAGCATATGAGGAATTGGAGTTGTTCTGACTCCTAATACAAGCATCCCTTCACATTCAAAAGAAGGAAGTTGAGAGGATAAAATAGTAATTCTATGTATGAGAAGGAGATGTTTGTTGTTATGTACACCTTGGCAAAGTTTAGACAATATATGGTTGGAACAAAGTTCGTTGTCAGATGTGGTAAGCACTCCTGCATTATTCTCAATTTTTGACAGTATGAGAGTTCGAAATAAACACATAACCTCTTCTCTTATACATGTTGATAAGGTTTACAAAGCTGATACAAGTGTTGTTACAAACAATACTGATGAAATCACTTTTCTGGAATGCCCAAATACATAACCCAATATCCAACTACGAATAACAATATAATAAATTGCCTAGATGAGTAGGATGGTCAAATGTTGAATTGTAAATACCTTTGATGATTGGTACAGATACTATAGGCCCGATATGAATATTGTAGCACTGATTTACTGGGAAACACTACTGAAGACACCACCAAGCAATGCCCAACTTGAAGGACAACGACCCAAATTAAAACAGCAATATGCCTTATGAATAATGAATAATATGCTGGCTCAGGTTTGATATCACTACGTTTTGTTGTCTAACTGACAAGCAAACCAAAAACATATTGAGAGTACACTAAAAGCTACTAATTGTTGAAATTTGACTAAAGTGCAAAAACCAGTTAGATCCACCAGAAGTATAATTTGCATTGTAACTCCTATAGATCTGAAATCCATCACAAACATTATAGAATCCACAAAGTTTCGTGATGGAGGGATGCGGGAATGGATTTTGGAGACAGGGAACCAAGGGCCTATATGTTGGGACGGCAAGGGGATGGTGACAGAGTAGAGGTGGAGGGGGTGGCACTGATATACAAATTGAAATGAATTGAAATATTTAAGGAGAAATCTGCAAATATAACATCTCACTGCAAGTGCCCAATGAATGACAAACTAATTTTCTGAAGTTAAACATTACATTTAGTATGTAATGGCATGTTCCATATAGCAAGAGACCTAGGAGCATCTATATTCTAAGATTAAGTGGATCAAGAATAGATTATTCCCCTTGCGTTTTTGTGTATCAAAGAAGATATGGACAAATATAACCACTACTTTGTTTGCATTATCAAATAAATTAATTAGAAATTTTAGGCCTTTCATTTTAGTATCTCACTGACTGAAATTTTCATGTATTTAATTTCAAGCATATTCTGCAATGCTGATATTGAATTGTGGCTTTTGAAAGGAAGCTAAGTGCGGAATAATGCTTTCAAATGCTAAATCTAAAAGGAGAGGTGATGCAAAAAATTCTCACAAACCCTTAAGCTATTGCAAACTAGATAAACACAGAGAAAATCAGAATTAAGAAAATAAACTCACAACACCAGAATTATGTGGGAAAACCCTTTCAGGGAAAAACCCACCCTCCAAAAGTAAAACTCAATTGTCTTATCAGCAGCAATAACATTTAAAATACAATTCCTTGAGCCAATGTTCATTGAAGGGTAAATACAGCAGCAGAGAATTCTAGAGAATATCCAACACATAAACGCTCCTTAGAAGATATCCAACCCAACATCATCAAATGCACTAAGTAGCTACATATTTATAGATCTCAATACAAGTGGAACAAGCCCATGGTTTTCAAAACCAACTCTAATACCAAAGAGATATGTGGTGTCAACATGCTAATCTAAAGACACATTGCACATAGAAACTTCCAATGCAACAATACATAACTCAATTATAACAGTCACCATTCCATATGCAACACCTACCTCACACCACTTGTGAACAGTGAACACTAAATATAAATAACCAAAAATTAACTCTCCATGACTCTTCCACTGAACTAGTAACTTTCATAATCATTGCATAGATTCAACATAGCAACTTATGACACTAGCTCCTTAACATTAGGGCCTGCAAATGGATTGAAAGAAATAAATAAATAAAATAGCATGTTTGAACTTAAAGGTTGATACCTTAATCCTAACATTCTCCCACTTGTTAAAGACTTATCCAGAGTCAAAAGACTCAAAACTCAATCACTTGTTCAAGGCCCCATGGCTTATGGTGGCACACCATCTGAACTTCTCAGTGCGTGTTGGCTTCGTCAATGCATCTGCAACATTTTCTAAAGTACCAATTTTTTCTAGCTTCACCTTTCCATCTCCCACCATATCACGAACAAAATGATATTTTACATCAATATGCTTTATTCTAGCATGGAAAGTAGCATTCTTTGATAAACAAATAACACTTTGGCCGTCACAATAGATAGTAATTTTCCCTCATCAAAACCAATATCAGAACGCAATCTCTAAAGCTAAACCGCTATAAGCAAGAGTAGCTACCATATACTCTGCTTTCGTAGTGAACATAGTAGTTAAAGTTTGTGGCTTACTCATCCAATGTCATGTCCCCTTTCTAATGACATAATTTTTAACAGAGAATTTGCCTATCATCGACTCTCGTAGGAAAATGATTGTGGAAAGAGGGTCATTTTATTTCCAGATGATTACATTTTTGCTCTCGGAGAATAATAATTCAATAAGTGGGGCCTACTTGTTCTAATATTAAATTAAGGTTGTACTTTAACTTTATAAAGTTATTTATTTAATTTTATAAAGTCTAATAATCAAAGTACATCATAAAGGATAATTCCGGAAACTTCCAGTAACTTCTCAGCGAGTGAATAAATAGAGGACATAAGGCACCCTTTTGGACAAGGCGGTTTTGTGAATTCGATTTCTATTCCATTTGAGCGATTTGTGACCATTTGGTCTGCAAATTCTCAGACTATCTTTGGGAACGATAACTCCCATTGATAAGCAATTTTGAGGGTGTGGAATATCACCCGAATTATTGCATTTGGAGGTAGCATTCAGCTATTTCGAGTTGGGCGAAATTTGTGGCCTAGGGCCAACATCCAAGGATTTAATTGTGAGGAGTCGAATTGCCTATCTTGTGAAATTACTGCAGTGTGGGGGAGGATTTCTTCATCTAGAAATAGACGAGCTGTGTAAGGCATTCTTTTAGAATTCGCCATTAACAGGAGTGCTTCATTTCTCAGTTCGAAACTCAGAGAAAAGACAGCAAATTTTGTTTGTATTCTGGAGCGTTGTTCGCCAACGGATCAGGTACTCCATCTGTGTGCAATTTTCGAACAAATCTGCACACAACTATCTTCATATCGCAGGGCCGCGGTCAAAGTTTGAGAGGACAACTATCGGTGGCAATCGTTCTTTTTACAAAGGGGTATAGTCGAGTTTGGGCTAGTCCGGATATTCACATCATGCGAATATAATAAGCTGGGCGGCAGTTTCGACCCCAGTCGGAATTAATTTCGGCGGATGTTCAAAGGAGGTTTCGTTGCGGGTCTGCACATTTCCTCATAGCGGGTTATTCACCAATTTTAACTCCACGGCAGGAACCAGATATCGTGGATTCATATCTACCATCTCTTTTGGCACTCATCACAGTCCAGGTTCCAAACGGTTATTTCATGTTTTGTTAATAAAACAATAAGATTATATGGGTGAATGAAGAACATGTGCAAACCACATCATTTGCCGTGATTTAATAATTTTCCATGTATAGCAGAATTAGATATTAATACCAATATCACCGAATTGCTCATTTAGTTGCAACCAAATTTTTTAGTTTCATATCAAATTTAATTCAGGTTATTTCAGGGGTTTCAAAAGCTTGCTTGCAAATCGTTTGACAAAATGTCTAACCCATAAAATAGTAAGTTTTTGGTATTGGGAATAAGGTATAACCTGCAGAGGATATTTCATCCAACTCATTGCACCACCATTCATTGTGAAAACATATCTACTAGTGGATCTTCTGTCAATGTCACCTGCCCAATGTGAATCTAGATATCCAAGAATGCAAACTAAATGCTGGGGTCCAATAGGATTACCATGAAAACATAAGGAATACTTAGATGTGCCCTGCAAATAACTGAACGTTCTCTTAAGTACATCCCAATGTACCCTTCTAGGATTAGCCACATACCGACTAAGGACTCCCATTGCTTGGGTAATGTTTGACCTTGTACAGGCCATAGCATACATCAAGCTGCCAACATTCACATAAGGTATTTGTCATGTCCCCTATTTTTAATAAAATTTAATAATTCATTAATAAAATTTTGATTACCATATAAAAAAAATAATTAAAAAATGATTAAACTAAAATGTAATAATAATTTATCAATATAATACATTACTAGAATAAAGAAATAATATAATAGTGAAACCTATTAGCTCAGAAAATAATGATAAATAATAAATATTAATCAACTATTAAATAATTATAAATAAAGACATTATTATAAATTTGATAAATATATATATATACGAATAATATTAGAATAATTCATAATCAACATAACTTAAATTAAACATTAATAAGTTTCATACCAAATATTAAATATGAATAGCATATAAAAAATAACATATCAAAAGATATCTTATAACAAAACCTAAACATATCGGACATTATAATGATTTTTTGAGGAGACACCAGCCTTAATGTAGATATTAAATGGAGGTTCTGAATTGAGGGAGAGGGTGAACAGTTTTCATATAAAATACAATCTGAAACTATAGCTTCCAAAATATCAGAAAGAAACATTCTAGAAGGAGCGGGTAATAGAAAATTGGAAGGAAGCATTACATTTAGGTCACGGGTTCATAGTCTTGACAGCAGTAGAAGACCATTGACACATCCAGGTTGGAACGGTAGATAGAAAATCTCAATCAGAGACTACTGAAATAGACTTCCATATTGAGAGAGCTAGGGGCCCGAACAATCAGAACTTAGCTCTTCTCATAGTTGGAGCCGCACATCGAACAATTCTAGTACATATTATTGAGCAGAGATCTTTGTAGTATCGAATGCACCATTTACAATATAATATTCAGGGAGTGTTAAAAACATAATAAGAAGGAGATTGCATTAGAGAGGAGATACACTAAGGGTAGACAGCATCGACTTTGATACACAATTGTCAGTGTTTATATCAGAGACAGCCGTATAGTACTCCTCTCATACAATAAATGAACATATATTACTAAAGATTGAATTCCTTATTGAAGATTGTGGAGAACATTAAGGAGAAAGGAGCCCTGCAGAGAATAGACTATGCTACTATTTCAGTAGGAACAAAGAAATATCAGATCCTAACGTCCCAAACACACATCATTTTCAAACATTTAAACTACAGAAGAACACTCAACCATCTTTGATCACAACGTATAGAAGAAGTTTAAGAAGGGAAAGCAAAGCACCAGGCATCCAAATTGATCTCAGTTTTTAAAGAACAGCAGAAATAGTAACCTTCAGCAATAATTTTACCCAGATGCATATTAAACTTGTATAGGGGTCACACCACTAGTTTATTTTTTAAAACATCATAGTGGATTACAAGCAATATGTATTGATATAAAACTGAACTGCCTTGTAATGGACACCCTTGGATGTCCCAAAAAACTAAACCAAATTGCTGAAAGGAATTATGTCAAACAGTTTGCATTCAACTTCTTAAAACCTCTTATAACTCTGGAAATCAAACGTTTATTTGTTTGTTGTGTTTCGTGCATGGAATTGGTATCATACAACATAAACAAGAAATAAACTACAATAATATGCAAAGTGGAAATGAACTGCTGCTAATAAAAATGTTATTTTCAGAATTCATAAAACCAAATACATAGCAGATTTATCAACTCACTAATTACTTCAACAATATTGTCATAATACTCCAGCCCATGCTTACGAACTTGCTGCTACAATACTTTGTCCTCCAATCAGTCCACTACCTTCATAATACCATTCCCTCCAAGCGGCATAAGCGTCGGACAAGTAGTGAAGAAGATATGAGCAAAATATCAAATCTGCCTGTAGCCGGAAATGCAACTAAACTGCCTGATAATGAAGCCAATAAGAAAGAATTCCAAAGGCCAAACCCCAAGGGAATGACGTCTAGAATGTTACAAAAGAGGATAGACGTCCTCAAATGCCAAGAACAAAGCTGCAACTCACACACCAATTTCTTCTCATATTCAACCTCCTAATGAAGCCACAAATGCTTCCTTTTATTCTATTTCCAAGGGTCCGCTCAACTCATATGGGCAATGTGGGATAAAAGATGTGTACTATATAAAACATATATTAAAATACCCCTTATGTCTCCCTTAGGTACACACTACCATAAAATAAATATTAAAGTAACACTTTAATATTTTACAATTAACTAGACGTTACTTTAATAAAACTTCAGGCATTAAAATGTATTAGCAATCGGACTCCGAATAATGCGAGTGATAGCTCATCAGAAAGCTCTCACCGAGGAGTATCGAATTCCAATCACCAAAATTGACCTGCACTGTGTCCTGCCGACTTACTAAAAATAGTAAGTATGCCTGAAACTGAGTAAATCAACTTCGTTTTGGCCCAAACTGGAAATGACTAGGCCAAAACACTCCAGGATCCCATTAAACCCTTCGTTAGCCCTCGGGACCATGTAGAACAAGGCTAACGCACACACACTTGGTCAACTGCTAAAAGATGGGATCATTACATGCCTTTTGTTGCAAGGTCATAACATTGCATTTAATGTTATAGTTCATTGGGAATAAACATAAATCACATTCTTTAGAAGAGGGATACTAGCAACTCATTATATATTTTCCATTGGAGTTGTTATCATTACCAATAGCTTAAACGTATGTGTAAGATCAACTATTATTATTCGTTTGGCCGAGGGAGAAAGTTACCATAATTGGTATATTTTCCTAAGATAGCCGACAAGTGACATTACAGTATTTTAGACATATACTCCATCTCAATAGGAGATTTTGGACAATCCTCCTTAGAAAGCTTTGTCCCCTATAACATTGGAACAACTAAATGCCTGCAAGCTGCCATGGTAGATCTCTCCAACACAGATTTCACATACTTTCTCTCATTCATCCAAAGCTTTCTGCTAGCTCTATCTCTAATGATCTCAATCCAATGAATATATCTAGTTGCACCCAGATTTTTCATTTTAAACTGTGTTACTAACTAAGACTTACAACTCTGAAATAATTCTTTTACCATACCCACTAAACAACATATCATCCACATACACGACTATGATAAGAATGTGACCATTTTCAAATTTATAATATACACAATGGTCGGATTTAGATTCAGAAATCCCAAAGACAACACATAGGTATCAACTTTCGACACCACATTCTTGGATATTGTTTCAATTCATACAGAAATTTCTTCAACTTGCAAACAAGGTTTTCTTTACCTTTTTCAATGAAATGCTCTGGTTGTGACATGTAAACTTCCTCCTCCATATTGCCATGAAGGATCGATGTCTTCACATCCATTTCCTCAACTTTAAAATCATAAGCTGCAATGGAGGTCAGCTTAGCTACAAGAGAGAATATTTCACCATAATCAATTCCCTTCACTTATGAATACCCTTGCGTCCAACCATGCCTAATACTTCTCAACGCTGTCATCTAGACCTAATTTCCTTTTGAACACCCATTTACATTGAACAAGTTTCCATCCTTAAAGTAAAGGTACAAGATCCCATGTAGTATTCTTCTTCCATGCTGCCACCTCTTCATTCATGGCTTCCATCTAGGAAGTTGCATCATTCATACCCACAACCTCTTTAATAGTCCTAGGCTCATCAGTGTTAGCAATCAAAGAAAATAAACAGATGGAATCCACCAAAGAATATCCAAACCTTTCATGTGAATAACCATATCTATTGGGTCATTATCTTTCACGAGTAGACCTCCTCAATGGCTAAGGTTGAGGTTCTCGTTCTTCTTTGAAACTTATAGAGTTGCTTGAGCTCTCATTGTCATCGGGTACAACATGAGTTTGTTGTTCAATTCTTATAAGAGTAGATAATATCTAAACTACCTCCTTTTTTTGTTTTTCTTCGTTCTTTGGTTGCTCACAAAATATCACTTATTGTATAGAGCGCCTTTTCTACAACTGGATCCAAAAGCTTGTACCCTTTCACACGTACACCATAGCTAATGAAGATACACTTAACTGCCTTGGTCTCCAATTTTGATCTTTTTTCACTTGGCACATTAGCATATGCCTCACAACCAAAGACCCTAAGATGTCTCAATGAGGGCTTCTTGTGAGACCATGCCTCCATGGGTTTCATCTCAAAAAGTGTTGAACTAGGAGATCTGTTAACTAAATAACATGCAGCGGCTACAACTTCAACCCAAAACTTTTGTTCAAGCCTAGCACCACTCAGCATACCTCTAGCCCTCTTCATCAACGTTCTATTCATCCTCTTTGCAACTCCATTTTGTTGTGGAGTGTATGTAGTTGTCTAATGTCTCTCATATCCATGATCCTTACGAAAATTGTCAAACTCTGCTGAACAAAACTCCTCGCCATTGTCAATCCTCAAACACATAATTTTTGTACTAGTCTGATTTTCAACCAAGGATTTAAATTTCTTACACCAACTAAATACTTTAGATTTACTTATAAGTAAATACACAAATGTCCTACTATAATCATCTATCAAAGTATACAGATCTAGATATCGAAGGAATAGTAACTAGACCAAGCACATTCGAATGAATATAGTCCAACACCCCAAAAGAGTTATGGGAACTAGAATAAAAGGAATCAAGGTATTGTTTACCACAAACACAATGTTCAAAAAAAATCAAACTCCAGATTACACTCATCAAAGCCTTCAACAAGGCTCTTATTTTTTAAGGCTTTAAGACCCTTTCACCAATGTGACCAAGTCTTTGGTGCCATAGCATTGTCTTCTTCGTTGGAAGCTTTATCTCCAAAGCATTTGCAGCCTTAGGTACCCAAAAAGTATGACCATCAGATGTAGAGCCAACACCCTTATTTTCTTGATCTGATGGTTAGGATGAAAAATCCAAAGCCATATTCTTGCACTTACAGAACTTTTGCACTAAACTGTGTGTGCACACTGCATATAGTCTATACAAGGTGTCAATATGAACACCCTTAGCAAGCACCATAGAGTCTCTTGTCATCCTTTATCCACCAATTCATAAAACAACTTGCATCACAATCTTGCTGATTGAAAGTAGCTTTTGTGCCAATTTAAGGATGTGCAATATGCCATCAATCCCCTTAACTCTACCATTAGGGAATCTGATCTTGACTCTACCACAACCAACAAGGTGAGACTTAGCACCCAAATACATCTTTTCACCATCAAACTCTTCATATTTTGAAAACCAATCTCTATGAGATGTCATGTGAAAAGAAGCACCTAAGTCTATCAACCACCCATCTTCTGATGTATGTGTTGCCAAGGCTGCAACTAAAACATCTACTTTCTTTTGAAAGGATTATTCAAAGTTAGAATCAAAGAAATCATTTTTACCTTTCTTTTTCTCCTCCTCCTTGCACTCTTTTCAGAGATGACTAGGTTTATTGCAATTCCTAACATTTATCTTGGACTTTTTACCAAGATACTTAGATCTCCTCAGAGACTTGATTTACCCTTCTTGTTGTCCTTCTTGCCATTCTCCATTGCTCTACCACGAGCAACTAGGGCCTCCTTAGCCAACTTAGAAGATTTTCTTTGCATCTCTTCATATAATAGCAAACCAACCACTGTTTACCGCATAGATTAATTAAGAACAGACAATGAATACGAATATGAACAGCAAACAGCAGAACTCTTATTATTATTCGCATATGCCCATAGTATATTATGCTTCCATGGTATGATATGATCTGATGAATACAATGCTTCCCGAAGGGGTTATAAATACTTTCCGAAGAACCTTCTCGAAGGTATTTGTCGGCCAGATACATTATGTCCGCTACATAACAAAAACCTTTCCGAAGGGACCCGTCGACCGATACACAATTTCCTTTCCGAAGGGACCCGTCGGCTGATACACAATTTCTTCCGACGACATCATCTCCCCCAAAAAGAAAAGTCGTCTCCTGACGACAACAGAACAAAACTCAAACAACAAATACAACAATATTGATTTGCCACATCACTTTCACATTCATCCCGTTGCATCTATAGCCTTTGCTAACACAATACTGACTCCTCAAGCTGACCTTGATAGCCACCTATGTTGCTTTCTCTGCTTCCAACTCCTAGGTACCCTGAGCCAAGTGTCACTGCACTGCCTCCAACTAGATGATCGGCTCCTCCCGAACTCTCTACGCATCCACCAAGACAACCTCACGGCCAACACCTACTCTCAGTGCCTCTGGTACACAAACACTCCATGCCTACAGCAGCTCCAAGTCTTCTCAACTGGTCAGACTCCCACGACTGATATCCGCAACGACCGGGCCGCCAAGACCAAATTAGCACTTCGCAACCCACACAGAAATGCACGGAACACACCATTTCTGTCATTAACTGCTGATTCTGCACTCTTTCTGGCAACCACGGATGCGTCCCCTTCCCTTTGGCATCATCTGTCACTCATTCTGAACAACTTGATTCTGTCGTCGTTTTTTTTCTTCTTTTTTAGAAAACCTCTTGTCACCCTTCTGTGATGAAATCCGTACGGCTTCAATCTTGACACTATCTGCTGATTGCATATGGATGCCTCCTTCCTGGAGCTACCATGCACACGGGTTTTGATGAAACAATTATGAAGGCGTCTTCACTATTTCAATCTTCTGGAAAAGCCGTACTGCAATATCCTACCAAGTCTTGAAAATCCATACAATGGAAATTAACAAATTTTGGCTCCAAATTCCGTACGTTAACCTTCTGAGGCTATCAAAATCCGTACCAAATTCCGTATGTTACCCTTCTGAGGCTATCAAAATCCATATGGTGGTTTCAGTGCAACTTTTAAAAATTGTACAGTGCAAGAAAAAATCGTACCACAGCAAAACCGTACACCAACTTTGAAGATGGAAACCGTACATTGTTTTTAAAATCCGTACTGCAAGCATGAAATCCGTACATTGTCTTTAAAAATCGTACTGCAACATGAAATCCGTACGTTGACTTTAAAAACCGTACTGCAAGCATGAAATCCGTACATTGGCTTTAAAAACCGTACTGCAAACATGAAATTTGTACGTTGGCTTTAAAAACCGTATTGCAAACATGAAATCCGTACACCCTCCTTCAGATATGAAAAATCGTACATTACTTCCATTTCCCTTCAGATGAGAACCCGTACGGTGTTGTCCCCTGCAATTATGAAATCGTATGGTACTTTCCAGAAACCGTACGGTACTTTTCCTCTTGCCTTTTTTTTTCGCTTTTTTCTTTTTTCTTTTCTTTTTTGTAAAGAAAGAATAGCAAAATTTATTTTTTTTTTTATTTTTTTTTAAAAATTTTTATATTTTGTAAAGAAAGAATAGCAAAGTCAGTTTACCCTTCGACCGTCGTCACCGTTGGTCTGCAATGACGAAGGGGTCTCTCGAAGGCCATTTTCTGACGCAGAAGTCTTCTGCTCATGATATATTTTCAACTTCGAGCCATTCACCGCGTGAAGCACTTCCTGTCCATCCAAAGTCCATAATCTTATTGCTCCATTGTCCCCTACTTTCCGAATCTAATACGGCCCGACCCACTTAACTTTGAACTTGCCCGGTTTGATCTCATTCCGGTCATCGTACTTCAACACCCATTGTCCAAGTTGAAACCTACTACACTTGTTCCATGTCATCTCCATATCGCTCAATTTGTTCCCAAAGCTCCGTAGCATGGACTCCATTAGTTGCCTCTTCTGGCCGCCAATAACACGTCCACTCCGCACTACTGCAACTTTTATTAGACCCTTCCGCTTTGTTTCCTGTGCAAACTGTATCGTGTGCCTTCCTTGCTGCCAGTACCTTTGTGCTATATTTGTGGTTCGACGTAATAATTTCTTCTTGCGCAGTCGTACAATAGAATCTTTCCTTCTTTTGGGTTCGTACTGTATGTTATGTCCTTCAGCTTTAGTCATGCCCGCATTTCCTTCTTCGGCTTCTCTATGTTGCTTCGAACATTCATTTCCTCCTTCGTCTTCTCCATGTTCCTTCAGACATTCATTTCCTCCGTCGGCTTTTCTGTGTTCCTTCGGACATTCATTTCCTCTTTCGGCTTCTCTGTGTTCCTTCGGACATTCATTTCCTCCTTCGGCTTCTCTGTGTTCCTTCGGACATTCATATCCTTCTTCTTTCTTACCTTCGTCGATCCTTAGCATATTACAACTCGGAAAGAGCTTGTAATCCTCTATCTGCCAGTGGTAAAGACCATTTACTGAATCCAAATCGTCATCTCCTTCTAGTCGTAGAATTCACTCCTAATCTGGTTCCATACTTTGCCCCTTTTCATCCTCTTCTCCTTCAGAATCTGACGATAGGGCTTCTTCTCCGACCATCTTAGTGTCCAGATCGATGACATACTTCCGGCCTTTGCTTTCGAGTGATAAAGTATTTTTCTTCCAATCGTGCTTTGTCTTGGCTTGTATCAACCACCCCCAGCCCAGAATGGCATCATATCCTCTCCGCTTCAGTGGGATCACGACAAAGTCCAACAAGAATGGCTGTGTTCTAATCATCACTGGTTGTGCTATTAGGACTCCCAATGGCTTGATTGCATGTTGATCGGCCGTTAGCAGCTGGAATGTAGGCGGCCATAATGTTGGCTGTCCCAACTTTTTCCAAGTGTCTTCAGGCAACACATTGACACCGGACCCTCCGTCCACAATTGTTTCAGTCAATACAGTCCCGAGAATTCCCATTTCGACGACTGCCGGATGGCGTTCGGATGAGAAGGCTAACAACATCGGATCTTCTGCACTTGCGCCACTTTCCTTCTCCTTTTTGTCCACTGTACTTGCTCCACTTTCCTACTTCCTTCCATGTTCTGGTAGTTGAGCAGCGGGAACGATGTTTGTGAGTGCCGATCGGAGCTGAGGCATAGTGAGCAACAGATCACTTATCCTGACGGGTATCTCGGCTTGCAATATTTGCCATACAATGTCTTGTTCTGCGCAGTTCTATACGGAAGTACTCGGCGTGTCCTTCAGGTGTGTCGTTTCTGCCTGTGTTGCTTTCTGGATCTCTACCCGTGCTTCCTCCAGTCTCTTCTTTTCTTTCGCCGGGTCGGGGTACACTTTCGCTTGCTGCCGTGTGATGGCCAAAACCTCTTCTTCGTCCGTCCTGACGGTGATCAAGTTTACTCTCGACTTCGGACACCTAGCATCTTCATGATCACCAGGTCCACACCATCGGCATAGCAACTTCAGTGTGTTCGCCGTTGTGCACTCTCGGGCGAAGTGACCCTACAGATTGCATGCGCGGCATTGAACTATCGGCCGACCATTCGCATCATATTGAATTCGACTCCTCCTGCCTGTATTGTTGTTGCGGCTATTGTTGTTATTTTGACCGTGCCGTTTGTTTCTGTATCCGCCCAATGTGGCACCTTTCGTATTGGTGTTCCCATTCCCTTCTGACGGGGATGCCTCCTATGTCAGGAACACTTGCTACGGTGTTCTTGTTTTCAAGTTGAAAGGACATTCCTTTACTGGGTGTCCCATAATCTGGCAAATCTCACAAAATTGATCTTTCGGACATGATCCCTTCGTATGGCCTTCTTTCTTGCACTTCGTGCACCATAGGTCGTTGCCCTTAGTCTCCTTGTTCATGTTTTTGAATTCCTTCATCATTCGCATCATATCCTTCTGGAGGGCACGGACCTTCCTGTTGCTTCCCTCGTCATCGCTGCTATCCTCTCCTGAAGATGCATCGTCATCTGAATCGGACGAGTTGTTCTTCTTCTTCTTCTTTGTCTTCTGGTCATTTTCGAGGTTCATTGCCCGATTGTACGCTTCATCGTATGTTGATGGTGGCACGATCTTCATCTTTTTCCGCAACTTCGGGTGAAGGCCTTCAATGAACCATCTTTTCTAGAGCCCGTCTGCCGGCTTATTCTCCATTTTATTGATTAAGTCCTTCAATCTCCTAGCAAAGACCTGTACTGTTTCATTCTTCTTTTGCTTGGTATTGAATATCTCGGCTACAATTTCATTATCATCACGCAGAAGTTG
Organism: Cupressus sempervirens; assembly: GCA_028749045.1. Taxonomy (NCBI): domain Eukaryota; kingdom Viridiplantae; phylum Streptophyta; class Pinopsida; order Cupressales; family Cupressaceae; genus Cupressus; species Cupressus sempervirens. Next base: position 478,763,407 of record CM053786.1, read on the forward strand.
AAATTTTGCGATGAACTCCTTAATGTTATCCCAACTATTTAATTTTTGTGGATCAGCATCAGTAAACCAATCAATCGCAACACCCTGTAGGGTAGCGGGAAATTTTCGGATCCATTCGTTTGTATCTATTATGCCATTTGCTCTCCAGATCGTTTCACATGTTTTACAATGTCGAATGGGATCAGCTGCTTCATCACCATCAAATTTAGGCAATTTTTCCTTCGGACCTGCCATTATCACTATATGTTGGGGGTTTTGTTGCGTACCTGCGCTGTTTTGCACTCCCGCGCTGTTTTGAACACCCGTGCTGTTCTGAGCTCCCGCGCTGTTCTGCACACCCGCGTTGTTTCCAATACCCGCACTGTTCTGCACACCCATGCTGTTTTTTGCTTCCGCGTTGTTTTCAACACCTGCGTTGTTCTGTGCTTCCGCGCTGTTTTCAACACCCGCACTGTGTTCGACTCCTATGATGTTTGGTGAAGAAGAGGGTTCGTCAACCGAAGCTGTCCGTTCCGGATGTATATCTCAGACGAAGAGGTCACTCCACGCTCGTGCTCCTTCGGCACTCCGAGCCATGCGAGTCGATCTCCTTCCGTCAGGATTCTCTTCCCGTGGCGTATGCAGGTTCAGAAACTCCTCCCTCGCTTCTTCCACCAACTCAAGCCGTTGTCGAGTCTCCTTCAACAATCCTGTTCCCGTCGGCAATCTTCTAGAATCTCCTTCGGCGCTTTGTCTGCTGAGCCAAAAATAAATTTTTTTGCGCAACGCGTATGTCATCTTTTTCCTTAAGCTTATTCTTATCTTTGTTCAATTGATTCGGCATTTAATTCATATCTGCCTCCCTGCGTACCAGGTCCATCGGGCAACGGCGCCAAATGTTTACGGCATAGATTAATTAAGAACAGACAATGAATACGAATATGAACAGCAAATAGCAAAACTCTTATTATTATTCGCATATGCCCACAGTATATTATGCTTCCATGGTATGATATGATCTGATGAATACAATGCTTCCCGAAGGGGTTATAAATACTTTCCGAAGAACCTTCCCGAAGGTATCCGTCGGCCAGATACATTATGTCCGCTACATAACAAAAACCTTTCCGAAGGGACCCATCGGCCGATACACAATTTCCTTTCCGACGGGACCCGTCGGCCGATACACAATTTCCTTTTCGAAGGGACCCGTCGGCTGATACACAATTTCTTCCGACGACAACCACATCCTCCAATTTGGAAGTGGTTGTTGTGTTTCCAATGGCCATAATAAGGTGACCCCATGATTCCAACAAAGAACATAGCGAAAGTATACATTTATCTCCATCATCAATCTTATCACTGATAGAATTTAACTGAGCAACTAGCATATTAAATGCATTCAAGTGATCAGCAACGGACACTCCTTCCTCCATCCTTAAAGAATACAACTTCTTTCTTAGGAACAACTTATTTACCAAGGATTTCCCCCTAATAAATTTCATCAAACTTCTTTCAAAGATCAGTTGCAATCTTTTCTTCGTGGACATTCAGGAACACTAAATTGGCCAAACAAAATCTTATCAAACCCGTGGCTTTTCGATCCATTTTATCTCAATCATCATGTGGTGTAGCTTGGGGTTTCATTGATGAAACTGCAGCCCATAGATCTCTGTCTACAAGCATGTCCTTCATTTTGAGTTCCCACAACTCTAGATTGTTGGTGTTAAATTTATCCATCTCTACTATGTTGGATGAGCTTGTCATTTCTAACCTACAATAAGATCATGAAAAATTCATTTGTGAAACTCCCATTGAAACTAAATTAGCACAAAAAAACCTTCTACCCAACAACAATAACAAAGCTGGCTAGGCTCTGATACTAATTGAAAGGAAGCAAGTGCAAAATAACACTTCCAAATGCTAAATCTAACAAGACAGATGATGCAAAAAATTCTCACAAACTAAAGCTATTGCAAACTAGATAAGCACATACAAAATCAGATTTAAGCATATAAACTCACAACATCAGATATAAATGGGAAAACTCTTTTGGGAAAAAATCCACCTTCCGAAAGTTAGACTCAATTGTATTATCAGCAACAATAACAGCTATAATACAATTCCTTGAGTCAATATTCATCAAGAGTATATACAATAGAAGAAAGTTCAAGAGAATACCCTACATATAAATGCTTCTTAGAAGATATCCACCCTAACATCATCCAATGCACTAAGTAGCTACATATTTATAGAGCTCAATACAAGTGAAAAAACACATGGTTTCCAAAACCATCTCTAATACCAAAAGGGTATGTGGTGTCAACATGCTAAACCAATGACATATTGCACATCGAAACTTCCAATGCAACAAAGCATAACTCAACTATCCACTTGTCGATAGCGAACTCCACAATAAATATAAATTGTCAAACATTAACTCTCCATGACTCTTCTACCGAACTAGTAACTGCCATAATCAATGCATAGATTCAACATAGCAACTTATGACACTAGCTCCTTAACGTTAGGACTTCCAAAGTGGGTTAAAAGAAATAAATAAATAATATAGCATGTTTAGACTCAAAGGTTGAGACATCTAACAGCTGTGAGCAATGAATAGAATATTATCAAGAACATTTGATGAGTAATATTACTTATTTTTGATATAAGATATCCAAAAAAAGCATATGTAATAGTTTGGGCAACATAAAAGGCACATAACTTCTAGTTTTACATGGTAACTATTTGACCCAAACAAAACTCGGGCCATTTTCAATCACTAACCAAAATAAACATTTAATCGGATTTAAACTGACCAGTGCCTCTCATTTATCAACTAAGAAAATTAACAGGAAAGGGAGCAGACATGGCCTCAGAAGCTCTATAGTCAAAATCGTCAAATTTGTTTACTTCAGTTTCTCAGTAATCAAGAAGAAATTGCCAGCTTTTATGTTTTTATCATGGACACTGATTTGAATGGATGCTATATTATTTGTTTGTCTCTTGTACTTGGCAATGCTATATTTTGATCCTTTCTATTAATTCTAGTGTCCATCATGTCTCGCTAGAAATAAATAAATAAATCAGTGTGATACAGATGCATTTACTCAATTTTTATTGGTTTCTTGTTAAAGATTGATAGTAAGGTTTTTACTATTTTGTGCTTCAGGTACCACGAGAGAACACATACTGGGAATTTGACATTAAAACCATAAATTCATTGGATAGTCAGTGTGAATCTAATAGGCATGCTATGAATTCAAAAGTAGTGGAGAAGGCACCAGTTAAGTACAATAGAGGTCTTCCGCAGACTCAGTCTGTTGAGACATTGATGGACTTTTCCAATCCAACCTGGGCCATTGCTGCTCGTCGAGCTCCAGCCGGCGAAAGAATCCCACTTTACCAAGTAGCCCATAGTCGAGCAGGGGATAAAGGAAATGATGTGAATTTCTCCATCATACCACATTTTCTTGAAGATATTGAGAGGTTGAAAAGGGTTATAACAGTAGAATGGGTCAAGAATGTGATGAGGATTCTCATGACACCAAATGCCATCAGAATGGTAGTACATGTTGAAGACCTGCATTCTGAGGATAATGCTCCTTTCAAGACTATGGGCAAGGAGATTCAAGAACACAATGAAGCAGTAACAGTAGAGATCTATGAGGCTAAAGGTATCAAATCTCTAAACATTGTAGTCAGGAATGCTTTGGATGGAGGTGTGAATTGCTCAAGAAGAATTGACCGACATGGGAAGACAACTTCGGACTTCATTCTGGCCCAAGAAATTGTCTTGCCACCTTAAACATATAACAGTGCATATTTTCATTTTGGCTGTCGCACAATGCAATGTTGTTTACTGTTTCTGTATATGAATTAACACTTCCTGATGAGAGAAAGTCTTGGAAAATGTTATTTCCAATTCTGGATGTATTTTTTTAGATCAATCTTTATCAATTCTACTTCATTAATTATCTAAATAAGATTGAACACTTTTTTCGCTATCTACAACCATGAATTTTTGTGGAAACTTATTAAATAATGCCTTAGTTCCGGCTGTTTTGTTTACTTGCACATTCAGAATATATTGAAATCTGTGACTGGAAATATTCGCCACTGTGATGGAGTAAGGTCTATAACAAACAAACAAAAATATGCGTTTAAGTCTTGCATGAGCTTCAACAGCATTAAAAAATCTAAATGAGATGAAAACTTATTTAATACTTCGTATTGTGATGTTTTGTAAAACATGAATATCCTAGTTAAATCTGAATATTACCATAAGAGTTGGCTTATTTACTTGAATTTGAAGGGAAAGCAGTCTTATTGTAACTAACTCGTGGCAATGATTATCACCAAGCTAGCATAGTAGCAAGAAACCTCAAAAATAATGTTTCCATATTTGATTATTTGAAGACATGAGATTTAATGTGGAATTTTAGAGTCAATCTTCATTAATTCGTATTTATGAATATTGTAGAGCAAGATGGTGAGTTAGAAGAATGTAAATAGAAATATAAGGAAAGAAAGAAATCTGAAAATTGAAAAGTTAAAATGAGAGTGCTAAAAAGGTTGAATGATCAAATATACTAGTAAGTTTTTGTTGTAAAGCCACCTAAAATGCATATGGTTGAAAGTAGAAAAAATTAAATAAAATGATAAAGTAAATTGTATTCAATTCAAATAGTGTGCAAAGCATTTAAGTTTGAGCGTGATAACAATGTGAGTTTATGAATGACTATATACAGGATATAGCATCTAGGAATCTAAAACACAACCAAAGGATATTATGCAATTTTCCCTATATAAACTTAATATGACAAGGCTATGAGGAAAAACTAATTAGAAATTTACTAACTAGAAAGTATACCCTATTTACACTAGGGGAAGATGCCCAATAGTGAATTAGTGTCTAATAATCATTCACTTTTTGCTATAGTGAGCCCCTAATAACCCTACATAGTAACACAAACAAAATTAATCCAAAAAATAATAATTTGACCCCTAATACATGTTCAATATTGCATGAGTAGTTTTTAATAAAAAATTAAAAACTAGCACTTGCACCCAAAGGAGGTGTAAGAGGTATGCTAATAGGGGGGGAAAGTGCAAGTTTATATAAGATGGTTGTATATTTTTTGGTTGTGTTTAAAATTGTGCTTAACATCATGAAGATTTAGTTTATTGTAGAAATTCTAAGTCCTAAACGATTGAAATTATATCGGTCATTGATTCTCTCTTGCTTAGAAACCATAGTCACAAATGGATACAATTGAAAGGTGAAGGTTGATTAAGTTGGGCATTGAAATACAAGTAGGAAAATAGAGCTATTCTTAATTGCATGCTATAGTTGATTGCTTTCTTCTGGATTTTCAGTAATTTGGTGGTTGTATCCTTGACTGCCCTCAACCTGTGCAAGATAAAAGTCATTCATTTTTTAAAGGAATCTCGCGAATATTAAAAGAAGGATACCTTCTAGGAGGATTCCTTCAACATCCTACACACAAGACTCTAATTGGAAACATTTTTTTGAGAACTTGTGGTTGAATGCTCAAAAACAACATAATTTGAAACCTTAAGATAAAGTTGTTTTTTTTGTTGCCAAACATGATTCAAGCCAAATAATATAACTTGGTTTCATTTTTAGATATACAAAATATAGACCAAATAAAAGCACTAACTGACCATTCAAATCAATATGAGTTTCAACATATAAATCCCCATGTCATAATTCTATAAACATGTTAAAATATTAATGCAAAATAAATGAGAAAACATTGAAGGATGTATTTTTCACTATCCAATTATTGTAAGTATATTGTTTTAATTTCATTTAAATGGTTTAGTCTAATATATTTAAATATTTCTTTTTAATTATTCAATTACAAAAATTTAGTTGCTTAAATTTATTTTTTAATCTATGAATAACTATTAAATATGTTAGTTTGTATTATATTTTTTTGTAAATTTTTATGTGTAGCTAATTGAAGAATTAACTATTGAACAATAATCTTTGCATTGTATTTTTAAATAATATTGAGAATATAGAAAAGTAAATAAATTAATATGTGAACAAATCCAACAATCTATAATTTTTATCTTTATATTTTCAATATTAATAACTAATTTTGCAAATAGTAAGTTCTCTTCTACATATTATAAAATGTTGTACATAATTATTGAACTAAAATAAAATTATGAAAAATTAAAATAACATATCTTGTGTCATGTTAACCCATGAAAGTAAAACCCCCAAGTGCTACTTATTTTTAAAGTTCTAATTAGGCATAGGTAAACCTATGGATGAAGACAATTCATTGTCTAATGCAAGAAAAAGGGAAATTGTCTAGTATTTTTCATGTCTACAAATATTTTTATATTCAAGGACCCTTGAGCTAGTGTTTGTGTTAAGCTTTAGCATACACATTACATTGTTTGTTATTCGAAACATCTTTTTGTATTTTATCATTTTGTCACGTAAAAACTTTAGTTTGGATTTTAGGACTCCTTGAAAGACTCAAATAAAAGCATATATATGTTAGTGCATAAAATGATGTGAGATAACTATTTGATCACAAGGCACCTCTTTTATATGTGGAACACATTTTGGAAGCTTTTTTGGTTGGACAATGTTTTAAATCACTTGTAAGAAATTACATGTAAGTTAAACTATTTTTAGTTTATTGTTCGTCTACAATGGAAACGAATTCTATGAAATAAACAAGTGTTTTGATATGTAATATAAAAATTAATAAGCATGTATTTCTTGTTTTAGCCTCCCAAATGTAGATGCCAACAGTATATGGTGACGCCCCTTGGGTGTCCAAATCATCTAAAAGGGCTTTTGAATGGGTTCTCTTCCTACAATTATTCATGCAACCCTTTGTTAGTTGTTTTTCCTTTTTATTTGGCTCTCATCTTGTATTTAGTCATGTTAATTGTCAAAAAGTGACTTAGTGCCATATCTGATGTGTTACTTGATCCATTTTTAGATTTTCGACAACTGACAATTATAGGATATTCAATTTAGATGTTGTAGAATGATGAGTACTACATAATGTAGTGCGTTGTCTCTAGACAATTCCCTTGAGTTGTGAAATAACAAAATTGTTATTTTGTACTCAGGCGATGTAAACTGAAAAATAATGGTTGTTGTTGGGTTGGATGGTGTTCTCTATTTTTCTTAAATGGGTTCTTGAAGAGTCTTTTTTTATTGGATTAATGTGTTGTAATGAAAATGCCTTTTAGGTTTGCATATCTAAGTGGCTCAAAATAGTTTATGCAGAATGATTGGGTAAGTTGTGCAGTATGAAACATCAATGGATTATGGAGTGCAATAAAAAAGCAGAATGATTGGGTAAGTTGTGCAGTATGAAACATCAATGGATTATGGAGTGCAATCCAAAATATTGATACAAAAACTTATGCACATAATCAAATCCAGAAAAATGAGTAATTAAAAAATTAGGTATGTTGTGTGATTTGACCATATGGGTTTTGAAGAGCTTTGTTGTCTTTAGAGGCTCCAAATTATTGAAATGACTATTATCAAATAATTTTTCTATGCAAGTTCTTATAGTATTGCATTAAGGATGAGTAATTATTTGATTTAATATAAATCGATGTAGTTGGGCAATGTTTGTTGTTTATACTATTTAGACTCTTTTAGATTATTATTATTTTGTAGTATTTTTTGCTTTAGTTGATGTCATCTAATGAAAATGGCTATTCTTGAATTGTTTTTCTACATATTTAGTATTTTTTCATAAAGGATGACTATTTGATTAAATTTGTAAAATTGGATGGTTTTGTTTATTTCATTGTAACGGTTCTCAAAAATCTTTCTTTACATGAAGACATTTAGGAATTTATAGTTGATATAAATGCTAATTAAAATAATGTTACTAGCTAGTTTTAAGTTTAAGATGAAAAAAGACTTATTTATTAGGAATGGATATTTTCTAAAAAAATTGATATAAAAAAATGTGGAGTATTTAAAATTATTTACCATAAATTGTTCTTTCTTGTTCATCAATGTTAGTCTATGAAATTCCTAGTGCCTTTAGGTTGAATTATCCAATCGAAAACATGTTTTTATTTGGGTAAAAGTCTATACTAGCACATAAGAATATCGTGTACCCTAATAGTGTACATGCCCTTGAAGAGAAGGAAAAGGTCTCAAGAATTTATGGAAATGTAAAGAGATTTTTTTTATTATTACTGAGTTTATAGACTTTGTTACATTTGTTTCCACTAATTCTACTTATTTTTGAAAAATTAGACCTACTTTACTTAGAAGTTAAAATTTGGTGCCTATAGAAAAATTCATGCATGGTGTGTTGGAATGTGTAGTTTACCCTCAAATGAAATGTAAAATCACACTAGAGGATTCTAGAAACTCCAACTAGATTATTGAATAGGGTTAGGTCAAGTTAATATTTAGGTTTGTAAAGTTTTAGAAGTCGTTTATGTTTAGATATTTCTAGAAAAGTCTATTTGTCTTATGTCAGCTAATTTAGATGTTTCCATAAATGATCTAAGACCTCTATAAATAGAGGCATCTTGTAATGTTATTAATATGGACAAAATGTAATTGATATGGACAAAATGGTTAATGAAATATATTAGTGCCACAACACATTGAGTATATTTCCATTTTACTTTTTTTTTTTCCCGTCCACCTTCCACAAGGTGTATTAGAGTTGTCGTGGGTTTCTACAATTGGTATCAGAGCTAAGTCAAGAAAATCATGTCACTATTTGTGACAGATGAATTAGAGTCAAGTTAATTGGGAGCATCTTATCATTATTTTTTGACAAAAGTAGCTAATCATTGAATAAATGAAGAAGGAAGGAATTTGTTTGTCACCATTTATGATAGCAAAAGGATTTTTTTTTTTGCAAAGCAAGGTTATTTGGAGAACCCTATCACCATTTGTAACAGATGAAGCTATCAAGGGGTCGCTGAAAGAAGACATGAATTTGATCAAGGTTATTAGTGAATCTTGTCACTAACATTTGTGACAGATGAGGCAAGATATTTTTGAAAATTAAAGTTCGCAGCCTTGGAAGACACTATTCATCAAGAAATTAATGGATATGAAGCATTTTGGCATCGTGCAAAAGAAAGGATTTGGATTCATATGCAACAACATTTGAGGTTGAAATTAGGGGGGAGTGTTGGAATGAGTAATTTCCCCCTCGAATTGTAAAAGCATAATAGAGAGGATTCTAGAAATTCCTGGATGGACAAATAGGGTTAGGTAAAATTCTGGAAGTCATAGATGTAATCACTGAAAAATGGTCATCTAGACTATTAGCCCCCTTTTCAACATTTTGGCTAAATTAATTTAATCATTTACCTAGACCAAATTGCTAATAATCAATTTATTTGATTATAACCTATAGTTTGACTATACTATCCTAAGTTCATTATTTGATTAAAAGAACATGTCCCCTTTTAATTAAATAAAAGACTCCATTCTTCTAACCCACTTAAAGTGCACACATAAAGTCCTTTTTCTATTTTGCAATTAAAAGAAAAGGCTTTGTGACTTTTGTCTTCTATGACAAGTCAACTTATATTCTATTGGTTGACTTGTGTGTGCACATGGATCACTCCTATTTTCAAATTCCACCGTTGATCATCCACCATCTTCATCTTGATCTCTACCGTCCATACATCTTTAAAAGGGAGAGAGCTTTCCCCCTCAAATCAATCCTCATTTTTTGAATATTGTCATGCTGCAGGTTTTCTAACAGGTTTCTTGGGAGCTTTGTGGAGAACTTCTATTTCTTGTCTACATTCTCTCATCCATGGTATCATGGCATTCTAGCTTAGCTTAGCTTTCATTTTTACATGTAGTTTAATCTCACATAGCTTAATAATAGTATTGTAACACTCTCATACATGTTTTAGAATAGCTCCACTTTGCATCTCATTCTAGCTTAATTTTCATTTGCATTGCATCTTTGAGGAACTCTTTGAGACATTTGCATTCTTGCATCTTGTCTTTGGAACCTCCCATTGCATGGTTTACTAGCAAGAAGAGTATCTCTAAGGCTCATCTGAGAGCTTTCTTATTCTTGAAATATACTCTCTTGCACTCCATGGATAGGGAGCTCTAAGCCGGCATCCGAACATTCCAACTCATTAGAAGGGTTTAGAGTGTGACACATTTCTAGTGTACGTTTTTGGCGCCCACCGTGGGGCTTGAATCAAGTTTTTAGCTCCATTTGCTTTTATATTTCATCTCGTATTTTTTACAGTAGCATATTGGATCTAATCAAGTGCTTTTGTAGAATTATCACTTGGATTTTCAAGCCAACCCATAAGTAGATTGGTTTGAAGGCCAAAAAACTTAGTTGGTTTAAATATTTGATCATATCTTTTAAACCGCTTAGATTTTGGTTCTGAAAATATTTTTGTAGGTTGGATATGTGCTTAAAATGTCTCAGTCCGATTTTCAGGGCATTTTGACGTGATTTTTGGGAGTTATGATTTTTTCTTTGTTTTTCATAAAAAGCCATTTTTGATCGAAAATCAGCGAATTTTTCAAAAAAACTTACATTTTCAGAAAGGGTTTTCAATTCTAATGGGGGTTCTTTCTTTGTGTTATGAATTTTGAGGTTTTATTAAGGATCAAAAACTCGATTTGATAAATCTGGCCTGTTTTGACAAAATTGATCTCTAGAGAGCAAATGAAGAGATTTTTTTGAATTTCTTTCATTTTTGGAAAGCTCTTTGATTTTTTATGATGGGTCTCTTCTTTTCATTTCTGTTTTTGGATCCAAAATAATAGCAAAAAAGTCTAATATTGTTGACTAGATCAAAAGCAAAGAGTAAAAATGAGAGCATTTGTGATTAGTTTGCCCTTTCTTTGCATACACTTGATTGGAAGATAACTTGGATATTTGAGGCAACTAACCACTTTTAATTGCATTATTTTATGTTATTTTACACTAACTTGTGGTGCTAACAAGTTGTGATTGCAGGTTGCCATCCTTGTGAAAAAAAAATCGAAACATTGCATAAAAAGAACGCATGTCAAAGCTTCAAATGCACAAGGGCTACTAACGATTGTTTGCGGGGTTTCCCAATGCATAAAAACTCAATTTTTCTTGTTCTTTACTTTTACATGTGTGGCATATACTAGTTGTTTATTTTTAGGCACATTAAAACTTACAATTGGGATCTTTTGGTGATAGGAGAGTATGCTCTTCACCCTTGTGGTGAATCAGAAATCTTGACTTACCATTTGGTTTCAAGAGTAAGAGGAAACTAAATCTTCCTGGCATGTTTGGGAGAAAATGATTGGAATAGGAGAGTATGCTCTTCACCCTTGTGGTGAATCAGAAATCTTGACTTCCAAAAGTTGATCCACTCTTTGTGTAGTTTAGAATCCTTTAGAGGGCCTGCTCTCGGACAACCTGAGAGGAATGACCCAAGTGGGGACAAGCAGATTACCCAGCTCTTCCAACCCACTATGATCTCGAGGCTATCAAGGACACAAAACCTTGGTAGATGTAGTGTTTATCTTCGCCTAGTGTGATCGCTTATGGGATTTCGACCATAGGGAGATCACTAGGCAAGAATGCTTAAGGTACTCTTGTGGTCGCAAGATCGGTTACTCATCGCAAGGTGAGGTGTCCTGTAATTGGGAGCAAGAGGAACAGTATGAACGGAAGCCCTATCTAAACACCCTAGGTTAGTAACTACCCTTTTTAACCGCTCAACTTCTTGGTGCAAGGATCGATCCTAGTGGACTGCCCGGATCACCCCAAGATTTTACACTCACCATATGTGTTCCCTTGGTTCTGCTTATGGCACTTCCATGACAAAGTCAATATCTCTTGTGGGAAACCACTTGGTGTGAGGCAAAGGAGCATCAAGTGTGGGCCAAGGTGTTGAGTAATGAACCATGTCCTTTAGGTAGATATTGCTTGATGTGTTCTCGAATGTGCTAGACCTGTGAAAATCTTTGAAACATACACATAATGATAGTTATACGACTTTCTTTTAAGACCTCACATATGCTTGTATCATGCAAGGTTGCTTTGTCCCTTGCTTGATTGTTTGAAGACTACTCCATGTGTCACTATCTTGCTTGGAAAGAAATTGCTTTTGAACATCAAACTTGCTATGCTATCAACTATTGTCAAACTTTGTCAACCAAGTCAAAACATCAAATGCAAACATTTTCTTGTGTTGCTTGCTAAGGGGAGTCTCATCATTTGATTTTTATTTTCTATGTCTCTTGTTCTTGAACATGCTTAAAGTGACTCTTTGGTCTTAGTGCTCTTGGTCTTTTTGTCTTCATGTTCTATGCCCGCTTGCTAGTTATCCTTTTTCTGAAATGGTTACCTTGATTTCTTGACTACACTCTTGGGTTGGGAAAGTTGTTCACTTGTCACCTTGCTTGCTCTATCTATTTGGTTATTTGGGCATCTTGCCTAACTATTGACTTGAGTCATTCATGTCGTAAGTTTCTTGGACATATTGTTTAACAAGTCACTTTAATCTCTCTCTACTATATTGGCAAGTGAATAATCTACCTCTCTAGTTTGGACATCAAGATCGTGTGTCACCCTACTAGCTTCCTCCAGTCTCCTTCATGCTTGATTATCTATCTACCACTATGGAATTCAAAGCTTGTGCTACCAAACCTCAACCAAATCTAGATGATCATGATATCCTCCATGTCACTAAAGAGTTTCAAGATCTATATGTGCAATACAAAGAACTAGAAGAGACAAATGATCTTTCTTACCTTCATCTATCTAAGCGCATGATAGAAATAAAGTCTAAACTTGAGAAAAGGTTAGAGGAGAAGATTGCATCATTACATGAATCTTCCTTAAGGTCTTTACATGCATGTGAGTCACCTTCTTTGAGGTCATCCTCTTCTTCTAGGTCTACATGCTCTACTTCAAGACATCAAATGTCTTCATCTTCTAGATCTAAAGACCTTTGTAGAGAACAAGCACTTGAGCCTATGCCAAAATTTCATGATGGACCTATCTTTGACGAAGATAATGATGAAGACATGAACACATGCTATTCACTTGAGAAACAACAAGAAGATCCTAGACATATTTTTGAGAGGACTTTTACTCCCTTGGAACATTCTTATGATGACATTTTGCAAAAACTTCTTGGCAATAAGATCATCATGTTACCTAAGTCTAGCTCATATGGAAACCCATTCTTGGATATCTATTGTGCTTATCATCAACATAATGAGCATAGTACTTTGGATTGCATTGAGCTAAAACATAAAATCCAAGATCTTATTGATAATGGAATTATTGGAACCTCTAGTGACTCATGTGCTGAGGATACTTCTCTTGAGCAAGATTACATTGATGAACCTATGTCTAGTAGTGGCTTCATTACATCTTCCACTTCTTTCAACACTCGTGCATCTCCCAACACTTCAAATCTTTCCAACATGCCTCCATCAAATAAAGAACCTAATGCTTTTCACATTGACTACGTGTATCCTCAAGGGCTACCTCTAAAAGAAACTCAAGCTAACCTTCACTTGGCTGCAAACCTTTTCCATGCTACTAATCCTAAACATCCTCAACCTTCATGCACTACTATGCCTAATCCAAGCACTACTCCATTCACTCTTCATTCTCCCTTGTCCTCAGAAGTGGCTCCATGTCAAGAGGACTCTCAAAAAGAAAAAGCTATAAATGTCAAGAAAGATCAAGATCAAGCACCCTTTCATCTCTTTCAAGATTTTTCCCCTCCATATCCTATATCTTGTCGACCTCCTAAGTTTGATGAAGATACCACTTCCATTATCTCCCTTGAGCTTACTAAAAATTATGAGAGAAGTTCTCTTCATATGCTATCCAAAGCTACTTGTCAAGATCAAAGCATCCCCTCATGTTCTACTTCTCCATATCAACTTCAAAATTATGTTCAAGCTTCAAGTGCTACTATTAAAAATGTTGTTCCTATCAAAGGTACTCATGAGTCTATTGATGGCTTTGACCATGTTGCTCACTCTAAAGATGTTGATATCCCTTCCCACTATCCCTTTGCATCTTCTAAATCTATCCTTGGTCCTTATCCATCAAAGCTAAAGTCTTCAAACCTTCCATCTATATTGGGACCTTACGTTCCTCCATCTCCTACATTCACTCCTAACTCATTCCCTAGCTCTCTTATATTACCTCAAGATCAACAAAGACACTCGTCTTTGATGACTTTTCACCCATCTATACATCTAAACCAATCATATCAGCCTTATTCATCCACAAATCCCAAGTCCTTTGGAAGTGAGAATAAACATAAGAATCCATTGAAAAAGAAAGATCACTATGTCCCATCTAATCGACATGTGAATGCTAAGAAGGAGAATGCACAAAAGAGACTGCAAAGGTCCACTATTAAAAAAGCTAAATCAAAGAAAATATGGGTTCCTAAACCCATTATTGAAGAAATGTGTTTTGAATTATTCAAAGGAAAATCTAAAGATATATGGATTCCCAAGTCTCTTTTAAAAGACTTGAACATTGAAAATACTTCAAAGTTGACATTCAAGCTTCCAAAGGTTTCCATTCCATCTTCTTCTAAAAATCTTCCTAAAAATATTCCAAAGCCTTCCACTCCACTTTTTTCCAAATCTCTTCTACCACCTCATACATCTAAAACCTCAAGCTACTTCATCCATGATTCCTCCATCATTCCAATACCCTTCAAGGTGTGTGTCAACGTTGATATTGTACAATATTTCAACTACCCTAATGAAATCCTCTAAAGCTTACACTAACTTTCTATACATGAACTATTATCCTCCATATACTCTTCCTACTACCATTTCTCTTTCATCACCCTATCAACATCTTTGAGCATACCTTTCTATGGCTTGGCTTATCATGACTTATCTTTTCTATAGGAGCACTATCTACATTCAAACAACTTGAGCTCTTTCTAAAAAAATTTTGTAAAAAAAAAAAAAAAATTTTAAAAAAAATTCAAAAAAAAAATTAAAAAATGAAAATGTCCCTTGGTGAAAACCACTTCTTGTGGCACCTTGGTAGCAAAAGTAAAGAGAAATAAATCCATCCTATGGTAAAAACTACTTCTTATGGCACCTTAGATAAGTACCATGATGAAAACCTGGCAAACAGGCATCATGCGTAATTCTTCCATCATCCATCTATCCCCTCTTCTCTCTTTGATCTTGACAATGTTGAGCTATCTTTGCATATTGGCTATCTTATCCACGAGATTTTCTATTGTGCTCTTCCATTCACTCATAGCCTCTATCTTGAGCTTTATTCTTATTGCTCTATCCCATTGCTATACTTTCTAGTTGACCCCTTGGTCTTGATCATAATAAATGAAACATGGTTCTCATAGGCCTCTTGACATGTCTACTCTTTTGGACTACATGCTTTATGCTATCTCACTTGTTGGCTTCACTGCTTATCCTACATGCTATCTTTCTCATTACTTCCATTGCTTATCTAAAATATGCTTCATATGACTATTTCACCTCTTTCCCTAGCTTGGGTACTCTTGAGGAGTCAGTCCTTGAGGATCACTTTCACTTGCTTCATACTCTTTTTTCATCCATCTTTGTTTATCCACTGGCTCGTTGCTCCATCATATCCTATACCTTGCTAGACATTGGGAGAAAATGATGTGATCTTGCTTGAGAACTAGTGATATCTAAAACCTTCTAAAAATTTCCAAAAAAAAATCATATATGATCCTGAAAAAAATCCTAAAAATAAAAAAATGTCCTAAAAAAAGACCATCTTAGTGAAAACCTAGCAATAGGCACTTTGATGTATCACCAAAAAAAAAAAAAAAAAAAATTGAAAAAAGTCCCAAAAAAATCTGTCAAGTGGTGAAAATCTGGAAACAGGCACTACTTGAAACCCTCGCACCTATGTCTATCAGTCTCAATCACTTATTTTGCTACACATTTCCTAGCTTTGAATTGTTTCTTGTCCTCATCTTGGGGGCATAGCTACTTAGCCTATTGAGGTATTCTTGTGCATTAGGGTTTCTTTGACAACTCACAATATAGTGTTTCTCAACACTTCCCCCACCTTGACATCAAGTGTTTTTCAACACTTTACAGATAGTTTACCTACGGTCTTCGATGTCGTGATATTTCTCACTATCAGAATCAAGTCTTGAAGAAATGGCCAAGTGACTTACACACACGCACTTTAACATTTAAACGACTAAGCTATGCTGACATTTATCTACTTTGTGTGCTGTCTATGATGATTTATTTGCCATGTGTTCCCTCCCTAATAGTCTTTCAAGGATGTCATTGACTAGAAGACTGGGGGCATGGGGCATGTCTTCTTGATTTCTGCTTGTGGGTATACTTTGTTTGTCTATAGTGTTGTAAGCATTCATGCTTGTCCTATTCAACACATTGACTTACAAATGTATCATCCTTGACTGTTTTGCAAGATCGCACTCAGGGTTTATCCTGGCGCTTATGCCTTGATATAGGTGTAATCTTGCTAAATTGAACTTAGGGAATCTAATCGTGTAGTTATCTTGACTTACATGTCTCTGATGCTTAGATTGGATTTCCACATACCTATCTAATATCGATCATATTCATATCCTCGTAGTTATACAAGTGATGGTTGTATGATCTCATGATGTCCCTAATAAATGCTCAATGATGAAATTAAGAGTCTAAATGTTATGCACTTCTTGCTGGTAAACCACTTTTCATATTAGCTTGCATTTTAGGTTCATTTTCTAGCTTAGTCTTGCATTCTTGCATATGGGGAGAGCTCTCTCTTCATCTTTTTTGTGGACATATCAGCTAACTCCTTTCATATATTTCTTTATTTTCTTCTTGTTCATGTCTTTTCACCTTCTTAATCTTTCACTTCATCTCTTTTTCTATCTTATCATCACATTATATAAAGTTTTGACCTCTTAAATAATTCAACGTACTAGATTCATTTTCGGGATTGAAATTCAAATTCAAGTTCATCTTGATGGTCAAAATTGTCTTTTAAAATTCTACTTTCTTCTAAGCAGTTAGCTAACCTTTTGAGGTCTAATCTCTAAATCATCACTGGGGCATCTTCATTTCTTCATGTCTTCATCATTTCCATACTTCATATCTACTTCAATTCACTATTTCATGTCTAAATCATCTTTCTACTAGATTTGACCTAATTTTTATGCTATATCTTTCAAGGTCAACTCTAGTCAAACTGGGGCATTTTATCAGTTTCTTATAGTCATTCTTGCGTTCTAATCATTTATCTGTCATATTAGACATTGCTATATCTTAATTTTCTCATGTCTAGCTAGTTTCTGCTTCCTCTTACCTCATTTCAATTTTGATCCCGAGGGGGCAGAAATACTCTATTGCTGATTGTTATACTCTACCAATTCTTAGGAGCATTTGTTTGATCTTCTCACTTGCTCTCACTCTAACTGCTTTTCTAGGTGTTAACATTCTTCTTGAATTCTAACATTGTTTTCTTCCTAGTGTTCAATACTACCACTATCAGGCTGTGCATTCAAGACTTGCTATCTATTTTTGCATTTCATTCTTTGGAATCAGATATCTATATCTATCACCGCCTACTTGGCTTTCTATTTTCTTTGACATAATGTGTTCCCAGATCAATCACGCATTAGTCAAAGAGGGGCAAATGTAATCACCGAAAAATGGTCATCTAGACTATTAGCCCCCTTTTTCAACATTTTGGCTAAATTAATTTAATCATTTACCTAAACCAAATTGCTAATAATCAATTTATTTGATTATAACCTATAGTTTGACTATACTATCCTAAGTTCATTATTTGATTAAAAGAACATGTCCCCTTTTAATTAAATAAAAGACTCCATTCTTCTAACCCACTTAAAGTGCACACATAAAGTCCTTTTTCTATTTTGCAATTAAAAGAAAAGGCTTTGTGACTTTTGTCTTCTATTACAAGTCAACTTATATTCTATTGGTTGACTTGTGTGTGCACATGGATCACTCCTATTTTCAAATTCCACCATTGATCATCCACCATCTTCATCTTGATCTCTACCGTCCATACATCTTTAAAAGGGAGAGAGCTTTCCCCCTCAAATCAATCTTCATTTTTTGAATATTGTCATGCTGCAGGTTTTCTAACAGGTTTCTTGGGAGCTTTGTGGAGAACTTCTATTTTTTATCTACATTCTCTCATCCATGGTATCATGGCATTCTAGCTTAGCTTAGCTTTCATTTTTACATGTAGTTTAATCTCACATAGCTTAATAATGGTATTGTAACACTCTCATACATGATTTAGAATAACTCCACTTTGCATCTCATTCTAGCTTAATTTTCATTTGCATTGCATCTTTGAGGAACTCTTTGAGACATTTGCATTCTTGCATCTTGTCTTTGGAACCTCCCATTGCATGGTTTACTAGCAAGAAGAGTATCTCTAAGGCTCATCTGAGAGCTTTCTTATTCTTGAAATATACTCTCTTGCACTCCATGGATAGAGAGCTCTAAGCCGGCATCCGAACATTCCAACTCATGGAATCGTTTGGATAGAAGGGTTTAGAGTGTGACACAAATCAAGTGTACAATAGATAATTCTAGAAAAGTCTATTTGTGTTTTGTTGACTAATTTAGATGTTTCTAGAAATGATCCAAGACCTCTATAAATAGAGATATCATGTAATGTAATTGATATGGACAAAATGGTTATTGAAATATATTATTGCTGCAACAGATTGAGTATTTTTCAATTTTAGTTTGTTTTGTCCATCGACCTTTCATAAGGTGCATTAGAGTTATCCTGGGTTTCTACAATTGGTATCAGAACCAGTGTAAGAAAATCCTATCACCATCTGTGACAGATGAATCAGAGCTAGGTTAGTTGGGAGTATCTTGTCATTATTTGTTTGACAGAAGCAACTAATCAATGGATAGCTGAAGTAGGAAGGAATTTGTTCATCACCATTTGTGACAGCAAAGAGATTTTTTATTTTGTAGCAACAAGGTTATTTGGAGAACCCTATCACCATTTGTGACAGATGAAGCTATCAAGGAATAGCTAAAAGAAGACATGAATTTGATCAAGGTTATTAGTGAACCTTGTCAACTGTATGTGTGACAAATGAGGCAAAATTATCAGTGAATCATTTGAAAAGAGGAAACCATTGGCAGCCAATTGCTAACAAAATGTTTGTAGAAATTAAAGGCTGTGACCTTGGAAGACACTATTTATGCATTTACAGATATGAAGATTATTGGAAAATGACATTTTGGCATCAAGCAAAAGGAAAGATTTAGATTTGTATGCAACAACATTTGAGGTTGAAATTAGGGGGGCGGGGGGTGTTGGAATGTGTAATTTCCCCTCAAATGAAATGTAAAATCATACTAGAGGATTCTAGAAACTCCAACTAGATTACCGAATAGGGTAGGTCAAACTAATATTTAGGTTTGTAAAGTTTTAGAAGTCATTTATGTTTAAATATTTCTAGAAAAGTCTATTTTTCCTATGTCGACTAAGTTAGATGTTTCCAGAAATGATCTAAGACCTCTACCAATAGAGGCATCTTGTAATGTTATTGATTGTGATGTCCCCATATTAGTATATAATTTAAATAATAAATAAATGTTTTATATAAAGTAATATTAATAATGATATTAAAATAATAATATTTTTATAAAATGATATTACATTCTAATTATATAATACTATCATATCGTGTTATAATAATAAAAATCTAATTTAATATATCAATGCACTATATTAATAAGTATTATAATCTAATAATATAGTTGATATATTATTAAATTAATAGATATATTATAATATAAATATTTTGTGATATTATTATAAATAAATAAAATTATAATTATATTGATGATGTTAATATAACTAATAATATTATTTTAAAGAATAATATTATAATTGTAATATAAATATGAATAATATATACTACTTAAAATTATTAGAAATAAATATTATTATAATATATAGAGTAAATATACTATGTAATAATATAATGAATAATATAATACTAATATATCATTTATGAATATTAAGTATTGCTACCATGAACACCAACTTGTCATCGATAAAGGAACACCGATTATAATAATAAATAAGCCATGAGAAAAGATTTTGACATGGCTTACACATTAGCAAATAGCTATCTGAATATATTTTAAAATCAATTGCAAATACCATGACAAAGGTGCGAGTGCCAATCAATGTTAAAGACAAACATTAATGGTTAAGACTACAACTGTGCACAATTGGCTAAATTAATATTGATTAAGGGTGAAGGTTGATAATGAATTAGCTCAACAATGGTCAGATGTACTAAGTCGATTGGATTGCTTAATAATTGATGAGTATGATCAAACATATTATATTAAGTAGGAAATCAAATTGTTATGTTGGTAATCCATATCTTAGTAACAATTAGTAAGACTAAAGATTTAATATACTTGAATAATATCACAAGATGCAATGTTAGCAATGACTATTGGCTAAGAATGGAAGGATGCAATGGCTATTCCTAATAGCACTAATCTAATAAGATTCAACTGGTAAGACTATAAAAGGACTCATTTAGGGAGATAACAAATTGATATTTATACTAAAAGGATATTTAATAGAATCTGACATAATTGTGTGATTAGCAATGGTCATGAAAGGACCTAACTTTTACTCTCAAGAGTTGCAACGATTGATGGGCAAAGTATAAAAGAAAAATCCAAGCCATTCAATCAAGGGAGAAGCAAGAAGTAATAATAAAACTAAGCCTCATGTCAAAGAAAGAGACAATAGATGAGAGAACAAAATAGAATATGGGAGAGAGTTATACACAGCAACTTGTATGTTCATCCAATTATTAACAGAACCATCATTGCAGAGAAGAAACTACATGAATGACAATGACATATACAAAGGAGACTACAAATAAATAAAAGGGAATGAGATTCAGGGACAGAATGAAGGAAGACTATTAATTAATGAGTTATATCTGAACTGGCATAATTAAAGAGAAACTATTTCATATATTAATCTATTTTTTATCTGCGCAAGGGATCCACAACAATATCATAGCAATCAACCAAAGTTTTCTTTGTTGGCCTTTCATAGCATACAGGTTATAAGATCAATAAGAGATCTAAAATAGTAAGATACTTAAACAGTAAAAAGTCTATAAGAAGAATATGGCAAAGGAATATAAATAAAAAGAAAAAGTCGTAAAATCAAATGACCCCCAAAATGGGTTCATTACAATTGGTATCAAAGCTTAGATCTTGCCATCCTGTGCAGTTTTTAATTGACAAAATTATGGCACATCATCAGACATTTCTCTCTTTGATGACCACCACAACATATTTGTCATGCTTGGTATTACACCAAAA
This sequence comes from Cupressus sempervirens, assembly GCA_028749045.1. Classification (NCBI taxonomy): domain Eukaryota; kingdom Viridiplantae; phylum Streptophyta; class Pinopsida; order Cupressales; family Cupressaceae; genus Cupressus; species Cupressus sempervirens. Next base: position 478,784,786 of record CM053786.1, read on the forward strand.
GCCTAGTATCATCAGGAGCCAAAAATAACAGCTCGGGGCACATCAAAACACCTAATGGCAGTTACGAGTAAGCCGCTCTATTTCATCAATTGTGCGGACTACTTCCTTTCAATTAGACCTTTAATATGAAATGACAATAATAGAAAACAAATACAATACCCCTGAAGCTAGTGAACATGATTGATTCCACGATATTATAACCCAATGACACATCAAAAATGACAGTAATTGTCATGAAGGAATTATTTCTATTCCAATGCTCGACAGTAACCAATAGGAAGTTGTAAGTGAACCAATAAATCAGAGTCACAGAGAATAAGAGACCTACACAATACAGCCTTTGCAAGTCACAGAACATGAGAACACAGTTCGGCATAACCTTCTCAGATAACATAGGATTGAAGAACAGTTAAACAAAGCAGTTCTCAAGTCAGATAGAAATAATAAATCCATTAACAAAGTGGTATGGCAAACAAGAAAAGAAAATATAGTTGCGATCAAAGATCAACTGCAAACTCACCGACAACCTTATAAAGGAACATGTTAATAATTTGGGGCCTGATACAAATTGGTGATTGTATTAAAATCGACATAGAATAACTATAGAAGAAGTGTAAATAAGAAAGAATATGCAAATAAAAACAACAATTCGTAAATGAGAAGAATAAGTATGAGCCGATGGCGCCTCCCACTACTCACGTACTGTAACTCTGTCATTGCTGTCAAAGGATAGCAGGGAGACACTTACAGATGGACAAACCGAATGAAAGGAAACAATAAAAGCAAGGCTCTTAATATTAGAGAAGAATCATAAACGGCTTATACAAAAATATGGTTTTGGATCTCATTCATATCGTTATCCTAATGTTTCTAAATAACTACAGTACATACAGTGTGATGATTTCTACATCTTAACGAAAAAATAGAAATATTACAGACCACGCACAGTCACAATATATGGAACGCGGATGGAAAATAATAGCAATGATAATCCATAAACCCGTAAGCAATGAAATACATTTGGATAGCGTGGGCAGATCTTAAATTTAGTAATAACCAGAATAAGTTCAAAACAGTGAGAGGTTGCCACCAATTGCTCCTATGGCATATGTTTATTCCATACAGTTGCATTCCACGTGGCTCTAAAAATGAGGACAAAATAGAAGCAACACACGTTTGGCTCTAGAACCGGATTACAGAATATTTGGATCTTAAAGCAACATAGTTACCCAGGGCTCTATCCAATGCACTGCTGGAAAGACTAAGGTCAAGCTTTAAAACGCAGCATTGCACAGATGCAAAACAGTGTTCAATGGCAATCACCAAGATAATGATCAGACTTAAAACACTGAGTCAAATTACAAGAGACAATGCTGAGTCAAGCATGAAAGAGGTGAGAAGTCAATTACGACTTACGAGACTCAGACTGGGCAAGCTAATTATGGACTTGGACTCGCACTGGCACAAAAATTTGGCAAAGACTCGGCAGATTTTTCAAAAACTCTAAAGAAATATATAGATTAAGGGTTTAAACTTATTTTATGTAGCTATGAAGGAAAATAGGTCCTGATTAAAATTCTACAAACCATATTGAGAAATAGTAAAATATCGGAGGCTCGATAAAAGGTAAAGGTGATCCACGTCAGTTGCCAAATAATTAGTATGGGCGGATGCGTGAGCAGCATTTTTTTAGCATGAGCATTTGCTACGAAGACTATGGGATCAGGTGGAGAAGGTAATTAGAAAATAATTTGTAATGTTTTATTTCCATTATTTCCAGCAAACGACTCTCCTTAGTGAACAAAAACAGAGAGATTAACACAGCAGAATATGCAGGAAATGAGCGCTGCTAAACTCCAGGCCCAGCTAGTCTATTTATAGCTGAATGTACAGAGTATTCTAGAGAAGAGTTTGGTAATGTTTTTAATGAGAGTAGTTGGCAGTTGGAGGGATGGCCGCACATGCCTCTGGAAGCTTCTTGGTCGGTGCTGACCATGCTTTGCAATGTAATTAATTTACGTTGACATCCCCCCTAAATTAATTACAATAGCTATACTAAATATCTACTATCTAAATATCCCCCCATAATCTACATATGATGGGTCCTGGCCTAAGGCCTTGTTAGGTACCCATTTACAATCTGTAGTTTCCTAAATACAATGGTTGAAATTCATAAGAATCCCCGCTGAATGACAACCATAATTATGTCACTGCTCTTAAGCCCAAAAGATGTCGAAGAGATACAAACTTGGCTTCACTTAAAGCCTTGGTGAATAAGTCAGCAATCCGGTCCTCTGTCTTGCAATATTGAAGATGAATCACCTGTTGTTGGAGGAGATGCCTGATATAATGATGATAAACTTCAATATGTTTGGTGTGAGCATGGAACACAGGATTCTTAGACAATGATATGGCACTTTGATTGTCACAATGAAGTAGAGAAGGCCCTGCATGATGTTGCCTAAGGACGGATAAGATAGCTCGTAGCCAAGTGATTTCTTTTGCTGCTTCGTTTGCCGCAATATATTCAGCTTCTGTAGTGGATAGAGCTATGGTAGATTGCTTTTTACTGCACCAAGAAACGGGACCTGCACCAAGATAGACAACATAACCTGTAGTGGACTTACGATCATCCATGCATCCTGCCCAATCAGAATCTGAATAGCCAACAAGGGAAATATCTCCATGAAATGAATAATAGATGCCCATTGTTAAAGTCCCTTTCACATATCTTAGTATTCTTTTAGCAGCTATCCAATGTGGGACTTTAGGTGAGCTCAAAAATCTGGAAACCACACTAACTGCAAAAGAAATATCAGGAAGAGTGTGTGTTAAATATACAAGACTACCAACCAATTGCCTATATAAGGTAGGATCAGCATCTTCACCTTCCATGTCCTTGCTTAATTTCAACCTCGAAGCAATTGGAGTAGATACACTTTTACAATCTGTCATTTGAAACCTCTTCAATATGTCTAAGGCATACTTAGTTTGAGAAAGATAAAATCCATCATCCTTTTGCCATACTTGTATACCAAGAAAATAGTGTAGAAAACCAAGATCTGTCATCTCAAATGTATTTTGCAAGCTTAACTTTATGTTACTAATTTTATCCATGCTATGTCCTGTGATAATAAGATCATCAACATAAAGCACAATGATTATGATATCACCACTAGCAAATTCCTTCACATACAAATTTGGATCATGTGGACTATTATGGAAGCCTTGAATTTGAAAATATTCATCAATTTTAGCATACCAAGCCCTTGGAGCCTGTTTGAGACCATATAAAGACTTCCTTAATTTGCAAACCAAATGTTCTTTCCCTTGTATTTCAAATCCTTGTGGCTGAGTCATATAAATCTCTTCATCAATTTCACCATTCAAAAATGCATTTTTAACATCCATTTGGTGTAAAAGCCACTTAAAATGAGCTGCTAATGCTATAATAACTCTAACAGTACTAATCTTTGCTACTGGGGCAAAAGTTTCTGTGTAATCAATCCCTTCTTTTTGTGAATACCCTTTGGCTACAAGTCTTGCCTTATGTTTTTCAATACTCCCATCTGACTTGAACTTGGTCTTATAAACCCACTTATTGTTAACCACATTCTTACCTTTTGGTAACTCTACCAATTCCCAAGTGTTGTTCTTTATCAATGAATCATACTCATTTTTCATAGCTTCTTCCCATTCATGTTTTCCTTTGGCCTCTTCATATGTTTGAGGATCATTAGTCTTCATTATAGTGGTCATCAAAGCATAATTAATTTGGTGAGTCCTTTGATAAATTTCTTGAATACTCTTGGTCTTTGGAGAAGGACTAGATTCTTCATCCATGTCAAAGGATTCCTTAGAACTTTCACCAGTTTCAAAATTATTAGGATATTCATGATTCTCAATGGCCACATGTGGAATAGGAGTGGATAATGGCATATCATCAAACCCTTCATTAAACTTGACATCCCTACTTGTAAACACATCTTCTACACTAGGATCATACAACCTATATCCTTTCCTTTGGTCATCATACCCCACAAAGATGCACTTAATGCTTTTCTTATCAAATTTCTTTTCTCTAATCTCATCTGGTACATGGGCATAGGCTTCACATCCAAACACTCTAAAATACTTAACATTAGGTTTTCTTCCACTCCAAGCTTCTTCAGGAGTAATGTTTTGCAAAACATTTGTGGGAGATCTATTCAAAACATGAGATGCGGTATTAATAGCTTCAGCCCATAGAAACAAAGGAAGATTCTTAGATTGTAGCATACAACGTGCCATTTCCACTAAAGTCCTATTCTTCCTTTCAGCAATACCATTTTGTTGAGGAGTATATCTAATAGTTATCTCTCTTTTGATCCCATGATGCTCACAAAATGATTTGAACCTATTGTTTACATATTCTCCACCATTGTCAGTTCTAATTCTCTTGATCTTATTTCCACTTTCATTTTCCACAAGAGCTTTAAAATTTTCAAATTTGTTAAACACTTCATCCTTTTGTTTCAAGAAATAAACCCAAATTTTTCTTGAAAAATCATCAATAAATGTCAAGACATACCTAGCTCCTCCCTTTGATGTTGGATTCATAGGACCACACAAATCACTATGGATAAGTTCTAGACTTTTTTTTGCTCTCCATCTAGACCTCTCAAAAGTGTCTCTATGTTGTTTACCAACCATGCATCCTTCACACACATTTGTATTTAATTTTATCCAAGGTAATCCATCAACCATATTCATCTTTGAAAGCATAGCCAAACTTTGATAATTTAAATGACCATACCTTTGATGCCATAACTCACTTAAGGATGATCTTGTAGTGATATAAGCCTTCTTAGCAACACTAGCTTGAAATTTATATAATCCATCATTCTCAACTCCTCTAGCAACTATTTTGTATCCATCATTAATATTCTCGATTAAACACTTATCTGAATAAAACTCCACCTTATATCCATGTTGAGTTATTTGACTCACTGATAGAAGATTTTTAGCCAACCTAGGTACAAAATTCACATTAGTTATCTCTAAATTTTTACCATCATTACCTTTCATTGAAATTGTACCTATTCCTTCTATGTCATGTGAACTATCATCACCAAGAAATATTTTTGCACCTCTTGTTGCTTCTAAAGAGCTAAAAATATCTTTGTTGTGAGTTAGATGTTGGCTAGCTCCTGAATCAATATACCATGCATTACTTGAATCACCTTGAGCAGCCAAAGAAGCTATCATTATATGACGATCACCCTCTTCTTGAACAAAATTTGATTGCCTTCTTTGATTAAATCTTTTTTGCCATTTCTTAAAACATTGATCACTTTTATGCCCTTCTTTTCCACACTTAAAACATTTGATAGTATTTGCTCCTTTGAAATTATTATTGTAATTTCTCCCTTCATTTTGTGGCCTTTGATAATTTTGCCTATTTTGATTATCTCTTTGTTGAGACCATTGTCTTTGACCATTTCTATATTGATTCGCTTGATTAGGTCTTTGATTTTGATTATAATTCTTGTATTTCCCTCTAGCTACAAATGCTTGACTCTTACTAGACTCACTTGTAAACTTGTGAAGCCTTTCTTCTTCATTTAACAAAGCACCATAGACTTCTTGCAATTTTATATTTTCAAAATTTTCAGTTAATTCTAAAGTGCGAATGAAATTATTATACTCCTCTGGAAGACTTTCAATTAAAAATTCTATAATTTCATCATCTTCATACTCAACCTTCATCATTGCAAGCTGATTTCTTAGGTTTTTCAATCTAGCAATATGATCATTCATGCTATCTCCTCCTTTCATTTTCAAATGAGTTAATTGCCTCTTAATATCCATTGCTTTTAACTTACTTGTTCTTTCATACATTGTTTGTAAAGTTTCACATATTGCCTTTGTTGTTTTTAGACCTTGAACATGAGGCCTAATCCCTAGACTAATTTGCCACAAAAGTGTAGCACGTGCATTCATATCTTTTTTATTCCATTTATCAAGTTTATCTTGATCCTTAGGTTCTTCTTCTTTGACTAGTTCCCATAAATCTTTCATTTGTAAAATTAACTCCATCTCACATTTCCAATTGGCATAATTTGATCCATCCAATTTTTCACTAACCACAAGACTAGACATCTCATTGGCAGCCATAGTTAAATTCCAATCAATCACTGACACACATGCACATAATCACATAAGCATCAAGCAAAGACCATGCCTTGATATTGGCCTTCTTAAGAAGCTATCAAAACAAAAGACTTCTAAAATTACCACTTTCAACTTCCCACACAAATCTTTCAAAGTGCTCTTTATAATAATATCTTTCAAATGTACTTGATTACTATATCACCAAACAACCATTAAACACATATAATTTGTATCTTCAAATGAAACAGTCTCAACCTCATATAGTATCTCAAAAGATTAGTAAAATAACAAAAGCATACAACACTTGAACTGTGTTAAAAAATCTCCACAGAAGCTTAACAAATAGTAAAATTCTGCCCCGAACAGCAACTTGTTTCTCCAATATTCTATAAATCAAACTATTCTCCAACTGCACCAACACACATATCTATTCATCAAAAATGTTTAGCTGAAATCAAACGTACCTTCAGCACCCCTGTGACAGCCATGGCTGCAACTTTGAGTTTGACCTCCGCATTTGCAGGCACCACCGAATTTGCCTTTGCAGGCCATGGCCAGTTGTTGAAGAACAGATTGAACAGAAAAGGAGAGAATGCTTGTGTCAATCCAAGGGCTGCAAGTGCCAAGCCTCAGCCAGACGATCCCCAATTTCAACCGGGGCCACCATTCAATCTCAGCAGCTCCAAGGCCGCTAGCCTTGCCGCTCTGGAGCAGCTCAAGACCTCTTCCGGGGACAGGTACACAAAGGAGAGAAGTAGCCTTCTAGCAATAGGGCTGAGCGTCCATACAGCACCTGTAGAAATGCGTGAAAAGCTGGCTATCCCTGAAGCAGAATGGCCACGTGCAATTGAGGAGCTCTGATACCATGAACAAAAACAGAGAGATTAACACAGCAGAATATGTAGGAAATGAGTGTTGCTAAACTCCAGGCCCAGCCAGTCTATTTATAGCTGAATGTACAGAGTATTCTAGAGAAGAGTTTGGTAATGTTTTTAATGAGAGTAGTTGGCAGTTGGAGGGATGGCCGCACATGCCTCTGGAAGCTTCTTGGTCGGTGCTGACCATGCTTTGCAATGTAATTAATTTACGTTGACACTTGGTACCCAAGACATTAAAGGTTTACTAGAGTCCCCGGGTTTCATCTACTCAAGATTGTGAAGATTGTTTTAGGGGAAAATATCATCAAGAAATTTTATGTCGATCGCGTGAAATAATTATTCTCCCTGGGGTTTAGCACAACAATACAGCTTGGGAATATACAGAAATTTATCTTCTACAAATCGCAATAGCATCAAGATTATATTCTATTGCAAGAAATGAAACAATCAAATAACAAGACCATTCATTCGAAGGGACAATTTGGTATCATTTATAAAAAATTTAACAAAAAACAATGCTTGCCCTAGCTACCTAATCGTGATTCTGCTAAATTTGGGGCAGAATCGAAACCTATATTCCACATAAGAAAAGGAGGAATAGTGTTAACATTAAGTAAAAATACTTATGAAGGAAGAGAGTTTGGGAAAGGTCCATTGAAGGAAAACATATAAGGTATGTATTAGTTTCAACTCTTTCTTCATTTACATGTAGAAATAGATATTATGAAATTAAAAATTAAAATACATGTAAAGATAATTTTATGTAATATTAAATATTATAGATGTTTAATATTTGAATGAGATTATGTCTATATTTCATAAAAATTAATATTGTTTTTTAAAGGGAAATAACGAATTACAAGTATAGATGTGAATATATGAAAAATGAAAATTAGATAAATATTGAATTAGGGGTCTATTTTCTCATCCACATTAAAATCTCTTAAGATAGGGAGTTGGTGGAGGGAGAGGCGGAGTAAATTCGAGCACCTGATAGATATCCTCCAGGGAACCACTTGTAGCTTGTTTCATGCGTCTTTTGCATCGTCAATCTACCATCTCGAGATGACCGTAATAAAGAGAGAGAAAGATTCCTGTGTCAAATAATTATGTTCATTTGATTAATCATCTCCTCCACATTAAGATCTCTTAAGATAGGGAGTTGGTGGAGGGAGAGGTGGAATAAATTCGAGCACTTAACGGATATCCTCTAAGGAACCGCTTGTAGCTTGTTTCACGCGCCTTTTGCACTGTCAATCTACCATCTTGAGATGATCATAACTAGGAAAGAGAAGGTTGTCCAATACTATATGAAGAAATCTTTCAAATGAACTAAGTAAATTAAATTTAACACTCATCTTTTCATCCACATTATGATATCTTAAGATAGGGAATTGGTCGAGGAAGAGGCGGAGTAAATTCGAGCACCTGACGGATATCCTCTAGGGAACCGCTTGTAGCTTGTTTCACGCACCCTCTGCACCATCAATCTACCATCTCAAGATGATCGTAATAAGGAGAGAGAGAAAGATTCCTTCCAAATAATTATGCAAATGAGAATAGAGATCATCACAAGACTCATCTCTCTTTGGAGCTATTATATGCTAATAATTGTTTGTGTTGCAGGATCCATGATCAAAAAGCATATTGGGGAAGTATATTTTTCATTCCTTTTAATCTACTTCATTATGAAAATCAACAAAGAATGTATGATGTGTCTGCATCGTGTATGCTTTGTGCCTTCATGCATCATGTATCTGCATTGTGTATACTTCATGTCTTCATCTGTCTTCATCGTGTCTACTTTGTGTCTTCATCCATCATTTGTCTACATCGTGTATGCTTTGTGTTTTCATGCATTCATGTGTCTACTTGATGTTTGCTTCGTGTATTTATGCATCAATATTTATATTCAATATATGCTTATATTTTCCTACATCATAAGGACATTAACATTACAAGTAGATATTCTTATAAGTTGTCTTTGCTTGAGGACAAGCAAATTCAAGAGGGGAGGACTATGATGTCCCCATATTAGCATATAATTTAAATAATAAATAAATATTTTATATAAAGTAATATTAATATTGATATTAAAATAATAATATTTTTATAAAGTGATATTACATTCTAATTATATAATACTATCATGTCGTGTTATAATAATAATAATAATCTAATTTAATATATCAACGCACTATATTAATAAGTATTATAATCTAATAATATAGTTGATATATTATTAAATTAATAGATATATTATAATATAAATATTTTGTGATATTATTATAAATAAATAAAATTACAATTATATTGATGATGTTAATATAACTAATAATATTATCTTAAAGAATAATATTATAATTGTAATATAAATATGAATAATATATACTACTTAAAATTATGAGAAATAAATATTATTATAATATATAGAGTAAATATACTATGTAATAATATAATGAATAATATAATACTAATATATCATTTATGAATATGAAGTATTGCTACCATGAACACCAACTTGTCATCGATAAAGGAACACCGATTATAATAATAAATAAGTCATGAGAAAAGATTTTGACATGGCTTACACATTAGCAAATAGCTATCTAAATATATTTTAAAATCAATTATAAATACCATGACAAAGGTGCGAGCACCAATCAATGTTAAAGACAAATATTAATGGTTAAGACTGCAACTGTGCACAATTGGCTAAATTAATATTGATTAAGGGTGAAGGTTGATAATGAATTAGCTCAACAATGGTCGGATGTACTAAGTCGATTGGGTTGCTTAATAATTGATGAGTATGATCAAACATATTATGTTAAGTAGGAAATCAAATTGTTATGTTGGTAATCCATATCTTAGTAACAATTAGTAAGACTAAAGATTTAATATACTTGAATAATATCACAAGATGCAATGTTAGCAATGACTACTGGCTAAGAATGGAAGGATGCAATGGCTATTCCTAATAGCACTAATCTAATAAGATGCAACTGGTAAGACTATAAGAGGACTTATTTAGGGAGATAACAAATTGATATTTATACTAACAGGATATTTAATAGAACCTGACATAATTGTGTGATTAGCAATAGTCATGAAAGGACCTAAGTTTTACTTTCAAGAGTTGCAACGATTGATGGGCAAAGTATAAAAGAAAAATCCAAGCTATTCAATCAAGGGAGAAGCAAGAAGTAATAATAAAAACTAAGCCTCATGTCAAAGAAAGAGATAATAGATGAGAGAACAAAATAGAATATGGGAGAGAGTTATACACAGCAACTTGTATGTTCATCCAATTATTAACAGAACCATCATTGCAGAGAAGAAACTACATGAATGACAATGACATATACAAAGGAGACTAGAGATAAGTAAAAGGGAATGAGATTCAGTGACAGAAGGAAGGAAGGAAGACTATTAATTAATGAGTTATATCTGAACTGGCATTAAAGAGAAACTATTTCATATATTAATCTATTTTTTATCTGCATAGCGGATCCACAACAATATCATAGCAATCAACCAAAGTTTTCATTGTTGGCCTTTCATAGCATACAGGTTATAAGATCAATAAGAGATCTAAAATAGTAAGATAACTAAATAGTAAAAAGTCTATAAGGAGAATATGGCAAAGGAATATAAATAAAAAGAAAATGACCCCCAAAATGGGTTCATTACATTGATATGGACAAAATGGTTAATGAAATATATTAGTGTCGCAGCACATTGAGTATATTTCCATTTTAGTAAATATTTGTCCATCCACCTTTCACAAGGTGTATTAGAGTTGTTTTGGGTTTCTACATGGTGATGGTTGAAGTTCATTTTAATATTTTCCATTCTACAAAGTAGTTGCTAATAATGTTGGGTAACTAAATTAGTTGTTTGCATTGAAGACAAAAGAGCATTGGTCTTTTTGACCTACCTCTATATAATGCAAAAATTTGCAAATACGCCCTTATTGTGTATATATCCTTGTTATATGTGGATTTGCAAGGGTTGTTCTAACACAAAACTAAAATCCAAAATGAGAGCAGGTAGCAAATACAAGATGTGACTGTAATCACCTAAAAATGGTCATCTAGACTATTAGCCCCCTTCTCAGCATTTTGGCTAATTTAAATAAATCGTTTACCTAGATCAAATTGCTAATAATCAATTAATTTGATTGTAACCTATGGTTTGACTATGCTACCCTAAGTTCATTATTTGATTAAAAGAACATGTCCCCTTTTAATTAAATAAAAGACCCCATTCTTCTAACCCACTTAAAGTGCACACATAAAGTTCTTTTTCTATTTTGTAATTCTAAAAAAAGGCTTGTGATACTTTTGTCTTATATGACAAGTCAACTCATTTTCTATGGGCTAACTTGTGTGTACACATAGATCCCTCTCATTTTTTATTTCAACCGTTGATCATCCACCATCTCAATCTTGATCTCTATCGTCCGTACAGCTTTAAAAGGAAAAGAGCTTTCCAACTCAAAGGATCCACACTCTTGAGTATTGTTATGTTGTAAGATTTTCATTTGAATGCTTGAGAGCTTTTGTGGAGAATACCATTTCTTGTCTACATTTCTTGCATCCATAGAATTTTGTTACATGGCATCCTAGTTTAGTTTGCATATAGTGTAGTTCTTTTTGCAAGTAGCTTAGATCACATAGTCTAATTAGTATGGATGTAACACTTTCATTTGTTTAGCTTAGTTGCATTGTGCATCTCATTTTAGCATAGTTGCGTTCTTGCATTGCATGCATCAAGAGTTCTTTGACACTAGCATTCTTGCTCTTGCTCAAAGAATCTCCCATTTCATGGTTTACTAGCAAGGGTTGCATTCTTAAGGCTCAACTAAGAGCCATTTTATGCTCATTTGTATGCTTTTGCACTCTATGATTAGGGAGCTCTAAGCTGGCATTCAAGCTTTCCAATCCATCGAAAACCTTAGATAAAAGGGTTTAGGGAAGTGCACTCTTCTTAGTGTACATTTTTGGCACACACTATAGGGCAGAATGTCTTAGTTGTGCTCTACTTTTAGCTGCATTTTTTGCATTTCTGCATTCTGTCTTAAAGTTTCTTTGTTTTTAGTCACAGTTTTCAGGTGACATTTTTTTAGTTTTGTATGACAATTCTTATAACTTTTGGATGATACTTTTTTTTGAAAATAGTATCACATGGATATACTAAAAACCATAAACTATTGCTTGGCCTGAATTTGCTATTATTTGGGTGATTTTGTTAGTTTTTTAGTTGCTACTTACTGCTTTTTACAGGTCTATAACTGTCTGACAAAGGTTTCTTTACAAAAAAAAATTGTTGCTATTTTTGGACTAACTCGTGGTATACTCGAAATTATTATTAAAAAAAAAAGAGTATAAAACAAAATTTGACTTTTGATGGTTCCATAGGATTTGGCCTTTTCTAAGCTGTTTTACATGTATAAAAAATGACGAAAAAAGTTTTAAAAAATTTCCATAGTCAAGCTCTCATGTTTGTTATTTACTTTCATGTACTCTAACTTGTGGTTTTTGTAGGGAATGCATGTCAAAGGCAAAAAAAATAAAAACCTAGCAAAAAAGAACACATGTCAAAGCTTCAAATGTGCACAAGGGTTACTAATGTTTTGTTACAAGGCTACCCAATGCATAAAAAATAAAAATTTCTTTCTTTTTTTCTTTTCTTCCATGTGTGGCATCTACTAGTTGTTTCATTTCCTAGGCACATTAAACTTCCAATTGGGATTCCTTGTCGATAGGAGAGTATGCTCTTCACCCTTGCGGTGAATTAGAAATCTTGACCCACCTTTTGATTTTGAAAGCAAGTAGATAATTGAAGCTCCTTGACATGTTTGGGGGAAGCAATCAAGATAGGAGAGTATGCTCTTCACCCTTGAGGTGAATCAAAAATCTTGACTCTTGAGAGTGGATCCATTTTGTGGTAGTTAGGATCCTTTAGAGGGCCTGCTCTTGGAAAACCTTAGAGGAATGACCCAAGTGGGGACAAGCAAATTACCTAGCTATTCCAACCCACTATAATCTCAAGGCTATCAAGGGCTCAAAACCTTGGTAGACATAGCACTTGTCTTACCTAGTGTGATTGCTTGTGGGATTGTGACCAAGAGGAGATCGCTAGGGAGGAATGCTTAAGGTACTCTTGTGGTCACAAGATAGGTTACTCATCGCAAGGTGAGGTATCTTGAATTAGGAGCAAGGGGAGTGCTCTGAACAAAAACCCTTTCTAGACACCCTAGGTTAGTATCTACCCTATTTTGCCACCCAACTTCTTGGTGCAAGGATTGATCTTAGTGGACTACCCGCATCACCCCAAGATTTACACTCACCATATGTGTTCCCTTGGTTGTGCTTATGGCACTTCTATTACAAATCCAATATCTCTTGTGGGAAACCACTTGATGTGAGGTGAAGGAGCATCAAGTGTGGGCCAAGTTGTTGAGTAATGAACCATGACTTCTAGGTAGATATTGTTTGATGTGTTCTCGAATGTGCTAGACCTGTGAAAATCTTTTGAACATACACATGACGATAGTTCTAGGGATTTATTTTGAGACCTCACATATGCTTGTATCATGCAAGGTTTCTTTGTCCCTTGCTTGATCGTTTGATAACTACTCCATGTGTCATTATCTTGCTTGGAAAGAAATTGCTTTTGAACATCAAACTTGCTATGCTATGAACTATTGTCAAACTTTGTCAACCAAGTCAAAGCATCAAGTCTTAACATTTTTATTGTGTTGCTTGCTAAGGGGAGTCTCATCATTTGATTTTTCTTTTCTATGTCTCTAGTGCTTGAACATGCTTAAAGTGGCTCTTTGATCTTAGTGCTCTTGGTCTTTCTATCTTCATGGTCTATGTCCGCTTCCTAGTTATCCTTTTGCTAAGATGGTTACCTTAATTTCTTGACTACACTCTTGGGTTGGGAAAGTTGTTCATTTGTCACCCTGCTTGCTCTATCGATTTGGCTATTTGGCTTCTTGCCTAGCTCTTGACTTGAGTCACTAGTGTCATAATTTTCTTGGACACTTTTCTCGACAAAGTCACTTTAATATCCTTTTACTATATTGACAAGTGAATACTCTACCTCTCTAGTTTGGACATCAAGTTATCTTGTGTCACCTTCTAATCTTCCTCTAGTCTCCTTCATGATTGATTATCTATCTACCACTATGGGCTTCAAAGCTTGTGCTACCAAACCTCAACCAAATCTAGATTATCATGATATCCTCCATGCCACTAAAGAGTTTCAAGATCTATATGCTCAATACAAAGAACTAGATGAGACAAATGATCTTTCTTACCTTCATCTCTCTAAGCACATGATAGAAATGAATTCTAAAATTGAGAAAAGGTTAGAGGAGAAGATTGCATTACATGAATCTTCCTTAAGGTCTTTCTATGCATGTGAGTCACCATCTTTAAGGTCATCCTCTTCTTCTAGGTCTACATGCTCTACTTCAAGACATCACTTGTCTTTGCCTACTAGATCTAAAGACCTCTTTAGAGAACAAGAAAGTGATACCTCCTTTGAGCCTATGCCAAGATTTCATGAAAAACCTATCTTTGACCAATATGATGAAGACATGGATGCATGCTATTCACTTGAGAAGAAAAAAAAGGACTCTAGACATACTTTTGATAGAACTTTTGCTCCCTTGGAAGATTCTTATGATGACACTTTGCAAATACTTCTTGGCACCAACCTCATCACGTTACCTAAGTCTAGCTCATATGGAAACCCATTCTTGGATATCTATTGTGCTTATCATTGACATAATGAGCATAGTACTTCAGATTGCATTGAGCTGAAACATAAAATCCAAGATCTTATTGATAATGGAATTATTGATACCTCAAATGATCCATGTGATGAGGATGCTTTTCTTGAGAAAGATCATATTAATGAACCTATGTCTAGTGATAGTTTCCTTGATACCTCCACTTCTTCCAACACTTATACACCTCCCAATATTTCAAATGTTTCCATCAATGCCTCTATCAAATAAAGAACCTAATGCTTTTCTTGTATAGTATGCCTATCCTCAAGGGCTACCTCTAAAAGAAACTCAAGCTAACCTTCACTTGGATACAAACATTTTCCATGCTACTAAACCTAAAGATCCAAGCACTACTCCATTCACTCTTCATTCTCCCTTGTCCTTGGCTCCATGTCAAGAGGAGTCTCAAAAAGAAAAAGCTATAAATGTCAAGAAAGATCAAGATCGAGCACCCTTTCATCTCCTTCAAAATTTCACCCCTCTGTATCCTATGTCTTTTCCATCCCCCAAGTATGATGAAGATACCACTTCTATTATCTCCCTTGAGCTTACTGAAAATTATGAGAAAAGTTCTCTTCCTATGCTATCCAAAGCTATTTGTCAAGATCAAAGTGTCCCCTCATGTTCTACTTCTCCATATCCACTTCAAAAGTATGCTCAAGCTTCAATTGCTCCTATTAATAATGGTGTTCCCATCAAAGCTACTCATGAGTCTATTGATGGCTTTGACTATATTGCTCACTCTAAAGATGTTGATATCCCTTTTCACTATCCATTTGCATCTCCTAATTCTATCCTTGGTCCTCATCAATCAAAGCTAAATTCTTCAAACCTTTCATCTATAATGGGACCTTATGTTCCTTCATCTCCTACATTTCTCACTCCTAGCTCTCCCATAATACCTCAAGATCAACAAAGGTACTCATCCTTGATGAATTTCCACCCATCCATCCATCTAAACCAGTCATATCATCCTTATTCATCCACAAATCCCAAGTCCTTTGGAAGTGAGGATAAACATAAGAATCCATTGAAAAATGAATATCACTATGTCCCATCTAAACAACATGTGAATGCTAAGAAGGAAAATGCGCAAAAGAGACCTCAAAGGTCAACTATTAAGAGAGCTAAATCAAAGAAAATATGGGTTCCTAAGCCCATTATTGAAGAAATATGCTCTAAAGTATCCAAAGGAAAATCTAAAGCTATATGGATTCCCAAGTCTCTTTTGAAGGACTTGAATATTGAAAATAAATCAAAGTTGACATTCAAGCTTCTAAAGGCTTCCACTCCATCTTCCAAATGTCTTCGTCAAATGCTTTCAAAATTTTCCACTCCATCTTCTTCTAAAATTCTCCTACCAAATCATACATCTAAACCTCAAGCTATTTCATCCATAATTCCTCCATCATTACATCACCCTTCAAGGTGTGTGTTAATGTTGATCTTGCCCACTTTTTCACCTACCCTCATGAAATCCTCTAAAAATTATACTTACTTGTTATCCATGCTAATTTAGTTATTCCAAGACATGAACTCTTATCCTCCATATACTCTTCCTACTATTGTATCCCTTCCATTACCCTATCAACATCATTGAGCATACCTTTGTATGGTCTTGGCTTATCACGACTTATTCTTCCTGTAGGAGAACTATCTAAATTGACAAAGCTTGAGCTCTTTCTAAAAATTCAAAAAGAAAAAAGATTTAAAAAATAATAATTTAAAAATGAAAATGTGCCTTGGTGAAAACCACTTCTTGTGGCACCTTGGTAGAAAAAGTAAAGAGAAATAAAATTCATCCTATTGTGAAAACCACTTCTTGTGGCACCTTGGATAAGTACCATGATGAAAACCTGGTAAATAGAAATCATGCATAATTCTTCCATCATCCATCTATCCCCTCTTCTCTCTTTGGTCTTGACAATGTGGAGCTATCTTTGCATATTGGCTATCTTATCCATGATATTTTCTATTGTGCTCTCTCATTCACCCATAGCCTCCATCTTGAGCTTCATTCTTATTATTCTATCCTATTGTCATTCTATCTAGTTGACCCCTTGGTCTTGATCATAATAAATAAAACATGGTTCTCATAGGTCTCTTGACATGTCAACTCTCTTGGACTACACGCTTTCATGCTATCTTGCTCATTGGCTTCCACTTCTTATCCTACATGCTATCTTTCTTATTGGCTTCCATCACTTTTTCTATACGCTATCTTTCTCATTGCTTCCATTGCTTATCAAAAACTAGCTTCCTATGGCTATCTTTCTCTAGCTTGGGTACTCTTGAGGAGTCTATCCTTGAGGATTGCTTTCACTTGCTTCATATTCCTTTCCTATCCATCTTTTCTTATCCACTAGCTTTTTGCTCCATCATATCCTCCACCTTGCTAGACATTGGGACAAATGATGTGATCTTGCTTGAGAACTAGTAATCTCTGAATCATGCTAAAAAATCCCAAAAAGTCATATATGATGGTGAAAAAAAAATTCCTAAAAAGCATAAAATGTCCTCAAAAAATGATCATCTTAGTGAAAACCTAGCAATAGGCACTTTGATGTATCATCAAAAAAAAAAAAAATAATAAAAAACAAAAAAAAAATTGAAAAAAGTCCTGAAAAAAAGAAATCTACCAAGTGGTTGAAACCTGGAAACAGGCGCTACTTGAGATGCACCTATGTCTATTAGTCTCAATCACTCATTTCACTACATGCTTCCTAGCTTGGGATTGTTTATTGTCCTCATCTTGGGGGCATAGCTACTTAGCCTATTGAGGTATTCTTGTGTATTAGGGTTTTCTTTAACAACTCACAAAATAGTGTTTCTCAACACCACCCCCAACTTGACATTGAGTGTTTCTCAACATTTTTTAAATAGTTTACCTCTGGTCTCCGATGTCATGATGTTTCTCACTATCAGAATCAAGTCTTGAGGAAATGGCCAAGTAACTTACACACACGTGCTTATACACTTAAACAATTGAGCTATGTTGATCTTTATTTACTTTGTGTTTTGTCTATGACGATTTCTTTACTATATGTTCCCTCCATAATAGTCTCTCAAGGATTTAATTGACTAGAAGACTGGGGGCATAGTGTTTTAAGCATTCATGCTTGTCCTACTTTAACACTTTGACTTATAAACGTATCATCCTTGACTGTTTTTTGCAAGACCACATTTAGGGGTTATCTTGGCACTTATGCCTTGATACAGGTGTAATCTTGCTATACTAAACTTAGGGAATCTAATCACTTAGTTATCTTGACTTCTATGTCTTTGATGCTTAGATTGGATTTCCACATACCTATCTGATATTGATCATATTCATATCCTCATAGTTATACTAGTGATGTTTGTATGATCTCATGATGTCCCTAATAAATGCTCAATGATGAAATTAGAGTCTAAATATTATGCGTCCCTCGCTGGTAAACCGCTTTGCATATTAGCTTGCATTATAGGTTCATTTTCTAGCTTAGTCTTGCATTCCTGCATATGGGGAGAGCTCTCTCTTCATCTTTTTTGTGGACATATCAGCTAACTGCTTTCATATCTTTCTTTGTTTCTTCTTTATCATGTCTTTTCACTTCATCTCTATTCTTTGCTATCCTATCATCACATCTATAACCTTTTGACCTCTTGCATAATTTTGATGTCCTGGATCCATTTTTTGAGATCGAAATTGAAATCCAAGTTCATCTTGATAGTCAAAATCACATTTTAAAATTCTACCTTCTAAGCAATTAGCTGACCTTGTAAGGTCTAATCTCTGAATCATCGTTGGGGCATCTTCATTTCTTCATGTCTTCATCATTTCTATGCTTCATATCTTATTCTATTCACCTTTTCATATCTAAAATCATCTTTTTACTTAGTTTGACCTAATTTTTAGAATCTATCCTTCGTGGTCAACTCTGGTCAAACTAGGGCATTCTATCAGTCTCTTATAGTCATTCTTTGGTTCTAATCATCTATCTATTATCTTGGACATTGTTATATCTTGATTTACTCATATCTAGCTCATTTCTACATTCCCCTACCTCATTTCAATTTTGATCCTGAGGGGGCAGAAATACTCCATCATCACTCGCTACAGTCATCTATTTCTTAGGAGCATTTTTTTCATTTGCTCTCGATCTATCTAATTTTCTAGGTGTTAGCATTCTTCTTAGATTTTGACATTGTCTTTCTTCTCCTATTGTTTAGCGCTATTGCTATCAAGCTATACATTTAGGATTTGCTATCTCTTTCTGCATTTCGTTCTCCAGAATCAGATATCTATATCTATTGCTGCCTACTTGGCTTTTGTTTTTTTTGACGTAATGTGTTCCCAAATTGATCACACATTAGTCAAAGAGGGGCAAATACAATCACCTAAAAATGGTCATCTAGACTATTAGCCCCCTTCTCAACATTCTGGCTAATTTAATCAATCATTTACTTAGATCAAATTACTACTAATCAATTAATTTGATTATAACCTATGGTTTGACTATGCTATCCTAAGTTCATTATTTGATTAAAAGAACATGTCCCCTTTTAATTAAATAAAAGACCCCATTCTTCTAACCCACTTAAAGTGCACACATAAAGTTCTTTTTTGATTTTGTAACTAAAAGAAAAGGCTTGTGAGACTTTTGTCTTGTATGACAAGTCAACTCATTTTCTATTGGCTAACTTGTGTGTGCACACAGATCCCTCTCATTTTTTAATTCAACTGTTGATCATCCACCATCTCAATCTTGATCTCTACCATCTGTACAGCTTTAAAAGGAAGAGAGCTTTCCTCCTCAAAGGATACACACTCTTGAGTATTGTTATGTTGCAGGATTTCCATTTGAATGCTTGAGAGCTTTTGTGAAGAATACCATTTCTTGTCTACATTTCTTGCATCCATAGCATTTTGTTACATGGCATCCTCTTTTAGTTTGCATATAGTGTTAGTTCTTTTTGCAAGTAGCTTAGATCACATAGTTTAATTAGTATGGATGTAACATTTTCATTTTTTTAGCTTAGTTGCATTGTGCATCTCATTGTAGCATAGTTGCATTCTTGCATTGCATGCATCAAGAGTTCTTTGACACTAGCATTCGCGCTCTTGCTCAAAGAATCTCTCATTTCATGGTTTACTAGCAAGGGTTGCATTCTTAAGGCTTAGCTGAGAGCCATTTTATGCTCATTTGTATGCTTTTGCACTCCATGATTAGGAAGTTCTAAGCTAGCATTCAAGCTTTCCAATAATGGAAAACTTTGGATAGAAGGGTTTAGGGAAGTGCACTCTTCTTAGTGTACAGTGACAAATAAGTAGAAGATATATGTTTAGAAGAAACATGCTAAATATTTTGACAGTCAAACATAATGTGCAAGCGGATTCTGTAGTTGAAAATTTTGAACCTTCAAGAAATGTCAAAAGTAAAGTGGACCAAACTTGACATGAGAAAGTCAATTACCTTAGTAAGAGATAGGGGACGTTAGTTAGCGATGCATCAATCAAATATGGTGTCCCCAATTTATCAATTTGAGAGCATGGTTGATAGGGATTACAACAACAACTATTAAGGGACCACATACCATTTTATCTAAACAGGACGAGGAGGATGTTGTGGAATGGTGCAAGGCAGTGGAAGATGTGTGCATAATCTAAAGGTCAGTTAATTACAAATATTGTTTTCTCAAATTAGTAGGGATAGTTTAAACTCATTCAAGAATGATATGCAAAAAAAATCATGGTGGGTTGGCTTTCATTATAGGTACCCTGATTTTGCAATGAGAATAGCTAAAGTGGTGGATACCGACTAAGAAATTATGATACAAATTTTTTTGTTTCCTCATTTTATGATAACTTGGAGAACATCTACGATTTGATCCACTATGGAAGTAGTAGAATATAGGATTGTGATGAGACTAGTGTTCAAGCTAGCAAGAGTTGTGAAATGAGAGTGATTGCTAGATCCGTACAAAGATGTGTAGCACACTTGATATCAAAAAGCAGAGGATGGATCACAATTTTGGCTTGTGTTAGTGCAAGTAAAAATGATTATTCTCAAATTTTACTTATTAAAAGCAAATATGTACATTAGAAATTGCATTCAAAGTCTGAGATTGGTGCATGTATGGCATGTCAAGAGCATGCTTGCATGAAAAAGGAATTATTTCTTAATTGGTTGCAATGTTTTGCAAGATCTATTACCAGAGGGGTTTCATCGAGTATTAAGGAACTTCTAATCTTTCATGGTCATGGTATCCATGTGGTGTGCCAAACCATAGAAGAAGAAAAGCACTTAGGAGATTACTTTCCAACTTTGCCTTCCCATACCATCGATAGACTACATCATTAGATGTTATTGTTTTCTCTCCTTTCAATAATTAATTCAAAATAACAAAGAACTACATGGATTTTGAATTACCCCCATGTTTAAATTAGCATAGAAGAATTAGAAAATCTTATAAGTCATACATTCAAGAAAGCATTAACAATAGGAAACATTATGAGTGGGTTCCATAGGACTGGTATTTGACCATTTAATAGGAATACCCTACAAAATGATATGAGGCCAAGTAAGGCATTTGATGTTCAAGTTGAAGTGCCACCTACTAGAAGTGAGGATGATGCATTCACATTGGAGACTAAACCACAACACATCACAAAAGAGGCATTCATCCATTTTATATAGTTTACTGAAGAAGCAATAGACAAATTTAACAAAGAGTACCCATGGACTGTAGACAATGAAGATGGTTCAAATGAAGGTGTGAGTGATCTAATCAAGACAACCCAATAAGCCATCTATCTTGTGCAATATACACTAAAGGATGTTAGTTAAACCACATGAGAAGGCCTAAGTATACCTATACAAGTTGTCACAAAAATGGGCTTAGAAGAGGTCACCCCTTCCATGTCATCCCCTCCCCAAATTGATTTAGCAAATGTTATCCATTAATTCACAAACATAAGGGATTGGGATGATGATAATGGTGGGAATTTTGATGATGAATATTATATGAATGATGAAGAAGATGACTTTTTTTGTGCACCCAAGAGGATGGGAAGCAAGTCTCATAATCAAAAAGCTAATTCTTGAAACTTCTGGTGTAGTGGGTTAACTTCAAGGGGAGGTTGTTTAGGAGTGCTTTGACTAATGATGGAGAGGAAGGCAAAATGTCAAGCATACCAAATACAAAGTGAAGCAATAAGGGCAGCTAAACAAGCAAGAAAACTACAAGAAGATGAGGAGAAGAATGAAAAAAATGGTTGAAAAGAAAGGAGGATGCAAAAGCTAAACAAAAATGCCCACATATGGAAAGATGAAAAAATAGCAGATAAAGCTATGGGGAGCCATGATGACCCATTGTAGATAATATGATGACCTTCTATACCCCACTATATGAAGTTGTCATTGGATTTCTAACTAGTAGTGCACCACCAAACATGGAACTCACTTCAGATGCCAAATAAGCATTTGCAAGTTTCCTACATATAATTCCTACTCAACTAAGTGTGCCCACACTTGTGAAAAATTATGTCAACCATGTAAATGCAAACCATAACTATCACTTTTGAAAATGGTTTGTGTAAGGATTGCCCCTGCAAAACCAATGCCACATCAACAATCTCCATATAATGTGGAATAATCGAGGAGTGTCAAATTCTTTTGAATAATGACCAATCAACATTAGTTTATTAACTATCATTAATTTTAACAAAATTGATACATACATACATACATACATACATACATACATACATACATACATACATACATACATACATACATACATACATACATATATATATATATATATATATATATGCTCAAATTTAAAAAAATCATAATTTCGTTACCAGATTACCAATACTAGATACCAAGTACCAGATAGCTAACCATGATGACCAATGTTGAAATGAGCTCCAAAACCTGTCTAAGAACAAAAGGGCAAGAATATTGTAAGAGTTTTTTGCCACCCTACTACGAAGTTAAGCTTCCTTGAAATCTTTCTTTAAATGAAAGATACCTGGCCCGACATCAAGGGAAACTAAACAGGTAAAACCAAGAAAGTAATGGAATTGTACAACACATAGTCTACAATTCAACCAGACAAGTAACACATCTTTGCAAGTCAAGTAACATAAATTTTTGTAGCCAAATGTAAGATGATATATTTCAATCAGTTACATAGGAAAATTTATTAAGCTCGATAGGTATCTCCTCATATATCCATTAGGAAGGCATATCACACCTTAAAAAAAAACTCTTTTCAAAAATAAGGGACATCACCACGTAATAATACAATAATTCTAAATACTGACCCCTATCAATACTTAGTTATCTCTATGTACAATATTTCTAAATATCTAATCCTATGTAGGCAATCCTCTTAATCCAATTATTTATTCCACATGAATCAAGTCAACTACCTAATATAATTATAGATCCAAAATGCTCACAGTGCACCCATTAAATAATATTTCCAACCACATAAGATCACATTTGTCTTGCAGATTTTCCTCTAAATTAAGGGTCTACTCATTAGCCAAAATCATGTTATAAAAAAAGGAATTATAGTACTTGCTATCTAGGTGGACTTTTGACCATGTATGGAAATAGATATGCAACAACATCTTAGCTCAAAGCAACTTAATGACCTCATTACTGGTAGGTAGCGAAATACATCTACCAACATATTATTTCATCCTAACTTCTCCTACAATAATATCATAGTTGCTCACACATCATCAAGGATAACTATTGCAAGTTAATATAAACTTCCACATATTACATTGTCATGGAAAGCATATCATGATACAATCATTCTTCTCACACATACTAAGATAATTTTAGTATTCCTTAAAGTTTATCAACACCATTTCACTACTATAAGGATATACTCAAATTTGTCACTGAAATGTGTCTAATTTAACAAATTTCCTCTTTACCCTTTGGAAGACAAAAGATCACACTTTTCAAAGTTACAATCAATCACTTCAAAAACTGGATTAAATCTACAGCCCTCATAGCTCTTTGTCTCAATTTAACATCTAACATCATCAGTGTGGATTTTATAGTTCAAGTTATATTATCTTGGTTACATTCCAGCCTAATACCATGGAAATCAATACAACAGTGATATTCTTATTTCCGTTCCTTTTACTCCATTAACAAGAAGGGAGAAAGGGAAAATTCCAGCATAAACATTGATTTGCACAGGTCACAGTCAGGCAAAAAAAAAAGGAGAGGAGTGTAGGGGTTGTTCGCTTGCAGTTGAACTGACAATATTTTATTGAGTTGAGCAAAGATCCCGTGTTCTACAAATCAAAAGTATGTCTAGATTCTAACATTGACTTGATTTGTTGCTGTATAGCAGGGAATTGAATCCCAGACATCATGTTAATTAAAAGTGTACGACATATCTATTGATTTACATAGTTGATAACTTCTCAACATTCAGTTGTATATTCAACTTCATGTTTGGTCTATATACAATTATTAGTAGGAAAATAGCAACAACAATGTAACGTAACAGAATCCCCAATGGCCATCAAATTTCAAATGGATGCTTTTCCTTAGTTACGGTTTACAGTTTTTTGGAATTGTGATAACGCTGCAATTTGTTCCACAGATATAGCTGATAGCTTAATATTGAAGTAAACAGAGGAAGGGAATTATTGTTCACAAAGAGTATAACTATGAAACAAGGGTATCTACTTATAGAAATGGGCTATACACTCAACATATTAACCCCACCTTTTGAAGGATAGACAAAAGCTTGACGTGTCTATGGAAGGAGCTACAATTTTCTAAGCACAATATTGTAAATGAAAGAAAGACTTCATACCATGTTTGCGTAGGGAGGAGTTTGTTAAAGAGGCCTAGCGTTTCAATTTGGCATGAATTTTAAGCCTGGTACAAACAAAATGCTTCCTTCTACAATTCGTGCTACCAATTACTAATGAGTTAAAAGAAAACAATCACAATGTGTGAATCGATGGATAAATTTCTACTACATAAAGAGTGCATGCATGCAGGCCCAAAAATACATAGTGCAACAACAAGTTCAAGCAATTATAAGTAGAATTTAACATCGCCTATCAATTTTCTTATCATTCATTTTGAGTTACTCAACTTTGCAATGAAGCACGACAGCCCAGACAATGCACAAAAAAAAAGGAGAAACAAAGCTGGTGACTACGATGGTTAATTTCAAGATATTTTCCACAGTAGGTTATTTGGTTCACTAGATTCATAAATCCAAGCCCTTCCATGGTTGCCCGTGTAGCCTTAAATAAGCTTCTTTCACCTACTCCGCTTTGCCTCTGTTCGTTCCTCTCTAGCTTCAAAACAAAGAACCTACTCCCCATGCGGTTCCCCACCTTTTCATATTTCATAACCGCCTTCCCAGTCTGCAGATCGGTACCCAACCGAAATAAGCCATTCATGTTTTTAATCTCGTGTAACTAACTTAACCATTACTTGTTCTCTTAGTAAATCTTCAATTTTTTTATTTTCTTTACTTGCCTAATATTTTATTCCACGTGTAATTACTTTGAAATTTACGTGGAGAAATGTAGTAGGTTGTGACGGTTTGGGAAGTGGAATATGTGATATAATTTTTAAATTTTAATCATACAACCAGGGTTTTATGGATTATGTAAATTACAAAGATGAAAGGACACAATGGGCTGATATCATCAAGGTTTAATCATTTTTATTAGAGATAATTCTTATGAATGTTTTGGATGAATGTTTGAGTTCAATCTTATGTCAATCCTATATCAATGTTGATATATATATAAATTGGCAAAGGCTTTTTTTTTTTTTTTTGTCTCTTTGAAAGTCTATTTTTCTACAATATTAATATGCTACATTTTCTCCCTTGTATAACTAAAATGGGATTTCTAGAAAGGTTGAAAAATGTTTTGTAAATCATGTGGGCCTACCATAATTCAACATCAAAAGGAATACATACATATACATATATAATTATGTTATCTCAATAAAATAGTAAATGAATTAAAATATAATGCATTTTAATAAATGATGGCAAAAAATCAAAATGCATGAGTGAGGAAGGTAACATAACTCAATCAAATGTATGGATAATTGGATAAACATGATAACTAAATCATAAATCAATTGTGGATGTTTAGTAGTTTAAACGCATTTCCAAAAAACTTTATTAAAAAATTAAACTCAACTCTAATAACAAATAATTTAACAAAGATATATTCACACACATATCTACACACGCATACATAGACACAATATGCATTTTAGTAAAACAATAATTGCAAAACAATGTGAATTACCAAAGTAATAAAAATAAAAATATTAAACTTGGCTGAAAAAAAAGTTTAGTGACTAGGTCATTGCCAAAGTAAACTCATAAAGACTTTATCTATTTATTTTTTCTTATACTCTTCTCCAATATGTATTCTTGAAGCATGCAAAATAGGTGTCATGCATAAAAGTAATCATCATAAAAGAGTTTACTATATCCAAATTCATTACTTCATAAATCAATAAAAATACAAAATTACGATATGAAAATTCTTAGATAACCATATTTTCCAAGAGATTAGGTATGTTGACAATCACATTTTTATTGTATGATCAAATTGTATCCTCTCTAGCTCCCATACCTACCAAAAAATAAAAACAACTAGGGGTAACAAAACATTCTCACAAAAAATCCTCCTTAGAAAATTACAATAAAACAACTACTATCACATTTTAAATAGTCGTCAAAATGTGCAACTTGCTAATTTGTAAATGTATATTCATGCATTTGTATATGTATTAAATTGGTATTAAATTCATCAAAATGTGCAATCAGATTGCATTGATTAGTTAATGTTGAGTTTCATTGTTGAATATTGGTAAAAAATGATTAGTCATTTCATACTTAATCTAGGAGATATGCAACACAAGTTGAATTGTTATTCCTTGCATATATTTTGTCATTTCATACTTGCATGTCCAATTTGACTCTAGTTTGTCTGGATACACAAATGCAAACATATATATAATTAAGAATATATATTTAATTATTTAAGTCCATAAAATAAAGTGACTAAGTTTACATTTGAATTCATTAGAAAATTAAAGGCGTTGAGAATGGGGGTCACATATCCACATACATACATACTTATGCAAGTGTACATTAAACTAAAGTACTAAATAAACTCAAGAAAAAAAATTAAAAAATATTACTTGTTATATCAAAATGTTGAACCCATGTTTCAACAATTACAATATTATTTTATTAGTTTCCACTCAAGTAGACCAACCCCACATATGAGGGGATATTACACAAAAACACATATTCAATTATTGTAAGTGGGTAAATTTATACACCCCTAAGTCTAAAGATATCTTAATTTTGTGACAAAAAGGTCAACTTCATAGAAGCAATGCAGGATAAAACATTTATTATAAAGTGTGAAAAAATTGCCATGCTTAGCAATGAAGATTGAAACAAAATTGCAATCATCAATAGAACATGAATAAGTGAAGAGATCTCACACTTCTACCATAAGGTCTTAACAACCCTCTTTATAAAATTAAAAAAGGTGGTAAGTCTTCCAAAGATGATGTGTAGATCAATATTTTGGATACCCTTTGCAACTTTTTCTCAGTTATAGGGTACCACAACATGGTAGCAAACCTCTAAAACCCATTGAACTCTATCGGTAACTTGAATGAGTGTGAAAAATGCAAGGTCGTAGATGACCCTATTATGTAAATGTGAGTCACCTACATTGTGTTGTGCAAGCTAGACAATAGCACCCTTGAGATTGTCATCTTATTAAAAAAAAGAATTTGGAGCATTGGTCTTCTAATGACTCTTTGCAGGATATTAAACATTGAATAGAAAATGTTTGATCCATCAAGAACACCTAAAATAAAGTGACATTTAAGGAAAAAAATAAACACTAACTCATTTAGGTGCATTTTTTGATGAAGTATGGGATTCATTTTACTTTGTTAGATTTTATAAAGAAATTTGCATCAAAAAAATTTAAAATTATTGCCTACATTCATTAGAATTCCAATGACAAGCAAGTTTGTTAGAATTCTTAAAAACATGGGCTATATTTTTAGAAATTTGTGACAAAGATATTTATAATATACATGGGAGCAATATTACAAGAGAAAAAGTGACTTTTAGAAGAATAGTGGCAACATTTTGTGGAGCAATATCAAATTTTAGGAGTTTCAATTAGGTATGCACATTGTGATTTCACTTTTTACATACTTGTTCTATTATGCACTTGTATTGGCTTCCAAACCTGTAGTTGCATACATTAAGGTAAGGGATTTACGTAATGCATATCGAAATTTTGATTGAATGTGTGATCCACCCCTTCTTTTGTGGAATATATTAAAATAAATAGAGCTAGAAAAAGGAACTGCTTGCACTCTACAACCAAATTTGACCAGACCATTTCTAAACCATTTCATATTTTTGCATGTGCTAAAGGCATGTGGGAACCTTTTAGATCTATAAAATAGTTATGCAATTTATCACCATCTTGTAAGAAATGGTTTAGAATCTCATATTTAATTAGTGAGAATCATCATGGATAGGTATCCTAAATTTGGATGTGTTGCAACAATTATATAGGTGCAAATGCTTGACGCAATTATGGATTGCCATGCACACAATAGAATTCAAGATAGCATTATTTGAATACTTGTGGATGATTATTCATTTATGGATATAGAAAAAAAAAACTACTTTAAAGAACCTTAAAATATTAGGCTTTCATTGGCAATAGGGGATGTCAATATATTTGGAGAGTTGAAATCTATTTACTCAATGTGGTTTGTTTTTGTTATCACTAATAACATCACTCCATGGTTGTCAATAAAAAGGGGGTACATAATGATGGTGATGACTATTTCAAATATTTTTCATTTGAAAGTCATCTATATTAAAATATAAATATTCTAGTAAAATGGTAATAATAATCATGCAATATATTTTTTTATTCGACTAGATGAGTACCAAGTCAAAGATATGAATATGATGAGTTGTTGGAGTTATAGGACAAGGAAAACTTCAAATATTTCATGCAATGCTTGTATGGACAATTCATGATGCCCCAGGGATAACACATTTTTGTGGTATGTTATAATATTCAACTATAATTATAAAAGTTAACATACTTAGTCCAATTATACATGATCTTGTAGGTCTAAAAATAAAGAGAAAATTTGCATGTCTATTTTTTGGTCCAAAGACGAAGTCTCGTAATTCAAAAAGTTTAGGAAAGTAGGTTTTTGATGGGTATATAAGCACTTCCTCTACAAAAATTGTAAGTATCAAAATACTAAAAAAATATTTTCAATGGGAAAGAAGAGACTACATCAAAACCACAAAGTATGACACCTCACCTACAAAAGTTAGAATATAATAGAATTAATCATCAAGGTAATGTCATTTCATTTAATATTTATGTTTGTGTTTGTATTTTTTATTTTTTATTCATGATTTAATTGGCAATAATTTTCATTGTCAACTTTTTAAAATTATATACCTCGTGAAGGTCATCAAAGACATTTCTAACCACCTTCCAAAGTGACTAATAAGTTATCCCAAATTATTAGTAGGTTTCTCTATTATGAGAAACTAAAAATTGTTCATTTGTTTGATACAATGCATATTGGAAAGAATATAATAGAGACATTATGAAACATATTAGATGGAAGGAGTGACGGTAAATATTGTCAAAATTTTAAGTGACATTGAGGAATCCAATCATATAATGAAAAATTTCATTCAATTAAATAGAAATGGAGACCATATTAATGTAAGTGCCCTTCTTTGGTTATTAATGAAGTAGCATTAAAACAATGTTATAAAAGAAGTCATCCAAAAAAATAGATTTCTCACAGGATTTGTTGTGAACATAAATGAACTCATAACAAAGAAAAGTGAATTCATGTAAGGATGAAGATGCATGATTGGCATGTCTTCATTAAGTTAATTCACATTCTTGTATACTTACTATATATGTATATACTACACATAGCTTTTATCATATTATATTTAGTAGAAAATAATTAAAATGTTATTTTATAATTGTAGTATGTTCTACCAATATCTCTCCTAAACCACTTCAACAATAATGCTAAGAAAGTTATATTTGATATTGGAAAATTCATGAGGTAAGTAGTGATATTTATTCAATTTTTTGTATAGTTATTGTATTTTATTTGTCTTATTTGTTATGTAATATCTTCAATATGATTTTGTTAAGTCTTGTTGATATATTTGTGTCTTGAATCACTTGTAAGTGGTTGTCATCTAAATAAATCCATAAAGAAGATGTAATATACTGGAAGAGAAATTTTCCTTATCTAATGTTTGAAATACAAAAGTGTCTACCTTCAAATTTTTCAACACGCAAAAATACTACCTCATACACCAAGTTGAGGAGATTGAATTGTTAGAGTTGTACAAATAAGGTCAATGTAGATGGTTGAGAGGCACTTGAAATTTTTGAGGCTTTGGCTCAACAAGGAGCACATCTTGAGGGTTTTATGGTGAAGGGATATATGGTATACCAGAGTATGGTGTATATTAGTGAATATCTTCCTAAGTTCACAACAAAGATCTATGTAGATTGTGTTTGGGCTATCAACTCTATTAACAAATTCAAAGGGGAGTACCTAATGTGGAAAGCTATAATGAGGAATGAGAGATGTAATTATTCTAATCTTGCATATATATTATGTTGGAAATATAGGATAGGCTAGGTTACTGAGAGGGGAGGGGTGAATCAAGAACCAATAATACTTATTCTTATTTCACCAATTAATCCTTCATATATATTATGATCTAATTGCATGCATGAAAAATTAAAACCACTAAAACATTCATAACACTTTGACACAAGATATTGTGATTCAAAAACCTTCCAAAAAGAAAGTAAAACTGGGGTGGGGATGATACCCACAAGCTTTAGTACTTTGATATAAATTTGGCCAATTAAGGCTTACAATTGATCACTTCTGATGATATGCCCTATTAGGAGTAATAAGGACTGTAAGGTCCACCTTGTTAAAGGATTTACAAAACATACAATGAAGTATGCACTTGGTAAAGAGATTTTCAAAAAGATTGTTAAGTCTACCTTGTGAAAGGATTTAACTGCTCCACCCATTAGAATGAAACAGTAGCTGATCTCTTGATCTACAACTCAAATTTGTTGGTTGAGATTCCTTTGAAGTGTAACAATCACCTTGCTATGATAGATAAATATTTTTTGCTCCTTATATTGCTTGTAGCCTTCTTAATTTGCACCTATGCTCTTATTATATTTGCATCATATGTTCTTCTAATTTCTTATTTGGATGTGATACAATATATTACATATATACCAATCCAAATTACAATTAATCAAAGTTGGCTACAATACAAGTATCACCAAAATACACAAAGTCGACTCAATTGTTGGTACTTGGGTTCTAAAGACAAACTTTGTGAGGTTATGATACTCGAAAACCATTGTCAACACTCGACATTGTCATGCTCTAGGTAGACATAGAAGCTCGGTTCATACTAATCACTTCCAAATAGTCTAAACTCCGTCAACACTAGTGACTCAATGAACTTAGAAAAACTCATAAATTGAATCACTTAGTTGACGCTACAAGACTTGATTAACACTAGCACTAAGACCTCAGTATAAACTAAATCACTTAGTCGACACTTTCTAGCTTGGTCAATGCTTGATTCACATCACTAATGTTGCAAACTTGAAAAACACTAGAGAGCATGATTTGCACTATGCAACTCGATAAATAATATGAAGCTCAGTTTGCACTGATACTCATCAACACGGTAGATACTACTCGGTGTAAACTGAATACTTATTCTAGAACTCGGTAGCAACTGTAAAACTCGATAGAACTTAAATTGCTCGATTAACACTGCAAACTACAAGATAAGCTCAGTAGTTGCTAATTATTTGACTAAGTGTGAGTCACTAATAACCAAACTTGACCATAATGTCAACAATCTCCCCCTTTGGCATTAGTGACAAAAAATCTTATCAATCAAAAACTAAATTCTCAAAATTTCAAGTTCAAAATAATATTTAGTCTCCATCTTGTGTTTTCAACATGGTAACATACTCTGTTTTGAGATTTTTTTAAATTTCTTCATAAGAGATGTTTTCCGATGAACACTACGTTGCTCCCCCATACATATATCACATATCATACTTTACTCATTGTATACATATATTTCATATCTTTATCTTCTCTCCCTTTATATATCATAGTTTATATTACATCTTTTCCCCTTTTTTGACATAAATGCCAAAGGTGTATGCTAAATGCTAATGCCAAAGGTGTATGCTATGGAGAAGTTATTATCATGGATGAAAGTTTTGGCATGTGCAATGTGTTTCTGCAATGTATCCATGTTTGGGAGAACCATGCCTTGGATGTCTAAAAGTGTGGCCTTGATCGTAGCTTCTTCCCTTAATAATTCTAGTTGCATATTAGTCAGAAATTTGATCTTTGAGTATTGAGGAGAACTATAGCTCGGGTCAAGTGACAACTAGTGTGCACTTGCCTTGAAGTCTACATCTATCTTAGATAATTCATGTTTTATTTCTTGAGTGAAGATAGATGTATCACATAACTTGCTAAATAATAAAGTAACATTATTTGTAGAGGTTTCTAATGAGATGAGAATAGTAGATAGTTCTACTTGATTTAATGCAATTTTCTATGCAACTTGCTCCAATACTTTATTCTCAAATTTCCTCTCTTCTCTCTATAGCAACTTTTCTTGTCCATTTAGATCTTCATTGAATTTATGGACAACTTCTACTAACTAAACCAAAATAAGTTGAGTACTATCAACCACAATGCTTAGTGCATCTACAAGTACGTTCTTCACATCTTCAAGCACTTGGTTTTCTCTGCTTTTCTCTTCTCTAAGCTTTTGTTGCTTAACTTTCTTTTGCAATAGTTCACCTACGATGTTCATTCGATCAAGATTCAGAGTAGAGATATCCCAATTCGGGATAATTATATCCTCATCAAGATTAATGTCTTCTTCCTTACCTTTGTCTATTCTTGAAACTTTAGTACTTGGTTGAGGCTTGCTCTCAACTATCTTTGTACTTTCTATTTGCATACTTGGAATAACAGCAATAGTAGAAATAGAATAGCTAGCAAAAAAAGTAGATATTGCACTAACAATAGAAATACTTAGTCGCAATGCAGCCAAATTTGATGATGGAGGAAGCACTCGTTGCTCAGTAGATGATGTGTTGGTCACTTCGATAAATATGGTACTGAGCTAAACAAGTGAAGAGATTGGTTGGGTGCATGTTGTTGCAGTGGTTGTCACAACCAACTCCATAGAGGCTTTCTCTAAGCGTGATGGCATTAAAGCTTTTCTCAAAGAGTGAGGAAATGAGGCCATAATTATTGCTACAATCTTTTCTAGATCGATTTCCTTAATACTCTAAATCTCAGGAAGATTTTCCTCGGTAGCTTCCTATTCTTACTCCTCATCATCCAAATTTGCATCATATGTTTCTATATCTTCTTCATCATTTTTGTCATTTTCTTCCTTGTCATCTTCATCATCTATGTCACTAACATGAACAACAAAATCACTTTGTTGATGAAGTTTGTAGATATTCTTCCATGTAGTTGTAGTTGTCTTCACCACATGTTCAATGTCATTAACTAATATCACGCATTTGTTGAATTTTAGAGTGAGTTTTTCTTCATTTTTCTTCATGGATTCTTTCACTTCTTTACCACTAAGACTTGTCATGAGCTATCTTAGAGTATGTTCAAATATATCTTTTGTTGTTTTCTTATCATTTTCCCATCTTGGCTTGATTACTTGCATAAGTTCATTGGGAATTTTTTGTGCAAGTTGATTAGGTGAGTATTTCTATTTATCTAGTTTAGACATTATCATGTCCTCAGATTCTTCTCATCTACATTCCTGGTCTTAGATTTGAGAGATTTGAAGTTTTCCATGCCAACTCCTACATCAATTTCCTTTAATTTTTCCTGAAATGTAAGTGGAGGTCTTTTGAAAATAATTTCCTCGGCATCTTCCTTGCCTAATTTCAATTTCTTTCTTGATTTGGATGTTCTTCTTATGCATACTACAGTAGATGACTTGGTGAGTCTAGTTATGATAACCTTGCCCTTCTTTCTAATTGGCTCTTCTTCTTCAAATTTTGTTTCTTTTGCTTCATCTTTTACATCATCTCCTTCCACATCATCTCCTTTTCCTTCTGTCAGTAGGAGAGTAGAACTTTCTTGCCTTAGTTTTTCTATCCTCTTTTTTCCTTTACTGAATGCTTGAGGAAGCTTAATTTCAAGCTCTATTCTAGCTTTGGCTTCATCAAAAGTACCAAAATGTTTGGCCTTGGGATCCATAGGTTCATTCAATAGTGCCTCAATGATACCCTTGGTGTCATAAATGTTAACCTCATAGCTTAGAGGATTAACCCACACCACTCTAAGTTTGACTACTTGAATGTACACTTTGTCATAGTCTACCAAGAAACAAACATCATCCTTGTAATTTTCTACAAGTTCCTTAGGAATTTTGAATCTACTATTCATCTTTTCCTTGAATGGATCAAAGTAATTGTCCATGATACTGACAATGTTCTCACCCATCTCTGTTATGTATGCATTAATCTAATATAGTATTGGTACATCTTTTCCCCATATGACTGAACCTTTTGAAGGTAAAAACTTGTGCACAAAGAGGAATAGACAAGTCAACAGTGAACCAAGATTACACAGGTTGTTCTTTGAAATCCTAATGCTTTCCATTTTTTTATTGAATTGATTCCATATTAGCTTGGCAAGGTCGAAGGATATGTTGTTCTTCACCACCTTGAGAGCCAGATCAATTGCCTTACATGACACACCATTGAGACAACTAGAGCTATAGATCTTATGATCTATCACATGAATTCCAAATTTCAGCTTCATGTTAGTCACATTGTTGATCTTCATGCCTCTTCCATCCCACTCAGAAAGAGTTTTTCTTTCCAGTTCTACCTAACTTAGGGTTTTGGTAGTCTTTGCTTTGTTCAACATTGGGAGCCCTATGATTTGATGAATCATTTTATTTGTTATTTGAATAGGTTGCTCCAACCATAGTTGCACATTGTGTACATGGATAAGGATAAATCTCACCTATTTTATCTGAAAGTCTCAAGGCATATACAGAATGTGAGTTAAACCCTTGGTATCCAAATGTTGATGCTCAGGTTTCAACACACCATTCACACATAAATTTTTCAAAGTCTCATCCATCTCTAGGGTTCCAATATCTTGTATCAAACAGAAAAAATGTGAGCAAATATTGTTAACAAGTAATACCTTTGGTGGAATCTGCAACTGAGCTCTAGTTGGATCAAGTGCTTATGTAATTGCTAGACTTATCTTGAAGTCTGGTGCCTTCCAACTAACTCCTCGAACCAACATCTTGGATCCTTTCCTATTTTTGTTGTTGGAGGACACCATGCTCAGTAGGGTTTATGAAAACACAAAAACCTTCAACAATAAACACATAGATTGCTTGGAAGCATAGAAATCCCCCTTTGCAAATAGCTCTTCAAAAATTCACAATGATAAATGAATTTGATTTCCTTCCTTTTAAAAAATTTTCACTTTTCAATTTCCATAAATGCTTGGTACAATTGCTCATTTGATGACAAAGTGTCTTCCACTCGATCCAACCTTAGGGCTTAGTAGAATCATTCATAACTCAGTGTCCATAAAATGTTTTAGTGTATCCTAACCTTGCTTAGGAAGGTTCATATAGCCTGACCTAGCACAGTAAAGTCTTGATTTTCTTTAGTTACTCGGTGATCCCTTTGTATCTTAAATGTTGATATGGATCTTTCCTTTTAGTTAGCTGAAACTAATGTAAGATGTCTGCTTCATATTCTTAGTTCCAATTATCCCTAAGTGATCAATTTGAAATGCTTGAGTCACCCAATTCTTGAGTAACATGTGCTTCATGGCTCGGACTTGCATGCTCAAAAGATTTTAGAATCCATTGCTACCCAATCTTCTTTTTGATGTTGTTATCTTTTGCTTTCTTTCCATCTTCTATCCTTCTAGTGTTCATGTAGTTCTTAGCAAGATGTCCAAGTTCTATACAAATAAAACATCTTCTAGTGGCGTCACTTGTCCACATGTGATGTTTCACACAATTTTCTCCAATGTGTCCAAATTCTCCACAGTAGTGGCATCTACACCATGTGTTGTAATCTCATCCAAATATAGTTTTTACAATCTATGCTACTAGGTTCAATATCTTGGTTTTGCATTCAGAATATTTGTGCCCATACTTCTTGCATTTGTGACGTTTACCTTCAAATTTAGGTTTCTCTTTGCATTCAATAGCTCTATGACCATACTTATTGTAATTGTAACACTTTCCAGTGAATTTTTCTTTACCATTACTCAAAAATTTGTTTGATGTTTGACCTAACTTACCACAATGATTATAAGTAGGCCTTTGATTCTTTTGAGCTCCTAGCTTGGATGATTCACCTTCTTCTATGTGTCCTATTCTTGCTTTGACTTTTTGTCTGTATTGACTTTGCTCATTCAATTGATTCATGTTTGCTTGAGATTTCATCATCCTCTCATTGGTTTGATTTTTAGAATTTAGATCATTTTTTGATCTTAGATTCATGATTTCTTCAATTGCATTAGTAATTTGATCAATGAAGTCTACCTATTGAAGGCATAGATCTTGAATTTCATTGTTCTTTTCTTCTATCTCTTCTTTGGCTTTATCTTTTTCTTCCATGACTTCACACAATCTTACTGACTGAATTTCTTGCTCTCTTTTTAGTTTTCTAACTTCTTCTCAAAAATTACAATTCTTTTCTAATAGGTCTTTGATTGCCTCATTTACTTCATTTGAATTTCTTTCTAGATAGATATCTTCAATTATTTATTCAATGTAGAGTTTTTCATTCATTTGTACTGCAAGATCTTTTCTTCTTTTTAATGATTAAGAGAGTTTCTCCTTTTCTTTCTTAATTTTCCCAATAGTCAATTCCTAATCCATCTTTTCATTGTCAATAGCCTTATCTAGCCTAAATATCTCCATTTCCTTTGATCTTTGCTCAAGTTGTTAAACTTCATCTTGTGAACCACAAAGCTCTAATACCAATCGTTGGAAAAATATGACAGGCTAGGTTGTTGAGAGGGGAGGGGTGAATCTAGAACTAATAAAACTTATTCATATTTCACCAATTAATCCTTCATATATATTTTGATCTAATTGCATGCATGAAAAACTGAAAGCATTAAAACATTCATAACACTTTGACACAAGATATGGTGACCTAGAAACCTTCCAAATAGAAAGTAAAACTAGGGTGGGGATGATACCCTCAAGCTTTAGTACTACAATATAAAGTTGGTCAGTTAAGGCTTACAATTGATCACTTCTTATGATCTTCCTTGTTAGGAGCAATAAGGACTATAAGGTCCACCTTGTTAAGGGTTCACAAAACATACAATGAATTATGCACTCGGTAAAGAGATTTGTAAAAAGAATATTAAGTCTACCTTGTGAAAGAATTTAACTGTTCCACCTATTAGGATGAACTAGTGGTTGATCTCTTGATCTACAACTTGGATTTGTTGGTTGATATTCATTTTGAGTGTAATGATCACCTTGTTGTGATAGATAAGTTTTTGTTGCTCCTTATACTACTTGTAGCCTTCTTAATTCACATCTCTGCTCTTATTATATGTGCATCATATGTTATTTTAATTACTTATTTGGATGTGATACAATATATTACATATATCAATCCACATTAAAATTAATAAAATTTGGCTACAATACAAGTATCACTAAAATACACAAAGTCATCTCAACTACTGGTACTCAGGTTTTGAAGACAAACTTAGTGAGGTTCAGATACTCAAAAACCATTATCAACACTTAGCATTATCATGCTCTTGGTAGATGTAGAAGCTCAGTTTATACTAATTACTTCCAAGTAGTCTAAACTCGATCAGCACTGGTGACTTGTTGAACTCAGAAAAACTCAGCATATAAACCAAATCACTTGGTTGATGCTGCAAGACTTGATCAACACTAGCACTATGAGCTTGGTATAAACTAAATAACTTGGTTGACACTTCCTGGCTCAGTCAACACTTCATTCACATCACTAATGTTTCAAACTCAAAAAACACTGGAGACCACAGTTTTCACTATGCAACTTGGTAAATGTTGTGAAGCGTGATTTACACTGATACTCATCAACTTGATAGATACTACTTGGTGTGAACTAAAAACTAATTCTAGAATTTAGTAGCAAATGTAGAACTCAATAGAACTTGAATTACTTGGTTAACACTAAAAATTGCAAGATAATCTTGGTAGGTGCTAACCATTTGACTAAGTGTGAGTCACTAATAAATAAAATTGACAATAATGTCAACATATTATAGTTAATTTCTTCTTAATCTTCAATACACATCAATTATAAATTTCTAGTTTTTTTTGTACAGTTGCTTGAGATTGGGATGCACTACATTTGTATGTCATAAATAATCTTTGATTGGATGATAGTATGGATTCAATGATGTCATCAATCAAGTTGTGCATTCACATAGAAAGGTGTGGATTCTTTAGTTAAAGAAACTCAATGTAATGAAGATTCCAATGTTACACGAAGGGAAATTAATTTACTGTATGCTTTAAATGATAAATAGGTACATATAAATATATTAATCACCCATATTACTTATATAAAAAATAAATTGCATTGGGGTGTGTGTGTGTGTGTGTGGTGTTTTTTGCTTACATTTTTAGATGCTTTACATATTATGGGTGAGACACCACAGGGCTATCTGGTGCAATGGTCATAAATTTTGCATTGAAAAGTTGGATGAAATGAAGAAAACTTGTGATTCTAAAATAAGTGCAATATTTCACATACCTAACATTTCATCTAAAAGTGACATAAATCTTCAAGTCTTAGAAAATTGACACTGTGGGATTTTGGCTGATATACTTGAGTTTGACTTTAGGTCCTTCAAATTAGTTATTTTCGTCATTCAATTGTATAGACTACAATTGAATGTCAATAATCCTGATAGAATTATTATTAAACATGGAAATGAATTGACAATGGCTGCTACAAGGTCATTTGAGCGAGTTGGAAATGAGCCCTATGTTCTTCCAATCCAATGTAAGAAGGTATTTTACTCAAAGATTCTACATAAATTGGATTGATCATTTGTTGTAAGACATTATCCAAAAGGAAGACTGATAAAGTATAATGTGGTGGAAGAATAACATTTTGAAGAAGTAGAAGATGATGTAAATGGTGACCATGATTGACAAAGTTGATGATATTCTTAATAGATATGTTCATAAAGAAGATGGTGGGGATGACGATGGATGGTGGTGGTGGTGGTGGTGGTGAGTTGGATGAAGATTAATGACATGAATGAAATGTATGGGGTATGTGATCAGCATATTGTCTATTTAATATTAATTTCTTGATGTAATCACCTAAAAATGGTCGCTAAGATTATTATCCCCATTCCTAGCATTTTGGCTAAATTATTTAATCATATACCTAGGCCAAATCTCTAAAAATAAATTTATTTGATTTTCACATATATTTTGACTATAATATCCTAAGTCCATATTTATTAAAATAACATGTCCCCTTTTAATTAAATAAAAGACCCCACTATTCCAACCCACTCTAATGCGCATACATAAAGTCTTTTTCCTACTTACAAATCAAAAGAAAAGTCTTTGTCTTACATGAAAAGTCAAATTTTCTCATTGTTCAAAGTGATCTTGCACATGGATCATGGTAAAAGTCAATCCCCACCCTTGATCCCTCACTTATTGATCTTGATCTCAACCGTCTGTACATCTTTAAAATGGAGAGCTGTCTCCTTCTTTAAGGATCCCAATTTTTGAGCTATTGTTATGACGCAGGTTTACTTACAAGCTTTCTTGGAGCATTTGTGGAGAAATTTTATCTTCTTGTTTCATTATATGTATATTCATATTAGCATGGTCTATTTTCAATAGCTTAGTTTCCTTTTGCAAATAGCATAGATCACTTAGGTTATTTGGCATGGTTGTAGCACTCTCATTTGTTTAGCTTAGTTGCATTGTGCATCTCATTTTAGCATAGTTTCACCCTTGCATTGCATACTTAAGAGTTATTTGACACCAGCACTCTTTCTCTTGTCTAAAGAATCTCTCATTTCATGATTTACTAGCAAGGGTTGCATCTCTAAGGCTTGGCTGAGAGCTATTTCTATGCTTATGCACACACCTTTGCACTCCATGACTAGGGAGCTCTAAGTCACAATTCAAGCTTTCCAACTCATGGAATGTCTTGAATAGAATGGTTTAGAGAAGTGTGCAATTCTAGTGTAAATCTTTGGTGCCCATCGTGGGGTAGAACACTTATCTTTGGCCTCCCTAGCTATATTTAGTCATGCATTTTTTCTTGTTGTTTCTATATAAAAAAATCTGGAGATGAAATTATTGTGCAATATTTTATCAATATCATACAATATTTTTTAGTACTTCAGTGTGATACTTTACTAGTTAAAGTATCACAGGGCTATTCAGGAAATTGTGACACTGTTATTGTAAGTTTTATTGCACAAGTATATTGACAAGTATCCCACAGAGGTAAAATATCACCTCTATATACTAAGAAGTATCATACAATACTCTGTTAGCAAAAAAATATCACCATATCTAGAACTGACTATTGTTTGGGTTATTTGATTAATTTTTGAGTCTTTATCATTTTGTTTTCATATTTCTCATATTTATTCACTGTCTAACAAAGGCCTATCGCAAATTTTTATCTCATTTTGGACTATCACTTTGATTAACTAACACATTTGTTTTGTAGAGTTTCTCCAAACTTACTTGCAAATTTCTATAAAAGAATGCATGTCAAAAGCCTTATGCTAAAAAGTTAATAACTCTTATTTGAAGGGTTTCCTAAAAAGAAAAAGAAAAAAAACAACCAAGTGTGTTTGTATTTCTTTCATTTCATGTGTGGCAATATAATAGTTGTTTATTTTTTGCATAGGTAGATAATTATTTTCTCTTTTAAAGCTTATCAGTTGGTAGGAAAGTATGCTTTTCACCTTTAGGTGAAACAAAAATCTTGACCCATTTGATATGCTAAGGTGGAGTAAGGGGTACAAGAAATTTTGTGGTGTGTTTAGGGGAAGAAATTGAAATAGGAGAGTATGCTCTTCACCCTTGAGGTGAATAAGAAATTTTGACCTCCAAAAGTAGATATATTTTGTTGCTAGGGAGATATTACCTTTAGTGGTCTTGCTCTTGACAGATCAAGAGGAATGACCCAAGTGGGAAAAAGGGGACTTGGCTCTTCCAACCCACTATAAACTCAAGGCTATGAAGGAAACAAAACCTTGGTAGACATAGTATTTGTCTCCATCTAGTGAAGGTACTTGTGGGATTGTGCCCATGAGAAAATCACGAGGTGGGAATTCTTAAGGTACTCTTGTGGCCGCAAGGTCCATTACTTCCTACAAGGTGAGGTATTTTGTATTAGGAGCAAGGGGAGTGCTATGAATGAAAGCCCTTTCTAAACACCAAAGGATAGAAGCTACCTTATTTATCCACTTAATAGCTTAGTGAAAGGACTAATCCTAGTGGATTACCCAAATCACTCCAAGATTTTAAACTCGCCATTTATTTATTTTTGGTTGTGCCAATGGTACCTCCGTAACAAATGCAATATCTATCATGGGAAACCACTTTTTGTGAGGTGAAGTTGCATCAAGTGTAGGCCAAGGTGTTGAGTAATGAACTATGACCTTAGGTAGTTTTTCTTGGAATGTGTTTTTGAATGTGCAAAGACTTGTGTAAACATTCTCAAACATCAAACATGGTGTTAATATTCATAGGATTTTTCTTTTGATATCCCAATTTCTTGTGTTGGCAAGGTTTCTTTGTCCCTTGTCTAACTCTTTGAGACATATTCATTTGCCTTACTATTTTCAAACCATGGTTTTTTCTGCTCCAAACTGAAATGTTATAATGTCAATACTACACT
Organism: Cupressus sempervirens; assembly: GCA_028749045.1. Taxonomy (NCBI): domain Eukaryota; kingdom Viridiplantae; phylum Streptophyta; class Pinopsida; order Cupressales; family Cupressaceae; genus Cupressus; species Cupressus sempervirens. Next base: position 478,826,757 of record CM053786.1, read on the forward strand.
ATGGTCTGAGATGTTCAATAAATAAAATTGAAAGATAAGTTTTTCAAGCTTTAAATTACATTTTGCATAGTTCATTGGCCCTTTATCTCATGACCTTTTGGGAAATATCATGCAATATTTTGCACCTGCTAAAGTATCACATGTCTATTAGAAACTCTATCGCACTCTACTTATCACATCTATCACACTTCTTAATGAAAACAATCGCATGAGTCAAAAGTATCACTCTACTATAGAAAAGAATATCATACAATAATTATTGTTGATCTTGTATCACCTGGCATCCTGAGAAGTATTGCCCAACCTCTATTTCTTGCAAAACTAAGAAAAAATTACATCATAGCTGATTTAGGGGTGTCATCACTTTGTCCTACCAACGTCTGGTTTGAAATCTTCATATTAGGTATTGTTAAAAGTTGAAGATATTGATCTAGTTTGTTAGATATGAGATACAAAGTCACTAATGGTCACTTGTTGAAATTTGGTTACCTAACTATTCTAGCTACTTGCTATCAAGCTTCTTGCTCAACTTCTTAGCTCAATCATTAGTGTTGTAAGTTCTTGAGCACTCTTGACAAGCCACTTGCTTATTTTATCTTTGACAATCGATTGTTCTTGACCATACAAACTCTAAATTTGAAAATCTTTATTTCATCCCATTAGACAAAGGGATATCCTAACATGTCAATAGTGACTAGGCTCCAAGTCAGTCAAGAAGTCATCCTTCATTCACCTTTGAACAATTAACAACTCCAACTAGGTGTTCTCGTAAACAACCTTGTAAGGAAGAACCTATTTTTGATAAGTCAAAAGAGGCTAATACTTGGCATAATCTACTCTACAACTTTGAGAATCTTTTGATACTCCCTTTGATACAACATTTTATTCACCATGCATCATGAAGAGAGGAATCACCACCTAGAGAAATTCTTTACACAAAAAGAAGAGCAAGTGTGCTTAGAAAAAGAAAGACTACAAGAGGCTATACACATGGCCACTAGGAGGAGATCTTATCATCAAAACAATGTTAATGCTTATGCACATAATGCTAAGAATAGACATGCACATGGTTACTATAGCAATCCTTTGGAGAATCACCCTGTTGGTGGCAATGGTGCAAACAACACACCACCTAGGTCTCCAAGAATACAAACAAAAGAATTTCCATCACCACCTAGAAACTCACAATCACATCATGAAAGTGAGATAAATGATAAAATTGCTAGCAAAGATCTTATACAATTTTAACAAGATGAGGTTTCCCAAAGGCTAATGCTAAAAGCCTTAGGACAAAATGATGACAAAACTCCCCCATGAATTTGATGTGCAAAGGATCATTGAAAAGACAAAACCCACTGAGGCTGAAAGTTAGAGAGAAGAAATGTGAGATCTCAAAAACCAATTTTCTCAATTACAAGTATCCTAAGAACAACGTAAAACTTCTTTTGCAAAATCTATAAGTACTCTTCCATTTGATAGAAGTCTATACATGGTCCCATTTCCTAGGGATATAGAGGTTCCCAAATATGACAAACATGATGGAAATAGTGATCCCCATGATCATGTATGACACTTCTATGCTCTTATCATGGATTTTATGCACAAAGACACCTATCTTATGAGGTTGTTTCCTAGGAGCTTAAGGGGCTAAGCTATGGAATGGTTCACAGAATTGTCACCTTCCCTTAAGTCATTTGATGAGCTTGCACAACAATTCATTTAGCAATATTCTTACAATATTCAACATCCTATCACTATGCTAGACTTGTACAATATCAAGCAAAAAAAAGGTGAGCCTTTTGCTACATACCTCCTATGTTGGAGATCCTTACACTCAGGGTACCATCGGTAGATTCCTAAAACTAAGAAAATTGACATATTTTTCAACACACTTGTACTTGAACTATACTATGACCTTAAAAAGTAATTATTCACATCCTTTAATGACATGATCAAAAGTGCTTACCATATTGAAGATGTTATCATTAAGAAGGGTGACATTGTGCTAAACAAAGACAAGAATGACAATGGCAATAGCAAGGACAAAAAAAACCTTGGAATAAAAATAAATATGTAGTCAATGATGGAGTTGTGGACACTCCTAAGACTATGGAATCAAATTTCAACCTCTCTAATGTCATTTATGTTGCCAAACAACAAGAGACTTCAAAATCTTAACCCTTTAACAAAACCAAGAAGTCATCTAAACCAAAATGTGTCTACACACTAATAGTAGAATCACATGAGGTGGTCCTAAAATCACACAAGTTAGTGACATTTTTTTAATTTATAAAATGGTTTTTTTTTGGGTATTCAAAAAAAGATCTGAGCCAATACTTGATAGTAATTAATAATTAGTATTATGTATCCTTGGCTAAATGTTAAAAGAACCCAACTCATAATTGGGAAGTCGTGGGTTCAATTCATGTTAGAAGCAAAATAAATAGTTATTGTGATCTCTTTGCAATAACTATAACTTTTAAGAAAAACTAGACTAAAAAGTAGTGCCAAATTTTGCTTGCTAACAAGCTTATCATGTTACCTGACAACTCTCGACCCTATGACCCACCTGTCAAGCCTACTTGGTGGAGGCATGACAAATTTTGCATCTATCATAGGAGTAATGGCCATAACACTAAAAAAAAATTCAAGTTTAAGGATGCCATTCAAGACCTCATTGATGGAGACAAGGTTGTTATAGATGACTTGGTTAAAAATTCTAATCATAAATCCTTTAAGAAACCATTACTTGAATACAAAAAGGGGAGTCATCTCATGCTAACAAGAAAAATCATGATGCCAAGATCATTTATACTAACACTGATAGAGACAACATCATCAACATGTTGGAAACCATTGAACACATCTATATGATGGGTCCTAAATTTGAGAAGGAACTAAACTACAAAACTAATGACAAAAAGCCTAAGGTAGTCTTGAGAACAAGTAATGCTCAAAAAAATTATAAAGATACTAGCTCGAAGGTAACTCTTAAGGTGGAAGAATCTTCCTCTTTGCATGGTGAGACACCCAATGCTGCCACTAGGGGGCAATCCAAGGTTGTCCTCAAAGTAGAAAATGATCCTAGGAATGCCTTCTCTTCTAAATAGGTGGTTGCTCTAGCCATATCTAGTTATGATCTTGTTAATCAGTTGCAATGAACCCCTATGTAGATTTCCATCTTTGAGTTGCTAGAATTGTCTCCTTTGCACAAGGACATTCTTGAAAAAGCTTTATGCATAGCCAACATTCCCATCCGCATTGACACCAAGCAATCCCAAGCTATGGTCAACCATATTTCCTCGCCTTAGTTTCTCATGTTTTGTGAAGAGGATGACAAGTCCCTTAGTCATCCATATAACCAATCCCTTCATATTGAATTTCAAATCTTTCACACTCAAGTTCTCTAAGTCCTGATAGACAATGGTGTTGGGTTAAATATTATCTCCTTAAATGTCATCCAAAGCTCAGAATGTCTGAATTTTCTATTGATCCTAGACACAAAATTACCATCAAGGCATATGAAAAATTCAAACAGTCTTCTAAAGGCCTAACTGTGATGCCTATCCATGTGGGTCTTGTTGATAAAGATGTGATCTTTCAAGTCCTAGACATCTTGCTTGCATATAATTTGTTGCTAGGAAGACCATGGATCTACAACATGTAATTTATGCAATCAACATGCCATCAATGTATAACGTTCACATTCAATGGCTCAAAGAGCATTATTCCAGGAGACAATGCAATGCCCATCAACATGCTCATTATTATTGAATCACAAGTTCCTCATAATCACTCTTATTGTGATCTCAAACCATCCCTCAAGGTGTGTGAACATAAACTAAAAATGATGAGCCTTGGTATGGGAGAATACACTCTAGATTCTATTGTTGCCTTGTTAATTTCTCCAAGATCTTATGGGAAACCTTCTGAGAAAAATTAGCCCTCAGCTTCTACCATTAATTTCTTTGAGAAATTTTTCCAATCCTTCATTCCATTAGAAGCAAAGAAAAAAGATCAAGCTATAAGGGATTGGATTTATAGGAAAGAAGAAGATGTGGAGGAAGTTATAGTTACTACTCCTATTTCTTCTAAATGTTATGGAAAAGACTATAAGTTCTTGAAAAACATGTGCTATCACGGCCAAGGATCCATGAATGGTGATAAGAAAGATCTTGTAGAACCCTTAAATCATACTAAGGGACAAAAAAATAGAGATACTATTGGTCTAGGCTTTGGGCTAGAGGATGAATTACCAAGGTTTGATAGAAGGGCCCCTGTGACTAGTGAATTAGAGGATAATGATCCACCCCTTGCTACTTTTTCTACACAAGAAGAAGGCTTCATGATTCTGTTCTCCTTCTTTGGGAAGAGGAACTAATGATCACCAATAATGATTATTAAGCTTCTACATCTAGCCAACATGAATCCAATGAATTTGATAATGAAGATCCTAATAGGGGAAGAATTAGGCAAAATATTGCTCAACTACTAGCCCAAAATCAGAGTACAAATTCTAATAAATATGAATGGGAATCTCTTTCAAATGCCTCTTGTAAATTAGGAGTGGATGTATACATGCCTATGCCACCCAACCCAATGTAGTCGATGAGTCTAGTCTAAGGTCTAATGAGTTTGGCTCACAATTTTCTTTAGTGGATCATGTTGATTCCTCTAGGCCTCCTCTTGATCTAAGGTCCTTTGGAGCTTTCCCTATAGGCTCAACTTCTCTTGTCACTAGAGATGATTTCTTTTGCATCAAAAATCTTGAAGCTTCCACTTAATAAAATGTTTTTTTGTTGTCCATGCCATCGAATGAGCTTGACTATATTGTAATAATCTCTAGTTAATCTATGGTCATGCCCTAGCTCTATGATTGTGTTATTGTGCCATGCCCTTGTGATCTTCGTGCCCTTTCCCTTGCTTTACCTTTACTACACATATATTCCATAATGGTTGGAGATAAAGGCTCCATACATTGGCCGAAAAATGGAAGCCAAAGATGTAATCATGGATGTATTGGCACAATCTCCCTGCAAGGATCCCAAGTATCTACTATTGCTATCAATATGGGCATCACTATATGATTCATAATGTTATAAAGTACTAAAGCTAGTAGTAACTTATCCCATGTCTCCAAAAAACATAGCATAGGTTCAAGATCCCTTGGCTCCTAGGAATTTGTAGCAACTATTCTCACTATTGGAAGAATAACTTCAATGAAGAGTTGAGTGTAAGGAGTTCAAAAAAGGAAGTTTTTCTTTTGTGTAAATGCCATAATCACGAGGCTCATTCCCTTGTAGAATCCTCTACCACAATGATATTACCTCTAAACCATGCAAAGGGTGTTGAAGTGGTTCCCAACCTTGAAACACTCTTATAAGCAATGGATACTTGGGATCATCATAGGGAGACTGTTTCAATACATGAAACACTCTTATATGAAAATGTAGATAGAATATATGACAAATTGCACAACTTGTAGTCCTCCCGATATTTGGACTATAAATTCTCAAAGAAACTTGCAAGTGATTCTAATGTCATAGTACCTACCACAACACTTTTATGGATTCTATCTAATGTCGCTCCCATAATATCCTTTATGTTGTCTAGTTATTATTTCTATCATGTAGTCTATTGCATATACATTCTTCTAGAGGTGTGTTTGGCAACACTTCTAAACCATGCGTGATTTCTCCACTTAGGGTTATGAATGTCCATTGCTCATCAACTTTTAGCCCCAAAATGGTTGTAGTAGTTATCTAATAGTGGTCTAAAATGGAATCATATCCATTCATTCTATTGTCCATCACCATTATTGTGTAGATCATATAGACCATATTTCACATGTCATTTTTGTGTAGAAGAGAGTATTACCAAAAGAATTCCACTAGAGGAGTACTAAACAAACGCCTTACCTCACTTCTTGTCTTTCATGGCCTTAGTTTTATAGTACAACTCAAATTGATCCCTTTACTATTTTTTAAAAAAATGTGTTTTTAGTTGTGAATGAGATTAATGTGAGAGAGGTGATCAGTTAATTTGCATTTTCATTTCAAAGATCAATTTTTTCATTCATAATTATTGGAAAAATGAGGTTTTAGGGTTGTGTTGGTGTTCTATAAAGTATAGTTGCACAGTCTAATGATATTCAAATATGGCTGGGCTAGTTTAGTTTTCATGTGTTGTTACTATATGATTGTTTTTATCTTCACCAGTTTAGATATAAATCCTCACTCAAATAGGGAATTAAACCTCAAGTTTGGAATCTTCCTTCGCTAGTAGCCATTTGATTATTATTTGAACCGTCCTATGTTTCAAATCAATATTTCTGATAATATTTCATTTATATTCCTTTTCTATATGATCATCTTGATTGTGAATTAGAAGATTTAATCTCAATAGGTGTTCGAAGAAAAAATAACTTGCATAATTCAATTTAAAAAAGCATTCAATATAATATGTGCTCACCTGCCACTCATAGATTTTATGCCAATGGAGATATTATGAACCTCATTGTAAAATACTTAACCTATCCACAATTATCTTATTCAATCAAGCCCTAGTTAAATTCTAAAACATTCACATTATGGTTGAAAGATGAGGTAAAGTATTCATTAATGCAAATTAGTAATAGATGTCAAAGACCTTAAAAATTGACAATTTCAATATATATCCAATTTTTTAACCATTTCAATGTTCATTACAGTAAAAATTTTCCCTTGGATTCATAATTATCTCACTAGCATGGCATCAATAATGCATGTGAATATTTGTTAAATAAATATAGTTCTTGATTTAGCTCTATTTCTTCTAAAAAGTTATGTAGAGGTTGGAATAAAAATAGGTCTAATTGAAACAAGATAGGGTTCGTAATAATAGTTTTCTATGATTTTCCAAACTGTATTATTGTAAATTGGTGAATAACAATACTTTTTTTTAATTTACATTGAGAGTATATGGATTATTGTAATGTATTTAAGTTTTATTTGTTAGTCCTTGGACTATAGTTTACAAGTCAAATTAGTGTAAAGATTTGCAAGGAACTTGGGTGTCATTTGACTATTATAAGCTCTTACAATAAGAAAAGAGTAGAGGCACTAAATGTCCTTGAAGTAGATGAATACCTTTTTAGCAATGATTCTACCTAAAATCAACTTCTTTTTTTAACAAAAGAAGCATACTAACAAATTCTCTTTGAATGATCTAATTAAGGATCAAAGATGCCCTCATTTGCTAATTTGTTGCTTGTACAAATTTTAAATTTTTTATTGATGGTAATTTTTATCAAGATTATGATGCTAAATCATGAAGAACATGCAAATTTCCAGTCACATAATTAGTAGTAGTTTTAGTCTTTTTTCATGATTATATTAAGGAAAGGTTTTATGCTCTAGCTTGTAGTTTTGTATTAGAATAAGTAGTTAAGAATCCAAGAATAAATGCATAATTTCACATGCATATCAAACTATTTCTTATGTCTAATAAACCATGTACAAAATGTGTAGGAGTTGCTAAGACTTTCTTGTTTCTTTCAATTAATTTAGGAATTTGATCTGCAGTCTAGAGTAGTAGGAAAAACAAATAAAACTATGATTTGTATTCAACTTTTGTGTGGAGTTTACAAAGAGAGAAATATTTCACTTAATTAGATATTACTGTGTAAAACTTTGGATTTATTTTCTTTAAAACAAGGTATTCTTTGTTACAAAATAGAGCATTGTATGTTCTTTAGTCTTTGTGTCATGTGCATTGTGCTCTTCATACCACCTACTATTGTTTTCCAACATGGTAAAATTGCATATGCAAATGCATCACTTGCATGCCAAGCATGAAGTGCATTCCCCAATTTATAATGAATAATGATTTGATACAAAGGCTCCATATGTTGGTCCAACAATGGAAGCCAAGGATGTAGCCCAAGTATCTATCATTGTTGTTAATTTGGGCATCATTATATGAGCTAGAATGTTATGAAGTACTAAAGATAGTAGTAACTTATCCCGTATCTCTAGAAAATGTAGCATAGATTCAGGGTCCCTTAGCTCCTAGGAATTTGTAGCAGTTATTCTCACTACTAGAAGAATAACTTCAATGAAGAGTTGAGTGTAAGGAGTTGAAGAAGCAAGTTTTGTTTCTATATAAATTCCATAATGATGAGAATCATTCCCTTGTAGAAGCCTCTACCACAATGACATTACCTCTAAACCATGCAAAGGATGTTGAAGTAGTTCCCAACCTTGAAACACTCTTATAGGAAATGGCAAAGAAATAGCAGATGCAATACATGAAAAATTGCATAGCTTGTAGTCCTCCCAGTATTTGGCCTATAAATTCTCAAAGACACTTTCAAGTGATTCCAATGTCATAGCACCTACTAGAACACTTTCCTAGATTCTATCCAGTGCTTTCATAATATTCTCTATGTTGTCTAGTTGTTGGAATATTGCCACAGACTCTCTCGTTTGATTATGGTGCATCTCAACTAGCTACTCTAATGATGCAATCACCTATCTATATCTAGATTGTGCAAGCACTACTATTTTTATAGAATCTAGATAGATAGTGATAGTTCCAAAGCTATAAACCTAAAGACCATCATGTGTGTGTCTCACTTCAAGGAAAAATTGGATGTCATGTTATTGTGCATATGTTTCAATCATTTCCTCTATAGCTTTCATTTCATAATTTGAGTTTTCAATATTGATCAAGATCCTACACAAAAATAATGCAAACTAAGTGATGCAATGGAACTAGTAGTGGGTTAATTTTACAAGGTTCCTAGAATCCTCTTCACTGAAGGTATGATTACAATAAGTGTCCTTACAAAGAAAAATCACCCAAAACACCTATCACAAGTGTTTAATAGGATGGTTATGGTTATCTCAACCTAAACCACTACTAAGGAAATCTCAATCACAAGGAAACCCTATCACAAAGACAACTAATCACGAGTTGCTCTTACATGGCACTAAAAGGCACTTTTGACACATTCACTCCCTAAACTCACATAAGGACTAGGGGTGACTTTAATACATACTCATAGTCTATTTAGGTCCTAAAAAATGTAAAATAATCATTAGAATCAAACTATGCAACATCTATCAAAATGTTGCCTCACAAACCTAGGACAAGGCTTGTAGCCCTTGAATTCTAAAAACTTAACTTATTTTCAAAAAAACCCATACAGCCCAAGGAATTAATTAGTGATTCAAATACCCTTTTTGGGTTTACATAGCATGCTAAAGTACTAGGATCTCAAGAAGAGACTGAAGCTAGTAAAACTTATGATCTCACCTAGAAGGATTAACCAATTAGGTGTCCATTTACAAAGGAAGTACTCTAACCTTTAAAAAAAACTCCAATCCAAAAATTGGAACATGAGGGGGCTCACATAAAAAGTTTATAAATGAGATCCTAGACCTTGAAGCCTTTTTTGTAGTGAGTTGTGGAAGTTGTTGCTATGTGTTCCTAGCATGCACATAGATCTTGCATGCCTAGGGCATCAAGTTTCTCCTTGTTTAAATATTTTTACATAAGACCAAATGGATCATAGATCACATTTTCCACACTTAGATTCCACCCAATGATGTTAATTTCCCATGGTGGAATCTCAAGATATGAGCAGAAATGTGAGAAACCCTAGGTAGTTACAAGAAATTATGGTAGCAATTAGTAAAACAAAGATATCTAGAGTTAGGGAGCAAGTCAAGATCTCATTCCAAGTGAATTCAAAAGGTGATTCATTGAGATATGCAAAAATTTCACCAATCTATACCTATGTGTCAGAATGAGTCCGTATAATGAGTTGCAGCATCAGATTTTGCAGAAAAAAATTATATTTTATTGATTTGAAAAAAAATTACACCTTCTATGCCTAGCACCCACCTGAAAGGGCTATACAAGCTTTACAAAAGGTTATAAAAATTATTTAAACCAAATATGGTCACTAGGAATTCAAATTACATTTTTTTCCAAAAGGTTGCTAAAAGTTACTTGCCAACTTTTTGGCAACTTTGCAACTTTTAATGCAACTTTGCCTAAGGTAACCAAAATTGGTTTTAACTGATCCAACATGGACCAAAACATGTAAAAACATGAAAAATCTATTTATCCTAAGATTCTAGGCTATGAGACACCTTTGACCATAGTTGACCAAGGGCTTATCAAGTGCCAGTCTTGGAACTAGGTTTTACAAGTGAGTCACATGAATAGCCATTGTTCCTAAATGAAACCTAATGATTAAAAAGACTTCAAAAGAGTCCTAACATTTTATTTTATTGGGACACCCCAGCACCACCAAGATAAATAGGCAATGTTTGCAAGAAATTTTACAAAAACATATCATAGTAAATATTTTTAGAAAGAAACAGGCCATAACCCAATTAAATTGGTCTATTTGTCGATTAGCTAGGTTTATTACAAATTCATGTAGAAATATCATTGAACTAGGTACAATAAAATAAATTATCAATTGTTCCCAGCTAGCAAGATCAAATATAGTTTTCCAAGGTGATAAAATTGCATATGCATATGTATGTATGTATGTATGTATGTATGTATGTACATATGTATATGTATGTATATATATACATATGTATATGTACATATATGTGTATACATACATACATACACACACATATGTGTGTGTCCATGCATATATGTATGTATATATGCATAGAGATCTTGTAGATTGTGGATTATTAAAAAAAAATAAAAAAGCATGACATTAATCATTCCCCACTTGTTTTGATCGATTATGGAGAGTTGCACGCAAAAGAGGGTGGAGAGATTTGAACATCAGTGGAGAACAATGAAGATCTAGGATTTCATTGCCATTCCCTTGTGATTGTTTCATTTCATTGCCATGCCCTCGTGATCTCTACATTTTATTGTCATGATCTTGTGATCTTTGTACATGTATGTATGTATGTATGCATGCATGTATGTGTATATGTATGTATGTATGCATGTATGTATGTATGTATTTATGTATGTATGTATGTATGTATGTAGGTATACATGTACATATGTATATGTATATATGTGTATATATACATACATACGCACACAAATGTGTGTGCCTATGTATGTATGTATATATATAGAGTGATATTTTTTAAGGTACTTATTGATCCAAATATTCCAGAATCCAAATAATAAAGCAATAAAGCTCACTCAACACATAGCATGGCCACAGATGCAATGGCAATGCCTATTCATAAGTAGATTCCTCTTTTTCTCTGTCATTTTTCATGTGTTTATTTCACTTGAACTATTATTTCTAAGGGGGCATTTTGTAATATTGGATTCATTTTATGTAAGAGGTGATTCAGACATTCCTAGATATACCCATATTATATGTATGGGAACAAAAAAGAATTGTGATGAATTTCTTGTAAGCAATGAAGATGGACTTCTCCTAAGAGTAGCCCAACTTCTAGGTACTTTAAATATTTATCATTTCTTAAATATTTTAGATGTTAATAGGGAATTTAGATGTTTGGGGGGGAGGTGTGGGTTTCGGGGGGGTGGAATGAGCTTCCACCTTCATGTGGTTTCCCTTAGTAGTATGGAATACTAAACTATTCTCAAAACCAAGTGAAGCTCAACATTAACCTATGATTGCATGACAATTGACTGTATGAATCTCTTAGTTTTAGGCAATGCAAACGGAGGCCATAGTTCAATATGCAATCTCAATTCATATGCATACAACATCAAGTGGAGCTGAAAAAATATGACAAGTTTGTATTTTTGTTAGAGGTCTTCAATTAAGTATCTTAAGTTATAAAAAATCATGAAAATTGTAACTTTAGCTCTTATAGGCAAGGGTAATGTCCTCATAATGCAATAAAATCAATACTTTCTATGGGTTGGCTTGCTTGTCCATAGCAGCTAGAGTTCTAATGTTCGTGATGGTCTATAATTCTAAAAACTTAACAGACCTATTAAATAAATGTAAACATGGTGCATTTTTTCAGCTCAACCTATTGTCCATGCATATAGGATGTAGTTGCATGTGCATTTTCAATTCAAAGTGTCATTCACAAGTTTAACAAATCAGTGGTATGATGTCATTCACATCTACAATTTTACATTAGCAAGTTTAGTTAATTGCTAGGCTATTGTTGCAAACTATGCATATGCTTAAACTTAGTTTTGTGTTGTAGAATATTTCTCAGTATTCATGATCCCTCATCAGGTAAGTTTCCTTGTCCTCCATCAATAAATTATTGACTTATGTTGAAATACAATCTAACAAATAGTATGGGCACCTACAACTTGCCAAATGATTCCTCTATGGGGGAGATGGTATTATCGGTTGAACCCTATAGCTTGGACACTCTATGGCCTTTTGTCTTTACAATATGGAGACGTGGAGACCAATTTAAGGATGACCTTAAAATGAAATGGTTAAGTGTATAATTTTTCTAGAACTTATCTCAATTTTTTTAAGTATGGTAGTTTTCTAAAATTAGATTTTGCTACTCCAGTGCTTGTTGATGGTGACAAATGGATTGTGCTTGCCAGATATAATGCAAACAAGTTTACTAGGATTGCATCAAAATATGAAGTGAGGTATGTAGTATTTGGTACTTTTCTAATCTATATAGATAATGGTCATCAATTTTTTGAAATTGTAGATGAGTAATTTTATTTTTTTAATTAATAGAATTGGGAATGAGAATTTTATTATCACATTCTCATTACAAATTTTGTTTCTGGTTGACAAGATATGTAGATAATTGTAAGTTTGTATGCAAACACCAACTATGAACAACTTCATAGATGCTTGGTTTAAATGTTATAAGCATTAATAATCACTTGAATTTTTAAATTTTAACATTGTGAGTGGAATTAATTCTCACATATTAAGGAAGGATAGAGTCAAGTATTCAAGAAGTAATGACTAATACTATTATAAAGAAATTGAAAGGTGTTGTTTCTTGAATTGATAAGGGTGGGATGTAATATTAATGTGCTCAATTAAAAAGGATGATATCTACATCAATGGATTTAAATTCCACAATAAGGTATTATTTAAATTTTCTATATGGAATTTTTTGACATTTAATTGATTTGGTCTAACTTGTGGAGAAAACCTTATCTTAGACCGTGTTCCAACTAGCAAATTTTGAAAGATGGATTATAGTGAATTTCACCAAATGTCACATGAACTAGTATAAGCATATTGTTGATGATCTTTAATGGTGCTATGCTAGAAAAGGATTGGTATGTAATTTGTTATAAAATTAGGTGTAGTTGACAAGATTCTTTTACAATATATAACTAAAGTGTCTCTTTTTTTTTTGTAGAAGTTTGATTTGATCACCATCAACCAAATTTTTTGTGATTATTCTATTCGGTTCCATTAACCATCATTATCTCACTAGTAAGTGGTAACAAACAGATTATTTCTTATCAGTTAATGGTTTTTGGTGATTTTTAGTATATTTTCTAGCATATAATCTAAAATCTCAAATTGATTATCTATATTGCTTCTATTTTGTTGGGCAGGATCCAAAAGCAACATTCTAATAGAATTCTCATTTTCACCATATTTTTCTCCATTGGGAATGAAGCCACTAATTTTATGGTCATCTTTTCTCTAAGAGCTAGAGTTGTAGGGGAAGCTTCATGACTTTCTAGGCTCTACCATCTTCAAGTGTGGATGGCAGAGAGCTTGGCTTCAATTGCTTCTTCAACCACAATAGCTTGGGCCCTTACTCTTCTCGCCATAGGGTAATTAATATTTAACATCTCATTCAAATTAGGAAGGGATTCTTTCAAAATTATCTATTTATTAAGAACTTTCAATAATAGCTTTAACCAAAAGTGAATTCTTATTTTTTGTTTAATGCTGATCATAAGTGTGTTACAAAACCTATAGATTGGACCATTTAAATGGCAGAAACCCAAAACAAGTATGTGATTTTTCTTTTATTATAATCTTTTGAATATCTCTTAACAAGATTTATTGTTTCATACATTGCAAAGCTAATTGATTGACGAGATCTTCCCTCTTTAAGTATTCGAAGGTGGATAATTCTTAGTTTTTTAATATGTCTTGTGAAATATGATCTGTGTAGGTCACTTTAGAAACCTTCATCATAGTTTTTTTTGCAAAAGAATTGGTCTACATGATGGTCATCCATGTTGGCTTCTTTGCTAGAAATTACTTTTTCTATGTAGAGAAAGAGAAATATGTTGGCACCACTACATCTGAGCCTATAAAAGAAAGTACACTTCCAATGTTCTTCACTTTGCAATGTGATTTAAATATTACCATTGATATTATTCATGTCATTGTATTGTATTTATAGTGAGTTACTATTAGATTTTTGTGGAACATGAAAATCATCACCTCTTGGATGAAAGCCACATCAAATGGTAATTTTTAGGTATGAGTGCCTTAAAGTATACTTTTTATTTTTGTGTACTTTGGATGTTGAGGGGCCTTAAAAAGGATACATGTATTATCTATATTTCCATATAATTTTATGATAAAGAGCTTCCTTATAATGAAATTAAATTTATCCTTATAGGTTAGCTTTCAAGTAAGGTATCCACATAATTAGGAACAATTGTCTAGAGAACATCTTGTTGATTTCAAGCAAACCAGATATGGTGAAAAGTTGAGAACATTATATGTTGTTCATTTTTCTAGTCTTTACTATTTCAGCATTGTGACTCTTTTATGGTTGGAATATATGTTGGTTGACAAAAGATATAAAAAATGAGACTTTTAAATGTCTGGTAAGGTTTCATGTAGGAGTTTGGATTTTTTCTTTCCCACTGGTGTGATCAGCATATGAGTTATATAGATTGAACTCTTGGTGGGTGCTCATTAGACACACATGTTTCTATAGTAGACAAGTAACACATCATGATAGTTACATAGCATGTCTCTACTAAGATACACTCTAACTCATAAATTTTATCAAGAGAACTCATTTGTTGAAGAAAATGAAACTTCCTTTTTTGTGAAAATTCTTGTCATTTTTCTTACACAATTTTGATTGCAATGATCTGTTGGGTGATTGGAAGGAATTGTGAAATGTTCCTTAACAAGTAACTTATCCAGAAGGATTTCCTTAGGACCCTTTGAAGAGTACGTCTGCACCTAGATCTTGTTGTGGGTTAGCTCTAACATGAGATATAGATTTTGCTACTTGATTAGATGCTATGTATTACAATGTGTAACATTTACTCATTCTTTTTCTTTTTTTTTCCTAAATTTGAATCTAGAACTCAATTATAGATTACAAAATATGAACTACAAAGTAGTAAAATGAACATTAGGGACCCATTTTTGTATGGAATGGAGAGGATCCAATATGATAGACTTCTTAAACTCCATAAGTATTTTCTTATCAATGATTATGTAAGTACAAGATTCTATGGCAAGAAGTAGAATAAAACACATCCTTAACAAGGTTTGTATCTTGCTTAACTAGGTGCTATGTTATTCACCAAGGATTTAAGGGTAAAACTCTAGAAAATATGAGCATCTTCTCTTCTATAATAACCATCCAATATTGAAAAACTCCAATTTGGGGAGTTCTTTTAGATGCATTGGTCCCCCATGAATTTGTGTGCATCACTCTAGATCCAGGATTTTCATTTTCACAAGGCCCACTAGGGTAAGCAAGCTAGCTTGAGTTTAAATGTATGACTTTTCACAAATTCTAGCATTGTCACCTTCAATGTAGTGGTTGTGTTTCTTCGTCGGTCCACCAGATGGAGCACTAAGTTTAAATGGCCACAAAAATTTGTTCGCCTTCGTGAAGTTGGGGCCAATAGTAACAATCTCATGGATAAGGTCTTTAATACAAATTATGCCATATTTACCTAAAACTTGTTCACAAGTAGCAAGGTAGAAATAATAAGCATTGAGAAAGCATACTAACTAAAACAAAAATACATCATGCACACAATTATCTTTTCAATGACAAAGTTTTTAGTCAAAGGAATTTGCTATTTATCAACCTTTCGATAACCTCTCTTGTAAATCAGCTCTCTTATGCTT
Organism: Cupressus sempervirens; assembly: GCA_028749045.1. Lineage (NCBI taxonomy): Eukaryota > Viridiplantae > Streptophyta > Pinopsida > Cupressales > Cupressaceae > Cupressus > Cupressus sempervirens. The sequence goes on from CM053786.1 coordinate 478,842,790, forward strand.
TTTAAATTTGGATATCTAGAAAGAATTAAGGAAGAGAATTAAATAATAGTAGACACAAGAATCTATGAGATAAGAAATAATTGATCTACATAATTTTTATAACTAACTAAGAACATACCCAAAGGTCACATATGGCTCAACACAATGCAACATGTTCATTGTTGCTTTGTTCAATTTTAGAAAGACACCATTGAAGATCTGAAATGAAGTGCCTAAGCAAGTCAATATCACAAAAACATTGTATATACATCCAAAATCAATCACTAACCACTATTTTAGAAACAAAAAGTGCAAAAGAGATTGGTCAAGCTGAAAAAAGGACCAACCTGCCTCAAATGCAAAAATCGCAAAATTGTTCTTGTCTTTGGATGCATATCATTGGTACTAAATACGAAAAATAAGAAACTTAATAAACAAAAAAACTTACTTAAAAAATTATATTAGAATTTGGGGAAGACTAATAATTTTGTGTCTCTATATTTAAAATAGAAGAGATGTAAATATATTATAATAAAATCTAGGAAGAAAATATTTTCTCTTTTTTATAAAAAATAGACTAGAGAGCTAATAGTCTACCAAATCTATCACTATATAAATACCAAGAAAGTACAAGATATATAAATACTATAGAATAGCTACTTACCCATAGATATGAATAATGAACAATAGTTTAGCTTCTAAACATAAAAGCCTCCTTTCATTTTTGTCTCTCTCTTCAATCTAATAACCTCTTGTTCCTGATTTGTGTCACAAAGTACACAAGAAAATTATTAAGGTACATTCCTCAACCCTATATGGCATGATGACACATTAATCATAAACCCAAAAATTTATTAAAGGATCCACATACTCCTTAGTGACTCATAAATTGATATAAAATTTTCCAAAAAGAAACTAAGGTACACACTTAACACTAGATCGAATATTGTTGATGTCCCTTGTTTTGTTGCTAACTTTGTCTCGAACACTATTTTTGGTGTTGATTCAGCTATTTTATCTCCTGTTGTTGTGTGTATAGAGGCCCATTTTTCTTCTGTGAGAGTTTTGGGGGTTAGTATTGGCACTACCTATTTTCTTGTAGTTTTCCCTAGTTCTTTGGATTAGTAGATGGATGTTAGGAAAGTGGAGGATGGATGGACATTAGTTAAAGGAAAAGAAGTTAAATCCTCCAAACCTTTGTTTGATATGTCTTTACGTTCTCAAAAAAAAAAGAGCAAAATGTAAATCTTGATGGTCTTTGACTTTCTGGGTTGTTAGCCCTCATGTTGGGAACTTTGGTGTGGCCCTCTAGCTTGTCAGTAGTGTTCCACAATTGTATTAAGATCCTTCATTGTTATATCTTTCTTGTCCCTTTGTATAAGGTTTTGGGTTCTTTCAAAACCTATTTTTACTTAATCAAAACACTAGATGGAATGGTGACACATGACTCACAAATCAAGCAATTTATTATCTACCCCATGTACTCCTTTGAATATTCCTTGGCCTTCTTAAATATTAGTTTTTGGTTTGTACAATTTTATACATTTTAAACTTCCAACTATCACTTCTTGTCATTCTCCCATTCTTCATTTCTTTTCCTCTTCTTGAGAACTAACTCGGGTAGAAGATTTGCGTCCTCCAAACTCATATTTGGCATGATAGAAAAAAATTAATAATTCAGCTAGCCATTGCAATTGTGACAGTGTGTTCTAATGGCTAGTTGTCACTTGCACAACATAGCTATCACAAAGTTATTGCAATTATGACAAATAGTATTGACATATCAACATCACTTGCATAGCATAGTTGTCGCATGGGCATCACAATTATGATAGTATCAACATGAAATCTTTCCCCTTCCTTATTCCAAGTTACAACAACTTTATCCATCACAATTATGATGGACACCCTTGCCATCTCAATTTGTGATAACGAAAGTTTGATAGGACCTAATTTGTGGTTTTGTCACTTGGGTGATGGGTGGTCATCGCAATTTGGGCCCAAATGTAGTAGTGCCTAGACACAAATCTTATTATGCATCACCTATCTATTTCTCTTGTGTTGAACTTGTTAAGAAAAAATTGAGAAAAATGCATCCATACGTTGTTGTCTTGGTTAAAGAAGAACTAGAAAAGCTCTTAAGCACAACATTCATTAGAGCTAATGATTATTCTAAATGGATCTCAAACATTATACCTATTAGAAAACATGATAAGTTTATTTGTGTGTGCAAAGATTTAGAGATTTGAACAAGGCATGCCCTAAGGATGATTTTCCACTTCCTAACATATACATGATAGTGGACATGACTATGGAATATGAAATGTAATCCTTAATGGATGGATTTTTTTGATACAATCATATTAAAATTGCCCCTAGGGATCAAGAGAAAATGGCTTTTAAATGTGCATGGGATAGTTTTATTGGAATGTTATACCATTCAGGTTAAAGAACGCCTGAGCCACTTACCAAAGAGCTATGATTACTATCTTTCATGACATGATGCATAAGAATATCAAAGATTATGTTGATGATGCATTAGCTAAATCCAAGAAAGGAGATATGCACCTTGATGACTTGATTTTTATATTGGACTGCATGGAATAGCTTCAAATTATATTAAATCCCAAGAAGTGTATTTTTGGTGTTACATCAGGAAAATTGCTAGGCTACATCATATCAACAAAAGGCATAGAAGTTGGTCCAAAAAAAGTGCAAGCTATTATGGAAATCCCTCCTCCTAAGAACATTAGTCAAGTAAGAAGTCTTCAAGGATGTCTTCAATCTATTAGGAGATTAATGTCATAGATAGCTGATAAAGAACAACCATTCAACAAAAACTTACACAAAGCATCCACATGCATTTGGAATGAAGAATGTCGAAAGAACTTAGATCCAAAAAAAAAAACTTAGCTAAATCTTTAGTATTGATGCCACCTATACCAAGGAAACCTTTGATTTTATATATCAGCTATAGATTCTTCCTTAGGAGCATTACTAGCACAAAGTGATGAATATGGAAAGCAACATGCTATATACTACATTAGCCACACTTTGGTGACTTATGAAGTAAACTAAAGTAAAATTGAAAAGTATTGTCTCACAGTGGTATTTGCATCCTAGAAACTTATATACTAGATGCTTTCTCATATGGTACATCTTATTGCAAAAATTGATGCTCTTGAATATCTACTAAGTAATGCTTCCCTTACTGGACAGCTTGCCAAATGGATGATGATTCTTTCAAAATTTGTCATTCAATATGTCAAATGTAATGCCATTAAAGGACAATCTATAATTGATCAACTTGTTGAGTTTCCATTACAAGACAATGTTCTAATAAAAATTGATATTCTTGATGCCTCTATTATGTATGTCACTAAAAGGACATGGAAGATGTCCTTTGATGGATCACACATCCAGAATGGAGTTGGTGCATAGATTTTGTTTGTCACACCTCATGGCTACACTATCATCTTACAAACTATTGTTTCTATACACTAACAATATAGAAGAGTATGAGGCTTTGACCAATGGGATAAAAATGAATCTTGAATGGAGAATTACAAAGTTGCACATCTATGGGGACTCCTAGCTTGTCATTAATCAAGTCAATAATGACTATCAAACTAAATATAATAAGATAGTATGGTAAAAGAAATTGATTGATGCCTTAAGGAGCTATTTCACATTTGTAACATTCTAGTAGATTCCTAGGGTAGAAAATAAGGCTACAAATGCTATGGCCACTTTAGCATCAATTCTACAATTGTAAGAATACAAGTCTCTCTTTCAATTCTTGGTGGAAGAATTATGACACACTGCATATTACTTCCCTGATAACCATGTAATCTACATTTTTGTTAGCCATGAATCCTCTCGATATTCCACCATCTTTTCCAACCTACACGATCAAATCATTCCCAAAATCTCACCTGCAATAAAAAAAATACCAACTCATTCACAAATGCCTCCCACTATAGCTTTATCTCCGGTGACTTGTATAGGAAGGGTCTAGACTAAACACTTCTTAGGTGTCTAGAGATAGAAGAGTCTCAAAAGGCATTATCAAAAGTCCATGATGGCATTTGTGGGGCACACTCTAATGGTCTAGCACTTGCTCAAAAACTACTTAGGGTGGGTTACTATTGGCCGACTATGCAAGCTAATGCTATCCAATACACCAAATCATGAAAGAATTATCAATTACATGGCAACCTAGTTCACGCTTCTGGTGTGAACTTATCTCTTCTATCATGTATTGGCCTTTTTAGCAATGGGCCTTTGATTTGGTTAGTAAAATTCAACCAAATTTGTCTAATGGACACAAGTTTATCATTACAACAACTAAGTACTTCACAAAATGGGTTGAAGTTGTTCCTTTATCTATTGCTATAGGTAAACATGTTGCCATGTTCATACTCAACCATATCAATTGTCTCTATGGTATTCCATACTCCATTGTCGCTAATAAGGACGGATAGTTCAAAAATAAGGACCTTAAGAAACTCTACAAGAAACTCAAGATTAAACAACATTGGTCCTCTATATACTACCCTCAAGTGAATAGCCAAGCTAAGGTCTCCAACAAGACATTGCTAAAGATCATGCATAGAACATTCCATAAATTGGGTAGGGATAGGCATTTTCAAATCAATCTAGCACTATGGGTTTACAAGACTAATATATGCACTCTTACAGGAGCTACACCTTTTTCACTAGTTTATGGTTTTGAAGTTGTCCTTTCTCTAGAAGTCAAGATTCTCTCCTTATGATTCTCTCTACATGGATTAATTACTAATGAGGATCATAGATCTATGAGGATATATGAGCTAGAAACCTTAGATGAGTGACACAAGGCTACTTTTGATCACATGAGTGCTTATCAGAAAATAATGTCTACTAGGTATAATAAATAGGTCAATCCTTGTGAGTTCCAAGTGGGTGAACTCATTCTTCGAGAGAACCCTAAGAATTAATAGAATAGGGAACAGATGGAAAATTTTGAGCCTAATTGGTTGGGTCCTTACATAGTCATAGTAGCATTTGGATCTAGTGCCTATCAGCTTTCTTCTCCTAAGGGAGAAAAGCTATCTAAGCCTATCAATATCCTACATCTAAAGAAATTCTATGCATAAGGCTTTCGTGGCTCAACTATTTGTACATATCTTATGATCTTGAAAAAATCTTAAAAAATCCATATATGATGTTGAAAAAATCCTAAAAATAGAAAATATCTTGAAAAAATGATCATCTTAGTGAAAACCTAGCAATATGTGCTTTGATGCATCACCAAAAAATTCAAAAAATAAAAAAAATCATAAAAATTCTTGAAACAATTTGCCAAGTGGTGAAAACCTGGAAACAGGCGCTACTTGAGACCCTCACACCTATGTCTATTCATCTCACTTCATGCTCATTTATATTCCAAAATACTTTTCCTATCTTGGAATCAACTCTTTTCCTCGTCTAGGGGCCATCGCTACTTATCTTATTAGGGTCTTCTTGTACATTAGGGTTTCTTTAGCAAATTTTTTGAAACAATGTTTCTCAACACTTTCCCCCTTAACATCAAGTGTTTCTCAACACTTTTCCAATATCTTACCTACAATCTAAGATGGTATGATATTTCTCACTATCAGATGTGAGTCTCAAAGAAATGGCCATGTGACTTACATACACACACATGTAAACATTAAACTTGTTGAGACGTGATGAAATTTATTTTCTATGTGTTTTCAATAACAATTTCTTTGTTGGGTGTTCTTTCCCTAATAGTCTTTTGAGGATGTCATGTACTAGAAGACTGGGGGCATGGGGCATGTTTTACTTGTTTCCTTCTTGTGGGTATACTTTGTTATTCTAAGGTGTTGAGAGCATTTTTGCTTTGTTAGCTTGACACTTTGGGCCTACAATTCATCATCCTTGTTTATTTTTGCAAGACTGCACTCACGGGTTATCCCAACACTTATGCCTTGATATAGGTATAATCTTGATATACTAAACTTAAGGAATATAATTGCATTATTCATCTTGACCTTCATGTCCTTGATGCTCAATTTGGATTCGCATGTACCTATTTGATATAGATCATATGCATATACTCATAGTTTTTAATTAAGTAAAATAGGTTTTACAGGATCCTGAAACCCAAAAGTTTTACATAATAACAAAAATATAAATGAAAAGTAAAGTCCAACTAGTATGCATCTGCTTATAAAAAGCCTAAACCAAAAGACAGGCATGCAACCAGGATGTAAAAACTAGTAACTCTAGATAAGGGTGAAACAAAAAATGAAAACTAAAACTATTAGTTCTCCCTATCTAGAACTTGCAAAGTCTTTGTATCTTCATTGGCCTTCTGGTTGTCTGCACCTGCTTGATCCTAGTTCTGATCATCTGCCGATCCCATAGTCTCTTTCTTTTCTTCCTTGGTTTTCCCACAATCCATGTTGTCTTTATCTTCTTTTTCCCCGCCAAAGCCAACTTCCTTTAGAGAATCACCCAAACTATATATGTTTTCATTTAGGGTGTTCAAAGTTGCAATCACCTAGTTAGCCAAGTTATGATTGAAGTCTCCATCCTTAGAACTCTTTTTTCAACCATTGAGATAAGGTCCTCCTAGTCAACATGGTGTCTTTGGTCATTGCTTATGTGGTTGTCCTTTTGGCTTGCTTTCTCCTTGAGTTCTTCTATCTCATGAAATAGCCATTTGATAGAGAAAAAATTATCTATCATGCTATTTTTAGTGTTGTTAAGAAGGTTGAGCCCATATTATCTTGCATTATTAGAGATTGCAACAAGAGCCAGGTCAAGAAGTTCATCAAAATGGATTTTACCATCTTTTTCCTCCATCACCTAGGGGTTCATCGTCTCTCTGACTATCCCCATCTTCACCATTTTAGAGTTAAAATTTCTCCACAATCCCCTCCTATCTTTCAAAACCACCTCCCCACTATCTTCTACCAAAGAAATTATCTTCCCCTATAATGAAGAAATGGTAGGGACTAGGCCCAAGATCAAAGGAGTTTGGTCTTTTGTTTCTTCCAGTAGTGAAGCTTCCTTAGCCTTCCTTTTCTTGGGGCTCCCTGGTGTAACTGTCATTTCCTCCTCATCCTTCTCATTGTCCTCCCACTTCTCCTCTTCCTCTGATTCTATATCCTCTTCTTCAACACTATGATCCTCCTCCTCTTTTTCCTCAATCTTGGTGGGGGGGGGGGGGGGGGTGTTAGGGGTTATACCCCTAGGACTTTTTCTACTGGAAGCAATTCTGGTAGAGGGAGAAACTTTTTCTCCTTCCTTAGATTTCTTACCTTTAGAGGGGGATTTTTGCTCATCTTTCAAATTTATGCTTTGAACCTCCTCAGAATCTAAGCTCTTAGTTTCCTCAGAAGCATTTCCAACTTCACCAAGGGATTTGCCCCTGGTCTGAGTCTTTAAGTACTCATATAGTAGAAGGAGCAACCCCTCATGAAGGGCAAGATTAGTAGTGGGTTTCTTTTTAAAACCCTCAATGCTCTTGCTCATGGAGGTGAAAAAATAAAAAGGAAAAGAAATCTGTATTCCATGTCTAAAGTGATTTAAAAGCACAAAATGATGAGTCTTGACCCTATCAAATCAAGTATCCAGGGATATATATTCAATAATAACTCTTCAAACATACCTCCAAAGCTTTTTAATGGACTATATTTCATAGTATGTCTTAGTATTCACAAGTTTCTTCCTTTCATTCTCATCCTTTACAAAGTCCTTGACAGCATTGGCTAACATTTTCTTGTCTCTGAAGAAATGTATCCCCTCCAAGGAGAGCTTTGCTACTTAGGCAATCAAATCCACATCAACCTGGTATGTAACCCCATCGATCTTAGCTCGGCCTTCCTTCCATGATTTCACCATTGTATTAGTGACCTCATTATCAAAACCATGGAGTTTTTCCATGAATTTTGTAATGCCACCCTTCTCTAATTTATGCCATACCTTCAAGTTATTTCTCCAATTATCTACCTCCCACATTGGCTCCTTCCTGCTTCTCTCCCCAACCATTATTTCCTCTGGTTCATGAAAACTACACCTACTTCCTATTCTCTCACAAATTTTAGCTTCCTTCAATTTTTGAAGCCCAAAAAAGGTTTTACATATGGCAAAAAAAATGGTAGAAGGCAAATCGATCCAAAAAGCATGCCACACATACTTGATATGATAGAAAAATAATAACTTCACATGATTCTCATTTACTCCTTTTTTGATGTGCAAACTTACAAATCTTTCCATAATTATATTTGGATTGTCTTTGTACTTCCCTGAATATGATCTAGTAGTATTAATTCTTTCACAGGCCTCAGAAAGCTTTCATCGTTATGCCACATCATCGTCATATTTTTTATTATCGCTTCATTTGCAAACCAGTCCATGGCTAAGTTGGTCTCCCTGTGCACATGGCTTATATGGATCTTTTTAAATTTTTCCAAGTCAGATTTGGTCTCTTCCACCACATCCACAATATTCCAAGATGGCAAATATTGACCAGTTAAACAATTAATAATATATAATGAATCCCCCTCTAGCCAAAGGTTGTCAATCCTAGAAAGCTAGGGCTAGTTTAACAATATGAAATGTTGCATTAGCCTTAGCAAAATGGTTTGAATGAGTCCCAAGTGGATAGGAGAAAGTTGCAACACCAACCCCATGATTGTTTTTGATAATACCTCCATAGCTTGCTGGACCTAGATTCCCTTTGGTAGCCCCATCGAAGTTAACTTTATGCCAGTCTTTAGGGGGAAGAAGCCACCTAGCCTTCTATCTTTTCCCATCCCTATCCTTTTTCTTTTCTATGCTATTTCCTCCTTCTTCTATGTTACCACCCTTTCTAGTTGCAAAATTCTCCTTCATTAATCCTTCTATTTTTTCTACAATAATAAAAGCAGGGGATTCCCTATCTCTGAAGATACAATTATTTCACTCTTTCTATATTTCCCAATAGAAGTGTGGAAGAGACTAGGAGCCTAACATCTGAGTCTTCATACCAATGTGCACATTATTCCATTGTCCAAAGAACTCTTGGATATTAGTGGGGTTGCACCAACTAGCCCCATAGTCCTTGGTCAAAAGATTCCAGACCTCAGAAGAGAAGGGACAATGAATAAAGAGGTGGTTAACCATTTCTAAGTCTTGCTTACAAAGGATACACCTATTAGGGATAATTTTACCTCTCTTATCCAATTTTTCCAAGGTGAGCACTTTGTCTTGTGGAAGGAACCAAAAGAAAATGTTAATTTTTGGAGTAAGACCAAGAATCTAGGCCTTAGCCTAGATAGATTTCTCCAATCTGTCCCACATTAAGAAGTAACCTAAAGAAACATAGTATTGCCCATTTGAGTTATCTCCCCAAATGACCTCATCCCTCTTTTTATTAAGGATCATTGCATTCAGGGTAATCATCAAAGATTTAAAGTCCTTTGAGACTAAGGATAGGTCTTGCCATCCATGACCAGCTTTGTAGTTGCTTACTTTCAGACCAAATCTTCTTATGCATATTTCTGCCCATCTCCCATAATTGGGGTGGTGAATAAGAGGTCCCTAGAAAATCCAATTATCTTGCTAGAAAAAAATATTTTCACCATTTCCTACTTTTCATTTTTCCTTAGACTTGGCCAAAAGTTTTGCCTTTAAAATCTCATTCCATATGTAAGATCCTTGAGGAATCTCAACCTCACTAAGCAAAAAATTGAATGATTGCCTTTTTTAGATATTTCTCCACTATTATGTCCCTCCATTCACCTAATTTTTAAAAAATGTACCATATCTACTTGGCCAATAGGGCATTATTGAGATGTCTAATTTTTCTAATGCCAAGACCACCATAGCATTTAGGGAGATAGACATGATCCCAAGCAACATGATGATATCACTTATTATCTTCAACACCTATCCATATGAAGTCTCTCTGAATCTTCTCCATTTTATTAGTGTGCTTGACTAGAATCCCAAAGAGGCTAAGGGCATAAGTAGGAAGGTTTTGAAGAGTAGATTTCACCAAAGTACATTTACCAGCTTGGCTGAGGATGCCTCCTTTCCAACTAGCTAACTTCTTATTGAATATGCTAATGATGCTATTCCAAAAGGATTTCAGAGGTTTGGACCCCAGTGGCAAACCAAGATAGTTTGAAAGAAGAGACCCAACACCACATCCTAGAATACAAGCAATTTTCCTCTATCTCTCTAAGGGAGTGTTGATGAAGTAGATCGAACTTTTCTCCCAGTTAATAGCCTAGCCTGAACCACTTGTGTAAGAATTGAGCAAGAATTTAAGCACTCTGGCCTCCTACACTGAGGCATCTCCACCTAGGATAGTATCATCCACAAATTGTTGATGGGTGAAGGAGGTATGCCCAGAAGAAGGCTTAAGGCCATGCAACCTCCCTTCCTATCTTTTCCTTAGAATTAGCCTCCAAAAGCACTCCACATAAATGATGAAGAGTATAGGGGGTAAAGGGTGTCCCTATCTAAAACCTCTTGAGGGAAAAAAGAAATTTAAGGGGGAACCATTGACCAAAATAGACAAAGAGGGGGTTGACACAAACTGAAGGATAAGTTTACAAACCTAGGCATCAAATCCAAAAGCCTAAAGGACAGCCAACAAGAAATTCTAGTCCACCCTATCATAAGCTTTAGATAAGTCTAATTTAAGCAAAAATCCTTCTCTATTCCTAGCTTCCAAAGAGTGAATCACCTCGTGGACTGTAATAATAGAGTCAAGAATCTATCTCCCTGGGACAAAACCAATTTGCTGCAGGGAGATAATTAGATGAAGGACACTGAGAAGCCTAGTAGTCAGAACTTTAAAAATGATTTTATAAAAAGAGTTGCAAAGGCTTATGGGTTTGAACTTATCCATTGAGTCATACCCTAGGACTTTTGGAATAAGCACTAGAAAAGTAGCATTGAGTTCTTTCAAGAGGTTCCTAGCTCCAAAAAATTCTTGCACTACCTTCACAATGTCCCTTTTGATCACCTCCCAATATATCTGGAAAAAGAATGTTAGAAAACCATCTGGGTCAGGAGCTTTATCACTAGGAAGAGAAGAAAGGGCTTGATAAATTTCTTGTTGAGAAGGAATAACCTTCAGCATGGAATTATGGAGATCCTACAACAGTGAGGGAATAGAATTTAAGATATCCTCTTGATTTGTCATGCAGAGAGACTGATCCTTTGAAAGAAGAGAGGAGAAGAAATTCACAGCTTCATTTTCTATCTCATAGTCTTTAGTAAATATAGTTTGCCCCCTTTTGATGCTTGAAATCTTGTTATGAGCCCGATGCTTTAGGGTGGATAAATGAAAAAACTTGGTATTTTGGTCCCCCTCTTTGAGCCAATTAACTCTAGATCTTTGCTTCCAAAAGTGTTCCTCCCTACTTATGATATTATGTAGACCAGTTAGAATAGACTTTTCTCTAACCTATTCAGGTCGTTATATCCCTCCAACTGAATCTCTTCCTAGATAGTGTGGAGCTGGTCTAGCCTCTCATCCTTCACTTGGAATATATGCCCAAAGTCTAACTTATTCCAAACTTTAATGTTCCTTTTCACATTCTTCAATTTTTGGGCAATCCTGAACATTGCAGAACCTTCCACCAAGAAGAAATCTTGGCTTCCAGATCCAAATGGGAAATCCACATCTTCTCAAAATGAAATGGAATATTATGTTTGACCATTAAGGGGCTACAAGAAAGCAAAATGGGGAAGTGATCTGAACCAATTCTAGGGAGAATGGAAAGTCTACAAGAGTGGGTTTGCAGCTTGTCAAGGGAGATTAGGGCTCTATCAAGTCAGACCTGGATGCAATCGCCACCCACTCTCCTATTAGACCAAGTGAAACTACCCCCCAAGAGATCAACATCCATGAAGGCTAGATTGTTAATAAAATTTGAAAGGTCTAATTTACTTTCCTAATTAGGGTCTAGTCCTCCAGCTTTTTCATCATCAGTAAGGGGGGAGTTGAAATCCCCCATAATATCTCCTTTTTTTTTGTTGTAATTTCGAATAACATCAATGATTTTGGCCCAAAAAATCCTTATCTCTCTTTTGGTAGTAGGAGCGTACAGATTTAAAATAAACCAAGAATCACCACTATGAACATGGGATACCTTACAAAGAAGGGCATTACCTTCATTATAAATAGAAGAAATCTGAAATGCCTTATTGTTGTAGATCATCATCACCCCCCTTGCAGCTCCCTCTGAATCTATAGCCTCGCTACTCATGGTTTTGCTAAAAGACAACTTACCAACTGCATCTTTCCACATTTTAGTTTCTTGGATCAGTAAAAAATTGGGTCTTTGGTCTTTAATCATATTCCTAACTATCTCCTGCTTGTGGATACCATTTAGACCCCTTATGTTCCAAGATATGATCTTCGTTTCTTTTTTCTAGAGTATTCCTTGAGGGTTCTTTGGCTCCCATCTGCCAAGTTCTTTTTAGTCTCGTCTTGCAATGTTTGATCCAGGCTTCTCCTTCTTGGAGTTTTAATCTACCCCAACATCAGCCTTCACTCTACTTCTAGTCATCACTAGAGATAGAGGGGGGTGGTCTCAATTTTGTTCTTCTTCTTTTTTATTGAACTTCAGTTGCCCTTACCATCTTGAGAGCAACTATTAATCAATTCCTCCCATTTTGAAATTTGTTCTGGGGAAGACTTGGTGATAAGTTCTACAAGCTTCATTCCCACATCTTTAGAGACAACTAGATTCACTATGGGATCAAAAAGTGGAGCCAAATCATTACCAGCTCAACTAATCCCCTCATCAATGAATCCATCACTTAGGCTGAGATTTTCCATCTTTGGGAGGCCACCAAAATTCAAGATTCTTGAATTGGTATTCGATGAATTCTCTATCTAGGGGGCCTCCAACCTACTAACATCCTACTCTTCCTCAATCAAGGAATTTTATATCCCTACTATGGCTTTAGTGGCCTAGACCTCAACACTACTCACCTTAGATTCTATATCTCTATCCTTTCTCTGGTCTCCTTCCTGGTCAGAGTCATTCCTCTTATCCTTATTAGAGACTACAAGTTTAGAGACTATAGGTCCTTTATCACCTTGAGTGACTTGCTCTCCTTCCTTTCAAGGGGCATTTTTCAAATCCATGATGACATCCTGATTCTCAGTAGGCCTTGAAGCTTTCTATTTCTAGATCATTTTCTTCCCCTTAATAGTAGTACCTATTGGCTTCCTTTTTTTCTTTTCTACCCTAAGACATTTATTTTCCTTGTGCCTTGATTTTAAACAAAGGAAACATGCAAATGACATGGTCTCATAAATAGGTTTCTAAACATGCATTCCTAGTTTGGAATGAAATGCCAAAATTTTTGACATATTAGTACCTTCCCTTACCCCAATAAAAATATGGGCATAAGTGAGGCATCTTTTAGAGACAGTGATTGGATCTATGGAAGGAATCTCCCCAAAAGAGCTTACTATCCCTACGGAGACATCCTCATTCTAGAATTCTACGGGTAGCTCAGGTAACCTTACCCAAATAGGGGCTTGCACATAGAATGAGTCATTCAGATTCAACTTTGATGACCACTTCTAGAGAACTAGGGTGGATCAACCAACAACCCATGGCCCCCCACTTAAAATGTTAGAAATATCTTCCATACATGTACATGTGAAATCAAAGGATAGAAATCCCTTGTCCATGGTCGTGACAAAAACTTGACCTTTGAGGGCCCATTTCTTCTTGATAAATGATCTCACCACATCAATATTAGGCCTTGGCCCTAAGAATTTACCAACCAGGTTGGAAGCCATGGATTTAATACTATGATCCACAAGCTCATCCAAAATCGTGATGGCACAAGAACCTTTCTCTGTCTCAGGAAGAATCTTAACAGGTAGTAAAGAAGACTTACTTGTAGGCTTGATCCCAAAAAGAGACTACCATTTACCAGGGCCAAGGAGACCCACTTTGGGACCTAGAGGAATCTTGACCACCACCTTGGGGGGGGCATCTAGGTCCACATAATCTTTCTTTGACTAATCACCTATACTAGAAGATCCCTAATTGGCCTCCTTCTGTGACTCATGCTCCAATCTAGGGATCTAATTTTGATAGTCCAGTGGAATCCCACCCTTCTTAGGATTCAAATTTTGAAAATCTCTCTTCCCTCCCTTTCCAATGCTCATCATTTTTTTTCTTCTAAGGTTTTATGCATATCCTCATAGTTATACTAGTGAGAATTGTATGATCTTTCGATGTCCATAATAACACTCAATGATGGAATTAGAGTCTAAATTTTTTGCCTCCCTTGCAAGTAAACCACTTTGCATACTAGTTTTCATTATAGACTCATTCTAGCTAAGTCTTGCATTTTGAATATGGCGAGATCTCTCTCTTCATCTTTCAAGGGCACATCAACTAACTATGTTCATCTCTTCTAACTCTTTCTCTCGATCATGTCTTTTATTCTCCATCGATCACATCCACTTTCTTGCTTCTTCTATATCTATAATCACAAGGGGTTGATCTCATCATCAAATCTAATATATCCAAGTATCACATTTTCAAAATATCAGTCTACATCACAAACATGAGAGCTAAAACATCTATGAGAGAGATCCATGAGGATATAAACTGAGCATACATTAAAAAATAAGCATAAGAATACAGAAGAAATATCATCTGGAATATAAACACAAGTGCTAAAACTTCCATATAGAATAATCACATGAGCACAAGATGAGATGAGAACACAATGATGATCAATTGGATCTAGTATCTCATATATATATCAAAATGAGTCAAGAGTACATGTACATGTGAGATCCAAAATATAGATAACTATCTTATAATACATATATACATTAGCAAGTGTCACAAAGACATCAGCCTAGACCTAGTCCTAGACCTAAGACTGACTCCCTCCTCATGAGTAGGTTTTGTCTGAGGAGGAGTTTTTAGTGTCCTCACTGGTGGCTGATCTAATCTATTAGCTCTCTCAAAATACATAGGCACCCACTAACCCACATGAACTACAACAATATAAACTCCTTGATAGTATGTTTCTCACACTCCCTATCACTTCACCTTATGTCAGGCCTCTACCATATCACCTCTCATTGATTTCTCTTGTCTATCAGCCTTGTCTAGGAGAAACCATAATGGTCATCCTCAACCCATGTATCTCTACCTCCAGTGCTTGAGTTTGAGTATCCTTGGGATCTCCTCATCTCCCCCAATTAGTTTCTCCTATTGAGGCTATGACCACTCCACCCTCCTCCAACCCATTAGTCACATTACCTCCTCAAGCTCCTCCTCATCATATCCCTCCTCCTCCTCCTTCTCCTCCCTTGTAGCCCATCTCTGTGACCACATCTATCTCCCTACAGACCCATAGGAGTTGCTCCCCACCTCCATCTGCCCCACCCCTCTACCTCTGCCTCCTCTACCATCACCATCTCTCCCTGTAGCACTACCTTGGGGAGTGCATCTAGTCATGTAAATTAAGGAAATGGATGTATCTACATCTCATATAGGTATGTTCGATCTACCCCTACATTTGCTAGACCTAGATGGTAGTGTCAAGGCTATCATTGCAATGTTGTTGTATCTCTCAATGCTACTTGATAATCTAGCATCGACAACCATCTCAAATCCTCCTTGACTCTAAAATGGGAATATGTAGTGGTCATCTCTCTAATTTTTGTTTTCTATTAGTGTCAAACACTTATTCATTTACTAGATAGAGCTAGACGATCATCACTGTGACTGGGCTACTCTATATAGGTCAAGTCATGTAAAGACTTATAAAAACTTGTATATACTGAGCTCTATAGGAGTCAACCAAGTCTATGGTCATTTATTATTTTCATAGCTAGTTGAGTCTAATGTTAACTAAGCAATTTGAGCATATTGAAGCTGAGTTACACATAATATATCGAGCATAGTAGAGACAAAGCATTAGCAACATATATAATGAGTGTCAAGTAAAAAAGTAGCAAGTGTTGAGTAACACAAAATTTACATTCAAGTTAGGAATGATACAAACTTTAAGGTAAACCATTCTAGGCCAACATGGGCAAGATATTTAATATTTGTAGAGTTTGTTATAGAGAGATTTACACATCTTATGACATGGATGATAGATCCCTATGTTCTATGATAAATGAATCAAATAAAGAGGCGAAACAAGGAAGCATCTAGAAAAATCTTTATGAAATTTATAAATAGGGTAGAACTTAACATAGTTTTACATGGTATGGTGAAGTATATGGTGATACACGAGAGTGAATAAGCTATTCATGTGATTCAAGTTTGAATGTGTGAACATTGCAGAAGAGGCAAAGAGGTTTGTTATTCTAGACTAGAGCAAGCAACCTAGTTAAGCAATGAAGGACAAAAAGGCTTTATCAGATCAAAGATCAGAATAGATTGGATAGAGGAGATCCAACATCAACTTATTAGAGTAGACTAAGGATTGGGTAATAAATCATTTTTAACAGATTGAATCAGGGTAAATCTCTTAATCGAGTGGTTTAAACAGATGTTTTTAAATCTTCTAACAGAGTCCTTATTTTTTTGTAAGTGTAAAATCCTTTAACAAGGTGAGATCTAATAGTCTTAAAAGCTTTTAATAGGGTAGACCCCTCATAGGGTAGGTCACTGGATATGGTCAAACATTATAACCCTAATAGGTTAACTTTATTGCTACAATAGTGAATATTTGTGGGTGTCATCACCACCCCATTTTTACCTTCACCTTGAAATATTTATGGGTAACTAGAATATTTGTGTTATGTGATTACTTTTCACACATGTGATTGATATATTGGATCTATATGTTATTATAGTTTGATATTATAAGTTATGCATGTATAAGAAATTGGATATGAGATGGAAAATGTGGTGAATCCACTAGTATTGTGAAAAAGGTTAAAATTATTACAGATCTTGATTCATCCCCCTATCTCAATATCTTGGTTTCCAATTTAGACTTCCAACAATTGGTATCAAAGCCAAGTTCTCTTAAAGTTTAACAACTTGGAGCTAGTTCAAATCTTGGAGGTGGAGGCTTTTAAATTGGACAATTTTATTGACAAGCAGGTGATTGACATCCATCTCATACTATAACAACTTGAGATAGCCAAAAAAGAACTAGAGTAATCCCTAAAAAGGATAACAGAATTGTCTATTCAAGATAAATAGTTTCATTATGAAGAATTTGAAACTAAAGGACTGTTTGAAATAGTAAATTCAAATGACACATCATTTTCAAAACTACTAGATAAGAATAGAATCATGAAGGAAGAATTCAGAGAACTAAAAAGGGAACATGAGATTCAATCAGTAAGGCTATGTGAAGCTACTGAGAAAAAGAAGAAAGTTGAGGAAGACAAGGTTATTTTTGGGGAAGACAAAAGGCTAATGGAAACTAGACTTAAAGAAAGGATATATGATGTACAAAAGCTCACAAACACTTAACTTCACATGATGAATCAACTGATGCTTGTAAATCAAGAGTTGAACAAAAAGGATGTGGAAAAAGAAAATTTGATATCATAGAAGGATTTACTAAAGAATGAACTAAAGACTAAGAAAGAACTTTTGGAGAGATTTAAATTCAAATGACACATCATTTTTAGAACTACTAGATAAGAATAGAATCATGAAGGAAGAATTCAGAGAACTGAAAAGGGAACATGAGATTCAATCAGTAAGGCTATGTGAAGTTACTGAGAAAAAGAAGAAAATTGAGGAAGAAAAGGTTATTTTTGGGAAAGACAAAAGGCTAATGGAATCTAGACTTAAAGAAAGGATATATGATGTACAAAAGCTCACAAAAACTAAGCTTCACATGATGAATCAACTGATGCTTGTAAATCAAGAGTTGAACAAAAAGGATGTGGAAAAAGAAAATTTGATATCATAGAAGGACTTACTAAAGAATGAACTAAAGACTAAGAAAGAACTTGTGGAGAGATTCAACAAGCCAAATAAAGAAATGAAATACTTTGAATAGCTTATGAGGTCATTTGGTAGCACTATTTATTAAGGACATTCATCTATCAAGCAAGGTGAATCATCCAAGAGTGGAGAACTAAGAAATACAAAATCTAGAGGCAAACCAACATGCTATCATTGTGGAAAACTGGGTCATACTACAAACATCTACAAGAGCAAAAATGGTATGCAAAATCTTATACCTTAGTTTTTTGATTGCCTCTACTGCAAGAAGCAAGGACATCAAATACGTGAGTGTAGGTCAAGAATGAGAAATGCAACTAGATTTGAAGGTTGTTGTTACAACTGTCAAAAGTATGGACATAAAGAAAATAAATGTAGATCACAAACAAAACCCTATTGGACTAATCAAAGGAAGAACTATGCACCAAATAATCTATGTTCCAAATGTCACAAGTTTGGACATTCAAGAAAATACTACAAAATCTAAGTACCAATAGTGAATCACAATAACACCAAGGGAAAAGGCAAAGTGGACATTGATCAAACAAGGAAGGAGATGAATCAAAAATGGAAAAGAAAAGAAAAAGATGGAAGCAGTGGGACAAATGGAGTTGAGATCACCCAATCCAATGGAGAAGGTGATCATATCATCTAAAACTAAGTAAGAAAGGTATGTATGGAACTGTATATTTACATGTTGATATATCATACATCAGCTTCTAACATAAAATGTACTAAAGTTCATATTTGTCTAAGTAAAGATGCGTAAGAATAGATTTATTAAAGGACTAGTACAATAGAATCATTTATAGAGATAGTGTCGAACATCAGTAAAATTGTCTATATTGACTGAGCATTATAATATGGACCAAGTATTTTTGAAGCAATTAATGTATAGGCTAAGTTAGATGGAAGAGACCAAGTTGTATAGTAAAGACCTAGTTTGAAGGCACAATGTTGACCGAGATAGCTAGCTTCCACGTACCTAATTACACAACATTAATGGAGATCATAAATTGAGAAAAAGGAAGTATATATCAAAATATGAAGACATTATTTCATACCTTACATACAATATTCAAGAGCACAGAGTGATTTGAGCAAAAAAGAGATCCTAAGGTGATTTAAGAGCAAATCTAAGACAAGAAGATTGATTGAGTGAAGATCTAATGAAGAGATCCAAAGGAAGGAAGCTTACAAACCCTAACAAAGAGAAAAATGGTAGCTTCATCATTAGTAGGAAATATTCAAGGAGTAGAGGTTAGTAATGTTCAATTTGTGAGGAGTGATGCTTGTCCTCCACCTAAATTTTGTGTTATTCCCAAAATCGCAATGAAAGGTAACTCAATGGGTGCATTATCCTTGATACCACCCAAGGTAATCATGATACAAAATGTGTGGAGTTACTACATGTGTAAGATTGGATAATTAGGTGATTACAAGATTCGAGAAGCATGTGAGAAATGATGTGATAAAGGAGTTTTGAAAGAGGAATTCAAAATTGTTGAAAGGAAAGGGTTAATTTTTACCCTAGAGTTCCAAAGAAACTTCAAGATTTAATGGATCAAGGTTGTGTTGAGCAAGATCCATGACATGAAGTTTTGGCTACTCAATGGACCAGTTGAAATAATGGTGCAAGAGCACCAACAAATTAATTGATTTGAACACATTTTATAAATCCAATGTTATCATGATGAAATAAAGTTCTTGATTCCAAATCAATATCCATTTTTATATTTTTCCAAAAAAACACATCATTGAAAAATTGGGAATTTTGCAATGTGTAGCCGATGTAATGAGAGGAAAAAGTTAAAAATTGGTAACTAATGGGGAATTTGTTATCTTGTAACTACTCAAATCAATTATAAAAGGCCCAAATTTGTTAGAAGGAGCAGGCAGAATAGAGAGGAGTGGAAGAATGCAATTCATTAAATCCCCCTAGCTAACAATAGCCACATGAATGATTCAATGGTTTTGAAATAAACTTGTACTGATATTTTATTTCTTGTTGCATGTAAAATAAGATTTTATTATTCCTCTTTATCATTATTAAGTTTAAATTCCATGTGATGTGCATGGTATTGAGCCTTCTAATTCCTTCATTTTGATCCATAATGATTCAAGAATTAGTTATGATTCTAAAAAGTACTTAAGAAAATCTGAATTATAATATATGGAATTCCCAAGTTCATGGCTATGAATCGGACTATAGAATGTGAGGAAAAATGATGCATTTTTAGTTATGAAAGAGAGAGATGAATTTATGCATTATGGCATCAATTTGAATCAGCAATTTTAGAGCAAATTTTTTTTATAAATCATGAATTTAATTAGATCCTATTTAGAACATGGAAATGGTGTATGAAAGGAGGTATACGGCTGCTACATAAGAGGAATTTAATAATTATTTCAGTGTGCATTTTGTCAATTTGGGGAGGTCTCAAAATTTATGATTTGGAGTTTTGATTTGCCTTTTTTGGCCTAAAGACCAATCATGAATTTCAAATACTTGGTTATTTTAATAAATTTCTCTATACTAATATGTGACAAATTTGGAGATGATGGTTTAGAATTAGTTATGTGGCCATTTATTGTCATACAATCATTATTATATGGTCAAGTTTATATGTTTTGTATTACCCGATTCATATGTAGTAAATATGCATGAATTGAAAGAGAAATGACATTGGTTTGGGGTGAAGATGTTTAGATTAAATTTAGATTTAGTAATATTTTTATGAGGCATGAACAATGAAATTTTAATGGAAGATTTGCTACATGAACGATATTGAACAATTAGCTAATATATGAAATTTGTTTCAGAGGTGTATGTGATCATTATGTTGGGATGTTGAAGAATCTAAATATGCAGATTTAAATGATGTCAGTCTATTTGGGAATGAGGAAATTTGAAGCACAGAAAATATGGAAGTTATTATTGCCTCTAATTCTCTCAATATTGTGCCACTAATCAAAAAATGAATTTGAAGATCTAAGAATCCTAAGGATGCTCCAAATCAAATAACCAAGAAGATGATTCATAAGGTTATTGGTTATCCAACACTAGATAAGAAGAAGACCATGCGAAGTTTGAGTTGAGAAGAAGTCAAAGCCAATATAGGAGCTGAGTGGAATGGACAAGGGTTTTCCATCACAAACATTCCTAATTAGGGATAACTTTAGTGGCGAATATTCATGAGATGGTGAATTTCACTCATCAGGGACCCCAAATTTGGCAAAATTAATTGCACTTTCGGGGTGTTCATGTCACTTGCACTTTATGAAAATTGGGTCTCATGCTAAGACCAATCACCAATAATGATACACAATTATTTTTATTTTGGTGATGACTTTGTCACTGAAATTTAATCTTTCCATATGGTAAATCAAATATTTTTGCCTACAATTTATGAGGCTTGTCTTATTTGATGGACATAGTCACCAATGTGTGGTAAAATGTAAGTTAATTTATATGTTAAGTACATATGCTTGACATGTGCCGCTATTGTAGAGACATTCAAAGTATATTTTTATCCTTTTAATCTTTGGCCCAAAATAGGTTTGATTATGGATAGGTGTCATTATTTCAGAGACTTTCTTTAAAAAAAAATCTCCTTGAATATTTTGGCCTGAAATAGGATTTATATCATTGATTTAGGATCATCTGATGGTTCTTAAATAGGGTTACTATATTTAGATGATATAAAATATATATATATATATATATATATATAAGTATTTTCACATCTAGTCACAAGCTTGTTCAATAATTAAAATTTTACCTAGGTTTTACAGAATTTTCATGCGAAGAAATAAAATCTCCAATAAAATTATTTTTTTTCCTAGTTTGAAAAAAATTAATTTTTTCCCCCAAAAATAATGTTGGATTCACCATGATTTTATACTTTTTTCCAAAGTGGGGTTTCTTAAAGTTATCCATGTTCCTAATCCATTGATTGAATTTGTAATGGAGTTATTTCTCACAAATTCTATCAATCTAGCAAATTGAACAATGTGTCATGTATGGAAGTGGATCAATCATGGAAGATACTAATGAAAGATCATGAATATGATCTTGCCAAGTTGTAGATACATCAATTAGTAGAAAACTTAACAATCATCAAGAAGGCAAATAACTCAATGTGTAAGTTCGAATCACTTATCATGTGTATTTTCTTCTACATTCAGAAGCATTTTTCCAAGTATTGGTAATATTGTTTAGGAACAACAAAAACTAGTAATAAGGAGAATCAATGAGTATATAATTTAATTAGGAGAGAATTTTGAAGACATCATGGATACATATTTTGAAGAATTCACATAGAGAATGAGAATGAGGATGAGGATACCCGAGAGTTGGTAATAAAACATTATAATGATATATATTTTCTAGTAGACACAGCTAACATATTTGTGTGGGTAGTTAAGCCAAGGAAGGTATGTATAACAACATAATTATGAGAGTGATTATGATACAATTAATGCAAATATTGTTGCATTATTGAAAGAAGAAATTGATACAGATGTTGAATCTTTTGAGAAATATGAAGAAGCTAAGGAAATAATTACTATAGATATCAAGATAGCTTCCAAAGAGAAGAAAAAGAAGAAAAAGATTCAAGACCTAGAGGAAAAGCTAGACACCCAAGGCAAGAGCAATGAACCTCTGCAGATTACACAAGATCTAGGAGAAGATGAAGAAAAGGGTAGTGGTGATGAAGAAGTGGAAGAAGAAAGAGCTAAGGGTAAAACCCCAATTGTTTTCACACCACTCAAAAAAATCTAGTGGTGACACTCCTCTCTCCTCCACCGCCTACCAAACCAAGGATGAGGGTAGTAGCTAATGCCGAGCCATATGCAAAGCAAAGAGCAGTGGAAATGACTAAGTCTAGTGGGTCAAATCCAAAGAGAAGGAAACTGGTTAAAGGACCACCCACAATGAAAAAAAAAATAGTGATGAGGTATGTTTTGACCTAAGAAATTCTTTAGGCTTATCTAGTTTTAGATTTCTAAAATATGACACATTGGCTAATACTGATAGAACAAAAGTTGAGGAGGTCATGATAGATATGATGGAAAATCATAATATAGATCCAAATGAAGTAGAGAAGAAGATACCTATAGATTTATATAGTAGACTCATTAGAAGGTGGCAACAAGTAGAAGAAGAAGAGAAAAACATTAGAACTAACACATTAGCCAAGGTTATGCTTGATCTATCACAAGAATAGAAGGGTACATTTTTGGAGAGGTACAAAAATATATTTGTTCTTAAATTCATAATCTTTATGATATTGCAAAATAAGACTAAAATTGTAATTCAACAAAATGAGCTACTTCGGAAAAGCATTTTTGGTCTCATAGCTAAAGCAAAAGATATTGAGACAATTATTGTTCAAGATTATGAAAGTGATCAAATGAGTTTAGGTGTGCTAAGTCTACAAGGTAGCATGTCACCAATTCATGTTGACACCCCTAATACTCCAGAGAATCCCTTTGATGTAGATAAGGAGGAGCAAGAGGTAGAAGAAACTAATAAAGACATTAGTGTAGACATTCTTACCAAATGTCAAGAAGGACCAAATGTTTCAGAACCTCACATTGAGGTAAATAAGGAGGAAAATAAAACTATGGCAAGTGCACCTATTGTTGTCTCTAGCACTAATGAACAAACATGACTAAGTAGTGATACCCCCTACCCATCTCCCAAAGCAATGTCGAGAAGAAACACTTCTACACCTCACACACAGAAAGCAATAAAGGACCCCTCTCTAGATATTGAAGTTAGATTGGAATAATTTATTGACATGCCAAAATTGGATTTGGAAAATCTCACTCTTGAACAAACAATTTTTGTTGCAACAAATTTGGCTAAGAAGAAAAAGAAGGAAGAGCTAATAACATCAATAGAAGTAGGTAGTGCATGATGTTAAAGACATTTTTGTTGAGATGTTTGATATAAAAAAATTTGATGGAAAAGCCCCAATAATTTCCCATCTTGTAAATATTGTTGAGCAAATAAATGTTGGAGATGTTGAATCCAATAAAAAATTGATGGATTGGTTAGTAAGGAAATTCGAGAATAAGGTCATGGACAAAGTTTCTACAACAATTTTCAAGTAGAAAGTTCAATTACAGGAACATGTACAGAATACAAAAAAACTAATTTAGAAAGTAAAACATTTGTATAATATTTTATGTGATGTGCCAAGACCATGAGATCACAATTGATCTCTATTCAATCAAATTCAATGCATCATTTGGAGGTTATGTAGAGAGAAATCAAATTGACTCAAGATCTTATCAATGAAAATCATAATATTTTAGTGGCTAATAGTTTGATTGATTTGAGAGCTAGGTTACATATTTTGGAATTAGCAAGAACCACTTTGGATCATGCACTTTCTATAATCAACCAAGTTCAAAAAATATATATTGAAAAGTATAGTTTGATTCCACCCATTCAACCCTGGTAGCAAACATAAGTGAAAAAAATAAGTGAGAATTGTGATAATGATTACATATTTTGAATGGAGAACAAAAGAGAAGTCAAAGGGGAATGTAGTGATGCTAATGATGATCAGAAGAGTTAGAGTTAGAAATCAAAATCTAGAAGGCAAACAGGGTATAACACTGAAATAATCAATTGGCTTAAGCCATGTGTATATATTGTTCATTATTTGTTTATTTGGCATAAGCCAAAGTTTTGTAGTTCTACATTAATTGAGTAATAGGCTTAGAGAGAGTACTCATATTTGTAATGATGTAATCATGACAAAGTGTTTTTTCCACTAATGTCAAAGGGGGAGATTTTTGGTCTATTAGTTTCAAACAGTTAGTCATTTACTAGGTAGAGTTAGAAGGTCATCACTACAACTGAGCTACTCTATATAGGTCGATTCATGTAAAGACTTATATATAAGCCTGTATATACCGAGTTCTATAGGATCTAAGCAAGTCTATGGTCATTGAGTATTTTCATAGCAAGTCAAGTCTAATGTTAACTAACCAATTTGAGCATATTGAAGCTGAATTGCATAGAACATGTCAAGCATAGTAGAGACTAAGTGTTAGTGTAATCACCTAAAAATGGTCATCTAGACTATTAGCCCCCTTCTCAGCATTTTGGCTAAATTAATTTAATCATTTACCTAGACCAAATTGCTAATAATCAATTTATTTGATTATAACCTATATTTTGACTATGCTATCCTAAGTTCATTATTTGATTAAAAGAACATGTCCCCTTTTAATTAAATAAAAGACCCCATTCTTCTAACCCACTTAAAGTGCACACATAAAGTCCTTTTTCTATTTTACAATTAAAAGAAAAGGCTTGTGAGACTTTTTGTCTTATGTGACAAGTCAACTTATATTCTATTGGTTGACTTGTGTGTGCACATGGATCACTCCTATTTTTGAATTCAACCGTTGATCATCCACCATCTTCATCTTGATCTCCACCATTTGTACATCTTTAAAAGGGAGAGAGCTTTCCCCTCAAAGCATCCATCCATCTTTTGAATATTGTCATGCTGCAAGTTTTTTAACAGATTTCTTTGGAGCTTTGTGGAGAACTTCTATTTCTTGTCTACATTCTCTCATACCATAACATTTTAGCTTAGATTCATGTTGCATGTTAGTTTAGCTTCTATTTTGCAATAATCTATCTCACATAGCTTAATATTTGGATTGTAACACTCTCATCCATGCTTAGAATAGCTACATTTTTTTATATTCATTCTAGTTTAATCTTTAGTTGCATTGCATTCTTGAAGAACTCCTTGGGACATTTGCATTCTTGCATCTTGTCTTTGGAACCTCCCATTGCATGGTTTACTAACAAGAAGAGTATCTCTAAGGCTCATCTAAGAGCTTTCTTATTCTTGAAATATACTCTCTTGCATTCCATGGATAGGGAGCTCTAAGCCGGCATCCAAGCATTCCAAACTCATGGAATCATTTGGATAGAAGGGTTTAGAGTGGGACACTTTCGAGTGTACATTTTTGGCGCCCACCGTGGGGCTTGAATCAAATTTTCAGCTCCATTTGCTTTCATTTCTTATCTCTGGTTTTTTACAAAAGCATATTGGATCTAATCAAATGCTTTTGTAGAATTATCACTTTGGTTTTAAGGCCAACCCATAAGTAGATTGGTTTGAAGGCCAAAAATCTAGTTGGTTTAAAGATTTCATCATATCTTTTAAACCACTTGGAGTTTGGTTCTGAAATTTTTTTTTAGGTTTCTTATGTGTTCAAAATGTCCTAGTCCAATTTTTAGAGCATTTTGACGTGATTTGCGAAAGTTATGATATTTTCTTTTATTTTCATAAAAAGTCATTTTTGGTCACACATCAGCGTATTTTTTAGAAAAACTTACATTTCCAGAAATAATTTTCAATTCTAATAGGGGTTCTTTCTTTGTGTTTTGAATTTTGAGGTCGTATTAAGGATCAAAAACTCAATTTGAGAAATTTGGGCTGTTTTGACAAAATCAATCTCTAGAGCGCAAATGAAGAGATTTTTTTAAATTTTTTGAATTTTTGGAAAGCTCTCTAATTTTTAACAAGGGTCTCTTCTTTTTATTTTTATTTTTGGATAGGAAATCATAGCAAACAAGTCCAATCTTGTTGACTAGGTCAAAACCAAAGAGTAAAAATGAGAGCATTTGTGATTAACTTGCACTTTCTTTGCATGTACTTCGTTGGAAGATAAATTAGATTTTTGAGGCAACTCACCACTTTTTATTGCATATTTTTATGTTATTTCACACTAACTTTTGGTGCTAACAAGTTGTGATTACAGGTTGCCATCTTAATGAAAAAAAAAATTTTGAAACATTGCATAAAAAGAACGCATGTCAAAGCTTCAAATGCGCAAGGGCTACTAATGATTGTTTGCAGGGTTGCCGAACGCATAAAAACCCAATTTTGCTTCTTTTTTACTTTTACATGTGCGACATATACTAGTTGTTTATTTTTAGGCACATTAAAACTTACAATTGGGATCTTTTGGTGATAGGAGAGTATGCTCTTCACTCTTGTGGTGAATCAGAAATCTTGACTTACCATTTGGTTTCAAGAGTAAGAGGCAACTGAATCTTACTGACGTGTTTGGGAGAAAATGATTGGAATAGGAGAGTATTCTCTTCACCCTTGTGGTGAACCAGAAATCTTGACTTCCAAAAGTTGATCCACTTTGTGTAGTTAGAATCCTTTAGAGGGCCTGCTCTCGGACAACCTGAGAGGAACGACCCAAGTGGGGACAAGCTGATTACCTGGCTCTTCCAACCCACTATAAACTCAAGGCTACCAAGGACATAAAACTTTGGTAGACGTAGTGTTTGTCTTCGCCTAGTGTGATTGCTTATGGGATTTTGACCATAGGGAGATCACTAGGCAAGAATGCTTAAGGTACTCTTGTGATCGCGAGATCGGTTACTCATCGCAAGGTGAGGTGTCCCGTAATTGGGAGCAAGAGGAACACTATGAACGGAAGCTCGATCTAAAAACTCTAAGTTAGTAACTACCTTTTTTTAGCCACTCAACTTCTTGGTGCAAGGATCGATCCTAGTGGATTACCCGGATCACCCCAAGATTTACACTCACCATCTATGTTCCCTTGGTTATGCTTATGGCATTTCCATGACAAAGCCAATATCTCTTGTGGGCAACCACTTGGTGTGAGGCAAAGGAGCATCAAGCATGGGCCAAGTTGTTGAGTAATGAACCATGTCCTTTAGGTAGATATTGCTTGATGTGTTCTCGAATGTGCTAGACCTATGAAAATCTTTTGAACATACACATGACGATAGTTCTAGGGATTTCTTTTAAGACATCACATATGCTTGTATCATGCAAGGTTGCTTTGTCCCTTGCTTGATTGTTTGAAGAATACTCCATGTGTCACTATCTTGCTTGGAAAGAAATTTTTTTTGAACATCAAACTTGCTATGCTATCAACTATTGTCAAACTTTGTCAACCAAGTCAAAACATCAAATGCAAACATTTTCTTGTGTTGCTTGCTAAGGGGAGTCTCATCATTTGATTTTTACTTTCTATGTCTCTAGTTCTTGAACATGCTTAAAGTGACTCTTTGGTCTTGGTGCTCTTGGTCTTTCTATCTTCATGGTCTATGCATGCTTTCTAGTTATCTTTTTGCTAAAATGGTTACCTTGATTTCTTGACTACACTCTTGGGTTGGGAAAGTTGTTCACTTGTCATCCTACTTGCTCTATTTATTTGGCTATTTGGGCATCTTGCCTAGCTATTGACTTGAGTCATTCATGTCGTAAGTTTTTTGGACATATTATTTGACAAGTTGCTTTAATCTCTCTCTACTATCTTGGCAAGTGAACACTCTACCTCCTATAGTTTCAACATCAAGTTATCTTCTAGGCTCTTTTATGCTTGGCTTTGCATCTAAAACTATGGGATCTAAACCTTGTGCTACCAAACTTCAACCGAATCTAGATGATCATGATATCCTCCATGTCACTAAAGAGTTTCAAAATCTATATGCGCAATACAAAGAACTAGAAGAGACAAATGATCTTTCTTACCTTCATCTCTCTAAGCGCATGATAGAAATGAAGTCTAAACTTGACAAAAGGTTAGAGGAGAAGATTGCATCATTACATGAATCTTCCTTAAGATCTTTGCATGCATGTGAGTCACCTTCTTTGAGGTCATCCTCTTCTTCTAGGTCTACATGCTCTACTTCAAGACATCAAATTTCTTCATCTTCTAGATCTAAAGACTTCTTTAGAGGACAAGCAAGTGATACCTACTTTGAGCCTATGCTAAAATTTCATGATGGACCTATCTTTGACCAAGCTAATGATGAAGACATGGATGCATACCATTCACTTGAGAAACAACAAAAGGACTCTAGACATACTTCTAATAGAACTTTTTCTCCCTTGGAAAATTCTTATGATGACACTTTGCAAAAACTTCTTGGAAATAAGATCATCATGTTGCCTAAGTCTAGCTCCTATGGAAATCCTTTCTTGGATGATTATTGTGCTTATCATCAATCTAATGACCATGCTACTTTTGATTGTATAGAGCTGAAACATAAAATCCAAGATCTCATTGATGATGAGATTGTTGATCTTAGAACCTCTAGTGACTCATGTGGTGAAGATACTTCTCTTAAGCAAGATTACATTAATGAACCTATGTCTAGTAGCAGCTCTATTACATCTTCCACTTCTTCCAACACTTGTGCATCTCTCAACACTTCAAATCTTTCCAACATGCCTCCATCAAATAAAGAACCTAATGCTTTCCACATTGACTACATGTATCCTCAAGGGCTACCTCTAAAAGAAACTCAAGCTAACCTTCACTTGGCTACAAACCTTTTCCATGCTACTAATCCTAAACATCCTCAACCTTCATGCACTATTATGCCTAATCCAAGCACTACTCCATTCACTCTTCATTCTCCCTTGTCCTTAGAAGTGGCTCAATGTCAAGAGGACTCTCAAAAAGAAAAAGCTATAAATGTCAAGAAAGATCAAGATCAAGCACCCTTTCATCTCTTTCAAGATTTTCCCCCTCCATATCCTATATCTTTTCCACCTCCTAAGTATGATGAAGATACCACTTCCATTATCTCCCTTGAGCTTACTAAAAATTATGAGAAAAGTTCTCTTCATATGCTATCCAAGGCTACTTGTCAAGATCAAAGCATCCCCTCATGTTCTACTTCTCCATATCCACTTCAAAATTGTGCTCAAGCTTCAATTTCTCCTATTAAAAATGTTGTTCCTATCAAAGCTACTCATGAGTCTATTGATGTCTTTGACCATGTTGCTCACTCTAAAGATGTTGATATCCCTTCCCACTATCCATTTGCATCTTCTAAATCTATCCTTGGTCCTTATCCATCTAAGCTAAAGCATTCAAACCTTCCATCCATATTGGGGCCTTATGTTTCTCCATATCCTACATTCACTCCTAGCTCATTCCCTAGCTCTCCTATAATACCTCAAGATCAACAAAGACACTCATCCTTGATGACTTTTCACCCATCTATCCATCTAAACCAGTCATATCAGCCTTATTCATCCACAAATCCTAATTCCTTTGGAAGTGAGAATAAACATAAGAATCCATTGAAAAAGAAATATCACTATGTCTCATCTAATCGACATGTGAATGCTAAGAAGGAGAATTCACAAAAGAGACCGCAAAGGTCAACTATTAAGAGAGCTAAATCAAAGCAAATGTGGGTTCCTAAACCCATTATTGAAGAAATGTGTTTTGAAGTATCAAAAGGAAAATCTAAAGCTATATGGATTCCCAAGTCTCTTTTAAAAGACTTGAATATTGAAAATATTTCAAAGTTGACATTCAAGCTTCCAAAGGCTTCCATTCCATCTTCTTCCAAAAATCTTCCTAAAAATATTCCAAAGCCTTCCACTCCACTTTTTTCCAAATCTCTTCTACCACCTCATACATCTAAATCTCAATCTATTTCATCCATGATTCCTCCATTGTTCCAATACCCTTCAAGGTGTGTGTCAATGTTGATCTTATCCAATATTTCAGCTACCCTCATGAAATCCTCTAAAGCTTACACTTACTTTCTATACATGAACTATTATCCTCCATATATTCTTCCTACTACCATTTCTCTTTCATCACCCTATCAACATCTTTGAGCATATCTTTCTATGGTCTTGTCTTATCATGACTTATCTTTCCTATAGGAGCACTATCTACATTCAAACAGCTTTAGTTCTTTCTAAAAATTCAAAAAAAAAAAAATTTGAAAAAATTTTTTAAAAAAAAAAATGTGCCTTGGTGAAAACCACTTCTTGTGGCACCTTGGTAGCAAAATTAAAGAGAAATAAATTTATCCTATGGTGAAAACTACTTCTTGTGGCAGCTTGGATAAGTACCATGATGAAAACTTAGCAAACAGGCATCATGCGTAATTCTTCCATCATCCATCTATCCCCTCTTCTCTCTTTGATCTTGACAATGTTGAGCTATCTTTGCATATTGGCTATCTTATCCATGAGATTATCTATTTGTGCTTTATCATTCCCTCATAGCCTCCATCTTGAGCTTTATTTTTATTGCTTTGTCCCATTACTATCCTATCTAGTTGACACCTTGGTCTTGATCATAACAAATGAAAATGGTTCTCATAGGTCTCTTGACATGGCTACTCTTTTGGACTACATGCTTCATGCTATCTCACTTGTTGGCTTCACTACTTATCCTACATGCTATCTTGCTCATTTCTTCCATTTCTTATCCAAAATATGCTCCATATGACTATTTCACCTCTTTCCCTAGCTTGGGTACTCTTGAGGAGTCAATCCTTGAGGATCACTTTCACTTGCTTCACATTCCTTTCTTATGCATCTTTGCTTATCTATCGGCTTGTTTCTCCATCGTGTCCTATACCTTGCTAGACATTGGGAGAAAATGATGTGATCTTGCTTGAGAACTAGTGATCTCTAAATTATTCTAAAAAATTCAAAAAATCATATATGATGCTGAAAAAATCCTAAAAACTAGAAAATGTCTTGAAAAAAAGATCTTCTTAGTGAAAACCTAGCAATAGGAACTTTGACGTATCACCAAAAAAATCAAAAATACAAAAATACAAAAAAAAATTTAAAAAGTCCTAAAAAAATCTATCAAGTGGTGAAAACCTAGAAACAAGCGCTACTTGAAATCCTTGCACCTATGTCTATCAGTCCCAATCATCCACTTCGCTACACATTTCCCGGATTGGAATTGTTTCTTGTCCTCATCTCGAGGGCATAGCTACTTAGCCTTTTTGAGGTATTCTTGTGCATTTGGGTTTCTTTGACAACTCACAAAATAGTGTTTCTCAACACTACCCCCACCCACTTTGACATCAAGTGTTTCTCAACACTTTTCAGATAGTTTACCTACGGTCTCTGATGTCGTGATATTTCTCACTATCAGAATCAAGTCTTGAAGAAATGGCCAAGTGACTTACACACACACACACACACTTTAACACTTAAATGACTGAGCTATGCTGATCTTTATCTACTTTGTGTGCTGTCTATGATGATTTCTTTGCCATGTGTTTCCTCCCTAATAGTCTTTCAAGGATGTCATTGACTAGAAGACTGGGGGCATGGGACATATTTTCTTGATTTCTGCTTGTGGGTATACTTTTGTTTTTCTATAGTGTTGTAAGCATTTATGTTGGTCCTATTCAACACGTTGACTTACAAATGTATCATCCTTGACTGTTTTGCAAGACCGCACTCAGGGTTTATCCTAGCGCTTATGCCTTGATACAGGTGTAATCTTGCTAAATTAAACTTAGGGAATCTAATCATGTAGTTATCTTGACTTACATGTCTCTAATGCTTAGATTGGATTTCCACATACCTATCTGATATCGATCATATTCATATCGTCATAGTTATACTAGTGATGGTTGTATGATCTCATGATGTCCCTAATAAATGCTCAATGATGAAATTAAGAGTCTAAATGTTATACGCTTCTTGCTGGTAAACCACTTTGCATATTAGCTTGCATTTTAGGTTCATTTTCTAGCTTAATCTTATATTCTTGCATATGGGGAGAGCTCTCTCTTCATCTTTTTGTGGACATATCAGCTAACTCCTTTCATATATTTCTTTACTTTCTTCTTGTTCATGTCTTTTCACCTTCTTAAGCTTTCGCTTCATCTCTTTTCTATCTTGTCATCACATTATATAAAGTTTTGACCTCTTAAATATTTTGACGTCCCAGATTCATTTTCGGGATCAAAATTCAAATTCGAGTTCATCTTGAAGGTCAAAATTGTCTTTTAAAATTCTACTTTCTTCTGAGCAGTTAGCTGACCTTTTGAGTTCTAATCTCTGAATCATCACTGGGGCATCTTCATTTCTTCATGTCTTCATCATTTCCATACTTCATATCTACTTAAATTCACTATTTCATGTCTAAAATCACCTTTCTACTCATTTCGACCTTATTTTTATGCTATATCCTTCAAGGTCAACTCTAGTCAAACTGGGGCATTTTATCAATTTTTTTATATAGTCATTCTTGGGTTCTAATCATCTATCTGTCATCTTGGACATTGCTATATTCTAATTTTCTCATTTCTAGCTAGTTTTTGCATCCCCTTACCTCATTTCAATTTCGATCCCGAGGGGGCAGAAATACTCTATCACTGCTTAGGAGCATTTGTTTGATCTTCTCACTTGCTCTCACTCTATCTGCTTTTCTAAGTGTTAGTATTCTTCTTGAATTCTGACATCATCTCTTCCTAGTGTTCAGTACTACTGCTATCAGGCTGTGCATTCAGGACTTGCTATCTATTTCTTCATTTCACTCTTCGGAATTAGACATCTATATCTATGATCGCCTACTTAGCTTCAATTTTCTTTGACATAATGTGTTCCCAGATCGATCACGCATTAGTCAAAGAGGGGCAAATGTAATCACCTAAAAATGGTCATCTAGACTATTAGCCCCCTTCTCAGCATTTTGGCTAAATTAATTTAATCATTTACCTAGACCAAATTGCTAATAATCAATTTATTTGATTATAACCTATAGTTTGACTATGCTATCCTAAGTTCATTATTTGATTAAAAGAACATGTCCCCTTTTAATTAAATAAAAGACCCCATTATTCTAACCCACTTAAAGTGCACACATAAAGTCCTTTTTCTATTTTACAATTAAAAGAAAAGGCTTGTGAGACTTTTTGTCTTATGTGACAAGTCAACTTATATTCTATTGGTTGACTTGTGTGTGCACATGGATCACTCCTATTTTCGAATTCAACCGTTGATCATCCACCATCTTCATCTTGATCTCCACCGTCCGTACATCTTTAAAAGGGAGAGAGCTTTCCCCTCAAAGCATCCATCCATCTTTTGAATATTGTCATGTTGCAAGTTTTTTAACAGGTTTCTTTGGAGCTTTGTGGAGAACTTCTATTTCTTGTCTACATTCTCTCATACCATAACATTTTAGCTTAGATTCATGTTGCATGTTAGTTTAGCTTCTATTTTGCAATAATCTATCTCACATAGCTTAATATTTGGATTGTAACACTCTCATCCATGCTTAGAATAGCTACATTTTTTTATATTCATTCTAGTTTAATCTTTAGTTGCATTTCATTCTTGAGGAACTCCTTAGGACATTTGCATTCTTGCATCTTGTCTTTGGAACCTCCCATTGCATGGTTTATTAACAAGAAGAGTATCTCTAAGGCTCATCTGAGAGCTTTCTTATTCTTGAAATATACTCTCTTGCACTGCATGGATAGGGAGCTCTAAGCCGGCATCCAAGCATTCCAAACTCATGGAATCGTTTGGATAGAAGGGTTTAGAGTGGGACACTTTCGAGTGTACAGTTAGTAGTGTATACAGTGAGTTTTGAGTAATAGAAGTAGTAAGTTTTGAGCAATGCAAAATTTATATTCAAGTTAGGAATGATATAAAATTTGAGGTAAACTATTTCAGGCCAACATGGGCAAGATATTTAATATTTGTAGAGTTTGGAACAAAGAGTTTTACACATTTTATGACGTGGATCACAGATCTCTATGTTCTGTGATGAATGAATCAGGTGGAGAGGCCAAACAAGGAATCATCTAGAAACTCTTTATGAAATCTTTAAATAGGGTAAAATTTAACATAGTTTTGCATGGTATGGTGGTACATAGGAGTGAATAAGCTATTCATGCGATTCAAGTGTGAATGTGTGAACATTGTAGAAGAGGCAAAGAGTTATGTTATTCTAAAACAAAGCAAGTGACATAATTAAGTATTGAAGAACAAAAAATATTTATTAAATTAGAGATCAAAATAGATTGAATAGAGGAGATTCAACATCAACTTATTAGAGTAGACCAAAGATCAAAAATTGAATTAGTTTTAACAAATTAAGTCAGGGTAAATCTCTTAACAAAGTAGTCTTAAAATATCTTTATAAATCTCCTAAAAATTCCTTACTTTGTTGTAATTTTAAAATTATATAACAAGGTGAGATCTAACAGTCTCAAATACTTTTAATAAGGTAGACCCCTCATAGGGTAGATCATTGGATATGGTCAAATATTGTAACCCTAACAGGTTAACTTTATTACTAGGACCTGTTGATTTTTGAATCTGTTCAAATTTACCCTATGGCTAGGGGTTTTTTCATAGTACGATAAGAGGGCTATTTTGTGTAGTTTCTTTATTTGGGAGGATCATTTCCCTTTGTTGGCCAAATGTTGGCATGAGGTTTTGACCTTGCATCTGAATCTTTTTCTCATATGCCTCTTTGGGTTAGGCTCTTGAATCTTCCCCTTCGCCTGTGGCTAGATTTAGTTCTTGAAGCTATGGAAGATGCCATTGGTGGCTTCCAAATAGTGGATTCTAAATCTTTTGATATTATGCATACTACTTACACTCACATTCTTGTGGTGGTTGATTCTTCAAAGGGCCTCCCTGAGAAGATCAAACTTGAGGTCCCTAATGCTTCCTCAATTTAGACTCTAGACTATGAAGGAATTCCTTTTCATTGTAGGGTTTACTTTAGGACTGGACATATTGGTGCGCATTGTCCTACAAAATTTAGGAAATCAAAGAAAACACCTCCTTGGTGCTCTAGGGCTTCAATTTAGCATTACTCTCTCCTTAAAGACCCTACTCCTATGGATTTTGTGGTTGTAGATGGTGTCGATGCCCCTACCTTCTCTGATCTAGCTATTGATCCTTTGTCGGATATGGCTATCACAACTTCTACTCCCTCTATGGGCTAGGTTCCTATGGGAAATTTATCTGGTGAAGCATTGCTTGTTTCTCCAGTTGGGTCAAATGTTGATGCTTTGGTTTGGAAGGAAGCTTCTTTGGTGGAGGAAGGTTGGACAAAGGTTAAGGGGAAAAAATACAAATATTCCCAACAATCCTTTGATCAACTTCTTAAATCTTAGTCCTTTGGGATTAATGGGTCCTAAATGGTTTTATTGAGTATTATTTGGTAGCAAAAGTGTACTATGTTATTTGTGAGGCCACCCTGGTCACCTTATCTTGGTTGATGACTTGTTTCACCTTTGGTCTATTCTATATTTTGGTTAGGAGCCACTGAAAATATTTTGATGTGTAAAGGGTTTGTGGGAACCATCCAAAACCTATTTTACTTAATCAAAAACATTTTGGATCTATCTTTGGGATTGAAATCAAAATTTGAATTCATCTTGATAGTCAAAATCACATTTTAAAAGTTTGTCTTCTTCTACACAATTAAATGACTTTTTGAGGTTTAATCTTTGAATCGTTGTTGGGGTATCTTCATGTCTTCATCACTTCTTACCTACTTTAGCTCACCTTATGTCGCCGTATTTCACTTTTCTACTTAATTTGACCTAATTTTAATACTTTATCCTTCTTGGTTAACTCTAGTCAAACTAGAGCATTCTATAACTTCCTTATGGTCACTCTTTGGTTCTAATCACTTATCTGTCATCATGTACCTTGATCTACCTTTCTTTGATCATAGCTTTCTCATTTCTGCATCCTTGCCTCATTTTGATTTCGATCAACATCGTGGATCTATCTTCGGGATCAAAATCAAAATTTGAGTTCATCTTGATAGTCAAAATCACATTTTAAAATTTTGTATTTTTCTATGCAATTAAATGATCTTTTGAAGTCTAATCTTCATTTGGGCATCTTCATATCTTCATCACTTCTTACCTACTTCAGCTCACCTTATGTCACCACATTTCACTTTTCTACTTAATTTGACCTAATTTTAATACTTTATCCATCTTGGTAAACTCTAGTCAAACTAGGGCATTATATCACTTCCTTATGGTCACTCTTTGGTTCTAATCACTTATGTGTCATCATAGACCTTTCTCTACCTTGCTATGATTATACCTTTCTCATTTATGCATCCCCTTTACTTCATATTGATTTTGATCCATAGGAGGTAGGAATATTCTATCACTACTTGTTTGTTATGGCTATCTATTTCTCAGGAGCATATGCTTGACCTTTCCATTTTCTCTCGATCTATCTTCTTTTCTTGATATTAGTACTCTTCTTGAGTCTTGATATTGTCTCTCTCTCCTAGTATTCAGTATTGTCACTACTAGGTTGTGCTTTCAAGACTTGCTATCCCTTTCGGCATTTCATTCTTCAAAATTAGATCTCTCTCTGTTGCTACCTACTTGGCTTCTTCATTCTTTGATGCAAATTATTCCCAGATCAATCACACATTATTCAAATAGGAGAAAATGTAATCACCTAAAAAAGGTCACTAAGACTATTAGCCCCCTTCTCAGCATTTTAGCTAAATTATTTAATCATTTACCTAGGCCAAATCTCTAAAAATTAATTTATTTGATTTTCATCTATAGTTTTACTATAATATCCTAAGTCCATGTTTTATTAAAATAGCATATCCCCTTTTAATTAAATAAAAGACCCTATTATTCCAACCCACTCTAATGTGCACACATAAAGTATTTTTCCTCTTTCTCATTGGTCAAAATGATCTTATACATGGATCATGCTAAAAGTAAACCCTTGCCCTTAATCCCTCACTTCTTGATCTTGATCTCAACTGTCGATACATCTTTGAAATGGAGAGTTCTCTCCTTCTCTATGGATCCCAAGTTTTGAGCTATTGTTATGTTGTAGGTTTACTTACAAGTTTTCTTGGAGCATTTGTGGAGAACTTCTATCTTCTTGTCTCATTCTTTGAATATTCATATTATCATAGTTCATTTTTAATAGCTTAGTTTCATTTTGCAAATAACATAGATCACTTATCTTAATTAGCATGGTTGTAACACTCTCATTTGTTCAGTTGAGCTGCATTGTGCATCTCATTTTAGCATAATTTCATCCTTGCATTGCATACTCAAGAGTTCTTTGACACTAGCACTCTTGCTCTTATCTAAAGAATCTCTCATTTCATGGTTTATTAGAAAGGGTTTCATCTCTAAGGCTCAGCTAAGAACTATTTATATGCTTATGTAGACACCTTTGCACTCCATGACTAGGGAGCTCTAAGCCAAAATTCAAGCTTTCCAACTCATGGAATACCTTGGATAGAATGGTTTAAAGAAGTGCATAATTATAGTGTACAATCAATTGCATCTTAAATTCTAATGTCATCGTATGATTAAGTCATGAAATACCTTTTAATTTTTTTTATTTGTGTTCCACCTCTAGGTGGTCCTAATAGTACGACCATGCCACTACTAGGAGATAGAGATGGATAGTGTGATGGTTAGCCCTCATTTTGTGTGACATTTTTTGAACTTTGTGTTTATTTATGAAATGTGGACTTTATTAGCTATGTGATGGATGGTGACATAGGATATATATCTTTCCATTATTACTCATATATTTAGTGTATTATTTATCAAATTACAAATATAATGTTTATGATGCTAAATTATTGATGTTGATTACATGTATATATTGTGTGTGCTTTTTTCACCCTGGTAGAAATAGGTAATTGAGTACAAACATCCTAAACCCCTCTGTTGAGGATCCTACATAGTATAGTTAAAGGAAATTTAAGGAATAAAAAAATACAATGATTATAATGACTGCATATTGTAAGAAGAAATAAATATGTTCATATTGTCTATTGTATGATTTTTAGCATATTTATCATGTGACTTATGTAAAAATGATTATGATTGACCTTCATATAAGATGTACTTAACATAAAATAAATTAATTTCATATGTAGAAACTTGAACCACTTTGACAAGGATCATATACAGTGTCATGGATTGATAGGTATAAGTCAATACATACCCTATAAAAAAATTTATTACTTAATTGCATTCTCTTTACACCCATCTCAAAGTAGTTTAATAATAAGCTAGGCTTTAGCACCTATATGTTGTGAAAACTTTTAATTTTTTTCTCATCAAAGTCACCTTGACTTCCACATGTTATAGCTTATTCCACATTCTTGGCCCTCCTATATGTTTTAAGTGACGAGGAAGACTATTTTGTCAAAAATTTGATTTCTTTTCTCATTCAACCCACCTTGACATCCACATTTATAGATCAATCTAATTTCTTGGCCCTCCTATATATTATAGTTCATTCCACTTGTTCATTCCAAAATTACTAGAAAACAAATTTTCTCATTATTTCAAATATAGACATTAGTAATAAATCTAATACAGTTATAACCACTTGAGGCACCAGCTAGGCTTATTCAAATTTTAATCTCAACATCAAATTTAGGGACAACTGCTTCATCAAAAATACCCTCACTTGCAAAATAAAAACATATAACAAACCATCTATTACTTCTTGTCGTCCCTCTCCATGGAGTCCTGAAATTTATTTCCTCTTATAATAAAAATTGACCCTCTACCATCTATCTCATTTAATGGAGTGCAAATACCACCAAATAGGTATTTGTCAAATTGGTCCTCCTCGAGAAAGGGAAATTTAGGAAGGAAGATGAAAGTGAGATATGTAGTAGGTCTAAAAGAGGGAGATCAACTAGAGGTCAAAATATTAGAAAAAAATTCAACATAGACATGGAATTTTTTCTTGCTCAAGGGGAGTCGTGTTCTTATGATGATGAGAACATAGGAAACATTGAGGTGCCCTTGAAGTAAAAACATCTACGAAAACAAGGGATGCCCAAGGAACTTCCTACAATAAACATTGATTTTTATTTTAGTGGGAAGATATATCACATAGAACCATCCTCATTGTATGATTTAGGACTACTTTTGATAGACAACATAAAATTCTATTATAACAAATTTTTTGATTGAAGGAGTATGTTAGACCTTGTAACAATTACAAAATTGGATGCATCTTGTTTGATATATATAAAAAAGTATGCATATGTATGCACTATTAGAAAACTATATACAATAAAAGTATAATGTTCAAAGTAAAATAGTGACTATGTACATTAATGGAAGGCCAAAAGCAATAGGGAATATTGGAGTTTTTATAAATAGTATGTGACCTAGGTCAACCAATAAACAACCCACTTACATATTCAAGGTGCGCGAGGAAAATAATGTATGTGTATATTTGATGAAATCAGTAAGTGTGGGGGAAGAGCTACTAATTGATTATAATTTGAATTGCATAAATACAAAATTACTATGGTACATACTATTTACCACTTAAACCAACCTCCAATTGATGATCCCAATATGCCATGTTATTATTAAGTTTTTTTGGTAAGTCTATTGGTTTCATTTCACTAAAAAAAAAATTATTCAATTTTTGTCACAATATGACATGGATCTG
Organism: Cupressus sempervirens; assembly: GCA_028749045.1. NCBI lineage: Eukaryota > Viridiplantae > Streptophyta > Pinopsida > Cupressales > Cupressaceae > Cupressus > Cupressus sempervirens. Next base: position 478,883,015 of record CM053786.1, read on the forward strand.
ACATGCAACATAGTAAGTTTAGGCCCTTCTACTTAATAGGTGAACCTCATTCTAATTGTACAAATTGGATAGAAGAAAAATGTTAAATTATTTTGTTTTTTAATAAGGAGTTTTGGATTAACTAGTTTATAATTTAATACTTAGGGCTTATAATTTATAATTTAATGCTTAGGGCTTAGGGTTTAGATCTTAGGGCTTTCGATTTAGGGATCAAGGCATAAGATAAAATGAAATGGAGAGTGGATGCGTAAGTGGAAGCATAAGTGGGAGTGTAAGTGGGGAGAGAAGGGAACGGAGAGGTTCCCCACCTCTCTTTCCATATTCACTCTACCTCTTTTCTCTTCTCTCCCTCTGACCTATAAGTATCCCTTAGGGCTTAGTATAAGATAAAGGGTGCAAGGTTTAGGGTCTATGGATTAGTTCTTAGAGTTTAGAGCTTATTGATTATGATTTAGGGTTTAGTGATTGATATAGGTATTTTACATGGAGAGTTTTCATTATGTAAAAATAAGTTTTAAAGGACCCAAAACCTTGTACAAAGTATCATAGAAACAAGAGTAGAGAAGCTCAAGAAATAGAAGGCCTCATATCCTAAAAAAGAACAAACTAGACAAACTAAAAAAAGAGCCCATGATACATCTATGCTTGAAAAAATAGCAAAAAGAAAGCAAAAAGATAGCCCCGGGATAGCTATAGTGTCTTCAGGAGATCCACTGCTTGGTCTACTAGTATGTTCATATTTTTAGTAGAGGCTTTCATATCATCCAACTTTTTTTCTTCTACACCCTCATTCTTCTTGAAATTAGCCCTTTTTCACTTGCTTGGACCCTAGTCCTCTTTGATATCTTGGCCTTTACCATGTTCCAACTTCTTCAGCATAGTGTTAAAGTTGTCAGCCATGGTCTTCAAGATAGTGCAGTTCTAGTCGGCCAATTTCTTAACCATTTTCTCCAAGCTACCCACTCTAATATCCAGACTATCCACCCTTTTTTAAATGTCTTTTCCCAAATGATCCAAACTTATGTTCTTGGCTTCAAGTGGTGGAACCCATTTCATCAAATTCTTTACCTCTTTAGCATTGCTTATAACCTCGAAAAGTCTATCAATATGCTGACCCAACATTCTCTCCCCTCTAGCCATCTTGCTGAGTTGATCAAAATCCATTCAGATGTCTTGCATTTGCTACTTTAGGTTGCCTATATCCTTTATCATAATCCCTAGGTAACCAAATATTCCCTTCAAAAAACCCTAGTCTTCCTCATCCCTATTATGAACAAGGTAATCCTCATGCCCCCCCCTATTTGTTCCTATCCATCTCAAACTTCTTAAGTTCTTAATCAACATCCAAATCCTGATCCAACCATTTTTTCCTTTTTCTCTCCATCCTCTTAATTAGGAGTTCATCATCAGAGGGGACAAAATCCCTTTCCACATTCTTCCCCTTATTTTGCGATACCTGTCTGAAGTTCCTTTCTTCTCAATATGCTCTTCCTACTCCTCTTCAGTGTCAGTGTCTTTTTCAAAATCAATCTCCTTATCCTTCCTTTTCTTACTAGATGAGCTACTCATATCACATTTATTCCTCTTCTTCATCTCAATCTTAGCAATCTGATCCTCTGTGTCCTCATCAAATTCCTCCTCTAGTTCACTTCCTTCTGTCTAACACTCTAAAGATTTCTTGTTATGGTGAGGTCTTTCCACATTTTTAGATTTTAGAAGGTTCATAACTAGCACCATTAACCCCTAATGACAAGTATTGTAAGAATTTTCCTTAGGGAAAAATCACCCAAGATCAAGGAACTCAAGCACAAGCACATAATGGACCAATAAAGTATGATCATAATAACAATGTGATATCTATTTAATGTACAAGTACACTAGGAGTGCCTAAATATAAAGGCCTTCAGATCGACTAGGAGTTAGCACACTGATAAATCTTACAACAAGGAACATGTCCACCAAGAGTGGATTATCCTCCATTAAGCATAGGAGTTAGTGTAATGATGAGAGGATAAGCCTACAAAAGTAGCACACAAAATTATATTGTAGACACCATGTGTTAAAATAAGAGTGTGAATAATTGTGTTGTCAACATGACAACTCAGTTAATTATGCAAACTCTAGTGTTATAGACATCATGTGTTGAATTAGAGTTTCTTACTCTAGTGTTTTCAACATGAAAACTCATATGAGTATGCAAACTCCTAAATGTCAAACTAATAAATAATAAAATAATGCATTGACCTAAGTAAACTTAAGTAAAGTATAAATTGTGAATACTTATTTACACCAACACCCCACCTTAAGTGCAATTTAGGGGAATGCACTTAAGCTTATGAAAGCTAGGATGAATATGCATGATGGGTCCTGGCTACTAGGCCATGTTAGGTACCCATGTACAAAATGCAATAAAATCTCTCATAAAGTGGAGAATGAGGGAAAACCTCATGGGAAAAACCCTCCCCCAAAAAGAGAGATGAAAAAACAAGATGCATGGATGGATGGAGTAATCAAGACCCCCCCCCCCATATTACGACATACATCATGTATATACAATAGAGAAGTATGAGAAGAACACTATCCCAAAAGAGGAAAAGGTCCCCTCCATAAAAGAGAAGAAGAAGAAAGGAGACAAGGTAGTCCCCCCCCCAAAATGAAGAATGTCGATCGGTGATAACTGCTCCAATGTAGAAGTTGATTTGGGGCTGCTAAATAATGTTCCTCCCCTTTGGAAGAAACAATGTCATAGGTACATATGAGATGTTTCCCCAATGTGTAGAAAGAATCTCAATGATGAATGGTGTCTCTAAAACATGCTCAACTATCCCTATGTCAATACTGACTGTGGCCCCTTCCAATACAACTAAAAAGAACAATGTTGGGTCTAGCAAGGATGGATGTAGAACATATTCCAAAGAAACAACCATCTACTCAAATGATAAAGAGACTTCCTACAACTATTGTACATAAAGATTCACAATCATATCAACTTGGTAAGACTAATCATGTAGATAATGGACAGGAGGGTTAGAGTGAGCCATCACAACAACTAAAGAAGGATATTCTTCATCAAAGAGAAGATGTATATCATCAATGATGTCTCCCAAATCTGTTATGTATGACTCCATAAACAAACCTAAAATATATGTTATGTAGTCATCCCCTGATGTTGGAACTGGAAGACAAGGTATACCCAACTATACTAGATTGCATGGATCTATCACTATAGCAATGTATGCATGTGGAATGTGTTGAAGTTGTGACTGCTTTTTGTATCTGTCAATAGGATCCCACATATTTGAATCTATTGAATCACTATCACTATTGTCACTATCAGTTTCCACAATTTATGAAGTATGGAGAGGATTAGAGGATGAGTTAGGTGAACTTTCCTCAAAGTGTACATTCCTCTCTATAAAGGTCTCATGAGTCTTAGGATCCATAAGTCTATATGCCTTAACACTATCTTCATATCCAATGAAAGTACAAGGCCTTGGTGGTGGTGCCTTGCATTCCCTTGAAGATATGTTTTCCCATGCTAGACAACCAAAAACTTTGAAGTGTTTTACAACTGGCTTAATGCCACACCATGCCTCAAAATGATTCTTTCCATCTAAGACATAATGAGGAGACCTATTAAGTATGTGATTGGCACTACTTATAGCTTTGACTTCAAGTGATGGATCAAGAGACTTGTCTTGAATCATGCAATTTTTCATAGACTTAAGAGTTCTAATCCTCATTGTAGCAGCACTTTTCTTTTGTGCACTAAATGCTACTAGATTTTGAAGATGAATACCCTCAAGTTCACAAAATTCTCTAAGTCATGAGTTCACATATATACTTTCATTGTCCATATGAAGAACCTTGATGGCTTTCCTTGATTACTTTTCAAAATGACTCTTGAAGGCTAGAAACTTATCAAATACTTCATTCTTGTGATCAAGAAAGTAGACCCATGTGTAGTGTGAAAAGTCATCAATGAAAGTGAGGATGTAACATCCCTTGCTAATTGATGTTACTGTAAAAAGACCTGCTAGGACTGTGTGAACTAACTCAAGAGTGACTGATGCTCTCCAAGACTTCTCTTTATCATACTTCTCTTCTAGATGCATATCCATTGAACAAGTTAAACATTCACCCTTAGAAAAGTCGATTGTAGGTAGACGTTTGACCATATTGTTTAAGAAAAGTTGATGAAGATAGCAAAAGGAAAGATGTCCATACCACTCATGCCATAATTTTTTTTGTGAATGAGATTGTGTCAACAAGGCATGTGAAGGAGACTTAGGTACAAAGTGGGAGAAGGAACAAAGCCTTGTGTGATGATTGACTTTACCCACTGCAACCAATGAATCATCTTTAAGATTGCACACCATTATTGAATCAGGAAGGAACTCAACTTTATTGCCATCTACATAGTGAGTGATTTGGTAGATTGAAATGAGATTAGAGCTACGGTTGGGAACATAGAGAACTGCTTTGAACTCTCCATTGTCCATCTCACCTTGTTCTTTCCCTTCAAATTCCATCTTTGTATCATCTCCTATAAAGATATGTGGTACCTTAGACTATTTCAATGAAGAAAAGTCTCTTTTTGAAGAACCCATATGATATGAGGCACCTCAATCAAGAATCCATTCCCTTGAAGAACTTGAACTAGCCATAAGTGCTTGACCTTTTCCCTTTGAAGTGGATGGATTTGTATCCTTGGAAGCATTTGGCACATTGATTTTTTTCTTCCTAAGTAAGTTTTCCAGCTCATTGATTCCCTTAGTCTTGTAATGATGCTCATCATGATTCGATTTCTTACAATATGCACAAAATAGTTTATCATTATTTCCCTTCTTGTTGGAAGAAGAATTGCCTTGCTATGAGGAGGAAGATTATTGTGTCTCTGATTGTGATTTTTTCTTCCACTGCTTTTTATTTCTATTGGTAGAACTTTTTCCACTTTGATTTGATTGGTTTTTATTGCTATCCACCAATGCTTTGGTCTTCGATGACGTGAGAATTTCTATATCTATCAACTTGGATTGTTCCAACATCAACATTTCTACAAATGCATCAAATGTAGGCTTAGTGAAGGCACTTCCCATGGTCAACCTGTGAGTGTTATAACTTGAAATAAAAGATGCATATTTGGAAGGTAGCCTCTTCAAGATGTGATGAATCAATTGATCATCCTTCATGGGATTACCACAATCTTTAAGTAGTGCTCTCAACTCATTGGCTTTGTTGATATAGTCTTTAATTGTGTCAAAATTCTTAGGATCCAAGAGAAGTAGATCATCATCCTCAATCTATAATCCCTTTTCCTCATCCACCTTACCACACAACCCTTCAAGTTTGTCACAAGCACCCTTGGCTTCCTTAAAGCTAGAAATGTGGAAGAAGAGATATCTATGAACACAACTCTAAATGATTCCTAAAGCCTTATTGTCTTTAATTTTTTAATAAACTAGTTTTATAGCATCAATGGGCTTGGTAATTGTACCATCAACATATAGATTTAAACCTTTTTCCATTAATCTACTCCATACAATATCTTTCCATGTAGTATAATTATGTGAAGTTAGAAGTAGAGTTTTAGGTGAACTCATGATGCAAAAAATTAAATGAGCACAAGAGAGAAGGAGAGACACAAGAACACAAGACACACCCCCCCCCTCTTTTCACTCAATCAAAGAACCCCCCAAAAATGATGCTTTTGGCACTTTATATGTAGTGCATTTACAATAGGCCACTTGTCAAAATGGACAAAAATGGGCTTCTAATTTTGCTATTTACAACTACCTTTTTAGGTTCAAATTTGGTACTAAGCACTGTAGCTTAGATGTACAACAATTTTGAAGAGTAATCAAAGAAATACTATATAGAAAGGGACCTAATTCTAAAAGTGATATGTTTGTCCACACAAGCCTATAATCTAATTGTAGATTTGAAAAGTAGACAAAAAATTAAGCACTTTCAAAAAAATAGAACCTGGAAATGTGTCCAGATGAGCTTGTACAGTGTGTTTGAAGTTGCAAAATGTAAGATTGAATAGGTATTGTCACCAAAAAATGCAATTTCTAAAAAATGCATGCACCAAAACTAGAAAAGAATAGCACCACTGAAAAGTTCAAGAAATTTTACCCAAAATGAAAAAATATTGCACCTAATTTGGAGTCTGGATGATTGAGATATGGCCTCCCAAAGTTAGACTATCAAATAAAAACTAAATTTGGAGAGGGGTCTGGGCAGAAAACTGTGAGATTAAATTTGATGGTCAAATGGTCATTATGATAGTGTATTCTAGGCTACAGATGATGGTCAAATGATCATCAATTTTAACATAGCGACTGGCTGACATCAACAAAAAGATGCCCCTAGGTGACATCAACATAAGACTAATGATGTCAGCAAATGAGTTGGCAGTACAAATAGGTCAAGGTGTCAATCGCATGGCAAGTACAAAAGACACATGGCAAGAGATTGGTGCTAACATGTCGTTGACCCATGTCCAGCTCTATCATCATTGACTATTGTGCCATGTGGCTTACTGCATTGAGTTGACATGGATGCTCAAACAGTCTGTTGATGTGGTGAAGGGGGTATGCCATGGACCACTGAGGTGGCTGTGGGCGAGCACTGTCACCACGTGGAGGTTTTTAACTACATCATGTCAAAGTTGAAAAGTATATGTGGCACGGTGGCATCACCTTCACAATGCCAAAAAAGGGAATTGGATGTATAAAGGTTTCTAATCCATTAGTTTCTCGTGTGTGGCCAAAATGTGCAGTTACCAAAATTTGTTAAGTGTCCACCAAAAATTGGAAATGTGGTGTCAAAGATATAAGGAATATTTAGCAAGTACAGTGTGAGGCCTTACCCCGACCCGTTATGACATGGATATTTTACTTATATTTTGATATTTGAGACCTTGATATTTTGATAGACTTAGATGGACAATGGATTTGTTTATCTATGGATTTTGATACTTTAGTAGTGTTTTACATTGTTATATGCACTAAGACCTGTTATTGTGTAAGAAATGTTCGAACATATATGGATGCAGCTTTATGACATGATATTATCAGACTCTGATGCAATGCAAAATGTTAATTTGATTTTGATGATTTTGGATTTATAGATAAATTTTAATTTGATTAATGATGACTTATGACATGCAAATTTTGATGTCTTAACATTTTAAGTGGAATAATTGAAAAGACTAGGAAAGGAATCTAATTTGATTTATGTTGATTCAGATATTATTATTATATGTACTTATGTTGTATATGTTTATTTGACTCCTTGGATTATTGATGCTTGAGTTTGATGTGCAGGAAGAGGAACTATGGAAATTTAATAGGGAAACAAGGTATAGACACATGTTAAATGACTCTGCCAAGGTAAATCTTTGTAAGATTCGTAAACCTCATTGTGATGTGTTTATTTGGTAAATGTGTGATGTATGTGTGTAGTGTGCATTTCATGAGTAGGTTCTAAACATGTTGCATGTGTTGTATAGTGCATTTTGTGTGTGTGTCACTTGATACTTGTATTCGTTATGCGAAATGACATGTTCTTTGATGAAGGATCAAGTGACCACCTCATTCTGAGTAAAATATCTTAATTGAGAAATCTAATTATTGCTAAAATTAGTTAAGAAAACAAGGTTATCACCATGGGAAAATTTGAAATTAAATTACCTAGCATTGGGAGGGCCATAAAGTAACTCTAAGGTGAGTTTGTGACAAAAATAAACCCTACCCATGTTAGTACCTTAAGTGAGGGGGCAAATAATGACCTCTAGGGTGCCTAGTTGACCTAGGAGACCTCAAAAAAATTGTATTCTTTATTGAATCCGAAAATTAGAGGGATATATAGAGGTATGGCTAAATTGAAAACTCACTTGGCCACTCTCTATCTTTAGAGATAACTAGGGTTTGGAGAAAAAGGAGCTCTTCTACAACTATCCATTGTCATTTTCTTGGAGTGAGGTTGGTACCTTTGATCCATAGTGTTCATCATTTTGTATGTAGATTGATATGGTGTTCTTCATTTCATGGTGAATTGTTGGGTGTATTGTAGTTGTGTTTGTGGAAAAAGATGTTGTAGTGTTGCATGTGAGAAGTTTTGTGTGAATTTTTCCTTGAATCTTGCTTGTTTCCATGTTTATATATTTTGTGTAATGGTTGTGAAGCATCACTCACCCTTGGGAGGGAAGAGATGCTTGGGTGAAGGGGTTGGTTGGGCTCGCACATGTAGTTGAGGAACACTCCCATGTGTGGAGATGGTTGTATATGTTCAATGGAATGTGTTTATCTTGCTTACTTCCATTTTGGGAGGTATAAGGAGGTGTGTGGAAAGGAAGATGTTGTATGCCCCAAAAGGGCATGTTGATAATGAGAAGATGTGTATATGGTGAATCATAGCTTTTGAAATCCTCCTCATGGTGAGAGCCCACCTTCACCCTATACTTGATTCATTTGTTGAATCTTTGTGCAAAGCCTTGGGAAGGGATGTGTTGTAATTGTATTGTGTTAAATCTTGTCATACTATTTTGAATATGCATGGCATATGAATGTGTAGTATGCAAACGTTTATGCCTTGTTTCCCCAAGCTCGGTGGGTGGCCTCCTTAAGGCCTAGGTTGGGAGGTGAGCCTCCATGGTTCCCATTTCTTTTTGTCTCTCTTGTAGGTTTTTACTTAATGAGCTTGGAAGCTTGGAGTTTCATGTAGTCTACTAATTGCATAAGAGAGAGAACTCTATTGTTTTGTGTTGGAATGGAGAAATGAACTCCATCTTATTATGTAAATTCATTGTATTGTAGGAGTGTTGTTATTGGACTCGTGTATATGTCAAATAGAGAGATTGTGAGATATCTTGTTTTGAGAGGTCCTTCGTTGTGTACCTTGATTTGATGATTCCACCACCCCATTGCTGGTTGATAGTGTGTTGATGTTGTCTTCTCATTACTTAAAATTGGAATGGGTTTTAAAAAGAATTTGTATCTTGATACACCTTAAAGAATATATTGGACATTATCATTTGATATCTTAATCCCCTCAATTACATGAGAATAATTTAGTTGCTTGATGTTTAATATTGAATTCAAAATTGGTTGTAGAATATGCAAATAGATAGCAATGGAATTGTAGATAGTTGAATTATGGAATTGGATGTCAATACAATATATTGAATCTTTGATGTTCATGAAATTATAGTTTTCAAGAAATTTCTTTTGAGTTCCATGTTAGTGTATCTTGCAAGCAGATTTCAGTAGTATATGATAGGTGATAATTGTTGAAGTTGTTTATTAGAATTAGAAAATTTAATGCATAACGTAATGATAGACTATCGCCAATTCAATCTAAAAATTTTAGAGAATACATGGGAAACAAAGAAAAAGAGAGAACTAGGCCAATAAGATAAGCTCAAATAAAGCTCTAGATGTACATAATAGCTTGCTGGAAAATGTATGGGCAAAACAAAAAAATGTCTCATTCTATTATAGTCAAATAATAATAGACCTTGAATAAAATACTAGTATCTTGGATTGGCAAGTCAAACATAAATTCATTTCCAAACCTTCCCATTAATAAGGTGACAGCTTGAATTCTGATGTCTTGGACCATGACAGGACCTTGTACAAATAAAAGGTTTGATAATTATAACAACATATATACAAATATAAGTATAATAGTATAGGTCATAAATATATAAATATATATATATATATATATATATATATATATATGTATATATGTATATATGTATATATATGTATATATGTATATATGTATATATATATATGTATATATGTATATATATATATGTATATATGTATATATACATATATACATATATACATATATACATATATACATGTATATATACATATATACATGTATATATACATATATATATATATATATGTATATATGTATATATACATGTATATATGTGTGTATATATATGTATATATACATACATATATATATACATATATACATGTATGTATATATACATATATACATGTATGTATATATACATATATACATGTATGTATATATACATATATACATGTATGTATATATACATATATATGTATATATGTATATATATATATATATATGTATATATATGTATATATGTATGTGTATATATATATATAATCCTGAGAAGCACCGTAAATGCTCCTACATAATAACAAGTGCTCTAGTTATAGAAACAAAAAGTATTTGCCTCGTCTTGTAAGCTTGGGGGCAACGATCAATCAAATCAGGAAAAGGAAGGATAGAAAAAAAAAGTCAAACACATCATTAACACAAAACAACCCAAACTCCTTGGCAATCTCCTCCTTGGATCATGAGATGTACGGTGCAACTTATTTGCACCATCCGGCTGCCCCAACCCTACCCCAAATTTGCCCTATCCGCTCTGACAACACCGGCGTACTGCCTTCCTGATCTGTCCAATCACTCCATGTACAGTAATGTTAATATATTTTTAAAAGTATTTACTGACTTCTTAATATATTTCTTAAATTAATAAGTTAAAATAAACTTTATCAAACTATTCTACATTAATAAGTTAAAATAATTTCACTTTCCTAAAAAGAATGCATAGACAATATTTTTTTTTACATGGTTGTACACATTGAGTTGATAAGATTTCGATGTAACTTGAATGTAAATAATTTTAAGTAATCAAATTTTTCTTATAATATTAAAAATATTAGAACTCTATTTTAAAAAATTAAAATTTTATAATATCTTTTTGAATAAGTTGAAAATATTTTGATATGATTTGAATGTAAATAATTGTAATAGTTGAATGTAAATTTCAATTCTTTTAATTTAATATTTATTTTTAATATTTTATTTTATAGATTTTTAAATGAAAGTATATGTATAATTGAATTTAAAAGTTTATTTATTAGATGTATAAATTTAACTTATTTTTAATTATGTAGTAATAATTTTTACTATTATATGATAATAAATGTAAATGAAAAATATGAATATGTTATTAAATAAATATTTTTTGAAAAAAAATATTGTAAAAAAGTAACTTTTTATTTCTTGCTTGCAAGAGAATTATAGGTAAAAAATAATTAGTTCATTAAGTTTTTTAAACAAATTTTTTAAAAAGTCATTATTTTTGTTTCCATTTTTTTAAAATCAAATTGTTTATAAGAATTTTTCTTTTAATATAATTTTTAGCCATGTTTAAAATTTTGTTTCTTTTTAGAATATAAATTATATTCACTTAAATTTTACTTTCAATATTTGTTATCTTAAATTGAAATAGATTTATAAGTATATTAATTTTAATATTTTTGTTTTTGTTTATATATAAATATAAACAACTTTTTTTAATTCAATTAAAATTTTAAACAATTATTCTTTATCTTGTTTGACTAAAATTATTTGTAATTATTAAATTAGCTTATCTTTTTATTCATTTATTAATATGTTATTTTTTTTTATAAAAGTATATTTATTGCTCTACTTTGTTATTTTACAAAATGATATAGATATATAAATTCAAAACTTTATTGCTGAATATATAAATTAAATTGCAATTTACTAAAAAACCACTTTCATTTTGTTAAAATGGATATTACATTTTTTGTAATATTTGTTTACAAATTATTTTAAAATAAACTAATATTATTTTTTAAATATTAAAATAAAATAATTGTTAGTCTTTAATTTTTAATTGACATAATTCGTGCAAATAATTTATTTAATAATATATTCATATTTTTCACTTACATTTATTACAATAAAACTTAAAATTATTACTATATAATTAAAAAAAAGTTAATATCTAATAAATAAACTTTTGAATTCAATTATACATATACTTTCATTTAAAAATATATAAAATAAAATATTAAAAATAAATATTAAATTAGAAAATTTGAAATTTACATTCAACTAATTCAAAAAGATATTATAAAATTTTAATTTTTTTAAATAGAGTTATAATATTTTTAATATTATAAGACAAATTTGATTAATTAAAATTATTTACATTCAAGTTACATCGAAATCTTATCAACTCAATGTGTACAGCCATTTAATTAGTAAAAATAATATTGCCTTTGCATTCTTTTGAGGAAAGTGAAATTATTTTAACTTATTAATGTAGAATAGTTTGATAAAGTTTATTTTAACTTATTAATTTAAGAAATATATTAAGAAGTCAGCAGATACTTTAAAAAATATATTAACATTACCGTACATGGAGTGATTGGACGGATCGGGAAGGCAGTACGCCCATGTTGTCAAAGTGGACAGGGCAGATTTGGGGTAGGGTTGGGGCAGCCAGACGTAGCCGGTTCCAAAAAGGTGCATGGAATAATGTGCCTCCATTTCTAGTGGAAACTCTCCATACGGCACTGGCTATGGTGCAACATATTTGCACCGGTCGGGCCCCTCCTCCATCCTCTGACTCCATCCTGACTCTACAAGCGCAAGTACAAATGCAGTCGACAGGCGAAAGTACAGACGTCTCTTCATTTCGACTGTTGTATTCTACTGCGTCGTATGTTATCCGACACTGCCCTCCGCCATCCAGCTTGTCCAACAAGCAATATTTCCCACCAACTTTTTGCAATTAATATCAACCAAACTCATAAATGCTCGTCCTGCCATTTTTCTCATGGAGTCTGTATCAATGGAGCCAGAAAGCTCATTCCATAATAAATATTAGTTATTTTAAATAAGTAAATAGAATTTATATATTTTTATTATAATAATTATATTGTTAATTTTTTTGTTTTAAATATATAGTAATATAGAAATAAAATAAATGTTGTTTATTTTATAGAAGTAATAAGTTTTTTAAAGAAAAACTAGTTGCTTGAAAGATAAGATTAAATCAATTGATTATTATATTAATTATATTATGAAATTCAATTAACAATTTAGTACATTAAAAAATAAAAAAAATATTTTTGCATAGTTATATTTAACATATTTAAGATTTCTAATTGATTTTGAAAAAGAAAATAATTTTAAAAATTGAAATGAAATAGTTTAAAATTAATAATTATAATAAATTAATTAATTAAATTTAACAATATTTTATTTCTTTTATAAATACAACATAAAAATACATATGTTTTCAAACTTGTTTATTTTTTAACATAGATGTTTATGTGTTGTCTCCATTGTCATGTAACATTAATAGTTCCTCATTTATTTATTAAACTTATTTAATGACAACAAAGTAAGCAAGTATCAATTTGTGATATTCCTCTCAAGATTTAAGTGTGTGATTTTGAGTCAAACTCATTGACCCATGTTTCATGAGTAGTGATTCAACATGAATCCATCTCTCATGAGTATAAATGTAACACTTAGCACTCATTGGATCTAGGTGATGCTCACAAGGGTGAAGCACCAAGACTTTCTGAGAGGTCACCCATCCTAGTACTACTCTAGCTTGAGTGCGCTTAATTATGGAGTTTCCTCCATGGAAATGATCTCCTACTTATCAAGTATCAATTTTTTGTACAAAATAATTCATAAGACAACCATGTTGAATATAATTTCTTAGATAGTTAACCTACTTAATCATTTCATTTTATATATTCTATATCTTGTCATCTTATTTTCTTCTAAGTAAGAATGAGAAAAATTACGTGATTCTTAACCACATAAAATGTTACAAAAAAATTGCTTAATTTGACCATGTTATTCATAACCATACACATATGTTATTTCAACATTTGTGTTATTGCAATACTAAAGTTGGATCAAACGTTACATGCTAACTTTAATCAAATAACACATGTAAAGTTCAAGACAACATAAATATATGAAAATGATGAACAACTATTTTACCAAAATATAACTCAAAGCATCATAATGCTTTCACTACGAGACAAAATCAAATTCCTTGTAAAAGCACAAAATCAAGGATGTAATATTTGGATGATAAAATAATACAATATGTTTTGAAAATCCTTCATAGTGAAGCTCTTAGTCTTGACTTATATTGACCTCTCTTCCAATTGGAACCATTTTATCACTTCGATAAATTTACAAAAAAGTGTTGATCACCATCCTCCATATAAACATCATCAACACCTGCAAATATATTGTGTTAATAATAAAATTAATTTTCAAACTAAAGACACAATTGATTGAAGTTCATTTCGTATTTTCCTTACCATCTATACTTTATATTGTGTTCGTTCTTGCTATTGTTTGATTAAGATCAATAAAATATGGTTGGATGCTTTTTTGAATTTTTTGTTGATCATCTAATTCAAAAAAAGCATTAACATTTAATATATATCATCAATAAATTTAAAATATAGTTTTCAATTTAATACTCATAATTATGTTTATTTCATAACTTCATTACCATATCTAGCTTCTATTGCATCATTTTTTGTTGATGCCTGATTAGATTCAATGGAATCTGGTTGCATGTATTCTTGATTTTTCTGTTCATCATCTAATCCTACAATAATATGAACATTTAGTATGTAAACTTTGGCAAAATAAATTTACAAACTAAAGACTCATAATTCATTGATTTATATAATTTCATTACCTTGTCTAGTATCTATCACATCCATTGTTGTTAATGTTTGGTTAAGATCAATAGAGAAGGGCAACGTAAGTTGTTGAGCATCTTGTTGATCATCCAAATCTACATAAAAAACTTATATTTAAAATTTTAACTTATATAAAATGTTCAAGTATAAAATTAATTTATGTAAATAATCTAAACAATATTAAAATTACTATCTACCTACAATAACTTGTTCAAAGGTATGGATAGGGATAGTATTGATCATTGACGGTTGATCTCTAATAATTGTATCTTGTACATACAGAAGTGGTTAGAACTATGAACCAAGTATTTTATTATAAAAGTAACAAAGACACTTAATAGCTAAAAGCTTACCATTTGGAAACTTCACTTCACCAATTGTTGTATGGTTTAGATCAATGGAGAAAGGTAATTGACGCTTTGGAATGCTTTCTTGATCACCCAAACCTACAATGAAATATGATTAATACATGAAATGAAAATAAGAATTATTGCTATGTAATTACAAAAATACTTTTTCTTAAAAATACACTCACCTTGTTGCCTGATAACATCTCTTTCTTCTTGAATAGCTATATTTGAGCGATTTATGACCTTTTTCTTTTTCTTTTTCTTTTTGCATCCTATAGAGGGGAACTAGAAATTTTCATTCTCCTCAACTCTACTATTTAAGTTTCTAGAGAGGGATTTACACTTTTTGTGTGACTTTTTTTCATTTTACTTGGACTAAACCATGGTGCTATTCGTCTCATAGATATGTTATCTGAGCCAGGGATTGGTTTAAATTTGGAAGATGAAGCAAGAGATGCATGAATTTTTCTAAATTTGTCAACAGATTGACTAAAGATGTCTTTGTCATAATCACTAGTTGGTAAATTTTCGAGCAATGAATTTAAATAATCAACAAATTTTTGAAACTTATCATTGATAGTAATAGATAAATTCCAACTATCTGCAATACAAATGTAATGACAAAGTCAAAATTACTGATAAATATTGAAATTTCATTAAAAATGATAGTTATGAAATTTACCAGTTTTGTCACCTTCACCAACGTTAACCTCAAGCACATCTTGATTTCCAGAAAGTATACAATCATCTACAATTGAAATATTACGTAATTAATGTTGAGAATTATAAAATCATTTAATATTTAACTATAGAGATCATATTGATCATTACCAATGACATTAATGTCATGACTCGATCTTCCTATGACTTCCTCATCATCAACGACCAATGGAGTAGAAGCTTCTGTAATTTTAAATGAGACTAATATAGTTAACATAGAACTTTTTTAATAAAATGTAAATAAATTAATGCTAAATTTTAAATGATACTTACCAACAACTTTATCTTGTGTGTTTCTCTTTATAATATATAAGATCTTCAACACATGCTTGCATGTGTTTCCTCTTTTTTTCCATTCACAATCACACACATGCAAATTTGGTCCAAATTTCCTTACGAAATATCATTTTGCTGGAATAGTTTGACTTCTAACTTTATATGTGTTTGGTAGCTGATCATCTTGATAGCAATCAGTATCTAGTATTAATTTTGATCTTTCTAATGCAAGTTATGTAATATCTTTCCTTTTTGAAGTTGGTTAAAAATCCAGATTGTTGCAAATATCTTTTATTTTTATAGAATGGCTCTACCCTATGAAGAAGTGTATAGATGAGCCAATCCATTCTTCTTGTGCATTTCCTAGAACAATCACTTAGATGTTGACTCTTGATGTGGGAGTGATATGACTCTATCGAAGCATTAGTTTCTTGATTTGCATGAGGGAAGCTCCGAAAGCTTTTTGCCCACATCGCTAGAAAAACAAACATGACATCTTAGCATATAGAATAATTAATTTAAATTATATAAATTCATAATAAAATATAAAAGATAATCTTGATGGTCGTACCAATGCGACTCTCATCATGGCACCAATAATTCTGAAAGTAATTAATGAATTCCTTATCTTCTTTGAATTCCTCTATGAACTTCATTATCAAATCAGTAATGGCATCTTCATTTTCATGCATTGCATACATTATCTCACCCAGTCTATCAAATATTCTTGTTCCAACATCTTTATTTTTAACAAATCTAGATTATATACAACAATATAGAGTTATGATGTTATGTATGTAATTTTTCATATATTCTAATAAAATATTAACTTACTTGTACACATTCTTCAGCCACACCCTACGCACATGCCAGATGCATAACAACACTCAACACTTAAAGGATAATCTACAAGAAAATTAATTATCAAAGTTCATAAGTAGTATTCTATAAAAAAAAAAATCTTAAATTGAAACTTGTTTATGCTAAAAATTGGAAAACATATATCTGTATAAACTAAACATTAAAAATTTGCATTCTTCTAACTATAAACTAAGGTTGGAGAAAACCTTATTGCTTCAATCTCGACGCTAGCATCATCTATCATGAATGCATTGACATGCCAATCTTCTCTATATTGTTTCCCTCTTTTATAAATCTCCATTAGCCATTCATTTATATCCTCAACTTTATTTCTTCAAGATATGGCCCATGCAACCGGTACACCAGCTTCTTGTTCATCAAATACAAGAAAAGTATAAAGTTGATACTACACATGAAAAAAACAACAATATATTAATTTTTTAGACAAATAAAACTAATGGCTAAATTAAAATCCATAAAAAAAAAATTAAAATTGTTCTACTCACACAGTATTTGTTTGTTGAGAATGTGGAGTCCATCGCAATAATTGAATCATGTGAATGTTTCACCATCATCTCTTGCATCCATGGTGTTTGGATGCCTATGATAAATGGAATATTTTCTTTATTTTTTGGTGTTTTATAAAAAAAGAAGTTATCTTTCTCCTCTATATGCCACAAACATACACTTTTTGCATCATCCTCATTTTTCTGTGAATGTAGAGAATGCACTCTTTTCCATGCATTCAACACATCCTTTCTTAGCAAACAAGTATCCCTCTTATTCATCAACTTTGTTAGACTAGAATCTAGGTAATTTCGTTAAAATATTGTGTCAATCCCCACGCCCATCAATAGTAAGGATTCAATATATGATTTACATTCAGTTGATAACTTTGGTGCAAAACTACTCCTTGGATCACCAGAAGGGTCATTTTTTCCATGCCAAAATTCACCATTAGCATCTTGATGACTAAATTCATTATATGTAATTATTACAACATCTGGTCTACCATACATAACCCTAACATTAAAATGAGTTTGACAACCCCTTTTTTGAATAAAATTGTGACTTCTTCCCTCGCTTGTTGGTGCATTTCTTTTATCTAGTGGCCCAAAAGCACAATGATAACTGTTTAAACATGTGAAAAAATATAAGTTAATGGATATAATAAAAAAAAAGTGACATGCTTAATCAATTTATTAAAGCTAGACAAACCTTGAATACATCTTTGTGGCATGATTAGTAGGTTCTATCAAATTACTCTCCAAAATCCTTTTACGCACAAATGTTGTCTCAGTACTATCCAATAAACCTTCCCCTTACAAAATGAGGGAGCCTCTCAAGAGGGATAGCAGTACACCAATCTATTTTTTGTTTACTATCATCTCCAATAGGTGTCCATTCAAGTTCACAACTTGAGAAATGATTTCCTTCATTTGGGATGTCTTGCACATCTAACTTGATAAGTGATTCCCACTTATTCTTTCTACCCATCCTGAAATTTTTTAATATTGTTAGTGACCCTTAATATTGTTTAAATATGTAAAAAAAAATTTATAGTGGTACCATTAAATCTATATTATAATACATGAATTTTTTGAAGTACACAAAAGTAAATGTAATTTGAAGATTTTAAAAAAAAAACCAAGATGATTCTAAATCAAACAAAAACTTTATGAAAACATAGGTATTCAATTCCATTTCTTACTTCAAGGAAGTACAAATTTATGAAAGTAGAATGAATGTAAAATTTATATACATCTTAAGTATCTTAGTAATTCTACATGGATGTAAATATACCAACATGTGTCAAAATGAAATAGTTAAAAAAAATTGGAATAAACTTTGTATGTATTTTCATATGTCATGTTTTATTATGCTCTAATTATTTTCATTTGGCAACCCCTTTTTTGTATAAACTTTCATATCCTTTTCACCTTTTTAATGTCTTTACATTTTTTTCTATTATCCTTGGGCCCAAAAGCACAATTATATCTATTTAAGGACATGTAGAAAACAATATATTAATCAACATGATATATATATATATATATAAATGACATGCTTAATTATATGGAAAATGTTAAGCATACTTTGAATACATTACGGTACTATGGGTAGTAGGGTTTTTGGGCTCTCTATGAGCTTTATGTAGAAATGTTGTCTTGATGCCATCCTAAAATATACCTTCTCCTTTGATAAAGTGAACAAGTCTCTCAAGAGGGATAGCAGCACATAAGTCAAGCTCCTAGATATTTTCATTTTCGATAGGTATCCATTCAAGATCATTCATTGAAAAAAGATTTCCTTTTTTTGGAATGTCTTGGACATGTAATCGAATGAGTAATTCCCATTTCAATCCCCTAATCATTCTGTAAAATATTTGGCTAATTAGTTCAAAGAGATCAATGCGCTCTTGAAAGAGAACGAAAGAAGGCAACAATAAATTTATCAAGGATAGGAGGCAGACACTCTACACAACCTTCATTCATACCCAAACAAGTCCTTTGTAATGGAGGCAAAGAACTAAGGCTTGTGAAAGGAGATCTTGACGCCAACATGGAGGCTTATATGAAGATTGATCCAGAAATAAGACAACAACTCCCATTTATCCAGTTTCACAACTTAAAGAATGGATCAATGGGAAGTCAAACAAACTATTTTTTCAACAAGGATATGTAGAATAGAATGTCTAGGTTGACACTACCAACTTTGATGGTACAAAAAAAGATTCAGCACAAGCATGGATCCAAAAGTTAGAAATTAATATTAATATAGTTGGCATTGGTATAGTTGGATATCAATATATATTAATATAGTTGGCATTGGTACACTCACAGCATATTTGTTTGTTGAAAAAGTGGAATCCAGTGCTATAATAGAGTTATGTGAATATCTCACCATCATCTCTCGCATCCATGGTGTTTGAAAACCTATAATAAATGAAAAGTTTTATACATTATTGGGTGTTTTATAGTAAAAAAAGTTGTATTTTTCCTCTACATGCCATAAACTTAAACTTTTGGCATCAATTTCATTGTTTTGTGATAGAAGGGAACACACCCTTTTCAATGTATTCATTACATCTTTTCTTAACAGATTTGTGTCCCTCTTATTCA
Source organism: Cupressus sempervirens (assembly GCA_028749045.1). Classification (NCBI taxonomy): domain Eukaryota; kingdom Viridiplantae; phylum Streptophyta; class Pinopsida; order Cupressales; family Cupressaceae; genus Cupressus; species Cupressus sempervirens. Next base: position 478,902,917 of record CM053786.1, read on the forward strand.
TTAACTTCATAACCAAGATCCAAATAATGTTGCTCACATATTGTGGAAACCCCACACCTATCAATAACAATGACTCAATATAAGATTTATATTCATTTGACAATCTCGGTGTAACTATACTCCTTTGATCACTAGAAATGTGTTATGTATATTAATTTAAGCTTATAATAATTTTGAATGAACTTGAGTACAACTAACATGGGATGTAATCTCAATGGGATAATTTTGAGATGACCAAGAGAGGCAAGAATAATGACAAAAGGAAAGAATTGTATTGGCATCAATGACAAGACATCTCCAAATATGTGATAAAAATCTATGACGTACACATAATTTACACAATATTTTCTTCTCCAAGTATGTTATCTTTTCTAATTCATCTTGTCTGATTTTATCATCCATTGGGTGAGAGGATTTAGGTGATAATCTAGGGGGAGCAAGAAATGGAGAGCAGTATTGATTTCTTCTAAAAAAATTATTTGCTGAAGTAGTTCCATCAATATCTTCATGAGTTATGTGAGATCTCAAAGTTTCAACCCCATGTTGCCTTAATAATCTATCATTTATCATCTCATCCATGCTTTTATCTTTGCTTCCAATGAATAACATGTCTTGCTTAAAAAGTGAGGAGGGCCTAGGTATGTTCAATTTACTAAGATTGCTAGGAGTAAACTCAATTTCTATTTTTCCCTTAGGTGTTTGATCATGATAGGTTCTTTTCCTTTACATCTTTGACAAATTGGAACTAAGGGTAATTGACCAAAGTTAACTTGAGGTTGTTTACCGTGACTCACTTGAAACCTAGTCATAACCGGCATGAGAGGGAAAACAATAGTAAATAGGAAGACTCCAAGAAGCGTTGGTATCACTCTTGGGTAGTAAAGTAATCACTTGTCCAATTAATAAGGTGTAATAATGTAATTTTCTATCACTCTTGTTAACATAATGTGCCAATATAAGTCTCATGATTGGTTAACACAATATGACATTGTTGGTCTCACAATTGTGGAATTATCCAAGAGTTATAATGTTCTATAATAAAATGTAATAATATGAGATAAATTGATATGAGATTACTTTCTTCACTTACTAACTCAAAGATAGCTATGATGCAAGGGTCCAAAGTGACAACAATTTTAGACACTCAAGATTAGGTCCACAATGGTCAAATAAACTCAGGAATAACCAAAACACAGTTACCCTAGAGTCCAAATGATGATTGATGAATTGTCCTTTTTTAACCAACTAAGATCAATTTTAGATTTATAAATAATAATCAGGCGCATAAAACAACAATAAGGGATTTAAAGAAAATGTCTACAAGCAATGGGCAAAGGACAAAGCAACCTTGCACATGAACAAAAATAGTGTCATAGTATGAATCTAATCCCTAAAACCACTATTGTGTATGTTCTCAAAATATTTTTCAATCACTCACATAGTCTTAGAAAAGAAAATTTGGTAGCCCTAAGGTTCTTAGTAATGGTCAACTCTGCAACTTTTGCAATCTAGAGTGGGCAAAATCCAATCCTAGTGTACCAGGGTTTTGACATATTTCGAGAATTTAATCAATCGAAGATACTGAAGAGATCTGACAACCCAAAAAAAGACTACACACATGAGGATTTCCCCCACAAGGACATTTATATAGCGGTTTCTACTACCATATCAAAAATGGCTATTACCGCTTGAGGTACCATCCACATGGTTGACCCAATAAAGGGAATGTCCACTACGGTTTAACCCTCTCTAATCAAGGAAGACTCACAAAGTTGTACCACATGGGGACTTGGTTTGGATTCAAGGGTTCCAAATTTTTAATGTGCCCAAAAGAGAACAAAGCATACTCCTCTAGCCTCTTCACCTTACCCAAACATAGCAAACAAGATTTTTTGATACACTAATTTGAAATCACCTCTCTAACTTTTTAAAAAATCCAACAACAAACACCACTAGTCTCAAAAGAGAAAGTACTAATGGATGTTGAGGACAAACTCAAGCAGAATAATGAGACAATGACAAATATCCTTCCCTACCTACAAGGGGATCTGTCGTCAAGAGGAGCTTCGCATGTAAAGCAAACGAATGAAGCTCAATCTCTCAAGATCTCCCAAATAGTGTTCATAGGGCCTAATTACTATGTGAAACATATATGCGTGAAAGAAAATCTAGATCCAATTTTAAAGCACCAAATGAAGTGTGAATCTATGAAAGCATGTAAAAACACTCAAGCCAAACACATGAGATGTTCATTTTAGTTCCAAATCCAAATGTTATAGAGATCCAACAAAATACTTAGTAATCTTTGCAACGCATTTTTCTCTGTTGTACCTTTCGTTTATGCTTGAATGCTCGCTCGCAACGAACAAAGCAATAAACAAAACAAAGAAACACAAGATATGCAACACATATACCAAAGCCAAGAGGCATTTCCAAATTAGAGAAAATTAAATGAAAAGGTGTGACCCACTCTCGGTGTAAAACTCTATAAAAATTATAAGATGAGGGGTTTTCTATTTAATGTAAATGTAAAATAATCTATTTTCTTATAAAATAAAGCATGTGACATTTATGTAAGTATTGGATCAATTGTACCACTTATTTTGGCTTCAAAGTAAGTGGATAATAGAACGATATAAAATACAATTCAAATAGCATTATGACCACTTTTAACATTTGCACGTATGAAGGATTCCACAAAATTCATCTAAAAGCTAAACCAATAGTTATTAGTAATTAAGTTATATACAAAATTGTCAAATCAAAAGTTATGCATTAAAAAAACATGTAGTAGGTTATATATACATATACACACACACACACACACACACACACATATATATATATATATATATATACATATATACATATATACATATATATATATACATATACATACATATATACATATACATATACATACATATATGTATATACATATACATACATATATGTATACATATATGTATACATATATGTATATGTATACATATATGTATACATATACATATATGTATACATATATGTATACATATACATATACATATACGTATACATATACATATATATATACATATATGTATATATATATGTATAGATATACGTATACATATATGTATATGTATACATATATGTATACATATACATATATGTATACATATATGTATACATATATGTATATATATATATATATAACTCAAAAAAGAATTATGTTTAGAATGTCATGTACTTATAAGTATGGCAAAGAAAATTATTACAATTTTTAAATTTTGAAACATGTCATTCTAATTTACATTAAAGTTTTTGAATCAGACATCAAGCCAGAATCTCATGATAGATAAGTTCAGAGATCACTTATCAACAACTTGAGTTAAATATGAGACTAAACAAATGGTCAAAATCTATTGCATCATTAAGTAGCTTAGGATTCAAAATTATTATAGTAGCTCTTGGTACTCTTCCCCTAGTTTAATTACAAATTATTTTTTAAATTGTTTTATTATTAGCTGAAAGACTTTAGATTATAGACATAATTAAATATTATCAACAAGAAAAAGAATGAAAAAATAATTCAATTTATTATTATCAAGTGCTTTAATAAATATATATTTTAATATAATTATATTTAATTAGGATATTATATTTTTAATGTTTCAGAAAGTTAAAAAGTAAAATATTGAAGATAAAAAATTAACTTTATTATATTCTATTAGTTATAAAATTTATTTTATTACATATGCATTCTTATTAAATTATAAATGATAGTAAAATATATTATATTTATTTATATATATTAATTATTGTATAATAAAAATATTTATAACGATATCTAAAACAGTTTGATCAATATCTAAGAAAAACTAAGTTCCTATTGAATGAGGAGGAAAGAGACATTTCATTTTTTCTCTAATGTTTTTAGCTTTAAACAAGAGACGTTAATAGTTTTTGGTCCCCATGTAATAATAATAATTTCTTCCAGTTTTGCAAGAAGTAAGGGTACTTTTGCAATTTTTTGTTTTTGAGACTGCAAAATTTCTATTTGAAGCTCTTTTATTCGGCAAGTGAATATTCACACTTGGAAATCTCTGGACCTATATTACATCATCTTATTGTTTAGGTAAAAGGTGATATTATTCATCCTACCTATCTATAGGCGAGACTATTGTTTTTGCCTCATATTTGAGCATTTGTTTGCCTCAGAAACAGTGAATATTTTGCACAAATTGTAATGTCTAGTGGTGTCTGCTAGAAAATAAAGACTAAATTTTCTTGAAAATGTTGAAATCTAAAATTTTCATTGGCCAAGACAACTTCTAGTTGGCTCCGGCTACGGTGCAACCTATTTGCACTGGCAGCCTTCACCATTTGCATGGCATCCCATCCCATGGGCATGAATAGTGTCAGTGTTAGTCTTTATTGTACACATTCCTCAGTCTGTTCAACTTGTATTGACAAACTGCCTTGTCTGCTCATCATCTAAAAAGAAAATTAAAATCTATATTTAATATCTTTTCCAAACTTTCTTTCTCTATGATTTTCTGATTTGTTTGTTCCATAATTTTTTTTAAAAAAAATATTCACCTAAGCTAAAAGCATATTATTTTACAATTATATTTTTAAATCAAAACTAATAAAATTAATTATTATTTCTTTTATACTAAAGTAATATTATATGTAATTTAAATTTTTGATAAATGTATTAATTTTTTTAGTCTAAATAATTTTAATTTTTTATAAATCTATCAAAAAAACTCTATATATCTTATTTAACTAAAAATAATTTTTTTTTGGCTATTTATATTATTTAATAATTTTATTTTTAAACTAAAACTAATGAAATCAATTATTATTTCTTATAAGACTAAAATGATGTTATATATGAAATTAAATTTATAAATATTAAATAAGATTATTTTATTTCTGTTTTATTATGCAAATTGAACTTTTATTTATAAAGTTCAATTATTTTATTATTTGAAAAATAGGAAAAAAACTATAAAAATGAACAATCATAAATTATTTAACCATTAAATATATAAAATTACATCTAAATCTTCCTTCAATCCTTCAAAGCCTTGTTGCATTATGTTAAGAAAGTTTTGACTTGATATTACTATTCAGGTGACACTTTTATTTAAGATGCCTAAAGTATCCACAACAATTATTTGATTTAATTTAATTATTTTATTTACATAATTTGATAAAACTATTTTATCTTTTTATATTTAATTTAAATGAATTCAAAAACAACACATTTCTTTGTTTAATTAAAATGAGCATTTATTGTTTGAAATTAAAATATTTTTTATTTAAGTGAATTTATTTAATTTTTATGCTATCTTTTATTATTTTATCAATTATATTATTTTCTAGATTATCTTTATAAATTATTCAACAAAGATGTTTTTACTATTTTAATGTATTTTAGACATATATTGTATATTAATAATCTTGTAATAGTCTTCTTTTAAAGGAATTCAGAAACAACACATTTCTTTGTTTAATTAAAATGAGCATTTATTCTTTGAAATTAAAATAATTTTTATTTGAGTGAATTTATTTAATGTTTATGCTATCTTTTATTATTTTATCAATTCTATTATTTTCCAGATTATCTTTATAAATTATTCAACAAGGAGGGTTTTACTAATTTAATGTATTTCAGACATATATTGTATAGTAATAATTTTGTAATAGTCTTCTTTTTCTTCACTCTTCACACTTCTTCTTGTTAAGTTTAAAAATTATATTAGAACTTAATTCTAATTCATCGAGAGAGACTAAAAATCAAAATTGTAACAATTATAGACAATAAATCTAATTATAGAAATCTCACTTATAAAAATTATAAAATAAATAGATATAAAATTATATAAATTAATTTTCTCTTTTTTAATATTTATATAAGTTAAAATTATAGAAACTATTTAATCTTATTTACAATATATATTAAAAATAAATTAATTAATTAAAATAACATCTCACAAAATTAAATAGAAGAATCCTCCACAATATTTTTAACCTTTAAAAAAATTAAAATTTTATAATTATAATTATTTATACAAATAAGAGAAGAGAAAAAAAGTTTAAATAAATGTACTTCTATAAAAAATTGATTTTACTTGATAAATTTTTTAATGAGTATTGTATTTTTTATGTACAAATATTACTTTATAGTAATATTACTTTATAATGTTCTGCTTTTCTATTTTATTTTTGTTTCACATGATAGATGTTAATAAACTATGATGTTTTTCTCTGAAATGTAATGTTTTCTTCAATTCTTTAATGCAGAAATACCCTTTTTTCCAATTTCCTAAACAACATTCAGCACAATACGAGGTAACAGTATATGATAAATGATTCGCAGGCCCTTTTACTTTTTATATATAAAACAATAAAATCCAAAGTCTCAAAACATATATGTATATAATAATATTAACAATTTATATGAATTAGAAAACTTTCAACTAAAATTGTAGTTGCAAAAATTCGAGTCGTAACACTTGGTAACAAGGAAAACTTTGAAATTTCTTTCACCTTTCACACTAGATGTAGAACTTCTATGTACCAAATTCAAATGGACAAAGGCGAATGAAAATTCAAATAAACAAAGACTTACCTATGAATGCAAGGAACCCAACAACAAGCGAGAAAATTCACCCAGCGGTGAGAATGATGACCCCAAAACTCAGCAACAGCGAGACATATGACCCAGCAAATATGATATGAAAATGACTCTGGCTCCATTGATACAGACTCCATGAGAAAAATGGCGGGATGAGCATTTATGGGTTTGGTTGATATTAATTGCAAAAAGTTGGTGGGATATATTGCTTGTTGGACAAGCTGGATGGCGGAGGGGATGGCGGAGGGCAGCGTTGGATAACATACGGCGCAGTAGAATACAGCAGTCGAAATGAAGAGACGTCTGTACTTGCAGCTATCGACTGCATTTGTACTTGCGCCTGCAGAGTCAAGATGGAGTCGAAGGATGGAGGAGGGGCCAGACCGGTGCAAATATGTTGCATCGTAGCCGGTGCCCTCTCCATACTAGGTGCTAAAGAAGGTGCAGTATTGATTTTGTGTTAAGTTTTAAAAATATATAAACAACTACACACTCATCATCAATGCCTAGTAAGCAAGTGGGTACCTTGACAAAGATTAGAGACATGCATTTATGAAGTCTGACATGGTAGACATCATCCTAAACACCTAGCCTTGGGAAATTTCTTAAAAGAAAAGTATGTATTTTCAAAAACCAAATCTGCACTCATACCAACGCCTAGGAAAAAGGAGGGGAGCACTTTGGAAAAGGCATATATGGTTTTAAAAATTGTTTCTTGGAACTCCATTTGGCTAATGATTGCATCCATGACCACATGCTCAAGCTAATCCCTAGGCAAAGGGACATGTCACTTGATTAGGGTGGGTGGGTGTAGAACCTAGAAAAGTACGCTGGGTAGAGCATAGAATTTATTTTTTTGAAAAAATGTAGGAATGTTTGGGTAAATGGGAAAAGGGGTAAAGTAGGTAATATTAAAGTAATAGTTGATGGGTGGGATAAATTTAGGAAAAATGTATATAATAAAGGGATTGTAAATTGGAATTTATTTTATTTGATTATAGAAGCTGCAAGTTATGATAGTAGTATAATTTGATTATAAATTGATTTTAGTGTATTAGATAAATTCAGAGGATAACATATATAAGTTACCTTAATATATATTTGTGTTCATTATAATTTGACCATAGATATTTTAGGAGAGTAATAGATACATATATAGTTTAGATGATTTGTTAAAGTTAGCTTAGCTTAAGACAATAGTTTTTACTTAAAAATTAATCGGTCATTATTCATAAATGTAGTAGTTACAGTTTAGTATTTAATAATAATAATGTTAGCAACAAAAATAAATGATGTATGTTAAAATGGAAGATATAGGTGCTTTAAAATAATAACTATAATAATAATCATTAGACATGACACTAATGGAAATGTAGTATGATAATTTGAATTATGAGCATATATTTGATAACTTATTAATTAACTAAGTGAAGATGGATAGATTTGGGTTAAGGCGGTTAAGTTGGTATTATGATAAGCATAACCAAAGGATGTTTAGTATTATATTATACATAATTAAAGATGCTATATTTTGGTATTTTATTAAATCTAGTTAAAGCACATCAATTTTAGTATCATAATAAGTATATTTTGATTTTTAGTTGTTCCGATTTTTATTTTATTTTTTTTACGGATTGTGTAATCACGATTACAGTATAAAATTTTGATTTTAGATCATTAGATAATTTAAAGGGTAATAGACGTACATTAATTTTATGATAATTTAATTATATTATATTTGATTATAAATATTGGAAGTGTAATAATTTGAAAGGGATAGTGAAGAGTATGGAGGGTAGTTTAATTCTATAAACATTATTAACGATATTGGCAATTTGAACTTATAATTTTATCGCATAATATACCTATCTAGACAAGCTCCCGCACATCTCATCATAACATGCTATGCTATTTTTAATATGTTTATTATTGTTATTATTTAATTGTTCTTAATATTATTACTTGTGCCTACCACTCTTACTATACTTCTTTTACTTTATTTACTAACACTATTAGTAATTATCAGGACTTATAATCATACCACCTCATGGGGAACTCAAATTCTAGTTCCGAGTAAACAACTTCATACCAATATATATATATATATATATATATATATATATATATATATATATATATATATATATATATATATATATATATATATATATATATATATATAATTAGTTGTGTTTTTCCATGTAAAATTATGGGCATGACATACAATGAATATTCCCTCCAGGGGTCGGGGTTTCACCACCTGATTCCTGCAAAAAATATTCTTTGCAAGCCTAACAACCTAAAAAAAATTCAAAAAATTGCTCTGAAAATGGCAAAAAATTGCAAAGGAAATAAAATAATGATCTGAAAAATAAATTTAGAGATCTAATAAATGATCATACTGAATTCGCAAATCAAGCTTTCGGGTGCCGGTTTGCAAAAAGAATTTGCCTCAAATTTGACTATGGCCTAGGGTAGCAAAATTCATAGTCAAATTTCACTGAATTGACACTCCAGATGCAATGACAAGGTCCACTTTGGCTCTAGACACTCCCAATGATTGTGATACTCCAAATTTGAGTCGAAGTCCTCTAAGAGGTGAAGCAAGAAAATGGTCTCCAATGGCTATGTGAAGAGAAATACCCTCAACTATAATACCATGTAAGAATTTTCCTTAGGGAAAAATCACCCAAGATCAAGGAACTCAAGCACAAGCATAGAATGGACCAATAAAGTATGATCGGAATAATAATATGATATTCAATTAATGTACAAGTACACTAGGAGTTCCTAAATATAAAGGCCTCTAGACTGACTAGGATTCAGTACATTGATAAGTCTTACAACATGGCGCATGTCCACCAAGAGTGGATTATCCTCCATTAAGCACAAGAGTTAGTGCAATGATGAGAGGATAAGCCTACAAAGGTGTAGCACGTAAAATTATGTTGTAGACACCATGTGTAAAATAAGAGTGTGAATAATTGTGTTGTCAACATGACAACTCAGTTAATTATGCAAACTTCAATGTTGTAGATACCATGTGTTGAATTAGAGTTGCTTACTCTAGTGTTGTCAACATGACAACTCATATGAGTATGCAAACTCCTAAGTGTCAAACTAATAAATAATAAATAATGCATTGAGCTAAGTAAGCTTAAGTGTAAATAGTGAATACTTATTTACACCAACAAGCATGATCACCCTCAGGATCATTTTGAATGGCTAAAATAGTGTTACCCAAAGATTGTCTGAGGTAGAAAGGTAAATTTAGCCTAACCCTATGCCTAAAATGGTTAACCAACATAAAATGGTGTCCATATATCTTAGTGAAGTGACCATCTAAAGTAAGATACTCAATCACCACAAACATAACAAATCTCCATGGGCAAAAAATGGAGCCAAGGTTAAAGTATGAATTACCAATTTTGACTAGTCTGTTGCTCCTTAGTATCCACAAATTCTTCAACCACCCGATATAAAAGCTTCCTATCCTAGTATAAATTAATACCCTCAGTGTCAATACTTGTTGCTTTAGTAATAATATCTTCAGAAAGCTCCATCCTCTGATTACCCTCCAATATACTCCCATCTTTCCAAGTTTTGATAAATTGTCGAGTAATGGCAGGGTTACTATGTTTCAATTTCTCAATAAACCTCATAAAATTCCCCTATTCCAAAATGTTCCATATCTCACTCTTCTTCTTCCATTGTTTGCAACTCATCGGTTCAATTCTCTTTCTCCTTCCTCCCATTTCTTCACATTAAGAAAAGGGATCTCACTCCTCAAAAACATCCACTACAATAAAAGACCAGAGTCAAAACTGTAGCCAAGTATTTTAATGGGAAAAAAGACCCACAATCTATGTGGTAATGAATGAAAATACATTGTCCATCTCATAATAACTCATTGCTTCCCAATCCTTCCTATATCATTATTAATCCTTGATGATATATTCATCATTGAAGAAACTTTTTTGTTTACTTGTAGCTTTATCATGCTCAATCAATAAAAGCCCCTCGATAGGAATAACATCATTTTGATTCCAAATTAACTTTTTATCCCTTTTTGCAAGCCACATTAGCAGCCCAATCAGCAACTTGATTGATTTCTCTATAATTGTGAGTGAGTACACAATTTTCAAAGGAATTGATAAGATCAATGACCTTGCCTATAATATTATTAATAGTGCAAGAAGGATTAGTAACTTTATTAAGAAAATTCATTACATTAAGGGAGTCCCCCTCTAGCCAGATCTTATTCAAATTCAAACTTTTAGCATAGCTAAGACCATAGAGGATCGCACTTGCTTCTACTACATCATTTGGTTTGAACCCCAATAGGAATGGCCATCCTACCTAATCTGTCACCATTCATATTCCTAATGATGACACCATAGCCCGCTATTCCTGGGTTACCCTTTGAGGCCCCATCAAAGTTAATCTTACACCAATCCTTAGGAGGATAACCCCATCTTGCCAAATCCCTAGTGTTAGAGCCATTTTGAGCATGACTAAGACCATCCAAATTCCAATTTTGAAACACTAATTCTTCCCAAGCATTCTGGGTTGGTGCCCTTTTCCACAAGATTTGATATTCTCTATTACCATATTCTTAATCTTGTAGAACATCTGGCCTAAATTAGTTTCCTTACCCCTAAATACCCTATCATTACGTTCCTTCCAAATGCCCTAGCAAAGGAATGGGAGGATGAAATCCCACTTCATAACTAAAGTATTAGTAGAGGGAGACTTCCAACCATTGAAAAAATCTTGAATGGTAAGGGGGAAAACCTAGGTAATATTTAGCAAACCACAAACCTTTTCCCATAATCTTCTAATATAAGAATAATTAATAGTCATATGGTTAACCAATTCATCAGGTTCCTTACAAAGATAACATCTATTGACAATGTTAAACCCTCTCTTCAACAAATTGTTCATGTCAAAATTTTATCCTACAAAAGAATCCAAAAAAAATTATTAACTTTGGGTGCCATGCCTTTAAACCAAGCTTTGGCCTAGCAAGGCTCTTGATGCTCTTCAAAAGCATTAGCATGCACTAAAGACATAGAAAATAACCCATTACGATTATATTTCCATATCAAAGCATCCTTGTCTTCGCTTAAAAAGATAGCATTCAGAATCTTGTTTTGATCATTAAGTTGATTATTCACTCTATTGAGGTTAACCCAATTATTCTCCTCCCAATAATCCTCAACAAAAATCCCAAAGACATCCTTGCACTATTCCATAAAGCCATTCCATCTTTGATCTGAGTTGAGGGCATGATCAAGAATCCAAATATCATCCTAAAAAAAAATAGTTCTCCCATTTCCCACCTTCCATCTGACCCCTTTATTGATAATATTCTTATTTTTCTATGCATTTTTCCAAATCATTGAACCCCCTTGTAAAGTCTCATTTCTAAGGAAGAGATTAAGATCTTGATTCTCCCTCTTATATTTATCATTCCACATGTCTCTCCATTCTTTCTCCTCTTTATACCATCTCCATATAAGCTTGGCAAGAAAAGAATCATTCATAGAAGCAACCCTTCTAAGAATGAAGCCTCCTTTATTAATAAGCATGCAAACTTTCTCCCACGCAATCAAAGCCAATATTTTCTTTTTTCCCATACCCAGCCATTAGAAAATTTTCTGAATTTTCTCAATTGCCAAAGCAAACTTTTTAGGGATCTTATAAACACTCAAAGCATACAACAAAACATTCTGTAAGGTGGATTTGAGGACAATAACCTTACCAGCCTGGCTAAGGATGGAACCTTTCCATCCAACTAACTTAGAATGGATTTTATCAATCAAAAAACTCCAAAAAATCTTGGGTGGGTCAAGAGAAAGGGGTAAACCAAGATAAGATCCTGATAGGGTACCAATCTCATAGCCAATAATTAGTTTAGTTTTACTCTACCTATTATTATTAACATTAATGAAATAAATCACACATTTGTTTCAATTAATAATTTGGCTAGAGGCATTCCCATAATCCTCAAGAGCTTTCTTGATGTTCCTCACATTCCTAGTAGAAGCTTCTCACATCACAATAGAATCATCCACAAATTTTTGATGGGAACAAATTAGATCTTTAGACAAAGGTTCGAGCCCAAAAAAATCCCCCATCGATGCCATTTTCTCCACAAATCTACCTAAGAATTTTTCCATGAGAATGAATAGGATAGGTGAAAGAAGATTCCCTTGCCTCAACCCATAAGAAGCCCAAAAAAAGGGATTTGGGGAACCATTAACAAGAACAAAGAAGGTGGTAGAAGAAACCAACATTAGGGCCAACTCCAAAAATCTCTTATTAAATCCAAAAACTTACAGCCTTCTTTGTAAAAATCCCCAATCCACCCTATCATAAGCTTTAGATAAATTGAGTTTAAGAAGGAGCCCCTGTCACTTGGACATCTCATGCACCAAGATTATAGAATCCAAAATCTTCCTGCCAGGAACAAACCCACTCTGTTGTCTAGAAATCAGATTAGGAAGAAAAGATAAAATGTTGAGCATTAGAACTTTAGAAATAACTTCATAAAAGGAATTATAAAGACTGATTGGTCTAAATTGATCCATGCAATCAACATTAGGCTTTTTAGGAATCAAAGCTAGGAAAGCACCACTCAGCTCTTTTAGAATTTTCCTTTAGCCAAAGAACTCTTTAACCCCATTACAAACATCTTCTTGAATGATACACCAATACTTGTGAAAAATAGAAAAGGGAATTCATCTAGACTAGGAGCCTTATCAGCATCAAAGGAGAAGACAACTTTGGTAATTTCATCATTAGATGAAATAATAATGAGGAATTTATGATGATCCTCTAAAGTACAGTTTGGGACACATTCAAGAAACATTTTCTGCTTATCCTTATCCATGTTGGGATCACCTTTCAGAAAATTATTGAAAAAATCCATAGCTTCCCTTTTTATGATCTCCTAATCCTCAGTGGGAACCCCATTAGCAATAAGTCTATAAATTCTATTAACCATTCTATGCTTCAAGGTAGTCATGTGAAAATACTTAGTGTTCTGATCCCCTTCCTTCAAAAAAACATTTCTAGACTGGTGTCTCCAATACATCTCCTCCTCAATGATGATATCATGCATCTTAATCAATTTCAAGGTCTCCTCCTCCTTGGTAACTATCGCATACCCTTCTTCCTAAATACTATCCTGAATCTCTTTAAGTTCCTCAATAACCTTCCTCTTATTATCAAAGATGTTCTCAAAGGTATCTTTATTCCATCTTTTGATATTCTTTTTAACATTTTTCAACTTATTAGAAACTTTGAACATGGTTGTGCCCTCCACTTTAATACTCCACCATTCCTTGATAAGGTTTTTTAGCGTCGGATGAAGAGTCCACATTTTTTCAAACCTAAAGGTATAACTCTTCTTAAAAGTTAAGGGATCAGCCACAAGGAAAATGGGGAAATGATCCAATCCAACTTGAATTTGAGTAGAAAGAGAACATTGATATTGCAAAAACCATTCACTACTAATAAGGGCTCTATCCAATATAACTTGGATGAGGTCCTTCCCATATCTTCTATTGGTCCAAGTATAATCAACCCCATGCAAATACATATCATGCAAGAGATGACTATCAACAAAATCCATCAACTCCAATATGTTATCCATGTTAGTCTAACTTCCTCCCATCTTATCATTCTCTTTCAAAAGAGTATTAAATCCCCCATAATTATCCAATTTTCTTTCACAAAATTTTTCTCTGATTAGTAAGGGCTTCCCAAAGTGTCTTTCTACCCCATTTTGAATTGGGGGCATAAACATTAGTAAGCACCCAAGAAGAACAATCCTTAGAATTGGTAAATCTAATGTTCATCATATTTCTATTCTGAGAGATAAATTCCCCATTAATACATCTATCATTCCAATAAATTGCCATACCGCCAGAGGCCAATTCAGAATCACTCCCAATAACCTTACCTCCCCTAAAAACCAAAATACCTTCAATTTTATCCTTTAACATTTTTGCTTCTTGAATGAGAAGAATATCTGGTTTGTTATCCCTAATCATATTTTTCACTATATCTTGCTTGTGAGGATTATTTAATCTCTAATATTCCATGATATAAGCTTCATTTCTTATGGAAAGATTTTGTGTCTAAGATAGTTCTCTGACTACCATCCTCTATACTTCTATTAGTCTCCACTATTCTTCTTTGCACATTAAAGGGTCTTCCTACAAAAGTAGGAAATAAACCAACATCTCCAACTTTGATACCTTTTCTAGATGGTGTTGAAGGTAAACAACAGTCCCTAGCTTTGTTGCTCTTAAGATCACCTTTTTTTATGCTCTTTTTGGATGGTGTGTTGAGGATATCACCTATCTTATTACTCCTAGTTTTTAGCAGAGCATTCTCTTTATTCTTTTTAGAAGAGAAAACCTCATTTTTCTTTTTTGATTTTTATTTTTTTTAGCCCCCACTTTCATCTAGTCTACACCAAAGTCATCATCATCCTCCCCTAGCAAGGCTTTAGAGATGTCCTTAGTACACGCCCAACCCCACCCCCCCCCCCCCCCCCCCCCCTCGCCCCCCTCACTTTTGATTACACTCTATGGTGGTTGTTACATCTGAAAAAGGTCTAACCAAACTTTGAGTTTCCTTATAATGATATGGTCCTATTTCTCATGGGAATTAGAATCATCATTGTCAACATCTTTAATTTGAATTTCACCATCCACTTCTTATTCCCCTTTTTTGGGACTTTCCACATCTCCTTCTGATGCCATCATAGTGTTCACATCTTCCCTGTTGTGATCTAAAGGTACCTATTCCTAGTTCTCCACTCCGACACTCTTGTCTTGCTAGTTTGATTCAACCTGTTAGGTAACTTTACACACCAAAGTCCCCTTCTCAATACCACTACCCCCTTCTCGATTGAGCTCCAATCAAAGATGGACATTTTTTCACCCAATGACCAGATTTTTTGTAGGATCTTGTTCATAACACTAATCCTAACCTTATTTAAAATCCTAAATATACTATCAACCATAGATATTATTCTAACCCTAACCACAATCTTAGCTAAAACATATCATTATTGTTATTTTACCTAAAAAATACTTTCTATAACTTTAAACTTACTTCTAAGCTAATCCTAAGCATAGAGTATAAGCCTAACTCTAATTATAGCTCTAAACATATTTTTAACCATATAAAAGATTGAGATGTATATTTCATGTATTTTAACATTCCAAAATAGTGCATCTTTGGTTAACTCTATTAATGTTACAATAATACAACAGATCATCCATTCAATGTCTTCGGTATTATTGCATTAATATTTCTAAAATTGCTCAATAATCTAAAATGAACATGGAACAATTTCTATTGTATTTATATTATTTTGTTCAACATATTGATGCAATATTCTCTATATTTTATTAATGAACTTTTACAAATATTATTATCTTTTTATTTCATTATTTTAAAAAATAAAAAAATGCATTAATTCTGTTAAATAAAAACAATTTATTGTTGAAATAATTATTAGTAGAGATCTTCACTACGTAAGATTTTTATTTTAAAAAATATTTTTAAAAAATTAATAAAAATATATATAACAAATCTATAAAATTAAATTTTATAAAAATAATAAAATAATATTCTTTATTAGATATTTCTAATTTCAATTGAAACTCAAACCTATTTCAAGAAAAATCATTCTTCAATTTTTGTATTGAAGGTGGGAAAAACAATTTTAACTAGCAGTTGCAAGCTTATGTGCTTACAACAATAAGCCCATAAGTTTCATTTTTCAATTTGTAAAATAATTTACATAATATAAAAACTATATAAAAGAAAATATACAATGATAGTTAAAATAAAAAAGTAAATTAATTTTTATAAATATAATTATATAAATAAATTAAATTCTAATAGCTAAATTTTGAGTGTCAGAAATTTCCAACATTATGCTTAAATTGTTAGGATAATCTGAATAAAGTGCCTATTATGTTCAAAGTTGATTCCCCACTTTATTCACATATTAAATCTTTACTAAAAATAAATCACAAACAATAGAAGAACAAGATATCAACTAAATTATTATTTTTTGTATTTTTTATATTTTTGTGATGTGTACATTACTAATTATAATAGATTGGCCAACATGCACCAATTTGTAATAATCAACAAAAATTTAGACTCAAACATAAATACAAATATACTCAAATACAAGTATGGTGGTAAGAAACAATACATGCAACAATTTTTTACAATCATATCAAATTAAATTCCAAGCATCCCAATAAAATCCTAGTTGCATCAATCTTTTTGAGCAAAATCCAATCTATATCTTTGGATTACATCATTTATTTTCTAGAAACACTAGGAAAATTAGAAACTTAAAAAGAAAAAAGAAAATTTAGAAACATTGTAATTATTAGTTTTTATATGTTGAAAAAAGAAAATTAGAACTTTTTATTGATTTTTTTAGATTATGAAAAAAGAAAGTTAAATTTAATTAATTGATTTTTGTACATCGTTGAAAAAGGAAAGTTAGATTTTAAGAATTGGTTTTCGTAGGATTAATTGATTTTTGTAGATTTAAAAAAGGAAAAAGGGAACATAAGTTTGAAGAATTTGTCATTAGAAAATTATAAAATTGATAGGGTCTTACAACTTTTCTATGAGAAAAGCTCCCACAATAAGCCTATCGGCTTAATAATTTATTTGAAAAATATTTATTTCTACAAAGATTTATGTGCAATTTGAACTAGCTTACACTTGTGTGTTACTATATGTATACCATTCTTATTTAGATATTATTCAACATTTTTTTAAAATCAAATTTCAATATCATTATTACACCTTGCATTATGAGATAAGTTAACGCATGTCATTTACATCAAATTAGATTAAAGAGTTTGTATGTATAAAAATTTAAAATCATAATTTTGATATTTCAAATTGTAAAATAATTCAATGTCTACCATTTATACCAATTTGGTGAAATGTTCATATTTAGAAAAGGAACACAATTATAATGTAAGAATTAAAAAACCTAAAATATAACTACCATTAATTTTCTAAGCATTTACAATAGTTTATATTAGTCGAAGCAATCTTAATAGCTTTATTCTTGAATTTCCCTTTTCTCCTTGTAAAAAAAAGTATTAAACAATCCATAGAGACCTTTCTTGTTGGAAAAATATTCTATCGTGAATTCTTTAAGAAGTACTGCAAAATTGAAACAAACCAAAAATAATAAAGTTAATTAAAATTTGATAAAAGAAATATTTTTTTAATAAATTTATCAAGAACAATGAAAAATGTTAACTAACATAATTTAAAATTTTGGAATAAATACATTAAAAATAATTTGAGATTACTATGAGAAAGCTATGTTGAGGGAAACAAGAATGGATAGATTAACTTTGCAAAACTAAGGAAGAAGTTTGACATTGTTCCAATTGATACAATAAAATTTGCCCTATTGCAAAATACAAATGCATGCACTTTCTCTTGCTTCTCTCCATTTGTCATTAAACAAGCAGTACTAATTCAACCATTTTGCAAGAAAGACAATCTAAATGCAAGAGAAATGAATATTTGAGAAACTCAATGCAAAAATAAATGAAAATGTTTGAATTTCATAGGATTGTATTGACTATATATAGATTTTCTCATTTAATTCAATTAGAATAAAAATTAATTTAATCTTTTCAACTTTGGGATTTGGATTTGGATAGATATCAATCATGTCACTTTTTTGGCAAGATTTACTCCCCTAATTTTAGAAATGATGACTAGTTACTATGATAGAAAATCATGGCATAATTACCAATTATTTTAGAGTCTTACAACTTTTCAAGAAGAGTCTTACAACTTTTCTAGCAATAAATGTCATTTCCGGGAGCAAAGCTCCCACATAAACCCTATTAAAAATGAAATGGAGGAATAGTTTAAAAATTTGGAAGTGGGAGAAATACTTTTGAAAACTTGCACTAAAATATAATCTAACATCCACATATTCCCATGCGATTTGACTTTTCTAGAGGAAGGATGACAAAGGTGAATGGATCATAGGGGTGTCATCCATGATCCATATTGCAGTGAAAATATTATAGTTTTACACTATTTAACACTGATTATGGGTGCATATAAGTTTCCTTGTAGCCATAACATAGGCTATAGATGCATATAAGTTGCCTCGTAGCCAAAACCAGTTATAGGGACTGCACACGGTTAATATATGATATGCATTATATATATGGAGATTTTTTGCTCCCATCTACCATGTCGCTTTTTATATCATGATTGATAGCTCCATTATGAAAAGTCCTACCATTAAACGAAATATAGAAAACAAAATAAAGCCCCAAAGATATGAATGTTTGCAACAAAAGTATCAAACATTTTTTTGACATCTTGATTTGGAGGGTAGATTGATCAAATTTTCCCATTAAATTACAATGACTAAAGTCCAAACTTTCAACATCACTACACATCTATTAACAAAAGATTAAATAAATTTTTGGATATGCACACATCTAAAAGCATCGTTTGAAACTATTTTGTTCCTCTTAAGAAGTACTAACACAGTTGATATAAATTCCATATCAATGGTAGAGTTTGAAAAGAACATAAATTTTCCTATCGTTTATCATAAGTATCAGGAAAAAAAAGACATATATTATTAATTCTTAAGACCCAACGATGCATGAAATATAATGCTCTCAAATCCAACAATATATTTTCTTTAAAAGACAAAAGGAATTTATCATTAATTGTCATAAAAAAGTAAGGACGCATACTAAATACTCCCAAATCAAGCCATATTTATCATTTTTTATGTATACAGAGATCTACTAGTCATACTACAAATTTTCTTACAATTCACATTCCATGACCATATGCTAGCAATTATTGTAAATTAGGTGCAATATATTCTTGTTCGGCTCATACAATAGGTCTTGTGATTCAATTGACAAAAGATATTAGAAGGTAAATCGAGAAGATATTTAGCTTACAAAGAATCACAAAGGATATTAGAAGGTAAATCAAGAAGATATTTAGCTTACAAATTTTATTGCATAAGACAAACAAGAATCATTGCCAGCCAAAGATCAATTCCAATGATGAACTAGCCCTAAGCTTGGATTTGTTGTTACAAGTGCCTATCATGTTGTGGGTTTTTCAATAGTAATATGGGGATTTGAATTTCAATCATTCTCTTGGCAAATAAAACACTTCACCATACACCACAAGCCCTCTAACATAATGGCTTGCTATCATTCATACTTAAATTTTGAATTATAATTCTAACGAGTAGTTGGCACTTAAATATTTGTGAGAAAGTGGTAACATAAGAATCAGTTTCCTGAGTAGTTGTTATAATAAATCATGCCTGATAATAAATAGACAAGCAACCTGAGGATTTCTACAACCTATGATTCGACAATTTTCTTCGCTCCACTAGAACATAGCAAACTAAATTATACATGACTCAATATTTGTGAAAGTAAGTTTCAACCCTATACATCAAACATATATAAGAAGTTACAAGAAAACACCTTCATGAAAAGCATTAATCTTTTGCACATGAACAATTTGTGAACATGTCCTATTTTTAATTGAAGTACCAAAATGGTCTTGATTAAAGAAAACTAATGCAATCAACATCAACCTCCACGTGCTTCCCTCCTTGTTGCATCATGCAAAATATCAACATCCATGCCATCAAGTGGCAGTTGAACATATTGAACCACTGACCCCCTCATAAAATAGTTTCTCACTAAGAGCTACAAAATTGGAAATGACAATCAAATTCAACTTAATCGCACTCATATAATTTAGCTTGAAGAGTTTAAATATATTAATGAATTTCCATATGTAATCACCCAAAAATGGTCATCTAGACTATGAGCGCCTTTCTAGCATTTTTGCATATATAATTTATCTAATGCTTATCCTTGATCAAATCTTCGAAAATCAATTTATTTGATTTTATCCTATAGTTTGACCACTTTATCCTAAGTTCATATTTAATTAAGAGAACATTTCCTCCTTTTAATTAAATAAAATTCCCCACTCATCTCTTATCCTAAGTTGCACACATAAAGCAATATTCATATTTTAGAAATAAAAGAAAAAGGCATTTTTGTCTACATATGAATGCACAATTTTCTAGGTGGGAGGAATCTTCTATTTTTAAAATAACTTTAATTCTCCTCCACACATTTCAAACCCTCTCAAAAGTCAACCAATAATTGTGATTGGTTGAGATGCTTGTGCATGTGGATCACTCAAGATGTATTCTCCTCCTGTAATTATTCCTCTTTCACCTCTTAATCTCTACTGTCCATTTTTCTTTAAAATGGAGGCCTCTCTCCTATTTCAAAAATCCAAGTCTCTCATGTTATTATTATATTGTAGGTTTTCTTGGTGAGTTTTGGAGGCTTGGAGCATTCTTGTATTTTTGCATTTTAGCTTAGCTCTCATTCTACTTACATTATGGCATATTTTTTAGCTTAGTTTCCTTTATGATTTAGCTTAGTTCTCTTTGTTAGTTTTTTTTCATTTAGAATAGCTTGCATTTGCATTGCATTATATTCTAGATTCTTAGGTATTGGCATTATTGCCTCTACTCTTTAAATCTCTTGTTCTATGGTGCACCTTACAAGGGTTGCATAGCTTTGGTTTATTTGAGAGCCACCATATCACTTCCTTGCACCTTTGCACATCATAGATAGAGAGCTATAATCTACCTCTTGAGATGCCCTCTTTCATGGGTGTTCTCAAGAATAATGGTTTATAGAAGTGTGATAATTTTTGTACACACATTTTTGGCACCCACCATGGGGCTAGAACCAAGTTTCTAGCTCCATTTTCTTTCTTCCATTTTGGTTACATTATCATTTTTTATTTTTTTACAAAAACTTCTTAGATCTAATCAAGTGGTCTTGTAGGATTTTTACTTTGGTTTTAAGGCTAATCCTTGTACAAATTTGTTTGAAGGCCAAAACCCTAGTTTTTAAAGATTTGAGCATATCTTCAAAATCACTTTGAGCTAGGATCTAAATTTATTTTTTATAGGTTGGGGATGCATTTGAAATATATCAGTCCAATTTGTAGATTTTTTTGAGTTGATTTCCGACCATTATGAAATTTTCTTTATTTTTCATAAAAAATCATTTTTCGTCACAAGTTAGTGAATTTTTCAAAAAAAAAATCTACATTTTTTGAAAGTTCTAAAAATTATACAAGGGTTCCATTCTTTGTATTTTGAATTTAGAGGTCATATTAGGGCCCAAAAACTTGATTTGATAAATCTAGTCTATTTTGACAAAATGGGTCCCTAAGGCACAAATGAAGAGATATTTCTGAACTTCTTACATTTTTGGAAAGATCTCTAGCTTTTAGTAGGGGTCTTTTCTTTGTATTTCTACTTTTTGATCCAAAATCATAGCAAACAAGTACAACCTTGTTGACTAGGTCAAAAGAAAAGAGTAAAATTGAGAGCATTTGTGATTAGCTTGCACTTTCTTTGCATACACTTGGTTGGAAGATAACTTGAATTTTTGAGGCAACTAAGCACTTTGTGTTGTAGGTCTTACTTGGTTATTATGCTCTAACCTTAGTTGTTTTGCATGAGTTTTCTCATTTCATTTCTAAAAATAACGCATGTCAAAGCTTAAAATGTGCAAGAGCTACTAACATTTGTTTACAAGGCTGCCCAAAGCATAAAAACCAAACAACAAAATGCTTGTTCTTTCCTTTCATGTTTAAGTGTGGCATTATATTAGTTTTTCATTTTATTAGGCACTTAAGATCTTGTTATTAGAGTCTTTTTGTGGTAGGAATTTATGCTCTTCATCCTTCTAGTGAATCAGAAATCTTAACACACCTCTAGATTTCAAAAGCAAGAGGGTTAATTGAACATTGTTTTGTGTGTTTGGGAAAGGCTTTTGAGATAGGAGAGTATGCTCTTCACCATAGTGGTGAATCAGAAATCTTGACTTTCAAAAGTTGATCTACTTCTTGTTTAGTCTAGAAACATTTAGAGGGCCTTCTCTTGGGCAACCAAGAGGAATGACCCAAGTGGGGACAAGAAAACCTAGCTATTCCAACCCACTATTAACTCAAGGCTATTGAGGACAAAAAATCTCAATAGACATAGCACTTATCTTACCTAGTGTGATTGCTTATGGGATTGCGACCATGAGGAGATCACTAGGGAGGAACGCTTAAGGTACCCTTGTGGTTGCAAGACTGGTTCCTCATCACAAGGTGAGGTGTCCTATGTTAGGAGCAAGAGGAGTGCTATGAACAAAAATCCTTTCTAAACACCCTAGGTTAGTAACTACCTTATTTTTTTGCTCAATTTCTTGGTGCAAGGATTGGTCCTAGTGGATTACCTGGATCACCCCAATATTTTACATTCACCATCTACATTCCTTTGGTTATGCTTATGGAATTTTGATGACAAAGCCAATATCTCTTGTGGGAAACCACTTGGTGTGAGGTGAAGGATCACTTAGTTTGGGCTAAGTTGTTGAGTAATGAACCATGTCCTTTAGGTAGATATTGCTTGATGTGTTCTTGAATGTGCTAGACCCATGGAAATTTTTTGAACATATACTTGATGATAGTTCTAGAGATTTCTTTTGAGACCTCACATGTGCTTGTATCATACAAGGTTGCTTTGTCCCTTGCTTGATTTATTGAAGACTACTCCATGTGTCACTCTCTTTACTTGGAAAAAAAATTCTTTTGAACATCAAATTTCTATGCTACAACTATTGTCAACTTTTTCAACCAAGTCAAAACATCAAGTGCAATCATTTTCTTGTGTCGCTTGCTAAGGGGAGTCTCATCATTTGACTTTTCTTTTCTATGTCTCTATTGCTTGAACATGCTTAAAGTGACTCTTTGGTATTAGTCCTCTTGGTCTTTCTATCTTCATGGTCTATGTCCACTTGCTAGTTATCTTTTTTTTGAAAAGGTTACCTTGATTTCTTGGCTACACTCTTGGGCTAGGAAAGTTGTTCACTTGTTACCCCACTCGCTCTATCTAGTCGGCTATTTGGCTTCTTGCCTAGCTCTTGACTTGAGTCACTAGTGTCATAAATTGCTTGGACACTTTTCTTGACAAGTCATTTTACTCTATCTTTATTATATTGGCAAGTGAATACTCTACCTCTCTAGTTTGGACATCAAGTTATCTTGCATCACCTTATTAGCTTCCTCTAGTCTCCTACATGCTTGATTATCTATCTACCGCTATGAAATTCAAACCTTTTGATACCAAACCTCAACCAAATCTAGATGATCATGATATCCTCCATGCTACTAAAGAATTTCAAGATCTATATTCTCAATGCAAAGAACTAGAAGAGACAAATGATCTTTGTTACCTTCATCTCTCTAAGAGCATGATATAAATGACGTCTAAACTTGAGAAAAGGTTAGAGGAGAAGATTACATTATTAAATAAATATCCCTTAAGACCTTTACATACACACAGGTCATCTTCTTTAAGATCTACATATTCTACTCCAAGACATCAAATGTCTTCATCTTCTAAATCTAAAGACCTCTTTAGAGAACAAGAAAGTGATACCTCCTTTGAGCCTATTTCAAGCTTTCATTATGGACCTATCTTTTGACCAAGATAGTGATGAAGACATGGATGTATGCTATTCACTTGAGAAACAAAAAAATGATCATGGAGATACTTTTGAGAGAAATTTTACTCCATTGAAAGATTCTTATGTTGCTAGTTTTCTAATGAGCTCATCACATTGCCTAAATCTATCTCATATGGAAACCCATTCTTGGATATCTATTGTTCGTGTCATTGACATAACGAGCATAGTACTTAGATTTCATTGAGCTGAAACATAAAATCTAAGATCTTATTGATAATGGGATTATTGATACCTCTAATGACTCATGTGATGAGGATACTTTTCTTGAGAAAGATCATATTAATGAACCTATGTCTAGTGATGGTTTCCTTGATACCTCCACTTCTTCCAATACTCATGCATCTCCCAACACTTTAAAGCTTTCCATATATGGACTATGTGTACTCTCAAGGGCTACCTCTAAAAGAAACTCAAGATAATCTTCACTTGGATGCAAATATTTTCCATGCTACTAAGCCTAAATACCCCAAATCTTCATGTGCTACTATGTCTACTTTGACAAATACTCCATTCTCTCTTCATAATCCCTTGTCCTTAGAAGTGGCTCCATGTCAAGAAGACTCTCAAAAAGAAAAAGCTATAAATGTCAAGAAAGATCAAGATCAAGAATGCTTTCATCTCCTTCAAGAGGTCATTCTACCATATCCTATATATTTTCCACATCATAAATATGACGAAGACACCACTTCCACTATTTCCCTTGAGCTTACTAAAAATAATGTGAAAATTTCTATGCCTATGCTATCTAAAGAAACATGTCAAGATCAAAGTATCCCTTTTTCTACTTCTCCACATCCACTTCAAAACTATGCTCAAGCTTCAAATGCTCCTATCAAAGGTGTTTCTCCTATCAAAGCTACTCATGAGTCTATTGATGCCCATGGTTACATTTCTCACTCTAAAGATGTTGATATCCCTACTTACTATCCATTTTCATCTCCAAAATCTATCCTTTGGTCCTTATCCATTAAAGCTAAATTTTTCAAACCTTCCATCTATATTGGGACCTTATGTTCCTTCATCTCCTACATTTTCCACTCCTACCTCTCCCGTCACACCTCAAAATCAACAAAGACACTCATACTTGAACTCTTCACACCCATCTATCCATCTAAACCAATCATATTAGCGTTATTCATCCACAAATCCCAAGTCTTTTGGAAGCGAAAATAAACATAAGAATCCATCAAAAAATGAAGATCACTATGTCTCATCTAATTGACATGTGAATGCTAAGAAAGAAAAAGCATTCAAGATACTGCAAAGGTCTACTATCCAAAGAGCTAAATCAAAGAAAATATGGGTTCCTAAGCCCATTATTGAAGAAATGTGCTCTAGAGTATCCAAAGGAAAATCTAAAGCTATATGGATTCCCAAGTCTCTCTTGAAAGACTTGAACATTGAAAAGAAATTAAAGTTCACATTCAAGCTTCCAAAGGCTTTCATTCCATCTTCTTCCAAAAATCTTCCTAAAAATATTCTTAAGCCTTCCACTCCACTTTTCTCCAAATCTCTTCTACCACCTCATACATCTAAACCTCAAGATATTTCATCCATGATTCCTCCATCATTCCAATACCCTTCAAGGTGTGTGTCAATGTTGATCTTGCCCAATATTTCAACTAGCCTCATGAAATCCTCTAAATCTTACACTTACTTGCTATCCATGCTCGTTCCCTTCTTTTAATACATGAACCCTTATCCTTCATATACTCCTCCTACTATCATCTCCCTTCCATCACCCTATCAACATCTTTGAGCATACCTTTTTATGGTCTTGACTTATCATGGCTTATCCTTCTAATAGGAGCACTATCTAAATTGAAAAAAATCTTGAGCTCTTTCTATAAAAAAATTCAAAAAAAGAAAAATGTGCCTTGGTGAAAACCACTTCTTGTGGCACCTTGATAGAAAAAGTAAAGAGAAATAAATTTTTCCTATAGTAAAAACCACTTCTTGTGGCACCTAGGAAAAGTACCATGATGAAAACTTGATAAATAGGCATCATGTGTAATTCTTCCTTCATCTATCTATTCCTTGTTCTTTCATTGATCTTGACAATGTTGAGCTATCATTTCTTTATATGGATATCCTATCCATCATGATCCATGTTGTTCTTTCTCATTCATTCATAGCCTTCATATCCAACTTCATCCTTATTTCTCTATCCCATCGCTATCCTATCTAGTTGACCCCTTGGTATTGATCACACAAAGTAAAACATGGTTCTCATAGGTCACTTGGCATGCCTACTCCTTTTGGACTATATGCTTTTATGCTATTGGCTTCAACTACTTATCCTATATTTTATCTTACTCATTACTTCCATTTCTTATTGAAAACTTGCTTCATATGGCTATCTTTCCCAAGATTGGGTACTCTTGAGGAGTGAGCCCTTGAGGATTGTTTCACTTGCTTCATACTCCTTTCTTATCGATCTCTTCTTATCCACTAGCTTTTTGCTCTATTACATCTTACACTTTGCTAGACATTGGGAGAAAATGATGTGATCTTGCTTGAGAACTAGTGATCTCTAAATCATTCTAGAAAAAACAAAAAAATCATATATTGTCCTGAAAAAATACTAAAAATTGGAAAATGTCCTAAAAAAATGATCATCTTAGTGAAAACCTAGCAATAGTCACTTGATGCATCACCAAAAAAATCAAAAAATACAAAAAAAATTAAAAAAATCTGCCAAGTGGTGAAAACCTAGAAACTGGCACTACTTGAGACCCTTGCATCTATGTCTATCAATCTCAATCATTCACTTTGCAATGCATTTCCTAGCTTGGAATTATTTCTTTTCCTTGTCTCGGGGGCACAATTGCTTATCCAATTGAGGTCTCCTTGTACATTAGGGTTTCTTTGGAAACTCACAAAATAGTGTTTTTCAACACTACCCCCAACTTAACATCAAGTGTTTCTGAAAACTTTTTAGATAGTTTACCTACAATCTAGGATGTTGCGATATTTCTCACTATAAGAACCAAGTCTTGAAGAAATGGCCAAGTAACTTACACACATGCACCTAAACATTTAAATAGTTGAGCTATGATGAACTTTATCTTCTTTGTGTGTTGTTTATGTTGATTTCTTTGCTATGTGTTCCTTCCCTAATAGTCTTTCGTGGATGTCATAGACTAGAATACTGGGGGCATGGGGCATGGGGCATGTTTTCTTGCTTTTTCTTGTGGATATACTTTGTTCGTCTATAGTGTTTAAAGCATTCATGCTTGTCCTATTTGATCCTTTGACTTACAAACATATTATCCTTGAATGTTTTTGCAAGACTACACTCAAGGGTTATCCTAGCACTTATGCCTTGATATAGGTGTAATTTTTCTATATTAAATTTAGGGAATCTAATTGCATAGTCATCTTGACCTATATGTCTTTGACGCATAGGTTGAATTCCTAGATTTTTATCCAATATAGATCATATTCATATCCTCATATTTTATGCTACTAATGATTGTATGGTCTTCTAATGTCCCTAATAAGGTCTTTGATGCATATTCTAGTTTCTTGGATATTGGCACTCTTGCCTCTACTCTTTGAATCTATCATTCTATGGTGTACCTTGCAAGGGTTGCATAACTTGGTTCACTTGAGAGCCACCATCTCATAGCCTTTTCATGTCATAGATAGAGAGCTATAAGCCACCTCTTGGTATGCCCTCTTTCATGAGTATTCTCAAGAACAATGGTTTATAGAAGGGTGACACTTTTTATGCACACATTTTTATCCATCTTGACCTATATGTTTTTGATGCATAGGTTGGATTCCTACATTTTTTATTCGATATATATTATATTCATATCCTCATAGTTTATGCTAGTGATGATTGTATGATCTAACTTGGTTCACTTGAGAGCCACCATCTCATAGCCTTTGCATGTCATAGATAGAGAGCTATAAGCCGCCTCTTGGTATGCCCTCTTTCATGAGTATTCTCAAGAACAATGGTTTATTGAAGGGTGACACTTTTTATGCACACATTTTTATCCATCTTGACCTATATGTTTTTGATGCATAGGTTGGATTCCCACATTTTTATTCGATATATATTATATTCATATCCTCATAGTTTATGCTAGTGATGATTGTATGATTTTTTGATGTTCCTAATAAGGCTCGATGATAAAATCTAGGACCTACTTATGAAACCCTTGCAATTGCACCTTTCATACTAGCTTGCATTCTAGGATTCATTCTAGCTTATCTTTGCATTTTGCATGTTGAGAGAACTCTCTTCTTTATCTTTCATGGACTTGTCAGCTCTCTGCATTCATCCTTCTCTTGTGTCTTCTTGATATTATCTTATCTCTTCTTTCTAATTTCTCTCTTCTTTTCTATCTTACCATCTCATCTATGCTTTTGACTTGTCTTTTCTAATCTTGACATCCTAGATCCATTTTTGGGATCGAAATCTAAATTCATGTTCATCTTGCTAGTCAAAATTTCTTCCTTCTATGTAGTTAGCTGACCTATTGAGGCTTAATCTTTGAATCTTGTTGGGGCAATCATCATTTTCTCATTTCTACTCTCTTCCACTCTTCTCTTTCATATCTTTGTTTCTTGGTGGTCACTCTTTGGTCTTAATCTCTTATCTATCACCATGAACTTTTCTTTGTTCTAATTTGATCAAATCTAGCTTATTTTTGCATCTCCTCTATCTCATTTTGATTTCAATCCTGAGGGGGTAGGAATGTTCTATCATTGTTGCAAATTTCTTTCTTCTACAACTATCTCTTTTCTCTTGATCTATCTTCTTTGGTTGGTGTTAGTACTCTTCTTGAGTTCTCATATCACTTCTATCCAAGTGTTCAGTACTATTACTATCAAACTATACATTCAGGACTTGCTATCTCTTTCTGTGTTTCATTCTTCAGAATCATATCTCTCTATCTATTATTGCCTACTTGGCTTATGTATTCTTTCATGTCATGTGTTCCTAGATCAATCACACATTAGTCAAAGAGGGGAAAATGTAATCACCTAAAAATGGTCATCTAGACCATGAGCCCCTTTCTAGCATTTTTGCATATATAATTTATCTAATGCTTATCCTTGATCAAATCTCCAAAAATTAATTTATTTGATTTTATCCTTTAGTTTGACCACTTTATCCTAAGTTCATATTTAATTAAAAGAAAAAATTTCCGTTTTAATTAAATAAAATTCCCCACTCATCCCTTATCCTAAGTTTCACACATAAAGCAATATTCATATTTTAGAAATAAAAGAAAAGGCATTTTTGTCTACACATGAATGCACAATTTTCTAGGTGGAAGGAATCTTCCATTTTTTTTTAAATAACTTTAATTCTCCTCCACACATTTCAAAGCCTCTCAAAAGTCAACCATTAATTGTGATTGGTTGAGATGCTTGTGCACATGGATCACTTAAGATGTATTCTCCTCCCTTGATTATTTCTCTTTCACCTTAATCTCTACTGTCCATTTTTCTTTAAAAGGGATGGCTCTCTCCTCATTCAAAAATCTAAGTCTCTCATGCTATTGTTATGTTGCAAGTTTTCTTGGTAACTTTTGGAGGCTTGGAGCATTCTTGTATTTTTACATTTTAGGTTAGCTCTCATTCTACTTACATTATGGTATATTTTTAGCTTAGTTTCCTTTATGCTTTAGCTTAGTTCTCCTTGTTAGTTTTCATTTCATTTAGGATAGCTTCCATTTGCATTGCATTTTATTCTAGATTCTTGGATATTGGTACTATTGCCTCTACTCATTGAATCTCTAATTCTATGGTGCACCTTGCAAGGGTTGCATAGCTTTGGTTTATTTGAGAGCCACCATATCACTTTCTTGCACCTTTGCACATCATAGATAGAGAGCTATAATCTACCTCTTGAGATGCCCTCTTTCATGGGTATTCTCAAGAATAATGGTTTATAGAAGTGTGACACTTTTTGTACACACATCATAAAGTTACATACAAAAGACGTGATGACCTTTGCTACATGGAGTTTCCTAGATGAAGATGTTTTAAGGGAGGGCGAAGTGTTTCTAGTATGAATATAGTTTAGGGTCAATTGTTAAAGGATAGTAGGGGAGTGTTATTAAAAGAATAAGAGAGTTTTTATTTGGAGACAAAATAATTTCAAATATGCATATCATAATTGATAAACTATTCAACATAGACATTTTAGGAGTTCAATACAAAGAAAATTAAAAAAATTCAAATATTTTCACTAAAAAAATAGGGCATACATATAGCAAAAATGCTCAAATGCTTGAAGTTTCATGCATGAAATGACAAAGTATTAAAATGTCAACAACAGACATTTTATTATAACTAAAATACTAAATAGTAAACAATAACATAGAAGTCACTCCATAATCAGCCATCCATAATAATATTAAAATGTAAATACTATAACTAAACTACTAAACAATAAACATTAAAGTTCGCAATAATATTTAACTGTCCATAATGTCACTACCCACAAAATATTAAAATGTAAATACTATAACTAAACTACTAAACACTAAACATAAAGTTCACAATAATATATATCCTTCCATAATCTGTAGATGGTATGTCTAGGAGTCTAAATCTAGATGTCATAACCTCCTCTTTCAACTATTATTCACTATTTGACTAGCTACTCTTCTTGTTGCTCTTCTCCTTTACGAATGTGAAAATGACTTTATTTTCATTTTTTAGGATTATTTCATGCATAGATTCAATTTTGCTATTTTTAAATGTGATTTAGATATCCTTGAGAACCAGCCATCCTTTCCTTTGAATTTAAAAATATTTAGTATTTTTTAACACTTGAATAGTCCATATAATATAACTTAAACCATAGGAAATGGCCAGAAGTTCCCAAAACAACTAGAAGACTTCTAAGCATTTGAGGGACTTCTATCCACACTTATGTACCCTAATACTATCAAAGTTCCATTTCTAGAATGTCCTCTTTCTTCTAGAAAAACAAACAAATTTGAGGACAGGAAAATCAGGTATGCTGCCATGTTCCTTCATTTTTTGAAATAAATGGAAATATATTGAAAGGGGTTTGAAGGAAATTGTTATACTCGTCCAAGTTTTTGAAAGGTGAATGCAAACAAAGTTATTTTCTTGCTCAAAGATATTCTTATTTGAAGAATATATGAAAAGGCATATAGTTATTGTTTTAGTTGAACAGTTATGATGCTTTGTTTGCTTTGATCGATGGTTTCTTTTTTTTTTCTAAATCATTTACAATGAGCATTTGAAAACGAAAGATGTTAAAGAATTTTTGTGAATATTTTTTTTTATTCACAAAATTTTGGTTGTTAAACACCCTAACCTAGGGATTTTTTTTGGTTAATAAGTTGGCAAGTTTTAAGTAATGCCTCTACAGTTATGAAAATCATGTGCTCATTAAGGGTTTGTAAAACAACATCAATTTGTTCAAACTAATTATGTAAGGGTTATTTGAAGACTCTTGAAGTTAATATTTTATAGAGGTTTTTGTGTTGATTAAATTTAGTAACAGTTAGTCATGGTAACTATTACTCAAAATAGGGAATGAGATTTGAGACAGTTATTTTCCTCTACCAGAAACATTCTTTGGTTAATATATTCATTGAAGTTGATTCAAGTAATCACCAAGACTGATAGAAAAAGAAGATTTGTATATTCTGGTTATTTTTTGAATAAGTTATATATTTTGTAATAGTTACAATCTTTTTGTAACTAATATAAACATATTGATTGTGAAACATCTTAGTACATCCCTATATAAGGGAACATGTCTGTGTGAAAAATAGGAAGGGAAATATATTTCTTTGTATTTGGAACACTTGTCTGGAACTAAGAGAAAAATCATAAAATTGTTTATGTGCTTAGGTGTGTGTGAAAAACATGTAGTTATACATGTAAGCAATTTAATCTCAAACACATTGTGAAAGAAGAAGGGTTGAAGCCCAAGCAGTTGAAGTTGTTGTTGTAAAACTGAGTTGTTGCTGAATAAAGTTACAAATTCAAATGGAGTGGTTTTTCTCCCTATGATGAAATCATAAGTTTTTTTATGGTTTTCCACTCAGCACAAATCTTATGTGTCTCTCTTTTTTGAGTTGCATTTATTTGATTAGATATCTTACATTTATGCATTCCTTTTATGGATGAATTTTGCTTATACATATCCATTTCATTTTTAAAAGGTTTCAAATCTCTCTATTTTTATTCACCCCCCTCTTAGAACAACATCTACTTCCAACAAGTGGTATCGGGGCTAGGGTTCCTTCCTCAGTCTGCTATAAGAATTATTCCAAGGATATTTGGAAGTATAATGGCACAGGATGAAGATGCCTCTCTTAACTGGGCTCCATTATTTGATGGTAATGATTATGGTTTTTGGAAGGTTACGATGGAAGTTTTCATACATTCTTTAGATGTCAAAATGTGGGACATAGTTATTTCCAAATATATTGTTCCAAAAATTATACCTATAGATCCAAACAATAAGCTCACATATGAACTTGACAAAAAGGCTATATATGCTCTTTTACGTGGTCTTACTAAAGATGTATTTGCTAAAGTAGTATACTGTCAATTTACTAATAATATTAGGGTTAAGTTAGAGACTACCTATCAAGGAGATGAGAAGGTGAAAGATTCAAAATTGTTAACTCTCAAAACATAGTTTGATAATCAAAAGATGAATGAAGATGAAATTAGAGCAGCCTATTTCTTGAGAATTGATGAAGTAGTAAATGTGAGAAGAGGTTTAGGAGAAAAATTTGAATAACATGACATAGTTTCAAAAGTCATGCAATCTATTTTACCTAAATTTGAATCAAAAATTTCTACCTTGGAAGAGAAGAAAAATTTCTCTAAAATGAATTTGCATCAACTACAAGGAACCTTAACTACTTATGAAATGAGAATCAGCAATCATCAAAAGAAACAACCTTTAAGGCTGAAAAACAAGAAGAGAGTGATCTAGATTTAATGGATGCTTTAGAGGCATTACTTTTTAGAAAAATGAAAAAGAAATACCAAGGAAAACCAAAATGTTTCGGTTGAGGTCAATTAGGACATTTTGCTGCAAAATGTCCCCATGCAGATCAAGATGATAATGATGAGAAAACTAAGAAGTTTTCCAAAAAGAAACATTGGAATTAAAATAAAAGATTCAAGAATTATTTTTTAAAGAGTAATGTGAAAACAAGACTCAAATGAAGAATCAAGTGATCTAGATGAGGAAGAAGAAAGATTTTATGGCTGAATTACTAAATGTTCCAAAATCAAAATCTAGTCAATTAGTATCTTCAACTGATTTAGATGAAGAAGTTGATCTTGAGGAAGACATCCTCTAGTCTTTACAAGAACTAAAGAGGTTAAAGAAATTAATCTCAAATCATGAAAAGTAAATTGCAGCAAGCTGAATTAGAAATGCAAATCAAGTAGTTTAGAATCAAAAACTAATACTTGACGAAAAAGAAAATAAACTGGCATCATTACTAAAATTGATTCATAAATTAGACTTAAACATCAAAATAATCAAAAAAGAAGAACTTTCAAAACAGTTCAAAGGTTATTGTTTCAATTATAATTTGTTTGGTCACAAGGCATGTAAATGTAAGACAAATACAAACAAATATTGTCTTAAATG
This sequence comes from Cupressus sempervirens, assembly GCA_028749045.1. Taxonomy (NCBI): domain Eukaryota; kingdom Viridiplantae; phylum Streptophyta; class Pinopsida; order Cupressales; family Cupressaceae; genus Cupressus; species Cupressus sempervirens. The sequence goes on from CM053786.1 coordinate 478,936,875, forward strand.
GGTAATCAAGTGCTTCAAGTATTTTCATTATGAGCACTATGCTAATCAGTGTAAACTAAATTTGAAGCCTAAACAAGTATAGAAACCTATTGTTGATAAGTCTCTAATGCCAAAACAACCCTATTTTCTCATAAACCCACAACTTGGGTTTTGGACAGCAATTGTTCACATCATATAACCAGTTGTAAAAGCAAGTTTGAAACCCTAGAATATTTTGATGAAGGGTTTGTTTGTTTTGGTGATAATTCAGGTGCATATATCACAAGTCATGGCTCAATAGTTCTAAACAAAGGTACACCTATTCATGATGTGTATTTTGTAGAAAGTTTGAAACATAATCTTCTAAATGTAAGTCAAATTTGTGGCAATAGATATTCAATTTCTTTTAATGCTAAAGGATGTTCACTCAAAAATGAAAAGAATAAAGTTATTGCTAATGGTCTAAGAACAAGAGGAAATCTTTATAATCTAATTGATTCTATAGTTCAACAATCATCATTAATAAATACTTGTCTTGTGATTCAAGTTGAAGAAAATTGGCTATGGCATAAAAGACTGGGACATCTAAATTTTGACAATCTTGCTAGAATCGGCAAGAACAAAAAGGTTAGCAATTTGCCTCTAATCAGCAAACCAGCTAATGTTTGTGAAGAGTGTGTAAAAGGAAAACAAATAAGAACATATTTCAAAACCAAAGAATACTTATCCAATAGACCATTAGAACTTGTGCATACTGATCTATGTGGTCCAACCAAAACTCCATCCTTGAATGGTGAAAAATATTTTATGTTATTTGTAGATGATTATTCAAGTATGGTTTGGATAACTTTTTGAAACACAAATCTGAAGCCTTTGAATGCTTCAAGATATTCAGGAAAATAGTGGAAAGAGAAACAGATCTTAAGTTAAAATGTTTAAGGTCATATAGAGGAGGAGAATTTACCTCCCAAGAATTAATTGAATATTATGAAAATCGAGGCATTAAAAGGCAGTATTCAACTACTCATACACCACAACAAAATGGTGTTATGAAAAGAAAAAACAAAATTGTTAAAGAAATGGCTAGAAAAATGTTAAATGAAGCCAAACTAACTGATAGATTATGGAAATAAGTTGTTCATAGAGCTGTATATATTTTAAATAGGGCTCAAATAAAAGTAAGGACAACTTATACTCTTTATCAACTATGGAATGGTAAAACAAAAAATGTTAAGAACTTCAAAAGCTTTGGCTATAAATGTTTTATCAAAGAAAATAAAGATTCTTTAGAAAGCTTCAATTCAAGATCTAATGAGGCTATCTTTTTAGGATATTCTAAACATGTTAAAACTTTCAAATGTTATTACAAAAGGCTAAATAAAATCATAGAAGCTATAAATGTGGTGTTTGATGAAAGTTCTTTGTCAAATAGCACTGATGAAAAATATATTGTGTAACGCCCCACCAAGGGAGCCAAAAGAATTGACCTAAAGTTTTACTAAGTTTGCCTACATTTTTTTTTGAAGTAAAAACAATAACATACACATCAAACTCATAGTAGCGGAAGCAATAACATACAATCAACTGAAACATACATAACAGGTTACATTCCTTAAGGATCCCATGATGTTGAATTACATTTAAATCTAATCTAAAACTAAGTCTAACAACCACCACATCCATATGAAAGAATAATCGAAAAGTCAAAAGTCCATAATATATATTTGTTTTGAATGCCTTTTGGTAAATTAATTCAAAATGCTCATATATATATATATATATATATATATATATATATATATGTATATATATATATATATATATGTATATATATATATATATATATATGTATATATATATGTATATGTATATATATGTATATCTATATATGTATGTATATCTATATATATATATATATATATATATATATATATGTATATGTATATATATGTATATGTATATATACATATATATACATATACATATATATACATATACATATATATATATATACATATATATACATATATACATATATATACATATATATACATATACATATATATACATATATATATATACATATATATACATATATATACATATATATATATACATATATATATATACATATATATACATATATATACATACATATATATACATATATATGTATATATATACATATATATATATATGTATATACATATATATACATATATATGTATATACATATATATATACATATATACATATGTATATATATATATATATACATATATACATATGTACATATGTACATATATAGATACATCATCCTCCACGAATCCATGATACAAAGTAAAGTAAAATAAATGAAACCAATAACATACATGATATATCCATCCATCATAAAACACATCTAACTAAATGTGCAGTTCTTCCAATCGTCAATAGCATCATTAGACCATCATGGGCCCTAGCCATCCCCTGTGCGTAACATCCCAAGAAATCGATAAGATCGTCAATACTATAGTAATAGGGACATCACTACTAAAACATGCTACAACATATGTATAAGAAAATTTAATATACTAATCATCAATATAAGGAAATGCATCAGTAAATAAAATCATCTAAACATGATAAAAAAGCATCCCAAGAAGTTCCAGCCATAGTGACTATGGATGGATCTCAATGGTAAGAGTGAAAAAGCACTACCACCTGACCATGTGGAACCTAAATGGTCCACTCCCACCACACTAAAGAGATAGTCTCAAGTTCCAAACAAGATATCAAATCACATAACACAAGTACTCTCTAAGTCCAAAAAATCTTAAAAGTATACTAACTCAAAGGTTCCAACACACAGATTGACATCTAGACCCAGAGGCACACAAAGACACGTAGGAAGCCTACTATGTAAGCGAGAAAGTGTCATCGCAAAGTCATGTAGAAATTACCCTAGCAGTTAGCTTAAGACTCTAGAGTCCCTAGTGATCCATGTAGCCACTAGTATCCTCTCAAACTAACAAGGTATACTATGAAATGCAAGGTCATAACCAAGTGTTCTCCCAACTCCCATCCTAGTATGTACTAGCACTCGAGGCATGAGAGAGAACATACAATTATCTTATTAGGTTCATTTTAATCCCCATTTAGTGTAATGTTTTCACTTATTAATACAACTTACAATAAGTTATCCCCAGGCCCACTTAGAGCCCACGTCCCCCATTGCAAGCCACTTCTCAACACTACATATAGAGAACCTACCCTAAGCTCATGAAATTACAAATCAAGAATCATAATATATCACCTCAGTCTTGTACAAGCGATTGGCAAGCATCAAGATAATCCACAATAATCACATCAGTTCTCAATGAGCAACTGGAAAGCATCAAATGATAAATCACAATATCCATTGGTTCTCAACAAGCAACCAAAAAGTATCCCAAAATAGATCACAATACCCATCGGCTCTGAACGAGCAACCAAAAAGTATTCCAAAATAATAATGATCAAAGACTCCAAAATGGTCAAGTCAAACATGTCACAACATGACATCATCAAGAACAACCAATCAAAACAACTCAGCCCTCTCAAAGTGACTAGGAAGGAAATCAAATATAAATGATCGATGACTCAAAAATGGTTAAGTTAGGTATCTCATATACATACACCTTAGCTTCACACAAGAAGATTGGAAAGCAATAACAACAGTAAATACAACCATAACATAGAGCATACCATCACATTACCATGGTTGGGTATAAAAGGATCGAGATCAACATCAGCATGCCATCACAAACACATAACCCCCGAGCCTCTGGTCACAACCTAAGACTGGTCAAAGCTAGGACAAACTCCAAAACCCAAAACATAAACAGTACATAGAAAACATAATCATCTCATAGTTGGTTGGGTAAAAATGATAATATATTGTTGAGTTAATGTAAGGTTCAGTTTTTGTTTTCAATATAAGTTTTTGAGTACCTAATAAAACATTTTAATCCTTACTACTTACCCATCCATATATTCGGATAAAATACAAAATTACTCCCTTTATATTTAAAGTCAATTTCCTAAAAATATTTAAAAAGTAATTATTTATTTAAATTATTAAAATGATACTCATTGACTTTAAATGAGATAAAATTGCAATTAAAAATCAAAATTATCAATAAGTAAATAAAACTACGTCTTTGTTTTTGTTTTTTTTTTTATAATTTCCATTATTTAAATAGGTTGATTAAATCAAATTTAATAAAGTAAATTAATAGTTATTTATAAAATAACTAGATAATTAACATTTAATTAATCATTAAAATTTAAAACTATTAATAAATTTAATTATAATCAACAACTATATTAATATTTTATTAATTATTAATTACTTAATAATTAATAAAACTATTTAATAAAAATTATTAATAACTAAATTAAAATAAACTATATTAAATTTCATTAACTATTAATTAAATTAACAATTATTAAAATAACTATTAATTAAAATCATTATTAATATATAAAATTTTATATATATATATATATATATATATATATATATATATATATATATATATAACATTACTTTCATTAAACATAATAAAATAAAAATAAATAAAAACTTTAAAACTTTACCTTGAGTTTAGGGCCTATTGACCATAATTAAAGCCATGCAGCCCATTTCCTTATGTGTATGCACAAGAAAATGTGCAGGTCATCGACCAAAATAGGTAAGAAGTAAGTTTTAAGTATTTTATATTATTTTTTAAAAATTAATTATTATTTTTTAAAAATTTATTTTTAATTAAAACATTAAACAATTTCCCCCAAATTGTGTAAAAAGATATACATTATTTAATTTTATTATTTTAAATTTTATTTATTTTAAAAAAAAATTCCCCTCAATAAAATTATGTGTTTTATTTTATTTTAAATTTTTATAATAATATTTTAAATACATTAAAAAATTAATTATTTTTTTAAAAAATTCTCACTAATAATAATAAAATAAATTCATCTTTTTTTTTTCTTTTCTTTTTTAAATAAAATTTACAATTATAATTCGCTTTTATCAAAAATCTCTCTCTGAAACTTTCCCAGAAATTCCCTTCCAAAATTCGATTTCAATATTCACGTCCAAATTCCTGTCTCCCAAAAATGAACCCTTCAATTGTGATAAAGAATTCTTTCCTTGAATCAGGGCACTAATTATCCATTCCCTCGAGAGAACTCCATGCTCACTAGACTCGAACTCCAAATTAACTTTTATTGATCTTTACCATGCATGTTAATTGCACTATTAAATAACTTTATTTAATTTCCACTTGACTTCACTTTTTAATTTATTTATTTATTAATTTTAATCTCATGTGCACACATTATGCAACTCTTATTAAATTTACTCGTTTTATCTTTTTAATTTAATTCCTTATATTTTAACCTCATGCATAAATCATGTGAACTTAAAACTTTTATTAAATAAATATATTTTCACTTTTTAATTTATTTTCAAAACTTAATTGATAAAATATTTATTAACTTAAATAATAATAATATTTAGCATTTATTTAAAAATGAACCCTAAATATATTATTATTAAATTAAATAAATGTTATCACGTTCTAAAATTATCCTTATAACTTTTATCTTCAAATTTAATTTTTTTTATTTAATTAATTAAATATAATTAAATATTAAAATATCACAATAATTTTGCATTAAATTAAATCATTAATCTAATCTTTTAATTAGACTTAATTAGTAGAAAATACTCTAAAGACTCATAAAACAACATACGAAAATCGATCATAGTAAAACACATACAAAATCAAACTAAGGGTTACAATCATGAATTAACGTCATCTGACACATTCGGAGGGTACTCGACTCAAATACTTGTCCTAATTGTCAATTAGGACAAATGGCTTAAGGGTTTAGGATTTGGACTTAAGAATTTATCTCCCCTCTCTTACCATTGAGATAATGTGATAGGGTACGCTCATCCTGGCAATTCAAGGAAGTTGATACCTAGTACCTGCAACCTACATAAAATTCACGCATGTACAAACACAATATATACTAAGCTAAATAGGCAATGGCAGGAAGTGGTGCATCATGTAGATCTCGACTAGAAGGTGCCTACGACTCCCTTCCTTAACCACATTAGAAATGCCATACATAAAGAAAACAAACACACACATCATACACATACTGTATGGTGTAAGTATCCATAAGAGAACACATATGATAATCGTCATCAATAATTGAAAACACTGAATAATCATCATGCATACATGAAATATAGAGTACCAAGTAATCTCATCATAAAGTCAACTAAACCTGAAACAATATCTAATAATATTAAAGTAATGCTACTAAACATCAAGCATAAAAGAGTTTGACAATGATAACAAAAAAGTAAACTAGGGGTAGGTGCTACATATTGAAGATGTTTCTTTTCAAAGAATAGAAAAATATCTAATGATAAAAAATTAGATGGTGTTGATTCAAAAACACCTTATACAAATGAACAAGAAAACACTCAACTCCTAAAGTAACAAATACTAGTATGAAAATGACTAAATCTTCATCCAAAATTATTGTTGAAAGACATCCTGAGTCTCAAGTCATTGGAGATGTAGAAGGAGGAATTCTAACTAGAAGACAAGTAAAAATGGTGAACATGCACATATTGCAAAACATTTCTGTCCAATTTTAGATTTTGAACAAAAAATGTGAATGAAGCATTATGAATCTTTGTTGGTTGAATGTTATGGAAGATGAAATGAATTAAATTGAGAAAAATAAAACATGGGAACTTGTTCCTAGACTTGATGACAAGAAGTTCATAGGTCAAAAATGAATGTTTCAAAATAAATTGAATGAAGATGGAAAAGTAGTAAGGAACAAAGTCATATTTTTATGTAAGGGTTATGCTCAACAGGAAGGTATCAATTTCAGTGAAACTTCTATGCAAGTTTCAAGAATAGAATCTATTAGAATCTTTCTTCCATATGCTACTTATAAAATGTTTATTATTTATCAAATGGATGTTAAAACAACATTCTTAAATGGCTACCTTGAAGAGGAAGTCTATATGGAATAGCAGAATCTTCTAATAAATATGATTATGTGTATTGTCTCAAAAATGCACTATATGGTCTAAAACAAGCTCCTAGTGCTTGGTATTCTAGGTTGGATAAACATCTAACTATAAATGGCTTCACACGGGGAAGTGCAGACAACACTTTATATATTAAAGTTGTTAATCATGATGTTGTAGCAATTAAAATTTGTGTGGATGATATCATATTTGGATCCACAAATGATAATCTATCAAAATAATTTTCTAACATTATGGAATTTGAGTTTGAAATGTCCCTTTTAGGTGAGCTTTCTTCTTTGGCTTGCAAGTATCACAGCTTGAATATGGCCTATTCTTGTCTCAAACAAAATATGCTAAGGAAATGTTGAAGAAATTTAACATGATTGATTGCAAACTAGTTAGCACACCTATGGAAATGGGTTGCAAGTTGGTTCAAGAAGATGACTCACCTTTTGTTAATAAAACTTCATACAGTTCCATGATTGGTAGTATGTTATATCTTGCAACATCTACACCTAATATAATGCAAGCAGTTTGTTTGGTTTATCAATTTCAATCTGCTCCAAAATAGTCTCATCTTAATGCAATTAATTGAATCTTCAAATATATTTAAGGCACCCTTGAGTTTTGCTTATGGTATCCACATAATGATTATTTCACTTTGCTTGGATATACAGATGTAGATTGGGGTGGTTCTGAAGATAAAAAGAGCACTACTAGTGCTATATTTTTTCTTGGTGATCATATGGTCACCCAGCACAATAAAAAATAGGAGTGTATGACTTTATCCACTTGTGAATCTGAATATGTTACTGCTACAACATGTTGTACTCAGTTAATTTGGATGCATTATCAGTTATCTAATCTAGGTATTCAGGTACCAAAGCCTATTTATATCCTGTGTGACAATATGAGTGTCATACAATTGAGTAAAAATCCAGTAATGCACTCTCACACCAAACATGTGGCCATAAAACTACATTCTCTACATGACAAAGTTCTTGACAATGAATTTAGTTGATCTATGTTCTTACTCAAGCACATGTGGCTGATATTTTTACTAAAGCCCTATCCAAGGACTCTTTTGAGCAGCTACATACTCAATTGGGAGTTTTCTCTCAATCATTTTTGCACTAATTTTCTTATTTTTAGGGGAGCTTGGTATAGTTTTCCACTCCTATACTCTGACATCATTGTTACATAGAAGCAGTCTTCAGAGTCTCATACTTTTGGTCCTTGATGCAAAATGGGGAGAAATTTGCTATCATTTAATGATTCTTGTTCAATCTTTCATGCTGATATTTGTGATTTGTGACAGTCACAGTTTGATCATTTCAGAAATGACAGGTTTTCAGATTAATTTGACAAGTTTTGATAGGTATATTTTTGGGATATCTTTTTCATGGAATTCTTATTTGATATGCTTTATATATCAGAGTATTATTTTAGTGCAAATGAATGTTATCATATAGACAAGAATGTGTGTCACTCTTGAATATACTTTTGTATATAATCATAATTATAAAAACATTCATCTGTGTCTACATATTGTGATGTATGGAGTAGAGAAAATATTTTTTCCTCAAGGACAATTAGGGTAGTTTGTTAAAATGAGTTTGTTTGTCCTTGATGCAAAGTTTTTTTTCATGATGGTTGAATAATTCAAATGCATTTATAAAAGATGTTGAAATTTATTGATTAAGATGCAGATTAAGAAAGCGGATATAGGATGCGGGGAAAAAAATTTAGGATGCAAATTTGGGATGAAACGTGTCTATATGTGTGTGTGTGTGTGTGTGTGTGCGTGTGTGTGTGCATGCGTGTATGTGTGTGTGTAAACAAATCATTTGACAGTATGGCAATACTTCACCCTTCATCAAAATTCATATGATATATCAATATGTGCTTGTTCAACATTAGAGTTTAGTCTTAGACAATAAGTTCAAATAGGTCATGTTCAAGATTCCAACAAAATAAAAAACTTAGTTTTAGGGTTTCATAGCAAAAAATAACTTTAGAAAATCAATTAAAGCACATGCCAATATGCAACTTAAGTTTTTTTTGGGTTTATATAGTTTTTCTTTTTCCTAGATCAGCCTCTGCACCCAGACCTGTCCTTGAAAAATCGGAAACTTAGGTGGCATGTATGATCACAAGACAGTGAACTCATAACTATTGTTCATTGACCTTGAGTTAAAAGTGGTGAGTTGTTTCACTTGGAAATAATAAAGCCATGTGTTAAGATTGCATGGTGGATTCCAAATATGTTTTTATTCGCATTAAGGAATTGCTTATGCATTCAACAGAAAGATTTTTGTTCATTCATTTTGTAAACCCTACCTTGAGGGCCGCCGCCATGAAAGAAGGATTGTCTTGCTTTGAAGCTTCTATTCAAAATTTTGTTTTGGGTTTTCACTATGTTGTAATGCTACATGAAAGGAACAAAATGATTTCTTTTTTACAGAGGTGTATTTCCATGGAAAGGTATTCGTACAGAGAAGTCATGACTAAAACAAAGCATTTCTTGTTGATTGTTTTTCTTCAACTTGTATCAATTTTTTTGTATATGCGCTAATATAAATCTTCTAATATGTGTCTTCAAATGCCCATGAGGATGTTTTTTTAGAAATGTCAAGAAAAGTTAATTTTTGGAGCACGACAACAACAAAGTTTTTTGTCAAGGTATTTTTGAACCAAAGAAAAGGTATTTGATGTAGTCATAGGTATGCTGCCATGTTCCTCCATTTTTTGAAATAAATGAAAATACATTGAACTGGGTTTGAAGGAAATTGATATACTTTTCCAAATTTTCAAAAGGTGAATGCAAACAAAGTTATTTTCTTGCTCAATGATATTCTTGTTTGAAGAATATATGAGAAGGCTTACGGTTATAGTTGAATAGTTTGATTCTGTGTTTTCTCTAATCAATTGCTTCTTTTCTTTTTCTAAATCATTTACAGTGAGCATTTGAAAACAAAAGATGTTAAAACATTTTTGTGAATAATTTTTTTTTATTCACAAAATTTTGGTAGTTGAAAACCTTAACAAAGGGATTTTGTTTGGTTAATAAGTTGACAGGTTTTAAATAAGGCCTCTACAGTTATGCAAATCATGTGCTTATTAAGGGTTTGTAAAACATCATCAGTTTGTTCAAACTAATTATCTGAGGTTTTATTTGAAGACTCTTGAAGTTAATCTTTTCCATAGGTTTTTAGTTGTTGTGTTGATTAAAGTTAGTAACAGCTAGTCATGGTAACTGTTACTCAAAATAGGGAACGAGATTTAAGACAATTATTTTCCTCTACCAGAAGCATTTGTTGGTTAATAGATTCATTGAAGTTGATTCAAGTAATCACCAAGGTGATAGAAAAAGAAGATTTGTATATTCTGGTTATTTTTTGAAACGGTTCTATACTTTGTAACAATTACAATCTATTTGTAACTGATATCAATATATTGATTGTGAAACATCTTAGTACATCCCTATATAATGGAATATGTCTATGTAAAAAATAGGAAGGGAAATATAGTCATATTTCTTTGTATTCAGAATACTTGTTTGGAACTAAGAGAAAAATCATAAAATTGTTTATGTGCATAGGTGTGTGTGTAAAACATGTAGTTATACAAGTGATTTGGTCTCAAACACATTGTTTAAGAAGAAGGGTTGAAGCCCAAGCAGTTGAAGTTGTTGTTGTAAAAGCAAGTTGTTGCTCAATTAAATTACACGTTCAAATGGAGTGGTTTTTCTCCCTATGACAAAACCATAAGGCATTTGAGGGTTTTCCACTCAGCACAAATCTCGTGTCTCTCTTTTGTGAGTTGCATTTATTTGATCAGATGGCCCTTGATCAAGATGATAATAACTAGAAGGTATTTGCCACTACACTTCTTCCTGTTCAAAATAGAAAGCCAAAATACATTAACCTCTACAAGAGTCGACAACCCATCTTAGGGTGGCTACTAAAGCTATCATGTTCGATTCCTAGACAGGTGTCTTGACAACATTACCACTAAAGATGTATGCTAAAGGTACAGTTACGATATTTACAATGGGTCATTTAAAAGAACAAAAATTAAATGTTGAAAAAGATTTTCTCACTAGATAGGTAACATTTTCATCTGAATTGAAAATGTTAAAGGTAACATGAAGGAAGGATGGGCCATTAAACATGTTATAGAAGACATTGGACACTTATTAGTTTTTTATTAAACAAGATTGATTTGAAACATATCTTTCCAGAGGGAAACAGTGTGGTAGATGGGATGGCGGTGTTAGGCCTAAAGGTGGTGGGGCTAAGATGTTGGAGGGAATTAAATGCCTTGCCAAATTGGGTAAGTGATTTAGTGACTCCAAAAATTAAGCATGATGAATCTTAGCTGGAGAATTATTTTAAATTTTTGTGACATGTTACTAAGTTGGCAGATAGAAGAAAGTTATGAAGGACAGATGGCAAGGAGTGAAGGAAAGGGTATGGGTAATAATAAATTCACATGGCCCAAAAAAGAAGGATTTTTGAAGTCTGAGATGAAAGGCTTTTTAATAATTTTCTTATGTGTGTTCTTCTATGCTAGGATGAGAAAAGATTCAAATTTTAAATGGTTAGTGTGTATTGGGAATGATGGAAAAGATTGGGATAAAGATAGTGGCAGTCGACACGTGACATTAATTTCTACAAGGGACGCTACTATAATTACCAACAATTATGGTCATTATGTTCACTTAAGGGATATTGTTTTTTGGCCTAAGTTTGAAGTGATTCTTAGCAAGTGTTTTTTTTGGAAGGAGAAGAGAGGCTTAGGGAAATTTACAGAGATGGGTGGCAACCTTATGCAAATTGAATCATCCATGATAGAGGATAATGCCAGGAATTCATTGGTGTGATATATGTTGAAGGAAGGTGGCTTCATTCCATTTATGGAGGTGCTAAATGGGCACAATGAAAACTGCTCTTTTCAGTTTGTCAATTCCTAGGAGGATTGAAGAGTAACGATAAATGGGATCTCATTCTAAGGAAGTCATCTCCATGGTGATGGGTTTGGCAAGGAAGGGAAGGAAATGGCAAAAGGTGACTAGGGTGGCCAATGAAGCGAGTTTACAAAACTTCTTTTTGGAGGGGGAACCAATTCGGCACAAAGGAGGGTTTATGTGGGAGAAGCTCCGTGAGCCATGGAACGAGGTGTGTTTGATGCTAATGAATTACTCAACACTAGAAGGGAGGTATGGTGTCTATTATTACTACCACTTTCCTCTCCTAAACCATTTTCGTCACCAAGATATTATTTCCATTCCATTTTTCTGTTGCATGATTTAATAGATTCGATGACTGATGTCAAGGAAAAAATGAGGAAGGGTGTTAATTTTACCATTTTACACCAAGGGTTAATGTTTCGGCTGTATCAATTTCATCTCACTCTTGTCCCCCCTAGGATTGTGGAAATTGGTATTCCTGCCCATCCAAACCCTTGGCCCCAACTTGTTCCCCTTAGGATCACGGGCCCCAATGCCCCTACCCCACAGCCTTCATCGAGTAAGTCCCTTGTTGAATTGAAGCCCACTCCTTCAAGAAAGAATGGGAGACATGATGTAAGGAAAGAGAGGGAACTGGAGGAGTTGAAGGAGGAAGGGAGAGGGGGTAGGAAGAGGTCAAGGAGGTTAGTTAAGTCCAATGCTAAGAGGAAGATGAAAGTTGAGGCCTTGCAAGAGGAGGATTCAGATTCGGAGGACACAGGTCATCCCAAATGAAGGATGAAGGAGAAGGCTTCAAATTTTTGAGGGGGAGAATGGAGGAGGAGGAAGAGGAGGTGTCAAAATCCTCTCGGTCTAGCTCAGGGGGAGGGATGAAGGAGAAGAAAGAGGTATCACATGTTTCGGCCACCATTGGATTGGGGTGTGTGGATTTAACCTGGGACCAATTCCCTGATACGATGGATAATGTGCCTTCCCCCATTACAATTTCCTCCCCTGTTAAGGTTCCTCCCAAGGATAATGCTAACCCCTCGAATGTCCGGGATGTCACTTTGGTGCAGGCAGATAGAGTTCCTAGCGACATGCAAGAGGTCAATGTGAACATCAAGAAGATGGCCAATGATGAGGTGAGGCAAAGAGTTTATGTGCTAGAAGAAAGGATGCGTCTTTTGACAAAATTCATTGTCAAAGTGACACATGCAACTACCACCACCCTTCACCTAGTCAAAGATATGGAGGGAGATTTGCCAAAGGACTCCAAATTATTTTTTGACTTCCTCGCAAAAGATTGGGTAAACATTCTCCTGGGGAGGAAAGAGGCTAAGAAGCCTTAATGGCTTTCTCTTTCTAGTTTTTTATGTTGTTTACCAGTTGGTTGTCGAACTTGGTTGGATTTAAGATTGTTATGCCTTTGTTTATATATTTATGTAGCTCTTATAGTTTTAATACAGGCAATTTGTATGTCAAGCTTGTTGATACTATTTTAGTGATGTTTTTGAACTATATGTTTTTATTTTCTAAGTGGTAGGGGGTAGTTCTAGTTGTTGGTATTCTACTAGTAGTTGACCAATTTGACTATTAAGGGCCAGCCCTCTAGTTTTGGCTACTTTTAATTCAAAAACATTTTCATTTGAAAGCAAACAGACAAGATGTATTCTGAAGTAAAGAACAAATACCCTCAAATCTTGCACTTTGAGTGGGAAAAACATTACCATTACCTCTGACCTTGGAAACTTAGGCACGAGTAGAAGGGTAATATTCCCATTTTCAGAAGTCAAATTTTAAAGGGAAGAAGCATACAATATGTGGATATTTGGGTTGCGCAATGACTCGTGTTTCCTCTACTCGAATATTGAGATATTGATGGACCGAATGCAGCACTCCTCTAATGGCCAAATCATTCTTCAACACCACAGTTACCTCTTTTCCAACCAATTCCTTGAAATATGAGAAGAATAGATGCAATTTTCACAAATGCCCAATAAATAGGTTTTTAACAAAATAATAAGGAAAACTAGTTGAAGAAAAGAAACAGACCATTTTCAGCCCATTTGCAGTAAACCAACGAAAATCAGGACCACTATGTTTGCTTACAAACTCCAAAGCTATCAAAATGTTTTGCTTTCCTTTAGCATAATACACCTATCTTGCCACGTCCAGCTACTCTTTGCTATTGACCTTTTCTCGAGTTGCTCTCTGGAACTGGCGGAACAGTTTTTGAATTTTTTCATTGAGTGAGTACCTCAATAATCATGAACTAATACTCTTAATCCTCAATAAATTAAGCCGATAGGTTTCACTCCTTAAGAATTATTCACTTGAATGGTCAAATGATGCTTCAAAAAATGGAACGGTGCTATGACGGCAATTCTAGTGTCAGTGTGAAAAGCGTCTATCAGTAATATCAAGGAGCCGAGCCTGAAGAAATTAAAGTGATTCTGTGGCCATAGATGGTGCAGTTGAAAGCGAGGAGATGGAAGTGGCCTTCAAGTTTGTAATAGCAGATTCTCAGATTACAGTCTTGGATACAGTGGAATTGGAGGTTGTGGTAATCATTCCTGGGGTGAAGAAAGTAGTTGTGAGAGACGTACAGGACCAACCAGTGCACGGCTCTGATGATCTGGACACCTGGTGGTTCTAGCTGCCTCCCTCCGCTAACCCTGACGCAACTTGGGCACATTATCAGGATGGTATTTTGATGATGGTCGTTCCCAAGACGCAAAGTTGCAAGGACGATAGGGCATGCTCTATAAAGGAGGAGGGCAGCACTGTGCTTAGTGTTGTTAAAGGCACCTGCAATATTACTGTCTTTGGAGCCCTCTCCTATTAGGTCATTTCGATGATCTCTCATATCATAACGAATTGAAAAAAGATGTTTTAGATGTTAAAAAATTGTATTTTTTGTGTGCGTCTTGTGCGGCTTGTATCAAATATTAAAAATCCCTTTTCATGATCTGTATTATGAATGGATGTAGATTGTGAATGGTAGAAACTATACTAAATTGTGCTTCTTGTATGGTATGACTGAATTTATAGAGATCATTTTGCATGGTCTGTATCTTGAATGGAAGTAAACAAACTGTGTTTTTTCTTGTGTGATTTGTATCACATTTTAAAAATCATTTTTCATCATCTATTTCTTGAGAGGAAGCATATTGTGAATAATTGGGATGCTATACAAATTGAGTTTTTTCTTCTATAGTTTGTGTGAAATTTTCAGAGATCTATTTCCATGATATGTAGCTTGATTGGAAGTAAATTGTGAACGTTGGGATAAATGTATGAATGATGCTTTTATTTTTGTTGTTTGTATAAAAATTTAAAAAACCTTTTATCTTATCTGCATCCTTGAATAGCAACAAATTGGGAATTGGGAATGGTGGGATAATACAGATTGTCAATTTTAAAAAAATGTTTTTATAGGAATAGTTATTTTATTTCTTTATGAAAAAAATGGAAGATAAAATTCAATCTTGTATTAGAGATTTTCATTTTTGGATTGAATAGTTAACTCTTTAAAATCAATTAAAGCATGTCAAAATATGTCTTTAAGTTGGAAGTGACATTAAGTGAAAATAATTTACATTATTACTAGATGTATATTTATTGAACTACTTATACTCTTTGATAAAAATTCTTTGAACTTGAATAAATATATAATAATTATTATAATAGAGAAATAAAGTGGAGAAAAATCTTTATCCAAAAAATTTTCACTTATAAGAATATAATTTTTCTTGCCAACAGTGGCATGTTGTGATGGTTAAGTTGTTGCGTTGTTATCATTGCCATTAAGGTTCATAGCTCCAGGTCAAAGCGTTTACCCCTCTTATCAAAAGAATATAATTTTTCTTCTTAACAATAATAAAAGTGAGGTTATAATAAAACACAATCACAAAGCTAAGATAACAAGACTAAAAACAATATTCTTTTTTTCGTGAGCTTTATTAGGAATTAAATCAAAAATAATTGCTATTCTTTTATAAAAAAACAAAGAAGATAAAATTCAATCTTGTATTAAAGATTTTTACTTATCTTAGGCTAATCCCTTTGCAAAAGTATCTAAAAGGTGGTTCTATTTAATAATATAACAATTATAAAAATATGCTTTCATAGAATTATGGTCTATTGTTGGACTTCGATGTCATAATATATGTATCGCACCAATATTTCTAATATCACTAGGCAATTACTGAAAAATATTTTCACAATATTTTTTTAATTTCAAAAATTAACTAAATATCTATTTTTAAAATCAAATATCACAATTAGAGATTAAAATTAAAATCCCTTATGTCAGTTTCACATAAAACTATTCTCATTAATTAGTTAAATTTATCAAAGATAAAAGTAGAATAAAATTAATATATATTTATATACCAAATTATTTTCATGTAAATATGTTCATGTAAGTACCTATCTACCCCATCCTCAATTTATAGTTTTTTATTTTTATCTTTAAAAAAATATAAAATCATAAGAAAGTTCCTTCTCTTATACATTTAAAATACATTACTAGACAATTTACTTATAAGAAAATTATCCTTGTTTTAAATAAATATATTGTATATTTTGATTTGTTATGTACAAAATTATTTAATTTAAATATTAAGAATATTTATTTGTAAATTGGAAAAAAAAATTAATATTATACTAATAAATTTTATATAATTTTTTGATACGATTGATCGATCAAGCTTAATATTATTAAATAGATAACATATATACCTCTCTTATCTAGGTGGATTTTTGTCCTCCCTTGGTGTGTGGGTGTGAGCACCCATCCCTGCTATGTGGGAAAAGATGTATATTTGTACATACTAGTCTTACAATAAGTGGAAGTTCTCCTGGGCTGGTCAAAAATAATGCCAGGAATTACAACTCTTGTATTTTCAGGCACAAGAATTTGTTTGAAGCAAAAATTATGAAGCTCAGTTTCTCTATCTTCGACAATTCACTTCAAAATCTTTGTTTCTTTTTATGCCCATCATCGATCAAAACACTTATGACATTTCCTGGGGAAGTTTTCTCTTTATAAATCTAATCATATACATTTTCTTGACAAAACAAAGTGTACCAAATATTAGTGGGATATCAAATTTGGTTGGTGTAGAAGTTGTTTATGAGATTCTAAACAGTAAGCATATGGTGTAACATTTATGATCTCTTTTCTCTGCTCGAAAAAATGATGATTTACATTGTAAGACTGATTAGCCTTTATTTTGTCAGTGATCTACCTCGAATGCATTATTTTTGGTTTAGCATTTCTTCAAACATAAAGAATAGTTATAAAAGACAAGTCTCTCCTCATATAAAGAACAATTAGAACAGATTAATTTTTCTTATATTTTTAATTTATCCATTGTCAAAAAAATCAAATCTCTTCTTTAAAATATAACCAAATTATTAAAAATTAATTAATTTAAAAGTTCAATTCTATAAAATGCATCTTAAAATATTTAGAAAAAAATCAATATTACAAAGTCTCTTGAAAAAGGGGTCTTCTAACATAAATTTGTTTGAATGAATCATATTTCAAATAAATGATTTTTTTATTGAAAAATAATTCAAAAATATAAATTAAAATTTTATAAAAACTATGACTATTCTCAAAACAAACAAACAAAAAGTTTTTTAATTGATTTAAATTAATTCACTGGTTGACACAAATGAATCCCATAGAATTGTTTCTACAACTACAATAATAGAAATTTCATACAAAAACATTAAGTTTGAGAACTAATAAAGTTCTCCCTTGATAAATTTCCTTTTAATATTTAAATTTATTTATTTGTTTTGAGCTTACTTCACGTACATTTTGAAGTAGTAACTTCGTACAACCCATCTATTTCACAGAAATTATACACCACTATCTTTTTCAATCCAAAAAATGTTTGAAAGAAAATGAAAGAATTGGACTTAGTATTAGTAATCTAAAATGAATGAGGGGGAAATGAATGAGCCCGTGCAACCGAATGTCAATGTGAAATCTTGAAATTTCTTTCATTTTTATTCATATATCACAATTGAAGGAGAATTATAAAATGCAAGTATAGGCATTGTATATGGTAAAATATTGTGACAAGGAAATGAATCTGACAATGTCTTAATTTACCTAACATGCATGTGAACACGATAGAGCTAAAAAAATTGTATATGTCACTGCCTCAAGTAGAATCATGTCGATATATTGTAGACATGCAATTGCATTCTTCTCACAATATGTCAAGGACATTTTAGTGGTTTCTATATATAGAAGAAATATTAGTATTGGATTCTCACATCTTACAAAAAGTGTATTAGCTTTGCCTTTGGCTCTCCCGTCACTTCTGATTATAACTATTTGTCTCCTACACCTTGAGAGGTATTATCTCATGTACATGTTCATAAGATTAAATTTATTGAATTTGTATTATTCAGGGTTGCATTTGAATTAATTCTACAATTGGTTGTCTCCATATTTTCTAGGATCACACATGAATACATTCAATAATTTAGGCAAAGGTTGAGACCATTACAAAATAGTTGAACATAACATTATCACTTTTGAAATAAGATGCTTAAGACTTATTTGTAAGGTTGAATTATACATTTCATTATCTATTTGAATTATATGTTAAAGAAATGTTTAACCAGAACTACCTATTTCTTAGTCAAACATGACCATCCAAGAAGAAGACAAACAATCTCAATTAAGTGTCATTTTGGATGAAGCAAAAAGTGGAGGAGAGCCAAGAAGAAATAAAGGCTCAACATAATGGATTGCAGATAAGAGTGGTGCAAATGCTATCAGATGAAAATTGTTTTTTTAGAGCTCTAGCAGATCAACTTGAAGGTGACCAAGAGCAACACTCAAAGTATCATAATATGGTAGTGGAGTATATTATGGAGAATCATTCATACTTTGAGCCTTTCTTTTCTCAGAAAGATTACATGAATTCTGAAGAATAATATGAAAAATAATTGGTAGAAGATGGAACTTGGATAGACCATTGTGAGATTTATGTAGCCTCCATGGTAACTCAAACTAACATTCATGTGCACTATTTGAAGGGTAGAGAATCCCAAATCTATAATATTGATAGCTCAAAAACATCCATACTTAATGTCTCAGATCATGACGAAAACCACTATAATAGTTTGTACTTCACTAATAACAATGTCAATGCTCATGCACTGTTGGGTAAAACTTAGGTTCAATTTGATTGTAAATTTATGGATGTGATTGAATCAAAAGAATACCCTAAGAATGTAAATCTGGGAATCATAAACTTGCGAGAGATATAACGGTTGTCTACTCAAGGAGTAAAAATAATAAATCAAGTGGCTTTTCAAATACAATTTGCTACGTACTACAAAATTAAGAGGTTTTTAATTACTCGAATTGAAATGCACACATTAAAAATGAAACTAGAAAGGAATTCACAATAAATTCACTTTAATCTAAAGTATATCATAATCACACATTTAAATGATTTAAACATTGAATACCCTATGTTACGAATGTGCAAATTAAGACTTGAAGTGAACTTGATTTGTTACAAGGAATGATTTGTTACAAGGAAACTGGTTATGGCAGGAGGCTAGCTATAATAGTATGGAGCCAAGGCAATTGAAATGCAACACAAAGTGTAGTGAAATGCGACAGGAAGTATAAGGAGAGGTGGCAAAGAGTTTACCAATGAGTAATGGATGGTGACAAGAAGATTGCAATAGAGAGTGTAACAAAGTGTGACAACTTGAAAGTGGGTAATTTGTTTGCTTAGCAAAAAAATAATGATTGGCCGTAGGGAAATAGTCGTGAACTAGTATTTCAGTAAACAACCAAGTCTTTTAATAATGTAAATAGAACTAAACATACAACGCACAAAATGCAAATTTAAGAATGCTTGAATATTTAAATGACATAATTAACAATGCATTCACACCTAAAATGTAAATCAAAATGATCTCACCAGGGTTCTCCAAGAGGGGACCCTTCCTCCAGTTCAACTGGTGAGCACACGACTAATCACAAAATTGCTAAGATTGATTTAGAACCGATTCCAGTGGTAATATAAATATTTTTACAATATTCCTGATATGTAAAATGTCTTCCTTCTATCTCTTCATATCATCATGTACATACTTATATACTATTTAAAATACTAAACATAGTAGACTTAGTTTGTTATGGTTGTAAGCCATTCATCAAAAAGAAACAAATGTCATCTAGGCTACAAGCCTCTGACTATTTAACAACATAACAAATATGATAATAAAAGAACAGTGTTCTTTGTCGAGAGTCATTTTAAACCAAAAAAACTAGAAACAAAATGTCTGCCAAAAATAGACATGTATAGCTGATCCAATCGCTTCCTAGCTGTTCATTGCTCATGCGATTGGTGCAGGTGCCTTCATCCATTATCTCTAGTTCCCATAGCAGAATAAATCAAGATGTATCAATATTTCTACATTAACCATCCACTCTTTAGGAAATATTTCATAGCTTAAAACTTTATTGAATGCATTATATTCTTTAATGATTAATGGCATAATAGGGGTTAGGACGAGCTTAAGACAAGGCAAAAATGTATAAAGAATGTACAAAAATAAAGCACATTTGCACAACCATTGTTCCCCCTAGCTTAAAGACTTTGCATGTCCTCATGCAAATGAGGTGATTGGCTGGATCCAATAGGCTTGACATTCAGTATCGCTGTATTCTCTTCAACTTCAATCATATCAGTGGCTCCCTCTTCCTAAGAAACAAGTGCTTGCAATTATGACTATAGCTACTGATTGGATTGTTGGAGTTGAGTGACAATTTTCCATAACTACACATTAGAAAGAAGGGGCATGCTCTTTTCTGCTTCAGGAACTCCATGAGTTCCACCCATTCCTATAGCAATTGGATTAAAATCATTTTGAGCTATAAAAGCGATAGGGGATGTATTACTATTGAGATTAACCATTGCAAGAGCGGATTCATGAAGAGGATGCTCATTTTTTGTATCTTGGTAAAGAACCATATTAGTATTGGTGGTTGGATGTTTCATTATATCCTCATCTTTTTGAGTGCTTTCCACATGAGAAACAAGGCATATCTCTTCAATTGTTTGATGAACATCTTCCTATAATTTTTCAATCTCAAGATTCTCTTGTTGATTTTCTATAGGACCCTCATCTTCATTAATCTGAATATTCATGTTACATGGTGGAGTCTCTTCCCCAATATCTTCACTAATTTCTTCACCAAACTGAGTAATATTCTCACGATCTTTTATTTCTTCTTCATCTCTTTGTTCAAGTGTCTCTTCTTCTTCTAAAATTATATTCTCAGTAGTAAAGTCTTCTTTTTGTTGTTTTTGCTTTTTGTTCCTATGCTTTTGGCTTCTCAACCTCCGTAAAAGCTAGGCATTCTTTATCTGAGGTTCTTTTGTACCCAAAATTTCCATATCACATATAGACCCTATTGTTTCAGGTAATCCTTGCAACCTATCGGGGTATGCTGCTCCTAACGAGTAATCATAGGATGTGGGCTAATTTTTTGGGTTTCACTTCCTATTTTCTTTTTGGGTTTAAGGGCTTTTTGTTTCTATAGGCCTAGAGTTTTCAAACACTACTTCTTAGAAGGGCCAGCTTCAAGGGTATTATCAACGGTAGGAAGTTGAGCGTCTTCTATATTGGTTTGATTAACAAATGCATCCCATTCTAGAACAGGTTGAGCCAAATGAAGGTTATGGTCAATTATTAGCTTAATTAACCCATGGTGAGCCAAAGAATCAACATAACCCTAATTATACTGGTCACATGACCGCTTTAGGGAGAAGAATAGGTAATATGGAAGATTAACAAGAACACCATAGTGTAAATTATGTAACATGAGGCATAAATGGTGGGAAAATGCATACTTGTATCATCCTTCACAAGTGATGTAATGGATCAAAAATTTTGCAATAGCATCCCATGGTGCTAGTAGAGATTTTCACACCACTCCTTGCCCTTGGACATTCTCAACTAACTCACCTCACTAAAGAAACTACTTCTTATGAGGCTTTAAATCCATAACCCTCGATGGCAAATTGGGAAAGAAATGGTCACCAATTCGTGGTAGACTGGTGACCTTTGCAATAGTCTACAAATTCACAGGAAATTGCAAGCCTCGGACCGTAGCAGTAGCCCGCTAAAATCCCATAGAAAACTCTGTAGCTATGGTAGCATCAAACCCACACAAACATTCAAAGAACTTTGTCCTTCTAGCATGAGCGAAGATTTTTAATGCTTCCTCATTAGCATTCAACTTATCCAATGATTTTGGTTCAAAACAAAGGTGTTTACCCCCCATGGTGACAAGCGACAGAGTTTGAACAAGTTTAACATAGTAGGAAACAAGCAGGAAAGCCATGCCAAAAATGACAGGAAGTATAAAATGGTTTTAGCAATAAAGGATAGAATAAATGGGGAAGGTACCATCAAAAAGTGGTAATAATGGCAAGGTAATCTTAATTAATATTAGGACAAAAGGACTCATGTAAGAAATGACCTGGCACAAAATCCACAAATGCTAATAATGGAAAGGAGCTTAATAACGTGACCCAAAAGAACTCATAAGAATACATGGAAGGAATGACCTAGCACAGACCCCTTGACTTAAGTGGTTGATCTGTCCCAGTCATTGCCAAATAATCATCAAAAAGAATTAAAATGCATAAAATAAAGCATAAGGTAAGAAGATACTTCTTGACATGGAAACAACAAGGAAGACAGAGCCAAAGATGTCAACCAATCCAAGAAGATCACCCATCATGGAAAGGAGAGTGTCGTCAACCCCAAGGAAAAAAGATCCACAGCAATAGGACCCAAAGAAAGTAGGCACATGAGGAGTAAAGAAGATCCGCAGCAATCGGATTTGCAAGGAAATGGTCATCAAAGCATAGAGACACATGGCATGTACAATAGTGTAGTCCACTTGAAAACCCAGAGTGACAGGAGGGCCATGAGTAAGGGACACCGAGAGAAGGGCAACAAGAACAAAGAGACCTTCTGTTGCAACCATCAAAGTTTAGTGTTGGAAGTTTGTCTTCGCTATTTTCTTTTTAGTTTAATATTATTATTTATGTATGACACTAGACCGCCAAGAAATCAATTTTCAATCAAGTGCCGCCTGGAAGTGTCGGCAAACTAGTTTTCACTACCAAAGAGTCTGACAACTACAAGTGATTGGATCACCCAGCTTTCAACAAGTAGTTGACCAACAATGCCAGAGACTGATTTTCATTATTGGATCTTCATCATTTTTTATTTTATTTTTTATATAGAGTTAGATAAATATATTCTAGGAGTGTTGAAGGAGACCAAAGGGAACCATGGTGAGTTCCTTGCCAAGTTCCAAAAAGAAAGCTTCCTTAGAGAGAGGCTTCTTATATAGCTTCAATCAATGACCATAAAAGAGGAGCTTGCAATGTTTAGAGTCCATAGTATAGAGCTGAATGGCACCATTTTCATAGAAATGCTCAACTTTGTAAGGTTTGAACCATTGTGTATGAAACTTGCCTTTGAAATCCTAGAATCGAGAGTCATACAAAAGTGCCCAATTGCCAGGCTAGAAAAAATGCTGACGAATGTGTTTATCATGCCACAATGCTCATTGATTTTGAACAAGTTTAGTATGAAGAAGTGCTTCTTGATGTAACTCATCAAGGGAGTGGAGTTGTGTTATGTGTTCCTTTTGAGCATCAGAAAGACTCGATCCAAGTTTAAGGGCTGTTTGAAGAGTCTTAATCTCAAACTCAATAGGAAGTACAACCTTCTTAACATAAACCAATTCATAAGGGGTCATACCAATGGTGGTCTTCCACATGGTACGATAGGCCCACACAGCTTCAGGAAGTCATGTGGCCCAATCACGCTTATGAAGTGCAACAATTTTAGTAAGAATATTCTCCAATTCGCAATTAGTTACCTCAACTTGTCCATTGGCTTGAGGATGATAAGGTGATGATTTTCTGTGGAAAATTTCATATTCTTTGATTAATGCAGCAATGAGGTCTAAAGTGAACTGAGTTCCTTGATTAGTAGTAATCTCACGTGGAACACCAAAGCGAGTGAAGATCTCAGAATATAGGAATTTAGCAACTTTGCTATCTCAAGAATGCTTAAGCGCAACCACCTCAACCCACTTTATGACATAATCTGTACAAACAAGAATATATTCCTTTTTTTTTGAAGGTGAGTTGATAGGTCCAATGAAATTGAGATGCCCATTTTTCAAAAGGTTCAATAGAGAGCTAAGGGTGAAGTGGCATTTTATCTGATCATGTAGGATGACCCTTGCACTAGCACTAGTCACAATGTTGAACATAATGCTTGCAATCCTTATGGAGCGTAGGCCAGTAATAACCTATAATAAGAATCTTTTGAGCAGTCCATTAGGCAGAAAAGTGTCCACCACAAGTTTCAATATGACAGGCATGGAGAATATCAAAGATGTCTTCCTTAGGAATACATTGACACATGATGTTATCAACGCTAGTATGAAATAGAAAACCATTGATCCAAGTATATTGTCCACTGAGGCCCACAAACTTATGACACTCGCGAGGAGAGAAATGTGGTGGAAACTTGCATGTAACCAAATAGTTGGTGATGTTGGCATACCATGGCCTCTTGGCAGAAATGGTAAAGAGGTGTTCATCAGGGAACAAGTCATCAACAGGAACAACTTCATTATCAGACTGTTATAACCAGGACAAGAAATCTACAACCACATTTTCTCGACTAGGCTTATCAAGTATAGTGACACAAAATTCTTGTAATAAAAGCAACCACCTAATAACCCTATCAATTACTACAGGTTTATTCATTAAAAAGTGAATCACTGAGTGATCGGTGTGAACAAAAACTTTATAACTAGTAATGTAGTGCTGAAATTTATTAATAGCATAAACAATAGCTAAAAATTCTTTTTCAGTTACTATATAATTTACCTTAGCACCAGTGAAGTTCTTTCTAATGTAGTAGATTGAATAAAAGAGGTTATCTTCCTTTGTCCAGGTACTACTCCCATTGAAAATTCAAAAGCATCGGTGTGAATATGGAATGGTAATTTCCAATTAGGACCTCTAAGAACAGGGGTAGTCACCAGCTTGGTCTTAATGGTTTCAAAGGCTTCTTGACACTCATGGGTCCAACTGAAAACAAAATCTTTAGCTAATAGAGCAAATAAAGGAGAGGCAATCTTATTGAAGTTGTGAATAAATCTCCTATAATACCTAGCATGACCAAGGAAACTTCAAACATCTTTTTGGGTCGAAGGTATGGGGAGGTCTTGAATTATTTGGATCTTTTTGGGATCGACTTGTATACCTTTTGATGAGATTAAATGAACTAAAACAATTCCCTCAGTCATCAACATATGACATTTCTCATGGCTTAGAGACGAATTAGTGTCGATACACCGCTTAAGAACTTTCTCTAATTTATTTTTAGCCTCATCAAAGGTATTTCTATGAACATTAAAATCATCCATATAAACTTTGACACAATCATTAACTAGATCAGCAAAGATGCTTAATATTGCGTGTTGGAATGTCACAGGGGCATTGCAAAACCCAAAAGGAAGAACATTGTATGTGAAAGTTCCCCATGGGCAAGTGAAGGTAGTCTTGTCCTGATCTTTTGGGGCGATATGGATTTGATTATATCACTAAATCCATCCAAGAAAGAGAAGAATCATTTTTGTGCAAGAGTATCCAAAACTTGATCAATAAAAGGTAATGGAAAATGATCCTTCTTAGTAGCCTTATTTAAAGCTTGATAATCAACACAAATATGCCACTTACCATTTTTCTTTGGAACAACAACCAAAGGAGATACGCACCTGCTATCTGAAATTGGATAAATGAAACCAACATTCAAGAGTTTTTGAGTTCTTCTTTGACAATATCACACAAGGTAGGATTGAGTCTTTGTTGCAGTTGTCGAACTGGGCGACTTCCTTCTTCTATGTAAATATAATGGGTAAAAGTGTCAGGATGAATACCTCGCATGTCTTGATACTCCCATGCAAATGCATCTTTATGTTCTTTAAGCATACTTATTAGATCTTTAGCTTGAGCTGATGTTAACTGTGGATTAATATTGAGGGTTTCCCCGAGTAGGATCTCCATAGGTTCTGATGATGTAGGAGCACTAAGGAGGGGTCTTGATGATGTTTCTGGTTTTTCTAAAGACAATAATGGACTATACAAACATTGATGTGGCAAAAGCTGATGTAACATGAGGAAATGTTGAATGGATCGAGGATTTCCAACTAAAGGAAAATTGAAAAAAGGGTAGCCGATAGTCGCAAGAGAAGGAAAAACCATAGTTTCCAAGATATCATTAGACTCATACCTATTCGAAAGGAATTTTACTAAAATGGCCTCATCAGTTAGGTCTTCAAAATATTGTACTTTCCCAATGGTAAGGACTAGAATAGAATCATCTAAATCATTGTCGACCCATGTTAGATCTTCGATATCTATTAATGGTTGAGCAGGAGAATATAAGGTCAACTCTTTTGTTCACTCACCATTGGAAATAATCATATTACCTAACCAACAATTAATGTGTGCATTGGTTGCTACTAGCCAAGGTCTTCCAAGAATGAGAGGATATCCCCCCAACTTAGCTTTGGACTTAAGGATCATAAAATGTGTTGGATAATCCCAACTATCGATGGAAAGAATGACATCTTCTATAACCCCTTTTTGGTTTAACTAAGGATCGATCAACCATTTGAAGCACCATAGGAGTAGGTCTAAGTCCATCTAAGGATAATTTTACTTTTGTTTCACTTGTCATTACATTTATAGCAGCACCTAAATCTACAAGTTTATTAGGAATAACAATTGTACTGATACTTACCTAGATGACAGGACTACCAGGATCTGCATATTTTGGAATGCTGACATTTCCCAACATTAATTCTACTAGTTGTCCAATAACTTGAACAATCTTTGGATCGTTTTTCTTTCTCTATCATCTGGTGCATAACCCTCGTACTGTCTTATTGTACATTGAAATATCCTTAAGAGCCCGCAAAAGAGGAATTTTAATGTTAACATTGTGTAATTTATTTAAAATATCAAACTCAGAATGTGTTGGTTCTTTAAGTTCTTACTTATGAATGAATCAGTCAAGAAAGGGAGGTTCTTTCTCTATCTCCTCTTCAGGTTCATCAGGGACCTTTGTAATAGTAGTTTGTTTAAGGGCCTTCCCAGATCTGAGGTGTACACCATCCAACTCAACCATGTTAATAGGGTAGGTAGGAAAATTAGCCATCTCACTATGATAAAGCGGTTGAGGAGGCTTATTATTAGGATTTGGATTTGGTTGAGTTGGCATGGATGTGGGTTTAGGTGGTTGTGGTGGATTTGAAGGTGGATTTGAAGAAGATGGAGGTATGGGAGGAAGAAATTGTTGAGGTTGTTGATAGGGGCTTATTAGTGGTGGTGGAGGAAAGGATTGTTGTGGAAGATAGGGTTGTGTATAAGGTTGTGAAGGTGGATATGACAATTGTGGAGGTGGATACAAGGGTTGTGACTTCCATGTTTGATGCCATGGTTGAGTACTAGGTTGAATAATTTGGGGCCATTTTTGATAAGGTTGGGGTTGTTGATAACCTCATACCATGGACCTTGGTTAGGGATTTGTTGAGGTGGTCCGGGAAAATAGTCATTGGAGAACCCTCTAGGTAAAAATTGGCATCGTCGAGCCATATAGTAAACCGGTTCTTCAGTATATTCCATAGGAATCATCCCTTTAGGAAGAGGTCGTAGCATCAAAGTCTTACTAGCTTCCTCAAGTGATGCTACATGAGTCTGATTATAAGGGAAATCTTTTGGTCTATGCTTCTTATGAAAAGTTGGGCAATATACTGCCAAGGCCTTTTCAGCTCCCTCATATTTCCTGCGAGAATACAAAGTGTCAATTTGTTTTCCCATATGATTTAATAAGTCAGTTTTAAGATCTTCAAGTAAATTACCAATCTCATGCTTAGAGATACCTAATGCATTACCCATAGTGGAAAACTTACTTGAGTTCCCATGAATAGATAGACGAGACCACGAATAGTTCCTACATTTATCACAAATATCTTCAAAGGACATTTTAGAAATACCACCTTTACTAATCAAATTTAAGGCATCCATGGTTTCATCATGAATCCCTCTTAAGAAAAGCATCTTGATAGTTTCTAAAGTTAAATCAAGATGCCTTGAACGTTGTAAGCTAAAGGCAAAACATTCCAAGAAGTCTTCTCATTCAACTGATTCTTCTTCTCATTGACTCATGTGAAATATTTCATCCCATACTTCCTTGGTCTTAAAATACTCTTGATATTTTGCTAGAAAGAATCTTTCATTTGGTTCCATGTTCTAATGTCCCTAAGACTCATAAACCATCATAATGCAACATCTTTCAAGATAGTTGGAAATAGCTTTAGATTTTGTGCATCACTTTGATAATCATAGCTATTACAAAGGACATCAAATTGAAATAGGAACATATCAAGATCCTCAGAGGTTGACCCTCTAAATATGGGAAGTGTTGAGTGAGGGATATTTTTCATAGGGGCATTATCCTTAGAAGGTTGAATAGGAAACTCAAAGGTCGCATTGTGTTGGACAATTGCATTACCATTGTTTCCAACATAATTTCTTCCTGCATTTTTATTTCTGATATTGTCAACCATGACTTCTTCCAAAAATTTGGTTGCCCAAGGTGTATAGTATGTCTTAAAGGGTTGTTCTGAAGAATTAGGAGTTTTACTACACTTAATTTCGTATGACTTCATGAATTGTTTAGAAATTTTAGAAGGTGCAGTAGGAGAGGTAGATTGAGAAGATGGTTGGACTCTAACTTCGTTCTTTGGTTTGATTTTAATGGTTAATGAATTTTTCTCTTGTTGTGGTTTTTGAATTTTTGAACTACCTACTGATTCTTTCATAACAAACCTGCATGACTATCTCTAGGTCTATTCATGCACCTATATGATTTACTATAGTGGAAACCAAAGGTACTATCCTAAGCAAGGTCGACAATTTCTCAAGACTTCTCAAGGGCTCACTATTCCTATCTTGACCTATTATAATTTCACTCCTTTAATATCTCTCCCTGGCAATGGTGCCAAAAATGTTGGGTAAAACTAAGGTTTAATTTGATGGTAAATTTATGGATGTGATTGAATCAAAAGAATACTCTAAGAATGTCAATCCGAGAATCATAAACTTGCGAGAGATATAACGGTTGTCTGCTCAAGAGGTGAAAATAATAAATCAAGTGGCTTTTGAAATGCAATTTTCTACATACTACAAAATTAAGAGGTTTTTAATTACTCGAATTGAAATCCACACATTAAAAATGAAACTAGAAAGGAATTCACAATAAATTCACATTTAATCTAAAGTATATCATAATCACACATTTAGATGATTTAAACATTGAATACCATGTTTTATGAATGTGCAAATTAAGACTTGAAGTGAACTTGAGTTGTTATAAGGAAATTGGTTGCGGCAAGAGGCTAGTTATAACAGTATGGAGCCAAGGCAATTGAAATGCGACATGAAGCGTAGTGAAATATGACAGGAAGTATAAGGAGAGGCGACAAAGAGTTTACTAGTGAGTAATGGATGACGATAGGAAGATTGTGACAAAGAGTGTAACAAAGTGTGACAACTCAAAAGTGGGTAATTTGTTTGCTTAGCAGAAAAATAATGATTGGCCGCAGGGAAATAGCCATGAACTAGTATTTTAGTAAACAACCAAGTCTTTTAATAATGTAAATAGAACTAGACATACAGCACATGCAATGCAAATTTAAGAATGTTTGAATATTTAAATGAAATAATTAACAATGCATTCACACCTACAATGTAAATCAAAATGATCTCACCAAGGTTCTCCAAGAGGGGGCCCTTCCTCTTGTTCAACTAGTGAGCACACAACTTATCACAAAATTGCTAAGATTGATTCAAAACCGATTCCAATGGTAATATAAAGATTTGTACAATATTTTTTATATGTAAAATGTCTTCCTTCTATCTCTTCATATCATCGTGTACATACTTATATACTATTTAAAATACTAAACATAGTAGACTTAGTTTGTTATGGTCGTAAGCCATTCATCAAAAAGAAACAAATGCCATCTAGGCTACAAGCCTCTGACCATTTAACAACATAACAAACATGATAGTAAAAGAACAACATTTTTTGCTGAGAGTCATTTTAAACCAAAAAAATAAGAAACAAAATATCTACCAAAAATAGACATATATAGCTGATCCAATTGCTTCCCAACTATTCATTGCTCATGTGATTGGTCCATGTGCCTTCATCCATTATTTGTAGTTCTTGTAGCAAAATAAATCAAGATGTATCAATATTTTTGCATTAACCATCCACTCTTCAGGAATTATTTCATACCTTAAAACTTTATGAATGCATTATATTCTTTAATGATTAATGGCATAATAGGGGTTAGGACAGGCTTAATACAAGGCAAAAATGTATAGAGAATGTACAAAAACAAAGCACATTTTCACACCTATCAAGCACCCATGCTTTTGGAGGAGGACAATCAAATTACAGGCCATAATGAACAAGATCCTATCAAGCTCATTATAGATGAAAAATGGTGCAAAGATACCAACAAATGTTGCATAGAAGATAAATTATTGAAAAGAAATGACAAACGTTGACGAAAGAAAGGTTTAATAGGTTGCATTCCATGGTTAGAAAGGAAGATAAAATAATAAAGATTTTAAAATTATCTTTCTAATGTTCTACTGTGTATAGAAAATATTATTAGAAAAAAAATTGTGACATTATTTGATATATATAAAACTATCGGCGTAACCCTTGCACCATTAAAAGGTGCAAGTGGTAGTAATAATGTTTTAGTTATATAATTCATTGAAACAAAAAAATGACATTTATATTTGAAAATTTTTTATTTCACATATTTACAAATTCAAATGATTGGTTGAAGAATATAAAATGATTGTACTTTTTGTATTACAATCATATCTATAATGCATTACATATTTAATGAAATACAAATATATTAAGTTATTCTTGCATAACCATCATATCTATAGTGCATTGCATATTTAATGAAACACAAATATATTAAGTTATTCATGCATAACCACTTGTCAAACACTAATTGATTTTGGCTTATTCTCTTCAAATTTTCGCTCGGTTAGTAGGAAATATCATTTTCACCATGTTTATTTCTTATTGAATATTTTATGGTGATGCTTAACATGTTTTCACATCTATTGCAAACTTAAGTGACCATAGCAACATGTCTTTATTACATGCTTTTTTAGTGCTTACTATTGTAGGTTACTCTCTATTGCAAAACAAAGTTATCAAAGTTAAATCTTTTTATTGCGTGTCTTTTATAAATGTGGGTTTATATGTGTATATTGTGAGTTTCTCTTCGAATTCATAAAAAACATTAGGGTTTCTTTGGGTCGTTGAGTTTGTTTTGTAATTATTCTTAATGAGTACATTATTAAAAAGACCAACATGTTGTACATTTAGTTGTGTGTTTTATTTCCTATGAATTGTGCTTGTTAATCTAGTTAAGTTGTTTCATGTCTTCAAATTGAAAGTATATATGTATTCATGGAAGCTTCCTAGTCTCACATCTCATATTACTGAATTAGTTATGTAATTTCATCAATGAGTACATTACAAAACTAACTTTGCATAGTGCACTAATAGTTTCAAGATGTATTCAATGATTAAATGTACTTGTCAATCTAGTTAAGTTGTTTTCAATGTACTCTCGAAATTCACATTGATGTCTTGATTTTATAATGTTTGCAATGAATACCTAGCTATTTTCTATTCATTTATATAATGTTGTTAATGAATGCATTACAAATCTAACACTACTTTTGTTATGTACTCATTGAATAAATTAGATGTCATTTATATTATGGACAAATATTGATAATTTGAATGCCCAATATTTTTACAAACGAGAATTTTATTCTAACATTAAAATATTTTTATAGCTATTTTATTACTTTTATTAAATCTAAATTTTTATTTTTGTAATTAAAAAAATTAATATAAATTTTAATATTTTATTTATTAAATTAAATCTCATAAGAAAATACCAGCTATGATGTAGCTTTAGTGGGCCTTCTCAAATATAAGAGATTTTTATCTATGAGGAAAATGCTAAATATTTGAGGTGTACCTATCAAATGCATTAACCGTGCTGTACCTATCAAATGCATTAACCGTGCTAACAATAATAGGAATTGAACTGATTTATTTGAATTGTATTTGTTTATATTATATTAAAAATACAATTAATGATTTTTAATGTTAGAATTAAGAATTTAAATTTTATCTATTGAATAGACTTATTTATTCGTAAAATTATATTATAATATGATATGAAATATAATACTAATAATTATCATATAACTAGTTATATGTTTGTAATTATTTATTGTATTTATAGTTATATGTTTGTGAGATTCTAAAGGTTTCAAGAGCATTGTTAGTTGAACTAACTACTTCCATCAAATAAAAGAGACATTCAAGCTTAAGTCACAATTTAAAGATTGATGAGCCCATTTAAATTAGAAATTCTGATTCTTGACAAAATTAATATTTTAATGTATAATTATAATTGATATTTCAACTAAAAATTATATTATAATATAATGTGGGCAACCCAAATAAAGTGAAAATTATATTATAATATGATGTGGACAACCCAAATAAAATGGATGTTTTGAAACAAGTGTTGTAGCACAGCAATAGAAAGCATGGCCTTTGCACTTGTTTAGTCTTTGCGAAGATAACTCTAGTTGTTGATTTTACGAAAATGGCCCCTTTCCTTTGCCACTTTTCGTAGGAGTCTTCATAAAGAGCTAGAGGGTCAAATGAAAACCACTGTTACCTTAATAGAAAAGCACTTACGGATTACAAAAAATTTATAATATCCACACAATTATACTAACAAAAATTTTGAGAAGATACAAATAACAGTTTTTTTTTTTCATGAAGACTATTTTCTCTGAAAAAAAATCATTATTCTTACATTGCTTGAGAGCTCTGTGAATAGAAAAAAATCAAGCATAATCCACAACACCAATGTTCATTGTACGAGCGAATTAGGAAAAATATATATGTAATTTTGAAAGATATATGTAATTTTGAAAAAATAAAAATTAAATGTTCAGAATAATCCAATGAAACTTTTTCTAGAGATGCAGAAAAATTGTTCTTCTCCATTGAGGGATTTGTCTCCTTAATGTACTATGAAACTGTCATTTGCTCATCTTAGTAGGTGTGAGGCAGTGGATGACAACCAAACAAAGTTCAATAGAATCAAAAGTGTGAAACTGCCATTGAAGAATGCTCATTAGTTTCCCACATGAATAAAAAAACACATAAAACCTTCAGACAAATGAAATGGTATCAATGACATTTTCCTGTATCCCTATTTCCATTGTGTGCCCTCATGAAGAACTAAAATAGAATGCCTAGATCCAGGTCTAGAATTTGATGGTCATATTGGCCATTTTTTGTACTTTTTAATCGTATATGACAGGTTGAAAAATTGTATGATCATATGAATTGATAGGTTAAAATTTTAGAGAACCGTCAATATGACAAATAAATTTATTAGTAAACCATCAATACTTGTTATAGGCAACTTAGTATTTTATTTAATAATATACAAAAATGTAATTTTATTATATATATATATATATATATATATATATATATATATATATATATATATATATATATGCATGATAAATATGTATTATTTTATTTTATATATGTTTCTATTTTTTTATTTGTTTCTATTTTGATGATTTTATATTTATATTAATTCAAAATCTTAGTTGAAATAAGAACATGATGAATTTTAAAAACTTATTTTTATATATTACTAATTTAGAAACTTCTTCTTTTATTTGAGATTTTTGTATATATTACTAATTACTAATTTTAAGTTATTCATTAAGAATTTTGCACATATTATTGATTAATATTTATTATTCTCATTTATAAAATATATTTACATTTAAAATGATCTTTTAAAATATCTTAAAACTCAAAAAATTGACAATCAATTTTTTCCTTAAAACGTAAAATGAAAGGCAAGAAAAAAATTTAGCCATCATTAAAAAATCATATGACAGGCAGGGGTGACTGTCGAATTTCGAGCCTGCCTAGATAAATGTGGGCTCTCTATTTGTAATAATTTGAGGTATTCCTAAAATGGATTTGCAGATACATAATCTACCGAATCTATAATTTATAAGAGTTAACTAGATTTTTTTTGAAGTCATTAGATTTTTTTTAAAGAAGTAGCTCAAGCCTAACATTGAGGGGATAAGATATGTTAGAATATGGAAAGGATATTTTTACATATTTTCACATTTATTTATTTCATTTTATGGCTTTTATTATCATATTAATAATAGTAGCTATAAAGTTTGGAAAAATTATTTAATTTTAGTGAAAAAATTAAAGCTAACTCATTACTGTAGCAAGGTTTCAACCAATAAGATTGGAAATAAATATTTTCTATGAAATAAGTAAAATATCAATATATATTAAAACTATATAGAGTTAAAAAAAATTGAGAAATAAAAGGTTCTGATAGGAGAAATTAAATGAAAAGTAGCATTTCACTCAATGCTATAGTATCATGCCTATGGCAAGAACTAAAAATAAAATATATTTCCCATTATTAATCATTTAACCACGAATGGCAAAGTTGTTTATATTGAGGGCCCGCTCATTAGGTAGAAAAGGTGATGAAAGAGTCATTTTAATTAAAACACATTATCCATTGTGTTAATAAACACCTTGTCTTATTACACCCAATAGAGCACCCACTTAAACACACATTCCCCCATACATAATCACCTTAACATGTTCATAGTTCACCGAATGTAATGTTACCACTCATAGGTTACCCAATTACTTTGCCCTCTAAACCCCATGACAAAGTAGCAAATATCTCACAATGATTTATCATTCAATAAGTGTTTGTAATGATTTTCTCATTTTGTTTTTAATGATTTGCTCATGATGGTAGTTATATGTTTCAATCATTCCAACTTGAAATCATTACATTTACTGTGACATAAATAAATAATTAGAAGAAGTGGTAAAAAAATAGTGTACATTGTCTATTTAATCATTACTTGATGTAGTTTTTGTGAATCTCCACAATTTCTTCCATTTTTTGTTTGAAATATGGAGGATTTCCTATGTTCATCATTGTCTTCCACATAGTATTTTTTTTTTAAACTTCAGCACCACAGACGCTTCCTATTGGCCTCCTTTGCTAAGCTTACATGAGTTGTGTGCTTCTAAGTATGCTAGTACTGCTTGAAACTTACAATTGAAACAGTTATTGTTTTCTCATTGATGTCAGATCTATTTATAAGACATATTGCTACTTGATCTAAATGGCATATATATTTGATTGATGAAGAGGATTTGAGAAATTGCTCATAACAATAGCACCTAGAGGAAAGGTTGAATTATGAAAAGGAAGTTACAATGGACATTTGATTAGTTAGACTTTGATAAGACAAAGTGATTTTTTATATCAAGAAAGTTAAGTTAAGTCAAGCAATAAAGTAAAAGGTTAAGGAATGTTGAGTGATGCTAGTGTTAACCTAGCCACAATAAGTACCAAGCAAATGTAGTGTTGATCGAGCATTAGTATCGACCGACCAAGATAATTGATGCTAAGCCAGAAGTGTTACAACAACTAAGTAATTAAGTGATAGCTAAGTAACAGTATTGAAAATGAATTTGAGGAAATCGTGAATTCTAGCTGACTCAGTTGATTTCTTGGGAGACGTAAATCGTGTTGAAGAAAAGATCGATGAGTTGGATCATTAAATTCAAGGTGAGGATTAGGTAAAGATATAATAGATAGATTCCAAAGAAGTTTTTAGAGGATGATCAAGAAGGTGGACAAATATAATGAATCATGTTGAATCTGATCATAAACCCTAAGATCTATGGTGGTCACAAAAAATGGCAAAGTAAGAATTACCTATTTAAAGAGGTATAGAGCCAAACTTAAGGTGTGTGAGAGAGGCACATGTATAGAGAAAGGTGGATTAGAGTCACACGAGGGTGAACACAAGTGTGTGAGAGTGAATGTGAAGCTAAAGGAGATTTCTTATGCAGATATTATTGATATTGTTAAGTGAATCTAAGTAGATGGCTTAAGTTTTGTTGAGAGAAGATTGATTACTTCAAGGGTTGCCAAGCGAATCAAGAATAGAGATGACAATGGAGATCTTATCATTGAATCAGCACATGAACCAAATGGTGATATCAACCTATAAAGTGAGTTGTACTTATATAGATCGAAACCCTATTGTTTTCTTTTTAATCATTGTAAACAGTTTGTATTGAAATATTTTTAACAAAGGTTGACCTAACAGTCATTTGAAAGACTTAACAGTCTACGTATATCCTTTAACAAGGTTACATTCTAAATGGAATGATCAAAGTCCTCTAACAAGGCCACTCCTAACAAGGTGATTAAATCCCCTAACCAGGTCACATTTAATAGTGTGTATTATAGACCTTTAATAGGGTTGGATTCTAATAAAGCTCACTTTGAAATAGTGAAAAAGTGGTGACATGTTGCTAGTGGTTTTCCCCAAATTGGGTTTCCACGTAAAATCTTAGTGTTAAAATTGTGTTGAATGCTTTATATGTTTTACATTTGATAAAGTTTGCATCCAACAAAATATGTTATATTTGGAACAAGAATTTTATCATAATAGTAGAGACCAAGTAACAACAAGATAAGAAGAATAGTGAATATTTTATGTTTAATTGTTCAAATGTTACTTATGGACCTTGAGTAACTAATTCAAACCCCCCCCCCCCCCCCCCCCCCCACTCTTATTTATTCTAAAAAAATTAAAAATTGGTATCAAAGATTAGTTGTTACAGTGAAAGGTTTGAAGGTACTTAAAGCTAAAGTTCATAACTCACAAAAGAGATTTATCAAAGCTAAACAAGGAGAACTTTCTTGCATGAAAAACCTTGATGAGGTTGCATATATCTAGTAGCAGTGATGTTGCTATCAAATTTGTGGATAATGAGTATGTGAAGGTAACAAGTACTCCTCTGATAGCTAAACAACTAAAGCAAAAGCAAGAACACAATCAAAAATGTTGGAGATTTCTTTAGCCCTAAGCTATGTCAAGTTTGATGATTTAAAAGATTGTGATAGTGCAAAGAAGATGTGGGGCAAATTGAAAACCATATATAGAGGTGATGACAATGTCTTGAGAGCCAAATCAGAGAGCCTGATAGGTAAATTTGATGACATGAGAATGATGGAAGGTGAGAATATAATGCAATACTACACAAGAGTCAAAGAAGTTTTTAATGTTATTCGTGGAGAAAATAGAGAAATCAAAGATCAAACAGTAATAAGCAAGGTATTGAGAACCATACTCCCTATATATGTCATTAGAATTTCTACAATTCAAGAACTAAGATGTACACCAGGTAACACTTTGAACTTGGAAGGTGTAATTTGTAGACTTGTTTCTTTTAAGATGTCTAACTTTGATAACTACACACCTGCTACTATTGAATATACATTTAAGTCACAACTAGTTCTTACCAAAAGAAAACGAAAACATGTGAAAAGTGACTATGATAGTTCTGATGATGAGATTGATGAACTTGAAGTCCTTATTGAAAAATGATTTGTAAAAGGAAAAGGTAAATACAAAGATAAACTACCTATTATTTATTTCTCATGCAATAAAGTTGATCATATTGCTACCAAGTGTCCTGACAAAGAGGACAAGGATGAAATGAAGGAAAGCAAGTACAAAGGAAGAAGAGATGATAGAGATTACAATAGAAACAAAGATGACAAAGGTAAGAAATCTTGTTATATTGTTGAAGAAGAAATTGACAATGAATTTGAAAGTAATGATGATGAATTTGTTTATGTTTCTATGAAAGAATATTCTAATGAAAATGAGAAAACTACATCAATCTCATATGTAAACAAAAGTGATAGATGGATAACTGATAATGGATGTTCAAATCATATGAATGGTGATAAACATAAATTTGAGGATATTGGCCAATATAAAAGTGGATGTGTTAAATTTGGTAATGATATCCCATGTATTGTAAAAGGTAAAGGTACTATTCAATTGACTGACAAGATAACATGTGACAATGTTTATTGGGTTGAAGGACTTAACTATAATCTATTGAGTGTTTCGTAGCTGAAAAAATTAGGTTACAAAGTTGAATTCATAATAGGAGGGCCAAGATACATGATGTTGATGGTAAGTTTATTAGAAGTGGTGATTAGACAAGAGGTAAATTGTTCTATCCAGATTTATTTAATGAGACATGTTTGTTTGCATAATAAGAAGATGTTTGGTTATAGCACAAAAGGTTATGTCACATGAACTTTGACAATTTGGTGAATATTAGTAAGATGAAGAAAGTAAGAGGATTACCTAAACTAAAGAAGTCTGACAATGCTATGTGTAAACAATGTCAATTGGGAAAAATGACCAAGTCTAGTTTCAAGAGAAAAATACACACTTCTAGTGATACTTTTGAATTGGTTCATATTGACCTATGTGGACCCATTGATGTTAAAAGCTATTGTGGAGATAAATTTTTTATTCTATTTGTTGATGATTACTCTAGCATGATGTCTGTGATGTTCCTTAAAGGTAAATCTGATGCTTTTCAATTATTCAAGTGGTATTTAGCCAAAGTTAAAAAAGAGACAGGGAAGAGTCTGAAGTACTTGAGATCTGATAGAGGTGGTGAATTTATTTCAAATGACTTCAATACATTATGCAATAGCAAAGGAATTAAAAGATAGATGTTAGCACCAAGGACACCTCCTCAAAATGAGATAATTGAAAGAAGAAACATATCAATGATGGATTGTGCAAGAACATTGATGATGAGAAGAATGTATCAAAGAAGTATTGGAGAGAAGCGGTTACTGCTACTATCTATACCTTAAATAGAGTACAAGTCAAGAAATGTACAAATGCTACACCTTTTCAATTATGGTATGGATATGCTCCAAATGTGAAATATTTCAAAATCTTTGGAAGTAACTACTATATACTTAAAGATAATAGGAATGGAAAACTTGATGCAAAAAGTGATGAAGGTATATTCTTAGGATATTCCACTAAGAGTAAAGCTTACAAGTGTTTGAACTCTAACACTAACAAAGTTGTGGAAAGTACAAATGTGAAAGTTGATCTGTTTGTAAAAAGAAATTGTATTTCATGTAATGAAAAACTTGAAGATTATAGTACATTCATCTATATAGATGATGATGCTCCCAGCACTCCAAATGAACAAATAAATCAAGCTACAATTGCTCAGCAGATAGGAAATGATGTAGTACAACAACAAATTGTCAAGCAAGAGATAGTGGGTTTCGAGAAATAGATTGAAAATTTTGAGTCACAGATAGTCAATGTAGACCATTAGATAGAGAATGTTGAGAATGTAGAAATTGGACCAGAACCTAAACAAGAAAGAACAAACAAGCTTGAGATCATTTTCCAAGATGAACTTGTAGAAGAACAAAGAAGGAAACCCCCTATGCCAGCAAAGTTCTTAAGAAGACATCACAAACTTGAAAAAAGCATTGGTGATGTTGAATCAAGTGTTATGACAAGGAAAAGACTCAAAATGATACATGCCTACTTTGTGAATTTGAGCCCAAATCAGTATAAGATGTTTTAGTCAATGAAGATTGGATTCAGGCAATGAATGAGGAAATTAAACAGATTGAGAAGAAGAATACTTGGACTTTAGTGCCAAGACCTTAAGACAAAAATGTTAAATTGGAAAAAAATGGGTTTTCAGAAATAAACTCAATGAAAATGGTGAAGTAACAAGAAATAAAGCAAAACTGGTATGCAAAGGATATGCTCAGAAAGAAGGAGTTGATTATGGAAAAATATTTTCTCCTATGGCAAGATTTGTAGGAGTCAGAACTCTACTTGCATATATAGGCTACAAGAATTTCAAGATATATCAAATGGATGTCAAATCTACATTTTGTAATGGTATTCTTGAGGAAGAAGTGTACATTGAACAACCTAAAGTATTTGTAGATCCAGATAAGAAGAACATGGTATGTAAACCAAACAAAGCCCTTTATGGATTGAAACAAGCCCCAAGAGCATGGTATGAAAGACTACATAATTATTTGGTGAAGATTGGTTTTGAAAGGACAAATGATAAAAATAATATATTTGAAGAATAATAAGTACAATGAAGTATTTCTATCTGGAATTTTTTGATGACATTATATTTGGAGGAAGAGAAGCATTACACAAATCATTTGCTGATGAAATGAAGAAGGAAATTGAAATGTCTATGTTTGGTGAAATCAAATTCTTTGTTGGATTACAAGTATGTCAAATGAAGTTTGAAATTTTCATTACTCAATCCAAATACATCAAGGAGATATTAAAGACTTTTGGTATGGAAGATTCAATGCCAGTGAGCACACCTATGTCTACAGGACATAAGCTATCTAAGAATAATGATTATGTTGATGTGAACTAGATATTATACATATCCATGATTGGAAAATTATAATATGTTGTTCACAGAAGACCTGATATTGCATTAGCAGTTGGGATAGTTGTTAGATTTTCAGCAAATCATTAGGAGAATCACATGATGGCAGTGAAAAGGATAATGATATATCTGAAAGGTACAGAAGACTATAGATTGTATTACAAAAGAAGTGATAGATTTGAACTGAAGGCATTCACTGACTCTAATAGGCAAGAAATATTGATGATAGAAAAAACACTAGTGGATTTGCATTCTTTCTAGGAAAGAGATTGGTGTCATGGACAAGAAAGAAACATAATTGTATTTCCCAATCAACAACTAAAGTTGAGTACATGGTAGTTGTAGTGAACTATTCAAACATTATGTGGATAAAGAAATTATTGAAAGGTATGAAAGAAAAAATTACAAAGCTAGTAGTTATCTATTGTGATGACACGTGTGCTATTAACATTTCAAAAAATCAATTGATGCACACTAAGACAAATCACATTGCTATCAAGTATCACTAATTGAAGAAACTAGTTCAAGACAAAGAAGTGAAGTTTGAATATGTGCACACCAAAGAATAAATTGCTGACATATTTAGTAAAGCCTTACCTAAAGATGCTCATGAATATCTTAGAGGTAAATTAGGGGTAATTCCCCTAAACAAAACTACATAAGGAGACAAGGTGCATTGCATTAAATGTGCTAATTAGAATATCTTACGTGTTGATTCAAAACAATTCTACTTTGGGAATGCCTAAGGTAGATAGTCAAGTATAACATAACAGATTAGTCATAGACAAATGGAAAAAATCAGTCAGACATGCACAATCTACATAATCCAAATGTATGAAAAGATTGAAGCTAAGCAAGCTAAGTGTCTATATATATACAAAGATGGAGAGATATACACAGAAAAAGAGATATAAAGAGACAAAGTGAGAAATATATGAAAGTGAGATCTATTGATGAAGGATAAATATATCCAAGAAGGAGATCTTATTACTTCACAGGGAGAAAATCAGTAAAGGGAATCAGAATGAAACTAAGGATATTGATAACTCATGATAGTGAAATCTTTTGCACTGTATGGTAACAAAATGATGCATTGAGATATTGAGATATTGTCAATATTGAGATGTTGTAATCAATGCCAAAGAGGGAGATTGTTGGAAACTTATAATTGGAACAATTATTGTTTTGTTATTGATGTCAAATCTATTGATAAGTCATATCGCTACATAATCTAAATGTCATATCTATTTGATTGATGAAGAGGATCTGGAAAATTGATCCTCACAATAGCACCTAGAGGAAAGGTTGAGTTATGAAAAGGAAGTTACAATGGACATTTGATTAGTTAGACTTTGATAAGACAAAGTGGTTATTTATTTCAAAAAATTTAAGCTAAGATGAGAAATAAAGTAAAAGGTTAATGAATGTCGAGTGATGCTAGTGTCAATCGAGCCACAGTAAGTGTTGAGCAAATCTAGTGCTAACCAAACATCAGTATCGACTTAGCAAGATAGTTGATGTTGAGCCAAAAGTTTTATAATGACTAAGTAATTTAGTGATGACAAAGTGTTAGAATAGTGATTGTTGAGTAATACTATTGAGAATGAATTTGAGGAAATCATGAATTTTAACTAACTTAGTTGATTTCTTGGGAGATGTAAACCATGTTGAAAATAAGATTGATGAGTTGGATCATTAAATTCAAGGTGAGGATTAGATAAATACCTAATAGATGGATTCCAAAGAAGTTTCTAAAGGATGATAAATAAGGTGGATAAATACAATGAATCATGTTAAACCTTATCATAAACCCTAAGATCCACAATGATCATGCAAAATGACAAAGCAAGAATTACCTATTTAAAGAGGTATAGAGCTAAACTTAACATATGTGAGAGAGGCACATGAAGAGAAAGTGGATCAGAGTTGCACAAGGGTAAACACAAGTGTGTGTGAGTGAATATGAAGCTAAAGGAGATTTCTTTCATAGATGGTGTTGATATTGATAAGTGAATATGAGCATATGGCTTAAGTTTTGTTGAGAGAAGATTGATTTCTTGAAGGGTTTCCAAGTGAATTAAGAATAAATATGACAATGGAGAGCTTATCAGTGAATCAGCACATGAAATGAATAGTAATTTGAACCTACAAAGTGAGTTGTATCACATTTAGTAGTGTGTATTGTAAACCTTTAATAGGATTAGCTCCTAATAGAGCTCACTTTGAATGAGTGAAAAAGTGGTGACATATTGCCGATGGTTTTTCCCAAATTGGGTTTCTACATAAAATCTTAGTGTCAAATTTGTGTTGAATTCTTTATATGTTTTACATTTGATAAATTTTACATTCAGCAAAATATATTATGTTTGGAATAGTAATTTTATCAAAATAGTAGAGACCGAGCAACAACATGATAAGCAAAATAGTGAATGTTCTATATTTAATTGTTCAAATGGT
This sequence comes from Cupressus sempervirens, assembly GCA_028749045.1. Taxonomy (NCBI): domain Eukaryota; kingdom Viridiplantae; phylum Streptophyta; class Pinopsida; order Cupressales; family Cupressaceae; genus Cupressus; species Cupressus sempervirens. The sequence goes on from CM053786.1 coordinate 478,980,035, forward strand.
ACTTATGGACCTTGAGTAACTGATTCACCCCCCCCCCCCCCCCTTCTAGGTTATTCTAAACATTTCTAACAATTATTACATAATTAGTGTAGTGTCTGCCCCTAGGTCGCATTTTGTTATCATTGCCAAACTCTTTTAGGTCAATTGTATATTGATGATTGGTGACATTATTTTGAGATATATCAGATATTGTTTCAGATTCAGTTGATTTATGATGAGATTACTTGGTACTTTATATTTCATGTTTGCATGATGATTATTCAGTGATTTCAGTTATGGATGATGATTAGTTAGATGATTTATTATCATATGTGTTTTTTTATGGATACTTACCCCATACTTGCATGTGTATGGTGTGCATTTTTTTTCTTTCTCTATGGCATTTCTATTGTGGTTAAGGAAGGGAATCGTAGTCACCTGCTAGTCGGGATCTACACGATGCACCACTTCCTTCCATTTCTTGTTTAGCTTAGTATATGTTGTGCTTGTACATGCATGGATTTTATGCAGGTTGTAGGTACCAGGTATCGACTTCCCTGAATTGCCAGGATGAGCGTACCTATCACATTATCTCAATGGTAAGAGAGGGGAGATAAATTCTCATGTCCAAATCCCAACCCTTTAAGCCATTTGTCCTAATTGAAAATTAGGGCAAGTGTCTGAGTTGAGTACCTTCTGAATTGTTGGATGATGTAATTCGTGATATTAACCCTTGGTTTGATTTTGTATGTGTTTTGCTATGATGGGTTTTTGTATTTTACTTTATGAGTCTTTAGTGTATTTTCTATTAATTAAGCCTAATTAAAAGATTTAATTAATGGTTTAATTTAATGGAAAATTAATATGATATGTTAATATTTATTTTTATTTAATTAATTGAGAAATTAATTAAATAAAAAGAATTAATTTGGAGATAAAAGTTATAAGTTTAAATTTGGAACGTGATAATATTTATTTAATTTAATAATAATATATTTAGAGTTCATTTTTAAATAAATCCTAAATAATAATATTATTTAAGTTAATAAATATTTTATCAATTAAGTTTCAAAATAAATTTAAAAAGTGGAAAGGATATTAGAATAATTAAAAGATTTTAGATTGCATGATGTGTACATGTGATTAAAAATATATATTAAGATAAAACAAGTGGATTTATTAAAGTGAGTGCATGAGATTTAAGAATTAATAAATTATTTTGAAAAGAGAAAAGTGAATATTAAATAAATTAATATGCATTATTTATTCACATAGGAGTATGTGAGCTCTCGTGAGTTGTCATGTTGACAACACAGGAGTTTGCAGTCTAATTATGCACATGTTTTCTACACTTAGGAGTTAGCATATTATTTAAGCACATGTTGTCTACAACATTCTAGAGACCTCATCATGTTTATCTTCTTATTATGGAAGTTATGTGCTTAGTTGTCACGCTTATCTCCTAGTTCTTTCTAGACACATTCTAGATGCATCTTAGAGGCCTTTATATAGAGGCTCCCCTAGTGTGTATGGACAAGCTTAAATGCATTTGAAAAGCTCATATGCTTCTACATGCTCATATGCTTCCACAAGCACTTCTAGTCACTTGGAGGTTTCGGTTGGTTTAATTCTTGGAGGAATGGCAAATGTTGGAGAAGGAAGGGATTTTTTTGTGGAATTCTCAGGCATAGCAAATTAGCATCAATATCTAGGTGCACTCATGATTTTTGCATATTCCATTTGCACTCTTTCTTTTCTTGTCGCAATGCAATTTTTGATTTATAGTTCTATATGCTATCTTCCTGTCGCCACTAGACTTCCTGTCGCAATGCAATTCTAGATTTATAGTACTGTATGCTATCTTCCTATCACCACTAGACTTCCTGTCACAATGCAATTCTGGATTTATAGTTCTGTATGCTATTTTCCTATCACCACTAGACTTCCTATCACAATGCAATTCTAGATTTATAGTTCTGTATGCTATTTTCTTGTCGCCACTAGACTTCTTGTCGCAATGCAATTTTGGATTTATAGTTTTGTATGCTATCTTCCTGTCACCACTAAACTTCTTGTCGCTAAGCAATTATGAATTTATAATTTTGTATGCTATCTTCCTGTCGCCATTAGACTTCTTGTCACAATGCAACTCTAGATTTATAGTTCTGTGTGCTATCTTCCTGTCGCCACTAAACTTCCTGTCGCTATGCAATTCTGGATTTATAATTTTGTATGCTATCTTCTTGTCGCCACTAAACATCCTGTCCTAATGCAACTTTGGATTTATAGTTTTGTATGCTATCTTCTTGTCACCACTAAACTTCCTATCACGGTGCAATTCTGGATTTATAGTTCTATATGCTATCTCCCTGTCACCACTAGACTTCCTGTCGCAATGCAATTCTAGATTTATAGTTTTGTATGCTATCTTCTTGTCGCCACTAGACTTCCTGTTGCATAAGCTTTCTATTCTGCCACTGCAGCAGGTTTGGGTTTGAATTAAAATAGAATCTTATTTTTATGCATTAGTTTTATATGATTTATTAACTAATCTAATTAAATTTAATTTAATTAAGACTAGTTAATAGTGGAAGAAGTGTAATTAATTATTAGTCAATTTAAGTAAATGGATTTTTAAATGAGGGCAGATTAAAAGAAAAGAAATATTAATAAGTGTTTAGTGGAATTAAATAATTGAATTATTAATGAGATTGATTTTACTTAAAATCAATGAGATTATTTTAAATAAATGATTGTCCTTGAAGTGTTTAAAAGAAATTGTAAACTAATTATTTGAAAGTTGATAAGTATTATTCTAATGTTTTGAATAATGTGAATGATTATATCTAAAAGTCAATGGGAACTAGTTCAATGATTTAAATAAGTAAATAATTATCTTATTATTATTTTAGAGAATTGTTTTAAAATAATGGAGGGATAATTCTATGCTTTATTCAAAGAAATAAATGGGTTGACTTGTAGAAGAATCTTATACTCTTGAAATATACTTGAAACAAAATCGGAAACCTCATATTTGACTTAATAATGTGATTGCAAAAGCAACCCAAAACATGTGTTTGTATCTTGTTTCTCTATGCTATATGTGTTTTGGGGTTTTGGGGTTTGTCCTAGCTTTGACCAGTGTTAGGATGTCTACCAAAGGCTTGGGAGTTATGCGAATGTGATGGCATGTTGATATCATTTGGTCTCGATCTTTTTAAAACCCAACTATGGTAATGTGATGGTATGCTCTATGAGATGTTTGTATTTACTGATTGTTATTGCTTTCCAGTCTTCTTGTGTGAAGCTAAGATTTAAGTGTATGAGACACTTGACTTAACCATTTTTGAGTCATCGATTAGTTATACTTGGGTTACTTTTTAGTCGCCTTGATGGGACTGAAGTGTTGATTTATTTCTTGATAATGTCATGTTGTGACATGTTTTGACTCGACCTTTTTGGAGTCTTCGATCAGTATGATTTTGAGATACTTTTTGGTTGCTTGTTGAGAACCAATGGATATTGTGATTATCAATGATACCTTCAGTTGCCAGTAGAGAACTATTGTGGTCATGATTATCAATGGATTCTTTTCAGCTGCTCATGGAGATTTGATGCTTTTATTATGGATTATCTTTGGTATTTTTCCAATCACTTGTATAGGAATGTGGTGATTTTGTGATTTATGATTCCATGAGCCTAGGGTAGGTTATCTACTTGTAGTGTTAGGAGGTGGCTTGTAATGGGGGTTGGGGCCCTAAGTGGTTGCCAGGGTAACTCATTGTAAGTTTTATTAATAAGTGAAAACATTTACACTAAATGGGGATTAGATGAACCTAATAAGATAATTGTATGTTCTCTCCCATGCATCGAGTGCTAGTACAGACTAGGATGGGAGTAGAGAGAACATTTGGTTGCGACCTTGCATTTCGTAGCATGCCTCGTCAGTATGAGAGGATACTAGTGGCCGCATAGGGATCACTAGGGGGTCGGGATCTATTAAGAGACTACCAAGGTAACTCTAGCATGATTCGTGTGATGAGACTTTCCCACTTGCATAGCAGGTATCCTACATGTCTTTGTGGTGCCTCTAGGATTAGATGTTAATTTGTGTTGGAACCTTTGAGTTAGTATACTTTTAGGATTCCTGGACTTAGAAAGTGTTTGTGCTATGTGATTGGTAGCCTATTTGGGACTTGAGACTATCTCCTCAACGCGGTGGGAGTGGGCCATTTAGGTTCCACGTGGTCGGGTGGTAGTGCTTTTTCACTCTTACTATTTGAGGTCCATCTGAGACACTGTGGCTGGAGTATTCTTTGTTGGTATTTATCTTCATCCAGTTCTTGGATCTTATGATAGATGTTATTTACTGGTATGTTTCTTTATATTGATGATTAGCATGTGATAAATGATGTTATTTATTTATCTTATGCTTTATTCTTGCATGTTAGATTTCTTTATGGATATGATGTAGTATATTTTAGGAGTAACATTCCTCTTATGATAATACCGATGATCTCTTCGGTGACTTGGGATGTTACGTACAGAGGGATGGCTAGGGCCCACAATGGTCTAATGATGCTATTTATGGTTGGGAGGAACCATGCATTTAGATAATTATGTGTTGTATTTATGATTTATGGCTATCCTATACGATGATTGTTATATCTTTATTAAGGGATGGATGTATCATGTATGTTGTTGGTTTCGATGAGATGATGTACCTTTATTATTACAAATGTATATTATGGACATTGGACTTTTCATTATTCTTTCATGTGGATGTCGTAGTGGTTAGACTTAGTATTATTTAGATCAAATGTGACTCAACATCTTGGGATCCTTAAGAAATGTAACTTGTTATGAATGTTTTTAGTTGTATGTATGTTATTGTTTTCACCACAATTTTATAAATGGTTTAGCTTTCATGGTTTCAAAAAAAAATGATTGGCAAACTTAGTAAAAATTTAGGTTAATTCTTTTGGATCCCTTAGCGGGGCATTACAATTAGGTTGTCATTAATGTATGCATTTTTTAATTGGCATTGAGGATTTTGAGCTAACATTAGGTAAATGTGTTGTGTGTGTGTGTGTGTGTGTGTGTGTGTGTGTGTGTGTGTGTGTATGTGTGTGTGTGTATATATATGCATATTACATGCCTTCATCTAGTTTTTAATCTACTAATTCCTATTTTTTAGTTACACATTATTTTCATTTAAAGTTTGCATTGACTGGTTGTGTTCATTAATGTATTTCCAATGTTAAACGTTGTTTTTTTTAGGTTAAGTGATATGGCAGTCAAAAATAAAAGGACAACAAAGGGAGCTCATTTAACTATAAGAATGTCACATGGAGTTACATTCACAGACACAAATTTAATGCAGACAAACATGCACATCTTCCCATTCATATGTTGATGTTATCCATGCCAATTCACCAGATGATGTTGCTCCTACAAATGCAATGAATGTGAATGTGCATGAAGGAAAAGAGGGGGAGGTTTTCCTAAATAAAACCACCCCTCAAGCTAGGATAGAGTGGAGCATTGACAATATGGATGCAACAATTAGTAGTGTTGAGAAAGGATAGAGCTCAATTCGAGTTACAAAAAAGAAGTAGAAGATATATGCTTCTAGTTTGAGGATGTGGTCAATAGGCATTACTGTGACAAAAAGGAATGGGCCTAAAAAGTCACATCTCTTCAAGAGGAAGAGGAGGTTGTGAAGTTTTGCAAGAACATGGAAGATTTGGGCAACAGTGTATAGGTTAATGACTTGTAGTATTTCTTAAATCTAGCAAGAAAGATTTAACCCTTTTACAAATGGAATTTTAGGAAGATCGTGGTAGAGTCAATTTAAGTTTTGTTATAAGAAATTGAATCTTAGAGAAAGAGAAGGAGTGGGCAAAGATAAAGATATCATGGTTCATCCTACTATTGTCACCTATTTTTATGACAACCTCGAAAATGTCCACAACCTCAACCACTATGGATCTAGGAGAATATAGCAATGTGTTGAAACAAGAGTACAAGTTGAACATAACTATAGAATGAGGGTGATTATGTGAATGAGAGCCAAAAACCATCCCCCAAATCATATAAAAAAATAAGGGAATGGATCATTATTCTTGCATATGTCAGATTTTCTAGTCTGAGAAAACCTAATTTTTACTTGTTCAAAGCCAAGAAACACAAAATTTATGTGGAATCCAAGGCATGCATGTCAATATAAGAACATGCTTGAATGAAAAAAGAGTTGTTCTTGAATTGGTTGGACCGCTTTGTAAGAATCATCCCCAATAGTATCTTTGCTAGGATTATAGGTCTAGTTAGCACTGTTCTATGTTGGTTATGTGTTGTATTAGTGAAAATTTTGTCATTGATGTCAACATATATGTTTGAGTTTGTGCAAGATAGGGATTTTGTACATTGCATACGTTTATTGAGTCAACAAAGTTGGCATAGAAAAGGTTAAGCTATGCAAGCTTAGGATTATGTTCATGAATGAGTGTAGATGCTACATCTATGTTCTCTTACATTCATATTGAGTATTGGATGAGTTATATTTTATTTTGTGAAGATTGGTAGCAGACCAGTGTGTAGGAAATTATGATAGAGATTTAATTGTTGGCAGATTGGTTGTATCTTATCTACAAGATGGAATGAAGGTTAGTGAGTTTAGATAGTGGGTAAAGACATGTTTGTGATGCAATATGCATGTTAGAATATCTTGGAGATCATTCTAGAAAGGTCACAAATGTAAAACATGTGATAGGTTTTAATGATAGTTAATATTGTTAGTGAAACATGTTGATCTTTATTGGATGAAGTGTTAATTATATTGTAACATGTAGGAACACAGTTATTGTAATGATGACTTAGAAGGTGTGTATGCCTTAATGAGATTCTATGTAATAATTTATTATTGGGAAATTCTTAATAGAGTTACCTAATTAATCATTTGGATATGGTATAAAGGAAGGATTTTTTCATTAGATATATTCATCACATCGAATTGTATTGATGTGGATATGACTAGAGGATGCAAATTTGAGTAGAGCATAACAAAACATAGTAGAGATAGAATTATATGTTGGATTTGGAACTTCAAAGGAGCTATATTGGCAATTAAGTTGTAGTATTAGTCAATTCAACTATTCATTTTTTTATACAAAAGATTTATTCTTCATTGTTGACTAAACAAATTTAGACAGTGGGTTTAGTTGTCTTCCTACGAGCCTTTAACAAGGTTTGAACCTTCTAATAGGGTTCAAGGTCTCCTAACAGGGATCTATCATTTAACTAGGATCGTTGTATTGATTGTATTGTATTGGCTCCTAATAGAGTCACATCCTTTCACAAGGAACAATTATATTAGTACATTATCTTGTAGGTGGCATCCCCAGAAAGGTTTTCCATCTAATCAAGAGTTTTCCTAGCTAACAAATTTTTGAGTTACTATGTATAATTTATATCTTGTTATGCTTCATTGTTTTAGTTATTGAATTTATATATTGTAAGTTGAATATAAGTTTAATTTGATCACAATTAATTTGACCCCCTACCTAGTTGTGTGTGTGGACTTTACTTTCTTACAAGTGACATCATATCATTAAGTCCACTTTGATAAAGAAGCTTAGCAGGTTGAGTAAATCGATGAAATTCAAGAAGGAAATTATGAAATTTGATGGAGACAACTATGATAGTTGGAAAGGTAAGATGATAGCTCATTTGATCTACATGGGGATTGACTATTAGTTGATCACAAAGACTAAAATTCTAGTGAAAGAAGAAAAGGATATGCATACATGTACTAATGAAGAAAAGGAGCTCTTTATGTGTAACATGTATGCTAGATAAGAACTAATCTTTACACTTCAAGAAATAGAATTTTTTGAGGTAAAAAGAGAACAACTTACTTTTGAAATTTGGAAAAGATTAAAAAGATTTTATGAGTGTTGGATAACTTGTTGATAAGGGTTGTCATCTACAATTTACTGAGAAGACATGTACAATTAAGGAGAAAATGGCAAACTAATTGATATAGGTACAAGAACCAAAGGTAATTTTTTTTAGTTGAATCATATTGAGATAAGTTTCTTGGTTACTAAAGTTTATGAAAGTTAGTTATGGCATAGAACATTTTGTCATGTAAACTCTAATAATATTGTAAAGGAAATTAATACTAATGCATTAAGAGATCTACCAAAGATTGTAAAACTCTCTAACATGATTTGCAAGGAATGTTTGATGACTAAACAAAATAGTGGTTTGTTTCCTAGCAAGGTTTTTGCTACTTTAGAGAAAATAGAGATTGTTCATATGAATTTGTGTAGACCTACAAAGAAAAGAACATTTTGCGGTGAAAATTACTTCATTATTTTTATTGATGATTTTACAAAAATGGGGTGGGTTGCATTTTTAAGAGAAAAATTAGAAGGTTTTGATAAATTCAAGATTTTCAAGACTAAAGTTTAAAATGAATTTGGTATGTGGATTAAAATGTTTGAGATTTGGTAGAGGAGGAGATTTTACATCAAATCAATTCAACAACTTTTGTAAAGACAATGGAAATAGAACACATGTTTTAGCTTCTAAATCTCCACAATAGAATGGGGCAGTAGAAACAAGGTACAAAATAGTGAGTGAAGTAGATAGAGAAATGATGATAGACGATAATGTGGCACATGTCTATTGGAGAGAAGTAGATAGCACAATAATATACACTATAAAAAAAGTTTAACTCAGAAGAGGAATAGGTAAGACTCCTTATTAGTTATGGTTTGATCATACACCTAGTGTGAAATACTCCATAAATTTTGGGAGAAAATTTTATATCAAGAGAGAAGATGATATTGGAATGTTTGATCCTAGAAGTGGTGAAGGTATATTTCTTGATTATTCTACTAAGAGAAAATCATATAAATGTATTAGCCCTAGTTTTGAGTTGCCATTTTCGGTTACTTTTTAAAATCCTAAATCTTATGTTAAGCAAGTTCTTTGTGTTTTCTCCTTTTCAAGAATCATCGTGCCTTGCATATGGAAGTTGGTCTTGTGATGTCTTTTTGCAAGTCTTTCTCTTAAACCACTTTGAACCTCTTCGAACCTTGGTTCAAAGTAGTTCAAAGTAGTTCAACCAAAACTTTTTGATACTAACCTTTTTATGTAGGTGGGACCTACTAAGTGTAGCAGAGACATTTAGTTAAACCACTTAGAACTTCTTTGAACCTTGGTTCAAAGTAGTTCAAAGTAGTTCTACTACTGAGGATTCTGCACATGGATATTGATGATTCCTAAAAGGACAGCAAGTCTCAAGAAATTAAATGAGGTGTCAAAGTAATGATTAATGATTAAAAGGTCTTATCTAATTTATCATTTCTTGAAGCAGAGGCCAAGTTGCCATCATGATTAAAGGGAAGGAAAATATGTCATTTTGGGGCAAGATTGGATGTCAGGAGTTCATAATTATTGCAAGGACATTCATATAGGGTGGTCATTTAATGAAGAAGTCCTACCATAGTTTCAAATGTGCAAGTTAAGCCACAAAAATCTCACCATGACTACCTCATTATGAGGTGGTACTTTTTCCAATATGTTCCCTTACCTTTAAAACACCAAGTTTTCTATTTAATTATTTCATCATGTGCACAGGTGAATTAGAAGCGGAGCAGCAATAAAGGAAGGGAAGTGGTCTAGTTTTCTTTCAACTGATCACAAGTGAGAATACAAGAAATCCCTTACCCTTTTCTCATGTGATTGTTACTTTGAAGATCAAGAGAAGTGTTGGGTTTTTCTTTCCTTTGTTTAGAATGAGGTCTATTCTACATTTCTTTGGGAATATTTCCAGTCTTGAATGTAAGAGACCCATCATTTTAGACACTAATTTAGAAGGAGTCAGGGTTGAGATGTTACAAGAGAGTTTTCTTGAACAAGCTGATGAGGTCAATGGTTGCTTAGAAATCCTAACAAGTGGTCTAATTGAAGCTATTGCTTTTCCTTCAGCCCTTTCAAGTCTTGAATTCTTTTAGTTCTGCATTGATCACTATGATTCGAGAATCAAGAGTATTTTGAAAAAAATGGAGAACTAGTATTGTCCATCTCTAGGGAAACTATCTCATTAGTTTTGTGTCTACCTGAGAGTACATTTCTTTCCTTTAGCCCTACCCATTCTCTGGTTGAATACCAAGAGAACCCAAACAAGTACCGTAACATGATGGCTAGCAAATGGACAGAGACTAACTATAAAGGTTGTTTGAGGCTGCCCAAAATAATCACTAAAGATCACATGAAGCCTCATGTCCATGATCTCATGGTTTTGCTACACCAAGTTAAAGAGTCTGTTGATGTTTTTATCTTTAAAGATTGGATGTACTGCTACATAGACATTATTCTAAAAGGAAAACAATTTCTAGATTGGGCAAAATTTATAGCTAGTTCTCTAAGGAATCAGCTCAAACATTCTAAGATATCAAAAGAAGATTTACATATGTCTTCCTATCTGAACTATTGCACTGTGTGTGTCAACAATATTACTTCTCTTCCCTATGAACCTTGGAATGAAGATGTAACAGTTTACCAATATTTCCCTTGCTACAAAAGGACAAAGTGTTGGAGGAATTTAGGAAAACTCATGACATTTTGATAGAAAGTGTACATTTGAACCTTAGAAAAGCACCAATGTCGAGAATATCCCAGAGGCCCAAAGGATAGTTCAGACATATGGAAGCTCTTTCATTCAATTTCCTAAGTTTACATACATGTAAGTAGGAGGATTTGAAGAAGAACCTATGAATTTTCCTCGACATGCCTTAGACTATTTTATTATAGTAGAGATATATAGGCAATTGCTTTTTGTGATTAAAGATAACCTGCCTCTGGAGAAGTGGTAGTCTATTTTTCCCATCAAACTTGGTTATTTAGCTTGCAGTAATATGATTAATGTGAGGCCTCACCCCGAACCATCATAGCATAGTTGATACATTATTATTTTGATACTCATGACTCGATATGTTGAGACACTATCAGATACACTGAACAGTATTATGTTATTTTGTGTTCTGTGATGCTTTACTTTATGTTTTATGAACATGTGTACTTGTGATGTAGTACAAAAAGTGAATGCAGAATTAGGACTATGATTAACACTTTGATTATGCAATTTTAGTGATTAAGTATATGAGCAAAAATGAGATAAATAGTTAATTAATTGAAAGATTATGTTTTGAGTTATGTGATTATCCTAATGAGTTTTATATATTTATGCATGTGATTTTCTTGAGATACTGATGTGTGCAATGAGTGTGTAGGATATTTTAGCCGAGAAATCTAACAGAGAATTGAAACTGAACCCTATGTATAGTTTGTGAAAACCAGGGTTGAATCTAATGAAAGATGTAGACCCCATTGTTCATATTTTATTTGTATCATGGATTGAATGAATGTATCATTTTGTAATCAATAAGTGTTAATATTTTGTAACAGTGATTTTATAGTGTCGCTTGACACTCGTGACTCGTATATGGATTTGAGCTTGATAGTTAAGTTTAACCGAGTAACCTAAAGATCTAAGTTGGACTAGATTAGTGACCTTTTTACTAATTAGTTAGTAATCGAGATTAATTACTCTAATCAGGATTACTGATTAATTTGCATTTTTGAGGGTTGTTAGAAAGTCCATAATTTCTAAGCTTTTTGATAGGTCTCTAAATAGTTCTAGAGGCCAAAAATCATGAAAACTAAGTACCTAAGGGGTATGGGTATGGGTTGGGGGCATTTTCCACCCCTCTAGCCCCTTTTTTTGACTTTTATGGTCACTCAAATAGCTCATTTTTGCTTTATTGCGAAAATTGAATGTTTCACTGGATAAGTTAAACTTCACCTTACGGTTAGCCTTATGTCAAGTTGAGTTAGAAGACTCTAGAAGCCTTTAGGCAAGTGGGAGAGTCATTGCATTTTGGAGGTGGTTGAGTTAGTATGTTATTTAGAGGCAAATTTGAGAGAAGAAGAATGTTCACCCAACCTCTAGTTTTAGAGAGCAATTCAGGATTGAAGGAAAAGGAGAAGGAAGGGAAGCTCATATCAAATTTTAGTTGCCATAACCTTATTGTGAAGGTAGGAACCCTTCAAGCTCATTTGGTTCATGTTGTGTTTCATGCTTAAGTCATTTTATTTGCATATGTATGTTCATGTGTTTGATGAGCATGTTTGGGAGGGATTGAAATGAGTTTTTCTTCTTAAATGTTTTCCCTTGTTTTTTTTCACTTTTGATTTTTGAAGGGATTGTATGGATTTTATTGGCATTACTCACCCTCGGATAGGGCATAAGTGGCCATGTATGGGAGGAGGTCTTTAGTTGGACTCCGACAGTGCAGAGTCTCTCCTCAAGATGAGGAGAGGGAGAGAGTAGGGTGTTATGGGCCCCTACTTGTCAGCACAAACCATGTTTTGAGTTTTGGAATTTAGGAAATGCAAGAATGGAAGTTCTTGCGATTATAGCCCCGAAAGGGCACCTATTATGGTGTTGTGGTCGATGTCTCCTGTTGGAAAAATCCACCTTCTCCCTAGTCTGGTTCAATGAAAAACCTATTGTGCAAACCTAGATGGGAGTAAATGTATGTTTTGTCTTCATGTTGAATTGATTGTCTCTCAATCAGTTCCATCTTCTTCATGATTGCATTCATGTGTTGCAATCTTTGTAATGGTTTCCCTGTTATGGAGCCAAGCAAGAAATTCAAAGTTGTTATTTGAATTCAATTATGTTGGAAGATTTCTCCTCGAGATAGTAATCTTGTGTAAAAATGTTATTTTAAACTTATTTTAGAAATGGCTATGATGTCAGGTTTTCTTCTTGGTTCTTTCCCAACGGAGCCTTTGAATCAAGTGGTTCAATAAAATAAATGAGAAGTGGTTGGTCCACATATATTGGTAAAAGAAAATTGAGTAGTATTCTTACATATAAGATTCTTGTATTTCAATTTTGCATATGTTTACTTGAATTTTGACGTATCAATATTTTATCTTACTATGGCATTTATATACTTTGATATAGTATTCATGTGATTAATGTTCATTGGACAAATTGGTGAAATATATAAAGTTATGAAATTTAAAACCCAAACTATGTTAAATAAAATTTGTATTTGATTGGTACTTCAATATCATAATTATTCTTGAGTATGAGGAAGATTAAATATTCCTATTTGAATTCTCATGCATCACATTTAACACTATGTTATAAATCCAATACTTAGAAGAAAAAAATATTACCACCCTTGTCTTTGAAAAAAAAAATCATTCAAAATCTACACTTCGAGAAAAAATGGGTCTTGAAAAAAAATATATCCCCTAGAATAAATATGCTCTCTGGATTTTGTATGAGTAAGTTAATTCTCCTTTTGAACAGAGAATCCTGAAGATTTTCTTAATTATTCTTGTTGAATTTTAAAAATATTTTTGAATTTGAATAAATAAATAAATTAAATAAAGAAAATACAAAAAAAAAAATTTGCTCGTAAAATATCCTAACTACTTAACTTCAAGACATAACTTCTTGTCTCTACCCTTACCCACCTAGAATATTTTAAAATTTAACTTTTATCCATTTCCCCAATCCTAGACGTTGACAAGGCCTCCAAGTCTGAAATTAGTACCCTCACATGTCCCCATGTTAGTCTAGCATGACAATTATACTAACAAATGGGTTTGAGTGGGAAATTAAAAAGTGCAGGTTTGTTTTAAAAGTTTAAATCATATTCTTTTATACTCCTTAGTATGCATGAGAAGACTTGGGAAAGTGCCCATGTCATAGGGAGAGGGTAGGACAAGTGGCCAAGTTTGTTTTTAAAGAGGCTAGGGTAGTTGGTGACTAGGGTTTAGGGGAGTATGGGTTAGGTTAGATAGGTTGGTTAGGATATTAGTAATTATGTTGTCTTATTAAGTTAGTGTGATTTTATTTAAGTTTTTTAAAAAAATAATATTATTATTATTGAATGTTAGAATTTTTGTAGTGTTAGTAATGAAGTTATTTAATATAGTTTAGTTTTAGTTTAAGTGTGTTTAGTTAATTTTAATTTTAATTAATTAATATGTTTTTGTTTTGTTTAGTTTTATTTTAAATTAGTATAGTTAAAGCTTTAGATTTAATGTTTAAATTAGTGTAATTAATTTATTAGATTATATTAAAGCTTAAGTTAGTGTTAGTATAGGATAGTATTTAGTTTTAGGATATTAATTAGTTTTAATTCAAATGTTTTAATTTAAATTTAGTATAAATTAGATAATGTTAAAGTATTAGTTAGTTGTATTATTTGTATTATTATTTGGCCTTAGTTAGAGTAAAGATGTATTATTTTGTTAGTTTAAAATCAAGTTGAGTTATTGGATGTTAGATTTTATTTTAGTTAGTGAGTTCTTTTTGTTTCAACGTTTCAAATAATTAGATTTATATTATTTAAATGGCCATTCAAATCAATTAATTATATTGTTAATTAATATTTTGCTAATGTTTTTTATTAAGGAAAACTGGTTTTGAAGGGTGCCTGAAACCCTTTGCATCTTGTAAAATTTTCAATGGAGCTCAAAATCAGTACAAACCAAAGGTGAAACAGGTCAACAACCAAGTGTGACCAGGGTGGCATCGCATAAAAAATAGTATTCATCAACCACCAAAATAGGTTTAATTTGGGCACCTGAAACCCCATGGTAACAAAGAGGATAAGACAATAAGCCCCATACCATGTCAGAAAACAAAGAACAAACAGGCCATAAGAGCCAAGAGAACCAAAAATAGAACAGCCATAACAAGGACTCAAGCTTTCCCTTTGGGTCTCATTTTATAAGAGTGTAAAGCCATGTCAAAAGAAGGAGTGGAGGGCTTGCTCTTTTTACCTTTTACTGTGGTCCAACCATCCTCCACCAAACCGGCAACCTTCTTCCATGCAAATTTTGCAACCCCATAGCCACTCGCCAAAACCCCCACAACTGGGGAACATATCACAAAAGGGTCAACAATAACCTAAAGCGGGGAACCAACAACCTGTGTCAGAGCCCCAGGAGGGGTAGTAGGTGAAACAATAGAGGCAGTATCTACCAAAGGGAGAACAGAGGATGGCACCAACATAGGGGCATTTGTACCATCTAAAATAGCAGGTGAGCTCGTCACCAAAATTTCCTTAGAAGAGTCACCCTCCCCAGCCGAGGGGGATTTCTGAACCATGTAGTGATCATCTGAAACCCCCTTCAACCAAGAAGGAGATTTCTTCAACCTAGATTTTCATAAGAACATCGAGTAGCAAGGTGGCCATTCTTGTGACATAGCCTACAATGGAAGGGGATACCCTCATAATCAAAAGGCTGGATCCAAGAACCAAGTAGAGAGACCAATTTGATCTTTTTAGGGAGTCCCTTGGAGATGTCCATCTCAACTAGGATGCGAGCATTCATCATTTGAAACATGTTGGAAGAAGCTATGTTAACCAGTAGAAAGTCCCCTAGGGCTTCCCCCACCACCTCTAGGATAGAGTCTTTCCATAAGTGAAGGGGGAGATTAGGGCCATCATGGATTGGCCAGCACCCACCAATGTCACTGAAGTGAGGAGCTTTATGGGTCTTGCAGGATATTACCGATGCTTTATTGCAGGATTATCTAAATTGGCATACTCAATCACATCTCTTCAAAAAAAGGGGAAGAAGTACGAGTGGATATAGAATTGTGATAGAGCTTTTCAAGAGATCAAGAGAGCCCTCACGAGTACACTGATTCTTGCAGTGCTAGATCCTTCTATGGATTTTGTGGTGTGCATAGATGCATCTTTGGATGGTATAGGGGTAGTCCTTATGCCAAAATGATGACCTATTTCCTTCAATTCTAGGAAGTTGAAGACTCATGAACTCAATTACCTTACTCACAACCTATACTTAGCTGAACCTTAATGCTAGGCAAAGAAGGTGGATGGAGTTCCTTTGTGAGTATGATTTTGACATTCATTACATCAAGGGAAAGGAGAATGTGATTGCAAATGCCTTAAGTAGAAGGCGCCATGAGCTTCCGTCTGTGTCTACTTGCATCGATTTGAGAGAGCAGATCCTACATCATTTGCCAACAGATGAGTTGTATGCAGAAGTTAGTTAGATGGTGCATTCTCAGAGACCCTTGGAAGGGAAGTATTCAAAGTACTCTTTGGAGTCTGATGGACTCTTGCATCATAGAGGACGTATGTATGTACCATCCATTGGGGGTTTGCATGAGCTCATTGTACTTGAGGCTCACATATCACCTTATATAGTGCACCCCAATGTTAAGAAGTTACATGCAGATCTGAGATAGTTGTTTCACTGGCCAGGCATTAGAGTGAAAATTGCTAGCATTGTTGCGAGATGCCTTGAGTGTTAGAGGGTGAAGGCAGAGCACCGTCATCCTCGTGGGCTTCTTCAGCCTCATGAGATTGTAGAGTGGAAGTGGGATGCTATATCTATGGATTTTATTGTTGGTCTCCCCATGTCATCTTGCCACCATGATGCCATTTTGGTGACAACTGACATGTTGACCAAGGTTGCCCACTTCTCACCAGTGCGTACTACATACATAGCATGAGACATAGCTCAAGTGTTTTTGTAGGACATTGTCAGACTTCATGGCATTCCCCATAAGATCATCTCTGATAGATACTCCTTGTTCACTTCATCTTTTTGGAGAGATTTGTAGGTAGCATTGGGCACTAGGCTCAATTTCAATATAGCATACCATCCTCAAACTGACAGTCAGATCAAGCAAGTGAATCAGGTATTGGAAGACATGTTTTATATTTACGTGATGGACCATCAGGTCAAATGGGAGGGATTCTTGTATCTTGTTAAGTTTGCCTATAACAATGGGCACCATTCCTCCATAGGTATGTTGCCTTATGAAGCCTTGTATGGAAGACCTTGTAGAATGCCCTTGAGTTGGGATAGGATCAAGGATCAAGTATCTATTGGCCCTTATTTAGTCAAAGAGATGGAATAGCAAGTGATCCTAATTAGACGGCGCTTAAGAGAGGCACAGGATAGGTAGAAGAAGTATGTTGATGTGAAGAGGATAGATCGAGAGTATCAGGTTAGAGATAGAGTCTTCTTGAGGGTGCGACCACACAAGAGTCTGATTCAATTAGAAAAGGGCTCTAAGTTGGCACCCTATTTTGTTGGACCATTTGAGATCCTAGAGAGGATAGGACTAGTTGCTTACTATCTAGCTTTGCCACCTAGCTTGTCACACATTCACGATGTGTTTCACATTTCAATACTTAGAGGATACATTTATGATGAGTCTCACATTATAGATTGGAATGCCTTCCAAATGAATTTGGATGGGTAGTTAGCATTGGAGCCTATCTGTATTATTGGTTGATAGACCCTAGCTCTTCAAGGCCAAGAGCTGGACCAAGTTAAGGTCCACTGGGATTGTTATGATGAGGTCACGGCTTCATGGGAGGATGCAATGTGGATGCAATCTCAGTACCCATATCTTTTTGATGAACTCTAAGAGGAAATTTATGCCTAGTGGGGGAGGATGTGAGGCCTCGCCCCGACCCATCATAGCATAGTTGATACATTATTATTTTGATACTCGTGACTCGATATGTTGAGACACTATCAGATACACTAAAAACTATTATGTTATTTTATGTTGTGTGATGTTTTACTTTATGTTTTATGAACATGTATACTGATGATGTAGTACAGAAAGTGAATGCAAAATTAGGACTATGATTAACACTTTGATTATGCAATTTTAGCGATTAAGTATATGAGCAAAAATGAGATAAATAGTTAATTAATTGAAAGATTGTGTTTTGAGTTATATAATTATCCTAATGATTTTTCTATGTGTGTGTGTGTGTGCATGTGATTTTCTAGAGCTACTAATGTGTGCAATGAGTGTGCAAGATATTTTAGCTTGAAAATATAACAGAGAATCAAAACTGAACCCTATGTACAATTTTTGAAAATCAGGGTTGAATCTAATGAAATATGAAGACCCTGTTGTTCATATTTTACTTGTATTGTGTATTGAATGAATGTATCATTTTTTAATCAATAAGTGTTAATGTTTTGTAACAGTGATTTTATAGTGTCGATCGACACTTGTGACTTGTATATGCATTTGAGCTTGATAGTTAGGGTTAACCAAGTAACCTAAACATCTAGGTTAGACTAGGTTAGTGACCTTTTTACTAATCAGTTAGTAGTCAAGATTAATTACCCTAATCAGGGTTACTAATTAATTTGCATTTTTGAGGGTTGTTAGGAAGTCCATAATTTTCAATATTTTTGATAGGTCTCTAAATAGTTCTAGAGGCCAAAGATCATGAAAATTAAGTACCTAAGGGGTATGGGTATGGGTTGGAGGCATTTTTCACCTTTCTAGCCCCTTTTGTTGACTTTTATGGTCACCCAAATATCCCATTTTTTATTTATTGCAAAAATTGAATGTTTCACCATGAGTTGGATAAGTTAAACTCCACCTTGAGGTTAGCCTTATGTCAAGTTGAGTTAAAAGACTCTAGAAGCCTTTAGGCAAGTGGGGGAGTTATTGCATTTTGGAGGTGGTTGAGTTAGTATCTTATTTAGTGGCAAATTTGAGAGAGGAAGAGTGTTCACCCAACCTCTAGTTCTAGAGAGCAATTCAAGATTGAAGGAGAAGGAGAAGGAGAAGGAAGGGAAGCTCATCTCAAATTTCAGTTGCCATAACCTTATTGTGAAGGTAGGAACCCTTCAAGCTCATTTTTGTTCATGTTGTGTTTCATGCTTAAATCATTTTGTTTGCATATGTATGTTTTTGTGTTTGATGAACATGTTTGGGAGGGATTGAAATGGGTTTTTTTCTTAAATTTTTTCCCTTGTTTTTTTTCACTTTTGATTTTCAAAGAGATTTTATGGGTTGTATTGGCATTACTCACCCTTGGATAGGGCATAAGTGGCCATGTACGAAAGGAGATCTTTAGTTGGACTCCAACAGTGTAGAGTCTCTTCTCAGGATGAGGAGAGGGAGAGAGTAGGGTGTTATGGGCCCCTACTTGTCAACACAAATTGTGTTTTGAGTTTTGAAATTTAAAAAATGGAAGAATGAAAGTTCTTGTGATTATAGCCCCGAAAGGGCACCTGTTATGGGGTTGTGGCCAACATCTCCTATTGGAAAAATCCACCTTCTCCCTAGCCTAGTTTAATGATGAACCTATTGTGCAAACCTAGATGAGAGTAAATGTATATTGTGTCTTCATGTTGAATTGATTGTCTCCTGTTCAGTTTCATCCTCTCCATGGTTACATTGATGTGTTGCAGACTTCGTAATGGTTTCCCTATTATGAAGCCAAGAAGGAAATTCAGAGTTGTTATTTGAATTCAATTATGTTGGGAGATTCCTCCTCATGATAGTAATCATGTGTAAAAATGTTATTTTAAACTTATTGTGGAAATGGCTACGATGTTGGGTTTTCTTCCTAGTTCTTTCCTAGCGAAGCCTTTGAATCAGGTGGTTCAATAAAATAAATAAGCAGCTAGTCCATGTATATTGGTAAAACAAATTTGAGTAGTATTCTTACATATGAGATTCTTGTATTTTGGTTTTGCATATGTTTACTTGAATTTTGATGTATTGATATTTTATCTTACCATGGCATTTATATACTTTGATATTGCATTCTTGTGATTAATGTTCATTGGACAAATTGGTGAAATATATAAAGTTATGAAATTTCAAACCTAGACTATGCATATTAAAGAAAATTCATATTTGATTGGTACTTAAATACTGTAATTATTCTTGAGTATGAGGAAGATTAAATATTCCTATTTGAATTCTCAGGCATCACATTTAACCCTATGTTATAAATCCAATACTTAGAAAAGAAATAAAATTACTCCCCTTGTCTTTGAAAAATAAATAAATTTCATTCAAAATCTACACTTAGAAAAAAAAAAAAGGGTCTTGAAAAAAAAATATATCCCCTAGAGCAAATATGCTTTCTAGATTTTGTATAAGTTAATTCTCCTTTTGAACAAAGAATCTTGAAGATTCTCTTAATTATTCTTGTTGAATTCAAAAAATATTTTAAAATTTGAATAAATAAATAAATAAATAAAAGAAAATACAAAAAATATATACTCTTAAAATATCCTAACTTCTTAACTTTAAGACATAACTTCTTGTCTCTACCCTTACCCACCTAGAAAACTTTAAAATTTAACTTTTATCCATTTCCCCCATCCTAGGAGTTGACAAGGCCTCCAAGTTTGAAATCAATACCCTCACGTGTCCCCATGTCAATCTAACATGACAGTTGTATGAACAAATGGGTTTGAGTGGGAAATTAAAAAGTGCAGGTTTGTTTTAAAAGTTTAATTCACATTCATTTATACTTCCCTGCCTTTCATCAACCTAGGCATACTCCCTCCTTGGCTGTGATTTCAAAGCCTTGGTATGTGTGGGAAGACTTGGGAAAGTGCCCATGTCATAGTGAGAGGGTAGGACAAGTGGCCAAGTGGCCAAGTTTGTTTTTAAAGAGGCTAGGATAGTTGGCGGCTGGGGTTTAGGGGAGTATGGTTTAGGTTAGATAGGTTGGTTAGGATATTAGTAATTATGTTGTCTTATTAAGTTAGTGTTATTTTATTTAAGTTTTTTTTTTTTTTTTATATTATTATTATTGAATGTTAGAATTTTTGAAGTAGTGTTGGTTATGAAGTTATTTAATATAGTTTAGTTTTAGTTTAAGTGTGTTTAGTTAATCTTAATATTAATAAATTAATATGTTTTTGTTTAGTATAGTTTAATTTTAAATATTTTAAATTAGTATAGTTAAAGTTTTAGATTTAATGTTCAAATTAGTGTAATTAATTTATTAGATTATATTAAAGCTTAAGTTAGTGTTAGTAAAGGATAGTATTTAGTTTTAGGATATTAATTAGTTTTAATTTAAATTTAGTATAAATTAGATAATGTTAAAGTATTAGTTAGTTGTATTATTTGTATTATTGTTTAGTCTTAGTTAGAGTAAAGATGTATTATTATGTTAGGTTAAAATCAAGTTGAGTTATTAGATGTTAGATGTTATTTTAGTTAGTGAGTTCTTTTTGTTTGAACATTTTGAATAATTAGATTTATATTATTTAAATGGCCATTTAAATCAATTAATTATACGGTTAATTAATATTTTTCTTAACTAATGTTATAATGGTTAAAGTTAATATGTTTTCTAGTAGATTTAGTTGGTGGATGGTTTTCGTAGGGGTTATTGGAAAATAAATGGCAAATAATATATTGTTCTAAAATTAATGTAATATGAAATAAATGTCGAACTCAATTTAGTAATGAAGGTTCAAATTTAATGAGTGGAATCCACATGTTGGTTTTAAGCTTAAAAGGAATGTCAAGGTATTTTTAGGAGATCAGTGAACTTATACTTTAACTTGTAAATCAAACATAGCAAACTTCATCAAAACCCCTTATCAAACTTAGCAGTTCAATTAATCTATTAATCAAAAAAAAAAATACGTGTGTTTTGGGCCCCATATTTTTGGGCATGACAATTAATGCCTCTGTGATTGGGAGCAACTTGCTCAGCTTTAATCTTGGAATCTACTAGAGAAGTAGAGATTTTGATAGCAAAGGTTTTGCAGCAAAGGTGCTCAATCTTAAGGGTCAATCACAAACAGTTCCTCATGTAGAAGATTTATGGGAAGATTGTAAAAATGAGAGAGAGAAGTGTTTAAAAGGTATCATTCAACATAAACACTTCCTCAAATTAGTTCCTTGAAATTGAAGTTCAAATTGGAGGGAATAGTTGAAGATGGCTTGAATGTTGTTGAACTAAGATGGGAAGAGGCAAGTGAGCAAAAGCAACTAGAAGTGGTCTAGAACTAGGATGAAGAAGATGATATAAATCTTCGAACTAGATCTATTTTTACTTGCACAGATAACTGGTTAAGGAGAAGGAGCATGAAATCAATCAACGAGAAACAAACTACAAAATCTCCAAAGGTGGTTTCTTTCTCTGGAACATTAACTTCTAACATCAAAATCTCATCTCAGGTGATATTTTGACTCCCAAGAAACCCAAAAGAACAGCATCTCCTAAATAGATCATAGCTCCTAGAATTAGGTCCAAGACCAAATCTGAGGCACTCACACAATAGAAGGTTCTAAAAAAGAAAATGATGACTCAAGGATAGGATCAAGGAGAAGAGCTTGCCTTTTTAAATAATCAGGATGGCGATGTAGAATTAATAAAGGCTTTGAAGTCAGATTGGCCTAGTTTCATGACTCCTCCAGAAGGAAATCAAGGGATGATGACCACTTTCACTATTCCACCATGGCTATCGAATTCAATAAGAAAGAAACACAGTTTTTAACCCATGTCCATATCAGTTAAAGACATTGTCACAAAGTACGTAGCCCACGGTTCTAAGAGCAAGAAGATGAAAAGTGACGTGTGGTTGATCAAAGAATATGTGACTGGAAAGGGGATAGTAGATGTGGCTACCTATAAACAAAAGGATGAATCTGGGGAGATTGATGCAGAGTATTTCAAGTTTACTAATTTGGAATTGGGGGTCATCACCAAAGATACCAAGAACCACTTCTTCAAATTATTTGCAGATCATATGCTAACTCGGTCTGAAAGGGCTAGCAAAGAAAAGAAAGAACTAAAAAGATTGGTAATCACTATGGGCCGAGTACATAGATTCTCTGATGAATTTGGGTGCTCTTCCATTAATTCAAATTCTAAAATCTCTTGATCCCAATTCATCTGATAGCCAACAATTGGTTAAACAAATGCAAAAGGGAATATTATTCTCAGATGCAATGCAAAAGTGGGTGGTATCCATAGTAAAGGAGGGTAGAAATTTATTCTAGATTTCACTACCATGTACACAGAAGGAGAAGCATTATTGGGTGAGGTCCAAACCCTTGTTACAATATGGGAGGCTAATCAAATTTGATGCCAAGCCATTATGTTTCAAGTCCATGAAGTTGAAAAATATGGTGTGTTGAAGTTTTCAAGCAAAAATCCCTTGAAAACTGTAGACTTGTGCATGTTGTTCATCCTCAAAAATAATATGGGTTGGAAGGATTCATTTACAAGGGAACCATCAAAGAGATATGAGCAGTGGAACTTGAAGTCACTAGAATGCATGAAGAGCTCCTAAAGGATATACAAATTGTCAACCCTATAGGTATTCTACAGTTTAAGGATGCCAACATGGACTCTAAGGTTTTAACTAAGAGCTTCAACAATGCCATGCTTGGGATAAAGGACAATGATACCCCTACTTTTGGGGACTTCACCACCCTAGCCAACATTAAATCAATGTTATATTTAAACAAGAACCTCATGCCAAGACAAAGTCGCCGGATTCGGGAGCTCAAGTGGCAAAAAGACACCTGTGGATCAAGACTACTCAACCTAAAGAATCCTCACTCCCAAACGATGCATGGATTTATGAGCACCTTTAAAAGCTATAAATTAGTCAAGAAAACCATGGTAGATGGACGAAAGCCTGGCGAGGATGTTTAGTTACAAAGGGTTATCTTTGACATTTGAATTTTTAAAATTATTTTAAAATTGTTTCTTTGCTTATAACTATTTTTCAACCAAAAGGTTGGGTTTTGATGGAGGCCTTTTCGAGTTTGTAAAAGGCTATAAATATTGGAGCATTTGGCTAGAATAGGGTTAGATTTTGGTAGCTTAAAAATACTCTGATAAAGTTTAGTATTGAAAAAGTTGGTTATATGGAAATAGTAATAGACAGATAGTAATATATGTGAAAGTTCTCTTTAGATGACTTTGTGCTTAGAAAGCCTTTTTGAATATATATCTATCATATTTTACTATGCTTTGAAACTTAGTGTTTGATCAGAACCAGTTATGGTTACTTTGTGAGCCATGATGATTAATATTGTATGACATCTACTGCTATTTCTCTTGTTGTTTATATTTGTCTCTCATTTGTGAAAATAGTATAAGTTGTTGTAGAATTTAAGTTCAATTTTGAGTCTTACTCACTTATGAAAGGACTGTGAACTTTTTGATTAAATGTTAAATTTCTAAAGTTATAAATCAATACCTCAATACCTAAGAGTATGTGAGTGTCCCTTAAACACTTTCTGGCAAAATTGTTTAATTTTTTTGTTTTGATCTTTTGAATTCATTGATAAATTATTTGTAAAGGGAGTTGTACCTATAAAAATTTAGAGGGAAACAATTAACATAACATTACCCAACTGTTATGAACTTTTGAGTTTTTGGTCTTGGGCATAGATTAAATTACTGAATTTTGTAGGAAAGATAATCTATTCACTAATAAGATGTTATAATAAGAGACTAAGGACAATAGTTGAAAGTGCAAAATTGAAGGTTGATGAAAAGTTCCATGTGAAAGAGAGGATACTTGATTATGATTATGACAAAAATCAAGCTAGCACAAGTCAAATACTAATGATGAATAAAAATATAGAACTTGGACAATTCTTTGAATTGAATAGTGAGCTACAATTATAGATACAAGAAGAGCCTATATGGGAACCTGGAGAAGAACCTTGAGAAGAGAAAGGATGTCAAAGTATGTTAAAAGGAATTACCCTAAAGATTGATTCATGGGTAATGCAAACATAGGAGTAATGACAAGAAACAAGGTAAGAGACTTGAATTTTGTTTGATTTCACAAGTTAAACCTAATACTACTAATGAAGCATGTAAAGATGAATTTTGGATAAATGTGATGAAAGAAGAACTTGATGAGATAGAAAAGATTTTTTAATCGCGAACTTTAGGAAGAGGTATATATTGAACAACCTTATGGTTTTTCATTTACTGAAGACAAAGACATGGTATGTAGATTGAAGAATGTATTTTATGGGCTAAAGCAAGCACCAAGAGCATGGTATACAAGGTTAGATATAAATTTACTAATTTTGGGTTTCAAGAAAGGTAATGCGGATCTAATAACATGCACCTGACAAAAAAATCAAATGGTTTGTTAATCATTGTTGTATTTGTTGGTGGAATTATTTTTGGAGGAAATGATGAAGCTAGTAAGAAATTTTCTAATGAAATGAAGAATAAATTTGAGATGTCTATGATTGGAGAAATGAAATATTGCTTGGAATTAGATGATATTTTATATCTTAGGCTAAGTATCTTAATAATTTATGGGAACCTAGAGAAGAACCTTGAGAAGAGAAAGGACATCAAAGTAGGGTGCAAGGACTCATCCTAAAGATCATATGGATGTGAAGTCATCATCTTTTAATCACAAACTTGAGGAAGAAGTATATATTGAACAATATGATGGTTTTTCACTTACTAAAGATAAAGACGTGGTATGCAGACTGAAGAAAGTGTTTTATGGGCTAAAGTAAGCACCGAGAACATGGTATACAAGGTTAGATAGAAATTTACTAATTTTGGGTCTCAAGAAAGGTAATGTGGATCTTATAATATGTACTTAATAAAAAGCTCAAATGGTTTGTGTTTCCATGATTCCAGTCTCCTATATATTTTTCAAACTTCTAAGGTTTGACTCAGATCAAGTGTGATGTCTTGAGTCTGAGTCTAGATTGCCTATAAGATGATCTTTCTTCTCATCGTTCCTTTGAGCTAACCTAATGTGGGAAATCATGTGAGCAATGCATTAGTCCAAGCTAGGTGATTAGGGTTTGGAGGGTTTGTTATGTGTTATCTTGATGAGAAGAAGATTTGGATATTTCACTTATCCATATTTCCTTGTTCCTGATGATGTTGAAGATAGAGATTCATGTTGAGAAGTAATTCTTCATGAAAACATTCCTAAAATCTTTTAGAAACCCTAAATCTATGATCAAGTGTTCCATTAAAGGAATAATGCAAGTAGAATGAAGAAATCATGATCATATACGGAGCAAATATAGTAGAAAAACATTAAAGACCAAGCTTGAAGACAATATATAGATCATGAGACTGAACTACAAGAAGAATTAGTTGAATTCGCATATAGGAGAAGCAGATAAATTATCAGAAATGGTGAAAGAACCAATCAAAGGTGGTGAACGAAAATAGAATACTTTCAACTATTAGATCTTACAAGATTGACACATGTCACTTTCCTGCTTTTCAAAGATGCGAGAAGTTTACATAATATGGAAAAGTGATGGTTTGACACATGGAGCCATGGGAACAAATTTAGTTTGTGAGCCAAAAAAGAGAATTGTCTAAAATAAAGGCCAAAGTGGCATGTTATGATTGGTTAAATTATCCAACAAAGTTAGAGGTGGGTCAGTTTTGTAGGATCATCTGATCTCATCTGATCTACGACACTCGCTTTCTTGCTTTACGAAGATGTGTGAGGTTTAGATAATGCATTAAAGCAATGATTCAAAATGTGTCATAACGGGCCTATTACATTCCACGAAGTGCCACAAAGAAAAGAGGTCCAATGTCAGAGTTTCTAACAAATAAATTATTGCCATATGTCTATCAGAGTGTACCTAGCTGGAAAGAGGGACCCACATCATGAAATAAATAGACTTAAAATTGATTTATTACTATTGTTAGATCTTACGAGATCTATAGATGTTGCTTTCCCACTTTTCAGAGATGCTCAAGGTTTAGAAAACATGGGGAAGTGACAATGAAATGCATCTACAAAATGGTGGACCCATAGAATGAAATAGAATGATGACAATAAATGTTTTAAATGATTTAATGGTGACTATTAATTTAAGATCGACGGCCAGAATTTGAAAAGGCAGTGATCGTTCGAATATGAATTATATGGATTTGCTACTAATGTGATTGCTACATATTAGAGGAGAATGTGAACCATTTCAAGGAATTCTAATCATTTTTTTTGTATTTTCCCTAATATATTGAATTTTAACTATTGAATGTTGGATCTATGAGCATTTTGAGTGCTTTGTTAATGTAACTAATGAATCTATAATTGGCCGAGAACCATAAAGGTAATTTCTTCTAATAATACAAGGATCGACAATTTTATGCAGCTTCTCCCCCTATACTCTAGATACTGAGTGAGAATCGAGAGGTTGTATGAAATGGAGGATCTGATTGATATCTGTAACTAGGTTTTGTGTGGTCTTAATTCCATTTAGGATCAGCATTTCTAATTTTCTTTTTATTGTCTCCTCTGGTTGCACTAACCATGCATAGTAAAGTAGTCTTTATGGGATTGTAGGAAAGATGTATTTGAAGCTGAGGACACCTTACTAGATTCTATTTTAGTGGAGGGTTATTAGTCATGGTGGATTCCATTTCATCTTTCATGTGCATCTCTACTCTCTCTCCCTAGATTGCATTTTAGTAGGACAAATCTACATTTAGATTATATTAGGAGAAGTATTAAAGGGGCTTTAAGGTAGCTTATGATATCCATTTTATTGGGTGTTATAGGTTTCCCAAATCTATTTCTTCCTTGGGTATTTGTAGTTATGAACATCATGGATCATCCTCTTCTCCTCTTAGGTTAAGAGCATACCTCATATCCCAATGATCTATTAAAAACACAATTCACTACATATATTGCATATAAGGGAGTTTTACCTCATAATTCAGAGGGCAGTGATATAACACATGCATTCACCCATTCGTTGGTGATATCCTTTTATTTCCTCACATTCTTGGCATCTAGAGTCAAGGTAAAGCCCAATTAGCAAGAGGAACAAATTGTTAACCAACAATTTGTTAATCATTGTTGTATTTGTCAGTGACATTATTTTTGGAGGCAATGATGAAGCTAGTAAGAAATTTTCTGATGAAATGAAGAATGATTTTGAGATGTCTATGATTGGAGAAATGAAACATTGCTTGGGATTAGATGATATTTTATATCTTAGGCTAAGTATCTTAATAATTTATTAGTGAGATTTGGTTTAGAAAATTATAAACCAGTTGGAACACTTATGGTGATTGGATGCAAATTATCAAAAAAAGATGAGTCCCCTAGTACTATAAAAACTAGGTATAGATCTATGATTGTAGGATCTCAATATTTGACACATACAAGACCAAATGTAGTTAATGTAATTGAAATAATTTGGAAAATTTGTGTAGGTTATAAAGAGACACATCAAACAATAGTAAAAAGGATGTTAGATATTTGAATATAACATCAAACTTTGGCTTATGGTATGACAGGTCTAATAATTTTACTTCGTGTGCATATATTGATGTATTGGGAAGGTATTGTTGATGATAAGACGAGAAAAAATGGAGGTGTGCTCTTTCTAGGAGGAAGATTGGTTTCGTGGCTAAGTAAGAAATATGATTATATCTCACAATCCACAATAGAAGCATAATATGTTTTAGTAGCAAACAACTATAATTAGATTATGTGGATGAAGAAAAGGTTTTAGGATATTGCTATTGAATTTTCATAACCTATAATTATTCATATTTGGTAGCACAAGTATTATGAGTATGTCGAAGAATATAATTTTACATTCAAAGACTAAACACATTGCTATTAAGTGTCACTTTCTATGAGAAAATATTGTAGAAAAGGATATTAGAGTAGAATATGTAAGCATAAAGGAACAAATATCTTTACTAAACCATTGGCTAAAAACACCTATGTGTATCTCAAAGGTATTCTTGGGGTAATTTCCCCACCCAATTTAGAGTAATTGAAGAACTCTTATGTAATATTTTGATATAAGAGTGTATGTTGGCACTTGGCATTTCAAATTGGTTTGATCCAATGCAGGTAGCACTTTATGTTTGGCATATTGACACCTTTATCATAAACATCAAAGGGGGAGAAGAGTAACAATGAAAAACCTTAATTCCTTAAAGGGAGAAAGATGCCCAAAAGGGGGAGAGAACACAAAGGGGAAGAATAAGTGGTGATATTAGAGCATATATAGGTTGTATATGTTGAGGATATGCAAAAAAATTGTATTCAGATGAGAGATTGACATAGAGGTTCTATATGTTGAGAAAATTTAGAAAATTGTAATTAACCATCACTTCAAATAGTTGGCATTCATTGTTTTTCATCATATGTTTCCATCAATGCCAAAAGGGGAGATTATTAGGATTATAAGTCTAGTTGGTACTTGGATATGTTGGTTATGTGTTGAATTGGTGACAAGTTTGTCATTGATGTCAACATATATATTTGAGTTCATGATAGAAAGGGATTATGCCTATTGCAGAAGTTTATTAAGTCAACAAAGTTGGCACAGAACAAGTTAAGCTATACGAGCTTAGTATTATGTATATGGATGAGTGTAGATGCTACATCTATGTTTTCATACATTCATATTAAGTATTGGATGAGTTATATTTCATTTTATGAAGTTTGGTAGCAAACCAGTGTGTAAGAAATTATGACAATGATAATTGTTGGCAGACTGGTTGTATCTTATTTGTGAGATGGAATGAAGGTTAGTGAACTTCTAGACAATGGTTTAAAACATTTCTTTGATGCTATGTTCATGATAGCATATCTTAGAGATCACTTTGGAAAGGTCATGGATGCAAAATGTGAGATATATTGTACTCACAACTAATATTGTTAGTGACACGTGTTAAGCTTTATTGGATGAATTTTTAATTATATTGTTAACGTGTGGGAACACTATTGTAATAATTCTAATGATGTCTCTGAAGGTTTGTATGTCTTAATGAGGTCTTGTATAATCATTAATTATTAAGAATCTCTTAACAAGCTAACCTAATTAATTATTTGGACAAGGTATAAATGAAAGATGTTTTCCTTGGATGTATTTGTCACATTGTATTGTATTGATGTGAATGTGATCAAAGAATGTGATTTTGAGCATAGCAGAGAAAAGATAGAGTTGGATATTGAATTCGGAACTTTAAAGGAATTATATTGGCAATTGAGTTGCAATACTGGTCACTTCAGCTATTGGATTTCTTATCCATAAGATCTACCCTTTATTTTTGAGTGAGGTAATTTGGATAGTGGATTACATTGTCTGCCTACAATTCATTTTCAGGGTTTGAACCTTTTAATAAGGGTTCAAGGTCTGCTGATAGGGTTATGTCCTTTAACCAAGATTGTTGTACTAATTGCATTGTAATTAGATCCTAATAGGATCACATTCTTTGGCAAGGAATATTTATACAAGTACACTATCTTATGGGTTCCAACCCCATTGGGGTTTTCCCTCTAATCAAAGGTTTCCCTTGTTAAAAAGTCTTTGTGTAGCTATGTGTGATTTATATCTTATTATGCTTCATTATTTTGGTTATTAAAATTGGATATTATAAGTTATATATAAGATTAATTTTTTCATAACTAATTCACCCCCTCATCTTAGTTGTCTTTGTGGGCTTTACTTTCTAACAGTCTCTCCCTCAAATAAAGCTCTTCTTAATTTTTATGGTCATGACAACCATGTGGCACAAGAAACAAATGATAAAGCAAGGCAGTTGGACATGAATTTACTCATACTTCCCACACTTACCAGGCATAAGTGTCAACCATTGGATGTTACTACATTTTCACCATTCGACACATACTTCAAAAAATATAGAAACTTATGGTTTTTCAAGAACCCACAAATTGATTTCGAACATGAAGAGTTGGAAAAGTTGGCTAGTAAAGAATTCAAATTGGCATCACCCTCAATGATATAATGAGTGGGTTTTGTCGGATAGGGATATGACCTTTCAATACAAAGGCCTTAGTGTACGATATGAGGTCAAGGGAGGGTTTTATTATTGATGAGGATGTTATACAAGGAGTAGTTAGGATTCAGTTAGAATCCATCAATATTGGATCAACAACATTAAGTGGTGTTCCAAGTATTGATGATTTGCAAGACAAGGGAGAGGCAATTGTTGTTGAACCCTTCACGCAATTTAGAGGGTAAGATACAATCATCAATTTTGTGAGAAATTACATAGAAAACTATGAAGGGGCAATTAGTGTTGCAACTAACAATGAGAAACCACCAAACCATGGAAAGCCATCAAACCTGAACCAACTAACAAACCATGAGCATCTCATAAACCATGATGTTGGATTGAGGTTTCCAACAAAATATCCTCAACTAGATTGGACGTAAGAGTTTACAACAAACATTGGTTAACCAATGACATATCCAAATATGGATGTTTCTCTATCAATTCCCTCAATGACACATGCTGAACCTTATGATGTTGTCCACTACTTTGCAAATGTAAATAATTGGGATCAATTGGATAGTCAACTATTTGATGATACCCAAGTCCAAAGCGATGGCAATGACAATGTTGGCTTTGTACCATGCATGCCACTTGAAACCAAGAAACCAAGTGGTGCAACCAACATATTCCTATAATTATTCATGCAAAGGATGCAGGCCTTTGTGTGATGGGTGCAATATGGGGTGCTTCATCTAAGATGTAACTCATAGATTCTTACTTTAGATTACTATATTGAACAACTATAGAAACAAGATCAAATTAAGAAATAGATCAAGGAGAATGTAATGCACAAGAAGGAGTAGATGAAGGAGATGAAAATAGAAAGAGACGCCAATGCTACAACAATAGAAATATTGAGGGCAAGGAGACAATAATAGAGGGTCATAAATATTATAGAGAAAGAAAGACAAGCTCAAGAGAAGGTACATGTGATGGAAAAGAGGAGAGAAAGAGAAGAGATCCCAAATGCTCACAAAAGACTTAGAGGAGAACAATGGAGTTGCACCTTCTACACCTACAACCATTACAATTATAACACCTAAAGATAATAATGTAATTCATGTTGTCCTAGAGACACTTAATACACCCATCACACCTCTTCCCTACCAACACCAAACATTTCTTAATATATTCAATGTTCATGTGCCCCTAGATTATCGATTATTAATGCACAACAAGTGCAACCCCAAAAAAACCTCATCATAGTTGGCAACCATTGCTGACCCTCATAGTACAATACTAGCTCAACTAGCTCAGTTGATAAAGTACACTCCTACTTTTCAGTCATATTCTAGTAATGGGGAGGAAAATAGTGGAATAAGTTGTTGGGTTCCTCCTTTATTACTCAATTTTATGAAAAATTGACAACACATTATGTAGTTGGGAGAATTTTGAGTACTAAAATCAGATTGTGAACTTCGGAATATAAGAGAAATAATTTTACCATATAGATATGATATTTGATTTTCAAATTGACTTAATTTAATGATGCATCATTTATGCCTATTTATATAAGTATACAATTGTGTTTGGTGATATGTTGATCTTCTTGTAACCACTATAATATTTTTTGTGGATTAGTAACATAGTTTCATTGTGCTCATAGTTTCCTTACTATGCATCATTGACTATATGAATGACTTAGATGCAATGAAGCTTGACATTATTAAACTACATTGGACATGGTGAACTTGTTTTCAGTGTCAAGTAAAGTTGTTTTCAATTACTAATTATATCTACTTGCATTGTGCTTAGTATTTTCTTGTTGGTCATGTGGAATTGTTTTCAATGTCAACTATAGTTTTTTTCAATTACTAATTATATCTACTTGCATTGTGCTCATTATTTGCTTACTAGTCATGGTCTAGTGTATTAATGACTTCAAAGCAAGGAATATAATGAATGGAAACTTAATAATGTGTACATTTTATTTTCATCAATCACAACTTAAGAATGCATGTAGTCACAATTTAGAGAGATACACACACAATCAAATAGAAGCAAACAAATGCATGCTTTCAAATATCATTATGCTCATAAACTTAATAAAAATCTAAGAATGCATCTAGTGAATAAAAGTATATTGACAATCTCAAACAAATACAAAAGGAGTGAACGCCTAGAATAATATTTCATAATATGCATCGAGTATCAATATTTTTGTGAATGCAAGATATTTGTAATTGTAATGTGTAATTGAATATGTAATCTATAATTGAAATTTATGACAACTTTGAGCATTTTAGCCAACTTCATTTAGTAGTGGCATGAATAGCTAATGGCGTAAGGCTCACCAATTGAATTTAATTCAATAGATTGGAATTTTTAATGAATTTATCTATTTTTCTAATGTATTGGATTTGGAAAACAAAATGTATATGGACAAAAAATTGGATATGGACAATACGTCCCAATCAGCTACTTACTTGTTCAAACCTATTTTTAATGAATGTTACAATTTTTCTAATGTATTGGATTCTAAAGGTTGCTAACCTAGATTGATGATGATCAAAGGATTGTAATTGAAGATGATATTATCCTCACATATTTGTTTGGGATTGCCATTACATTATACGATTATTTTAAGTCTGTACATATTTCACTTATAAAATTTGTTTTTTTTACAAACAGAAATGTATGCACATATACGTATCAATCCATATATAAATACATATTTATGTATGCATACATACATACATAGGTGTGTGTGTGTGTGTGTGTGTGTGTGTGTGTGTGTGTGTGTGTGTGTGTGTGTACCATGATAACATATGTATACATACATATCAATGCATTTAGAAGCACATAACTATAATGACATAATTAAAACTGTATGCACATAACTAGAAGCACAATCTAATGTTAAAACTTATTAAAAGTATTCTCAATATTTAAAACTTATTAATATTAAAAAATAAGTGAAATTGGTCATTCAAAATTGAGCAATAAAGAACAATGCATAAAAAATAATAGTGGAGAAATGCAAAGTGAAAAATAATTAATCAGGTCATTGCCTTAGTCAAGTTAAAATATTTTACCTCTATTTCATTGTTGTCTTATATATTGAATCCTCTCACTAGTTGAAAGGTAAATTGTCACAAAATCATATATGGAAACACAAAATTTTGTAAGTCATGTGTATATTGTGAAAGTAAACCATATCATATCATGTTGTAAGATTATGATTTTCCAAATCAAAATGGACTATTAAGAAACACAGTTTAGTAGTACTTAAATGGAAATGTTGAGAAATGCATCAACCTTTATTTATCCAGTACACATTGATTTTCACTAAATCCATTATCAAGCATGAATTTACTATATGTGTTCTCAAGTTGAAATTGACTCTATGTATGGCCAATTTAGTTTTCATGAAAACATATGTAAAGATTTTAAACATGTAATAACATTACATAAGTATAATAAATTGACTTAACAATGATTAAATAGAATAGACTAAGTGTCCAAACATGACCTAAAAGAAAGTAGCAACTTTACTAAATAGTCCCCTCATAAATCATAGTACTAGAACAACTAGATTTGACCATTGTAAAATTTTAGTAAAATATATCTCATCCCTCTAAACACCTTGATCCCTCCAGCCTATTGGACATTTACAATTTGCACATGTGAGACTTGGACTACTGACATTAAAGAGGAGAATTCACAATTTTTAGTAAATCTTTTTGAAAGTGTTGTGGCACTATTTACTGATGCTTCTCAAATATATTTTTTCTTACGTACTCATCACCTTCCACTATATAGTCCATAACTTCTCTCAATATTGTTCTCATCTCATTGTTGTCCTTAAGAAACTATTGTCATATAAGTCCTTCCACATAATCTTTGCCACTATAAATGTCATATGGCCCTATGACATCCTCCAAAGTATTCCTTTGAAGGTAGGATTGGTCAACATAAGTGTGTGCAATTTTTTTGAGGCCATAATTGGACTATAAAAAGTCCATGCATTGTGATAAAAAGATAGATGTCAGCTATGATGGATTAACATGTTGCCTCATACATATAATGAGCTCTTTCCCAATTACTCCAACTATACAGTCTTGCACACAGAGACAAACAACATTTTGAAATAAATATGTGGTGGCATCTTGGGACATAACCTAGTTAATAGGTTGTCCCCCTTATGGAATTGGGGTCTGAATATTTTCTTAATTTTAAATCTATTGATAAGCATTATTCCCTATGTCAAATGCATACAATATATGTCAATTGATGTTACACATTTTCACACACATACACATATGGTGACATAAGAAGTTACACAATTACATAGAATCATTGTCATGTGCATGCAGTCAATGTCAATTGAAGAATGGAGTATGCAAGATTTGTTAAGGAATACATTGAAAAAAAATTTGCATATTACATTAATGATTAGACTCATTTAATGATGAATAATTGTCTAATATTGCTACTCTATGATTTATCCCTTGGTAGTAGAAGAACAAAATCATCAACAAACATGGTGAAATGAAAGAAGCATGAAGCATTCATGGGAGATAATTTTTGTGTGTAATATTGATAAAAATGAACAAGTTTATGGTTTGGAGGGCATAGTAATTGGGTAACCCACATGTGGTAATGTAGCATTTAGTAAATTACAAACATATTAAGGTGATTATATATAGGGTAAGGTGGGGTTAAGTAGAGTGCTCCACTGGGTGTAATAAGATGGGGTTTTGATTAACATAGAGGACAATGTGTTTCAATTATAATGACACCTTCACCCTCTTTTCTACCCACAAAGTAAGTCAAATATAAACAAGTTCTTCTTTGAATGCATTACAAAACCAAGACAATAGTATGTTGGCTTAGTTTTGTATGGTATTTATTGAATATATTACAAATTTAAGGTTACACAACGTTGTCTTTATTTTGTAATGTATTCAATGAATACATTACAAAAATAACTTAGACATGTCAACTATTAGCAATATTTTTTTTGTTTAATACATTACCAAACAAAGATAATAGTATGTTGGCATAGTTCTGCAAGGTATTCATTGAATACATTACAAATTTAAAGTTGCACAATGTTATCTTAGTTTTGTAATGCATTAAGTGAATACATTACAAAACTAGCTTAGACATGTCAACCATGAGCACAATGCAAGTAGATATCCCATCAAAGAACATTAAAAATTAATATTAAGTATATGCAGTGTAAAGTTTGAATTAGTATATGCATTATTTATTAGTCATTTACTTTACATAATTAAAAGAATATGATTACAATAACATCACATAATCAAGCATATCATGATTTCCATCCAAAAAAATTATAATAAGGGGATAATGATGAACAAAAAATGCATCAAAATTTAGTAGACCATCCCAAAAAACATATGCAATTAGTGTGTAAGTAGGAAAAAATATACACACATAAGTCTATAGATGTGCATTTTTTTGGACCAAAAATGGCTACTCCATAGAACTAATCTATGACTACAACTTTCTCATATGGTGTGAAAAAATCCCAATTCTATGCATTGAAGATTTCAAAGTAGTTGTAGTCCTCACTACCACATGAATATGTGAACATCTCCCATGCTTCCACCATAAGATCTTCAAAACCCTCTTTTTCAAAATCAAATATTTTGCCAAATCTTCCACAATTTTTTTGAGAATCAATATTATGAATGCCCTCAGAAAAATTTACTGGATTAGATGGAACCACAACTTCACTACAAAAGTCCAATACCCTATCAATTCTACCAATAATTTGAAGAAGGGAAGAATAGACAAGATCGTATATAACCCCATTATGTAGATGGGGGTCACCTACATTGTATTGCACAAGATAGAAAATAGCATCCTTCATATAATCATCTTGTGTGACAAATAACCTAGAGTATTAGTGTTCCAATGACTCCTAACAAGAAACCCAACGTTGAATATTGAAAGTTTGGTCAATAAAGAACAAATAAAACAAAGTAGCATTGATGAAAACAATAAATATGTATATCGGTAAGAGTAAATATGTTGAATATTTTGAAGTAAGCATCAAAAATATTGTGAACCTACAACAACTAGTAGAAGGCATGTAACTATGTTGACATAGTTATGCAATACATATCAACCTACAAGTAGTAACCATGGGTATTTGTTGATTAAATTACAAAGGTAAGACAACAATGTGAAAATTGAAAGTACATTTAAAAGAACATGATTGGATTGACAAGTACATTCAATCATTGAGTACATCAAAACACTATTTGTGCACTATGCAGAGTTAGTTTTGTTATGTACTCGTTAACAACATTATAGAACTAATTTTGTAATGTGATACATGAGACTAGGAAGCTTGCATGAATACATAAATACTTTTAATTTCAAGGAATGGAATAACTTAATTAGATTGACAAGTACATTTCATCAATGAATACATAACATAGCTAATGTGCACTATGTAGAGTTAGTTTTGTAATATAGTCATTGACAAAAACATAATCATGTAGTTGGTTACTTTAGTGAGGCAATATAGTCAAATAGAGGTATGAAAATGAGTATATTTAGAGTGTCAAACAAATCAATGATAAATGGTGGGAAGTGGAGGGATACAAGAATCAGGAGTTGGTTCAGGCCAGGGTGTTAGACCAAAAAATGACATCTTGGATGGCAGAGCATGGGGTTTTCCCTTGGGAAAAAATGCTAGGAAGGACCCAATTTCAGATGGGTCAACTATTGGTAACTCTGTCACTAGTGTAATCACAAAAAAATGGGCATCTATATACTATTAGCTCCCTTCTCAGCATTTTTCTAAAATTATTAAATCACTTATTTTGATCAAATATTCAAAAATCAATTTATTCAATTTTATTGTATAGTTTGACCACTATATCCTAAGCTCTTATTTAATTAAAAGGAACATGTTTGCTTTTAATTAAATAAATGACCCCACTCATATCTTATCGTAAGTTGCACACATAGAAGCATTTTCCCACTTTAAAAATAAAATAAAAGTATTTTTTGTCTTAGTTAACTCTTGACAATGATTGGTGGGTACACTTGTGCACATGGATCATTCCACTTTCATCCTCCACCCTTGACTAGATCATTCTTGCCTCATGATCTCCACCATCTGTTATTCTTTAAAAGGGGGAGCTCTCTCCTCATTTCACATATCCATATGTTGCATGAATCATAGGTGTTATTTGGAGTTTCTTGGAGACTTGTTGCATCACATAATTTCTTGCATAACATTAGCATAGTTGCATACTTGTTTTAGCTTAGTTTCCTTTTATGCATTAGCATAACACACTTAGCTTAAATAGGAGGTTGTAATACTTCAATTTGTTAGTTTAGTTTGCATTTTACATCTTCATCTAGTTTAGCCTTCATATGCATTGCATTCTCATAGAGATTCTTGAACACTTGCATTCTTGATCTTGTTCTTGAAACTCCCATTTCATGGTGCACCTTGCAAGGGGATGCATTTCTATGCTCATTTGAGAGCACAAACACTTCATTCACACCATTCACACATCATGACTAGGGAGCTCTAAGTTGCCATCTAAGCTTCTCAATTGATGAGATTCCTTGGATATAAGTGTTTAGAGAAGTGCACTATTTTTGTGTGTACATTTTTGGCGCCCACTGTGGGGTAGAAAAACCTTATTTTTCCTTTATTCTTTTATTTTTTTAATTTTTTGGTTTTTTATTTTGACTTTTTATTTTTGAAGACGAAAATATTATGTGATACTTTTTCCAGTATCGTACATTATATTCTCCTACTATGGTATGATACTCTTCTAGTATTGTACGATATTTCCTACAACTACTATGTGATATTTTACCAATTAAAATATTGCACACTTGTTTACAATCAGTCACATGTCCTTCAACATTCTTTCATCTTGCTTAACACAGAGTATCGCACATGCAAAAACTATTGCTTGAATATACAGTGAAGTGTTATATCATACCAGTATAGGCAGAATTATCACCCAGTCAAGATTGGCTAGCTATTTTGGGTTTTGTTTTACAGTTTCCCTTTTTGGGATCTTCCATTTTTTAGCTTTTTGGTTTTTTGACTGTCTAACCAGTGCTTTTCAAGTTTATTACAATTTTGGATTACCCTTTTTGATGCCCTAACATAGTTTTTTTGTAGGGATTTTCTATTTGCTTACAAGAACTCTTACAAGAATGCATGTCAAAGACTTATATTTGCTAGTAGGGCTACTAATCTTTGTTGTAGGACTGGCCAAAAGCAAGCAAAACAAAAAAAAATATTTTTTGGTTTTTTTTTCATGTGTGATATCTACTAGTTGTTCATTGCTTTAGGAAAATAAAACTCATGAGTAGGGGTCTTTCATTGGTAGTAGAGTATGCTCTTCACCTTTGGGTGAATCAAAAATATTGACTCTTCGTTGGACCAAAGAAAGTGAGCGAGATAATCCACTTTTTAGTGGTTTTAATTTATCTTTTTGGTGTGTTCAAGGGAAGCACTAAGGAATAGGAGAGTATGTTCTTTACCCTTTGGATGAATCAGAAATCTTGACCTATTTGGTGTGGATCCATTTTGTTTCAATCTTTTTGAGAGATTGTACCTTTAGAGGGTCTGTTATTAGTGAAAAGATACCAATAGAAACAACCCAAAGTGGGAACAAGCACAGTCCAACTAACCTGACCCACTATAATTACAAACCCCTTGACAAAGGCCAAAGCCTTGGGGAGCGTAGTAGTTGTCTTCATTTAGTGGAATTAATTGTGGGATTGTGACCATGAAAGAAACACTAAGTGAGAATGCTTAACGTACTATTGTAGTCATGAGGTCCATTACTTATCACAAGATAGGGTGTCATGTTATCAAGTGCAAGAGGGGTGTTGCAAATGGGACCCTTTCTAAACACTTTAGGATTTAGAAGCCACCTTTATTATCTACTCAACATCTTGGTGCAAGGATCAATCTTATTGGAGTACCCAGATCACCCTAAGATTTTATATTCACCATTTGTGTCCCTTTGGTTGTACTGATAGAACTTCCATGACAAATCCAACATCTATTGTGGGAAACCACTTTGTGTGAGGCAAAGGGTCATCAAGCATAGGCCAAGTTGTTGAGTAATGAGTTGCGACTTTTGGGTAGATTTTTCTTGATGTATTTTTGAATGTGCTAAACCCGTGGAAATTTTTTGAATAGACACATGATGATAGTATTTGTAGGACTGTTATGAAAACCACACATATGCTTGTATTGGAAAGGTTGCTTTGTCCCTTGTTCAATTGTTTGAAGACGTGTGTTTGTGACATCTTCTTACTTTTGAAACTTACATTCTACTGCTACAAACTAGATAATGTTCTATTTAAATATCATTTTGTCCAAACATGCCAAAATTTGAGTCAAAACATAGGCATTTTAAGCATGTAATCACTAAGTATAATTTCGGTTGGACTTGTATTGGACCACAGGTATCAAAAATATCATATAATACTTCTAGATTTCTAGAAGTATAGTATTGCCTCATAAATTATGTCACACTACTATACTGTGAATTATCGCACACTCTTTTAGAAATTATCCCACCACTAGAAATTGTCACTCAACTATTATAGAAAGTGTTGTATGATCCTTTTTGTTGCACTTCTATCATCTGGATTTCTATAAACTTTTACATGGTCTTATTAATTGCACAATCTAGTCTTTAACTGCATTCTCACTGATTAAGGGTGTTCCTACTTAGTTCTCCTATGTCTATGGTCTATAAGATGCATGACTGGTCATGTTTTTGGCTAAAAAGATGAGCTTAGCTTCTTGAATGCAAACTTAACGTCTTGGATCGTTCACTTGTCAAACTTGGTTACTTTACTCTTTGTCTATTTGCTATTGGGCTTCTTGCCCCATTCTTGGCTCGAGTCACTAGTGCCATCAATTTCTTGAGAACTTTTGAGAAGCTACTTGCTCTTTGCTACATTTATTCAACAAGTGAACACCTTGACCATACAAATTTAATTCTCAAAAGGCTTTGTGTAATCCTATCACACTAAAATACTTAATCTTACATGTCGGTTGCAAATAGGCTACAAGTTGGCCAAGGAAACCATCCCTCTTTTAGTTTTGGGCAACTACATACTCCCACTAGGCGTCCATGTAAGAAAACCTTTGAAGGATAATATATCTTTGACAAGAAAACCTTTGAAAAAATGTTACCTGGCACAATCCTCTTAGCCAACTAGGCAATTCTTTTGATCTTCCTCTTGGAAACTCTAGAGCTATGAACAATGTCTCTCTCACCATGAATCAAGAAGAATGAAAATGTCATTTGGAGGGATTCTTTGCATTTAAGGAAGAACAAGCTAGGCTAGAAAAGGAAAGACTTGAGGAATCTAGACTTATGGCCACTAGGGAATCATCTTACCTACCTATGGAGACTAATGCTCACAACAACAAATACTTTGGAGATGCTCATGCACATAAGTTTGAGAACCAACATACCAATGCTACTTACAACAACCCTTTTGCAATTTATCCACTCTTTGGCAATAATGGAAACAATACACCTCTGAGGTCCCCTAGGTCACACATTGAGGGGTATGTGTCACCACCTAGGCGCTCACAACATTCCCATCATGGAAGTGAGGTAGACAATGAGGTTAACAGTGCAGACCTCATAAAACTCTGACAAGACAAATATATCCAAACACTTATGCTCAAGGCTTTAGAACAAAATGGAGATGAATACTTCACATACATGACAAGTAGAGGCTGGATACTACCTCGTGATTTTGATGCCCAATGCATTATACAAACAAAAGAGCAAACTGAAAGTGAGCTTATTAAGAAAGAGGTTCAAGAATTGTGAAACCAACTCGCACTTATGCAAATGGAAAAGGAGAAGCCTAAAACCTCATTCATTGAAACTATATGTGCTCTTCCTTTCGATAAGAATCTTGTAATGCCCCACTAGAGAACCCATAAGAAATTAACCTAAAGTTTCACTAAGTTTTCTAAACATTTGTTTTGAAAGATTATAACAATAAGAGATAATATAGCCGAAGCAATGACTCACATACATACAAACAATCCATAAATAGATTACATCTCTTATGGGTCCCATGATGTTGAATTACATATAAATTTTTATTAATACTAAATATAATACATAACAAATCCACATCATTGGACAGTCACAAGTATGAATCCAAATAAATAATATACAATTACATAAGATGTCACTTGGCATAACCAAAATGCATAATCATCCATTGTACAAGTCACAAGGTATGAAAGGCTCAAAGAATATACATCATGAATTAAATACATCATCTCATAAGATCTCTGATAATCAAGTACAATACCACAGAATATAAATGTCCAACGGAAACACAAGATTAGAATGAAAAGAACAACTACACAAGTACATCCAATTGTCAAATCTCAATGGTATAAGAAACACTACTACCCAAACTCGTGGAACCTAGATGGCTCACTCCCACTATGTTGAGGAGACAATCTCAAGTCTCATATGGATATCAATCTCAAAAGTCATAACCAACATCTAGGTCAAGGAAACACCTGATAGCAATCTATCTCAAAGGTACTGAGACAGAAATAACATCTAAACCCAGAAGCAACAAAGACACATAGGAAATCTACTATGCAAGTGGACAAGTGTCATTGCATGACCCAACTCCTAAGGTTACTCTAGTAGCCTCTCTAGAATCTAGCCCCCTAGTGTCTCTATGCAACATTAGTATCCTTTTGTGCAGACAAGGCATACTAACGAGGCAAGGTCACAACCAAGCATCCTCTCTACTGCCATCCTAGCTTGTACTAGCACTCAAGGCATGGGAGAGGAGCAAACACTAACTCTTATTAATTCATTTAAAACCAATTTAATGAAATGTTATCACTTATTAAAACAACTTACAATGGGTTACCCTGGAAACCTCTTTAGGGCTCTAGCCTCCATTGCAAGCCACTTCCCAACATAAACATAGATTACCTACCCTAAGCTCATGAAAAATAAAACTCATAAAAATCAGAATTTTCACCTCAATCCTATACAAGCAACTAGAAAGCACCTAAAAATAAATTACAATATTCATCTCAATCCTATGCAAGCAACTAGAAAGCACCTATAGATAAATCACAATATTCACCTTAATCTTATACAAGCAATTGGAAAGCACCAAAAGATAACTAATCAAAAACTCAAAGGTTACAAGAAGAAGCTCACAATAATCACCTCAATTCTATACAAGCAACTAGAAAGCATCAAAACATAATTGATCAAAACTCAAATGTTACACCAGGAAAATCACACCATTCACCTCAATTCTATACAAGCAATTGATCAAAACTCATCATAGAAATATATGAACACGTAACAATGGTCGGGTATTAAAGATCATGACCAAATAATAACCAAAACATCATCACTGAACAAAAACTCCCTAAGCCTCTAGTAAACATCTTGATCATTCAACATACTAAGTCAAACCCAAAACCAACACTAGTAAACCATACGTCACATCAAGTATATAGAAAATGTAGTTTTCATAATTCATTTGGTTTTAAAAACCTAAAAGTTCAATTTTCACAATTGGGTTTCAAGTTTTCATTTTCAAAAGAAATAAAATTTCCCTAATATAAAATTATTTACATATAAACTGAACCATATAGTTGGAGTCCAAATCTAAAGAAGATAGGAAACCCTCAGCCTACATCCCCTGTAGAAAGAGCCCAAGAGGTTTACCCCTCATTCCCCCTAAGCCTGAGCCTCAAGAGGTGGAGGAGGATAGTGAGGAGGAAAAGGACACTGGTTCAGAGAAGAGGAGAACGAAAGGGTGATGAGAAGGAGGAAAAGAAGGGGAGGGATAATGAAAAGGAGGAGGAGGATTTTGCCAACGTGTCAGGGAATCCTACGAAAAGGAAAGCTAAAGAGGCCTTTGACACTAAAAACTAGATTCTTGAGATTCCTGGCCCTAGCCCCACTTCTTCCCCTACTGTAGACATTCTGGGAAAAGAGTGTGGGGAGGTGGTTATGAAAAATAGGAGGTCGTCTTGGAGGAATTTTGATTCGAATAAAGCCAAATTGGGGATTTTTAAGGAGCATTTGAACATTCAAGTGATGGAGGACATTGATGGGAAAACCCATTATGAGGACCTCATTGACCCCGATCTAGTCGTGATTTCAGATAATGCTAGGGAAACTAGGCTTAACCTTTTGAACAACGCTAGGAATAGCATGGTAGACAACTTCCTGTCTATCAAGTGGTTGTTTCATGAAATTGAAGAACTCAAGGGGAGAAAAAGCCAAGAAGGAGACTAATACAGAGGCAGTGACCAAGGGAACATTGATCAGGATAGAAGCCAAGATGAAACACAACCGCATATCTACATCCAGGATCACACGGTTGACCAGGAGGATAGAATCACAAAGGTTGAAAAAAAATTCCAATTGATGGAATTTTTCCACCACAACCTTGCGAATCAGGTGATTTCCACCTTAACTGCCCTGAATGAAAATATTAACAGCCTGGATGAATCACTGATCAGTGCTAGTTTTGGCGAGGAAATTCTGGAGAAGGACAACCAGGATAATGGGCAGGCTAAGGACAATCTGAAAGAGACCAGGGACCAGGTGGATGCTCAGAACCAGGACCAGGAGGACGTGGACAACAGGAGGACTATTGAAGTTGCAAAATCCTTGTAGGTTCTTGACAAATAGAATTGATAGTTAGATTGTTGTTCTTTACTAGTGTTGTTGGCTCTTTTTTATCTTGTTTTTTTTGCTGCAGGCTGGTTTTATGGTTTTTTTTTGTTAAGCTGCTTTGTTTTAATTGGACTTTACTAAAAACTTTAATTATTAATATGTTGTAATGCTTTTGGGTTTCAAGATCCCTGTAAAACCTGTTTTACTTAATCAAAAACTGAACCATATAACCAAATTTGAGTTTATTAAAAACAATTCATTTTCCCAATTGAATTTCAATTATCAATTTACTTCTTAAAAAAATATTAATAATGAAGTAATTTAAAAAAATTCAATTAAATACTAGTTTTAAACAATTCAATATAATTAAATATTATTATCATAATTTAATAATTATTAATTATTAATTACAATATTTATTAACTTATCAATAAAATAATATATTTAT
This sequence comes from Cupressus sempervirens, assembly GCA_028749045.1. Lineage (NCBI taxonomy): Eukaryota > Viridiplantae > Streptophyta > Pinopsida > Cupressales > Cupressaceae > Cupressus > Cupressus sempervirens. The sequence continues at coordinate 479,024,824 of CM053786.1, forward strand.
GTTAAATTATTAATAATAATAAACATTAAATTACATAATATAATAATTATGTATTAATATTAATATTAATATTAATAATATTACTTATTATACATATTAAAAAAAACTATATTATAAAATTAATCTATTTAAAATTTAATATAATATAAACAACAAATAGCAAATTATAAAAAATGTTTAAGGCTCGTTGGTTGGCTTGGTAAGTCGAGGTAGTGTTGCTTTTTAAAAGACTTGCTATTACAACCCTAGTATGCAAGTTTATAGAGTGAATATTTTTTTCTTAAATAATAATAAAAATGACTTTCCCCAAATCGATTCCCAATTAAATTCAGATTTGATTCTTGAATAAAAATAAACCCTATCTAGGTTGATAAACCAAACATAAATTCTCAAAATGAGGGTTTCAATAACAAAGAACAATAAATTTGTCAATGAGGGTTTCAATAACAAAGAACATTAAATTTATCAACAAGGGTTTCAACCAGAACTACTTCTAAAAATAGATCCACAATAAACATGAAGAAGACAGCAAAATTTTGAAGGGAAAACTACTGTACAAATCTCAACAAGATCCTACCTTGCTCCGATGCTAACCAGATGAATGCTCGGAGCTTGCAAGAAATTCTCATCTTCTCAAAAGCCCTCTTTCTCAAAATTTGCTCCTCCAAACCTATGCGTAGAGAAATGCGCTTTAATTTCTTAATAAAGAGCTTTCTCCTTTAGGGTTTCAGTTTTGAAAACACAGAAACCCCCTTTTTTTAAAATTTCATGTGCAAACTTTTTGCATTTTAATTAAAATAAACTTTATTAAATTTATTTTCTCTCTTTTATTAAATTACAAGACGTCTTTAATAATATATTTATTACTTTAACTAATAATAATATTTAGATATTATTAATAAAATGAAACTCCTAATAGATTATTATTATTATATTAAATTAATATAATTACACCAAAATTAGAACTTCAATTAAATCTTTTAAATTTAATTAATTTCTCAATTAATCAAACATAATTTAAAATTGACTTTTCTTTGTAAAAATTTTGTTAAATTAAATCATTTAATAATTTTTTTATTTGAATTAATTATAACTAAAAATCATAGCATAACCACAAACTGAAAGAAGAAAACTCATTAAAAGATAAAGTACTAAATCAAACTCAAGGATCAAAATCCTAAATTCTTGTCACTTAACAAATTTAGAAGGGTAAATAACTCAGATACTTGTCCTACTTTCTAGGACAATTGGCTTAGGGTTAGGATTTGGACTCAAGAACTATCTCCCCTCTTTACCATTGAGATATTGAGATAGGGCATGCTCATCCTGGCAATTCATGGAATTCAATATTTGATACCTACAATCTGCATAAAAGTCGAGCATGTGCATATACATATAAATCTAAAATAAACAGGCAATGACGGGGAGTGGTGCATCATGTAGATCTCAACTAGCAAGTGACAATGACTCCCTCACTCAACCACATTAGAAATGTCAAACATAAAGTAAAACATACATATACACCATACACATGCAAGTATGGGGTAAGTAACCATAGAAACTACATATAAATCATCCATCTAACTATCATCCTGAAATAATTGAAATCCCTAAATGAATATACAAAGCATCATCATCAAAAGAACAAACATGAACACATGAAATAACTAAGTATCAAGTAGCTCATCAAATATATAAACTAAGTATGAAATAATATCCAATCAAATCTGGTAACCAAGTACTGCTAAATCATAAAACATAACCATAAAACTGGCCTAAAATAATTTAACAGTATCACATGAAAAGTAAACTATGGGTAGGCATTACAAATCTTTACATGACATCATTTCTTAGGGATATAGAGGTTCACAAGTATGACAAATATGATGGAAATGGTGATCCACATGTTGATCATGTGAGACACTTCTATGCTCTTAACATGGATTTCATACACGAGGACACATATCTTATGAGGTTTTTCCCTAGGAGCTTAAAGGGGCAAGTCATGGAATGGTTTACAGAGATATCACCTCCTCTTAAGACCTTTAATGAACTTGCACGTTGATTCATTCAACACTATTCGTATAACATACAACAGTCAATTACCATGTTGGATCTATGCAACATCAAACAAAGACAATGAGAACCTTTTTCCATGTACTTACAAAGATGGAGAGGGTTTCATTCTATATACCCTCGCCAAATCTCGAAAAGTGAAAAGATTTATATTTTTTGTCAATATCCTTGTTCCAGAATTATACTATGATCTTAGAAAACAATTATTCACCTCATTCAATGATATGGTTGAAAGTGCTTTTCGCATCAAAGATGTTGTCAAGAAGGGTGATATTGTTCTTAATAAAGATAAGAATGGTAATGGAAATGGAAAAGATAAAAATAAATCATGGAACAAGAATAATAATGTTGTCAACGATGGTGTTGTGGATGTCCCTAAGACAAAGAAACCCGCATGTCATTTGACCAACGCTATCTATGTTGCAAAACATTAAAAGACAACAAAGACTTATGCTTCCAACAAATTGCAATCTTTTGACAAGTCTAAGAAGCCTCCTAGACCAAGGCGTGCATATACTCCAATGGTTGAGTCATACAATGTGGTTTAGAAGACTTTTCTCACTAACAAGCTCATTACACTACATGACAACTCACAACCCCTATTAAACCTGATTAGTGGAAAGATGACCAATTTTGCAATTATCATAGAACAAGGACCACAATACTAATAATTGCTTCAAACTTAAGGATGTCATACAAGATCTTATTGATGAGGGAAAAGTCATCATTGATGGTTTAGTTAAGAATGTTAATCACAAATCTTTTAAGCAACCATTTCCCGAATACAAAAAAGGAGAGACGTCTAAGGCTAACAAAAAGTGCAATGATGCTAAGATAAATTACACATACGCAAACATAGACAATGTTATCAACATGTTGGAACCTAGTGAGAATTCTACATGTGTCCCAAATTTGATGAGGAACCTAATTATGATACTAACAATGAAAAGCCTAAGGTGATCTTGAAAGTGTGCAATAACCATCAAAATTTCAATGACACTAGATCTAGAACATCCCTTAGGATGGAAAAATTGTCTTCTCATGGTGAAACCTTAAATCCTATCACTAGGGGGAAATCTAAGGTTGTTCCCAAATTGGCTAATGATCCCAAACAAGCATCCTCTTCCAAACAACATGCTACTTCTTTTGTGTCTACCTACGTTTTGGTTGGTCAATTACATAAAACCCTTGCTCATATCTCTATTTTTGAGTTGCTAGAGTTATCTCCTTTCCATAAGGAGATCCTCAAAAACTCTTTACGTACAGCTAGTGTCCCTACAGACATTGACATAAACAAGTTCCAAGTTATGGTAAACCACATATCATCATATTATCTCACATTTTTTGACAAAGATGATAAAGCATTGAGCCATCCTCACAATCTTGCTTTACACATCAAAGTCCAAATTCATTGCACGCAAGTCAGACGAGTACTAATAGACCATGGTGCATGGATAAAAATTGTTTCCTTTAGTGTGGTCCAACAACTAGGATTATATGGGTTTTTCATTGATCCAAGACACGAAATTACTATCAAGTCTTATGATGAGGTTGAGAGATCTTCTAAGGGGCTTATTGTGCTACCTATTTGAGTTGGTCCTATAGAAAAGGATGTAGTCTTCCAAGTTTTAGATATTTTTCTTTTTTATAACCTTCTATTAGGAAGAGCATGGATCCATGAAATGCAAGCCATGTTGTCAACCTACCATCAATGCATAAAATTCCCCTTGAATGGTGCCAAAATTGTAATTTTGGGGGATAATTATATGTCAATTAACATGTTGACTACTGTTGACTCCTTAGTACCACATAATTGACCTACCAATCACATTAGACCCTTGCTTGTTGAATGCGAGAAATAGATGAAAATGATGAGTATTGGCATGGGAGAATATACCTTAGACTCCATTGCAACACTACCTATTTCTCTAGTGTCCTATGGAAAACCATCTAAGAAAATGAAACCAACCTCGTCGACTATGACTATCTTTGGCACCTTTTTTCAATATTCAATTCCTTTAGAAGATGAAAAAGAAGATCAAGCCATTAGAGGCAGGATCTATAGAGAGGAAGAAGATAATTATGAAGTTGTACTCGATACCCCCATTTCTCCTAAGAGATATGGGAAAGCCTGCCAATATCTTAGAAAAATGGGTTATTGTGGCCAAAGACCTTTAAATGATAACAAGGATGCTCTTATTGAACCCATGAGTCACACCAAGGGACAAAAAAGTATAGATACTATAGGCTTAGGGTATGGTGTTGATGATGATTTTCTATGATTTGACAAAGAAGTACTTACAGCTAGTGAGTTTGAAAATTAAATTCAACTTATTTTCGTTTCCTTACCACATGAAGAAGACTTTACCCATTCCACTTCCCTCCTTTGGGGGAAAGATATGTAGTTTAATGATAACACTGTTGAAGCATCTATGTCTAGGCAACTCAAAGTTGATGAGTCAAATGTTGAGGACCCTAATCAAGAAAGAGTTAGAAGAAACATTGCTTGCCTTGTGGGTACATAATCAAAGTATGGACTCGAATGAGTCTGAATTGGAGTCTCTTTTTGACGCATCTTGTGAAGTGGGTGTTGATGTGGTACATGCCTATGTTAGCCAAAACAACATTATTAACGAGCTTCCCATAGGTTCTAACGAGTTTGGCTCACACATTGCTTTAGTGGATCATGTTGGTGCTCCTAGACTAAATCTTGCTTTGGATTACTTAGGAGAATTTTTTATAGATTCTGACTTGCTCCTCATTAGAGATAAGCCTTTACGTACAATCTTGAAGCTTCCTCCTTATTATCACTTAAATACCCTAATCTCATCGATTGGTCTATGCAAAATCAAAGCCCTAAACTCCCATCATTCCAAAATGATTATGAGATCACATGTTATTTGAATGTTGTTGAACCGATAGTTTCTTCCAATAGTGACTAGTGATTAATGTGACTAAGTCTGACATTAAGTACCTTAGTCATAAGCTAAAAGGAAAAATGAAATAAAATAGCTCATATGGAAAAAAACATTTTCGTGGTGATGTCTAAGCCCAAAAATAGTAAAAAGAAAGATGTATCCAAGGGTGAAAACCTCTTCAAGGTTCCTAAGGATGAGGTACTTGGTAATATACCCAATTATTTTCAAGATAGGTCATCATTTATGATTGAACCTATGTAGCTAGTAAATCTTAGTACCAAGGAATCTCCTGAAATCATACATTTGGCTCAATCACTCTAAACCGGCGAGAAAGAACAATTCACTCAGTTTTTCTAGGAGAAGAAAATCAACTTTGCATGGACTTATGCTGATATGTCTGGGCTAGATACAAATCTTATTATGCACCATCTTTCCATAGCTCCTAGTGTTAAGCCCATTAAACAAAAATTGAGAAAGATGCATCCAAATGTGGCCCTACTTGTGAAAGTTGGGCTAGAAAATCTCTTGAGCACAAAATTCATTAGAGTTATTGATGATGTTGAATGGATTTCAAACATTGTCCCTATTTCTAAACATGACAAGTATATTTGAGTATTTATTGATTTTCGAGACCTTAATAAAGCCTACCCAAAGGATGACTTTCCACTACCGAATACTGAAATGATAGTGGACATGACCACGGCCTATGAAATACACTCCCTTGTGGATGGCTTCTCGGGGTATAATCAAATAAATATAGCTCATGAGGAAAAGAAGAAAATGACTTTTACATGTGCATGGGGAACCTTTTGTTGGAATGTCATGCCTTTTGGTCTCAAAAATGCAGGCGCTACATATCAGAGGCCCATGACCACAATTTTACATAACATGATGCATAAGAACATGGAAGACTATGTTGATGACACCCTGGCCAAAGCTAAATAGCGAAGCACTCACCTAGCTAACCTGGGTTTGATATTAGACCACATGGAATGGTTTAAACTTAGGCTTAATCCCAAAAAGTGTGCTTTTGGTGTCACATATGGAAAATTTTTAGGTTAAGTTATATCGACAAAGGGCATAGAAGTTGACCCAAAAAAGGTACAAATAATAATAGACATGCCACCGCCCAAAAATATCAATCAACTAAGGAGTCTACTAGGATGCTTGCAATCCATTAGGAGAGTCATTTCTCAATTGACTAATAGGGTCCAACCATTTAACAAAAATATACATAAGGGATCTACCTCTGTATGGAACAATGAGTTCAATAAGAGCCTAACTCAAATCAAGGACTACCTAGCTAAACCTCCAATTCTCATGCCTCCTATTCCTGGAAAGCCTTTGATATTATATATATCAACTACAAACACTTCTTTAGGGACTTTGTTGTCACAACACGATGACAATGGGAAAGAACAAGCTATATACTACATCAGCCAAACTTTGGTTTCTTAGGACATCAATTATGACAATATTGAGAAAACTTGTCTAGCTATAGTATTTGCCTTATAAAAACTTTGTCACTACATGCTGGCACATAATACACACCTAATGGCTAAAATTGATCCTTTGAAGTATCTCCTAAGTAAGGTTTCTCTTATGGGAAAGTTAGATAAATGGATGATGATTCTCTCAAAATTTGACATTCAATACATCGAACATAAAATCCATCAAGGGACAAGCCATTGTTGATTAACTTGCGAACTTTCCACTTTAGGACAGCACTCCCATGTAGATAGAATTTCTAGATTCATCCATCATGTATGTTATAGAAAGAACTAGGAAAATGTTCTTTGATGGACCTCACATGTAGAATAGGGTTGGTGTCGACATCTTGTTTATTACACCTTATGGATATACCATTCCTAAGTCCTACAAGTTTTTATTTCCTTGTACCAATAATATAGCTAAATATGAGGCCCTTTCTAATGGAAACAATCTTGCTCTTTAATGGAGGATCATTGAATTACATATATATGGAGATTCTAATCTTGTTCTCAATTAGATCAATAATGATTACCAAACTAAGGATGACAAGCTAATACCATACAAGAAATTGGTTGATGCCTTAAGGAACTATTTCACATTTGTTATATTCCAACAAATTCCTAGGATGAAGAATAAGGTTGTGGATGCCATGGCTACCTTGGCATCTATCCTACAATTATAAGAACATGAGTCTCACTTTGAGTTCCTAGTAGAAGAACTACGCTTCCCTCAACATCAAAGTCATTTTCATTGTTGTTGGCCATGATTTCTCTGGCTACACCACCATCTATTCTTAACTCTAAGACCAAATTGTGCCTAGGAACCTTACTTGCAATGAAAAACACCCACTTATTTATAATTTCTCACACTATACCCTTGTCTCTGGTGACCCATATAGGAAGGGTCTAAATGAAACACTTCTTAGGTGTCTCAAAATAGATGAGTCTAAAAAGGTCTTATCTGAAGTCCATGATGGTATTTGTGGGTCGCACTATAACGGTCTTTCACTTGCTCGAAAGCTTCTTAAGGCTAGTTACTATTGGCATAACATGCAGGTCAATGTTGTGCACTATGTTAAACCTTGAAAGAATTGTTAACTACATGGAAACCTAATTCATGCTCCTTGGTGTGAGTTGATTCCACCCATCACACACTGGCCCTTTCACCAGTAAGCCTTTGATTGAGTTGGAAAGATCCACCCTAGTTCATTGAGTGTACATATGATCATTATTACAACTATAGAGTATTTTACCAAGTGGATTGAGTTTGTGCCTCTTTTAGATACTACGGAGAAACATGTTGCTCTCTTCATTCTCAATTACATCATTTGTTGATATGGCCCTTCTCCATTGTAAGAAATTCAAGATTAAACAACATTGGTCTTCCATTTACTACCCCAAGGGAATGGGCAAGCCAAAGCATCCAATAAGACTTTTCTTTAAAAATTTCATATTAACTATACACAAATCAAGGAGCGACTATTACCTATAAATCAATCCTACATTATGGGCTTATTGAACTAGTATACACAGTCCTACTGGAGCCACCCCCTTTACACTAGTTTACGGTTTCAAAGTTGTTTTGCCACTAGAAGCTAGAATTCCATCCCTAAGATTCTCTTTGAAAAGGGTTGATCATGAATGAGGATTATAGGGCTATGTGTATATATGAACTTGAAATGTTGGATGAATGTTGAAAGACTACTTTTGATCACATGAGAGATTACCAAAAATGTATGTCCACAATCTATAATAAGAAAGTTCATCCCCGTGAATTGTAATTCAACGACCTATTCTTAGAGAAAGTCCAAAAAATCAGCAAAATTTGGAACAAAAGGGGAAGTTTGAACCTCACTAGTTGGGTCCCTACATTGTTACTGTTACTTTTGGATTTGGTGCATATCAACTATCTACACCTGAGGGAGAACAACTCCACGAGCCCATCAATATTCTTCATCTGAACAAGTTCTATGATTAAGGCTCCTATTGCTCAGCTCTTTGTACATATTCTATGGTCCTGAAAAAATCCTAAAAATTAGAAAATGTCCAAAAAAATGACCATCTTAGTGAAAACCTAGCAATAGGCCCTTTGATGTATCACCGGAAAAATCAAATATCTCAAAAACACAAAAAGTTCATAAAAGTTCCTAAAAAAAACAATAAGATTTTTTTTTTAAAAAAAACCTCTTCCAAGTGGTGAAAACCTAAAAGCAGGCATTATTTGAGACCCTTGCACCTATCTCTATCTGTCTTGCTTTGCACTCATTTCACTCCATTTTCACTTTGAACTGACTCTCGTCTAGGTCTAGGGGGCATAAATAACTTGGGTTATCAAGGTCTCTTTATGCATTAGTGTTTTCTTTGGCAAATCGCTCAATAGTGTTTTTCAACACTCTCCTTCACATCAAGTGTTTTTCAACACTTATGTGATACCTTAGCTACAATCTAGGATGTAGCAACATTTCTCACTAGCAAATTTGAGTCCTAAAGAAGCGGTTATGTGACTTACACACACACACACACACAATTGAACATTACACTTGTTCAGATGTGATTGAATTTTTTTTCTTTATGTGTTGTCTATGAGGGTTTTCTTTGCTAAGTGTTCCCTCCCTAATAGTCTATAGAGGATGTCATGGACTAGAAGACTGGGGGTATGGGGCATGTTTTACTTGTTTTCTGCTTGTGGGTATACTTTGTTGATCTAAAGTGTAATGATACTCCTCACAAATGGAAAGATGGTGAAGGTTAGATCAACTATTGAAATTAAGGAAACTACCCCAGGTAGGAGTTTCAAATGGTAACTAGATGGTGGTGCAAAACAAAAGGAAGAAGAATGAGATAAAATTTACATGCTTATTTGTTCCCATTCCAAGTGTAGAAATTCATAGATCTAGAAATTATTGCATTTCTCCAACTTGGTTACTTTTGGTTTTCAAATTCATTTAGGAGTCAAGGAATTGGTGCATGGGGTTTTAATTGGGAAGGAGAGTCATTTGTGGCTTCACTATAGTGCCTCTCATGTTTGCATTATGTTCCATGGTTATTTTGACCCGAGAGATACTTCGATGGACTTTACATTTTTATTTGCATATTGAGACACTTCGATGATTATACATTATTTTGATTACCAATATGACAATTGTTATATGTCAGATGATATTTTTATTCACTTTGATCATAGTTGCATGACAATGCTAGTAATGTAACATGATGCTTTATGATAATACCTAGTTTATTTTGTATTCAGACTTAGGCTATGGTTTATATGTTATTAGATGGATATTATTGGATTCATTTCTAGTGTACTTTTATGCTATGGATATCTGTCTTTTACCTTCAGTAGATATATGCTCACGTGATGAATAATGATTATTAAAAAAATTAATTTAAATGTCTTATCAAGTGATTAGATGATATTTTATTGCATTGCACCACTATTATGCATGGATTACATATTGGTGCTAGTACGAAGTGGGAACAAAGTCATAATCACTTCTTTGCAAGATCTACATGGTGTCTCATTCTCCTTCATGTAACTACATGTTTTTATGTGCTTTAGTTGTTTATATATTGAGCATCTACACTTGATGTTTGTTGTTTATTGAACAAGTATCAGGTACATTCACCCTGAATCCAGGATCTAAGTGTGTACCTATATCCTTGACAATGGCACTAGGAAATAGTGACCTTGATCGTTCATGTTGAGCCAACAACATTCCTATATGGGCGACATCATTGTATTTGTTATTATTAACCCTTTGGTAATTAGTAAATCAGAGTTCATAAATCATCATGTGATTAGACCCATGAGTGTGTCTATGCATTTAAGATTCAATAATTGTTGCCAGAAAAGTTTATTAAAATGTTTATATAATTGATCTAGGGGGATTTTTCTATTTGATTTAATTTATTTTAATTATCGACTAATTTTTAGTAGTTGAATTTGAAATCCTTGGGATTCTAATTTATTTGGGGAAAGAGGTCAACTAGATTTTTAAGTGATTTAATAATCTAATTTATAAGTCACTTTAATAAAAGTGCTTATATTAGGCAAAAGTGAGTCTTATTGCTCACTTCTCACTTTGAAATTTCATGTTTCGAGGAATTTGCCCCAAAAGCCACTTGTGAGGATTTTTTTGATTTGTTTGTTGCCAAAATTTGGGTTGTCCGATCTTCGCAAGAGTGGACTTGTTGGATTCAAAGCAAGGATCCATGTAGGCAAAGAGGGGAGCCTATGGAAGAAAAGAAGAAAGCATTAGAAAAACAACCCAAAGGGATGTTGAAGAGGATAAGACAAAAGAATTTAAAAGCACTAGGGAATAACAAATAGTGGGGGACTATAAAAGTGAGGTGTGCAGACTCAAGAAGGGAGTTGTGTGAGGGGTGTGCGGGGCAATGACCCCAAGAGAACAGCTACATGTTTTAGTGAAGAGATAGGATTAGTGTGGAAGCAGTTCAAAAAAATAAGGGATTAGATATAGTGAGAGAGGGGGAGAAGAGACTGAAGAATTGTAATAAGGGTGGGGGGAGAGAGGCCATTGACAGGCCACTACTATTAAAAATGTGTTTGCAAATTTGATATTAATAAATTATCATTTTTAATGCAATTTTGCATTGATGATAAACAAAGAGTCTCTGCTATAGTATTTATGTTTTTGAGTTTGAAAGTGTAGAGCAACGTGAGTTTCATCTTTTTGTGTCATTTGTTGTTTTCTTTTCTTTGATATTGTCATCAACTAACATTTTCTTTCTTGTGCTATGCATGGATTGGCTAAAATATGGCTTTTTAACTCCCACTCACTAACGCAAAATTGCTAAAATCTACAGGAAATGTATGATAGGTATCGGGTTTTCTCTAGTTTAAGTTTTGAAGAGAGGACATTACATTTCAAAGATTCTCTCTACCCTGATAGATTGTATTCCAGTAATACTACCAATACCTAATAACAATAAATGGCATCCATCCATTGGCACCACATCAGAGAGCAATTGATCCACAAGGACCAGTTTTAAGTGTTAAAAGATAGGATTTATCCACAAGTGTGTTGTGATCCTTCTTTAATCAATAAATCTTGTAGTGGTAAGATTTTGGAATGTATTCAAATTGTATTTTGCTAAGATACCTTGGGTTTCCAAGACAAGGGAATGGGACATAGGTTTTTGAGAAACATTTTTTTCCTGACCAGGGGGGAACTATAAAAAAAATACGAAAAATTCAAAATATATAGAGAAATTTTAAATAATCATATAAAAATGTGGATAAAGAATGCTTGTATACATTATAGAAAGAAAATATATAATGTTTTTGTTAACTCCAACATTATTTATAGTACTTTTATGGGAAAACCGTGGGTTGGGTTTCTGAAAGTTTTGGAGTTTTAGGGACATCCCCATTTCCAAGACGGGTAAAATTATGCCATAAACATGTCCTTGGGTGACATTGGTATTTGCTAACCATTTTTATACTTGCCAAATTGTCAATAGATCCACCACATATGATCACCTTACACACCTTGTTCTTTTATTTGTGTTTTGTTCAAATACACACTTTCTTTACCAATCAGCTTTAGGGGTTTATTTGTCCTTAGATATTAACGTTCTTCTCAACTCGAGCTTTTCACTCAACCATACTTCAACTTCTTTGTCTAGGGTTCTCCTTTTTTAGTGTTGCAATCACCATTTTGGGGTTTTGAAGGCAATCTATAGCCCTGTGGGCTTCATTATGTAATGCAAATAAAACATTTCAAGGGCCTCACTCTTTAGAACATGGTCATCCTTGTCTTTCCATTTAAGTTTGGCTTCACATTCTCATTGAGCTCCTCTTCTTTGGGTATTTGGAGGAACTTCCTCTTTCTTTTTTTCGGTAGTTATCACTTCTCTTACCAATTTTCCTTTTTGGTTTGGTGTCTCTTCTGCACGTAAAACATATTCCTAAGTTTCATCAGATGTATTTTCACCAATGCAAGCTCATCATGAAATTGAAACTTTAGTTTTCTCATATACTAAGCTGCCACTTGCTCTTCACTCCGCCATATATCTATTCAAATTTGAAGCCTCATAAACTGTTTAGTGTATGCCTAACTAATTATCCTCTGTTTTAAATTTTGAAAATCTTTGAACATTTTTTTGTAATTAATTAGAGGGCAAGAATTGAGCTCATTGATATGTTTTAGCATCATAGGCTGGACTGTAGTTTTTCTTTTCCTTCTCTTTTTTTCAATTTTTGTACCTTCTTCCACCATACGGCTGCATGTAACTTCAACTTGGATGCAGCATTTTTCACTCTTCTTGGATCATCCTGGTCAATTTCTTCCATTTCAAAGTACTTCAATTCCTCGACCTAGTCTTAAAATGCATAAGCATTAAGCTTGCCCTTAAAATTGGAAATAACACCCTTTACCTTGGACTTTGGCTTGTCAAGGCTTCAATAAGCCTCTCTAAAGGGTCTAATAATTTAGCAGCATTTCCCAAATTCTCCTATTTCTTTTCGAATATGTCTGATTGTATTCTGGTCATGATAGCCTCAAGCCTCCTAAACCTTTTACCAGTATTTCTTCAAGGATTTGCATTCCTTTTCTTCCATCTTCTCCAATTCACTTAGACTCCACTCTGGTCAATTGCGAACTGCTTTGAAGACTGATACCAAAATTGGGTCGGATAAACCTCTATTCAGTGCAACCAAGGCTCACAAATGTTATTTTTCCAAAGACAATAAGCTTCAATTGTGAGCCTTGCTCCTGCAAATCATGCATTTGAAGATAGTAAATAGGCCAAACATTATAGAACCATGATTGCAGAATCAAGACTAGAGAGAATCAGAAAAAGCAACACAAAAAAGATGGCTGCATTAACCTGTTTATTCCTCATTCTGAACCCTAAATTAGAGTCTTTATGAATTTGTCTTCTCCCAAAGACAGCAACCCACTCTGCTTTCTTCTACCACACCATTAACCCCAAAGTGTCCTAACTAGGGAGACAGCAAAACGAAGTTCTCAAAGGACCACTGCTGATGCTAGTAATCCTTAATATGCACTTTCTAAAGAGCATTTTCTTAGAGCATAAAATAAATGAATAGTTATCAACTAGTTCAGTTGATATATGCATTGATTAGCTGTCTAAGATTACCCTAACATGAAACATGAAAAAGGAATGCCTAATCTCTATAAGTCCTTTAGGGCGATTAGAAGTATCAAATGCATCTAGAGAACATCACTATTTTCTCTGACTTGCAATTTTCTTTTAAAAAATTCAGCCTCATCCATTTTCAGGTGCATCCCCACTATGAGATAATGTATCTAAGATACTCCAATTTTTTCCTCCATGGGTAGAAACATCTTCATTCTTCTTTTGGTACTAAATTCAAATTAGATAGGCCCTGTTATAATAAGCACAAGAGCTGTTACTCACATGAATTTTGTCAAGTGCATTTTCTTAAAAGTTAAAATTGCCAAATATACATCATCAAGCTCATTTGTTGAATAATGAGCAATGGTTGCAAATCATGAAATGACATGACAGTGATACTTTATCAAACAATTTGCATGTCTTCATGTAAACTTCAGTATTTTGCATACATGTCCATCTGGTTAGTCACAACCCCATCAAACAAAGATCTTTCGTTTGATTAAAGACAGATCTAAATCCTATTCCAAATATAAAAATTTGAGCTTGGTTTCTCAAACACACCACAGGGGCATTAATTGCTTTGAGCATAGCCAATAGTGGTTGAGTTCTTTAACAACATACATCAACAGGCCTCTGAGATATAATATGACTTGAAATTAGTAATGAAAAGATTAGAGGCAGATGAAATGAAGATATATTTGAAAGTAAAAGGGGGCATTAGATTAAAAACCTTATTCCTAATCCCGATTCTTTTAGCCAAAGAGGAAAACCTTGTTGTTGATTGTTGACTATGCTTGGTAGCAGTGTCTGCATTCTAGCTCATCCTAATACCACATTTCACATGAAGATTGTCATGGTGAAAGCATATTGCATTTTAAAGTTCACCAGGAAGTCAGCTGGCCATTTCTTGAAAGGTACGCTTGGCAGCAGTATCTGCATTCTAGCTCATCCTAATACTACATTTCACATGAAGATTGTCATTGTGAAGGCATATTGCATTTTGAAGTTCGCCAAGAAGTCAGCTGGCCATTTCTTGAAAGGTATTTCACCAGGTCCATTTGGAACCCACGCCATATCCCTATTGGTTTTCGTTCATGACTGGGTTTTGGGCCGGTTCCCTTAGGGTTTCTCCCAGGTAACTTGGGTTTGCTTTAGGGATTTTGGACAAAAATAGGGCAACCAAAGGGCTGCCCAAAGCTTAATGAAAAACATAAAATAGTCATTTTTCTAAAGCATTTTTATATTCAAAAAAGTGCCTGCATACCTAATTTTTCCCTTGTGAAAATGATGCACATCATGGAGGTTTGTGTTGATTTGAAGGTGTAACATACGATTTTCCTGGGTCTAAATTAACATCTAACATACTCAAAGAATACAGTTATTACTTTGTTTCATAGGAAGACAGTTATATCATTCATGTTCATGTGAATAAGATTTACCATTAAAATTAATTAGACAAAATTTCTTAACTTAAAAAACTTGAAATACCATCAAATGAAATTATTATAAAAATTGAAAACTACATACCTCAGAAAATTGAGATCGAAATCAAACTAGGGATGCTTCTGCAACCACCCAGGTTAGTCCACAAATACCTCTATAACAATACCACAAAATGACTTCTATCCAATATTGTTAAACCAAAATCTAATGACAATTATAGAAAATTAGGGCATCACTTACCGCTGTAACATTAGGGCATCAATTACCATTGGAATCTTTTAGGGCTTCTGTTATCACTGATTCAAATAGGGCTTCTGATACCATGGTTTCAATTAGGGCTTCCAATACCACGGATTCAATTAGGGCTTCTAATACCATTGATTCAAATAGGGCTTCTAATACCACGGATTCAAATAGGGCTTCCAATACCATGGATTCAATTAGGGCTTCCAATACCACTATATCCTTTAGGGTTCTAGTCATCTCTCAATCAATTAGAGCTTCAAATTCCTTTCCTTCCAATTACTTGATTGTGACATAGAACATATATTCGATATTCATAAAAATGAAAAACAATCCATAAAATCTATCTCTTGCATCTAGGTGAAATAATGAAATAACTCAATTAATCTTACCTTCTTGCATATTAATCATAAAAGTGATGATGCCTGTTTCTGACAACCAATTGAATGTATGACTTATCTTTGTCTAATGCGCGTCTGGTAACTTGTGGAGAGATGAAACATTGTTAGGGGTTTAACCACCCAACCTCAAACCACAACTTATCCCCACATGATCTCTAACGAGAAAGGCCCTCCCTACCTGGAATAGATAGGGGACATCTTGCCATTCATTGGGCTTCCTAGTAATTAACTCACCATACAACTTCGCAGTAGGAGATCACAATAATAGGAATATGCATGAGCTATTAATTAATTCAAATTAAAAATGATAAATGCTGTAATGTCACATCTGATACTAATTCATATTATTGATGATTCCTTTCTCTCACTTCATCACCCATCTCCTTGGCTACATAGCCGGGTGAGTCTCCTATATTTGGAATTCTTAGAGCAGACAGCTCTATCAATTATTCAAGAAGATTACATACATCCAACATTTCACACTTTGTGATTACATAATTGTGTTCTTTAAACATCTCAAAATTAAATGTCTGGTTAATTAACTCCACCTCTTCACCATTTCATGGCTTCTCTGCCGGTGAATTTCTCAGTGTTAATAGTATTATGAATTTGTTTGAGAAATTGTGATAGCATGTGCATTGAACTTGATTCACTTAAACAATCAAGTTTTTAAACACTACTATTTGAATTCAAAAATGATGCATTCTCAAGGATACTCAAATATTGATCTCTTATGCACATCGAGAAAACAACATGCGCACGTGTGTGTGTGTGTGTGTGTGTGTGTGTGTGTGTGTGTGTGTGTGTGTGTGTGTGTGTGTGTGTGTGTGTATATATATATATATATATCAACTATCATACCTAGCCGGCTAAGGACGGATATCCAATCAGAAAAGAAAAGAGTTGGAACATATATGATTCATTCTCTGACCTATCAAAATCTGCAGATGATGGATAGCATGAGGGTGAAACGGTAAAGAAATTTTCAGTGATTGATATTGGTATTAAAAACTAGGTTCTCCTTCCTTGCATCATTCATGATATTGAATGAGAGGAAGCGAGCATACAGAATCTAAAAAGCTCGCAAACAATGTAAACAAATTTCTGCATTCGACCAAATTTTGTATTAGCATACATTTCGCTCTTGATTTTCAAATAAATTCGGCTCTAACAGATATGTGTTTTTGTGTTTTGTGATATGACCATGAGACTCTATAAAAGAAAGAGAGGCTCGACTCTCCGTCTTCCATCAGTTACAAGAATCCCTTCGAATGCAAAACAAATTGAATTTTTTTTAAAAGATGGAAAAAAAAATAAGAGGGAAAGAATAAAGGAAAAGTAAGAAGTTGGAAAGAAGAATTGGAAAATTATAATAATTCAATTATTATAATTCGAACATTATTATAATCTTATTTGTAACATTACTTATTAATTATTCAATTATAATGGTGCCAAAACATTTTATTTATTAAATGCACTTATATAAATTATTATTAAAATAATATGACAAAATATAAATTAAAATCCTTTAAGATACATTTTATATTTTAACTCAATTATTTTAATTAAATTATTTATTAAATAACTCATGCGGTTCCAGAGATGTATCTTGTTTCAAGTCGCTAGATCTTCTACCCATCTGCCCAATGATGGTGATGCTCCTGCCTAATTCTTTTCTGACAATGCTTCCACCCCTTCAACATGCTTCCTATAAGGAATTTCTCTATAATTAAATTATAAATTATTTAATCATAACAGTTAACCTTCATCTCAATTCCATGAATTCGTGATTAACGATCAACTAACATGTCATCTTCACTTGAAATCATAAAAACTAACTATCTTACCATTTTGCCAGATTATAACAAATTAAATTGCCAACTGACTTCATGCAAACCTCAATGGCTATATTTCAAGCTAGGTAAAAAATTGGGATGTTGTTAACAGAAGGCCTTAATTTGGGCTTAGTGGTGGGGGCTTTGCCCCCTGACACCACTTTGAATTGTGAGTTGCCCCTTGACCCTATGGGTGCTTTGCCCCTTGAATTTGTTGGTGACATAGCACCCAAATCTCCATGAGGGGTGCCAGAGTTTCAACACCATTAGGATCTCCACTCCTAAACTCCCACTAGTTATTAGGATCTCTTGTCAGTTAAGAAACTTGATTATAGTGAGTGAGGAATTGGGATCTAACTATACTGTGTTGACGTAGACATTCTTGTTGCACAAATTGTGAGAGACTGTGTTAGATGAGGCAACTAATACAAAAGGCTAGTGGAAGTGGCATTGTAATTCATTGTGGTTCAAGTGAAGTTGAATTATTGCGGTTCAAGTAAATTTGTACTAAATGTTGACTTTGACGCTTTTGATGAAGAACAATATTAAGATCATAAATCAGTGATTGTAAGTTCCATTGTTTATTGACATTTGAGAAATTGCTAAATTTTGAATTTATGACTTTTTTTTATTTTTACAAATTAGAATGTACTCTAAATATATTTTGTTGTATAGCTGTGCTTGTACCCTCACCTGTAACAGAACTGGTAACTTAGATTGAAAACATCAAGGAAAAGGATATATTTTTTAAATGAAGGGGTCAAACTAAGAGTTTTCATCATTTGATACTATGAAGGCAGTGCATAATATACTTCGTAGTCTTTCTAGCTCTGATTACCAAGAGTGATTCAACTACCTCAATATATCTTTCAAGGTAATCTTGAGCCGATTGATGTGAACCAAGGCTTTTAGTGCATTGTTAGCGATGGAATTAGTGTGAAAGGTGAATTTGCCAAGGACGTAGACTATTACAATCTCCCAGCAAGCCTCTTGTTACAGCTCATCTTTGATTTCTTTTATGTAGTGGGTCCGCTATTCTCCAAATGACATGTTTTGTCATGTCACATTTTTCCATAAAAAATTGAGATGTTCCTTAAACATATTCTCCTTTTCTTGTGGGCTTGGGGAAATAAATTAGGGACATGAGTCAATGACTTCGTGATACTTAAGTTGTCCTGTTTTGTGAGTGCCTCAATTAGGCACTGTCTAAACAGCCACGATATTGCACCCGCCTCTCCACTGTCATTTCAACGTCGTTCCGTCCGCTGCCCATCACTTCGTCCGACGTGACCCCGCGAAGTCAGACGCCCCAGAACTGTCGAACAAACGCGTTCAGCAAGGACAGACGCGTTCAAAAATTAATATGGACATAGGATCGGCTACAAAGGGGATTTGGACGCCATCAATGATCCACCAACTTCGCCAACTTCCTAAACAGAAAGAAGCGGGAAGAATGTTGTTTTTAGGATTTTTTCTTGTTCTTTCTACTCATTTTCTGATTGTTGGGCGACGTTTTTCATCGGCAGCCAGGGACTACATTTTCATCGGGAGCCAAGGACCGCGTTTTCATCTACACTGAGGATTCAAGATTCATGTGAGCTCTAATTATTTTTCATTACGATTCTCTTCTGTGTTTATGCAATGTAAAACGACCGTGCAATAACATTACATGTTTTTTTTTGTGACACAAGAGATCTTGGGGGAACAGCAGAGAATCAGAGCTCAATTTCATCACCCTTATTCAGGTATTCTTTCCATCTTAAACAAATACTCTCAAATGAAAGGCAGTTTACATTTTAATTGTTTTGGCGGGAAATTGGTCGCACATTTTGTGAAGGTGATAATTTGGGGTGAGGTTCATTTGTTCAATAATTTGAAATTAATACATTTTTTAGCTACGCATTTTCCTTTTTCCCTGTTTGATCCAGTTCATGGTACACTTTATATTTTATTGTCACTCTAGCTGATCATTTTGCTTTGTTTCTTAGATTTGTTCAATTTTCATTTATGTGTGTAACATAGAAGTTTCTTTGAGTTGCCTGTTTGAAAATTTGATTTATACACCGATCCTATGTTCTCCATACTGTAGATGATGTGTAGTTTCATTTCCTCTTTTCCGATGCCAGAGGGAGGTATATAGTTTTGTAAATATATTTCACATTCTTAAGGTTTTTGCCTTTTTTTTACTTCATTTTAGGGTACCGTACTTAATGAATTTATAAAAGGGTAGTGGAAAATTTTAAGATATTTAATACTATGTTAGTATATATAATATTTAAAATATTTTGAAAATTTTATAATAAAAATATTAAACTTAAATGAATCTTAATATGTATTATTTAATTAAAAATGATTATTAAAATTGATTTTACAATTCAAATATTTGATTACTTTTATAGTAACATATATTTTTTCATTAGTTAACAACTTAAAATCAGATTGATGTGTAATATGTTTAATGATTTCGAAATAAAAAGAATGTGTATAACAATAAGTCAAATTTATAATTTATAATTATAAAATTATCTCTAAAAAAAAATACAATATAAAAAATATAAATCAAATACAAAAAATAATCAAATTATATATATATATATATATATATATATATATATATATATATATATATATATATATATATATATATATATATATATATATATATATATATATATATATATATATATATATATATATATATATATAACAATCATCATTTTAAATAAAAAGAATAAATGTAAGAGTCAACCAAAATAACTTATAAAAAGTTAGATAAATAAATAAACTTTATATAAAGATATATAAAAATAAAAATATTTAAATATTTGTTAATTTATGTGCAATTATTTATTTATTTAGTCATTGTGTTATAAGCTCTTTAAATGTTAAATTATTATTGTTGAGATTAAAATCTTATTATTATGTAGATTAAAAAAAAACATAAACATCACATTTAAAAAGACTAAACATCACATAGTATTACTCTATTCACATAATCATAGGATAGAAAGGGCTCCATACCTAACCAATCTTTGTCCTTAGTTACACCTCCACAATGCAAATAGCCTTAAGATTAGCATTATATAGATAGATCCTATATTTTTAGAGAGATCAATCTCCCTTATGTCAGAATATGTCATTGTCTATATGAATGTTTTTCTCACATAATTTATAAAATAGATAGAGCAATAGTGTGAAATCATTTCTATTTGCACATTACAATTGACACATTAAAATAAATTTAGATTTACATAAATATTATAAATTTAATTTAATATAACATGTTTCCTTCTTATATATTAACAATTCTAACACAACAATTATATATAATACTCATCCAAACTAAATATAAAATAATAATTCTAAATTTTAAATTCTTTACTAAATAAAAACTATCAAATAACAAATTTATATTTACATAAAATCAACTATATATATATATATATATATATATATATATATATATATATATATATATATATATATATATATATATATATATATATATATATATATATATATATATATATATATATATTGTAACACTTATTCTTTATATATTAAAATCTATTTTAAATTATATTTTCATTATACTAAAAAGTTATATTGAAATCCATTTTAGATTGAATATATTTTTATATTATATTGTTATTTATTTTTTTGAGATAATTTAGTAAATATAAATTATAAATTTGACTTATTGTTATACATATTCTTTTTATTTGGAAATCATTAAACAAATTACACATCAATCAAATTTTAAGTTGTTAAAAAATATATATGTTAGTATAAAAGTAACCAAATATTTAGATTGTAAAATAAAATTTATCAATATTTTTTATTAAAAAATATATACTAAGACTCATTTAATTTTAATATTTTTATATAAGATTAAATTCTTTCACTTTAAAATATATTTCATTTAATTAAATTATTTCAAATTTAAAAAGTAGTTTATATATATATAATTTCAAATATCTTCAAATTTAATTTATAATTTTTTATAATTATAAATTATACTATACTAATATCAATATTTTATCATTTTAAATTGGACTTTTGTATGTTTTTAAAAGGTTATCAGTATTTGAAAATATAGCAAAAATGAATCCCCCACTAACATTATTAGCCCCTACAGAAGTCACATTGGCGGTCATAATGAGATCAACGTAAATTAAAATATATATAAAAAAATTCTTTCCATATGGGACTGTCAGCAATACTTGGGTCTTGTTTCAAATAGACAACTAACGGACGGAGGTAATGGCACTGACTAACGGCTAGTACAAATATTCGGCTATTTAGCCAGTGCCCACAACTTGGCCTATAAGATTATATAAACACTTAGACCAAATCAAGCCACAAGCTAGAAAAGAAAAATAACTCAAGTTAAAACCCTTGATGAGGAAGTCACTAAGAAAAATAAGATAAGTCTTGAGGCCACTCGGTAAAAGGATCATAAAATAGAGATTGAGCTCATTGGTGAAGAGAACTCCAAACTCCACTGAGAACTCCAAAGAAAGCATCAAGCATGTCATGAAGAACCAAGATCACTCCACCAAAGTAGCTACCAATAATGTTAGTGAACAAAAATTGAACACAATATCGAGCACAACAAACAAACTACTAAGAACCCAAGATGCTCCTATGTATTAGATTCTTGAGGTAAATAGAAAAGTGTGTCCCACTTTTTAATCCAAAAATAAATAGTTACACTGATCTTCATCTTTTCCAAAGGCTTCAAATCCATCAAAGACAATAGAATAGATTTGTAAATCCAACATCTTTTTTTCATTCTCTGAAACACTAGAATCTTCCATATCACAACTAACTAATCAACATATTCACTCACAGGAATAAAATGAATTATATAGTAATCTACCAATAATTTATGCAACTTATCATCACAATATTTATATATGAGAACCATATCAGTAGTATCATGTAAATCTAAATAAGAAGAATCATGTAGATCATCAATTATATCAACAACAATTGAATCTAACTCCACATCAGTAGAAACATACATTATTTGATGATATATATATTTTATATTTGACTACGTGCCCCTGTTTCATAATTTATTTCAAGCTTGAATCGATATTTACATCACCATTTCCTTTCATGAAATTAAGTTATTTGAATTATTTAATTAATCATTGTTATTTTACATCAATTTCCTTGATTAAATTGAAGTTAATGTATTTAATTAATTTTAAATAAATGGTTGGATCATCTTGATTTTTGTATTATTTAATTAAAAGAATTTGCTCCCTTTTGATTAAATAAAACCCCTCCTCACTTAATGTTATGTGCAACAATTATTATTTTTAAAAAAATAATTAAATAAATGTCACACACTTTATTTTATAAGAAAAGAGATTATTTTACATTTCAATTTAAAAAAAAACACCCCTCATCTTATTATTTTTATGGAGTTTTACACTCCACATCTCTTAATTAAATGTTAATTGCACATTCTCTTATGTGGGTCACACCTTTTCATTTAATTTTCATTCTCCTCTAATTTAGGAATATCTCTTGGCTTTAGTATATATATTGCATATCTTGTGTTTTTTTGTTTTGCTTGTTGCTTTGTTTGTTGCGAACGAGCGTTCAAGCATAAACAAAAGGTACAATAGAGAAAAATGCGTTGCAAGGATTACTAGGTATTTTGCTGGATCTCTATAACACTTGGATTTGGAACTAAAATGAACATTTTATTTGTTTGGCTTGAGTTCTTTTACATGCTTTCATAGATTCACACTTCATTTGGTGCTCTAAAATTGGATCTAGATTTTCTTTCACACATATATATTTCACATAGTAATTAGGCCCTATGAACACTATTTGGGAGATCTTGAGAGACTGAGCTTCATTCGCTTGCTTTACATGCGAAGCTCCTCTTGACGATGGATCCCCTTGTAGGTAGGGAAGGATATTTGTCATTGTCTCATTATTCTACTTGGGTTTGTCCTCAACATCCACTAGTACTTTCTCTTTTGAGACTGGTGGTGTTTGTTGTTGGATTTTCCAAAAAGTTGGTGAGATGATTTCAAATTAGTGTGTCAAAGAATCTTGTTTGCTATGTTTAGGTAAGGTGAAAAGGCTAGAGGAGTATGCTCTGTTCCCTTTTGGGAACATTAGAAACTTGGAACCCTTAAATCCAAGCCAAGTCCTCATGTGGTACAATTTTGTGAGTCTTCCTTGATTAGAGAGGGTTAAACCGTAGTGGACATTCCCTTTATTGGGTCAACCATGTGGATGGTACCTCAAGCGGTAATAGCCATTTTTGACGTGGTAGTAGCAACCGCTATATAAATGTCCTTGTGGGAGAAATCCCCACGGGTGTAGCCTTTTGTTGAGTTGTCGGATCTCCTCAGTATCTCCGATTGATTAAATTCTTGGAATATGTCAAAACCCTGGTATGCCAGGATTGGATTTCGCCCACTCTAGATTGCAAAAGCTGCAGAGTTGACCATAACTAAGAACCTTAGTGCTACAAAATTTTCTTTTTTAGGACTATGTGCGTGATTGAAAAATATTTTGAGAACATACACAGTAGTGGTTCTAGGGATTATATTCATACTACGACACTATTTTTGTTCATGTGCAAGGTTGCTTTGTCCCTTGCCCATTGCTTGTAGACATTTGCTTGAAATCCCTGATTGTTGTTCTATGTGCCTGATTATTATTTATAAAAGAAGGAAATGATTTTTCAAGTGGAGAAATTTTTCTTTGGGATTGTTTGATTTCATCCTTGAAATGTGGATAGTTAGATGGCTTGTTATCTCGGGTTCCCTAGTGGGGTGTTACACTTTTGATGCAAGATTTTTAACTTCTTAAAAAAGTCCAATTCAAAATCTTGTAGTATGAACTTGAATTTAAGTCTTGAAATCATAACTCTCTATTTAGTGATAAATTATGTTCTCCATTATCTTCCCTATCTTTCAATAGTCCCTTCCACTACAAGGAAACATGACCTTTTAACTTAGTTTGTGCTAACTTAAACCTTTATGGATCCTTAATGACTTTAAGCTCAACATAAACTTCTAGCTCATTTATCTAATCTATCAAATCCTTAGGATGTAATGAACTAGAAAAGTTAGAAACATCAAGTCTATGACTCTAACCATCTATGCCTTAGAATTCAATAACCTCTTTAAATTTATTTCCAATTTCATTATTTGTCCCAACTGAGCATTTTGGATTTTAGCTCTCAACTTGTATTTAATTACTCCATCATGTGCTATAATCTTCTAGGGTCATCCTCCTATGTAATGTGTTCATAAAGATTCCAATATTTAATTCCCTTAAGTTTGGTAGTATGATTACAACTATCGATTTCTCTAGTCTAATCCAATAATATACCAACACAAATAATCTTCCTCAAGTAACAAGGATTGTTTAATACCTAAAAAATTATCATTTTTGCCAATCAACCAATACTCCAATAATTATAGGTTAGATCCAATCTTCTACCACCCATAACCAAGTTCATAACTGTGATATTAAATTCTTCAAAGAAACCAAACCTCCTCTTTCCATCTTGTACTAACCTCTTGTTGATGTAGATCAAATCCTAAATTCATGCTAGGAGGACACACAATAGGGTTGGCCATACATATAAATACATCTAGAGAAATGTGTCATTAAGAATCACATGTGAATCTTTATTGTAAATCACAACTTGCCACCCTAACCATTAGAACAAGGTAAGTTAGAATAGGATTAGACCAAACATTAGATAATTTTATCAAGGAACATTAAAGCAAGTTGCAAAGATAGACATAGTGTCTCTATGACGCCTAGATCACACCATAAGGATTGCATTAGATAGCAAGCCAGCTTGATCGATTGCCTACCAAGACAAAAAGAAAAGTATCAAAATGAAAATGAAATAAAAACATAAAGGAAAATATTTTTGGATGATGCAAGATTTCCAATGAGTCAAGGATGCTCTTTCTTCAAACACCCTAAGTAGTTAAAAATATTCCATAATTGAAACATTTGAACATTTAACCAAGTCCAAGACATGAATTCCATGCTTCTTCTTCACCCACTTCTCTTCTTAATCCAAACCACTAAACTGGTTATTGTTTTGTCTCTGCTATTGGTTCTATTATTTCAGTTTTGTTACTTCATTCCACAATAATCCTTACCATTAACCATCAATAGATGCCTAAATTTTTTAACTCCACCATTGAAATACATATTTAAACAAAAAAATGATGAAGGATTCAATAATTTAGTTTTTTTTTAGTATACTATACAAAGGTGTTAGTTTTAAAAATTCAAAATTAAATGAACATATACATTTATCGGGTCCATACTAGTAGTCACTCCTACTTAAATAATTATTATAGGTTTTTTTTTTGTGTTTGTCATGTTAGATTACATCCTCCCTACTTGCAGACAAATGGTGACTTTTTCCTTTTCAACCATAGGTTTTTAATCATGTCTCTATCATGTGTTCATTTAGACTACTATTTACATCTTTATCATATATCCCTATCATACAGTATACACAACCTTTACCCTAGATGTGTATCATAAATCACCCATGTGTCATATGTTATAAACTTATACCATCATAACATCTTCATAAACACCTATTGTAAATTAATTCTTTATTAACTCAACTCAAGGTAGGTTTTATATTCTAGGTTTGATCATCATCCTAACATCTTCATGAACATCTATTTTAAATTAAATCTTCATTAACTCAACTCAAGGTAGGTTTCATGTCTAGGTTTGATCATCATCCTAACATCTTCATGAACATCTATTTTAAATTAAAGCTTCATTAACTCAACTCAAGGTAGGTTTTATATTCTAGGTTTGATCATCATCCTAACATCTTCATGAACATCTATTTTAAATTAAATCTTCATTAACTTAACTCAAGGTAGGTTTTATATTCTAGGTTTGATCATCATCCTAACATCTTCATGACCATCTATTTTAAATTAAATCTTCATTAACTCAACTCAATGTAGGTTCTATCACTATACATTTTGTTGTCATCCTTTGGTTTTGTCATTTTTTCATAAGCATTGATTTCTTCAGAAAACCTTTATAGTATTTTTCATTGTATTTTATAGATCATATTAGCTTCATAACTTTACAAATTACATAAAGAATATGACATTTAGTTAGTTTTTTGAAGTATCTTTAATAGATGTATTAACTTCACCTAGTGGGTCCATGCTTAGAATATTTTGTAGGATATTAATATATAGATATAATGACATCACTATAAAAAAATCTACATGTTTAAAAAATATACCTAGGGTCTCTAAAAAATTTGATATTATTCAGGATGGGCAGAAAGAATAAATGGGAATCACTTATCAAGCTAGACGTGCAAGACATCCCAAATGAAGAAAATCATTTTTCAAGTTATGAACTTGAATGAACACCTATTGGAGTTGGTAATAACCAACAAATAGACTTGTGCGCCGCTATCCCTCTTCATAGACTCCCTCACTTTGTGAAAGGTGAAGGTTTATTAGATGGTACAGAAACAACTTTTATACGAAAAAGACACAATGAACATATTTTGATAGAGCCTTCTAACCATGCCACAAAGATATATTAAAGGTTTGTCTCTAGATTTAACAAATTAGTTATGTCACCCTTTTTTAATAATGTGAATTAATAATTTTTTGTTGTACATGTATAAACAGTTATCATTGTGCTTTTGGGCTTCAAGATGATAGAAATCCAGATGAAAATAAGAATGTAGAAAAGTATCATTGTGCTTTTGGGCCTCAAGATGATAGAAATCCAGATGAAAATAAGAATGTAGAAAAGAAAAAGAAGCGAAGGTTTGTTCAAAAAAGGGGTTGTCAAGCCCACTTTCATGTTAAAGTCATGTATGGTAGACAAGATGTTGCTATTATTATATATAATGAGTATATCCATCAAGATGCTAGTGGTGAATTTTGTCATGGAAAGGATGACCCTTCTGGTGATCCAAGGAGTTGTTTTGCACCAAGGTTATCAAGTGAGTGCAAATCATATATAGAATCCCTATTACTTATGGGTGTGGGGATTGACATAATATGTGAACAACACTACTTAGATTTTGGTCTCAAGAAGTTGATGAATAAGAGAGACACTTGCTTGTTGAGAAAAGATGTGTTGAATGCATGGAAAAGAGTGTGTTCCCTACGTTCGCAAAAAAATGAAGATGATACAAAAAGTGTATGTTTGTGGCATGTGGAGGAGAAGGATAACTTTTTCTATTATAAAACACCAAATAATGTGGAAAACATTCCATTTATCATAGGCATTCAGACACCATGGATGAGGGAAATGATGGTGAAACATTCACATGAATCTATCATTGCAATGGACTCCACATTTTCAAAAAATAAATACAATGTAAGTAAAACAATGTTAATTTTTATTTGTGGATTTTAATTTAATTGTGTCTAATTTATACAAATATATATATAGATATGATTTATTTATTTATGTGCAGTATGAATTATATACATTGCTTGTATTTGATGAGCAAGAAGCCGGTGTACCTGTTGCATGGGCAATATCCTCAAGAAATAAAATTGAGGATATAAATGAATGGCTAAGAGAGGTTTACAAAAGAGGGAAAGCACAAAAAGAAGATTGGTGTGTGAATGCATTCATGACAGATGATGCCAGCGCTGAGATTGAAGCAATCAGGTTTTATCAACCTTACTTTAGATTTGTAAGAGTGTAATTATTTGCTATTTCATTTGTAAAAATATAGATTTTCTAACAAGAATGATTTTTTCATTTTAAAATTCAGTTTTGTTATAATGTCATTATTATTACTAACTTGTATATTGTAACTTGTAGATCAACCTTTGATTGCCGAGTACTTTTATGCATTTGGCATGTGCGTAGAGCATGGTTAAAGAATGTGTATAGATAAGTCAAATTTCAATTCAAGCATACAAAAAATTATATGCTTAAACATCATATCCTGATAAGATTTTTATAATCTAGGTTTGTGAGTAATAGAGATGTTGGAGCAAAAATGTTTGAAAGATTGGGTGAAATCATGTATGCAATGAGTGACAATGTAGACATGATCAGTCATTTGATTAAAGAATTCATAGAGGAGTTTAAAGAAGAGAAGAAATTTATTGAGTACTTTCAGAAAACTTGGTATCAAAATGAGAGACGCATTGGTAAGTCAATCAAAATGTAATTATTTAAGATGCATTTATATCTTTTAATTTGTATGTAGTGTAAGCTTAGACATCATGTGTTTTTGTGTAGAGATGTGGGCAAAAAAATTTTGAAGTTTCTGTCATGCAAACCAAGAAACTAATGCAGCTATAGAGTCATACCATTTTCATATTAAGAGTCACTATTTAAGTGATCTTTCTAAAAAATGCACAAGGAGAATGGATTGGCTTATTCATACGCTTCTCCATAGAGTAGAGCCATACTATAAAAATAAAAGATATCTACAGGTCTCTAGATTCTTGACTAACTTCAAAAAGGAAAGATATTATCTAATTGCTTTAGAGAGGTCAAAAGCAATAGATGATACAGATTGCTATCCTCATGATCTTCTTCCTAATACATATAAGGTAAGAAGTCAAACCTATCCAACAAAATGGTACTTCATTAGAAAATTTGGATCAGATTTACATGTATGTGATTGTCAGTGGGCAAAAAGAGGAAATATGTGCAAACATGTACTGAAAATTTTAGATTGTCTAAAGAGAAGCAAAATAAACCAGCAAGATCAAGTTGGTGGTAAGTTTCATTTGTGATTTAAGCTTAATAGTTATTTCTAATTATTATTATGTAATTTTCAAAACTAACTAAATTAATCATATCAAACTATAGATTATGTTACTACATTGGTTAAAGAAAATGATGGAGTTAGAGGGAGCTCTTGTCATGAAATTGGTGCCATTGGTAATGTTAATATTCTTATAATTAAATATTGAATAATTTTAGATTTCTAAAAATTGACTTAGTCATTTTTATTTCTATTATCAATTGTTGAAAAGCATCTAATACTTCCAACAATGACTTTCTAGATTCAGTCGACTAAACTATTTTTATTAAATTATATATGATGTTACTACGGTGGTTGATGATAGTGATGAAGTTAGATGGAGTTCTTGTCATGAAAAGGGTGTCATTGGTAATGTTAATTTATCCTTATAGTAAAGTATTAAACAATTTCATGTTTCTAAAACTAACTAACTATTATCCAATTATAGATGGTTCTATGCATCCAGAAGATCAAGATGTGCTTGGAGTTGTCATTGCCGAAGCTCAAAGTACTGGTAATCTTCAAAACCATCATTTTATAATGAAACATTACCAATTCTAAATTTATTTTTTAACTTAGTCATTGTTATTTCTATAACAGATGGTTGGAAATCCTCTAATACTTCCAATGACGACTTTCTAGATTCAGTTGACTACATAACTTCATTGCTTCAAACTTTACCGACTAGAGAAGATGAGAAAATCATGTTTAGCCAATGTGTTGGGAGATTTAAAAAAGATATGCATGCAACTTTTTCTTCATCTTCCAAACTGAAATCAATCCCTGGCTCAGAGAAATTATCTATGAGACAATTAACACCATGGTTTAGTCCAAGTAAAATGCGTAAACGCCATTTTACTCATGAAAAGCTTAGTGCCAAAATTCAAAACTCAAATGAAAGAGCTAAGGAACATGAAACTTTTAAATTCCCCTCTGTAGGATCTAGAAAGAAAAAGA
Source organism: Cupressus sempervirens (assembly GCA_028749045.1). Taxonomy (NCBI): domain Eukaryota; kingdom Viridiplantae; phylum Streptophyta; class Pinopsida; order Cupressales; family Cupressaceae; genus Cupressus; species Cupressus sempervirens. The sequence continues at coordinate 479,055,100 of CM053786.1, forward strand.
AAAAGAAGGTCATCAATCGATCAGGCCTAACAATACAACAGGAAAGAGATGTTATCAAGCAGAAAGGTAAGTATATTTATTCAAAAACATTTTAGTAATTTATATAAGAATGTGTGTGTGTGTGTGTGTGTGATAAACATATGTCATTTTGTAGGCCTGAATGATCAAGAAAGTAGTCGACGACATCGATTGCCTTTCTCCAGTGATTTGAACCAAATGGTTATAGGTGAAATACAAGTTGTTTATGGTAATGATTTTTAGTAATTATTATATTTCCTTGAAGCAAACTAAGATTATTTTATTATATTACAGATGATGTTGCTCCATTGGTTGATGAAGATGAAGTTAGAGTGAGTTTTTGTCATGCAAATGCAATCCAAACTAGAAATGGTAATGAAATTACAAAATAACAATAAATAATTTTTTATTCTTTTGTTTGTATATTTATTTTATATGATTTAATGTATTAAGCATGCAATTTTGTTGCAATGATTGATGGTGGACAAGAAACTCAAGAAGATATCTCACCCAAGACAACAACAATGGACACAATGCAAGTTACAAAAGGTACTAAAATAATGAAATACATTTTCATAGATTTTGTTGCCTTTAATGCACACGTTAAGTTTTAGTCTTTGAATGTGGATGTTATTACAGTTTTAAATGATAACAACCCCCAAGAACATGTGTTACCTTTTTCTCTTGATCTCAACCAAACAATAACAATGAGAGACACAATGATAAGTGGAGATGGTAAGGAAATTTTGTATTTAAATATAATCAATTCCATGACTTTGATTTAGAAATTAATTTTATAACTAACACAATTTATCTACAGGTGGTGTTGATGATATTTATATGGAGGATCATGACCAACATATATTTGGATAATCACATGTTGATGATATTTATATAGAAGATCACAATCAACACATTTTTGGACAATATTATAATATATTATATTTTAGATATTGATTATTGAGTACTAAACTATCTTTGCTAGAAGATGTGGAATTCATTTGTTATGGAAATTTTTTTCATCATGTTGTAACTCTTTATTTTTAAAAAGAAATTATGAGTTTAATTGTTCTTTCTTTTCTTGTTTTTTCATGAGTGAATTCTACTTGACATAAATCAAGTGTCAACTATTGAATTTTCTACCATGAAAATCTTACTTGTATCATATAAATAGCATTTGAACCTAAAAAAGTTGCAATGTTAGTGTCGATAGTAATATATAGCTTAACTAAAAATAATCATAGCTTCTAATTAGATGAAATTTGTTTTGCATTGCAAAATTTAATAATTTAGAATTAAAAAATCCATTTCTTTAAATTGATATGAAATGCATATAGAAAAAAGTTTGAAGTAATGCAATTGTCCTTATAATTGAAGGGTGTAGACACCTACTTGCACAATTAAAAGGCTAGACTATTTATTTTCTTTGTTTTTCACTAAGTCTAGAGTTAATTTTATTTTTACAACTATAATCAATAAATAGACATTAATATAAAAGGTTGGGATAGATAATATTCAATTTTTAAGTTTAAATATTAAATGTACTTTTATATAATCTTTAATTCTCGTCAAAACAAAAACTTTGTGACATAATAGACATCCATGAAAACATTTGTAACTTATTACAATAATTTAAAATTAGATAAGAGCTCTGCATTAAATCATTAATTTTAAGAATTAATTTATTATTACATTTACTCCATTTAATTTTAAAATTAGTAAAATTTTTTTTTTAATATGATGGCAAAGGTTGTTCATTAGACCTTTACACCTACCAATTACATTTGTGTTTTACAATCTCATAAGATCATTTTGCATTTTTGCATTCATCATTCATATGCAAGGAGAATGCTAGTAGAATTTTGTTTTAGAACCTACTTGGCATATCACATTTTCTATGCAATTTATTAGAATTATGGTTGAGCCTATAGTGAGAATTATGGTTGAAAATAACTTTTTCGCCTTTCTCTTTGTCTATGATTTCTTATTGAAGTGATCTCATAGGGGATTTTTTTTCTTGGAATTTGATCAACTATTTTCTTTTCTCTATAAGACAAAGGTAGTTGGACCTTGGCCTTCTTATGTTTGATGAAATCAATCATGCATTTTGGGATTGGATAGCCACAACTTTTGGTGATAATACAATTCTTTTGGTCCAATTGGTAGGATTTCGTTGATTTAGGAAAATGACTATGCTATGTATTTCTTGGTTTAACTTAACAAAAAAAATTGGAGCTTTTGGATAAGTGAACAAACAATCTCATAAGGGACAAAGAAACCTTGTCAGAATAACACAATTTTGGATATGATCTCTCTTGGCAAAACACTCGTGACTATTTTGAATGTTTGTTCAAAAGATGTTTTCACTTAGCCAATAACAACAATTATAGGTCACCCACACTTTAGCTTAAGGAGATTTTTTTTTCAATATATTGTTGATAGGCTCATAGGGAGGAACCTAGAATCTTGATGTATTTAACCCTGAAGCATTGTGTCCCTCTCAATCTAAGATGTAACTCAATGTGGAGATGAACAACAAAAAGTGCACTTAATAAGGCCTTTAAGGTAGGGATAAATAGGGGATCCCTTGCAAGGGCATGCCCAACTTTTGGTGATGAAAACTAAAAGCATTATATCTCCAAACCAAGGATACACATATAATGAGTTGTGTCAGAGGATGAAGCAATCCTATTGCACTATAAATACCATACCATGACTTAAAGGGTGATTACAACTTAGGCTTTTTAGTAAGTTGTCCAATATGTTTATGTGTGTGACTCACGTAAGAGCCTGGTTGACCGTGTTGGATACTTAGAGAAAATTCACCCTCTAGACAAACCTCTCTAAAAGAAATGAACTAATTCAACCTTTCTTGTAAGTCAAGTTCCATGAAGGAAAGGGAGAGGATACAAATAAGGAGTGTTCCCTTGGGTCACTTAGATTAATGGATTTCTACATCAAAATAACTCAAAAAGGTGCATTGAAAAGTTCATTTTCCAATTGAACTTAATTAGACCAAGATTTGCTAGGTAGCCTAAGACAATACCATAAAATAATAAAATATTTTAAGGCACTCAAGAGTGATTCATATTCCCAAAAATCAAGAAAGCTTGTTAATTCAATTTTAGAGCCAAAGGGAAATGTAAGAGATGCTTTTGGGAAGATGGGGAATATGGCCATTTTGGAAAGTATTAGAGGAATGAAAAGTGTAAGAGGTGTAAAATATGTGTAATTGCATTCAAGAAAAGGTTTTAAATGCACTAAGTTAGAAAGTGGGAAGATGTGACATGAGTGTTGACTTGGGCTAGCTTAAGATATCTTGGCCCTCACGACCAAACATCTAGAATTTGATTAAACTTGGATTATTATTTGATTAGTGTGCAAGAGAATTTTTATAAATAGTATGTAATGGGAGGAGAGAGAATGGGTTAATCAAGGTTAATTAACTAATTTATAGAGATTGGTGTATGAATGTCTTGAATCTTGGCTCAAGGGTTAAGCTAGAGATTAAGACGAGGTTACAATTAGTGGTCATGTGTTTTGATTGATTGAAAGAAAATTATTTGATCAAAAGGACAATTTGACATTAATTTGAATGAATATATGTTTTTAATTTGAAATTATACATATTTTTATTTAAATTTGTAGAGAAAGGGAGATTGAACTAATCATGTGACTATAAGTGAATTTGATAATTAATTAATTTAATGAATTAACCATTGCAATGACATAAATTAATTAAATATTAGATATTTAACTAATAATGTCTTCTAAAAGAACTATATTAGATTACACTATCATGCAATCAAACTTAGGTGTACAAAAATTTATCTTAATATGTTGTTTTGGTTATAAGTTAATAATAAAATATTATAAGAAAAAAAACAAATGGTCAATATATGTACTTATAATATAAAATTGATAGCTATGTTAAATTTTTTTTTTTTTTTTATAGTATACACAATTTTACAATTGTAAATTTAAGACGCTCATATTGATATTAGATTACTCTTTGAAGTATTTTATTAACTACTCAACTTTACACATAAACTAAACATAGTCTAACAATATATTCCACACTTATAGTTTATTTTAATTAATAATTATCTTAAGACAAAATTTCTTATTTGCACCGAAGTAAAATAAATTTCAAAATATAAAACTAAAACTATGAACGTTTTAAAATCATCTTGATTGTCTAACCTAGCTGCGTGAGTACTTCGCGTATGTCATTGCTAAATGCAGTATATCGCGTCTGTCCTTGCTGAACGCATCTGTTCGTGGGTTCTAGGGCATCTGACTTCGTTGGGTCACGTCGGACGAAGTCACAGGTAGCGGACGGAACGACGTTGAAACGACAGTGGAGCGGCAGGTGCAATGTCATGGCTGTTTAGACAGTACCCCTCAATTATGGGGAGGTGTCTATACAACAGAAAATTTGCACTCGATTTGACAGTTTATCTAATTTATTAATTAATTTTAAAATCATAAAACCACTGATCTGTCATTTTAAAATTAATTAATAAATTATTTAAACTGTCAAATCGAGTGCTTTAGCCAAGGGCCAATTATGGGGCCTTGTGTGTATGTTATCAAGTGGTCCGCGTGAGGGTTTCTAAACGAGGTACCTTGGAGGGTAAAGGAAGAGTTTGAAATTGTATTTTGGAGGGAAAATGAGTGCTCAGGTGCCTACTTAAGCTTAAGTCAAGATCAGTGAGGATACTGGGATATCCATATTTTATGAAATTATTTCGTCAAACTGATCAGATATCCTTTCGATTTGTCATTTGTGATTGAAGGGTGGAGAAACCCTGATTTCCAAAGCCATTTTGTTTACGAAACCCCTATCCCACATTAAGCAATTCCTTTCAGGGAATGCATTTGAGCTTCACGACATGCAGTTTGGTTGGCTTCTATAACGCCTGTTTGTTTTTATGTCAGGTGGCTCTCCTAGTGCCTAGGGTTTGTAAGTCTATGATGGTTCCTTTATTGCCCATTTCTGTTTTCATTTTTTGATAATAATAATTGTTGCAAGTGTTCCAGCAATTCTGATAAAGTTTGGATTGGTTGTAACTGTAAGTTTAAATGATAAATCATATTGAATTAATAAAAAGTAGATGTTTATTGTGGCTCTGTGTTAACTGTTCACTCTCAAAGAGGACTGGTATCTATTTCTGCATGTTCTATGAGAATAATATTTGCTATAGTTACGTAGTATATCTGATCTTATAATAAACCCAAACATTTGTGTTAATTGGAATTGAATTGAATAGAAATTTCTTATCCGGGAAATTACATGTTTCATGATGTATATTTTTATGGTACTGTTCTGTTCTTGGATGGATGTAGGAGCACTGCATTGCATTGGTGCCCATCACCCTAATAAGAGCACAGTTTTTTTCATTTTTTCTTTTGTGCTGCCCACTTCCAACTCCTCCATCAGTCCATCAGTGCAGATCTCTCCAATCTATGATTCTGATGCAAATATAAGGAAACTGAAAAAATGCTCCCCCACACCACCCACCAAAAGTTGTGACTGGTTCTGTCCAGGATGGTCCAGGTTTGTCTGGAATATCCCGAACCTGTACGCGGTTTGAACTGGACCAGGATCTATCTGGCTTCCAGGCTGACAAACTGGTAGAATATCAGTTATATGAAAGCAGGTTCCACTGTTGAGAAAGTCAGTATCACTGAAATAGCAACGAAATTTCAATATTTTACTACTGCTAAAATAAGAATCTTATATATAATGCATTTAAAATGACTTTTATAATTTACAAATAAATTCAAAAGATTACAAATTCTAAACAGAGTTGAACATACATAGGTTTACTGGATGTTTAATGGAATTATAAAATGCTTTCTGCCCAGCCTAACTTGAAAATCTGTTTGCAGTTATTGTGTTGCCCTTCTCCCTCAACATATCTATTGGAATTAAAAAATTTATTAACAAGATCTTGCTAGACCATCCCCAAATTGTTCTGTGGGGTTGTTATCTTCTTCATTATCTCTGGTGCCTGTGGCTGAAGGTTGATAGTGGGGACAGATCTTTCATCTTCTTCACTCCATAGTTTGGTGTGGATTAAGGGCACTGTAATTCTAAACTAGCTTTAGTGCTCGTTTCTTTTGTTGGAAATCAGTTTTCACATAGGTTTGTTGAGTGTTGGGGATACCTTTCTAGTAGTTTGTTAGTATTCTAGGTAATTGTTGGTTGTAGTCTAATGGAGAAGTTATAGAAACCTTCCTATAGTATAGGAAACAGAACTCCTATATATGCATTTAGTTTCTATTGATCGAGATACTGAAGCATGATATTATTTGATTAATTGTTATATCTTCTTTGTTTGTCTCTGCCCATATTTCAATATGGTATAAGAGCTCTGTGGCCTTGAAATTAACACTTTGATATGACTCTAAAGTCTTCTACAGTCGGATGAGTGCTTCAACTAACTAGGTCAGTCTGAGGCATTTATTGAGACTGTATATTGTAAGGCATGTGATTGGCATTCAGCAGCACATATTATGACTAGTGCTTTGATGTTTCTGGGCAACACATCACTCCTGGGGGATCGTGATGTTAATAAAGGATCTGGTATTTTTAGGTGGCCAGCAGTCAATTTTGTGGCCTAAAAGTTTTCTGTTTATCGGTGTTTTCATAGCCTCTGCACCGCATTATGACTTTTAGAGTCTCCTAGTGGCTGCTCATTTGTGTCTTCAACTCTTTGTATTCAGTTGATGTGATCTTCATTAGATTGTTTGAAGTTTGTGAGTATTGTGCTTGACATCCATAGCTCTTGGCTAGCTGTTTCCACTGGTGTACTTGGCTGAATGGACTCAAGGGGCATGGAGAATATCATTTGCAGAGCAATCGAAAGATGATAATGAATGTATACTTAGCGCTAGTTTGCAGTGTTTGGCATTGAAACTTTTTGAGTGCAGAAATACAATTAAGTAAACTCTATCAAAATAATGATCTCTACCCTAATTCTCATCGGAAACCTCAAATGTGAAGTGCTGCTTGGTTTCCATATTGTAGAGAAAATGAAGTGAATATTCTGTAATTGTTGGATGTTGGAGTTTGCAGCTGCGATAGAGATCTTTATCTTGGAGCATTAATATCATTATGGTCACCTGCAGCTGAAAATGATATTTATGATAAATTGTAATATTAAATATAAAGACATGTCATACAACATGCATTGAGGCATGGAAATATGAAGAGTTGTATTTGAAAATAAAAAGTTGTGATTTGGAAATTGAAGAGACCTTTGGTTGTAATGTGAAGAGTCTCTCTTTATGTTATATATATATATATATATCACTTCAAGCAAAATGCATTGCGCACTGAAATATTTTATTATCAATAAATATTAAATATTTTATTATCAATAAATATTAAAGTGATATTTTGTTGTGTTTTCTTCACTCTAGAAGGGTTTTCCCAGGGTAATTTTCTGTGCCTCTTGTAGCTGTTTCATTCTTCCTTATTGCTGTTATCATTTATTTCTGGGAGTTTAGATAACAGCATCTATGGAAGCTTTATTTTTCTCTCTAGCTCATGTTTTAGTTGCAAATCTCATATGTTCTCCAGGCTTTCCGTAAGTGTTAATGCTCTATAGCTGTGAGCAAGTTATTTCATAGTGCTTTGATATATATATATTTGAGGAAATGGACTGTATTTCTCCTTTCTTTTTGGTTCTGGAGCTTTGTAAATGATATTGTCCTTCTCGTCGGTTTTCGTTGAGATGAGGATTATTATTCTTTTTATCTGTTTCTACTTGTCACCGGTTTGTTCTCATTCACTTCTGTGTGCTCGAGCTGCTCTGTGATGTGTTTGATTTCGTTCCTTACTATGGTCGTCATTTATTCAGCTCCTCTCTGATATTTCCAGGAAACTTTTCTCATTTTCTCAAGTTCTTTTATTTTCCTCCAGTTTATTCATGTTGTCGTGGCCTTCTCCCAATGCAATTTCTTTTAGTAGTCTGACTGTTCAGTTTGCACATTGGAAGTTATAGCTCACTGAGACTCTTTATTTTTTGTGATCGCAGCGATTTGTTGATGCCTGCCATCCTGAGTATTTCAATTTGGTTTTTTTATTAGTCTTGTTAAAAGGTAGTTTAGATTGTACTTTAGTATTGATTGGTTTTCTTTTATTAAGTGTCGACTTGTATTGTGTGCGGAAATTTGATCATTTTGGGCGATTTATTTTTTAACCTTTGTGAGCATGCGAAAATGGATTATTATTATTTCCATTCAATCTCGGCAAATTATTATTGATGTTAAAGAGGACCAGCCTCTCCATTCTCCTTCTCCCTTCCTACGTCTATGGAATTTTTGGCTCATCATTCTTGGGTGTTTTCTTTCCATATGTCATCGAGCTCATCATTTATCGATGACCATATCCCCACACATGATGATGGTTCGTATTTCCTTGCCGTTATGAATATTGTAACCTGCAAGAGTCTTGTCTTTCTCTCAGCTTGCATTTTATTATGCGTTTGTGTATATGCTTTCTCATACTTTCAGTTCAAACCAGTAGAAATGAGTGTATTTTCTGTTTGAAGTCTTTGATTAGTATTAAGATCTTCCTTCACGACACTTACTGAAGATGAATATATCAGAACCGTGGACAGTGTCTTAAGCAACATGGATTTGCGAGAATATTTCCTTCGGCTCTCGTAAAGTTTAAATCTTCCTTGGCTCTAATAATTTAGTAGATGCTGAAACTCCTCGCAGATTTACTTTTGTATGTGCTGATTGCATGAAGAGTCTATGCATGGAATCTCTTGGAATTTATGTTGCTTCACTACGTGTCTGTTCTGTGTGTATTTAGCATGAGATAGCTCATACCTTTGTACCACCTTCATTCTCTTGTTTTTCTGTTTACTTAGATTCTGATCATTGTGTGATCATTTGAGCAATCTCAGTTATTAATTTGTTAATTTTAAAACTTATACTTGTTTACTGCTCAGTGGCTGGAGGCATCAATAAGAGGCAATAATTTTTGTAAAGCCTTGATTCTGTGTTAAACATATGAGCATTATAAACGCTAACTCTGCTAATATATTCAGAGTTATTTGTTCTGTGATCATGATATGTGAGACATTGTGGACTGGGTTGTGGATTACGAAGACTTTTTTTTTTACTGCTCCTGTGTTATCTAGCTGCCATTGGTTTTTTTCCCAAGACAGTTGAAAACACTGCCACATTCTTTTTGTGAATCATACGTCTCTTTGGAAGAGCATATTTCTGATGAGATGAAATTGGCCTGAAACGTGAAACAAAATTTTGATCAACAATCAAGCATTGATCAGATAAGTTTTTTATTGTGTTTTATATGTGAGCAATATTGTTGAAAGCAATATGTACTCTATACATTATTTTATGAGTACAGATCATATATTTTTATATTATTGGGAATAATGTATGATTTTAGCATTGATCTCTATGTATGATAGGAAGCAATGGATGATTAGATGCAAAAGTCATGCAGATTGTGGAAATGGACATATGAATGATGATATTTAGAGGGAGACTAGTCAACTTTAGAGGCAGTTGTGTAATCTTTTGCAAGCTGATTAACATTTGTTATTTTATTGTGGTGATTAAATTTGTTTGTGTTGAGAGGAAGTGTTTATGAAATCCCATTCACTTTTCATATTGATAATATTTTAGTATTATAGAGGTTATAACTCTTGTTGGAAAAGAGTTTCAGCTGTGATTTCCTTGTTAGATTTTGACTCTTGTTGGAAAAGAGTTTCAATTGTGATTATACGAGTTATTATTCATGTGAAATTAAATTAAAAATTGTAAGGACAACTTGATAACTCTTTCACTTATGAGAAATTTATAGTGAGCATTGTATAGAGAGAGTCCATGATGTCATCATATTGAGAGATTTCATGATGGAAGTTGGAAGTCATGTTGAGAGAGTCCTTGTTTGCATCACGTTGAGAGATTTTGTGATAAAATGTTGGTTGTAAACCTTACTAACTTGTCATTTTAAGAGATTCCATGACAACATCATGTTGAGCGAGTCCGTGGTGAAAGTTGATTGTGATTTTTCCAGGTGTGTCGTGTTAGGAGATTCCACAATAGCATCATGTTGAGTAAATCCGTGATGAAAGCTGATTATAATTTTTTGCAGGTTCTCATGTTGAGTGATTCCATGAATTTTGTAGGATCTTGTGATTAGATTTTATCATTGATAGTTTGGTTTTAGCCTCGTGTGATTGTTCAGCTAAATATATATCTCTCGCTAAGAGGGGGTGTTGGAGTTTGTAGCTATAATAGAGATCTTTATCTCGGAGCGTTAATACCGTTATGGTCACTTTCAATTGAAAAGACACTTATGATAAATTGTAATATTTAAATATATAGACGTGTCATACAACATATGTTGAGGCATGGAATATGAAGAGTTATATTTGAAAATAAAGAGTTGTGTTTTGGAAATTAAAGAGTGTCATGTCCCCAATTTTTGGTGACAGTTTGATTTAATTAATTTAATTAATCTGGTTGTCCAAGGACGACTAATTAATTATTTTAATTAAATAAATAAATATTAAAAGATAACTTTATATTTAATAAAGTGACTTGGATTATAAAAATATTTAATAAAGTCACTTGAGGGATAAGATCAAAAATGTTCTAGAAGTTTTTGGAGAGGATGGAGAGAAAAGAATAAATAGGCACTTCGGGGCTCCATTCGAATCAAGCAGTTGTTTTATCACTTTTGATTTTAGATTGTGATTCAATCACAGGTGCATTGTGGAATCTAGGGTTTCTGCAATTGTCACAGTTGGCCATTGAGAACGATAACTCTCAATTGGTACGCAATTTTGAGGGTGTGAAATATCATCTGAATTATTGCAAATTGGAGGTGACATTCAGTCATTTCATCAGGGCGATAATCTGTGGCTTAAGGCCAATTTTGTGGTTCTTGCATCACTGTTTATTGTTGGATCAGCGAGAGTGGTATTAATCACCATAATAATTGGAGAAAATTCTATTCATGCGGCAGTTGATCATTTACATCGGGGTTCAGTTTGTGATCAGGGAAGACTATCAAGTCCAAGTCGCAGTGTGAGCAGATTGGGGGTAAAGAACGAATTTCCACACCATTTTTCAGCCAGCATTTTCGTATATTGTTAAGGCCGAAGTCTGGGCCGATTAGCAAAGATTAGGTTATAGGAGATATTTTGTATAGAAGACTTTGCACAAGACTAGCGAAAATTGGCAGGCAAATATCTGAGAGCTTATCCAGACCATCAGCGTCCATTCCAAAGTTAGTTAATTCCATAGAGGGATTTGTGGGACAGAGGACAATATACAGTTTGCATAATCGAATGCGCTATCACTTATTTGGAGATTTTAAAACTGGATAAGGGTGGGACATTTGTAAGGTTTGTTTTTCGATTCGGTATTTCCGCAAGCAAAAGACGTGATTCATTAAAAAACTCGAGTAACAAATGCTACCCAATACCAAGCCAAAGGCGGAAAGAATTAATTGATTAAGGAGTCGTTTCTAATATATTAGATCGCACAGCATTGGTAGGCGGTGTCCAAGGCGATTCAACTTCAAGGAAACATGTTGCACAATCTGCCAGTGACGTGAGTAGAAAAGACTGAAGTAAGGTGACTTAGCAGAGTGAAGATGAGGATTATCGCATGAGATCACAATCGCTAGAATTAGAATACGAAACGCGATATTAAACTGTTACTTCCGGCTAAGGGCGATCTCCGTTTGGCATCAGATAAAGGTTTAGATCCAGACGAGGGAGTTAATCTGTCAAGATCATTAGAGGGCCGGTGAGTATCGAAAGGCGAAGCGTCTACAAGTGCCAGAACGGACTTATAGCCTAAGATTGAAGAAGAGCACGCGGTATTCTCGGCAGGGGATAGCGAATAGGAGCATATGTGGAGGAGCCATAAATAACAAGCATTACACCCTGCAAACTCACATACCCACAGCACGGGTACCTTAGCAAATAGAAATTCGGTTCTAGATATTCATGGACAGGTTTCAATTACATCACAGGCATCAAGCGGTAGAGCAATGATCTATTGAACAATTGGAAAGAATTCTGACCAAGCTTAACTTCCTAAGGCAGATTGAGAGTCGGAACCACATCCAGTCTATAAAAGTAGATGACTTTGGATCAATTTCTGCATTATCCACTTATCAGGTCCCTTTCATTACTCAGTTATAATTCTTCAAATTTAGTAATTCTTCTATTTGATTGTTACTATAAACAAGGTTGCTATGTTCATATCACTTGCTACTGAATCACTTCCTGAATTCTGTCATTAACTATTGCATAAGGATTGATCTTGTTCATGTCAAGTACTTTGATGAGTAATCACTCTCCAGTATAATTACTTAGTGTTTCAGTTTAGTAAGGACAGAGCTTGTTGACTAACTGTTTGACGAAATGCCTAACCGTTGAAGTTTAAGTTTTGGTGTTTAAAGAGGCAATAATCCGTAGGGTCATTTCAGTGGTATCAGAGCGATTTTCTTGCCATCCTGTGGGGTGAGAACCGACTTACATGAGTGATCAGTGCTCTACTTCAACCAAGATGTACAAGTACAACACAAAGTCTCCAAGGACACAATCTCGGACAAGTAATAGACACAGTATTCAGAGTCGGAATTGTGGAAAGGAGGACTATTTAGGCATTCAAGATGAGCTCAGAAAAATCAGACATAACATGTCTGAACTGTTGGTTAAGCACCACCATATGATTGACAGGCTGTCCGACCCAGCTAAGGTGAATAAATCAATTGGATTTCGTTTTGTCAAATCTTCTCACAAAGCCTTGATTGATACAGTAGGCGATGTTACTAGGAACCTTAATGAGGAGTTCGAGAAACAAGTGTGCAACTGGTCAGAGGTTTCAGTTCAATCACAGGAAGAAGTGGTGAAGGATATTATGCTGACGGATAGTAACTATCAGCTTGATATTTCAATTGAGACAGTTGTATACAGGTTTCCCAAGGGTGATGTCTTAGATACTCAAGGTGGTTTGGTTCCGACAGTCAATGATTACAGTGAAGTGAGTTCAGATGATGATAAGGATGTTGATGATGAGATACCAGGTAGAGATGAGCAAACACTGAGTATTCATGATTTTGCTGAGAGAGAGTACCAGGCTCAGTTCGATGCTTTGTCACATAAGGATGAAACTGGTAGAACTTCACATGATTTGTCCAGCTAGCTGAAGGTAAGCAAATATAGTATTGTGGCTTCTTTATCTCATCATGACAGGATGCGGGAGATGTTAGAAGAGCACAACCAGATGATTCAGTTACAAGGAAGACATAAGGGAGTTCAGGCAAATTCTTCTTGTTGTGACTTACATGCAATTGGTGAAGGAATGGGAACGACGAAGTTGAGCTATTTACATCTTCTATCAGATCGTGACCATCTTCTTGGCCTTGCCAAAGACTATTCAGATGCCTTGAGGAGGAAGGAGGAGGAGGTTGTCAAGCTTTCTCGCGAGCTTGAGGACACTCGAGCAACTTTGGCTTTACAGGACTGGGAGAGACATGAGAATGAGCATGGCATGGAGCTAAGTTTAATTTCATCTGACACTCAGCTTTCTACATTTGATGGGTCATATGTGGTTGCTGATAATGTTACGAGTTCATCTTGCATTCACATCCAGGATACAAGGACAATGGCAGACAGGTATGTGAAGTTAGTTGGTATTGGTCACATTACTCAAGTAAGGAGTTTGCTTGAGTTACCAGTTGTTTCTTGTTTATGGATATGGACTCGAGAATGCTTCAGCAACATTTGGGATGCAATTAACTGGAGATGTTTTAATGGTAGCAATGATTGCTTGGATGCTATCATGGATTTGATTAGCAGAATACACGGTGTTGTCTTTCCTTGTGCCAGCAGAACATCCGATGTTGGTATTAGTTTTTATACACCGATGTTAGGTTTGGTTCATATATGCAGACGACCATTCTTGCTAAAAGGTGTTGAAGATTTTTCATATTTGACAGGGTATATTGAGTCCCAGGATCGTTTCGGCATTGATAACATCCAAGAGGATGAAGTGGACAGTTTTGAAGATTCAGCCTCCTTGACAGTTTCTTTAGGTACAGAAGAGCTTGACAGCAGTACTACAGATTCTGACACTCTGGATGTTGATATGGACCTTGGAGATGATTCACGAGATATGGATGATAGTATTCTAGAAATCAGTAACCTGGAGGATACCCCTATAGACAAAGCACCAGAAGAGGCTTGTAGGAGACAGTCTAGCCAGAGCCATCATGTGATTAGCCAGTTGAAAGTTAGTGAACGAGACATTGCTATCGCTTGTGAGCATTTTGATACTGCTCGTCAGTTGTTGGCTGTTACTGGTTGGGGTTCTTCTATGACAGATGAGTCCAGCGGTGGTTACCTTTCTTTGGCAGAGATTCATGCCTTGCATGAAGCTGTTCGGATTTTGAAGCAAGATTATTTACGATTGGTAGCCGATCGTGATCACTTGGTTGAGTGGGGGAGTATAGCATATGAGGCACTCTTGGATCGTGAAGAGGAGGTGAGTGAGCTTTCTCAAGAGCTCATAGCGACTACTGAGGCATTAGAGGACACACAGCGAGATCTACAGAAGTCGAAGTTTCAGTTGAAGGAGGTGATCGTGGAGTTGGAGCATTTGCGGTCAAAACCAGCCCCAGACCCAGTTCATTTGACTATTGAGGTGGATGATGGTAAGTACACTTCCGCAGTTACTACTAAGGAGCATATTGTTGAGGCCGACACATATATTCAGGATTTGGTAGTAGCTGGTTCTAATGAGTTTGGGATACCGGTAGAATCAGGTTTCCAGATTTATTCTTCTCAGATAGTTGATAGTGTACAGTTGAGTATGCCACCCTTACAGGAGGACCAGTTGTGGTGTAATGGGGAGTATGTTAATGTTTCCTCATATAATTTTTACTGCACTGAACCGTTCATGAAGTATTTGCTGGATAATGCATGTGTTCATTTAGACTCGCATAAAGTGACAGAAGGTGTTTTCATCCAAGATACTAGTGTTATTTGCAGATTGGTTGAGAAGATTATAAGGGTCCTTTCTATTATGCTACCTCACAGGGATCTTGAGGAGGGGTTTGTTGAGCAGAATGCACGGGATCCTATCCAGCCTACAGTCACTTGGAGTCAGAAAATGGAGCCATCTGTTGATTCCCAGTTCAGTGATGATGAGCCAGCAGTAGAGTTTGGAGGTTCTTATCGGCATTATATGGTAGGGTACGCTCATCATTTTTCTTTTGACACAGAGATAGAAGATTTTATTTCACGCAGATGTAGATTGGCTCCAGTTTCTTACCATCCATTAGGGGATAGATTGGCACCATCTTTTGAAAATAAAGTTGGTAGTAGCAAGTTACTCAGCCTGCATCATCGACACACTCGGAGCAGTTTTTCAGAGATCGGATTTGATGGCAGTGATTCAAGTACCTATGGCTGTTGTCATATCTACAGTGCAGTTGGGTGCAGGTGTCATTTTGACAGGGGCTTGAGTTTTGATAGAGTTGATGTTTCAGTTGGTTTGAGTTCCATAGAATGGTTTCTTCTACCGACATCTACAGTTGGTTTTCGGATAATTTCATCAGAGTTGTCAAGTTGTTTGGTATTGAGTACAGTTTCTCAGTTGTTGATATTGATGATTTCTCCACGGGAGTATGGTGAGGATTGGGATGATACACAGATTTACATTTGGGATCCAGGAACACTGATTGGTTCATGGTTCAGCCATTGCTTGGGGACAAGCAATTTCAGGAAGGGTGGACTGTCATGTCCCCAATTTTTGGTGACAGTTCGATTTAATTAATTTAATTAATCTGGTTGTCCAAGGACGACTAATTAATTATTTTAATTAAATAAATAAATATTAAAAGATAACTTTATATTTAATAAAGTGACTTGGATTATAAAAATATTTAATAAAGTCACTTGAGGGATAAGATCAAAAATGTTCTAGAAGTTTCTGGAGAGGATGGAGAGAAAAGAATAAATAGGCACCCCGGGGCTCCATTCGAATCAAGCAGTTGTTTTATCTCTTTTGATTTTAGATTGTGATTCAATCACAGGTGCATTGTGGAACCTAGGGTTTCTGCAATTGTCACAGTTGGCCATTGAGAACGATAACTCTCAATTGGTACGCAATTTTGAGGGTGTGAAATATCATCTGAATTATTGCAGATTGGAGGTGACATTCAGTCATTTCATCAGGGCGATAATCTGTGGCTTAAGGCCAATTTTGTGGTTCTTGCATCACTATTCATTGTTGGACCAACGAGAGTGGTATTAATCACCATAATAATTGGAGAAAATTCTATTCATGCGGCAGTTGATCATTTACATCGGGGTTCAGTTTGTGATCAGGGAAGACTATCAAGTCCAAGTCGCAGTGTGAGTAGATCGGGGGTAAAGAACGAATTTCCACACCATTTTTTAGCCAGCATTTTCGTATATTGTTAAGGTCGAAGTCTGGGCCGATCAGCAAAGATCAGGTTATAGGAGATATTCCGTATAGAAGACTTTGCACAAGACTAGCGAAAATTGGCAGGCAAATATCTGAGACCCTATCCAGACCATCAGCATCCATTCCAAAGTCAGTTAATTCCATAGAGGGATTTGTGGGACAGAGGACAATATACAGTTTGCATAATCAAATGCGCTATCACTTATTTGGAGATTTTAAAATTGGATAAGGGTGGGACATTTGTAAGGTTTGTTTTCCGATTCGGTATTTCCGCAAGCAGAAGACGTGATTCATTAAAAAACTCGAGTAACAAACGCTACCCAATACCAAGCCAAAGGTGGAAAGAATTAATTGATTAAGGAGTCGTTTCTAATATATTAGATCGCACAGCATTGGTAGGCGGTGTCCAAGGCGATTCAACTTCAAGGAAACATGTTGCACAATCTGCCAGTGACGTGAGTAGAAAAGACTGAAGTAAGGTGACTTAGCAGAGTGAAGATGAGGATTATCGCATGAGATCACAATCGCCAGAATTAGAATACGAAACGCGATATTAAACTGTTACTTCCGACTGAGGGCGATCTCCGTTTGGCATCAGATAAAGGTTTAGATCCAGACGAGGGAGTTAATCTGTCAAGATCATTAGAGGGCCGGTGAGTATCGAAAGGTGAAGCGTCTACAAGTGCCAGAACGGACTTACAGCCTAAGATTGAAGAAGAGCACGCGGTATTCTCGGCAGGGGATAGCGAATAGGAGCATATGCGGAGGAGCCATAAATAACAAGCATTACACCTTGCAGACTCACATACCCACAGCACGGGTACCTTAGCAAATAGAAATTTGGTTCTAGATATTCATGGACAGGTTTCAATTACATCACAGGCATCAAGCGGTAGAGCAATGATCTATTGAACAATTGGAAAGAATTCTGACCAAGCTTAACTTCCTAAGGCAGATTGAGAGTCGGAACCACATCCAGTCTATAAAAGTAGACGACTTTGGATCAATTTCTGCATTATCCACTTATCAGGTCCCTTTCATTACTCAGTTATAATTCTTCAAATTCAGTAATTCTTCTATTTGATTGTTACTATAAACAAGGTTGCTATGTTCATATCACTTGCTACTAAATCACTTCCTGAATTCTGTCATTAACTATTGCATAAGGATTGATCTTGTTCATGTCAAGTACTTTGATGAGTAATCACTCTCCAGTATAATTACTTAGTGTTTCAGTTTAGTAAGGACAGAGCTTGTTGACTAACTGTTTGACGAAATGCCTAACCGTTGAAGTTTAAGTTTTGGTGTTTAAAGAGGCAATAATCCGTAGGGTCATTTCAAAGAGACTTTCGGTTGTATGTGAAGAGTCTCTCTTTATGTTATATATGCCGCCCTCTAAGTGAAAGAGATTGTACACCAGAATATTTTATTATCAATAAAAGTGATTTTTTGTTGTGTGGCCGGATTTTTCCCTTCATTCTAGAAGGGTTTTCCTAGGGTAATTTTGTGTGCCTCTTGGATCTCTTTTGTTCTTCCTTATTATTGTTATCATTTACTTCTGGGCTCAAAACCTAATATTGGAACCCACCTTCACAAGGAAAAAGGGAATATTCATTATGTGACTAATGATGCTAAAAATATTCAAGTTAAATAGTGATGCTACTAATAATTTATAAGAAATGCTTGACATAGAAATCCAACATGTAGTTGAGTGATTGCAGAAAGCACACACACGTGAAAATTAAATGTGTTGTCAATATACATCTTTTGACGATGCTGTTCACTGTAATATACCTTTTATCGACATTAGAAATTTATTAAATAATTAAAATTTAAGTTGTCTAAAAATTATAAATTTAATGGCAGCTTAATTTAATTATTTAAAAAAAAGTATTAAAACTACTTTAATGGTGAGTTCAATTAATATTTAATAGTCACTTTATTAGTACTTCATTTCAAATTAAATTTAAACAAAGGAAATAAAAAGATAAAACTAAAGGGAATATGAAGAGGGGGTTAGAAGGAAAGCAACGACTCATTGCAATAGGCTTAAAAATGATAGTGAGAGTGTTAATTATTGTTAGTTGGATAGTTGTTATTTCTGACCCGAAAATAGCAGTAGTATTTATGGGTAGCTTGGACAGTTGTTCGTCCTTATCTATGTATAGCAGCATTAGTTATGGGTAGTTTGGACAGCTGTTTGTCCACTTGCCGAGAATTAGTAAATGGTTGTTGCAAGGATAATTATTTACTAATTTTAGTGATTCCCTTTTATAAGTGAAGTTGCAGTTGTGTTATTTTTCAATATTAGCTGAGAATTTGTTTTCAACAGTTTAATAATCGTTTATGATAGGAGATTAATAATCAGTGACTGTAATAGTTAGATTTTTCACATGGTATCAGAGCGTTGTTAAGGGTAGAAGAGTTTTGCCCTAGGAAAGAAATTTTGATCTCTTTAGATTTATTATTGCTTTAAACCCTTGAGATGGCTTTAGCTGGTTTGAGAGATCAGGATAGATTGGATGGTGCCTCAAATTTTGGTGTCTGGAAGGCCAAAATTTCTTTATTGTTGGAAGAGAATGGTATCAAAGATTATGCTACCAGTGATGTACCTGTACCAACGGATGCAACATAGCTTGCAACATATAGGAAGGATGATGCCAAGGCGAGGAGGATAATCCTTGATGGTGTCAAGGATCATATTGTTCCACATATCTCGGAGCTAGATACAGCGAAAAAGATGTGGGACGCCATTTTGAATCTGTACTAGAATGCTACCACCAACAGGAAGTTGATTCTCAAAGAGAAGCTAAAGAATACTCGGATGAATCAGGGAGAAGACGTCACAAGTTACCTCACTAGGCTCAGACTTGTTCAGGATGAGTTAGCAGCTGTTGGAGATAGCCCTAGTGATGACGAGCTAGTGAGAATAGCCCTAAATGGGTTTACTAAACAATGGAGTGTCTTTGCTCAAGTTGTCAGTGGACGACATACTTTATCGAGTTGGGATTGACTATGGATTGATTTCACTCAGGAGGAGTTTAGATTAAGTCTTGTCAATGGGGCCAACAAGAGTCAGAAAAATGAGGTGGAACAAGAGAACGTTGCCCTAGCGGGTAAAGGGAAAGCAAAGAAGGGATCTAGCAAAGGATCGAATTCACAAAGTGAGAAGAAGAAGAAGGACCTTTCTAAGGTCAAGTGCTTTGGATGTCACGAGTTTGGCCACTATGTTAGTGATTGCCTAGAGAGGAAGAAGGGTAAGAAGCAAGTGGCAACTTCAGCAAGTGCAGAAGAACTCTCCAGTAGAATGGAAGATGAGTTTGCACTCATAGCTTGTATGGTTAGCTCAAACTCATAGTGTGTTTGGTATATAGATCGTGAGGCGTTATTTCATATGACAGGAGTTAGAGAGTACTTCTCCAATTACAAGGAGGAGGACACCAACATCCAAATTTCTATGGGAAACTTGTCCAAACTCAACCCTGTTGGGAAAGGGACTGTTCAGTTTCAGAGGGAGAATGGAAAGATAATCCACTTCATGATGTGTTATATGTGCCAGGCTTAGGTATGAATTTGATTTCTATATCTGTTCTTCAGGATAGGGGGTATAATGTACTCTTTAGAGGGACAAATGTGTTGATTAAGCACAATGATTGGAAATCACCCATAACTATTGGAGTTAGGAGTGGTCGCCTTTATAGATTGCAGTTTGATACTCCTAAGGCACTTATGAGCAACAATAATCCTAGAGATCTTGGAGAGCTATGGCATAGCAGGATGGGCCATATTCATCATGGAGCACTTAGATTGCTTCATGAGACCGTGACAGGTGTTCCAGAGGTGAGCACAGAGCATGACAATGTATGTAAGGAATGTGTGTTGGGGAAGTTTGCGAAAGCATCTTTTCCAAGGAGTGACACCAGATCTAAGGGTGTTCTTGATCTAGTACATTCAGATGTTTGTGGACTGATATCGATGAAATCTCTCAGAGGATATGAGTACTATGTTACTTGTATTGATGATTTCTCTAGAAAGACCTAGATATACTTCTTGAAGACTAAGGATGAGGTTTTCAGTCGATTCCAAGAGTTCAAGGCTCTTGTGGAGAACTCGATAGGAAAGAAGATAAAGGTTCTTTGGTCAGATAATGGAGGCGAGTACAAAGGAAATGTCTTCTAGGAGTTCTGCACTAGAGAAGGAATCAAGAGAGAATGGACTGTTTCTTACAATCCACAGCAGAATGGAGTTGCTGAGAGGAAGAACCGTTCTATATCGGAGGTAGCAAGAGCTATGCTACATGACCAGGACATGCCCCGTTACTTATGGGCAGAGGCATGTAATACAACAGTCTACATTCACAATAGAGTTCCACACAAGGTGCTAGGGAAGATGACACCAGAAGAGGCTTTCAGAGGGAAGAAGCCAGATGTTAGTCACTTTAGGATATTCAGGAGTTTGGCATATTGTCATATTCCTGGAGATACACGTACAAAGTTATATCAGACTGTAGAGAGGGGGTACTTTGTTGGGTACAGTGAGACCTCAAAGGCATACAGGATTTTCATTCCGGGGACTAAAAGAATTATTGTCAGACGGGATGTCAAGTTCATGGAGGACAAGGCATTCAGGAGATCCAAAGATTTGCCAGCAGATGATCAGAGTGAGTAGCCAACAGAAGCTCCAAGACCAAGTCAAGAGCAACAAAGCTCAAGTACAGTTACCAGTACTAGTGCAGACTCAATTAGTGAATATTCACAGAGTATGGAGCAACAAGTGCAACAGGAAATGCATCTAGAAGACATAGAGGTTGATAGTTCATCCTCTACAGTTGGCAGCAGGAACCATGTAGTTCCAGATACACAAAGGGATACTCAAGAGTTTGTGGGAGCTCTTAGGAAGAGTACTAGACAACGAAGATAACCAGCCAAGTTCAATGACTATGTGGCATTAGTTAGTCAGTTGGTAGATAGTGAGCCTTCTAGCTATCAGGAAGCTGCAGAACATCAAGTATGGCGAGATGCTATGGTTGAGGAATATTCTTCAATAATGCAGAATGATGTGTGGGAGGTAGTACCTAGACCAACAAATAGGGTTGTAGTTGGATCACGCTGGATCTATAAGATAAAGCACGGTGCAGATGGTAGCATCAAGAAATACAAGGCGACGTTCGTGGCAAAAGGGTTCTCTCAGAAGGAGGGAATAGACTATGAGGAGACATTTGCTCCTGTTGCCAGGTATACTTCTATACGAGCTGTAATCTCACTTGCAACACAGATGGGATGGCAGATCCATCAAATGGATGTCAAGACAGCATTCCTTAATGGTGAGTTGAAGGAGGAGGTATACATAGAACAACCAGAAGGCTTTGTAGCACACAGCAAAGAGACCCATGTGTGCAGATTGAAGAAAGCATTGTACGGACTCAAGCAGGCTCCTAGAGCGTGGTATGAGTGCATTGATACATACTTGCAGAAAATGGGCTTCGTGAAGAGTGAAGCAGATGCTAACCTCTACTACTTGATGGTTGGGGGTGAGATTCTCATTCTTGTTCTTTATGTGGATGACTCATTTCTTACAGGTTCACTAGGGCTCATAGTGAATTGCAAGAGGAACCTTGCATAAGAGTTCGAGATGAAGGATTTAGGACTTATGCACTACTTTCTAGGCATGGAAGTGTGGCAGACAAATGGGGAGATTTTCCTTGGTCAAGGGAAATATTGCATTGAAATCTTGAAGAAATTCGGGATGGAGGATTGCAAAGCCATGTCTACACCCATGATCACAAATTGGAGGAAGGTAGATACATCTAAGGAGAAAGATGTAGATCCCACTTTATATAGACAGTTGATTGGTTCGCTTATGTATTTGGTCAACACTAGGCCAGATATAGCATTTGTAGTTAACTCTCTTAGTCAGTTCATGGTTGAACCAAAGAGAATGCATTGGATAGCGGCTAAGCATGTACTATGTTACTTGTGTGGTACAGTCGAGTATGGGATCAGATATGTTCGAGGTGAAGGTATTAGGTTGATAGGCTATACTGACGCAGATTGGGCAGGAAGTACAACAGACAAAAGAAGCACTTCAGGGTGTTGTTTCAGCTTGGGATCAGGAGTTGTATCTTGGTTCAGCAGGAAGCAGAAGTTTGTGGCTCTAAGTTCAGCAGAAACAGAATACATAGCAGCTAGCATGACGACATGTGAAGCTATATGGCTTCGGAAGTTGTTAGTAGCCTTGTTTGGTCAGAAGGTTGAGACTACTGTGATGCATTGTGACAATCAGAGTTGCATCAAGTTGTCTGAGAATCCAGTGTTTCATGATAGGTCTAAACATATAGATATCAGATATCACTTCATCAGAGATTGTGTACAAAGGGGAGTTGTTCGACTACAATACATACCTACAGAGGAGCAGGTAGCAGACATTCTGACTAAGGCATTGGGGAAGGCAAAATTTATCTTCTTCAGAGATAAGTTAAGTGTCCTGCAGAATAGCTTCCTCGCTAAGAGGGAGTGTTAATTATTGTTAGTTGGACAACTGTTATTTCTGACCCGAAAATAGCAGTAGTATTTATGGGTAGCTTGGACAGCTGTTCGTCTTTATCTATGTATAGCAGCATTAGTTATGGGTAGTTTGGACAACTGTTTGTCCACTTGCTGAGAATTAGTAAATGGTTGTTGCAAGGATAATTATTTACTAATTTTAGTGATTCTCTTTTGGACACCTTGCAACCAATTCTATTATTGGTTGTCGAGTTGTCTTAATCTCAGTCGTTGGTTTGATTTAATCTTGGTCGTTGGTTTACCAACAAGAGTAGTATAAAAAGGGGTCATTGGGTCATTTGGAGATAAGTTTTGGAGAAACGTTTGCAATGTGAGAAAACAGTCTTGTAGTGTTACCAAGGGCGCAGTGTTAGCGCGGGAATAGCAGTGGGGAATATCAGCGGGATAAATTAGGAGGTTGTCAGAGTTCTGCCAGTGAGAGGCAAGGAATTTTGTATCTCTTGATTTGCTGAAGTTTAATATAATTCCTCATCTGTAGAACTAGTTTTCCCTTAGGGGTTTTTTTCCAAGGACAATTTGTTCAAAAATATTGTGTTCATTGTGTTGCACATTTCTTTCCGTATTTTATAAGTGAAGTTGCAGTTGTGTTATTTTTCAATATTAGCTGGGAGTTTGTTTTTAGCAGTTTAATAATCGTTTATGATAGGAGATTAATAATCAGTGATTGCAATAGTTAGATTTTTCACAGAGAGGTTTATAACTTCATTCAGATTACGCTTGGTTAATTAATTTTTGAGGAAGAGCTTTGAAATCTTCTTGATTCAATTTCAGCTACTTGAGGACAGAAACCTTTTGGGTATCACAATGGACTGGGGGAACCCAGTTCATTTTGTTGGGTGGATTAATTTCAGAATTCACATCTAGATTTCAATGGGGAAAATTGAAGTCTCATTCTGAGACAAATTTCTGAAGTTTAATTCAATTTGCAGAAATAAACAATATTTCCATAGTTGAGGTAATTTGTGTATAATTGAGGATATTTTTGAATATTTATCTCTGAGTTGTGGAGAACATGTGTATGTGTTACTTGTGACTAGATTGTGAGCTTAATGTGGAAATTATTATTAATTTGTTAAGGAAGTCAGAGTTTTAATAAAGGTTAAAAATCTAAAATTAAATGTTCCTGGCTTGTGAAATTAAATCGAACATCCATTTGGGTTTTCTATTATTGAGTAGCGGATACACTTATAAAAAATTATAAGGTTTATCTTAGCTCCTCATTTCTCTGTTCACTTATCTAAGTTATCTTCTACTATGGTGCTTATTATATTTGCCATGAGTTTTCAATGCGGAAGATTTAATAAAGATGAGACAAGTAATGTTCATGTTTGACACTACGAGTTTGAGAATTGTGGATATAAAACCGACGGCCTTGTGACGTCTGGGCATGGCATCTGTTTAATTGATTCTTTAAAAAAAATGGCATAACTAAGGATTTTGGTTGTGAAACATCTGAGTATAGAATCTGTTTAACTGATTCTTCAAACAAAAATGGCATAACTGAAAAGGTGGGATTTTGTTCACAGAGGTAGATGGGAGCTGGACGGCTCGGATACATCCTCTGGCACCCAAGAGTTGGTTTCTGCCTTCCTCAGCATGGTTGGTGAAGTCTAGCCACCCATGTTTTCCAGAAATGGTACTTCCTAATCAACACTTGAGGAGATGACTTTGAGGAGAATTCAGTTGGTTCAGAATCAATACCTTTGTTGGAATGATTCATAATATTAAGCTACATGTTTGAGTCGTTTCGGTTGGTATATCCAAATGCTGGTTGTGGCTCAGAACCAAGGACGCGTAGGTTTACAAAGAGAAATCGGCTTAGTTTATAACATTGTATATTTTAATTGGCAATTGAAATTCTTGGGTGAATGAAACTGAGGGAATGTGAAGATCACATTTCTTTAGTGCATATCTAACTGCCACTTCGTGAATGAATATTTCAAACAATTTGATAGCTACCAAATATTATTTCATCGGGTCTATCTTAATTGAATCATTGAAATGTTGGAAACTTGGAACAATTTAGCATGGAAATGTGCAAAGACATCTGGAGGCATTTATATACAATGAGGGTGAGCTTTATGTATTAACAGGATGAATATTTATTTCACCGGCCTTTGAAGAAAGTGGGGTGATTTCAGGCTCTCTCAACGGAGTCTGGCAGTATGATAATACACTCATGTGACAATTTCAAACTACATCCAAAAAAGTTGAGACTTCACGAAAACAAGGTCAAATATTCTGTTGTTAATAGTGCATTGGTATCAAAATACATTTGAACTATTTCAGTACTCTTGGAAGATTCTTGTTAGGAGAATTAGTCGTTTATGCATTAATTTAGATTTAGTTGACATTGAAATATTTGTGATTGTGTATGTGGATGAAATCATTACAAGCCCGAGACACAAGGGATACATTTTCAGAAATTACCAACCATTTGACACAATAATTCAATACATAAGCATGAAGGGGAAACAAGCAGTACAGTGAATGCAAATAATTGAAATAGCTCAAAAATTCAAGGCATAATAACCATTTGAGTATATACCTGAAAATATTAACCATTGAAAAAAAAAGAAATGCAAATATATTGCATCAGAGCGGGGGTGCCATCTTACATTCCTGACCACCTCTAAAGGAAGAAGATGAGGGATGTCGAAAGAGTGCTTATCTGCAAGAACCAAACCAATACAAATGAAATTTTTTGAAAGAGCAAACTAATCTTGGGATAACTATAACATGAATGCATAATGGAACCCTACAAAGTAACTGTCTCGTGAAAAAAGACCAGGATGGATACTTTTCCCCAGTAAGGCTGTCATTAACGATTTGGACATATCAATATAGAAGTGAGCTTGATTATAATCTTGAAGCCCAGCTTTACCAATGTGTTAAGAAATTGTTCCTTTGCGGCTGATTGCATCGAAGCATGACAAACAAGATCCACCAATATAAGTGTAATCAATAGATCGTCAACAACTAGGGTCCCAAATCTCAAATATAAAGGTTCATGACCTAATGATAACTCCGAAGAGGCGTACCTTTAAAATGATATCTGTAAACATATACCTTAAACACTAAGCTCCAAAACCGAAAGTGAGGTACATCCCTTGCCAAGATGTGACTACACAGCCAACTTGAGTCTAAAGGCAAGTCCCAAGAAATAAACTCTCAACAAGGCATAGGTATGATTCCACAGATTCTACAGAAACTTTGAAAATGTATCTATGGAAACATTTAGCATCATAACTTGAAATTTACTATGATTCATGACAAGCTAGCAAAGCTGAAAAGCAAGGTCATTTGAGTGCCTCTATAAAGAAGAGGACGTAATCAAGAAAAAGTTGTATAGCGATCAAAATATGGCATAACAGACAATGGTCATCAACATTAATATATTGTTACAATAAGTCCTCAGCCTCACCTATTTATATTCTGGAACAAATTGGCTTAAGGGATACTCTTGCTTGACTCTGATGGTACTCTTACAAAAACAAACCATTGGAAGTCCAATATTGGCCAGCAATCATCTCATAGAGCCTCATGATGGCATCAAAAGATGCTAATATACCATAACTTACAGGAAAGCGTGTGTTTCAAGGTGGATTTAAAGGCCTTCTAACATAAATAAATAAATAAAAGAAGGACAAAGATTTAAGGACAATCTTAATAAGCAATATGCTTCGTTGCATTATTATCCATTTTCTTTCCTGCAATTAGCTTCCCAGAAATTCAAGCTATCAGGTCTTTGAAAATCAAACCTGCAGTATACCTAAGATTGGAACAAACCTTAGCATATGTTAGACGTTGTAGTCACCAAAGCTGACAGGATCTGGTTCAAATCTCTCAAGATCTAGACTTTTCTTGATGAGGCAGATTTATTAATAAATGCAACCTACATATGTTTCAATTCCTGTCTAAAACTCATCTATTTTTTTTAATAATTTCAGATTTCTTAAATTTTTGGACCCTCAAATGAATCAAATTCTTTGATCTGACAATTGTGGTGGAAGTGAAGCTTTCTTCAACTCCAATAATCTGCACATAAGGTCTTGTTGGGCCAGCAATAAAAAAGGATATCATACCCTTTCTTTGTTAGATTCTTGGGCTGAGGGATAGTAGGTAGGTGGTGAAAAAAATTCTTAATGCATAAGCGTCGTACAAGAAGCTTATCCATGAGATAAAGCATGATATTTTCAGCTATGCTAATTTGCAATTATGGAGTATCTAACTTATGGTTAAACATACCCTAGGCTAACCAATTGAGATCAAGCATAATTAAATTTAAATGTTGAGTGCCAAGCCAGTGTAACTAAGTCAATGAAAGGTATGCCTCCCCTATTACAATAATAGGTAGCTTCTATTATTATTTAATGGTTATCTATTTGTAATATACTGTGAATATTAGAATGTTTCTAATATTTAATTAGCTATTAACTAGAATAGAATGTTTCTATTCTTTACGATCGTTTCCTAAGGAAACATTGATTATTCTTTTGTATAAATTGATCTATTGGTCACTATTAATATTAAGGAAGTATTTTACCAATTACTTTGTAATATGGTATCAAAGCAAAAAAAAAAAGAATAATTTATAATTTCTCCTTGGAAATTATTTGATTTAATTTTCCGAGATTAATTTTTCTGAAAAAATTATGGGCAGAAAAACTCATTTTTTGCTGAACTCGACTAGGGTTATCGGACCATTTTAGGTGCAATTTTCCTCCTTTGGTCGCACTTTTCAGCAGTGCTTCCTATGTCTTTGGTCGCATTTTTTTAAACAACGTATTTGTTGTTTGATCGTGGTTTTGAGACACGATATTTTGTTGTGCTACCCTGCAATCCGCGTGACCAGCATTCTTGGCAAAACGCCTGCATATTCTGACAGCTTGTGAGCTCCTATTTTAGGCATTTAGACTTCTTCTTTTTTCGTTGCACATCTACAGTTGTGAGCAATGTCTAGGGTTTCTTAAACCCTCAGCATCAGACCTACGCCCAATTTTTTCTTGATCCAACAGCAAATCCGCCATTGTTTTGAAGTTTTTTTTAGCCCAGGCCATTTTTGTTGAAAACCCTAATTTTTTGTACCAAATACAAAAAAATTAGAGATTTTTTATGGGTTTATGGAGAGCTCAGCTGGGGTGTTGTATGTTTTTTATGGGTGCCTTGATTTTTGTGCTAGTAGATCCAGAATCCAACTACATATTCTTTAGGGTTTTTTGAGCTCTCTTCTCTCTTCTAGGTACCTCTCCATTTTTTTGGGTCTTTTGATTTTTTTGCCTTGAATCACGTGCCTTCATAGATTTCATTCAAAAACATGCTATGGCATCTTTGACAAATATTCAGTGTTTTACTGCATAGGTTAATTAAGAAATGAACACAAATAATGAACACGAACAGTAACAACAGTTTCTTCATTTGCATATGCCAACAGATTACATCTAAAGCATAAGATAAGATCTGATGATTTACAATGATCCCAGATGGGGTATAAATACTTCCCGCTGACCCTTCTCGAAGGGCCGTCAACTACATAACAATACTAATCTACCCATCGACTACAAAATCTATACTGACGACATGAACCCGTCAACTACATAATATCTACCGACGACATCAACCCGTCGGCTACACAAGTTCTACCGATGACATCATCCCCCCAAAAGAAAAAGTTGTCTCTAGACGACAATTACAAAATATCCGAGACAAATTATCCAACAAAATACATTAACTGACTAACTACAACAAGATAGATCTGTTTCTGTCACATCACTTTCACATTCGTCCCGTGCTTGCACCAAATTGGTCTCCAAACCACGATGCATCTGTAGCCTCTGCTAACACAATACTATCTCCTTAGTCAAGTTGACCTTGATAGCCACTTGTTGTTGCTTTCTCTGCTTCCAAATCCTAGGTACCCTGAGCCAAGTGTCGTTGAATTGCCTTCAACTGGATGATCAGCTCCTCCCGAGCTCTCTATGCATCCACCAAGACAGCTTCACGTCCAACACCTACTCCAAGTGCCTTTGGTACATAGACACTCCATGCCTGCAGCAGCTCCAAGTCTCATCAACTGGTCACACTTACCATGACTGATAACTGCAGCAACTGGGGGTCTAGGGGGCATTGCCCCCAACAGGGTAGCCGGCAAGACCAAATTAGCACTTTCAAAGCCACACAAAACACCATTTTTATGATTTTCTTCTGATCAAACACTCTTTCTGACAACTGCTTATGTTTTCTACCTGATTATGTATTTCTCTTCCCTTTGGCATCAAGCGTTACTCATTCCAAACTATTCCAATCTGTCGTCATTTTTTTAAATTTTTAGTGCTCCTACTTATGCTTGTCTGTTGTTGTGCCTCTTACATCTGTTATGCCTCTCTATAATGTAGGGTTCTTGTCACTTATGTCTTTCCGGTGGTTAATATGCCTTCAAAGTATATTTCCTCGTTGCTTGCTTCTTTCCCAACGGTTCCCTCACCACAATGAAAATGATGTTGACTCCTCCGTGCTCTAGTGACGATGACTCCAATTGTGTGCAAGAAACATACCCCTACAACTGAAAGTGTCGCAACCTAGCAAACTTACAAACATTTCTGAGGAAGAGGAACCGGAAGAAGGGTACGGCTAAAAGAATGGGGTGCGAGCTGACTGACAATCCACAGAAGAATAAAAGACAATCTGTGTAACACCATCCACAGGCGAGAATGCTAGCCACATAGACCACACTGATCGGTTGATGTGCCACAGCCTTCTGCGCGAACTCTTTCCTTCATTATGCGTAGGTTACCTGCGGGAATAGAAGATGTTCACGGAGAAGGTGGTAAAGCGTTGGGATGGAAAAAGAAAATAGCGCCCCACATGAATAAAATTAGAGTGGTAAAATGTTTTATGAAGGGTAGTTACATCCATCTTCAACTAGCGTGTCATCTTATGGAACGTGCTCCGCAGCTAAAGCGTGCTTGTTGCCTATGCTCCTCCATTACCATCAATAGCAAAATTTATACAAGCCGCTGAAGGGAAAAAGTAATCTTTGGACGATAAAACCACCTGCAGAAGAAGCAATGTTCGTGGAAGAACACGCGCTACAAGAAAGAGATAGGCCGCAGGGAGTTTGGAAGATACCCGTAGAAGACCATCCGCGAAAGGTTGTCTGCGAGACAGCCCGCGAGGTAAAGTGCCCATGGGACAGGTGTCTGCGAGACATCCTGCTTGCGGAACAGCCGTCCGCAGGGTCCCTTCACACTCTTTTTTGTTTTTTTTTAAATCTCCAAAATACAACATACTCTTTTTTTTCTTTTCTTTTTCTTCTTTTTTGAGCAAAATACAACAAACTTAGTTATCCCTCCGAACTTTGCCATTCTGCGATGACGAGTGAGTCATTCGGACTTGGCCCTTCTATGACGATGACAGAGTCTTCTTGGCATGGTACATCTTCAACTTTGAACCGTTGACTGCCTCCGGTATTGCTTGTCCGTCTAAAGTCCACAATTTTATTGCTCCATTGTCGCCTACCTCACGGATCTGGTATGGCCTGACCCACCTGACCTTAAACTTTCCTGGTTTATTTCATCTATCATACTTCAACACCAACTACCCCGGCTGAAACCTATTCAGTTCTAGGTGCTTATCACACTACACTTTGCGTCTGTTCTATGTCACCTCCATGGCCCATTGTGCCTGCAATCGTCACTCATCCAGATTAATTCCTTGCTGTCGACACCCTTCAACTAATTTTATAGTGCAGCGTATTCTTTTCTTTTTGTGCAGTCTGTTCATCGTGTGTCAGGGGGTGGGATCTTTCCTTTGTCTGGGTTCATACTGTATGTTCTTCCCCTTAGCTTCAGTCGTAACCACCTTTCCTTCTTCCACTTCTCTGTATTCATTTTCCTATTTTTTCTCAACTTCGTCGACCCTTAACATATTACAACTCGGAAAGAGTTCGTAGTCTTCTATCTTCTAGTGGTAAAGACCGTTGATAGAATCCAAATTGTCGTCCGTTGATCCTCCTTCCAACCACAGGACTCTCTCCTGATTTGGTTCCATACACTGCCCCCCTTCATCTTTTTCAAAATTTGATGACAAAGCTTCTTCCCTCACCATCTAGGTGTGCAAATCAATGACAAATCTTCGGCCTTTACTTTCAAGTGACAGTGTGTTTTTCTTTTATTCATGTCTAACTTTGGCTTGAATAAGCCATCCATGGCCCAGGATGGCGTCATATCCTTCTCTTCAACGGAATCATGACGAAGTCCAGCAAGAATGACTATGTGCCAATTGTCACCGGTTGAGCCATCAGAACGCTGAGAATTTTTATGCCATGTTGGTCCGCTGTCAGCAACTGAAATGTAGGGGGCCACAACGTCAGTTGTCCCAACTTCCTCCAAGTGTCCTTGAGTAAGACATTCACGCCGGACCCTCCGTTGACAATTGTGTCCATCAACACATTTTTGAGAATCCCCATCTCGACAACCACTGGATGGTGTCCAGATGCAAGAGCTAACAACATTGGGTCTTCTCCACCAACGGCAATTTCCTTCCCTCTTTCGGGTTCTCCTGGTACCTTAGGAACTGGCACAATATTTGCGAGAGCGGACCAAAGCTAAGGCATTGTAAGAAGCAAATCATTTATCTTGACTGGTACCTTCGTTTGTTAAATCTATTGTAAGATGTTTTGTTCCACGGCGTTCCTTGTTGAGGTGCCTATGGTGTCTTTCAGCTAAGAGGTCTCTGCTTGCGATGCCTTTTCAATCTCCGCCCACACTTCCACCAGTTTCCTCTTCTTCTGCTGGGTCCAAGTACACTTTTGCTTGCCTCCGCGTAATTGCGAGAACCTCCTCTTCATCTGTCCCGACAATGATCAAGTTTACTCCATATTTTAGGCACTTGGCATCTTCATGGTCGCCGGGTCCACACCATCTGCATAACAATTTTGGCGTGGTTGTTGTGCACTCTCGGGCAAAGTGACCCCACAAATTACAGGCTCGGCATTGAACAATCGGCCATCCGTTCGCATTATACTGAATTCGACTCCTCTCGCCATTATTATTGTTATTGTTCACATTGTTGTTGTTTTGCCCGCGTCTATTATTCTTGTATCCTTCAGACGTGGCACACTCCATGCTTGTATTCCCGCTCCCTCCAAACACAGAAGCCTCCTATGCCAGGAACACCTGTTGAGGGCCTCTGGTTTTCATGTTGAAGGGGCATTCTTTTGTGGAATGTCCCATGATCTGACAAATATCACAAAACTGGTTCTTTGGACAGGAGCCCTTTGTGTGGCCTTCTGACTTACATTCCATGCACCATAATTCACTTCCCTTTGTTTTTTTTTGCATGTTCTTGAATTCTTTCATCATCTAGATCATGTCCTTCTGGAGGGCTCGAACCTTTTTGCTGTTGTTTTCCTCATCACTACTCTGGAGGGCTTGGACCTTTTTGCTGTTGTTTTCCTCATCACTACTTTCTTCTTCCAAAGATGCATCGTCGTTTGACTCAGAGGAGCTACTCTTCTTCTTTTTCGTCTTTTGCTCACTTTCTAGGTTTAGTGCCCGGTTGTATGCTTTAGTGTATGACGACGACGACACGATCTTCATTTCCTTTCGCAATTTCGGGTGTAGGCCTTCAATGAACCACCTTTTCTGTAATCCATCAACCGGCTTATTCTCCATTTTGTTGATCAAGTTCTTCAACTTCCTGGCATAGACTCGAACTGTTTCATTTTTTCCTTGTCTTGTATTGTATATCTCTGCTACAATTTCATTATCGTTGCAGAGTAGTTGAAATTCTGCCTTAAACTCCTTGAGGTTATCCCAAGTGGTTAAGTTCTGGGGCTCTGCATCAGTGAACCAATCAATTGTAACACCTTGTAGGGTTGCCGAAAACTGTTGAACCCATTCATTTGTATCAGTTATGCCATTTTCCCTCCAAATTGTTTCGCATGTTTTATAGTGTTAGATTGGATCGGCCGTACCATCACCATCAAATTTCGGCAACTTTTCTTTTGGTCCTACCATCACTACTGGATTTTGCACACAGGCATTGTTCAATCGTACAACACTGGCATTGTTCACACTGGCATACTGTACTCCCACACCGGCGGTCTGCACTCCCACACTAGCAGAGTGTTCTCCCACACTAGCGATCGGCACTCCCACACTAGCAGACTGTTCTCCCACACTGGCGATCGGTACTCCCACACCGGCAAACTGTTCTCCCTCACCGGCAGGCTGTTCTGCCACACCGACAGTCTCAATAGTTGCGAAAGTTGGTGAAGAAGGATCTTTTGAAGTTGTCCCTTCTAGAAGTGTATCTTGGATGAAGAGTTCACTCCACGCTCTTGCTCCCTCGCAACTTTGAGCCGCGCGAGTCTATTATCTTCCATTTGGACTCTCTTCCCTCGGCGAATACAAATTCAAAAACTCCTCCCTTGCTTCCTCCACCAATTCCACCCGCTATCGAGTCCCCTCCAACAATTCTTCCACACTTCTATGTCCGTCAGTAATCTTTTAAAACCTCCTTCTGTGTTCGGCTTGCTGTGCCAAAATTAAATTTTCATGCGCAGTACGTATCCCATCTTTTGCCCTTATCTTATTTCGATCCTTGTTAAGCTGATTTGGCATTAAGCTTCATTTCTCCCTCCTTCCAAGTTCATATGGCAACGATGCCAAATGTTTTACTGCATAGGTTAATTAAGAAATGCACACAGATAATGAACATGAACAGTAACAGCAGTACTTCCTTTATCATTCGCATATGCCAAGAGATTCCATACAGAGCATAAAATAAGATAAGATGATTTACAATGATCCCAGACAGGGTATAAATACTTCTCGCCGAACCTTCCCGAAGGGTGCAACAGATGTTAACAATCTTTGAATATTGGAATACTAATTAGATTGTTTTGGGTGTTACATAGCATCCGACTATAATTGGTACTAATCAAGATTCATGGGATCAAAATAATCAGGAGGTAGTGATGCTTCTCAAATTATCCGTAGCTGATCATCAACTCCCTTAAATTCCATCCAACAAGATGGTTGTCGAGATATGGGAGCATCTCAAGACACTTCATGGGACTTCAGAGAAAAACAAGGCCTTCTTTATCAAGAACACTCTATTTTCTATTGTCGTAGATAAGCAAAAATCACTCTAGGAACACCTAAATAAGATTCTAGAAATCTGTGATCAGTTGCTTGCCATTGGACGCTGGATGGAGGAAAAGGACATTATGGTAATAACCCTCAAAAGTTTACCACCAACGAGCATTTTATCGACTCTCAACATCACTTCTACTGGTGTTGATCTAAAGTTCACAGATCTTTGCACACTTCTACTTTAGCAAGATTGGTGGAAACAATAATTCAATAGCAGTTCCAGCTCCACCTCCCTAGAGAAAGTCTTTGTTGCTAAATCCTTTTAGAAGGATATGGGCAAGTCTCATACGCAACAATTGTCTCAACAAAAGTTCTCTGCTCTAGCATCAAAAGGCTCCAGGAAAAAGAAAATTCAATGCAACTACTGCCACAAGTATGGTCACATGAAGGTTGAATGTCAAAAAAACTTAGCTTCCCAAGCTAAGCAAACTAGTTCACAACCCAAAGCGAACAGTGCAAAGTACACTAAGCAGATAGAATCTACCTTTTACACCTTCATGGCTTAAAGACTTGTAGATCATGTGAAGTCGTTTGTCTGGTACATTGATATAGGTGCCTCTCAACATTTCACTTGCTACAGAGACTAGTTCACTAACTACCAACATTTTTCAGATTAAGCTATTTTGGGAGAGGAAGAGTACATTGTTGTCAACAAAAGGCAACATTAAGATTCAGTAACCTGAGAGGAATCTCATTTCCTTGATGTGTACTATGCAAAGTAACGAGACTCGTAATGAATCAGGAAAGTATCCCAAGTTGGTGAGTCAGGGAGGGCTTGCCAGGTCAAAGTGACCCATGACTCAGGCTCGGCGGGTCAAGGAGGGTGACTCACCTGACTCACGGATCAAGGCGTGACTTGCGGGTCACGACTGGCTTGACCCAACCGTGGCAGTCAAAATCCAAGTAAGTCAAAACAAAAAAAAATGCTTTTTTTAAAAAATATTTTATTTGATTCATTTTTATCCTATAGACCCTAAAAGGGTTTTCATAACACTCTATTGAGAGAGAGAGAGAGAGAGAGAGAGAGAGAGAGAGAGAGAGAGAGAGAGAGAGAGAGAGCCATTATTTTGCAACCAGCTGAAAGGAAGGGGAGAAAAGCTTGCATTTGTGACATTGGAGCAACTACAAGCTTGAATTTAAATCATCAAGTAGTTTATAGGAGCTCTTTTCAACACTTCTCAACTCATTCCAAAGAGGTAAGAGTTAAATTTTTGGATTTTGATGATTTTTTTCTCTATGCTTATGGGTTTTTTGGATGATTTTTTTGGTATGTTTATGGGTTTTGTTTTACTTTAGATCTTCATAAAATACAATGCTTAAATCAGTGTAATGGGACTCAGCAAGTCTAACCAGGACTTTGGGAGTTTGAGCCACAGTCACCATTTCCGAGGCAATCTACCTCTAGATGTGGACTCGACCGAGTCCTGGCAGAGTCCACTCGGACTCGCCAAACTCACCGAGTCCCAACCCAAGACTCTCGCCAGCGGCCAACACATAAGAAGTTAAAAAAATTAAAAAATCATTATTTTATGTTGCTTTTTTTTGTTGTTATAACATATAATTGACCTAAAAAGGTCATTCCACCATTTGCTTATGCTCACAAGAGAAAGGAAAGAGTTAGAGAAGAATATTGGGGACTTGAGAAAAAAATTAACAAACCGGTTGGCTCTCCCGTATTGATTGCTGATGGTTTGTGCAACTTTGTAGCTTGCACTAAAGGACTGAAAGGAGCTTAAGGGAGCATTTGGAGGAGGTTTCTACAAACTTGCATTCCATTGTTTGACTTTGTGCAAATTTGGAGAGGTAAGCTACAAGTTGCATTTCTTTGTGTTGTTTTGTAATATGTTTTAAACTTTTACATTCATATTTTTTACTTCTCATTTTGTTTACATTTGTTTGGTGTATACTACTACTATTTATTATTTAGAATCTAGATTTATTCTAATTTATGTTGATGACAAAGTAAGAATGCCCTAAAGTCCAAAAATCTAATTTGATGCTAACTATTTTCTATTTATAATATATTCATATTGCAGCAGGCTAGCAGCAAACACATTGAAATTTGACATAATATCTCAGGGTGAGGAAAGTGGAACTTGGCCTCCATTTAACCCTAATGCAGACCCAAGTGCAATAGCAAGGGATAGGGCTTAGAAACATGCCATCTCGGAGCACAAAAAGGGAGTTGTTACATGTTGGAATTGCAATGTAGTATATAATGGGGGAGGAATAAATAGATTGAAGTATACCTAGATGTGATGCTAAATTCAAAGATGTACCCCAAGATGTTATGTGAGACATGCAAACTCTTCTAGAAGAAAAAATGGAGGAAAAATAATTGAAAAATAAGTAACAAGAAAAAATGACACAAC
Source organism: Cupressus sempervirens (assembly GCA_028749045.1). Taxonomy (NCBI): domain Eukaryota; kingdom Viridiplantae; phylum Streptophyta; class Pinopsida; order Cupressales; family Cupressaceae; genus Cupressus; species Cupressus sempervirens. The sequence continues at coordinate 479,091,718 of CM053786.1, forward strand.
TAGCCCAACAAGGATCTTCTAGTTTTTGCTCTCCATTATCCCCTACTCCATCTACGAATGCCACTGCTTCTACGAGTGTGAACATTGAGCCTCGCATTCGTAAGCAAAGATCAACACTTAATTCCATGTTTGCTCTACGCACGGCTCCAGGTGCACAACCATCGCTTGAGAGCATGGGTTGGAACAAGGAGAAACATGATTATGCAAAATTGGCACTTGGAGACTTCTTCATCTACAACAACATTCCATTCAATGCAGCAAGGTAATTATTTATTTAAATTTATATTTATATCTTCTCTTGCTTTCAAAGTTTCAACTTTCAACTTTCAAGAGACAATAATATGCTTAGTTTGTTTATTTTAATTTGTATTTTATTTTCAAATTTATTTATAATATACTAATTTGTTTAACTTTAAATTTATTTAATTTGTTTTAGGTCCTCTTATTGGCAAATTGGAATCGATGCTGTTGCTGTTTTTGGTCCAGGCTTCAAAGCCCTTAGTGCTGAAGAGCAAGAGGCCCTATTTTGAACCAAAGGGTGGCTGATGTAAAAGTTGCAATCAAGGAGCAATGTGAGGTGTGGAAGACATAGGGTTGCACCATCATGACTGATGGTTGGACTAATAGGAGTAGAACACTCCTCAACTTTCTTGTCTCCTCATCAGGTAAACTGTAATTGTACTTTACTACTTAGAGTCTTAGACATTAAAAATTTAGAAGTAGAACTTGTACTTAAGTGATTAAGTTTATAAATTATAATTCATCATTAATCATTATACTAATTTGTTTCTTTTTCTTCAGGTGTCATGATTTTTTTGAAATCAATTGATGCCTCAGGAAAAACAAAGAATGTTGAATATCTTTGTGAGGTAATGGATGAAGTGATAAAGGACGTGGGTGAGGAGAATGTGGTGCAAATAGTTACTGATAATGCAACAAATTATGTTGCTGCAAGAAAGTTTCTTATGGAGAGACACCCTCACATATTTTGGACCCCTTGTGCTACTCACTGCATTGACCTCACGTTAGAGGATCTTGGTAAACTCTCTTAGATAAAAACAATTATAGAGCAAGGAAGGAGTGTATGCAAATTCATATATAATCATACATGGGTTCTCAACTTCATGAGGAAACACAATGGGCAAATGGAGTTGTCTCGTCCAGGGGTCACTAGATTTGCAATTGATTTTCTCACATTGAAATCTTTGCTTGATTCAAAGGGAGGTTTGAGACACATATTTGTTAGTGAGGAGTGGATTGCATCATCATATGCAAAGACCACTGCAAGAATTGATGCAACTAATCATGTTTTTGATGAGGCTTCTTTTTGGACACCGATTGCTAATATTGTGACGGTAATTTTCCTTTTTGTCCTCATTTTTTATTTATGAAATTATGTTATAAATTATTGTTCATTTTTTAAAGAAAAAACTTACAGCTGATTATTTCTCTTCCAACTTCCATAATGATTGCAATTTGTAAAGCCGCTTGTTGTTCTCCTATGAACTGTTGATGGAGAGAAGCCCTCAATGGGCTACATTTATGAAGGCATGGATAGGGTAAAGGAGAAAATTTGCTCTTTTTTTGCAAGGAATTGAGATAGATATGGCCTATATGGGATGTCATTGATATACGTTGGCACAATCTACTTCACAGGCCTATACATGCAGTGGCCTACTTCCTTAATCTAGTATACCAATTCAACCCACATTTAAAGAATGATGATGAGGTGTGGAGCGGTCTCTACGATGTTGTTCAAAAAATGTCACCTGATTCAATAGTTGGAACAATTGTAGTCCGTGAGATTGAATTGTTTAAAAAAGCTCAAGGAAACTTATTTGCATGGAAGTTGTGCAAAAAAAAAAAAGACAGAATTGATGCCTGGTAAAAATCTTTGATTCTACATCCTAATTTCTAATTCTATTACCATTTTAATTTGATAAATTCAGAGTTATTGATATGGTTCAAAATTTTCTTGTTTCAAATGCATGGTGGGAGATGTTTGGCACAAAGGTGCCAAATTTACAGAGGATGGCGATTTGCATCTTGAGCCAACCATCTAGTACATCAGGATGCGAACATAATTGGAGTCTATTTGAGCACATACACTCGAAGAAGTGTAATAAGTTGGCAGTGAAAAAATTGAATGATCTTGTCTTTTTTCACTACAACCTTCGCCTTCGCCGTAGACAGATCTTTGGCACCGATACATTACCGATTGTATTAGAGAATGTTGATCCTCATGCAGAGTGGAACACAGAGATGGTTGATCCTGTCTTTAGTGATGAAGATGTGGAGTGGGTAGATCAAGTGAATCAGGAGGCTGAGGCAATAGTGATGACAGTTGAGGAGGCTAGAGCGCGAGGAGACAGAGTGCAAGACCCTAAGGCTAGGAGTGATGGATACCATTCTAATGATGAGGATGAGGATGAGGATGAGGATGAAGATGAAGTTCAGGCTCAGCCTCAAACACAGGGAGAGAGAATGGCTCTAGAGTCTTCCTTGACTTATCTTAGGCGCACTCGTAGGACATAGACTACTATGAGCCTTAGTCTTCTAGTTGTTATTCTGATATATGTTTTGAACTTTTGAATTTGATAATGTGGATTTCGTAATCCATGAATATTGTAGACATTTGATTCTTTGACACTGGAGTGACACTATGTTTATTACTTCAAGTTTAAGTTTATACTTTACAGTTTATAACTTTATATTATGTTATTCAATTTTTTTCTTTTAGAAATTTGTTTTTATACTTATGCGATTTATGCAAAATCGTGTATGTGTATTAAATAGCTTCTATTTATCTCAATTATTGTGTATATGATGTTAATTGACTAAAAGATGCATGAAACAATCTTAAAATCCTTAAAAATCTTTGAATTTCATGAGTTTTTCAATTTTTCGAGTCCGGGTCCGAGTCGGATTTTGACATTCCGAGTCAAAGGCGAGTCTGAGTCTCGTAATTATGGCTAAATGGTAATATTTGGTCTAGAATGTCTTATTGCAGCAACCTTGACATTTTTCCTTACTCATAATGGCTCCTCCAGCTAAAAAACCCAAGCTCTCTAAAGGCAATAAAAAAGATGAGTGTTGGAAGTACACCATAGAATTTTTAGGTAAAGGTAGAACTCAAACAAAATGCCTATTTTCTAAGGTCGTTAATAGTGGGAGAATAAATAAATTGAAATATCATATTGTTGGCATAGGTGGTCATGATGTTGAACCTTGTAAAGTTGCAACCCCCGAGGCTAAACATTTTTGTTATGTTGTCTTAGAAAAATATGAACAAGAAAAGGAATTAAAATAAAAACAATTAGCAAAGTTAGCTCAGATTGGTTCCAAATCCCTTCCACGCTCATTTGGCATTGCTTTTGTATCTAGTTTTACACTCCTAGGTTCAATAGGTTGTGTTGGAGAAGGTGCTTCCCTTCCCCCAATCGTTCTAGTGCTTCTACTAGTTGTACTTCTTCTACATCTATTCCTTGCACTGCTAGTGGCGCTACCCCTGCTAGTAGTACTGGCATTACCTTTGGTCCTAGAGTCAGAAAATTTAATTTGGACAAATTTTTTGTACTACATTTCACTCTTGGTGCAAAACCCTCACTTGAGAGCTTGGTCTAGAATAGGGAGATCTATGAAGCTGGAAGAAGACCAATTTGCAAGTTTTAGTATTTCTACAACATTTCATTTATAGCAGTCAAGTACTTCAACTTCATTTATATTTGATTTTTTTACGTTTTAAGTTTGAAATTCAATTTTTAAAATAAAATTTTATAATTTTAACTTGATGTTGAAATATGCTAATTAAAATGTTTTTATAAATGGCAAGGGATGATTGATGCAATTTTCATCTACGGTACAGGGTTAAAGCCCCCACTAAAGATGAGTTGAGTGGCCCCCTCTTACTAGAAATGGTTGAGGAGATGAAACTTGAGTTGGAGGACCATAGAAAGATTTGAAGCCAAAGGGGGTGTACCATTATGAGGGATGGATGGGCAGATAGGAGGAATAGGACTCTCCTCAATTTTTTTGTTTCTAACAGAAGTAATTCATCATCCTCTACTTCTCAAAGTCTAAAATTTAATGTGTGGTTGAATAACTAAAATATTGTTTTATTGACTATTCGATGACAATTATTTTGTTTAATTTTCACTTTCAAGATCCGCCATATTTTTGAAGTCCATAAATGCTTTCTCACATGTCAAAAATGCAAAATTCTTAGGTGAGACTATTGAGGAAGTCATAAGAGAGGTGGGGGAAGAGAATGTTGTCCAAGTGGTGACTAATAATGCAGCTAATTATGTTGTTGCAGGTAAAATTTTAACTTCTAAGTTCTAAAAAACTTATTTTAGCTTTTTATTAAATTTTGAAAATTAAAATTTTAACACATTTAAATTTTTAATTGTTTGCTAACTAATTTAAAATTGCTGCAGAAAAACTTTAGACGGAGAGACACCCAATAATCTTTTGGACTCCATGTGCAGCCCATTGCCTTGACCTCATGTTAGAGGATATTAGCAAGCTTGAATGGGTGAAATCATGTGTTGCTAAGGCCAAAAATCTTTGCAAGTTCATCTATAATCATGCCTTGGTCTTAAGCATTATAAAAAATTACACGAAGGGAAAGGAGTTGGCTTGTCCCAGTATCACAAGATTTGTCTCTAATTTTATCACACTAAAATCCTTGTTGAGTTCAAGGTTGGCTTTGAGGTGCATGTTTGTTGGTCCATGATGGAATTTCTCCTCCTTTGCCACCACCCCGGCAGGGATAGATTCAACAAAATGCATTTATGATGAACAAGGTTTTTGGGAGCCATGTAAGGAGATTGTGGAGGTAATTTAAATTTGAAAAGCTTAAATCCTAAAATTTTATAAATTAATTTATCTCATACATATTTTTGTTTTATTTTCATTCTGCAACTTTGCAAAATTCCATCATTCACTAAATTGTTTAATTGTTTTGTAGATCACTGAGTCCCTTGTAGCCCTCCTACGAGTTGTTGATGGGGAGAAGCCCGCTATGGGCTACATGTATGAGGGCATGGATAGAGCCAAAGAGGCTATTAAGGCCAAATATGTAGGAGTTGAGGACAAGTATGGCCCTATTTGGGACATAATTGATAGGAGATGGCAAAATCAGCTTCACCACTACCTCAATCCAACATACCATTTCCGTGAAGATTTCAAGGCAAATGAAGAGGTTCTTAGTGGCCCATACATTGTGATATCGAAGATGGCCACTAATGCTATAGATATATTGCTTGAGATGGATGCCTATAATAATGCAACAGGGCTCATTTTTTCAAGTCAAATTTGCAAAGGTTGTACAAAATTGCAGCCAGGTCAAAATTGAAGCTTAAGCCTTATACAATCTAGTTTCTAAATTTTCAACTTTAAAGTTCAAATTTTGAAATGAGACTAATATTTTTTTCTTTTCCTTTTTTTCAAAATTCAAATAGATGGTGGCAAATGTTTGGGCCTTCAACCAAAAACCTTCAGCAAATCGCATTCTGCATAATGAGCCAGCCAAGTAGCGCTTCTAGAGGTGAGCGCAACTGGAGCATGTTCGAGCACATCCACTTGAAGAGGCGTAACAAGTTGTCTGTGGAGAAAATAAATAAGCTAGACTTTGTGCATTACAACTTGTGCATTAGGACTAGGGAGATTTTGGATAATGACACCTCTTCGATTACTTTAGAGGAGGTTGATCCAGAGTTTGAGTGGATCACTGAGCCTACTGATCCTATCTTTGATGATGAGGACCTAGAGTGGGTTGACGAGGCAGATAGAGAGGCTGAGGTCATGGCTATGGCAATAGAGGACCAAAGAGCTACAATTGTTCCTAGTGGCACCTCACAGGCACTAGCAGAGATTACAGCTGATCCTAGAGGCACCTCACAAGCTGATGCTATGGATAATTAGTCGTCCAAGACCTACCTTAGACGCCTTACTAAGAGGCATTTTATAGATTATACTGAGCCTAGGGTTGAGGTTGGGGATGAGGATGAGGATGAAGACTAGGAGCCATAGCTATAGTCTTGTTTTAATTTTTTGTTTAACCTAACATATGATCGAAATTTGGAACATTTGATGATGACTATTGATGTGTTGGATTTCATGGATTTGATATACATTTTGATGAGTTTCATGGATTTATCATTTTATATATCTATGATTTTATGTTTTACTTTTCTATTTCCTTCAACTACTATTTAAATTTTAGAATTTAACAATTTACCTTTGTACTTATGTAATCTTTGCATGTTTAACTTTTAAGTATGTGCATTGTGATCAAATTACCTTCTATTTCATGATGTTATTGTGTATTTAAGCTTTATTCAATAATGGGTGCATGGAATGTTCTTTAAATCTTAAAAAATCTCAAAATTTTGAAGTTTTTTCACTTTGTTGAGTCATTGGCGAGTCTGTGCTGATCATGAGTCAAGTTACCCTTGCTGAGTCTGAGTTGGGTCCGAGTCACATTACTTTGGTACTATGTTCCAAGGATGGAACTCAATCTACTCTCAGTCAGTCACATACTGCGCACTCTCCACGATCAGATATCACCTTCAGTTCACATCAGCGCACCATCATTGATAGGGAAACTCAATCTATTGTTGCAGTTGGCCTTGAGGATCATGGTCTTTTCAGACTTGTTGATTCAAGTGATTCTTAGGACCTAGCTATGGCTGCTCGGTAGTCTTTCATCAGCTCACTTTGGCATCAGCAGTATGGGAACTTAAATGTGCATTATCTCTCTCAACTAGCTCAAGAAGAGTTGTCCTCGAATTGCCAGAGATTCAGACTCAGCTTGGAGTTTGTGATGCATGTCAAGTTGGGAAGCAACATCGCACACATTTTCCTATTGGCAATTCATGGTGCACTTCTCAAGTACTTCAGCTTGTTCATGCCAATATTTGTGGCTCTATGGCTACTCCTTTTGTTCTTGGGTCCTAGTATTTTTTGTTGTTTGTTGATGATTTCAGTAGAAAGATGTGGGTATATTTTCATAAAAAGAAATCATGTGTTTACTATATTTCAAAACATTAAACCTCTAGTTGAAAAAGAGTCTAAAAAATATATTGTTGCTCTTAGGAAATATAATGGAGGGAGAATTGTGTTCTACTAAATTCTCTAGCTTCTATGATACTCATGGCATCAAGCGCTAGTTAACCACACCCCACACACACAACAACAAATATGCTCCAAAGAAGTTTTGGGCAGAAGTTATTAATGTTCCAGTTTACCTTTTGAATCGGTCACCCATAGTGGTAGTGGAAGATAAGACTTTGGAAGAGGCCTGATTAGGTCGCAAGCCCAAAATCAATCACTTGAAGGTTTTTTGCTCTCTTGATTATGTTTGAATTCCTCATGCATCATGCACGAAGTTGGATGCCAAGTGTTAGAAACTCGGTAGTCTTCACAACGTCTACCGCTTGATTGACACTGAGATATCTCGTATCATGTGCAGTCATGATGTAATCTTTGATGAACAGTGAGGACCATTCATGTATGTTTCTCCTATTCTTGGTCCAGCAAATCAGCCTATGAAGGTTCATGATTTGGATGTTTAGCTTCCTTTAGGTCCACCTAATGGGAAGGCTCCAACATCTCCTGGAGCTCCATTTATACCAATGATTCCTATATCCTACAAGATCACCCAGATTTATAGATGCTTCACCTATGTTTGATCTAGATTCTCCTGATGAAGAACCTGATCATAAAGCATCCCCTAATGCTAATGTTGGTCCTTCTCCTCTCTGACTTAAGTGGTGGGCTAAGACACTTGCCGATCTTCAAGATGATGAGCTCATCGATGAGAGAACTGCTTGGAAAAAGAGCAAACCTACAAAGTCAGTTAATTTTGCTCTTGTGGCCAACATTCACAATGTGTTTAAACTGAGGCTAAAGAAATTCCAGCGTGGGAATAGGCCATGAAATCAGAACACCAAATCCTATTGAAGAATCACACCTAGGTTCTTTCTAATTTTCCATCAAGGAAGAAACCCATTGGCTGCAAATGGGTTAACAAATAAAATACAATTTTGATAGTACCTTGGATAGTACAAAGCTCGTTTAGTTGCAAAGGGCTTTTCTCAACGTCAGAGCATTGATTATGAGGAGACCTTTGCTCCTACAACAAAGATGAGCACTATTAGATTAGTCCTAGCCATGGAAACACGGTTTGACTGGAACGTCCATCAGATGGATGTCAAGAGTGCTTTCTTGAATGGTGACCTGCAAAAAGAGGTCTAAATGACGCAACCTCCTAGTTTCAAGGTTGCTAATAAAGAACATTAGGTTCTGATGTTAGTGAAAGCTCTCTATGGTTTGAAGTAGGCCCCTAGGGCATGGTACATGAAAATTGGTAAGTACCTTAGTGATCAAGGTTTCCATAAGAGTTCTTCGGACTCAAATTTGTACATCAAGACTACTTATAGCGTCATCATCCTTCTGGTCATTTATGCAAATGATTTGATCATCACTAGCAATTTGCCATCTTTGATTCAAGGAATCAAACAGAGTTTACGCTAGTCTTTTGATATGACTAATCTCAGGCTCATGCATTATTGCTTAGGTGTTGAGATTTGGTAGCAATCTTCTAGCATATTCATTTCTCAATCCAAAAATGTCAAAGCTCTGTTAAACAAATTTCATATGCAGGATTGCAAACTTACATCTACACCTATGGAGAAAGGTTTGAAGTTATCAACCAAGTTTGATTATTCTCCAGTTGATGATACTACATAAAGGCAGCTAGTAGGCAGCCTCATCTACCTCTCTACTACTAGATCATCTGATATCAGCTTTGCAATTAGCTACATCTCACACTTCATGACAGCCTAAGACTGATCATTGGATGGTAGCAAAATGTGCTTCGTTATGTGAAGGGCACTACAGATTTTGGACTTCTTTACTCGGAGTTCTAATCCTAGACTTAGTGGGTTCACAATTTTAGATTGGGCAGGTTTGTTGACAATAAAAAATCAACTTTTGGATGTGTTTAGTTTGAGATCTGGTGTCGTCACATGGACCAGTAAAAAGCAACAAGCAATTTCTCTCTCCTCTACCGAGGTTGTATATAAAGGGACAGTTAAGGCATGTTGTGAAGTTGTTTGGTTTCAACGAATGCTTGGGGATATGCAGATGTCACCAATAGGACCGACCACTTTGTTTGTTGATAACAAAAGCTTTATCAAGTTAGCACAAAATCCAGTCTTCCATGAATAAACCAAGCATGTGGATGTTCACTATCACTACATACGATAGCTGGTTGAAGACAAGACAATAGATTTGCAGTATGTTCCTACAGTGAATCAAACTGCAGACATTCTCACCAAACCTCTTGGTCCAGATAAGTTTGTCAAATTCAAAGGACAGATTGGTGTTGTGGATAGATTAAGGGAGAGTATTATAATAATAGATAACTTCTATTATTATTTAATGGTTTTCTATTTGTAATCTATTATAAACATTAGGATGTTTCTAATATTTAGATAGTTTTTAGCTAGAATAGAATGTTTCGATTCTTTACAATCATTTCATAAGTAAACATCATTTATTCTTTTGCATATATTGATCTATTGATCATTGTTTATATCAAGCAAGTATTTTACCAATTACTTTGTAATATCCCCTATACATAAAAGTCAATTGGACATCGTGTATACTACTTGCACTCAACAATCCATACATTTTATAGCATCTCTAAATGTTTCATTATCAGTGCTTCATAGTGTGGAGCATAGCACTAAAATCATGTGAAAATCATGATTTCTCAAAACTTATTGATTAGGAAAATAACAATTTAATCTTAAAACCGCCTTCCAAAATTAGGGCTATTACTTTCCTTCTTTTTTTTTTTTTTGTGATTTTATAGCTGAAAATCATGTCAGCCACTTGATTAGTGATTCACTTCCTTTTTTTAAACATGGTGTTTTTTTTAAATCATGACCCTAACCTGATTTTCTCAAAATTAAATAGCAAAGTCTTCAAGAGAAATGGTATGGATTTTTTTGATGTGTATTGCATAAAGTTTGATCTTTGGTGGTGGTGAGCCTGTGTACTTGACTAGAAACATCCAAGAAGCACCAGTTATGGCCATTGTTACAGAATTTGTGGAAGCGTCTACGCAGGCAGTTTACTAGAAACACAAGAGCCTTCTACTTTCATTTGTTGTGATTGAAGCAACAAGCATAGCTATTGCTACATAGTTTGAAGGAGTGTCTATGTAAGGAGTTTCATAGGTACACAAGAGCCCTCTGGCTTCATTTACTGTGGTTAAAGCAACAGTAATGGAAATCGCTAGAAAGTTTGCAGAAGCATCTATGTAAGAGATTCATAGGAACATAAAAGTCCTCTAGCTTCAATAGTTGTGGCCATTTCTTTGCTTGCTAAAGCTAGTTTTGAGTAACCTTACCAATGTTTTTTGGTGTTTTGTTGCAATCATCTTTTGAATGTTTGGAGACATGCTCTTTCACTACACAAGAACTGGTTACACAACTGTGTAATGGTGTCTCCAAAATAACATTATTGAAATACAATTGCAATTTTTTTACTTCCTGTAAGCATCCTCAAATTTGTGGTAGTCTACAATATTATGAGCAATATGTATAATGCAACTCTACAATGTCACTTTCTTCAATAATTTTGATGATACTTAATGAATTGTGGCCTTTGATTTAGGAGATTTGCACTTTGGTAAAATTGTTTTCTAAGAGGATTTTTGGGATAGGCATTGTTACTTGGGTTATACTTTCTATGTTATGAGCTTCTTCAGTTTGCATAGGACATTCAAAACAATTTATGGATTTAACAAAATCTGAATTGTGCACAGGTGAGTATCAATCTTTTTAGTCTTTGTCTGTTATTTAGATATCTTTATATTCTGCCTTCTTGCTTACAGCATTACTAATACCCTGTAGTTCTCAATTTTGATTTATGAAGATTAAGAAGTCAATGAAGGTATGTTGCCAGAGTTGTTAAGAAACCAAAATTTAAAAAAAGTTAAGGCTTTTCCTCCTTACTTGCGAAAATGTGTTGCAAACCATTAACCATTTGTGAATCATAACTCAAACCATTAACTTTTCGCAGGAATTATTTCCTAATCCCAATTTTTGCATCCCTAAAGCCAGAAGCTTAACTTCGCCCATCTTTAAAGTTGAAACATTAACCTTTCGCGCAAGAATTTTCAAAACTCTTTTTAACTTTTTTGCAGAAAATTTGCCCAAACTCGCTTTGCGAATTTTTTTCCCAAACATGGAACTTTTCACATCCTCTTGGTCAAGATCTTAACTTTTGACATGTTTTTGGTCAACCCATTAACCTTTTGCAAGAAAAATTTTAAAAACCCGAAAATCCTGGATATCTTAACCACGAACCTTAACCTCTTCACCATTTTGGTTTTGAAACCATGTTTCAAGAAACTCACAACTAGCAAAGGAACCAGTTTGTAGGCTTATATGTGCATGTAATCTGATGTGGATACACAGGAAAGGTATGTTAATGGTTTGGCCAAGCATTTCAAAAATATCTATATCAGACTTTATAAGTTGGAAACTCTTCCAGAGACATACATGAAAAATGTTGAATCTTAGACAAGCACCCACTGTTTGACTGAATGTCTTGATTGCAGAGCACACACAAAAAAATTTGTTGAGAAGGCTTCAAAAACCTTCATTCAAATACAGGTGACATGGTATGATACTACTATGAAGCTGCATTCCAAAACATTTGTTTTTATGTATTCATAATACTGCACCGAATTGGAAGCTTTGGTCCAAGTTATGGATATCAGGAAAGTGTGACAAATAGAACTGTATGAAAGATGTGAAAGCATACAAAGTTTATAGGCTACTTAAAAAATAGAAATGGTTCTCAAAGTTTTCATGGAACACAGTATTGCATTATGAGCACAAAATACATTCATTGAAAAGACTTTAAAATCTTTGGAACAAATGTATTCCACAGGTAAGAAGTCAATTCAATGACCTTTTGACAATATTCTCTCTAATGCAACAACGGTGCATACACAAACATGGAAATGTGAAAGCAAATAGGAGCCAAATTACCCCAAACCAATATCAGTACATTAATATGCACAAAATATTGGTTTAAAGATTGAAAAACGTTAAAGCAGATGCAATCGGCTGGTGTAAAGCTGAGATCCACACCCTGAGTTGGCATCCTCCTTGCTTGTGCCGACTTGGAAGAATAGTGAAGACGTGTGAACTATTTCGCAGATTTCCTTAAAAAAAATGAGCCTCTTCTAAATGTGTAAAACAGATGATTGCAGGTAATGTACAAATTGGATTTCTTGAAAGATTATAGAGATTTCCTACCAAACACAATTTGAAGATGTGAATTTTGGAACAGCACGTTATGATTATTGGATTTGCACAAAATAGAAATGGTTGGCAGGAATAAAGTCAAATTCTGTATTCTTTGCTAATATTTCTCCCACCTGTGCCCAATTGACAGCCCTGTATAAGGAATGACAATTTATCAGAGCATAGTAAATGTGGATTTATCAGATAAATTTGGAATCATGGACAGAGCATGCAAAGTGTTTGATACAATGCCACAAAGAAATGCCATCTCATGAATGTGAAGGTCACAGGATATCTTCAAACTGTATTTATTTATTTTTATTTAAGATTTAGATTTCCAAGCAAAGGCAAATGGTATACGACCATGTTTTATAACAACTCCAACATCCACCTGTCGTGGCTGTGTAAAATAAAGAGTTTAGAAAATGATTATGAACATTCATCAAAAGATGTTGCTAGAAATTTCTATTCCATATTGGTTGGAAATGCTGGTGGATATAATACAGAATATAGAATTATAGACAAAGCACGGTGATGGAAGGAAATGCACAACATAAATTTGTTGAGGAGGATTCAAAACTGAAGTATATAGAATGTGCAGATTTTAAGCAAGATACAACATCCTTTTGCCAGCATCCTCTCTTCTTGTGCAGATTCAAGAGCTATAAAAGTATTTTATAAATAATATTCATTCAGATGCCAAGAATGAGAAGCCTTATCAGCTTCCAAAATGTAAATGAACAAGAAGACGTGCACAAAGTATGAAAGTGTAGAGAGAAGGCATATTAAGTATTTGACATAATTCTTCTTGGGGATAACATTTCCCAGTAATATGATGATCACACGAAATGTATAAAATGATTTTATTTATAAGGACTTGAAAACTTTCGAGCAAATACAACAGGCAGACATATTCAGCCACATTCCAACAAGCTTCACCGCTTCCTTCTTCACTTGTACAAGGAATACAATTTAACATGCAGAAGAATATTTCAAGGAAATGTTATCTTATGGACATCTGCGATGTTTTGTTTAATCAAATGTCTTTAAGAGATTTCAACTCACGGGGCCATGATTGCCTAACAATTCTGGTGAAAATGAAATTATTTTCCAAGGCCACACCAATATGAGAGCTTCCAAAAAGCATATTAAAATAGGTAATTTCAGATTTGAAATTTAATATTTGCAATTGCCCCTGAAGATATGCATATAAAATATGGAACCATACATAAGGCACATGAAGTATTTGACAAAACATTTTGGAGAGATACCATCCCAATGGAAAGAAATGAAATGATTATAAAATTCACTATAGCATATGCATTATCTTTATTCTGCTGTTGTAATTGTAAATTCTGCCGTATAATTGCAATTGCTGCAGCATGATGCTCCCAAATTATTTAACAAGATTCTTCATAGAGACTTCTCATGAACTGTTATAATTGTAAACTTTCAAGCAGATTTCTTATCAAAAAATGGATTATGGACAGCACATGAACTTCTGTCAAAAGAATAAAGAAGAAACATTTATATCAGATGTTGTAAAGCTTGTCTGGTCTTATAGTTTGAAATTCTCTTGCAAATATAAATGCAAAAAATGGAGTCATACAAAATCCATGTTAATTGTTTAACAAAAAGCCTCAAAGAGGTCGTCACACCAAGGAACACTGTCAAATGATTGCAAATGTGCACAAAATGGACTTTGCAAGGAAGCTCTCAAAATTTTTGAATTAACAATGCACTCTTTAACAAGTCCAAACTCTCAAGTGGACAGATGTAAGGAGATTCAGCAGCAAAGAGATTGATAAAAAAGAAGACATTGAAGAATTGGCATGTTAGCAATTTTGCAGGATATGCACAGAATGGAGCTTTAAAGAGAGATCAATATACAAAGCATAAGAAAGCACACAACCTACATGATGAAGTGGTGAAAAAAGGTCATTTTACAAATACTATTGTTTTTAGAGTTCTTATGTATGGTAATCTCGAGAATATTAGTTCAATATATCCTCAAGTTTTTGTTGAAGATTGTATAAGAGAGGAGCAAAATTTGTGGTACCATTCTTCAAGGGAAACAATCATTAGTAAAAAGAGCTTGACCTTGTGATGATACGTTCATGTGATTTTCAAATGCAATCAACCTTATACCTTACTTATCACAACTCTAAGATGGTGATGAATACAAGTACAAGAAAATTGATAATATAATCATTAAAGAGTTCCCATTATTTAGAGGAAGATTATGTCCACGAAATGAAAGGATGATTAATTGGATGAAGATGCAATTGAATAACATTTTTCAGAGTTTAAGTTGTTGGCACAAACAAGTGACTTGTGATCAAGAAAAGACATAAAGCTTGACATTGTGACATTAGTTTCTTGGTTTTATATTGAAAGTTACTAGGTAGTTATCTACTATAGCCTATAGGTACAAGACTTTTGCATTGTAAAAAGGGAAAACTTTTCCAGAGGGGATATTATGGAGAAATTTTCAAAGGAACTTTTGGCTTGGATTTTGTCCTCAAAGTTTTTAAACTTGTATATTTTCAAGAGGACAATAAATTATATATTTAGTTCGTATGTGTTAGTACCTAACGTGGTCACACATTTAAAACCTCAAGTTCAGAGTTTTTGAACCACTTCGAACTGAAGTTCGAAGTGGTTCAAAGTGCTTCAAAGCAGTTCGATGGTTCAAATGGGTTTGAAAAGGCAGGATCAGTTTCAACAAGTTCAGAATTCCATCATTTAAGCTTAGGTTCTGCCAGTTCATAGTTTTGAGAAAGTGCAAAGTACAAGTCAAGATGGAGGCCAGTTCAGTGGTTTAGAAAGGTTCATCTTCCAAGTTCATTGGTTGAAAAAAGTTGAAGTGCTAATTCTAGTTTTTAATGTTGATGTTTGAAGATCTAGCATCTACAGGGTCACATAAGCAGATTCAGAGGCTCACATTGCTAAATTCGGAACACAGTCCAATGCTTTAGTATACAGTCTCAAACACTTTAAATTCAGGATAGAAAGCTTGAAGTTTAAGTAAAGCTTTTATGTTGGATGATGATAATATCCGACTGTGAATACTCGGCAAGAGCAAAAGCAATTATAAGAAGAACATCCATGGATTGAGAGTCGCCATTTATACTGTTATAGAGGTTCAAATAAATGCCAAACCAAATGTCTCCATTCAGAACACATATACTCAGAATGGTTCTTCTCAGAATGGTATCGGGTCCCGACTGAAATATGGAGGTGCTGCGACCTCGAAGCCATGAAATTTATTGGATTTGTTGTGCTACACGTGGCACGAAGTGATCTAGCATCACAAGTTTATATTGTCAAAGCCTCGTGTTTTCTATGATGCTCACAGAATGTTATGATTGTTGAATGTGATGAAGGTGGCCTTTTGATCAACAATAACCACCATGAACCCCACGGATCTGCCCATAGCCATACGTATGCACATGGTGCAGATGGAAAACATGTATCAAATACTTGCACCTCCCAATTTAAATATTAGCGATACAGTTATAGCATTTGTAGACAGGATTATATTGACTCAGGATTCAGCACGGAAATTGTTTGGACTGTTATGAAGCCTCTGTTAGAACCCATTGTCACCCCAAAGACTTTATGCTACTATCTTGTTCGGGAGTAACAAGATTTATTGCAGCAAAATAATGCTATTAACAGGGAGGCATGTTCAAAATAGTGTCCAATGATCAGTAGGGAATTTCAATTCAGCAAGTCGGATTTTCTGACAGTCATATAGACCCTCAAACAGAGATCTGTAACTTTTGACTCAGACATTATTTTCAAAATCGTCTTGGTGAGAATGTGGAGAACTAGGATTCGGATAACATATCCAAAATTCAGCAAGATCCAACGGTGGGATGAATAGTTATGCCTCCCACACCGAGACCCATTTTTTCTGACAGAGTTTTTTCGAATCCGCCCAGAATCAAGAGTATTTTCATATTGGAATAATATAATAATGTGCCACTTGTCCAAGTCTCATTTAATATTTCAAATTAATCTTATAAAACATTTACATCAATGTTTTATAAGATTATCAAAACATAAATGAGAGAAAAAGGAAGAAAGTGGAAAAACATAAACTTTAAATAAGGTTTATCAAGAAAAACCAATGGTAGAGGAAAATTGAAAAGTTTCCATGGGAATGACTTTAGAAATAATATTGATTTCCAAGAATCAGTTACGGGAAAGGAAATGGAGACGGACAAAGAGAAGAATAAATAAAGGACAGAGGGATTTAGAAGGGGTTCCAGTTTTTCTGAGTTTTGGCTCAGAGACTTTGGGCTACAGCAGAACAGAGGCTGTGAATACAGTGATAGGGGGAAGATTGGATTTCTCTGAGACTTTGTGCTACAAGGGGTCCCATTCTTTTTCCTGTTCCATTCGGGCTTCTTCTAGGCTGCAGACTTTGGGCTTCAGGCAGGGAGGAGATCTTCCAGAAAACCATTCTATTTCCTTGAGAGACGGGGAAAGGCAGAGTAGGAGAAATTTTCTTTCTTTTCTGAACTGTGTGTTTGAAATGAGGATTAAATTTTGGTGTTTAAAGTAATATTGTAGGAAAAGTTTTGTTTCCTTTGAATAATGACCAGATTGTAATGCGTGAAGGAGGCTTTGTAATCTTTTACAGTCACGGAAGGGAGGCTAAAGGTTAAACATATTATACTTTGGTGATAATGTATTTTTCCTTCCACTGAATTTGGACTTTGAGTCAATTCCAGTTTTCTCTGAAATTGCAGTCTATTGTCATTGTTTCTTTATTACATTGACATTCCAAATATTCAGCAAGGTTCTGATTTTAATTCTTTCACGGAGATAAATGACACTGTTTCATCCTTATCACATAATGCAATGACCAGCAAATGAACTTTGCGTCATCTGCTGTTCTTTGTTTTCTTTTCATGTTGTAGTATAGATTTTCGCATCTACGTTGTATTTACACGTAGATGTTTGATATTCTTTTGTGCTTTCTGATTAAAAGCATCCACATTTGATTCATTGAATATCTTATATAGGGAGTTGTACCCGATAAAAATTCAGAGGAAAGTTATCAATCCCATGATAACCTATCCAACTGTTGGTGTTAGCTTGTCCTTCCACTTGGGCATTTAGGGTCAGATTTGCACATATTCTCTCGAAGGACAATCTGTTCACTAACAAATTTTTGGCGACTCTGCTAGGGAAAGAATCGCAGTTTCAGTGTTTTCTTTTCTTAGAAATCTGAAGGTACCTCCCCAAAGATGGAGGTTGGCGGCTCTATTGAGGAAGAATGTCAGAAAGTCTTCCTTACATATCAAGAAATCTTGAAGGAATGGGTTCCAGCAAGAGATGAAGATAACTCAAAAATCTTTATCTTCATCCCAACTTTCAAAGATAATCCTATCAGAGAGGTTATTGAAGAGGTTGCAAAGCAAGTAGACTGGCTAAAATCCTTTTATGGTGCCATCCTCATAAAGAAGAAACCCCAAGTGCAAGATCTAGAAAAAGAAAGACATGCATGTGAGAAAGAGGAAATAGCTGAAGTGGAACACAAGCAGGGGAAAGATCTTGAAGGAGAACAAACTGGAAGCCGACAAGATGATGAATATCTAGATGCTCTTCAGCCGCACGTGATTCCCATCTCCACATCACATCTAGTGAGTCGTGAGGTTGAGGTAGAGACTTCAAATTGCCCATCCTTATTCTCTTTTGATAAAAATTTTAATTGTACACAGAAAGAGGATGATGCCTCTTTTCAGTTTGTTTCTATGACTATGGAGACTTGTATAAAATCTTTGCCTATGACTGCATGCCATGAGGATAATTCATGTTTTGATACCCAAGAAGTGAGTAAAAGTTTTGATTTCCATCTTATGTGCCAAAATGAAAGTATGGACAACATTGCAGTGGTAGGGAATCAATTAGAGGAGGTAAATGATGGAGGTATGCAAGACAGTGAAAGTATATTATGCTCACCTACAAAAATCGTGGAAGATTTCAGCAAAGAACCATGTTCAAAGAATGACAGTCCATTGAAGATAGTTATGCATGGAGAAAATTTTACAGCCAAGGGTCATGATGATCATTGTTCACTTGAAGATTTGGTTGGAACATTTTCTAGTCATGCCATGTTTGAAAATAAGTCTTTTAATGTCATCATGGATTGTGAAGTTATTAGCTTTGTGGATGTGAATGCTGAGCACAAACCTTCCCCAAAATCTTTTCATTTTAGAAATAATGCAGCAACAAATCCTATTAATACTGCTGATGTTAAAGAAGGTGCCTCTAGATTTTTCTCTACATGTTCTGAAAGTTTCAGTTTTAAGAGTGACAATGGTCACCTTGTTTCAGAGGCTTTTAGTTACAAAGAATTAGACAATTTGCCACTAGAATTTCAGTCTTTCACCTTTGATATTGATCACCTCTCTTTGAAAAGCCTCCTTGATGAAAGGACTCAAGATAAGATGCAGCCTAAAGATGAACTTTCCATTCCCATGAAAGATGAAGGTGCTGAAATCAATAATCAGTTTGTAGATTTACCAGCTGAAGCATGGAGAAGTACATTTTTTAATCAAGAAGGAGAAATCGTGGATGAATTCTTGCTATATCTTCAGCCAAGAGACCTCTCTCAAACCAGCCCTTTTAATGATGATTTGATTCTTCATAAAGATGGGGTAAAGATGCCTTTGGATTAGGATATTTTTGCTGAATTTCTTGTTGAGAGGAAGAGGTATGAAACTGACTTTCAATCGAGTAGTGATCTGACTGGTATGTTAAAGGACACTCTTTTTAATAAAGAAGAAGAAACCATAAACACACTCTTATCAGCACTCAAGCCGGAACATTTCTTTGATGATGCCTCAGGTACTTGTTTAGATCAATTTGAGGATGAAGTATTCATTGATAATTTTCCTTTTCATTCATCTATACATGACTTTACTGATTTGGACTACGGAAGAAATGCTGGAACATGTGATGGCATTTTGGAAAAAGAAAGAGATGGAGTTTGTGGCATATTGGATGACAATTTAGTTCTTAAAAGAGATCAAGAGAATAGATACTCAAAGGCTAATCCTATGTTGGATGAGGCGTCTCTATGGCTACAAGTTGATCATGACCATGTGCAAGAGCTGAATCTTCATGACAGCATTTCCAGGTGTTGCATATCATCTTTTAGTGAGCTTCCTAAACTTTATGCTTTTCAGCCTAGAGTGGAATCTACACTTGGAGATGTGAAGGATCAAATCTCAAGTGAAGGAGAGTATTATGATGAGCTATGGCTATTTGGAAAGGAATGTTGGATCAGCATGTGTATTTACATTGCCAGTTCAAAGTTTGGCATTGAAAGGGTCGTCAACAAGCAATGGTTTGAAGTTGTTCCCTTAAGGTATGATTTTCTGATCCAGAAGGGCTCCTACTTCTCCCAACCGGTAAATGGATTTGCATAGCTTATTCTTTCTTTTGGTTCTCTTGGTAGGTTTTCTTCCTACCTTTGTAAATATTGTAAATAAGTTTTTGTTGTGCGTAGCAGCGGTAGTTGGAATAATGTGCAAGCTTCATGTTTGCTGGTAGTTTAGGTGTTGGTTGTTGGTTTTGTTTGTTGATTTTGCCCTGCTCCCCTCCACCCTCTCTGCAAGCAACTCCCGGTCTTCTCTTCTTGTTGACTCTATTTGCCCTCAGATAAGGCACTGCTCTTCTCCTAGAGATTGCTGGAGTTCTCTGCTTTTGCATCAAAATCAGTCCCACAGTCAGAGCCCCTGTTAGTACCTAATGTGGTCACACATTTAAAACCTCAAGTTCAGAGTTTTTGAACCACTTCGAACTGAAGTTCGAAGTAGTTCAAAGCAATTTGATGGTTCAAATGGGTTTGAAAAGGCAGGATCCGTTTCAACAAGTTCAGAATTCCATCATTTAAGCTTAGGTTCTGCCAGTTCATAGTTTTGAGAAAGTGCAAAGTACAAGTCAAGATGGAGGCCAGTTCAGTGGTTTAGAAAGGTTCATCTTCCAAGTTCATTGGTTGAAAAAAGTTGAAGTGCAAATTCTAGTTTTCAACATGAGTTCAATGTTGATGTTTGAAGATCCAGCATCTACAGGGTCACATAAGCAGATTCAGAGGCTCACAATGCTGAATTCGAAACACAGTCCAATGCTTTAGTATACAGTCTCAAACACTTTAAATTCAGGATAGAAAGCTTGAAGTTTAAGTAAATCTTTTATGTTGGATGATGATAATATCCGACTGTGAATACTTGGCAAGAGCAATAGCAATTAGAAGAAGAACATCCATGGATTGAGAGTGGCCATTTATACTGTTATAGAGGTTCAAATAAATGCCAAACCAAATGTCTCCATTCAAAACACATATACTCAAAATGGTTCTTCTCAGAATGGTATCGGGTCCCGACTGAAATATGGAGGTGCTGCGACCTCGAAGCCATGAAATTTATTGGATTTGTTGTGCTACACATGTGGCACGAAGTGATCTGGCATCACAAGTTTATATTGTCAAATCCTCGTGTTCTCTATGATGCTCATAGAATGTTATGATTGTTGAGTGTGATGAAGGTGGCCTTTTGATCGACAATAACCACCATGAACCCCGTGGATCTGCCCATAGCCATACGTATGCACATGGTGCAGATGGAAAACATGTATCAGATACTTACACCTCCCAATTTAAATATTAGCGATACAGTTATAGCATTTGTAGACAGGATTATATTGACTCAAGATTCAGCACGGAAATTGTTTGGACTGTTATGAAGCCTCTGTTAGAACCCATCGTCACCCCAAAGACTTTATGCTACTATCTTGTTCCGGAGTAACAAGATTTATTACAGCAAAATAATGCTATTAACAGGGAGGCATGTTCAAAATAGTGTCCAATGATCAGTAGGGAATTTCAATTCAGCAAGTCGGATTTTCTGACAGTCATATAGACCCTCAAACAGAGATCTGTAACTTTTGACTCAGACATTATTTTCAAAATCGTCTTGGTGAGAATGTGGAGAACTAGGATTCGGATAACATATCCAAAATTCACCAAGATCCAACGGTGGGATAAATAGTTATGCCTCCCACACCGAGACCCATTTTTTCTGACAGAGTTATTTCGAATCCGCCCAAAATCAAGAGTATTTTCATATTGGAATAATATAATAATGTGCCACTTGTCCAAGTCTCATTTAATATTTCAAATTAATCTTATAAAACATTTACATCAATGTTTTATAAGATTATCAAAACATAAATGAGAGAAAAAGGAAGAAAGTGGAAAAACATAAAATTTAAATAAGGTTTATCAAGAAAAACCAATGGTAGAGGAAAATTGAAAAGTTTCCATGGGAATGACTTTAGAAATAATATTGATATCCAAGAATCAGTTACGGGAAAGGAAATGGAGACGGACGAAGAGAAGAATAAATAAAGGACAGAGGGATTTAGAAGGGGTTCCAGTTTTTCTGAATTTTGGCTCAAAGACTTTGGGCTACAGCAAAACAGAGGCTGTGAATACAGTGATAGGGGGAAGATTGGATTTCTCTGAAACTTTTTGCTATAGGGGGTCCCATTCTTTTTCCAGTTCCATTCGGGCTTTTTCTAGGCTGCAGACTTTGGGCTTCAGGCAGGGAGGAGATCTCCCAAAAAACCATTCTATTTCCTTGGGAGACAGGGAAAGGCAGAGTATGAGAAATTTTCTTTCTTTTCAGAACTGTGTGTTTGAAATGAAGATTAAATTTTGGTGTTTAAAGTAATATTGTAGGAAAAGTTTTGTTTCCTTTGAATAATGACTAGATTGTAATGTGTGAAGGAGGCTTTTTAATCTTTTACAGTCAAGGAAGGGAGGCTGAAGGTTAAACATATTATACTTTGGTGATAATGTATTTTTCCTTCCACTAAATTTGGACTTTGAGTCAATTCCAGTTTTCTCTGAAATTGCAGTCTGTTGTCATTGTTTCTTTATTACATTGACATTCCAAATCTTCTACAAAATTCTGATTTTAATTCTCTCAGGGAGATAAATGACACTGTTTCATCCTTATCACATAATGCAATGACCAGCAAATGAACTTTGCGTCATCTACTGTTCTTTGTTTTCGTTTCATGCTGTAGTATAGATTTCCGCATCTACGTTGTATTTACAGGTAGATGTTTGATATTCTTTTGTGCTTTCTGGTTAAAAGCATCCACATTTGATTCATTGAATATCTTATACGGGGAGCTGTACCCGATAAAAATTCAGAAGAAAGTTATCAATCCCATGATAACCTATCCAACTGTTGGTGTTAGCTTGTCCTTCCACTTGGGTATTTAGGGTCAGATTTGCACATATTCTCTCGAAGGACAATCTGTTCACTAACAGTATGTCTAGATGTGTTTTTGAGTTATCATTACTGATTTATCGTATGTTAATTTGGTAGTGTTTTTGTGTATTTAAGAAATCCAATGGTTTATAGTGTAAATAACATATATACTTAATGAAGCACAAACATGCCCTGGTATCTTGGTCTGAATGTGATACGTTAACTTGTCTCCCCGTATGTTGAGATTTGTTATCTTTATTTCGTTATTGCATATTTAACTTATTATGTACTTAAATCCCCTTGTAATCTGTCATCCATTGTGAATCTCAGCTAGTATTCATATGTTTACTACTGAGATTTATGTTAACCATCTTCTTTAGTTCTGTCATGTTTCCTTTTGTACTTTCAGAAGAAAAGTACAAAAAAATATTAAATATCCCTATCTTACGAGGGAGCTGCCCCTCTCAAACACAGAGAAAGGTTGTAATTTGATCATAAATGAGTTACAAGCTCTCCAGCTATTGAAACGGGTGTCACTGCCCACAGGGAAAACAGGGTCAGTTTTCAAGCTAATATCATAGTGACAAATCAGTTTACCAACAAGGTAGCATAAAAGCATCCACATTGTAACAATTTTTTGTACCTTTGTTCACATGACTCCCAAGTGACTATAATGAACTTCAAAGTGGTGCACATGACCTTCCTCCTTGTTTCATAATGACATGGTATTATGCTACAGGCTACAGCCATCACAGCCAATATCAAAGTCTCTTGAAACTCATTTTCAACAGGAAGAAGTGCTCAAACATGCTATCATCCCATATTGCAAGAGCAGTTCACAAATTCCAAAGGACACATTTGGTTCATTTCAAATCAATGAGATGCATCTAATTTACTTGTGCGGTCTATTGAAAAAGGCCTTAAGGTGGTTAAAGATACAAAAATTGTCAGAGTACCTTTCTTGCAGCTTGTATCATACTCTTTAAGCCATATGAGCTCTTCAATGAATACTTTGCTCACTCTGACATTGCTTGGAGAACGTACTACTACATGCCAAATGTAATACAAGGCAACAGGATGTCTCAACCTTTTGCTTTTTCTCATGGTTCCACGAGAACCTCTCAAGCTGCAGAGAATACACAGCTATGCCCTTCATCCAAAGATCTTCATAGGATTCCATTAAACTTTAAAACTCTTGCTTGCGAACAAATTAGATACGTGTTAAAATGTAGCTTCAGTTGAAGTGAAATACACATCACTTGATATATTAGTAATTCTATCATTACTCTATATATATATATATATAACCTCTGTTATATATCTTTACCTTAATTCCCGATAACCCAGATTCCTAACGGGTATGTGTTTGTACATTTAGCGTTGACTGTCGGCTATATTAAAAGACTCATGTCCCTACGTATACATGACTCTTCCCTCACTTATATATTAAGATCGCTGGATGGAAACTATCATCAATTACAGCCGCAATGATCAGTTTCCTTCAGCGATATTAGAAGATAATCAGTCTGTCAACTATCTAAGCTATCAGCAACATTAATATATACTCAGTCAGTTATTTATTAATTCTGACTTATACAAAGTTATCATAGTATAGTACAGTTCTAAAAATTAACCAAGATTACATCATGGATATAAGTAATTGTCTTTACATCTAACCTCTATCAGGGATCCAAAACATTTACAGGTCTCAAGATGACTGTTGGATCCCAGAGGTTTCTAATTAGCTGTGTTTTTAAGATTCTTAGTATTTTAAGCGTTTTAGTCAAGAAACGGAAAAAAGAGGCTAAAACGTTATAGAATAAACTGTCAACCAGAAAGATATATCTCGTGAGAAAAGCAGTCCAAATGATACAACTTTCATAACAAGAACTTTTGAGTCTATTTTCCCACTATTTTATAATCTTTCCACTTTTCATATGATGTAATGAAACAGAGAAAAGAAGCTACAATGTTATATAATAAACTGTCAACTGAAAAGATATATCTCGTGAGAAAAGCGGCCCTGATGATGCAACTTTCATTATGATATTATGATATTTATATTTTCATTTCCTTTCAAATTAATTTTCTCAATAAATATACATTCTTTGTACATCAGTATACCATCAGCTTTGCTGCATCTGGTTCTTCAACTTTTGTGATGGTTCATACAATATGGCTTTCTTTTGAGCTCTACATTCGCAGGTGCTCCAGTTAAGATTAGTTCCACACTTGAGACACGATCCTTTGCAATTAAGACCACAGACAGAATCAACGGTAACCTCAAGGTGCACAGTATCACGAATATATTTCGAGATATCTATTTCTTTCTCTTCTAATGCAAAATACATTTGGTCCTGCTCTTCTTCCTCGTCATCATCATTCTCTAAATCACTCAAATCTACCTTTGTCATTTGATCTGATTCTACAAAAGGTTTTTCATGAAGTAGCAAACAGAAATTTGAGAACACACGGTGGGCGGCTTCCTCTGCGCACCTGGCATATTGAAATTGGAAAACCAGATTTGAAATAAAAAACTAAAATGGCAGAGTATTTACGTAGAAGAAAACAATTAAATTAAAGAACTTCTGATATATATAAAAGAATCTACTTTAATACAAATTAAAGTTATCTATAAAAAAAACATAGCCAAAAGAAAGAAGGAATTTCAAGCAGTCCATCAGTCTTCCGTTCCAGATATAGCATGCCAGACTTGCAACACAGCTGAATCTTTAGACTATATTGCCTCGAGGATTGGAAATTTGTACATTGTATCTTTGAAGATGGGAAATCTTCGGAAATAGAAAGAAGGGACTGCCGATTTAGACGACAATGAAGACTGAGGCTTCTCAAAAACTCGGCTGGTATCTGTCTCAATAAACCTCACAAAATGTATGAAATGGGTATCAGAAAATTTGGGACGGTTCTAAAAGCTAAGTTCCACCAATGAAATTTGGTACATGGCTAAAATTCCCCAGAAATGTTTGCATACCTTGGGCGTTAATACTACTGAAAGCATTTCGTACTTTTATTGGAACTTTCAAAAGTGTGTGGGATCAAAACGGGGAAACATTGTTACCAGTACCCAGCCTACAGGATACGGCTTTGAGAGTTGAGAGACGCAAATGCATTCCTACAAGTATGAAGACTTGTTTTTTCCTCCCCCTCTCCCAACTTGCCATCTTATCCCAACAGTTTTATTATCTGATACAGTCCTTCAGCGTAATTTTCTTTGAGTATAAAAGATGAAGCCAGGATCGTGTTTCAGAAAATTTGACAAATTGAATACCCTCAATCCTTAAGCTTAGTCTAAGAAGTCCGAATATTCTTGCCCCTAGCAGCGGATTGTTTATTGAATAGGAAAACGAAAAAAGACTCAGTACAAGGTACTAATGTATTAATGTGTTTAAGTACCTGTTGCAGGGTAAAGATATGAATGTGCGAATAAGTCCATGGAGGAGCAAATCTCCCGTCTTTTTCCGAGTGGCGTCGAGGGAGACAAGGAGGGGCGTCCCTGAGGGACGGGAATAATCCGTGGAGACTCTGGTGGACATGGCCAGACCCATTGATTCTGCCATCGACTTCGATACGTGTGAGGATAAATTGGACAGCCCCACCCTCTCGAGAGTGGTGTTATACTCCATATGCCCGGCGGTCCTCTTCACAATTATGGCGCCCTTCCATGCCTCATCAGCCGCCTCCTCCTCTTTTCCACCCTCCCATTTCTCTACATAGTAAGTCTCGCTTCTGTATTTGGTAGAAAAGCTAACAAATGTGCCTCTTTTTCGCCTCGGCTCACCTGCAGCGTATTCATTTCCAGACAGAGAGTAAAGGGGAAGACTGGTGTACTTCCCCGAGGGAACAAAAGGCTTAGAAGTTCCGGGTGAAACATGAATCAAGTACCTACTTTTGACTACCTGCATTTCGCCCGCCTCTCTGGTGCTCGATTCGATCCGATATGGTTTTGTATAGTTCACAAGAAGACTTTATCTTTGATCTTTTCAGCTAAAAACCGACCTGCTCCATATCCAGTTTTGATGTGAAGTCGAGAAAAACAAGTGTCACGTAGTACATGTATTTTGCGGTAAATTATATTAGTTAGTTTAATTAGGTAGAGTAGTAAAGTTTAGAATTTGATAATATTTAATATCAATTTATTAAAATTTTACTATTTAATTTATTTTTAACATTTTTCGATTGTATTTTTACATTAAAATTTTTAATTTTTAATTTAAATAGATTAGAAATCATCATTTTATTTGAAATATTTAAATATATAAAAATTAAATTTTTTTAATATAAAAATAATAATTAATTAATATTGTAGCTCTCTTTGATGCATTCTTTGCAATCAGGACTTGGAGATAGATGATTATCTATTACTGAGCTGTCCTTTTGCTCAAGTATGTTGACAATTTCTAGTTGATAAACTTAATTTTCCTATGCCTTTACCGAATTCACTTTGGGATCCGTTTTGATTTTGGCTTGTTCCTTCCTCGGAATTGATGTTCTCATCCCTATGGTAATGTGTTCCTCTGTCAGTTGTTTGGGAAATTTGGTGGGAAAGGAATAGAAGGATCTTTAGGAAAGATGTTCTATCTTTAGATAAAGTTCTTTATCATCTTGAGAAGAGCATTGTTGAATTGGTCAATACAAATGTTAATAAATTTAAGGGTCTACATGTCTTTACATCCTAGGATAACTTGTATTTCCCATCAGTGGCAAGGGCTTGTTTTCCCCTTGTAACCTACTCTATTTTGCCCTTCTAAGGTTGTTGTAATTAGATCTCAAGTCAAGAGGATCCCTATGGCTTTAGGTCAACTCAAGATGAATTCTGATGAAGCGTCATGGCGTAATTCTAGGAAGTCTATAATAGGTCTAGTGATTAGGGATCGTAAAGCTACAATTGTAGCAACCAAGGCCTCTTTGATTTCCTCCACCACTAATAATATGGTTGAAGCTCTTGCCCTTCTAAATGGTCATGTTGTGTCAAAGTACTTGAATATTTCATCTTTACATGTTGAAGGAGATTCTACAATTGTTGTCAATGCATATCAATCGTCGTGTTTCGAGTTAGTCAATTCATTGTGTTGCAACAAGTTTGGTCTATTCTTGATGGTTTCCCTGAATGCTACATTTTGCATACCTATGGTGAAGGTAATATATTTGTAGTGGATTGGCTAATTTGGGTACAGATGATATCAATATTGACTCTTTAAATTCCCCATTTGCCTCCACCTTTATATCTTACCTTCTTGAATATTATCTCTCTAGAAAGTCAACTAGGTCATTAGGTAGTGTCCATGCTCAACTCCAGATTTTTTTTTAAGTCCCTTAGTTCATGAACTTTTTGGCTTCATATTCTAGTGATTATCTTTGGATTTGAAGGCCATTTTTCTTTATATATATTCAGTGTCTTAGGTTCATGGTCCTCTTCCATGAAATTTCGCACAAGCTTCTATACATTGTAAGAGATTTTGAGGTTTACAATGCCTTGGTTCACTTTTTGTCTGACAGTGGTGCTCGTTTCTAATGCTTGTGCTATGAAGATTGCTTCATAATTTGCATTGGCTCTTCTTGAGGCTTATTTGTTAATAGATTGCCTTATAGGTCTTCTTCAATGTGCAGGAATATCTTTTGCAGTTTTTTAGCTCACCTGCAAGGCTATATATGTTTTGATTGGCCAGTTATTTGGTGCCTCCCTTTTTTGTGCGATGATGATGATCATGGATGTCTCTCTCCTAGTCGTCATCATTTTGTTCAACATAAGGGATTACTCAGCTTTGAGCACTGGCACTGGCTACTTTTATTTTGTAATATTACTAATATGGTATCTATAGTTTGGGTTGAGTGTTTTGGGTATTTGTGGGATCTTAATTGGGATTGTTTTTCTTTTTTGAGATCATCAATATAATGGGTTAGATTCTGGGTTTATAGCTTTGGGGATATCTTAGTTTCACCTTCACTACTTTTGGATGTTATGTTATTTGCATCCCTTTGTATCCTGCAATGAGCAAAGTTTTTCTTCATTGGTTCTTTTCTCCAAGAGCTTTTTTGAACCAGTTCTTATATTAATTTAAATATTTTGTTTTGCCAAAAAAATGTTTAATTAATCATATAAATGTTATGCTACTATTATAGCTAACTATGTTGTATCTTAGAGCATTGATATTTTATTTAAATTAAAATAAATATTATAGAGAACATCACTGATTAAAAAAAATATAATCATGGTGGATACCAAGTTAAAATTTATAAGTTTTGGTCCTTCATATTCATAAAAAATAATTATATGATTTATTTATTTTGGTAGGTAATGGTCTAAAGCCTAGATTAATTTTTATTATTTATTGAAGTTAATTATTATTATGTGTCAAGTAGATTTGAACCCAAGACCTCCCCTACAAAAGGCTCACAAGTTACCATTGTGTTGTAGGCTCTTGCCTATAATTATATTGTATTTTACTAATAAAATATTTGAAGAAAGATATATTATTCATATAATATTTTTACATAATAGAATGTTACATGACAAAATGTTAATACTCTAGTATTAAGTACTAAAACTTAAAAATATTTATTTCTACAAAGTTTAAATAAATAAATTTTGGTCTTTGATAAATTTTATCCTAATAACCACATATATACTTTTTCACATTATAAAAGTTAATATGATTTATTTTTTTCATTTATTGAGTAATGCATGAATACCGAGTAGTGCTTCCTCAAAATCCACTCCTATAAGACCCTGATATATGAACCAATCAAACTCAAGTAAAATAATTTTATAGTTTCACAAAATTAAAAATCTCACAAATAAACATTATACAACTTTAAAGTTAAAATTTAAAAGAAAAATACTTACAGGCATTGGTTGAGATAGAAAAGATTAATAACTAGTTAAGTACAAGTGATTCATAATAGTATATTGCCTACAACAAATACAAAAATGGAAAGTAGGAATCCATACTATATTGTTAGAATGTATAGAATTATGCAAAAATGAGTAATAAATTTATAACTAATAGGTTGTATTTAATAGTTTTAATTTCTATTTTTATTAATTTGTGTTGATGTAAATATTTAAATTTAAACTTTATTAATATTTTGTTGCTTAAATAGATGAGGGAAAAGCGAGATTAAGTCAAATGTTATGGTTTATGTGAGATTTCGTCAAAAAAATAGTAAAGACAATTAGGGAATCCTATCATTAGAAATTTCATTTTTTATTATGGAGTCAAATGTAATTCTATTACGAGGAGATGGTGGTAGTAATACAAGGTTTTAGCTCATTAGGAATTGGAAGGAGGCCAGGGCTTTAGTTATTAGGGCGAATGAAAGGATCAAGAAACATAATAGCATCAACTGAAAGTAAGGAAAAAGAAGGGATCTCATGAACCATTTAAAGAGCAAAGGCTTTATTATACCTTCGAAAGTTATCCTTGTGATGAATTTCCTCAAGGAATAGTCTCTTTTCGTCAAGTAGTGTGGCCAAGGATGCCCTAAAAGGAAACTTTTGGACTAGAAGAACTATAAATTCAATGAATGGGTAATCATCATATTCTTACCAAATGAATTATTTTTTGAATACATGAATAAGGAGTTGAAAAATGAAATTTTGCATGCTAGACCTTGTTTCTAAAGGTTTTCATTTTTTATAATTCAGAATGGGGCCCTAATTTCAATCTAACAAAGTGTTGTAGCAGAAATTATTTGATGTGGAGTATGTTGGTTGGTCTCCTTCTATGTAGTTAGAATATAGAGTATACAAGGTGTATAGGGGAGGCTTTGGGGTCTTTTGTTAAAGTAGATGAGTTTTCATAAATGGCAAGGCAAGTTCAAAGATCATAAATTGTGTTGAATTGATTAAGAGGATGGGATGTGGGAAAACAAAATAAAAATAGGATTGGTTTCAAAAACTAGTAGTAGATTACGAGCCGGTAGGGGCCAATTATAGCTACAAGAGTTTCAATTCAAGTGAGTCTAATGAGGTGACATTGAGATCGAAGGAAATTAGGATAAAGAAGGATTTAGTGTGTGTGTGTGTGTGTGTGTGTGTGTATATATATATATATATATATATATATGTATGTATGTATAGGTGCCAAGTTAGGAAGGGTTATGTCCCTTGAGGGACATACCCTTTAGAAAGGATATATAAGTAGGTTGTAAATGCAGATTATAGGACACACAATTATAGTAGTCTGCTCTTATAAGCATTTTATATCCTACAATTTAAATATGAGATTCTCTATCACAATAAAAGGTTAAATATTCAGTATTGTGTCTGCATTATAATAAGCACTAATTTCATCAATATTCATACTACTTAGAAGATCATTCTCAACATATAAGATTGGATTAAAAGTTTGATTAAGTGATAAGGATTTAGCAAAAATTTTACATTTAGTTGTGGAAAAATTCAAACCTAAGCAAGGTCATATGGCCAACATGTGAATAAGAAAGATAATGAGTGCTTTGATAGAAGATGAAAATAAGAAGCCTATGTTGGAGGAAGATTTGATAGGGGCCTTAAAAGTAGACAAAGATTAAAATCTTTCTTATGTCCTTCCACCACGAGACCAGGGAGCTATCTAACTTTTATATTGACAAGACCAATTTGAATCCCTCTTCAGTTGAAGTTGAAAAGGCTCCTACAACCCCCAAACTTTATCATTTGGTCAGGGACTATGGCCATTGTAATCAAATAAAAATGGTTTTCTAGACTATTAGCCCCCTTCTCAATATTTTGGCTAAATTAATTAATCATTTACCTAGACCAAATTGCTGAAATCAATTAATTTTATTATAACCTATAGTTTTATTATGTTATCGTAAGTCCACTATTCGATTAAAAGAACATGTGCCATTTTAATTAAATAAAGACTTCTTTCTTCTAACCCACTTAATGTGCACACATAAAGTCCTTTTTCTATTTTAAAAATTAAAAGAAAAGGTTTTGTGACTTTTTTCTTATATGGGAAGTCAACTTCTATTTTATTGGTTGACTTGTGTGTGCACATGGATTAATCCTATTTTCAAACTCCACCCTTGATCATCCATCATTTTGACCTTGATCTACATCCTCCGTAAGACTTTAAAAGAGAGAGCTCTCCCCTTGTCAAAGGATCCACACTCCTAAGTATTGTTATGTTGCAGGTTTATCAATCAAATTCTTGAAGAGCTATTGTGGAGAACTTTCACTTCTCATCTCATTCTTTCATCCATCACATGCTATCTTAGTATCATATTGCATAGTAGTTTAGTTTCTTTTCAATAGCTTAAATCACATAGCTTAATAGTTGGATTTGTAACACTCTCATTCTTGTTAACATAACTACATTTTGCATACTCATAATAGTTTAGTCTACATTTGCATTATGCATTCTTGAGGCATTCTTTGTGGACATTTGCATTCTTCATCTTGTCTCTAAGAGAACCTTCCATTGCACGATTTACTAGCAAGAAGAGTATCTCTAAGGCTCAATTGAGAACCTTCTTATGCTTGAAACATACTCTCTTGAATTCCGTGGATAGGGAGCTCTAAGTTGGCATCCAAGTATTCTAAACTCATAGAATCACTTGGATGGAAGGGTTTAGAGTGTGACACAAATCAAGTGTACATTTTTGGCATCCACCATGGGGCAGAATGTCTTAGTTTTGTTCTCCATCTTGTTGTATTTTTGCACTTTCTACATTCTATTCCCAAATTTTCTCTTTTTTTATAGTCACAGATTTCGAGTGATATTTTCCAATACCGTGCGACGTTTGTTAGTATTGTAGTGCAAAAATTTTCTTATAAAAGTATTGTATCCTCATATTGAACTCTATTGCTCTAGTATAGAAATTCATGTCACCTAGCCTAGGAAGAAATATTGCAATGGAAGATTCTATTGCATGGATATACTAAGAAGTATCACATGACAAACTTCCAGCAAATACTATTGCCTGGCTTGAATTTGCTTGTTGATCGAGTTGTTTGGTCAGTTTCTTGGTTGTTGGTTGTTGCTTGCTGGATTTTATAGGTTTGTGATTGTTTGATAGTAGGTTATTTACATATTTCATTTTATTTTCAAACTAACTTGTGGGGCTAACGGTTGTGCTTGTAGGTGGTTGTTTTGAAACATTTGTACAAATTCCTTGAAAAGAACACATGTCAAAGCTTCAAATGCACAAGGATTGCTAACATTTTGTTGTAGGGCTACCCAACGGATAAAAACAAAACTTACTTGTTTTTTTCTTTTTCTTTTTCATATTTGGAAATACTACTAGTTGTTTCAATTTTATAGGTACATTAAACTTTTAATCAAGATTCTTTGGTAATAGGAGAGTATGCTCTTCACCCTTGTGGTGAATTAAAAATCTTGACTTGCCTTTAAATTTTGAAAGCAAGGGGATAATTGAAGCTTCTTGGTGTGTTTGGGTGAAATGATTGGAATAGGAGAGTATGCTCTTCACCCTTGCAATGAATCAGAAATCTTGACTTTCAAAAGTTGATTCGCTTCTTGTTTAGTCTAGAAACCTTTAAAGGCCTTGCTCTTAGGCAACCAAGAGGAATGACCCAAGTGGGACAAGCGAACTCGGCTATTCCAACCCACTGTAAACTCAAGGCTATCAAGAACACAGAAACCTTGGTAGACATATTGTTTGTCTTCACTTAATGTGATTTCTTGCAAGATTGCGACCATGAGGAGATCACTAGGCAAGAATGCTTGAGGTCCTCTTGTGACCGCAAGGTCTATTACCCACTGCAAGGTGGGGTGTCTTGTAATTGGGTGCAAGAAGAACATTACGTACAGAGATCATTTCTAAACACCCTAGGTTAGAAGCTACCTTTTTTTTCCGCTCAACTTCTTGGTGCAAGGATCAATCCTAGTGGACTACCCGGATCACCCCAATATTTTACACTCACCATTTGTGTTCCCTTGGTTATGCTTATCGCACTTCCATGACAAAGCCAATATCTCTTATAGGCAACCACTTGGTGTGAGGCGAAGGAGCACTTAGTGTGGGCCAAGTTGTTGAGTAATGAATTGTGACTCCAAGGTAGATAGTTTGGCTAATATTTTTGAATGTGTTGACCTGTGTAAACATTCTCACAAATCAAGCATCTAGATAAAATTGGTAGGAAGGTTGTTCCAATATCACAAAT
The DNA here is from genome assembly GCA_028749045.1 of Cupressus sempervirens. NCBI lineage: Eukaryota > Viridiplantae > Streptophyta > Pinopsida > Cupressales > Cupressaceae > Cupressus > Cupressus sempervirens. Next base: position 479,125,503 of record CM053786.1, read on the forward strand.
GCATATTGGCAAGGTTGTTTTGATCCTTGTTCAATTGTTTGAGACATGCTAAAAACCCCTACTATTTGCAAACCTTGTTGTTCCTCGACACAAACTAAAATCTGAAGTTGTCTGGTCTGAAAACTATCTGGCTGGCAAACCAAGACACAACAATTTGTAGTCAAACTTGTCCATTTTTTCACAAAACTGGCACTTTATCACACACTCTCTAGAGAAATATCATGCAACATTTGTTTTCAGCAATTGTGTTTCCCAACTATTCCAAGGCCTATCGTCCTTCTATACTAAACTTTGTCATCCCACCTTGTGCAAACTATCTCCCAAGAGAAAAGTGTCGCCCTGGTATTACAAATTATATCGTATGGTTTAATTTGTTGTCCTATTATCGCCTAGATTCTGGAAGAATATTGCCTGGTTTATTTTGCTGTTAAAAGAGAGTCTACATTTTGTTTTCTCTTATCTAGGGTCCTGTCACCTCATTCCTTCCTGTGTCTGGTCTCAAATTTGTATGTTAGGTGTTGTTCCAAGTTGAAAATATGAATCTAGTCTATCAGATGTAAGTCTTAAAATGTCATTGATGATCATTTGGCAAAACCTTATTACCATTATATGCTAGCTATTCACTATTGAGCATCTTGCTCGCTCGCTTGGCTCGAGTCACTAGTGCTATAAATTCTTGAGCACTTTTGACAAACCATCTATTCTACTTTGACAAGTGATTATTATTGATTATACAAGCTTTAAATTTGAAACACTTTTCTTGTCTTGTTAAGTAAAGATGTATCCTTACATGTCGGTTACAACTAGATTTCAGGTTGGGAACTATAATCATTGCCCTTTCATTTTCAAACAACTGGAAACACCATCTAGGCACCCTCGCGAACAACCTTGTGTGGAAGAACCCGATTCTACTCAAAGACAAACAACCAATGTTCTACACAATCCACTTTATAGTTTTGAGAACCCAATTGGAATACCCTTTGACACACCTATGGGTGAAAACACTTTGACCAACATGCATTTAAATGAAATCAAACGTCACTTAGAAGAGAAAGCACATGAAAATGAAAGACTTAGGGAAGCTATCTATGCTAGAGAAAGAGCTGATCAACAAGCTGAGCCTAACCCTCATACACACAATGAGGAAACTGGAAGAGACTATTATCACAACCCTTTTGAACACATTCTCATTAGTGGCAATAATGGAAATCATACACCTCCAAGGACTCCTAGAGTCAATGTGAGAGCATGCCCATCACCACCTAGACCATCACAATCACATCACGAAAGTGATCAGGAGATTACGAGTGGATATGTTGTAAGATTTCAACAAGATGAGCTCACTCAAAAATTGATTGTAAAAGATTTAGAGCAAAATGGGGACCAATACTTCCAGTATATGACAATGAAAGAATGGAAACTCCTCCAAGATTTTGATGTGCAACGAATAATCAAAAAATGAGAGCCCACCGAGGTTGAAATCTTGTGAAAAGAAATACAAGAATTGAGGAAACAACTTGCACAATTGTAAACTTCAAAAGAGTCGCCTAAAACTTCATTTGTTGAATCAATATGCGCTCTTCCATTTGATAGGATTTTATATATGCCACCATTTCCTAAGGATGTAGAGGTTCCTAAGTATGACAAATACGATGGAAATGGTGACCCTCATGATCACGTGAGGCATTTTTATGCTATTAGCATAGATTTCATGCATGAAGACTCCTACCTTATGTGTTTTTTTCCTAGGAGTCTAAGAGGACAAGTTATGGAGTGGTTCACAAAATTGACTCCCCCTCTCAAAATATTTGACAAGCTTGCACAATGCTTTATCCAACAATACTCTTATAACATTCAACATCCCATAACTGTGTTGGACTTATGCCAGATCAAACAAAAATTGGGAGAACTTTTTGCAACATACCTTCAATGATGGAGATCCCTATAGTCTAGGTACCCTTGGCAAGTTCCTGAAGCTGAGAAAATTGACATTTTTGTCAACACACTTGTACTTGAACTATACTTTGATTTAAGAAAACATTTGTTCACATCCTTTAACGCAATGGTCGAGAGCACATATTGCATCGAGGATGTTGCTATCAAAAAGGGTGATATTGTTATAAACAAAGACAAAAATAACAATGGAAATGGTAAAGACAAAGGCAAACCTTGGAATAAAAATAAATACTTTATCAATTACGGAGTACTGGATGCTCCTAAAACCAAGGAACCTGTGTTTAACCTTTCTAATGCCATCTATGCTACAAAACAACAAGAAGGTTCGTAACCACAAACATCTGACAAGAGCTCTCAATTTACCAAAAAATGACGTGTTTATACACCAATGATTAAGCCTTACAAAGTGGTCTTAAAAACCTTAATTGCAATCAAGCTTCTTACAGTACCACACAATTCCCACCACTATGAGCCACCCATTAGACCTCGTTGATGGCAAGAGGATCATATTTGTAGTTATCATAGAAGTAAAGGACACGAACTGAAATCTGAAGCTATCTGGTCTAAAAACAATCTAACTGTCAAACCAAAACATAACAATTTGGGGTCAAACTTGTCCCTTTTTCACAAAATTGGCACTTTATCGCACTCTCTAGAGAAATATTGTGCAACATTTGTTTTCAGCAATTGTGTCACCCAACTATTCCAAGGTTTGTCATCCTTTTATACTAAACTTTGTGATCTCGCCTTGTGCGAACTGTCACCCAAGAGAAAAGTGTCACCCTAGTATTACAAACTATATCGTACAATTTAATTTGGTGCCCTACTATCGCTTGGGTCATTTTGTTGTTAAAATAGAGTATACATTTCACTTTATCCGATTTAGGGTATTGTCACCTCATTCCTTCCTACGTCTGGTCTCAAATCTATATGTTAGGTGTTGTTCCAAGTTAAAATGATGAGTCTAGTCTGTCAAAATATAAGTCTCAAAATGCCATTGATGATCATTTGTCAAAATTTGGTTATCGTTATATGCTAGTTATTCGCTATTGAGCTTCTTGCTTGCTCGCTCAACTCAAGTCGCTAGTGTTGTAAACTCTTGAGCACTTTTGAGAAGCCATCTATTCTACTTTGACAAGTGATTATTATTGATTATATGAGCTTCAAATCTAAAACACTTTTCTTGTCCCATTAAGCAAAGACATATCCTTACATGTCACTTATAACTAGATTTCAGGTTGGTAATGGTAGTCATTCCTCTTTCATTTTTTAACAATTAGAAACACCAACTAGGCACCCTCGCAAACAACCTTGTGTGGAAGATCCCAATTCTACTCAAACACAAATAGCCAATGTTCGACACAATCTACTTTATAGTTTTGAGAACCCATTTGGAACACCCTTTGACACACCCACAGGTGAAAACACTTTAACCAACATGCATCCAGATGAAATCAAATGTCACTTAGAAGAGCAAGCATGTGAAAATGAAAGAGTTAGGGAATTTATCCATGCTAGAGAAAGAGTTGATCAACAACTTGAGCCTAACCCTCATACACACAATGAGGAAACTAGAAGAGACTATTATTGTAACCCTTTTGAACACATTCCCATTAGTTGCAATTATGGAAATCACATAGCTCCAAGGACTCCTAGAGTCAATGCGAGAGCATTCCCATCACCACCTAGACCATCACAATCACATCATGAAAGTGATGAGGAGATCACTAGTGAAGATGTTGTTAGATTTCAACAAGACAAGCTCGCTGAAAATTTGATGTTAAAAGCTTTAGAGCAAAATGGAGACCAATACTTCTAGTATGTCACAACGAAAGGATGAAAACTCCCCCAAGATTTTGATATGCAACGAATAATCAAAAAATGAGAGCTCACCGAGGTTGAAATCTTGTGAGAAGAAATGTAAGAATTAAGGAAACAACTTGCACAATTACAAACTTCAAAAGAGCTACCTAAAACTTCATTTGTTGAATCAATATGCACTCTTCCATTTGATAGGAGTTTATACATGCCACCATTTCCTAAGGATATAGAGGTTTCCAAGTATGAAAAATTTGATGGAAATGGTGACCCTCATGATCATGTGAGGCATTTTTATGCTATTAGCATGGATTCCATGCATGAAGACTCCTACCTTATGCATTTGTTTCCTAGGAGTCTAAGAGGACGAGCTATGGAGTGGTTCACAAAATTGACTCCCCCTCTCAAAACATTTGATGAGCTTGCACAACGCTTTATCCAACAGTACTATTATAACATTTAACATCTTGTAATTGTGTTGGACTTATGCTAGATCAAACAAAAATCGAGAGAACTTTTTGCAACATAACTTCAACGATGGAGATCCCTATATTCTAGGTACCCTTGGCAAGTTCCCGAAGCTGAGAAATTTGACATTTTTGTCAACACACTTGTACCTAAACTATACTTTGATTTAAGAAACATTTGTTCACAACTTTTAATGCAATGGTTGAGAGCACATATTGCATCGAGGATGTTGCTATAAAAAGGGTGATATTGTTATAAACAAAGACAAAAATAACAATGGAAATGGCAAAGGCAAAGGCAAACCTTGGAATAAAAATAAATATGTTGTCAATTATGGAGTAGTGGACACTCCTAAGACCAAGGAACCTGTGTTTAATCTTTCCAATGTCATCTATGCTACAAAACAACAAGAATGTTTGAAACCACAAACATTTGACAAGAGCTCTCAATTTACCAAAAAATGATGTGTTTATACACCAATGGTTGAGCCTTACAAAGTAGTCTTAAAAACCTTAATTGCAAACAAGCAGGTTACACTACCAGACAATTCTCGCCCCTATGACCCACCCGTTAGACCTTGTTGGTGGCGAGAGGATCATATTTATTGTTATCACAGAAGCAAAGGACACAACATAGAAAATTGTTTTAAGCTTAAAGATGTTCCAAGATCTCATTGAGGCCAGTAAAGTTGTAACAAATGGTCTGGTTAAAAATTCAGACCATAAATCTTTCAACCAAACCTTGCTCGAATATGAGAAAGGTGAAACTTCCAAGGCTCCTAATAAGAATCATGACGCTAAGATCAACTATGCCTATGCTAACATAGATAACATTATAAACATGATTGAACCTATTGAGTATTTTTGTACGATGAATGCTAAATCTGACAATCAACCCAACAATGATGCTGAGGATAAAAGACCTAGAGTTTTCCTCAAAATGCAAAATGCTCCCCTACACCATAATGACGTTAGACCTAAGGTTGTACTTTGAGTGGCTTAATCTTCCTCTTCATAGAGTGAACTACTTAATGCTATCACTAGGGGGTAATCTAAAGTTTTCCTAAAAGTTGCTAATGGTCCTAAGAATGCGTCATCATCCAAATAAACAACTACCTTTGCAATCTCCAATTATGATCTTGTTAGCCAATTGCAACATCCTGGCTCGAATCTCCATTTTTGAGTTGTTAGAATTATCCCCTTTGCACAAGGAAATCCTTGAAAAGGCCTTACATTTTTTCAATGTCCCCACAGATATTGATGTTGAACGATTTTAAGCTATGGTGAACCATATCTCTTTAGCTCACTGCCTCACCTTTTCTAAAGATGATGACAGAGCTCTCAGTCATCCCCATAATCTCACCCTCCATGTTGAAGTTCAAATCTCCTATACTCATGCTCATCGAGTCTTGATAGACAATGGTGCAGGGTTGAACATCATCTCATTCAATGTGATCCAACAATTAGGCATGTCTGAATTTGCCATTGACCCTAGGTGCAAGATCACTATAAAAGCCTATGATGAGGTTGAAAGACCTTCCAAAGGTCTCATTGTGCTCCCAATTTGAGTTGGTCCAATTGAGAAAGATGTGTTTTCCAAGTCCTAGACACACCACTTGCATACAATTTATTGTTGGGATGACCATGGATTCATGATATGCAAGCAGTACCTTCTATGTACCATCAGTGCATCAAGTTCCCTTTTAATGGTACTAAAATAGTTGTCCCTAGTGACAACTCAATGTCTATCAACACATTATCTATTATAGAAACATTAGTTCCACATAGTCACTCTTCTCATGAGCTGACACCATCCTTTACAGAGTTTGAACAAAAATTGAAAACAATGAGCCTAAGCATGGGTGAGTACACTCTATTACTACTTTACCGATCTGCCCTCGATCTTATGGGAAACCTTCTACCAACAAGAAGCCTTTAGCTTCTACAACGACTCTTTTTGGCACCTTTGTGCAATCCTCAATTCCCCTAGAAGTGGAAAAAGAAGAACCAACAATCAAAGAATGGATATATAGGGAAGAGGAAGATGAGGAAGTCACAGTCACTACTCCCATCTCTCCTAAACCAAAGGATATAAACTTCTTGCAAACATGGGCTATCAGGGCCACGGGTCCTTAACTAGTAACAAAAAAGCTCTAGTCAAACCTTTAAGTCATACTCAGGGTTGTGACACTCAAGATACTACTGGCCTAGGTTTTGGGCTAGAAGATGAAATACCAACATTTGATAGAAGAGCACCCATGTCTAGTAAATCAGAGGATGATAATCTTCCCTTTGTTGCCACTTTGCAAGATGAGGATTTCATGCCTCTCACCTCTCTCCTTTGGGGGGAAGAAACACTAACTACCCATAATGATGTTGAAGCTTCCACTTCTCAATAGTAGGAACAAGATGAATCCGACCATGAAGACATAAATAGAGGACAAATTAGACAAAACATTGCTCACTTAATTGCTAGAGATCATAGTACAAACTCTCATGAATATGAATGGGAAACCCTATCATACACATTTTGTGAATTAGGGGTGGATGTCATTCACACCTATGCTACCCAATCGAATATAGTTGACAAGTCTAGTGTAGGGTTAGATGAGTTTGGTTCGCAAACTACTCTAGTGGACCACACCAGTCCCTCTAGGTCTATTCCTGATCTGGATTCTTTTGCAACTTTCACTATAGTCTGAACTTCACATGTCACTGGAGATGACTTCTTTCATATCAACAACCTCAAAGCTTCCACTTCACTCTCCTTGATTCACCCTGATCTCATAGATTGGTCCATTCAACATCAAAGACCTGAAATACCATCTTTTCAAAATGACTACTTCTTCCACTAGTGAACCCATGATTAATATGATAGAATCAGATATCAAGTACATCAGTCATAAAATTAAGAGAAATATAGATGGTCAGATGGTGAAAACCACTTTGTGGCAGTATCTGAACTTAAAATAAAGTAAAAACAAAGACATATCCAATGGTGAAAACCTCCTTGAGGCACTTGTGGATGAGGTACTTGGTAGTCTGCCAAGCTATTTTTAGGACAGATCTTTGGTTCTCATCAAACCTACACAACCTATCAAGTTTAGGATAGAGGAATCTCCTAAAATTATCCATTTGGCTCAGTCATTATCAGTTAAAGAAGAGTAGAGTTTTGCCAAATTCTTCAAGACAAGTGGATCAATTTTTCATGGACATAATTAGATATGCCATGATTTGATACAAATTTAATCATGCATCATTTATCTATCTCTCCTGGTGTAAAACCTGTCAAACAAAAACTTAGAAATATGCATCCACATGTGGCTCTCCTAGTCAAAGCAGAATTGGAAAAACTCCTAAGTGCAAACTTTATTAGAGCTATTGATTATGCATAATGGATTTCCAACATTGTACCTATGTCTAAACATGACAAATCCATTTGACTCTGTATTGATTTCAAAGATCTAAACAAAGCATGCCCTAAGGATGATTTTCCACTACTCAACATAGACATGACAACGGGTTATGAAATGTACTCCCTAATGGATGGATTTTCTAGGTATAACCAAATTAAGATTGCTCTAGTTGATCAAGAAAGGATTGCCTTTACATGTGCCTAGGGCACCTTTTGTTGGAATGTCATCCCTTTGGACAAAAAAATGTTGGTGCTACCTATCAAAGAGCAATGACCACATCTTCCACGATATGATGCATAAAAATATGGAAGGCTATGTTGATGACGCACTAGCTAAATCTAGAAAATGAGACACACATCTTGAAGACATTAGTCTAATATTGGACTGTATGGAACAATTCCAACTTAGGCTAAACCAAAAAAAGTGTGCCTTTGGTGTCACATTTGGAAAACTACTAGGTTACATTATATCAACAAAAGGCATTGAGGTCAATCCTAAAAAAGTCCAATCTATCATGGAAATGCCTTCTCCAAGAAACATCAGTCAAAATAGAATTTTGCAAGGACATCTGCAATCCATTAGAAGATTCATTTCTTAGTTGGTTGATAGAGCTTAGTCTTTTGACAAGAATTTGCATAAAGGCTCTACTCATGTCTGGAATGAAGATTGCCAACAAAGTTTATACCAAATCAAAGGGTACTTGGCTGAACCTCCAGTTTTCATGCCACCCCTTCCCGGAAAACCTTTGATTTTGTATATCTCAGCTACAACTTCTTCTCTAGGAGCATTATTAGCCTAAAGTGATGAGACTGGTAAGGAACGTGCTCTATATTACATTAGTCGAACTTTGGTGGCTTAGGAAATGAACTACACTAGTATTGAGAAATCTTGTCTTGCAGTGGTCTTTGCTTTTGAAAAACTTTGATATTACATGTTGGTACATACAGTTCACCTAATTGCTAAAATTGATCCTTTGAAATATTTGTTAAGCAAAGCTATGTTTACTAGTTGTTTGACTAAATGGATGATGATTCTTTTGTAATTTGACATACAGTACATCGAACACAAGGCTGTCAAAGGGTAGGCCATAGCTGACCAATTGGCTGATTTTCCAATAGAGGATACAACACCTATGGAAATTGAGCTCCCAGATGCCTCAATTATGTACATCACTAAGAGAATTTGGAAAATGTTCTTTGACAATTCTCACACACATAATGGGGCAAGAGCAAGCATCTTGTTTATTTATTCCCTTGCACAAACATATTGCAAAGTATGAGGCACTAACAAATGGGATCAAAATGACTCTTGAATGGAGAATTACTGAACTGCACATCTATGGAGATTCCCAACTTGTCATTAATCAAGTGAATAATGAATACCAAACTAAAGATGACAAGTTGATAGCTTATAAGAAGTTGATCGATGCTTTAAGGAACTATTTCACTTTTGTGACATTCCAACAAATTCCCAGAGTAGAAAACAAGGTTGTCGATGCTATGGCTACACTAGCATCTATCCTCCAGCTACACAAACATGAATCACAATTTGAGTTCCTGGTGCAAGAACTACATTATTTTGCTTATGATTCCTCTGATAGCCATGTGATCTACACTATTTTAGGTCATGATGCCTCATGTTATGCGGCTATCTTCTCTTACCTATGTGATCAAGTTATTCCTAAAACCCTCACGCACAACCAAAAGTGCTAACTCATTCATAATGCTTCACATTACACTTTGGTCTTTGGTGAATTGTATAGGAAGAGTCTAGACAGAACATTGCTTAGGTGTTTAGAACTAGAAGAGTTCAAAAACGCACTCGTTGAAGTCCACGACGACATTTGCAGGGCACATTCCAATGGCCTTTCACTTGCTCAAAAATTGCTTAGGGTGGGTTATTACTGACCAACCATGCAAGTTGATGTTGTTTGTTATGCTAAGTCCTGCAAGAAATCTCAACTTCATGGCAACTTTATTCATGCTTCTGGATGTGAGCTTGTTCCCTCCATGACATATTGGCCATTTCATCAATGGACCTTCGAATTGGTAGGAAAAATTCATCCAAGTTCATCCAGTGGACACAAGTTCATCATTACAACAACTAAGTATTTCACCAAATGGGTTGAGGTTGTGCCATTATCTGCTGCTACAAGTAAACATGTTGCCTTGTTTATACTGAATTACATCATTTGTCACTACGACATTCCTTCCTCCATTATTATTGCTAATGGAGGACAATTCAAGAACAAGGACCTCAAACAATTGTGCAAGAAATTTTGAATCAAACAACATTGGTCTTCAATTTACTATCCTCAAGGGAATGGCCAAGCTGAGGCCTCCAACAAAACATTGCTAAAAATCTTACGCAGAACAGTTCACAAGTCAAGGAAAGATTGGCATTTATAGATTAATCTGGCACTATGGGCCTACAAAACTATGATACGTACTCCTATGGGGGTCACGCCCTTTTCTTTGGTTTATGGTTCTGAGGCCATCCTCCCATTAGAAGTTGAGATCCCCTTCTTGTGAGTCTCCTTACATGGGTTGATAATCGATGAAGACCATAGAGCTATACAAGTACAGGAACTAGAAACTCTTAATGAATGCAGCAAGGCTACTTTTGATCACATGAGGGCTTATCAGAAGTGCATGTTTACTTAGTATAAGAAGAAAGTTCATTCCCATGAGTTTCAAGTGGGGCAACTTGTGCTTAGAGAGAATCCAAAAAAATCATCGACATAGAGAGTAGAAGGGAAAGTTTGAACCTAATTGGTTAGGCCCATACATTATCACAATAATATTTGGGTCTGGTGCTTATCAACTGTCTACTTTTGAAGGGAAGAACTTGCAAAGCCTATCAATGTCGTACATCTAAAGAATTTTTATGCTTAGAGGTTCACAACTCAACTATCTTGTACATATCCATGATCCTAAAAAGCAGAAAATATCCTTAAAAAATGATCATCTTAGTGAAAACCTAGAAAGTCCAGAAAAAAATCTACCAAGTGGTCAAAACCTGGAAATGGGTGCTACTTGAGATCCTTGCACCTATGTCTATTAGTCTTAATCACTCACTTTGCAACACATTTCCTAGGTTGGAATTATTTCTTGTCCTCATCTTGGGGGCACAACTACTTAGCCTATTTGAGGTTTCCTTCTGCAACAGGGTTTCTTTGGAAACTCACAAAACAATGTTTCTCAACACTACGCCCCCCCCCTTTCCAAAGTTGACATCAAGTGTTTCTCAACACTTTTCAGATAGTTTACCCATAGCCTAGGATGCTAGGATATTTCTCCCTATCAGAATCAAGTCTTGTAGAAATGGCCAAGTGACTTACACACACACTTAAAAATTTAAACGACTCAGCTATGATGAACTTTATCTACTTTGTGTGTTGTCTATGATGATTCATTTGCTACGTTCTCTGCCTAATAGTCTTTCGATGATGTCATGGACTAGAAGACTGGGGACATAGGACATGTTTTCTTGCTTTCTGCTTGTGGGTATACTTTCTTTTTCTACAATGTTTAAAGCATTCATGTTTGTCCTATTTTACACTTTGACTCACAAACCTATCATCCTTGACTATTTTCATGAGACCACACTTGGGGGTTATCCTGATGCTTATAGTGTAATCTTGTTATATCAAACCTAGGTAATCTAATCGTGTAGTCATCTTGACTTACGTGTCTTTGATGCTTAAATTGGATTTCCACATTCCTATATGATATCAATCATATTCGTATCCTTGTAGTTATCTAGTGATGGTTGTATGATCTCATGATGTCCCTAATAAACACTCAATGATGAAATAAGAGTCTAAATGTTATGTGTGATTTGCTGGCAAACCACTTTGCATATTAGTTTGCATTATAGGTTCATTCTCTAGCTTAGTTTTGCATTCCTGCATATGGGGAGAACTCTCTATTCATCTTTTTCGTGGACATGTTGGCTAACTACTTTCATATCTTTCTTTGCTTTCTTCTTGATCATGTCTTTTCATCTTCTTAATCTTTCACTTCACTGTATGGCCTTTGCACGCACTCCAATGCCAACTTTCTCTTTAAAAATCATAAATTTAAATAAAATTTGGCAGTTTTGAGTTGTTGCGGTAAACTAGCCGCTGCGGCCATTGCTTAGCGGCTCCATCGACAGCTTTGCTGCAGCAACTACTCCCTCCCACCACCATTGCCACCCAATGCACTGCCTGATCGTTGTTCCACCGATGATGTGGTTTTTAAAAAAAGTTATTATTATTATTTTTTATTATTTTATTTTTTTGCATTTCTAGGGGCCTTATTGGTTTTTTACACCATAAATTGAGCATACATATGTCTTTTTTAATCTGAAAGAAGTGCCAAAAAATTGGTTTCGAGATGGAAATAGTGGTGTAAGAGTTTTTTGGTTTTGATTCAGTTTGGTTTTTTATTTGGGCAGTCAAAGCCGAATGTTCAGTTTTTCACTCTGAAGGGCATATCTTGGTCGTCCCATCTCTATTTTTTGAAAATGTTATATTTTTGGAAAGTTGGTTTAGTCCTCTTTTCAGAAATACTATTTTTTCTTCCAGATTCTGCTCCATGCTCTTTCTATCATGTTTTTTGATTTATTGCTCTATGATGGATATCTTGGATATTTCAGGTCTAGGGATTGTTTTCGAAGCATGGGATTTCTTTTTTTGGGTTGTACTATCTTTTGTATAAGCTCTTTGCCCTTTCTAATCATTGTTGATATCATTTGTAAGCATACTTATGCAAACACATTAAGCTAAAGTGCCACTGCTTGCATTTTTTAGGATCTTTCTCATCATTGTGATTTATTGTGCTCACACTACATTATAAAGTGTTATGGCAGGATAGTTGTTTTCCTTTTAATGCCCTCTTCCTTTGTCAAGTGAGTGTCCCTTCCACGACATTAGCCCCATGATGTGTTGATGACACATGCTTTTATAGGTGTTTGTACCTCTTCCTCACTCTTGATGTTCTTGGTTCTTTCTATTTTGCAGGAGATATTGGTTGACTTTCTCAGTTGCTTATCACCTCACCCTTGTCTACATTAGGGGGGTTCTTCCATTGTTTCCCATGCTTCCTTGGTTTGATTGATCAACTCTTCAAGCTTTGGTGTTTTATGCCATCTATATTTTTTACTTTAGTTGTTTGCCTCTTGATTCAATGCATATTACAGTCTTCTCTACCTAGTTAGGTTATATTTCAGAGGAGGTTCTAGAAATTAGCAGTTTCTTTTTTATAGAGTTTGCAACTTCTACATGCTTCAGTTCCTATTTTCTAGAACATTCCTCTAGTTGAAGGCTTTTGCAGTCCTTCACTAGGTTTTCAACTATCTCTTTTTGGAGTAGAGTTTTTCCCACTGGGTTTTCTCTATTTCTCTATTTAATAGAGATTTTTTTGTGATTGGGTACCTCATCAGACCTTGTTGTCAGAACCAAAGTTTGCTTTCAACATTATATTGTAGTTTCCTTGCTCTTTTTGCATTGTTTGTAACTGCATTGTTGCTCATCTTAAGGGGGGGTGTTAAAGAAAAAGGTTAATTTAAATTACCTTTTCTCCCTTCTTAAGATTTCACTTTATGCATTTTTTGCTTTCTTTATTTAATAATTAATTAGTAATTATTAAATAGCTTTTACCTATTAGGTTACCCTTTTCGAGTTTTGATCTCCTTTTATAAGGATTGATCTCTTTGTAATTCTTTATCTTTTTTTTGTTTGAGAATACAATTTGCATGTTTTCAAAGTAAACCCTTGTCTCTTCTTGTCTTTTTCTTCTTTGTGACAAGTTTTCTACATGCAAGTATTCGAGGGCTTTGTGGATTTGATTTGCATATTTGCTCAAATCCTTCAATATCCATATCAATAATCCATGGGAAGCTTTAAGTGTACCAACTAATTAATTATATCACATGACACACATGGTTGTAGGAACATACCCAATAAAACGTAGGGAAGAAATCAATAGATTCATCAATATGCACACATTTGGTTTCATTTAATAGCCACAAGTTCTAACTATAGCATTATAACCATAAGACCATAATATGTTTTGGAGACCATAGTAGTTCATAAGTTTATATAGAAATATGATTAAAAAAATCTTTCAACATAAAGCATAAAACCATCCGATTTACCATATAAAAACAAAAGAACTATATGCTAATTATAAGCCCCATCAACATCCAGCTCTTCAAGTTGTAGAGTTCTTTATAATTGGGAATGAAATGACTAAAAAGGATCTCACCAATTATGTAAGAGGCACTCAAAACAATCATTCCCTATCATACTGAATTTGATCACCAACGATAACTTGACATTTGAAACATAGCTCACAATGAGATTAAATCACATCTTTTTCATTATCAACATGCCACATTAAATGGATGTAGTTATTTTTGGCCAAAAAATAAATACAATTATTACAAAGAATTTCCCATGTCTATCTTTAAAGCTTGGAAATATTTTAGTATGATTCCATGATGTTATCTTTAAGGTCCAATTCAACAGTTTGTCAACTTGCTTATTGCCCTACCTTTTTGCATGTGTTAATTTGAAATCTTTCAAAGAAGCTAATTCTATGGTAATTTTATAAATATAGTTCAGGAGGTTCCATACATCCATGTCACCTTTGATGATTGCATTAACAATGATTTATGAGTCACGTTCTACATGTAGTTTCCTGATGCCTAACTTCTTGGTTGCTCGTACTGCTAGTAGAATCTCTTTTGCTTTAGCAACATTATTAGTTCCATCCAATAGAGAATTTTCCCCATATATAATAATGTTTCCACTTGAATATCAAATAATAAATCCTACACCCAAAGGTCTAGGGTTACCCTTTGAAGCACCGTCAAAATTACACTTTCACATCCCTTCAATATTTTTTTCCTAAGCAACATCAGAAAGCACACCAATAGATGGATTAACCATCCCAACTTATTCATAGGCCTTTATTATTAGTAGTAGTATGTAATTTTTTATTTTTTCTTGTTGTTGTTGGAGTTGTCTTGTCTTTTTTATTTGTGTGCTACTCCTTTCCCTCTTTTCTTCCCCTTTCCTTTTAATAGAGTTATGGGTCTGCTAGCCACCATTTTCTCCTCTGTGTTCTTGCATCCTCATTATAGATCAAGTATTTGTTAGTATTCAAGAACATTGGGTGGTTGGGGGGTGGGGGTGAGATGAATCAACGAAAATAGGTAGCCTACCAATTTAACCACTAATATAAATAACCTTAATAAGAACTTCTAAAACACATAACTACATGAATAAAATAAATGTAAACAACATCAAACATCTACATAATGATCACACATGACATAATAGTTTTTATATGTGGAAATCCTTATCTAGTGGGGGAAAACAATGGAGGAGATGAGACCCACAAGACCTTTACTTCAGTAAAAGGGTTTATCCTCTAAGGAGATAAAAATGCCCTTTTTGAGGCTTGACTCTATTAGAAGTGATTAGTATGCTATTAAGAGTATAAAGAGATATTTTAGGATCTACCTTGCTAGAGGATTTTAGAACTCTTTTTGAGAATCCACTTTGTTATTGACATCAAATGATCAGTTAAGGTCCACCCAATTAAGGGCTTTCCCTTATTATAACTATTAGGAAACAACAAGTTGTATGATCTAGATGTAGTACTCCTTACCTACTAGATCCAATTTTTCCTCTATAGTCTAATACTTTTGATCTCTACTTAATACCTTGATCACTACCATAGCATGATAAAATATCCTTTACAAATTCATCCAACTTTTGTACACATAAATTCTAAGAACATCACTTTTATCACTTAATCCTCACCATTCATTCAACTTTCAACCTTGGTGCTAATTTACCACATTTAATTCACATATCTCAATGTCATAATATATTTTCCTTCACCACTTCAATCTATATTTGAGTTTATATAAGCACTATTCAAGAACAATCAAAATGTGTTTGACCAACTTTAACATCCTTCTAGAATTATCTCTTCACACTTTCTTTAATTTTCAACTCCCACATCAGCATATCCTCATTGATTAAGACACATCACCATAACATATACTCTTTTCACTTCATTCATATTCATCACCAATCAAAGATTTAAGATTAGTAGCTCAAGAAGATGAGTTGTATATATTACAACCTCATCTTCTATTGAGATCCTTTCTTACTTGTCATCATAATGAGTGTGGTTATAGCCATAGTCTCCACTGACCATATATGTTATACCTATGATCTCTCTATTTAATTCTCATTACACTTTGATTGTCACCAAAATAGCCTTGTGATGTTGATCTTCTCGTAGATTGGTTGTTGTACTTAGTTTATTTCTTTCTTGTCAATCTAGTTAGCCACTTACCAATCATCCTCTTGTCTTATCGATTTATCCACTAATTTCCTATGATTAGGTTTCCATCAATGATAAACAAATACTTACCTACCACGTCTAACCACTTCACCAAAATCCGTCACAATGCCAACAATAGTGTGATTCAAAATATTGATTTCAAACAAATTATTCAAGTGATCTATTACATAAAATTTCTTTACCTTTCAATGGATTATGGAAATCCGATAGATTTAATGGATCAAGAATTACAAAAATACAAGACTAAAGACACTAAAATAGGTCTTGATTAAGAAATAAATTATATAGGAATCTAGTTTAGGCTTCTAAACATAGATATTTATGTAAACATGGAAGAAAGACCTTGGATTTGAACTATTTTGTAATGATTAGGTAACCAACTTAGGGCTACACATAAATAAGTGACCAGTGCTATAGTTACATTCATTAGAAGGTTTCCTACATTAGAAAATGTTAATTATACCAAACATGAAAATTAATATATTTATTTATGTTCCAATGCAAGGAAAAAAAACATATTATATTTGTTAATGCCTTGTAACACATGGCAAGAAAAATTAAAAAATATTGATATATACAATCTATGTGTATGCACTTTTTTAGTTTTTGAGTGTTAGTAGTGAGATGGAGGTTGCACAAGGGAGAGAGGAGAGACTGTTAATGGCCAAAGATGATAACACTTTTGGAAAATAAAAAAGTTTCTAAGGAAAAGAAAGGTTTTGATAGAAAATAATGAGTGATTTGTGTGGGTTCCCTAAGAATAGGTCTTTGTAGAAAGCTTATTTTTAGCATTAAAAAATAATAAGAAAGGAGGATGTGTGGGTTTCATATAAAATAAAATATAAATTGGCCCAATGAGGGGAATATATTCAAGAAAGGAGTGACGTGGAGTCAGTTTGTGTAGAAGGGGAAAAGTGAGTAGTTTATTATTGGTTTAGTTGTGTAAGAGGAAGATAGATTTGTGTGGTAGATTGAAGAACCATTGTTTGATTCACTATTTAAGAGAGACATTGAAGAGAGAGGTTATAAGGAAAAGTGTGTGATTTATTTCAATGGGAGGAGATGATAGAATTCCATAGTTGTACATAATGTATTTGTAAATTCGATGAATTTTTTTAATAAAAATTTACATAATAGAGAGTCTTTGTGAATTTTTTTGTTTTAGAAGAGTGGCTGAAGGCTAGAGGGGAGGATATTTATACATCAAACAGTATTCAAGAATTTTTTTTTGAGTCTAATTGTAGTTTCCAACAATATGAAATAGTAGAAGTATTTGATAATGGTGTAGTTTAGATGAGCACAATTGATGATGTGAAATTAAAATAATTGGTCAATGGGCATCAACTGAAGCCTTACCTTAAACCCACTTAAAAGGAACACTTAATAATTTTAAATACGAGTAGGAGATCATATGCATGAAAATCATACAATTCCATAATAAAGGGGTCATCCTTGTGGACCCCCACTCCATTCCATCATTCCATCTATCATCCATACCATTTCTTTTTCTTCCACCCTCATCCATCTTCCATTCATCACCATTTTTACCATTTCCAAAAATAGGCTTTTGCAATAAAGGAAATAGAGTCATATCAGTCAATTATGGTGCATCATGGTAGGTAAGCTCCACTTAAATAAAATAATAATTAATTATTTTATTTATTATATTCATTAGGTATATAAGTTAGGCAATGAGTTTCCTTTATGGCTACAAACATATTTAGTTATTTCTGCACATATGTACCTTTTTAAATTTCCTCAACCAATGGGCACATCATGCCTTCCACTACCAGAAGACTTTGGCATAACTAGTCAACTTTCCATTTCACTAAAACCTGGAAATTCTAGGGGATCTAAAAATGGATTAACTATTTTCCTTCATTTCTTATAATTAATGCCTTGTTCTATCTATAATTTCTCCTTATAACTCTTTTTATGTTTGATAGTGCATTTGAATGTTCAAATATTGCTTTTTTCTCTATCTAAATTGTTGAAGAAGTTTGAGCGTTTAGGTTGATAAGAAAAAGGGAGATAATTTGAAATATTTGTAGGAAGTTTAAATTGAGGGAAGAAGGGTTTGAAGTGAGGTTTAGGTTGAATTTTGATAAGTGAGATAAGTTATAAAGTGTACATTCGGCATAGGAGGCAACCTTATGAGGATGAGCCAATAGATCGCCATGCCTTGCTACAAGATGCACAACATTTTCTGCCATTTAGGCAATCAAGATGGCTTGATTATTTTCTCAAATTAGTTACATTTGATGATGATATTGCTAAATATTTACAATGGGAAGACCAAGGTAGAAGGAGGGAAAATTGAAGCCAAATTAGACAAAATTGTAGAGTTAACAAGGTTACCTTAGATTGGAGAACTATTCCCCCAAACAAAGCATTCATGGAGTGCTAGGGTAGATTTTTATTGACCTAAAGATCCTCCTCTGCACACAAATAAACAAGGGACTCAACAAATAAGATTTTCGTAGGAGTGGATCCCTAGGAAAACCTATGTCATGAAGTATATGACATGTGAAGGTTTGTATTATGTCCCACATTTTTACCATTTTAAACTATTATCTCATTTTCATCATGGCCTATTAATGAATGTCCCAAATTTTCTATATAATTTACTTTCCAATAGTGTTGTTGAATACAAGAAAGGTATGATTAATTTTGTATCCCACCATGACCTTATTAAATTACTTGTAGAAAGATCTTTTTCAGGATGTACCACCTATATCTGGGAAGAAATTATTTTCCTTAGGAGATTTGAATTGGAGAGTCAAATTGTAGCACCAAGGGGTAATCTCTTACTAAACAATGAAGAGTCCCTCATTTAAGGGCTGAAACCTCAATTGTTGCACCTCCTACACCTAAGACCTTAGACTCACAAGATAATATCCCTCTATCTAATAGACTTCCTAGAGTGCAAGTACAAGCTCGAACTACTAAAACTAGGGCTTCCTCCAAAAAGAGAAAAGGGAAGTCACCTATAGTCTCACTACAATAGAAAACCCCTTAACCTACTCCCAAAGATATCGAGAGAAAAACAATGGAAGAATCTTCTAGCCCTATAGCCAGAAACTCTAAGAAACCTAAGGCAACTCCTACTCCTAAATGGAGAAGCTCCAAAATTCATAGCCAAACAATGCTTATTCCTCTTTTTGTGGAAATGAAATCTAGCCATTCTCCACCTATATTTCCTCTCTCATGGAATTCACATAGTGTATCTAGATCATTGCTAGCATATATAAATCCTCTTAGTCCATCACTTAAGGAAAGTGAGAAATCCATGGGTGAGAAAGAACATGTGCCTATAGGGGTTAGTCTTGAAGAGTTGGCAGTTGTTGTACAAAAAAATTAAGAATAATTAAGAACAATCATGGGAGGAAATGTTGGAGAAACTACAAGAAGAACTTGTACAATAATTTTAGGAGGGGACAACAAAGTAGTTTCATAAAGAACCTAAAGAGCAACTACAGGAAGAGCCTCTATGGAAAGGAGTAATATGGATTGATGAAGAGGGAATAATAGAGGAAATTAAGATAGAGGAGGAAGGTAAAAATTATGAGAGAATGGATGAGGCCCAAGCTATTCTAGAACATATACAAGAGCTTTATATGACATCGTAACAACTAGAGAACATGTTGCAAATCTGTTGAAATGGAATAGGAAATTCTTGAACAACTAGGTGAAAATAAAACAATAGTGACAAAAGAGAACCCTGTTGATACCCCATGGAATCATAAAATTGTTTGATAAATCAGAGGGATTTTATGAACCACCTATAATATAGAAGCAACGAGAAGCTAAATTTGAACAAGAGAAGCTATAAGAAGGAGGCCAACAAAAGGAAGAGAGAACTACAACAAGTGTTTCATCCTCTAAAAAGGAACCAAAAAGAGATAACCATAAACCTCCTCTTCATGTAGCAAGTTTTATTGCAAGAGTGTGTAATGTTCCTATCATAAAATAAATAAATAATCAAACCTTTGTTAATGGGTCGATTGATTTAGTGTATATCACACCAATTTTTATTGTTTACGTAAGAAGGTGTGGTCGTCGACTATCTTCGTAAACCCTCAAAAATTTCCTTGATGAGTATTTAAGCATGACATGTAGGTAGTAGTTGGTATGTGATTTGTATTATTTCTTTGTATTGTGAATTCCTGTTGGAGTTTTGGATTTTTTACCATTTTGGAAGTGAAAGACCTTCCCTTCTTGGCTATTTTGATTTTGATGGGATTTAACCCTCACCCTATTCCGTCTCTATATTTCTTGCTTAGGTCTGGAAAATTGGAGCATCATTATTATTTGCAAGCCACATAATTTTTGGAATATATTTGTGTTTGGACTACATTAATATCTAATATTATTTGTGTATTGGCAAGTGTGAATTCGATCTATCTCTGGCATATCATTTTGGCCTTAAATCTAGCACCATACAAACACTCTACAACTCTTGTATGGCCTCCAGTCCCCTACTGCAAAGCCATGCCTTAGCCATCGTATGACCCAATCCATAACGTACAGGCATCCACACTTACTGTACAACCTTCAAGGAATTTGTCATATGACCTTCATACAAGCACCATACGACCCTCCCCCACTACCATATGACTAGACCTTTATCCATCCATTGGTCTGTACATCTTCTAGTGTCCACTGTAAAACTTATTCCAACTACATCGTATAACTTCTAGGACCTAGTGTATGTATTAATTGGGGTTGGATTTTGGTGTTCGCCAAACTCACAAACAGGTAACCCAATCTCTAAAGGTGAATCAAACATCATAACATTATAGTGGTATTAGAGCCAATCATCCAGCCAGCCTGTGGATAGTGAATCAAAGTTTATAGCTGGAAGAGAAGAAGATCTCATCCAGTTAATAGAATGATAGAACAAGAACCCACTACAATTGAACTCATGGCAATACTAAGAGATATTTCAAGGAATCCGACACAAATGAATGATACTCAATGTCTTATGGAAGAAACTCTCAAGAAATTGCCAGATAATAAAATATCTGGTGAATAAAATGGTCATAGTGCAGACTTAGTGTCGAGTAAAGCAAATCCTCATCCAACACACTCTCAACCTTCCATGTTGTTTTTCCCTCCATGGATGGAGGTACCACTTGGAGGAAAGTAGACAACCTTTGAGGAAGTTCAAGGACAATTGAGAGAAGACTGGAAGAATGAAAATTTGGAGGAAGATATATCCTAGAAAGATTACACAGAACTGAGAATGAGATATTTTAGAGGCGAAAATCAAGGATATTTGAATGATGATCTCAAAAGAAAGTTGAGTAAGGTAAATCTATCACCATTTGATAGATCCAGAACCATATCTGCTCAAGCATGGGTAATGAAGGTCGACACTTAATTCCTAATTAATCCAATACTAGAAGAAGAAGCAATCAAATTTGTGGCACTAGACTTGGAGGGAGTGGCAAATGAATGGTGGCATCATGGCACCATCACACTAGGGCATGACCAAATAAATAGTATGCAAAATTCACTAAAATATTGATAGATCGATTTGATGATAAAGATTTGAACCTTGATTTCAAAGAATGAGCACAACTGGGGAAAACTAGATTGGTCGACTAGTATATCATAGAATTTGAGAAACTCTTATTTTGGCTACAAACATTTTCGAAAGGAGACATATAGTGCTCTTCATGGATGGATTGGTAGAACCATTGAGGGGTTGGGTAAAAGGTTTCAATCCTACCACCCTTTCGGGGGCTATAAAAAAGGCATAGAGCATGGCATCATCGTCGTCGTCATCCTCTCGAAGGTATTGACACTCCAAACCACTAGTATTTCCAAAGGATAAAGATAACAAACCTCTGTCGAAGAAGCCTTTGTTGGACAAAGCTACTAGACAAGAGCTACGAAGGAAGAAATTATGCTTTGATTGCAAGGGACCGTGGGAGCCTGGGCACATATGCCTCGATAAAGGGAAAAGACACTATATTGAAGTCATGTCCGATGACGAGAACAATCAGGAGGATCTACCCATAGAAAATAACCATTCCCATGAGGACACCAAAATGGTTAATTTGAACTATATGGAGAGAGAATTACAACATTGTTACAATGCGAAAGAACCATTGCCTTAATTGGGAGCCTGAGGTGTATGGTATTTTGTGTATGAGGAACCTTTCAAGGACAAAGGGTCATGGTGATGCTTGATAATAGAGCCACTCTAAACTTCATAAACTCATCTTTGGTGAAACGAAGAGGTCCACCTATTGAGACACACGTAGGATTCTAGGTCAAGGTCATCAGAGGGATAGTTATGCCTTGTACATAGCTTGTTCCCCAACTAAGTATCACCATGGCTAACTACGCTATGACAAAGGATTTCTTTCTAGTGGACTTGGATGGTACGAAGCTTATTCTGGGCATAGAGTGGATGGAGACACTTGATGAATACACTCAGAGCTACAAACAGATGGACTTTACTTTTCTTGTCAATGGGAAGAACGTTGTTCTTCATAGAATAACCAATGAGGGACCGAAGGAAGTTTTAGCATAGCAAATGGAAGCAATTTTTTAGCATGACGACATTGCATGGGTTGCACATTTTTCATTTTAACGAAACCTATAAAAGGATAATAGACCCCTCACTAGGATGATAACCTTCAAAATATTTTGAGGACCCATGATAAACTTTGTATAGACATTCCCCCTGGCATACCCCCCATTATGGGTTTGAACATAACGTCGAGTTGGAAGCTAGTGCCAAACTGATTATCACCACGCCTTACCGTCATCCCAAGAAATTCAAAGACGAGATCAAGAAGACAATTCAAGAACTGCTCAAGAAAGGATGGATCCATCCCAACTCTAGTCCTTTTGCATCATCAGTGGTTTTGGTAAAAAAGAAGGATGGGACGATGCACATGTGTGTGGACTACCATGCACTGAATAAGAAGACAATAAAAAACAAATACCGTATTCCAAGGATCAATGAATTGTTGGATGAGTTGCATGGGGCAATTTATTTTTCTAAAATAGATCTTCATTTCGAGTTCCATCATATCTGCATGTGGGAAGAAGATGTGGAGAAGATGATTTTTTGTTGTCACTACATGCATTACAAGTTTTTGTTCAGATTAATGAATGTACCAGCTACTTTTTAATCTTTCATGAATCACATCTTCAACAAACAACTGTGTATGTACTTGTTAGTATTCTTTGATGGTATCCTTATTTACCACAAAACTTGGGAAGAACACCTGGAACACTTGAATGAAGTCCTAGGGATCATGAAGGTTCAATCCTTGTTCACCAAGCAATCCAAGTGTGGATTCAGAATGACATAAATATTATACTTGGGGCATGTTGTTAGCAAATATGGAGTGCATGTCCACCAAGAGAAGATTCAAGCTATCTTGGACTGGCCCCCACCAAAATCACTCTGTAATTTACGAGGGTTCTTAGGTCTATGTAATTACTACCGGAGTTTTGGAAGTAGTTTCTCTCATCTAAGCACATTGTTAATAGATCTAACCAAGAAAGGCCCCTTCCAATGGAATGAAAGAGTGCAACACACTTTTGATAAGTTAAAAGAAGCAATGAGCACTTGTCTAGTTCTCGCCTTACCCGATTTCACACAACCATTCATTCTAGAGTGTGATGCATCTAGAGAGGGAATTGGTGCAGTATTAATGCAAGATAGATACCCTATAGCCTATGAGAGTCAAAAGCTTACAAAAGTAGAGTGTCTGATGTTGGCCATTGTGCATGCACTGTCTAAATTTTGACAGTATCTAGTAGGTGCCAAGTTTGTTAACTGTATCGATCATAATAGTTTGAGATATTTTTAGGAGCAACTGGATCTAAATGAAAGGCAACAAAAATGGGTAAGTAAGATTTGCTTTTGATTTCGACATTGAATATGTGAAGGGGAAGAACAATGTGGTTGTAGATGTCCTGTCAAGAAAACCTACCATCTGTTTACTATCTCAAATCTCAGCTGACCGGAAAACACACTTATTAGTGAAATATTCCAAAAACATATTTTCATGTAAGCTAATGGATGATGACACTCACGATGATCGATACAATGGGGTGGATGACATCATTTACTATGAGGATTAAATATACTTGGTGCATGAATCTAAACTGAAACATAAAATCTTGAAGGAAATACATGACTCTCCCTTGGTCGGGCACCTAGGGTTTCTCAAAACCTACAGACAACTCAAGGAGAGGTTTTCATGGAATGGACTTAAAGGAGATGTATTTTAGTATGTATGGGAATGTGCAGTGTGCCAACAAAAAAAAATTGAACACACTTTACCTGTCGGGTTACTGTAGCCCTTACCTATACAAGAATAGAAGTGGGAAAGCATCTCTATGGACTCCATCACCAAATTCCCTAAATTAAACGAGAAGGATTGTATCTTTGTAGTGGTGGAAAGGATGAGGAAGTATGCACACTTCTTCGCCATCCCCTCTGACTTTCAGGTTGCGTAGGTAGCAGACTTATTTTTTAGAGAAGTTTTTCCTTTGCATGAGTTAACCCGAAACATTGTCAATGATAGAGATGGGTGGTTTATTAGTATTTTTTGGACATGATTGTTTTGCTTGGATGGAACATAATTGTCTCCAAACACGAGCTACCACCCTCAAATAGATGGACAAATAGAGATTGTGAACAAGTGGCTAGAAGGCTACCTCCAGAACTATGTTTCGACACAACAATGAGCATGGGTCAAATAGATGCATCTAGGGGTATATTGTTACAATACCACTTATCACATATTTGTCACGATGGAACCCTTCAAAGCACTATATGGGTATAAACCCCATTTATTTATTGACATGATGTTGGGTGACAATTGCGCAACAAGGGTGATGGATTGGCTTCAGGAAGGGCAAGACATCCTGAGATGCTTGAAAGAGAACTTACCTTGACCTGGAATCCTGCGTCCATCTTAGTAGGTAGACTTCTTCGTTTCACCAAAGATGAGTTTATGAAGTTTAGAGTGGCTCTGTTATCGAGCATCACCATGATCCTTTGTCCTTGAAGGATTTACCGTACACAAAATATCGTACACCTCTGGCTCTTGGCTAAGGCGATGGTTCTTCTACGTTGTACTAATGTTGTAATTCTCTCCATATGGTTTAGATTAACCATTTTGGTGTCCTTGTGGGAATGGTTGTCTTTTGTGGGTAGATCCTCTTGATTGTCCTCATCATTGGATATGACTTCAATATAGTGTATTTTCCCTTTACCAAGGCATCTATGCCCAGGCTCCCATGGTCCCTTGCAATCGAAGCATACTTTCTTCCTTCATAGCTCTTGTTTGGTAGCTTTGTCCAACAAAGGCTTCTTTGGCAGAGGTTTGTTATCTTTGTCCTTTGGAAACACTAGCAGTTTGGAGTCTGAATATCCTCAAGAGGATGACAGCAATGATGATGCCATGCTCTGCACCTTTTTTTTAACCTCAGAAAGGGTGGAAGGATTGAAACCTTTTACCCAACCCCTCAATGATTCTGTCAGTCTATCCATGAAGAGCACTATTTGTCTCCTTTTGGAAATGTTTGTGCCAAAACAAAGAGTTTCTGAAATTCTATGATGTATTGGTCAACCGATCTAATTTGCCTTAGCTGTGCCAATTCTTTGAAATTAAGTTTTAGATCTCTACCATCAAATTGATCCATCAATCTTTCAGTGAATTCTACATAATACTATTTATTATGGAATTTTATCATTTTCATGCATATGATCTCCTACTCCTATTTAAAATTATTCAATAATTCTTCCTTTTTAGTGGGTTTAAGGTAAGGTTTTATTTAATGCCCATTGAGCAATTATTATAATTTAACATCATCAATTGTGTTCATCTAAACTACACCATTATTAAATACTTCTACTATTTCATATGCTTGGAAACTGCAATTGGAACAATTGTTATGTTGTGATTGATGTACTAATAGTATAGAGTGTCATACCTGTTGATTGATGAAGATGATTTGAAAAGAGAGATAACTAGATGAACTAGTGAAGTTGTTGAGTGAAGAGGAGCAAGTATGATGGAATTACAATCGACACTTGATCAGTTAGTCTTTGGCAAGGTAATGTATTATTTAATCAATTAGACACAAGAAAAACCTAGTGAACAATGGTCAATCAATGAAAGATCTAAAACAAAAGAATAAGGAATTTAAGAGTAAGCCAAGAAAATAGTAATAGCCGAGTGATAGTTATGGCTGAGAAAGATGAAGAAGAAAATATAGTAGTGACCAAGTGTGGTAAAGACCAAGCGAGCTAGTGAAAGTTGAACAAGACAAAACAATGCCAATCAAGCAGAAGAACAAAATGATCATAACTAGACAGATTAGGGATCTTGGTTTCTTGGAGGATTTGGGGAAAGTTGAAGCCCTTAATTCAAGAGATGTGGAAGAATGGAAATTTGGGAGGAAATATTCAAGAAGAAAAAAGCTAGAATTGATTGGCTCCAAGAAGGCAATAAGAACTCTCCCTTTTTCCACAAGACTGTGCAATCTTGTTAGAATTAGAGCTATATTTCTTGTTTGGTTAATTCTGAAGGTATCGAATTATCTTCCTTGCCAACTTTGTTTCATGAGGCTACTCGGTACTGTTCTAAACTCTTCTTCAAGGATTCTCCTCCTACTGATAATGACGAGCATATTATTTTGTCTTGTATTCCCTCCCTTATTTCTTAGGAAATGACTGATTATGTTATGTGCTTGATCTCTTTGGCTAAGTTGGAGGAGGTAGTTTTTGATACGCCTAAGGGAAAAGCTCCTGGCCCTGATGGCTTTCCTGTTGAATTCTTTCAGAACTTTTGGGACATAATTAATTAGGATTTGTTAGAAGTTGTCAAGGAATCTTATTCTAGCAAGTAGATGCTTCAGGCATTGAATTCTACTTTCTTGATTCTTATCCTTAAAAAAGCTGGGGCTAATCAATTGGAGATTTTAGGATGTATTGCTTTATGTAACATGGCTTACAAATTTATTACTAAGCTGATTGTGGAGTGACTTAAAAAGTGGCTTCCTTCTATTATCTCAAAAGAACAAGGAGGTTTTGTTATAAGAAGACAAATCTTAGATGGGGTGGTTATTGCTACTGAAGCTATCCACTCTATGGCTAGCTCAAGGGAGTGATCCATGTTCATTAAGTTGGATATGGATAAGGCCTATGATAGAGCCAAATGGAGCTTTCAAAGGAATATTCCTCTTACCTTTGGCTTTACCTCAGAGTGGGTGAGTTGGACTATAAGCTATGTCACTTATGCCTCTTTCTCTGTTCTTCTTAATGATCAACCTTCCCAGTTATTTGGTGCTTTTAGGGGTCTTTGCCAAGGTGATCCTCCTTCCCCCTATCTTTTCATTATTATGGTTGAGGGTTTGGGTAGATTCATTAAGCATCAAGTGTCCTAGAACTCTATCTAGAAGTGGCGTTGGGGAAATGGTTTACCTTCTCTTTCTCATCTTCAATTTGTTGATGACTTTGCTCTTGCAAGAATCACTCAAGTTAAGGAAGCTAATACCTTCCAACATACTTTGGATATTTATTTGGTGGCAAATAGGTAGAAAGTTAATGAACACAAATCTTCTGTATATTTCTTTAACACTCTTGAACCTATTCAACAAAGGATTACTAATATCCTTAGGTATCATATTGGTTTGCTCCCTTTGACATATCTTGACATTCCTATCATTGTTTCTAGGCAGCCATGACTCTTTTGGTAGAATCTAATTAACAAGCTTCAAGAGAAGGTAAAAAGCTGGACCCATACATGACTATCTATTGTTGCTCATGTTACCCTTCTTCAATCTGTTATTCAAGCACTCCCCATTTATAGAAGCATGGTTCAAACTACTCATGTTTACCTTCTCAAGGAATTTGATGCTCTTTCTCAATAATTCCTTTGGAGTGGTAATTTGTGTAACTCTAAATGGAGTTTGATCAATTGGGAGACTATTTGCAGGCATAAGAAGGAGGGTGGTCTTGGCCTCCAATCTTGAATCTTGAGTAGCCAAGCTTTGGCTGCTAAGCTTTACTGGCAATGGTGTTTTGGACAAAATAAACTTTGGGCTTGCATAATTACTCACAAGTATTTTAGAGTTGTTGATCCTTGTTCTATTTCCACGCTTCCTCTTGAAAGTTATCTCTTTATGGTGTGGAAGACTCTCAAGACTGGAGCTCAATTGGTTAAGAGGGGCCTTTTTTGAATATATAAAGGAGGAGTTGAGGCTTTGTTTTGGTCTAATGCTTGGGATGACAACCCTCCCATCTTATCTATTTACCCTTATCTTTAGGTTCTATGCGATTCTTTTCTTGCTATTGGATGATATAAAGTGTCTCATTATAAGACTCCTTACCAGCTGGGTCTTGTTGCCGGATATAGATGAAAGTACTCTTCAGATTGGCCTCTCAGTGGCTTAGAGGCGGACCACCAAGAGCTTTCTAGAATTTTGGTTTCTAGGGAGTGTTGCTCTCTTCTAGGGCCAGATGTTTTGGCTTGGGGTGGTACCCTATCTGGTAAATATTCTAGTTCTGCTAGGTACTAGGAGATTACTAAATAATTGTTAGGGGATGCTAAGGTCCCTTGGTGGAAACAAGTTTGGAATAAGTTTTCTTGGTCCAAATGTAATTTCTTCATGTGGTTGGTGGCTCACAGCCAGTATCTTACGTAGGATAATCTTTGTAAATGTGGATTTCAAGGACCATCCTTTTGTGTGCTATGTCGTAATGGAGAGGAGTCTGTCTCTCATCTCTTCTTCCATTATTCTTTTTCTACCCACTCATGGCATCTTTTGTGGAGTGCTTGGGGTTGCTCTTGTCGGCATGCTTCCTCCTTGCCTAAGTTTTGGGATCGCTTTTGGAGTGCCCCCTCCAAGGCTTCACCTCTTTAGGCTACATGGATTGTTGGACCCTCTTTTATTCTTTGGTTTATCTGGTTGGAGAGAAATTGACGAATCTTTCAGATGTCCAGATTGGAGTCAAGTGTCTTTGGTGGAGGATTTCCCATTCTCTTAAGGACATTATTCAGGCTAAGTGTAAGTTAGATGGAGGAATGAATCCAGGTGATCTTGCTATTTGTAGTCATCTTAACTTTCATTTTTAGGATGAGTTCTTAGAGCTGTAGATCAACGGTATCATAATGTTCCAAACCATCGTAGACGTCAGGGGAAGTGACAGGTGAACCGTGTGGGTCATCATTGGTCGCCTCCTCCACTTGGTGTTCTTAAAGTCAACACTGATGATTCTTCTCAGGGAAATTCAGGTCGGGTTGGCATTGGGGGTGTGGCTCGATGTGGCTCTGGAGAAGTTCAATTTCTTTTCTCAGTGCATAAGAGTTGGCATACTAACAATCTCATGGAGGCCCTAGCCATTTTATTTGTTGTGGAGCAATGTTATTTGAGGGGATGGTGCAAGCTTATTTGTGAATCTGATTCTCAAGTGGTGGTGAATTTGCTTACTTCGTAGTTGCTTGAGGATGTTAGTTGGCAATTGTTGTTAATCAAACTCTTCTCTTTTGTACTTCTCTAGAGTCCGTTAGTTTTAATTACATTCATCGTGAATAGAATAGAGCTACTGATTGCTTGGTCAAATGAGCTTCTAATCATGTTCAGGATTGGAATATTGTGGATAGGGGGCAAATACCCTTGGATCTATCTTGTGAGTTAGATGCCATTGTTGTTCAAGACATAACTCCTTGTTGAGCTCTTCTTTTTGTTTTTTTTTTGTCTTAATAAATTTTTACTCCTCTTTTAGTCTTTAATGACAAATCAATCAAAAAAACAAAAATAACCTATCTTAATTATTTTTTAACTCATTTTCAAAACTTGAATTATTGCAATAGTCTTTAAAAAAAAAAAAAAACTTCATGCTCACTACTGGACCATTAGACTATTTGACTAATAATAATAAACATAATATGTTCAAATATCTATCAAAGAACTCTTGATCTTTTAATAAAGTTGAAAAGTTCACATAGAACCAATATATCCACTCACAATTTATATCTTAAAAAATAAATAATTATTTTTTCAAAATAAACAATGCAATTTTTTAATGTAAATATTAATATCTGTGATCTCCTCCTGCATATCAATTACGTGAAAAGTAGTTCCTACTGGGAATGTTGACCGTTCGTCATCATCTCTGCCTTTGTTTTGTCGCCATCATCTTCACATTCACGAGCAAGGGAGAACATTCGTGGAAATCCCACTAGAATCATTAATTTAATAATAATAATAATAAGGCATTATTGTCGTGTTCGTAAAAGGAATTTAATCTTGTGAAAAACCTGCACCCCTCGATTTTGGTTTCCCAGAAATAAATTAGATTATTTGGCATTTACTCATAAAGACAAAGAAACCGCGTGGGTAGCTCATCGGAATCTTTTATCTTTTAATTAGCATTAGTCGTACTCAAAATTCAATGAAATAAATAATGTTTTTGTATTTTAAATTAAATTTCATAAAATCTATTGTTTAAAAGACATTATAAATATAAAATCAATTCAAACTTACGAATTTAATATTTTATTTTATTTATAATTTTTTAATATCAATTAATTTTTCTTTAATAAATGTTCTCTAATATTTTAAAAAGGGAGGTCACAAATCAAAGATCTCATCTTCATTAATAGGAGGCTCAAACTTATGTGTACATAAAATTAGTGGAGACACAAGTTTGTGATCTCAATGAGTGGTTATCTCATGTACCCCACTTAATCAACACATTATACAAAGTGATGAACTTAAATTTAGTGTTGTTTGTTTTTAGAATTACTTAATATATTTTAACATTATATTTATTTATTCTATTTTTATTTTTGAAAATTTCTCATTATTTACCTTTTTATAAAATTATAAAGAATAATATTTTTTATCCAAATTAATTTGGAGAATAGTTATTTGTCTTTTAAAATCATTATATTTTAAACCTTTATTTTGACACACAATCCTTGCTTTTACTTAATAACTAGTCTATATCTTTCTATAGCACTTGCTCTTACTTTTTTCTTCTCTCAATATCCCCATGTAACGCCCCGCCAAGGGATCCAAAAGAATTAACCTAAAGTTTCACTAAGTTTGCTAAATATTTTTTTTTTAAAGTAAGAATGTAAAACATACACATCAAACACATAGTAGCGGAAGCAATAACATGTAATCATCGACAACCATACATTGCAAGTTACATTTCCTAAGGATCCCAAGACGTTGAGTCACATTTAAATTTAATTAATTCTAAGTCTAACAACTATCACATACATATGAAAGAATAATCAGAAAGTCCCATGTCCATAATATACATTTGTTCCGAATGCCTCTCGGCAAATTAATTTGGAATGCTCAATCATCCGCTGTACAAGTCACAGGGTATGAAAGGCTTAAAAGAATATACATATGTAAAGATAAAGATACAACATCCTCAAATCCATGATACAAGGAACAGTAAAATATATAAATCTATTCACCATACATGATACATCCATACATCCGTAATGATAAAACATCTATCATAAAATCTAACCATCCATCATAATAATCCAAGAACATAGTGAAGATAAATGCCAATCACGAAAACTCCAGCCACGGTGACCACGGAACGGATCTCAATGGTAAGAGTAAAAGCACTACCACCCGACCGCGTGGAACCTAAATGGTCCACTCCCACCGCGCTGAGGAGATAGTCTCAAGTCCCAAATAGGATAACAAAACCTATAATCATAAATACTCTCTAAGTCCAGGAAATCCTATAAGTATGCTAACTCAAGGGTTCCTAAAAAGATCGACATCTAAATCCCAGAGGTACCACAAGACACGTAGGAAACCTAATATGCAAGCGGGAAAGTGTCATCGCAAAAGTCACGTAGAAGTTACCCGAGCAATCCCTTAGGAATCCCGGGTCCCTACTGATCCCTGCGGCCACTAGTATCCTCTCGTACTGACGAGGCATACTATGGAGTGCAAGGTCGTAACCAAGCGTCCTCTCTACCCCATCCTAGTCTGTACTAGCACTCATGGCATGGGAGAGAACATACAATTATCTTATTAGGTTCATTTTCCCTTATTTAGTGTAAATGTTTTCACTTATTAAATCAACTTACAATGGGTTACTCCAGGCAGCCTCTTAGGGCCCCGATCCCCATTGCAAGCCACTTCCCAACTCTACACATAGATAACCTACCCTAGGCTCATGAAATCATAAATCCAAGAATCATAATAAAACCACCTCAGTTCTATACAAGCAACTGAAAAGACATCATAAAAGATAAGCCACAAAATTACATCAGTTCTTCATGAGCAACAACTAAGCATCCAATAATAATCATATGATCACGACAGTTCTCTATCAGCAACTGAAGGCATCAATGATAAATCAAAAAAATCCAATGGTTCTCCAATGAGCAACCAGAAAGTATCCCAATAGTAAATTACAATACTGATCGAAGACTCCAAAATGGTCAAGTCAAAACATGACATCATCAAGAACATAACAAACACTTCAGTCCTCTCAAGCGACCGAAAAGCAATCCAAGTATAACTGATTGAGACTCAAAAATGGTTATCAAATATAACTGATCGAGACTCGAAAATGGTTAAGTCAAGTATCTCAAATACATACACCTCAGCTCCACACAAGGAAACTGGAAAGCAATAACAACAGTCAATAATCCACACACATCATAGAGCATATCAACACAGCACCATGGTTGGGTTTAGAAAGATCAAGAACAAATCATCATAATATCACAATCGCATAGCCCCCAAGCCTCTGGTAAACGACCTAAACTGGTCAACACTCTAAGACCACCAAACCCCAAACATAGACAGTTCATAGAAAACATAATAGTCTAAAACTTAATCTGATAAAGTTTCAGCTTAAGTAAGGTTTCAGTCTTGTTTCAATGTACATTTTAGGTAAAAGAGATTCTCAATTTTATCCTACGAGTTAGTCCCCTCATCTATTCGAGTCAAAGTAGCAATCACCCCATTATATTTAAATCAATTTCCCTAAATTATTCCAAGGATAATCATTTATTTGAAATAATCTTTATTGATCAAATTCATTAATAATTCACTAATTATATAACTTCATTAATTAATTAATCTTAATTAAAAATTATATTTAATTAAATTAATTGATAATTATATAACTAATCTTATTCATAATTCTACAATTCTATCAAATAATATCCACCATTAATTAACATTAATTAAACTAATTTTAATTAAATTAATCAATAATTATTGATCTAAATACTTATATTAATATCTTCCTTAATTATTAATTTATTAATATTTAACCAAAAATTATTAATAAATTAATATTTAGAAAAACTATATTAAAATGTATTTAATATTTAAATTATTAAATATTAATAAAAATTATTAATAAAACATTATTAAATGATAATAAAGTTAATCTATTAAAATTTATTAATAATAATTATAAATAATAATTATTAACAAATTTAAAATGTAAATACTTAACAAAACACGTATACTAAAAGAAATACCGCTGGCTTTATATAGCCAAGCGGCCTTAAAACAAGCCGCTGGCTTTATATAGCCAAGCGGCCTTAAAACAAGCCGCTGGCTTTAGATAAAGTCGTGCGGCTGATATTAAACCCCCCCCCAACACAATGCACGTATGTTGTACTGCGTAATCGCAGTCATAGGACATGGATGGCTGCTGATATTAATAAGGTAAGTGGGGGTATTTCATTTTTTATAAATATATATATATATATATATATATTTTAAGTTCATTTAAAAATTAACACCATCTCCTTTTTAACATGTATATTTTTAATTTAAATTTCATTAAAAATTAAATTCAAACACTATTTTTATTTATATATAAGTACTTTATTTATTCATTTATTTATTTACTTATTTAAGATTTAAAGAAAATCGTAATACTAATCCCCTTCCAATTGCTTGAACATGTAATTTAATTTATTTTAGATTTCCAATAACAATATTTTAAATAAATAAATAATTTTTATTTTTATTTTAATTTATTTATTCTATTTATTTTTTATAACATTTACAATTATAATCTGATAGAGAAAATTCCATTAACCATTCAAAATTTTCAATTTAAAATCTTTATCTTTAGAGTCAAACCCTTCCCAAATTATAATTCTAATTCGACTGAGGGAGAATTGCAACGATATATATATAATCTCGTAACCAGATGAAAACAACATACATGCCCGGATTCAAGTTTACAAGATTGAAAGATTCGTTGTAATGAAGTACAAACAATCAGATGCACAGTCACGAAGAAGACAATAATATCAAATTGCATAATTCAATCAGTGATCACAACACAAGATCCTACCTCAATCTGATGCTAACACGTAACCAATCGAGAATTGTGAGAAGATTAGCTTCCACAAATTTGCATCCAGATTCGTCCCTAAAAATTTCTCTCCCCCAAAATTCGTGTCCAATCTTTATGTCCCCAGAAAATGAACCTTCAATGTTGTGATAAGCAAATTTTCTCCTCAAATCGGGGCACTAATTGTGCGTTCACCCGAGAAGACTCTTTGCACAACTGAGTTAACTCCAATTAACCTTTCTTATCTTTTATTTTATTTTGCATTCATCTTTCATGCACATTAAGTTGATTTATTAAATAACTTTATTTAATATTCTACTTGACTTCTATTTTAGATTAATTTATTACTTTAATCTCATGTGCACTTCATGAAATTAAAATAACATTATTAATTTCTATTATTTAATCTTTTAATTTAATTCTCATATTTAAACTCATGCTTAGATCATGCGATCTAGAATTCTTAATAATTTAATATCTTTCAACTTTTAATTTATTTTAGAACTTAATTGATAGCATATTTAATTAATTTAATTAACAATAATATTTAGCATTTATTTAAAAATGAACTCTAAATATATTATTATTAAATTAAATAAATATTATCCTGTTCTAAATTTATCTTTGAACTTTAATCTCCAAATTTAGTTCTTTTATTTAATTAATTTCTCAATTAATTAAATATTAAAGATATCAAAATAATTCTCTATTAAATTAAATCATTAATTAATCTTTTTAATAAATTTCTTTTATTTTAAACTTATGCATGTATCATGCAATGTAGAATCTTTTTAATAATTTAATATCTTTTCCACTTCTTAATTCATTTTAGAAACTTAATTAATAAAATATTTATTAATTCAATTAATAATAATATTTAGCATTTATTTAAAAATGGACTCTAAATATATTATTATTAAATTAAATAAATATTATAATGTTCTAAATTATCCTTAAACTTTTATCTCCAAATCTAATTCTTTTTATTTAATTAATTTCTCAATTAATTAAATATAATTAAATATTAAAATATCATAATAATTTTCTATTAAATTAAATCATTAATTAATCCTTTTAATTAAACTTAATTAATAGAAAATACATCAAGGACTCATAAAGCAACATATAAAAACCCATCATAGAAGAACCATACTAAATCAAACAAAAAGGGTTATAATCACGAAATAACATCATTTGATGCATTCGGAGGGTACTTAACTCAGATACTTGTCCTAATTATCAATTAGGACAATTGGTTAAAGGGTTTAGGATTTGGACTTAAGAGTTTATCTCCCCTCTCTTACCATGGAGATAATGCGATAGGGTACGCTCATCCTGGCAATTCAGGGAAGTCGATACCCGGTACCTGCAACCTGCATAAAATTCACGCATGTACAGACGCAATATTCTAAGCTAAACAGACAATGGCAGGAAGTGGTGCATCGTGTAGATCCCGACTAGCAGGTGACTACGACTCCCTTCCTTAACCACATCAGAAACACCATACATAAATAAAAACAAACACGCACACCATACACATGCAGTATGGGGTAAGTATCCATAAGAAAGCATGTGTGATAATAAACCATCTAACTAATCATCATCGATAACTGAAAATATTGAATAATCATCATACATGCATGAAATATAAAGTACCAAGTAATCTCATCATATAATAAACTGAGTGTACAACAACATCTGATAATCTCTAAAATAATAATACTAATCATCAAACATAAATTGGCCTAAAAGAGTTTGGCAAGGATGACAGAAATGCGACTTAGGGGCAGGCACTACACCCCACTCTCCCTATATATGTTAAATATCATTCACTCTCTTCCTTCCTCCTTTCTTCCCTATTTACCCCTTCTTACCCTTCACCACTCTCTTTCCCTCCCTCCTAATTCAAAATAAATCTATCATCTTCATTTTCTCCTCCTTTCCTCTTTACCCCTCTTATCCTTTACCCTACTCTCTACTTTTTGTATGCTCATCTCTTCTTTTCTACCTCATATAGATTATATATGCTTGTTAATATGATAATACAGATTGACATATTTTAAATATTTATATTACATAATATAATAATAATAATAAATATATAGAACTATTTTTATATTACAATTAAAATACTTGAAATAAAATATTTGTATGAAAAATCCTACTAGTAATATTTTTTCAATGAATTTTATCAGGGTTCCACAATCCATTTTTGACTAATTATCTTTCTGGATTTGATTGTGTATGTGATTTTTAGCATCAACGTTTCAGATCACACTTTGTGATCTATCTTCAGGATGAGAGAATGCCATAATAGAATGGTAACAATTCTAAAATGACTAGAATTGTTACCATTCTATTATGGCATTATCTTTCTGGATTTGATTGTGTATGTGATTTTTAGCATCAACGTTTCGGATCACACTTTGTGATCTATCATTAGGATGAGAGAATGCTAAAAATTACGAAGTGTGATCCCAAACATTGATGCTAAAAATCACATACACAATCAAATCCACAAAGATAATTAGTCAATATTTTTTCAAACTAAACTCTACATAACAAACTTTCCACTAACTAGAAACTCATTACACGAGTTAAGGAAACAGGAATATGGAAAACGGATTCTGCGCTGTTCTCTGCCCTCATAGGTAAAACGGATCCCGTTAATCGGAGGCGGGACACATATTGTACGTTGCATAAATGCTAGAGCAGTAAGGCAGGGGAAATAAGCAAACAGAAGGATAAACAAACAGAAGGCTCAACTTATAGGCAGCATACATTTTGAGGCGAGCCCAAGGCAAAGCCACAATGAACAACATGACAATGGCGATGAGGAGGCGACCTGAAATCTTTCGATTGCTATGTCGCACAATAATGTCAGCGTCTTCCTCTTCTGAGCAGATCATAAAATCTTGCTCTTCAGAGGAGATGATAAAGTATGAACAAGAGTACAGTGCTCACAAGTAAGTCCTTCCTTTCTTCATTGCCAACTCTGCTCAGGGTTATCTTAACAAATGGAATGGAACCTACCAGAGAAGAAATCGTTTTTGGCTAATTTTGAAGTAAAAATGCACAAATTTGTGCCACTTTCAAATGATGCTTTTGCATTCGATGTGGAAGTATCGAGTGTTTGTTTGTAGTGGGAAACTAACTTTTGATCTCCGAGGCTGTTGATATCTGTCTTTGAAATTACTGGAAGATAATTTCTATTGGTTCCATGGCGACAGTATGTAGTCGAAGTCATGCTTCATAACAAACTACTTTTGTAAAACTTATGAATGATTGGATTATTGAGCCAACTATCTGAAGAGTTCCTCAAAATCCTCTTGTAAATTATAAGAGGGTGACACTGATAACTGAAATTATTAGTTAGAACTTCTAAAAGGAATGAATCCTAATGTCCTTGTTAGAGATTACGGTCTTGATAACTTCTTTTGTGCAGAGGCATCAGTGGGTTTGTTATTTAAGAAAGATCACGCATGAACATCAATGCTTTTTGTCTCGAACGTAAAAGTAGTTATCGATAGTAATCGCAACTGTGGAGATATTAAAGGTCCGCACTTATGCAACCAGAAATCGAGCAAGCATACACGGAAATACTCAGCAACTTTCAATCTTTTAACGGGCCTACGAGAGACATGCGACAATTCACCTTTGCACCAAATTTAATTATAATTGTAGTTGACTAAACAACAATATGGCAGTATTCGGATTACTCAAATCTCAAGTCTCTAATTTAATATGCAATAAAAAATTGATGCAAGCGATGGCGACACTTATACATGGAAGCCTTGAAAGCTTCAGAGGAGAGTCAAAATCAGATATACTTTAAAAGATTGTTTTAGAAAATTTCTTAGTTTCTTTGTATTGTGCTACTTTTAAATGCGATTGTCATACTGGTGAAGGAGTAGCATCTAGAATACTCAGGAGGTTTTGAATGCTGCTTGTACCTTAACCCTTAATCTAAATATATGTAGGTTTCAAAACCCAGATGCTCCTTTTAAGAATTCAGTTATACTCAATACATAAGCCTGAGTCCCTTAAGATTTTCAATAGCTTGCATAATCTTATTAAAGACAAGCTTATATACATTTATGTTTCTGGGTGCGCTTTTTCACTCTTCGCCATGTTTAATGTAGGCACTTATACACAACGTTTAATAATACTTGGTGTTTATCTTCTCCACTTGAAGTTTGCCCTCCTCAAGTGCACATCGAATGAAGTGTAGGCATTTATACATGAAGTTTAATAATACTTGGTGTCTATCTTCTCCACTTGAAGTTTGCCCTCCTCAAGTGCGCTTTGAATGAAGTGGAAACACACTTCAATGTGTTTAGTCTGACTGTGAAAAGCAACATTCCTTTGCTAAGTGAATAGCACTCTTGCTATCACAAAACAAAACAGAACCATATTGAGGATAATTTATATAACCAAATAAACGCTGCAACCAAATCATCTCTTTTGCTCCTTCAACCAGAGCAATATATTCAGCTTCTATTGTAGAAAGAGACACTACTTGTTGCAACCTTGAGGCCCAACTGATTGCTGCTCTGGAAAAAGTAAATGCATAAATAGTAGTGGATCTTCAATTGTCTAAATTTCCAGCCATATCAGAATCAGTAAAACCTTTTAATGATGCATCTCTGCCACCAAAACTAAACACAAAGTCAGAACTTCCTTTGAGATACCTCAAGATCTGTTTTGACTGCATTCTTATTTTGTTTACCTAGATTACTCATAAATCTGCTTACTACTCCCACTGCATGCGCAATATCCAGACGAGTGCTCACCATAGCATACATAAGGCTGCCCACAATTGAAGAATATGGAATGCATTTCATTTTTGCTTGTTCCTCGTGTGCCTTGGGACACATGGCTGAAGTTAATCTGAAATGTTCGGCTAATGGAGTGCTGACCGCTTTGGCATCCACCATGCCAAATCTCACCAAAACTTTGAGAATGTAATGTTCTCGAGACAACTTTATCTCTTTCTTCTGTCTATCTTGGATAATGGTCATACCAAGTATCTGTCTTGCTACCTCTAAATCTTTCATTCCAAATCTTTGTGCTAGCCTCTGTTTCAATTCATCAATCAACTTTATTTTAGAGCCAATAACTAACATGTCATCAACATAGAGCAAGAGAAGAACAAATGTACCATTTGGTAACTTTTTGTAGTAGACACACAGATCAGATTCACAGCAAACGAGATGATTCTCAATCATAAATCTGCTAAACTTGAGGTACCACTGCCTTGGGGCTTGCTTGAGCCCATATAAAATTCTCTCTAATTTACAATATAAATGTTTTTGTCCATCTTTGACAAAAACTTCAGGTTGCATCATGTAAATTTCTTCATTTATGTCACCATGAAGAAATACCATTTTTATATCAAAGTTGTTCAAGCTCAAGATTATGAGCTGCAACCAATGCCAAAATGATACAAAAGGGGTGGTCATTTTGACTACGGGTGAGAAGATTTCATTGAAATTAATTCCCTTTTCCTGATCAAATCCTTTCACAAACAACCTGGCTTTATATGTTTTCTGACTTGTATCTTCATCATTCAACCGAAAAATCCATCAATTTTTCTGAGCTTTCTGATTTGGTGGTAATGGAACCAAATCCCAAGTTTCATTTGCAAGTAAGGAGTCCATTTTCTCTTGCATTGTATCCTTTCATTTCTGAGAATGCTTTGCAACCCTTCTTAAAGCTTGCAGGCTCTACTTGGTCAGAGAGTAATGACTCTGGCCCTGCCTCTTCTGAATATAGTAATTCATAATCAGAAAATTTTGCAAGAAGTTTTCACTGTCGTGTTGACCAGCTCAATCCAGGAGCATTCTCTGTCTTGTCTGAGACTTTCAAGGAGCTAGTATCAATCTCGAGATTTTCATCAAGTTCCTCTGTTCTCTGTTCATTGTTCCTAGAGTCCAGAATTCATGTGTTCACATAGATGACTTTGAATTAAAGCAACCTAAATCACTTTCCTTCTGCTGGCTATGTTTTCCCCCCAAATTACCTATTATACTTAGTTGTTTACTGTTCATTAGTATTGTCTATGTTACTAGCCATGTCAATCTTGAATGGACATAATTTATTGTTGGTTCTTTGTGTAACATTGTCTCTAGTAGCATGTGAAACCTTTGTTCGAAACATGCCCATCTCTGTATTATAAGTTTGAGACTGAGCAATAGGGACCCTGACTGTGTGGCATCCAAGTCATGATGCTTCTGTGTTTCATGGGCTTCCATATGCCATGCTTGGACACTTAGTGTGTCTCTGCACAACATGGGCGTTGAGGGTAAGATGCACTAATTTTTGGTGCATCAGGTGTTTCAATCTAATTCTCCACTGATGCATGGTCTCTGCCGTGCATGGATGCACTTCATCGCTTTGTTGATGCGTGTGCAGATCTTGGTCAAACTCTCCACGCTGGCTGTAGGCATCCAATTCATTTTTGCAATCAGGGATAGATTGCTCTGGTGAGGAGTAGTTAATAGGAGAGGATCCTGGGGTTAGAGTTGTGAACCTTCAAACCATCATGAGAAATGGTGAGACCAATTCGTTATGTTAAGGCATGCTCTGCCATGAGTAATTTCTAATTTGACCATTTGAACAGAGTGTTATCATCTCTTTTTTGTAATATGTCATCAGAAGGAGATTGCACAGAACTGGTAGGGAATTCTGTAAACCAGATCCGAAACACTGAGGATAAAAATTCTCACACAATCAAACCCAGAAACCATCTATGAATTCATATGGATTGTGGAATCCAAATAGATTAAAAAGATACACTTTTTTAAAAGAAATTTTCATCTTATCTTTTTGTAATAGCTCTTTACACAACCTATCAAAGGCATTGTTCGTATTGTCTTATTTGTAAGAGTTTGTTACAGAACCTATTAAAGGCAATGTTGGTTTGAGTGATCTAAGTAAAATTGTCAACAGATTGTTAAAGGGAGGAGGTAGGCCATTACGAGTGATTACAATCAGATTGTTTTCTTTTATGTTACTATTGGTGGCAGCCAACAGATATTTGACCTAATTTAGATTACTTTTAGCAGGTGCTTTTGAAGCAAATCTATCTCTTTCACCATGAGAGAATATTGTTTGCTTCAAATAGACGGGCATCCCTGAATCTGAACGTTGGTTTTTTTTCTTTCAATGCACTGTAGACTTCTAATGCAGCCTTTCTCTTTGAAACTTAGGGAAATTTTTCATGTATCACTGAGAGTCTCCAGAGCATTTGGATGTCTGTATTTTCATATAGAATGTCCTAATATTCCATCTGTCTGTCCTTCACCTTCACAGACTTGTCCATCTACAATTTTATTAAGCTTTCCATTGTAAAAGTTGTATTAATCCTACTCTTTCAAATACTGAGACTTTATAAGAAACAATGTTTTAAGTGAA
Source organism: Cupressus sempervirens (assembly GCA_028749045.1). Classification (NCBI taxonomy): domain Eukaryota; kingdom Viridiplantae; phylum Streptophyta; class Pinopsida; order Cupressales; family Cupressaceae; genus Cupressus; species Cupressus sempervirens. Next base: position 479,167,300 of record CM053786.1, read on the forward strand.
TCCTTTTCTTTAGATTCTAATCCTTGCATTTCGTTCAGTTTAAACATGGAATTTCTTCTGATTACCGTATTTAATATAATTTGACTTTCTGTTCCATCCCAAAACTCAGTACTGCCTTCTTCCCAGCTTCAATATCATCTCTGAATCCAAATTAATGTTGCCAACCTGATCAGATTACCCTGTCTTTGGATTCTGAGCATAACACTTAAAGCATACTCAATAGACTCTGTAGTTCTGAATGACATCACATTATTTGAGACCCAGGGAAGAAATCAGATGAGGATTTTCTGCGATTTATTTGTCCTTAGCTTGAGGATAATCACATGAAGCTACTTGAATGGGTAGAACATAGAAGCTTTGAGAATATGTTGTTAAGAATCACATGAAGCCACTTGAATAGGTAGAACTTGGAAGCTTTGAGAATATTTTGTTGAGAATCTTGCACAAACTGAATGAATTCAACTATCACACTCTGTTAGCAATTTAATTTTGCCTTTATGCTTGACAACACAAAACATAACAGTGTGTGAGATACAAAACCTCTTAAAATTTAGAGAATCCTTTTGAGATCTAAACTGACCTAAACTTAAATGCCAATGATAAAAAACTATAGATAATATATATAGATAAACACACTTAACAAGATTCACGGAGGGTGATTTGTATAAAAGAGATAACCATTTGCCTGTGTTTCTGTCTTGGATACACACACTATAATATTAGTAGTTGTACCTTACAAATGAGATTTTATAGATTGAAAGAAAAAACTAAGTAAACAGACACAACTTCCTATCTATTGCTTACAAAATACAAATGATATCAACAAAAGCTTTGACAGTTAGCAGTAACACTTAGTCTAATCTATGAAATTACAAACACATGTTGTATGATATCTTTGGCAGCATAAGCACATTATCAACTATCAACTCCCTAGTTTTTTTGCTCAGACTACTTATTTATATACTATGATTGCCCAATCATTGGGCTCTGGGGCTTTAAAATAGTCATTTTTTAATCCCGAAAAATGAGCTCTAAATCAACATGCTTAAAGGCTATTGGAAATCTGGAAAGAAAGAAATTTTAAAGAAAATCTTATCCAAACAACTAATCCTTGGGAGTTTGGGACTTTAAAATAAGTGCAGCTATCCTACCTGCAAAATGCACCTTTGACCAAAAATCAGAAAATCAAAAACATGACGGATTTTTTTGAAATTTTCAGCATTTGTTCTTCATGATCTGCATGTTTTGTAATAAAAAAACAGCAAAAAACTTGAGAAAAAATCACTGTATTTTCGGCGATCTGAATTTTTTTTTTGACTTTTGGTGTGTTTTTTAGGGAGGATAGTCGGCACCCTTTAAAATAGTCACCTCATAATCCCAAAAAATGTGCTTTAAGTCAACATGCTTAAAGGGCTTTAGAAAGCTCAAAAGAAAGAAATTTTAAAGCCAATCTTATCCAAACAACCAATCCAAATGAAACCACCTAAAATAGGAATATCTTTTTGTGGAAAAAAATATGAGCGGAACACACTTTAAAATATCTAGGGTGCATGGGTATGTGTATCCACACCCCTAGTACTGGGTACACGTACCCAAAGTACGGGGTACTTAGTCGAGAGCACCATAGCTAAGGAACTTGATTAAGATTTCTGATTTTTTGTTTCAATTTTTTGTGTGTGTATTAGCGAGTTGTTTATCAAGCTTGTTGTAAAACATTATCACTGTTCAAGTCAGAAGTTTATCATTTGCAATATGTCATTGTTATATGTTTTATGATCTTCTTGTTCATGTTTAAAGTGTGCAGTCTCTGTTATTCATCTATACATTTATCATATATTATTAATACAAACATACTGCAAATCTGAAACTGAAACCAATACATTGCATTTACAAACCTTATCACTGTTCTTGTTTTAAAAAACCATTGCCATAACACATATTTTCAGATTTTCTATAAATATTAAATTACATAAAAAAAGTTTGAAGTACCCAAGTACCCCTGTCCCCAATATTGAGAAATAGCTGTACTGGTACTAGTACCCTAAGTACCCAAGTACCCCCATCCCCATGCAACCTTGAAAATATGCTGAGATCTCAATGGTGATATAGCTCTGATGAATAAGTTGAAGTTAACATGCTCTAAAATTGAGTTTTGCTTTAATGGACATATAAGTGAATTGTGGTGCCATTGTTCTCCATTAGCCGAAGTTATTTAAAATTTTGACCAACTTGGACAAATGGGCAGAATTTTATAATGCTTCATCCATCTTAAAATTGCACTGACAAAAGTTTATAATGGTTTAAGTTTTAACCATCTTGGGTGCATACCATTTAAGTTACATTCTAGCCATGGTCTTAAAACTTTGGCGGAGTTATTACATGGGTGACTAGAGTAAATGTGCAAACGTTCTACTTTTGCCCTGAGCTGGAACTTTATGTCACTCCTGTAACAACTAAAATTTCTAAAAGTTAAGTACCCATTATTTAATCGAATAAAAGTAAGGAAGATACCCATTTACTTGAAAAAGATTAACGAAAATAACTGATTAACTGCATTCAGATGATAAGCCTTAACTACCAAATGAAAGATTAGCTATCTTTAGAAGAAATAATCAAATTAGATTAACCAAATATATTACACATGAAAGTGAAACGATATCTAACTGTAATATTATAACTACGATTTTTTATAACAGAAAAGTAACTGCATAAGATATATAGCTGAAACTGAAATAAGTTACGAATCAAAGAAATCAATGAAGTACTAGCAAGGTTCAGATCATACTATGTCAAGTGAAGTAGAATGTAGAATTGGATATGTTCCATATAGGTCTTGGCATTTGGAGGAAAGGAGAAGCATTGGTAGATGCTTAACCTCCCAACCATGGACCTAGTGTAATCCCAACTCATTCTCAATTGAGAATGGCCCTACTCTGCGCATGATAAGGCACTTGTACACCATTTCGTCCAGCCACTTGAGCATTCTAGTGTAGAGTTGTCAACTACATAGCTGACTAGACTGCATAACCCTCCTAATAGAGTATCCATCCGACTATGAGCTATCTTGACCTCTAGTGATCATAACAACATCATTCGCCACTAAACCTACCCTACCCAGGGATTTCCAAAAGACACTATGTGCCCGATCACCCACTTCTCAACTTGACAGATATAAACAACACTCAATTTCCCACCATGAGCTGACTGGATACTAATTTCAGATTGTAATCTTATCTTAATTCTGATACATCTTTGTATTTTTTGAAGATTGTCCATACATGGACTACACCACTCATCTGTGCCATTCTTGTCCATCCTTGATGATATCTGGTGTAATTTTCCAGCTTACATTATGTTGGTTATATAAAGAAATATGTTTTGCGTTTCAAGAGTTCTCTGAATGTGGTCAAGAAAGGGTTATGATTTCTATGTAATTAGACACCCTTCAGCAGGGGGTATGCTTCCATAATCTCAGTGACATATGAGATTGGTGCCACTGTATTAGGAAGCATACAACCTAGACACAATATCCTCCTCATTAGAATACGTAAGCTTTAGAGAGTAATGTAGAAAAAGAAAACAGAAATAGGTTGTAGCCGATGACTCCTTAGATGATTGGTATGATAGTCCCTCATTAGTTCGAATTTGCTTGCATACAATTTTACAGGGTCCGACTGGACCATTCAAAAAACAAAGAGATTTAAGCACACCATTATATTATTGGCCAAGCAGCAATAATATGAAATAATTCAGGAGATATGACATGATAAGAGGCTGCGTGTGTATATATATCATGTGCTTCTTACTGTCCAAGCTATGAACTCCAATGAATCTCAAAAGATTAGCACTGCTTAGCATAACTGGCAGAGCAATTAAATTGATATGAAAATACTCTGATCGATCACTGCAGATTGGCAATAGCAAATGCATGAACTAAGAGAGCAAGCCGCTGAGTGACTACAATTGCCAACTATATAGAAAAAGGCTTAGTTACTACAGGGAATGAATGCACACAAGGAGGAGTTACGTGCATGTAAAATATGCAAGGTGGCGAGGCATGCATTTGAAATCTTGGCAAAAATATGAATAGTAAAGAAGGCCAAAATATCAAATGGAACATAAGAGGCTGCTAGACTATATGAGATAAATTAATTTGTTTTGGTATCTGGTCTTCTTTCACACTATTATGGATAATACTCATATTATCTAAATGTACTTGTATGTGTTGTTTCTACTATATAAATATCTTATGCGGGGTCGTCCTCAATGGGATTGGAGTACTAATATTACCTAACGATGGATATATGTGGAAGGTAGTGATTAGTAGTTATCATCGTAACATGAATTTTGTTCATTTTGAATGTTTCTGGAGGTTTGCTCCTTCAAAGTGGCCTATTATTATCAAATAATCTCTGACTCTCAAGTATTTTCATCTTATTTCTTATTATATTCTTCTCAACTGCAAGTAATTTTATTAAACAAACAAATATTTTTCATTAGAATATTCATTACAAGAAAATGGTTCTCACCAATAGATTGGTTTGTATTGTCGGCCTCTTGAATAAACTTGGAAACTCATCATTAAGGGGAGGACAATCATTAAACATACTCTGAACAATTTTCTTCTTTGCATACAAGAAATTCATCGAATATGAGGAAAATAACTTTGTCCTCTTCCAACTTAAGAAATCCTCATGTCATCCTCCAAATCTAGGCTTGAAATCTGTTTCCTTTTCATATGCCCTTTTCAAATCCAAATCAAAAGATAAATTGAGTGGATGGATATCAAATACATATTGTTTTTATGTTCTCTTCCTAATCTTCTTGATTGCTACTGGCTCCACTAAAATATTTTTTCCCTAGTTATGGGTTTTGATCATATATATAACATTAAAATTTGAGTTTAGTTTTCTTTAGCAATTTGTGAAAAGACTAGAAGTCACATTGATTTGGATGCTTATTAAATCACTTTTCCAAAGCAAAAACAACATGTCAATTAGATGTTGATGCCCAAGGTGAAAGTTAATAGTAATTTGGTATTCCTCACTGAAGCAAGGGTGCTAGAAGTATTTCGATCTTGTACACGACTCCAAAACAATTTGTGGTTGCTATATTTGTTGGCAATTTGGCTAGGGTAGATAGTACGAGGTTGTCATTTATGGTAACATATACTCAGTATGAAGTGCACAAAGTATGAAGATGGAGTTTTGGTAAGTAGACTTAGAAAATTCTCTAAGTATTATACAGTTTATCTAGCAACACAATTAGAGTTTTGCTTGGCATGGTTCACAGAGACATTATTGGCACCTGCACAGCTATCTGGTGATATTATAGTGTGTCAGGATACCAAACTTGAGAGCACAAGGCAGTGTAGACAAAGTTATTGCAGTTTTTCCAGTTGCAGAATTGAGCCGACTGAACAAGACAAAGTTAAGGAATGGTATATTTTATGTTAAGGAATTAATAATGTTTACCAGGATAATTACTTAACTATTAGGAATGACATCCTAGATGTTAAACCCTAAGTGGACGAAGTATAATTTCGTATTTTGGGACATGCGTGGAAGCATGAAGGCCGACAATGCAAAACACTATGAAATGTTATGGTATAAAGGATAGTTTTGGAAATGCGAAGTTGTGTAATGAATGTGTGGCAATTGTGATATCTATGCTATTGTTATGTGATGTGAATTTTGTGATCAGAGTAGTGAAAGGCAGAGTATGCGAAGTTGGCACAACGAGCTGTAAAGTCTATATCAAATATTGAAGATATCAGCAACAGTAAAGAGGTTTTTGTATCTATACATTTGTATACTGAATATCATTGTATACTGCATGTTTCGGCAGTGGGCTCATCTTGCATACATTCTATAATTGTATTATCAACTCCTAACAGAGTTGAGGCTTCTAACAAGGCCTAGTCCTGGCCTAGTCCTCTGACAAGGATTGAAACACTACAGGATGTAATAGACTTCTAATAGGGTCAATATCTTTCACAAGATACTTTTGATTAGTGGATCATTTTGTGGATACCATCCCCACTGGGGTTTTCCCTTGGCAAGGGTTTCCCCAGTTAACAAAATATGTTTTTTTTGTGTTGCATTGCTTTATGGTTGTGTTTAGTAGTTCATCTTAATTTGTTTATTCATTTATGCAAATTATTAAATTGTGAATAATATCCATAGTTGGACAAAAGTTTGTGGAATACTAATTCAGCCCCCCCTTAGTATTTCCTATTTCTAACAATATCTCCCTATACAAAATTCAAAATTGACAAATTTATGCTAGTAGGAATTGGCTCTAATTCACAACCCAATGCAAAAAAAGCATAGAAATTTGATAATTTTGCTCATACGGAACCTGTAATGCAAAATTCTTTTAATGCATTTTAGCCTTGATATTGTTTACAGTGTACATGCTATTAGATATTAGATAGTTTCTATTTACTCTCTCTTTCGTCTTTTTCTAATGGTCACTTTTTTTGTAATATTTTCATGAACTCCTGTTCGTTATGGAAACTTTCTGTTTCTCTCTTCAAAATGTTTCTATTCCTCTCTCTTTGTTTGTTATAGAAACATTTTTGTGTATACTTGTATATATAGATTATTTATCATCTCTGTTTAATAACACATTCATTACTTAACCATAATATGGTATCAAAGCAAATTCCTAGACTCGTCAAAAAAATTTAAGTTCTTTTTTTTTGAAATTATTAGTTCAAAACTTTTGAATTATTTGCCCAAGTGTGTACAAAATTTGCATTTATTTTTCCTCCAAACTTGACTAGAGGTTCGACATCCAATTTTTTTTGTTGCAATTTTTGTTGTGCAAAATCGTAGGTCATTACAATCACATTTTTTCCTCAAGATTGTGGGCATCTTTCTCCTGCTGCAGACGCGTCTCTGACTTTTGGTTGCATTTTTCTTGTTTCTTATCAATGGCTTAGGTGGTTTTTGGTCTTCTGCAACCTTATTCAATTCACCCACGGTCTCTTTTTCTACCAAACAAGTGAGTTTCGTTGCCATTTTCAGTGTTTTTCTGCTATGTTTTTACTCAAATGTGACACTTCTTTGACCTTTCTCATGATCTTTGCCTCCATCTTCTACATTCTTCAGCTAACACAACCTCATGCATAGATTAAAATCTGCATTTTTTCTTCAAATCCACCCTTTGTTCAAGAACTCTGCAAATTTTTTCAAATTTTTAAATTCGACTAAGTCTCTTTTGAAAACCCTCGAGTTTTGTGTCAGATTAACAATTTTTTTGCATATTCATGCTAGGTTTTTGCAAATCTCAATTGGGTTAGTCTTGCTTTTTTTGGGTGCATCATTTTCTGTGCCTTGATTTTCGAGCCAACAAAATCAAAATTTGACGAGAGATTTGATCTTGATTTTGAGTTCTTATTCTAGGTGTCTTCAATTTTTCTGGGTCTTCCATCAATTTGCCTCGAAGTTTGTGCCATTTCTGATATTCACATTTTTTTTGCATAAAAAAACGTGTAATGGTATCTCTCACCAATCTTCTCTTGCAAGGAAGTCAACAATTTAATTGAAAGAACTACAACACCTGGAAGTAGAGAATGATGATGATCTTCGAGTACCTTCGCCTTAGGCACTTGTTTCGGGTACCAAGACTTGTCCTGCCACAGTTGTTGCTACTCAAGAGAAGTTTGATGAGTGTAATCGTGAAGCGGTTACTGATGATCAACTGCCTCAAGTGCCATCTAGCAAGACAACTGTAGAGATTTGAACAACACTGAAGGATCTCTACGAGACATCAAACAAAAGTAGAGCCTTCTTTTTGAAGAATCAGCTATTCTCTATTATTATGGATGAGCACATGTGCTTATAGGAACATCTTCTATAGATTAAGGACATCAAAGATCAGCTTGAGGCCATTAGCCGTACAATGGAGGAAAAGGTTATGGTGGTCATTACTCTGAAAAGTTTACCATCATCCAATGAGCACTTTATTGAGACACTCAACATTATTGTAGGTAATGCTAACCTCAAATTTCTAGATTTGTGCACCGGACTCTTATAGCAGGATTGTTGGAAACAACAGTTTGACAACAATGCTCCTTAATCCTCCTCTGAACAAGCATTTTCAGCCCTATCCTTTAACAAGGATAAAGGCCCATCTCAGTCATCTTCTCAGCCTTAGAATAGCTCCAAGAAGAAGCAAATCCGGTGCAACTATTGCCACAAATTTGGTCATGTGATCCAAGAGTGCAAGACTTGCATTGCTTTTTACCAATGGAAGCAGGGAGGGTTTGAGCCACAGGCCAACATTGCAGAAGATGCAGACCTCTTTGATCAACCCGAGGCTTCCTTTTACACTGTTGAGGACATGCAAATTTCTGTTTTTTGAAGATAGATTGACCATTAAGAGAGGGTCTTATGACATTAGATATGTTAGAATCTGAAAAGATTAATAACCCAGAAAACTAGTGCAAAGAGTAAATATCTAAACTATGAATGCAAATGATACAAAATCAAAATAGCATCATAGAGTTAGTCTCCAAGAGAGTAATGCAAATGTTAGAAGCAAAATAACATTAAGATGATGCACAAATAAGAGATGCAAATACAAGCTAGGTAGCATGCTTATATAGGTTAGGAAGAGGGAGGAGGTGGCAACACCAACCAATGAGGAGCAACCATCTATCGGACTAAAGATAGCAAAGTATCTTCTCAAGATAGCTAATGGATGCTCACATGTAGGAAGGTGACACCTCACAACCATTCACCTAATAAGACATGCTTTATTAACCTAAGCGAGATTATTAAAAGTGTAGGAAAAATCTAGCAAAATAAAAAACTACACTAACACCCCCCCATAAGCGAAGCTTGGTGGATGTAGAAATGGGTCCCGACAAGTCAAGCCTGATGAGGTACCCATGTACATAAAATTCCCCCAAAAGAGAGAGAAAAGAGACTCCCCAAAGAAAATTAGGACTCCAAGTGAGAGGAAGAGGCCCCCCCAAAAGATGTAGCATCCCGCACCTCTAGCAAAGCTTGCAAATTTTGTCCGGTAGATCCACTTACATCGAACAAGTTTTCTTCCCTTAGGAAAAGGGACAAGATCCCAAGTGTGGTTCCTCATCAAGGAACTATACTCTTCCTGCATAGCTGTATCCCACTCAAAAATACCAGAAGCCTCATGAAAGGACTGTGGATTTGAGGCAGAAGCAATGAAGATATGTAGAGCATCCTGGAATTGTGAACGAGTCTGCTTGGTGTCTGATGGATCCCCAACCCAATCACCTATAAACTGCAAGGTCTGTCTAGCCCAAAGTGGACCAGAAAATGGAGAATCTAGAGGAGAATCATCAACTTGTAAATGATGACTAGGAGAGGAAGGAGGTGAGTCCTCTGAATCACTCTCTACATCAGAAGTGGAGGTAGAAGACTGCTCAAGTGAATCTGACCCATTAGAAGATCTATCATGTATTCCAAGTGACTCCAATGTCAAAGTAGAAGGCAACCCTATGACCATGCTTTGCTGGTTAAGCTGATGCAAGTAGTGGAAGTTAAGATGGCCAAACTGCTCATGCCATAATCTTCTCACATCATTAGAGTGAGTGAGTGAAATAGTCAAAGGAGGATCAGGAACAAAGTGAGAAAACATATAGAGTCGTGATTGATGATCTGCTCTCCCAATTGCAACTGTAGAATCATTGTGCAACTCATGTATCTCCACTGAATCAGCAGTGAACTCAACCCGCTTGCCTAAACCTGTGTGAGTGCTCTGGTGTATCGATAGGAGATTAGTTGATAATGAGGGTACACAAGGAACATCATGGAATGTGCCATCCCCCACATCAACAGACCCTCTCCCACTCACCTCAACAAGAGTGTTATCACCCATCAAAATAGAAGGCATAGTACACGGCTCCAAGGGTGCAAGTTCTTCCTTAGATGAAGCCATGTGGTGTGAAGTACCCGAATCAAGAACCCAAGTGGATGGTGAGGAAGCAACTGCAAAAAGAGCCTTGCCTTTTCCTTTCCCCTTGCTATTTTCTTTTTCTTTGTTAGACCCTTCATTAGAACTTTGTTTGATAGACTCAGGAACACTGATATTATTCTTCTCAAGAATGTATGTCAAGTGATCAAGTTGTTTCTACAAACATTTATGTTCATCATGACCAAGTCTTTTACAATAGGCACATTTGATCTTTTCTTTCTTAGGCTTATCGCCCTTGGAAGATGGTGTATCAATAGTTGCTTTTGAAGAAATCGATATCTGATCCTTCTTCTCCTCGCTATTTTTTGTTTCTTGTCCTTACTATTGTTGTTACTACTTTGTCCTTGTTGTTCTTTTGTGCCTTGGTTGGCAGCCAAGGCATGTGACTTAGAGGACTTAAGAATGCCCATCTGGATTAGCTTGTCCTGTTCTCGAGTGAGATTGATAGCAAAATCATCTAAAGATGGCATGGTGAATTGAGTACCAAGTGCACCCTTAGTAGCATAGAAGGTAGAGACAAACACAGAATATTCTGAACTTAGCTTAGAGAGAATACTAAGAATCAGTTGTTCATCTTTCTTTTCAATTCCACATTGTTTTAACTACAGCCTTAGTGATTTCAATTTGGTGAGGAAATCTTGGATTGTGTTGAAATTGCCTGGACTCAAACTAATTAATTCATTTTCCAACATATGACCCCTCATTGAATCTTGTGTGCCAAATAGTGTTTCTAGTTTTTTCCATACTTCATTTGGTGTTTCCAAAGACTGAATGTGAAATAGCAAGTCAGGAGAAATAGACAAACACAATGTTCCAAATGCCTCATCACATTTGTTAAACCACTTAGGCTTATCTTCATCTTTAGCAGGTTTAGTTTCAAGTCCCATAGTTATCCTATTTAATCCAGCTTTCCTTAAGTGAATTTTCATGCATGATTTCCACTCAAAGTAATTGTATGGAGTTAGGATGGGCATATTTGTTTGATCCATGATGAAGAAATGCAGAGAAGAAATGCTAGAAAGAAGAGAACCCAGCCACGATAATGCTGTTAGGATAAACCACGGACAGAAATAAAAACTACATGCAAATATAACCAATAACAGAAAATAATAGAACACACAGAAATGAACACAAGGCACCAAGATTTAACGTGGTTCACCCAATCCCTGGGCTACGTCCACCAAACAGCAAGTCCGATCTTATTACAATCCAGTGATTACAATCTGATTACAATCCGTAATCCCTTACAGCTCAATATCGCCGCAAGAACCAATTTCGTATCACCACACACATAAAAAATACCCAACCCTAAGCCCTTTTTATACAAGTATTAAACCGCTTTAGGGTTATAATATGTCGGCCATATGTCGGCCATAATATGTCGGCTACCATGTACTTTCCTGATCAGTTACCACAATCTAACAATCTCCCACTTGGGGACTGATCAGGCTCCACACTAAACAACAATCTCCCACTTGGAGACTGATCCTGTAGCAATACAACTACCGCATGGGGCTCCCACTGGATCAAACCACCCTGGACTCTGCTGTTCTTTTATTCACATTTAGTCTAAAAGACCAACTGAAGCTGAAGAGGAGTTCAGCTTCTCCCTTGTTACAACCTTTGTCAACATATCTGCTGGATTTTCATTGGTATATATCTTCTCCAGCTTTAACTGTCCATCCTCCAAAACTGACCGAATGAAATGGTACCACAACTGTATGTGTTTGGTCTTAGAATGCAGAGCTGAATTCTTAGCAAGATGAATGGCACTCTGACTATCTGTGAACAAATAATTATCCTTCTGAGGATGTCCCAATTCTTCCAAGAAGAACTGAAGCCATATCATCTCTTTGGCTGCCTCTGTAGCAGCGACATATTCTGCCTCTGTAGTGGAGAGAGCATTAATCTTCTGTAGCCTAGAAACCCAGCGCACGGCTGCCCCACCAACAATAAAGACATAACCTGTAGTACTCCGCCTGGTATCAATATCCCCAGCCAAATCTGAGTCAACATAGCCCTGTAAATCAGTAGTAGAGCCCCCAAAGTGTAAACACTTATTGGATGTTCCTCTCAAATATCTGAGAATCCACTTGACAGCATTCCAATGCTCAAATCCTGGATGACTCATATACCTGCTAATGACTCCCACTGCATGTGCAATATTTGGTCTAGTGCATACCATAGCATACATCAAACTTCCTATAGCTGAAGCATAGGGTACCTTGGACATCTTATCCTCCTCTTCCTGTGTCTTGGGACACATGTCCTTAGTCAATTTCAAATGACCAGGTAAAGGTGTGCTGACAGCTTTAGCATTCTCCATAGAGAAACGTTGCAACACCTTCTCAACATAATCAGCTTGAGATAGCGTCAATGTTCTGTTCTTCCTATCTCTGCAAATCTTCATACCAAGGATTTGTTTTGCTGCCCCCAAATCCTTCATAGCAAATGCATGTGCTAATTGGCGTTTCAGCCCCTTAATATGATCCATGTTAGACCTAGCTATAAGCATATCATCAACATATAAACATAAAATAATGTAGCTATCATCATCCAACCTCTTAAAATAAACACAGTAATCTGAATGACACTTATTATATCCATGCTCATGCATAAAACTGTCAAATTTCAGATACCATTGCCGAGGTGCTTGCTTCAAGCCATATAAACTTTTCTTCAATTTGCACACTAAGTTCTCCTTACCTTTGACCTCAAAACCCTGTGGCTGAGCCATATATATTTCTTCATCCAAATCACCATGAAGAAAGGCTGTTTTAACATCCATCTGCTCTAAATGCAAATCTTTAGTAGCCACAAGACTTAAAACAGTACGAATAGAAGTCATTTTAACAACAGGAGAAAATATCTCATCAAAATCAATTCTCTTTTTCTGTGCAAATCCTTTTACAACTAACCTGACCTTAAATCTTTTTTTACCTCCTTCCTCTTCTTTCAACCTGTAAACCCATTTATTCTGTAATGCCTTTTTACCTGCAGGCAACTTGCACAAATCCCATGTCTTATTTTTCAACAAAGAGTCCATTTCATCTTTCATTGCAGACTCCCACTGAATCTTAGTATCCACTTGCACAACTTCATCATAACTTTCAGGTTCACCAGCATCAGTAAGTAAAATAGAATACAAAGAGGGAGAAAACCTTTGTGGAGGTCTAATTGGCCTTGTTGACCGTCTAACATTCACTGGTGTGTGTGGTATTTGTTGTTGCAGTTGTTGCACATTATGAGGAATGACTGGAACATTAGCTTTTGGAGTATCATCCAGCACTACATAATCATCTTCTTTCTTCTCATGTTGCTGCAACAGATTTTTGTACAACACTTTTTCATTGAATATGACATCCCGGCTTCTTATAATTTTATGATTTTCAAAATCCCAAAGCCTATAGCCAAATTCATTAATGCCATATCCAACAAAGACACATTTTTTTGATTTAGCTTCTAGCTTGGTTATATTTTCAGAGTCTATATGAGCAAAAGCTTCACAACCGAAGGTCTTGAGAAAAGAATAACTCACCTTCTTACCAGTCCATGCTTCCTCTGGAATACCACAACCCAAAGGAGTAGAGGGACCTCTATTAATCAAATATACTGCAGTATTGACAGCCTCCGCCCACATGTGTAAGGGCAACCCAGCATGCAACCTCATGCTCCTTGCGCGCTCCATTATAGTCCTGTTCATGCGTTCAGCCACTCCATTTTCCTGTGGAGTCCTTGGAACAGTTTTTTGTCTACGAATACCATTAGTGGAGCAATAATCTTCAAATTCATGACTGCAATACTCACCACCATTATCAGATCCGAGACATTTTAATTTCTTACCAGTCTCATTTTCAACCAAGCATTTCCATTTCTTAAAAGTTTGAAATACATCAGATTTCTGTCTAAGGAAATAAACCCATACTTTTCTCGTTGCGTCATCAATAAATGTAACATAATAATGAGAGCCACCAAGGGAAGATACTTGAGCCGGTCCCCATACATCTGTATGCACAAGCTCTAATTTCTCCTTTTTGTTTTCCTTCCCTGTCTTTACAAAACTCACTCTCTTTTGTTTTCCATACACACAACTTTCACAGAAATCCATATTCACACATTTTAGACCTGGTAAAACTTTCCTTGAATGAAGTACTTTCATACCTTTCTCACTCATGTGCCCAAGTCTATTGTGCCACAGCGCTGTATCAGAATCTACAGCAGCTATTTGTTCTCCCTGCTCAACTGCAGTAATTGTTCCTGAATATTCATTGTTCTCTGAAACAATCAAAGTAGAAGGAACAATATGACCTGTACAAAGATATAAGGTGCCTACTTTCACACCTTTTGCTACTACAAGGGAACCTTTTGAAACCTTCCAATTTTTATCATTAAAAGTAACTACACAACCCTCATCACCGAGTTGCCCTGCTGAAATTAAATTTCTACTTAGTTTTGGAACATGTCTTACCTCATGTAGTAGCCAATGATTCCCATTCTGCAACTTAATCTTAATTTTTCCCTTTCCAACAATCTGACAGGGTTCATTATCCCCCAAATAAACAAGCCCAAAATCCCCTTGGACATAATCAATGAAATAACCTCTATGAGGTGTAGCATGAAAAGAAGCACCAGAATCTAAAACCCATGAATCATCAACACTCTCTAAAGATAGAAGCAAAGCATCCTCTTCGGATTTGTTACTTACCACATTTGCCTCTTTGTCTCCATCTGATTTATCTCCTTCATTTTTCTTTCGAGTCCAGCAATCTTTCTTTTTGTGCCCTGGTTTCCCACAGTACCAGCAATCATTTGGTCCTCTCGATTGAGACCTCCTCCCCTTTGACTTTCCTCTTGATTTCCCACGATTTCCAGAGTTACTTCCTCTTTCAGTCGTTCTGCCCCTGCTTTGTGCATTTAAAGCACTTCCTGATGTAGATCCACCTGAGGATTTTCTACGAGTTTCCTCACTTAAAATAACACCGATCACATCATCATATTTTAGGGTACTAGATTCAGGAACAGAATTACTCACCGCCATTACCAAGCCATTCTAGCTTTCAGGCAAAGAACACAAAATCAAGAGAGCCCTAATTTCTTCATCAAAATTGATACCCACAGAAGATAATTGACTAGTAATAGTATTAAACTCATTTAAATGATCTGCAACAGATCCACCTTCTGCCATTTTCATATTAAATAAACGCTTCATGAGAAATACCTTATTTGAAGCGGAGGGCTTTTCATACAGTGTCGCTAGGGTTTTCATCAAATCTTCTGTCGTCTTTGCTTTTGTAATATTAAATGCCACCGATGGTGCCAAGCATAACCGAATGCTTCCGAGTGCCTTTCTGTCCAAAAGATCCCATTCAGCCTCTGACATAGTTCCCTGATTCTTGGCTTTTCCTTCCAACGGCTTCCATAAATCCTTCTGATATAAATAGTCTTCCATTTGCATCTTCCATAACTGGAAGTTCTGCCCATTAAACCTGTCAACCCTCAACTTACCCTCATCTGCCATCGCTCCCACTCAACTGTGAGACTCCCACTTAACCGTGAGACTTTCCTGCAGAGGATAACTGAAAGACAACCTTGCTCTGATACCACTTGTTAGGATAAACCACGGACAGAAATAAAAACTACATGCAAATATAACCAATAACAGAAAATAATAGAACACACAGAAATGAACACAAGGCACCAAGATTTAACGTGGTTCACCCAATCCCTGGGCTACGTCCACCAAACAGCAAGTCCGATCTTATTACAATCCAGTGATTACAACCTGATTACAATCTGTAATCCCTTACAGCTCAATACCGCCGCAAGAACCAATTTCGTATCACCACACACATAAAAAATACCCAACCCTAAGCCCTTTTTATACAAGTATTAAACCGCTTTAGGGTTATAACATGTCGGCCATAATATGTCGGCTACCATGTACTTTTCTGATCAGTCACCACAATCTAACAAATGCCCCCCACTTTTACTCAATCAAAGAACCCCCCCCCCCCCCCTCAAAGAAATATGATTTGGCACTTTATTTTAGTGCATTTACAACTACCACTAGAAAGAGATACTTAGTGGTCTTGATTTCAATACATTACAAACCCTCATGAAGAGCATATGCTAAAAGTGAAACTTGAGCACAATAATCAAGGAAACAAATAGCACCACTGCAATCTACTCGAAAAATCATGCACTTTCAAAAAAAGAATCGCCTCGATACGAGGTTGTATGAGAAAGTTATGATCCTCCGAAGTTTTCAAAACGAGAACTGTGCACAGTCACAGCTGAGAATCTACAATTTCTGAAGAATTCATGCATGAAAATAAAAAAAAAAACTCCACTAGTGGATAGAGCACAATAAAATAGCCAAGTTCATAACAAGAGTCATCAAACTCGGAGTCCGTATGAGCAAGAACGAGACATATGAAAACTGCGTTCAAATCTGCGACTGCCAACGGAGAGGGGTATGGCTGTAGCTTTGCATGCTCGATTCTGTAAAATATACAGCTTGCATGCAAAATCTAAAAGATACTCAGATGGTTTTTCGAGGCTGCGAACAAAACCCAGAAAGCGTTTTCCTTGCTGATGTACAGAAGATGTTGTTGTAGTGTAAATCAGACGCCTTTAACAGTAAAAAACGGCTTCAAAAATCAAAAAACGACCCTAGCAACCAAAATATGACATGCAAATGCTGGATCAGCTTCTTAAGTCCGTCAATGGCATGCTGGAACCTGCAAAACTGATTGAAAACTCCAAATATGCAAGTTGGTTGTCAGATTTGAGATTGAAACTCCAGAGAAAAACTGTTTTTGTCAAAACTTTTCTGATTCTCAGGATCATCCAAAGATGCAAGAGAAGAGCATACTTCGTTTTTAAAAAAACTACAATAAAGTTTATTTGCCCCCCTCGAATCTCTCAAATAAGGAAACTAAAATCTACTATTGCACATAGAAAAGCTCAGATACCATGTTAGAATCTGAAAAGATTAATAACTCAGAAAACTAGTGCAAAGAGTAAATATCTAAACTATGAATGCAAATGATACAAAATCAAAATAGCATCATAGAGTTAGTCTCCAAGAGAGTAATGCAAATGCTAGAAGCAAAATAGCATTAAGAGGATGCAAATACAAGCTAGGTAGCATGCTTATATAGGCTAGGAAGAGGGAGGAGGTAGCAACACCAACCAATGAGGAGCAACCATTTATCGGACTAAAGATAGCAAAGTATCTTCCCAAGATAGCTAATGGATGCTTACATGTAGGAAGGTGACACCTCACAACCATTCACCTAATAAGACATGCTTTATTAACCTAAGCGAGATTATTAAAAGTGTAAGAAAAATCTAGCAAAATAAAAAACTACACTAATAAGATAGTTTCTATTTATTCTCTCTTCCGTCTTTTTTTAATGATCACTTTTTTTGTGATGTTTTCATAAACTCCTTCTGATTGTTATGGAAACTTTCTCTCTCTTTAGAATGTTTCTATTTCTCTCTCTTTGTTCATTATAGAAACATTCTTGTATATATAGATCATTTATGATCTTTGTTTAAGAACACATTCATTGTTTTACCATGATACATGCAAGCACAAGAAACACAACTTACAAAGAATGGAAATGATTGAGGCATGTGCGCTCCCAAAAAGATAGATTTCATCTATAAATCCAAGAGAACATTGGAGGAAATACTTCTTCAAATTATGTGAAAATTGTTTAAACTTATACCAACATGAAAATAAATTGATTACATTGAGAGGGGTATTTGGTTATCTATAACAAAAACCATAGCTTTGCAGACAGCTTACCTATAAAATAACCTCAACTAGACTCAATTAACTTGATGCCCTACGTTTACATTGTCCATCATTGATTGTGAAATTGTTAGTTAATTCTTAGCTTTCAACTAGTCACAACTATTAATTAACTCACGACCACCAAACATCTAATAATACGAGCCAATTCATTATTGTTATGAGTCATGACCATTACAGATATTCAAGTATGTAGTGGCTCTTGAACTCTCATTTGCGCCTTTGGGTTTCCGTAAATTTTCCATGTTTGCTTTTATATATTGGTTATAATATTTACATCAAGTATAAAACTTTATAACAAATATTTTCAGCTATACATCATTTTTTTCACAAATAATTTCACCCAGGCAAATATACCATGACTTAGCGAAATCACCTTGCACTCTATTCAAATTTATACATGCTGTATTGCTTAAAATTGGATATTAATAGCTACAAGGTTGAAATCAGCATTGGAGGAAATTGAAATCAGTTTCTCTCAAGCAGCAAGGTCAAGCATTGACTGATTTTGGAAGCTGAGGAATGGAGGACTAATATATATACTTTAACTGTAAATAGTTCATGTTGTTCTGTAGCATCGTCTGTTTTTATTTCACAGTGGTAGCTTGGTCTTTAGCTGTGCTTGCATGTTGTTGCTTTGGCTATTTTGGAGGGTTATTTTGATATGCTCAATTTTTGTTGTAGACGCGCTATACTTTATTTTGTATAACTAGAAATTGTAAGCTAATACCTAAAAGGGGAAGTGCAAACATATTTGTCAATGTCTTGACTTGATACAGTTTTCTGTAAATGTTAAATTGATATTTAATATTTATTCACACTCCTAGTATTTTTAATATTGATATTAAAAATTATGTTGGGTTTTTAAAGTAGAATCCTTTTATCTATTCGAAATAAGACTTGCATCCTGGTATAGCAACAACTAAAATGACATTGAATTTCATTAAATTATTTAAATAAAATGACATTAAATTAAATTAAATTATTTGATTAAGTTGTCAAAAAATAAATATTATTTCAAAATGATCATTAGTACAATAAATTTAGCTAAAGATAATAAAGGTGGATAAAATAACATTTGATTGTCACTTTATTCAATATTTTTCTCAGCCTCAAGCATTAAATGTAGGCCTATCTTCTAGAAGGCTGATGCAAGTCTTTATAAGTAAGGGAATGAATTGAACATGTTTAGATTGTCTATTGAATTTTTTTTTCTAATTTCTTTTCCTGGGAAGAGTGAAGTTTCTGAGGATGCAAATCCTTGGAGCTTGAAGGTTTGGATGGAAACCCATCCCTTCTCTGTGGAGTGATTGCAGGTCAGCAATCATTACAGAGCAAATTTGTAAAGTCTTCCTTTGAAAATGAATTTCGGTAATAAGAATATTTGCTACTATATTATCTCCGACAAATGTGGAAGTATATCTGTGTGCACATGATAATCTACAAGGGTTGATTTGATGAATATTCAGTTCTCAGCATGATGGCATGTGAGTTACGTTAATGTTTGAACCATATGTGTTGGGTATGGATGCATCCCTGCTATTGGCGCAGACTTCTGGATAATGGTGTTGCACTTTCTCCTTACATGGCCATTACAGTCTTAGACTCCTATTATTCTGGAATATTATGTTAGAGAGATTCATTTCTGGGTAATACACTCTGGAACACTTTATGTGCTGGTTGTACACGATGGTTACACATTTATGAGTGCTGTATTCTGTGCATCTCTTGAGTGCAATTGCCAATAAGGCATACTACTGCTGTCAACAAAGGTCAGAAATCATTAACCTCATCACACAATAAGCTGTTTGAATTCTAAATGATCTATCTGATGAGAAATGTGGTTATTATGATCAGCATGTTATCTACTTTCTGTTATGCAATGGATAATATTATATTAAAGTCAAACATTATATTAGTTCTATAAATCTAAATTTTACACATACCTGCAACTTAGAAGTTTTGGAACAGAATAAATAGAGAAGTATAGGTGATATTGGGTAAGGGATCTTACAGTTTGTTACTTTTTAAGGTAAGTGTTTTATAAAACAAATTGATGATTCTTTTTCGTAGTGGCACTTTAATTGGAATGTTGTTTTCGACTTATAAGAGGTAGTTTTGATGCAGTTATCATCCAATCCCTGTGGTTTTTTCGAAGGCAAAGGGTGCACATGTATGGGATCCTGAGGGTCGCAAGTATTTAGATTTCCTTTCAGCTTATTCGGCAGTTAATCAAGTGAGATATTGCATTTTTTTATTGCTGAAATATTGATAAGGAATGCCCATGAGTGGTGTTCTTCCAATCCATTCTTTAATTGCTAAATGATAATCACCAATATGTTTATTTCATAGGGACATCGCCATCAAAAGATTTTGGATGCATTGGTGGAACAAGCACAGCAGATGACTCTCAGCTCTAGGGCTTTCTACAATGATAAGTTTCCTATCTTTGCAAGGTATCTTACGAACTTGTTTGGCTATGATATGGTGCTTCCAATGAATACTGGAGCAGAGGGTGTTGAAACAGCTCTAAAACTGGCAAGGAAATGGGGTTATGAGAAGAAAGGAATTCCAAAGAATGAGGTAAATAAATTATATGGAAGGTTATGAACTGTTCTGTTGTTGCTTGTGTGAAGTGCCTATTTTCCATTGCACTAAAATAATTTTAAAAAAATGACATAATATTTCAATAATGAATAAATATAAGATAGATCAATATTTTTTTGACTTACATGACTTTTATGTAGGGTTTATATTGTCCCGTTAGGATAATGAAAACATCTTGCAAGGATTAACCTATTTTCAAATTAGAAGGGGAAGCCCCTTGTAACTAAAAGCTAAACTAGATCCAAGAACTTATGGGATGAACTCCAGTTTTTTACAACTTGCACGAGATACTTTTGTGATTATTAAACAATGTTATGAAACCGAATAGAATATCCTCTTTTCAGATTTCAAGTATGGACAGAAGGCTACAGCAACTCTCCGACAAAAGATGAAATATTTTGATCGTTTGACTCGACATGATTGATTCAACCTTTTGGTAACTAAATATATAGTCAGTTTTCTGCTAAAAGTAGACAGTAGAAAGAGTGCATGCACAAGAACTGAAACCATAAATAAAGACAAGATTCCACAAAGCTAAGACAAATGAACTTGAACAATAGCTTCGGCAGTAAGAAGAGAAACAATTACAATTGAATCTTAATTTAAGTGCCTAAAGCACTTATAAATATTTTTTAAGGTTTCGTTTTCTCATGCAATTCAATTTATTCAAGATAAGTACAGAATGACAAATGAATTTCTATATTGAAAATAAAAATACATGCAAAGTAAGCCTGTGTACAAATTTGTGTGCAAATATATATGTAAATTTAAGAAATCTTTAAATAGATTTCTACTTGTAATTTGAAGTCTTAAATAGCTGCCTAAGGGGACATTACACTAACAAGTTATAATAGGCTGACCAGTTGGAATATTAGGTTTGTTAAATTTGAGAACCCGTATAATAGGCCGACCTCCGCTGATATGTGAGCTGCCTAAGGAGGTGACATTACAGTTTGGCTTCCTTCAGTTTGTTTATCCTCAAGCAACCTTAACCACGGGTGCTGCGAAATGTGCCCACTCTCTCATGTAGCATTCTCTATCGACAAATCTTTCCATTTCACCAAATATGTTTGATAACACTCCCCAGTCTCCTTTCTCAGTTGTTAACAATAGCCTCAGCCAAAATCAGTTCCCCTCCTTATCAAAGGACGGCAACATTATAGAAGGCTCCGCATTATGCCCAATCGCCTTCTTGATGCGAGACACATGGAAGACGTTATGTACTTGACTGTCAGCTGGTAAGTCCAACTTGTAAACCACCTCACCAATACACCTGATGACCTTGAATGGCCCATAATAATGTGGCTTAAGTTTTTCGACCCCAATCTTTTTGAGAGTTGATTGTCTATGACTCTGATGGGTGGCAACATGCTAGTGGCTATGGGGCAACTTATATGCACCCATAGCCAGTGTTAAATAGTGAAAGTATTTTATATTTGTTGTAAATAGTGGTGCGTATATGTTGCACCATAGACGGTGCCTTGCAACACATTATATACCATATTACCCACCTCAAATGAATGCTCAACACTATGCTGATCGAGATATTGTTTGGGTTGATTTAGAGCTTTTTGGATGTTCCTCTTCAAAGCCCTCATGATCTCTTGGCCGTCCTGTAAGAGGTCCTTGTCACTAGCCACTCTACTGTTGCCAAAAAAGAAAATCCCGAAAGATGGGTGCATCATACCAATACAATGCCATGATAGGTGACATCAGGATAGACATGTAGTAGGTTGTGTTGTAGCAATACTTACACAGATATAACCACCCAACCCATGCTTTTGGTTGCTTGATATGTAAATTCAAAGGTATCCCTCTACTTATTTATTTATTTCTATCTAGCTGTGTGTCTTGGGGTGGTAACTAGTGCTTGAGGTGAGCCCGGTGCGACCGAGCCTAAACAACTCTTACCGAAATTGACTCATGAACATGTCCTTGTCACTAACTATGCTCCTCGACAACCTATGAAGTGTGAATATCTCCCTGAAGAACTAATCTGCCACCTATATTGTGTATATGTAGTGGCGATTGGGAAAAAGTGTGCAAATGTAAGTCTATCCAACACAACATAAATACAATCTATGCCTTGGGCTTTGGGCAAGCCCATGATGAAGTCCATCACTACAATAAACCTATAGGAAAAGTGTGCTCCTAAATGAATTGTTGTCGGTAAAATGTATAATGTAGCCGACGGGTAGAATAGTATTCGAACGGGCGCATGATGCTTGAGTCACCT
The DNA here is from genome assembly GCA_028749045.1 of Cupressus sempervirens. Lineage (NCBI taxonomy): Eukaryota > Viridiplantae > Streptophyta > Pinopsida > Cupressales > Cupressaceae > Cupressus > Cupressus sempervirens. Next base: position 479,189,931 of record CM053786.1, read on the forward strand.
CTTCGGAAAGGTATGTGTATACGTCCGAGATGGACTTTGGAATCATCAGAGATCATTGTAGTCATTCTAATCTACAAGTGCATACATGAATAAAGTACCTTTTTTGAATCGAATCGTGTTATAATGTGTTGAACCTCTTACCCTATGCGGTAAACATTTGGTGCCGTTGCCAGACGAACTTGGAACGAAGGAATGATATGAAGATTGATGCCGAATTTGCCAAACAAAGATCGGAATAAGGTGAAAGATAAGAATGAATCGGAATAAGGTGAAAGATAAGAATGAACTAAGTACAACAAAAGAAATTTTAATTTTAACACAGCAAGTAGAACGCAGACAAAGACTTCAGCAGATTGCCGAGGGGCACCGAAGGGGTGAAGAGGCACAGACGGAGGGAGTGCACTCACCTAGTAGGCTGAGGAGTGCCGAGGAATTGCTAGAAGAAACTCGACAACGCTTGAATTTGGTGGAGGAAACAAGGGAAGAATTCCTTAACCTATATACGCCGAGGGGAGAGTGTCCGAATGGAAGGAAAGCAACTCGCACGGCTCGGAGTGTCGAGGGAGCACGAGCGTGGAGGGATCTATTCGTTCTTGATACACCGGATGAACGGATACAGGCGGAGAATAGAACATCACTTGAAGACTTGTCACCAGACAACGCGGTTGTTGGGAACAAGACCGTTGTCCAGAATAGCGCGGAAGTCCAGAACAGCGCGGGAGCACAGAACAATGCGGAAGTCCAGAACAACGCGGGAGCACAAAACAGCGCGGGAGTCCAGAACAGCGCGGGAGCACAAAACAACGCGGGAGTCCATAATAGCGCGAGAGCTCAGAACAACGTGGGTACACAAGTACCTCAGAATCCAAGACAAGTAACGATGGTTGGCCCTAAAGAAAAGTTACCCAAGTTTCACGGTGATGGTTCAACAGATCCTATCAGACATTGTAAAACGTGTGAAACCATATGGATGGCAAATGGTGTGATAGATGAGGATGATTGGGTAAGACAATTTCCAGCGACCCTACGGGGTGTGGCAATAGACTGGTTTTTTAACACTAGTCCTCAGAAACTTAATACATGGGAGAATGTTAAAAAAGAATTTATAGCAGAATTCAGATTACTCCGAGATCATAATGAAGTAGTTGCAGAAATCTATAGCACCAAACAAGGAAAGAATGAGACAGTCCGAACCTATGCTAGGTGACTGAAAGAATTGATCGGAAAGATGGAGAGTCAACCAGCAGATGGTTTGAAAAAATGGTGGTTTGTGGAGGGGCTACGGTCGACTCTTAAAAAGAAAATGAAGATTGTACCACTGGCATCGTACACCGATGCATATACTCGTGCCATGGATTTAGAAAGCGAACAAAAGACGAGTAAGAAGAAGAAACATAAGTCCTCTAATTCAGATGATTCATCCTCGGAGAGTAGTAGTAGTGATGAGGAATCAAACAAGAAGGTGAAAGTGCTATAGAAAGACATGCTACGGATGATGAAAGAATTCAAAAATTTGAAAAAGAATCCAGATACAGTGAAAGGAGAATTGTGGTGTACAGATTGCAAGGACGGCCATATGAAGGGTTCATGCCCGAAGAAGCAGTTTTGTGACATCTGCCAGATGGCGGGGCATTCCCTGAAAGAGTGCTCGTTTAACTTGAAAACAAAAGGACACTAGCAGGTGTTACTAACGCAGGAAGCCTCGAACAATAGCAAGAACGCGGGCAATGATGCAACTTCAGGTAGATATCGAAATAATAATAGACGCGGAATGGGTGGAAACAATAACAATAACAATGGAGGCCGGAGTAGAATACAATATGATGTGAGTGGACGGCTGATGATACAGTGCCGAGCATGTAATCTTTGGGGTCACTTCGCGAGGGATTGTATTACGAAGGAGGCACCGCAACTACTGTGCAGATGGTGTGGTCCAGGGGACCATGAAGATTCAAAGTGTCCAAAGCAAAGTGTAAATTTATTAAGTATTCAAACAAGTAATGAGAACGTGTTGGCGGTCACGCGGGAACAGGAGAGGAAGGCAAAATATTCGAATGCGGAAGAAGAGGAGAGGTTACAAAAAGTCCGAACAGAGATAGAGAAGCAGATGAGAGCGGAGAAGTCACAAGTAAAAGACACTGCGAAAACTTCGAAAAGAAACTTGGTGGAACAAGACATGGTGAAATAGATAATGCAAATGGAAGTACCAATTAAATTAAATGATCTCACCATGCCACAGTTATGTACGACTATTATAAATATGACACCGTCCTCGAGAGTAACGGAGGAAGCAAAGGATAGTACGGAAACAACCACAGCAGCAGCAACAGATCCGATGTTACTGACACTTACGACAGGTAGACATCCAGCAGTGGTGGAGATGGGCATTTTGGGTACGGTGCTAACAGATACAATAGTAGACGGAGGATCGGGAGTGAATGTGATGCCGGAAGATATTTGGAAAAAACTTGGACAACCAACACTATGGCCACCCACCTTTCAGTTACTTACAGCAGATCAACATGGGATAAAACCCTTGGGCACTCTAATGGCGCAGCCGGTAACAATTGGGACACAACCATTTTTACTGGATTTTGTAGTTATTCCATTAAAGAGAAGAGGGTATGACGCCATCCTAGGACGGGGGTGGTTGGTGCAGGCTAAGGTAAAGCATGATTGGAAAAGGAACACCCTGTCAATGGAGAAGGGAGGTAGGAGATTTATAATCGATTTGCATACACAGATGGTAGGAGAAGAAGCTGCGTCGTCGGACTCAAAAGGTGGTGGCGAGAGTGATGACGAAGGGAAAAAGAGGATGGAGCCAGATGATGAAGGGGTGCTGAGAATAGAAGGAGGGTCAACTGATGACGACCTAGATTCAGTAAATGGATTGCTACATTGGCAAATGGAAGATTATGAGGTCTTTCCGAGTTGCAATATTTTGAGTGTCGAAGAAGGAAAAGAAGGCCATAAGTTTTCGAAGGAGTACAGTGAACTGAAGGAAGGAGAAGCACAGGTGGATGAAACACCAGCCCGTACGTTCAGTAAAGATAAACCGATGAAGTATGAAGAGCTGACGGTGAAAACAATGAACTTGGGTGATGAGGAAAATTTGAAGAACATTCTTGTAGGAGATGATTGGAACCCAGTATTGAAGGCAACAACTTGGACGTATAAAGACTTAAAAGGAATACCACTAGAGCTATGTGTCCACCAGATACCATTAATTGAAGGTGCGGTACCCGTACAGAAGCGACTGTACCGAAGGAATAAGAACTATGCAGCATGGGCCGTGGAAGTTGCACAAAATAGGTGGAAGCTATGGCGTCAGAAGCGTTTAAAATTAAACAAATTTCAAGCTGGTCAGTTAGTACTAAAGTATAATGGACGAAATGAAATAAGGCTTGGAAAATTTAAAGTTAAATGGGTTGGACCATACAAGGTACGGGAAGTTGGGTATAAAGGAGCAATTAAATTGTGGACACTGGATGGAAAAAGAAATACCAGATGCCGTAAATGGATCAAAGTTGAAAATATATAGAGAAAGAAAGGCTCCTCCACGGACAAACAATTGATGAATGAAGAAAAGTTGTTTGTAAATAGTGTATATATGTATAAAATTAAAAGTCGAATATAGTTGGTAAACTGTAGTTATATTAGTATGAAGTGATAAAAGAAGCATAAAGTAAATGTACTGAGAGGTGATTTTTTTATTAAACTAATGGGGCCCGGGACTATACAGAGAAAATGGAAGAAAAACAAAAATAATAAAGTGAATCATAAGAATAACCCTGGAGAAAAAGGCCTTATGGCCTTGAAAGAAAAGTGGAGTAGTTTTGTTCACCGTACGGCCCCCAAGGACTAATGTTGAAAATAAAAATAATAATAAGAAAAGCCATAGTAATAAGTAAAGAAAACGATTCAAAGTATACCTTCAAATAAGATGGATGACCGTATGGCCTCAGGGGGAACAATTAAGGACTGTACGACCTAGGGAACATCATGAGCAGTTATAAATCAAAGACCATACGACTGAGAAATAAGACATTGTACAGCTGTTGAATATTCTCAAAAGTTAGGACTCCGTACGGCCTTGAAAGAATTGGGAAGGATTTTTTTGACCACCGTACGGCAGATGTGGAAGGGAATAGCTGTACGGCCTGCTCGCATGAAGAAAAAGACCGTACGGTGAGGATAAAAGCAAAAAGGAGACCGTACGGCCCCAAGCAAACCGAAACATAGTTACAGAAAATTGATAGCCGTACGGTCTCATCATATGAAGGGAAACATAGAATACCGTACGACCCCTGGGCAATGAGGAAACTTCGTACGGATACCGTACGGTGGGAGAGCAATTGACCGAGATAGTTCCAAATAATACATAGTATAAACAGGCATTCAAAGCACCATACGACGTTGAGAGCAGAAAAGAAGAAAGCAATAATAGGAATTTTATGAAAGCCCTACCATTACTAGGGAGAAGTTGGTTCAGACGTACGAAGGGTATCAGGAAAGCAAGTCTGCAGGAAAGAGGGAGGAAGTGGAAGAGCAGGAAAAAAAAGAAAAGACGACAGATTGAAACAGTTCGGAATGAGTAATGCATAATGCCAAAGGGAAGGGTAGACATAAGCAGTTGCCAGAAAGAGTGTGGAATCGGAAAAAAATGACAGAAATGGTGTGTTCCGTGCAGTTTTGTGTGGGTTTTGGAGTGCTAATTTGGTCTTGGCGGCGAGGGGCGTTGCCCCTCGACCCCGCTGGGGGCGTTGCCCCCTAGACCCCTAGTTGTTGCGGATATCAGTCATGGGAAGTGTGACCAGTTGATGAGACCTAGAGCTGTTGCTGTAGGCATGAGTGTTTGTGTGTCAGAGGAGGCACTTGGAGTAGGTGTTGGGCGTGAGGCTGTCTTGGTGGATGCGTAGAGAGCTTGGGAGGAGCTGATCATCCAGTTGAAGGCGGTATGGCGACACTTGGCTCAGTGTAACCAGGAGTTGGAAACAGAGCAAGCAGCATAGGTGGCTATCAAGGTCAGCTAAGGAGATAGTATTGTGTTAGCAGAGGCTACAGATACAATGTGGGTTGGAGACCAGTTTGGTGCAGGCATAGGATGAATGTGAAAGTGATGCGACAGAAACAAATCTATCTTGTTGTAGTTAGTCAATTAATGTATTTTGTTGTTAATTTGTCTCAGATATTTTGTAATTGTCGTCCGGAGATGACCTTTCTTTTGGGGGTGGATGATGTTGTCGATAAAATGTATAATGTAGCCGACGGGTAGAATAGTATCCGAACGGGCGCGTGACGCTTGAGTCACCCCTTCGGAAAGGTATATGTATACGTCCGAGATGGACTTTGGAATCATCAGAGATCATTGTAGTCATTGTAATCGGATTGTAATCTACAAATGCATACATGAATAAAGTACCTGTTCTGAATCGAATCGTGTTATACATGTGTTGAACCTCTTACCCTATGCGGTAAACATGAATAAACTGATAAAAGGATTCAGCAGAGTGAATAAAGGATCCATCTAGGGATTTTTAGGAAGGTTCAAACTTCTAGGGCATTCCTTGCTTATAAGTTATTTTTATTTCTTTTTATAAAATAATTCACTCGCTCAAATAAATTGAACCATGAGGGTTATTTGCTCATAAAAACAATAAAATCCCCTTTTATATTGCAACTTATAACTTGTTGCCTAGGAAATTGTGCCAAGGTGTCAATTTATTATTTCTTTATTTATTTTTGTAAGTTAACCTTTCGATTTATTAATAATAGAATATTAAATACTTCAATATTTCCAAATTTATAAATTCCCAATTTGGACTCCAAACTGAATTTTGATTGTTGACATCAGTTCATAGATGATATTTGAACATTGCAAGCCAATTGACAAATTTCCCCTAAAATTTAGGGATCCTCCCTAAAAAAGAGTAACTACAAGCCAAGATCTCTAGATTGATCATGGAGGTCCCCTTATACATTCTAGTCAATCCATAAAAAGTAGGGCTCCCTCCTAAAATCTAGGAGATGTCCCAAATTGTCCAAAATGGCTCACAAAGCCCTTGTGTGACTCCATAAACCCTTGGATGGGTCCTCTATCCATTCTGCTGGTCTACGAGAATCCTTAATTCACAAGGAAGATTGTGTGGTGCTAGTTGTATCGAGCAATGCCATTTACCCAAGATAGGGAGGAGGCTGATTTTACTCTTGATTGGAGTGTTTCCTTTTGAAAATTTAATCCAATTTAGTTTTTGATTGTCGATGAGCTTTGATTGTGAAAATTATTCAATTTCAACTAGATTATTTGGGAAAGGAGAGGCTACTCTTCCTTTAACTTTAATTTCTTTTCGTCCACAATTGTTGCAGCAGTTCTCCAATGTGTAGGTTTCTTTCTGTGATAAAAGACAAGTCACCTCATGTTGTTCAAACTATCCTCTTGGTCTTGCTCAATTCAATTCAAGTTAGTTTCATTTTGATGGTCATTAGCTTTTGCAGATGAATGGTTAAAGTTTTTCACGCCTCATGGTGGATGCCAAATACTAGTAGCATTTTAATTTGTCTATTTGAGGAACATACAAAATGGTCAATTTGTAAGGATAAACCTTTTCCCAAACAAGAAGGGGAATCTCCCTTGTAAAAATAAACTAAAAACAAGGGCACGTGAGTAGTTGAGTTGGTGCAAAGGCGAGTTGTGAGCTGTAGTGTTAGGCTAATGATCTTGATGCTATGTACGTGTTGGTTCCCAAAACCACAGATTGGAAATCCAAGAGCTTTGCGGATTCTCTGATTGGATTGCCCAATCAGTTTTGGCCAATGAACGAGAAATGACTTCAATTTCCCTGCACTTTAGGCCTCGCTACACCTAGGTGGGTAAACCTTCACCTCAAACCTGATCTCTTTGTTCAAAGCTTTTATATAGAGAATTTGATGGATATAAATTCTTTAGGTCGGGGAAAATCTTCAAACTTGTTCAAAATGAAATTTGTATGAATGCTTTCAATATTTGTTTGTGAAATGAATGTCATTTGAATGCACAGAATAATGTTTATGAACTATGGATTTGAGGGAATATCGAACTTCAAGACTTTAGACGTTAAGCCATTTTCTTAACATAAAATGCAGACCAGTCCCTTATTCCATCTTGGGAAAATAGAGTCAAACTTCTTTAGATCCTTATGTACAACCCTGAGAGACAATATTATACCATCCGCTGCTTGAATTGGCAACACAAATCCTAGTCTAATTGAATCTAATTTCTTCGGAAAACCAATTAGACAAAATTCCCATAGACAATATTTCGTATGCAAATTTTGATAATCGAGGATATGTATTAAAATCAAACTTCTTCACCATTAGCAGCAATCGATTTAAAATTAAAATCAATAATCAATAATCACAGAGGATAAATCTGAACAAAGTATCTGCACTTCAATTTTCAAGACAAATAAGCAAAATGTGGCTCTTGAATCAAATTTGAAAAATGAGTACAAATGATCTTTACTTATTTACAATATTTTACATATCCCAATTACATATAATATATTATTCCTCCTTGTTTCTCCTTTTAGCTCTTATTCACTACTCACCTTCTAACATTTCTCTTTAACTTCTTATCGAATGTGTCTTGTTATTGCCCCTTTTGGAAATAAACCTCTAACTATTTATATTGTGCATACAACAGGGTGCGACTTTTCAGATTTTAAAGTGACATTATTTAATTGTATAACTCCATTAATAAACTATCCTTATTCTTTTTTTGTTTAATTGTATAATAAACTTCAATAATTATTGATTTGTATTGACGCCGTCATGCCTTCTATTCATCACATTTCATATTATTGCAAGTTTCTTGTTTTAATTGCCATATTCCCTTTTAAAATATTTGGTCATGGTATTTTTCCGTGGATTATTTTGGTAGTATTGATCATTATACAGGCAAGTGGCATCGTTCTTCTAGGCTTTTTGACAACAACACAGCCAAGCCTTTTCCTCCTGTAGCAAACACAATATTAAACCTCTGCAACACATCTGATGGTCTATGCATTTGTCTTTGCTCGATATTATGAATTCATTGTGGATTGTGTATACGTTTCCCATAAAGACTGTAACAGGGATTCATTTGTTTTCTCCAAAATTGCTAATGCGGTTAAGCTTTTTCAATGTCAAAGTCAATTAATTGCTGTATGATCATGACGGCATCATTCCTTGTTAATCAGAGATTGCTGGGTGCATATATTTACTTCTGACATGGAGTCTCATGACTTTTGTCTTTCTTTGCCTCCAGAATGATAGTTTTGGGAAGCCTTTGATAGTTTAAGTCATCCATTGTTGGGCATCTCTGCAAATATTCATATCTTCCTAAGACAATGACAACTGTATGTCTTTAGTGCTGCTAAGGAATATACATGTCTCTATATTGTAGACGACATCAAACAAAACATACTTGGCTCTTAATCCGTCTTTGTTCTTAATGTACGCTAAAAATAATAATGTCATCGTAGCATATAATTGCTCTGTTCAAACATCATTTGTCTACTGCCATCAAACCTCCTCCTTGTCTTCTGCATATGCAAACTCATGATGTTGCTGAGGGTATTAATCTCTTTTTAGTAACAATATTGCTGCTGCTGTATGATGTTGCCCAGTCAAACACGTCCATATAATCCTCATTGTGTTCAGAGAATACTCAAATTTCCATGCATATTGAATAACAAACCTAACATTCCATTTTTGTGTTGAAGTGTATTGCTGACGTTGCATACTTTTATGAAGAATATATGTTACTGCAAATTTCATAGTTGAAGACTTGCACATATTGCAGTATATGCTTTCCAGATGTTGGGTGCTGCTAATAAAGTTTGTAGTTGCAGACTTAATATTTACTGCCATAAAATCTACAGGTATTTTCAGCAGTCTTTGTTTCTGTATCTATCATTAGTGCTGGTAGTGACTTCTACCGTCTTCTATCGGCCATTTCTGGAAACAAACGGCATCGTAACTGGATTGAAGCTTACCACATATGACACTATGTTTTTATACTCCAAAGTGTCTGGTAACTTTTGCCCATAACAATTCGCTCTGAACTGATACAAACAGAGATGAAACTATGCAAACAACTATTGCAGATTATGAAGATCTCTGTATTTGAAGACTTTGATAATTAGATTGTTACTTTTATTATTTCCACCACTTCATATGCACTGTTCTTCCAAAATCTATGTAGATTGTTGGCCAGAAAAACACTTGTATCAAACATTAAATTTGTCCCTTTCTGGTAAACAGATTGTCTTTACAATGAATGCCTTCATAAATATATGCTGGAATGTTTCTATATGCAAAACTGGATCTATGCACACAACAAAATATGTTTCTGTAGTCCAAATCATAGGGCAATATCAGTATTGCACGCATAGGAATGGAGAATAGGAATGCAATATTGGGAATAGGAATGTCTATTCCAATAACAACTTTTTTTTGGAATGGATATAAGCTCATTTTAGAGGCAAAATGGGAATATGTATTCCTATTCCGTATCCAGTTGACGAACCAAACTGAAAATAGAAAATGTATTCCAAATTTTCTATTCCTATTCCAGCAACCAAATGGGCCCTAAGTGATCTTCCTGTCTTTGTTGTATAGAGTATCTTTATTTGAATTGACATCAATGACATTCAATAGGTGGCTCACATAACTCACATAATCTACGTTTTCTAGAAGGAACAATACCTACCTCAGCACATTTCAATACCCACAACTATTTTAGAAGTAAAGAAGCAAGCATTTCAACTAATAAGCATTCAGTAAGCATTCAGGTTTGAAGTTCTTTTGTTGCCATAACGAACTCACAAAATGCGAATTCCTGAGTAACAATATGTTGCTTCTCATCTTTGTGAGCCTTATTTTGCTATTAATTGAATATTTAGATTAAAAGATTCATAAATGGAGACCTAAATTTTGGGCTCCATCACTATGCATCAACTCTGGTTTGATTCACTTTGTCACCGCAAACCTTTTTCCTCGTGAATGGGTGTATTGGGGTTTATCCCTCTTCCCCCTTTGCTCTTGAGGTGGTCCATTGGGAAAGACCCCAAGAAGGGTGGTGGAAGTGTAACTTCAATGGTGCCTTTAAAGGGAACCTTGGCCCTTCTGGAGCAGATTGCATAATTAGAGATAAAAAAGTAACTCACCTTTTCACATAAAGTATTTTTTGGCAGTTTAGTATACTGGTGCATGTCTCACCATCAAGTGCCACTTTTTCACACAAAACACCTATGTTGGCAGTCAAATACAACTGAATGCAAACTTTTCATGACTTGGATAATTCTGAATTTCTTCTTGTATCCGAGTGTTGTTCTTTTTCCTGTTGTACGTGTTGGAAAGTGCCCATCATTGGCCATACAATAACATTGATTAGAGCTAAAATACAAAATATAATGAGCATGGGAGACAAGCATTCCATAATGGTATATTGGATGAGAAATCAATAATGTTCTGACATGAAAAGAAACCATACATTAAATTTCATATGGGTAGAACATCCATGACACTTTGGAGGGCTGCTATTGACATGCCTTGGTAATAGGATGGGGTGATCAGTGAGAGCTTGAAGGTATGCATGTGATATGATGTTGATGGACAAGAGCCATCTGATGGCAACTATTGATATGCTCCTTCAGTAACAGGCATAGTCATACAATGACAGTAGAAAGCTTTTTAACCGTAATCACAGAAGTCACATTATGGATATGCAAACAATTTTGAGAATTTGATCAATGTTGCCTCTTTGCAGATCTGGATGGAGAAGCCAGATGGCTTTGCCAACAGAAAACTGCATCTGGCTTTAGTCTGTCACCTTTCCTTACATTTTGGGTGGAAATTCACCTACTTAAGTCACTCTGTCACTTGCAAGTAGATTCAATGGACTAAAATGCATTTGTCATCATTTCATAGTGCTGTGTGGAGGTTATACTTAAAGTTTGCCAAATTTTAGCAAAACATGGGCAGAATATATCTCCACATGCACCATCTTTTCCAAATGCTACTATATGGCTTTGCATGCCACTGATCTGATATTGTTTCTGTCCTATGATTGCCCTGTTCCTCTTTGCTACCTTTGATTTTTTTCTATCATCATTATTTGCTTCTTATTGAAGTTTTTAACCCATGCCAATCAACATCACCTTGCAAAAGCATTAGTTGAAGCATATAGGCCATGACAAGATGATCTAGCAGACTGGCCAGAGATACCACAATTGACTTTGATCGACACACAAACAATTATAATTTTGGCAATAAACAAACATACAAAGTAAAAACAATGATTTTGTGTGGTATAACAGTTGGACCTTTCTAGGGGTGTTGGGACAAGGTCCTATAGGAGAACCTTAGAATCTCTTGTTAAAAACATTCGATTTGTTGTATACAGAATCAAAGCCCATCTCTGAAAACCTAAATAAACAACTATCCTAGACCAAAACAATAACAAAAGGACAGCGCTGGAAAAATCACCTACCTACCTATGGACAAGAGTAAGCATACTGATATACAGAAAAGATTATCTCCAAAAGAATTTCAACCATTTTTTCAAGATGATACATGTCCTTAATGAGTTCTACTAAACGCCAAAATATCGTATAAGAACACATTGACTCATGAATCAATTAAAAACCTTAATACATTATTCATCAAGCACTTGAAAGTGGCTAGAGCATTGCACAAACCAAATGGTAACAACCACTTAAAGAAACCATGTTTTATATTGAAAGCCATCTTTCATATGTCTTCCTCTTTGATCCTAACTTGATGATACGTCAATTTGTGATCCAATTATGTGAAGAACCTAACATGCTGCAGATGATCTAGGAAACTATCTATATGGGGCAGCAGGTGCTGATGTTTTTGGGTATTACTGTTCAAGCCCCTATAATCTAGATTCTATACCCATGTACCAAATCCCATCATTGTAGGCACAACTATTATTGGAGAACTACAAGACTATGTGTTGGGTCTTATTACTCCTTGTTTGAAAAACATCAACTGATCTTTGACAACATCCATTTCTACGACACTTTGACTTTACAGCCCAATGTTGGGCAAAGGACAATCCAGTAAAGGTTGAATCTCATGCTCAATGGCATGCTTGGGAGCAGTCTTTTGTGGGCCACAAGAACAGATTGAGAGTTTCTTCCAACTCACCTATTTTTTTATGCTCATAGAAGTGTGCAGCCTATGAAGCTGTAATGTCCCCACTATAAAGTGATTATTGATACTGTAATAAAATTATACAAATTGTCATTCCTTTCGTGAACAATGATCACAAAGATTGATCGAAAAAAAAATTTAGATAACATAAACATTAATTGATTTGCTTTTATCAATGAATAAAAACAGTTTTTAATATGTATACAACAGCAACTTCTCTTCATGGAGAGGTTCAGATATATATGGAGAGGATCCCGATGGAAGAAGGCATCAACACAAGACATCGAAAAACATCAATAATCTCATGCCAGCAATACATGTTTAAATATGTATGCCTGATATATGCAGCAATATACTGCACAAATTCTTACATACATATTGGATAATATATTTGGCCATAACTGTACTTCAAATCATAGTTATATTAAACAAAGGAGCAATGTTTTTAAAAGAAACAATCGTGATCTAAAGATAAAAAATGAACCTCCTAAACTAAAATTTTAAATAACTAATATGCCGATTAAATTGACATTACAAAATCTGCAGGTCTTTTGGTTACAAATGCACAGAAGGCTGCTTCTCTTCAGAATACTCTGCTGTTGTTGAGACCCTCCTTGGATCTGCAGAATGTTAATGACCAAGGTAACCAAAAATCATCCAACTTGATGTTGGGAAACTAAGGTATTACTTCTTGTAACCAGAGACACTGAGATCAAACTGAAACCACGATTTTGAGGAAAAATCACCAAACCCCTTTGCAAATGAGCACTATGCCCCAAAACAGATTGTAAGATACCATGATTCGCCAAGAACTTTTGTAGATGAGTGGTACGACTCAAAACAGACTTGCAAAATGCCATGATTTTGTGGAAAAATATGACAAACCCCTCCAATGATATTTTAACTTGATGTTGGCATGACACGCATTGCATTACTATATGGGCTGGCAGGGGGGTGGGGGGGCCTATTGGACCTTGTGAGCTTTGTGCCTACCACAAAAAGCTTTTGCAAACCGAGCCAAACCCTGAGCTCGTAGCCTTTTTGATTAACACAGATGTTGGTGGAAACTTTTAACAGGGAGGAATTGAAGTGTACAAATGTATACTTTGTGAACTTTGATGATTTTGAAGGTGAAACTCTGGTTTAGAGAAATCCTCGCAAGCTTGCAATTAGAGCTGCATGACAAAAGCTAGTTGTGGCTTGAAAGAAAAGCATGAATGCAAGCCCAATTCTGAAAAAACTAGGGAAGAGGTTGACATTGCAAATCAGGTTTTTATGGACAAATTTATTGATGATAAGGTTGCCAAACTTTTGATTAAGAACAAAGGAGTGATAGCACCAAGTTTCTCTGAAAAATGACTAGTGACAATAAAGTATTTTGTCTCCTCCCTCCTGTCTTCGGAGGTTCTCACATCCTGAGCTAAGAAGTGGAGAGGCAGGGAAATGGAAACTGAGTATTAGATTGATATCTTGAAGGACTGTGGAAGCTTTCCTTTATTGAATTGGAAAGATGCAATCTTTTGCCCGAGTCTCGTGGGCTTTTCTATCAGGATCTATGGATTTTTCTATAGCAAAACACATTTGATATGAATCAATCAGATTAAAGTAGCTTAAGAATTTTACTTTTATTCAAATAAAAAAGATTAGATAGATAGAGAGAAAGAGAGAGAGAGAGAGAGAGAGAGAGAGAGAGAGAGATCTGTATCTGGTTCAAACTAGTTCAGGTACAGTGTAATAACCCCAACCTAAAAAAAATTAACAAATTACTTGCAGATTTGAAATATTTTACGAACTCCATAAAATACTCAATTTTCTTCACAATTTTTCACAAGACAATGCATTTCCAACTTTGGCAATTTTGCTATGAAAATTTGGAAACTTCTTCAATCAAAATCTGATTATTTTACACTTTAATATAGCAAAATCATTTGACAAACTTGCTCATAATGAACAGAGAAAGGCTTAAAGTAACAATATTGTCATTACTAATGTTATAGCATTGACAGCCCAGTTTAAGCAGTTTGTTTTACAAATGAGAGATGAATCTCTAGAGTTGAATAGACTGAAACACACCAAGATATGCTGCAACGACAGCGAAATCAACTTCACCAACAATAATTTGAAACAGTTACCAAAATAACACTGCAAACTTGAAAGCCTGTATTCACCACTTTGAACATTTTTGTACTTGTTTTCTTGTTCTATAATAATTCTCCAACATTGTAAAAAGGCACTGAAGGAACAAAATGGTTCACAAAATGCCAATAGACAAAAAATTAACAGCAACAGCAAGATTTTTAAAAGCCACATAACTTGCAAAATCTACTACCAACTAGATGACTTCAATGCCCTAGGTTTGCCAGTTTTTACACTGGATTATAAAATTTCACTTTCCAACTTCAGAGGCGATGTGGAAACTCTTGGGAACCAAAAGCATTGCTTTACAGCACTCACAACAGAAAACTAAACCTCATCAAAATCTGGAAATAATAAACATCAAAAGCATGTGAAAATATTGGAAACAAATACTTAATACTCAAAAAACAACAAATCATTCCAGTAAGCTTTTGTACAACCTTCAAATAAGATAGCTCTCTAGAGTCAAAGGGGCTACCTCCTATGACTCCTAAAAGTAAAACCAATGGGGTTTCATCCTCTGATCTCCATCACCCAAGGATTTTTGTTCTCAGATATCCTTATGAATAGAAGTTCAAATAATTTCATAGAAAGATGAACCATGTTTACTGCATAGATTAATTAAGAAACAGACAATGAATACGAACATGAACAGCAAACAGCAGAACTCTTATTATTATTCGCATATGCCCACAGTACATTATACTTCGATGATATCATATCATGATAAGATGAATACAATGCTTCCCGAAGGGGTTATAAATACTTTCCGAAGAACTTTCCCGAAGGAGTCCGTTGGCCACATACATGTTGTTACATAAAAACCTTTCCGAAGGGATCCGTCGGCTGATACACAATTTCCTTTCCGAAGGAACCCGTCAGCTGATACACAATTTCCTTTCCGAAGGGACCCGTCGGCTGATATACAATTTCTACCGATGACATCATCCCCCCCAAAAAAGAAAAGTCGTTTCCTGACGACTACAGAACAAAACTCAAACAACTAATACAACAATATTGATCTGCCATATTACTTTCACATTCATCCCGTTGCATCTATAGCCTTTGCTAACACAATACTGACTCCTCAAGCTGACCTTGATAGCCACCTGTGCTGCTTCCTCTGCTTCCAACTCCTCGGAACCTTGAGCCAAGTGTCGCTGCACTGCCTCCAACTGGATGATCAGCTCCTCCCGAGCTCTCTACGCATCCACCAAGACAGCCTCACGGCCAACACCTACTCTCAGTGCCTCTGGTAGACAGACACTCCATGCCTGCAGCAACTCCAAGTCTTCACAACTGGTCAGACTCCCACGACTGGGGGTCCAGGGGGCAACGCCCCCGGCAGGGTCGAGGGGCAGTGCCCCGGAGACCAAATTAGCACTTCGCAACCCACACAAAAATGCACGAAACACACCATTTCTGTCATTTTTTGCCGATTCTACACTCTTTCTGGCAATCGCTGATGCTTCCCCTTCCCTATGGCATCATCTGATACTCATTCTGAGCAACTTGATTCTGTCGTCGTTTTTTTTTTTTTTTTTTTTAGAAAACCTCCTGTCACCCTTCTGTGATGAAATCCGTACGCAAAAACCCCACTCTTTAGAATTTGTAATCTTGCAATGCAAATCCGTACACATGATATGCTTGAAAAATCTGTACAATCACATCGCATTTTCAATTGCAATTTTCGTGTGCTGCTTTCTTTTAAAAATCCGTACAGAAAAATGGCTCTAAAATCCGTATGCTTAATAGATTTGCTTGAAAATCCAAACGAAACACAAGCTTAAAACAAGCCGTACGGTATCTTCCTCCAAAAATCCGTACAGCAGCCTCTTGAGAACTCGTACAATTAATTTATTTGGAAAGCCATACACCATCCTTCAGACATTGAAAACCGTACGGCAGTCCTTTTTACTGTGAAATCCGTACGGTGGCAATAAAATCCGTACTTTGGCAGTGAAATCCGTACGCTAGCAATGAAATCCGTACGTTAGCAATGAAATCCGTACGGTGGCAATGAAATCCGTACTCCAAACATGAGATCTGTACATTCTTAAAAAATCGTACTGCAATTTGGATTGTTTGGAAAACCGTATGCCCTCCTTCAGATATGAAAAAAATCGTACTTCCTTTTCCCTTCAGACGAAAACCCCGTACAGTGCTGTCTCCTGCAATTATGGAACTGTACGGTACTTTCCAAAACCCGTACGGTACTTCCCAGAAACTGTACGGTGCTTCCCAAAAACCGTACGGTGCTTTCCAGAAACCGTACGGTGCTTTACTTCACTTTTTTTTTTTTTTAAAAAACTATGTACAATATTTACATATGTACAGTACTTACAGTCTTCTTCTCTCAGTTGTTCGTCCATGGAGGTGCGTTACTTCTTTCATGGCAGACATTCAACTTCGACCTATTCACTATGTTGGCAACTTCCTTTCCGTCTAGCATCCATTGTTTTACTGCTCCATTGTCACCCACTTCCCGAATTTGATATGGTCCGACCCACTTAACTCTGAACTTGCCTGGGTTGATCTCATTCCGTCCATCATACCTCAACGCCAACTGTCCTGGTTGAAACCTGCTACGCCTGTCTGTGTCATCTCCATATCGCCTAGTTTGTTCCCGAAGCTCCGTACCATGGACTTCGTCAACTACCCCTTTTGTCCGTCAATAACACTTTCACTCTATATTGCTACAACTTTTATTGAACCCTTCCTCTTTGTTGCCTGTGCAGACCGTATCGTGTGTCTTCCTTGCCGTCCGTACCTTTCTGCTATATCTGTGGTTTGACATAATACTTTCTTCCTGCGCAGTTGTATAGTAGAATCTTTCCTTCTTTTGGATTTGTACTGTATGTTCTGTCCTTCAGCTTCAGTCATATCCGCATTTCCTTCTTCGGCTTCTCTGTGTTGCTTCGAACATTCATTTCTTCCTTCGGCTTCTCCATGTTCCTTCAGACATTCATTTCCTCCGTCGGCTTCTCTGTGTTTCTTCGGACAGTCATTTCCTCCTTTGGCTTCTCTGTGTTCCTTCGGACATTCATTTCCTTCTTCTTTCTTACCTTCGTCAATCCTTAGCATATTACAACTTGGAAAGAGCTCGTAATCCTCTATCTGCCAGTGGTAAAGACCATTTACTGAATCCAGATTGTCATCTCCTTCCAATCGTAGGACTCCCTCCTGATCGAGTTCCATAATTTGCCTCCTCTCATCGTCTTCTCCTTCAGAATCCGATGATAGAGCTTCTTCTCCAACCATTTGAGTGTGCAGATCGATTACATACTTCCGGCCTTTGCTTTCGAGTGATAAAGTATTTTTCTTCCAATCATGCTTTGCCTTGGCTTGTATCAGCCACCCCCGGCCCAGAATGGCATCATATCCTCTCCGCTTCAGTGGGATTACGACAAAGTCCAACAAGAATGGCTGTGTTCCAATCATCACTGGTTGTGCTGTCAGGACTCCTAATGGCTTGATTCCATGTTGATCGGCCGTTAGCAGCTGGAATGTAGGCGGCCATAATGTCGGCTGTCCCAACTTTTTCCAAGTGTCTTCAGGGAACACATTGACACCAGACCCTCCGTCCACAATTGTTTCTGTCAATACAGTCCCGAGAATTCCCATTTCGACGACTGTTGGATGGCGTCCGGATGAGAGGGCTAACAACATCGAATCTTCTGCACTTGCACCACTTTCCTTCTCCTTTTTGTCCACTGTACTTGCTCCACTTTCCTGCTTCCTTCCATGTTCTCCTGGTAGTTGAGCAGCGGGAACAATGTTTGTGAGTGTCGATCGGAGCTGAGGCATAGTGAGCAATAGATCACTTATCTTGACAGGTATCTCGGCTTGCAAAATTTGCCGGACAATGTTCTGTTCTGCGCAGTTTCGTACAGAAGTACTCGGCGTGTCCTTCAGGTGTGCCGTTTTTGCCTGTGTTGCTTTCTGGATCTCTATTCGTGCTTCTTCCAGTCTCTTCTTTTCTTCCGCCGGGTCGGGGTACACTTTCGCTTGTTTCCGTGTGATGGCCAAAACCTCTTCTTCGTCCGTCCTGACGGTGATCAAGTTTACTCCCGACTTCGGACACCTAGCATCTTCATGATCACCAGGTCCACACCATCTGCATAACAACTTCGGTGTGTTTGCCGTTGTACACTCTCGGGCGAAGTGACCCCACAAATTGCATGCGCGGCATTGAACAATTGGCCGACCATTCGCATCATACTGAATTCGACTCCTTCCGCCTGTACTGTTGTTGCTGCTATTGTTGTTATTTTGACTGTGCCGGTTGTTTCTGTATCCACCCGATGTGGCACCTACCGTACTGGTGTTCCCGTTCGCTCCTGACGGGGATGCCTCCTATGACAGGAACACTTGCTGCGGTGTCCTTGTTTTTAAATTGAAAGGGCACTCCTTTACCGAGTGTCCCAAGATCTGACAGATTTCACAAAATTGATCTTTCGGGCAAGATCCCTTCGTATGGCCTTCTTTCTTACATTCCGTGCACCACAGGTCATTGCCCTTAGTTTCCTTGTTCATGTTTTTGAATTCCTTCATCATCCGCATCATGTCCTTCGGGAGGGAACGAACCTTCTTGTTGCTTCCTTCGTCATCGCTGCTATCATCTCCTGAGGATGCATCGTCATCTGAATCGGACGAGCTGGTCTTCTTCTTCTTCTTTATCTTCTGGTCACTTTCGTTCATTGCCCGATTGTACGCTTCATTTTATGTGGATGGTGGCACGATCTTCATCTTCTTCCGCAGCTTCGGGTGAAGGCCTTCAATGAACCATCTTTTCTGGAGCCCATCTGCCGGTTTATTCTCCATTTTACTGATTAAGTCCTTCAACCTCCTGGCAAAGACCCGTACAGTTTCATTCTTCTTTTGCTTGGTATTTAATATCTCTGCGACAATTTCATTATCATCACGCAAAAGTTGAAATTCTGCGATGAACTCCTTAATGTTATCCCAACTATTTAATTTCTGTGGATCGGCATCAGTAAACCAATCAATTGCAACACCCCGTAGGGTAGCAGGAAATTGTCGGATCCATTCGTTTGTATCTGTTATGCCATTTGCCCTCCAGATCGTTTCACATGTTTTACAATGTCGAATGGGATCAGCTACTTCATCACCATCAAATTTAGGCAATTTTTCCTTCGGACCTGCCATTATCACTGTATGTCGAGGGTTTTGTTGTGTACCTGCGCTGTTTTGCACTCCCGCGCTGTTTTGAGCACCCGTGCTGTTCTGAGCTCCCGTGCTGTTTTGAACACTCGCGTTGCTTTGCACACCCGCGCTGTTTTGGACACCCGCGCTATTCTGGACACCCGCGCTGTTCTGTACACCCGCGTTGTTTTCTGCTTCCGCGCTGTTTTCAACACCCGCGCTGTTTTCTGCTTCCGCACTGTTTTCAACACCCGCGTTGTTTTGGACTTCTGCGCTGTTTGGTGAAGAAGAGGGTTTGTCAACCGAAGCTGTCCGTTCCGGAAGTATATCTCGGACGAAGAGGTCACTCCACGCTCGTGCTCCTTCGGCACTTCGAGCCGTGCGAGTCGATCTCCTTCCGTCAGGATTCTCTTCCCGTGGCGTATGCAGGTTTAGAAACTCCTCCCCCGCTTCTTCCACCAAATCAAGCCGTTGTCAAGTCTCCTTCAACAATCCTTCCGTGCTCTTGTTTCCGTCGAAAATCTTCTGAAACCTCCTTCGACGCTCTATCTGTTGAGCCAAAATTAAATTTTCCTGCGCAACGCATATGTCATCTTTTTCCTTCAGCTTACTCTTATCTTTGTTCAACTGATTCGGCATTTAATTCATATCCGCCTGCCTGCGTGCCAGATCCATCGGGCAACGGCGCCAAATGTTTACCGCATAGATTAATTAAGAAACAGACAATGAATACGAACATGAACAGCAAACAACAGAACTCTTATTATTATTCGCATATGCCCACAGTACATTATAGTTCGATGATATCATATCATGATAAGATGAATACAATGCTTCCCGAGGGGGTTATAAATACTTTTCAAAGAACTTTCCCGAAGGAGTCCGTTGGCCACATACATGTCGTTACATAAAAACCTTTCCGAAGGGATCCGTCGGCTGATACACAATTTCCTTTCCAAAGGAACCCGTCAGCTGATACACAATTTCCTTTCCGAAGGGACCCGTCGGCTGATACACAATTTCTACCGAAGGGACCCGTCGGCTGATACACAATTTCCTTTCCGAAGGGACCCGTCGGCCGATACACAATTTCTATTGACGACAAACCACACAAGGGCCCAACAACATAAATCGTGCTAGAAAAAGAAAATTAAATAGATACCTGTAGCTCAGTTTGGCCACTCAAAAATACCAATTCTCATCTTGAGAAAATAAAATAAAATGAAATTTCTTTTACTACTCACCATAACTGCTGGCTAAAATTAGATTGTACTACCCAAATCCACCTGTCATAAGATAGCTCCAGAAATGGCATACAACTTATAATAATCTGCCTTGAGGGTTACAAAGGCTTCGTGAAGATTCTCACTCACCGATTTCAATTGTAATGTTTAATCGATTAAGGAAAATAAGTTCTCTCAAACTCACAATCAAATTTTCAATAAACTGTTTAATATTTTCATACCTTAGCCCTCTGGAAATAAGGAAATCACCTCCTATGGGTAACAATTAGAAAGGGGCCCAGTAATACTTTTTTTCATAGCTAGTGACTAAGTAAGGACTCATCTTCAGCAATGTGAAGGGTTAGGGAGAGGGGAGATTTTAACAGATTCTCTTTTGAAATTTTTATCCAATTTCTGAAATAATATGTTTAAGTGGAATATAAATTAAGCATCTACTACTAAATTTCCATACACCTGACATTCAAGCTATGAATCATGAACTTTCAAAGTGTATGCCTCTTAAAATGGTTAGAAATTATGATACCAAAAAAGTGATATTGGCCAAATTTGCATTCCTTTAACTACCAAGATTGTTCTTATCAATGTATTCATGATTTGGTAGCTTGCAATATTTCTTTTTTTCTCTTACCTAAAAGAAACTGCATTTTTGTTCAGGCAATTATTGTTTCTTGCTGTGGCTGTTTCCATGGTCGCACTTTGGGCGTAATATCAATGAGTTGTGACAATGAAGCTACCCGGGGGTTTGGGCCATTCATCCCTGGTAATCTTAAAGTGGACTTTGGAGATGCCCCTGCCCTTGAAACTATTTTTGAAGGTATTCATTTAAGTACATTTCTTAAAGAAAACAGTTATTTTTCCTTATGTTTGCTGATTTAATTTCTCACATCTTGTATTTCTTTGATGCTTAACAAGGTGTATTTTCATTATCCTTCTGGAATAATTTGATTTTTAATTTTAGCATTTCTGGTTGAAATGCAGCTCATGGTGATAAGATTGCTGGATTTCTCTTTGAACCCATTCAAGGAGAAGCAGGAGTATGTGTATACTTAATTTCTTCTTTGAAATAGTATATTAAAATTAAAATTTCAGCTAAAAAGGGGGTGATATTCCAAATAAGACATTTATTGAATGAAGATAACAGTTATTTGCATCTGGGACGGTTTCACCAAAATCACGTTTATAATTGGATAAATGTTGGGCCTAGTTTATGAAGATCTAGTCATATTGATAAAATATCTCCTGCATTCAGTTTGCATAACTTACATCATTGTTCATGTCAAAAATTCAAGACTAACATTGTCATATCTATAATTGAGATAGTTCTTGAATCCCAAACAGTTGCACTTATTGCTGAATGAAAAAAATGTTAGGATTTAAATTCCTTTATGTTCAATAACTTATAATTTTTGTTTTTGATGCCATCAATATCCTAACTCATGGCTTCAACATTTTACATAACAAATATGATTAATTAAAGTATATTTAACAATGAAAAACAAACCACGGAATGAATGGATCATTGATATCCTTAGTAGAAAAACAAAATAAAAATATAAGGGGACATCCATGTTCCATGATCTGTAAGAAACTTCAAATGTTGAATCTTGAGCCAGGAAATGATAAAACGATTCACTTTGATAAATGAAGACTTAACAGTGATATAAATCATAAATTGACATACGGAAAGCTATTAACTCATCTTGAGCATACAATGCTCGGTTCTCTTCCTTTGTGTGCATAAACCATTGTTGAATTAGACTTGGCAGGCTGATTACTTGTTAGGCTTAGTTTTTAAGGGGTAAAAACTTGCACTAAGGTTTTCAAGCCTTACCAGAAGTTGCATCCAGTTCACGGAAATCAAACATGCTGCTGAGGTATATCATATGTATGCATCTCTTTTATCAATTTGCACTAATCTAGGGTTCCAATGTGAGACTCCTGAAAGAGTGCAGATTGATTTTTGCAAGTCAAAATCATGAATTCAAAAAGAAAGCTGATGAGAGAAATTAAGCAGGTTCAAGCATTATCTTGGGAGAGTTAGCTAAAAGTTGTGGTATTGGTTATCCTAGAGGACAGCTGTAGTGATGTTTTAAGTAAACTAGAATAACTATTGCAAAGAGAAGTCTTCAAGGTATTTTACAGAAGATTGATGATGAAATGAAGAATATTGCATTTCATTTCCCAATAGCTTATTTTGATTCGTAGAAACAATAAGAAAGGTAACAATATTCATCTGTATGTAGAAAAAACACAACCAAAGATCTCACGGATCAACAATATGGTAATCAAATACATGAAAAGCTGCCAAGGATAGATAATAATGTTTTCCCTAATGGTTAACAAAACTAAATGCATATAGAAGGAATGGTACTTAACACAAAATGGAAGTAAAGAATAGTCATATTATATTCATTGCTTAGTCACTGTACACAGTAGTATTCCACATCAACTTGTCTCAATAAAAGGGAATAATGTTTACATATAGTGTCCGAGGGGTTGCGAGGCAAACTGTCACGAGTGTGTAACTCCCTCGGATGTGCCAACCGTCTAACTACCCAATATCCCGACAACATCATCCCCCCCCAAAAGAAAAGTCATCTCTTGACGACTTGCAATCTCACAAAATGGGAGATAATGAACTAAATACATCAAAATAGAGACTAAGGGGGAGGTTGCGTCCCTGGATTGTCCAGCAACCGATGCAGCTCATAGACCCGATCCATCCAAATGCGCAAATCCTTTTGTGTCCTTGTGTTGACCTCCGCAACCTCCTTCAGTAGAAGTGTTGCCTCCATGGCTTGTGCTTGAGCCTCGTGTAGCTCCTTTTCAGCTTTTTCTTTGTCTTGCAAGAGCGCTGTTCGCTCTATTGCCCATACTGCCTATCGGCTAGCTAGTTCAGCGGTTAGCTCCTCTTGAGCCTTTGCCTCCACCTCGCTGGACCTCGCGGCTGCAACTCTTTCTGCCTCTCTATCAGCCTCTGCACGCCGTTGAGCATAATAGGCGTCTTTATACGCCACTACTATCTCATGTGCAAGCTTCTTCGTGGTTGTGTTGCATGGTCGCAAACTCGGGTTTTGTAGCCCAATCTGCCAACATCTCTAGTGTCTCCATGACTGGCCACCCTCTTGCCTCAAAGCAAGAGCAATAATGCTTGGGACAGCCCCTTTGGATATAGGATCTGATCAACTGCAATTCTTTTCTATGGGTCAAGGTATGTTGTCCAATGATTTGACCTCTCTCCAGCACATCCTCCAGAGCCTTAATGTACGCCATGGTTCTCTCCACATTTGACCCATAGTCTAGCCCATCCTCAGTATCGACATTTTGCTCCGTATCCATCTCTGTCCCTTCTGTGGCAACAATTTCCACCTTTGGTGCAACCCCCTCATCTCTGGGCACATCCTTGAACTGTGGTACCCTCTACTCCTGTGGTGTTGGAATGACAGATACTCCAGTCAAGACCTCTCATCGTCTCGAGGATTGGATGGAGGGATCGACATCTGTAGGAGTGAGTCGGAACTGCTGTCTTAAGAACAAATTGGCTCGATCCATCACCTCAACACCCTTGATCTCTGGCTGGGCCACATTCATGGGTTCGACCAACAAGGATGAAGCTAGAGTAATGACAGCCTTTGTGCCAATTACCTCAAGTCGAACTTGAGGCTTCGGTAATCCACTCTCATCTGGCTTTGGCGCTTGGTGCATCTCCATGACCTCGTCGATTGGAACTGCAGCTACTAGCTCTGGGGTAATTGAATCCACGAAAATGTCCACTACTTGAGTTCCCTCAGGGGTGGCTAGCTGTGATGGCTCCTCTACAACCTCCATTTGGGAAGATACTACTACTGTGGTTTTTGTCATGGCCGGGGGTGGTGTCATAACAATGGGCGTATGCCTTTGGCCGAATGGTAGAATAGGAGGCATGGAAGTGATGGCTATCAAATGCACTGAAGTAGGCAACTGAGGAGTGAAAAGTGTCGTAGGTGGGGACTCCGCATCTATCTCATCGTTCCCAACCTTAGCTGAAATACTATCTCCCTTCGAAGAAGTCCCACCACCCTCAGTGGTGATGGAACTCTAAAATTTTGAAAAGTTTTAGAGTCCAAAATCCAAGCTAAAGGGAGAATCTTTAGATTTTACACGCTACTTATATTCAAATAATGTGTGTCAAGACACTAAAAGTTGTGATCAAGAGAACGTGGAAATTCATGATGAAGAATTGTCATTAATGTTAGAATTGTGTGTTCAAATACAACAACCATAAATAGTGTCACTAATATTTACATGAAGAGGCTACTGCCACAGATATGTTGTTTCATGACTACAATTTTATCTTTGGTGGATGACGGGTCAATAGTGCTTCATAGCTGGATAAGTTTATAGTAATTGCAAGTTTCACAATGAATGAAACCATTCTACAGTTAGCCTTCCTAGTTTTGGTGTACGCTGGTACTATTTGGTGTAGAAAGGGAACATTAGCATACAAAATGAGTTAGTCTGTGATATGTCAAATCCACGCCACACAATATGGAGTATGTTGACAAGCATCATCAAATGAAATATCCTTATTGAGTAGCGTTGAATGTCACAGAAGATGACGGAATGGATACATAGCACAAAGCCAAACAACACCTACAATGAAGAATAGCTTGAGACAATATAAAGCTACACAGGAAGTCATTAGCCAATGAAAAGGTATATGAGGAAAATTGCACTAAGAGACAATCCTTGTTAGAAGCCATATAAACAATGTTCAACAGAAGACGGGACCTCGACCAAGGAATACAAATAGCCTTCAATATCAAAAGGATATAAAATGAGAATCATTGCAAAATAGTGAAAGTCATTTCCAGCATCAACGACATAGAATATGATCACCAATATGTCTACAGTAGGGGTTGAGTATAAAAGACATCTCCATGATTTAGCGGCAATTTAAAATGAGTGAGCATCTTCATCTCCAAATACGAATGGACAGAGTAGCCAGTATAAAATAATTGTGGCATTGTCTGTGGGGAAATAGATGAAAATACTTTATGCCGGAAAGTATGGAGTGAATTGCAAACATCTATCAGAAAGCTCTATTCACTGTTCTCACCCAACCTCCCCATTCACTTCTCGGCAGCCAAAAGCACACAGCGATGGGCATCCCGACTGCACACTGAAGACAAACTTATTGAAACCAATAATGGAGAAGACTGTCGAAAACTTTCCCATGCCCTTGGTTCAAAGACGAAGTCTAGAATGAAGCATATACTTTAGAAAGACAAATACATGAGTAAAATTAAATAAGACATAGAGCCCTACAAAGTTAATGAGAGGATTAATATTATAAGCTGAAAACCTCAAGAACAAATTATGACACACCAATAATTAAAATTATTAAAGGTTCTAATTTTAAGAAAATGTGCAATTAGAAAGTTGAATAATATTTTAAGAAATATGACTTTACATTTGAAAAGTCACACTCTCTAAAACACAAGCCTATATATATGAGATTTATTTGGAGGAGAGACACAAGAAGTAAGATTCAAAGACATTCATATTCTGGGGAGAAAGTAGTTATATTATTTTGTATGGAGGGGTAAGGAGCTATATTATGACTTTATAATATAGATTCAATTATTTTATTTTTATAATAAAATAAAAAGTCTTTTATTTATTTTTAAATGGCATGGAGATTTAAACTGCAGATGAATCGTTCTTTGTAATTATTTTTTGAAATTCTATATACAATTTAAATATCGGATAAGTAGACATGGTCATTTAACATCTTGAATGTGATCATCACAAATATTGTGAAATATATAGTTGTTTACGTATGTCTCCAGTTTGTCTCCCTACTAGAGGAGTTAAAGTTCAATCTGGACTAATTTAAGATTGCATAAATATTTGATCTGTCACATCTTGATTATTTAATTGTTGGCAGTAAAGTGCATAAGAAGTTTATAAAGTTGTACATGAAAATTCACTGAAGTTGACTCTATTGCCCGGATGAGTAGAGGCATTGGTCTTTTTATTATTGAAGTCAAAAAATCTATAACTTCCTTCTTACAAGCATCAAATTTACTATTATTCAATTATACAAAACATCCAACCATTATCCAACACCCAATTTTCATTTTAATTGAGTTCAAGAACCTTGCTGGCTAGAGAACTCCAGAAGTTTAAATTCACTATAGAAAAGCCTTGAACTAGACAGTTAGCATTTGAGGTGAAGGTTTACCCATCTGGGTGTAGCGGAGCCTGAAGTGTAGGGGAATCGAGAAGTATTCCCGTTCGTTGGCTAGAACTAATTGAGAAGTCCTATTGGAGAAGTGGCAGGCTCTTGGATTTCTAATTTGCGGTTTTGGGAACCAACAAGTGGTATCCTCTCGATCGCTATCAGTGTCACCATAGTCCAATTCTTGCATCACCCTCTTTTGGCCAACTATCGTGCCACTTGGTTCAAATGTCGCCAGTAAAATATGAGAGACTCATCCTTTGCCAGCTTGCCTTTTAGCGAAACCTCTAACACGTCTGCTAGAATTTGATAAAGTGTGGCCTCCAAAAAAATCCGATCGCATGTTGTGGCATATTAAAAGTTCGATGTTGTAACGTCATGAACTCCTCCATGCGTTCCGCCAAGACAGATGCCTAGTCATATACCACCCCATTCATGAAACTATCTGAGGTAAAGCAATATTGGAAGACCTACCGTGATTTTTATAAATCATATCTCTCAAAATAAGGTCCATAGATATCAACCAGAACTTTTTGAATAGACTCACCATACATGAAACAATGTCATCAAGGTCCCAGCTTATTATTGTAGGACCTTGGCAGGTCAACCTCTTTATTGGACTCATGTGACAATAAAATGGGACCCTTTGCAGAACACAGTGGAATCCAATGTACAATTACAAGTGTAGACTTTTGGAGGAACTTTGATAGAACCTCAAATCTTTTTTCCTCTAGAAAAGAGCTTAATTTTATCTGTCCATAAGAAAGGTTCTTTTACAAGGTCCTGTTGATGTGAGTTTTGTTCCACTACAACCTATAGAATCAAACGCTCAATGTCTGTATATAAAACACCAAATACTCAATCTTTTCTTGAATAAGGTAATTTCTCATGCTAAGCTTGCAATGTAAGATCATAAATGACTTAAAGTTTCCTTCAATTGTGTAATCGCTCAATGAAATAGTGTGATTTGCTGGAATCATTAAGGGGACTTAAGTTGTTCATTCAATGGATATAAACTTGATTTCTATAGATTGGGCTTCACAATGTGCAATAAAAATACAGTTTTGATTTGCCAATTCTTGAACTTAACTTTACGACTACTTGTAACTATGAATGCAAGTATGGATGAACTTGGACTCTATTAGATGCAATCTTGTCAGCAACTCCACCCACCTAGTGCAAGCTTCTAAGGTAGATTCAAATGGTTTTCAAATCAACATCTCCTCTTCAATCTCATCAATGGATGCAAACTAAAGATTGAATATCAATTGAAATTAAGTACTTTCAATCACTCGCTAACCACATAAGGCCTTCTTACAATCAGCAAGAGGCCAGTGGCCTAATTAATGTTGGATTCAAGCAAATAAACATCCACAATTTCTTTCATCCAACTAAACTATTTCTAAACAACATGAAATGAAATCTACTTTGAGGGATTAAAGAAATCACCTAACACTTCAAAGCAACATTATGTAATCCACCACAAAGACCAACAATGAATCATCAATTAGGTTGATAGCATTATGACAACAATTTCAGTAAGCCTTTCCCTTAGCTAACCTAATCTAATCTAATCTTCTACTACTTACAAATGAGAAGGCCATTACCTTTTATAGTTACTCAATTTCAATGAAGGGCCAAAATCAATTCAAGATCAAGAGGCAAGATTTATCCCTACAAATGCTAATTAAGGTTGCCACTCTATCAAGCAATTACATGAAGGCAGCACCTTTTGGGCTGATAATAAAATTACAATGCTTTTGATGACCAATGAGAAGATTGTACACTTGGTTGGCATGGTATAATTGAAACATGTGGGACTGGAATTTCTTGATTGGTAGAAGACAAGTAGGTGCCACCTCATCATCCTAATCATGTAGACTTGATCAATCTTTTGGTGAAGAGAAAATATCTATTGATACTCAATATTATCAAACCTTTGAATTTGATGGCATATTCCCAAATTGCTTCGTCTTCTCTAATCTTCATCTTCTAGAAATTTTCTCATTGCTTTGTCTTGGACTTGCACTTGCATCTTTGTGAACTTGATCTTCATCTTCAAATTTGTTGTCTGCAACCTGATTTGAAGCCTTTGAGCCTTGAGTTTGCCTTCCTGTAGCTTGCTTGGAGTTCTTGAGTTTGATCTCATCACTTGAAGTTCTAAACATTTCCTTGCTTCCTCCTTCAACAATTTTCCCTGCAAAACAAGAGAAAAAAGGTATCAAGATTATGAAATGACACTCAAACCTGAATTAAATCTTAAAATCTTCATGAAACATTGAAATGTAATCATATTAGCATCAGCAAGAAAGGATTTTCAGAATAAGCTCTACTAAACAGAGATAATAGAAACTATCTATTATCGTAATATGTTCTTCCAGATAGGCGGAGATTTGGGTGGCTAGAGGATTTCAGAGTGGGGCAGATGGTCAAGGATTATCCTTGGGGAATGGTGAATTCTGCCATCCCTCAAGGAATTTCTTCACTTTTCAACTTGACTTCTTCAAAGCTTTTCCACAAATTATGCCCCCATCCCTTTTCATTTTCAGATCTTTACACATTATTTTAAACATCTTACATCTCTTCATTCAATATCAAGGTGAAAATCAGGCCATCACGAGGATTTTATTCATTCAAACTTCTTCTCTTTGACTCACTTGGAAATCGAAGGCCAGTTTTCTTAGCCTCAAGGCAGCCTCTAGGCCCTCCCTACCTCTTTCCCCCCCCCCCCACCCGCCCCCCCAAAAAAAAAAAAAACAATTCCGCAAATCTGAATGTTGTCCCCAAACTTGCTCAGTTCGGCCACACTCAATTCCTCTCATGCTTCATTCTATCCTCCACACTCCTGGTGGCCAAAGGCAAGCTATCAAACTCCATCCTTCCAATGGTGGGAATTTGGTGATGCTAGAGGATTAAGAATCCTAGGTAGAGGGTGGATTCCGCCCCTATCTGAGGAATTCGTCATCCATAATTTCACTTGTACTGCACTAAGTCATCAAAAGATGTTCCAGATTGCCTATGTCTAGAGTGCAGAAAACGTGAGTATCTGAGGATTCAGAATCCTGGGAAGGCAGAGAATTCCGCTGCTTCCCAAGGATTTCCTCTTGCTTTGCCACACTCAATCAGCCACCCCAACTTTCATTACTTAAAACGTAATGCATACATCCTTATTTTAGGTGCTTAGATAGTTGTTTTTCCCTTGGATTCATTCCCAGTTGCCCCAAAGCTTTGGTGATCAGTTTGGAAGCGGAGAACTCAGCTTTTGGAGGATTAAGAATCTTAGGTAAGGGGCAGATTCCTCCCCTACCTGAGGATTTTTTTGCATCATCCCACAACTTCCGCTCTCAAACTTATTAATGCACTCTCACCTCATTTCAAACGGGACCACTGTTGGAAATATTCAAGATATGACAGGTTACTGAGAGGGGAGAGGTGAATCAGTAACTTCAAAACTTTAAAACAATTCAGCATTTTAATCATATATACTATTCACCATTCATTCATCTAATCTACTGCATATATGAGAGATCAAACATCCATAACACATGTACACAATGATTTGGTAACCCATAAACCTTCCAAATAGAAAGTAAAACTAGGGTGAGGATGATACCCACAAAACTTCAATACTGCCGTATAAAGTTGGCCTGTTAAGGCTTACATTGACCACTTCTGGTGATTTGCCCTGTTAGGAGCACAAAGGACTGCTAGGTCCACCTTGTTAGAGGATTTACAAACATACACTGAAGTATGCACTCTGTTAGGAGATTTATACAACGATTGTTAAGTCTACCTTGTTAAAGGATTTACAAAACTGATTGACCTGTTAGGATGAAACAGTGGATCTACTTACAAACTTGATTGCTGATTAGATCCTTGAAGTATAGATCACCTCTTGTGACTGATGAATCTTTACTGCTCCTTGTAGACCTTGCTGAATATTCTGCTTTGCTGCTGATTCGCATTTATTCTTCTCAAAGCATTACATGTCCATTTCTTGATACTCTCATGCATACATTGTAAATGATATAATACATTACATATATATCATTCCAATAATTATAATTGCAAGGTCGGCTAAAACACAAGTGAACAAAACATTACTGAGCTGGCCCAAATAGTAAATAACTCGGGTTCACTGAACTGACTCGGTGACCTTCTGATACTCGGTGTCCACTGCATTACTCGGCATCATCATGCACTCGGTAGAAGTGAAGGCTCAGTCCATACTAATCACTCGATGTAGTTCTGAACTCGGTAACCACTGGTGACTCGGTAGATGTAGTGTTACTCGGTAAGAACTGAATCCTTCGTTTACCTTGATTTCACTCGGTAGACACTACACTTTCATCACTCGGTAAACATTACACTTCCATCACTCGGTAAACATTACACTTTCATTACTCGGTAAACATTACACTTTCATCACTCGGTAAACATTACACTTCCATCACTCGGTAAACATTACACTTTCATTACTCGGTAAACATTACACTTTCATCACTCGGTAAACATTGCAACTTCCAATGCTAGGTTTACACTGGATTCCCATGACACAGTCTAACTGCTTGGTAGATACTGAGATGCTCGGTGTAAACTGTGAAGCTCGGTGAGTGTAGGAAACTGAGTGCTAAGCTCGGTAGCTATACTGATATAGATAAGTGTTGTCACTAATGGCAATAATAACTTAATGCCAACAATTTCTTCATTTTGGTTTCAAGGTGAGTTTGTATTTAGTCTAATCAGATTTCGGTATGATTAAGTTTGATTCTATGCTCTGATTTCATATTTTCTCACTCTGATTTACATTTTTCTCTTTAAGATTTTGACCCTTAAACTATGCCAAAATTGTCCCAAATGACCTTGAGGTTTGCAGCTAGGTGGAAATCGAGGGTAGACTAGGACTATAAGTCTTGGGATAGGACAGAGTTCCCAGTGGCGAGAGGACTTCACTCATTTATGTCTCATTTTCACTTTTCCTTAAGGACCTTGACCTCTAAACTCACTAAGATTGCACCTAGCCGACTCAAGAATTGACCTACAAATTGAATTAGAATAGGAAGCCAGGACTTTAGACTCTAGGAAGAGGGCAGAGTTTGGGGTAGCGGGAGGATAATGGAATCCTCAGGGCCTGGCATAATCCACCAGCCCCTGAGGATTTTCCTCTGCTGCCCAAACTTACTGAATTTTACCTTTCTCTCAACGTCCCCGCGCTCATGGTGAACTTGCAAGGGATGACACGCCTATTGATTTGACTTGGTCAGATTAATCTCTAACGCCCTCATCTACCCATCTTAATCATGCACACAATGCCCAAGCTAAAGCCCCAGAGGACTTAGATGATTTTGAGTGTTATCTCCTCTTTAGATCTCGTCAAACTCAAGCTTACTTCCCTCTAGGACCTGGAGGCTCAAATATCCACAAGCTGTGACCCCTAAGGTCACTAAGAGCATCTAAGACTACTACTAGAGAAAAAGGTGGGGTCCCCATTTGCACTAGGGTGATGGTGCAAGAACCTCAGAACAGGTTCCCTAGGGTTTCAATCTCAACAGGAGACAATGGCACATCAAGATGTTCTTTGTCAACCTTTCTAAATTTCAATCAATTCATTCCCAGCTTGCAAAAGAGTGGAAATATATCTCATCAAGCTTATTCTTCTCAGCCCTCCTAAGTTTTTTAAATTTCCATGAATTCATTTTCCAGCTCACAATTGAGTAGAAATGTATCTCGTCAACTTTATTAAGTGTCTACCAAAGCTAGGACTGTGGACGGACATAAGAGAATAAGTCTCTTCTATGCATGCGATAACTTCTACTATGCACTCAAAGAACTTATCTTCTTCTCAGCTTCCATTTTTTCCCAGAACTCCGCCCATCTTGTGTGTTTCCAAGACCACAACGCAAGAAGTATACTAATACTTCCACCTAAATTCTCCAATGCTGCTCAAAAGAAGGAAGATTGAGAGTCTTACACTATTGAAATTTGAAATTGAAGAAAAGAAGACGAGAAGATATTCCACCTCAGCTCTATTCTTGAGCTTCTTTCTTATTTCTCCAAACCATCGTGCAAATGCATGAATAATGAATTCAAAACCGTTGACCACTAAACTAATCTCCCTAGACACGAAATTCTCTATCACCTCCGTTCCCTTCCTTTCAGTGGCATGACACGACACAAAACTCATGCCACTCTTCATCGTGCTTGGTGGAAGAGTATTCACGGTATTAGTGAGGTTCTGAAATCCAATAATTTTAAGCAGCTTCCTTGCCAGCTTCAAACTACAATTATTTTTTAATTAATTCCATGTAGTATAAGGCTGAGGTTTAAAGGTGACGCCCCAATAATAATTTAAAGATGCAAGGCTTACGCAATTAAGCGGACCGTGAAATATGATAGGCCCTCGATTTGAATAGGAATTCATAGTTATAACAAATGTTAAAGCTGTGAAGAGTAAATAATTACGCTTAGTATAATTTATGAATGGTAGTGTCGTCATTATTATTTAAAGTTTATATATTAATATAAATTGACATTTATATACATTCGTAATATCTTATCAAAGGTATGTGTGCGACTAAGTGTCGCAAATAGGTTACCTGAGCAAGGTGCAAGTCAGAACAATTACTAATCTTACAACTGAGAGACATCGAACAACTCTTGCCTAAGATCCTAGTGGACACTAGGCCTTCTAGGTTACACTTGCCCTTTGCTAGACAGTTCTTACCAGTTTCCCTGAAATCTTACGTCCACTGATCATAACTATATCTCATCCTCTTTTCCCGGTGATATCTTCTCCCCCCTTCTTTGGAGGCCGAAACAATCCTGCATCCATTTGTCCAAAACAAAGGTAGTCAGTCCGAAATCATGGCATTATAATATCATTAAATATGCATAATGTAAGATAAACAATTACATTTATTCCAGATACGCTTGATATTCGTCATGACATTCTATATATGCAATTTGAATAAAATGCACCATGAAAATAAGAATAAAAACAGTTACCATCTTGGGTATATATAATTTTAAACTTCTAACATCTGAAACTATCTAGGGCAGAAATTAAACAAAATAATGGTCAATATATACCAGAAAGCATCCAGGGCATCAATCAAAACCAAAGTATCGAATATGAGTAATCCGGAGGGATGTGACATTCTTGGATTGTGGCCGTGTTGATTTGGTAAAAAGAGCTTGTTGAAAGCAGTGCTCCACGAAGCTTTGGGACCGGGGAACCAAGGGCCTAAGGGTTGGGTGGGTGCTGATATAGTACTTGAGAAACTAATAAGAAAAAGATGTATAAGAATTACATTTCAAATGAAAATTTGATAAATTAGTAAAATAGTAAAATTGAAAATACTAAACAGTTTTAAAAAAAATTCTTTAAAATTAAAATTTGACAAATGAAAATGTCAAGTTGGAGATTTCTATTGGATTGAAAATATGATAGGATGATTACAATAAGTAGCATGATATCAAAATTTGTACAAAATGCTAAAATGTAGTGAAGGAGGCCTCTAATTATCCAATCATCATTAAAAACTACTGGTCTCCTCATGGTCAATCTCTTCTAAATCAACACCAACCAGTGCCGTATCTGAAGCAGTAGCATCCTCATCAACTTGTATTGGCTCCTTCGTCTCGACATCCCATTGTGCTGCTGGACTCTCTTTGTACACACGTCTTATCCTAAAACAAAATGAACAATGAACATCGGATTTCAAAGCAAAAACCCAACGATAGAAGGGGTGTAGAGAACGTTTTGTTTCCCTGCGGGCTGGAAGTGACGGTTAAAGGTTACGTGTCTGATTTTCTTTTTCATTTATAAAGATGAAGTGAAAAGAGAGAATGAAAATAATCACCATTAAAAGAAAAACACCCTTTTATTCTCTAGAAACTCTAATTAATATATATTTAAAGTCTTCTACGACCCCAGGATGGGAGACTTCCTGGTGTCCCCGGTGTCTGAATCTGAAGAAAAAGGGGTAGAGTCTGGAATGGTGATATTGAACTTTGGTTCATATTAGAGTTAAAAGGCAGCCAGAATGACACGTTTGAGATTTTCTCCATAGAATGAGTCACTTCATGGACCGGATCCATGATAAATGAACAATATATTGCTAAAAAATGATAAGAAATGGACAAAAATTGGCACGTGGAGGAATTGACTGTAAGGATCTTAGCTTTTATTTATTTTGAAAATTGCATTCTCCAAGGAAAATTTGTATATGGGGTTTAGGGCTCTGCAACGTCAGCTCTGGGGGATGAAGCCTCGCTTTTCATGTTAGGAATATGATAACATATGGAAGTAGCTGTGTGAAACATTTTCTTGTAATGTCCAGTTGAATCTGTAATATGATAATACCAAAGCTGTACTTGCCTAAGCTCTGTTTTTTCTCTCACATTTCTGCTGCCTTGCGCCAACATGTTTTTTTGGTTCTGTACAGGTTATTCTTCCACCAGAGGGCTATATCCAATCGGTCAGGGAACTTTGCTCAAAATACAACGTTTTGATGATTGCTGATGAAATACAAACTGGCATAGCTCGGACAGGAAAGTTATTAGCATGTGATTGGGAGTCTGTCCGGCCTGACGTAGTGGTAAGCTTTTTATTATTTATATATCAATTTGATCAACAGAATTTTCTACTCCATGTTTTCCCTTTTTTTCTAATATAGCTGTGCCTTGTACAAATAATTTCTGTGTACAGATTCTAGGGAAAGCATTGGGTGGAGGAGTGCTGCCAGTAAGTGCTGTGCTTGCTGACAAGGATGTGATGCTTTGCATAAGGCCCGGTGAACATGGAAGGTCTGATTTTCCCAGTCTGATATTTAATTATTTTACAACTACGAACGACCTTCACTGAGAAATTATTACAATAAAGGGAATCATTTAAAAAGATTCTGTATGGATGGGATTTTCATATATATCATTTAAAAATAGGATCTCTGAGATATTATCTATTTTTTTGGAATTTCTAATAATGGATGTAAATCAACTTTTCAAATACAGTACTTTTGGAGGAAACCCACTGGCAAGTGCTGTTGCTATAGCTGCACTCGAAGTTATTGTGGAGGAAAAACTGGCTGGGAGGTGTAAATTTCTGCTGCTAACTCAAATCTGTTTTGGATTTTATTGGATGAAATTTAGTTTTTAGAGACATTCAATATAAATAGACACAATGAACTTTATTTAACGCATGTATCGTGAGTACCATTATTATCCTTCTGCAAAGAGATCATCGGCTAAAAATTTACTTAAAAGAAATCTTCAGGGCTGCTGAGATGGGACAAGTCTTCAGGAACCAGTTCCTGGATCTTCGGCAGGTACACCCAGACATCATAAGGGAGGTCAGAGGACAGGGATTGCTAAATGCTGTGGAATTAAATGCAAAGGGATTATCTTCTGTTTCTGCTTTTGACATTTGTCAACAATTGAAGGAAAAGGGGATTCTAGCAAAGCCAACACATGACACTATTATCAGATTTTCTCCTCCTCTTACAATCAGGTTAGTGCCAATACATCATATTCAATTAAATTAAGCTGCCTAAAGTAGTGAGCCTTTTGAACTCATTATCACTGCAATGATATTAATCAATTCTGAACTCTTTTTATTTCAGGGTTAAAAATGTTTTGTTACCTAACTGTTTACTAGTTTTCCAAGGATTTATCCTAATTACATATATAGCTGGTATTTGTTCATGCTTTATAGCACATCCGCCATCTGGTTCTATTCAGATGAGGTTCTGTTTCGTCTTTCACAATTCGTTTGGTGCAGTTGCCATAAGTATATTCTGAGTAACTGGGTGAGGCATTATACAGTGTTAATCAATAACTAAGATAAATCTATTTTAGGGTTAAATATGTCTGTTAACCATATTCTCTCTTTTCTTTCCAAAGATTTTTTGATTCATGCTTTAAGTGTAGGTTTTAGCTGTGCATGGTTGATAGTATTTTGGTTGTCAACTCCATAGTTTCTTCATTGGGTTATGGTTCTTTTTTCATAATTGCGTTGATGCCATTGCCATCCATTCAATTCTCATTTTGATCTATTGGGCTTAAATATTTGTTATCAGATTAGAGGAACTGAGCGAGGCAGCAAAGGCTTTTAAGGAGGTTCTGGAGCATGATTTACCCAAGATGCGCCAACAATCACAGGGTTCTGCTACTGAGCACCCCCCTAGCGCGTGTGATCGTTGTGGCCGGCATAAATACTAGGATATCAGCAAGAAATCTTTGAAGAGTAATCAAAATATTTTCCAGAGTATAAATAATATCTTCGGAGCAAGCTATTTGTTTGTAATCTATAAATTAACACATGGGTGAGATGAAAATACTCTTATGGGTTTGGAATCTACCCTTTCTGTTCCATGTGGCATGGACTGTTATTACTAGTCCCTGCCCTTATGCGGGAGACTAATGTTTGCGCTTGACTTCCTCTGACTAATTCTCATTTCAAAACATCGTGTTTATCCTACGCTCGTCGATAATTTTGCTATGCTCGTCGATAATTTTGCTATTCCTAAAATGGGTTTTATTAAAATAATTTTTTATTTTATGGCTGGCTGCACCAATTTTTGACAATGATTTTTCTATTTTCATCTGATGAAAATCATTGAAAGTAGTGGGCATATTCTCCAATTTGATGAGCTGTTTCTTAAATGTAGACGTGTCTTTTCCAGGCTGCAGTAGGCTTTTCACTGGCGGTTTCCAAAGATACGATGCATTCCATTTCTAATGTTTACTGCTAGCTTTTGTATATATTATATTATTTTTTATCAATAGCGCATGACCGGACAGTTAGCAATATTAAACAATCCCAGTACCTCACATGTGCTTCCATATCTTGCATACATTCCTAATAGGGTTAGCCACATAATTACTTTCCTTAGACGACTGTACTGGATATACTCCTCTCTGAACATCTCATATTTGCAAAACATGATCTCCAAGGTTTTCTAACAGGGTTGCACGGACAGCAGCCTGGACGATACAATGATACACTTAGTGTGCTTGGTCTCTGCTTCGACATTTTGCATACACAATAGATTTCACATGCCTTGTCTCTATTTCCACATTTTTCTTACATGACTAGCAGAGGAGTTGCAACGATAATATGGCAATGCCTTGCAACAATAATGGGGCAAATGTCTAATTACTAGAAATTACATAAATAGTGATTTTTCTTTATGATGGCACTGTTGTCCTTGGTGGTTTTTGGCCCAGAGGTAAGTCCTCTTGCTAGGAGGCTGTAATTCTTGAATTTCAATGTCTTATTACAAAGAACTTGAATCTCCCTTTAATCCTTTTCAAGAACCCGGACTTACTGTATCGTTTTGTCTCTCTTCTCTAGCTAATATTTTCCTGTGAAGCTTTCTCAGGAGAACGGTTAGCCAGAGTTGATGTTGTTATCTTAGCAATCTTAGCAATGATCATTTTCTCGAATAGACTAGGGGTACTATTTTTGAAGGAGGCCATTATTTTGCATAGATGGCATTCGTGCTTACTAGCGCTGTTGTACAAGCAGCAACTTTCCTTTTATCCTTTCCTTTATGTCCACACCCTGATTCAAAAGCCCTATCCTAACATAGGCAGAGAGGATGCTAGCAAAGGTCATGGAATTTGGCTTTATACTTGAAAACTGCATTTGTTTGACAGTTTCAGAAGCCTTTGCAACAAATCCAATTGTGACATGTCCCAATCTTTCCAATCCATGTGAGCATTTGCATGTGCCTACTCATTTCTAGAAATAGATGGACACAAAATGAAACCCACAACCAAAAAAAAAAAGTTTTCCAAGAAAGTTGTATGAAGAAACTGAAGATAGGCTTCAAATATTTAGGA
Source organism: Cupressus sempervirens (assembly GCA_028749045.1). Taxonomy (NCBI): domain Eukaryota; kingdom Viridiplantae; phylum Streptophyta; class Pinopsida; order Cupressales; family Cupressaceae; genus Cupressus; species Cupressus sempervirens. The sequence goes on from CM053786.1 coordinate 479,228,745, forward strand.
TTTCTGAAGTTAAGTTCAGAAAGAGGGCTGGTGAAAGGGTGAAAGGGCTGAGTATTAGGGATTCATCGTACAAAGGGAAGCCTTGCTATTAGCCTTGAGAATGTCTAGCCTTTGTTCCATTTGAAGGCGTTAGTCGTGTGTACACATAGTGCTGCCATGCTCGTAGGATGTGTTTGATGAGAGCAAAAATGTTATAGCAGGGACTAAGAGAGGTGCCACTAATTTTAGTGTGTCCTTTGAGTGCGTACAAGTCTCTGGATTTGTGTTGAGGAGCAATCACAATAATGACAATCAAATAACAAACGATACAATTTAAAAAGGAACCATATGGCAGACTCCTCCTAGCACTTCTTACTCTTGAACTAGGGTTTTCTCAATCACTTGATTACACACATTTCCAATCCCAACTAACAACGGATTCACCTTCACATGTACATTGTTTAATGTCTCCAATCAACAAATAAACCCCTTGTTTGGGTAGTATCCCTATCTTGTTTAATTCTGCACGTGCTTGGTAAGTAATATATCATACATGTTAGAATAACTCTTTCCATGAGTATCAGGCCTTCATCCTCATGGAAAGATCTTCATTTCCTTAAAAACCTACTGCAGCAAATAAATAATTAAAAGAAATCTTCTGGTTCTGCAACAAGCGTAACAACAAACCTATAATAACATGAAACTTATCAACAAAGTATTTGGAATGATGAAGGAAACCTTATTAATGCACTCGTAGAGCCAACCAATCGGTTTGCAAACCTCAATATGGAATTTGAGTTGCAGAATATCTAAGTTTTAATATTGCTGTTCACTAGTCCGTACATACCAGTCTTTCAATATTTTTCGCTCCCCTTTACATCAGAGACTCTTTCCAATTTATAAGACATCCTATAATAACTGACTCCAACTAACTATCATCGTTGAGTTGGGTATTTTAAAATTATTACAAACTAAACTTCCCTCTAAACCAGCCGTTACCTTTTTTATTTAATGTTTGAACTTGAAAAATCATACAATTGTTTTATTAAACATTAAACTCATTTCTATACCTAAACCTATCTTGAAGACCTAATATTATTTTAGCATCATGATAGGTTCCAAGAATGCCCAATTGATTTGATGACCTTGTTTATACATTCCTTCCTTCTGATTTGTTTTGAGGATCTTCGTGGTCTTTATAATCTTCAACTGTGGCTTGAACATTTGAGGTGCTCTTGCACCATACTCCCCACCATAAAAAGAACTCTTGCCCCAAGAGTTGACTTGTGATCCATTGTTCCTTGCTCCCATCTGCTGCTGCTGAGGGGTGAAATTATTCCCCAAAGTGATATGCTCCTTCATCCTGGTTCCTGCAGTCACACACCAAGATTTAGATACATAAATATTTGGATTAGACTGTCCTCTTGCTTGATAGTATTGCAGCTGCACATTAGATTGCTGGAAAGTCTTTATTTGTCTCTGCTCTGTCACCATATCATCTTCATCTATCTGCCCTCTTAGAGGACACTTCATTGCTCCAACCAAAACAAAAGGTTGTTCAACTAGCCCTACCACCCCTAGATTGTCCTGCCTCTTAGCCTGGCATTGCTTCCAACCAATATCATAATGTGGAGTACCCTGATCTTGCATTGGAATATCTCTACCAAAACACATCAGTATAGTTTCCTTATGACTCCTCACCAATGGATGCAACTTATACTTCACCTTTCCTTGTTGAATTAAATATATATTTTTATAGCCATTATGCATGACTCTCCTTGAACATTGCCAAGATCTTCCCAAAATGAGATGCCCACAAGTCATGTGCATGACATCACATAGTACCTTGCCTCTATAACTCCCAACTGAAAACTCAACCATCACTTGATCTTTAACCAACAAATTCTGATTCTCATTGACCCAAGTAGCATAATAAGGAGCAACATGTGCAAAAGTTTTCAAATTCAATTTCTTAACAACTTCATAAGACAACATATTATTACTTGCCCTTGAATCAATTATAAACTTGCATACCTTGCCTTGAATGAGACAATTTGATCTGAATATGCTTGGATCTTTTGGTATTTTATTGCTTTTTCCTATCAGTAAGCACTCTCCTTCTTCTGGAATAAGTTCAATAGGTTCATTCTGCTCATCCTTTCTTGGCTCTTCATCAACCAAGTTTACTCTTCTCTCTCTCCCTTTGTCTTCTTGCCATTTAGGACACTGAAAGGACTGATGGCCTACTTCATTACAAGTGAAGCATCTTCCCATGAACACTCCACTTCCTCTTCCTCCACTTCTTTCACCTCTATAACCCCCTCTTGATTCTGAAAATGTTTTGTCCTTATCATTGCTGCTCTGAAAATCAGTAGTACCTCTTTCCCCTCTTCCTCTCATGGAAGATCCACCTCTATTGCTGCTCTGCTTTTCTTGTCTCCTTCTTATCTTCTCTTCAGCCCTCAAGGCTAATTGATAACATTCATCAACTGACCTTGGGGTAGCAAGACTAAGTTCATCCTGGATATTGAACCTTAGTCCCCCCATATACCTTGCAATCTTTTCTTCCATCTCTTCATCATGATCCACCCTAATATCAAGCTTGTGAAATTCCTCAGTGTACTTTTGTACATCCATCTCCTTTTGCCTGAAATCTCTCATTTTCTTGTACAACTGTACTCTATAATCCTTTGGCAAAAATTTTGTCTTCATTTTGTCCACCATAGTATACCAAGATGTGATCTTGGGTCTACCATTCTTCCATCTGTCTGTTTGGATGCAATCCCACCACAACAAAGCATGTCCCTTCAACCTGGACTTTGCTATCTTCACTTTTTCCTTCTCTTCTATCCCTTCACACTCAAAGCAATTTTCCATTGCACCGAACCAATCTATTAGTTCTTCATCATCCATTTTTTCTCCATACACAGGTAAGTCTGTCCTTACCCTTTTATCTTCATTTCTTAAAAACCTACTGCAACAAATAAATAATTAAAAGAAATCTACTGGTAATGCAACAAGCGTAACAAAAAACCTATAATAACATGAAACTTATCAACAAAGTACCTGGAATGATGAAGGAAACCTTATTAATGCACTTGTAGAGCCAACCAATCGGTTTGCAAACCTCAATATGGAATTTGAGTTGCAGAATATCTAAGTTTTAATATTGTTGTTCACCAGTCCATACATACCAGTCTTTCAATATTTTTCGCTCCCCTTTACATCAGAGACTCTTTCCAATTTATAAGACACCCTATAATAATTGACTCCAACCAACTATCATCATTGAGTTGGGTATTTTAAAATTATTACAAACTAAACTTCCCTCTAAACCAGCCGTTACCTTTTTTATTTAATGTTTGAACTTGAAAAACCATACAATTGTTTTATTAAACATTAAACTCATTTCTATACCTAAACCTATCTTGAATACCTAATATTATTTTAGCATCATGATAGGTTCCAAGAATGCCCAATTGATTTGATGACCTTGTTTATACATTCCTTCCTTCTGATTTGTTTTGAGGATCTTCGTCGTCTTTATAATCTTCAACTGTGGCTTGAACATTTGAGGTGCTCCTGCACCAATTTGACATCAGAGAGTGGAAATAGACCTCTCTAGTTTTTGTTCATATGGTCTTGTCTACTTAGTGCTCTCCAGATTGAAGACTTTGGGGGGGCTTTGGCTCATAGGATTCCTTCCATTGTTATATTCAAATAGTTTTCGTAACATTTGTTAATCCAATAAGCACGTAAAGCAATACAAAATTCATATATGAACATGAAAGCACAAAACATTGACATGTAAAGTCTTCATTTTTCGTGAGCATCGGAGTTCGAGGGATTAGCCTATTTCTTGACTCTTGTAGGCTAATCAATTAGATAGGGTGTCTTGGTCAAGCAGGAGGTTGTTTGGTCAAGCGGGAGGTTGTTTTGTTGTTTTCCCACTCTAGTGATCAGGGATGTTCAAGATTAATTTTCATTTGAGTCAGATTTGTTAGGATTGAAAATTTGGCTTAAGTTTTCATATGTATTTTCCATCCAGCTGTTCAAAATTTTGAATGTGCAGACGGTTGGTTAGGGTTTCATTTTGCTCTGCTATTATAAAGTTGTGTCCTAGTGGTTTAAATGCTTTGGATATCTTATATGGTTACATTTGTCATTCCATGTCATAAATGTGAGTCTTCGGGGGTGCATCTTGAATGGTTGCAAGGGAAATTAGAAGTTATTTTGAAAGGTTGTGAACTAGGTCTTAAGTCGTGCTATCATAGGTATGTTTTACTCGATAATTTAAGCCTTCACATGTTTGGGAGTCTAATCGGGTTGAGTCATAAAAGTTTATGATGTTCCAAAGTCCCTTTTATCGCATAGTTAGGAGTCATTCACTTGAACAATGAAATATGTTGTGAACTTGCAGAGACTTAGGTCGCATGTTTGCAAGTTTAGGCTATGCACTTTTATATTTGGTTCCACATTTGCGTAGGCTTTCATTTTACATGTTGCAATGTTGTGGGAAGTGTTAAAGTCTTTCCATGATCACAAGATTTGAAAGCATTGTAGATTGTGGAGGTGCAAACTTGCACTAATGATGTGACATGCCAATTGGCAGCTGAGGTGTATTAGCAAACTCTTCGGAAAGTGCCACATGACACGTAGTTTGAAATAGTAAAGTGAACCTAGGCGACACGTGTCTTTTTGCAAAGTTGCAAGGCTATGGTGGGACCCTAAGAAGATTGTTGCGAGTGTATGAAAAGATGATGCATGGTGGAACGGTAAAATGCTTTGAAGAATTGCAAAGCTACGAAGACGTAAAGAATGTTTCTATCGTCGCATGATCACAAGATTTGGTGGCAGCTAGAGCATAAGTTTGCGATGGTGCAAATTTTGTATTGTGGTAGTTTGTTGCGAGTTCACAGGGTTAGTGATATAGTTTAAAACAATGTTGTGAACTTGTAAAAGTAGATGTCAAAGGTTTTCACATGTTACTAAAATGTGTTGCAAGTATGCAAAGATGTATGAGATGACTATGGTCGCGTGATTGCATGCCTTCTAATTTCAATAAATTTAAAGGGACGTGAGCTTTCTTTTCTAGTCATGATTGACATGTTAGTCAATGAAGCCATAAAAGCGAGAGTTTGGCAAGTGGCAAGATGATATGCTAGGATTTGGTTTAAAGCACATGAATACTTCAAGCCACCAAAGTCTATATGAAAGTGACATTCTTCTATCACCTATAATCTCGTGCATGCGAAAGTTATGAGGTTGTTAATGACATGCTACTCTTAAATTCCAAGTAATAGTATTTTTGAGTTACCATTCTTAAGGTTTAGAAGATAGAGCTTTCTGGGTTCATAATTTTCTAAGGTGACTGTGAGCATTTGATAAGAAATTTTTAGGCTTCATGAAGGGTAAAATGGCAGAGCTCAATGTGTTGGAGAAAACAAAGACTTTTTCCAAAGGTAAGAGGATTACTATGTTTGCTAAGCAATGGATTGAATTGCCCCCTGGATTGTCAAATTCTATTGTTGCAATAGAGCAAACATGGAGGGACAAGTTTTCCCTATGCAAAGATATAATTACACCCAACATGATCGAGATAATTATTTTGGTTCTTTTACAACAATAGGACAAGACAAGTTCCAGTCTACAACACATGGGTGCTGAATATCTCAAAATTGATTGTTCTTGATGTATGACGTATTTGTTGATGTGGAAGAAGTTGATAAAACATTATGATCTAGCTGCATGGGCTATTGGGTGAAAAGATAAGTCCATTTTGTGCATGATTAGTCTTGCAAGTCTTACAAAGGCATTTTGGTTGCTTAGTGCAATAAGTGTTGATATCGACTTAGATGTAGAGATGGCACAATATGAAAGACATGCCAAGTTTCTTAAGAGGGCTTTGATTCCTAGGTATACGCCTAGGGACAAGAAGAGGTTAGTATCCATTCACCCTTTGATTTGAATACATTTTAGTCTAAATGAACACAGTCTATGGGCTTTGTAAGGTGATTGGGATGCGAAGGACAAAGTATCATTGTCGATTTCTTGATGATGGCTATCAATGTACAAACCCTCACACAAACGAGGAGTATGATTATGTAGGGTACCTACTAAATAGTATACACTAGCCTTTTGTCTCTGCTTAGGAAGATACTACTAAGCTTGATTTCATACATTATTCAATTCTTATGCACCTGATCTTGTACTACAATTGGTTGATTGTTTTCCAAAGGGTTTCATTGAAACCACAAAAGAAATGGAAGAGGCTCTCATACAACTATGGACAAAGGTATGGCATAGTTTGTTGTTTTTTGCAAATTCGATTTGTTTCAAAAATTGGTTTGCTACCTTTGTTTTAGATTTGTCGGGAGTTAGTAAAACTATAATCCCTTTAACTACCAGATTGTTATTAAGACCTTTTAGTGTCAATAAGGAGGGACCAATAAAGCATAGTTGGGGTGATGCTTTCTTATTTGTAGATTTCACTACTTTAAAAGTTTATGGATGCCCTCAACCCACTCACATTCTCCCTAAATATGTTCCTTTGAGACTCGGGATTATTGAATTTATTTGGCAATTGACTATGGTAGAAAGATAATACTTGGGTGCTAAGAAGAAATGAACTTTGTTGCCTAGGTTATGAGAAATTGAATATTTTACAATAGGCAAGAGTGCCCTAGATCCCATGCTTGATTTCTTAAGGCATTTCAAGTTTGAACCACATTTTGATAAGATTGAACAAGAAATTATGGATGTTGAGGAAGGAGATGAAGTTGAGTCTTTTGAGAGGCTAGCTAAAAGACAAAAGATTATCCCAATGTCTACAAAGATTTCCTAAAGGACCAGGCAAGTAATTACTAAGAAAGGTCCATATTTGTCTACTATTAAGAAATCTTTGATTTAGGCACATATGCCCTAGAATGAAGAAGAAACAGGGGAATCCCTACAAGCTACAAGGCAACTAATTGATGATAGAACCATTCTTTTATTCAAGATGATAACTTCATCAAGTTTGAAGAGTTCATAAAGTTTCTACTTAAGATAAAACAAAATGAATTGACATTGTCTTTGGCTTGAGGGGAGAATACCAATGACGAGAATTGAGTTGGTAAATAAGCTCCAAGCCTATGATCTTGATAGTTAAATAGTCACTGTAGAAGAGGCTAGAGATCTAGTTAAAAAGAGCAGAATTGATTTGGTTTTTGGGTGGGATTCACTCTCTTCTTCCATAATTGATCAAGTAAAAATGCAAAATAATCCTCTGTTGTAGTCTGAAGTAGAAATTGGAGACAAGGAGAGGGTAAGGGTTTGACACAAAAAGCAAGACCATAACAATTTGGTCTATTGCTCCTGCCACCCATAAGCCTCATTTTATGGATGTACAAGATACAATGGAAGGTAATAGGCTGATATGGAGGTTCCTAGATACAATTAATATAGAGATTACGAATGTATTACATCATGTGTCACATATGAATATTGCTAGAGTAGAAGACAAACAAAAGAAGCTTGTTAGGATGTACTAGAGAATTCTAAGAATACCAAAGGAATATGAAGGTCAATTGAAGACCAAGTACCAATTAGAGGAACTTGTTACAATTGAAAGAAGATTGAGCAAAAAAGGATAAGGGCTCTAACTCTATTGAGACTGTAGTGCAAAATGAGGGAGATTACATGCGAGTTGAAGGTGTAACATTTGATAAGAGTAGTGAATATGAACAAAGGCTATAGTAGAGCAAGTTGGAAAAGAGAAATGTAGGAAAGGCCACATTGCTTAGGATTTGAAGCACAAAATGATGCCTTGATGGATAAGTTGTGACTCATTCATGAAGCTCATATAATGTTATAAAGTGTAGAACAAAGCTATCAAGATGTAGTTACATTCCTGAATCCCTTATTTTCTCAGTGGTTAGGAGAGAGTCTATGCTTTGAGAGATTAAGGGATGCTATGTTGTATAAACCAAACTTACCAAACAAGATCAACGACACTAGGAAAATGTTGAAAACCATTGGCAATCTAATTGCATTTTTCAGTGGGTAATTGCAATTGATAAAAGGTAAGTTGCAATTTTTTATGAGTGCTTATAACATTTTAATTCATAGGTTTTTTAATGATAAAGGACTATTGGAGTGTCAATACAAGTCTTATTAGTTCGACAAAATTTGAGTTGTGATGAGGTGATGAAGTGAATTGAGGGAAATGTTGACACAAATGGTTTCAATTATATTATTGATGGCTTATATAAAGTTGAAGTGGATATGGGGCAACTTATTTACGATGCTAAGGCCATTACAGATGCGAAATGGACAAAATGTCTAGGTGAGTTGGAGGCAATTGAGGGTTTTGGTTGGCCTATAGATAGGGAGTTGTAACTATGAGATCTGATCAATGGTCAGGGACAACTAACAAGATGAGATGGACACAAAGACAATTAGATGGTTAGAATTGATGATGAGCTAGAAGAGGAAGGACAATTATTATTTATAGAGTATCTTGACTTGTCATGTGCTTGCTAAGGATACATTTGCATAACGAATTTGGAACTGTACCTAAAGAAGAGACTACCAATTGTCCATCTACATTGTCTTGTGTCCATGTGTTTTTTTTTTGGTTCAGCAGTTTTGTCTTTTCCCTCAAGTGATGCATAGATTGTTGCAATCCTGTTCAATAAAGAATTTCTAAGACCACTTGAGGATGGGATGAGATTTTTTTAAAACAATAATTGTGTAGATTTGCTCTTAGTCAAATTGAATATTGGTTATATATCAAAATTATTTGTAATATTTTTTTTTGTAAATTTACAATACAAAGAATGTTTTTAGGTCAGATTTGTTGTAGTAATTCCTTAGGGTTTATTTTCATTGTATGGAACTCTTAGAAAGAATTGATAATGAAAGCAATTAATTTTTTGGATCTCTCATGTGTCAATCGTTTGAATTGTGAGTTTATGTATTGCAATATTTTTTATTAATTCACTACATATATTCATATGCATATGTATTAATCCTAAGGTTTGATCAAAGATCAATTAAAATTGCTATAGAGTAATTCATAATGTTCATGGAATTAATACAAGGATTTGCTAAGTAAGCCAAAATTTAAATTTCTAAATGACTGCAATTGTAAAGCATTTGCAAATCAAGCCATAGAAGATCTCAAGAGCATTAAAAGCTCAAATCCATAGGTTGGAGAAGATAAATCCCAATGGATAAAGGTAATTCTCATTCTAGTAGCAATGTTTATAGTATTATGCCATTCATTGTGATTCTTTTAAAATCAAATCAGATGTCAATCTAATTTCTTGCCTTAATTATTGTAATTTATTCCATCCTAGGTTCCATTCGAGAGGAATTGAGGAAAAATAATTAGCTAATATCTGGGTTAGTTTTGAGTGTTGAGCTTTGAGATGAGAATTGTTTCTTCTTTTGGATGCATTGTAATGGAATTAGCGAAATGGTTCATGTGAATCCAAGTTTACTCACCTTGGTCATGCCTAGCGAAAAGTGTAAGGGAATTTCTTAGTTCATATTAGTTGGTCCAGTCCTTGATTAGAGAATTGATATTTCTTTATTTGGTGTTGCTGAAGTGTACTGGTATCTTTTTATAGCATAAATCCCTTTTTTGGAGCAAACAAAATGATGACTTTGTTGGGGAGTCAACAAATGAAAGTATTGTAATCCTTGAATCTCCAAAAAGATTTATCGATATGAGGTTATTGTTTTAGAGTTGAGTGTGGGGTGTATCTCAGAGTGTCTTGTATTGTCCAAGTTGTCTTGATTTTGAAGTGTGCACATTTAGAGAGTACTATTTAAGTTCTTTCCAAAATATTTTTCCAATCTCAATTGGGTGGCAACTTTGAGTTTCTTTGTACAAGTGCATTTGTTGCAAATTATATACCATGAGTAAACAAAAGAATATTGGGTCTTATATGAGAAAGCATGACCTTGAAGAGAAATGGCAAGGTGAGCTTGGTAATAATGAAAGAGGGGGCCAAGCTCGTATTGAGTCAAACACTAAGTTTGCTAGTTCTTGGTAGCTTAAAGGTGGTGGAACTAGTAAGCCTGTTATTCATCCTATTCTTGAAGGCCTAGATTCATCTTCTAAGAGTTTTGATAGTGATAATATGGATATCTTATGGGTATGTTTCAAACACCAAAAGAAATACATCCTTTGAAAGATGCCTATGGGGATAACGCAATAGTGGAAAAAGATCTTCATGAGTTAGGTTATTTAGCTATGCCTTCTTCTAATCATGTATCTCAAACCTCTTAAGGTCCTTGCACCCAAAGAAATCAACCTAATTAATATGGTGATTATGTCCAAATCTGGTGAAAATATTCCTGACCATGATAAGTTGATCTATGAGGTTGCAAGATTGAGTGAGAGAGTCCACTAGTGGGTAACTTTAAAAGGTAGGGAGCAATAAGCTAAGATTAGAGAAGCTATTATAGAAAGGGATAAGTTGTTAAGAAAAGTGTGAGAAATGGAAGCTGGGGATATAGAGAGAATCAAGGGTGATACTCAAGAGCCTATAGTGAAGCAAGTTTTAAAAAAAAACAACCCACTTGTAATACTAAAGGAAACTATGTAGATTTTCCATACATGCTCCACCTAAACTAGAAATTCAATGTAATACAAGGTCTGACATATTGTTCCCCAAATTGAGTTTGGATAAAGGAAAATAATTATAGAATGGACTGGACGATCAAAGAAAAGGTGATAGTTATGTAGTGAACCAAGATATGGTGCAACAATAGTTGAAAAACAAAGAAGTGGAGTTAAAAAGAGTAAAAATGGAGAGAGAAGCTTTGATGCAAGTGTTAGAAAGCGTTGAAGTTGAAGCAACAAATATGGAGATGGGAAGGAAAATAGACTTCCCTAAGAACACTAATTCTGGGAGTAGTAACACTAACACGAGCTTAGGAGGTTGTGGCACTTCTTCTATTTTGCTCAATAACCAACATCAAAATCACAGTTTCTATGGTTTTCTAGCTTGTTGGAGTATTTGAAAAACAAGATTAGGCTACATTTGTGCCACTGGTAGCGCACATGTTCAAAGTTGAATATAGGTAGTGGTGCTACTACTACCCAATTTCAAAGAATACCAATTAGTATTGAAGGTTATAAGATGGTATGTTTCATTGGTATTCTTGGGTTTCCAAATATGTTTCTTGATGATATTAAGGACAACTTGCTTAAGTTTGCTAGGAACATTGTTATTTCTTGTGAACAAAATTTAAAGGATTTTGTGGATATGTTGTAAGATTTATGAAATCTCCCATGAAGATGTTGTTACAAAATTGTTTAATCAACCTTTGGTTGAAGATTCTAGGGATTGGTTTAGAGCTCTCTCTAATGACAATATAAGTACATGAGATAATTTTCATAAGGTTTTAAAGGAGAAATATGGAGATAAAACTAGTGAGGGTTTCATGTTAAATGAACTCAATAACATCAAGAAGTATCCCAATGAATATGTTGTAGAATTTAATATCATATTTCAAAAGGCCATGCATAAATTATTTCATGTTATGAGGTTAGATGGCAAGGTTTGTTTAGCCATACCTATGAATGCATTTGATGCTAAAATGGGGTACTTACTCCAAGACAAGGATCATAAAACTGTCAAAGATGCTCTTAAGGTTGTAGTAAACATTGAAAGTAATAGGAGTCTCAGGGAAAATGAGAAAAACTAATGATCCCAGATTTTTATAGATCCAATAGAAAAGATGAAAACCCATCAAATCAAAAGGGTAAGGATGAAGATAAGTGGGATAAGGTTTTCAATGTTTTGAAAGGTTTAAAAGTTAAATCAAATCAAATTGATAAGAATGTAACTGGGGGGAAAATTAATCTTAATTCTTTCAACATGTGGCCTAGACTTTAGAATTATCCTTATAACACTCAATGAAGGATGGAAAACTAGTTCAACCTTCTCAAAGGGATAGGGTTCCTTATCATACTCAAAGGGGAAAATTAGATTTTGTACCACAAGACCCTTGCAGAGAAATACAATTAATGTGAATGAAGATTTACATTGGTGTATGGTATGTAGATTACCTCATGATCCTAATTCTTGTGGAGTGACTCAAAATGTAGAAATTATAGATGAGCAAGAGGAAAGAATAGAGGATGACTATGATGAGTTACGATGTCTCATAGTCTCAATTTATTTTTCTGATGATGGTGAGTTTGGAAATGATAAGGGGGACTTAGAAGATGTGGAATCAACAAGGAAAATAGAGGTTTGTAACCAACAAGTGTTCTTTGATGATGAATATTGTAGTAATCAATAGGAATGTAATGTAGAAAAAATGATCTCCCTCTTTCTCATTAAGAAGGCCCTCAAAGGAAGAAATATAAATAGTTATAATAGTATGGTTACTCAAGAAAGAGGTAATTACCATTTAAGAAATAGGGTGGTAAATGGAGAAAGTGGTAAGCCTTTTGGGATATTTATTAAGGAGGTAAGGAGAAGCCAAGGGATTCACCCAAAAAGGACAAAGAGACTATTAAAGTCAAACAAGTGAGGATCAAAATTTGGACTAAGAAGGGTCACATCTAGAAGAAAAAAGATTTGGTAATGGCACATAAATATGAATCGAAGACTACTGATGAAGTGCCTATATCTACTAAGGCAGAGAAATTGAAGAAGGAAAATTTAGCAGCTCCAAGTTTACAAGATTCAAATAAAAAAGGTAAGGATATTTCTATTCATGAATATGTTCTTGTTTATATGTTATGATTACTTTCACAAATAAAAGTCAAGCTTTCTTTTCTTGAAGTGTTGAGAATTGATGAACACAAAGAAAAGGCTTTAGCATGGGCTAAAGGGGTATCTTATATTGAAATAAATCAAGTGAAGAAGATTCAGTTCTTGTTGGGACTATTAGAAATGAGAAAAATGAAAAGGAACTAGAAGGGTTAGTTTCAAAGTTTCCTCAGATGTATTTGGACGACTTAGTGAATGTTTCTTTAGGAGTTGTGGAGCCTTTCTTTTTATATGATGTTGTGACTGGGAAAGTATTGGAAAATTGCACGATATATTCCAGAGCTTATAATAGTAAAACTAATACACCAAATCGAAAGTGTTAAGCTATGGATTCAAGAGAGGCACCAATTATTGGCACAATCAAAACATCGCCTTATAGTTTGGTTGCTTACCCTGAGAAGGATAGGGAAATGTGCGTTTTTGTGGTAGATATTCCACCATAATATGAAATGTTGTTGTCTATAAAATGCTTCAGTGGGATGTAGTATTCATTCCAATTTTTCATTTTCTTAATTTAATATTGGAGGTGTGGTTGTTAGAGTTGATAGAGAATCTAGAGTATCTTAGATGATCAAGTTAAATGAAGGAAATACAAATGAAAATATGCCATGTTTTCTTGATATTGACATGGATAATTTCAAAGTTGAAGAGCTAGTTCTAGGAGAAAGGAAGAAATATCATCTTTTAACAGAGAAAAATGACAACTTATCCAATGAAACTGACCTTTGGGTTATGTATTTTGATGGTGCACATTTGAAGGATTGGTCAAGTGTTGGAGCTTTACTCATTTCTCCTAATCATAAGACTTTTAAATTTTCACTTACTCTAATGTTTGAGTATACTAATAACATTTTAAAGTATGAAGCATTACTAATAGGAATGAGGTTAGCTATAAAATATGGTATCAAGGAGTTGAAGGTTGTTGGTGAATTTAGCTTGGTTATATCCCAAATTAGGTCCACATATGTGTCTAAAAATAAGAGGTTAAAACAATATAGGAATGCAACATGGGATGTGATTCAATATTTTGATGCGTTTGGGATCGAATGAATAGATAGCAGTAACAAAAAATGGCTCATTTGATAGCCAATATTGTAGTAAGGATACGAGACATTGCTTTTGTTGGAATTGATGAGGCAGAAGCATTGACAAGATCTTTTATCCTAAATAATGTGTAGAATTGGTAGGTGCTAAAAAATATATAGATATTCTCATATTTATGAATTGTGAAGAGACTTTTTTCAATCAAGAGTTTGATTGTGCAGAATATGTCAAGAATATTGATGACAAAGAGATTGTTTTTGTGAAGGAAGTTTTACAACTTAAGACAAATAAAGTGCCTAAAGGTCTAGTTGTACTCGATAAATCCTTCAATAATAAAGACTAAGAGATGAATATGAAAACAATAAATAATCTAGAAGATTTGAAGAAGATAAATTTGGGAACAAAAGAAGCTCCAAAAAATGTGTATATTGGCTAAGAATTGTTATTACCAGAATTGAGAAAGTCTTTGATTAATCTATTGAGAAACTATAGACATGTTTTTTCTTTCTCATATAATGACCTCAAGGCTTATAAAGAAGACTTATTCCAACATGTTATTCCATTAAAGGAGGGTGCTAAGCCTTTTAGGTAGAAGCAAAGACCTATAAATCCAACTCTTGCCCCTAAAATGCAAGAAGAGTTGATGAAAATGGGAGATGCTAGTATAATCAAACCAATTAGACATTCTTCTTGGGTGTCTAATTTGGTCCCTGTAAACAAAAATAACGGGTACATAAGGTTATGTGTTAACTTTAGAAACTTGAATATGTCTTCACTAAAGGATAATTATGGATTTCCAAATATGGAAGCTATGTTGTAGAGAGTTACAAGATGTGAACTTACTCCATCATAGATGGTTTTTATGGCTATAATCATGTTGTGATGAAAGAATAAGACCAATACAAAATTTCATTTTTCACTCCTTGGGGAATTTACGTTTATGTCACAATACCTTTTGGATTAACAAATGGAGGGGCTACTTTGCAAAGAGAAATGGATGTTACTTATGTAGTTTTTATTGACATGTTCCTGTAATCACCCAAAGATGGTCATCTAGACTATTAGCCCCCTTCTCAACATTTTGGTTAATTTAATTGATTATTTACCTAGACCAAATTGCTAATAATCAATTGATTTGATTATAACCTATAGTTTGACTATGCTATCCTAAGTTCATTATTTGATTAAAAGAACATGTCCCCTTTTAATTAAATAAAAGACCCCATTCTCCTAACCCACTTAAAGTGCACACATAAAGTCCTTTTCTATTTTTGAAATTAAAAGAAAAGCTTATGAGACTTTTTTCTTATATGACAAGTCAACTCATTTTCTATTGGCTGACTTGTGTGTGCACACAGATCCCTCCCATTTTCAAACTCAATCATTGATCATCCACTCTTTCAATCTTGATCTGTACCGTCTGTACAACTTTAAAAGTAAGAGAGCTTCTCCCCTCAAAGGATCCACACTCTTGAGTATTGTTATGCTGTAGGATTTTCATTGGAGTGCTTGAGAGCTTCTTGTGGAGTGCATCATCTTATTGTTTCCATCATTGGCATTCATGGCATTTTGTTGCATTGCATCTTAGCTTAGCTTGCACATAGTGTAGTTCCTTTTTTGCAAGTAGCTTAGAACACATAGTTTAACTAGGATGGCTGTAATATTTCCATGTGTGTAGGTTAGTTGCATTGTGCATTCCATTTTAACATAGTTTCATTTTGCATTGCATGCATCAAAGGTTCTTTAACATTTTCATTCTTGCTTTTGCTCAAAGAATCTCGCATTTCATGGTTTACTAGTAATGGTTGAATCTCTAAGGCTCAGCTGAGAGCCATTTTGTGTCCATTGTATGCTTTTGCACTCCATTATTAGGGAGCTCTAAGCCAAAATTCAAGTTTTTCAACCCATGGAAAACCTTGGATAGATGGGTTTAGAGAAGTGCACTCTTTTTGGTGTACATTTTTGGCGCCCACCGTGGGGCAAAACACTGGTTTGGTCCTTAATTTTGCTGTTTTCGTCACCATTTTACCTTCTATTTCGCATTTTCTTTTTCTTTTTTATAGTCGCAGCTCTAGACGACATTTTTCCAGTCTCGTATGATAGTTCATAGTACTATTGTGCGATACATTTTGTGGAGATAGTGTCTCACAGTTGTACTAAACTATATCGTCTTTGCATACGAAGTTTTGTTGCTTGGCTTAAGGAAAAATATCACAAAGAGAAGTTTTGTTGCACAGGTATACTATGAAGTATTGTACGATAGAATTCCATCAAGAACTATCACCTGACACAGTTTTTTTGTTGTTTGAGGTGTTTTGGTTAGTTTTGACTATTGTTTGTTGGTTGCTAGTTTTTATAGGTCTCTAAATGGTTTTGTAGAAGTCTATTTGAAGCTTTATTTTTGTTTTTGGAAGCTAACCCTTGGCACTAATGATTGCGGTTGTAGGTTTCCATATTTGAGAGTTTGAAACATTGCCTAAAAAGAACGCATGTCAAAGCTTCAAATGCAAAAGGGCTACTAACAATTGTTTGCAAGGCTGCCCGATGCATAAAAACCAAAATTTGCTTGTTCTTTTTATTTCATGTGTAGCATATACTAGTTTATTTTTGTAGGCACATTAAAACTTGTAATTGGGGTCCCTTGGTGTTAGGAAAGTATGCTCTTGACCCTTGAGGTGAATTAGAAATCTTGACCCACCTTTGGATTTTGAAAGCAAGTGGGTAATTTATTCTTCTTGGTGTGTTTGGGTGACACGATTGGAATAGGAGAGTATGCTCTTCTCCCTTGAGGTGAATAAGAAATCTTGACCTCCAAGAGTTGATCCACTCAATGTTTAGTTAGAATCCTTTAGCGGGCCTACTCTCGAACAACCTGAGAGGAATGACCCAAGTGGGGACAAGCAGATTACCCGACTCTTCCAACCCACTATAAACTCAAGGCTATCAAGGACACAAAACCTTGGTAGATGTAGTGTTTGTCTTCGCCTAGTGTGATCGCTTATGGGATTTCAACCATAGGGAGATCACTAGGAAAGAATTCTTAAGGTACTCTTGTGGTTGCGAGATCAGTTACTCATTGCAAGGTGAGGTGTCCCGTAATTAGGAGCAAGAGGAACACTATGAACGAAAGCCTTATCTAGACACCCTAGGTTAGTATCCACCTTATTTTGCCGCTGAACTTCTTGGTGCAAGGATTGATCCTAGTGGACTACCTAGTTCACCCCAAGATTTACACTCACCATATGTGTTCCCATAGTTGTGCTAATGGCACTTCTATGACAAAGCCAATATCTCTTGTGGGTAACCACTTGGTGTAAGGCGAAGGAGCATCAAGCGTGGGCCAAGTTGTTGAGTAATAAGCTGCGACCTTAAGATAGATTGCTTGGTTATTATTTTCAAATGTATTGACTAGTGTTAACGTTCTTGCACATCAAACAATTGTGGTAATATTAGTAGGAAGGCTGTTATCATATCACAATTGTGTGTTGGCAAGGTTCTTTTTACCCTTGTTTAACTATTTGAAGACGTGTTAAATCCCTTACTATTTGCAAACCTTGTTGATAACTGACATGAACTGGAAACCTATACTGTCTGATTCAAAAAATCATTTGATTGTTGAAATTAAAATGCAAAATTTTGAGTCAAAACTGGTCTGTTCTACACAAACTGGCACTTTATTGCCTGGTCTTTGACGAAATATCGCGCGATAGATTTTTTTTCCAAAATTGTATCGCCTGCCTTTTTGAGTTTATCGCCTGGGGTTATTTCTTACCAAATCAGCGTTTGCATTCTAGTCTTTTTGATTTAGAATGTGTCATTGTTGTTCCTCTGAATTTTGGTTACATATCTATATTTTAGGAAACTGTCCAAGGTTGAAAAGATGAGTCTAGTTCGTTGGATGTAAATCTTGAAACATCATTGATAACTCACTTGTCAAAATCCAGTTACTGTTACTTTTAGCTACTTGTTATTGAGCTTCTTGCTCGCTTGCTCAGCTCAAGTCACCAGTGCTGTAAATTCTTGAGCATTTCTTGACAAGCCATCTCTCATACTTTGACAAGTGACTAATCTTGATTGTAAAAGCTTCAAATTTGACTTACTCTTCTTGTCCCATTAAACAAAGACAAGTCTTTACATGCCGATTACAACTAGATTTCAATTTGGGAGTGAGAAACATATCCCTTTTGTTTTCAAGCAATTAGAAACCCCACCTAGATGTCCTCGTAGATAGCCTTGTGTGGAAGACCCGAAGCCAATTGAAACACAAACATCTAATGTTAGGCATAATCCACTTTACAATTTTGAAAACCCATTTGGCACACCTTGTGAGACACCGAAGGTTGAGAATGATTTGGTCACCATTGTGCACCTCGATGAAGTCCAACGTCATCTAGGGGAACAAGCACATGAAAACCAAAGGATTTTTGAAGTCATGTATGCTAGGGAGAAAGAACGTCAACAAGCTGAAACCAATAACTATACTTACCATGAAGGGAACAAAGGGACTTGCTCTCAGAATCCTTTTGATGACAATGATGGAAACAACACACCTCCAAAAACTCCTAGAGTGACCACGGGCGCATGCCCTTCTCATCATGATAGTGATGAAGAAGTAATTAGCGAAGATGTCATAAAGTTCCAACAAGATAGTTTTGCTCAAAAACTGATGCTTAGAGCTTTAGAGGAAAACAAAGATCAATATTTTCAATACATGGCAGCAAGAGGATGGAAACTTCCTCAAGATTTCGATGTAGAACGCATCATTCCAAAATGAGAACCCACTGAAGCAAAGATATTAAGGGAAGAAATACAAGAGCTGAGGAAACAATTTACACAACTGCAAACCTCAAAAGAATTGCCTAAAACTTCATTTCTTGACTTAATATCTACCCTTCCATTTGATAGGAGTCTTTACATGCTACCATTTCCTAAGGATATAGAGGTTCCTAAGTATGAAAAATACGATGGAAATGGTGATCCTCATGATCATGTGAGATATTTTTATGCTCTTAGCATGGACTTCATGCATGAAGGCACCTTTCTTATGAGATTATTTCCTAGGAGTCTAAGAGGGCAAGCTATGGAATGGTTCACTAAATTGAGTCCTCCCATTAAGACATTTGATGAGCTTACACAATGATTCATCTAGTAATACTCCTACAATATTCAACATCCTATAACAGTGCTGGATTTATGCAACATCAAGCAAAAATTGGGAGAGCCTTTTGCAACATATCTTCAATGATGGAGGGCATTATACTCTCGATATCCTCGACAAGTTCTTGAGGTTGAAAAAATTGATATCTTTGTCAATACCCTCATACCAAAATTATACTTTGATCCAAGGAAACAACTGTTCACATCTTTTAATGCCATGGTTGAGAGTGCATATCGTATTGAAGATGTTGCTATCAAAAAGGATGATATTGTCATAAATAAAGATAAGAACAACAATGGAAACAATAAAGACAAAGGTAAACCTTGGAATAAAAACAAGTATGTTGTCAATGATGGAGTGGTGGATAGTCCTAAGACCAAGGAACCTGCGTTTAACCTTTCTACTGCTATCTACACTACAAAACAACAAGAAAATGCGAGACCACAAACATTTGACAAAAGCTCTAAGTTTACCAAGAAATGAAATGTTTATACACCCATGGTTGAGTCCTATGAAATGGTCTTGAAAACTTTAATTGCAAACAACTTGATTCCTTTTCCAGATAATTCTTGACCCTATGATCCACCTGTCAAACCCCTGTGGTGGAGGGAAGATCATGTTTGTAGTTATCATAGAAACAAGGGTCACAATACTAAAAATTGTTTCAAGCTCAAAGATGAGATTCAAGACCTTATTGAGGAAGGCAAAGTTGTCACAGATGGTCTTGCCAAGAATGCCAATCACAAAGCTTTTAAGCAACCCTTACTAGAATATGAGAAGGGTGAAACCTCTAAAGCTACTAAAAAGAATCATGATGCTAAGATCAGCTATGGTTATGCTAACACAGACAATGTCATAGGTATGCTTGAGCCTGTTGAGTATATATGCATGAAAAATTCTAACGATGACAACTGATATGCGGAAGAACGACTTAGGGTTGTCTTAAGAATGCGTGATGTTTCTCAAAACCATAATGACCCTTGATCTAAGGTAGTTCTCTGGGTGATCGATTCTTTTTCATCACAAAGTGAACCACTTAATTCTGTCACTAGGGGGCAATCTAAGGTTATCCTAAAAGTTTCCCAAGACTCCAAGAATGCCTCATCTTCTAAGAAACCAACCACTTCCAAGATCTCAAACTATGACCTTGATAGTCAGTTACAGTGTACTTAGGCTCAAATTTCTATTTTCGAGTTGTTAGAGTTATCCCCTTTGCACAAGGATATTCTTGAAAAAGCTTAATGCTCTGCCAATCTTCCCATAGATATTGATGCTGAATGATTCCAACCTATGGTGAGTCATATCTCTGCGCCTTACCACCTCACCTTTTCTGAAGAAGATGACCAAGCTTTCTCTCCATATCGAAGTCCAAACCTTTCATACTCGCATTCATCGAGTCTTGATAGACAATGGTGCAGGGTTAAACATTATCTCCTTTAACGTCATTCAATAGTTGGGTATGTCAGAATTTTCTATTGATCCTAGGAGCAAGATCACCATAAAAGCCTACGAAGAAGTTGAAAAACCTTCCAAGGGTCTAATTGTGCTACTGATTCAAGTTGGTCTAGTGGAAAGGGATATTGTTTTTCAAGTTCTAGATATACCACTTGCATATAATTTGCTATTGGGACGACCATGGATTCATGATATGCAAGCAGTGCCTTCTACCTATCATCAATGCATCAAGTTTCCTTTTAATGGCACTGAAGTTGTTGTCCCCGGTGATAACTCAATGTCCATCAACGCATTATCTACTACTGAAACACTAGTTCTTGCTCTTCTCATGAGCCAACACCATCTCTTACAAAATGTGAACGAAAAATGAAAATGATGAGTCTTGGTATGGGAGAATACACTTTAGACTCTATTGCTACTTTACAACTTTCCCCTCAGTCTTATGGTAAACTATCCACCAAAAAGAAACCTTCTGCATCTGCCATGACACTTTTTGGCACCTTTGTCCAATCCTTAGTTCCTTTGGAAGTGAAAAAAGAAGAACAAGCTATTAAAGACTGGATATATAGAGGAGAGGATGATGAAGAAGATCTTACCGTTACCACTCCCATTTCCTTGGCCCAAATGATATGGAAAAGGATATAAGATGCTTGCAAATATGGGATATCAGGGTCATGGGTCTCTAACTGGTAACAAAAGTGCTCTAGCTGAACCTTTGAGTCATACCCAAGGTCGTGATGCTCAAGACATTGCTGGCTTAAGATTTGGGCTAGAGGATGATATGCTAATGTCTAATCAAAATGAGCCCATATCTAGTGACTCAGAAGACGATAATCCTCCCCTTGTTGCTATCACTTTACAAGATGAAGACTTTGTGCCTTCAACTTCTCTTCTTTGGGGAGAAGATGCTCCAAATACCACTAATGATGTTGAAGCTTCCACCTCTCAACAACTAGAACAAGATGAATCTAATCATGAGGACATGAATAGAGGTCAGATTTGATAATATATTGCTCGTCTAATTGCTCGAGATCAAAGTAAAAACTCTCAAGAATATGAATGGGAAAGTTTATTGGATGCTTCTTGTGAACTAGGAGTGGATGTTATTGATGCCTATGTAACTCAACCAAATGTAGTCAACAAGTCTAGTGTAGGGTTAGATGAGTCTGGCCCACAATCTGCTTTAGTGGATCACGATAGTCCCTTTAGGACTATTCCTAATTTGGATACCTTTGCAATGTTCAATATAGGCTCACCTTCGCATGTCACCAGAGATGACTCTTTTCACATCAATCACCTCAAAGCTTCTCCCTCACTTTCATTAATCTATCCTGATCTCATAGATTGGTCTAGTCAATACCAAGCACTAGAAATATTGTCTTTTCACAATGACTATGAGATTGCTTGCTACCTAAATGCCATTGAACCTATCACTTCTTGCACTAGTGAACCCAGAATTCACAAGACAAAATCAGATATCAAGTACCTTAGTCATATAATTAAAAGAAAAAATAAATGGCCAGATGGCAAAAACCACGTTGTGGTGGTGTCTGAACCTAAAAAAAGTAAAAATAAAGATGTATCTAACGATGAAAACCTCTTTGAGTGAGATGACCCTCACTATAAGGGCCTCTAAAAGATCAATACTGAACTGTGGAAATTCGTCAAATACTTGGCATGCAACCGTTAAATGAGTGAGAATGTAATGTTTCAAACAATTCACCAAATGAGATGGCTGTAACAAATGCAATGGATAATAGTAGCACCAACAATATTCAGGGAAATTTAATTTAAGGATAGATCTGTTACAAATTCTAATGGAAATAAAAAGTACTTCCCATATTCAATAACAATCCAATTGAAGATAAATGAATAATAGAGTCTGTACATATACAACTAAAGCAACATCAAGAACCTGGAATTGCCACCTCCATTGTTATTGTATGCATGAAATTGTCTGAATGGTCACCGATTCAAGTCTTTTCCTTAATCTTCCCTCCACAATTTGGAAATAATGCTGATGCCACATAATTAATCATAAACTACCATACGGGCCTGTGTAAGGTTGCACTATGTATTGAGGTGAAACTGACCTGGACTAAGTTACTACCAATTCTGCAATTAGTGTCGATGAATCTGGATTGAATTTGCCCTGCCTACCAATACTGCTAGACTTGTGTGATTTATAATATAATTCACACCCTTTTAAACAACGTCCAAACTGAGTCTTCCTGGCATCAACATGGATAATGTGCTAAGTCGCATGCAATATGGATCAGCTACGAAGGTATTAGAATATGCTTCTAGCCCTCCTTCAATGATAATTTCAGATTTTTATAGTCCATGAATAGTCCATACGAATTTCTCTATGGTGGAAAATAAATATTTTGAGCCGCTTCCCAACCTCCAATTACTCTTAATACTTTTGACCTGCCTCCAGGAATGATGTGCCCCAATCTTCAAGGTTAATCGATGCTTACAGGTGCTTGAGCAAGAAATGTTTAAAGGTGCCCCTGTTGCTTTAGATTGGTATGAGGGATTTCCTCTATAAGCTCTGGTTCTCCTTCTTCAAAACAATCCTTCACTGCTAATAGTCTCCAATGTCATGATCCTCCAAATTGGCCTTAGGCCCAAATTTTTGCCTTGATGAAGTGACTGTAGTATCACCTCCAATTTGCAATAATTTGGGTGATATTTCACACCCTCAAAATTGCTATCAATGGGAGTTTTCATTCCCAAAGATCATTTGAAAATTTGCAGACCATATGACTACAAATTGCTCCAACAGGAATAGAAGTTGAATCCACAAAATCGCTTGTCCTAATGGGTGCCTCCCGCTCTTTATTTATTCACTTTTTAAGAAGTCACTAGGAGCTTCTAGAAACATCTTTTATAAAATCATATTATAATGCACTTTATTATTAAATAACTTTATAAAATTAAATAAATAACTTTATAAAATTAAAAGTGTAATCTCAATTCAAAATTAGAACATGTAGGCCCCACTTACTGGATGCAGGCTCAATTATAACTCTCCGAGAGCAATATGCAATCATCTCGCAATAGGATGACTCTATCTCCAAAATCATTTGCCTACAAGAGTCAATGGTAGGAATCATGTCACTAGAAAGGGGACATGATAGTCCGCCCTTCCTGAAATTGTTTTCCCTCAAGCAATCTCAAGGCTGGATGCTGTAGAATTGTTTCATTTTCCCAAGTGGCATCTTCAACTGGTAGATCTCTCCATTTAACGAAATATTCTCTGATCACCCTTCTGCGGAGCTGCTTTTCCCTACTATCCAAAATGAATTCTGGCACTAAGATCAATTTCCCTTCATCATCCAAGGGAGGTAATGCCGCAGAAGGTACTACATTATGTCCCAACGCCTTTTTAAGCTGCGACACATGGAACACATTGTACACTTAGCTATCTGCTGGAAGCTCAAGCTCATAAGCCAATTCCCCTATACGTCTAGTGATCCTCAAAGGCCCATAATACCTAGGCTTAAGCTTCTCTGATCCACTCTTCTTAAGAGTAGATTGTCGATATGGCTGAAGCATGAGGTAAACCATATCACCAACCTCAAAGCTCCTCTCTGTCCTGTTTTGATCTGCATACTGCTTATACTGATTCTATGCCCTGGTGATGTTATCTCGGAGAACATTAATAATGTCCTTACTCTCTTGAATCAAATCCCCAGCACATGGGACCCTAACATCACTCATCAGAAAATCAACAAAGCTCGATGCATCATACCCATATAAAGCTCGGAAAGGTGTCATCTGAATAGACATGTGAAAGGTGGTATTATAACAATATTCACACAAATAAATCCATCTCACCCATGCCTTCTTCTGATCATCCACATAATTCCTCAAGTAGCCTTCCACCCACTTGTTCACTATTTTCGTTTGTCCATCAGTCTGCGGGTGATAACTAGTACTGGGTGTGAGCTCAGTGCCACATAATTGGAACACCTCCTGCCAAAAATGACTCAAGAATCTACTATCTATGTCGCTCAGAACACTTCAGGGTATCCCATGTAACCTGAAAATCTCTCTAAAGAATACCTTAGCAACCTGTACTGTTGTGTAAGTAGTGGTGATGGGAAAGAAGTGAGCATACTTCATCAGTCTATCCACCACCACATAAATGCAATCACGTCCCTGGGCCTTGGGCAAGCCTGTAATGAAATCCATGGATATGCATTCCTACTTCTGATCCGGAATGGGAAGTGGCTGTAGGAGTCTTGCTGGGAAGGTGTGCTCTTGTTTATTCTGCTGACAAATAGGACACTCATGAACATATTGCGACACATCTGTCTTGAGTCCTTTCCATGTAAACTATTTTCACACCTGTCTATATGTTTTAGAGTACCCAAGATGACCAGCTATAGGTGAATCATGAAGAGCCCTCATAATAGCCCACTTCATCTTCGATCTTGGGACTAAAAATATCTTGTTCTTGTAAATAATCAATTCATCCACAAGTGTATACCTGGTATCAACAATTGTCCCATCAACTATCCCAGATGCCCAAGAGTCTCTAGCATACTCTGCAACAATCAAATGCTTCCAATCCTCAGAGATCTCAACCATCGCACTGAGATGTGGCCTGTGTGACAAGGCATCTGCTACCACATTTTGAGTCCCCCTCACATACGATATATATCAAAGTCGTAAGCCTACAGCTTACTCACCCATTTCTGCTGTCTATCATTGAGATCTCTCTGACCAAGGAAATGTCTCAAACTGTTGTGGTCAATTTTTATACAAAATTTACCACCTACTAGATACCGCCTGAATTTAGCCAATGCGTGCATAATGGCTAACATTTCCTTATTGTAAATGCTGAATGATCTTTCTGGCCCACGAAGTTTCCTGCTTTCATATGCAATACAGTGTTTGTCCTACATCAAAACAACCCCAATACCATCTCCTGATGCGTCACACTGAAGCTCAAATGGCTTCAAGAAATTGGGCAATGCTAATACCGAACATGAAGTCATGATCTCCTTAAATCTGTCAAAACAAGCCTGTGCCTTCAATGTCCAAACAAAGGCTCCCTTCTTTAGCAAATCTGTCATAGGAGCTGCATGTCATGAATATCCACAAAAAAATCTGTGATAGAAGCCACATAAACCTAGGAATCCTCTCAGCTAGGTCAGGTTCTCAGGAATAGGCCACTCCACTATAGCATAGATCTTATCAGGATCCATCCGTACTCCTCTACTGATAATATGACCCAAGTATAATAATTCGGTCATACCCAAATCACATTTGGACTCCTTGGCATACAAGGATTCTGTCTGCAAAGTGTTCAATACTATCTCCAAGTGCTCCATATGCTCATGCCATGTCCGACTGTATACCAAGATATCATAAAAAAAAACCAACACAAACTTCCTCAGCTGATGATGGAAGACCTTATTCATGGTGGACTAAAAAGTAGCTGGTGCATTGGTCAACCCAAATGGCATGACCACAAACTCAAAGTGCCCACAATGACATCTAAATGTAGTCTTCTCTATGTCCTGTTCTCTAACTCTAATCTGGTGGTAACTAGATCTCAAATCAATCTTACTAAAGTAGCATGCCCCATGTAGCTCATCTATCGACTCATCAATCTATGGAATGGGATATCTATTCTTAATGGTCTTCTTATTTAGCACCTTGTAATCTATGCACATCCATAGTGAACCATCTTTCTTCTTTACCAAGACTACCAAAGAAGCAAAAAGAGACTTACTAGGTCTAATGTGTCCCATTGCAAGGAGCTCCTTGATGGTTTTCTCCATTTCATCCTTGAGCCTTTTAGGATGTCTGTATGGAGTAATCATCACTAGTTTAGCACCCTCTTCTAACTCAATGATGTGCTTAATCCCTCTATCAGGTGGTGTACGAGGTGGAATATCGCTAAATACCTTGTCATACTTCTTTCTCAATATCTAAATGTCTGGGTGATATTCTGTCTTTTGCTGACCCTCTTGTGTGGGCATGAGAGTACACAAGGCTGCCCATCCAATATCATTATGGCTCACTAATCTCTCCAAGCACCTGAAAGAAATAGTTTAGATGTCACTATTCCTAATAGCTCTCAACACATGCTGTTTCCCATCCACCTCAAACTTGATCTCCATGTCCTTGAGTTTGAAAGTGACCTCACCCAATAAACACAACCATGTCATACCCAAAACGATATCCAAGTCACCCATATTGACCACATGGTAATCTACTTTGAACTCATAATTATTCAGGCGTAAAGGCATGTCTCTAACCATCCTGTTACACTTAAGAGTGTAACCATCAGCAACCTGTACTCGGAGAACTTCAAATTCCTCTGTCTTAATACCACGATGCTCAACTAAATGTGCATCAATGAAGTTGTGCGTAGCACCTGTATCAACCAATGTGATCACCTTCTGTCCTGCTAGAACACCACGTAACCTAAAGGATCCCTCCTGCTGAATACTAGACAAACATCCCTGCTATAAATGTAACTCAGGTTCCTCCTTTTGCTCTGAAACCTCTGTCTTTCCCTCAGGCTCTGTATCACTATGATCATCCTCATGTGCTGTACTATCAGAATCTGATCCTTCGTAATATGCCCACATAACTCTGTTGACCTTTCCCTTAGGTCTCAAAGGACAATCATGGTCCCTATCATATGGGCCTTTGCAATAGAAGCATAGCTTCTTCCTACACAGGTCGTTCAGTGCCTCTACATCCAAGGGTGTAGTGGATTTTCCTTTGGTATCAATGCTCTTCCCTTTATTCTTATCAAACTTCTTATTATCTCTGAAAGAAGTAGTACTCCTGGAAGTGAACCTGCTAGAAGGTGTTGTAAGCTCCATACTTCGTGCTTTCCTCATAGCCTCCTATAGTGTTGGTGGATCAAATTCCTTAATCCAACCCTTGAGGGGTTCAGAAAAACCTTCTGTGAACAAGATAACCAACCACCTCTTAGACACATCCTGTACCATAACTGATAACCTCTGAAATTCACTAATATAAACTTCCAAACTGCCTGTCTGTCTCAACTGTGCGAGGTCATGAAAATAGATCTCTGGATCCTTCCTGTCAAATCGCTCAACCAATCTATCCACAAAGTCCTGGTAAGATGTCACCTAGTTGTGCTGCAAAGTAACCATCCCATGTGACCACCAGTCATGAGCTGCACCCTCCAAATGCAAGGTGGCGTATCTGATGGCATCTATCTCTGACATAGGCCTCAATGCTAGGAAAGTATCCAACTTATGAATCCATGGCTATGCTGTCATCTGACCACTACCATCAAAATATGGTAAAGTGAGTTTTCCAGCAGCTCGCTGCAACTCACTATCATGACCTCCTCTAGGCCTCCTATTCTAACGGCTACTTCTCATATGCTCTCTCCTCTGGTTCAGATAGCGATCAAAGTTTAGTAGCTCATGCACATGTGGTGGTAATGCCTGCCATTCTATAGTAGTAGCTCTGAGATCATCCTGAAAATCATCTGGCAAGTCATCTTCTCCTATCTCCTGAGCCTCCTCCCTAAGGAAGGTGGGACGAGTAGGCCTATTTGCTATCCATGATCTACAACTAGGTGCACCCTGTGAGCCTGCCACACTTCTATTATCATAATCAGGTGTACCTCTACCATGTTTCTGAATCCTGGGCTGAAGAACTCTCTCCATTATGGTAGTCAATGCTTGTAATGACTGGGCTATTTCTTGCTATCTGGTAGTCATGATTTTGTAAAACTCTCTGGTCTCATCGTCATCAATTCTGGGAAATCTAGGTGTACTCTGACTGTCTCTCACCCATATCTTTGAATTTTTGTTCACCCTTAAGTGTTGCTCTTCTGCGTATATAATACCTGGGATAAGGTTGCATAAAAAATGTTTCACCCAATAGGATGGCAAGAACATGGCTCTGATACCATTGAGATGACCCTCACTATAAGGGCCTCTAAAAGATCAATACCGAACTGTGGAAATTCATCAAATACTTGGCATGCAACCGTTAAATGAGTAAGAATGTAATGTTTCAAACAATTCACCAAATGAGATGGTTGTAACAAATGCAATGGATAATAGTAGCACCAACAATATTTAGGGAAATTTAATTTAAGGACAGATCTGTTACAAATTCTAATGGAAATAACAAGTCCTTCCCATATTCAATAACTATCCAATTGAAGATAAATGAATAACAAAGTCTATACATATACAACTAAAGCAACATCAAGAACCTGGAATTGCCGCTTCCATTGTTGTTGTATGCATGAAATTGTCTGAATGGTGATCGATTCAGGTCTTTTCCTTAATCTTCCCTCCACAATCTGGAAATAATGTTGATGCCATAGAATTAATCATAAACTTCCATACGGGCCTGTGCAAGGTTGCACTATGTATTGAGGCGAAACTGACCTGGACTGAGTTACTACCAATTCTGCAATTAGTGCCGATGAGTTTGGATTAAATCGGCCCCGCCTACCAATACTTGCTAGACTTGTGTGATTTATAATATAATTCACACCCTTTCAAACAACGTCCAAACTAAGTCCGCCTGGCATCAATATGGATAATGTGCTAAGTCGCATGCAATATGGATCAACTACGAAGGTATTAGAATATGCTTCCAGCCCTCCTTCAATGATAATTTCAGATTTTTGTAGTCCATGAATAGTCCATACGAATTTCTCTGTGGTGGAAAATAAATATTCTGAGCCACTTCCCAACGTCCAATTACTCTTAATACTTTCGACTTGCCTCCAGGAATGATGCGCCCTAATCTTCAAGGTTAATCAATGCTTACAGATGCTTGAGCAAGAAATGTTTAAAGGTGCCCTTGTCGCTTTAGATTGGTATAAGGGATTTCCTCTACAAGCTCTGGTTCTCCTTCTTCAAAACAATCCTTCACTGCTAATAGTCTCCAATGTCATGATCCTCCAAATTGGCCTTAGGCCCAGATTTTTGCCTTGATGAAGTGACTGTAGTATCACCTCTAGTTTGCAATAATTCAGGTGATATTTCACATCCTCAAAATTGCTATCAATGGGAGTTTTTGTTCCCAAAGATAATTTGAGAATTTGTAGACCATATGACTACAAATTGCTCCAACAACAATAGAAGTTGAATCCACAAAATTACCTGTCCTAATGGGTGCCTCTCGCCCTCTATTTATTCACTTTTTAAGAAGTCACTAGGAGCTTCTAGAAACATCTTTTATAAAATCGTATTATAATGCACTTTATTATTAAATAACTTTATAAAATTAAATAAATAACTTTATAAAATTAAAAGTGCAATCTCAATTCAAAATTAGAACATGTAGGCCCCACTTACTGGATGCAGGTTCAATTATAACTCTCCGAGAGTAATATGCAATCATCTGGAAACAGGATGACTCTCTCTCCAAAATCATTTGCCTACGAGAGTCAATGATAGGAAAATCTACTGTAGGAATCATGTCACTAGAAAGGGGACATGACATTGAGGCACCTATAGATGAGGTAGTTGGTAGTTTGCTAAGCTATTTTCAAGATAGATCATCAGTTCTTATTGAGCTTACATAGCCAATCAACTTGGGCACAGAGGAATCTCCTGAAATTATTCATGTAGCTCAATCATTGCCAGTTGAAGAAAAGGAGCAATTTACCCAATTTTTTCAGGATAAAAAGATCAATGTTGCATGGACATACTTAGACATGCCTGGGTTTGACACAGATCTCATCATGCATCATTTATCTATTTCTCCTGATATCGAACCCGTTAAACAAAAATTGAGGAAAATGCATCCCCATGTAGCTTTGTTGGTAAAAGCAGAGTTGGAGAAACTTTTGAGTGCAAACTTTATTAGAGAAATTGACTATGCAGAATGGATTTCCAACATTATACCTGTATCCAAGCATGAAAAAACCATTCAAGTTTTTACCAACTTTAAAGATCTTAACAATGCATGCCCTAAAGATGATTTCCCACTCCCAAATATTGATATGATTGTAGACATGACTATGGGATATGAAATGTACTCCCTTATGGATGGTTTTTCTAGGTATAACCAAATTCAGATAGCTCTAGCTGATCAAGAGAAAATAGCCTTCACATGTGCATGGGGTACTTTTTGTTGGAATGTTATGCCTTTTGGGCTTAAGAATGCCGATGCTACCTACCAAAGAGCAATGACCACCATCTTCCATGACATGATGCATAAAAATATGGAAGACTATGTTGATGACACATTGGCAAAATCTAGAACAAGAGATACACACCTTCAAGATCTTTGTTTGATATTGGACCGTATGGAACGATTTCAACTTAGGCTAAATCTAAAAGAGTGTGCCTTTGGTGTCACTTCAGGAAAGTTTCTAGGTTACATTATCTCAGAAATAGGCATTGAGGTTAATCCTGAAAAAGTTCAAGTTATCATGGATATGCCTCCTTCAGAGAATATTAGTCAACTTAGAAGTCTACAAGGACGTCTACAATCCATAAGAAGGTTCATTTCTCAATTGGTTGATAAAGCTCAACCTTTCAACAAAAATTTACACAATGGTTCTACTCAAATCTAGAATGATGAATGTCAACAAAGTCTAGATCAAATCAAAGGGTACTTGGCAAAACTTTGAGTCTTGATGCCACCTATTCCAGGAAAACCTTTGGTCTTGTACATCTTAGCTACAACTTCTTCTTTAGGAGTGCTATTAGCCCAATGTGACAAGACTGGTAAAGAACATGCCATATATTATATTAGTCAAAGTTTGGTTTCCTATGAGATGAATTATACTATCATTGAGAAAGCTTGTCTTGCGGTGGTCTTTGCCTCTCAAAAGCTTTGACATTACATGTTGGCGCATACAGTCCACCTAGTTGCTAAAATTAATCTTTTGAAATATATGTTGAGCAAAGTTGCATTACTGGTCATCTAGCTAAATGGATGATGATTCTTTCAAAATTTGACATTTAGTATATTGAACGTAAAGCCAACAAAGGACAAGCTATAGCTGACCAAATTTTTGATTTCCCTTTAGAGGATACAACACCCATACAAGCTAAATTTCCAGATGCTTCAATAATGTACATCACTGAAAGAACTTGGAAAATATTTTTTGATGGTTCCCACACACAAAATGGAGCTAAAGCTAGTATATTGTTTGTCTCTCCTCATGGGTATACGATTCCCAAATCTTACAAACTCTTGTTCCCTTGTACAAACAATATGGCTGAATATGAGGCTTTAATAAATGGGATCAAGATGGCTCTTGAATGGAGAATAACTGAATTGGATATCTATAGGGATTCTCAACTTGTTATTAATCAAGTGAATAATGACTATCAAACAAAGGATGACAAGTTGATACCTTATAAAAGATTGATAGATGCTCTAAGGAACTACTTCACTTTTATGACATTTTAGAAAATTCCTAGGGCAGAAAAAAAAAGCTGCAGATTCTATGGCTACTCTAGCCTCTATTCTCCAACTACAAGAACATGAATCTCGATTTGAGTTCCAAGTGGAAGAACTAAGTCATCCTGCCTATGATTCTCCCGATAACCAAGTGATTTGTACTGTTGTAGGTCATGATTCTTCTTGCTATGCTGACATCTTTTCCTACATGTGTGATCAAATCATTCATGAGAACCTCACGTGCAACCAAAAATGCCAATTCCTTCGTAATGCCCCACATTACGTTTTGGTCTTTGATGAGTTGTATAGAAGGGGCCTAGATAGAACTTTGCTTAGGTATTTAGAACTAGAAGAGTCTAAAAAGGAACTCACCAAAGTCCATGACAACATTTGTGGGGCACATTCTAATGGCCTTGCACTTGCTTAGAAGCTACTTAGAGCAGGTTATTACTAGCCAACTATGCAAGTTGATGCTGTTCGTTATGCCAAGTCTTGTAAAAAATGTCAACTCCATGATAACTTAATTCATGCTCTTGGATGTGAGTTGATCCCTTCTATGACATATTGGCCATTTCAACAATGGGCCTTTCAATTGGTGGGTAAAATTCACCCAAGTTCTTCTAGTGGCCACAAGTTCATTATTATTGCAATTGAGTATTTCATGAAATGGGTTGAAGCTATGCCATTATCTGCTACTATAGGCAAACATGTTGCCTATTAATACTAAATCACATCATTTTTCGATATGGTATCCCTTCTTCTATTGTCACTGATAATGGAGGGAAATTCAAAAATAAGAACCTAAGACAACTATGTAAGAAGTTTAAGATCAAACAACACTAGTCCTCTATTTATTACCCTCAAGGGAATGGTCAAGCAGAGGCTTCCAATAAAACATTGCTGAAAATCCTGCATCGCATAGTTCATAAGTCTGGGGAAGATTGGCACCTATAGATAAATCTAGACTTTGGGCCTACATAACTACTATTCATACTCCTACAAGGGCCACCCCTTTTTCTTTAGTCTGTGGTTTCGAGGCTGTCCTCCCATTAGAAGTGGAGATCTCTTCCTTGTGAGTCTCTTTGCATGGGTTGATAACTGATGAGGATCATAAAGCTATGCGAATATAGGAATTAGAAACCCTTGATGAGCACTATAAAGTAGCTTTTGATCACATGAGGGACTATCAAAAATGCATGTCTACTCAGTATAAAAAAAAGGTTCATCCATGTGAGTTTCAAGTTGGTGACCTTGTGCTTAGAGAAAATCCAAAGAATCAACAACATAGAGAGCAGAAGGGAAAGTTTGAACCTAACTGGTTAGGCTCATACATTATCACAATAGCATTTGGGTCTGGTGCTTATCAATTGTCTACTCCTAAAGGGGAAGAGCTTATAGAGCCTATCAACATCCTACACTTAAGGAAGTTCTATGCTTAAAAGGCTTACTGCTTCACTATCTTGTGCATATTTATGATCTTGAAAAAAATCCTAAAAATAAGAAAAAGTCCTGAAAAAATGATCATCTTGGTGAAAACCTAGCAGTAGGCACTTTGATGTATCTCCAAAAAAATCAAAAATCTTAAAAATACAAAAAAAACTATAAAAAGTCCTGAAAACAAATTTAAAAAAAAAATCCTACTAAGTGGTGAAAACTTGGAAATAGGTGCTACTTGAGACCCTTGCACCTATGTCTATTAGTCTCAATCATACACTCTACAACCCTGTTCCTAGCTTGGAGTTGTTTCTTGTCCTCATCTTAGAGTCACAACTACTTAGCCTACTTGAGGTTTCCTTGTGCACTAGGGTTTCATTAACAACTCACAAAATAGTGTTTCTCAATGCTACCCCCCCAATTTGACATCAAGTGTTTCTCAACACTTTTCAGATAGCTTACCTACAGTCTTTGATGTCGCGATATTTCTCATTACCAGGATCAAGTTTTGAAGAAATGGCCAAGTGACTTACACACACACACACACACACACACACACACACACACACACACACACACACACACACACACACACACACACACACACTTAAACAATTGAACTATGCTAATATTTATTTACTTTGTGTGCTATCTATGATGATTTCTTTACTGTGTGTTCCCTCCCTAATAGTCTCTTGAAGATGTCATTGACTAGAAGACTGGGGGCATGGGGCATGTTTTCTAGATTTCTGCTTATGGGTATACTTTATTTGTCTATAGTCTTTTCAAGCATTTCATGCTGATCTTATTTGACACTTGGACTTATTAAAGTATCATCCTTGACTGTTTTTCACAAGACCATACTCAGGGGTTATCCTGATATTTATGCCTTGATACAGGTGTAATCTTGCTATATCAAACTCAGGGAATCTGATCATGTAGTCATCTTGACTTCTATGTCTCTGATGCTTAGATTAGATTCCCGCATACTTATCTGATATCGATCATAGTTATACTAGTGATGGATATATGATCTCATGATGTCCCTAATAAATGCTCAATGATGAAATAAGAGTCTAAATGTTATGTTTCCATTTTTGATAAACCACTTTGCATATTAGCTTGCATTTTAGGTTCATTTTTCTAGTTTAGTCTTGCATTTATGCATATGGGGAGAAGTCTCTCTTCATCTTTTTTGTGTGAACCTATTAGCTAACTGCTTTCAGAATCTTCTTTGCTTTCTTTATCATGTCTTTCACCTTCTTGATCTTTCATTTCATATCTATCTTGCTATCTTGTCATCACAAGGGGTTAATCTAAGCATCACATTCAGTCTATCCAAGTGCCACATATTTTCAAAAACATAAAGTCTATATCATACATGTGAGAGCTAAAAACATCATACATAAGAGAGACACATGAGCATAAATATCCAACCAGACACATACATGAGCAAGAAATAGAAACATCACGTGGAAACTAAAATGATAAAACATTCATTTGAGACAAGTACACAAGATTGCCAATCAAATCCAGTATCTCATAAATATATATATCTCAATATGTCACAGTACATATACAAAAGAATGAGATCCAAAATCTAGATATCCATCTCAAAAAATACATAATGTACAATCAAAATGTCCAAGCTATCAACCTATGATTGACTCCCACCCTCTGCAGCAGGTGGAGGTGGTGGTCCTAGTGGTGGAGCCTGTCTCCTGTCTGGTGGCTATACTACACCCTCTAATCTCCCCACTTGCTCTGAGTAATCAGGTAACCCCTACCCTGGTGGTACCACCCCTCTATACACGACATAGTAGTATGCAGTCTGGGCACCATGATGAGCTACCTCGCACCGTGCAACATCCCTCTCCCTATGGAGCTCATCTCCTCGTGCTCGCTCATCCATGAGCTGCTGATCACACATTTCAATATTAACCCACGCTGCCTGTAACTCTACCTCCAATGCATAGATCCTAGCATCCCACTCGTCATCACCCCCCCTTATCGACTGCTCTAGCTCTGGCTTTGCCTCTGCTCTCCTAGCCCATCGACACATCAGTGACACCTCTCCTCCTCCTCCTCCATCTCCCTCACCGCCTATGCTCGCGTCCTCCTCCTCCCTGATTGGGATCTATCTCTAACCTCCATCCATCTCACACCCCTACCTCCACCTCCACCTCCGTCTCTACTACCTCCGTGTCCCCCTCCAATGGGTAGTGCATCAGGCTCAGTAAACTATAGGAATGGGTGTCTATACATCTCATATAAATATCCAAGATTTTCCCTTGCATCTTCCACATCTGGGCGATAATCCCAGGGAGTCGCTACTAGAGCTACTATATCCCATACTGCCATCTGATAGTCCAACATTGGTAACCATCCTAGTGCCTCATCTAATTGCATCTGAGCATAGGTGGTAGTCTCTACCAATATCCCTTGTCACTCTACAAACTACTACCATACTCGACTGATCATGAACTGCTCTATGATATTTGTGCTTCGACCCACCAGTGGCTTGCTATATCTCATATAATCTAACTCCCATGAATCAAACCATCTCTGGCACTCTTGATATGATCACCATGTGAATGTCATCAGCTCATCAAACACATGTCAATAATAGGTCACATTCCCACTATGTCTCTAAGGGATAAAACCTCTATACTAAAAAATGTAGGGCTGGCTTTGCTCTCGTGGCTACACCTGTGGTCGGATCACAACAATGTGCTCCCAAGCCCAGATCTGTGCAAGCACTATGGAGCTCATGATACATCTCCACTAGTATAGCTAGCCCCCATGCCATCTTGCATGGTTGTGACACTAGATCAAACACCAATCGACCCCATCCTAGTGGGAAGCCCTTTTGGCCTCAGTCTGTCACCAGGGCTTGGGCTATCAACGAACATAACAAGCTTGACAAAGGGAAATCATCTTTGTACTCGGTAACCAATCTCTCACAGCCCAAATGACGATCTAGGATGGTCACATCATGAAACAACTATTGCATCCGTGCTTGCCCCTCTGTTAGGGTCTGATCATAATACACCTGTGACATCACCAAAGAATGGCATCAGTATACTCGACATCAAAACATCAAAATTGATAACACATGACCAAGAACTATTAAAAAAACAACTTACCAACTCACCATGGCATGGCACTTGAAGAATGTGATACAAATCCTCTAAGGTAATTGAGGCCTCTCCAATCGATAAATGAAAAATGTTATGCTCGCTATGCCACTGCTTAGTCAACACAGTCAGCAATCCATGGTTTTCCTGTATATGGGGCATCCATATGACCTATCAAAAACCCATCATAGATATGGCAGCCTGCTCATCATCGCTAAAATAATCTATAACATGTGGCCCCACCACTTTGGGGGCTCTGATATGTAAAGTCAAAAATACCTCCTGTCAACACAAAATGCACAAATGTTAGTAACATCTCAAAAACATGATCATAATGCAAAAAATTCACAAAAACATGCCAAAACAAAGTTGTGCGATACTTTTTTAAACTGCAGGTGACACAATTTGCTAGAAGTTTATCCTGTGATATTTTTTCTAAGGGTGTGCAATACAATTTTATCGTGTGACATTTTGCACCAGCTTGAGTGACATATGGGTATTGTCCCAAATGACAGTTTATATAGCATGAGTGCGATACTATTTCAAAAAAATTCGGTCGCGCGACATTTTCCAATGTAGTTGTGTGATACTTTTTAAGTATCGCACGATATTTTGCACAAAATCCTTCTTACATGTGATAAAGTACATAAAAAGCTCAAAAACATGACAAAAAGAGGTTACTTACCAACGCCTCGTACTACTCCAGCTGGTTGTGCAATCGGTTGTGCTTGAAATGGTGTCGATGAAGAGGAATGTTTGCCAATGCCATGATTCTCTTTGGACCACTCAAAAGCTCTCACCAAATCAAAAAAGACAAAATGAATTTGAAAATGACACTTGGGCCCCTTTTATAGCTTTTGACCCTATTTTGACCTAATTTTTAAACCTCTTAGAACTGTGCAAAAACTGTACCCCTAGCTAATTTTGACATCTTGGATCTATTTTCGAGATCAAAATTGAAATCTAAGTTCATCTTGATGGTTAAAATTGCATTTTAAAATTCTACCTTCTTCTGAGCAATTAGCTAACCTTCTAGGACCTAACCTCTGAATCATCACTGGGGCATCTTCATTTCTTCATGTCTTCACTATTTCTACGCTTCATATCTCCTTATATTCACATTTTCATATCTAAAATCACTTTTCTACTCGATTTGACCTAATTTTTATGCTTTATCTTTTATGGTCAACTCTAGTCAAATTGGGACATTCTCTCACTTCTTAATAGTCACTCTTTGGGTCTAATAATTCATCTGTCATCTTGGACATTGTTATATCTTGATTTATTCATATTTAGCTCATTTATGTGTTCCCCTTACTTCATTTCAATTTCGATCCCGAGGGGGCAGAAATACTCTGTCATCACTTGCTATAGCTGTCTATTTCTTAGGAGCATGTGGTTGATCTTTTCACTTGCTTTTGATTTATCTACTTTTCTAGGTGTTAGTATTCTTCTTGGATTCTGACATCATCTTTTCCTAGTGTTTAGTACTATCACTATCAGGCTATACATTCAGGTTTCGCTATCTCTTTTTGCATTTCGTTCTTCGAAACCAGATACCTATGTCTATTGCTGCCTACTTGGCTTCTGTTTTCTTTGAGATAATGTATTCTCAGATCGATCACAAATTAGTCAAAGAGGAAAAATGTAATCACCCAAAAATGGTCATCTAGACTATTAGCCCCCTTCTTAGCATTTTAGCTAATTTAATTGATTATTTACCTAGACCAAATTGCTAATAATCAATTAATTGGATTATAACCTATAGTTTGACTATGCTATCCTAAGTTCATTATTTTATTAAAAGAACATGTCCCCTTTTAATTAAATAAAAGACCCCATTCTCCTAACCCACTTAAAGTGCACACATAAAGTCCTTTTCTATTTTTGAAATTAAAAGAAAAGCTTATGAGACTTTTGTCTTATATGACAAGTCAACTCATTTTCTATTGGTTGACTTGTGTGTGCACATGGATCCCTCCCATTTTTATACTCAACTATTGATCATCCACTCTTTCAATCTTGATCTATACCATCTGTACATCTTTAAAAGTAAGAGAGCTTCTCCCCTCAAAAGGTCCACACTCTTGAGTATTGTTATGCTGCAAGATTTTCATTGGAGTGCTTGAGAGCTTCTTGTGAAGTGCATCATCTTCTTGTTTCCATCATTGGCATTCATGGAATTTTGTTGCATTGCATCTTAGCTTAGCTTGCACATAGTGTAGTTCCTTTTTTGCGAGTAGCTTAGAACACATAGTTTAACTAGGATGGCTGTAATATTTCCATGTGTGTAGCTTAGTTGCATTGTGCATTCCAGGATGGCTATAATATCTCCATGTGTGTAGCTTAGTTGCATTGTGCATTCCATTTTAACATAGTTTCATTTTGCATTGCATGCATCAAAGGTTCTTTTACATTTTCATTCTTGCTCTTGCTCAAAGGAGACCTTTTCATGGTTTACTAGCAAGGGTTGCATCTCTAAGGCTTAGTTGAGAGCCATTTTGTGTTCATTGTATGCTTTTGCACTCCATGATTAGGGAGCTCTAAGCTGGCATTCGAGTTTTCCAACCCATGGAAAACCTTAGATAGAAGGGTTTAGAGAAGTGCACTCTTTTTGGTGTACAGTTCTTAGTAGTATATTAGGATGATCTAATTTCATAATCCAATTAGGTTGAACATCATTGGGGATATTTTGAGAAGGATTTTCAAGATCTCTAGAGTATGAGATCTCCCTCAGTCTAAGGAAGTGTGTATTTTCAGTCATAGAAGGGAAGGTCCTAGGCCATGTTATTTCCAAATATGGTGTGAGGATTGACACTAAGAGAGTAGTAGCCATCAAGAAGGTTCCTCAACCAAAAAATGTTAAAGGTATACAATCTTTGTTTGGTCAAGTAAATTTTTTGAGATGATTTGTAACAAAATTTGTAAAGATTTGTAGGCCTATCTCAAGAATGTTGAAGAAAGGAAATAAGCTTGAGTGGACCCCTAAAACTACTATGGATTTCTAGTATATGAAGTAGACAATAAAGGATTCTCTAGTATTAAGAACCCTTGATTATAGTAAAACAATATAGATATTCTCATTTGCATTTTTCCATACTATTGCTACAATATTGTTACAAAATAATGTTGAAGGATTTAAGCAACCACTTAAATTTTTTAGCAAATCCCTTCAAGTTGCAGAGTTAAAGTATGATATTATTGAGAGACATGATTATGCACTAGTGAAATTAGTTAAGGCAATAAGATGTTATCTGATAGGTGCTATAGTTGTTGCATATATTCCTAGTGCTACTGTTAAGGATATCTTTATGAGTCAACAAGAAGTGTCTGTTAGAAGATGTAGGTAGATGAATTTCATTCAGGAGTTCAACATGTATATCCAAATCACAAAGTTGGTTAGAGGTTAAGGTTTGGCAAAGCTAATGTCACAAGAAAATCTAGATACCAATTAGGTAAATTTGTAACAAGAAGATCAAAGGCCCTATATCTCACTGATTTAGATTATTGCATATGGTATGGAGATATTGTAAAATACTTGCAAAAGATGGTATTCCCTCTTGGTATGGATGGAAACAAGAATAGGGCTTTGAGATTAAATGCCATCAAGTATGTCATTATCAAAGGAAAACTATGGTGGAGGAGTAATAAGGACATGTGCTATTGAAATGCATAGATGAAGAACATGCAAACATTCTTGTTGAAGAAATGCATGAGAGTGTGTGTGGAGGTCATTACATGCCTATAACTACTGCCCATAAATATGGTTTCTGGTGGCCAACAATATTCAAAGATGTACAACAAAAGGTAAGGAAAATGAATTCTTGTTAGAGATTTGCTGAAAAGTTAAAATTTTTTGGTGATCTTCCTTTGAGACCTTTGAGTGTACCTGAACCTTTTCAATAATGGAGATTAGATTTAATTGGTGGAGATCAAATTAAATCAAGTGATGGGCATTCATGAATTATTTTTTCCACTAATCATTTTACTAAATCTAGGCTTCATTTTCTAGAGGGGAACCAAGTAAAGTTGTTGAAAATTTTATGTTTGACAATGTAATAACAAGATTTGGTTTTCCTAAAAGGATTGGTGGTGGATAATTCCATGTACTTTAGAACAAAGGAATTCAATATGTTTTGTAATATATATGGCATTAAAATTTCATATTTGTCACCATACCACCTACAAGGAAACAATTAGGATGAATCATCAAACAAGAGATTGACTAAAATTATTAATAGAACTCTAGAAAGTAATAAAAAGGCTTGGGATTCTAAGTTAATATCTTCATTATGGAATAACAGGGTGACATTAAAGAAGGAAACAAGGTGTTCACCTTTTGATTTGGTGTATGAGATCTAAGTAAGGTTTCCTTATAATAACCTCATGTAGATGTATATGTTTATTCATAAATATGATGATGAGATGAGGACTAGGATTGATGAATTGATGCACTCAGATGAAGCAAGAAGGGATGCAGATGAGAATAATATAATGTTACAAATGTAAGTGAAACTATTACATAAGAAAATAGCATGTATATAGTTTGAAATTGATGATTTGGTTCTCATACAGAATTCTAGGATGGAAGATAAGGGTAAACATGAGAAGTTTGATCCAATATGACAGGCTCCTTACATAGTAAACAACAGATGGGGAATTGATTCATATTTCTTGCAAGGTGTAACTAGCAATACTTAGGAATTTCTAGTTCATGGATAATTCTTGAAGTGTTGTTTGAAATAAAACAATTATATAATCATGAACATTAGGATGTAAATATTGGTTTCTTTTCATGTTCTGTGTTGAACTTAGGGTTTTGGTCTAGTCTAATCTGCTTAACCAAAGATTCTAGATTCTGATCTTATCTAAGCATGATAAGTGTCCCCAACTAGAGCTACTCTTAGGATTAAAAATTTGACAGTTGTTAATTTTTTTTTTTGAATATGTAATGGTTTTCTAGAGTTTCATTTTGTTGTGCATTTGTAAAGTTGTGTCCAAGTGGCTTAAATACTTTGGATATGTAATATGGTTACATCTATCATTTTATGCCATAAATGTGAGTCTTTGAGGTGCACCTCGCATGTTTAGAAGGGAAATTATAAGCTATTTTGAAAGGTGTGAACTTTAGAACTAGGTCTTCGTCATGCTACCGCATGTATGCTTTACCTAATAGTTTAAGCTTTCATGGTCAGTTGAGTTTTTTATATCTTTTCACATGTTCAAGAGTCTAATCAGGTTGAGTTATAAAAGTTTGTGATATCATGAAGTCCCTTTTATCACATAGTTGGGAGTCTTTCACGTAGTCAATAAAATATGATACACACTTGTAGAGGATTAGGTCACATGTTTGGATGTATGGGTTGTGCAGTTTTATGTTTCACACAAGTTTTCATGTTACATGTTTTAGGGTTGCGACGAGTGTCAAGTCTTTGCATGATCACAAGACTTAAAAGCATTGTTGATTGATGAGGTACAAATTTGCATATATTAGGACATGGAAAGACAAGCTGAAAGATGAGGTGTATCGACAAGGTTTGGTCTTCACATGATTTCATGGTGAAATGATAAAATGCTTTAAATACTTGCAAAGCTGTGAACAAGTAAACATTGTTCATCACACAATTGCAAGAAAATATGGTTGTTAGTGAAAACTATTGTGATGTTGCAAAATGGGTTCTTTTTTTGGCATTGCACAATGACAATAATTGGTGGTGGTTAGAGGATAAGGTTGCAATGGTGCAAATTATGTATGCTAGCAGTTCCTCATGAGTTTGCATGGTTTTTGATGCAATTTAAAATGATGTCACAAACTTGGGAAAGACAATGTCAAGGGTTTTTGCATGATTACAGATTTACTTTGTTTATTCTAAAATGTGTTGTGAGTCTGTGAAGATTTATGGGATGACTATGGCTTCATGATTGCATGCCTTCTCATTTCAATACATTTAAAGGGACATGAGCTTTCTTTTCTAGTCATGACTGACATATTAGTCGATTAAACCATAAGGAGCATAAATATGGGAGTTTTGAAAGTAGCAAGATGACATGCTGGAATTTGGTTTAGAGCACACAAATACTTTAGGATGCCAAGATATAAGTGAAAGTGACACTCTTCTATCACTGAAAATATTGTGCATGTAAAATTATGCGAGGCTACTCTTAAATTTTGAGTAGTTGTATTTTTGAGTTACTATTCCCATGATTTAGAATATAGATTTTTCTGCATTCATAATTCTTATAAGGTGAACGTGAGCATCTAATAAGAGATTTTTAGGCTTTGTGAAGGGTAAAATGGCAGTTTCTAGTGCGTCACAAATAGTAGAGACTTCTACCAAAGGTAAAGGTATTAGTATTTTTGTCGAGGAATGGGCTAAATTGCTTCTTGGATTGTCAAATCATACTACTGCAATAGAGAAAACATAGAGGGATAAGTTTTCCATGTGCAGGGATGTCATCACACCCAACATGACTGGGACACAAATATTTTGGTTCTTTTACAATAATAGGATGAAGGATGTTCCAGTCTACAACTCATGGGTGAGGAATATTTTTTGATAGTGGACTTAGTGAAGGAGTTGATAAAAGTGTAACGAGTTTATCTTGGTTGAAGCTCAATGAGTTCTTATTATGGAGATCTTGGTTCAAATCCCAAGAGGGACATCTTTGTGGAATTCTGAATTGTGATTCTTGGTCTTCTATTGGTTGTATTTGTCTCATAGTAAAAGGTGGATTCTAAGTTGTGACTCTTGGTCTTCCAAATGTTGTTTCTGGTGTGGTTGCTCAAAAGGAGCTTAAATAAGTTTGCAATTCTCATGTTGTTGCTTGAATGAGCACAAGATTTGTAAACAATTTCAATATAAAAAAATGAGTTGATAAAACATTATGATATAGCTGCACAAGCCATCAAGAGGAAAGATAAGTCCATTTTGTGCATGATTAGCTGCACAATTTTTATAGGCATGCTAAGTTTCTTGAGAGGACTCTAGTTCCCAAGTATATGCTCAGGGATAGGAAGAGGCTAGTGCCCATTCCAATGAATGTAAATGCACCCTTTGATTTGAATACATTTTAGAATTTCTTCAAGGACATAATTTACATGCTTTGTAAGGTGATTGGGATGGAAAAAGGATAGTGTTACTATTGATTTCTTGATGATGGCTATGGATGTACAAAACCCTCACACAAACAAGTAGTATGATTATGCAGTGTACTTGGAAAATAGCATGTGCCACAATATTGTCTCTGCTTAGGAAGCTATTACTAAGCCTTCAAGCATTATTCAATTCTTATTCATAAGATTTTGTACTACAATGTTGATCATTTGCTAAAGTGTTCCATTGAAGCTAGAGAAAAAATGTGAAAGGTTCTCCCTGTGCAATTGTGGTCAAAATGTATGAGATAGTTTGTAGTTTTCTACAAATTCTATTTGTTTTGAAAACTGGTTTGTTACCCCTATTTTAGATATTTTGGGAGTGAGAAGAACTAGAATCCCTTTAAGTCCAAGATTGTTATTAAGACCTTTTAGTGTCAATGAGTAGGGACCAATAAAGTATAGCTT
Organism: Cupressus sempervirens; assembly: GCA_028749045.1. NCBI lineage: Eukaryota > Viridiplantae > Streptophyta > Pinopsida > Cupressales > Cupressaceae > Cupressus > Cupressus sempervirens. The sequence goes on from CM053786.1 coordinate 479,272,683, forward strand.
AGGCGATTCTTTCTTATTTGGATATTTAAATGTTTCTAGAGTTTATGGACACCTTCAATCCCCTCACATTCTTCCTAAATATGTTTTTTTGAGACTTGGGATTATTGAATTTATTTTGCAAGTAACTATGGTAAAAAGAGAATACTTGGGCCCTAAGAAGAAAAAGGGAACTTTGTTACCTAGGTTATGGAAATTAACTATTTTACAATAGGAAAGAGTATCCTAGATCCCATGCATGATTTCTTGAGACATTTCAAGTTAACACTTGCTAATACTAGGATGTGTGATCTTAAATGTTGTATGAGAAATGTTATTAGAGGAATTGAAGCTCACACACTTCCAAATCATGATCCTCTTATAGATGAGGATATTTTAAGGATTTTTTTTGAGGGAGGATGTGGTGTCATAAAGGATAAGGAAATGGATGGACATTCAATGAGTAGAAAAAGAGTTCAGAATGACCACTCATGGTTCTCTAGGTTTTCATGTAGATAAGCCTTTCTTCCAGAGAATTGAATCATATTTAGATGGCTATGAAAATATCATGGACAAGATTCCTAAAGTGCTAATAAGGGAAGAGGTAAAATTTAATCCAGATGATGTGGATTCTAAACCATATTTTGTTTAAATTGAACATGAAATTATGGATGTTGAGGAAGGAGACAAAGATGAGTCTTCTGAGAGGCTAGCTAAAAGACAAAAGATTATTTGTATGCTAGTAAATATTTCCAAAAGGACTCTTCAAGAAATTACTGAAAATGGTCCATATTTCCCTGCTAATAGGAAATATTTGATTCATGCATACATGCCCCAAAATGAAGAAGAAACATGGGAATCCCTTCAAGATCTAGGACAACTAATTGATGATAGAATCATTCTTTCCCATTCTTTTATTCAAGATGATGACTTCTTCAATTCTAAAGAATTCAAAGTTTTCTAATTAAGATTTAAAAAAATGAATTAACAATGTCTTTGGCTTTGGGGGAGGATACTGATGAAAAGAGAATTGAGTTGATAAATAAGCTCCAAGCCAATGATCATGATTAGTCAAACACTCACTATAGAGGAGGCTAGAGATATAGTAAAAAAGGGAGCATTATGCTTTTGGTTCCTAGGTGGGATTTGCAATCTCCTTTCATAACTGATCAATTAAAAAGATAAAATGATCCTCTATTGTACTCTGAAGAAAAAATGGGTTACATAAGGAGAGAGATATAGTTTGACCCAAAGGGAAAGACCTTAGCAATTTGGTAAAAGGTAAGTTGCATTTTTTGTGGCTGGTTATAACATTTGAATTCCTATTAGTTTTTATGATAAAGAAATATTGAAGGAGTGTTATGAGTGGTTTATTCAGTTTGAAAAAATCTTAAGTTGTGATGAGGTGATGAAGTGAATTAAGGGGAATGTTGACACATATGGTTTCAATTCTATTATTAATAGCTTAATAAAGTCAAAGCATATATGGTGAAAATTACTTTTGATGCTAAGTCCATTACAAATACAAAGTGGAAAACATGTCTAGGTAAGATGGAGGTGGTTAAGGGTTTTGTTTGGCCTCAAATAGGGAGTTGCAACCATGGGATCTGATCGACAGTCAAGGACAAATGATATGGTGAGATGAACATGAAGAAAATTAGACAATTGGTTAGAATTGTTTCCGAGATGATAGAGGAAGGACACTTATTATTTACAAAGTATCTATATTTTACATGTGCTTGTTGTGGATACATCTACATAAACAATTTGGAGCTACACTTGATGAAGAGGCTGCCAACTTTCCATCTACATTGTCTTGTGTCCATGCATTTTTTTGGTTAAGGTTTTTTGCCTCAAGAGATCTATAACTTGTTGCAATATTTTTGTATAAAGGATTTACAAGATCACTTGAGGAGGGATTGAGTTTTTTTTTTTTTTTTTAAGAACAATAATAGTCTATCTTTATTCTCAATCAAATAGAATACAGGTTGTATATCATAATTATTTGTATTCTTTTCTTGCAAAAATATAATACAAATAATGTTTCAAGGCCTGATTTGTTGTAATTATTCCTTTGGGTATATTTTAATTGCATGGAACTCTAAGAAATAAATGATCATGAAAGCAATCATTTTTCTGGCTCTTTCCCATGTCAATTGTTTGAATTACGAGTTTATGTATTGCAAGGTTTTACATTGATTCACCACATACATTCATATGCATATTTATTATTCCTAATCTTTGATCAAAGATCAATTAAAATTTCTAAAGAATGATTCATAATAATCATGGAATTAATACAAGGATTTACTAAGAAGGCCAATTTTTAAAATTTTAAATGAGTGTAATTTTAAAGTATTTGCAAATCAAGTCATAGAAGATCTCACGAGTATTCAAAAGTAAAATCCATAGGTTGCAAAAGATAAGCCCAAATGGATTAAGACACTAGTCATTACAGTAGACGAGTTTGTAGTATTATATCCTTCCTTATGATTCTTTTAAAATCAAATAAAATGTCAAATTTAATTTCTTTCCTAATTATTGTAATTTATTCCATCATTATTTCCATTTAAGAGGTTTTGAGGAAAGATAATTTGTCAATATCTGAGTTAATTTTGAGTGTTGAGCTTTGAAATGAGACCTATTTCTTCTTTTGGATTCATTGTGGTGGGATTGGTAAAATGTTTAATGTGAATCCAAGTTTACTCACCTTGGTCATGCAAAGTGACAAGTGTAAAGGAATTTCTTAATTCATATTAGTTGGTCTAGTCCTTGATTAGAGAATTGAAATTTATTTATTTAGTGTCACTGAAGTGTACTAGAGTAATTTTTTATAGCTTAAAACCCTTTTTGGAGCCAACAAGATTGACACACTAAATTGTGTCTTTTTTGTGGAAGTCAAAGTTTTCATCTTTAGGAGGGTGGTTGAATAATAAGGTGTGAGTGTTGAGATTAATTATAATTGACTAAAGCAATTATTTAGAGGCTTACTAGTTATGATAAGTAATTACTTAGGAGGTTCTATATTTGATAAGGCCACCTAGGGTGATGGTATGCACGATGATTAACTCATTAATTGACTTGCTTTTTTTGGGTGACTTCCTACTCATAGTAAGTCAATTATGCTCAAGTTGCTATTTTTAGCAATGCACTTGGAGTTGGTATTGGCATAGTTTATCAGTTAACAAATTAGAATGAGTTATTCAATCAAACTAAAGGTATTAATTATTAATAAATAATTATTTATCAATAATTAATGGTTAAAGTTTTAAATTAAGTGGGGGAAGGGGGGGCGGGGAGAAATTGACACACTAAAGTGCACATCATGAAATGTTTCTTAAATTTATCATTAAAACGAGTTATTTAATGATCATAGAGTGAAATTCTAAAATGCATATAAGGGACATATAAATGATTATTAAAATATACTTTATATTATCTTGTTGTGCACCAAATGGAGGGAAATATAACTATATATATTTCATTTCAAATATATTAAAAGAAAGTGCACCACAAGTAAAATATTTTATAAGTCATGAAAGGAGTATTGAAGAATCTACTAGATGTTTGTGTTTGAAAGTTATAAATTAATTCATTGCAAAGTGAAAATTATTCTATTGTGCATCAAATTTTGTGAAATTATAAGAGTTTTGGAAACAAGTGTTTCAAGAGAAGGAGCTTGAGAAATTATGAATTTTTACAGCTATTGTGTATTCTACAGTGGTGAAACTATCCAATAAAATTGTGTAACCATTGATCTTAATTTAGAGACTAAGATTGGATAAATAGTTGAAATAATTTGAATTGTTTGCATTCATTCAAATTGAACAAATAAAGACAATTTGATTGTTTGAAGACATAATGTAGCTAGTATATAAGTTTGCATGTTGAAGAAAAGGAAAACCATTGAGTTATTTGAGGGAAACATGATGGTGGAAAAAGTGGCATTTGGGATTTAGAGGGTACATTTTGGTAATTTGGTACCTTACAAACTCCACTCTTGGCATTGATTCCATAATAGCTGCAATACATTTTTGGGTGTCCAATATTTCTAGTGTTCAACTATAGGTCTATTGTAATAATTATCTAGAAGTTTGAATAATGTTATTCGATGCATTGTACTTGAATTAATGAATAGTTTCATGTGGATTAATGCAATAATCTATTTAATGCATTAGTCTATTAGTCTATTTGAGATTTATGGAAAATCAATTAGTCTATTTCATGTATTATTATATGTTAAGTAATTGAAATATCATTCAATTACAAATAAAATAAACACATTTACACTTAGATATTATAACTTAATATTCACATGCAAAGTATTCAATAAAATGCCAAACATTCACAATTCAAGCAATTTCAGTGTTTGATGAAGTTAGAACCATAGGATTTTTTATAGTGGTATCAGATTGGTTTTCTATCATCATGTAGAGGAAGCTTCTTACATTCAAGACACAAGGTTTGTGTAAATCATGGGTAAAACAAAATCTATACATGATCTTGTGCTAGAGCTTATGAATTCTTTTTAATATTACAAAAATTTTTTATCAGGGCATCTACACCATCCATGATTATGGATCCTTCAATTACAAAGAAAAAAATGCAAACATTAATATAAATAATTTTATCTGTGCAAAAGAAACAATGAAAAATATGATTTTTGAGGAGAATGTTGGTACTTTCAATGCTTAAGAAGTTATTATCTTTCATGATAAAAATTCTAATTTCTATGATGATAATAAGTTGTGTTTGCATCAACAGAAGAATTAAACAAATATATCACATGTGGATGATGTTGGTACCCAAGATTTGGGTACTAATGATATAATATACATGGAAGACTAATGATGCAATGAGTCTATTTTTCATATTAGACCTTAGTGTAAGAATTTTCCTAAGGCAATAATTCAACACCAAGATCAAGAAGCTCAATAGATAGCACAAGAGAGACAAACAAGAATTAAATGAGAATGGATATATGATGATTGGATATGAGATAATTGGATACGATATGAATACACAATAGAAGTTCCTTGTATATAAAGGCAACTAGAATGACTAGAAGTTAGAAAAGAGATAAACATCACAACTAAGCAGATGTCCACCAAGAGTGGATTATCCTCCATTGAGCACAAGATTTTGTGCAATGATGAGAGGATAAGTTTATATAGGTGTATCTCGTAAAGAGATGTTGTAGACACCATGTGCTTAATTGGAGTGCAAACAACTGTGTTGTCAACATGGCAAATTAGATTAATATGTAAACTCTTGTGTTGTCAACAAGACAACTCATATGACTATGCATACTCCTAGGTGTCTACATGACGACTAATATGATAATGTATTAACCTAAGTAAACTTAAGTAAAGTGTAATAATAATTAATTATTTACACTAACACACCCCTTTAAGTGCAACTTAGGGGAATGCACTTAAGCTCACAAGGCTAAATGCAAGATGCAATGTGGGTCCTAGCTACTAGGCCACGTTAGGTACCCATGTACAAATGCAATGCTCTACATTCAATGCTATGAAATCTCTCTAAAAATAGAGAAAGAGGGAAAACCTCATGGGAAAAACCTCCTCCTAAAAGAGAGATGAAGAAATACAAGATGCATACAAGGATGGAGTAATCAAGACCCCCCATACATCATGCATGTACAAGCATATACCCCCAATAAGAAAAATGCATGATGGTATCCCCACATATTGAATAATCTCTTGCAAGGATGTCATGAAGAAAAATAAGTATCCAATGCCTACAAACAACATTTCTCCCTTTAGGAAGAAGATACACCAAGTATAGGTGCAAGTATACTTCCCATTGTGGATAGGAAGATGGATGAGGAGTCCATATGTAGTATGCTATGGATGCTACCTTTGAAGTCTTCTCATATGTTGACAAGTCCTTGATGAATGTAGATTCCACAAGCCAATCTAGTGGATTCCCAAAAGAAGGTGGCAAACAAGGTAACATGTCCATGTATAAAAGTGAATCAACTTCCAAAGACAAGGAATCGTCCTTATAGGAAGATATGGGAAGAGAGGCAATGTAGCCTCTCCTCAGTGATGAATGAACACCCATTAAAGAAGCTCCTTGATGACTAAGGAAGCTGCACCATGAAAACTAAATGATGTTCCTTCTTGTAGGAAGAAGTGGTACCATAGGTGTAGTAGCGAATGCCCCCCAACTAGTAGGAAGAATCCTCAAAAGATATGATGTCTAAGGAAACTAGAATACAATCTCCAAAGACTGATATGTCTTCTTCAAAGTAAAAGAGTTCTCTTCCAACTATTGAAAAGAAGTGTCTACAATCATGTTAGTCTCAAAAGAAAGATCAAGTGGTTGAGGGTCAGAGTGCTCCCTTTCAAAAAGTGAAGAAGAATTCTCCTCAACAAGAAAATATGGATGTTATTATTAATGTCTCCCACATCTTCAATGTAAGACTCCACAAACAACATTGCAATGTCTGGAAGGAAGTCATCTCATGAAGCTGAAATAGGAAGACATGATGTTTCCTACTACATTAAATCAAGAGCATTTGTGGCTGGAACTAGATCAGTAGAAGCAACATGAGCATCAAGAGGTATGATGTCAACTAGAGTTGTAGGTACCACAACTGGAGTGACTAGAGGTAGAATATCCTCTGGGAATGGAGGGACTTATGGATCTCCATATGATTTCCAAAGACACATCCAAAGTTCATAAGGATTACTTTCCTTTCTAAGGACAAAAAAAAATCCATACTAATATTTAAAAAAATAGCTTGAAAAATCATTCTAAGAACCATCCGATCAGTAGAAGAAGGCAATTCTTTGGAACATAGATAAGAAAATACTTCTTTATGTTCTCTTAGATGATTAATCATCAAATTACTCCATTTTCTATAGTTCCTTTTTGTCAACTTGAATCTTAAACCAAATTAACGCTTTTGACATGACTCCATGATATCAAATAATGTATGCACCTGCAAAATGAAAAAAAGAAATCAAAGAAAACCCCCTTAATGTATGATTTGGCACTTTATATTTAGTGTGATTACAATGGGCCACTTTCCAATTTAGTAAGTGGAATTTTTATTTTGATAGTTACAACAACAAATATGAAGCTATATCAGACTCAACAAGATAAGACACAAGACCTCTCAAAGATCTAATTAATTACAAGTGCCAATAGGCCAAAAGGATACCAAAATTTGAAAGTACTATGTCTAATCAAAATTACTCTAAACTGATACTAGATCTAGAAAGTAGACAAAAAATCATGCACTCTAAAAAAATAGCACCTAAATATGTGTCCAAATGAGCCCAAACTAAGCCTTTAAAGTTACAAAAATTGGGATTTATGATTTCTATAAAAATTCAAACATCCTACATCAATGTGTAGATCACAAAATTCTATTCCAAAACAAAAAAAATTGCACAATAAAAAGAGTCTGTACGAGGGAGATATTGTTGTTTAAAAATCACCTCTGTAATTATTTTTTCTGAATCACCATCCTTGCACCTTCAAAAATCAAACGACTCTAGATTTCACCTTAGATGTTTGATTTGGATTAAACAAAAGTCAATTTGAGGGTTTTTTGACCTTCTAAATATGATGCCAACATCTGATTTGTACCACCAAGCTCCAATCTTGACTTGCAAAAAAAAATCTCTCCAATGGCTATGAAATGAAGCTCCTATGGCTTTGATGCCATGTAAGAATTTTTCCTAGGCAATAATTCAACACCAATATCAAGAAGCTCAATAAATAGCACAAGAGAGACAAATGAGAATAAAATGAGAATGGATATTAGATGATTGGATATGAGATAATTGGATATGATATGAATACACAATAGAAGTGCCCTGTATATAAAGGCAACTAGAATGACTAGAAGTTAGCAAAGAGATAAAACTCACAACTAAGCACATGTCCACCAAGAGTGGATTATCCTCCATTGAGAATAGGAGTTTATGTGATGATGAGAGGATAAGTTTACATAGATATATCTCGTAAAGAGATGTTGTAGACACTATGTGCTCAATTGGAGTGCAAACAACTGTGTTGTCAACATGACAACTCAAATGAATATGCAAACTCTTGTGTTGTCAACAAGACAACTCATATGACTACACATACTCTTAGGTGTCTACATGAAAACTAATATGATAATGCATTAACCTAAGTAAACTTAAGTAAAGTGTAATAATAATTAAGTATTTACACTAACACCCCTCCTTAAGTGCAACTTAGGGAATGCACTTAAGCTCACAAATCTAAATGTAAGATGCAATGTGGGTCCCGAATACTAGGCCATGTTAGGTACCCATGTACAAATGCAATGCTCTACATAAAATGCTATGCAATCTCTCTAAAAATGGAGAAAGAGGGAAAAACTCATGGGAAAAACCTCCTCCAAAAAGAGAGATGAAGAAATAAAAGATGCATGCAAGGATGGAGTAATCAAGACCCCCCACACATCATGCATGTACAAGCATATATCCCCCATAAGAAAAAATACATTATGGTATCCCCACACATTGAATAATCTCCTTCAAGGATGTCATGAAGACAAAAAAGTATCCAATGCCAAAAAATGACATTTCTCCCTTTAGGAAGAAGATACACCAATTATAGGTGCAAGTATACTTCTCATTGTGGATAGGAAGATGGATGAGGAGTCCATATGTAGTATGCTATGGATGCTACCTCTAAAGACTAATCTTATTTTGACAAGTCCTTGATGAATGCAGATGCCACAAGCCAATCTGGTGGATGCTCAAAAGAAGGTGGAAAACAAGGTAACATGTCCATGTATGAAAGTGAATCAACCTCCAAAGACAAGGATCATCCTTACAGGAAAATATGGGAAGAGAAGCAATGTATCCTCGCCTCAATGATGAATGAACACCCATGAAAGAATATCCTTGTTGACTAAAGAAGCTGCACCATGAAAACTAAATGATGTTCATCCTTGTACGAAGAATTTGTGCCATAGATGTAGTAGATAATGCTCCCCAACTAGTAGGAAGAATCCTCAAAAGATATGATGTCTGAGGGAACTTTAATATAATCTCCAAATACTAATTTGTCTCCTTTGAAGTAAAAGAGTTCTTCTCCAACTGCTAAAAAGAAGCGTCCATAATTGTGTCAGTCTCAAAAGAGAGATCAAGTAGTTGAGGGTTAGAGTGTTCCCTCACAATAAGTGAAGAAGAATTCTCCTCAACAATGAGAAGATGGATGTCACCAATAATGTCTCTGATATCTTCAATGTAAGACTCCACAAACAACACTATAGTGTCTGGAAGGAAGTCATCCTATGAAGCTGAAATAGGAAGAAATGATGTTTCCTGCTGCACTAAATTAGGAGCATCTATGGTTGGAATTGGATTAGTAGAAGCAACAGGAGCATCAGGAGGTATGCTCTCAACTAGAGTTGTAGGTTCCATAACTAGAGTGACTGGAGGTAGAATGTCCTCTAAGAATGGAGGGACTTTTGGATCTCCATATGCTTTCCAAAGACACATCCAAAGTTCATAAGAATTACTTGCCTTTCTAAGGACCAAAAAAAATCCATACTGACATTTATAAAAATAGTTTGAAAAATCATTCTAAGAACCATCCGATTAGTAGAAGGTAGTTCTTAGGAACATAGATAAGAAAATATTTCCTTATGTTCTTTTAGATGATCAATCATCAAAGCACTCCATTTTCTATAGTTCCTTTTTGTCAACTTGAATCTTAAACCAAATTGACACTTTTGACATGACTCCATGTGATCAAATAATGTATGCAACCCCAAAATGAAAAAAAGAAATCAAAGAAACCCCCTAATGTATGATTTGGTAGTTTATATTTAGTGTGATTACAATGGGCCACTTGGAAATTTAAGGTGTAAGTGGACTTTTGATTTTAATAGTTACAACAACAAATATGAAGCTATATCAAACTCAATAAGATAGGACACAAGACCTCTCAAGGATCTAATTAATTACAAGTGTCAATAGGCCAAAATGAGACCAAAATTTGAAAGCACTATGTCTACTCAAAATTACTCTAAACTAATACCAGATCTGGAAAGTAGGCAAAAAATCATGCACTCTAAAAAAATAGCACCTAAATATGTGTCCAGATGAGCCCAAACTAAGCCTTTGAAGTTGCAAAAAATTGGAATTTGCAATTTATAGAAAAATTCAGGAATAGAGATCTCAAACATCCTGCACCAATGTGTAGATCATGAAATTCTACCCTTTAACAAAAAAAAAATTGCTCAAAAAAAGGAGTTTGTATGAGGGAGATATCACTATTTGAAAATCACCTTTGTAATTGTTTTTCTTGAATCACTGATGCCACAACTTCAAAAATCAAATGACTCTAGATTTCACCTCAGATGTCCAATTTTGATCAAACAAAAGTCAATTTGGGGGTTTTTTGACCTTATGAATATGATGCCAACATTTAATTTGCACCACCAAGCTTCAATCTTGACCTACAAAATTTTTTTTCTCTCTCCAATGGCTATGCAATGAAGCTCCTATGGCTCTAATACCATGTAAGAATTTTCCTAACGAATTAATTCAACACCAAGATCAAGAATCTCAATAGATAGCACAAGAGAGATAAATGAGAATCAAATGAGAATGGATATTATATGATTGGATATGATATGAATACACACTAGAAGTGCCTTGCATATAAAGGCAACTAGAATGACTAGAAGTCCACAAAGAGATAAACATCACAACTAAGCACATGTCCACCAAGAGTGGATTATCCTCCATTAAGCATAAGATTTTGTGTGATGATGAGAGGACAAGTTTACATAGGTGTATCTTGTAAAGAGATGTTGTAGACATCATGTGCACAATTGGAGTACAAACAACTATGTTGTCAACATGACAACTCAGACGAATATGTAAACTCTTGTGTTGTCAACAAGACAACTCCTATGACTATGCATACTCCTAGGTGTCTACATGAAAACTAATTTGATAATGCATTAACCTAAGTAAACTTAAGAAAAGTGTAATAATAATTAATTATTTACACTAACACCCCCCCTAAGTGAAACTTAGGGGAATGCACTTAAGCTCACAAAGCTAAGTGAAAGATATCATGCAGGTCCTAGCTACTAGGCCATGTTAGGTATCGATGTATAAATGCAATGCTCTACATACAATGCTATGGAATCTTTCTAAAGATGGAGAAAGAGGGAAAACCTCATGAGAAAAACCTCTTCCAAAAAGAGAGATGAAGAAATACAAAATACATGCAAGGATGGAGTAATCAAGACCCCCCATACATCATGCATGTACAAGCATATATCCCCCATAAGAAAAAATACATGATGGTATCCCCGCATATTGAATAATCTCCTGCAAGGATGTCATGAAGACAAAAAAGTATCCAATGCCTACAAACAACATTTCTCCCTTTAGGAAGAAGATACACCAAGTATAGATGCAAGTATACTTCCCATTATGGATAGGAATATGGATGAGGAATCCATATGTAGTATGCTATGGATGCTACCAGTAAAGTTTGCTCATATGTTGACAAGTCCTTGATGAATGTAGATGCCACAAGCTAATCCGATGGATTCCCAAAAGAAGGTCATGGAAAACAAGGTAACATGTCCATGTATGAAAGTGAATCAACCTCCAAAGACAAGGAATCATCCTTATAGGAAGATATGGGAAGAGAAGCAATGTAGCTTCCCCTCAATGATGAATGAATACCCATGAAAGAAGCTCCTTGATGATTGAAGAAGCTGCACCATGAAAACTGAATGATGTTCCTCCTTGTAAGTAGAAGTGATTCCATAGGTGTAGTAGAGAATGCTCCCCAGCTAGTAGGAAGAATCCTCAAAAGATATGATGTCTAAGGAAACTGGAATACAATCTCCAAAGACTGATATGTCTCCTTTGAAGTAATAGAGTTCTCCAATTGTTGAAAAGAAGTGTTCACAATCATGTTAGTCTCAAAAGAAAGATAAGGTGGTTGAGGGTTAGAGTGTTCGCTCACAACAAGTGAAGAAGAATTCTCCTCAAAAAAGAGAAGATGGATGTTATCAATAATGTCTCCCACATCTTCAATGTAAGACTCCACAAAAAACACTGCAATGTTTGGAAATAAGTCATCCCATGAAGCTGAAATAGGAAGACATGGTGTTTCCTGCTGCACTAAATTAGGAGCATCTATGGCTGGAACTAGATCAGTAGAAGCAATGGGAGCATTAGGAGGTACGATCTCAACTGGAGTTTTAGGTACCACAATTAGAGTGACTGGAGGTAGAGTGTCCTCTAGGAATGGAGGGACTTTTAGATTTCCATATGCTTTCCAAAGAGACATTGAAAGTTCATAAGGATTACTTTCCTTTATAAGGACAACAAAACAATCCATATTGATATTTATAAAAATAGCTTGAAAAATCATTCTAAGAACCATCTGATTAGTAGAAGAAGGCAGTTATTTGGAACATAGATAAGAAAATACTTATGTTCTCTTAGATGATAAATCATCAAAGTACTCCATTTTCTATAGTTCCTTTTTGTCAACTTAAATCTTAAACCAAACTGACACTTTTGACATTACTCCATGAGATCAAATAATGTATGCACCCCCAAAATGAAAATAATAATCAAAGAACCCACCCTAATGTATGATTTGGTACTTTATATTTAGTGCGATTACAATGGGCACCCCCTAATATTCTATAGGTGAATGGGGGAGTGAGCCTATAGCCCTTTAGATGGGATGAGTTTTCGATAGAACTTAGTTTGATCTGCACCCGAGGGTTTGTCTAGAACCCTTGGATTAGCTACCTTGGCCCTCAAGATAGAAGGATCCATACCGGGGTGCTCCACAGTGACCTAGCCGATGTGCAATACCTTAATTACAAGTGGAAATAGGCCAAAATGAGACCAAAATTTGAAAGTAGTATGTCTACTCAAAATTACTCTAAACTGATATCAGATCTGGAAAGTAGACAAAAAATTATGCACTTTATAATAAAATAGGACCCAAATATGTGTCGAGATGAGCCCGAACTAAGTCTTTGAAATTGAAAAAATCAAGATTTGTGATTTATAGAAAAATTTAGGAACATAGACCTCAAACATCTTGTACCAATGTGTAGATCATGAAGTTCTACCCCAAAACAAAAAAAAAAATTACTCAAAAAAAGGAGTCCATATGAGGGAGATATCGTTGTTTGAAAATCACCTCTATAATTATTTTTCCTGAATAGTCGTTATCACACCTTCAAAAATCAAACGAATCTAGATTTCACCTCATATGTCTAATTTTGATGAAACAAAAGTTGATTTGGGAGTTTTTTGACATTCTGAATATGATGCTAACATCTGATTTGCACCGCCAAGATTTGATCTTGACCTACAAAAAGAAATCTCTCCGATGGCTATGTAATGAAGCTCCTATGGCTCTAATACCATGTAAGAATTTTCCTAAGGCAATAATTCAACACCAAGATAAAGAAGCTCAATAGATAGCACAAGAGAGATAAATGAGAATCAAATGAGAAAGGATATCAAATGATTGGATATGATATTAATACACAATAGAAGTGTCTTGTATATAAAGGCTACTAGAATGACTAGAAGTCAACAAAGAGATAAACATCACAACTAAGCACATGCCCATCGAGAGTGGATTATCATCCATTGAGAAAAAGAGTTTGTGCAATGATGAGAGGATAAGTTTACATAGGTGTAACTCGGAAGGAGATATTGTAGACACCATGTGCTCAATTGGAGTGCAAACAATTGTGTTGTCAACATGACAACTCAGATGAATATGCAAACTCCTGTATTGTCAACAAGACAACTCATATGACTACACACACTCCTAGGTGTCTACATGAAAACTAATATGGTAATGTATTAACCTAAGTAAACTTAAGTAAAGTGTAATAATAATTAATTATTTACACTAACACTTAGAAAATGAATCTAAAAATTATTTATTGTTAATAGGTCCCATGAGCGAGCTTTGAATGGATAAGGATATAGAGTTGGACTAGAAGTGTGTGAAAATGTTGACATAGCATCAATTTCTACCTTATCTATTAAGCCATTCATTGATGTACTTATTAGCAGTACCTTGACTATTTATGTGTGTGTTGATGATAGAACACATGATACTACTTTTCATCAAGTGAATGATGTAGATACAACCTCATATGACAGTGTGGATTATGGGTTAAAGAGTTTGGTAGAACCCTCAAATTTATGCCAAATGTGACATTGAAAGTTTATTTTTCTACTTTAGAACGACAATTTCACCAAAAAAATTGGGATTTCATAAGCATGTTGTAGATGGTGGTGCAAAATGGCACAATTTTGCCAGATCACTAGGTACATACAAGACATAATCCAAAAATTAGATTCTGCAAGAAGTTTTATATACATGGAAGACTAATGCTGAAATGAGTCTATTTTTCATATTAGACCTTAGGGAATGAATCTGAAAATTATTTATTGTTAATAGGTCCCATGAGCGAGCTTTGAATGGATAAGGGTATAGAGTTTGACTAGAAGTGTGTGAAGATATTGACATAACATCAATTTCTACCTTATCTATAAAGCCATTCATTGATGTACTTATTAGAAATACCTTGACTATTTACATGTGTGTTGATAATAGAACACATGATGCTACTTTTCATCAAGTGAATGATGTAGATACAAACTCATATGAGAGTGTAGATTATGGGTTAAAGAGTTTGGTGGAACCCTCAAATTTATGCTAAATGTGACATTGAAAGTTGTTTTTTTTCTACTTTAGAAGGACAAGTATGAGAGGTTTGTGAAACCAAAAAAATTGGGATTTCACAAGCATGTTGTAGATGGTGGTGTGAAATGGCAGAATTTTTCCAAATCGCAACGTACATACAAGACATAATCCAAAAATGAGATTTTGGAAGAAGTTTTATATGGGTAGTACAAATTGGTGACTTTGCATATGGAGCATAATGAGGCTTTCTAATAGAGTATCTTAGGTACTTTGCAAGGGGTGTTGTTAAGAGCCTCCGAATCAACAATTTTTGAGGTTTTAGTGTGCACGATGAAGGTGCCATGCAAAATGGCAATTTTTTGCCAAATCCCAAGATGAGTCTAAGTTGTTCCTTGAAATGGTGAAAAAGGTTTTCATTGCATTAATGGTCATTGCAGTTTTAGATGGGGTAGCCAGAAAAGCATTCAAAAAGGAAAATTGACCATTGTTAGTATATCTTGGAAAGTACAAAGCTTTTTTTTGTTTAAATTTTTAATTGGAAAATACATAAATATTATACTTACACAAGACAAACATGTGTAAAATGTGGTCAAAAATATTTTTGAATTAATGGGTCATTAGAGAAAGAAAGGTGCACCCCCACATGTTCGACTATACTCCAATGGACACAAATATATAGAGAGCTGAGACTATACCATGACCTACAATAGATGACATAGAGAAGACATACATAGAGAGAGGAGTGTACATCTAGGTGCTCCCTACAATAGAGGATGCATATGTCTAAAGAGACTACCTCAAATATCTCATATCCATGGAATGAGATCCATCTTTCTTATGAATTACCCCACCATAGTTCCTAACCCCATCTTATAGATCACAATGCAAAGTCTATAAGGAGGGTGAATGACATGATGATGGAAAAGGATCTACAGGGCATGATGGAGGAGATTTAAATGATGCACCACTACTCATGGAGGTCATGGTCAGAGAGAGAGAGAGAGAGAGAGAGAATCCATCCCTTGTGGATGTTCCTACAAGGTAGGAGCCTCCAATGAGAGAGGAGATTGCATCCACATAGTCATGACTATCAAGAACATTAAAAGATACTCCACTTCCTAGACCATTGAAACTACACATAAAAAAACTACCATGACCATTAAGGCATCAAGGGAATGGAGAGACTAGCCATTCTACACCCCCCAACACTATTATTCAGAAAAGATTCTATGTTCTCCAGTTCCACTTATCTTGACTGTTGAGAGGGAGATATAGGTATGAGTAAAATAGAAAGTAGAATAATGTTAATATGATTTGAAGATGCATGATATATGAATTTTAATGGAGTGGATGTTGAGGAATGTACACTTTGTGAGAAGTTTCCTTAAGGATGTCACCATAGCATCAAGAATACCATCAAAATGATGACATAGATATGAGGGATAAAGAGATCCTAGTAGACATCTAGATATATTTTCTTTTACCACCTTAGAGTTTGAAATGAGGATAGGGAAAAAAGATTAATATGAGGCACAAGTGAAAAAGTTATTGTGAGAACATGGTGTTACAGGAGAGACTAGAGAGAAAATACCAAAGGAGGTCCTTGAGGAGTTACTCACATTGTATGATAATGTACGAAAACACCAATTCACACCATAGGTGTAAGAGATATTGAGTCACCACTTGATTGGATGATCAATATTATGAGTTTGTTATATTTTATTTTGATGCGCATGACACTTTCTATAGTGTCATTATTGTACCCAAAACTACACACACACACACACATGTATACACATACACACACAATGATATTTCCACATTCATTTCAATTTGTAATATCTTTATTTTTGTTATAAATATTACAATGATAAACATGAAAATGAATTGAAAACTACACGTGAAAGTATTTCCTAGATAATATCATAATTATACCAAATGACCAAAATATAACTTGTATTTTTCTCAGGAATATAGAAAAGCATGTGGAGATACATATGATGCTAATAACAAAGAAACACAAACACATGCAAAGAATAGAGAGAAGACATAGAGAAGAAAGAAAGATAGAATATGAAGTTTAGTATTATAATGAGATAAGTGCATAACATTCACAAGGTCCTTAAATGGGACACCATCCATACCTGTAGTGCCTGCCCCTAGTTCACATTTTTATTATCATTGTCAAACTCTTTTAAGGCTAGTTTTATGTCGATGGTTAGTAGCATTGTTTTGAGACTTTCAGATATTATGTTATGGGTTCAGTTAAAATGTGATGAGATTTCTTAGACTCTACATTTTAGGTATATATGATGATTATTTAAGTGATTTCAGTTATTGAAGATGATTAGTTAGATGGTTTATTATTAGATGTGTTTTCTTATAGATACTTACCCCATACTTGCATGTGTATGGTGTGTGTGTTTGTTCTTATGTATGGCGTGTTTGATGTGGTTAAGGAAGGGAGTCATAAAGTCAGGATCTACATGATGCACCACTTCTTGCCATTGCCTATTTAGTTTAGTAAATATTGTGCTTGTACATGCATGGTTTTTATGTAGGTTACAGGTACTGGGTATCGACTTCCTTGAAATTGCTAGGATGAACGTACCCTATCACATTATCTCAATGGTAAGAGAGGGGAGATAAATTCTCAACTCCAAATCCCAACCCTTTAAACCATTTGTCCTAATTGGAAATTAGGACAAGTATCTGAGTTGAGTACCCTCTGAATGCGTTAGATGACATAATTCGTGATATTAACCCTTGGTTTGATTTTGTATGTATTTTGGCTATGATGGCCCAATTAATTAAATAAAATAATTAAATTTGAGGATAAAAGTTATAATTTTAAATTTGAAACATGATAATATTTATTTAATAGTAATATATTTAGAGTTCATTTTTAAATAAATGACTAAATAATATTATTATTAAAGTTAATAAATGTTTTAGCATTTAAGTTTCAAAAATAAATTTAAAAGTGGAAAAGATATTAAAATTATTAAAAGATTCTAGATTGCATGATGTGTACATGTGATTAAAATATAAATATATTAATATTAAATCAAATGGATTTATTAAAGTTAGAGCATGAGATTTAAAAATAATAAATAAATTAAATTCGAAAGAGTAAAGTAAATATTACATTAATTAATGTGCATTATTTTAATATTTTCTCACATAGGAGTTTGAGAATTCTCGGGAGTTGTCATGTAGACAACACAGGAGTTTGGACTCTAAGTATGCACATGTTGTCTACACTTAGGAGTTAGCATATTATTTAAGCACATGGTGTCTACAACCTTATGACTCATCTAGAAGGTTGAAGAAGACTTATGCTTAGTTGTCATGCTTATCTTCTAGTTCTTTCTAGACACATTCTAGATGCATCTTAGAGGCCTTTAAATAGAGGCTCTCCTAGTGTTTTTGGACAAGCTTCAAAGCTTACATGCATTTGAGAAGCTCATACGCTTCTACATGCTCATATGTTTCTACATGCTCATATGCTTCTACATGCTCCTATGCTTCTTCAAGCACTTCTAGTCACGTGGAAATTTCAGTTGGCTTGGATCTTGGAGGAATTGTGAATGTTGGAGAAGGAAGAGATTTCTATGGCCTTTTGAGGCATGACAAATTAGCATCAATGTACAGGTGCACTCATGATTTTCACATATTCTATTTGCATTCGTTCTCTTCCTTTCTTCATCGTGTCTGTTATATGTGTTTGAATATACTCCATGAATGAATCTTCAATTTTGAAATTGGAATCTAGATATGTATGTTAATTTTTATTTGGTTACAAAAAAAATTAGGAAACTCTAATTTTATTTATGAGGGAAATTCATCACAAACTGCCCTGTCGCTGCCCCTTACATAGACCCGAACTCAGATATTCATTATTTTTTATCTAGACCAAATTTATTCGATCGCTTCGGTTAGATTTGGCGTAATTTGGCCCTCTGCAACATATTTCAAATTTGACTCGATCCAACAGTTCATTAGGAAGATATGACCCTCATACTAGGACTGTTTTATTCAATGACAGTCATTCCACCATTTTTCATAACCAAGAGTTCTTTGTGCTTAAACTTCACAAAAATAATCTATCAAAGCATGGAATGAATTAAAAACTAAATCAACATAGATCTAAGACATTTATAATCAAGATTTGAAAATTGATTTGGGTTTGGGTTCGAATAAAAGTAGAATCTTATTAATATGCATTAGTTTTATATGGTTTATTATCTAATCTAATTAAATCAAATTTAATTAAGATTAGTTAATAGTAGAAGAAGTATAATTAATTATTAGTCAATTTAAGTAAATGGATTTTTAAATGAGGGAAAATTAAAAGAAAAGAGATATTAATAAGTGGAATTAAATAATTGAATTATTAATGAGATTGATTTACTTAAAATCAATGAGGATTATTATCCTTGAAGTGTTTAAAAGAAATTGTAAACTAATTATTAGAAAGTTGATAAGTATTATGTTTTGAATAATGTGTATTATTTTATCTAAAAGTCAATGGGAACTAGTTCAATGATTTAAATAAGTTAATAATTATCTTTGACTATTTTAGAAAATTGTTTTAAAACAATGGAGGGATAATTCTATGTTGACTTGGAAATTAAACGTAGAATCTTATACAATTGAAGTATACTTGAAAAAAAAAACTGAAACCTCATATTTGGCTTAACCATGTGATTGCAAAAGTAAACTAAAATATGTGTTTGTATCTTGTTCTTTATGCTATCCATGTTTGGGGTTTGGGTGGTCTTAGAGTGTTGACTAGTTAGGATGTTTACCAGAGACTTGAGAGTTATGCGAATGTGAAGGCATGTTGATGTTATTTGGTCTTGATTCTTTTAAAACCCAACCATGGTAATGTGATGGCATACTCTATGAGATGTTTTTATTTACTAACTGTTATTTCTTTCCAATCTTCTTGTGTGAAGCTGAGTTCTATGATTATGAAATACTTGACATAACCATTTTTGAGTCATTGATTAGTTATACTTGGGTTACTTTCCAGTCGCCATGATGGGACTAAAGTGTTGATTTATTTCTTGATGATGTCATGTTGTCATGTTTTGACTCAACCATTTTGGAATCTTTGATCAGTATTACTTTGAGATACCTTTTGGTTGCTTGTTAAGAACCAATGGATATTGTGATTCATATTGGAGATTATATTTATGAGGTTTATTTTGTGGAGCTTTTATGTGTTCTTGGATGGGAGAACCGTCTTATTATTAGGTTGCCTATTAAGGAACCGAGTTTGATTTTTATGAGTGTTGTGGTATGGGACACAACTGTGAATTTATGTGCTTAGGAGAGGTTGTCTAGTGTAACGCCCCGTCAAGGGATCCAAAAGAATTAACCTAAAGTTTCACTAAGTTTGCTAAACATTTTTTTTTTTTTAAAGTAAGAAAGTATGACATACACATCAAACACATAGTAGCGGAAGCAATAACATGTAATCATTGACAAACATACATTGCAAGTTACATTTCTTAAAGATCCCAAGATGTTGAGTCACGTTTAAATTTAATTAATTCTAAGTCTAACAACTATCACATACATATAAAAGAATAATCAAAAACTCCAATGTCCTTAATATACATTTGTTTCGAATGCTCCTTGGCAAATTAATTCGGAATGCTCAATCATCCACTGTACATGTCACAGGGTATGAAAGGCTTAAAAGAATATACATATGTAAAGATAAAGATACAACATCCTCAAATCCATGATACAAAGTACAGTGAAAATATATATGGAATTATTCCCATACATGATACATCCATACATCCATAATGATAACACATCTATCATAAAATCTAACCATCCATCATAATAATCCAAGAACATAGTGAAGGTAAATGCCAATCACGAAATCTCCAGCCACGGTGACCACAGAACGGATCTCAATGGTAAGAGTAAAAGCACTACCACCCAACCGCGTGGAACCTAAATGGTCCACTCCCACCGCGCTGAGGAGATAGTCTCAAGTCCCAAATAGGATAACAAAACCTATAATCATAAATACTCTCTAAGTTCAGGAAATCCTATAAGTATGCTAACTCAAGGGTTCCTAAAAAGATCGACATCTAAATCTCAGAGGTACCACAAGACACATAGGAAACCTAATATGCAAGCGGGAAAGTGTCATCGCAAAAGTCATGTAGAAGTTACCCGAGCAATCCCTTAGGAATCTCGGGTCCCTACTGATCCTGCGGCCACTAGTATCCTCTCGTACTGACGAGGCATACTATGGAATGCAAGGTCGTAACCAAGCGTTCTCTCTACCCCATCCTAGTCTGTACTAGCACTCATGGCATGGGAGAGAACATACAATTATCTTGTTAGGTTCATTTTCTCTCATTTAGTGTAAATGTTTTCACTTATTAAAAATGACTTACAATGGGTTTCTCAAGGCAACCTCTTAGGGCTCCGACCCCCATTGCAAGCCACTTCCTGACTCTACACATAGATAACCTACCCTAGCTCATGAACTCGTAAATCAAAGAATCATAATAAAACCACCTCAATCCTATACGAGCAACTGAAAAACAACATAAAAAGATAATCCACAAAATTACATCAGTTCTTCATGAGCAACAGATAACATCAAATAGTAATCATGTGATCACGACAGTTCTCTATCAGCAACTGAAGGCATCAACGATAAGTCACAAAATCCAATGGTTCTCTAATGAGCAACCAGAAAGTATCCCAATAGTAAATTACAATACTGATCGAAGACTCAAAATTGGTTAACAAATATAACTAATCAAGACTCAAAAATGGTTAAGTTAGGTATTCACAAACACATACACCTCAACTTCACACAAGGAAACCGGAAAGCAATAACAACCAGTAAATACATCTATCATAGAGCATACAATCACATTATCTTGGTTGGTTTGAAAAGATCGAGAAGAAATCATCATTACATCACATTCACAAACTCGGGCCTCTGGTAACAACCTAAACTGGTTAATACTAGAACATCCCAAAACACAGATAGTATAACAAAACAATATAATATGATTCAGTTCATAGTTCGGGTTTGTTTCCATAATACACCCTAAGGTTTTAAGTTTGAAAATTCCCAGTTTGAGTTTCAACGAACGTTTTCCTTTTTCTTTTTTTTTTAATTTTAAAATATTATTAAAAAATATATATATATATATATATAATTAAAAAGAATTAATAATAAAAAAAAAACTTTTATTATTAATATTTATTAAAAATTTAAATTATTAAAACATTGTTGAAAATAAAATAAAAATAAACATTTATAAAAAAAGAACCCCCCAATGAAGAGCCGTGCGGCCCTGTCACAGGGTACCGCCGGCTATTGAGAGCCGTGCGACCCTGTCACAGGGTACCGCCAGCTTTGAGAGCCGTGCGGCCCTGTCACAGGGTACCGCCGGCTTTTCAAAAGCCGCGCGGTCCCCTGCTGACGCAGGTCGCCGCCGGCGATACACAGTGCTGGGGGGGAAAAAGTAAGACCCCTCCCCATTAGAATTTTTTTTAATATTTATTATTATATATATATATTTTTAATACAATTTGTTTATAATAAAATTTTAATGATAAACCAATATAACTATATATATATATATATATATATATATATATATATATATATATGTATTGAAAAATTGATTCTTTCTTTATATGGATATAGAAAATATAGTCAATCATCGAAACATTTAAATTTAAAATTTCAGTCTAAGATACAACCCTTCTCATTTAAATTTTGTATAAAAAAGTTTATAAACCAGCATCTGATAAAATCTAATATCGTAATGTTTAAACGTTCATCATAGAGAATTCAGATTTATAAACCCCAGACACGAAAAAGACAGGAAAGGATAATTTGCGTATTTAATCGATAATCAAAAACACAAGACCCTACCTGATCCTGATGCTATTAAGAAATCCTCAGGAACTGTAAGAGAATTCGCTCCTCTCAATAACCTTCTCCTGGAAAACTTTCTTGGTATCAGCCTTCTGAAATTTGCTACCAAAAATTGTCTCCCTCAAAAATTCTCATCCAAATTCGTCTCCCCCAAAAATGAACCCCCAAAATTGTGATAAGCAATTTCTCCTCAATTCAGGGCACTAATTGTGCGTTTACCCGAGAAGACTCTTTGTACAACCCAGTTAACTCCCATTTAACTTTTATTATCTTTTCTTATTCTTTTGCATTCAACTTTCATGCACATTAAGTTGAATTATTAAATAACTTTATTTAAAATTTCACTTAACTTCAATTCTTAATTAATTTATTACTTTAAATCTTATGTGCACTTTTAAGAAATTAAAATAACATTATTAATTTTTATAATTTAATCTTTTAATTTAATTCTTATATTTAACTCATGTTTAGATCATGCGATCTAGAATTCTTAATAAATTAATATCTTTCAACTTTTTAATTTATTTTAGAACTTAATTGATAACATATTTAATTAATTTAAATAACAATAATATTTAGCATTTATTTAAAAATGAACTCCAAATATATTATTATTATTAAATTAAATAAATATTATCCTGTTCTAAATTTATCTTTGAACTTTAATCTCCAAATTTAATTCTTTTATTAATTAATTAATTAATTAAAAATATAAAGATATCATATTAATTCTCTATTAAATTAAATCATTAATTAATCTTTTTTTTATTTTTTAGACTTAATTAATAGAAAATACACCAAGGACTCATAAAGCAACATACGAAAACCCATCATAGAGAAATACATACCAAAACAACAAAAAGGGTTATAATCACGAAATTACATCATTTGATGCATTCAGAGGGTACTTAACTCAGATACTTGTCCTAATTATCAATTAGGACAATTGGCTAAAGGGTTTAGGATTTGGACTTAAGAGTTTATCTCCCCTCTCTTACCATTGAGACAGTGCGATAGGGTACGCTCATCCTGACAATTCAGGGAAGTCGATACCCGGTACCTGCAACCTGCATAAAATCCACGCATGTACAAACACAATATTCTAAGCTAAACAAACAATGGCAGGAAGTGGTGCATCGTGTAGATCCCGACTAGCAGGTGACTACGACTCCCTTCCTTAACCATATCAGAAACACCATACATAAATAAAACAACACGCACACCATACACATGCAGTATGGGGTAAGTATCCATAAGAAGCACATGAAATAATAAGCCATCTAACTAATCATCATCGATAATTGAAACCATTGAATAATCATCATACATGCATAAAATATAGAGTTCCAAGTAATCTCATCATATAATAAACTGAGTGTAAACATCATCTGATAATCTCTAAAATAATAATACTACTCATCAAACATAAATTGGCCTAAAAGAGTTTGGCAATCATATCATAAATGTAGCTTGAAAATGTAAACTAGGGGCAGGCACTACATCTAGGTACATGACTATGGGAGTGGCTTGTATAGGGGTTTAGAGCCTAAAGTGGTCAGTACCAGGGTAACCTGATGCAAGTTATGTAATAAGTGATAATCTAGTAATTAAAATTTATGGGGGGAAACACACTAAAAAGATAAGTTAGAGATATTTGATCCACCCATGCCTTGAGTGCTTGTATAGACTAAGGATGGGAATGGAATGAGTGCCTCATCTTCTTGAGAGGGCTTTTTGGTTTTCACATGTGCCACGTTGAGGGTCCAGGGTTCAAAGTAACCAGTCCAGGGTAACTCAATGCTTGAGGGTCCGGGGTCTAATGAGAGACCAGTCTAGGGTAACTCAAGTAGCCATGTGATGATACTCCCTAGTATGTAGCCTGAGTCTCCTCTATAGATTTTGTGTACCTCTGGTGGTGTACTTATTGTTGTGCCTCTGGGATTACATGTCAATTTTGTGATTGGATCCTTTGAGTTAGTATACTTTTAAGATTCTTGGATTTAGAGATTTTTTGTGCTATGTAATTATGATAGCCTGTTTGGAACTTGAGATTATTTCCTCAACACGGTGGGAGTGGACCATTTAGGTTTCACGCGGTCAGGTGGTAGTGTTTTTCCACTCTTATCATTTGAGATCTATCTAAGACATCATGGCTAATGCGTCCTTTATGATGGTGGATATTTATCCTTTCATTGATGATTAGCATATGTTAGATGATGTTATCTTATGCTTATATTTGCATGTTAGATTACTTTTTGTATTTGATGTAGTATGTTTAGGTGTGACATTCTTACAATGTTAATATCGATGATCTCTTCGGTAATTTGGAATGTTATGCACAAAGGGATGGCTAGGATCCACAATGGTCTAATGATGCTATTTATGGTTGAGAAGAACTGTGCACTTAGTTATTTATGTTTGTGGTATATGGTTATCTTTTATGATGGATGATTATATCTTTTGAGATGATGTATCATGTATGACATGTGGTTTCATTTATGTTATTGCACCATGGATTAATATTGGATGATGATGTACTTTATTTACATGGATGTTTATTCTTTCAAGCTTTTCATACCCTATGTCATATACAGTGGATGATTGAGCATTCAAAAATGTAATTTATGAACATTGGACTTTTCATTATTATTTCATGTGGATGTAGGATTAGATGGAAATATAATTAGATATGTTAGATGTGATTCAACATTAAGGGATCCTTAAAGAATGTAACTTGTTATGTATGTTATGTTTACTTAAATTGATGCTAATGCCTCCGTTACTATGTATAAGTTGTGAATGGTTTATCTTTCA
This sequence comes from Cupressus sempervirens, assembly GCA_028749045.1. Taxonomy (NCBI): domain Eukaryota; kingdom Viridiplantae; phylum Streptophyta; class Pinopsida; order Cupressales; family Cupressaceae; genus Cupressus; species Cupressus sempervirens. Next base: position 479,298,151 of record CM053786.1, read on the forward strand.
TGTTTAAAAAAAAAAAATTGTTTGGAAAACTTAGTGATATTTTAGATTATTTCTTTGGATCCCTTGGCGGGGCATTACAATACCCATAATTTAATGTATACCTAATTCATACACTTTGTGATAGTGTAAGGTATGAGCTAATTAGGACTGAATTTCCCTTTTTCCTTAGGTAAGGAGTTCATCTTACATTGATTTTCATAAAGCACCATATCCCCATTCAAAAAGGAACACTTAATCACCTCATCATTGTATTTTCTTTGTGGATATCTATTGTTAGACTAAGTTACATCAATTGGACAAGTGGTGAGCAATGAACTCAAAGTATTTTTGCAAGTGCAACCACATGTAGACTAGCAAACTAGTCAAGAAAGTGGAGTGAAGAGAGAAGCATGATTGCTAAGTGGTCAAAACCAAGTCACCATTGATGTGACAATACAAGAGGAAGGTCTAAACATGAAAAAGAGATCTAGTAGAGTATTCCAGTGGAATGTGGTTGAAACACACACAAACACAAGTCTAGATGTAGACTTGTAGATGCTCAAGCTGGCCTATAAGCATATGCATCTACAAATAGGTAGTCATGGGTGTCTTATGACTATTCTCACCATGGAGTTCAAAATTCAAATTATAGTTTGAGTGGGATAACTTTGGGGTTTTGGTCTATAGTTTGAGGAAGTGATCTAATATTAGATCACTTAATACATTTTGAAAAAAAAGGTTGGCAAAAAATGAAAAAGTTAAAAAGCATTACTATTTACTAGGAAAGAGCCAAGAACATTGTTGTCTCCACAAATGTGAAAGCCAAAAATTCCATTAGAGGAAGGCAGTTGCAAATAGGGAACTACAAAAATTTCCAAAAGCATGAGAAAAATAAGGGAAAAAGTCAAGAGGAATCTCATCCAATATAGAGTAGTAGAGGAAGATCAAAGCATCTTCAAGAGAACATAACATAGGATCTACCATTAAAGGTGTGCCATATATTTAGATCACTACATTAGTTTTATTTCTAACCATTTCATCTATTGTAATCCTTTAATGAGGTAGACTTGTAATAAGTCTTTGAAATCCTCTAACAAGGTGTCTCTTAGAAAGAGATCCAAATCCTTTAGTGAGGTGTCCTTAATAGGTAGTTTTAATCCTAATAGGTTACCGATATTCCTAACAAGATGTGTTATTAGAAATATTTCTAGCAAGCCTTTAATAGAGAAACCTTTGTCTTTCAAGGAAAGGCTAGTGGTTATATTAATCCCATAATAGTTTTTACCCTCACCCTAGAGGTCTCCACATAAAAATATCTGTATCATTGATGTATTCTCCTTTGTGGAATAGTGTATACTTTTATTGCATATAATTTATTATTTCTTTGGTAGTTAAAGAGATAGTAACCAAATGTGTGGGAGACATTATTAGAATAACCAATAGAGTTTTTTTAAAAGTGAGCATATTGATTCACACACGCCCCCCCGCCCCCCCCCCCCCTCTCTCAGTACTAATTGGAACCAACAATTGGTATCAGAGCATAGACCCTAACAGTGATGAGTCTAATGACTTAGGGGAAGATCTAATGACATCATTGATAATATAGTTGAAAGAGGCACTAGACACTATTAAAGATACAAAGGATAAACTAAAGGAATCTCTCACTAAGTGAAGAAGTTGATAAGAAAGTTGAGAGGAGGTCAAGAGCTAATACAAAAACTTGAAGACCAAAGTTGTTCAAAAGAATCAAAAGAAGTTATAGAAGAACTCATAGATGAGAATGATAAGTTAAAGAAAAGAATCAAGTTCATGAAGAAGGATCAAGAACATTATGTAGTAATATTAAGTGATACTATGGATGAGAAAGGTATCACCATCTTAGAAAGAGATCAAGCCTATAACAAACTGGTATTTTCTCAAGAAGCACAAAAGTAGGCTGGGGATCTACTGAGAGAAAAGGAGAATGAAATAGGTCTTATGGAGGAGAAGCACAAATATGTAGTAAATGAAAATCTCATACTACAAGAGTATGATCATAAGAAGACAAAATGATTGAACACTCTAATTAAGGAACCCAAAAAATACAAGAGAAAGTTCAACAACTAATGGTTAAAATCAAGGAAGTAAAGGAAGAATGTGAAAGACTTTCTGAAATAAGTGAGAATGACTTGGAGGATGAGAAGCCATTGAACACACAAGGATAAATATATATGTTAGTGTAGTTTTTTATTTTTCCTATTTTGCTAGGTTTTTCCTACACTTTTAATAATCTCGCTTAGGTTAATAAAGCATGTCTTATTAGATGAATGGTTGTGAGGTGTCACCTTCCTACATGTGAGCATCCATTAGCTATCTTGGGAAGATACTTTGCTATCTTTAGTTTGATAGATGGTTGCTCCTCATTGGTTGGTGTTGCCACCTCCTCCCTCTTCCTAGCCTATATAAGCATGCTACCTGGCTTGTATTTGCATCTCTTGTTTTTGCATCCTCTTAATGCTATTTTGCTTCCAGCATTTGCATTACTCTCTTGGAGACTAACTCTATGATGCTATTTTGATTTTGTATCATTTGCATTCATAGTTTAGATATTTACTCTTTGCACTAGTTTTCTAGGTTATTAATCTTGTCAGATTCTAATATGGTATCAGAGCTTTTCTATGTGCAAGAGTAGATTTTAGTTTCCTTATTTGAGAGATTCGGGGGGGGGGGGGCGCTAATAAACTTTATTGTAGTTTTTTGAAAAATGAAATACGCTCTTCTCTTGCATCTTTGGATGATCCTGAGAATAAAAAAAGTTTTGACAAAAACAATTTTTCTCTGGGGTTTCAATCTCAAATCTGACAACCAACTTGCATATTTGGAGTCTTCAATCAGTATTGCAGGTTCCAGCATGCCATTGATGGACTTAGGAAGCTGATCCAGCATTTTCATGTCATATTTTGATTGCTGGGGTCATTTTTTGATTTTTGGAGCCATTTTTTACTATTAAAGGCGTCTGATTTACACTACAGCAACATCTTCTGTACATCAGCAAGAAAAACGCTTTGTGAGTTTTGTTTGCAGCCCCGAAAAACCATCTGGGTATCTTTTAGATTTTGCATGCAAGTTGTATATTTTTTATAATCGAGCATGAAAAGCTACAACCATACCCCTCTCCGTTGGCAATCACAGATTTGAACGCAATTTTCAAATGTCTCGTTCTTGCTCATACGAACTCCAATTTTGATGATTCTTGTTATGAACTTGGCTATTTTTTTGTGCTCTATCCACTAGTGGAGTTTTTTAAAAATTTTCATGCATGAATTGTTCAAAAATTGCAGATTCTCAGTCATGACTGTGCACAGTTCTCATTTTGGAAACTTTAGAGGATCATAACTTTCTCATACGACCTCGTATCGAGGCGATTCTTTTTTTGAAAGTGCATGATTTTTTGAGTAGATTTCAGTGGTGCTATTTGTTTCCTTGATTATTGTGCCCAAGTTTCACTTTTAGCATATGCTCTTCAAGAGGAGGCCCTATCGGTTTTTCTTTCGTAACTTGAGCATACAAACGTATTTTTTCGATCCAAAAAATGTGTCAAAAAGATGGTTCTGAGACAGAGATGATGGTACAAGTTTTTTTGATTTTTGCTACTGTTTGGTTGCCTGTTTTGGCAGTCAAAGCCAGATGTTCTATTTTGCCTTCTGGGAGCCATATCTCGCTCATTCAGACTCTTTTCTGGGCTCGCTAGATATCGTTGGAAAGCTAGTTCTATGAGTTATTCAGTTGTAGAGGTCTTTTATCCAGATTCTGATCCAGGTTCTTTCTCCTTTGAGTTTTTCACTTTCACACTCTGGTGGATTACTTGGATTCTACAGGTCCTGGAATCTCTTCTTCTATTCTTTTGGCTCACTCTTTGTTCTGACTTCTGAGCATTGTATGCTTCTATTCTGTTGTATTCTTTTTTTGTAAACGCACTGAGATAAAGTGCCTGCTTTTGCATATCTGGAATCTTGTACACCTTGTGTTTGTTTGTACTCGCACTCAGTTATAAAGTGCCATGGGGGGTCATGATGTTTTTCCATTTTGTGCTCATCCACCTTTGTCAAGTGAATTTTTCTTCCATGACATTAGTCCATGTAGTGTGTCGGTGACACTGCCCTTTATCCTGTGCTTGTACTTCTATTGCACTATTGGTGTTCCTGATTCTTCTTCTTGTAGATATTTTTGGCATTGCATTTCAGTGTTCCTGTCACCCCTCTCCCTGTTCAACATTATGGGGGGGTTCACCTGTTGGCTCTATTGCTTCTTTGGATTGGTTGAGTGATCTACGTATTCAGTTTTTGTTCCTATGTACTAGGCGGATGCAGTGGCTAGGAACCTATGCATTTCGGTGAGATGGTTCATCTACTATATAGAAACTCATTCATTCCTACCTTTGGAGGTCACCTCTTCGATTGATCAGCTCTTCAGACTTTGTCTTCTCTACCTGGTCATGCACTATTTCAATGGGGGTTCCAACAGTTTCTTCTGACAATGTTTGCAGCTTCATGCTTCGGAGATGCTTCATGCTCTTTTTTGTTCCTCTCTTTGGGACATTTCCTAGATTGGAGGCTTAGTTTCCTTCATCTAGTTCTTTTTCTTATATTGGGTACCTGATCAGGCCTTGTTGTCGGGACCCATTTTCCTGCTTTCATAGCTTTGCTAGGTTAGCATCCACCTAAGCTTCGCTTATGGGGGGGTGTTAGTGTAGTTTTTTATTTTTCCTATTTTGCTAGGTTTTTCCTACACTTTTAATAATCTCGCTTAGGTTAATAAAGCATGTCTTATTAGGTGAATGGTTGTGAGGTGTCACCTTTCTACATGTGAGCATCCATTAGCTATCTTGGGAAGATACTTTGCTATCTTTAGTCCGATAGATGGTTGCTCCTCATTGGTTGGTGTTGCCACCTCCTCCCTCTTCCTAGCCTATATAAGCATGCTACCTGGCTTGTATTTGCATTTCTTGTTTTTGCATCCTCTTAATGCTATTTTGCTTCCAGCATTTGCATTACTCTCTTGGAGACTAACTCTATGATGCTATTTTGATTTTGTATCATTTGCATTCATATTTTAGATATTTACTCTTTGCACTAGTTTTCTGGGTTATTAATCTTATCAAATTCTAACAATATATAGCTCAATTGGCTTGGGATTCCAAGGGGTCCATAAAACTAAAGGAGGAGAGTCCTTGAAACCAAAAGACTCAACAACCACTAAGGACACAAGGAAGAAAAAAATAGGTATGCCACCAAACAAACCCACTTTTCTCTATTGTGGTAAAATAGGACATAAGCCAAAGGAGTGCTGACATATACAAGAAGCAACTGGTAGTTATAACACATATAGAGAAATATGTAGTAACTACTTCCAGTATGGTCACAATGCACAAGAATGTAGGGATCTCATGACTTAAGCTAGAGAAGTGAAATACTACTACTACTATGACATGTATGGTCACACTAAAAGGGACTATGGATCAAGTAGTGGATCACACCAGTCATCTCTTGGGAACTAGAGATGGGTCTTCTTTGCCTATGGTAATTATGGGTACATTGCACCACAATGCAAGTGGTGGATGAATTAGTAGAGACAAGAAAGACCATGGAACAACATGAAGAAAATGTGCTATAGATGTCACAAAATAAGACATGTCATCAAGAAATATTGATTAAAGAAAAGATCTAAGCAATACAATGATGGTGACAAAGGAAAATGGAAGGCCATTAATAGTAAGAAATTCAACAAGGACTTTTTCAAAGCATGGATCAAGAAGAGGTAAGAGAAAATAGGGATAAAGATTGGAAAAGGAACAAGTTCACCAAAAAGTGGTGAGTCCTCCCAATCAAGCTAAGAAAGAACAAGCGTAACAAGGGTTGAGGAAAGTGAGGTAAGTCTTGCACTAGTGCCCCTAACTAAACATGTCAGTCATGTTTAGTGACTCAAGAGAAAGAGAATCCAAAAGTGGAAGACAAGATGTCATCAAAATTTGACTGTTGGTTTAACCATCAGAAGACATTTATTGCACAAAGGAAGGGGTAGTTAAGAGACAAGGTTACCCTTTGGGACATTACATTATCTTTTACTATGAATCTATTCATAAAGTTCTCTTTAAAAAGAAGTTACTTTTGCAATCTTAAGATCAATAGAGATTTTTCTTGTGAAACCCTAACCATCAAGAGCTACCTTTTGAGCATGTTTGTGCAAAAAGTTATTAGTTTCTTTGAAACCCTAGGTTTTACTTAGAGAAAAAGATCAAGAGATAGAGATATAGCTGCAAAATATCAATGACACAATACAATGTTCTATGTAATGTAGAACTAGTAATTAGACATGATGAGGAACCACAGGTCTACAAGCTGATCTTGTCAAGTGCTGATAAGAAAAATGTGAATGGATCCCTATCCTCACTCACAAGCATCATGCTGCTATTAGAGGATGTTAGTGAGTATCTTGAGATGAAGATAGTTGAAATGGGAGATGCATTTATCATAAAGATGTACAAGAAGACCCAAGCAAAAAATATGGGAAAATATGACCTTAAAGAGCTAGAAACCACAAACCTAGCCCATTCAATGGACATTCAAAACTTCTTAAAAAGGGAATGGGTGAGATTCATGCTTAGCTAAGTACACAAAGAATACATGTGGCTAGAAAAGCCATAAAAAAAGAAGTGATCAAGAGGGTAACATGGTTTAGCGAAACAAGAGAAAAGCTAACCACAAGAGTACATACAATAGTAGAAGTGGCTAGTTTGATTCGATGCCACACAAATGTCAGTATGTGTACTCTAAAAGATATCCTAGATGAAAAGGTGTAGTATGCAGGAAGGCTAATCACACATAGACTTTACCAGTCTAGTCAAGAAAACAACATACCTAGAGGGGCAACATATGGAGCACACTAGATAATAGTAAAGAAAACTAAGTTTAATCTTAGCAACTAGTTACATAAATATATGATGGATAGTATTAAGAAGATTAAGATTGATAATTTAGTGCACACATTAAAATTTGATGCAATACTGATATGCATTTTCTTCTATTTTATGGGTGAAAACCCTAGATATAAGGAGTTCCAATAGAAGTTAAGGAGTGTACACTCAAAAGTGTCACACTCTAAACCCTTCTATCTAAACGATTCTACGAGTTTGGAATGCTTGGATGCCGACTTAGAGCTCCCTATCCATGGAGTGCAAGAGAGTATATTTCAAGAATAAGAAGGCTCTCAGATGAGCCTTAGAGATACTCTTCTTTCTAATAAACCATGCAATGGGAGGTTCCAAAGACAAGATGCAAGAATGCAAATGTCCCAAGGAGTTCCTCAAGGATGCAATGCAAATAAAGATTAAGCTAGAACGAATATGAAAAGTGCAGCTATCCTAAGCATGGATGAGAGTGTTACAATCCAAATATTAAGCTATGTGAGATAGATTATTGCAAAATAGAAGCTAAACTAACATGCAACATGAATCTAAGCTAAAATACTATGGTATGAGAGAATGTAGACAAGAAAGAGAAGTTCTCCACAAAGCTCCAAAGAAACTTGTTAGAAAACCTCCAGTATAACAATACTCAAAAGATGGATGGATCGAGGGGGAAATCTCTCTCCCTTTTAAAGTCGTACGGATGGTAGAGATCAAGATGAAGATGGTGGATGATCAACGATGGAATTTGAAAAGAGGAGTTGATCCATGTGCATACACAAGTCAACCAATAGAATATAAGTTGACTTGTCATATAAGACAAAAGTCACAAAGCCTTTTCTTTTAATTGCAAAATAGAAAAAAGACTTTATGTGTGCACTTTAAGTGGGTTAGAAGAATGGGGTCTTTTATTTAATTAAAAGGGGACATGTTCTTTTAATCAAATAATGAACTTAGGATAGCATAGTCAAACTATAGGTTATAATCAAATAAATTGATTATTAGCAATTTGGTCTAGGTAAATGATTAAATTAATTTAGCCAAAATGCTAAGAAGGGGGCTAATAGTCTAGATGACCATTTTTAGGTGATTACATTTACCCCTCTTTGGCTAATGTGTGATCAATCTGGGAACACATTACGTCAAAGAAAACAGAAGTCAAGTAGGCAATAATAGAAATAGATATATGATTCTGAAAAATGAAATGCAGAAAGAGATAGCAGTAGTACTAAACACTAGGATAGAGATGATGTCAGAAATCAAGAAGAATACTAACACCTAGCAAAGTAGATAGATCAAGATCAAGTGAAAAGATCAAACAAATGCTCCAAAGAAGTAGATAGCTATAGCAAGTATTGATAGACTATTTTTGCCCCCTCGGGATCGAAATCAAAATGAAGTAAGAGGAATGTAGAAATGATCTAGACATGAGAAAATTAGAATATAGAAATGTCCAAGATGAAAGATAGATGATTAGAACCCAGGAATGACTATAAGAAACTGATAAAATGCCCTAGTTTGACTAGAGTTGACCTTGAAGGATATAGCATAAAAATTAGGTCGAAACGAGTAGAAAGGTGATTTTAGACATGAAATAGTGAATTGAAGTAGATATAAAGTATGGAAATGATGAAGACATGAAGAAATGAAGATGCCCCAGTGATGATTCGAAGATTAGACCTCAAAGGGTTAGCTAACTGCTTAGAAGAAGGTAGAATTTCAAAAGACAATTTTGACCATCAAGATGAACTTAGATTTTGATTTCGATCCCAAAAATGAATCTAGGAGATCAAAATTATTTAAGAGGTCAAAACTTTATATAATGTGATGATAAGATAGAAAAGAGATGAAGTGAAAGATTAAGAAGGTGAAAAGAAATGAACAAGAAGAAAGTAAAGAAATATATGAAAGGAGTTAGCTGATATGTCTACGAAAAGATGAAGAGAGAGCTCTCCCCATATGTAAGAATGCAAGACTAAGCTAGAAAATGAACCTAAAATGCAAGCTAATATCAAAAGTGGTTTACCAAAAAGAAGTGTATAACATTTAGACTCTTAATTTCATCATTGAGAATTTATTAGGGACATCATGAGATCATACAACCATCACTAGTATAACTATGAGGATATGAATATGATCGATATCAGATAGGTATGTGGAAATCCAATCTAAGCATCAGAGACATGTAAGTCAAGATAACTACGTGATTAGATTCCCTAAGTTTAATTTAGAGCAAGATTACATCTATATCAAGGCATAAGCACCAGGATAAACCCCAAGTGCGGTCTTGCAAAAATAGTTGAGGATGATACGTTTATAAGTCAAAGTGTCAAATAGGACAAGCATGAATGCTTAAAAAACTATAGACAAATAAAGTATACCCACAAGCAAAAATAAAGAAAACATGCCCCATGCCCCCAGTCTTCTAGTTGATGACATCCTTGAAAGACTATTAGGGATGGAACATATATTAAAGAAAACATCATAGACAACACACAAAGTAGATAAAGATCAACATAGCTTAGTTGTTTAAGTGTTAAAGTGCATGTGTGTAAGTCACTTGGCCATTTATTCAAGACTTGATTTTGATAGTGAGATATATTGTGACATCAGAGACCGTAGGTAGACTATCTAAAAAGTGTTGAAAAACACTTGATGTCAAGGTGGGGGAAGTGTTGAGAAACACTATTTTGTGAGTTGTCAAAGAAACCCTAATGTGCAAGAATACCTCAATAGGCTAAGTAGCTATGCCCTCGAGATGAGGACAAGAAACAATTCCAAGCTAGGAAATGTGTAGCAAAGTAGGTGATTGAGACTTATAGACATAGCTGCAAGGGTTTCAAGTAGTGCCTGTTTCCAGGTTTTCACCACTTGACAGATTTTTTTAGGAGCTTTTTTTTTTGTATTTTTTTAAATTTTTTTTTTTTGGTGATACATCAAAGCACCTATTGCTAGGTTTTCACTAAGATGATCATTTTTTAAAGACATTTTCTGATTTTTAGGATTTTTTCAGGATCATATATGATATTTTGGATTTTTTAGAAGGTTTTAGAGATTACTAGTTCTCAAGCAAGATCACATCATTTTCTCCTAATGTTTAGCAAGGTATAGGACATGATGGAGAAACAAGCCAGTGGATAAGCAATAATGCATAATAAAGGAATGTGAAGCAAGTGAAAGTGATCCTCAAGAATTGACTCCTCAAGGGTACCCAAGCTAGGGAAAGAGGTGAATTAGTCATATGAAGCATATTTTGGATAAGCAATGGAAGTAATGAGAAAGATAGCATGTAGGATAAGCGGTGAAGCCACAAGTGTGATAGCATATAAGATAAGCGATGGAAGCCAATGAGTAAGATAGCATGAAAGCGTGTAGTTGAAAAGAGTAACAATGTCAAGAGACCTATGAGAACCATGTTTTATATATTGTGATCAAGACTCATGGGGTCAACTAGATAGGACAAAAATGGGATAGAGCAATAAGAATAAAACTCAAGATGGAGGCTATGAGTGAATGAGAAAGCACAACAGAGAATATTGTGGATAAGATAGCCAATATGGAAAGATAGCTCAACATTGTCAAGATCAAAGAGAGAAGAGGGGATAAATGGATGATGGAAGAATTACACATGATGCCTATTTGCCAGGTTTTCATCATGGTACTTATCCAAGGTGTCACAAGAAGTAGTTTTCACCATAGGATGAATTTATTTCTCTTTACTTTTGCTACCAAGGTGCCACAAGAAGTGGTTTTCACCAAGGCACATTTTCATCTTTTTAATTTTTTTTTTGAATATTTAGAAAGAGCTCAAGCTGTTTGAATGTAGATAGTGCTCCTATAGAAAAGATAAGTCATGATAAGCCAAGACCATAGAAAGTTATGCTCAAAGATGTTGATAGGGTGATGAAAGAGAAATGATAGTAGCAAGAATATATTGAGGATAAGAGTTCATGTATAGAAAGTAAGTGTAAGCTTTAGAGGATTTCATGAGGGTAGTTGAAATATTGGACAAGATCAATATTGACACACACCTTGAAGGGTATTGGAATGATGGAGGAATGATGGATGAAGTAGCTAGAGGTTTAGATGCATGAGGTGGTAGAAGAGATTTGGAAAAAGTTGGAGTGGAAGGCTTTGGAATATTTTTAGGAAGATTTTTGGAAGAAGATGGAATGGAAGCCTTTGGAAGCTTCAATGTCAACTTTGAAGTATTTTCAATATTCAAGTCTTCTAAAAGAGACTTGGGAATCCATATAGCTTTAGATTTTCCTTTGGATACTTCAAAACACATTTCTTCAATAATGGGTTTAGGAACCAATATTTTCTTTGATTTAGCTTTTTTAATAGTGGACCTTTGCGGTCTCTTTTGTGCATTCTCCTTCTTAGCATTCACATGTCGATTAGGTGGGACATAGTGATCTTTCTTTTTCAATGGATTCTTATGTTTATTCTCACTTCCAAAGGACTTGGGATTTGTGGATGAATAAGGATGATATGACTGGTTCAGATGTATAGATGGGTGAAAAGTCATCAAGGATGAGTGTCTTTGTTGATCTTGAGGTATTATTGGAGAGCTAGGGAGTGAGCTAGGAGTGAATGTAGGAGATGGAAGAACATAAGGCCCCAATATGGATGGAAGGTTTGAATGCTTTAGCTTAGATGGATAAGGACCAAGGATAGGTTTAAAAGATGCAAAGGGATAGTGAGAAGGGATATCAACATCTTTAGAGTAAGAAACATAGTCAAAGCCATCAATAGATTCATGAGTACCTTTGATAGGAACAACATTTTTAATAGAAGCACTTGAAGCTTGAGCACAATTTTGAAGTGGATGTAGAGAAGTAGAACATGAGGGGATGCTTTGATCTTGACAAGTAGCTTTGGATAGCATATGAAGAGAACTTTTCTCATAATTTTTAGTAAGCTCAAGGGAGATAATGGAAGTGGTATCTTCATCATACTTAGGAGGTGGACAAGATATAGGATATGGAGGGGAAAAATTTTGAAAGAGATGAAAGGGTGCTTGATCTTGATCTTTCTTGACATTTATAGATTTTTCTTTTTGAGAGTCCTCTTGACATGGAGCCACTTCTAAGGAAAAGGGAGAATGAAGAGTGAATGGAGTAGTGCTTGGATTAGGCATAGTAGTGCATGAAGGTTGAGGATGTTTAGGATTAGTAGCATGGAAAAGGTTTGCAACCAAGTGAAGGTTAGCTTGAGTTTCTTTTAGAGGTAGCCCTTAAGGATACACGTAGTCTATGTGGAAAGCATTAGGTTCTTTATTTGATGGAGGCATGTTGGAAAGATTTGAAGTGTTGAGAGATGCACGAGTGTTGGAAGAAGTGGAACATATAATAGAGCTGCTACTAGACATAGGTTCATTAATGTAATCTTGCTCAAGAAAAGTATCCTCATCGCATGAATCATTAGAGGTATCAATAATTCCATTATCAATAAGATATTGGATTTTATGTTTTAGCTCTATACAATCAGAAGTAGCATGGTCATTAGATCGATGATAGGCACAATAGGTATCCAAGAACAGATTTACATAGGAGCTAGACTTAGGCAACATGATGAGCTTGGTGCCAAGAAGTGTTCTCAAAATGTCATCATAAGAATTCCCCAAGGGAGTAAAATTTCTCTCAAAAGTATGTCTAGAGTCCTTTTTTTGTTTCTCAAGTGAATGGTATGCATCCATGTCTTCATCATTATCTTTGTGAAAGATAGGTCCATTATGAAATTTTAGCATATGCTCAAAGGAGGTATCACTTTCTTGTTCTCTAAAGAGGTCTTTAGATCTAGAAGATGAAGACATTTGATGTCTTGAAGTAGAGCATGTAGACCTAGAAGAAGAGGATGACCTCAAAGAAGGTGACTCACATGCATGTATAGACCTTAAGGAAGATTCATGTAATGATGCAATCTTCTCCTCTAACCTTTTCTCAAGTTTAGACTTCATTTCTGTCATGCGCTTAGAGAGATGAAGGTAAGAAAGATCATTTGTCTCTTCTAGTTCTTTGTATTGTGCATATAGATCTTGAAAATCTTTAGTGACATGGAGGATATTATGATCATCTAGATTTGGTTAAAATTTGGTAGCACAAGGTTTAGATCCCATAGTTTTAGATGCAAAGCCAAGCATAAAAGAGCCTAGAAGGTAACTTGATGTTGAAACTATAGGAGGTAGAGTGTTTACTTGCCAAGATAGTAGAGAGAGATTAAAGTGACTTGTCAAACAATATGTCCAAGAAACTTACGACATGAATGATTCAAGTCAATAGCTAGGAAAGATGCCCAAATAGCCAAATAGATAGAGCAAGCAGGGTGACAAGTGAACAACTCTCCAACCCAAGAGTGTAGTCAAGAAATCAAGGCAACCATTTCAGCAAAAATATAACTAGCAAGTGGACATAGACCATGAAGATATAAAGACCAAGAGCACCAAGACCAAAGAGTCACTTTAAGTATGTTCAAGAACTAGAGACATAAAAAATAAAAATCAAATGATGAGACTCCCCTTAGCAAGCAACACAAGAAAATGTTTGCATTTGATGTTTTGACTTGGTTGACAAAGTTTGACAATAGTTGATAGCATTGCAAGTTTGATGTTCAAAAGCAATTTCTTTCCAAGCAAGATAGTGACACATGGAGTAGTCTTCAAACAATCAAGCAAGGGACAAAGCAACCTTGCATGATACAAGCATATGTGAGGTCTTAAAAAAAGTCATATAACTATCATCATGTGTATGTTCCAAAGATTTCCACAGGTCTAGCACATTCAAGAACACATCAAGCAATATCTACCTAAATGTCATGGTTCATTAGTCAACAACTTGGCCCACACTTGATGCTCCTTTTCATCACACCAATTGGTTTCCCACAAGAGATATTGGCTTTGTCATAGAATTTCCATAAGCACAACTAAGGGAACACATATGGTGAGTGTAAAATCTTGGGGTGATCCAGGTAGTCCACTAGGATCGATCCTTGCACCAAGAAGTTGAGCGGATAAAAATGGTAGTTACTTACTTAGGGTGTTTAGATAGGGCTTCTGTTCATAGTGTTCCTCTTGTTCCCAATTATTGGACACCTCACCTTGTGATGAGTAATCGATCTCGTGACCACAAGAGTACCTTAAGAATTCTTGCCTAGTGATCTCCCTATGGTTGAAATATCATAAGCAATCACACTAGGCAAAGAAAAACACTACGTCTACCAAGGTTTTGTGTCCTTGATAGCCTTGAGTTTATGGAAGAGCCGGGTAATCTGCTTGTCCCCACTTGGGTCATTCCTCTCAGGTTGTCCGAGAGCAGGCCCTCTAAAGGATTCTAACTACACAAAGAGTGGATCAACTTTCAGAAGTCAAGATTTCTGATTCACCACAAGGGTGAAGAGCATACTCTCCTATTCCAATTGTTTTCTCCCAAACACACCAGGAAGATTCGGTTACCCCTTGCTTTTGAAACCAAATGGCAAGTCAAGATTTCTGATTCACCATAAGGGTGAAGAGCATACTTTCCTATTACCAAAAGACTCCAATCAAAAGTTTTATGTGCCTATGAAAAATGAACAATTAGTCAATGCCACACATGAAAACAAAAAAGAAAGAAAGTTTGGATTTTTATGCTTTGGGCAGCCTTGTAAACAATGTTAGTAGCCTTTGCGCATTTGAAGCTTTGACATGCGTTCTTTTTATGCAATGTTTCAATTTTTTCACAAGGATGGCAACCTGAAATCATAACTTGTTAGCACCAAAATTTAGAGTGAAATAACATAAAAATCTACAATAAAAAGTGGTTAGTTTCCTCAAAAAGCCAATTTATCTTTCAACCAAGTGCATGCAAAGAAAGTGCAAGTTAATCACAAATGCTCTCATTTTTACTCTTTGATTTTAACCTAGTCAACATGATTAAAATTTTTTGCTATGATTTCGGATTTAAAAATAGAAATGAAAAGAAGAGACTTCTGATAAAACTTAGGGAGCTTTTTAAAAATGCAAGAAATTCAAAAAAATCTCTTCATTTGTGCCTTAGGGACCCATTTTGTCAAAATAGGCTAGATTTATCAAATCAAATTTTTGATCCCTAATACGATCTGAATAGTCAAAACACAAAGAAATTACCCCTCTTAAAATTCAAAAAGCTTTCTGAAAATGTAAGTTTTTCTAAAAAATATGTTGATTTGCGATCAAAAATAGCTTTTTATGAAAAAAGAAAAAATCATAACTCCTGCAAATCATGTCAAAATTCTTTGAAAATCAGACTAAGATATTTTGGACACATACCCAACCTGTAAAAAAATTTTAGAATGAAACTCCAAGTGGTTTAAAAGATATGATCAAATCTTTAAACCAACTAGATTTTTGGCCTTCAAACCAATCTACTTATGGGTTGGCCTTAAAACCAAAGTGACAATTCTACAAAAGCACTTGATTAGATCCAATATGCTGCTATAAAAAATCAAAGATAAGAAATGAAAACAAATGGAGCTAGAAACTTGATTCAAGCCCCATGGTGGGCACCAAAAATGTACACTCGAAAGTGTCACACTCTAAACCCTTCTATCCAAATGATTCCATGAGTTTGGAATGCTTGGATGTCGCCTTAGAGCTCCCTATCCATGGAGTGCAAGAGAGTATATTTCAAGAATAAGAAGGCTCTTAGATGAGCCTTAGAGATACTCTTCTTGCTAGTAAACCATGCAATGAGAGGTTCTAAAGACAAGATGCAAGAATGCAAATGTCTCAAGGAGTTCCTCAAGAATGCAATACAAGTATGGAAACTAAGCTAAGATAAGAATACAAAATGCAGCTATTCTAAGCATGGATGAGAGTGTTACAATCCAAATATTAAGCTATGTGAGATAGATTATTGCAAAATAGAAGCTAAACTAACATGCAACATGAATCTAAGCTAAAATACTATGGTATGAGAGAATGTAGACAAGAAAGAGAAGTTCTCCACAAAGCTTCAAAGAAACTTGTTAGAAAACCTGTAGCATAACAATACTCAAAAGATGTATGGATCGAGGGGGAAAGCTCTCTCCCTTTTAAAGTCGTACGAATGGTAGAGATCAAGATGAAGATGGTGGATGATCAACGGTGAATTTGAAAAGAGGAGTTGATCCATGTGCATACACAAGTCAATCAATAGAATATAAGTTGACTTGTCATATAAGAAAAAAGTCACAAAGCCTTTTCTTTTAATTGCAAAATAGAAAAAGGACTTTATGTGTGCACTTTAAGTGAGTTAGAAGAATGGGGTTTTTTATTTAATTAAAAGGGGACATGTTCTTTTAATCAAATAATGAACTTAGGATAGCATAGTCAAACTATAGATTATAATCAAATAAATTGATTATTAGGAATTTGGTCTAGGTAAATGATTAAATTAATTTAGCCAAAATGCTAAGAAGGGGGCTAATAGTCTAGATGGCCATTTTTAGGTGATTACAAGGAGTAGTATCACCACTTAGAAAATGAGAATGCACATTAGGTCAAGTGACAAGTGCCCAGAAAAGCTTAGGATTTAATTCAATTAATCTCAAGAAGATATGAAAAAAAGTAGGATATTAGTAAATATGATAAATGACTATTGAAAAAACATTTATTTCTTAGCAGACATAGATAACTGCATGGTGTATGTAGTCAAACCAAGAAATCACTAGTTAATTAAATTTCCCTATGAGATAAAAGAAGAACAACCTAAAAGTCTCATTAAGGAGATACTAGAAAAAACCTTTGACAAGGAGCAAAAGAGATTTGGAATAGTCAAGGAGATAAATTCAAGGCTCGCTAATAAAAAAAGAAGAAGCTTCAAAGAAAATGAATATGAAGAAGAAGGAAGGAACAAAGAAGGATGTAAAGAAAGAAGAGGTAGAGGAAGCTCAAGAAAGTGGGTATAGTCCACAAACTAACACAAAGAAAAGTTCTACTCCAGAACTTGAGTTAGAAGAGGAAGAGGAAATAAGGAGAAAGAAATAAGAAACTTCTAGTCCTTAACCAATGGAGACCTACAAGAGAAAATGTACAATGAAAGAAAAGAAGAAACCTCCCACTTAGTCAGAGGAAGAGGAACAAGAGGAAGAATAAGACACAAAAAGTTTGAAGTCTACAAAAGAAGGTAAGAAGCTTTCACTGCAATAGATTATTGAAGATATTAAAAATAATGGTAATTATAATACTATTAAAGATATATTTTTTAAGTTCAATAAGTCAAATAGGATTATAATAGTACATGTTGTACTAGTAATCTTAAGAGCATTCAGTATGACGTCAACAGATGTAGAGTCCCAACTTCTAGAAGAACTATCTGAGATAATCAAAGAGAAATGGTCTAAGGCCAAATTTGAATGGAAGGGCATGTTGGATCAATCCCCCAAAACATAAGACTTGGCTTGAATAGGTAGGAGGTCATGGACCTTATAGATTCATGCAGGAAGAACACCAATGCACCTAAGAATGTGGCATTAATCACCATAGGTTTGAAAGGAGATGCATTAAAAAATGTAAATAATTTTTGGTCACAACTCTATAAACAAAAAAAAGAAACTCTTGATAAAGGAGGAGGTCAAGGCCAGATAGCCAAAGATGCACAAATGGTAAAGGAGTAACCTAAGATAACATGTCCTAGAAGTTCCAAGAAGCCTACATGATAGGTCAAATAGAGGACCCAAATTAGTCAAGATCTGAACCAAGAACCAAAATAAATTAGAGAAATACAATAGACCTCTACAAAACCATAATCTATACATGAGATTCCCAAAGTTGAAACTTAGATAACCAAAGATTAGGCAAATGTCATAGACTTAACTAAAGAAGAAGAGGAAGTAGAACAAAAAACAACTAGTCACAATGAAGTAGTTGAACAAGAAGAGAGGATACAAGCAACATAGGAGATAGAAATAAGTAATGAATTAAGTGACACATAGCTACCTACAATAGGAGTTCAAACTAATGAAAGAGAGGAACAAGTAGGAGACAAAGATGAAATACAAAGGAAATAAGTCTTTCAACCCACTCAACTCTAGAAGACTCTAATAGTTTAACCATCATCAACATCGTCCAATGAAAAAATGAGTGTTAGAAATCTCATGAAAAGAGAAAGAGACTCAAAGGAATTCAAAAGCAAGAAGAGAAGCAAAGGGATAGAAGAATCCAAAGAATCGACAAAATCTGAAATAACAGAGGATGATGGAGCATTTTATGATTAAGATACAACCAAAGCTAAAAAAATGCTAGAACTTAGTGAAAGAGTAGATGATACGAGAAAGAGAACCAATATAATGAAATCAAAGGAATTGGGAAAATTCACTTGACTCACTAAAAAGTATAATATGATGAAGTAGGATAGCAAAAAGTATGAATGGGAAAGCACATTGGCTAATACTCGTGATATTTTGAAAGGACACATAGATGGAGAAACCTACAAGGAAGATGGTAATTTGATTATTCAAACCAAAGATGTTACAAGAAATCTTTATGACAAGGTATTTAAGCTACCAAGGATAGTAGAACAAAAGGTTCCCATTAAAACTCTTGAAGAGGAGAAGAAACTTGTAAAAGAGAAAAATGAGTAATTCAAGACACTTAGAGATGAGATGCCAAAATCTTTTAGTGAAATAACCCTAGTAATTCAAAAACTTGCAAGTACATCATGCACCCTAACAGGTGACCTTCAAAAGTAAAAAGAAAATGCTCAATAAGAACTTGACACAACTATATGAGTATTTGATCCACTCTCTAGATCAACATCAAAACACATCACCAAGATACATGACACAACATACCTGTTACACCTATTATGAGTTGAAGAAGAGAAGAGAACTAGCAAACTGATAGAGCTTCAATGCTTCTTAACACTAATGATCAGAACTATCAATATAACTCTAAAAGGTTCAAATGAGCTACTTGTCTTACCACTAGCAATTAGTAGAGCTACAAAGTGTAATCATCACACTCAAAGATTCAAAGGAGTCATGGGAGAGCCTTCTCAACTTATCTAGAGAAAAGTGCAAAGGAATTTCTAAAAATATGTGAATATGGCACCAAGGGATCACCACCATAAGGGGAGCAAATAATTAGGATTATGCATTCATCCTACCTCTACTCTTCCCATTGTCATTGATGAAAAAAAAAAGGAAGAAGAAATATAAAGCTATATAAGTCTATACAAGGGGAAGAAAAAATATAAAGTTATATAAAGCTATACAAGGGGGATAAGAAAAGATAAATCTATAGGGGGGAAGAAATAAATACAAGGGGAGTATACACCTCAAGGGGAGGAGCACATGCAAAAGGGAACATGAACACACACCCAAGAAAAATGTAACATGGAGAAAGAAAATTAAGGAGAACAAAGACACATAAGAGCTAGTCTAATGGCACAAACAAGTTAGGATTGAGATAGGTCAAGTCTCAACCTAAGTATCATGTTAACCTTTGAAGAAATATATAAGGTTTTTCCATCAATTACAAAGGGGGATATTGTTGGACTAGGTTGCATCAAATAGAAAAGTGGTGATAAATGAACTCAAAGTATTGAGTTAAAAGATTGTGTTGTCAATGATTGGAAATTAGTTAACAAGAAGTCTCAAAGCATTACAAGTGCAACCAAAAATAGATTAGGGTACCATTTAAGGTAGTGGAGTGAAGAGAGAAGCATGAACAATAAGTGGTAACAACCTAGTCACCATTAATGTGACAATACAAGCAGAAGGTCTGAACAAAAAAAAACATGTGGTAGAGTAGTATGGTGGAATATGGCTGAAGCACATAAGGACACAAGTCTAGTTGTAGACTTGTAGATTCTCAAGCTAGCCCATACACATAGGCATATATAAATAGGTAGTCACAAGTGTCTTATGACTATGCTCACTATGGAGATCAAAATTCAAATTGTAGTTTAAGAAGGATAACTTTGGGGTTTCTATCTATAGTTTGAGGAAGTGATTTAAGGATCATTTGACACATTTTGAAAAGAGGTTGGCCATAATGAAAAAGTGAAAAATGATAACTATACAAAAGGAAAGAGTCAAGAACATTGTTTTCTTGAAAACTATAGAGAATCTATCAAAGGAAGGAAGTTATGAATAGGGACCAACAAAAAGTGCCAAGAGAACGAGAAAAACAAGGGCATAAAGAAAGAGAATACCCACTCGATCTAGAGCAACAGAGGAAGATTAGAGCATCTTCAAGAGAACATAACAAAGGATTTGCCAAGCAAGGTGTGCCATATATTTAGATCACTACATTAGTTTTATTTCCAACCATTGCATCTTTTGTAAGCCTTAAATAGGGCATTCTTTTAAGAATTCTTTGAAATCATCTAACAAGATATATCTTAGAAAGAGATCCAAATCCTCTAGTGAGGTAGCCTTAATAGGATATTGTAATCCTAATAGGTTACTAGCATTCCTAACAAGATGTGTTCTTAGAAATTTTTTTTTGAGCCTTTAACAACGACAACCTTTTTCTTGCAAGGAAAAGACTAGTGGGTACATTACTCCCACCATGGTTTTTACCCTCATAGTAGGGGTTTCCACATAAAAATATATGTGTCAATGATGTATGCTTCTATGTGGAATATTGTATGGTTTTATTGCATAGCATTTACCATTTCTCTGCTAGGTAAAGAGATAGTAACCAAGTGTGTGGGAGAGATTGCTAGAATAATCGATAGATTTTGTAAAAGTGAGTGTATTGATTGACCCCCCTCTCTGTAGTGATTGGGACTGGCATCTATGATATGATTTAATATGTTCAAGAGAATTGATACATTGTTCAACTAATATCTAAAGATGTTGTAATCATTTCTAGTAAAAAATGTCCCTATCAATTATATGATTAAATAAAATTTACTAGTAAGGAATTTTAACACTAAAGGCATAATAACATCAACACCATAAAAAAAATTACAAGGAGATGATCTAGTTGTAGTGCATAAACTTGTTCTATATGCCCATAAAGCATATGTTAATTGCTTTTGTTAATCCTTAGCATTCTTGGTAATAGTTTTTCAAAGGATATTAGAATATTCTAGTTGAGTAGTAAATTTAGGATAATAAGGAGCGAAGATTCATTATTGAATTTGAAACTTTCCCAAAAAAAATATACATCCTTATTTTTAAAAATATGTTCCTTTATCAGAAATGATTGTAGAAGGAATACCATATTGAGAATTAATCTATTGAATAATAAAGTCACACACAATGTTAGCTATAGTATAATGAAGGAGAGTAGCTTTGACCCACTTTATAAAATATTCCATAGTTGTCAAAATGTAAGTATGCCTCTAGGAATAAGAAGGTTATATTTGTCCAATAAGATCCAATCCCCACACACTAAAAAGACATGAATCCACCTGGGAGAAGAGTTCATGTACAAAAGCATGGATATGATTGTTGTGATGTTGACATTAAGGACACTTTTTTGAAAAAGAGAAAGATTCTTGTTCCATAGTCTGTCAATAATATACCATGCAAAGAAGCTTATTGAATAATAACTCTCCAACAAAATTCCCAACACATGATCCAACATTAGATAGTTCTTAAAAATATATAAGAATATCATTTTTACTTAGGCATCTAAGTAAAAGGTAACCATAAGAATGTTTATAAAGATCATCACTAAGGATTATATATCGAGAGGCCAACTTGAAAATCTATTTTGAATATTCCTTATTTTTTATTTAAGAAATTTATTCTCTTTGGAATAATGATATATGCATGAATAACATTCATCCATATAAAAATTCAATAAAAATGTTTGATAGAAGAATTATTAGAGGTAAAAAAAGTATCGAGAGTAAGAATAATCAATTGATAACTATCCATGCCATTTTCAAAATAGGTTAGAGATATTGCATTAGATATAGTGTTCACATTTAAATCATCATTTTGAGGCAGTGATGATGAAAGGTGAATTTGGTGAGTAAATCACAGGCCAAATCATGATATTGTGTCAAATTTTCATTTTTATCTTGATAAGTATGAGTAATTTGTTGTATAATTAACTATGAACCACCAAAGACCTTACTATTTTTTTTATATTAAGAGATAATGTTTCCTTCAATCTAGTGATTAGGGATTCATATTATGTTGTGTTGTTAGCACAGAGAATTTTATTCTATATGATAAAAGGAATACTTTAATTTGAAGGAAATATCAAGATTACACTAATGCAAGAACTATTTTCACATCTAGATCCATCAAAAAAATTTCCCAAGTAGTATCAGTATCTATTGGTAACACAAAGCTATTGGGGAAATTAATATGTTTAGGAGTTAATGAAGATTAAGGAGCCTTGGCCAAATGTTCTATCAAAGATTTCCCTTTTATAGCCTTTTGAGAAACAAAATTCAAACTAAATTCACTTAATAGAATTACCTATTTACCAAGATGTCCTGAAAGATCCATTTCATAGAGGAGATGTTTTAGAGGATCAAACTTAACAATGATATTTATTTATGCATTAAGGAGATAATGATTGTGTTTTTGCAAGCAAAAACTAAAGAGAGAAACCACCTTTCAATTTTAGTATAATGTGTTAGGTCTATCATTTGCATGAAGTGTATACATATAATTATTAAAAATGAATTTTACTTTACAATAAAGAGTATAAGGAATAACATGTATGTTATGCAATCATGTTCTAATCAAAAGGAGATTAAAATTAAGAGATCTGAGGATCACATGAATACAAGTATATGGAATAATAGAACCAGCCTTAATATGAAAAATTGTGACACCCAACACCATTTTAGCAATGTTACCAAAGCCACAAATAGGAATATTAATAGGTTAGAGGGTTTTCATCCCATCTTGATGGATTTTAATATGTGAAGAATACACACATTCGAGATAGATCCATTATTAATCAAGGTATTGTGAATGAGATTAACATTAATAAGAGTCACAATCATAAGAGCATCATATTGGGTTTGAACATTCTTAGAAGGCAAATCATCTTTAGTAAAAAAAATTTTAGGTGTGGGAGGTGTAGTATGAATGCATTCAAAGAAAGAATTGATATTCTCCTAATTAGGTGGAGGATTTAAGAAGTTGGTTAAATATTATAAAAATATTCATAGTAATTTTATATGTTTGAAGAAGTTACCATAATAAAATATTGGTAGGAGTAGTATGTAATTGTTCAATCAAATTATATTGCTTTCCAAGATTAGAAAGCAAGTGAGGTGTGAGAGGAAGCATTAGTTGAAGAACTCAAAATGACTCCTAGTCTTTCCTTTGATGGTTATTTGAGGATTATATTTAAGTGTGATAAGAGGTTTAACATGGAAGACTAATTTAGATGTTTCAATATAAACACTTATTTGTTTAAAGGCATCCAGGAAAGAAACCTATTGTAAAGGTTTGGTTGAAGAGGTGTATAGGATGATGAAGTAGAGATGTGATTTTGAGGGATCTCATTCGACATCACAATATATTTACTATTGGACACATTATGCCCATAATAAGAAGCATTAAAGTACACAACATAAATCTTACATGGTGGAAAGTAAAAACAAGTACAGTGTAATTTTAGTTTGAAATGTAAGTGGAATGCAAAGAAAATATAACATTTTTTTTTTTGAATTTTTCCTTTTAAGATGTAAAACTAAGTAAAAAAAATCATTCAATGCAAGTTAAATAAGAAATATAGATCTAAACACTAAATGTATCAAAATAATGTAAGATCTTGCTAACCATTTAAGAGACACCAAATGCATGAAAGGTGTGGGTTCACCAAAAGGTAAAGGGGAAAATAGTGGACACTCCGCCTCTCTCTCCAAAAGTGAAAAGTAAAGAGGAAGAAACTCAACCCAAAAATTAGATCCAACAAGAGCCACTAAGAGGAAAGGAAAAAATCACGTGACCTCAATTTTGCAAGTTTAGGGATCTTCCTAGCCATTAAACCCCAACTATAATAATGCATGGGGTAACAAGTGTGAAAAATATGATCTAGGAATTAGATTGTCATAACCCTCAATGACATATAATTTATGTAAAACTAAACATTATTATAAAAATATGTATTCAATTCACCATTAGTAAATCATTGTCTCATTTATCATTATAATACCAATAGAAGATATCATATTATTATATTAATCAATGATCATATATGATAAATGACTAACAATTATATTTAATATATTATATTTAAATATAATAATAAATGACTATAATGATAATAATATTCAATGAATGGTATTTTTATAACATTTTGATTATATAAATTAGATATATTAGTTGGGAGTCAAAGGGACATGACCCCCGACCATACAATGAGTATATAAATGAAAGGTGGTAAACAAATTGTGGTGGTGGTGGTGGTGGGGGGGGGGATTAGAATAAAATAATAATAAGAAAGGGAGTGGATGAAACTTTGGCTTTCGTAAGGAAGTGACCACCATCCATGTGTATCTACGAAGGACAACAACATGGTTCAAGCAAGGCACCAAGGAGATTACCACATCAACATAGCACTCCTTAATAATATTAAAGACATCGAGTTCCATATTCCCAATAAAGAGGTACAATCAGTAGACCCTACGAGAGTTGGAATTCAATCTATTACATTGATTTAGAGGTGACCACATGTGAGTAAGAAGTAAGGCACAATATAAGGAGGTTGACTGCACCTAGCAAAGGAAGGTGGCATGTCTTGGTGGAGGGCATGCATTGAGAATGTCATGACATGATCCAAGCATGTCTTGGTGGAGGGCATTTATTGAGAATGTCATACTATGATCCAAGTGCACTTGGTGGAGAGCATTCATTGAGAATGTCATAAAATTATCCAAGTATAACTTGGTGGAGCATGATCCAAGTTTTCTTGGTGGAGGGCATTCTAGAGGAATGTCATACATGATCTGGGTTATTCTGGTGGAGGAAATTTGTTGTAAATGTTAATTAGTTCTTAGAATATAACATGTTTAACTATATTTATTGTGATCATATCAATCTTTTATAGTTTTTATGTAACCCAATCTAACCCTAATAGTGGGAATATTATAGTGGTATCAGAGCATGATCCTGTCATCCTATGGTATTTGTTAGTTCACACATCAACACATCTACAAGGACAATGGCAAGAGAACTAGCCCAAAAATTAAGAATCTTTATGGAACAAACTAATGAAAGAATTGAAAACTCCAATAAATTACTACTTGAAGCTATACAAAAATTAAGCAACAATAATAATCAGAGTGAAAGACCTAACCCAGAGAGGAAATGTAATTCTAATCATGATGGAAATGAACCCTCATCACAAAGTTTGGCTCCATGAGATACCTTTCCCTCATTCATTCCAAGAGAATAACATAATGTAGAAGAAGAAGAAACAACCACAAATAGTGTGGAAGAAATTGCACAAATGTATGCAAACTTGAGTCCAAAAATTCAACAACTTATTTGCTTTGAAGTGTACTACAAAACTAGAATCATGGAGAATAAAAAGAAAAATCATATAGATGAAGACCTTCAGTAGAAAGTAAAAAAAGTAAAATTACCATGTTTTGATGGGTCATGAGAGGAGACTGCTCAAGCATGGGTGCAAAAGTTAGATACATATCTATCATACAATCCTATGACTGAAAAGGGTGCTATTGAGTTCATGATACTTTATTTAAGAGGATCAGCCCACAAATGGTGGCACCATGGCCAGAATTCATTAGGGCTCAAAAAGATTACCACCTATAATGAATTTACACAAAAAATGATGAATAGATTTGATCAAAAAGACCTTGAATGATACTTCCAAGAGCTAACTCACCTCAAACAATCAGGGACAATGGAAGAATTTTCTAGTCAATTCTAAGACCTATCTATCATGGTTCCAAATCTATCTCAGAGTCAACTCACTCATTTATTTATAGAAGGACTTAAAGATACCATCAAAGCTTATGTAAAATTCCTTGAACCCCAAAGCTTAGAAGTCATTCGAAAGGAAAAGAAGATAGAATCTAATTGGCCCAAGAATCCAAAAACATCTTTCAAAAATAAGGACTTAGAAAGGACAATTAGGAAAAGAAATTCTAATTTTGCCATGAACCATGGGACGTGGGTCATTGGTGTCCAAAGAGAGATGACCTACTAAAGAAAGGGTTGTGTTTCAAATGTAAAGAACCTTGGGAGCATAATCACCGATGTAAAAGAGGACAACTGAATAGAATAACATTTGATGAAGAAAACCCAAATAAAAAGACAAAGCAAGAGTTTGTGACATTCATCACTCAAGAAGATGGAGACAACCCCTTTCAAATCAAGAGTTCACCTTAAAGTTATTAGACATTCATTAGAAGAATTTGTTTTTCTTGAGGACACAAAATTTCGAGGAGGGTGGACTGTCATAACCCCATAATAACATATAATTGATGTAAAACTAAACATTATTATAAAAATATGTATTCAATTCACCATTAGTAAATCATTGTATCTCATTTATCATTATAATACCAATAGAAGATATCATATTATTATATTAATAAATGATCATTTTTGATATATGACTATAAAAATTATATTTAAATATAATAACAAATGGCTATAATGATAATAATATTCAATAAATGGTATTCTTATAACATTGTTATTATATAGATGAGATATATTAGTTGGAGTAAAAGGGAAATGACCCTTGACCATACAATGAGTATATAAATGAAGGTGGTAAACAAATTGGGGGGAGGAGGAGTGCAAAATAAAATAATAATAAGAAAGGAAGTGAATGAAACTTTGGCTTGCCTATGGAAGTGACCACCACCCACATGTATCCACGGAGGATGAGAATAGGATTGGAGCAAGGCACCAAGGATATTACCTCATCAACATAGGGCCTCAATAATATTAAAGACATCAGGTTCCATATTCCCAATAAAGAGGTACAATTAGCAAACCCTACGAGAGTTAGAATTCAATGTGTTGAATTTATTTAGAGGTGACCATGTGTGAGTAAGGAATAAGGTACAATATAAGGAGGTTGACCACACCAAGCAAAGGAAGGTGGGTCCCCGATCCCACCAAGGTAAGTTGGGTAAATTGTCTAAAATATTGTTATTGAGTATTGTATGGGAATTATATTTGGTGTATGATTTGGTGCTTTAAATCAATTAATATACACACACCATATATGAAAATATAATAGGTTATATTAAATATATGGTGATTATATATGTTTATATTTCCTAAATAATTATTTGTGGATTTAAGTCATAATAAAATGAAAGAATATAATAATTGACAATATGATCCAAGCATGTCTTGGTGGAGGGCATTCGTTGAGAATGTCGTAATATGATCCAAGCATGTCTTGGTGGAGGGCATTCATTGAGAATGTGGAAAAAAATCCAAGTATAACTTGGTGGATGCAATTCATTGAGAATGTCATAAAATGATCCAAGTATAACTTGGTGGAGCATGATCCAAGTTTTATTGGTGGAGGGCATTCTAGAGGAATGTTGTACATGATCCAAGTTATTCTGGTGGAGAACATTTCTTGTAAATGTTAATTAACTCTTAAGGATACAAGCTAATTAACTAGATTTATTGTGACCATATAAATATATTATAGTTTTTATGTATCCCAATCCAACCCTAATAGTGGGAACATTACATAGACTAAGGGAAAGGATACAAATATCTTCACCTTTGAGATCAACGAGGAGAAAAGTCAAAGTAATTTATTTAAAGATAATCAAAAGTGTTGTGATGTAGAGCCTAATCAGGCTCTAAGGTTAATTTTTCCTCACTTCATTTGGTGTGGTTCGCCACCAAATTTTACTATGGGGGTTTGGGGGAAATACCCCCATGCTCTATAGGTCAAGGGGCACTACACCTTGTGGGGTCCTAAAGTCAATGACTCCATATATGCTCCCTGTCGTGATATAAGGGGGGGGTCAAGGGGAAACACCCCCAAAGCCAAAAATGAATTTACTATTGTAAAAGGTATTAGAAGTTTTAATTTTCTATTGGTCAACTTATTCTAGCCCTAATTTGTAAGCAACAAAAATCTTGTATAAATGGCTTAGTGTCAGGGATTTCATGATGTATGATGAGATTGTATCTTCTTGCAATGGTATTGAGTTGTAAGGGATTAAATATTGTAATCAAGTTGTAATCACTAGATAATAAGAATATTGGGCTCGCTATTTTGTGGATGTAGCCCATGGATTGGGTGAATCACATTGAATTGTTGTGTCTTGTGTTTTCTTCTATATGATTCTGATATTGGTTATATTTGCATGCAATTTTTATTTTTGTCTCGTTAATCCTAATAATTAATATCAGAGCCTAGTTGTTTTAGTTATCCTCTGAAAGAAAGTCTCAGGGTTGATTGGGAGCAATTTAAGATGAGGGTAAGCAAAAGGTTGAGAAGTTTAATGAAAAGAAATTTTAGTTATGAAAAATACAAATGAAGGACTATCTTTGTCAGATGTATTTATTGAGTCCATTACAAGGAAATTCCAAGAAACCAATTGCTATGATAGATGAGGAGTGAGATATTTTGGATAGAAAGGCACTTGGAAGTATTTTTTTATGCTTGGCACAATAGATGACATTTAATACTACAAAAGTGAAGATGATTGAAGAGTTGATACAAACCCTAGCATAGTTTAATGAAAATCCCTCCGCTTCAAATAAGGTATTTGTCATGAATCATTTATTTAATATGAAGATGGTAGAAGGTGGATTTGTTGCAAATTATTTAAATACGTTTAATATAATTACCAGTTAGTTGTCTTCTATAAATATTAATTTTGATGAATAAATTAGGGCTCTCTTAATTTTGTGTTCTTTACCTAAAAGCTAGAATGGAATGGTAATGACTGTGAGTAATTATGCTTCTAGATCTAATACCCTAAAATGTGATGATGCAATTGGTCTTATTCTGAGTGAGGAAACTTGTAGGAAATGCTCAAATGGATATAGACCAGGAAGTGTTTTGAATGCACAAAGTAGGGATAAAAAAAATGAGAGAGGAATCAATTTTGGAAATCATGGGAAATCAAAAGGAAAATCAAAGGGACAATCAAGAGGACCAAGAAATTGATGGCATAATCACCTAAAAATAGTCATCTAGACTACTAGCCCCCTTCTTAGCATTTTGGCTAAATTATTTAAGCATTTTCCCAAGCTAAATTGCTAAAAATAAATTCATTTTATTTTAACCTGTAGTTTGATTAAATTATTTTAAGATTATATTTGATTAAAAGACCATGTCCCCTTTTAATTAAATAAAAGACCCCATTCTTCTAACCCACTCAATGTTCACACATAAAGTTTTTTTTCTATTTACAAATTAAAAGACAAGACTTTGTCTCACATGAAAAGTCAACTCTTTCTCATTGGTTAACATGATCTTGCACATGGATCATGCCAAAAGTCAATCATCACCCTTGATCCTCCACTTCTTGATATTGATCTCAACCGTCTGTACACATGTAAAAGAGAGCTCTCTCACTCTCTCTCTAAGGATCTCATTTTTGAGCTAATGTTATGATGTAGGTTTACTCACAGGTTCTTGGAGCATTTGTAGAGAACTTCTTGCTTCTTTTCTCATTCTTTGCATATCCATGTTAGAATAGTTCATTTGCAAGTAGCTTAGTTTCCTTTGCAATAAAATAGGTCACTTAGTTTAATTAACATGGTTTGTAATACTTTCATATGCTTAGCTTAGTTGCATTCTTGCATTTCATACTTAAGAGTTTCTTTTACACTAGCACTCTTCTCTTGTCTAAATAAATCTCCCATTTTATGGTTTACTAGCATAGGTTGCATCTCTAAGGCTCAACTACCATTATTCAAGCTTTCCAACTCATGAAAAACCTTGGACAAATGGGTTTAGGGAGGTGCAAAATTCTAGTGTACATTTTTGGCACTCACTATGGGGCAGGACATCTTGGTTTTGCCTCTCTATCTGCATTTTCGTCTTGCATTTTTGTTTGTTGTTCTTTAAATTTTTTCTCTGCAGTCATACTTATCATGTGATACTTTATCAATATTGTATGATATTTATTAGTACTACAATGTGATACTTTACTAGTTAAAGTATCACACAATTTTTTAGGAGTCTATCACACTAGCATTGTAAGTTCTATCGCTTGGGTATACTGCAAAATATCACATAGAGCAGAAGTATCATCCTTGTAAACTAAAAAGTATTGTACAATACTCTGTTAGCAAAAAAGTATCACCCTACATGGAACTTGTTTCTGTTTAATTTATTTGGTCAATTTTGAGTCTTTGGCATTTTATTTTTCAGGTTTCTTAGGTTTACTCATTGTTTAGCAGAGGCTTATTGCAAGTTTTTATCTTATTTTGGACTAACCCTTTGTCAAACTAACATTTTTGTTTGTAGGGTTGCTCTAAAAATGCTTGCAAAATTGCCTTAAAAGAACACATGTCAAAGATTAAATGCTAAGAGGCTACTAATACTTGTTTGCAAGGATTCCTAAAAGCATAAAAAAAACAAGTATGCCTGTATTTCTTTTATTTTGTGTGGGGAAATATACTAGTTGTTCATTTTTTGTAGGCACAAAAAAACTTGTAATTAGGATCTTTTGATGGTAGGAAAGTATGCTCTTCATCCTTGAGGTGAATAAGAAATCTTGAACCACCTTTAGATTTCAAAAGTAAGTGGCATAATTGAGCTTCTTAGTGTATTTTAGGTAAACACTTGGAATAGGAGATTATGCTCTTGACCCATGTGGTGAATCAAAAATATTGACCTCCAAAAGTGTATCTATTTTGTGTAGTCTAGAATTCTTTAGAGGGCTTGCTCTTGAGTGATCAAGAGGAACAACTTAAGTGAGGACAAATGAACCTAGCTATTCTGATCCACTATAAACTGAAGGCTATCAAGGACATAAAACCTTGGTAGACATAGTGCTTATCTTCACTTAGTGTGAGTACTTGTGGGATTGGGACTATGAGGAAAATGCTAGCCAAGAATTCTTAAGGTACACTCATAGCCCTGAGGTCTGTTACATGCTACAGTATAAGGTGTCCCATATTGGGAGTAAGGGGAGTACTATGAGTGGAATTCCTTTCTAAATGCCATAGGATAGAATCCACCTTATTTTTTTGCTCAACATCTTGGTGCAAGGATCGATCCTAGTGAAATACCCAGATCACCCCAATATTTTACACTCACCATTTGTGTCCCCTTAGTTGTGCCAATGAAACTTCCTTGACAAAACCAATATCTCTCATGGATAACCACTTGGTGTGAGGCAAAGGGGTATCAAGTGTGGGCCAAAGTGTTGAGGAACAAATTATGACCTTAGGTAGTATTTGTTGGCATGTGTCTTCAAATGTGAAAAGACCTATGTAAATGTTCTTGAACATAAAACATCTCATTCAAATTCATTGGATATTTTCTTTTTGATATCCCAATTGCTTGTGTTGGCAAGGTTGCTTTGTCCCTTGTCCAACTAATTGAGACATGTGAATTTCCCTTACTATTTTCAAACCATGATGATTTTTGCTGCAAACTAAAGTCTTATACTGCCAACACTACATTCTAGTTTGAAAATTTTGAGAAACCAAATTTAAAAATAGGATTTTCAAGCCTTAAATTTCATTTTTTATAGTTTGTTGGTGCTTTATCAGATGACCTTCTGAGAAATATTGTGTGATATTTTACACTTGTCAAAGTATCGCACCACTGTTATGAACTCTACTGCATGCTACTTGTGAAGTCTATCATATTTCTTAAGGAAAACTATCACATGAGTCAAAATTATCGCACTTCTTTAGAAAAGTCTATTGTACAATAATTGTTGTTGATCTTATATTTCCTAGTCTTTTGAGAAATATTGCTGAGCCTCTATTGCTTCTAAAACTAAGTTAGAATTATGTCATATCTGATTTAGGGGTGTTGTCACTTCGTCTTACCTGAGTCTAGTCTAAAATCTTCTTGTTAAGTACTATTCTAAGTTGAAAAGATGGGTCTAGTTTGTCAGATATGAGCTGAAAATCTTGCTAATGGTCACTTATCTAAATTTGGTTACCTCACTATTCTAGCTACTTGTTATTGAGCTTCTTTCTTTCCCTCTTGTCTTGAGTCATAAGCACTGTAATTTCTTGAACACTCTTGACAAGCCACTCACTTATTTTATCTTTGACAAGTGATCATTTTTACCATATGTGCTCCAAATCTAAAAAGCTTTACCTCATCCCATTAGATGAAGACATATCCTTACATGTTAGTTGTGACTAGGTTCCAAGTTAGTCAAGGAAGTTGTCCTTCTATCACCTATGAACAATTGGTAACTCCAACTAGAGGTCCTTGTGAACAACTTTGTGTGGAGGAACTTATCTCTAATAAGATGGAAGAGGCTAAAACTTGGCATAATCTAAGAACCCTTTTGATATGCCCTCTGATACTCTTAGGGCTAAAGACAATGTATCACTTAGCATGCATCCTGAAGAGAGGAATTTCCTCCTAGAAGAACAAGTGCACTTAGAAAAAGAAAGACTACAAGAGGCCATACACATGGACACTAGAGAAGATCCTATCATCAAGATGAAGTTAAAGCTCATGTACATAATGTTGAAAAAAGACACAGATATTATAGTGATCCTTTTGATAGTGACCTTGTTGGTGGCAATGGTGGAAAAAACACACCACCTAGAACTCCTAGAATATGTACAGAGGCATGTCCATCACCACCTAGACACTCACAGTCACATCATGAAAGTGAGGTCAATGATGAGGTCACTAGTGAAGACCTTATGTGATTTCAACAAGATGAGGTTGCCCAAAGGCTAATGCTAAAAACTTTAGAACATAATGACCATTATTTATAATACATGATCGCTAGTGGATGGAAACCCCCACCATGGCTTTGATGTGCAAATAATCATTCAAAAGTGAGAGCCTACTGAGTTTGAAATCTTGAGGGAAGAAATGCAAGAACTTAAAAATCAACTCGCTCAATTACAAGTTTCCAAAGAACAACTTAAGACTTCTTTTGTAGAATCAATATGTGCTATTCCATTCAAAAGAAGTCTTTACATGGTCCATTTTATAGGATATATAGGTTCCTAAATATGGAAAATATGATGGAAATGGTGATCCTCATGATCATATTCAACACTTCTATGCTCTTAGCATGGACTTTATGCATGAAGACACTTACCTTATGAGGTTTTTTCCTAGGAGCTTGAGGGGCCAAGCTATGGAATGGTTCATAAAGTTGTCATCTTCCCTCAAGTCATTTGATGAACTTGTAGAATGGTTCATTTAGCAATATTCTTATAACATTCAACATCTTATCACCTTGCTGGACTTGTGCAATATCAAGCAAAAACAAGGTGAAACTTTTGCTATGTACCTCCAATGTTGGAGATCTTTACACTCTAGGTACCCTCAGTAGATTCCTGAGATCAAGGAAATTGTCATTTTTGTCAACACACTTGTACCTAAACTCTACTATGACCTTGGGAAACAATTGTTCACATCCTTTAATGACATGATCGAAAGTGCTTACCGTATTGAGGATGTTGCTATTAAGAAAGGTGACATTGTGCTAAACAAAGACAAAAAATGACAATGGAAATGGAAAAGAGAAAAATAAACCTTGGAACAAAAACACGTATGTCATCAATGATGGAGTAGTGGACTAGGGTATTTTTGAGTGGTGAATATTCATAATTTTGCGATTTTTAGAACTTTTTTGCTAGTAATTTGGCTAATAATTTAAGATGTAATGCAACTTAAATGCCACATTTTTATTAAATTTTGTTCAAAAATATTTAAAATCGCTCAATAATTTATTTTATTAAAAAATTTAAACTCAAAGATTCACCATAATATTTGATACATGATTAGATTTGATTCACCTAAATATTATATATTATCGAAGAAATTAAAATTAATTCTCCAATAATTATCATAATTATTAGTTACTTTAGGGGTATATTATCAATACTTAGTTTTCATTATTGATTTAAAATACAATGTAATTATCCTCATAAATTCCATGAGATAAAACATGTTTAATTTTGATTTGTAATATTCCATGAGAATTCGCAAACTTCCTATTATTATTGAGATTCACCAATATTTTCTACTCAAAAATTATGATTCCAAAATAATAGCCAATGTAAATAATATTTAAAATAAAAAAAATTGAGAGATTCAACGATAAAAATAATTTGGTTTTTCAAAATAATGAAAGATTTGCCAATAATATATATCTTTTTCTGGAGGGGGGTTTCTTAAAGTTTACCCTATAGTGGACTCTCCTAAGACCAATGAATCAACCTTCAGCCTCTCTAATGCCATCTATGCTTCCAAACAACTAGAGAATTCTAAGTCTCAAACCTTTGACAAATTTAAGAAATCGATGAAATTAAAGTGTTTGTATACACCAATGGTAGAATCTTATTAGGTGATCCTAAAGACATTTCTTGAAAATAAGCTTGTCACACTTCTAGAGAATTCCTGACCATATGATGCATCCCTCAAGTCTACATGGTGGAGGGATGATAATTTTTGCAACTATCATAGGAGCAAGGGACATAAATCCAAAAAATGTTTCATGCTTAAGGATGTTAGTCAAGACCTCATTGATGGAGGCAAGGTTGTTGCAAATGGCCTACTTAAAATTTTTGATCATAAAGCCTTTAAAAAACCATTACCTAAATACAAAAAGGGGGAATCATCACATGCTAACAAGAAAAACCATGATGCCAAGATCAATTACACTTACATTGATACAGATAATGTCATAAACATGCTAGAGCCTGTTGAACATATTTGCATGATGGGTCCTAGGTTTGACAAGGAATCCAACTATAACACAAATGATGAGAAGCCAAAAGTAGTCTTGAAAACCCACAATTCTCAACAAAACTATAGAGGCACTAGGCCTAAGGTAACTCTTGGGGTTGCAAAACCTTCCTCTTCGCATGGTGAGACATTCAACACTATCACTAGGGGGAAATCCAAGGTTGTCATCAAAGTTTCAAATGATCCTAAGAATGCCTCATCATCTAAATAGGTGGCTACTCCAACCATATCCATCTTTGATATTTTCAGCCAACTGCAACTAACCCCTACACAAATTTCCATTTTTGAGTTGTTAGAATTGTCTCCTTTGCACAAGGAGATTCTTGAAAAAGCTTTATGCACAACTAATGTTCCTGTAAGGCCCACCCTCATATCCTATTATAAATCTTAAGGAATGAATGTGATTAGGAGATAAATTGAGTCATGATTGACATTATCGCTATTAATAAGGATTTATGAGATTCTTTTGGAGACTAATCTAGATTTTAGATTATCATAATGTTGATACTCTATCTAATAACAATAGGTCAATACCACATGAAAATGAGATTCAAAATGTTCATCTACCAGACAACTAGGAAAGATAAAATAACATTCATTCTATTAAGAACAACTTTGAGCATAGGTTATGATGACTATAAGACATATGGATATAGTTGGAAATTGGTTCTAACTTATTATGACATAATCATTGAAACATTCTATCAGTCTGAGGGTTAACCTTAGGAAATCACACAAATCGTTCATAAGGTGATAAAGGGATATTGCTAGGAACATTAATATACCTAACTTAATCAAAGGATACTAGTACCTAGTTTGCACATGAGCAATTTTCACTTAGGACATATATGTTAAGATTCATTTTATATGTTTTCATGATTTACTAAAGAGGACCTAGAGTTTCATTGAAAGAGTTGGGGAATGATAATGAGTTAAATTAAGAAAGATCATTGTTGATACACATATTTGATATTTCAATGTTTTGAATATTTTATGAGGATTATTAGATGGAAGTTGATTGTAAATGTTATGCAAATTATGTGATATTAGATTATTTTGCATTATTTTCATTTGTTGTATATTATTTTATTGAGCTACTGATGTTTAAGTTGAGTGTGCAGGAAGAGGAACCATGGAAAATTTAACGGGGAAACAAGGTATAGACACATGTTAAATGACTCTGCCAAGGTGAATCTTTGTAAGATTCGTGAACCTCGTTGTGATGTGCTTATTTCATAAATGTGAGATGTGTGTGTGTGGTATGTTTTTCATGTGTGGATTTTAAACGCATCATGTGTGGCATTTTAGTGTGTTCTGTGTGTGTCACTTGACACTCGTGCTTGTTATGATAAATGACATGTTATTCGTCAATGGATCATGTGGCCACCTTATTCTGTGATAAATACCTCAATTAAGGAATTTGATTATTGTCTTAGTTAAGAGAGGACAAGGTTGTCACCTTTAACAAAAAAAAATGGAAATTTGAATTACCTAGCTCTAGGAGGGTCATAAAGTAACTTTAGGGTAAATTGTGATTAAAATTAACCCTACCCATGTTAGTACTATAGGTTAGGGGGTTATTAATGACCTCTATGGTATCTAGTGGACCTAGGAGACCCCATGAAAATGACATTCTCCATTGAATCCGAAAATAAGAGGGTTATAAATAGAGGCAAGGCTAAAATTGAAACTCACTTGGCAACTCTCTACTTTTAGAGACTAATAGGATTTGAAGAAAGGAGAAGGAGCTCTACTGCAAGTATTCATTGTCTTTCTTTGAGGAAGGTTGGTAACATGATCCATGAAGTCTCTTTATTTTACATGTAGAATAGAAATGGTGTTTCATTTCATGATGGATTTATGGTGTCTTGTGGTGTATTTGTGAATGGATCTTGTTTTAAGTTTGTATGTGGTTAGTGTTGTGTGAGTCTTCTTGAATTTGTGGTTTCATGGTATATATTTTGTGCATTTGGTGTGAGGCATCACTCACCCTTGGGAGGGAAGAGATGCCTGGGGTGAAGGGGTTAGTTGGGCTCACACATGGAGTTGAGGAGTTCTCCCTTGTGTGGAGATGGTTGAATATGTTTATGGCATGCAAATTATCTGGCTCACTTGCATCTTGGGAGGTATAAGGTGGTATGAGGAAGGGAAGATGTTGATTGCCCTGAAAGGGCATTGTGAGGTGTTGATTGCCCCAAAAGGGCATTGTGAGCATGTTGATTGCCCCGAAAGGGCATTTTGATATTGAAAAGATGTGAATTTTGAAGGTTATGCAGTCATCCTCATGATGAGAGCCCACCTTCACCCGTTTCTTGATTCATTTGTTGAATCTTTGTGCAAGGCCTTGGGTGGGTGTGTTAAAAATATATTGTGTAATCCTATCAATTTTATTGTGCATATGCATGGCATGTGAATGTGAGGCATGAAACTGTTTATATCTTGTGAACAATGTTTCTGGATTA
This sequence comes from Cupressus sempervirens, assembly GCA_028749045.1. Lineage (NCBI taxonomy): Eukaryota > Viridiplantae > Streptophyta > Pinopsida > Cupressales > Cupressaceae > Cupressus > Cupressus sempervirens. The sequence goes on from CM053786.1 coordinate 479,335,337, forward strand.
GATTGTGTGAGTTTTTTTAGCATCAACGTTTTGGATCATACTACATGATCCATCATCAGGATGAGAGAGAATCAAAATATGAAATGTGCAGACCAGGAAACCACAAGCAGTCCTAAAAGGAGAGGGAAGGAAGGGCACAAAAACCAAGAAGACCAAAAATAAAGACACAACCACAAAGAGAAAAGGTACATAATAAACAATGAGAAAATGACAGGAGCAAAACCAATAAAATTAAGTAGAAAAGGTTCAATTGGACACTAGAGAAGGTGAAGAATTATAAAAAAATTAAGGATAAATGAGAAAAAGATAGAACACACAAAAAAGAAAATAAATATATAAATATAAATATATAACAGAGTATATGTATATACATGCATATAAATAACTAAACCAATGTACTAATATATATAGATATATACGCATCTATAACTAAATGAATAAATTTATATACAAATATATATATACATATATATATATACACACATATATATATATACATATATATATACACACATATATATATATACATATATATACATATATATATATATAAATACATATATATATGTATATATACATATATACATATATATATGTATATATCTATATATACATATATATATATATATATGTAAATATATACATATATATATGTATATATATATACATATATATATACATATAGATATATACATATATATATACATATAGATATATACATATATATATATATACATATATATATATACATATAGATATATACATATATATATATACATATATATATATATAAATACATATATATATGTATATATACATATACACACACACACACACACACACACATATATATATATATGTATATATATATGTAAGTATATACAAAGATATATATACAATTCTGATGCTCTCTCATCCTAATGATGGATCATGTAGTATGATCCGAAACGTTGATGCTAAAAAAACTCACACAATCTAATCCAGAAACATTGCTCACATTATTAATGGATTGTGGAAATCTGATTATGTTAATGTTTATATCTTGTTTCCCCAAGCTCGGTGGGTGGCCTCCTTGAGGCCTAGGTTGGGAGGTGAGCCTCCATGGTTCCCTATTTGCTTCTTTGTGCAGGTATTCTTTTGGAGAGTATTGAAAACTTGATGACATGAAGTCATTTTCTTGCATTGAAAGAGATTCATTAGTGTTTTGGGATTTGTATTGTATGAGTGTAGTGTTGTCTCCAATCTTTGTGCCAAAGGGGAGAGTTTGAATATTGTATGTTCTGATGGTCCTTTCATGGTGTAAAACTCATTATGATCATCTCATCATCTTTGGTGTAAAACTTGTTATGATCATCTCTTCATTTTTGGTTTATGTTTAGCATTGTGTAGGCAGTTTGTATTAGTTGATGTTGTAATACCAATTCTCCATATGGAATAGTTGAAGAAAAGCATATGTAATTTGGTGTATTTTGAAGTAATGATCTGAATGTTGTCATTGGTATTCTTATTTCTTGTTCTCAACTTCATAAGGAAAATCTGGTCATATGGAAAAATTGTATTGTTTTGATCTTGTGGCTAAAAAGGTAGTGGCTCAATATGAAGTATGGATGGTAAATTCAATTTAAGTGATATTAATATTTTGAAGCATGATGGTTCTGAAAATTAGGATCAATTAACTCCATGTAATTGAAAGTAGATCTGTTAAAAAGAAAAGAGAAAGTTGCCTATTTTAGCTTGTTAATTTCTAAATGGTTTTATAATCAATGTAATAATATTCATCACCACCTAAATTGTTGAGAAATATGCTGTAGGAATTCTAAGCATAAAATTAAATTCTGAACAATTTGCCAAGCACACAAAAAGGCTCTCTGGAAAATATATGGACAAGAGCAAAAGGCCCCCTCTTCAATTACAGACAATTAAAATATTCAAATCACAATAAAATAAAATAAAACCTATAACCAAATTTAATTCATAATAACAAGGATATCATAAACTATCCACAAGGAAATATATTTATATTATTTCCTTAGGAGGGTGGTCAGGTAATTAAGATGTGTCAGAACTTGTCTTTAGAAAGAATTAAAAAAGAAAAAGAAAAGCACTAATGTAATGATGTGAAGTGGTCACATCTTACTCCATGCTCCTAGGTCAAATGGAGAGTATCTTAAACAAGTTTTCTCAAGTCAATATGGTGACATCACCATTGGATCACATTAAAACCCTCTCCTTACTTTGTCATTGACAACTTGCAAACTCACTAAAATGGGGTAGTTGGGGCTGTCTTATCGTGCCTCATATGTACAGCCTGAGTTGGCCTAGTGGTGGAGAACTTGTACTCTTGAAAGAGAGGTCACAAGTTCAAATCCCACTGGGGGGTAGGGTATGTATGCCTCATTTGTAGCGCCAAGCACTTCTCAAAAAAGAGTATGAGGTAGTCCCATATCACTGTCACCATATGTAAACCCAAAAACTATGGCATAGTGTCGTGGACTATAAAACCGCCTTTCCTTTCCTTTCCTATATTCCTTTTCCCACCTAAGCCTTGCTGAAAAAAAAACGTGACAACAGTTTTAAGATAAGGCGACCATCTAATGAGGAGGGTGAAATTTTTTAAGCAAACTCAAACAAAAGAAAATCTTTCCCTATGTCTTGTCCATGTCTTGGGAAGTGAGAATAAATAAAACCCTCTTTCCCCACTCACGCCTCAAGGAAAAGTCTTGCACGTGCAACAAGAAAACTCATGGAGTTGAAAGTCATAGATAAGTGGAAAAGCTTTCTAACTAGGACCTAGGGAGTAGAAGTAGCATATAGCTTATAATGACATAGGAATTAGTAAAATAAGATGAGTAAGGTAAGTTGATATGTTATAATAAGAGAATGATTAGTTAGATTTAGGATCAAATTTTAGTGCAAGGAAAATATGACTAGAGTACTATAATAATGTTCTAGTGGGGCATAAAGGAAACTAAGGAGAAATATTTATATAAAGGGGGATAATATCATTTAGGATATTAAAATGTAGCGGATTTACATAATGTTATTCCATTTAGTTTTATTTGGCTAGATGTAACTTATACCTAGGATAAATACTAAACAAGACTGTGTCTAGAAAAGTGGTGGGATGTAGACATGTTTAGGAATTAATTAAATAATGAAATTGGATTATGGTCTTTTGTAATTAGAATGTAGAGTAACTAGGATAAAGTTTAAGAAAATAAATGAGTGAGTCAATTCAGGTAGTTATGTTTAGGGAATTAGAGAAAATTGTAATACTTATCCTTAGATAATAGGAATGTTTAAATAGTGCATTTTAATGAAATTTATAATTTAAATTGGATGGCAATTTTAAGGAAAGGAGCTATGTCTCTATATATTAGTTCTGAGCTGGATAAGTCAGGGAAGTAAATAGTATGGATAGTTGTTGATTATAGCATAGGTAGTCAAAGGCTATTGACGACTATTTTAATTAGCCAGGTGTGTTGCAATACTTTTAGATTCTAATTTGTGATAGTAATGTTAACTATTGAAGAGAGAGTAAATGGTAAAAAGATACAACATTTCATTGTTATAATTATAGCATTTTCACTATCGGAAAAGGATAACCACCTTAAGAGAGAATCTCAAGATTCAGTTTCGACTATATTTATTGAAACTTTAGGCATATTATGAATTGCTTAGACAGTAGGGGAAGCATTGTACCTGATGATAATATTTTAATGACAATTGAGGATTAATTGCAATAGCTTATATTATGTAATAGTAATCTAATGAATAAAGAGTACATATTTGAAAATAAGTAAGGGTAGTTCCCAAATGTAGCAATAATATTAATACTTTGCATATTAACAAGAATGACATTATAATAGTAACGGCATTGTAATAATCAGACGATGGGACTCTTATGCACTTCAACCTTTAAATCTTCACCTGTACCCTGATCCAAATTTAGATTACACTCGCACATCATAGTGTCTCATATTTGGGCCTGTTCCCATGGCATCTCAACATAGTAGTTTTCTAGGAGAGCATCAGTGTATTTTCTCCTGAGATCTTGAATTCATAACCCAGGGAAGATAGTTTCGTTCCTTCACCTCTCTTCATCAAATCTAAGTTACAGTAAGCTAAGCCTTTATCTTACCTTGAGCCTTCAAAAAACAAAAAACATTGTGTTTTTTCCTTTTAGTTTTGCCTCGTAGAATTGTGGCATGACAATTCCCATGGATATTAATGCTGAGTGATTCTAAGCTATGGTCAATCAAATTTCCTCACCTCACTATCTCACCTTCTCTAAAGAAGATGACAAGTCACTTAGTCATCCCCACAACCTAGCTCTCCACATCAAAGTCCAAATATTTCAAATCTACATTTGCCAAGTCTTGATAGATAATGGTGCTGGGTTAAATACTACCTCCTTCAATATCATTTAACAACTAGGCATGTTTGAATTTTCTATTGATCCTAGATGGAAAATCACCATCAAAGCATATGATGAGGTTGAATAGACTTCTAAAGGCCTAATTGTGCTGCCTATTTGTGTAGGTCCTATAGAAAAAGATGTGGTCCTTCAAGTCTTAGACATCCCACTGGGATATAATCTGTTGCTAGGAAGACCATGGATCCACAACATGCAAGCTATGCCATCAACATACCATTAGTGTGTAAAATTTCCATTCAATGGTATTGAGATCATTATCCCATGAGACAGTTCAATGTCCATCAACATGCTCACTGTTGCTGAAATACTAGTCCCCCATAATCACTCTTCTTATGATCTAAAACCATCCCTCAAAGTGTTTTTCCATGGTTCTTCTACCCACCAAATTGTGAAAATTCCAACTTTTTTTTGAGTCAAAACAAGTTTGAATGTATCAAACTTCAAGCTTTGAAAGGGCCAATTATCTATTGTATTTTTAATGATTTTTTGATCTTGATGCATCCGTTTTGTCTCTGGCTTCATCCAACACTTTGAATTTTTGAAATCTGGTTCCCAAGTCTCAAGTTATCTCAACTTAATGAAATACACAAAAACATGTATTTTTCAACCAAATCATTAACCATTAACCTTTAAAAGAGTTTAAGGTTTGGGTTCCAAAACACATGTTTCAGATTGAAATCTTAACCTCTCCATCCAAAAGGTTAATATAAGTTTCTAAAATGTCTATTCTCTTCCTAGTCATTAATCTTAACCTCTCATTCAAAAAGGTTAAGGTTAGAGTTTCAAAACATGTATTTTGAATATAGTTATTAACCTCCTTCTCCAAGTGATAAAAATAAGAATTGAGAGCTAGATCATCTCAAAGGCAAGTGTCTAGATAGGAAAAGGATGGGTGTCTCAGTCAACTATGGGGAAGTGAATGACATACTTAGATGTTTGGATCAAATACTACTCATATATTCTATATTGTGAGATCATCAATGAAAGATTTATCTTATGGAATGACTTGTAGATCATCTTACGAAGTGCCTCAAAGAAAATGGGATCTCAAATCTAATGAAATCCCCTAGTCAAAGCATGTCATCTTATGAACTGAAAGTATTTTTGGATATGCATAAGATGATAGGTTCAATGCCAAACAAAAAATCCCTTATCAATTACCATCAACTTGTGGAAGGAGGCATGAATATCTATCAATACATAATGGATAGAAGAACAAATACAGTTTACAAGTTAAGAAAATGCCCGAAAAAAGTTTAGGATGAAAGTCATTGAAGTATTTGATGAAATTTATTGTGTGGACAACAACATTATAATCCTCCACCATAGGGAATGCACAGAGAAATAATGGAGCTATAGTCATGACTAGATCTAGACAGAGAATTAATTATGGTGAATATAAGAATATAATGGTATCCACTTGAGAAAATAATCATGTCACACAAAATGTTTGAAAAAATGCCTCTATCAAGCTTTGCCTCTCTCATGACATCCATGGATATATTTCAATGTCACCTTGCACTTTAGGTTTGAAGAGTTGGTAATATGACCAAGTGAGTATTGATGATATATATGCTGATGTATATGCTTAGTATGGTAGCCCCAAACAACTGGAGATGTTCTTGTAGACATTCTTAAGAATGTGGAAGCATTTATTAGATGCACAAATACTTGTTATAATTCCTTGAATATATCAAGCAATATAATGAAATAAGATTTTCATCAATGTTATCACTCTCATTTATAATAAATGAGAGATTTCAAACTGATCATTTGAAGGAAGATAGGAGATGCTCGACAAAATTTATCATACTCTCCAAAGAGTATATGGTATGAAGGAGATTTTGAAAAATGATGTAGCCTTTCATTTAATAGGTGGTAAGAATGGATGGAGCATGCAAATTTTTTGATGGAATGCTTGGAAATATTAGGGTCATCATAGAGAAACTGTGTAATGCAGAGAATTCTAATATGCCCTCCCATGGTCTTGATTAAGTGGGAGGAAATCACCCAATACTATTAGGAATCTTGGGATATTCTAAATAGAGTTCAAGCATCTTCCAAAGCACAAGTTATATGGTTTGAATGTGATCCAATGGTTGTAATCTTCTTGGAGGATGATTCTAAGTTGGATGGAGAAGTCAGAGTGAAATGCACACATGGATGCAATGCCAAGAATATTAGAGAAGATAAAATGCCAATTATTTCCACTAATTATGTTTTCTATTTTGTAGATTTGGAGACATAATTCCAATTGAATTGAAAAGTTTATGATCTCACAGAGTAGGGATTGATTTCACTAAAGAGCGAGTGTTTCTCTTATATAGGCCATTTTAATAAGGCCAATACTTTATCCTTAATGTGATGTAATGGTTTTAATTTTCTATCCCTATAAATAATGGCTTTTGTAATTTGGGGTTAATTTTGATGAGGTTAATTAACCTCTCCCAAATCATGTAATTGAAGGGTAGTTATTAAGAACATAAGAGTAATTTTTAACCTCAAGCTTATTTAAGGAATTATTTTTCTTTGTAATGGAACTTTTTGGATTTTAGAATAGGAGAACACTTATGTTATAATTTTGTAGGTGATAAGACAATATTTGGAAAGTGTGTACAAATTTTGTCTTTGTAATAAAAAATTCCTCTAAGGTTCTTGGTGCAAAAAAATAAAGGAAAGTGCAATTTGAGTTCTCTTCCCAAAAATCTAAATTATTGAAAATGTTGATTCTCTTTGCAGTGAGAATTTTCATGGTATTATGCAGATGTTTGTGAATCATTGGATCAACATTGTGCTGGTGGTAATTATCAAGTGTAGATCTTGATTTTTGTTTTTAGCAGTTTAAGTTAGTTCATGAAAGCTTTGAAGTTGTATGGTGCATTCATTATCAATAGCTTTCTATTGATCTTCTATGTTTAAATACATATTTATTTGAAATTAAAAAATACATCTTACAAGGGAGCTACTCTTCTAAATGCAAAGGAAGGCCATATATCAAGGGCCTATCCAATTGTTGGAGAAATTGATTCACCACACATTTCCATTCGGTCAAATCACATACTTTCTAAGTGATAAATCTATTTGCCAACAAATTTTTGGTGACTCCATTAGGAAAATGAATAAGAAAGATGAGTCATTTTCCTAATGAAGCAAGATGGTGTTGTCGCATGAGAATGTGCTTCCAGTTCTCCAAAAAAGTCTTGGCTTTCAAGACACACGAGAAAACATTATTTTAGATTTGAATACTCTAGCCTAGAGATGTAGACAAAGCCCTCAAGAATATCATTTGGTTAATTGAGTTCTAGAAGAAGAGGTTGAATTTGAGGAAATCTTGTGAAGAGCTCCTATTGATTGAATTATTCTGGTGATTGAAATAATAGTTTCTATTCCAAGAAGAAATAGGAAAAATCTTGGTCACATCCATGATCGAGTAAACAATAATCAATAAATTGGTTGATAAAAGGTACCTTCACTGGAATGAAGGTTAGCAACTCCATTTTGTAGATTTAAATATTGGTGATTCTATTAGAAAGTGTGAAATCAAAATCATGGTTTGGTACAAAGGAAATGTTGAAAATGTGAAATCAAAATCATGGTTTGGTACAAAAGAATTGTTGAAAGTGATAGTGATAGCAATAATGATGGTAAATATTTTTCTTGTCAGAAGAAGCAATCTCTAGATGAGCCCATATAGGTTGATTTCTTGAAGGGCTTCTATGGTGGAAGGAGGGTAGATCCCAAAATGGTTCATCCCCACTTACTACAAGTTTTGCGAAAGATCAAAGAAGAAGATGGAAAAGATTATGGTTTCCTTTCTTGTGATCAAGAATAATTTTAAGAAAAAGGTTCAATATATAAAGATAAAGGAGGCCTTGTTGAAAAATGCCTTTCATCTAAATCAACAATGAAGAATACTAAAAATTTCTCTCACACACTTGTGTCTCAACAAAATGAGACTGTAGTTTATCCTGGACCAATGAGCTTCTTAAAGAGTTTCTATGGTGGAAAGAACTTAGATCTAGAAAATATTCATCCTTCTCTTCTCAAACATTGATAAATATTGACGTAGCAGATGGTGGAACGAATCAATTCTTCTCAAATGATCGTGATGATGTCCTTTCTACCACAACTTCAGTTCAAGAAAATCAAGGTACTAAAGAATATGGGTTCATATCTTCACACATAATGTACAAAAACATAAAGATCAAGAAGAAGTGGTAAAGATAGAAAAAGAAATTTCTATTGAGCCCTATCATAGGCATTGCAAAGTTCTTCAAGATGAAAAAGAAATCATCCACCAATCTGAAAATAAGGAGCTTGAAGAGGAAACATCAAAGTATTTACATAGATTCACATAGTAAAAAATGTAAGGGAATGAAAAAGGAGTATTAGAAGTTGGACTTCACATGGTTGTCATTCCAACTTGGTATTTGGAGGCCTCAGATGATGTCTTCCTATGTGGAGAAGATCTTCCTATCCATCCTTCCATGATCATTCAAGATGATGGACCTATTGACAAAATCAATACTCTAGATGTTATGGTACAAACTAAAAACCCTACCATTAATGGATATGAAGCACCAATGAACCTCTACAAATATCCACTTTCCCTATGGAAATGGAGAGCTTTACATTTAATGACATGAGCTTTTGATTAAAAGATTAGTTGATGGAAAAGCTAAAAATCAACTTCAAGGAAAAGAAGACGAATCATCTAATTTTCACTCATTATCATGCTATCAATCTTTCATGTTCCATGAAGAAGAATCAATCATTCAAAATAACATAGATATCATTAAGCATATTGAAAATGAAAGCTCTATGGATATGACAACAAGTGCCTCTAATCTAATGGAAGTGAAAATAATGTCATATGGATCATTCAAAGTTCAAGGAAATACTCTTTTTGATTCTTTTCATCAAATGGGAAATCCTATGTCAAAGAAGTTCTATAAGAAGAATAACCAAAATAAAGGAAGTAATGAGTTAACAAGGGATCTTATGGAGGAATCTAGCGAAGGGATCTTTTATGATGTTTTTACCCCAAGTTTGTGCTCAAAATCCTTGGATGGTAATTTCCTCTATGAAGAACGTGTTTACTTTAATCCTTTATTCTTAGAGGAAGGTATTTCTATTGGTGATTCTCAAGTTGATATTCAAAGACAAGGTTCAATGGATATAACTCCACAGGTTGCTTCACATCACATATTGTATGAAGGAAATCCAATAAGAAGTTTGGTATCTCCTAGTATTAACCATAAGAAGGCCCTTCAAATAGAGAATTTTGATATTAATAGGATGAAACATGAAGTTATGGCCTATAATGTTGAAGATGGTATCAATGTAAATTGAAAGTGCCTAAAGATTCAAGATGATCTTTTGGAGGCTGAGGAAGAACAAATGGATCATGGGAAGATTCAATCTAACACATATGCACATCAAGGTTGGAATAATTTTATAGAAGATTCAACCATGATCATACCAATAGAAAAGAAAGAGTGTTTGGTGTCATAAATGTACTCAATACTTCATGATGACCAATCACTAGAAATTCAAGTAGAGGGCTTGCCAATTAGAGGAGAAGTTCAGGGATGCATTTGGAAACTTGAGAATCTCATACTTCAACTCTTTGAAAATGAAGTCATCAATGACATGCGACAAGAAGAAGAGTTGATTCTAAAGTCATGGTTTTTTTATGAGGCATGGTTATTTGGATACAGTCTGATGAGAGAAATTTATGTCCCAAATTATGCCATATTTAAGCCTTCATACTCATTTCTATATCCATTTTAATATTCCATTTTCTCCTTCTATGTTGCATATGATACGATATATATAAGTAATATTTATTTTAGTTTTTAGATAAAATATATGAAGAATTAAATATTTGATTGTATTTACTAGCATTTATTGTGCCAAAGGAAATTAATATTTCATATGGAGGAGAAATTCAAAACATGTGAGAAGGTATAAGACAATTCAAAATTGTTTTATTATGACTAAAATCAAGGAGAAGCTTGTGGCTAAAATCAAGGAGAATATTGTGACTAAAATCATAGAGAATATTGTGGATAAAATCAAGGAGCAGATTATGGCTAAAATCAAAAGTAATATTGTTTGCTAAAAATATGATAAAGTGAGATTTGAACATACAATCTCCCAAAATCTTATTTATCACTATTTCCATATTTTAAGTAAAATTAGAGACCAATGGGTTTGAACCATTGATCATCAACTTGCAGTTGTATCTTTTCAATTGTCGGCATGTTCTTTGTTGCTGTATTTATATTATATTATATCTAAACAAAATCACAACTGTAATTAGAAGATGGGAGGCTCAACAGTTTCAAACTACTCATTCTATATGTTTACGAATGTGCCATGACCATTACTCCATAATGATGGTGGATACGAACATAATTGTTTCAATGTGGAAGATAAACCATTCAAAAAGACTTTTAGATAGAAATGGTGGGAAAAAAGTGCATAAAGAAGGGATATCAATGTTATTGCACTCTACCACAAATGACATGTGTACCACCATGCCTAGAGATTTTTTAGTTGATGACAGAATGGGCTATAATACCATCCATGCATTTGGTGTCATTTCTACTATTCTTCTCATGGATACCTTTAATTCCATATTGCCAATATGATAATGGTATGCAAAAAATCTCTAGAATAGATAAAGTATCACTTTTACTATTGTATAAAAGTTATCTATAATGTGTAGCCAGCAAATAAAGGAATTATGTGGGTCATTCTTGTGAACAATTTGTTTGATATAGGGAAAAACAAACTGTCTATTTTTATGCATCTATTGCATGCATAATAGTATAAATAAGATATAATGTAACCTGTGAAAGGCAGATTTTAATATCAGAGTAGAATGCAAAGTAGAAATTATTATCATTCTAAAATGTAAATTCCATAGCAGCTGAGGAGGTAGGGCCCACTCTGAAGTTATTGGGTGATTATTTTTCATTTACATATGGAGTACATTTGAGTTTGTTTCCATTTATAATTTCATACACTCAACATTGTATAGTATGCATTTTATTACATTATACTAGTTTGTATGGTACACATTTTATTTTATTGTGTAATAACATTTATTTCATGTAAATTAGATTATGACATAATTAATGATTTTTTGGGAGTTGTAGCTATTTTCATCACAGATTATTTTTGTTAAAGTTGCTTTTATTTCTAAGGTTTTTTTGCTAGGAAGTGATAGTCCCTGTCTCCAAGAATTATTTAGTTTTTCATACATTTACTTTTGTGTGTTGTATTTGCATTCATAATCCCTCACCTCATAAGTACCATCCCTTGATGGCATATTTCTCGGACACCTTTCACAAGCTTACGCTCTCAGATTGACATGTATAGACCAAGTTGAATTTCATCGTTTAAAGTACTCAAAATTTCACATTTATTTGCCCCAAAGTTGGCCTATCACAGTCCATTATCCAAAGAGGTGGAGTGGACCGGGAATCTCAGAATAGGATTTCAAGGAGAAAACTTATAGTTGAGTCCATAGGAACCTGAGAGTTACCACATGTTAGCACACCATGGTATTTATTTTCCTCAACTGGTGAATGGATTTGCATGATTATATATTGACTCACTCTAGTGGTAGGGACACTTGCTTGTAGATAGTCTAGTTAGGAGTTTTGTTGTTTTATTTTGTTGTGTCTATTGTTCCTTTCAGTTGTCTTGTTCTTAGTCTCAATTCTCTCTTATGCAAAGTAGTTTCCTCATGTGACTCTATAACCCAATAGATAAGGCACATTCTAGTTGTTCTAGGTTTGAGCTTTGTCCATGTTAGTCCTTGTCCCTAGTTAGAGCCAACTATTGCCATGGTTCTTGTACCTACCAAATTGCAATAAATCCATCTTTGTTTTGAGTCAAAACAAGTTTGAAGGTATCAAAATTCAAGCTTTGAAAGGGCTAATTATCGATTGTATTTTTTTATAATTTTTCTAATCTTGATGCATCAATTTTGTCTCTGGCTCCATCCAACAATTTAAATTTTTGAAATCCGATTCTTGACTTTCAAGTTATCTTAGGTTAATGAAAGACACTAAAATATGTTTTTTTCAATCAAATCATTAACCATTAACCTTTAAAAGAGGTTAAGGTTCAGGCTCCAAAACACATTTCAATTTAAATCTTAACCTCTCCATCTAAAAGGTTAAGATATGTTTCTAAAATGTATATTTTCTTCCTAATCATTAACCTTAACCTCTCATTCAAAAAGGTTAAGGTTAGGGTCTCAAAACATGTATTTTGAGTATGGTTATTAACCTCCTTCTCTGAGTGATAAAAATGAGAATTGAGAGCTGGATCATCTCAAATGAAAGTAGCTAGATAGGGAAATGATGGGTGTCTTAGTTAACTATGGGAGAGTGAATGACATACTTAGATGTTTGGATCAACTACTACTAAGATATTCTATATTATGAGATGATCAATGAAAGATTTATCTTGTGGATGTCCTACAGATCATCTTACAAAGTGCCACAAAGAAAATGGGAATCCCAAATCTAATAAAATCCACTGGTCAAAGCATGTCATCTCATGGACTAAAAGTATTGTTAAATATCCATAAGATTATAGGTTTAATCCCAAACACAAAAATCATTATCAATTACCATCAACTTGTGGAACAAGGCATGTATATCTATCAATGCATAATGGATACAATTTGCAAGTTAAGAAAATAATCGACATAAGTTTAGGATAAAGGTAATCGAAGTGTTTAATGAAATGTATTGTGTGGACAAAAAAATTATAATCCACCACCATAGGGAATGCATAGAGAAATTGTGGAGCTATTGTCACGGCTAGATCTGGACAAAGAATAAATTATGGTGAATATAAGAATATGATGGTATCCACTTGAGAAAATAATTACATGTGACACAAACTATTTAAACAAATAACTCTATCCAAATCTCCCTCTCTCATGAAATCCATGGATATATTTCAATATCACTATTGCACTTTTGGTTCGAAGAGTTGGTAATATGATTGGGTGAGTATTGGTGATATATATATATATATATTGATGTATATTCTTAATGTGGTAGCCTCAAACAACTAGAGATGTTCCTATAGACATTCTTAGGAATGTGGAAGCATTGATTGGATGCACTAATCCTTGTTACAATTCCTTGGAGATATCAAGAAAAATAATGAAATAAGGTTAGTGATAAAGCTTTTCATCAATGTTATCACTCTCATTTATAACAAATGAGAGAATTCAAATTGGTTATTTGAAGGAAGATGGGAGATGCTCAGAATAATTTATCATATTGTCCAAAGAGTATATGGTATGAAGGAGTTTTCAAGCAATGATGTAGCCTTTAATTCTAATAGGTGGTAAGTATGGATAGAGCATGCAAAATATTTCATGGAATACTTGGCAAGATTAGGGTCATTGTAGAGAAGTCATGTAATGTAGAGTGTTCCAATATGCCCTCCCATGGTCTTGATTAAGTGGGAGGAAATCACCCAACACTATTAGGAATCCTAGGAGCTTCTAAATAGAGTTCGAGCATCTACCAAAGCACAAGTCAGATGGTTTGAATATGATCCAATTGTTGTAAGCTTCTTGGAGGATGATTCCAAGTTGGATAGAGAAGTCAATGTGAAATGCACACATGGATGCAATGCCAAGAATATCATACAAGATAAAATACAAATTATTTCCACTAACCATGTTTTCTATTTTGCAAATTTGGAGACATAATTCCAATTGAATTAAAAAGTTTATTATCTCAGACAATGCGGATTCATTTCACTAAAGAGTGAGTATTTCTCTTGTGCAGACCATTTTAATAAGGCTAATACTTTATCCTTCATGTGATGTAATGGTTTTAATTTTCTATCCCTATAAATAGTGACTTTTGTAATTTGGGATTAATTTTGATGAGGTTAATTAACCTCTCCCAAATCATGTAATTGAACAATAGTTATTAACCATAGAAGAGTAGTTCTAAACCTCAAGCCTATATAAGGGATTATTTATCTTTGTAACAAGACTTTTTGGATTTTAGAATAGGAGAACACTTATGTTAGAATTTTGGTGATAAGACAATATTTAGAAAGTGTGTACAAAATTTATCTTTGTAATAAAAAATTCCTCTTAGGTTGTTGGTGCAAGAAAATAAAGGAAAGTGCAATTTGAGTTCTTTTCCCAAAAATCTAAATTGTTGAAAATGTTGATTCTCTTTGCATTGAGAATTTTCATGGTATTGTGCAGATGTTAATGAATCATTTGATCAACATTGTGCCAGTGGTAATTCTCAAACATAGATCTTGATTGTTATTAGTGGTTTAAGTTCGTTTAGGAAAGCTTTGAATTCATGCAATGCATTTGTCATCAATAGCTTTTTGTTGATCTGCTAAGTTTGAATACATATTTATTTGAAAATAAAAAATTACATCTTATGAGGGAGCTACCCCTATAAATGCAAAGGAAGGTCGTATACTGAGGGCCTATAAATTTTTTGGAGAAATTGATTTACAACAAGTTTTCATTGGGTCAAATCACGTACTTTTTGAGTGACAAATTTTTTTATGCACAAGGCATTTAAACGTAAAGCCATTAAGGGTCAAGTTATAGTTGATCAACTTCCTGAGTTTCCATTACAAGACAATGCTCCAATGTAGATTGTTTTTCTCGATGCCTTTATCATCTATGTCACTGAAAGGACATGGAAGATGTTCTTCGATGATTCACACACCCAGAATGGAGCTAGTGTAGGCATTTTGTTTGTCACACCTCATGGTTATACAATCTAAAAGTCCTACAAACTCTTGTCTCCATGCACCAATAATATAGCAGAGTATGAGGTTTTAACCAATGGGATTAAAATGGCTTTAGAATGGAGGATCAGAGAACTACACATCTATGGGGACTCTTAGATTGTCATTAATGAAGGTAATAATGACTATCAAACTAAAGATGAAAATCTTGTAACTTTTAAGAAATTGATTCATGCCCTATGAAACTATTTCATATTTGTAACATTCTAGCAAATTCCTAGGGCAAAAAATATGGCTGCATATACTATGGACACTTTTGTATCTATTCTATAATTACAAGAACATGAATCTCGCTTTGAGTTCCTAGTGAAAGAAGTATGACACCTTACATATGACTCCCCCAATAATCATGTGATCTGCATTGTTGTTTTTCATGACTCCTCTCACTACTCCACCATCTTCTCCTATCTACATGACCAAATAATTCTTGAAAATCTCATGTGTAGCCAAAAATGCCAACTCCTTTGCAATGCCTTTCACTATACCCTTGTCTCTAGTGATTTGTATAGGAAGGGTCTTGACGGAATACTTCTTAGGTTCCTATAACTAGAAGAGTCTAAAAAGGCATCAGCCAAAGTCCACGATGACATTTGTGGGACACACTCTAGTGGTCTTGCACTTGCTTGAAAAATGCTTAGAGCAGGTCACTATTGGCCAACTATGCAGGTTGATGCTGTTAGATATGATAAATCTTACAAGAAGTGTTAGTTACATGGTAATCTGATTCATGCTCATGGGCATGAGCTTATCCCTTCTATCACATATTGGCCTTTTTAGGAGTGGGCCTTTGAATTGGTGGGAACAAATCATCCAAGCTCGTCTAATGCACACAAATTCATCATTATAGTGATTGAATACTTCAAAAAATGGGTTGAAGTGTGCCCTTATCTACTTCTATAGGAAAACATGTTTCCTTGTTCATTCTCAACAATATCATTTTTCTTTTTGGCATACCTTCCTCTATTGTCACTAATAATGGAGGACAATTCAAAAATAAGGACCTCAAGCAACTCTACAAGAAATTCAAGATAAAATGACACTAGTCTTCTATATACTACCCTAAAGGGAATAACCAAGTTGAGGCCTCTAACAAGACATTAGTAAAAATCCTACTTAGAATTGTACACAAATTAGGTAGAGATTAGCATTTTCAAATCAATGCAACACTATGGACTTAGAGGACCACTCTATGCACTCCTATAGGGGCTACACCTTTTTCACTAGTCTATGGTTCTGTAGTTGTCCTACTTTTAGATGTTGAGATTTCCTCCCTTCAAGTCTCCCTACATGGGTTAATCACTAATGAAAACCATAGAGCTATGTGGATACATGAGCTAGAAACCCTTGATGAACATCACAAAGCCCCCCTTGATCACATGAGGGATTATCAGAAAAGAATGTATACTAGCTACAACAAAAAGGTCCATCCTCATGATTTCCAAGCGAGTGAACTTGTTCTTCAAGAGAACCCTAAGAATCAGAAAAATAGGGAACATAAGGGAAAATTTGAGCCTAATTGGTTGAGTCCTTACATTGTCACAACAACATTTGGATCTAGTGCTTATCAACTTTATACTCCTGAAGGGGAACAACTTGCTGAGCCTATCAATATTCTACATTTATAGAAATTCTATGCCTAAGGCTCTCACATTTTAGTTATTTATACATATCTTATGATCCTCAAAAAATCCTAAAAAGCATAAAATATTCTGAAAAAGTGACCATCTTAGTGAAAATGATACAAATGTTGTCTCTAAGGTGGCTTTGGTTTAGAATGTTAAAGATGTCCCTTCTCTTGCTACTGGGTCTATCCAAAACATTGATGCTAGAGCTGGTTCAACCATCTTATCCCTTGTTGATGTGGGTATTGTTGCCCATGTTTCTTCTGTGAGGTTTTTGGGGGTTAACAGTACTGCTACCCCTTTCCCTCATATGGATACTCTTGTGGTCTGCCCTGGGTCTTCAAGTTTATCTTTGGATTAGCAGTAGGCTACATAAAAGGTGGAGGATGGATGAACATCAGTTAAAGAAAAAAAAGTCAAATCTTCCAAACCTTCATTTGATATGTCTTTACATTCTCAAAAGATTGAATCAAAATGTAAATCTTGATGGTCTTTTGTTTTTTGCTTGGCTGGTTTTTAGCCCTCTAGTTGGGAACTCTAGTGTGTCCCTATAGTTTGTTGGGTGGTGTTCCATAGTTGTGTTAAGATCCTTCATTGCTATATCTTTTGTGTCTCTTTGTACAAGGTTTCAAGTCCTTTCAAAACCTATTTTTACTTAATCAAAATAATAGGCACTTTTATGTATCACAAAAAAATAAAAATAAAAATAAAATACAAAAATATGCCAAGTGGTGAAAACCTAGAAATAGGCACTACTTGAGACATAATTGCTTTGCTCACTCTATGTAATTAGAGAGTCCTTGTCCTAGTGGTACTGCACCCTTATATGCAACATATGTAATAATAAGTTTCCTATGCTCCATGATGCTCCACCTCACACCTTGCTGCACCTTGCTCCCTTCGAAGCTCCTCGTTGTGTACTCGATCATCAATGAGTTGTTGATCCTACATGACTATGGTGATTAATGCTACCTACACCTCTACCTCTAGTGCTTAGATCCATGCATCCCTAGGATCCTCTTCATCCCCTCCTATAGATTTCTCTTGTTGAGAATTTTCCCCCTCCACCCTCCTGCACCTTAGTGGTCGCTCCTCCTCCTCCTCCCTCATGGCTTGGGCCCACAGCTATCTCCCTATAGGCCCTTGGGAACTACTCCCTACCTCCATCCATCTCCCACCTCTACCTCTACCCCCTCTACCATCTTTGCCATCACCTCACTATCATATTGCCTTAGGAAGTGCATCTAGGCATGTAAATCATGGGAATGGATGTCTCTGCATTTGATAAAGATACACCAGATTTGCACTTGCATCTTCTAGATCTAGTCAGTAATCCTAGGGCTCTTGCATCAAAGTTTTTGTATCTCTCACCATTATCTGGTAGTCTAATATTGGTAGTCATCCCTAGTTCTCCTCTTCAAAGAAGTGAGCATGTAATAGGCACCCTGGAAATGCCCAAGAACTAAATCAACTACTAATAAAGATTTTAATGTTTTTTGCATAGATTTTGAAACCACATAACATGTACAAGAAATAATTTTACGCAAACTAAAGATTGAATTACTGCTGAAATAATATTAGTTCTCAAACTAATAAAATTAAATACATAGCAAACTCACTAATTACTCCAACATCATAAGATCCAATACATAACAAACTCTTCAACTCACTAATTACACTCAATCTACCTATAATTGGAAATGCGTCCAATTTGTCTATTAATGTGTTGATAGCAATGAATTCCAAAGGCCAAACCCTAATGAAATGATGTCTAGAATGTCACAAGAGAGGATAGACATCCTGTAATGCCAATAATAGATCTGTAACTCACACATTCAAGTTCTTATCAAATTCCATTCACAATAATCCAATGCTAAACAATGAAGCTCCCACCTCTATTTATACTTTTCCTTCACCCTTCTAGAAGGAAATAAAATATTAATTAATTGTATTTACTAGAAGCTTCACCCTTCCAATAATTAATGCATTCTCTAGAAACTTCTCCCTTGTAATAAAATAATTAATTGTGCTTTTAGAAAATTAAATTACTAGAGGCTTCCCCCTTTCCAATAATTAATGCACTATCTAGAAGCTTCTCCTTGCAATACAATAATTAATTGCGCTTCTAGAAAATTAAATTAATTAATTATAAAGTCACCTTTTTAATTTTAATTTATTTAATGACTTTATAAGAAATTAATTTAATTAATTTCTTATTTCTTCACTTAGCCTTTGGAGAAAGTAAAGGCTAAGAACTCCACTAAATTGCTATAAAGATGGGGACATTACAATCCACCCTCCTTGAAATTGCTTGTCCTCAAGAAATCCAACAATACAATGAACTCCAACCTCCACCTGGATCCCAAATGAAGTAGTATGTGACATCCCTGTGGACACTAAACCAACTACAAACTAGCATCATCAAGACCAACCACATGTCCTATAGCCTAGCACCCAAAACTTGTGTTGATGATGTAGAAGTCATAATGTCACCAAAAGGCAACACCGTAGAAGATCTATGAAACCTATTCTTCCCCATATCCACCCACATAATATATATTGGACTGGAATCCTGATCATCACCAAAATGTATTAAAAAATATGTAGCTATAGGTGAACCATATGAACTCATGCCAATTGTATCAACAATAGGTGTAGCCACATCAAAATATATGGATACAGGAACAACACTAATTGCCTCAATAGAAAATTGAACCAAATTTGTAGTTGATGAAAACTCATAATCATCAACATGTACACCATCATTAGAACACACATCAACAACTACATGCATACTGCTAAACTCCTCATTGGATGGTTCAATTAACACAGAATTGGCTGCTGATATGACAAAATCCTTGCATTCTCCTAATCCAACTATTGCTGAATCACCATCCCCTAAAAAAGCCTCATATGTGGAGTCCTAACTTTGCATAAATGACTCAACACCAAATTGCAAATCAATAATACTAGAGCATAAACCTACATCTACTGACTCCATTAAAACACCTACATTACCAACATCATAGCTGGGTGGCTCTATAGTGTCTTGATCCCACCTGAGGAAGCAACTGCCTCTTGCATTATAGCAACAAAATGAGATCTCACATACAAATCTCCAATAATAATCTTGTCCTTGAGAGAGTCAAAAGTATAAGTGGTAACAACTGAATCAACTATATTTGCACTAACTATAGCAAGAGCTCTGGGAACCTCAACCTGCTGAAGCTTGGTGCCATTATCTTTTGTTGCCATTGACACAACCACATGTCCCTGTGAAGTAAATCCATCATCAACACTACAGATAAGACTAACAAGTGTCGTACTAAATATAGGTACATTTGCATTAGGGACTCCTATTGTAGAAAACTCAAACTTCCTTCCCTACAACCTCGATCTTTGCCTTCTAAAAGTAGAAACCATATAGTTTGCTGCACTTTCAATTATCTCTAGATTGAAAAAGCTCTTCCTAAATTTATATTGATGAAGCTCAAGTTTCTCCATACTCTCCTACAAAGCATTCATCTTTGCTATAACTTCCTCATTACTCCATTGACTTCTAGAACTTTTAGTCCTCCTATGTCTATCCATGGCTAGAAAATGCTAGAGTGTTGGTCACTCCAAATGCAACAACAAATCTGACATTAACTTAATTTCCTTCCCCACACAATGGTAGGAAACTACTCTGGTATTGCATAAATTACAAAGCCCTTGTCGCATGGTCAAACATAAATGCTTAGCCCTTTTAATTTTTGAGTTTAGTATTTTGACATTTTGTCAAACACTTTTCCCTCTATCTAGCTATCCCAAATTTCATATAAGACCTCCATAGGATGGTAGGACTTATGGGTTTGATACCACTGTAATGAGCACCCTAGAAATGCCTAAGAACTGAACCAACTACTAATAAAGATTTTAATGTTTTTTGCATAGATTTTGAAACCACATAACATGTACAAGAAGGAATTTTATGCAAACTAAAGATTGAACTATTGCTGAAATAATATTAGTTCTCAAAGTAATAAAATTAAATACATAGAAAATTTACTAATTACTCTAGCATCATAAGATCAAATACATAACAAACTCTTTAACTCACTAATTACACCCAATCTACATGTAGCCAGAAATGCGTCCAAGTTACCTATTAATGAATTGATAGCAATGAATTCCAAAGGCTAAAACCCAAGGGAATGACATCTAGAATGTCACAAGAGAGGATAGACATCCTCTAATGCTAATAACATATATGTAACTCATACATCCAAGTTCTTATCAAATGCCATTCACAATAATCCGATGCTAAACAATGAAACTCCCACCTCTATTTATACTTTTCCTTCACCCTTCTAGAAGGAAATAAAATATTAATTAATTGGATTTACTCGAAGCTTCCCCCTCCCAATAATTAATGCACTCTCTAGAAACTTCTCCCTTACAATACAATAATTAATTATGCTTCTAGAAAATTAAATTACTAGAGGTTTCCACCTTTCCAATAACTAATGCACTATCTAGAAGCTTCTCCTTGCAATACAATAATTAATTGTGCTTTTAGAAAATTAAATTAATTAAAAATAAAGTCACCTTTTTAATTTAAATTTATTTAAAGACTTTATAATAAATTAATTTAATCAATTTCTTATTTCTCCACTTAGCCTTTGGAGAATGTAAAGGCTAAGAACTCCATTGAGTTTCTAAAAAGATGGGGACATTATAGAGCATATGTGATGGTCTCTATAGATATCACTTGCCTCTATCCAAAGTTCCTCCATACCTGATTGATGGCGAAGTGCTCAAGTATATTTGAGTACATCCCAACAAGTAGCCTTCTATAACACATGTACTCAAGCTCCCAAGCATCTACCCACCTCGTACATTGTTGGTACAATCTCCAAACAAAGGACGTCAACTCATAAAATAATCTCCTATGATAGGTGACACCCCCACCATGTCTCTAAGGGATGAACCCTATCTATCTATATATAAATGGATGACTTCAATCTCATAGTTGCACCTGGGGCCATATCACCGCTATGTGCTCCTATGCCCAAATTTGGGCTAAAAATGCATCACACGCCAGGTCTTTCCCTCCTGGTATGATATCTCATGCAACTTATGGTACATATTTGCAAGGATAGTCGGTCCTCACACCATCCATCTCAACTGACCCACTAGATCTACAACCAATCTACCCCAACCTAAAGGGAAGTCCTTCTGGCTCTTGTTTGTGACAAGGGCCTAGGAAACTAGTGAGCAAGTGAGGTAGGGTATGGGATATTTATCCCCATACTTGTTTATCAACCTCTCTTAGTTGAGGTGATGGTCTAGGATGGTCAAATCCTCAAATAACCATTGTACTACTAACCTCCCCTCTATCAAGGTCTGATTGTAATAAATCTATGACATGCAAAAGATGATATCAACACAACTCATATGGAAATCAAAAACTTAGAAAGAAAAACACTAAGAAATATTGATCATACTCATAGGATCTCCATGACATGGCACAAGTAGGATGCGATAAACATCCTCAAGGGTGATCATCGCCTCACTAGTGGAAAAATAGAAGGTATTATGCTCACTGCATCACTGCTTAACTAATGCTATCAACAATCCATGGTTCACCTGAATATGGGGCATGTGAAACAACCAATTGAAACCCATGCTCCCCATTGTTGCCTTCCCATAAACATCTAGGTGGCAAACTACATTCAACCCCAACATCTTGGGGGCTCTAATTAGTGGCATTGGAAAAACTATCTGCATAATCAAGGTTAAGAAAAAAAAAATGTCAATATCAACCATAGCATATCAAGTGACATGATAAGCAACTAAACACGATGAGAAACAACAGTCAAATGCTCAAAATTTACCTCTAAACATAACAAAATGCTCAATTTTAAGCTATGTGATACTTCTTATAAGATATGTGTGATATGTTTTGTTGTTATAGTATTGTACAATACTATTTATAGTATGCATGTGATACTTCTCACTGAGGTAATATTTTCTACAATTTTGTGAAATATTTGGGTGTCTCCAATATGATACACCCCATAAGGCTCATGTGATACTTTTTTGTCATCAAAAGTACCATAATATACTTCTCAGAGTAGGCTTGTGATACTTTTTAAGTATGGCACAATATTTTGAGAAAAAATCATTAAAAACATTAAAACGTGTCATAAAGGCATTAAATAACTCAAAAAGCACAATTTTTTTGGAAATATACTAGGGCCTCATAGCCTATAGGCCAGTTGTGCAATTGCTTGTGCTCAAAATGGTGTTTGTGGGTTAGAATGCCTGCTAAAGCCATCATTCTCTCTGAAAGAACTCAAAAGATCTCAAGTTCACAAAAGACAAATGAATTGAAAATGACCCTTGGACCCCTTATACAGTTCTTTGACCTAATTTTGACCCATTTTTCAAAATCCTCAAAATTCTACGAAAATTGCACCCCTGGCTAATTTCAGCACCATGGATCTTTTTTTGGGATGAAAATTGAAATCTGAGTTCATCTTGATATTCAAAATTGTATTTGAAAATTCTACCTTATTCTATGCAGTTAGTTAACCTTTTGAGGTCTAACCTTTGAATATTCATTGGGGATCTACATTTCTTCATGCCTTCATCATTTCTACACTTCAATTTACTTCATTTTACTTCTAGACCATGCTTCTACTTGATTTGACCTAATTTTCATACTTTATCCTTCTTCATCAACTCTAGTCAAACTGGGACATTCTATCACTTCCTTATGTTCACTCTTTGGTTTTAATCACTTATCTATCATCATGAACCTTGCTCTAGCTCAATTTGATCATATCTTGTTCATTTCTACATTCTCTTTACCTCATTTCGATCTCGATATTGAGGGGGTAGAAATATTCTACCATTGCTTGCTTGCTATAAGCTATCTATTTCTTAGGAGCATATGCTTGACCTTTCCATTTGATTTTGATCTATCTTCTTTTCTTAGTGTTTTTACTCTTCTTGAGTCCCAATATCATCTCTTTCCTAATGTTCAATACTATAGCTACTAGGCTACGCATTTAAGACTTGCTATCTCATGCTGTATTCATTCTTTGGAATCAAATCTCTCTATCTGTTGTTGAATACTTAGCTTCTTTATTCTTTGATGTAATGCATTACCAGATCAATCACACATTAATCAAAGAGGGGAAAATTTAATTACCTAAAAATGGTCATATAGACTATTAGCCCCCTTCTTAATATTTTGGCTATATTATTTAATCATTTTCTGAGGCTAAATTGCTAAAATCAATTCCTTTGATTTTAACCTATAATTTAACTATATTATATTTGATTAAAAGAACATGTCCCCTTATTAAATAAAATTCCCCATTCTATTAACCCACTCAATGTGCACATATAAAGTATTTTTTCTATTTACAAATTAAAAAAAGATTTTGTCTCACATGAAAAGTTAACTCTTTCTCATTGGTTGACATGATCTTGCACATGGATCGTGCCAAAATTCAACCCTCACCATTGATCATCCATTTATTGATCTTGATCTCGACTTTCTGTACACCTTTAAAAGAGAGAGTTCTCTCCCTCTCTAAGGATCTTCTTTTTGAGCTAATGTTATGTTGTAGATTTACTCACAGGTTCTTGGAGCATTTATGGAGAACTTCTTGGTTCTTGTCTTACTCTTTGCATATCCATGTTAGCATAGTTCATTTGCAAGTAGCTTAGTTTCCTTTGAAATAGCATAGATCACATAGTTTAATTAGCATGGTTTGTAATACTTTAATATGCTTATCTTAGTTTCATTCTTGCATTCCATTCTAGTATAGTTCATTCTAGCATTGCATACTTAAGAGTTTCTTTGACACTAGAACTCTTGCTCTTGTCTAAAGAAATCTCCCATTTTATGGTTTACTAGCAAGGGTTGCATCTCTAAGGCTCAACTAAGAGCTCTTTCTATGCTTATGCACACAACTTTGCACTCCATTTCTAGGGAGCTCTAAGCTACCATTCAATATTTCCAACTCATGGAAAACCTTGGATAGAAGAGTTTAGGGAGGTGCATAATTCTAGTGTACAAATGGTATTGTGGGACACTAAGGCATATGATGAAAGATTGCTAGACTTGAAAGAACAACGAAGGAGACAAAAAAAAAAAGGGAACAATGAGGAAAATGTGGTAAGTAATAAATATAAAGAGGATATTTTTCTTCTTTCTTTAGAAAGTGTTGATGATTCATGAGTTTTAGATTCAAGGGCTTCATTTTCTTGATTATGTCCATGGGGATTTTGGGCTTGTTTATTTAGGGAATAATGAATCTTGTCAGATTGTTGGAAAGGAAAAAAATAAGACTAAGTTGTAAAATAAGAATCATTGGCTACTACAAGAGCCAAGACATGTTCTAAGGTTGAGTAGGAATTTAATTTTAGCAAGGCAATTGGGTGACGAGGATTACATATTTACTTATAATGTTAAAAATTGGAAAGTTTAAAAAGGTTCCTTAGTAGTAACAAATGGTGTGAAAGTATGCACCTTATATCTTTGTACAGGTCATAATTTTTCTTCTACTTTAATTATTTATGAGAAAAATGAATGTTCAGGAATAATTATTACAGTTGAGAAGGGAGAATAATCAATTGATGTAGATTGTGAAATCGCACTATGGAATAACAAACTTGGGCAAATGAGTGAGAAAGGTATGAAATTACTCCATTCAAAGAAAGTTTAATCAGGTCTAAAATGTGTTAATGTGATTTTTTTGTGAAAGTTGTGTGTATGGAAAAAAAAAAAGAGTTAGTTTTGTGAAGAGTGGGAAGGAAGAACAAAAACAAATTAGAGCTTGTGCATACTGATGTATGGGAACCGGCTCAGGCATCTTTCCTTGGTGGCTCTTATTATTTTATTACATTTATTGATGATGCAACTAGAAAAGTATGGGTTTATTTCCTTAGACATAAATTTGATGTGTTTATAACTTTTAAGAAAAGGAAATGCTTGGTTGAATATGAGATTGGTAAAAGATTAAATTTTTTCAAATATTATAATGGTGGTATCACAGTAATTAATTCGAAGATTATTGTTCCACTAATGGTATTCATAGGAAAAAAATTGTTCCAAGTACTCCATGAGAAAATAGAGTGGTTGAATGCATAAACATGACAATAATAGAGTGTGCAAGGAGTATGAGGGTGCATGTTGGGCTGCCCTTAAACATGTGGGCAGAGGCTATCAATAATACTATATATTTTCTGAATAGAGGTCCCTCTACTACTTTGGGATGTGGACCACAGGAAGCATGGACATGTAAGAAGGTGAGTTATTCCTTCCTCATAATCTCTAGTTGTGAAGAGTTTGCACATACATTTTTGAAAATAGAACCAAGATGTAAGCTTAGTCAAATAAATATGTATTTTTTGGATATGGCATTGATGAGTTTGGTTATAGGCTTGGAAGTTTTGAAAATCATAGAATTTTAAGAAGCAATGATGTTAAATTCAATGAGAAAGTGTTGTACAAAGATCTACTGAAATGACATGAAAAGAAAGAAAATGATTATGTAGTGGTAAATGATACTCAAAAGGATATTGATTTTCCAATAGTTCCTCATGCTCTACAACAAACACAACAAAAAATACCACACACACTAGTGAATGTTAGACCTCTAGAAAGATTTTCTCCCTCTTTGTATTCTATTTTATTAATAGATGCTGGTGAACCTGAATGTTATGATGAAGTTGTTCATGTAGATACAACTAGCATACCTAAAATTTTAATTAATTTTTTAGAAAATTAAGCCGAGAGATATCTAATTTAAAATATGTAAAGTTTAGAAATATAGATAGCTCATCATAGAAATATTAGAGAATTAATTTATTTTAAATAATATAAATAATCATAACAAATAGATAGATATAAAAACTGTAATTTTATACCAAAAGTTTTAATTTATTATAAAATTATTTGTCTCTAATGTTTATTTTTGATCCCTTTTAATAATATGTGTGTTTACTTGAAATAATTCATAAAATATTATTAATAATAGAAAGTAAGAAATATTTTACAATCAATTTTAAAATTAAAAAATTTTAATTTTAATTTTTTTTTTTCTAATTAAATGATAGGAGAAATATTTTATAGCTTTTAAAATATTCTCATTGATAAGATGTTTCTAATTGCTTTAAAATAAAACTTAGATGTTTCTATATTTTCTTTTCACCTTTTTAATTTGAAAACAAAGATGTTTATAATTAGAAATTCATAAATAGAATATAGAAACATATTATTAATTAGAAAAAAAAAAGATATTTCAAAGTTAATTTTCTTATTAAGATTAAATATTTTAACATTAAATATATGTATGTGCTTTTATTTTGATTTCTTAATTGTTAAAAAAATCAAAACTTATAAAAGCAGTGGTATTGTTTTAATAGCTTTTGAAAAGTCTCCTCTAGTTTAGAAATAAAATTTAAAGTTCTCTATCATATTTCTACGTAAAAGAAAAATAAAACTTACAAAAGCATTGATATTGTTTTAGTAACTTTCAAAAAAATCCTCTAATTAAAAAAAATAAAATTTAATTTCTCTATCATTAAGAAACCAACTATTTTTTATGTGTTTTCCAGCCAATTAAGATTTGGAGAATGAACATTTTAATCCCATGAGATTTTCTTCCAAGATCATGAAAGAAGAGAGGCAAGAGTAATCAATGGCCCAACATAAATAACTGTAAGTAAGCCATGCCAAAAAAATGCCTAGTAACAGTCTATATCGTTGTGTACAAAGTCTAGCAAAATAGAATATAATGAGGAAAACATACCATTTTAATTTAGGTTGCAAAAATTGGATTCTAAATTTGATCTCAAAGAGATTTTATAGAGTTAATACAAGAGTGTTAGTACTACCAAAATAAATAAGAATCATTATCGTGATTTTCTAGGAAAGGAAATGACAAAACTCAATCTCATATTGGGTTTCACACAAGAAAGGGGAAAAGTCGTACTCCATCTCACCTTCATCCTTAAGGATTTCATCTTCTTCATAGGAGTAGTTGCAGTGGACTAAATTGTATTGCATCTTCAAATAAAAAATATAAATATAGTCTAGTACATAAGCCTCATTTTACATTTGAAAAACATTCTCCTCAAATGTGACTGACGGTGAGATTTGAACTGTTGACATCGACTCCACTCTCTGATTTGAAAAAGTGATGCTCTTCTTCTAATGTAGGGTAGAAAGGCCAAATTTTTATGGGAGCACTCGAAGTAGATTCAATAGTAAGCTAAACGAAGCTGCCCTCATCTTATGCAATCCTACTCACATAAAGTCATACACTAAACAGACTCTTGAATTCTAATCTAAAGGAAATATCAATCTAAAATGCCTATGTTAAATACAAAGAGCTCACAACCATTTCATCTTTCATATTTTTAACCATCAGACATGGAAAAGGTTTCTAATTTATGCAGATGGGGGAATAAATGCCAGATTTTTTAAGGTAATTATTTTTGTCGGTAAAAATTATTATGTCAGGAATCCTTTTGCATTTTTATAACATTTTCTGCGTTGGCATTGTAGCTGTTGTTTTAAAAAAATTGTATCATACTACATACAACTAAAAAAAATACTACTTTATCTGACTATTTGCATTATTGTTGATTTTGATTTAGTATGGTAAGAAGGAGAAATAATCTAAAAATGTTGAAATGCCTATCAATTTTTTTTAAATGTCTAAAAGTTTAAATTGATGAATGCTTCCACTATAGAAAGCCTCTCGACTTAAATATTTAGTGAGAATTTGTAATGACTGAAGAGTTTTAAAATTTAGTCTCAGTTAGACTTGATCAATAAACATAAGTATAAATTACATTCACACACACACATATACATTGATATAATCACTAATGTGTTTGATCAAAATAGAGATCTCCATAATGTACATTGCCCAGATTAGGCTATTATTTTCTATGATGAAATATCATCAACAAACCATTGATACTATGCAATCTCATGATCATATCAATGATGATATCCATTACTATTTGGATAGATTAACATCACCATGTAGTAGTGCATGTTCAAGGTTGATGATCGAGCTTGCATGATATGTATTGTGCCCAAGTAAAGGATGTATCTCACATGGAGTGCCACCCTGAGTTTATTGGGCATTAATGATACTAAACCAATCTTGTTATGGATATTCATGTCCATGTAGGGACATGATGCTATGTGGCATATTCCATGTAGAGTCATGTCTCTACATTGACATGACTCATAACTTAGTATTTATATTTATCAGGTTTCTTGAGAAAACATATCAAATAAATACATATTACTATCTCTTGCATCTGTGGTCAAATTGGTCATATTTTAGTCCATTGTTATTAGTGATTCATAAAAAATAATTCAAGAAATATTGTATGCAAATAATTTTGATCATTTCATACTCTAACCACAGTATAAGTATTGTGAAGAAGCAATCATAACCTTCAAGTATATCACAAAGATAAAAGTCAGTTTCTGTCCTTACATAAGATAGAAAAGAGACATTAACACTATCTTGTATATATTGAAGTTAAAGATATTAGAGAATAAAATTGAATCAGTATACCATAAGATCTCATTTTGCTTAACAAAGAAATGGACACCTGGCTGAAACATCAGACTTCGGATTTATGTAAGCTCCCTATAGGTAAAAGGGTTTTACAAAATAAATGGGTTTATAGGTTGAAAGAAGAGGATGGAGGTACGAAAGGATTTGCACAAAAAAGGGGAAATGATTTTGATGAGATTTTCTCCTGTTGTTAAAATATTCACACTATTTTAAGTATTATGACAACTAAAGACTTGCATTTGGAGTAGCTTGATGTTAAAATAACTTTTATTCATGGTTATTTGGACGAAGAAATATATATGACACAAAAATAGGGATTTGAGGTCAAAGGTAAGGAGAATTTAGTGTTTAGATTGAAGAAAAGTTTATATGGAGTGAATCAAGTAGCTTGATAATGGTATCTTAAATTTGATAGTTTTATGCATGAGCATAGATACACTAGGTGTCATTTAAATCATTGTATTTATTTTAAGATGTTAGATGATGATAACTACATTATTTTATGCTTATACATTGATGATATATTTGTAGTTGGGTCTAACATGGATCACATTAAGGGGTCAAAATAACAGTTAGACCATTCATTTGCTAGGAAGGATTTGGGGGTAGAAAAATAAATCATTCGTATGAAAATTTGAAGAGATAGGAAAAATGGGTAATTGACTTTATCCTAGGCTAATTATATTGAGAAGGTATTACAACATTTTTCTATTGATCTAATTTAGGATCTACAAATTTTATGACTTAATCCCAACAATTAGATATACTTTCCCGATCCAAGCAGTAAATGCATGGCTATGTATTTTAAATCCATTGAAATTACAAGGAAGAATAAATACTTTAAAAACTTAAAAAAATTATATGTTTAATAACATCAATGAGGGAGAATAATAAAATGAAAGAATTGAGAGAATAAGAGAGAGAAAAATGTAGATACTTTGATAATGGAGTTCATCCTTGGGGACTACATCTCTAGGTCTACTTTTCAATTCGGGGATCGCTTTATTGATATTGCCAAGCAAAGCTTTTCTTTTTTACAATATCCAAGATTCAAA
The DNA here is from genome assembly GCA_028749045.1 of Cupressus sempervirens. NCBI lineage: Eukaryota > Viridiplantae > Streptophyta > Pinopsida > Cupressales > Cupressaceae > Cupressus > Cupressus sempervirens. Next base: position 479,365,890 of record CM053786.1, read on the forward strand.
GCCTTCACAATATTTTTCATGCACTTGAAGATGATATACTATGTCTTTGAGCTTACAAAATATCTCTCACTTACAAAGTCTCTCTCAAGAACTTACAAAATTCTCCCAAGGAATTTCCCTTTAGAATTACAAAATAATTCTCCAAGACTAATTTCTCTCAAAGTCTCTTGAACACCCAAAGGTCTAATTCCTCCAATACTCATTTTTTTTCTCTTCCAAATGTCCCTCCTTTTTATACAAAATATTTCCCTTATTTGGTATAAAACCAAAAAACAAAATTTACAACCATATCCCCATTTTAAAATAATAAGTAACTATTAGAAATGCTTTAGAATAACCGAGAGGGGGGTGAATAAGTTATTTAAGGTCCAACATGTCCAATTCAAACTTTTCATCAAATAAGTGTGCCCATCAAACTATTCATTCATCCAAGCTTTAACTCTCCTATTCAGCAAGTTACTATAAATCAACATGCAAGAATAACACATAATAAGATCAACACATAACACAATGATTTATGTGAAAACCAATTTGGAAAAAACCACCAGTAACATGCTACTCAATTCTCACTCTTTTAAAGTGACGCCCTATGAAAGGCCTGCCTTGTTAAAGACTTACAACACATAGTTAAATGTGACCTGATTAAAAGATTTAACCACCCTATTAGAAGTGGGCCTAGTTAGAGGACTTTAGAACATTCACTTGAAATGCCACCCTGTTAAAAGATTTACAAATGGCTATTAAACCAATCTAAGTCCATAGGATTTTCTTCTATCCTAACTGATACAATTGCTAGAGAGTAACAATTAGGAGTTTTGACCTAATTATAGTATACAACTCAACTTGCAGACCTCTAATCACCATTTAGCTCATAACATTGCCTGGCATTCAATCTCTACAACTCTTGATAGCTTCTCCTCCTTTCAAGCTTAGTCTTCTTGAGTCTTCATGCTCAATGTACCAGTGCAATCATCTCTTTCTTGACCACTTATCGAAGTAAAGTCTCTGTGCTCTGTTCTTCCTTCTCCTAGATGTCTTCTCTTTGACACCCTTCTAACCACTTCACAATTTGGCACTCTAGCAGCTCTTGCTTCTTGGTTAGTGACTCCTTAAATAAAAATCTTGGAGTTCCTTTCCCACTCAATTCTTCCCTCCTTTAATTTCAATTCGTATGGATTAGGTAGGATTCATTGAATCTAACCCATATTTTGTTCCTTCTAGAAACATCATGAAGAATTTTCTTGAATTTTATCAAAAATAGTTTACATAAAATTTTGTGCCACTAGGTCATCATCCTTATCCTCCAATAGGTTCACAAAATTCAAGGTAACAACTTTGTCAGCTCAGATTTGGTGAATCTTCATCATTTCCAATAATGGAGCAACTCAACACTATTGAAGTCCTGATGCTCGACACATACTGTGTTACTCAACATCAACTGTGTTTTATTGATGCTTGACACCTGAAGTTCACTCGGCACCAAGATTTTCTTATGCTTGACACCTATTACTTTTCTCAACACTTGAACTTCACTTGACACCTAAAGTTCACTCGGCACACACTAGATTTTTTGATGCTCAACTCTGATTGAAAGTTTTCTCAGCTTCAACTAGCTTGCTCGACACCCACTGATGAAATTAGTTTAAGCTTTGCAGCCAACCTTGTTCTAACTTATACTTCTAATGTTTCTAGGTGTGGCCAACCTCTATATCTTTGAGTATGTTATCAATACATCATTTAACCATTGCCTTAGCTGATCCTTGCACTTCATTACAATATCATAACTCAACCTTTCCCTTAGGTACTCTTGTTACATCTTGTTGATCAAATCCTCTTCATCAATCAACTAAGTGATAGTACTTGAATCTTATAAGAAATTATCATTCTTACAAATAGCAAGTTTGACATAAATGACAAAAAAATGATTGAAAACATCCTTTATCAACCAATATCCCTCTCTGACCTTCAACAATGATCTTTTCAATCAGCTTTCCAATAATCTCCCTCTTTGGCAGTGATGGCAAACCTAACTGATCAACCATTAGACTAAACTGTTCAACCAAATTATCAACATGCTAACTAGGTTAGAACAGTAAGTCAAATGCCAAAAAGTAATTTTGTTACCATCAATTTTCAAATCTCCCTCTTTTGATCTACTATCTTGATTGCTTCATTTCTATTTCTCCCTCTTAGCTATTTTATCCTCTTTCTTTCCCTTCTTCCTTCTTACATTTTCTCCTGCTATATGTATTGCTCATCTTCTGCTATTTCTTTCTTTATCCTAATCAACTTCTTCATCTTCTCCCTCAATCTTCATTTGATCAGTTTATGCATTTTCTCCCTCTTTCTTCATTTTTTATCTTCTCATTAGTTGTTGATTAATTTTTTGCTATTTCTCCCTCTTTGACAACAATGCCAAAGACATACTGTTTTAGCATCTTATCATGCAAGTGTAGCATTTACAATTTCATTCAATTTCTCCCTTTTTCACCTTGCTTGTGAATGATTTGGAACTTCATCACTTAAATTACTTAAGGTATGAATCTTAAAGTAAATATCCTCTGCATCAATGTGTAATATCTCAACATTTAGCTTATTTGATGCAAGGCAATCTTGCTTTGTCTTAAGTAGCCTTGGCTAGGGGTATTACCCCTAACTTTCCTCTAAGATACTCAAAAGCATCTTTAGGTAGTGCTTTTTTAAAGATGTCAGCAATCTGTTCCTTTGAGCTAACATATTCCATCTTCACTTGTTTGTCTTGCACCAATTATCTTACATAGTGATACTTGATTGCAATATGCTTGATTTTAACATGCATTATAGGGTTCTTTGATATGTTGATAGCACTTGTATTATCACAATAAAATATCACAGGCTCATTTACTTCTTCCTTCATACCTTGCAATAAATGTTTGATCCATACAATATTAGTGCAGTTTATAGTAGTTGCAACATATTTAGCTTCTATGTGGATTGTGAGGTACAACTTTTCTTTTTTTTGGTCCATGTAATCAATCTTTTTCCCAAGAAAAGTGTTCCTCCATTGGTGCTTTTCTTGTCATCAATATTGCCTCCCCAATCTGCATCAGTGTAGGCTCTTAGCTCAAACTTTTCACTTTTCTTGTAATACAAACCAAAATCATTAGTTCCTTTTAGATACCTCAGTATTCTTTTCATTTCCATTAAATGATTTTCTCTTAGATTTGCAAAAAATCTTGCCACTATTCCAACAACTAATGCAATGTCTGGCCTATTATGTACAACATACTACAACTTTCCAATCATTGACCTATACATTGTTTGATTCACTTCAACTAACTCATCATTCTTTGATAGCTTATGTCCTATTGTCATTGGTGTGCTAACTAGTTTTGAGTCTTCCAATCCAAATGTTTTGAGTATCTCCTTGATGTATTTTGATTGGGTCACAAATATGCCATGCTTCAATTGATTTACTTGCAATCCAAAAAAGAATTTGATTTCTCCAAACATTGACATCTCAAACTCATGCTTCATTTGATCAACAAAATCTTTACATAGAGCATCTTTTACTCCAAATATTATATCATCAAAAAAGTTTTCAGATATCAAATTGTCTTTACCTTTTTTTGCCTTAATGTACAAGTTACTATTGTCATCTATTCTCTCAAATCCTATCTTCACAAGATATTTGTGCAATCTCTCATACCATGCTCTAGGTGCTTGCTTCAAACCATAAAGTGCCTTATGGAGTTTGCAAACCATATCCTTGTTGTTATCATCAACAAATCCCTCTAGTTGTTCTATGTAGACTTCCTCTTCCAGTATACCATTCAGAAAAGTAGACTTCACATCCATTTGGTAGACTCTAAAACCTTTGTAAGTAGCATATGCAAGTAATGTTCTTACTCCTTCCATTCTTGCAACATGGGAAAATGTGTCCCCATAATCCAATCCTTCTTCTTTTGCATAGCCTTTGCAAAATAATCTAGATTTGTTTCTAGTTATCTCACCATTCTCATCAAGTTTGTTCCTAAACACCCATTTGGTACCAATTACATTCTTATCAGCTGGTCTAACAACAAGACAAGTTGCATCTTCCATATCTAGATAAAATAGGTTAGTCCTAGTTTGTTCACCTTTTCCTATCATATTTCCATCAATGTTATAGATCTTGGTAGATTTGTTTCCAAATTTTACTTTGCAGCCTACATTGCCTAACTGTGATACACTCAAAAAATTGTAGTTCAATCCTTTAACATAGTATGCATTATCACATGAAATTTTCTTTGTAAGTTTAAGTGAACCTTTTTTTTTGATTTGATATGGAACATCATTACCAAATCTAACACTTTTTCCATCATATTGAGTAAAGGTAATGAACTTACTTTTGTCTCCTATCATGTGATGTGAGCATCCACTATCTATGATCCACTTGTCATTCTTGTTCACACAGGTTACCAGTGATGTGGCTTCATCCTCATCTGATTCATCCTTCATGGCCACATAGGCTACTTCATCATCATTCTCATCAGAATCTTTTTCAACAATGTAACATCTTTTGCCTTTGTCCTTGTAATCTTTGCTATCATCTTCTCTTTTATTCTTGTACTTGTTTCCTTCTTTGTAACTCTTCTTCTGTATACATCTTGTAGCAATATGACCTACCTCATTGCAATTGAAACAAATGATATGGAGCTTACCTTTGAATTTACCTTTGCCTCTATGAAATCTCCTAGCCAATAGTGCTTCCAACTATTCCACATATTCCTCATCTGTGCTGCTATCACTAGATGCATGTTTTCCTTTTCTTCTTTTCTTGTTTGATGTCACCTCCTTAGTTTCCTTCAATGTCAACTTGGCCTTGAAAGTAGATTCAAGGTTCTTAGGTCTGTAGTTGTCAAAATTGGACAATTCAAATGTAGTAAGTCTTCCCACAATTTCTTCAAAGGTCAGTGTGTTTTCTTGTACACACCTTAGCTCTTGAATGGCGAAAACTATAATAGCATAGATAGGGAGTAGAGTTCTCAAGTATTTGCTGTTGATAGTCTCTTCTTCCAATTGACCACCTAGACTTCTTATTGCACTTACCACTTCTTTCATTCTAGATCCATATTGAGCAATATTCTCACCTTCCTCCATTTTCATGTCATCAAACTTTCCTCTGAGGCTTTCTCTCTTTTCTCTTTGAACATTCTAATCTCCTCCATAGATATTTGTTAGGGCTTTCCACATCTTGAATGTAGTGTCACATTCTTTGATATCATCAAATTCAGCATAACTGAGTGCAGAGGCAATCTCTAGCATTGCCTGATTGTGCTCCTTTTTGTTCAAGTCATCTATAGTAAGAGGTCCAACTGGCTCTACATGCTCTGTTCCAATTGAGGTTTTTGCATAATCACCTATTGATCCAAGGTGCAATTTTATCAAACTTTTCCATGCAACGAAGTTGCCTTTGTTGAGCTTGGGAACTTCTCTCTTAGACATCTTGATCTTCCTACTTCTACTACCTTGAAACTAAATTAGCAGATGGCTTTGATACCAATCGTTAGAAATGCTTTAAAATAACTAAGAGGGGGGGAGGCGGGGGGGGGGGGGGGTGTTGAATTAATTATTCAAGGTCCAACATGTCCAATTCAAACTTTTCATCGAGTAAGTGTGCCCATCAAACTATTCATTTATCCAAGCTTTAACTTTCCTATTCATCAAGCTATTGTAAATCAACATGAAAGAATAACACATAACAAGATCAAACACAATGATTTATGTGGAAACCCAATTTGGGAAAAACCATCAGTAACATGCTACTCAATTCTCACTCTTCTGAAGTGATGCCTTGTGAAAGGACTACCCTATTAAAGGCTTACAACATACTGTTAAATGTGACCTAATTAAATGATTTAACCACCCTATTAGAAGTGGGCCTAGTTAGAGGACTTTAGAACATTCACTTGGAATGCCACCCTATTAAAAGATTTACAAATGGCTATTAAACCAACCTAAGTCCATAGGATTTTCTTCTATCCTAATTGATACAATTACTAGAGAGTAACAATTAGGGGTTTTGACCTGATTAAAACATACAACTCAACTTGCAGATCTCAGATCACCATTTAGCTCATAACATTTCCTAGCATTCAATCTCTACAACTCTTGATAGCTTGCCCTCTTTTCAAGCTTAGTATACTTGAGTCTACATGCTTAATGTACCAGTGCAATAATCTCTTTCTTGACCACTTATCGAAGCAACGTCTCTATGCTCTGTTCTTCCTTCTCCTAGATGTCTTCTCTTTGACACTCTAGCAGCTCTTACTTCTTGGTCAGTGACTCCTTAAATAGAAATCTTGGAGTTTCTTTCCCACTCAATTCTTCCCTCCTTTAATTTCAATTCGTATGGATTAGGTAGGATTCATTGAATCTAACCCATATTTTGTTCCTTCTAGAAACATCATAAAGAATCCTCTTGAATTCGATCAAAAATAGTTTATATAAAATTTTGTGCCACCAGCTCATCATCTTTATCCTCCAATAGGTTCACAAAATTCAAGGTAAAAACTTTGTTGGCTCAGATCTGGTGAATCTTCATCATTTTCAATAATGCAATAACTCGACACTATTGAAATCTTGATACTCGACACATACTGTGTTACTCGGCATCAACTATGTTTTAATGATGCTCGGCACCTAAAGTTCACTTGGCACCAACTAAGATTTTTTGATGCTCAACACCTATTACTTTGCTAGGCACTTGAACTTCACTTGGCACCTAAAGTTCACTCAACACACACTAGATTTTTTAATGCTGGACTCTAATTGAAAATTTGCTTGGCTTCAACTAGCTTGCTCAACACCCACTGATGAACTTAGTTTAAGCTTTGTAGTCAACCTTGTTCTAACTTATATTTCTAATGTTTCTAGGTGTGGCCAACCTCTGTATCTTTGAGTATGTTATCAATACATCATTTAACCATTGTCTTAGCTGATCTTTGAACTTCATTACAATATCATAACTCAACCTTTCCCTTAGGTACTCTTGTTACATCTTGTTGATCAAATCCTGTTCATCAATCAACTAAGTGATAGTACTTGGATTTTATAAGAAATTGTCATTCCTACAAATAGTAGGTTTGACATCAATGACAAAACAATGATTGAAAACATTCTTTATCAATCAATCTCCCTCTTTGACCTTCAACAATGATCTTTTCAATCAACTTTCCAACAATAACCTCATTTTTGGCCTTTATAATTATAAGCCTTACAAAAAAAATGATAATAAACCTAACACCTCCATAACTTTAGGGAACATAATAACAAAATATTTCAAGAGGGAGTTTATATAAAAAACTTCCTGTGCAAATTCTAAATTATATTTGGAATTGTTTTCCCAATATAATTAAAAATTTCTTCAAAATTCTAATGACATAATGATGACATCATCAATTCTTATTTTTCCCCCTCAACTTTGAACGATGATATCTTTCATATACGTATTTCGACTTTGACGAAATGAAGGCCATTGGAAAGCTCTTGATGAGCTCTTTAATTTGACACCCATTTTTGAACACTTTCAAGATAGTCAAATTTCATCCCTAGTTCACCAATTTGATTCAAACTTTGACAAAGCATATCTTGAGCAAACAGGCTCCTTTTTCACCCATTCAAGTTGCATCACGTTCATTTTCCAAGCTCTTCACAATGATGTCATTTTTGAGAGATTTTGAGATTGTGGAATTTTTAGCCTTTCTGGATCCACCTAGATTATTCCTTCCCACTGAGAAGCTTTTGGACCTCCAAAAGCTTCTTTTTACATAAAATGAAAATGAGGTCTTGTTTGCCTCACTTGTCCAATATCACCTGTACAAACTACTAGAATTTTGAATAACTAAACCATCACACACATTATGAAGAATGATATAGTACTACTAATACCATCAACCATACATCCACTAGCATTCATTGTTACATCAATCATCCACATAGTACCAACTAGTAGAAATAGAAGCAACAAAACTTAAATAACTGATAAAATGGAAAAAATGTCAACATTATGGACCTCTCATATAGAAACATCATTAGAAAATGAACCTTTCAAATCTTCTTTTACCATCACTGGTTGAAGATTGGATTCTGCTTGCACCTAATCCTCACTAGCTACTACAAACATGAGAGTCAATTTATTGCTTGCATTTACAATCATTTTCAAATGTCCTATGTTTACAATTGATCCTTCATTCTTCATGTGATGAGCTTTTATAATGTATTCAATTCCATCTTTAAACAAATAATACCTATTATGTTCCTTGTAGAAGATATCTTTCCTATCATATAAGTATGGGCTACCCAATACAATCCCATAGATATCAAGTGGAACCACATCAAATTCAACCTCATCTATGAACTTAGATGTTATTGCAAATCTTATCTTACATTGCTTAGTGACTCACAATCTATTAACATTGCACACCCAACCTAATGGACAAGGTCTCTTATGTGGCTAAGTTTCCAATCCCAACTATTTAACAACTTCTTCTAAAATCATATTAACTTGGGACCCACTATCTATCAATGTGTCAATTTTAGTATTCTTAGAAATCACCCTTATATGAAAAAGTTCACTCCTTTTACTATCTTCGAGATCAACATAACTTTTTGAAGTGGAAGCATATGAAACATCAGTGGTATAATAAAAAAAAGCTTTACCTTTAAAACCTAGAGTTGATATTGTTGTCTCATCACTAAAATCTGATCCAAGATCCTGAACAACGACTGTAGACTTTTGCTTCCCTTTTTGATCCTTCTTAAACCACTTTGGTTTCAACTCTAGATGCAATTTCCAACACTTTTCTTCTACATATCCTTTCTTCTGACAATGTGAACAAGAAGGCTTTTCACGTTCCTCTTTCTTCACCATGGCTACTTTCTTGTCCTTCTTGTGTCCTTCAGGAGGAACAAATTCCTTCTTTGAATTGAAACTTGTGTTTCCTCCACTTGCTTCAATATGGGTTTCTTGAACACATACTTCATCAAAGTTAGAAGGACTAAACATCAACATTGTATGCTTCAAATATGAATGCATTCCATCTATATACTTTAACAAAGTATCTTGTGTGTAAAGAGGAATTCCAAGAGATAATGCATTCTTCCTAAACACTTGTGTATACTCTTGCACAAACTACTCTTTAGCTTGCTTGAGATTTTGCTAGTCCATAATGGCTTGTTGCATATGGCCCAAAGGATAAAACTATTTCTTCAAAGTAGAAGTAAATTTATACAAAGATGAAATTATTTTACCATATGTAGCATGATCATCTTGGATCTTACTCTCCCACTAGACTACTGCATACCTCCCATTCTAAGAGTAGCTAGTTGGATTTTGGAAGGATCATCCAAAATCTTTTGAACCCTATAGTACACTTCAATTTTCTTAAGCTACTTATCTAGTATTTCTACATCCAATTTGCCATTATATACGAGCAAATAAAATTTCACATCAAGCTTTAACAAGGGTGTCTTCACAGAATATTTCTTGTTAGAAGAAGTAGATAGAGAAGAAGATGAAGAAGATGGAGATGAAGGTTCAAGAGGGTCACTACCACCTCCTACTCCTTTACCTTTCACATCTTTTGTTGAGGATTTTGCTTTCTCCTTCTTCTTAGCCTCATCTGCCTTTCTCAATTGTTGTTCATGTCTCTTGTAGAAGAATGTACACCAAAGCTTTTAACTCCACAAAAGGTCTATGGAAGGCTTCTACATCAAACTAAGGAAGATTTTGTTTAGATGCCATGACTCATGAAAAATTTCTTCTTTTTCCAATCTCTGGATTGAACTCTACAAGTTCACCTTCTCCTTGTTTCAACTTCAACCTAGTTAACATTCACCACCTGCAATTTCTCTGCAAAATAGGCTTTGATACCAAACTTGATCTGATTTAGGATCTATAAGTTTTATGATTAATACCAACAATCAGATATACTTTCCCAATCCAAGTAGTAAATGCTTGGCTATGTATTTTAAAACCATTAAAATTACAATGAAGAATAAATACTTTGAACGCTTAAAACAATTATATGTTTAATAACATCAATGAAGGAGAATAATAAAATGAAAGAATTGAGAGAATAAGAGAGAGAAAAATGCAAACACTTTGATAATGGAGTTCATCCTTGGGGACTGCATCTCTGGGTTCGCTTCTCAATTTGGGGACCACTTTATTGATATCACCAAGCAAAACTCTGCTTTGTTTCAATATCCAAGCTTCAAAGCCTTCACAATATTTTTCACGCACTTGAAAATGATATACTATATCTTCGAGCTTATAAAATATCTCACTTATAAAGTCTCTCTCAAGAACTTACAAAATTCTCCCAAAAAATTTCCCTCTAGAGTTACAAAATAATTCTCCAAGGCTAATTTCTCTCAAAGTCTCCTACACACCCAAAGGTCTAATTCCTCCAAGACTCATTGTTTTTCTCTTCCAAATTTCTCTCCTTTTTATACAAAATATTTTCCTTATTTGGTATAAAACCAAATAACAAAATTTACAACCATGTCCCCATTTTAAAATAACAAGTAACCTCATTTTTTGCTTTTATAATTATAAGCCTTACAAAAAAAATGATAATAAAGCTAACACCTCCATAATTTTAGGGAACATAATGACAAAATATTTCAAGAGGGACTTTGTATAAAACAACTTCCTGTGCAAATTCTAAATTATATTTGGAATTGTTTTTCCAATATAATTTAATATTCCTCCAAAATTCTAATGACATAATGATGACATCATCAATTCTTGTTTTTTCCCCCCTAACTTTGAATGATAAAAACTTTCACATACATACTCCAATTTTGACGAAATGGAGGCCATTGGAAAGCTCTTGCTGAGCTCTTTAATTTGACACCCATTGTTGAACACTTTCGAGATAGTCAAATTTCACCCCTAGTTCACCAATTTGACTCAAACTTTGACAAAGCATAGCTTGAGCAAACAAGCTCCTTTTTCAACCATTCAAGTTGCGTGGGGTGCAATTTTTCAAGCTCTTCACAATAATGTCATTTTGGAGAGATTTTGAGACTGATAAATTTTTAGCCTTTCTGGATCCACCTAGATCATCTATGGAGAATGCCAAAGCTATCAGCACACCTTTACCTGGCAATTTAAAATTGACTAAGGAGATGTGTCCAAAGACACAAGAAGAGGATGATAAGATGTCCAAGGTACCTTATGCTTCAGCTGTAGGGAGCTTAATGTATACCATGGTATGTACTAGGCTAGATATTGCACATGTAGTGGCAGTTGTTAGTAGGTATATGAGTCATCATGGAATTAAAAATCATAATGAATTCAAATGGATTCTTAGTCATTTGAGAGGAACATCTAGTAAATGTTACATTTTAGGGGGTTTGCTACTAATTTACAAGGTTGTGTTGACCCATTTTAAAATAACAAGTAACCTCATTTTTGGCTTTTATAATTATAAGCCTTTAAAAAAAAATGATAATAAAGCTAACACCTCCATAATTTTAGGGAACATAATGACAAAATATTTCAAAAGGGAGTTTGTATAAAACAACTTCCCATGCAAATTCTAAATTATATTTGGAATTTTTTTTCTCAATATAATTTAAAATTCCTCCAAAATTCTAATGACATAATGATGACATCATCAATTCTTGTTTTTTTCCCCTAACTTTGAATGATGCTAACTTTCACATACGTACTTTGATTTTGATGAAACAAAGGCCATTGGAAAGCTCTTCATGAGCTCTTTAATTTGACACCCATTGTTGAACACTTTCAAGATAGTCAAATTTCACCCCTAGTTCACCAATTTGACTCAAACTTTGACAAATCATATCTTGAGCAAATGGGCTCCTTTTTCACCCATTTAAGTTGCATCAGGTTCAATTTTCCAAGCTCTTCACAATAATGTCATTTTTGAGAGATTTTGAGACTTTGGAATTTTTAGCCTTTCTGGATCCACCTAGATCATCTATGGAGAATGCCAAAGCTATTAGTACATCTTTACCTGGTCATTTAAAATTGACTAAGGAGATGTGTCCAAAGACACAAGAAGAAGAGGATAAGATTTCCAAGGTACCTTGTGCTTCAGTTATAGGGAGCTTAATGTATACCCTGGTATGTATTAGGCTAGATATTGCACATGTAGTGGGAGTTGTTAGTAGGTATATGAGTCATCATGGAATTGAGAATTAGAATGAAGTCAAATGGATTCTCAGATATTTGAGAGGAACATCTAGTAAATGGTACATTTTAAGGGTTTTACTACTAATTTACAAGGTTGTGTTGACTCATATTTGGTAAGGGATCTGGATACTAGGAAAATTACTATAGGATATATATTTATTGTTGGTGGGACACTAGTGAGCTGGATTTCTCCGTTATAGAAGGTGAATGATTTATCCACTACAGAGGTAGAGTATGTTGCTGCTATAAAGGTAAGTAAGGAGATGATATGGCTTCAATTCTTCATGGAAGAGTTGGGGCACCCACAAATGGATAACTAATTATTTACAAATAGTTAGATTGTTATTCATCTTGCAAATAATTTGATCTACATTCAAAGACAAAGTATATATAGTTGTGGTACCATTTCATTCACTTTTTTGGGATGATGGATAGTTAAATTTGAAGAAGATACATACATATGATAATCCAATAGATATATTTACAAAGGTAGTGATAAGGGAGAAGTTGAACTCCTCTCCAATTTTGGTTGGTTTTCTAGACTGAACAAAATACAAGAACAAAAAACTCTAAGGTGGTTTGACATTCAAGTGGGAGCTACAGGTTTAGCAGTATTTTGATCAGTCTCCAAGTGAGAGGTTATTGTTGTGGAGTTTGATCAGTCTCCAAGTGGGAGATTGTTGTGATGTGGAGCCTAATCAAACTCATAGGTTAATTTTCCCCACTTCATTTAGCACGATTTCCCCCTAGATTTTATTATGGGAGTTTGCCTACTCTAAGGGTCAAGGGGAAATTCCCCTTATGGGGTCCTAGGGAAGCACCCTAGGTGGGGTCAAGGGGCAGTGCCCTAGGCAGGGTCCTAGTGTTAATGACCCCAAGCCTGCTCCCTATCACAATATAGGGTGGAGTTGAGGGGCAGTACCCCTGAAGCCAAAAATAAATTTACTATTGTAAAAGATGTTAAAATATATATATATTTTCTATTGGTTAGCTTATTCTATCCCTAACTTGTAAGCAACAAAAAGTTTGCATAAAATTGCTTAGGGTTAGAGATTTTAGATGTATGATGAAATTATAGCTTCTTATGGTGGTATTGATCTGCAAGGGATTATAGATTGTAATCAAGTTGTAATAATTGGATAATAAGAATATTGGACTCACTGGTTGGTGGAAATATCCCAGGGATTGGGTGAACCACGTTAAATCTTTGTCTTGTGTTCTCTTCCATGTAATTTATTATTTTCTAATATTGGTTATATTTGCATGCAATTATTTTTTTTGTCTAGTTAATCTTAATAGAAATCCAAGATTGACTTGATTTCTATTATGAGCCCTCAAAAACTCTAAAATATTATTTGAGAAGGGATCTATTTTTTCCCTATTTAAGGATGGCTTGGGAGGTTAGGGAAAACTTTTTTCCTTTTCCAAGCTATAAATTAGTGTTTGAAGGCTCAAATCTTCTCTTTAGGATGCTAAAACTACAATTGTACTATGAACAAAAGATATTGGGTAAGGGATTATCTTGTCCCTTTCCCTAGAATGTCAAATCTTGGAAATGAATATGAATTTGAAAAGATCATAGAATGTGGTCCTTAGATATGTGCTTAAATTTGTACTCTGAATCATAGATATCTAAAAAAGTGCATGTGTGATGGCCCCATTTTAGTGATTTTCACCTCCATGAATAGCTATTAAGTGTAATGTAATATTTTTAGTGCTTATTAATATAGAGTATGGATCTAGAATTCAAAGAGCTATGTAATTTAATGTAAAAATGTGAAGATCTAACTCCCTTGAATGAAACCCTAGCATGTGAATACATTGAATGTGTTCTTAAGTGCTTGCAAATGTGTAAGTATGAAGAGACAAGTCATAGATTTGGAAATAACATAGAAATCATACCAACCTCCCAATGGATAAAGTTCTCTAGCCATCTTCATAATCCATTTGCAAATCCATGATGTCTTGTACACTTGTTTGAAGGTTACTTAGTTGAAGGCATTGAACTCCTGTTTTGTTCAATGGATGAATCACAAAGCCTTTGGTCTCCACCTTGAAATTTCTCTTATGTAAAATTGGGATATACACAAAAGTTTTCTCTAGACCACACATAATGTTATTCACGCCTACATTTCCAAATGACGACAAAGAGGTTACTTTATAGTCATTTATAGATGAAACCTCACAAGAACTGACAAAACTAGGCATGAAAAGCCTAAATTTGAAATAGGCATGAGGGGAGCCAATTTAGGGCACAAGGTAAGTAAATACCTTGTCCCCCATCCTAGGTAAGGGATAACCTCATCCCTTACCTTGGGTGATTTATGTGATGTGGGACCCTCATGAGCTCCAATGTTTAGTTTTCATTGATTTTTATTGAATAGATAAGTTGGAAACAATGAACTAAGTACAAAAGTGAGGTTATAATGAGATATGGGAGGAATACCCATATAGATTAGGTTCTAACTCAATTTAACACAAGAAATAAAGGGAAATAAAGGAGGATGTGTTAGATCCTACCCAAAATCAACCTAGTAAAGAGAGGAAAATTGAGGCAAGTGTATGTAGAGTATAGGTCTATGATGAAATCATACTAAAGAGGAGTTAAAAAAAATCACTAAATTAAAGTGTTACAATTTAGTATGGTACAAATGCAAACCAAAAAAAATTGATAGTAGACTTAGAGAGGTTGGAAAGCTTAAAATAATTGGCAACAAACATACTAATGGAGGGGGGACAAAAATGGTCAAACAAACCCACTAGATGCTTTAAACCACCTATGCAAACTCAAAATAATAAGTAATGCTTACTCCTAGTTGAAATTCTAATTCACCTAGACCTACTTGACTACTAAGATAATATATTCCTAATCCTAATGATAAGCCTCACCAACAAGATGCTTACTGATTTAATCATAATCAAAACCCTACATATGTTATTAGCGTCAGTTATATACATCTTATGTTTGATAAAAATTTATCATCACCTTCTTCCCTTGTTGAAATTAAATTACCTACAAAGGAGGTAGGAAAAAATGGTGTTATTGGTTCATTTGTTCAATCAAATCAGTCAAAAGAGTTAGAATTACCCCAAAAGTCTTCTATAGTACTCCCATTTCATCAAAGTTTAAAGGTAGAAGTGACTAAGGAAAAAAAGAAGATTCCACCAAGCATATCTATATAGATACCTCTATTGAGTCATTAATAATGACTTTTTTATTAAAAAAAACATTATAAAAACATGTTTGAAGAAGTTCATAAGGAATGAAAAATATCCATAAATAGTGCATATAGAGGGCCACTTGTGGGCAAGAAAATAATGCATGCACTTATAGGTTAGTTAAAACCTCAAGGGATGCACAACTTCCTTGCACCACCTCGCATTTCTAGCTATGAGTTATAAGAAATTTAGACATCATATGGAGAAGGATCACTTGTCTACTTCAATGAGGCTTAATGTGATTGTGTTAAGTATCCAAATGTAGTCTAGTAAATTAAACACAAATTAAGTATGATAGATTACAAGATTAAAATTTTTAAATTATAGAAAATGAAAGAGCTAATTTGATACATTATACCCTTATCTTTATAAGCTCTCTATCTTGGACATGAGCATGTCCCATGGACTCCACCAATGACTATGGGACACCATTATGCTACACTAACATCTTGTACAAATAGAGTATGAGATGCCATTAACTAAATAAAAAGACAAAATAACAGAAATAAAATATGAATGTACAAAATGGGTTCATGTGCACAACATAAAACTCAAGGAAGAGGAGTATTCTAGATATGTAAAATGAAAAAAGAAATACAATAAGAATAATATATTACAACTCCAAATAAAATGATCTAATAAGAGGATTGATTAAATATATTCTATTTTTTTTAATGAGTAAATGGAATGGAGGATAATAATTGAAATGATAGAACCTAATTTGGTAGTTAGTGTCACATCCCAACTAGAGCTTTTGAATCCAATAATTGATGATGAAATCCTACAAACAAGCAAAGACAATAAATTATTTTAGATATAAAGTGTTTGGTCTAAGTCAAACCCCTTCCTTGGTGTTCCCACCTCCACAAAAAATTATTATACATGATGAAACCCAACTATATAACTAGATATGAAGATAATAGAAAGTATTATATGAATAAGAGAAAGAGATAGGATTGAAAATATGCTCAAATAAATAAAGGTGAGTTAAAGAAAATCCCCTATAGAGATAGGAAGCCCAAGTTAATCATGGAGCCAATATGTAGATTTGAGAGCCATAACAATGGAGAAACTGCAAGCAGAGTGTATGGAGTATGAAAAAAATGGATCCAAGAAGTTGCAGATTGTAATTAAGTGTGTCCAAGAAGGATAAGTAAGGGTGAATGAGAAGAATTTTATGGAATTTGTGAATAAAAACCATAATTTTAGGTTGTCACAAATATAGCTCAACAATTGTCAAAGCTCCAACCAAAAACTTGTAGTTTGTAGATCTTACATGTAAGCACACCACACAAATGTTTCCATGGGATGCACTTGTACAAAATTGTTAGGACTATGTGATGAGAATCTTTAGTCAAGTGGTGAGCTAGAAAATGATGGGGATGATGAAGGTGATGGAATTTTGGAGTCTTACAAAAAAGAGCAGGGAAATACAAAAATGAAATTTTACACAAAGGTGTTAGGCCACTACATTTTCCCCTAGTTTAGTGAAAAATTTATCTTTAGAGAAATGCAAAGCTAAAGTAAAATAAATCATACTTGGCTTACTTACAAGAATCTTATCATGTAGATTTCCCCTAGCCAAGGATTCCATATGTGTTGATGATCTAGATCTAGCATAAAAAATATATATGGGCATGCTAAAAGATTAAGACACCATGTTATATGAGATTATTAATAGTAGAATAATATGGATGACAAGTTTTTTATAAGTGTCAACATGCATAGATAGTTCTAGATAGGAATGTGATAGAGAGACTTTCATGATGCATCAACATGCCTAGAATTGAGCTAGATAGGCATATGATAGGTCATATTACACAGAATGCACCAACATGCAAAGAATTGAGCTAAATTGGCATGTGATAGGGAAACTTGAGATTATTTATGACATGCATAGTGTTAAGCTAGATAGGGACATGATAGCATAACATTGACACACAAATAAGTGATTTGGCAACCTCCACAAAAGAATATATTGCTAGATATTGATTTTTTTTGTGAGAGAAATGTATGGTGTAGAGATATCATTGAGAAAGAAGATCAAATATATGCACATAATACAACCCCCTGTTGCAATGTACTATGATTCTTGAAGGGGAGCATAGACCATTCTTGAAAGGAAAAGGATGATGGTACATGTAAAAATACAATGTGTCATGAAATATCACTTCCTAATGGGTGACACATGTTTCCATGACATCTTGCAAAAAGGCAGGGGCAACAATAGAATTGGCCTATTTTTTTGATGAAAATTGGTCAAATTTTTTACTCAAGTTGGTCAAATGATCTACAAATTGTCTTATCACTATTTTCCTCATCAAAACTTCAACCAATCCTTGTTAATGTTAGAATTTTGATGCCAAATTTGGTTGAAAATGACCTCCCTTGTTTGTGAGAAGGTTTGTCAAAATTTTGGCCAAACTTGATAAAAATAACTCCCTCAATCGACTATGATGCCAAACCCACAACAACATCTTGGTCGATGCTCTGGTCAAAATTTTGACCAATGCTGATCAACATTGGTTGAACTTTTGACCAAAATGATTTGGTTAAAAAAATTACTTGAAGATAAATATCCAAAGTAATCACTGACGACAACCTAGTCAGTGATTAGTTTGGATATTTATCTTTGTGTTACTATTTATTTTTTGGGTTTTTTGGAGAGTTTCAAAATGAAGTCCAAAAACTCCAACAACAGACTTAATTGGATAATCATAAAATAAAGAAGAATACTCATTTGGTAGTGATACCACATGACATACAACATATTTGTCATTACTAAGAACAATCAACTATGTAGGTGACATCCATAGATGGGATTAAGGAAATTTTATTGATTTGAAAATCATTTGAATGCTCCTTGAAAGCTTGCACTAAGAATGTGTCAAGTATCATATGTAGTTACGCAACCACCTTTTTGTTTTTCCCCTACCACCCAAAAACCTAAGCCCTTGGTCCCCATCCCAAAAACTTGTTCCCTTGTTCCCCAATCAAGTAAATCTAGGGATCTATGATATAAATTTAAAACACTTTAGTGAGAACCAATAGAAGTCTAATACCAATTGTTCCATTCCTAAATGAATGTGCAAGAAAGTAGATAAATTGGGTATTGAGTACTTTGACTAGCAATTTTTTTATCAAATAGTTGTTATACCATCAAATACCTAAGAAAAGATAAATACTGTACTATCACTTTACTATTTATCAAAACTACTATTTTGAAATTTATATGTCAACCCAAGATACCAAAACTTCAAGAAAAGTTAGGATTAGAACTTGAACACAACAATTAGTGAGAACATTTTTTCATTCATGACATTAAATCAACGACTGTTATGCAATGTGATGATGAAAAAGTTTTAACTTCTTACAAAGATTAAGAATATGCAATATCTAATATGCAGAATGGGTAAATAATAAATAAACCTATATTGATGGTGAATATCATTAAGGAAATCTAATTGTGCGGTAAGTACTTGACTCATCACCACTTCCAGATACTTAGCCAAACTGTCATCTGCCTCTAAGAACCTACTCTTTCTACCATGTTGTTGAAAGGAAATAAACCTATGTTGTGAGGAAGTTACAACCACTATTTTTGCTGAATGAAAATTTTGTTAACCACCCCATAGATTCTCCTGTGATCACTCCCAACCAATGCACCATGGTCTCACCATCACCAACTGTTAATATAGTTCATATTTTGTAGTCACCACTAATGCCATGGTTTGTTCTTGTTAACTGCTCCTATCTATCAAACCTAAGAGGATGGTATTCACATGTAGGATGTTCACCATGGGGATAGTGTAAGGTTCTAATTTGTCTACATCTCCCTAACCCATGAACTCTATTGTATGGAAAGAACATTGACAATGTTTAAAATTGAATAATAGAGATTATAGTCATGTAAAGACTCCACCAATATCTTTGGCTATGGAATGATTGCCTCCTTGACTGTCTTCCAAGCATCAAACGGTAATCTATAAGTGCTAGCACCATACATCGACCTATTCTTCTACCTACTATTTAGTTATTCCAGCTTCCTGTCTATTCTCCAAAGTATCAGTTCGAACTTAAATCTGATAGTGCAATGTGAGATGCTAGGTTTGTGTCTAGTCTCACTCTTTTCCTCAAGGGGTTTTGTCCTTAGGAAATGTCCAATCACATTTAAGAAACTCTTAGGATTTTAGAAAAATAACATATATCCATTGTGTCAATCCCAATGTAGCTCCAAGCTTTTATAACCTTGATATGAGGGAAGACACAAAAAACTAGGTAATGTGGGATTAAAAGGAAATTTCATCTTTTAGTAACTTAAGTTACTTTATAACTTTATAAAATTAAAACATTTAAATAAATCACTTAAGTCACTTGAACTTTAATATCTCTTGAAATACTTGTTTGATTGCCATGCCGTCTGAAATAGGAATCTCTCCTCCTAATTCCCCACGTGACCAAATACACTTTCTAAAAATAGAAAGAGTCCATCTCTATTACCCTTGACTTACTATACATAGTAAGAATGGCAAATGGAGTCTAAAAGACATTGAATGAAGGCCAAATCCATAAATCACTGAATGTTGGAGATGAATTAGTCCTCAAGAGACCCTCTAACCATCCTCATTAGCCTACGTGGATCCAATATTTTGATGCTATCAACCAATGGGGACATTATAGTCCTCCCTTCCCAAGATTGCTTACCCTCAAGAAATCCAACAATAACAGTGAACTCAAATCTCCACCTAGATCCCAAATGAAGTAGTACGCGACACCCTTGTTAACATTAAACCAACTTCATACCACTAACATCATCAAGACTAACAACATAACCTACAATATAGCACTCAAAACTTGTGCTAATGATGTAGGAGTTAGAATATCACAATAAGAATTCTCCACAAGAAATATCTTTGTCCTGGTTCTCACCCATATAATATAAACTAGATTGGAATCCAAATCGACAATCCCTTGAAGAGACATAGCTACAGGAGAACCATATGCACTCATGCCTATTGTATCAACCATAGGTGTAGCCATGTCAAAATTTGTAGACACAGGAATGTTACTAATTGCTACAATACAAAACTGAATCTTTACAAATGATGAAAATTGAGCCCAACTCCACTCAGGTGAGTGATCAACATCAACATCAAACAACAGATTGTCATAAGACAATGTTGTATCCATGTCAAACATAGGACTATTCATGAAGTGAACATCAACACTTTGTTGAATGATAGTATAAAATGACTCTATCACTACATTGCTCACCTCATCAACAATAACAAGTATACTACCACCAGAGCACACATATACAACTGCTTGCATATTGCTAAACTCCTCACTGGATGGCTCAACTGACACAGAAGTGGCTACTGATTGATAGTATCCTCGTATGCTCCTACTCCCACTATCACTACATTGCCATCAAATACATGATTTAGGGAATTCATTCCAAAAACTACATCATCTGACTTAACCTAACATAAATCCTCATCACATTCCACCTCAATTGTGCCCAACTCATACAGTGTATCATAAGAAATGTCCCATAAATCTAAAGCTGCAATTGTATCATCACCTCCTGCTCTTAGAAAAAGTCATATCATTCTCTTCTCAAATCTTGGCTTTGAAATCAATTGGGTCATCCATTTGTGTTTTTGATTCATCTCATTCACTAACACATCCAACTGTTTCACAATACCCTTTATCTCAGAATCTCCCTCCATTAGTGGAGAAGTATGCCCTCTGTGGGTGTAATGAATACTAGACCTTTTGTCACCATCCATAACATTAAAAACCAAGTCCACCTATGGGTCAAAATAAAATTGATCAGCACTCCTCACAGTGTAATGCCGATAGAAACTGCTAATCTCTATCAAGGGCTCATCGTGATCACACTGGAAATCAAAAGATGGCTCCAATTTTTGACTCTAAACTATTGTTTGGGTAGGATCTTGGGAAACCCTCTTAGCAAGCCCAACCAAAAAATCCCTATTGGGAAGCATTATAGCCATGGTGTCTACAATCTTCCTCACCAATCATCGAATAGAATGAGAGCCCCGAATTAGAGCACCCTCATATATATTGTATGAAACCTTCCGCAAATCCAAGCTCTCAAGAAAATACTCCATGAGTGACTCAATATAGTAGAAAGTATATGTGGAAGCATCAATTTACTCCCCGTAGTCTACAATTGATCTCTCTGAAAATGTGACAATGCCAATTGTCCAATGCTACCAGTTGTGTGAAAAGAAGAAATAGATTCACTTCCAGTACAAGGAAGAAAATCACCATGAGAGCTCATCTCCACTGACACTGTCACCTCCTCTGTACATACTAGACTCATATCCTAGATGAATGTGTTTGCCACATCATCATGTCCCTCATTCTCAATTGTAGAAGCACTCTCACCACCAGCCACAATATGTAACTAAACAAGGTATAGGGTTGGTGTTGACTGTACCTATTCTAACTCCACGATAACCTCACCCAATTGTGACTGTGACTTCTAAAGAGCCAATTGAGTATATTGAAGAGAGTCCACCATCACCTCAAGCTCTTGGGTTGAGCTGAACCACCTCCTCCTCTTTCCCTAAAAACATCTCATAGCAAGTGCTACCCCACTCCAGAATGTAATCTATGTCATCAACTAACTGAGACTAACTATGCTTCAATATCCTAATATCCTCTCGAAGTGCATGAACCTCTGCTAGGGAAAGAATAGCATCACCATGCTCATCTGACACTAGGGCACCCCAACTAGATGCATCTAACATATGTTGAATAGCATCATAATGATCAAGAGATGAATAAATGTCACTATCACTCACCTTCAACTGATAAGTCACATGATACCTTTGTAACCCCTGACTCATATGCAAGCTCTGTGTCTCACTAACTATACTGTGATAGGGAACTGAATCACCACCACAAGATCACAAATACATGTGCTATCATCCTTGTACAACTCTACATCTAAGATACAACTACTATGTACCTCAAAAAATGCCTCCAAAGAAATAGAAGCCCTCTCAATCTCAATCTCTCCACATGTCTTAGCTTTCACCTCAATAATAAGATCCTGTAAACATTGATCTCAGGACTCATCCAAAATCTCATAAGAGTCATCATCCAATATCTAACAAGTGGTATCATAACCAGTGAAAATCATAGCATCATCCCAAAAATCACCAGAGGTGTCTACATTGTCTACATCCCCATCACTTATATAGTCTTGACTGTTGTCACTTGAATCTGTACACATGACTCTATGCCAATTATGAATCAATAATGCTAGAGCATGAACCCACATTTGCTAACTCTGCTTTAATACCCAAATCACCAACATCATAGTTGGGTGACTCTATACATGCATCAGTCCCACCCGAGGAAGCAACTGCCTCTTGCATTGGAGCAACACTATGACAACTCCCATACAAATCTCTAATACTAATTCCCTCCTCAAGAGAGCTTGAAGTATTAGTAGTAACAACTATATCAACTGTCTTTGCACTAACTACAATAACTCTAGGGGCCTCAATGTGCTGAAGCTTAGCTTTGCTATCCACCAAGGGTAAAATCACATCTACTGATCTCTGTGAATTGGGTCCACCATGAACATGACCAATATGACTAGAAGGTGTCGTACTAAATATAGGTACATCTACATCATAGACACCTATTGGGGAAAACTCAAGTTTCCTTCCCTACAATCTTGATGTTAGCCTTCTAAAGGAAGAAATCATATACCTCGTTATCCTCTCAACTATCTTTGGATCTGACAAGCTCTCCATTTTTTCATTTAAGTATTGAACAAAGGAAAAATTTTGCTTAACCAAATTAGGGAATAAGTCCCATTCATCATACATTTTCATAACATTATTTGGTAGTAATTTTGGTGTTGTGGGTGGTGCTACCTATTCATTTGCATTAAAAATGGGCATCAAAGGCCTGTCAGTGTTCTATGTGGAGGCCCTAGCAGCTCGGGGTGATCCTACTACACTACCACCTCCACTGTGATGACTCAGGGCTTCCCTGTGAGGTGAAGCTAACTATTGCATAGCACCTGCAAGCTACTAAAGTGTAGTGGCTATATCCTTCTTCCCATCTCTAATAGCCGTCAAAGTTTCCCTCGCTTCTTGTCCTTGTTCATTCTCATTATGAGCCATTTGAGTGTCTTGTATGTGTTTCACTTCCTCTTTCATGTACCATCTACTAAAAAATGCTCCATTTCATAGCACTATTAGCTCCTCACTTTTATTACCTCTGTGATGATAGCAAAAATTATAATACCACTATCTCCCAAAACTACAATTTTGCACTACTGCATTCACAAATAGACTTCTACTTGCATAAAAAATCCTTACAAAGTCACTCCACAATCTCCATCTCTTAACTTAAACTATTTCTGATAAATCCTTATAAAATTTTCCTCTATTATAAATCCATAGGCAGGCATTAAGACCAGCTTTGATACCACTATAATGTTCTGTACTAGAATAAATCAGATATT
Source organism: Cupressus sempervirens (assembly GCA_028749045.1). Lineage (NCBI taxonomy): Eukaryota > Viridiplantae > Streptophyta > Pinopsida > Cupressales > Cupressaceae > Cupressus > Cupressus sempervirens. The sequence goes on from CM053786.1 coordinate 479,389,817, forward strand.
GAGTACTTTGACTAGCAAAAATTTTATCAAATAGTTGTCATACCATCAAATCCTTAAGCAAAGATAAATATTGTACTATCACTTTACTGTTTATCAAAACTATTGTTTCAAAATTTATATGTCAACCCAAGATACCAAAACTTCAAGCAAAGTTAGGATTAGAACTTGAACATAACCATTAGTGAGAACATTTCTTCATTCATGAAATTGAATTGACATCTATTATGCAATGTGTTGATGATGGAGTAACAACTTCTTACAAAGATTAACAATATGCAATATATAATATGCGGAATGGGTAAATGATGAACATGCCTACATTAATGGTGAATGTCATTGAAAAAATTTGATTGTACAGTAAGAACTCGACCTATCACCACTTCCAGATACTTAGCTAACCTATTGTCTGCTACTAAGAATCTACTCTGTCTACCATGCTATTGAAAAAAAATGAACTCATGCTATGAGGAAGTTAACACCAATGATTTTTTAGAATTGAAATATCATTAACAACCTCGGAGATTCTCCTGTGATCACTCCTAGCCAATGCACCATGGTCTTACCATCACCAATTGTTAATACAATTGATATTCCATAGTCACCACTAATGTCATGGTTTGTTCTTGTTAACTGCTCCTATCTATCAAACCTGAGAGAATGGTACTCACGTGCAAGATGTTCACTGCAGGGAGAGTGTAATGTGCTAGTTTGTCTATGCCCCCTATCCTGTGGACTCTACTATATGGAAAGAATGGTGACAGTGTTTAAAATTGAATAGTAAAGATTACTCATGCAAAGATTCCACCAATATCTTTAGCTATGGAATGACTGCCATCCAAGCATCAACTGGTAATCTATAAGTGCTAGCACCATACACCGACCTTTTCTTCTACCTATTACTTTAGTTATTCTAGCTTCCTGCCTATTCTCCAAAGTATTAAATCAAACTTAAATTTGATAGTACAATTTGAGATGCTAGGTTTGCATCTTGTCTTGCTCTTTTCCTCAAGGGGTTTTGTCCTTAAGAAATATCTAGTCACATTTAAGCAACTCTTAGGATTTTAGAAAAATAACATATATCTATTGTGTCAATCCCAATGTAGCTCCATGCTTTTATAACCTCGATATGAGCGAAGACACAAACAACTAGGCAACGTGGGATTAAAAGCCAATTTCATCTTTTAGTCACTTAAGTTACTTTATAACATTAAAATATATAAATAAATCACTTAAGTCAATTGAACTTTAATATCTCTTGAAATACTTGTTTGATTGCCATGTTGTCTGAAATAGGAATCTCTCCTCATAATTCCCCATGTGACCAAATACACTTTCCAAAAATAGAAAGGTTCCATCTCTATTACCCATGACTTACTATACATAATAAGTATGGCAAATGGAGTCCAAAAGACATCGAACGAAGTCCAAATCCATAAATCACTGAATGTTGGAGATGAATCAATCCTCAAAAGACCCTCTAACCATCCTCATTAGCCTACAAGGATCTAATATTAGGCTAATCATTGAAATTCTGATGCTGGCAACCAATAGGGAAATTACATAATGTGATAGAGAGCCTTTCATGATGCATCAACATGCCTAGAATTGAGCTAGATAGGCATGTGATAGGTTATGTTATACAAAATGCACTAAAATGCATAGCATTGAGCTAAATAGGCATGTGATAGGGAAACTTGAGATTATTTACGACATGCATAGTGTTTAAGCTAGATAGGCATATGATAGGCTAACATCGACACACAAATAAGTGATTTGGCAACCCCCACAAAAGAAGATATTGCTAGATATTGATTTTTTTGTGAGAAAAATGTATGGTGCAGAGATATCATTAGGAAAGAAGATCGAAGATATGCACATAATACAACCCCCTCTTGCAATGTACTATGATTCTTGAAGGGGAGCATAAACTATTATGTGTGAAAATGTGCTTTCCTCATCTATAATTGTATGTAAAGATATTTTGTAATCTCTGCTAAAAAATAATGAAACAAACATCCAAAGAATGTGAAGGCTTTCCTCATCTATTATTGAATGTAAAGATATTTTGTAATCTTTGCTCAAAAATAATGAAACAAACATCCATTTCCGCCATGGTGATTAGTGAGATATCCCAATTCAAAACCTTATTCTAAGGAGGAAAAGAGAATATTTGAATGAAAGTGCAAGATATTGAGTGGGTGAAATTGCTTATGAAGTCTTCTCTAATCCAATAAGACTTGGTGTTTAGCTAGGAGAGATATGGAAGAGTCCCCATAGTTTATTTGGTGGCCAAGGATGATAAATTCATTTGGGAAGAGTTAGAATGATTTATCATAACTAATTTAAGACTAAATGACTTTATTCTTCCTTATCTTTGACAAGCATCTCAATAATATATGACAAATAGCTAAAATGATTTATCATAACTAATTCAATTCAATTCAATTTAATCTTTAACAAAAAATTATATATATTGGAATAACAACATTTATACCACTAGATCATAAAATTGTATATCAAAATATGTGAAAAGGAACATGAAAATATTGAAAGAATATATGAACGTGTTATTTAGAAAGGGTATGCATAGCTATTAAATAGATAATTTCATGTACTCTAAGTTCTCAATAATATAGAGCTATTATTTTGTCTAATAGAGAGTTTAAGGATTTTCAAAATCAATGAAGATGAATTTGAAGCTTCCATCAACATATTGGTTTATAACAGAATCTTTGAAGAGGGGTTATGTTCATGATTATCCCATATTAAAATAATTCCTTATCAATTTGATTGTGATCTTCAAAAGAAAATAAATAATCCTAGTTAAAAATTGTTAGTGTCCATGTTTATATAATGAATCAATAAAATTGTTGGTATTGATTGCAATTTCTATGTTCAACAAAGATTAGTAAAATGTGAGATTGTTGATATAGCCACAATGATTGTGGAATCAAATTGTAACGCTAGTAATCTTTGACTTGTTTGATTAACTTGATCATGCCATATAGATATGTTTCATTATTAAAGTTTTTTTCCTTTAGTTCATGTCATATGATATGATATATCTATTATATGTGTTGATCTTTTCTTATAATCAACTATTGATGACACATGTTGGTAGTAGATGGTTATTTCAAACAACATTGAAGTTGTTAGTTTTGAATGTAGTTTCTATGTTCAATATGAGGAAATGTGAGATGATGTGATGTATCCATAATAAGTCATGTTGGTAGTCAATAATTTCAATGCAAATGATCTTTGATTTCTTGATTTACTTGATCATGTGATTTGGATATATCTCATCATTCAAGATTTTTTCTTCAATTCATATGAAATATTGTAATATATCCATTGTACTTGTTCCCTTTCCCTTTAATAGTCTCTCTTTTAAAAAATTATGACACACATTAGTGGTCATTTTTTTCAATCAAGTTGTGATGCAAATAACCTTTACTTTCTACTTTCTTTGCCTTACTTGTGAAATGGTGTTTCATATTTTTCTTCTATTGACATGACATGGTGTGATATCATATATCTACTATATTTGTTCCCCCTTTTCTTACAATCAACTCTTGTGAAATAGTCAATTCATTAAAGAAAATTAGTGATGAAAGAAAAGGCAGTGATAGGAGAAAAGACACACTTTGAGTTGGTTCATGGTGTAATCACCTAAAAATGGTCATCTAGACTATTAGCCCCCTTTTCAACATTTTGGCTAAATTAATTTAATCATTTACCTAGACCAAATTGCTAATAATCAATTTATTTGATTATAACCTATAGTTTGACTATGCTATCCTAAGTTCATTATTTGATTAAAAGAACATGTCCCCTTTTAATTAAATAAAACACCCCATTCTTCTAACCCACTTAAAGTGCACACATAAAGTCCTTTTTCTATTTTGCAATTAAAAGAAAAGGCTTTGTGACTTTTGTCTTATATGACAAGTCAACTTATATTCTATTGGTTGACTTGTGTGTGCACATGGATCACTCCTCTTTTTGAATTCCACCGTTGATCATCCACCATCTTCATCTTGATCTCTACCATCCATACATCTTTAAAAGGGAGAGAGATTTCCCCCTCAATCCATCCTCATTTTGAATATTGTCATGCTGCAGGTTTTCTAATAGGTTTTTTTGGAGCTTTGTGGAGAACTTCTTTTTCTTGTCTACATTCTCTCATCCATGGCATTCTAGCTTAGCTTAGCTTTCATTTTTACATGTAGCTTAAATCATATAGTCTAATAGTTAGATTGCAACACTCTCATATATGTTTTAGCATAGCTCCACTTTACATTTCATTCTAGCTAAATCTTCATTTGCATTGCATCCTTGAGGAACTCCTTGGGACCATCTTGTCTTTGGAACCTCCCATTGCATGGTTTACTAGCAAGAAGAGTATCTCTAAGGCTCATATGAGAGCATTTTTATTCTTGAAATATACTCTCTTGCACTCTGTGGATAGGGAGCTCTAAGCCGGCATTCGAACATTCCAAACTCATGGAATCGTTTGGATAGAAGGGTTTAGAGTGGGACACGTTCGAGTGTACATTTTTGGCGCCCACTGTGGGGCTTGAATCAAGTTTCTAGCTCCATTTGTTTTTATTTTTCATCTTTGGTTTTTTTACAGCAGCATATTGGATCTAATCAAATGCTTTTGTAGAATTATCACTTTGGTTTTAAAGCCAACCCATAAGTAGATTGGTTTGAAGGCCAAAAATCTAGTTGGTTTAAAGATTTGATCATATCTTTTAAACCACTTGGAGTTTAGTTCTGAATTTTTTTTTTTAGATTTAGTATGTGTCCAACATGTTGCAGACCGATTTTCAGAGCATTTTGATGTGATTTGCACGATTTATGATTTTTTTTTATTTTTTTATAAAAAGTCATTTCTGATCACAAATCAATGCATTTTTCAGAAAAACTTACATTTCCAGAAAGAGTTTTCAATTCTAATAGGGGTTCTTTCTTTGTGTTTTTAATTTTGAGGTCGTATTAAGGATCAAAAACTCGATTTGAGAAATTTGGCCTATTTTGACAAAATCAATATCTAGAGTGCAAATGGAGAATTTTTTAAAATTTCTTGCATTTTTGGAAAGCTCTCTGATTTTTAACAGGGGTCTGTTCTTTTCATTTTTATTTTTGGATACGAAATCATAGCAAACAGGTCCAATCTTGTTGACTAGGTCAAAACCAAAGAGTAAAAATGAGAGCATTTGTGATTAACTTGCACTTTCTTTGCATGCACTTGGTTGGAAGATAAATTGAATTTTTGAGGCAACTCACCACTTTTTACTGCAGATTTTTATCTTATTTTACACTAACTTTTGGTGCTAACAAGTTGTGATTACAGGTTGCCATCTTTATGAAAAAAAGATTGAAACATTGCATAAAAAGAACGCATGTCAAAGCTTCAAATGCGCAAGGGCTACTAACATTGTTTGCAGGGCTGCCCAAAGCATAAAAACCCAAAATTTCTTACTTTTTTATTTTTATGTGTGGAATTGACTAATTGTTCATTTTCCATAGGCACATAAAACTTGTGATTGGAGTCTTTTGGTAATAGGAGAGTATGCTCTTCACCCTTGTGGTGAATCAGAAATTTTGACTTGCCATTTGGTTTCAAAAGCAAGGGGTAACTGAATCTTCTTGGCGTGTTTGGGAGAAAATGATTGGAATAGGAGAGTATGCTCTTCACCCTTGTGGTGAACCAGAAATCTTGACTTCCAAAAGTTGATCCACTTTGTGTAGTTAGAATCCTTTAGAGGGCCTGCTCTCGAACAACCTGAGAGGAACGACCCAAGTGGGGACAAGCCAATTACCTGGCTCTTCCAACCCACTATAAACTCAAGGCTACCAAGGACACAAAACTTTGGTAGACGTAGTGTTTGTCTTCGCCTAGTATGATCGCTTATGAGATTTCAACCATAGGGAGATCACTAGGCAAGAATGCTTAAGGTACTCTTGTGATCGCGAGATCGGTTACTCATCACAAGGTGAGGTGTCCCATAATTGGGAGCAAGAGGAACACTATGAACAGAAGCCCGATCTAAAAACCCTAAGTTAGTAACTACCCTTTTTAGCCACTCAACTTCTTGGTGCAAGGATTGATCCTAGTGGACTACCCGGATCACCCCAAGATTTTACACTCACCATCTGTGTTCCCTTGGTTATGCTTATGGCATTTCCATGACAAAGCCAATATCTCTCATGGGAAACCACTTGGTGTGAGGAAAAGGAGCATCAAGCGTGGGCCAAGTTGTTGAGTAATGAACCATGTCCTTTAGGTAGATATTGCTTGATGTGTTCTCGAATGTGGTATACCTGTGAAAATCTTTTGAACATACACATGATGATAGTTATATGAATTTCTTTTAAGACCTCACATATGCTTGTATCATGCAAGGTTGCTTTGTCCCTTGCTTGATTTTTTGAAGACTACTCCATGTGTCACTATCTTGCTTGGAAAGAAATTTCTTTTGAACATTAAATTTTTTATGCTATCAATTATTGTCAAACTTTGTCAACCAAGTCAAAATGTCAAGTGCAAACATTTTCTTGTGTTACTTACTAAGGGTGGTTTCATCATTTGGCTATGATTTTTTATGTCTCTAGTGCTTAAACATGGTTAAAGTGGTTCTTTGGTCTTAGTGCTCTTGGTCTTTTTGTCTTCATGGTCTATGTTCGCTTGCTAGTTATCCTTTTGCTGAAATGGTTTCCTTGATTTCTTGACTACACTCTTGGGTTGGAGAGTTGTTCACTTGTCACCCTGCTTGCTCTATCTATTTGGCTATTTGGGCATCTTGCCTAGCTATTGACTTGAGTCATTCATGTCGTAAGTTTCTTGGACATATTGTTTGACAAGTCACTTTAATCTCTCTCTAATATCTTGGCAAGTGAATACTCTACCTCCTATAGTTTCAACATCAAATTATCTTCTAGACTATTTTATGCTTGGCTTTGCATCTAAAACTATGGGATCTAAACCTTGTGCTACCAAACTTCAACCAAATCTAGATGATAATGATATCCTCCATGTCACTAAAGAGTTTCAAGATCTATATGCACAATACAAAGAACTAGAAGAGACAAATGATCTTTCTTACCTTCATTTCTCTAAGCGCATGACAAAAATGAAGTCTAAACTTGAGAAAAGGTTAGAGGAGAAGATTGCATCATTACATGAATCTTCCTTAAGGTCTTTACATGCATGTAAGTCACCTTCTTTGAGGTCATCCTCTTCTTCTAGGTCTACATGCTCTACTTCAAGACATCAAATGTCTTCATCTTCTAGATCTAAAGACCTCTTTAGAGGACAAGCAAGTGATACCTCCTTTGAGCCTAGGCCAAAATATCATGATAAACCTATCTTTGACCAAGAAAATGATGAAGAAATTAATGCATTGTATTCACTTGAGAAACAAAAAGAAGATCCTAGACATGTTTCTAATAGAACTTTTGCTCCCTTGGAATATTCTTATGATGACACTTTGCAAAAACTTCTTGGCAATAAGATCATCATGTTGCCTAAGTCTAGCTCCTATGGAAATCCTTTCTTGGATGATTATTGTGCTTATCATAAATCTAATGACCATGCTACTTTTGATTGTATAGAGCTGAAACATAAAATCCAAGATCTCATTGATGATGAGATTGTTGATCTTGGAACCTCTAGTGACTCATGTGGTGAAGATACTTCTCTTGAGCAAGATTACATTAATGAACCTATGTCTAGTAGCAGCTCTATTACATCTTCCACTTCTTCCAACACTCGTGCATCTCCCAACACTTCAAATCTTTCCAACATGCCTCCATCAAATAAAGAACCTAATGCTTTCCACATTCACTACGTGTATCCTCAAGGGCTACCTCTAAAAGAAACTCAAGCTAACTTTCACTTGGCTGCAAACCTTTTCCATGCTACTAATCCTAAACATCCTCAACCTTCATGCACTACTATGCCTAATCCAATCACTACTCCATTCACTCTTCATTCTCCCTTGTCCTTAGAAGTGGCTCCATGTCAAGAGGACTCTCAAAAAGAAAAAGCTATAAATGTCAAGAAAGATCAAGATCAAGCACCCTTTCATCTTCAAAATTTCACCCCTCCATATCCTATGTCTTTTCCATCCCCCAAGTATGATGAAGATACCACTTCCATTATCTCCCTTGAGCTTACTGAAAATTATGAGAAAAGTTCTCTTCATATGCTATCCAAAGCTACTTGTCAAGATCAAAGCATCCCCTCATGTTCTACTTCTCCAAATCCACTTCAAAATTGTGCTCATGCTTCAAGTGCTTCTATTAAAAATGTTGTACCTATCAAAGGTACTCATGAGTCTATTGATGGCTTTGACCATGTTGCTCATTCTAAAGATGTTGATATCCCTTCCCACTATCCCTTTGCATCTTCTAAATCTATCCTTGGTCCTTATCCATCTAAGCTAAAGCATTCAAACCTTCCATCCATTTTGGGGCCTTATGTTCCTCCATCTCCTACATTCACTCCTAGCTCATTCCCTAGCTCTCCCATCATACCTCAAGATCAACAAAGACACTCATCCTTGATGACTTTTCACCCATTTATCCATCTACACCAGTCATATCAACCTTATTCATCCACAAATCCCAAGTCCTTTGGAAGTGAGGATAAACATAAGAATCCATTGAAAAAGAAAGATCACTATGTCCCATCTAATCGACATGTGAATGCTAAGAAGGAGAATGCACAAAAGAGACCACAAAGGTCCACTATTAAAAAAGCTAAATCAAAGAAAATATGGGTTCCTAAATCCATCATTGAAGAAATGCACTCTCAAGCACCCAAAGAACAAGGAAAATCTAAAGCTATGTGGATTCCCAAGTCTCTTTTAAAAGACTTGAATGTTGAAAATACTTCAAAGTTGACATTCAAGCTTCCAAAGGCTTCCATTCCATCTTCATCCAAAAATCTTCCTAAAAATATTCCAAAGCCTTCTACTCCACTTTTTTCCAAATCTCTTCTACCACCTCATGCATCTAAAACTCAAGCTACTTCATCCATGATTCCTCCATTGTTCCAATACCCTTCAAGGTGTGTGTCAATGTTGATCTTGTCTAATATTTCAGCTACTCTCATGAAATCCTCCAAAGCTTACACTTACTTTCTATACATGAACTCTTATCCTCCATATATTCTTCCTACTACCATTTGCCTTTCATCACCCTATCAACATCTTTGAGCATACAAGTCTATGGTCTTAGCTTATCATGACTTATCTTTTCTATAGGAGCACTATCTACAAACAACTTGAGCTCTTTCTAAAAATCCAAAAAAAAAAAAAAAAAGAAGAAGAAGAAGAAAAAAAAAGAAGAAAAAAATGAAAATGTGCCTTGGTGAAAACCACTTCTTGTGGCACCTTGGTAGCAAAAGTAAAGAGAAATAAATTTATCCTATGGTGAAAACTATTTCTTGTGGCACCTTGGATAAGTACCATGATGGAAACATGGCGAACAGGCATCATGCGTAATTCTTTCATCATCCATCTATCCCCTCTTCTCTCTTTGATCTTCACAATGTTAAGCTATCTTTGCATATTGGCTATCTTATCCACCAGATTTTCTATTGTGCTCTCCCATTCACTCATAGCCTCTATCTTGAGCTTTATTCTTATTGCTCTATCCCATTGCTATACTATCTAGTTGACCCCTTGGTCTTGATCATAATAAATGAAACATGGTTCTCATAGGTCTTTGGACATGGCTACTCTTTTGGACTACACGCTTTCATGCTATCTTACTCATTAGCTTCCATCGCTTATCTTATATGCTATCGCACTTGTTGGATTCATCACTTATCCTACATGCTATCTTTCTCATTACTTCCATTTCTTATCCAATACATGCTTCATATGACTATTTCACCTCTTTCCCTAGCTTGGGTACTCTTGAGGAGTCAATCCTTGAGGATCACTTTCACTTGCTTCATACTCCTTTTTCATCCATCTTTACTTATCCACTGGCTTGTTGCTCCATCATATCCTATACCTTGCTAGACATTGGGAGAAAATGATGTGATCTTGCTTGAGAACTAGTAATTTCTAAAAACCTTCTAAAAAATCCTAAAAATCAGAAAATGTCCTGAAAAAATGATCATCTTAGTGAAAACCTAGTAATAGGTGCTTTGATGTATCACCAAAAAATAAAAAAAAATACAAAAATACAAAAAATTTGAAAAAAGTCCTGAAAAAATCTGTCAAGTGGTGAAAACCTGGAAATAGGCACTACTCGAAATCCTTGCACCTATGTCTATCAGTCCCAATCATCCACTTCGCTACACATTTCCTGGCTTGAAATTGTTTCTTGTCCTCATCTCGAGGGCACAACTGCTTAGCCTATTGAGGTATTCTTGTGCATTAGGGTTTCTTTGACAACTCACAAAACAGTGTTTCTCAACACTTCCCCCACTTTGACATCAAGTATTTTTCAACACTTTTCAGATAGCTTACCTACGGTCTTTGATGTCGTAATATTTCTCACTATCAGAATCAAGTCTTGAAGAAATGGCCAAGTGACTTGCACACACACACTTTAACACTTAAATGACTGAGCTATGCTGATCTTTATCTACTTTGTGTGCTGTCTATGATGATTTCTTTTCCATGTGTTCCCTCCCTAATAGTCTTTCAAGGATGTCATTGACTAGAAGACTGGGGGCATGGGACATATTTTCTTGATTTCTGCTTGTGGGTATACTTTTGTTTTTCTATAGTGTTGTAAGCATTTATGCTGGTCCTATTCAACACGTTGACTTACAAATGTATCATCCTTGACTATTTTGCAAGACCGCACTCAGGGTTCATCTTGGCGCTTATGCCTTAATACAGGTGTAATCTTGCTAAATTAAACTTAGGGAATCTAATTGTGTAGTTATCTTGACTTACATGTCTATGATGCTTAGATTGGATTTCCACATACCTATCTAATATCGATCATATTCATATCCTCATAGTTATACTAGTGATGGTTGTATGATCTCATGATGTCCCTAATAAATGCTCAATGATGAAATTAAGAGTCCAAATGTTATGCACTTCTTGTTGGTAAACCACTTTGTATATTAGCTTGCATTTTAGGTTCATTTTCTAGATTAGTCTTGCATTCTTGCATATGGGGAGAGCTCTCTCTTCATCTTTTTTGTGGACATATCAGCTAACTCCTTTCATATATTTCTTTACTTTCTTCTTGTTCATGTCTTTTCACCTTCTTAATCTTTCACTTCATCTCTTTTCTATCTTATCATCACATTATATAAAGTTTTGACCTCTTAAATAATTTCAACATCCTAGATTCATTTTCGGGATCGAAATTCAAATTCGAGTTCATCTTGATGGTCAAAATTGTCTTTTAAAATTCTACTTTCTTCTAAGCAGTTAGCTGACCTTTTGAGGTCTAATCTCGGAATCATCACTGGGGCATCTTCATTTCTTCATGTCTTCATCATTTCCATACTTCATATCTACTTCAATTCACTGTTTCATATCTAAATCATCTTTCTACTAGATTTGACCTAATTTTATGCTATATCCTTCAAGGTCAACTCTAGTCAAACTGGGGCATTTTATTAGTTTCTTATAGTCATTCTTGGGTTCTAATCATCTATCTGTCATCTTGGACATTTCTATATTCTAATTTTCTCATGTCTAGCTAGTTTTTGCATCTCCTTACCTCATTTCAATTTCGATCCCGAGGGGGCAGAAATACTCTATCACTAATTGCTACAACTATCTATTTCTTAGGAGCATTTGTTTGATCTTCTCACTTGTTCTCAATCTATCTACTTTGCTAAGTGTTAGCATTCTTCTTGAATTCTAACATCATCTTTTCCTAGTGTTCAGTACTACCACTATCAGGCTGTACATTTAGGACTTGCTATCTTTTTCTACATTTCGTTCTTCAAAATCAGATATCTATATCTATCACCACCTACTTGGCTTTCTATTTTCTTTGACATAATGTGTTCCCAGATCGATCACGCATTAGTCAAAGAGGGGCAAATGTAATCACCTAAAAATGGTCATCTATACTATTAGCCCCCTTTTCAACATTTTGGCTAAATTAATTTAATCATTTACCTAGACCAAATTGCTAATAATCAATTTATTTGATTATAACCTATAGTTTGACTATGCTATCCTAAGTTCATTATTTGATTAAAAGAACATGTCCCCTTTTAATTAAATAAAACACCCCATTCTTCTAACCCACTTAAAGTGCACACATAAAGTCCTTTTTCTATTTTGCAATTAAAAGAAAAGGCTTTGTGACTTTTGTCTTATATGACAAGTCAACTTATATTCTATTGGTTGACTTGTGTGTGCACATGGATCTCTCCTCTTTTTGAATTCCACCATTGATCATCCACCATCTTCATCTTGATCTCTACCGTCCATACATCTTTAAAAGGGAGAGAGCTTTCCCCCTCAATCCATCCTCATTTGAATATTGTTATGCTGCAAGTTTTCTAACAGGTTTCTTTGGAGCTTTGTGGAGAACTTCTATTTCTTGTCTACATTCTCTCATCCATGGCATCATGGCATTCTAGCTTAGCTTAGCTTTCATTTTTACATGTAGCTTAATCTTACATAGCTTAATGATGGTACTGTAACACTCTCATCCATGCTTAGGATAGCTGCACTTTTCATATTCATTCTAGCTTAATCTTGATTTGCATTGCATCCTTGAGGAACTCCTTGGGATATTTGCATTCTTGCATCTTGTCTTTGGAACCTCCCATTGCATGGTTTACTAGCAAGAAGAGTATCTCTAAGGCTCATCTGAGAGCCTTCTTATTCTTGAAATACACTCTCTTGCACTCCATGGATAGGGAGCTCTAAGCCGACATCCAAGCATTCCGAACTCGTGGAATTGTTTGGATAGAAGGGTTTAGAGTGTGACACTTTCGAGTGCACACATGGAGGATGTCATAGAGCTTGGTGTTAGTACAAACTCAAAGTGTGTCTTTTCTCCTATCATTGCCTCCTATGGAATTCACCCAATGGATTCCCATCAATTTCAAACATTGCCTGACATAAATCAGCCACTTATTGAGTTATTCAACTCTCTTCCTCCCCACCAAAAAGTATGATCTCTACACCACTTCTTTTTTTCTTGTCAATAAATGATCTATTTTACTTCCATCTACTTTTAACTTTTTGGGTGTAGGTAATATTGGTGGGTCATAGTGTTGGAGGCATGACTTTGAGCTCAATAATGAAGAAATTCCTAGAGAAGATCAGAGTCACTATATTTGTGACAACATTTATGCCTCTTAGGGAATTGTTCAACAAAATCAATGTTTTACAAGAAAATGCTCCTGAAGAACTGTTAGCTCAGAAGCAAGAACATGGTGTTGAAATAGTACAAAAAGTGTTTGACATGAGAGGTCTACAAGTAAGGGTCTTAACCAATCTTGAAAACTTGAATGCTGAAATGAAAGCTATCGATGATCAAACACCTATGCTAGAGTTACAACACAATGTGGAGTTAATTTTAGATATGGTAGAGGCAGATATTTAGAAGTTTCATAATCAAAATTTAAGATATGAGAGAGTTTGTGGCAATATACCAGAAGGAGAATGAGTGACTTTGGAAAGACACTGCACAATAGAAACAACTATTGGACAACATATAGGATATTATGGGAGCCGCTGGATATAATCCAGGAAAGTGTTGCGGTAGGTACTATGATATTGGAATCACTTGCAAGTGTCTTTGAGAATTTATAGTCCAAATTTCAGGAGGACTACAAGTTTTACAATTTTTCGTGTATTACATTTGCATTTGCTTTTTCATTGCTTATAAGAGTGTTTCAAGGTTGGGAACCACTTCAACATCCTTTGCATGGTTTAGAGGTAATGTCATTGTGGCAAATGCTTCTACAAGGGAATGAGCCTCGTGATTATGGAATTTACATAGAAACTTGCTTCTTCAACTTCTTACACTCAAGTCTTCACTAAAGTTATTCTTCTAGTAGTGAGAATAGCTACTTCAAATTCCTAGAAGCCAGGAGGCCCTAAACCTATGCTACATTTTTTGGATACATGAGAGAAGTTACTGCCAGCTTCAGTACTTCATAACATTATGGATCATATTATGGTGCCCAAATTAATAGAAGCAATTGATACTTGGGATCCTTGTAGGGAGATTGTGCTAATACATGCATGGTTACATCCTTGGCTTCCATTGTTGGGCCAACATATGGAGCCTTTATATCCAACCATTCGTTATAAGTTGGGGAATGCTCTTCATTCCTTGCATGCAAGTGATGCATCTACATATGCAATTTTATCACCTTGGAAAACCATATTTGATCCTGCTAGTTGGGAACAACTGATTGCTCATTTTATTGTACCCAATCTCATGATAGTTCTATAAAAAAATTTAATCAACCCAACTAATCAGCAACTACACCAATTTAACTGTGTTATGGCTTGTTTCTTTCTAAGAATATTTTCTATGATATGTTTTTGTAAAATTTCTTGTGAACTCTACCCATTTTTCTTGGTTTGCATTATTTTTATGTAGGATCTTGAGGTAAGTCACTTAGCACAAGTTGAATGAGTTTTATTATTTTATTATTTGGATTCTAGAATATGTATGTAGTTGTATCAATTTTGTTGTTGTGCTAAGATGTAATAAGCACCTTAAAAAATATCTCTCTGTATATTAAATTAGATTTTAAATCATATTTTTGAAATCCCCTAACATTAATTAAAAATATAAAAGAAAAGTGATATTCTACTTTCCTTCTAAAATTCAATCTTTATATGCATTTGTAAAAAAATCAATCTGACTTCAATTTACATAAGCTTATCCATTCCATTTTCTCCACAACTTAAGTAGAAAGAAGGGTAATCATGGAGTTCTACCATTAATATCATAAATGACTTACACAAAAGAATTGAATCATTGGGAGACACATAATTTATAATGGGAGAGAATGGTCTCCCAATATCATTGAAGATTGGCCCTACTTTCTCAACGCAAATATTGTACCAAAATAGACTAACTGAGGTAATTAATGAAGAAAGTAATGTTCAAAAAAAAGTTAGGGAGTTAGAATAGCAATGATGAGTATTGTCATGATAGTGTAATCCTTACACAGAGAGCACACCATGATATCCATGTATGAGGTCTTGGTTATGAGAAAGTTATAACAATTATGTAGTGTTATGTGTTAGAAATGACCTAAACATTGAAGAATGTAGGGAAACCATATCTCATCCATGATAGTAAAATTATGCCTCTAAAATCATGAATATGACAAGTGTTAAGAGGTCATATGATAGCCTACAATTGGGATTATATGACAGTTGATAGATAGCCACAAAGGCACATGTAAATGGATTTCTACAAGTTGTGTAGAGAATCAATACAAAGACACATACAGACTCAAGAATTGACAATGTGCATTAAGGAAAACCCCATGATGTTTAGCGATTAAAAATTCAAGGACATGACTATCACAGTCATGCATTAAAATAAGAAAAAAATGACAAGTATTGATGAGCGGATCTAGAAACAAAATCTAAATGAAAATAGATCGATGAAAAATGCTACAAGCTCTTACCTTACAAAAACCTTTGGATGCTTTAGAAAAGCTTTCTCAATCTATAAAATAGAACACATAAAGAAGTGTTAGTCAACAAGAAGATCAAAGCCTAACCAGAATGTTATACCAAAATAGCCTAACCTCAAATAGCTCCTGTGCGCATAGACTGCATCCAAACCTCCTTGTTCAAATGTTGAACTTTTTATTTTTCTTTTTATTTATTAACCTAAGTTGGTCAAAATTTTGACCAAATTGGGAAAACCTAATTTGGTTAGAATTTTAACCAACTCGAGCATAAAAATAGAAAAAAATTATTCAACAAGCCAAATAAGGGCTTGATCAAAATAAAAGGTAAAAAATTTACTTATAATGTATTAGTGGGGGGTCTAATTGGATTAACATTAGAACCTATAACTATAGACATATAACTACTCTCAATGGATATTTCATCATTGTCATCCATAGAGCATATTTAAAGAATGACACATAAAGACAAAAAGCATAATATTTTTGGGTTAACATGGGAGGGATGCCCAAAAGTCACCAACACTTTACATCATCCCCAAAAGTCAAAAATCAAGGCCATGAAAAAAGTGAAGAATGTAAAGAATAATTTGAATGACATAAAACTCCTTGTTTCTAGGTACCAATAGAGTGCAATGGTCATTTGAGAGGGAAAATAATTGATAGAAAAGTACTAGGGAGCACGTATAGGCATGATCTTAATCTACATAAGTAGAAGTGAATACTACCCTCACAAATAATTCATTAGGAGGTATTAATCCTCATAATCTTGACCATAGGGGGAGCGATCTCAAGATTGCAATGATACATATGTAAAAGAATCTCTCGACACTCTAATAGTGAGAACCAAGGATGAAGTATTTGAAAGGTCCTCGTCTAGGACCTCAACTATAAAAAGGGAGAGGGATCTTTAGAATATCCTCTAGTGAGTCAAAGATTCAAGAATCAATGCTTGCAAGAGACATACAAGGAAGTGCATATGAATAAGCTTCCCTACTAGTCTCTACAAAATGGGAAGGGAAAAACTCTATAGAAGATGGAGATTTCTCAAATGAAAGAATGAGAATATAAAGAGGGTTTTTCAAAGAAGACTTGTGCTTGCTAAAATATGGAATAGGGCCCTACTTCAACTGTTAGCATAACTGATTTAGTTGATTGATTAACCATGTTGATTCACAAGGTAAGATGATGATGATACAACTCAAGAAGAATATAATCCAAAGTATAATCAGTTATAATGTTGCCATTGGTGTCAAATTACTTGGCATGTTATTTTAACTTGTTACCATATACTCAAAAGAAGTTAGTTACAAAATGCTTTAAGTGTTTCTATCATACAAAGATGTCAAGTGATGAGTATAGATGCTAAATATATGATAGCACCTATTTATGTATACATTTGACTAAGTTATGAATATAAGAATCAAACTAGGAAATAGTTGAGATAGACAATGATGGATATTGAATGATTTGAATGGTTTTTCAAATCTGTAAAGGAATTACACAATTTGATTGTTGAATATGATTTTTGAGAATACACGGTGAAGACATCACCATACAATAAGTACGTGTAAAAGTGATTCAATTAGTTGGAAGTGATGTAGATGGGAAAAGTTGAATAGGTAAACTAGATAGATGAATAGGTAAAGGAATAATATTATTGGTAAACTAAGGTCCTAACGATAAACAAATAAGTGAATAGAAAGACTGCACACTTTAGTATATAGGATAATGAGCTTATTAGAACAAAGTATGGATAGGCAAATAGGTAAATAGGGAAACGCTTATTGGTGAATGAAGAACAATTGATGAAGATTTGAGGTACAGTTCTAAAGTTGAAATTATTATTGAAAATTGTGAATTGTATTAGACATTTGGAAGGCTAAGGTGTGATTTAGGGGAAAAAAGAATGACACAACGATTGAGGTAATATGTTTGAGGATAGATTCATGGAGAAACCTCTACAAGGAAAAAATGACTTATGAAAATATGAAATAAAAGGATGACATGGTCAAGATTTGTTATGATTAATCTAGATCATTAGATTTAGGTTTAGGGTTTATGATTAAAGAGATTTCTACTTAAGGAGACAAAGAAGATAATTGGTATCATAGTTAAACATTGTGGCTAAGTGTTGTGAGGAAGAGACAAAGGTTAGTGAAGATTGTGATTATAGAAGAAGACACATAATTGAGTAAGATTAGAATAGAGGATCAAGCATGGCGTGTTGATAAGTTGAAAAAAATTATTGGATTTGATTAAGGTGGAAGGTTGAGAACTAAATATTGTTTATTATCTATTTCTCCCTAACCATTTTAATAGAAACATCCCTTAATCGAGTGGTCCTAATATGTCTTGTGTATATCTTCTAACCATGTAACATTCTCAAAAGAGTTTTAAAAATCCTCTAACAAGGTAAAAGGCTTTAATAGGTCTTCAAGGAAATCCATTAATAAAGAAGAATTTAATTTTGTAACCTTTAATTGAGAAGGCTCCTAACAGAGTGGATTTAGATGAGTATAAAAAATTTGTGGGCACTGTTCTCACACTGTGGTTTTCACCCTAATCAGGTTTCCACAAGATATATCTAGTGTTATAATTGTGTGGATATTTTTATGTGCTGCATGTTGGTTTAAAGCTTACTTTACTAATAGTGTCGATAATAGGTTAAGGAAGATTTAAAGGTCAATCTATTAGGTAAACTTTGTTGGGAATGTAAATTTTATTGGGTTAGTGATCAATGATTCAATCCCCACTCCCCTCCACCTCTCTCACTAATCATTCCTATACCTACAATTGGTATTAGAACATTGGTTCCCCAATTTCAAAAGGTTTAAACAACTAAGGGAAAATATCACAAGATGTATACAAAAGATGCACCCAAGTTCAACAAGAATGTGGATGAATTTGACACATGTGAGCATGATGAAGCTGCACCTATCATGACTCTTGTATACTACTATTGAATATCTAACTACAGAGCATGCACCACCTACTAGAATCCCCATCGAAGCTGAAAAGATAAGAAAGCTGGTCCATAACTTAGTAATGATAGAACTTGCAAGTTCTTTGAACAATTCAGAGTATGTTGACACCAAGTGATTGAATAGTGCTAAGGCCATGTGTGACAAACTACTAAAAGTTCATGAAGGAGATGAACATGTATTGAAGGCCAAGGTTGATAGTCTAAAAAGAAAATATGGTGACATGAGGAAGCAGTAAAATGAAACGATAGCATAGTTAAAAACAAGAATAAAAGGATATTGGTGTTGCTATCAAAGACACTGAGAGAAAATTTGAAGAAGATAAAGTCGTAAGCAAAATGTTTAGAACCCTCCCATCAAGGTGTGCAATTAGAGTTTCTACTATTCAAGAATTAAGGGAAATTGATTCCAATAATGTTATGATTGATACACTTAATTTTAGACTTATTGCATTTGAATTGAGTAATTATGATAATAGTCAACTTGCTGCTGAAACTAAATTTCAAGGTACTCTTAACATTGGTTCATCTAGGAAATGAAAGGTTTTTGCTTATAATTCAAATGATTATGATTGTTTGTGTGTTGAAGAGAAAGAGTTGGAAGAACTCAAAGCATTAATAGCTAAGAGGTTTCCCAAAGGAAAATGAAGTTACAAAGGAAAAAGGCCTTATTGCCCGTTGGAACTGTAGAAAAATAGGTTATTTTGCACATAGATGTCCTAACAAGACCAATAAAGATAATAAAGATAAATTCAAGATATGCAAGAACTTCAAAGAGAAATTCAAGACATTATGTTACATAGCTAAAGATGAAGAAGATGACTACAATATTGATGGAGATGACAATGATGACAAAATAGTGTTTGTTGTTGTGAAGGAAGATCCCTTTATTGATAACGTTAAAATTCACAAAGAGAAATCTTTGATGTCAAGCATGAATATTAATAATGGGTCATTGACAACAGATGCACAAATCATATGATAGAAGATAAGGAAAAATTCATAACAATAGAAGAATGTGATGGAGACTCGGTAAGAATTTGGAATGGTTCTCTTTGTGTAATCAGAGGTAAAGGCTCTATTGCTCTTACCAAATACATTACTTGTGAATACAATTATTGGATTGATGGTTTGAAGTATAATTTGTTGAGCATATCATAGTTGAATAATAAAGAAATTAGATTTAAATTCAGCAATGCAAAATGCAAAATATCAAGAAGATTTGGTGAATTGATTGCTCTCGGTGAGCATACAAAAGGAATCTTTTCAAATTGAATACTACATTAGGAAATTCTTTGATTGCAAAAGTAGAAGAACGTTGGTTTGGCATAAGAGGTTTTGTCATGTAAACTTTGATAGTCTAGTGAAAGTTAGCAAGAAGAAACGTATTAGAGGTATCACGTTATTGGACAAACCTGATAATGCAATATGTAAAGATGAATAGCTTAAGCTTTAACAATAAAGTATATTTTACTGAAAACATTCTAGACTTGGTACACATGGATCTATGTGGCCCTATAGATACTGAAAGTTATCATGGTTATAAATATTTTATACTATTTGTGGATGACTACTGAAGGATAATGTTTGTGATTTTTCTAAAGGTCAAATCATATACTTTTCATATGTTTAAGATGTACAAGGCAAGAGTTGAAAAGAAAATTGGAAAAACATTAAAACTTCTTAGATCTGATAGAGGCAAATTTACTTCAAACGAATTCAATGAATAGTGTGACGAACATGGAATGAAGAGAAAATTAACTACACCAAGAATACTATAACAAAATGGAATCGTTCAAAGGAGGAACATATCCATTGTGGAATGTCCTAGAACTTTGTTGAATCATAAAAGAGTAGCTCAAAAATTCTAGAGTTGTAAGTACTATTGTATACACATTGAACCAGGTACAACACAAGAAAGGAACAAAAAAGACACCGTATGAGCTCTAGTATGGACCTACACCTAATGTTCGTCACTTCAAAATATTTGGCAGTAAATGTTATATCAAGAAAGATGAAAGGAGTGACAATTTTGACGCTAAAAGTGATGAAGGAATGTTTGTGGGATATCTACTAAAAGTAAGACTTACAAGTATGACAAAGGGAAAATCAAGATAATTGAAAGTGGAAATGCGAGAATTGATGAATTCTTGAAAAAGAATGAAGAAGATAGCATGAAGAAACTAGATGTATACAATGAACTTATATACTATGAACCTTTGAAAGTTGAAACAATATTACAAGTGAATGCAGGAGCAAGTAGTGCTCAACTAGTAAATGAACATCAAGCTAAAGCAAATGAAGGAAATTAAACAATTCAAAAGGTTGAACATGTAACCCCAAGGCATATAAGGATAAATCATAATTTTTCAATGTTGAGATAATGGGTGTTGCACATATTGCATAATATTGTTATATTTTATTATTTTATTTTATCATGTAATGTTCCACCTAGATGGATGTGCAACATGTAAAGATTCTCATAGAATATTCTTGATGAGTTGTATTGTAATATTGTGATAATATTTCATGCAATTATTTAATATTTGGGAAAAGAATTAAATGCCCAATATTAAATGTGGGGTCAGTGGGTTAGGTAGCACATGGTTTTAGCACATGGTTTATGTAATACCACTTAGTGGTTTTGTAGGACTTGCTACCATATAAGCAGCCACAAGGGTAGTTGTTGTAGAGAAAGAGTAAGAAGGAGAAAGGCAAGAGTCGAGCAGGACAAGGCTTGACAGGTTAGCCAAGGGAGCATTTGTGAAGGTTGGAAGCATGACATTGGATGTGTGGATTCATGCTTGTTCACATAGTTTGCTCGGTTGTGGCTATGGCCATAAAGGCTTCCATGGTTGTATGGCAATGGTATTTTTGTTGAATAATACATAGTCATGGATACTTTTGGAGGTTAGGTTTTTCCCTCAATGAGGGTTTCCCAGGGTATATCTTGTGTCACAATTTTTGTGGGTACGTTGTCTATTCTCTTGCATGTGGATTTTATTTTCATGTTCATTTCAGATCTATTATGGGTTATGTGGAAATAGTTATATTCTTTATTGCCAAGTTTCCTTATAGTCAAATATAATTGGAGATAGAAGTGAAGAAGTATTAGTTAGAAGTTAGTTGAGAGCTAACAATACTACATGTCTACTATCAAAAATGGAACCTAAGATAGTAAAAGATGCTTTAAAGGATGATGACTAGATGACAACAATGAAGGAAGAAATTGATCAAATTGAGAAGAATAAAACATGGTCATTAGTACCTAGACCAAGTGATAAAAATGTGATAGGGACTAAATGGGTTTTCAAGAACAAGCTAAATGAAAATGGTGAAGTGATAAGTAATAAGACAAGTCTAGTTTGCAAAGGATATGCACAAGAAGGATTGGACTATGGAGAACCTTTTGTATCTATTGATAGATCAAAAGGAGTGAGAGTACTATTAGCATATGTTTCTTACAAAGGAATCAAAATTTATCAAATGGATGTCAAATCTATTTTTCTCAATGAAATATTGGAAGAAGTCTATATAGAACAACCTGAAGGTTTTGTTACAGAGTATGGTAAGGATTTGGTTTCCAAATTACATAAAGCATTGCACGGTCTAAAACAACCAGTAAGAGCATGGTATGAAATACTACATTCCTACTTAATTAAGATTGGATTTGATAGAACAAATGATAATAGTAATGTTTAATTGAAAGCTCAAAATGAAGACATAATCTTGATTTCTCAAATCTTTGTTGATACAAAATCTGGAGGAAATGAGTCAATAAGTAGATTATTTCTTGATGAAATGAGAAAGTAACTTGAAATGTCTATGACAGGAGAGATCAAATTCTTTGTTGATTTACAAGTATGAAAAATGAAGACATGTATCTATATAACTTGGTCTAAGTATATGAAGGAAATATTAAAAATATTTGGCATGGAAGATTCAAAACTTGTTGGTAGACCTATGGTTACTGGTTGTAAAGTATCAAAAAAAGATGACTCTAAGGAGGTAAATGAAATACGATACAGATCAATGATAGGTAAGTTATAGTATATTGTCCATAGTAGACCAAACACAACTCATGCAATTGGAATAATTGCAAGATTTTCATCATATCCAAAGGATTCACGTATGATAGTTGTTAAAAGAATTTTTAGATATCTACAAAGAATTGAAGATTATGGTCTATGGTATGAAAAAGGAAACTTTGATCTGAAGGTATGTAGATGGTGATTGGATTGGAAATCTTGATGATAGAAAGGGCACAAGTGGAAGAGCTTTCTATCTCAGAAATAGATTAGTCTCATGGACAAGCAAGAATATAATTGCATTTCACAATATATAGCTGAAGGAGAACATGTTGTTGATTCTATTAATTGTCAGCAAAACTTGTAAATGAAGAAAGTTATAGAAGGAATACATGAGATGGTAAATGAACTCGTTGTTATTTAATGTGACAAGGCTAGTGCTATCAATATATCAAAGAATCCAATGATGCTTTCAAAGACTATTCACATAACTATAAATTATGATTTTCTTAGAGAACAAGTACAAGATAAATAAGTGAGATTGGAATACATTTCTACTAAGCAACAAGTAGCATATATATTCACTAAACCACTATCTAAGGAGAGCTTTGAATATCTTAGAGGCTAGGGGTCCTATCCCTATTTGCTATTAACTAAGAAAGAAGATGCATGTTGCATCAACTCATGGCACAAAAATAAAAAATCATAAGCATGAATTGATGCATAGGTGAACTACTCTATAAAGGAGTAGTCTAAGTAAGTCAAGAAGAATTAAAATAGAATTGGTAACACATCATAAGCAAGTACAAAAAGGTTGATTGCCTTTGGGAGAAGCTGTAAGAAAAGGAGAGAAGTTATAAGTTGTAGAGACAGAAGTAATATCAATTAACATAACGAGGGAAAAGATGAATAGATATCCTACAAGAAGAACTAGAAATATATCAAAAGGGGAGAACGAAATAGTTTAGAACAAGATTTATACGCCACAGGGTTGGGGGGGGGTGCAGTATTGATTCACAAGTTTTGGCAGGATATGACTAATTAGTGGATAGTAGTAAAAATACATGCAAATGATGCTTAGGCGAAATGTACAAGAAAATGTTTTCACTTCTATCTGTAGTATCAAATAGGAATAGTGCTTTCCATCAATGGTAGAGGGAGCTTGCTGGCATAATTGATTTTGTTGACTGATTAATGACGTTGACAAGGTAAGTTGATGATGATATAAATCAAGAAGAACATAATACATAGGATAATCAGTTATATTGTTTTCATTGACATCAAATCCCTTGGCATGTTGTTTTAACTTGTTACCATATATTTGTAAGAAGAAAGAGTGAGTTATAGATGCTAAGTATATGCTAAATATATGGTAAATATATGCTAAGTATAGATGCATATACTTATAGATGCTAAATATATGCTAAGTACACTAAATATATGTTATAGTGATAAGTAAAGATGCTAAATATATGCTAATTGGAGTAAGTTATGAAGATAGGAACCACATTAGTATATTTAGCATCTATACTCCAATTTGTATATTAGTGATAAGTATAGATGCTAAATATATGCTAATAGGAGTAAGTTATGAAGATACGAATCAAATTAGGTAACAATTGAGATAGACATTGATGAATAGTTGAATGATTTGAATGGTTTGTCAAATTTGTAAAGGAATTAGTTGATTTCATTGTTGAATATGATTCATGAGGAGCTTGAGAAGACATTGATGGATAGTTGAATAGTTGGAAGTGGTGTAGATAGGAAAAGTTGAATAGGTAAACTGAATGGATGAATAGGTAAATAAAGAATCTTATCGATAAACGAAGGTCTTATTAGTAAATAGATAACTGAACAAGAATAATGGATACACCGGTACAAAAGATAAATGAGCTTATTGAAACAAAGGATGGATAGGAAAAGACTTAATTAGTGAACAAAGAACAATTGATGAAGATTCAAGACACAGTTCTAAAGTTTGAATTATTATTGAAAAGTGTGAATTGTATTGGGTAGTTGGAAGGCTAAGGCACAATTTAAGGAAAGAGGTAATGATACAAGGATCGAGGTAATACATTTGAGGATGGATTCATGGAGAAGTTTGTACAAGGACAAAATGGTTTATGGAAAGATGAAACAGAAGGAGGACATTGTCAAGATTTGTTATGATTAATTAGATTTGTTGGATCAAGGTTTAGGGTTTGTGATTGAAGAGTTTTCTATTTAAGGAGACAGAGAAGATGATTGGTATCATAGTTGAACATTGTGGCTAAGTGTTGTGAGGAAGAAACAAATGTTGGTGAAGGTTGCAATCATAGAGGAAGACACAAAATTGAGTAAGATCAAGCATGGTATGTTATTATATTGAAGAACTTCATTGGATTTGATTAAGAAGGAATAGTGTGAACTACATGTCATGTCTTATCTATTATTCTCTAACCATTGCAATAGAAAAATCCCTTTATCAGGTGCCCCTAGTAGGTCTTCTGTAAATCCTCTAACCAAGTGACATTTTCAAAAGAGTGTTTAAAATTCTCTAACGACGTTACTCCTAATAGGGTATAAGACTTGCAACAAGGCTCTAGGGAAATCCCTTCATCAAGAATTATTTAACAATGCTTTTGTAAACTTGGTAGGCTCCTAACAATGCATATTCCAAAAGAGTACAAATATTTGTGGGCATCATTCTCACATCGTGATTTTCACCCTAATCAGGTTTCCACAAGATATATATGATGTTATAATTGTGTATGTTTTTATGTGTTTCATGTTGGTTCAATGCTGACTTTATCAATAATATTAGATTTAGATATGAATCGTATAGATAAAGTGTCTATGATATATAATTTACTAACAAATGACGTATCGTCCCTGATGTCCTGCATTTTGTCATCACAAAATGTTGATAACAACACGAAACTTTTTCAAGCTAGTTTTGCATTTCTCTAAGCTTGAATTTGATATTCAATTGCTTAATGTTGAATGATCGATCAATTTCAATTCGTATATCAAATCTTTTTATTGAAAGCCTTTGTCAAGTCTTTTTCGTTTTGCTTTCTGTTGAGCCTTTGCTTGATTTTTGAGGCCTTCATCATCCATTCTTTGCTTTTGAGTTTGTGCTTGTTGGTTTTTAGTCTTTTGATTTTTCTCATGTCATGCATTTCACTTTTCCCTTTGATTCGGTCTAACTTAGAGCTCAATTGGAGTTGTCAGTCAAGAGATATGCCCGTTTTAGTGCCTTAAAAGTGGACCTTTTCGGTGCAACAACACAAATTAAAAATATGATGTCATATTTTTAATTTGACTTTCACTTTTTGATAAATATAGCTTATATTCACTTTTTGTTATGTTTTTATAAGCCTTCTTGCTTTTCTTACCAATGCAGTCTCTTCTCTTAGGTCATTGAATGAAGCAATACCCTAGACTCCTTGTCTTTGTTAGGTTTTCATACATAACAACCTTTTCTTCTAACCAACCATCTCTATAAATAGAGAATTAAGATTTTTTTCCATTCATCCTCCATCGTCCATTTTATGGTTAGGTTGGATTAGGTAGGATTCAATGAATCTACTTTAACTATAAATTTTTAACTTAAAGCAACTACAGTGCACTTTATGTTATAATTTTAAGTTGAGTTACTTTTTGATTTTTCACTTAAAGTAACTATATAAATATATAGTTCTAGTTTAATTTTTGGTTTTTAAATCAAATGTTTATTTGAACATTACTTTTTAAATGATGTTTATATGTTATGTTTTTAAATTTGATAGATAAATATTATTTATGACCCATTTTGTAACATTTTTATAATTTTAAGTGAATTAAATGACTTAAAGTCTTCAAAAGTAGGCATTTTATATGCAATTACATGTAAAATCCATCAAAAGTGGACATTTTACATGTCATTGGATATAAAGTTCATTCTAGTGGACCTTTTTGATGTCATTACATCAAAAGCTATCATAAGTGGACCTTTTTGATGCCACTGCATCAAAAGTGAAGTTTTTATGCCTTTACATCTAAAAAGGGAGATGCATTTTCAAACATGCATCCTCATCCAAAAGGTATGATTTTGCTTATGTACATATTCTAAAACATGTAATAACACCCAAAAAGTGCGATTTTGATGAACTTCATATTTTGAAACATGCAAGTGACCCAAAAAGGTTTGATTTTGACCAAAAACATGTTCCAATATATCTGATGACACTCAAAAAGTATGATTTTGAAGAACACGTTTTTGCCCTCCAAGAACCCGATTTTGATCATAAGTAGAGATTTTCTCAATGGATTTGCATGAGATTTCTTCCATTGGAGACGTTTTTGATTGGCAATGAGTTTTCTTGCGTTTAAAATGGATTTAACAAGCTAAAAAATGTTTTTGGAAGCTCCCATCTAGGGCATGTTTTTGGAGAAATCAACAAATAAATCCATTTTTGGTCAATGTTTTAGCTCGAAAGCAAATCAATTTGGCTTCTTTTTGAAATTGCATTACATATTGATGCATATTTTGATGTTTAAACACCAAAATGTTTTGATCTTGCATCATGGACAAACACATTTTTTGCTAAAAACATCCCAAGCATATTTTCTTCCAAATGTTGGATCTTGGAGTGATTTCAGGGCACATTTTGGCATCTTTTATGAACCTCTCCTTGATTGCTACCTTCTACTATTCGAATTTGTGAAAGTTTGAAAGATTCAAACATTTTTGAAAAAAATTTCAAACATTGGAGCATCTTTTCCTTTCATTTTTGGCACATGTAAGTGGACTTTTTCCTTTTTGCTTTTAATTCATTCTATCTTGCTGATTTTATGCATGTAATTGGTTGATTATTGCCACTTATTGAAAACTTTGCCATGAATAGTGCATTTTCACTTTAAAAATGATAAAACGGTTTATTTTCTTGTTTTTGGTTCTTTCCCAAGTTCCAATTTTGAATTTGTGTGTTGAAGTGCATTGCATCTTGACATATTTGAGTCACTTTCCAAAGGTACATTTTTCTTTTGAGTTTTTGTGTTGTGTGCCTGCTTGCCGGGTTTCTCCACTTGGAGAAATTGCAAGTTCTTTTCCAATAACTTGTTCTTGTTTCACTTCATCCGAAACCATCATCACATTTCACTTCCACTTCCTGTGTCATTATGCATTTCATCTCATCCGTCATCCGTACTTACATGTAAACTCATCATCCACATTCACATGTCATCTCACTTTTCATTTCTCATTACATGTTGCATTTACATGTAATCCAATAACATTTTGAAGGCCATAAGTCACATTTTGGAAATCAACAAGTTCTCATTTGCACACATTCCCATGCGCCAAACACTTTACTTCGAAAAAAAAGAAAAAATAAAAAGTTAAAAGTGTTGATGGAAAGTTATTCCGAGTTTACATCCAGACATCATCAAGAAGGTTTTCAAAGTGTCAAAGAATCTAGAATGTGCCAATCTATGAAGGAGAATTCACAACAACTTGAGCAAGAAAAGCTTGATCACATCAAGTTTTCAAATGACAACAGACAATTCATCGAAGTCAGAGTTTATCAAAAGATGTAACACCATGCTTATCAAGGTGAATGCAGTGGTACAAAGTACAGGAACTTTAGATCCTCTGATCATCCTAGATTGCGTTG
This sequence comes from Cupressus sempervirens, assembly GCA_028749045.1. NCBI lineage: Eukaryota > Viridiplantae > Streptophyta > Pinopsida > Cupressales > Cupressaceae > Cupressus > Cupressus sempervirens. Next base: position 479,418,086 of record CM053786.1, read on the forward strand.
TCAAGCACAAAGCCCTTCATAATTGTTTCCTTCTCTTTCGTCTTTTTTCTTCTTCTTTCATGTTTGTAGTTGGAGAGGATGCATTACATGAAAAGATGTAATTACATGTAGTGCAAGTTGTATGTACATGAAAAAATGTAGTGCGAGTTGTATGTGCAATTGCATGTAACCCTTTATTTTCTCTTTTAGGTAGACTAGGTCAAAGTTGGTTGAGTTGCTCCCACTTTTTCCTCCACCTTTTTCTCTACTTTTGTGCCTATATAAAGGAGTGTCCCCTCATTGTAAAAATCATCTTTTGTTGTATGCAAGGAAGCTCTACATACCACATTTGTGCAAGCATAACTTTGATTGTGTAGTACAAATTTGAGAGAAAAGTGAATAATAGAAGCAATTGGATTCAAAGCTTTGACTGAAAATAATTGTGATAGAGCAAATTAGAAACTTTGATTGTAATTTGTGCTTATTGTCTTTGATTCATGTTATCATTGTGTGTTCAATAATAGAGCATAGTGATTTAAGAAGCAATCAGAGCCGAAGCTTTGACTGGGAGAAATTGTAGAAATATATAGCTAGAAACTTTGTCTGTAGCTTATACTTCTTTCTTAATTCGCAAAATAGTTATTCTTACTTTTAGGAGTCTTTGTGCCCTGATTGTAAAGTTTTTCCATATAGATTTACGACCCGACTTAGAGCCAAATCAGTACATTTTCAGCTAGCCTCTGAGTTAGTTAATGTTTATTGGTATCATTGTTTTCAACTCTTTATAGAAGTGTAGTTAGAGATTCACCTTGGCCATTACTCGCTCCACGATTAAGTGGATTTTTTCTTGAAAGTTAAGAAGAAAGGATATTGGTAACACCCATTTTATAAAATCTCTCAACTTCTTGTTTACCTTGAGTTGATCCAAGGAATGGTGAGAAGGGGGAGCCTTCCCTTTAAGGTAGGAGAGACCCTATCTCACACGCTATGGCTGGTCATCCCTTTTTGTGACTGAATTTTTACCTAAAATTGTCGGTTGCAAAATATCCACCGAACAGTTATATGATTTGTTTTTGTGTACCTTTGAAATTCATGTGTAGGCTTTGATTTTTTTTTGCAATTCAATAGTGTTACGAAAAACCTTTTAGGAGTTTTCTTTGCTTGACCTTTTCATGTCCCTTAAGTCTCACCCAAAGACCCTGTTATTGTTTTTTGTAAGAGTTTTAGATTATAGAAGGCATAGAAGACGTAAATGTCTAGTGTAGTTTTCATTCGTAATGTTCTTAATATAGACTAAATTTATCTATGGATTGGCTTTCTTAGCATCTTGGAACTTAGATTTAAATGTGGTTTCCTAGGTATATGAGAGAAATGTGAGTTAAAGTGTCTAGTAGAGTTCCTAGGTCCACTTGAATATCATAGACAAAGAGCCTAGCTAATAATATGCAATGGAGTTGTGCATTCTTAAGAACTACAATAAGGTAATTACAAACTACTTGTGTTTGCACAAAGTATAAAAGTGTATTACAATTTGTGAAAATTTGAGTGTTTTCCCTAGGTATCAGGTTGGAGTTTTCTCCCAAAATTCAAATTTGCCAAGTTCAATTCTTGTTTCTAGTCAATTGTGATGTTGATTGCTCTTATTTTTAATTCAAATCTTTACTATTTCCTTTTAAAATATAATTAGCTAATTTTTCATAAGTTGTATATAAACTGAGTAATGGTGATATAGTTCATAAATAAAAGTCTATTAATCATAAACTTTTACATTATCCTTTGAGTTCTTTTTAAACTTTTATTATTATTAAGGTCAGCCAAAAACAAAGGCCTCAACCTATACGAAGGTAGTCAAATATTTTGGATGAAACAGGCTCCAATAAGCTATGAACTACAAAACAATACAAACAAGAGAAAGATAAACAACTCAGCAAAGTTGCTGACCAAGACAACCATCCACATAGACAAAACCCAAGTTAGGAGAGAGTTAAACTATCACCCATAACAAAAATATGAGAATGGAAGAAAGAGGACGAAGACAATACAAACATATTGTCCTTTTCGTTACACATATGCCTCTTGAAAATATGAGAGCAATCTAAAATATTGCATTAGTCATGTGGTATTAGTTGTAGATTTCCTTGTTTCTTTTCCACCCCCAACCATTAATGCATGTCAAAAGATATTTTGTTATAATCAATTTTATACTATAATCTTCACTCCCTCAAATGGCTACTTACATTTGTACATGTATACCATGACAATTGTTAAAAGTTTAAATGTCTTGGGCGTATCACTGTAAAAACTCTCAATAGGCTATATCCTTAACAAACATCAATTTGCTTTTGCTAATCAATAGTTTGATATTTTGTCAAACATTTGTCAGGCAAATTATTATCACTCAATAAATAATTCTTTAAATTCACAACCAACTGTTCACAATTTTAATTGATCAAGTCTTTATTAATTTGGACAAATGAACACCACTAAACAATTAAGAAGTAATTCTATAATTGATGGCAATGCTACTAATATCCAATTAAAAAATTGGCTTCTGGAAATTTACAAGAATGAAATAATGAACCTGAAAATTGACTTCTAACAGATGAAATATGGATTGCAGCTTTCAAGAAATAATCCAATTTACTCGCAGGTTCAGAAATCCACGCAACTCGCTTATAATCGCATGTGCTCTAAAACTTCATTGTTGCCCCCCAATAATTGATTACAGCCTTCCACAAAGTTTGAAATCACTATCAAATATAGGGATGCCAACCATAGTACATTCCTCTTTAACCACGCCAAACAATAGACAATAATGGCGTTCTAAATCACAAATTCTCCAACCACAATGAAATTCTCAGGTATAGTACATAACAGTCGTGAAATACTATAATTTAATTAAGACAATTCTCAGAATTAATTCACAATACCTCAACTGTGAATTACCAAGCACTTTTTAATTCCAAACCCTTATACTTAGCAAGGGCAAAGAAATCGGCAATCTTAAAAACTCTTCGTAGGGAACAAAAGAATATAATCAATCAGATGTTTTACTCATCAAATGGGTTCATATTTATAATCTCCAAATGACACAAAGTTTCCCAAATGAACTTCACTTAAGAAGCTTCCCACACACAACTTTAGAACATAATAAAGTGTCATTATAAACTAATTTATTAATTGCTTTTGGCTTCGAAAATGACCTTTTCCACCATAACTTCAAATTCTAACTTGTAAGGCCATTGTTTCTTGTTCCTATGATTTAAAACTTTTCATCCTGATTCCAACGAGCTATGATATTGAGGTGACCAACCAACAACAATAACAAAAATAGGAACCCTCATCGTATTTAGATGATTAATAATAATAATTCACCCATCTTGCGGAAACAATTGAAGAAGCATCAGAATCAAAATTTGACAACAACAAAGTGATTATGATGATGAAAGACGATAAATGAACCTAACGGGGGTGACTTACTATAAATAGACACTCCCTCCAAGATTCTTTTAGCCCAAACTAGAAGCCCAAAACAAAAACTGAGAGCATCCTCCAACTCCTATGACTCAATTGAGCTCATCGGAACCAATAGATTGACTTACTATAAATAGTAAGTCCCTCAAATGGAGCCAAAACACACCATAGGCTGCTGGAAAGCCTGTAACCACACAACTAAGACCATCAAAACCTATTGTTAGCTCACAAGGGTTGCGATGGTGAACTGACCTAGCCAACTATAAAAACTTACTAAAAATGAGGGCATTACATTCCTCCCTCCCTAAGATTGCTTGTCCCCAAGCAATCTTGGAGCAAAATGGACATCACAATCCATTTGGATCCCAAAGGTAAAATTGCGTACTATGTCTACTGTGTATAAACAACTCTTGTAGCACCAACCCCCAAATAACGAACATCAACATCAAAATCATCTAACAACTGACCTGAGGCACTAATGAAGGCAACAACTCATCAAAACTCAACCCCATTGAAATACTAACTCTGTCCACACCTGTGTCCCCATCAAATTGATACTCACCCAATTACATCGTGAAGAGGGTAATAACCATAGATACCTGAAACACTATCACCAACTCCAACCTCTGCCAAACTGTCTTGGGTGTGTAAATACTGCGAGGGGTCTAATTTGCAACTATCAATCCCATCTACAAAAGATGGTGCTAAACCATCCCATAATGGATGACATGAAACTTAAGCCAACCCACACTGACATGAAACCAAATCTTCTACTTGTGGGTCAAAAAAAAATGATGAGCAATCATCACAGTGTAATGCCGATAAAAACTCTCAATCTTTGTCAAGGGCTCATCATCATCAAACTGGGAATCAAAAGATGACTCCAATCTTTGACTCCAAACTATTGGTCAGGCAGGACCCTGCCAAACCTCTCAACAAACCCAACCTCAAAATCCTTGTGGGGAAGCATAGTAGATAGAGTCTCTACAATCTTTCCCACTAACCTTTGAATAGCACGAGAGCCTCAGATGAGAGTACCCTCAGACACTCTATATGAATCATCCCTCCCATTTAAACTCTCCAATAGATACTCCATGAAGGACTCTATGCAGTAGAAATTATATATGGAAGCATCAACCTGCTCCCCTGCGATCCACAACTAATCCCTTTGAAAATGTGGCATCACCATCTGTCCAATGGTACTAGTTGTATGAAATGAAGAAATAGATTTGCTTCTAGTAGAAGGAAGCAAATCACCATGATGTTAGCCGACTGGATGGTTCCGGCGGTATTTTGTATTCTGTAGCTGACGGTCCGGCGATGTTTCTGTAGCCAACGGTCCGGCGGTGTTTCTGTAGCCGACGGTCCAGCGATGTTTCTGTAGCCGACGGTCCGGCGGTGTTTCCGTATTCTGTAGCCGACGGTCCGGTGGTGTTTCAGTATTCCGTAGCCGACGGTCCGGCGGTAAATAGTTTGTAACGGATAGAATAATTGTGGCCGACGAACTTCTTCGGGAAGGTTCGGCAGTAGTATTTATATCCCGTCTGGGATCATTGTAAATCATCATTGATCTACTATTGCGAATATTACTCTGCTGTTTGTGTTCTATTGTTTGTATGCGTTCATTTTCTTTACCTGTACGGTAAACATTTGGCACCGTTGCCTTATGAATCTGGAAGGTGGGAGGAATGAAGATTAATGCCAAATCAGCTTAACAAGGATCAGAATAAGGCGAAGGGAAAAGATGGAATCCGTATTGCGCAAGAGAATTTAATTCTAGCACAGCAAGCCGAACGCCGACGAAGATTTCAGAGGATTGCCGACGGAAACTGAAGTGCGAAGGAATTATTGGAGGAGACTTGGCAGCGGGTGGAATTGGTGGAAGAAGCACGGGAGGAGTTCTTGAACTTGTGTTCGCCAAGGGAGGAAAACTCTGATGGAAGAGCATCGACTTGCACGGCTCGCAGTGCCGACGGAGCACGAGCGTGGAGTGATCTCTTCGTCCAGGATAGACTTCCGCGGGAAACAATTTCAGAGGATCCTTCTTCTTCACCAAGGTTCGCAGCTATCGACACCTCCCGTGCGGGAGTGCAGACCACTGGTGTGGGAATTCAAACTGCCGATGCAGGAGTGCAGACCGCCGGTGTGGGAGTTCAGACTGCTGGTGTGGGAGTGCAGACCGCCGGTGCGGGAGTGCAGACCTCCGGTGTGACAGTGCAAACCTCCAGTGCGGTGATGGCGGGACCCAAAGAAAAGTTGCCGAAATTCGAAGGCGATGGTACAGCCGACCCCCTCCGACATTGTAAGACATGTGAGACGATCTGGCGGGCAAATGGAATCACAGATGCCGACGAATGGGCCAGGCAATTTTCGGCAACCCTACGGGGTGTCGCGATTGATTGGTTTTTGGATATGGATCCGCAGAAGCTGGATACATGGGATAACATTAAAAAGGTGTTCTTGGCGAAATTTAAACTTTTGCGGGATGATAATGAAATCGTAGCAGAAATTTTCAATACCAAGCAGGGGAAGCACGAAACTGTCCGCATTTATGCCAGGAGATTAAAAGACTTAGTAAACAAAATGGAAAGCAAGCCAACGGACGGATTGCAGAAAAGATGGTTCGTCGACGGCCTACGCTTGAAGTTGCGAAGGAAAATGAAAATTGTGCCGCCATCATCATATGTGGACGCGTATAACAGAGCACTGGACTTTGAAAGTGAGCAGAAGACAAAGAAGAAGAAAACTAGCTCCTCTGATTCGGATGACGACAAGCCTGACGGAGATGATAGTAGCGACAACAAAGGTAGTAGCAAAAAGGTTCGTGCCTTACAGAAGGATATGGTTTGAATGATGAAGGAGTTTAAAAATATGCAGGAGGAGCCAAAAGGTAGTGAACTGTGATGCACGGAATGTAAGACCGACGGTCATACTAAGGGATCGTGTCCGAAGAACCAATTCTGTGACATCTATCAGATCATGGGCCATTCGTCAAAAGACTGTCCCTTTAACATGAAGACTAGAGGATCTCCGCAGGTGTTTCTCACACAGGAGGCTTCCCCATCGGGTAGTAGCGGAAACACGAATACCGTCGGTGCTACATCCGGAGGATACAAGAATAATAACAGAGGGCAAAATAATAACAATAATAATGGGAGCCAAAGTCGAACTCAGTATGATGCAAATGGACGGTTGATCGTTCAATGTCAAGCGTGTAATGTGGGGTCATTTTGCGCGAGATTGTACAGTGGCAAACACACCGAAATTATTATGCAGATGGTGTGGACCCGACGATCACGAAGATTCCAAGTGTCCAAAGGCTAAAGTAAATTTGATCACTGTCGGCACGGATGTAGAGGAGGTTCTGGCAATTACACGGAGGCAAGCAGAGGAAAAGAGAAAAGTGGGGGAAGTGCAGGTGGACATTGCAAAGGCATCGTCGGCGAAAACATCTCAGTTGAAGGACATCACCGGCACCTTGGCAAAGAACTTCGCAGAACAAAGCATTGTACGACAGATCTTACAAACGGAGATACCAGTCAAGATAAGTGACCTCCTTCTCACAATGCCCCAGTTACGGACGGCTATTCTGAATCATACACCATTTTCGAAAGCACCAAAGGACACAAGAAGGAATAGTAGGGAAGTGATGACAACAGACCCAATGCTGTTGGCACTCACCTCCGGACGGCATCCGGCGATCGTTGAGATGGGGATTTTGGGAAATGTTTTGACAGAGACAATTGTTGACGGAGGGTCTGGCGTGAATGTCTTACCGGAAGATACTTGGAAGAAGTTGGGAAAGCCGACGCTGTGGCCACTTGCATTTCAGTTGTTCACAGCAGACCAACATGGAATCAAACTGTTGCGAATTCTGAAAGCGTAACCGGTAACAATTGGTACGCAACCATTTTTATTGGATTTTGTGGTCATTCCATTAAGAAGAAAAGGCTATGATGCTATTCTGGGACGGGATTGGTTGGTGCAAGCAAAAGTAAAACATGATTGGAAACGCAATACCCTATCAATGGAGCGCGGAGGCAAAAGATTCATAATTGACTTGCACACGCAAATGGTTGGCGAGGAGGCAACATTGTCAGATTTTGACAGTGAAGGTGAGAGTGATGATGAAGGAAAGAGGAGAATGGAACCGGATGAAGGAGTATTGAGACTTGACGGAGGATCGAATGACGACGACCTGGACTCGGTGAATGGCCGTTACCACTGGCAGATAGAAGAATACAAACTCTTTCCGAGTTGTAATATGCTAGGGGTCGACGAAGATGAGAAAAAGGAGGAAAACGAATGTCTGGAGGAATGCAGGGAACTGGAAGAGGGAAAAGCTGCCATGGCTGAAGCTGAGGGGAACAACATACAGTCTGAACACAGAAAAATGAAAAATCCCATTCTCCGGTACATGGTGAATAGACCGCGCGGAAAGAAAAGGTTACATCGCAACATAAAATTAGTGGAAGGGCACCGACAACAAGTAAATAATCCAGTTGCGCGACGACCGCAGGCACAGTGGGCAACGGGGGTGGCACAGAACAAACGTAAGGTGTACGACAACCAGAATGAAACCAAAGTGAAAAAGTTTAAGGGCAGATGGGTTGGACCATATCAAATTCGGAAGGTCGGCGACAATGGAGCGATCAGATTATCAACTTTGGATGGGCAGAAGGTACCTCCAGCAGTCAACAGATCCAAATTCAAAATATATGGTGCTAGGAAGACTCCATCGTTGTCACAAGATGGCCAGCTGACTCCGTCGTCGTTGCAGAATGGCGACGCTTGGAGGCAAAATGGAGGTACCTCTCTTATTTGATTTCTTTTAAAAAAAAAAACAAAAAAAAAAAAAAATGAAGAAAAAATAAAAAAATAAAAAAAAATTAAAAAATAAAAAAAAGAAAAATTGAAAAAAAAAAAAGAAAAAAAAAGAAGGTAGGTGCCGGGAAGTCCCGCGGACTGGAAGTCCCGCGGACTGAAAGTCCCGCGGGTCCGCGGGCAAGAGACTCCCGCGAAGGGTAAAGCCTCGTGGGATAACTTTACTCCGGCAGAGAAAGGAGGAGGACTGACAGCATAAGTTCCTCCGGCAGAAAAAAAGAAGAGAGAGCCCCCGCGGGCATTATATTTTATAAAATCCTCGCCGTTAACCGCCAGTGAAAGAATAGTCCGCAGGTAAGGAAACAAAGACCGCAGGTAGGAGAAGAACAGGCCGCGGGGAGAACAAAAAGGCCGCAGGGAGAACATGAAGGCCGCGGGTGACGCAGGAATCCGCAGGGAGAACAGGAAGGCCGTGGGCGATGCCAAGAAGGCCGCAAGTGAGGACAGAAAGGCCATGGAGTACGACGCGGGCGCCAGTCAGAGGTTCAGTACTAAAAAAAGAAAAAAGAAAAAAAAGTGTCGACAAAATCAAGTTGTTCAGAATGAGTGACAGATGATGCCAAAGGGAAGGGGACGCATCCGTGGTTGCCAGAAAGAGTGCATAATCGACAGATAATGACAGAAATGGTGTGATCTGTGCATTCCTGTGTGGGTTGCGAAGTGTTAATTTGGTCTTGGCGGCCAGGGGCGCTGCCCCTCGACCCTGCCGGGGGCGTTGCCCCCTGGAGCCCCAGTCGTGGCGGATATCAGTCGTGGGAGTCTGACTAGTTGAGAAGAGTTGAAGTTGCTGCAGGCATGGACTTTCTGTGTACCAAAGGCAGTGGGAGCAGGTGTTGGCTGTGAGGCTGTCTTGGTGGATGCGTAGAGAGCTCGGGAGGAGCTGATCATCCGGTTGGAGGCAGTGCAGCAACACTTGGCTTAGGGTATCGAGGAATTGAAAACAGACAAAGCAGCACAGGTGGCTATCAAGGTCAGCTTGAGGAGACAGTATTGTGTTAGCAGAGGCTACAGATGTAACGGGATGAATGTGGAAGTGATATGACAGAAGCAGATTTCTCTTGTTGTAGTCACTCTATTAATGTATTTTGTTTGTTAATTTGTCTCAGATATTTTGTCAGTCGTCAAGAGACGACTTTTCTTTTTGGGGGAGATGGTGTTAGCCGACTGGATGGTTCCGGCGGTATTTTGTATTCTGTAGCCGACGGTCTGGCGATGTTTCTGTAGCCGACGGTCCGACGGTGTTTCTGTAGCCGACGATCCGACGATGTTTTTGTAGCCGACGGTCCGGCGGTAAATAGTTTGTAACGGATAGAATAATTGTGGCCGACGGACTTCTTCGGGAAGGTTCGGCAATAGTATTTATATCCCGTCTGGGATCATTGTAAATCATCATTGATCTACTATTGCGAATATTATTTTGCTGTTCGTGTTCTATTGTCTGTATGCGTTCATTTTCTTTACCTGTACCCTCAGACACTCTATATGAATCATCCCTCCCATTTAAACTCTCCAATAGATACTCCATGAAGGACTCTATGCAGTAGAAATTATATATGGAAGCATCAACCTGCTCCCCTGCGATCCACAACTAATCCCTTTGAAAATGTGGCATCACCATCTGTCCAATGGTACTAGTTGTATGAAATGAAGAAATAGATCTGCTTCTAGTAGAAGGAAGCAAATCACCATGAGAGCCCGTTTCCTCTGATGTTGTCACCTCTTTTGTACCTACTACACCCATATGTTGGATAGATATATCAGCCACACCATCACGTCCCTCATCCCCAACCGTGGAAGCAAACTCACCACCAACCACAATATGTAACTGAATAGGGTCCGGGGTTGATATCTGCCTTAACTCCATGGTAACCTCATCCAACTACGACTGTGACTCTTGAAGAGCCAACTGAGTATACAAAAGAGAGTCCACAGTCACTTCAAGCTCTTGGGTAAGCTCAACTATCTCCTCCTCTTTCCCTAACAATGTCTCATAATAGGTGCTACCCCAATCCAAAAGGTAATTCTTGTCAGCAACTAAGAGTAACTATGCTTCAAGATCTTGACAGCCTCTCAAAGCATATGAACCTCTGCTAGGAAAAACCTACTATCATCGTGCTCATCTAAAACAAGAGCACCCAAACCAGATGTAGCTAGCATCATAAGGCTCAAGAGTTGAAGAAATGTCACTATCACTCACCTTCAGTTGACAAGTGACATGATGCCTCTATAACCCATGCCTCCTATGCAAGTTCTCTGTCTCACTAATTGCACTGTGATAGAAAATTGAATCAAAATTGACCACCACAAGATCACTCATTACATGTGTGCTATCGACCTTGGAACAACTCTCCATCTGAGGTACAACTACTATGTACCTCAATCAACTCCTCATCTAAAGGAATGGAAGCCCTCACAATATCAATATCCCCACATGTCTCAGCTTCCACCTCAAAGGATAGATCTTGTAAACACTGATCCTGGGACCCATCCAAAACCTTCTCGAGGTCATCAGCTAATACCTGACAAGGGATATCGTACCCAATGCAACTCATAGCATCATCAAATGTATCGTCAGATGTGTCCATACTATCTGCATCTCCATCTACTAACTCCACTATAACATACAAATCACCAACATCACAACTGGGTGACTCCAAACATGCATTGGTCCCACATGAGGAAGCAACTGCCTTTTGTACTAAAGCAACACTAGGATAACTCACATAGAAATCTCCAATAATAATCCCCCTCCTCGAGAGAGCTAGAAGTGTTAGTAGTAACAACTGCATCAACTATCTTTGCACTAGCTACAACAACTCTAGGAGCCTCAACCTGTTGAAGCTCAATGCCGCTATCCACCAAGGGTACTGACACATCTACAGATCTCTGTGAAATGAGTCCATCATCAACACTGTGGATGGGGCTAGCAGGTGCCATACTAAATATAGGTACATCAACATCATGGACACCTGTCGAAAAAAACTCAAGCTTCCTTCCCTGCAACCTCAATGTTGGCCTTCTAAAAGTGGAAACCATATACCTCACTACCCTCTATACTATCACGAGATCTGACAAGCTCTCTGCTAACCTCTGTTGATGAAGCTTCAGTTTCTCCAAACTCTCCTGGAAGGCATTCATTTTTACGTTAACTTCTTCATTACTCCACTGACTTCTAGAACTGCCAATCCTATGTCTGTCCATAGCTGGAGAAAATAAAGTGTTGATCCACTCTAAAAATCAGAGCTGAAAACCTTCTCAGTCAGCACTAAACAAAAACAAAAACTGAGTCCAATTCCTGCAGGTTGGTAGGAAATCGCTCTGATACCACTGTAAAAACCTTCAACAAACTATATCCTTAACAAACATCAATTTGCTTTTGCTAATCAACAATTTGATATTTTGTCAAACATTTGACAATCAAATTATTATTACTCAAAAAATAATTCTTTAAATTCACAGCCAACAGCTCACAATTTTAATTGATTAAGTCTTTATCAATTTGGACAAATGAACACCACTAAACAATTAAGAAGTAATTCGATAATTTATGGCAATGCTACTAACATCCAATTTAAAAATCGACTTCTAGAAATTTACAAGAATGCAATAATGAACTTGGAAATTGACTTCTAAAAGATGAAATATGGATTGCAGCTCTAAAAAAATATATAATTTACTCGTAGATTCAGAAATGTATGCTCCTCGCTTATAATCACAGGGGCTCAAAAACTTAATTGCTGCCTCCCAATAATTGATTGCAGCTTTCCACAAAGTCTGAAGTCAATGCTAAATAAAGGGACGACAACCACAATACATTCCTCTTTAACCATGCCAAACAGTAGACAATAATGGTGTTCTAAATCACAAATTCTCCGGCCACAATGAAATTCTTAGGTACAACACATAATAGTTGATAAATACTATTATTTAATTAAAACAATTCTTAGAATTAATTCACAATATCTCAGCTGTGAATTACCAACACTTATAAATTCCAAACCCTTATACTTCAACAAGGGTAAAGAAATCGGCAAACTCAAAAACCCTTCGCAAGGAACAAAAGAAAATAATCAATCGGATGCTTTAATATCAAATGGGCTCATATTTATAATCTCCAAATGACACAAAGTTTCTCAAATGAGCTTCACTAAAGAAGCTTCCCACACACATCAAAACACAATAAAGTGCCATTATAAACTAATTTATTAATTGCTTTTGGCTCCGAAAATGACATTTTCCACCATACCTTCAAACTCTAACATGTAAGGCCACTGTTTATTGTTTCCATGATTTAAAACTTTTTGTCCCGGTTCCAACAAGCTATGATACTGAGGTGACCAACCACTACCACTAACAAAAATAGCAACCTCAACATATTTAAATGAATAATAATAATAATTCACCCATATTGCGAAAACAACTGAAGAAGCATCATAATCAAAATCTAACCACACCAAAGTGATTCTGATGATGAAAGACGATGAATGAACCTAATAGGGTGACTTACTATAAATAGACGCTCCCTCCAAGAGTCCTGGAGCCCAAATTGGAAGCTCGAAATAAAAATTGAGAGTATCTTCCAACTCCTCCGACTTAACTAAGCTCATCAGAACCAACAGATTGACTTACCATAAATAGTAAGTCCCTCAAATGGAGCCAAAACACACCATAGGCTGCTAGAAAGCCTATAACCACACAACTAAGACCCTCAAATCCTATTGTCAGCTCACAAGGGTCGCGATGCTGAACTGACTTGGCCAACTGCAAGAACCTGCTAAAAATGGGGACATTACAATCACCTCTTTCTATAACCCTCATTTTGTTCAAAATTTCAGTGATTCGGTTCATTTTTTGAGCTCCTAACATTCTTTGTCATCTTAATATTATTTTTGTTGTCACCAGATGTTCTTACGAGTCTATTTTTTTTTCCCTTGTTCTCTACAACATCAATCTTTTGTCAATTTCATCATTTCATTCAACTGTTATGGGACTGATATTTAATACTGAAGCTCTGCAACATCATCTTTAAAATCCTTGTGATTTTTCTAAAAATATTTGTTCTTTTTTTTTAATAAAAAAATGAAATATAAATATACTTGACTGATTTCCTTATCAATCTCTAGTTAGTCTCGCATACTACTTTAGAGAAAACTAAGTAAGCTCATCCAGAATACAAGATTTTTTTATACATTAATACTTGTTGAAGGCCAAACCCACACATGGCATCTATTCATAACAGAACTTTCCTTTGCAATTGGGTACACGTGCATTATAATCCAAATGATTACAATTTCAACAAAGAAATGTCCGTCAGGCTTGTACAATCACAAATGTTGAATTTTCAATGTTTTATGAGAGATAGGAGCTTGTGCATGGTTAAAGGCCTAGCTAGGCCTTAATACCTAGCTAATCTAAACCCAGAATTTATGGGTACATAAATAATGCAAAATAACTTGTCTGGGTATGATATTTCAATGTTGGATACTTTGGAGCATAAGCATGCTCCTCAGGTCAGAAAATTTTGGGAATTGTCAAAAGAATGGCAATAAAGAGTCAAGGAATTGGTGGTACAACTCAGATTCCTACAGAAAAAATGATCTGTGTAGGCCAATGGAAATTCAAATAATCAAGCCCTCACAAATAAAAGAAATTACTATAAATTGTTATACAACACTTGTTCTCCTGGATCTTGACCTGAAAAATCTTTCAATATTGACTAGCCAAGAAGCAACTTGTAGAAACAGAAGGCGAACTTCCACTTCCAGCATCATTAAATAAAAGTTCACTTTTGATAGAATGGAAGCATCTTGTAGTAGATCCATCTCTGCAGCTGCTTTTGATGACACCCTCCCAATGATGGTATATGTGTTCACAGATGCTCCCTGCATGTCCAAAAGCAAACATTAACAGCCTCTATGGAAAAAAATCGATCAATTAGAAGATAAACAACTAAAAGCTAAACATTTTTTAAGTTAGGAAGTTTTCCTTTTAATTGGGCAAGTACCTAATAATCTTCTCAGTGTTCAAATGTCGTAAGTCCTTGTCACACATTTTCCAAAATTTAAATAAACTGATAATCTACTTATGGAGTTCAAAAGCCATAACTCCTTGTCACACATTTTCTGAAATTTAAATACACTTTCAAACTAAAAAACTAAAGATTCTGATGCAAGAATATTTTCCCATTTGTTTGCTTGAAGTTTATGCTTGCTTTGGTTTAGTTTGGTATCTCTTCTTTTTCTGTGCAAATGTGATTAGCCCCCACATAACATTTGGATGTTAAAGAGTTGTTAGTGGTCCTCATAATTACGTGTGCAAAATGTGGAATCACGTCAAACTGTTTGACAGAATGCCATAACAAATTCTGATCTCATGAATAACAGAAATTGTAGGATATGAGCAAAATGGATTTTCAAGCAAATGTAATCAGTTGGGAAAAGCCAATGCTGCCACCTTTGTCAGCTTCCTCTAAACCTGAATGCGACGGGAAGTTTAGAACAGAGCATGAACATCCATTAAAATATAGAATTCCTGTCAAATTTTGTAGTTGTGGCTGCCCTGGATACATGCATACAGAATATAGAAGCACCCCACAGACTGTTGCATCGAGCTTTAAAAGGCAATGGCAGAGACAAATAACACTCCAATTCCATGCAACTGAAAAAGAAACAAGGTGGAAGTAGATAAGAAGAGGTCATAGAGGTGATTGGGGAATGCAGAGAGCCATCCACTAAATGAAAGGAAAAGGAAGAAGCAGCAGTTGTAGTAAAACAAATCTTAGATGGCATTCAAGGTCATGGGAACACAGAAAGGCAACCATTCACATGTTTTGTCTTAAAATGCTCTGAGAAGCAGAGAAAGCAGAAGTGTGTGAGGGTATACAAAGACAAGAGGCTGCATAGAGTGCAGTTTGTACCAAAGGGAGCCTTGAGGATAGAGAGGCTGCATGAAAAAGGACTCTGGCACAAGGAGCAGTAGTTTGGAAGGAGGTTAAAGGGAGGTAGAGAAGTGGGCTGTGCAGGTTGAAGAGAAGACTAGAGGTCACAAGAGGCAAATGAAGAGAATTTGGGATTGACTAAAGGAAAGTTTCAGCTGAGAACAGAGAAATTGTGTAGAAATTCACAAAAAGGATGAGAAGCCATAGATAGGCCCAGTATAAAGGATGTGTTTTCTGATTTTAAAAGAATTAAATTTTATTATATTGTTGCCATTTATAAGTTAATTTCAAAGCAGATCACCTCTGCAAAGTGTTTTTGTGTTTGAGGATGGTAGGCAGGAGAGGCTGTCTCTTGCATCAGATTCTAAGACCAATTTGTTTTAGGAAATTGTCCAAGATTTCTATATTCACAGAGCAGTCATGTTATCCTTTTTAAAAGTTGCACCTTAACATCTCTCCTGTCACTTTGAAAAAACCTTTTAACGTTCAAACATGTTCAATTCTGTACAATCCGGCAAACTATTTAATGCACAATTTATCGTAACTAAAATATAGTTTTAAACCAGGTTGGGGGTGGGGGATGCTGTTTACCGGTTAAAGAGAAAGGCCCCCTTCTTATATTATTTGGCGAGCGGTACCGGCCATCCGGATTCTTAACCCCTAATCTGATCCTTCCCCTGGCTAATGTGCACCCCTGCATAGGCCCTTTAGAATAGTAGGGCCGAAGGAACCCAGCAACCAAAGAAGAAAAAGATTCTTAAAAAAAAGGATAGTCATACATGATTGTTGTATTTCACAGCAAATCTAATTTTTCTTTTTGAAATCTGCAACTCGAGATCTTTGATTGATCCCTTGGTCAAAAAAGAGGCTGGTAAATTTTTAAACATGTCAAATTCTATATTAATCTTTTAATCTCTAATTCTTCATTACCTTTCAAATTGCTCAGAAATCAGATAACATAAGCAGTATATGTAGATGATTGCATAGAAAAACACTCCTATGTGCCTACAAATTGAGTGTAATTTTATTTTGTTTACAAATAGAGAGAAGAAATACCAAGGCATGATCTACAGAACGTAAGCAGTCATTTGTCTTCAAAAGCAAAAGAATCACACGAGGAAGCCTCTTCAAAAGCTCTGAAATCTGCACAAAATATTGTGATGCATACATCTGCCAATTATCAACAACAGAAACAGCAATCAGCCTTGTGGAACTATTCACCATATCAAAGATTAACATCTACTGACACATTAAATTCCTAAGTTCTTAAGGCTTTGTACTAGGTAGATGAAAAGGAAAAGCATAAAACATTTCTATTCATGTGTGTTAGAATCTTATCACACAAAAGAAAAATAGATTCAAAAATTATGTAAATCACACAAGTCATCTATCAATTGTTTTTCTAGCTTAATTTGAGGTGTACCACTAGGTTTTATCAGATGTGAGGAATTGAACTCTAATGGAAGGATGAAACTGCCAGAACTGAAGTACAGTGCCAATTTTCTAGGACAACACAAGACAATTTTTTTCTAGTTGAACATGAGGTGAGCTTCTAGGTTGTATCAAATTTGAGTAATGGATTGGAAGGATGAAATTGTCACAACTGAGGGTAGAGGCAATTTTCTAAGACAATATAAAACATCAACTGGGGAAAGGACTGCAGAAGATCCCATGACAAGATTCGTCATTTCCCAATTTGTAGTAAAGATGTTATGAGAGGTCCTTATTGTAGTCTCTTGCATGTGGAAAGTATAGCAAATAGGATTGGGTATTTGTCTAATCATTGGAATGACTAGCTACATTTACATTCTTCCAATTATAATATTATTCCATCAAAGGTTCATTCCCCAGAGGGGAGCAATGTGTTACACTTATGCTGTCATCCAACAGCCTTATACCAATGCATATTACTTTCATGCCCATGGAAAGTCCACCATGTTGTCCCAATAAAAAGATGTGCAGTACTAGTAATATTTTCCCTTGCAAATCTTAAAGCTGCCTTATTTTAAGGGATCTACTAGAATTCTCCCTATCTGAAAATACTGCAAAAAGACACAAGTCTAGGTTTTATCTCTTAGATGGCGCAAAAACAACCAACACACAATGCCGCTTCGAAGAGAACCAAAAAATCAAGGACTATGGCCACAACATGGAAATTCACTACCACTTTATGCTATTATGAAAAGCATTTGATGAGATATTCAAGTAAAGCAATAACATCATCTCTTCTTGCCAAGCATGATAATAAAAAGATCAGCACAAAATAGAATTTTCAATGTGTTACGACTGGATATCACAGTATAATAACAAATAGAACAAATAAATGCATTGGTTATGAAAAGAAGTTATACCGATAAAACTTGCAAAGACAGCTAGGCTAATACAATCTTAGATGTAGCAGAAGGAAAATGATAGCATATCTGCAATATAACAAGATATTCTACCCTACAAAACTATTTTGGGAAGAGACCCAGCTAAAACAGCACTGAGTCACTGTATCAGCTCAACCATTCACTATACAGTAAGATATTTTGCAAATGTGTTTAACTGTAGCCCATTATTAGTAGTTATAGGCACATCAATAAAAATCAATTGTATAAAGCCATGGACAGAAAAAAGCTACCAATAAGGACCCCAAAAACTATTTCAATAATCTGCCACAAACCCCTATATGTGGGGCTGCTGGCCCCTCATAGTCCCCGGCTAAGATGCTGCCCCAGATCCCACTAATTTCAGCAGGGCATACAAATCATTAAGCTGTGTATAATATGCAAGGTATACAGCACATATCCAACAAATCTCTCATTTGTTCAATAATTAGCAAAGGCATTCATCCATACATAAATAAGTTGCAAAAGATGCCCATTAATGTCTTAAAATAAAATAAAAACATTTGCTAATCTATGCAACGAGTAAACAAATGTGCGAAGGTATTGAATTTTTCTAACATCTTTTTGTCTCCAACCATGTCAAAGTATGAAAAGTAGGATTCTTTGCTAAACCAAGTGTACTTTGCTCTCACAATATATGCTTACAACTTTCTGTAAGAATCCAACACCTAAACACCACCTCTAAGCCATACAGATTTTTTGTGCACACATAAGTGGCTGCAATGTACTCAAATTGCATAGTTGGAAGCGTAGTTCAAAATATCGTTATGAGCAACATATTGCCAAGGGCAAAAACAAAAAGATATCAGGAAATATTGGAGACAAGTGGGAAATTTCTCAAAAAATATCATGAACATACAATCTGTTTTTCCAATCCAGCCTGTTAATAGGCTTCCAAGGGCTAATCCTTCACCCCCAAAGGTGGATCTAAAAGAGAATAGGTTGCAGATGGAGGAAGGATAGATTAGAGTGCATTTTGATGGTGCCTCTAAAGACAACCTGGGACGTTGTGGGGCTGGATGTGCCATCTTAGATACAAACAATAATATTATGGTCTTAGGAGCAAAGTCTTTAATGGATGGGATGAATAATGTGGCTGAATGTCAAGCAGCAATCTTCGTTCTCATTGTTGCTAAGAAACATGGAGGTAAGAAGGTCCATCTAGTTGGTGACTCACAAATAGTGATCAATGGAATAATCAAAGGCAAAATGGAGACTTGAACTCTTGACAAGTATATCAAAAGGATTCGAAGGTTGCTAGATGGCTTTGAAGGATTTCGAGTTTCTCAAACTAGAAGGGGAGGGAATGAGTTGGTAGACAAAATGGTTAACATTGGTGTTAGTTTAGGTGAACACCAAGAGATGATAGAGGACTTCACAAACGTTGCTTTATCCAAAAACTAATCCCCTTAATTGATTAAGTGATATTTTAGACACCAGTAATAATGGCAATAAGAGGAGGTATGTTGGTGGTTGAAGATGTTAGCTTTGGTGCATGTAGAGGCTATGGAGAATATGTGCAAAAGTCACATTGAGAAGGCAGCAATTAAGGTGACGTAGGTGCTTGCCAAACTTTCCAAATTTTAGAAAAGGTTAAATTTTACCTCTTTCTAGATGTCGTCTTTCCACAATGAGCAAAGGCTCAGGATAAAGTGCAAATGGAGGCAAATTTCTACTTGTTGACTCCTAAGAAGAAACAAACACTAGGATTTAGCAGTGAGATCTCACTACACCACCTAGGTGACGTGTTTCACATTGATGAGGATGAATTTGTCCACATCATCGCCTGACTGCTTGGCAAGGAATTCATGGGCAACGAGTTTTGCACATGAACAAATTTGGACATTTTGTCCCCCCTATTCTATGTGCAAGCTCTCCTCTTGGCCCAAAACAAGGAGGTTGCAGGGATAATGGAAATGTGTGTTGAACTAGAGTGGTGCCAAGGGTACCAGAGGTAGCTTGACATGGTGGAAGTGGATCTTGGTTTCTAAACTGTTGAGGGTGTTTGGTGTTGGGTGGAGGGACTAGAGGAAGGTGTGCAACCATTCCTCATTTTTAGTACTTCGGTTGCAATCTATAAGACGACGGGTTAGGCTTGGGCAACCTAGATGAATTTGCTCCAGTATTTGGCAAGTTGCGAGGTGGACCAAAGCCGCATGGCTAAGGAGGGGAGACAGAAATAAAAGTTCACACCAAACTAGGTCAAGGAAAGGGACACTAGGAATATGGCAAGAGAGCTTCCACCACCTGTGCTTTTTCAGAAATTAGGAAAGATGCCAATAGTGGGAGGAGTGATGCTCACTAAGTCAAGGGGGGACATGATGGTGCGCTCGAGGAGTGATGGGTGAATGGTGCGCTCGAGGAGTGATGGGTGAACCAACCCCTGGTTCACACTCAGCTGCCCATTTTTCATAGTAAGGCATATTTCTTGGTGGTTGATTTAGTGTTGCTTTCTCTACAAATCCTTTGGTCTCCCTATGTTTTTGGGTTGGGTCTTTGCTGATGTCAAGTTGTTGTTTGGGTGTTAATGCCCTTGTCTGTTGGGGTTTCAAGAAGTCATTTTGGTTTTTTGTCAAGGGTGGGATCTGAAAACCCAGGCATGAAGGCCTGCACATGGTTGCATTGTAAAGGGGGAATCTGAAAATCAAGGCTTCTAGGCCTAAATGGAATGAAATGTAACCTTTTCAAAAATCAATAGAAAATCATTTATCAAAATAAAAATCTGTTTTTCCAATCAAAAATCTATTTCTCCAATCTTGATGGAATCTTCCTTCTCTTTGCCCTTCCTCTCCTCTCCAAACCTGTTTTTTCCAATTAAAAAAAAATGTGTTGCCCTTTTCTAGACCAATCCACGGGCAATAAGTTTGCTATTTATCACGATAAAACAAAGAAATAACCACAATATTTTACCAAGTACTCTGCAATATTTTGAAACTTCTCTGCAATGACTTGACGTTGCTTCTCAGGAGCCAAAAAAATATCACGATAAGTAGACTTATTGCAGATATATTGCAATATTTTGAACTATGGTTAGAAGTGCAAAAATTACTTGTGTATTGCTCATTGAATGAACTACTCCACCAAACAAGGTAAGCACATGGCCACTTGTAAATCTTCATCAATCAACATATCTAGCTCAATCGAGACCAAGATCTACAAAACCTTGTGCCTCTACTAGTCTATTCATATTTGGTCATCATTGGTCGAAAATTGCATAATTTGAAGTCCCACACAAACATTAGAAGATGACAAGTGGGTTTCACATATATCCTCTCAAAATTCCCACTACAAAGTTAATGTCTGGTCTAATAAATTGCATAGTATACGTTACACTTCTCATAACACTTGCATAAGGAACATAAAAAATTTGTATATCTTGCACTTCGGGACATTGATCTTAAAAAAAAAATTTAAACTGACCGAGATAGAAATATTAACAGTTCTACATAACTGCATACTAAATCTCTGGAATATAGTAGCAACCTGAACCAAAAATTGATGACTCCCATGAACTTGCAGAGTCCAGGACTGGGCAAGCTGTCCCGAGTCTCCTAAGTCCAAGAGATGGGCCCACCAAGCCTGGCTAAATCTGGGCAAACTTGTTAAGTTTACAAAACTTGCAAGACTCAATAAGTCTTGATCCCTAGAATCTATTATGCCAGCAACAAATTAAAGGTGAGAAAAAAAATTAGGACACTTTTGATTTGACCAAAAGGTCATCATATGCACCTTCTTAACCCTAAAAACATATTGTCATTTTTTTCAAGCACAAGGCGAGAAGAAGAGCCTTTTGAACAAAAATAGTGTGGCATTGAAGAGAAGATAGTGAATGAGGATCATTAGTAAAGTTAGTAGCTTGAATTCATGCAATTAGAGAAGTTTAAGAAGGATTTGGAGGAGGCCTATACTAATTGAAGGTAAGTTAGAATTTTTGTTGTTTTTTGGTTTCTTTCAGATTTTCATTTTATGTCAGTGGAAAAAACAAGAAACCCTAGGCATCCAATAATCAAATCCTAACTGTTTTTTCCTTAATTCTTTAGCTGCATACCCTATTTGTTCTTGTTTTTTTAAAATTCAATTAGAAAGGGTAAATGCTAATTGTTCATTTATAATTTATTGTATCTTGTCATTCAATTACAAATTGATCTAAAATTTTAAGCATAATGTCTACTCCAAACCCTCTTAGAAAGGATGCTTCTTATTAAAATGATATCTCTGTATTAAAAAAAAGGTGAAATAATGTGTTCACTACAAAATCAAATGCAGTGGGGGAGGTATTAATTGGAGTATAATGGTGTAACCACAAGGTTTGCTCTTGCTTCCTAGTCCTTTCCTAGAGCTTATAGGTCATTCCTCTAACCTTGATGGTGATTACCCACTCACCAACCTTGGATCAATCCAAGATCCACTCTATTCACCTTGTGACACCAATTGAAACAAAGTACAACTTCATAGGTGGCTGAAATTTTCATTCACCACATGGCTTGCCAATTGCTTCCTAGGTAACTAGCTACAATATGCTCTCCAACCTTTCTTGAGGTTCTTGGTGGTTTTCCCATGCTTTATCAAACTTATTTAATCATGTTCAAACCAAAAGAAAACACTTTACAAAGATTTTCCAACTTTACAAACGAGCTGGCAAAGTGCTACTATAATGTTGCCAAAAGAAGGCTAGAACATAGCCCGTGTTTTTCCAACTTCCTTCGGTTCTTGATGACTTTTCTACTGCCTTAACATGTTCATATAGACATTATCAAGCCAAGAAACAACTTTCAATAGAAGATCTTACAAGTTCACACAAAGACCTTTACAAATGCTGCTGTCATACAACCAAGAAAAGAGGGTTTCAACACTTGAAATTGTGTGCTGCTCACAAAACCCACATAAAAAGCCTAAAACAAATTAGGGATATGAATACCCTTTTCAAATAGAGATGATTCCATCACTTTTAGGCCTCCACCATATACTGAACACCCAATACACAAAAATGCTAAAAACCAAAGCTAGAAGGGGTTTTTGAACCCAGTTTTGCAAAATCTTGCATAACTTTCTTTCTAGAGCACACCATCACCTCCAATTGCACCAAGAGTATTGTAAGAACATTTCCTACCACTTCCCATACTTGGTTTCACGTTTTCAATCACCCAACACGTGATATGTTGCTGGTTACAGCCATATTTCCACTAGCCAAGACACTTTTCTCGCCTAGGGCATCAACAAACAATTGTTTGCATTCATATTTAAGAGCCCTTCTTTTTGGAACATAATGTACATTGTGTCTTCCTCCAAATCCCACAGCATCATGAGGTTTCAACAGTGGAAAATGGAGAAAGAGTCCATTTAATTCAAACTGCTGCTATAAACTAGAAAACTAGCAAAAACTTCAAAAACTTATGTACAGTATTAACAAAGCTTGTACTATCAACTTGAGCACGTGAAAAAGACTAATACTAATGCATCTAACTGATCCAAACAAGAAAAACCAGACTTCACCATCTTCAACACCAAAATGCCCATTTACCAAGTGGCTGCAATAAAAAAATGCACACAAAATCCGTACATGTACAGCTACTAAACTTACCAACCCTTGAAACTGATCAAGAATGGACTTATATAGGTGTTTCCAACCTCTTTGGGTTGTGCTCAAACCCCTAACTAACTATTTGCACTCATTTTCAACTTTGCAAGAAAAAGTTGCAAAAGTTGCAAAATTGCAACTTTGCAACTTTTGTAATTTTGAGCACAATTTTGAACAATTTTTGCTATAACTAAAAATTCTTAATAAATGAGTTCACCAAACTCGGTAAGGGGTCCTATTAGGTTGATTTAGACATTCCAAGATGTTTTTTTACTCTTGGTCAACTTTTCTAACACTTTGGTCAACCTAACCCTAGTTGAGCAACTTTTAGGCATAATAGCAACTTAAGAGAAAAAACCCACTTAGCAACCAAGTTAACCTTACCTAAGGACCTAATAGGTCTTATTAAACCACTTGTTATGAGGCTAGCATCACTACAAGCCAAAATGACAAGAAAGAAGCAATAGGTACAAACTAGCCTACCTAGGTGCTCCTGCACCATGCTCCCCCCCTCCAGGTAGGTCTAGTATTTTCAGTTTGAAGGTCCAATGGAATTTTTAGCTTCTTGAAATCAGCTTCAGCCACCCGAGTAGCCTCTGAATTAGGTTTACGCTTCCACTTGACGAGGTGTTCAAAATACACCTTGTGCCTGGTAGCCTTTTTGGGTCTTGTTTCTAAAACCTTTTTCGCTTCCAACTTTGATTTCCTTTAAAATGGTTCTCATAATCTGTACATAGCTTGTATGCTTCATCCAAATCTTCATCATCTTTGTAGCGGTGTTTGAATGCCTCTATGCCCATGCTATGGAACTGCACTTCTTGGACTATCATAGCCCTCTTACTCAAAGCATCAGCCACCATATTAAGCTGCCCTTTCTTGTGCTTGATGGTGAAAGTGAAAGCTTGCAAATACTCCATCCATTTCAAATGCCTATTGTTTAATTTTTCTTGGGTGTTGATGTAACTAAGGGCTTGGTTATCAGTAAACACCACAAACTCCTTAGGTAACAAATAATGCCTCCATTTCCTAAGACATTGTACTAAGGCATACAACTCCAAGTCACAAGATGAATACCTCTTTTTGGCTTCATTAAGTTTTTCGCTATAAATAGCTATGGGCCTGCCCTCTTGACTCAAAACACCGCCTATGGCTAAACCACTTGCATCACATTCTAAGGTGAACACCTTCTCAAAGCTAGGTACTTGCAATATAGGCTGGGTAGCTACTTGTTTCTTTAACAACTCAAAGGATTTTTCAGCCTCTAGGGTCCACTTAAACTTGGTTTTGACCCCTCCTTTGATAGTATCCAGCAAAGGTGCACAAATCCCACTAAAGTTTCTAATGAACTTCCTATAGAATTGTGACAAACCATGAAAACTTGTTACCTCGGTGGCTGTAGTAGGTGTTGGCCAACTCAAGATAGCAGCGACTTTCTCTTTATCCATCTTCAAAGAACCTGTGGATATGAAAAAACCCAAATACACCAGCTCTTGCTTGATAATTTCACACTTCTCAAGATTAATAGCTCACTTCTCTTCATGAAGCCTCTTTAGGACTGCCTCCGCATACTTCAAATGGTCCTCTTTTGTCTTACTATAGATGAGAATATTATCTAAGTACGCCACCATGAATCTATCTGTGAAATCTTTGAGCACTTCATTCATGAGTCTCGTGAATGTGCTAGGAGCATTGGAAAGACCAAATGGTATTACAAGCCACTCATAAAGGCCATCATTTGTCTTAAATGTTGTCTTCCATTCATCCCCTTCCTTGATTCTGATTTGGTGATAACCACTCTTCAAATCCAGCTTAGTGAAGAACATGGCACCACCTAGACAATCCATCAAGTCTTCAATCCGAGGTATGGGAGAGCTATACCTGATTGTGATCTGATTTATAGCCCTTGAATCAATACAGAGCCTTCATTTTCCACCCTTCTTGGCTGCTAACACAACTGGAACACCACATGGGCTGATGCTCTTCTTGATTAGGCCCTAATCCAACAATTCTTGAACTTGTCTTGCAACTTCCAAATTCTGATCCGGGGTGAGTTTGTAGGCTGCTTTATTAGGTAGAGAGGCACCAGGAACAAAGTCAATTTGATGGCTAATAACTCTCCTTGGAGGCAAAGTAGATGGTGTACCATCATTCACAATTTCCTTGTACTTGTCAAGAAAAGTTTGCACTTCAAAAGGCAAAGGTTCTTTGTCTGATTTTTCTTCATTTTCAGACTTTAGTATGACAGCAAAACCCTGATTTTCCACTTGTTTAAGTTCCCTTAAGAACTCCTCACCACACAACAACACTTTAGGAACCTTTTCTTGTGTTCCCTCTTCTTCTTGTAAAGACTGAATTTTGAAAGTCTTACCTCCTCTCTTGAATGAAATGGAGTTTTCTCTACCATCATACTTCATCTCTCTATCAAATTGCCATGATCTACCAAGCAAAAGATGACATGCATCCATGGGCAATATATCACGCAACAACTTGTCCTTGTAGCTAGCTATGGAGAACTCCACCCAAGCTTGCTCATTAACCAAGATAATTTGCCCCTTATTTAACCAAGTGACCTTGTAGGGATTCTCATGAGGTATCCTTGTTAATTTTTGTTTAGTAACAACCTCTTCAGAGATGACATTATTAGTGGATCCTGACTCCACTACCACCTTGCATACTTTGCCTAGAATCTTGCACTTGATTCTAAACAATGCCCTTCTTTGTTTGGGTTCATTAGGAGCAGGCTATTTGATTAGTACCCTCCTATACATCAAACTCTCTCCTTTTTCAGACTCAAGATGATCTACATCAGCATCCTTGTTGTTTGAACAATCCTCTTGTACAAATGTAACTCTCTTGCTTTGGTTGGAAGAAGAAGGCATTTTAGGACACCTATAAGCAGGATGTCCAAGCTGACCACAATTGTAGCATTTCATGCTTGCAAAATAGGAGTTTGTTCTCCCTATTCCTCTTCCTCTTTGAGAGCTGCTAGGATTGCCTCTTCCTCTATTATGACCTCCTCTTTGTGAAGTGTCACTTGGCTGCTCATTAGTTTTATTTTCAGTCTGATTTCTTGGTTCACCACGTCTACCTTGGTAGCCTCCTCTTTGTCCTCTTTGGTTCCTTCCTTTTACTCTAAAACTTGAATCACCTTTCTTTTTGTGCTTCTCCTCCACCCTTATAGCAAGTTGATGGCATTTTTGGACTGTTGTAGGTGTCCACAAACTAAGCTCTTCTTGAATACTCCATTTTAGGCCACTTAGGTACCTTGCAACTTCAATAGGCCCTGCTTCCTGTTTCTTGGATCTCAAACACGATCTTTGGAATTCTTCTATGTAGGAAGCCACGTCCATATCTTTTTGTTTCAGTCCTTGCCTTCTTTGATGGAGTTGGATTTCAAAATCCTCCGGAAGAAAGTTTTCTTGAATCTTTATTACCATAGCTTTCTAGTTGGCTATGGGTGCTTTATCCTACATAACTCTCTCACCTTGGACATTTCCACTAAGTGAGTGCTGATCCTCTAAGTCTAGAGGTTGCCACCTTCACCTTCTGAACCTCGGTTACCCCTTCACACTCAAAATGGTTCTCCATGCCTTCAATCCAATCCAAGACAGCATCTAAGTCCATCTTTCCTTTAAACAAAGGTATTCCTTCCAAAGCTTTTCCACCTAGTGCTTTGATGGTTTTTAAAAAGGGCTCTTCTTGCAAGATATGATCAAGTTCAAGTACAATGTCTTCCTTTGCTACCTTTTTACCCTTCCCATCTTCTTCATCTCTTTTCCTGGCTTCCTCTGCAACTACATCCAATTTTTGCTTCACCTCTTCCAGTGCTTCTTCAAGAAGCCAGTTTCTTTCCTTTTGTTCATTAACCTCTTTGGCTAATTCAACATTAGTCACCATCATGGATTCACCTACTGATTCTGTAGCTTTAGACATCCACTACCTTTTCCCAAATCTTTAACTCACTTTGATACCACTCTAGTGTAACCACAAGGTTTGCTCTTGCTTCCTAGTCCTTTCCTAGGGCTTATAGGTCATTCCTCTGACCTTGATGGTGATTACCCATTCACCTTGTGACACAATTTGAAACAAAATACAACTTCATAGGTGGCTGAAATTTTCATTCACCACATGGCTTGCCGGTTGCTTCTTGGGTAACTGACCGCATTATGCTCTCCAACCTTTCTTGAGGTTCTTGGTGGTCCTCCCATGCTTCATCAAGCTTTTCTAATCATGTTCAAACCAAAAGAGAACACTTTACAAAGATTTTCCAACTTTACAAACAAGTTGGCAAAGTGCTGCTATAATGTTGCCAAAAGAAGGCTAGAACATAGCCCTTGTGTTTTTCCAACTTCCTTCGGTTCTTGAAGACCTTTCTACTGCCTTAACATGTTCATATAGACATTATCAAGCCAAGAAACAACTTTCAATAGAAGATCTTACAAGTTCACACAAAGACCTTTACAAATGCTGCTGTCATACAACCAAGAAAAGAGGGTTTCAACTTTTAACACTTGAAACTGTGTGCTGCTCACAAAACCCACATAAAAAGCCTAAAACAAATTAGGGCTATGAATACCCTTTTCAAAAACAGAGATGATTCCATCACTTTTAGGCCTCCACCATATACCGAACACTCAAAACACAAAAATGCCTTAAACCAAAGCTAGAAGGGGTTTTTGAACCCAGTTTTGCAAAATCTTGCATAACTTTCTTTCTAAAGCACACCATCACCTCCAATTGCACCAAGAGTACTGTAGGAACATTCCCTACCACTTCCCATACTTGGTTTCATGTTTTCAATCACCCAACATGTGATATGTTGCTGGTTACAGCCATATTTCCACTAGCCAAGACACTTTTCTTGCCCAGGGCATCAAAAAACGATTGTTTGCCTTCATATTTAAGAGCCCTTCTTTTTGGAATATAATGTACATTGTGTCTTCCTCCAAATCCCATAGCATCATGAGGTTTCAACGGTGGAAAATGGAAAAAGAGTCCATTTAATTCAAACTGCTGCTATAAACTAGAAAACTAGCAAAAACTTCAAAAACTTATGTACAATATAAACAAAGCTTGTGCTATCAACTTGAGCAAGTGAAAAAGACTAAAACTAATGCATCTAACTGTTTCAAACAAGAAAAACCAGACTTCAAACCATCTTCAACACCAAAATGCTCATTTACCAAGTGGCTGCAATAAAAAAATGCAAACAAAATCCGTACATGTACAGCCACTAAACTTGCCAACCCCTGAAACTGATAAAAAATAGACTTATATAGGTGTTTCCAACCTCCTTTGGTCGTGCTCAAACCCCTAACTAACTCTTTGCACTCATTTTCAACTTTGGAAAAAAAAGTTGCAAAATTGCAACTTTTGCAATTTTGAGCAATTTTTGCTATAACTAAAAATTCTTAATAAACGAGTTCACCAAACTCAGTAAGGGGTCCTATTAGGTTGATTTAAACATTCCAAGATGGGTTTTGACCCTTGGTCAGATTTTTTACCACTTTGGTCAATGTAACCCCAGTTGAGCAACTTTTAGGCATAACAACAACTTAGGAGCAAAAACCCACTTAGCAACTAAGTTAACCTTACCTAAGGACCAAATAGGTCTTATTAAACCACTAGTGATGTGGCTAGCATCACTACAAGCCAAGATGACAAGAAAGAAGCACTAGGTACAAACTAGCATACCTAGGTGCTCCTGCACCATATAACCTTGCACACATACCATGTCATGATGCAAAACCATGCAAACTAGCAGCCCTCAATGTTGTACATGAAGTAGAATATCAGCTAAAGGCTTTTGAAGAGAAAAAATAATTGAAAGAAAGCAAAAGGAAGAAATGGAAAACATCAGTGGAAAGGTTTCTTCAATTTCTCCCACAATTAGATTCATATTTTGTTCCATGCACAACTCCAGGTTCCCAACCATCACTTGAGAGTATGGGTTGGAAAAAGGAAAGGCATGACACTGCAAAAGTGCAATTAGAAACTTTTGGCTCTAAAACACTATTCCATTTCATAATGCTAGGTACTCTATTATTTTTGTTCTAAAATAAATAGTTTGATCTCTGTCTAGTGATGTTTTTGCTCAATATATCAGATTTTAATATTTAAAGCTAAAACTTCACTCATTTTGTTTATTTAATGTGAATTAAGCTTCCTTGTTGGCCAGATATAGGTGCCATTACTGTTTGTGGCACATGGTCAAAAGCCCCCCGCAATGAGACAAGAGTTGCGAGTTTGAATTAAAAGGTGGCTGATGTCAAAAAGCCACAATTGACAAGCAGTAAGGTATGGAGGAGGAAAGGTTCCACCATCATGAAAGATGGTTGGACTGCCAAAAGAATTAGAACACTGCTGAATGTTCTTGTTTCATAACCAATCAGCCTGGATGTTCCTCCAGTGTTGAAGAAATGTTGTTTAATGGGCTTTTCCAGCTAGCTGCAGCGATTTGGCATTAGATCTGTATATAATTTTTTGGTTATTGGATGAAAAGGGCAGAAATTGCAGATTAAACATAGTGCAGAATTTTCTAGGCACCATTTGACATTTCAGCACTACTGTACATCTACAAGCAGTACCAGTGATCCAATTTAGAGAGTGGTGTTTCATTGTTTGGAGAATCTGGGCAGAAGTAGAATTCTGAATATATTGCAGGTAGCTAAGAATAGTTTTCTGTGCATACTTAGGTGTATTGAGTGTTGTCACCTTTCCAGCCAACTGTACCATCCCAACAGTACCATTCCAACAGAGGTTGACATCATCTATAGGGGAGACTTTTGGTGTTGGTTATGACTAAAATTGTATGGGAAATTAGCTACAGGTCTGGAACAGAATTGCATAGTCAGTTGAGAATTAAAAAATTACTTTGAAACAGCCAAATCAACATTATAGAAGAGCCACGCCATGCCCCCAGCCCAGCACAGATTCCTTACAACCCTGTGCAACCATCTACAGCTAGAACACTTAGATTTAGGAGTAGATCAAAAGTTAGTGTTTACATATCTTCCATCTCCATCTGCAATTAGAGGTGTGGAGTGTAAGAGAATCATCATAATTCAATTTTATGACATTAGCATGCCTGTACAGTTCAAAGTTGAACACTGGTTGTTAGTAAATAAATTCATAATTGCTTTCAGATTTGTGAATTTTGTAGTTTATTATTATTCGTTTCAGATTAGTTAAATTTTCATTGTATCTACTACTATCCCCAATCTTCAAATATTCCAAAAAAGAGAAAATACTACAAAACCAAACAAAAAACAGAGAAAACCCAAAGACATTCATTTTGATGGCCACAGTCTTATTTGCACGTCAAACCTAGCATTTACAATAAAGACCCCAATTGGCATCTTTCAATGGTATCACACAGCATTACCTTCCCAGCCTATAGGGTCAAGGGAAGTTGTTGCCATTTGAGTTTGGCTTGAGTTTTGGTTGTGGACAAGAAGTTGGATCATTTTTGGAAAGAAACCTAGCATTGGAAAGTTCATGAAGGATCTTGCCAGAGTACAACCAGAAAAAAGGGAAGAAGTGCTCACCATATTTGAGGAATATGACACTCTCCCTATATATGTTAGAGAGAACTATCTTTGATTGATATGTGGACTTACATCCTAGAGGATACTACAATACGGATTTGGCAAAACAACAATATCACAAGATGGCTCTTTAACTATTTGCAACAGAGGTGGAGCAACCACTTGGAGATATTGAAAACATTACACAGAGCAGTAAGGAAATTTTGGTATCGGCCTAGAGGAAAAACCAACCTCACAAGGACGAACAAAAAATCCGTGTTCACAAGAACTTTCCACCCTACATCTTCCTCAAATTTTTCCAAGTGTTGAGTTCAAGGGAAATCAATTTGCATAGGGACTCCATACAAATTGTCCTTGTTTCTTATGTCCTCGAGGGAAAATTTGACTCCCTTAGAGATTAGTAGGCTGGACACTTAGTTATTTCACTTGTAAATATCCCCAGAAGTGGAAAAACGACCCTTACCTTTATGATTTCTTCAATGGAAATTCACCTTTCATAAGGAATTGATTATTTTTGCAATGAAAAGTCACATTTCATAGAGATTTTGATCATTTTGGGGCAGGAATTCTATTTTCACAGGGACAAGTGCAATTTCCATTCGGAAATTCTATTTTCACAAGAACATAATGTAAATTTTAAGGGGGAAAATGATTATCATAAGGATTTTGCATACTCTTAAGAGTAGAAAATCAATTTCTGTGGGGATTTTGACGCTCTTATGTATGCCTTAGTTGCTTGAGCCCAAATTAATAAATGAATTATTTCATAATAGCTTAATTTGGACTATTTGACTCAAAGAAACGTGAATCGGAATCGGATCGGAATCGGCAAGGCCGAATCAAATCGTGAATCGGCAATGAATCGGCAATGAATCGGCGATGAATCGGCAAATTTGAAAAAACCCTTTAAATTTAAAGATTTTAACAATTTAAAACTTATTTCATGCACCCTTTATTGAATATAACTTAAGCACACTATAACATCATCAAATAGAAGTTAAAACTTAACATACATAAACATGAAACATAAAATCCATCACATACGTAACTATGTTATCTAAGATTCTAAAATGTAAATTGTAGGCTAGCTGAAGTAAATAGAAATCAAATGATCATAATGATTTAAATCATAGAATGTATGTAAGATGATCCATAAGACATCAAATCATAAATTTATGTAAGAATCTAAGATGAAGATCCATGAAAGTTTGAAACTTTGAAACATATGTCTATCAATGATTCAGTATCAATATCTGTAAACAAAATATAAAAACAAGGCTCCAGCTCAAGCCTCAGGCTCATAGTCATCATCATCCTCAACATCATCCTCAAGCTCGGCTACAGCCTCAGCCTCAGCCTCTGAGTATCCAGTCTGCCTAGTAGCAAGGCGTCTAATGTAGGTCCTAGAGGACTGTCGAGCCATATCTCCCACATATA
The DNA here is from genome assembly GCA_028749045.1 of Cupressus sempervirens. Classification (NCBI taxonomy): domain Eukaryota; kingdom Viridiplantae; phylum Streptophyta; class Pinopsida; order Cupressales; family Cupressaceae; genus Cupressus; species Cupressus sempervirens. The sequence continues at coordinate 479,450,312 of CM053786.1, forward strand.
AGCTGGGCTCACGAATGTCGCTAGGGCCTGTGTCTGTGCGTGCACGTGTGCGTCTACCAATGCCTGAAGAACGTGCTCTAGCTGCCTCAGCCTCTATATCCACCTGGTCAATCCACGCACGGTCTTCCTCAGTGAAGACTGGATCTACAACCTCTGTGAGCCACTCTGATTCTGGATCAATCTCCTCCAGAATGATCGGAGAGGAGTCAGTGCCCAAAATCTGTCTGATCCTAAGATGGAGGTTGTAATGAACGAAGACAAGATCATTCAACCTCTGCACTGTCAACTTGTTTCTCCTCTTCGAGTGGATGTGCTCGAACATGGACCAACTGCGCTCACATCCAAAAGCGCTGCTTGGCTGACTCAGAATACGAATGGCAATTTTTTGAAGTTTTGGGGTTGTGGCCCCAAACATTTGCCACCATCTATCTGAAATAAGGGAAAATAAAAATAATTAGTCTCATTTACAAATTACAAATTACAAGTTAACTCTAAAATTACATAATCAACTTTAAGTTTAGAATCTAGATTCATGAACATTGAATATATTATTTAATTTTTACCTGGCTGTATTGTTTCCCGAGCATCTATGGCTACCCTGCTAGAGAAAAGTGGCCCTTCTTTATTATTGAACTTATCAAGCTCAATAATTGCAGCACTGCTATCCTCATCAGTACTCAACCTCTGGATCACTGTATATAATCCGGTGAGAACCTCCTCATCCGCCTTGAAGTCAGGACGGAAACGAAATGCCGAATTCAAAAAGTAAGCTGCTGCATGGATGGGTCTGTGGAGTTGATTCTGCCATCTCCTATCAATGATGTCCCAAATAGGGGCATACTTCTCCTGCACTCCTGCATACTGAGCTCTAATGGCCTCCTTGGCCCTATCCATGCCCTCATATATGTAGCCCATAGAGGGCTTCTCCCCATCAGCAGTTCGTAGGAGAGATACAAGAGGCTCAGTGGCCTACATATAAAGTAAAACAAAAATTTGAGTCAAAACTTAAACATAGAATAATTCAATAATATAAGGTAAAACTAAATCATTAAACAATTAGCATAGTAAACTGTAAAATATTAAATGTTAAATTGCAATAAAATTACCTTAAGTATTTCTCTAGCAGGTTTCCAAAAACCATCATCATCAAATATGCAATCCACCACATCTATCCCTGCAGTGGTCGTAGCATAGGAAGATGAAATCCACTCCCGCCCAACAAACATGCTCCTCAAATCATCCCTTGATGTCAACAAGGACTGCAAGGTGATGAAATTCGAGGCAAACCTCGTGATCCCTGGACGAGCTAACTCTTTGTCTCCTGTGTACTTCCTCATTGTGCTAAGGACAAATGAATGATTATAAATAAACTTACATATGTTTTTTGCCCTTTCCACACATGACTTGACCCACTCAAGTTTGCCAATTTCCTCCAACATGAGGTCAAGGCAGTGTGCTGCACAAGGGGACCAAAATATGGTGGGGTGCCTCTCCATCAAAAGTTTGCCTACAACAATTTTAAGATAATTAGAAATTCAAATTTCAAACATGTTAGAATTTAGAACTTAGGAAACTTAGAAATTCTAAGTTAGAATTAGAAAAAGTTCAAAATTCAAATAAATTTATTTTCAAAACTTAAAAAGTTAAAAGTTTACCTGCAGCAACATAACTTGCTGCATTATCCGTCACCACTTGCACCACATGTTGTTCCCCCACCTCTGCTATAACTTCCTCAATAACCTCACATAAGTATGTGGCGTTTTTTACATGAGCAGAAGCATCAATGGATTTGAGGAACATGGTATATCCTACAAGTAACAAAACAACGAATTATAATTACTATTAGCAATCAACAAATCAAAATTTGAAATAGTCAATCACGATTCAAAATTATGTATGTAGGAAAGTAGAATGATCAATCACCTCCACAGGATACAAGAAAATTGAGGAGTGTTCTTCCCCTTCTATCTGTCCAACCATCAGTCATGATGGTGCAACCCTTTTCGATCCACTCCTTTCGGTTGTCCTCAAGCTCATGCCTCATATCCTCAACCATTTCCTCCAGGAGGTATCCACTCAACTCAGCCTCAGTTGGGGCTTTAAACCCCGGACCACAAATAGCAACTGCATCTATCATGTTCTACCAATAAGGAGTCCTGTCACAAATAGATAATGATATTGATTAGAAATTTAGATGTCAAAAACTAAAATCATAAAACAAGTAGATATAATTAAAGTTTTACTTTTACTTTTAACTTTAACTTTGAAGATAACAAAGAAAAAAGAAACAATTACCTGGCTGCAATAAATGGAATGTTGCAAAAGTACCAGAATTTGCAAATCTCTTTTCTGGCAGCATCATGAATCTCCTTGTTCAAACCCATGCCCTCAAGCGTGGGTTGGGAGCCAGGAGTAGTGCGGGGCACAAAGTAACTATCCATTCTGCTTTTCCGCACTCTAGGCCGCAATAGGTTGGTGTTGGACTCTGTCTCAGTATGAGACCGACTACCACTAACACTCACATGAGCACTAGCACTAGGATGAAAAGGAGGCCTAGAAGAACCCTCCCCAACACAACCTACGGATGCGGAAGCTGATGCAGATGCACTTGCAGATGTAGATGCGGTTGCGGATGTGGGAGCACGGGAGCCAATACCTCTTAACCCTTCAAGTTGCATTTTCTTAGTCAACTTGTCTTGTTCAATTTTTTCTAATGCCACTAAACAAGAGCGTTTTGCCTCAGCGGTTTGTTGAGTGCAAACTGTGACATCATGGCCAGGTATGCCAGCAATGTGGTATTTCAATCTATAGATACCTCCCGAATTTATTTTTTCTTTGCAAAATATACATTTTGTTTGATATTTGGTTCTCCCAGGAAACTCTTCATTATATTTCCAGCATTCATCTTTTTTACCCATTGTGGAAATTGGAAAATGAAAGCAAAGGGCTGCTGCAATAAAAAAATTCATGTAAAAAATCAAAGTTTGCAACTAATAAACAAAAACTACAAAACAACAAACCCTAGTTTGCAATTTAGTAAAACTAAAAATAAAAAACATTCAAGATTTGCAAATGAACACTAAAAAAATTTAACAAAAAATGCATACTACACTAACATGCAAAAAAAAAACCAACACTTACCTCTTGCAAATGAGTTGAGGAGTGTTGATATTGACTCCTTAATGCTCCCAATGCAATTTATGGCCTCCCCAAATGGACTTCTGATCTCTTTGGTGCTCTTCCTTCTTGCCGGTTGGAAACCTATGGATTCTCTTTTCTCTTCTTCTCTCTCACTCTTCCTCTCTTCTACTCATACTAAGCAAATAGAAGGCTCTTTAGGGTTATAACAAAGAGGAAAGTCAACTTAGAAAGCAAATAAAACATGTGTTTTTTTTAAAAAATTGAACTTTCTATCCTTGCTGCCGCGGCCGATTTCTGGAGATTCACGATGGCGATTTTGGCGATTTTTGCCATGAATCGCCGATTTTGGCGATTCAGGCGATTCACGCGAAAAAATCGCCACCAGCAATTTCCGATTCCAAAAAAATCGGGAGCCATGAATCTTATCGCGATTTTGGCGATTTCGGCGATTTCATGGCGATTTTTGGAACTATGATTTGACTAGCCAAAATATTTATACACTTTGACATTTTACATCAAATTATTGCAACTTTATCATAGTGATCCTAAACCCTGACACCATTATTAGTACCTGCAATCTTAATGATCTCATTACTTCACCACTCCTTAACTTTTGAGGCCTAAATTGTCACTTCAACTGCCAATACCTTACAACTATGAGTGAAAAGAGGGGGTCCCCATTTGCAATGGGGCAATGGTGTGAAAAGGTCATCACAAGACATTAAAATACAGTAAGACCAAACATATTGAATGCATAGATAGCAACAACATTGAAAATGGAAATTACTTGAAGAATTAAAATTACACAATGATATCACTACAATGAAAATAGAAAATTATATTAGATTGATTTGATTAGGATAGATTCTTTATATTGATTGCATTGGCTTTAAAAATGCTTATTTCCAACAAACACCTTACAACTATAATATGGGAAAGCCTTTGTTGCAGGAGCAACTATATAAATAATATTTCTATATTGTTTATGGGGGTATTTATATGTTTTAGGGTATATTTTATCATTTTAGGGTATAATTAATAGTTTCTATCACTTAGGAAATAATTGATGTTTAGGGCACATTTTAATATTTTAAGGCATAGTTTGATGTTTTGTTAAAGAATTGAACAAAACATGTACGGGATTGGTGGTTGCCAAAAACAATCTTAATTGTTTATCTTTGTTTATATGTTCTCTCCAAATTGATCGTGGAGGAGAGGATTAATTTTTAAGTTTCTTTTCTGTGTGAAGGACGGAGATATTGTGAAGATTATTACCCGGCCCTGAACAGATGAAATAAATAATATTGTAGTGCTTTCTTGCTACTTGGTTTTTATTGTTGTTCACACTGCAAATTGATTGGGGATGCATATCATATCTATTGCTTTTTGAATAAAATAGTAGTAGTAGCATTGTTTTCTTTTTGTAGAAGTTATTGTTGTAGAAAGCCAGACTCACACTAGAATCTTTGGAAATTAAATTGGGCAGTAATGCCTCTAGCTCACATAATCACCATGTGAAGTGGCTTGAGTGTGGTGGAGAGAGGGTAGGAGGAATGTACATTACTTTCTTCACGGCCATTTGCAGGAATGGGTGACAGTTTGAAGAAACATGTGTTTGGTAAGGCAGTATCCATATGTGCTTGCCATGAATGAACACATGTAACCTGTAAGGTGTTGTTCATACTTGGTGTTTTCCTTGTAGCTTTTTTCAGTTTCTTGTTTCCATCCAATATTGAGCCTATTATAGGCTTTGTTTTTGTTATCTCCTCATCATATTGGTATTAGAGCGAGACAAGATCTTGCTGGGAACTGTATGTCTGCAGAAGAATCACAGGTTGAAGCTGAGGCTCACACCATGCCTCCGAAAAGTGTGACACTAGATGCCATCAAAAAGATGATGGAGGAACTTCTATAAGAGAGGTTGAAGGAGTTCAAGGAGTCCAGTAACAAGGATAAGGAGAATGAGATGGAAGAAGGTACCAATGGAGATGAAGAAGAAGAACAACACCAGGATCCACCAACAGAATTGGGTGCAGATCAAAAGGCATTCGTTGATGCCTTAAAGTCAATAAAAGGAGATATTACTAATAAGCTACCTACATATGGAGGTAGTCTCAATAGTGAGGAAGTGATTGAATGGATTGAAGCAATCACGAATTACTTCGAGTTGAATGAAGTTCCAAAGAATGATAGGGTAAGGATTGCAAAAGGAAAGTTGAAAGGATCTGCTCTCTCATGGTGGAATTATATTCAAGGAGAAAGGATACAAAATAACAAAAATATGATCTCTTCATGGGAAGTGATGAAGGGAAAAATCAAGGCACAATTTTTGCCTGCAGATTATGAGGTGCAATTGTTTAAGAAGTTGCAAAGCTTGAGGCCTCGAGAGATGGACGTGAATACCTATACAGAGGAGTTCCATAGGTTAACTCTTAGGGCAAAGAAACAAGAGGAGGAACCAGAAAGAGTGGCCAAATATTTAAATGGTCTGAGAAAGAACATACAAGAGGAGATTAGCCTCTTGGCCCCAGATACATTAGGGAAGTGTTTTCAACTTGCTCTTAAAGTTGAAGAGAAGTTGAAGAGGAAGAGTGATCAGCAACAAGGAGGGAGAAGTGGAAGGAATGACCGAGGCAGAGGAAACTTCAACAATGGAGGACAAGGCCAGAGGTCCCAAGGTGAGTCTAACCCTAAGGAGAAAGCGGGTGACTCAAGTAGCAGAGGAGGCTACGATGGAAGGGGATCTAATGGAGGAAGGTCAGGTGGATTAGGCAGAGGATCTAAGTTCTCAAGAATGAAGTGCTATAGTTGTGGTCAGATGGGGCACCCAAAATATAAGTGTCCACAAAGGGCATCTACTTCTCAAAATGGTGAAAGGAGAGTCACTTATGTGCAAGAAGATAATGTGAGTACGAACTCATCAAAAGTTCAGTTGATGACAGAGGCTCAGGGAGAAAGTCTCATGTTAAGGAGGACACTTCTTAAGGAACCGCTAAAAGAAGATACCACTCAAAGGAGGGCTCTTTTTCGAGTTCAATGCAAGGTGAAAGGTAAGTTGTGCAAAGTAATAATTGATTCAAGTTCCACAGATAACATCATCTCACTTGAAGCTGTAAACAAATTGGAGTCAGAGAGACTTCCACATTCTTGTCCATACAAGGTCAGTTGGTTGAACAAAGGGCAATAGGAAGTTGTGAATGAGCAAGCTTGGGTAGAGTTTAGTATAGGGGAATATGGAATAGGCTTCACATTGGTGCTGAAGCCTAAGGAAGATAGGAAGGAGTGTAGGACAACAGGCCCGAAAGAAGTTGAAGAGTTGTTGAACCAGTACAAGAAAATCATTGCTGAGGTAATGCCTGAGTCTCTGCCACCAATAAGAGACATAAGTCACCAGATTGATCTTATTCCTGGAGCAGTGCTACCCAACAAGGCAGCATATAAGATGACACCACAACAAAATGAAGAGATTGCTAGGCAAATACAAGAGTTGCTTGACAAGGCAGCATATAAGATGACACCACAACAAAATGAAGAGATTGCTAGGCAAATACAAGAGTTGCTTGACAAGGGGTTGATAAGGAAAAGTCTTAACCCATGTGTCGTACCCTTAGTTCTTGTAATAACCCCAATAAGTTATAACTTCTTCAAACACCAAAAATCCTTATACTTCAGTTGTTTGACATTTCATCAAACACTTTGCAAGCAAGCTCTGATACCACTGTAATAATCCTGCTCAATTCTGACCTTAAAATGCTGATTGAAGGCTCGAAGAATTTTGTCAAACACTTTGCATACAAGGGGTCATATGACTGATATAACTTTTCAGATTGCTGCAATGACTCTTGTTTCGATTTGCATCAAAGAGAGTGCTTACAAAAAAGACTCCAAATTGTCTAAACAATGATCTAACATGAATGTGCAACTAATTTTGACAATATTCAATAGAAATATGTGACTTAACTACTTGCAATATGCAGCTACAGCAACTAGTAATTATGAAAAATACTTTGGATGCAACCTAAGATGGCATTAATGCACTTACAACCAAGTGTCATTAATATAAACACTTAGTATGCAAAATTATAACATTATTTATGCCAAAAAGAGAACTTACAGCCAATTGATATTTTGTCAAACAATTGGAATGCAAACTAATAAGCTGATCATCAACTCTAGGTTTGCAATATAGATAGTCTAAAAATTATAGTGCTCTTTCAATTGCAAAATCCTAGCCTTCCTTTGATACCAATAATGCCAAATGGCAAACAAAGACAAGTACAATGTGAAATAGTGAAGTGCTGAAGCTATATTTGGTACTCAACTGAAAACCTACATTTCTCAGTAAATATGCCAAATGAGAAGTGAAGAACCTGATTGTAGATGGCTGTAATAATTTTCTTCTATGCTGCCCCTTCTACTTTGCTTTTTTCCGTTATGCTTTTTTCCACTTGCTTTTTCCGGATTTGCTTTTTTCGTTATGCTTTTTCGAACTGTTTTTTTGGCCTGCTTTTTCGGACTGCTTTTTCGGCCTGCTTTTTTGGACTGCTTTTTCGGCCTGCTTTTTCGGTTCTGCTTTAAAATGGCTTCCTATAATTTCAAACTTGCTAGAAATGACCTCCAATAATTTCGGCCCTGCTAAAAATGCCTCCTGAAATGTTGAAACGCTGAAAAATGGCCTTAGGCCCAATGATGGCCTAGCTGAAGTGACTGAAGTATCACTTTCAAATGTGCAACCCTTCAGAAGATATTTCACTTCCTCAATTATGCAAATCCAAGGGAGTTTTCGTTCCCAAAGATCAACTGACTATCTGGAACCACTTGGCTCCACAATAGACTATGTGATTGAATCACAATTTGATGTCAAGAGAGAAATAAACAACTGGATGATTAGAATGAAGCCCGGGGTGCCTATTTATTCTTTTTCTCCACTTTCTCCAAAAACTTCTAGAACATTATTTTATTTTATCTATTAAGTGACTTTATAAAAAATATTTTATAATTCAAGTCACTTTATTAAATTAATTAAATATAAAGTTACCTTTTAATATTTATTTATTTGATAACTTTATAAATAATTAACTTAATACCACTTATTTATTTAATTAAAATAATTAATTAGTCATCCTCATAAAATATTCATTATTTTGGACAACCTAATTAATTAAATTAATTAAATCAAATTGCCTCCAAAATGGGGACATGACAGTTCTTGCTCCAAAGAAGGATGGTAAGTGGCGGTTGTGTGCTGATTCTAGGGCCATTAATAGGATAACTATAAGATATAGATTTCCTATTCCTAGAATAGAAGATTTGTTGGATTGTTTGGGGGGAGCTTCATATTTTTCTAAAATAGATCTCAAAAGTGGGTATCATCAAATAAGGATACGAGAGGGGGATGAATGGAAGATAGCCTTTAAAACTAATGAAGGTTTATATGAATGGCTGGTTATGCCATTTGGTTTATCTAATGCTCCTAGTACATTTATGCGACTACTGAATGAAGTTTTCCACGACTTCATTGGGAAGTTTGTTGTTGTCTACCTTGATGGCATTTTGGTGTATAGCAGGAATAAGGAAGAGCATTTGCAATGTTTGAAGATGGTTTTGCAAACGCTACAGGAGCAAAAGTTGAAGATAAACTTGGAGAAGTGTGACTTTTTGAAACAAGAGTTGGTGTATCTTGGATTTGTGATATCCAAGGGAGAATTGAAAATGGATCTGTCTAAAGTGGAGGCCATCATTAATTGGCCAACACCAAGGGCTGTTGGAGAGGTTCAAAGTTTTCATGGTTTGGCCACATTTTACAGGAAGTTCATAAGGAACTTTAGCAACATTTGTGCACCAATTTTAGACACCATCAAAGGAGGAGGTAACACAAAATTTAAATGGAATAATGCAGCAAATAAGAGTTTTGAGGAACTCAAACAAAAGGTAGCCAAGTATCTTGTTCTTGTTTTACCAGATTTTAATAAAGTTTTTACAGTAGAATGTGATGCTAGTGGCTTTGCAATAGGGGTTGTTCTTAGTCAAGAAGGCAGGCCTGTTACATTTTTTAGTGAGAAGCTAAATGAGGCAAAGAAGAAATATTCTTCTTATGATTTGGAATTGTATGCCATGGTCCAAGCATTAAAAAAAATGGAGGCACTATTTGCTACCTAAAGAGTTTATTGTATATACTAACAACCATGCTTTTAGTTTCTTGAATGGACAGGAAAAACTCAACCATAGGCTCTGAAATGGGTTGAGAGTTTGCAGGCTTATACTTTCACAATCAAGCATAAGAAAGGACAAGCCAATAAGGTGGCTGATGCACTTAGTAGAAGAGTGCAAGAAGTACAAATCCAAAGCATGGGTGTAGATGCATTGAAGGGAATGTATGCGGAAGATAGAGATTTCAGCGAAGCATATGAGCTTTGCACTAAATTGGAAGATAGTTTTCATTCTAATTTTTCTGAATTTATTGTGCAAGATGGACTGTTGTTTAAGGGCAGCCAACTATGTATTCCCAAATGCTCTATGCGGGAAAATGTTATTAAAGAAAAACATTGTGGAGGTCTTAGTGGTCATTTTGGACTCAACAAGACATTAGAATTGGTACAAAGATTTTATTATTGGCCTAAGATGCAAATAGACATTAGGAAGTTTGTGGAAGGTTGTCTGGTATGTCAAAGGGCAAAGGGAGTATCAACAAATGTTGGACTCTATCAACCTTTACCCATACCGAACAGACCTTGGGAGTGTTTGAGTATGGATTTTGTAATGGGATTACCAAGGACAAAGACAGGTTATGACAACATATTTGTGGTTGTTGATAGATTCAGTAAAATGGCTCACTTTATTCCATGTAGAACCACTAATGATACCAGTTATATTGCAGGACTATTCTTTAAAGAAATAGTTCGTATTCATGGTTTTCTATTGAGCATTGTATCTGACAGGGATAGCAAGTTTGTTGGTCACTTTTGGAGAACCCTATGGAAGAAGTTGGGCACAAATTTATCTTTTAGTTCAGCCTATCATCCTCAAACGGATGGGCAAACTGAGGTGGTTAATAGATCTTTGGGAAACCTTTTGAGATGTTTGATACGGGAACATGGAGGTAGCTAGGATGTCATCATACCTCAGGCAGAGTTTGCATACAATGACTTAGTGAATCGTAGCACAGGCATGAGTCCTTTTGAAGTTGTTTATGGGAGACATCCAAGGGGAGTTTTGGAACTCAGAAATATGGATGGTTTGGAGAAAAGGAGTGGACATGCAGAAGACTTTGCTGAAGCAAAGGTGGAAGTGCATAAGCACGTGAGGAAAACTCTACAACAGAATAACCTAAAGGTGAAGGCTAAAGCAGATTTGAAAAGAAGTAATGTACAGTTCCAAGTTGGAAACATGGTTATGGTTCACTTGAACAAAGATCGGTTACCTCGGGGCAGCCATACAAAGTTGATGATGAAGAAGATTGGACTGTGTGAAATTTTAGAAAAGTATGGAGAAAATGCTTACAAAGTGGCATTGCCTCTAGATGTAGCTATTTCACCTATATTTAATGTCTCGGATCTCACATTGTATAAAGGTTCAAACAAAGAAGTTGGTACAGAAGCAACAACACATGAATCAAATGACTCGATTCAAAAATTGCCTTCTAAAGAGACACCCCAGATGGAAAGTATCATCAACAGCAAGGAAGCAATGAGGACAAGACACAAAGTACATATGGAGTATTTGGTTCAGTGGAAGGGCCTTCTAGATTCTGAAGCTACTTGGTTGCCAAAAACAGAAATTCTAAGGCAAGGTGGGGATATACAATAGTTGGTCTCCAAGAGGACTTGAGACAAAATTCACCCCTGGGAGTATGTTGCAGGAGCAACTATATAAATAATATTTCTATATTGTTTATGGGGGGTACTTATATGTTTTAGGGTATATTTTATCATTTTAGGGTATAATTAATAGTTTCTATCACTTAGGAAATAATTGATGTTTAGGGCACATTTTAATATTTTAAGGCATAGTTTGATGTTTTGTTAAAGAATTGAACAAAACATGTACGGAATTGGTGGTTGCCAAAAACAGTCTTAACTGTTTATCTTTGTTTATATGTTCTCTCCAAATTGATTGTGGAGGAGAGGACTAATTTTTAATTTTCTTTTCTGTGTGAAGAAGGACGGAGATATTGTGAAGATTATTACCCGGCCCTGAACAGATGAAATAAATAATATTGTAGTGCTTTCTTGCTACTTGGTTTTTATTGTTGTTCACACTGCAAATTGATTAGGGATGCATATCATATCTATTGTTTTTTGAATAAAATAGTAGTAGTAGCATTGTTTTCTTTTTGTAGAAGTTATTGTTGCAAGAAGCCAAACTCACACTAGAATCTCTGGAAATTAAATTGGGCAATAATGCCTCTTGCTCGCATAATCACCATGTAAAGTGGCTTGAGTGTGGTGGAGTGCGGGTAGGAGGAATGTACATTACTTTCTTCATGGCCATTTGTAGGAATGGGAGACAGTTTGAAGAAACATGTGTTTAGTAAGGCAGTATCCCTATGTGCTTGCCATGAATGAACACATGTAACCTGTAAGGTGTTGTTCATATTTGGTGTTTTCCCTGTAGTTTTTTTCAGTTTCTTCTTTCCATCCAATATTGAGCCTATTATAGGCTTTGTTTTTGTTATCTCCTCATCAGCCTTCCCCCACACAATCAATCCAGACAAACACACCCAACAATGTAATAGTAACAACAATATTGGACACGATTAACATTATTATTTTCTGACATAATAATCATTAATTTGTTAACCTACTAAGTATACTATGAGTATTGATGCAATATGTAATTCAACACATCTATTGCTCTACATGTTTGAGGATTGTGACTAGATACAAGTGATGATATTTGATTTTATGTTCAAGATATTTGAGTCATCACAAATGTGAAGTTTCTGTTAATTCTTTGTTCTTTTGATCACACTTTACTTCAGTCTTAAATTGCTGAGAATGATCTTCTAAATATTATGAATATTCAGATTGTTGAGGACGTTAACTCTTATCTTAAATGCAGATCCAATACTCTATATTCGATCTTGATTTAATAAGAATATCTCTGATTTAGAATTCGCTGAATGTAAATGCTTGAAGGAGCAGACTTGATAATATTTGTGTGTCCCTCAAACTGCATCACAATCCTCTAAATATCCAGACCAAAGGACGTCACCCTCAAAGGGCATATCCCTTCACTTGGTCGGCTTTGTAACTCCTCATAAGAAACTGGCAATTTGCTAGATAAATCAACATTAAATAATAATAACTAACACATTGTGTTAGTTTCTTTGTTAACATTAACAACTCTGGAAAGTTGCCGCCTAGAGGAGAAACTTATCAGTATAAATACAAAGCCATTCTTAGATATCTTAGAACTTATTAAGAGATAGTGCGATCTGCACTTACAGACCTGGTGATTATCAGGTTATAAACTTAACAAAAAATGCTTGGAAATTAGAAAGGGGCGGCTAGCCATCTCCTAGTTATGCATTATTTGTTGAAACAACAAGGAATTGAATGTACCAGTCTACCAAATTCAAAATGATAACCCTTGCCTTTTCGAAAATCCAAGTGTGTGTTTGATCTTCCATCTCGCATACAAAATGCATAAGTAAGGCATCATTCACCTTCTTATTATGCTTGGAAGATTCAATCTACTCCGATTGTGGAAATTCCAATATGTGAGTATATGTTGATATGAGCTCATATTCAATCCTAAGGAAGTGCCTTTGTGATTCATTAGGTAGATAAAATATGATGTCCTAAATTCATTAAACTATTAAAACTCCGTCAACTATTTATGCAAACTCTCACTAGTAATATTCCATTGTTATATGGTCCTCATGGCATAGAACATCCACAATCTGAAACTTGAGGCTCCTACTTGTCCTATGTCCAAGTTATTGAGAATTAATCTTTGGATGCACCTATAAACTAATTTTCTGGTCTATTTGATTTCTTCTCTTTGAACCACTTTCTTCAGAGGCCTTAACTATTTGGAGAGAATTTATGTTGGTCAGGTGGGAAAATTTTACTAATAAGGAGTAATGCATTCATTTTGTATGTAGATTTAGCCCTTTATACATTTCTATTTCTCAATTTATTCATTCTTACCCTCTAGAGGAACCTCTGGCTTTTCACTTTTTATGTATCTATGAAACACATTCTGAAGTATCAATATAAGAAATTTATAAACCTGTTGTCCTATTTCTGAAAGTTGTCTATTCATAAATTATCTAATAGATCTTTAGGGTCATACTTTCACTGTTTCTATTGACTATACTTAGCATGTTGGAAATGCCTCAAAAGGTTTTAAATGAGATATCTTTTTCCGTGCATCACCTTTTGATTTTCAATTATTTCTCTCACCATTTCTTCCATTTTCCTTTGTTAAAATTAGACTTAATGCTAGAATAGATAGGGGATTGTTGTGAGGTTTTCACATCATCACCCCATTGCAAATGGGGATCCCACATTTTGCTTTAGTGGCAGGAGTAGTGGTCTTAGGTGGTCTTGGTGGCAATTTCAAGTCTTCAAGCCTTTGAGCAAGTTGAGTAAAGCTAGTTAAGGATCAAAATCAGTCAAGTACCTAAGTTTGAGTTTAAGCGAATGCATGATTAGGGTGGATAGATGAAGCCTTTGGAACTCAACCAATACACAAACCTCCCTTGCAAGTTTACCTTAAGAAAGTTTAGGAGAAAAGCTAAAATTTACTAAGTTTGGGGACATAATGCTACATGGGAAAAAATCCTCTAGGCAGGGTGGAATTTGCTTGCCCATAGGGATTCAATATTCCTCTCACAATATTTCCACCTTGGATCTTTGAGGGCATCAAATTCACCAAGCAAACATAAGTAGTGGGAGGAAGAAGCCACAAGTTCGAGAGATGAAGTGAGAGCGTGAGGTGGTAACCAAGATAAGTAGAAGATGACTGATTGGAACAAGAGGAAAAGTCCTCCAAGGCTGGTGCACTCTGCCATGCCTTTGCAAAAATTCCTCTCCCTCCTACAATTTCTGCCCAGACTAGAGTGGCCAAACACAAGCACGATACCCCCAAACTTGCATTATTATTGTGAAAACAAAGGAGGGTAGAGGTGATTTAGTTGAGTATTAAGGATGGAATGATGTATAAGGAAAATTCCTCAAAGGCTCGCAGATTCTGCCATGCCTTGAGGAAAATTCCTCTCTAGACCCGAAATTCCACCCCTACCTTGAGTGGATAAGAGGCAGGTTGGAGACACGTGGACTTGAGTAAAGGGCAATTCAATGGCATTACTCTCTAAGATGCAAGGTGATCAAGAAAATGAGAGATTGAAGTGATTGGGCAAGTCAAAAACTGAAATGGATAATGGCAGAAACTGAGTTGGCTCGAGTAAAATTCCTCTATGGGTAGCAGATTCCACCCAAGAGAAATCTTCCCTCTCATAAGTATGATGTCTGCCTTGTATAGGTAACAATGAGAGCATGGACTAAACTTGGAAGATTACATAAAACAAAGATGAAGAGGCATGAATTTGATGTAAGAAAAGATGAGATTGCAAAATTCCTCCCAACTACTTGATTTCCACCTTGCTTGGGTGGCTGTGAAAACTCTATGAACCCTTTAATGGAGTGATAAATGATTAGCAAGAGGTTAAAAATCAATTTGGATGATGCAGCTAAGGCCGTAAGGACTGAGGCGAGTTTTAAAGTGAATAATGAGATGAGAAAAAACTTTAAGTGGCGGATTCCGCCACCCCCAAAGGATTCCAAAATCCTCTAATGCCATCAAATTCTGCTTAGAAGAATGAAGCCCAAGGTTTGTCTTTGTTATTAAATTCACATGAAATGATGGATGAAAACAATGACGATGATAAACATAACAATTTAAAGCTTGAGGCTGGAATTTGGATGAAGAATGGAATCAAAATCCTCCAGCCCCCCTGATTTTTGGCCTTACATTCACATGGTTTGAAATATGCAACAAGTATCCGAGTTCAAAAGAGTGAAAAAACCAAACATAAAAACAGCATGAAGAGCAAATTTGACCAAGAAATAAAAGAAAATTCCTAGAGGGATGATGAATTCTACCATCGACCAAGGATTGATAATCCTCTACAATGTCTAATCTCCGTGTAGAATAAGGAGTGGTGATTTGATAGAGAGAAACGTGCCTTCGATCCCTCTTTAATATATCGACCTTAGAAAAAGAAAAAGAAGTAAATGAAATGTTTTAATTGGATTAAATCATCAAGTTGGCCTCTTGTAGGAACATGCCTCCTCAAATCTCAAAACACCTATATAAGGAGGATGATATCAGTTCATTTGAACATTAAATCAAGATAATTTTGCCCCTTCTACTGAGCAGTGAACTATTTCCTTCTTAAGGTAGCCAATTATCTCTAACTAGTAGTGAATCATCTTTAGGGGAGAGTGAATTTCCTTGGGGTGATAGAAGACATATTGTGAAGCACCCATGGCATCCTTTATCAACCATGTGGCAACTCCAAAAGGCAGCGAATTTGAGCACATAAGGTAGTTTTATTCCCAGAAATTAGAAATAAGGGTGAAAGATAGCTTAAATCTGGGCCTATCATATATTTTTAAACTAGCTATTTTCCCAATTTTGAGTAGATTTATATTGAGTTACAGGGACAAGTTTATTTTGGATTGCAAGAAGATAGAGATACTTAATCTTGAGTGTGAGAAAATCCATTCTGAGTTTGATGTTAACATGATTTTGCTTCCTCACTTAAAACAGGTCAAAATTCTTAAACAAAAGTATTCAAAAAAACTTGACCCAACTAGTGTTCTTAGAATCAAAAACCCTCCTAGTGGATCTAGAATCTAGAATTTTATGTTAGATTGTAGAAATAATATTCAAGAAAAATTAACTTGGAACTTAGGGAATGGTCAAAAAACCATCTTTTGGACAAACTCCTGGGGTGACCATAAAGCTATTTGTGATATGGCCCACTTTGGTAAAACTCAACCACTCTTGGAAGCCCAATGGGGAATTCATATAATTGACTACATTGCATTATTAGATAATGAATTGTCACAAAGTTGGTAGTGGAAATCGTTATCTAACACTAAAATCCCGTATAAGGAAAGGAAGGCCCTTGAAAATATCCTCAAAGGCAGGCATATCACCTTCAATCTTAGTTTAGATTTGTTACTATGGCATGGGTTAAGAACTGGGAATATAACACAAAAGATAGACATAAGTATCTTTGTAAGAAAATGATTAGAACTGGAACTAATATTCCCCTGCAGTTAAGTTGGGATAATCTATGCATTCCAAAAGTAGGGCCCTTTTCATGGTTGGCTCTTCAAAATTGTATTCTGACCTTTGACACATTTAGGAGGATGGGTTATTAGGGACCCAATAGGTGACCCTAATGTGAAAATGTAGAGGAAGACCTCGGCTATGATTATTCTAATCAATGTTGGTATTGGCTTCTCAACAAGCATGGAATTAGACTGACCCTACCAAAGACAAATTTGAGCATGTTCCAACATTGGCCAGTGAAGAATAGTAATATGGGAATTATGGAAAGACAGAAACGGAAAATAAATTTAACGAAAGAAAAGTTGGGTTCGAACAATCTATTAAAATAGAAGCTATAATAATTGAGACCCTTAATAGCAAAATCCCTCTAAAAAATTATATGACTCCATGGGATGGTAAGATGAGGAATAATTGGCTAGGTGTGAAGCCCACCCCCCGCCTCCCCTAATATGGGCAAAGTGGAGACAAGAGTAAGCAAAGTCGAATAGAATGTAATTGGAAATCTATTGAACTTGGATGATTTAAACTAAATTTCAATGGAAATTCTAGTGGAAACACTGGAGTAGCAGGGATTGGTTCCTCTATCCATGATAACAATGGCATAGTAGTTGCATGTTTGGCAAAACCCATCGGAAAGACAACTAACAATAAAGCAGAATTAACAACTTTATTAGAAGGGTCATTACTTTGTTCTCACCTAGGTATAGAAAACCTATATATTGAAGAGGTTTTAGCAATCATTATCAATGCTCTAAGGAAAGAAACTATGCCAAATTGGAAATTGGAAGCTAAGCTAGCCCGAGCTATTCATATAATCAAAACCTTTTACAAAACGCCTAGTAATTATATCTTTCTAGAAGGCAATAAAAGGGTTGATGAATTAGCCAATAAACGAGTCTATTAACAATTAAATATAATAATGATCTTGTAAACTAAATATTAATGATCCTCAATAATTAGTTTTGTTGATACAAGAGCATCTTGGGTACCTTGGCAATCTTGCATCAACTAAAAAGATTTCCTTTCATTATTCTTGTTTCTTGTTTGGAGAATGGCCATTGTCATTCGTGTTTTCCCTTTCCGTGCAGTTAACTCCTAAGTGTTGACTTATCATGGATCCTTTGCCTAAGCTCGCAAAATCTAATTTCATCATTTGCAGGAGTTATCCTTCTCTTAGTCCGAGACGTGTTGCTTTTCCTAGCAGCTTGAGTAACATGCAAGTTTGGCTTTAGCGAGGTTTTGTTTGACATCATGACGTTTTGTACACTTGGAAACCTCTTCTTGGATCATGTGTGGACCTATCCTTGTCCCTACAAAAGTTTATTTTCTTCTTAGTAAGGTTGCTGAACTCTCCTTTGGGGCAGAACCTATATTTTGTAATATTCTACATGACAGACCAACATTGTGGTCTTGTTAGCTATAAAAGTAGAGATCTAGGAATAGAAAAAGTACAATAAGGGTAGATAGAAGAAATATACTAAGATTTGGCTCTCTAAGCCCTAGCTCTTAACCTCACTGATTATAATTTGAATGTATATGGCTATAACTAGATAGGCCTTATGCCTAGCATGTTGAATGAAGATTGTCTCATCACTGCTGCATTGATTTCTCTATAATTTCTTGTGGCTTCTCCTATTTGGTGGCTTTCATATGCAATTCTTAGCGAGGGTAGTTGGGAGGTGACCTTTATCCCCTTTTGCCTTGCATCAGGTGGTATTAGAGTAAAGGTTTCTTTCTTGAGAATTTTGGGTTGTGTAGAATCTTGTTGAAGATTGGTTGTAGGGTGGCAAAACTAGTTTTGACCTATAACTTGTAGAAGGTTACGATTCTTGTAGGAACTATTGTCAAGATGTAATGCTCCCAAGATGATCTTGGCCATAGGCGATCTCCGTCCAAAGGCAATCTCAGTGCAAAGGCAATCTTGATCCGAAGGAGATCTCGACCCGAAGGAGAACTCTATCTGAAGGGGAAATTCAATCAAAAGGGAAACTCAATCTGAAGGAGATCTCGCTCTGAAGGAAAGCTTGACCCGAAGGAGAACTTGATCCAAAGGGAATCTGGTCCGATTGAAATCTCAATCTGAACAGAAACTCGGTTCAAAGGAGACCTCGATCCGAAGGGGCATCTTGATCCAAAGGGAAACTCGATCTGAAGGGAAATGCAATCCGAAGGGAAACTCGACTTGAAGGAGAACTCGATCCAAGAGGGAATTCGATCCAAAGGGAATCTGATCTGAAGGGAAACTCAATCCGAAGGGGATCTCGACCCAAAGGAGAACTCGATTTGAAAGGGAATTTTAATCCGAAGGGAAACTTGGTCCGAAGGAGATCTTGATCCGAAGGGAAACTTGACCTGAAGGAGAACTCAATCGAAAGGGGATATGGTGCAGCAAGGATGCCATACAAAGATGTTGGTAGATTGTCGTCCGTGTTTGTACTTGGTTTGAAACAGCTCTTTAGAACATTATCAAATTTGTAAGTTGTGTAGTTAGTGTTGTTTATGAATGAGCGAATTCCAATGTTGTGTGCTAGATAAGATGATATTAGAACACCAAATGCGCAAGATATATGCCAGACACGAAAATATGCCGAACATAAATATTCACCAATTATATTTGCAGAAAAAGATGTCACTCCAGATGTGCTAGATTCGAAGCAAAGTAATACAAAGACGAAATAGGGTGAGGGTTGAGTCCCACCGAAACCGAAATAGCCAAGTAGGAAAGATCTTCCACTTCCAAAATGGAAAATAATATTGAACTCCAATTGGAATTTGCAATACAAAAAAAAATCCAAATCACATACTAACAACTTCCTACGTGCTGCACATAAATACCCCTTCAGAGAAACTCCCTAAGGTTTACCAATGAATGTTGATACAACAAACACCTACGAATATTTAATAAAAATTGGGCTCCTTTATTAAATAATTAAAGGTCCAAATAATAATATTTACATTTTGGCACCGTTAATTATTTAAAGTATATTAAAATTGGGGGCATTACAAATCCTCGCTGCCCAAAGATTGCTTGTCCTCAAGTAATCTGCAAACTCCAAGGTCCCAAACCATGCGTGGATGCGGATAACTAAATCTGTTAGAAACTCGATGCTTCTTCAGGATAACATGAACATAATTGAATTCAATTGAGATGAGTAGACCACCAACAGGCCTCCGTTGCACCACTCTGATATAAACAATGTTATGTCTAAAACCATCAAGATCCCATGGAAGCTAATCATAAAACACATGGAGTCTCCAATCTAAAACCTTCATGGTATCACGCACACCAATTTCCTCTGGGGTCTCATCAGTTGGGTGAATCTTGCCAGTTCCGTGAGGACGATCTTGCATCAACATAGACCCAAGCACATCGCACTCCATCACCATCATTGTATCCATATTTGTCGGCACTAACATTATACCACTGAAGAGTGACTCTAGCTTTTGTTGCTCCATTCTAATATCAACATTCCTGTCAAAATTCTGATGTGCTACATTGTCATGTCCAGAGTCGCCAAGATCCCAAATAAGTCAATCATAAACTACATCGATATCTAGATCCATAATCTCATGTAATCATCTACCTCCTTAGGAATCTCACAGCCTGTGTAGGTCCAATTGTTTTTATGAGGCCCTTTACACAAAGAAATTGCATTCATGTACGACTTAGGCACAACTAAAGAATAAACACTGTAGTCGACCAATTGCGTTTGCTCCTACAAGGAATCATTCGTAGCATCTTCATGTAGTCACACAACTGCTGGTAGAGAATTTCCATCATGTTGATCGACGAGTGTTGGTTTGATGAAATAACTGCAAGCATCTTCACCATTTTCATCATCTTGAAGTTTGTGGTACTCTCCAATTGTAGGCATAGCAACAGATTCTTGCAAATCCTCATGTGACTCTTCAATTTCCTTTTGTGCTTGTATGACTTCATCCTATAGCCACTTATCAATCTCCCACTTAAGACCATTGTTGAAGAGTTTATTGTGTTGAGATGACGGATACTTCATTCACAATTCTATATAATTCTTCAGAGATATGTCTCTTTCCCCACCAATCACTCAATCTTGCTTGATTTTCTTCAGCATCTCAACCAACTTGGGAGTTCATGTTTTTCACTGCTTCACCCTAGAAATGAATGTTCTCATCGATGGCCTTGTGCATGTCAAGAGGTTGAGTGTATCTTTTGCCCATTTATGGAGCCTATGTTGACTTCTTCTTAGCTCTCTCAGCGCATCAACCCACCCATCACTCGCACCATGATTTGAACTCAATACCTGACAGGCTGGCAAGATCACTAGCTTTGATACCACTATAATGTTCCCGAGTGATTTTGGCGGTAGGTGATCTCTGTCCGAAGGCAATCTCAATCCGAAGGGGATCTCAATCCGAAGGGAATCTTAATCTGAAGGGAATCTTGATCTGAAGGGGATCTCAACCTGAAGGGGAATGTCGATCCAAAGGGAAACTCAATCCAAAGGAGATCTCAATTTGAAGGAAAGATCTATCCGCAGGAGACCTCGATCCGAAGGGGTATTTCGACCCGCAAGAGAACTCAATTTGAAAGGAAACTTGACTTGAAGGAGAACTCGATCTGAAAGGGATATGGTGCAACAGGGATGTCGTACAAGGGTGTTGGTAGATTATTGTCTGTGTCCGTACTTGGTTTGAATCAGCTCTTCAGAAAGTTATCAAATTTGTAAGTCATGTAGTTGGTGTTGTTTATGAATGAGTGAATTCCAATTTTGTGTGCCAGAGAAGATGATATTAGAACACCAACACCAATTGAGCAAGATATATGCCAGACAAGAAAAGATGAACATAGATATTCACCAATTATATTTGCAGACAAAGATGGCACTATAGATTTGCCAAATCCAAAGCAAAGTAATACAAAGGCAATATAGGGTGAGGGTTGAATCCCACTGAAACTGGAATAGCCAAGTAGGGAAGATCTTCCACTTCCGAAATGGCAGATAATACTAAGCTCCAACTAGAATTCGCAGTACAAACAAATTATCCAAATCAAATACTAACAACTTCCTATATGCCGCACATAAAGAGTCCTTCGGAGAAAACTCCTAAGGGTTTACCAAAGAATGTTGACGCGGTAAACACCTACAAATAATTAACAAAAATTGGGCCCCTTAATTAAATAATTAAAGGTCCAAATAGTATTATTTAAATTTTGGGACTGTTAATTATTTAAAGCATTTTATTAAAATTGGGGACACTACACAAAATGGTTCAAGGTAGAGGAAATGCAGACAATGCTATTATGAACTTGTTGAGACGGGTTGCAGCTAGACTTAAAGTTGTTGAAACAACACAAAGAATGCATTAGGGTTTCGCCTTTACCCCTAGGTGCTTTTGTACCATTCTCCCTCGGCAAGAAAAAACTAAGGTACTATTGGAGAGAGGAAGTCCTTGCTGATGCCATGCTTCTTGGAATCAATTGTAGCAATCCACGTGGCCTTAGCTTCAGGCGTATTCAACCACTTCACTAGATTTTCCTTGTAGACCTTGTTTCTTGTATTTTTCACGGGTTGCAGCTAGACTTAAAGCTGTTGAAACAGCACAAAGAAGATGAGTACATCTTGAAGATGTTAGTGATGAAGAAGAAGCAATAACGCCGATTCTTGAACTTGAAGTGGAACAAGATGAAGAGACTTTTCTGAGAGCTTTGGATAGAGTGAGTTCCAAACCCATTTTTGAACTTTCTACTTACAATGAAAGACTTTATATTGATGCTTTGTTGGATTGGATCTTTGAAATTGAGATATTTTGATTATGAAGGTATTCTTGAGGATAAGATGGTAAGGATAGCAGCTACAAAGTTGAAAAGACATGCATCTCTTTGGTGGGAACACTTACAAACTGATAGATAAAGAAAATGAAAAGAAAAGATCATGACTTGGGTAAAGATGGTTGATAAGTTGAAAATGAAATTCAATCCTGCTAATTATCAAGTTAATTTGTTGAGAAGAATGAAAAATCTAAGGCAAAAAGACATGATTGTGAAAGATTATACTGAAGAATTTTATGAGTTGGACATTAGATCTGGACATGTTTATGATGAAGTTGAGAAAGTTGCTAGATACTTGAATGGTTTGAGGACTTTTTATGTGTCGTGAAGGACAAATGTATTGATTCAGGAAGAAGCTATTAATGCGCCTAATGAACTTGAGAATAGAGAGAACCTAATGATGAGAACAACCCTGGGAATGAACGGTTGCATAATGAAACCGTTTTGAGGAAAAATCTATTTAAGACCAAAAGTAAGATTGAAGATAAATGTTACATGCTGATTATTGGCAATGACAGTTATGAAAATTTGGCATCTAAAGAATTGGTAACTAAGCTGAAATTGAAGAGATTAGAGCACCCTAACACTTATCACATTGCTTGGATCATGGATGAACATAAATTGCTGGAAAGTGAACAATGCCTTGTGAAATTCAAGATTGGGAATTACTTTGATGAAGTTTTGTGTGATATTATGCCTATGGATTATTGTCATAATCTTTTGGGAAGACCTTGGCAGTGTGATAAGAAAGTTTTGCAAGATGGTAGATCGAATCAGTATACTATTTGGGAAGGCATGAAGAAATGTTTGCCTTGCTTTGATTCCTAAAAAGAATGAGAAACAAGATGAACTTGAATATGCACCTGAGATGAGATCTTTGTTGGCTAAACTTCCAGATATTATTTCTAAAAAAGTCCCTGATGGATTACCCAATGTGAGAAGTATAAGTCAGTGTATGGATTTGATACCTAAAGCTAGTTTTCCTAACAAAGCAGCACATAGACTAACACCTGTAGAGAATGAAGAACTAAATAGACAAGAGCAAGAATTGCTTGAGAAAGATTTGATCAAACAAAGTTTGATCAAACAAAGTTTGATCAAACAAAGTTTGAGTCCTTGTTCAGCATTTGATGTATTAGCACCTAAAAGAATGGAAAATGGAGAATGCCATTGATTCTAGAGCTATAAACAAAATAATAGTGAAGTATAGGTTTCCTTTTCTTAGGATGTATAACATTATGGACCAATTGAGGGGAGAAAAATATTTAATTGATTTGAAAAGTGGCAATCATTAGATTAGGATTAGAGGAGGAGATGAATAGAAGACTGCTTTTAAGACTCATGAAGGTTTGTATGAGTGGATGGTTATGCCTTTTGATTTAACTAATGCACCTAGTACTTTTATGAGCCTAATGAATGAAGTTTTGAAGAAATTTTTAAGTTTGTGATAGTATAGCTTGATATTATACTAATCTACAATAAGACTAAAGAGGAACACCTTGAGCATATAAGACAAGTTTTGTAGAGGCTGAAAGAGGAAAAGTTGTTGATAAATCTAAAGAAATGTTCTTTTATAAGGAGGAGCTTGTAATGGATCCTGAAAAGGTAAAAGCTATTCTTGATTGGCCTACACTTGAAAATGTTGGAGAAGTTAGATCATTTCATAGATTGACAAATTTTTACAAAAAGTTTATCAGAAATTTCAGTTCAATTTGTAATGCTATGATAGAGATTACGAGAGGTGATAAAAAGGATTTCAAATGGACAAATGGAGCAAATAGAAGCTTTGAAATAATGAAGGAAAAGGTCACAGAATTACCTGTTCTTGTTTTACTTATTTTAACAAAAAAAAAATCAAGTTGATTGTGATGCTAGTGAGAATGTCATTGGCGCTGTTTTGAGTCAAGAAGGTAAGTCTATAGCTTTCTATAGTGAGAAATTGAATTATGCTAGTAAGAAATATTCAGTATTTGATCAAGAACTCTATGCCATTATTCAAGCTTTGAAGAAATGAAGCCACTATTTAATGCCTATACAATTTGTATTGTACAATAATCATAAAGCATTACAGTATTTGGGAAGTCAGAATAAGTTGAATCAGAGACATATGAAGTGGGTTGAGTACATGCAAAACTTTTCTTTTGAGAAGAGTGGACAGTCTAATAAGGTAGCAGATGCATTGAGTAGAAGAAGTGTGTTAACATAGATGAGAGTTGAAGTGCTTGAATTTGAGAATTTGAAGAACTTGTATGAAATTGTCCCAGACTTTGCAAAACCTTGGAAAGCTTGCAAGAGCCTTGTGACAGATGAACAAGATAAGTGAGTTGATTATTTCATTCAAGAAGACAAGTTTAAATGAATTCAATTATGCGTACCTAGAGGATCTATGAGGGAGATTATCATTAAAGAGAAAAATAGTGGTGGATTTGCAGGACATTTTGGGATTGATAAGACACTAAAGATGATTGTAGAGAGATACTTTTAATTGTAGGCACATAAGGATGTTCAGGAGATGGTAAAGAGTTGCAAATTATGTCAAGTTGCTAAAGGAAGTAGTTACAATGTTGGGTTGTACACACCTTTGCCTATTCCCTGCAAATGTTGGGAAGATATCAATATGGATTTTGTTCTGGGATTACCTAGAACTCAGAGAGGTAATTATTCTCTCTTTGTAGTGGTTGACAAACTTTCTAAAATGGCACATTTCATACCTTGTAAAAAGGCATCAGATGTAGTGCACATAGTAGACTTATTTTTCAAAGAAATTGTGAGACTTCATGGATAACCTAAGACTATTGTTTCAGATAGAGACACTAAGTTTTCTAGTTACTTTTGGAGAACACTTTGGAAGAAGCTGAATACTGATCTTAAGTTTAGTTCTACATTTCATCCACAGACCAATTGACAAAATTGAAGTTGTGAACAGAATTTTGGGTAATTTTTTGAGATGTTTGATTGGAGATAGACCTTCTAATTGGGAATTGATTTTGGCACAATTTGAGTTTGCATATATCCTTTTGAGATTGTAAACAGCATGAATCCTAGAGGAACTACTGAATTAAAAAAATTGGATATTGAAGCGAAGAATAGTGCAGAGGTTGAAGAACTTGTGGACTTTTATGAAGAATTTGCCTGAAGAAGTGAAGTAATTTACATGACAGTAATCAAGGATATAAAGAAGAGCAAATAAGAGGAGACATAAGACTTCTGAGCTATGTTCCCCTGAGTTTGCGGGATGGGGATGGAGGCGGTAGGACAGGTTTCCAGGATGGCAAATTTTTTTGGTGATTTTGGGAACGGAGGGGGACGGCAAAAGGGGACAACTATGTGTATATATACACATAGGAAAATTTTAAAATATACAATCAAATTTGCAAATATACATGTCATTCATATGAAGACAAAGCATGTCATTTAAACATTATAGAACTTTAACATACACCATTTGAATGCCATCTAGAAAATAATAATCGATTTTAGTACTCAATGTAATGAACAAATATCATTTGTTTGCCAAGATATCCGTAGGGTGGTGTTTATAGACCAAAATATTGTTGTACGGTCAATTAGGAATGGTCGTACAATCTTGAAGGATGTACGGGGTGATGTCTATACAATGATGGGAGCAATGGAGCCGTACGGTGGGAGGGGAGCAACAAGGCCATACGAATGGGAGGTGTGGGTGGTCGTACCGTGGGAGTGTTTCAAAACAGTCGTACTGTAAAATAAGAGAGGTTGTACGATGGAGTAATCAAAGATGTACGATTGCAGACTGAGTTGTGTGAGCCATACGGTGAGCTTTGGGTTGAACTTGGAGGTCATATGGTGTATGGTAGTCGCTTGAAATGGAAGGAAGGAGTTCGTACATTTACAAAGAGTGATTATAGACCAATAGATAGTATGAACAAACAACGAGATTTAATGCAGATAAACAATAGATGGAATTACACATGACAAGAGAGTAGATCCAATCAAACATAAGGATAATTCGCAATATGATGGTGCTCCGATTTGCCAAATCCGAGCGAAGTGTTACAAGCAACGAAATGGGGTGAGGGTTGAATCCCACCGAAACTAGACAAACCAAATAGGGAAGGTCTTTCAGTTCTAAAATGGCGAACAACAGAGAACTCCAATAGAAATTTGCAATACAGAGAAAATAATCCAAATTGCATACCTAATGACTACCTAGAAGCTGTGCTTAAATACCCGTCGGGGAAAACTGTCTGAGGGTGTAAAAAGATAGCCGACGACAACACAAACTATGGAAACAAAAAAATGGGTCCAAGATATATTAAATCAATTGGCCCATTAACAATAGTTTGATTAATGATTTATTTTACAACGGGAACATTATAGTCCTCCCGTCCCAAATTTTGCTTGTCCTCAAGCAAATACAATGCTGGATGCTGAAGAATGTGCTCGCTCTCCCACATCACATCATCCAACGGCAAGTGTCTCCAACATACAAAATATTCCTTCACCATGCAGTTCCCCAAGGACTTCATGTACTTCAATGATCTCAACTAGTACCAATATGAGCTTTCTTTCTTCATTGAGCAACGGAAGGTCTATTGCTACCGTGACGTTTTGTCCCACGAGTTTCTTCAAGCATGAAACATGAAAGACGTTATGAATACAGCTCCCCTCCAAAAGTTCCAACTCATAGGCGACTTCACCAATGTGATGAACTACATGATAGAGGCCATAAAATTGTAGTTTTAGTTTTTCTTTTCCCTTTTCCTTCAATGAGGATTTTCGATAAGGTTGGTGCCTGAGATAGACCAAGTCTCCTACTTCGAAACTCCTCTTTATTCGGTGTCTGTCGGCGTACATCTTCTGTTCATTATGTGCCCATTGTAAGTTTTCCTTCAGGCATCTTAGGATGTCTTGTCCCTCCTAAAGCCAGTCCCTCGCCCTTGGTGCGCGACTATCACCTAGAATTGTGTCAACGAAGGAAAGGGGTTTGTACCCATATAGAGCTTTGAATGGTGCCATCTCGATGGACATGTGGTACGTGGTATTATAACAATATACCCCTAAGTGTATCCATTTGACCCACACCCATTGTTGTGCCAAAACATAGTTCCGAAGGTAACCTTCAAGCCACTTATTCATAATCTCTGTTTGTCCATATGTCTAAAAGTGGTAACTAGTACTTGGTGACAATTCTGTCCCTGCTAGTCAAAACAGTTATGTCCAGAAGATATTGATAAAGTGTCCATCTCAATCACTAACAATGTTTCAAAGTAACCCGTGTAGATGAAAAACCTCTTTGAAAAATAGATCGATTACCTGTATGGCTTGAAAGTCTAAGGGAATGGCGAAGAAATGTGCATACTTCATCAGTCTATCAACCATCACGAAACTACAATCTTTTCCATTCACCTTGGGAAGTCCAATAATGAAATCCATTGAGATACTTTCCCACTTCTATTCTAGAATTGGCAAAGGTTGCAGTAACCCTGCAGATAGAGTATGTTCGGATTTGTTTTGTTGGCAAAACGCACTCTCTTACATATTGCAATATGTCACCTTTAAGAGCTTTCCATGAAAACCTCCCCCTAAGACGTCTGTAAGTTTTGAGGAAGCCCAAGTGTCCTGCCAAGGGTGAGTCATGTACCTCCAAGATTTTTTGCTTCAATTTGGATTTCGGCACTAAAAATATCTGATTCTTATAATAGATGATGTCATCTACCACTTTGTACTGATCATCCTGGGTGTTGCCATAGTGCACAGGCAAATGTGTTTTTGGAGTATTCTACCAATAAATGTGCTTTCTATTCAACTAAAATTTGGGTTAGTAAGTAGATGGTGGGTTTCCTAGACAAACCATCTGCAACCACATTGTTCTTTCCTTTCACATATTCACTGTCAAAATCAAAAGCCTGAACCTTGCTTACTTGAATTTGTTGCCTCTCGTTCAAGTCTCGCTACTCCAGAAAATATCTCAAACTATTGTGATCCGTACGAATGACAAACTTGGCACCCACCAGATACTGCCAAAACTTGGTTACTGCATGTACGATGGCCAACATCTCTTTGTCATAAATGGAATATAAGTGTTTTGTTTGTGTAAGATTTATGCTTTCATAGGCTATGGAAGGTCTATCTTGCATCAGTACCACGCCAATGCCTTATCCGGATGCATCGCACTCCAGAATGAAAGGTCAAGTGAAATTAGGTAATGCAAGTACGGGACAAGTGCTCATTGCCTCTTTCAATTTATCAAAAGTGAGTTACGCCTTTTCATTCCACTGGAAAAAACCCTTATCAGATCTGTTAAGGGTGCGCTGCGCTAAGAGAATCCTTTAATGAACCTCCAATAATAACTGCACAATCTAAAAAATCCTCGCAATTCTGTGAGTGATTTTGGAGGAGGCCAATCAAGGATAGCTTGAATCTTCTCCTGATGAACTTGAACTCCATATTTACTGACAACATGCCCCAAGTACAATATTTATGTCATACCAAATTCACACTTGGATCGCTTTGCAAACAAGGACTGATCCTTCATGATCCTTAGGACTTCATCTCAATGCTTTAGGTGCTCTTCCCATGTCCTGCTATAAATAAGAATATCATCAAAAAATACTAGTAAGTACTTACGCAATTGTTTGTTGAAGATGCGATTCATGCATGATTGGAATGTAGCAAGGTGCATTTGTTAATCCGAACGGTATGACTAGGAACTCATAATGCCCATAGTGACAACAAAAGGCTGTCTTTTCCACATCTTCTTCCCTCATGTAGATCTGGTGGTATCCGGAATGAAGATCTATTTTTGAAAAATAGACCGCGCCATGTAATTCATTCAACAACTCATCTATCTTTGGAATGGGCTATCTATTTTTTATTGTTTTTTGTTCAACGCACGATAAGCCACACACATGCGCATCGTCCCATCCTTTTTGACCAATACGACTGATGACGCGAAAGCACTAGAGCTAGGACAGATCCATCCTTTCTCTAGTAATTCCTAAATTGTTCTTTCTATTTCATTTTTTAATTTCTTGGGATGGCGGTAGGGTATGGTTATGACTAACTTGGCTCCTACTTCTAACTCGATAGTGTGTTCAAACCCTCGATGAGGTGGTATGCCAGGAGGAATGTCTATAAAAACTCTGTCATGAACACTCAAAGTATTCTGGAGATCATCATCCTGGGGAGGTGTCTCTTGCCCTTTTATATGTTTTGCTGAGAAAAAACAATGTGCAACCTAAGCAATATCATCATGCCGAAAAACTGCCTCCATCTGATGTGTAGAAACTTCCTTCGAACCCTCATTTGTCATTCTGCGGAGAACAACCTTCTTTCCATTGACAACAAAAGTGAAGTCCATCCGTTTGAAGCTTTGAGTGTATTCATCAAGTGTCTCCATCCACTGTATGCCCAAAATAACCTCCATGTCAGCAAGGTCCACTATAAAGAAATCCTTAGTCACCGTGTGATTTGCCATTGTGATACTTAGCTAAGGAACAAGGTGTGTGCAGGGTAGAAGAGTCCCTCTGGCAACCTTGACCTGGAATCCTGCATGTGTCTCCATAGGTAGACCTCTTCGCTTCACCAAAGATGAGTTTATGAAATTTAGAGTGGCTTTGCCATTGAGCATCACCATAACCCTTTATCCTTGAAGGGTTCCCCTTACACGAAAAACTGTGCACCTTGGCTATCAGCTAGGGCGATAGTTCCTCCACATCGTACCAATGCTGCAATTCTTTCCATACGGTTCAAACCAACCATTTTGGTGTCCTTGTGGGGTTGGCTATCTTCGGAGGGTATATCTTCTTGTTCATCCTCATCATCAGACAAGACCTCATTGTAGTTGATTTTTCCTTTCTCGAGGCATCTGTGCTCAGGTTCCCATGGTCCTTTGTAGTTGAAACATAATTTCTTTCTTCAGAGCTCCTGTCTAGTAGCTTCATCCAACAACGACTTTCTTAGTGGAGGTTTGTTATCTTTGTCCCTCGGAACATCGGCAGTTTGGAGTGTAACCCCGAGAGGATGATGTCAACGATGATGCCATACTCTATGCCTTCTTAATGGCCTTCGACAAGGTGGCAGAATTGAACCCTTGAACCCAACCTTTTACTGGTTCTGTCAGCCCATCCATGACAAGTACTATCCGCTTCTTTTAGAAATGTTCGTAACCAAAATGGAGTTTTTGGAATTCTGCAATGTATTGGTCGAGCGATCCAATTTGCCTCAGTTGTGCCAAATCTTTGAAATTGAGTTCCGAATCTTTACCATCAAATCGATCTATCAATCTCTCAGGGAATTCCACATAGGTGTTTATTTGATCATGCCCCAGTGTGACGGTGTCGTGATGCCACCATTCATGCACAACTCCCTCCAAGTGTAATGCCAAAAATTTAATTGCTTCTTCTTCTGGCATAGGATTAAGCTAGAAGTGTCAGCCTTCATTACCCATGCTTGTGTAGATATGGATATGGATCCGTCAAATGATGACAGACTTACTTTACTCAACTTTCTCCTGAGATCATCATTAAAATATCCTTTATTTCCGCCTCCCACATATCTCATTCTCAGATCTGCATAATCTTTGTAGGATAAATCTTCCTCCAAATTCACATTCTTCTAGTCTTCTCTCAGTTGTTTTTGCATTTCTTCAAAGGTTGGTTGCTTCCCTCTAGGTGGTGCCTTCGTCTATAGGGAAAAAAACGACATGGAAGGTCGAGAGCATGTTGGATGAGGATTTTCTTTACCCGACACCGAGTCTGTACTATAACCATTTTGTTCTTTGGGTATTTTATTGTTTGCTAACTTCTTGAGAGTCTCTTCCATAAGTCACTAAGTATCATTGATCTGTGCCTAATTCCTTGCAAGCTCTCTTGTCACGACAAGAGTTTGACAGCTTTGGGTTGCAGTTCGGTAGCCATTCTATCAATGGAATGGGTTCTTCTCTTCCTGCTATAAACTCTCATTCACTATCCACAGGTTGGCAAGATTGAAGCTCTGATACCACTGTAATGAACCAATATCGGTAGTTTGCCAAGATATCTGTACAGTGGTGTTTATAGGCCAAAATACTATTGTACGATCAATTAGGAACGGTCGTACGATCTTGAAGGATGCATGGGGTGATGTTCGTACGGTGATGGGAGCAGTGGAACCGTACGATGGGAGGGGAGCAACAAGGCTGTACGGATGGGAGGTGTGGGTGGCCATATGGTGGCAGTGTTTCAAAAAAATCATTCGGTAGAATAAGGGAGGCCATACGGTGGAGTAATGGAGGTTGTACGGTTGCACACTAAGTTGTACGAGCCGCACGGTGGGCTTTGCGTTGAACTTGAAGGCCGTACGGTGTACGGTAGTGGCTTGAAATGGAAGGCAAGAGTCTGTACGATTACGGAGAGTGATTGCAGACCAATAGATAGTATGAACAAACAACGAGATTTAATGCAAATAAATAATAGATGGAATTACACAGGACAAGAGAGTAGATCCAATTAGATACAAGGATAATTCCCAACATAGTTCAAAATCTCATAGACTTATCGCCGATAAGTCTACTTCTCACGAGAAGTTTTTCACGGCAAGAAAATTCAAGGTTTTATCGCCACTCTAGGGCACCGAGAAGTTGAACTTCTCGCGGCGAGAATTTGGCGAGAAAATAGCGATATATCGCCAACTTATCGCAATCATTAACTGTCTTCTCACATTTTTTTGCAGATTAGTACTGTTTTGGTTTAAACATAAAGCTGGTTCAATTTCAGCAATTTCAATGCATTGTAGTTAAAGGAGATTTTCCACTAACCACTGAAGCAATGATTTTGAAGGTAACAAACCATGTTGGCATATAGAGAGCATCCTTTAATAGGCTGAAGTCAAGCTTTGAAGTGAAGGTTTATCACATTTAAACACTGCTATAAAGAAGACAATTAACCAGTTGATTTGAAATAGAGAGGAGAAAACCCAAAGAGATGGAAGGAAAAAGAAAGAAAATAGAGGGAGACATCTAAAGAGGGACAATTAAAGCTAAATAGAGAGACAAAGATTCAAAAAAGGAATCAGACATATGCAGATATTTCTGAATTATTTTTTAACAGAGCCTAACTATGATTTTAATTAAAGAAAGTGGCATGATGATGTGATGGTTAAGGGATGTCTACACCCATTGGCCAACCTAGGAATTGCAGTGCATCTTGGAATATTGATTTCAAGAAAACTCTACTTTTTGCAATCAATAAGACATGCTTAGTTTTGAATTTTTGCTTATATTTTGACAAAGACAATTCGGTATTTACTATTTGCAGCTTGTTTCAGAGTTCAAAGTCTGTAGGCTGTGACTACATCAGCATTCCACATAAGGATGCAATTTTGTTACTTATTGCATTTATATATATCTAGATCAGCTTGTTTGGTTTGTTTACTCATTTACTGACTCAATACATGCATCTACTTATTGAATTTTGCGAAAAAAAACATTTTTAATTAAATTAAAGTCATTTTTTAAATTCCCGATATTTTCTCGAGAAGTTGCCAATTTCTCTCCGATATTTTTCGAGAAATTTATTTTTGGCCTCACCGAGAAGTGGCCGAGAATGAGAAGTTGAACTATGATTCCCAATATGATGGTGCTTTGCTTTGTCAGATCCGAGCAAAGTGTTACAGGCAACGAAATAGGATGAGGGTTTAATCCCACCGAAACTTGACAAACCAAATAGGGAAGGTCTTTCACTTCTGAAATGGCGAACAATAGAGAACTCCAACAGGAATTTCCAGTACAGAGAAAATAATCCAAATTGCATAACTAATGACTACCTACAAGCCGTGTTTAAATACAAGTCGGGGAGAACTTTCCGAGGGTGTACAAAGATAGCCAATGGCAACACAAACTATGGAAACAAAACAAAAATGAGCCCGAGATATATTAAATCAATCAGCCCATTAACAATAGTTTGATTAATGATTTATTTTATAACGGGAACATTACACAAAATTGTCAATATGCATATCAATATGTGAACAAAAATATTTAAATATAAGTTTAGCAGTGAACAATATCGTAAAAATCTGAAAATTTAAATATGCCGAAAGGCTAGAGTGCTACCATAAAGTATCAATGAATCATCATCATGTTCAAGTTCAACATAGAAAACAAAATATAGAAAAATGAAGCAAACTACTGCTCCTATTTTGCCTTTGTCACCATAGCATCAAAATCAGAGTCCTCGCTATCATCCTCCAGAGGAAGCATAATTCAATCTAATGGAACCCCAACCAATCCTAGTGTTGTGTCATCCTCATCTATCTGGGCCACATCCTTAGGCTTAACATCCCACTACAAAGCTGGTGTTTGCCTATACTCTGGAGTCTAACGATCTGCAAGTCAAAGAGCATGATGCACCGTCACTAGCTTCTCCGCTCGTTTAGAGGTAAGTTTGTTCCTCTTGATGGAGTGGATAAATGAATATGTTGACCAATTCCTCTCTGCAACTGAGGAACTAGCAACCTGTGCAAGGAGGTGAGTGGCAAGTGCTTTTAACTCAAGTGTATCTCTCCCATGCCAGGTCCACCATCCAATAGGATCTCTATGTGCCAAAACCACTCTATCCAACCTTGCTTGTGGCTTACCCAAGTTTGGGCCACGAAGGTTGGTGAAGTCAAGGAACTATGCACGAAGACTAGAGGACTCTTGAGCTGAATACATCTTATCAATGGCTCTTGTGAAGCCATCTAATACCTTGGGATCATCACATGGGAAGCACCTTCCACCCAAGTGTGCATACCATTTGGGATTTAAAGCAAAGAGTGTCATATGAAGCGAGGTATTCATCATGTTCCACCTCTGCGTTATAATAGGCCTACTATGCTCCTCATAAAACCCCAATGTAGGATTCTTTGCTGCAATAATTCTCTTCATCTTCCCCAACATGTTGTCAATTGTCTCATATATCTCTCCCAAACTAGAAGCGTTAGTATCAATATCAATCCACCCATCCATCACAATAGAGCAACCCGTCCTAGCCCAAGTAGGTTTCATATCGTCAAACAACAAAGCAACCCTAGAGTACTCTTCATCTAGGATAGTGATCCATAGCTTATGCTCACTAGGGGGTACAAATGAGGGATTCATATTCACTATACCTTTCACCATTTGTTTAAAATAAGTGGAACGGGTTGCATGATATGGGATACCATTAGCAACAAAGAATCCACCAATGAATGCCTCACACTTTTCCTTTGCATGTGCATTAAACATACTTTCCGCCGAGCCCTTCTCACCACTACTCATCTTTCTCTTCCCTCTAGACTCAGTAGGGCTGCCACTAGTACCAATGGCGGATGACATATGCCTAGATGATTGTGATTGAATCGATGGTGATGTCATTGTCAAATTTTGTCCCTCTATTTCAGCTTCTAAGTGCAATCTTTGGTATTCTAATCTCTATTCATCTGTCAAGTTAGGACAAGCTTTGACTACATGGCATGCAACACCTAAAAAGTTCTTTTACGAAACTTCCACAATTTCTGTAGTGGACTTTTTTAGGAAACTTTGACCAACAAAGGATTATAAATAGGAGCTCATTTCATTGGGAAAAGCATGCTTGAATATTTTATTTTCTTTTGATGCCTTTGTGGCTTTTCCTAAGTTCTGATTTTTGTACCCTTGCTGAAGTATAAGTGTCTGAATTTTGAGTTGTTCCATTGGATCTATAACTGGAGTATTGTAGATTCAAATCTGAGATTTAATCCAAGTGTTGTGCAAATTGTTGCTGATTTATAACAATTTGCTTCTTTACTCCAACTGTACACTCTATGTCTAAGGAGACTAGTTGTTGAAGAGTTTAGGGGTTTGTGGAGAGATTTCAATTAGTTTCGAATTGTCAAAATCTGAGTTTGGTGGAGATCTGAATTGGGGGCAGAATTGACAGTCGAACTCAATCTGGAAGGCAGCGTTTCTTGTTGATGTGAAATCAGGGTGAGTTTGGAGCCAATTTTCTTCCTTCTTGGACTGGACGGCATTGTATATTGGGTCTGCAGTTAATTACAAGCCGTGGTGAAACTGCCCTATCAGCCACACACAACTCAGCAAGCCAGGTGTCCACCATTTGTAGCTGCAATCTGCACATGTGGAAACACATGAACATATTCAGTTCAACGTCCAAGCATTCACACCTGCGATTGGGCTTCAATTGCATTTCCTCCATTAATGTGTGCAAGAGGTGACTGGATAAAATTGTATTTGATCTTTAGGAGATCTGCTTGGAAGTTTGGATAGGGATTTGTTTGTCAGTTCAAAAGATCAAATTGTGTTACAACCAGGATCTAAGTGCTGCATTTTTTGCTATCAGTATTTTATGCAATTAAATAAGCAATCATTTTGATTTTCAAAAAAATAAATAAATAAACATTGTTCAATTGCATCAGCATTTTGGATAGGCACAAATTCGTGAATTTGGTAAATTGGCTTGTCCTTCATCATTGTTATCTAGAAAATTGCCTCTATTTTTTATATTTTGGGTGTGGTTCTTTGGAATTGAGAAAATTGCAAACAGACAAACATTTGGAGTTCCTTAATATTGTTTGCTAAGTGTTTGACTAAATGCCAAATCTCTAATTAGTAAGGGAAGTCGATGTTTGTTAAAGCCATAACCGACAAGGGTTATTACGCACACTCTTGAAGAAACCATTATGCATATAAGTATTTCAATGAGGAGGCTCAAAATGGATATTATGAAAGGAAATTAATCACATTCAAACATATCACCTAAGTGCACAACTCATGACCTATGAATAACATAGATTAACTGCAGAAGATGCAGAAATGAGACATTACCAAAAGGTTTTTTGAACAAAACACATCAAGTATCATCAATCACCAAGTATACAACCAGATATCTCTCCGTAAATGTGTCCAAGAATTTGTATTATGCTCAAAGGCCAAAAGAACAATAGATCATCACATGAACAATCCAGAAAATGAAGAAAAATCTCTGCCACATGCATATATCTGCTCTCTAAAAAGCGGAACCCCTACTCATTAAAATGAGAAGTATATATCAATAATCAAACTTAATAATATCCCTAAAAATCCGGGAGTGGAGGTCGGATATCAGAGAAAATTGCTCCAAATAGGACTCTACGAACTCCAAAAATGTGTCCCAATAACCTGAAACTCTTCCTCCACCAAGTATCCATGATGAAAACTCCAATAGAACTCCAAAAATCACTCCTAAAATGACTCAAAAGTCATCACCTAAGACTCCAAGTCTAAGATAACCTTTAGGACACATCGCGACTACCATATGCCACCACTAGTAAATCATTTAGGAATCTCCAACTTGCTATTTTGAAACAAACTCCAACCCTCAAATCTTGGCAATTAGGAACGCCACCTATTCCTTGAAACTCTTAGTCAACAAATAACTTTATTACCACTATTTTGAATTCAAAATTCAAATCTCCCTCTTAAACCATTCATCAAAATTTAATATTAAATAATTGGTTTATAAAGCACCAATTAAATAATAATAATTACATTTCAAATAAATCTAAGTTGCCGGTTCGCGGTTCGGTTCCGGGTTCGGGTTCGAGAACCGGTTCGCTGGTTCGACAAAATTTTGAAAAGGGGTTTGGGTTCATTTGGGTTCGTTAGTACAAAAACATGTAAAAATATATATATTTTTAAAATATATATATATATATATATATATATATATATATATATATATATATATATATATATATATATATATATATATATATATATACGAAGCATGAGTTAGAATTAGAATGTAGCATAGTAGCATAAACACATTTGAACAACAAAAAACCTTTAAAACAGCATAAACAATATAGTAGCAAACCACAGCGATCATTGGAACCCCTTGCAACTAGATCTCTTCCCTTTCATTTAAAAAATTCATAACTGTATCTGATTAGTTTATGCAGATCAACAGTAAGTTTTAATAAAAATTTCTTCTTTTCATAAATTTATTTACCAAACTCTTATTATGATTAACATAATCGATTGAACGTGGTTAAAAACTAATTAGATCTAGCTTGTAGAAGGTAAATCCCTTTGACCAGCTGAATATTCTTCAATCTCTTTAGGCACAATCTCCCAAGCAATGATCAACAACAGTAAACTGGAAAAAGACCGTTCATGGAGGCCTCTGGATAACACAGTTTGACGTCCCAGATTCAATATTATTTAATACAATTTTTAATATACCTAGAGGAGAAATAATCAGCCAAATAGTGATAGACAATGTGGTAAGTAGCTGCCCCACCTGACCATATTCATGTGACCGTAACTTTCTTCTGCAGGGCAACATTTCCCAATAAAACATTGTTTATTGTTTAGTGATTGAAAAATTCATATTGCTACTCAAATAGGCCCTGAAATTCCTCGAAATTGGTCATGGTGGTCGCCACATGTTGAGCATCTTCTCTTGTGGGTGTCTCAAATTTAGTAGCATTTTGATTCAAATAGAAAGTGTTTTACAGCTAGGGATTACTCAACACTAAAAAACTGTGGCATTGTAATGCCTACCAACCCAGACCCAAGATGTATCAACATAAATTAAATTAAAACATGCTGTAATGTGGAAAATTTATGTGGTTCTCCTGGGTTCGAACCCTGGTCCGAAATTTTATATGTGGTTCTCTTGGGTTCGAACCCTGGTTCGAACCAGATCGAACCAGGCCTCCAAAAACGAACCTAGGTCGAACCGGTTCGAACCGGTACGTGGTCCGGAGGGGGGGGGGGGGAGGTACCCGTGCAACTTAGAGATAAATAGAACAAAAATAATAACTTATTTATTATAATGATAATATATAACTTTAAATAATCCAAAGTCATGTATTACCATCCCAACAAATAAACTTGTTCCTAATTCAACTTCAAGGTGGACCCGAAGACTGAAACGATATTTCAATATGATATAGGGATAGATAAAAGGTAAAGACACAAGTCTTTTGGATCATTCAAATGGCATTTGGAAATTCGAAGAAAACAAGGAGAATGCTTGGCATTAAAACCCTAGCTGCCACCAAGGAAGAAATCTGGAGTTTCAGCTTCATTTGGCACTTCATCTTCCTAGATTCTAGACTCCAGCTAGGTGTCACGGATCGTTAGTGCTCGGATTTGGTCTTTTTGCCATTATTATGGAGTTTTCTGGGGTTACATCAGGCTTTTTGTGGCAGTTTCCAGAGCTTCTTGTCTTTTGTTTAGCGTGGATTTTGGCTGAGAATTACTTCAGCCTCTCTTATAGTTTCCAACACCTGATTTCTAGAGCAAATGTGGCTTGATTTCATGGCATCTTAACACCACTTAGAGTCTTCTTTGCTACTAATAAATTGATCTCCATCATACAGCCGTAAGCTATTTTATTGATTGACTTGGTTCTTCTGCAAAACATTGGGCCACCAACTATCAAAGAAATTCTCCACATTTTTGCATACGCTTTCTTTCTTTTCTTTGCCGCATAGAAAATGTATATAATTCTCCTCATTGTTTTTATGTTGAGAATCTTTGCCATCGTTTGCAACCCATTTTAGAAAAAATATCAATGCATACAGATTTTGCTGGCTGTTATCTTCCGTGGAAAATAATACATCTGTAGCTTGAAACTGGATTCATTTATAAGGGGTATACACTTTCTTTCTTTACCTTGCCTTGCATCAACTGTTATGAACTTTAAACTGGAATATGTCGGTTGCTTGCTTTGCCATTTTGATGATGTTCTTACAGTCCAAAATATCATTTGCGTTGCTGCAAAAAAAATACCTTCTTCCTATAGCATCTCAAGATGCTAATGTTTAGCTTGTTTTTCTCAAAAACCCTTGTGGGTTTCACGGGTTTGCATCATAATCAGCATGGCCTTTTTTAACCCCTATTTTGCTATTCTGAAGGTGGGTATTTGCATTGCATCTTTCACTCCAGTGTTGGCAACCATATTTGATTCAGCTTCATTGATTATTATTTCGTTGTTTGCTTTTGTAACTTTTCGCATTCTTCACTTAGCTTCATACTCGTCTCATATGTCATATCATATTGCACTTGTATTGAGGTACAACACACATTTATGTGCAATTTCAAATAACACATGGCACATCACATGCAGAAGCAATCCGCAAGCTGTTATAAACTTTATGTAATCAACTTTCATAAATGTTGCAACATGAACTGTCATTTGGAAAAGTATAAATCATGCTTTTAATGTTTTTTGTATATTCCTTCTTTAGCTCATTATTCTTGATACCCTGACTGTGTATATTTTCAGCTGCACTACTTGCTCCTCTTATTACTGACTCTCCTCTTTTGCATATTGAACCCTGTAACAATAACATTACTAAATTTGCATCTTATCTCTGTTCCCAACATTATGCTTTCTGTACATTTCTTTCTCTATGTTAGCATGCTTGATCATCCATAATACTTTTCTGATGTGCATTTATTGTTACTGACATAATGCGACTGATCAGATGCTATCATGAAAAGCTTTGATGAGAAGACACAATTTTCTGCACTTGCTCCTTGTAATGTGTTTGCTGAAGGTTTTATGAATGAATATCTGCTCAAATTATCCTTCACTTTTGGTTCAGCATTGAAGTGCTATTCTTTCTCCTTGCTGTTATACACTTGCTGATATGCACCTGGTCTTTTTGCATTCACTGTCTCTGAGTGTTTGATCTAAAACAAAAAGGTTTCAAGCTAAAATAACTTGTCCCTTTAATGTCTTCTTCCTCTCATATTGAATTTGCAGCATAACTCTATTGAAAAACTAAAAGGTTTCATAAATGAATATGTCCCTTTAATACTCCTATTGTACCTTTTGATCAGCTTCTACGATCCTATCTCTCATAGGCATGCCAAGCTCAATAACCCTTGTGGGAGCCTGCAGTTATATCCATGTACTTATAAGAGATAAAATCTTGCACAGGAAACAAACATGTTAGCAATAAAAACTTGATGTGATCATGATTGCCTCTCTTTTTGGTATATGTTTTTGTTTTATGCAAGTGCATGACATGATGATAGCATAGAATGTTTATGCATGAGGTGAGGTGTTTCCATCATTGCTTAGATCCATTAGATCTAATACATTCTCATATGTATGCAGGACTCAGACACTTCGAGGAAATATGGCTCGGGGCTGCACACAAGCGGGACTGGAGAAAGACAACATAAAGAGTCATTACATGCAATGACTAGTTCCTTGTGACCCTCTTATCCTATGTTCCCGTTCTTTCATGTTTATGCACTTTTGTAGAATAGAGGCACATATCAGTAGATTAGAGGCTACTCTCACAGCCAATTGTGTGAGAGGCATTTACTTTCAGCATTTTATTTCATTTATCATTTGTACATATCTTTTGGTGATAAATACAAAGGACATTTTTGGTATTTTCTTTTGTTCAAAATGAAATATTATTTGCAATAAATACCGAATGCAAATATACAAGAAATGTGTGCCTTACTTTCACTTGTTCACTGTTTTAGAACTGAATTTTGACATGTGTGGAAGTATAGTAATAGGAACCTCTTCTTGGATCATGTGTGGACCTATCCTTGTCCCCACAGAAGTTTATTTGCTTGTTTGTAAGGTCCTTGATTTCTCCTTTGGGCCAGAACCTATATTTTGTAATAATTTGCCTGACAGGACGACTTGTGGTCTTGGTGGCTATAAAAAAAGAGTGCTTGGATTAGGAAAAATACAATGAAGTTAGATAAAAGGAAAATACTAAGATTTGGCTCTATAAGCCCAAGCTCTTAAGCTCGTTGATTGTAATTTGAATGTATATGGCTGCAACGAGGTAGGCCTTATGCATGGCATGTTGAATGAAGATTGTCTCAGCACAGCTGCATGGATTCCTCCATAATTTCTTGTGGTTTCTCCTATTTGGTGGCTTCTATGTGTACTCTTCGCAAGGGTATCTAGGAGGTGAGCTTTATCCTCTCATTCCATCATATATCTTCATGACAATTCACTTGAATCATGGTGATTACATTCTCATGGATATTAACAATCAATTATCTTTAAGAGTTTTATCGACTATATCACTCTTGCTCTAAGCATTTATTATCTTGTACCTTGTGGTCTTTTCGACCATCCTTCCCTCGATTTTTACATACTAATTATCTACTTTATTCCCTGTCAATATAATGACGATAGGGTGGTTGGCTTGCATACCTTATTATTTCTGACGTGTGAGGTGATTTGAAAAAGTTGTCATGAAAATTACAGTAGTTTCTAATATTTGAAGTCTTCCTTGAAGCTCTCTAGTTATCTTACTTCTTACTTTATGCCTTTGAGTATGGAAACTCCCATTAACCTTGGTAACCGAAATAGGCAAATGGCCTTTGATACGTAAGTAACTCTGAACTGAATTTGCTAAATCATTACTGTGCAAAATAAGGTTATCTGGAGAGTCGTTTTGAAAAGCCTTGGGGATCAATTTGTTAACTGCAGAGACTGCTTCTGAGCTAACCTAGATACCCCTACTATCTTTGTTGTGATAGCTATGCATATCTTTAATAACAAAGATACTATTGTAGGGCTCTGTAGAGAAATTTTCATACATGATATAAATCTTGACCTTGATAGGGTTCTGGTAAATATTAGAAATGATCTCTCAATGCCTAAGTCAAGTAACTATGGGATTCTCATGCTAAGGAATCACTTTGTCCCCACTTACCAAATCCTTTTTTTGAAGGATTTAAAAGGCCTTTGGGCCCAACAAGATGTCATAGAGAGAAACATGAAATTTACTATGACAATCTGAGATTAAGGATCTGTCTAATGAAAATTGGTTTGGACAATTACTTTAAGGTTGAAGGCCTCACTCAAGACGTTTATGCTAATGCAATTGCAGACTTAAGGGAAGCAGTCTGCATTACTGGCTAACTAAGTAGCATCCCAGTATAGTTTCAATTTTGTCTTTTTTTGGTTTTTGTACTTAATTGTTACTATTGTGGTCTCATTACTAGCCAAGCTTTTCATATTTCTCTCAGTAAAACTTAAAATGATAAGGGTTTCTTTAGCAATTACTATATGTTGCTTTCTATAGTAATAGGTTTCCTTGGACAATTGCTCGATGAATCTAGACTTTTATTTAGCAATAAAAGCCACTAGGCTACTATGACCGGTGAATTTAGCAACTAAACTTTCTACTCTTAACTATGATAAATTGCATATTACAGACATT
This sequence comes from Cupressus sempervirens, assembly GCA_028749045.1. Classification (NCBI taxonomy): domain Eukaryota; kingdom Viridiplantae; phylum Streptophyta; class Pinopsida; order Cupressales; family Cupressaceae; genus Cupressus; species Cupressus sempervirens. The sequence goes on from CM053786.1 coordinate 479,492,757, forward strand.
ATGGATTTATAGTTGGACTAATCTTTACCATTTGATAGTTTTTTTTTAGCAAATTGTTTGCTTTCAAATCATGGGTATTGATACTCCTCCCCAGTTTAAGAAATCTGAGGACGCAATGTTAATATTTGAGGATTTGGAAATATGATGGTTTTTGTATTTTATCTTTGGCTTCTCAATGACTGGATTCTTCAAAAAGGCTCCTATTTATTAGATTTAATTGACAATGCAATGGGAAATTAAGTTCATCTTCTATTTTATTAAGCCTAGTTTTAAGTTCCTCTGTGCAATTAGTTTGTCATTAACTAGATTTGGCATTACCTAGTAGGAATTCGTTTAAATAGGCTTAAACGACATTCCTGCATTTCAAAGCTTTTTCATAAAACTATGATCTTATGGTGTTCGGTAATGGCACTTGGTTATGCTAGGCTTATTGAACACATTATATTATATTTTTCTAATGATTTGGACACTGTGAGACAGAAAGCTTCGAGGCCCGATGAGATATTCTATTATGCATATTTTATTTATTATACGTGAACTATTTTCATAACTAATATCTTATATGGAACTAAGCATTGTTGTGAGATGTATTCTAGCAATATGAAAACAGGTTCTATGAGCAGCTCGAATAAGGGATGCGAACTTGCAAGTATGATACCATCATTAGCTTAGAATTTAGGTTTTAACTGTTTTTCAACCCAGTGCCTTTGCAATTTTCTATCTTTCCTACTAAAAGGAAATATTGTAATTCACAACTTTGTAATATTCTAAAACTTGGACATGTAAATGACAAACTTAAAATTTGTCATATTCTTAGCCTGTTATGCCAAAATGGGCTGCAAAGACTTGTAATCTGTATTCAGGACAGAACAAGTCCCGAGGGAGACTAGAGGTTTTCTTTACTCTGTTCTTTCCTACTGGTGCCTGCATTGAACAAAGTTTGTATAGTCTTTCAAAAATTAATAAAATATATGGGCCTTTCTATTGATTAAAAATATCTCCAGCCTTTTTTGAGGTCTTCGGATCCAAAAAGCGAAGTCTCCCCAAGTCTCCTTCATGAATTGCTCCTAGTTGTACTACAATCAAAGGAACTTTTCTTGGAGAACATGATAGCTAATGACCTTGAGATGGAAGATCACAACTTTGTGGAGTAGATAATAGTACCATCAACATACTAGTACTAGATAGATTTATGGTTTTTGTTTACTATACTAAGTTTGTTCATTTTTGTTTGCATATCGGCAATTTAGTATCAAACTATACTTTTATGAGTTTAAAATTTGAATATGTAATGATAATCTCAGCAATTATCAATCCGATACAATGATGATCACATACGATATTCGGAAAACAAGTATGACTATGAGATATAATAATGTGATTATGTGAGTTTTGAAATATTTGACTCTATATTAATGTGACATTACTATTATTATTTACTTTAGTCTTTTAGCTTTATAGTATTAATATTTTGTATTTAGTATTACTCTTTAAACTATTTATAAAAAATTGTCGTCTCAAAGTACCTTCGTCTCTTATTTTTGAAAAATTGTCTAATCGATACCAGTACCAGAGACCTCCAAGTCTCCCCATCTCTCAGTGACCTTGATAAATTGTAAGTCCCTCAAACCGAACCAAGTGATGAATAAGTCAATCATTGTGCATACCATGAGTCCAATTGCGCTTGCTAGATGTAGTGACTCCTCCAAACTGACTTCCTATAAAAAGTAAGTATCTAAATAATTGCTTTGGTCAATGGTACTGAATATCAATAGTGCTACCAAGTTGTTCTAGTGCCCTACTAGAAAGATAGAAACCCTGACTTTTCTAAAATATTAAGTGTGATAAATTGATCCAAATGAAGAGCAATCGTGAATATCTATGTCCTCTAGAGTGCCAATTTACCTATGGTTCTACCAAGACCCTTTATCCCTCTGACTTAGCCTACAAGGGACAAGGATTGGCTAAACTAAACAAATATTTATGCTCGCGAAAAAGGGGACTTTACAATCTGCCATTCCTAAGATTACTTGTCCCCAAGAAATCACATCTACAAAGAAACTCCACTATATTGGAAGTCAAAAGAAAGATTGAGAAATGCCTCACACTGAAACACAGCTGCAACACGATCATAACCACAGCTGCCTAAAAACGAACAACCACCCATTTGTTGTTATATCCCCATTTTAGGATAGAATTTTAATAATAATTAGATAATACACTGTTATTAAATAAATAATGATGATAACGTTATATTAAAACTAATACTAAAATATAAAAATAGGAAATTATAATTATTTAATCTATATTATCAATGAAATAATATTTAGAATGATATTTTAAATAATTTAAAAATGAATAAATAAAGAAATAAAATTATATACAAGAGACGCTATTGTAGAAAGTATGTTAACTTTCTAAATAGAATTTAAAATAATAATAAACACAAATAAGTAAGTAAATAAATAATATAGCATAGAATAATATATATTAACTAAATCTAATGAAAAATCAAGAGATATTTAACATATAGACATGACTCCTTAAAATTGTTAGATTTTAGTGATCTCTAATAGATAAAGCTATTACAATAGATATGAATAACAATAGATACTGTTACTTGAATAACTGTAGTGCAGAGTTGTTCTTCAAATAATGATGATCTTGAATATGTGAGATGCAGGATATCCTTAATGTATATCGCTGATAACACAGACTGTAGAATGCAAATGCTGATAGTCTTCCAAATCAGATTGCAGTGGAGAATGCTGAGAATATATTATGCAAGATTAATATGCAGATCACTGGGTTTGTGATGCCTAAGATTGATGACATTCCCATCGGTCTGCACTTTGTTTATATAGGTAAGAGAAGGGTCATGACCTATAGAGTCATGACTCTACGTGGCCTTCGGTCACACAGGGTCATGCCTCTACGGAGGCACAACTAACTAATGTTAGTTAAACCAAACCAACATAATTGGTAGTAATACAAGACTCCTGATGGCATAAGATGTCCGCCAATAATCTAAACATGATATTGCCTACCAATGATATTATCAATCATTTAATAGAAGTTAAGACGATTAAAACATATATATATATATATATAACATCAATGACTGTTATCAGATAAACCTGATATAGATTTGCACATGCCTAATGAGCATTATTACTTCTACAGATGCTATATATCAACAAAACTTAAGATATAAAAAGGAGGAGAGTTTATTTTAGAGAGAGAAAATGAAGAGGAGAAGATAGGACTTCAAAAAAGAAAAATGGTAGAGGAAAGTAATATGAAGAAAATGAGGAAGTGACATTTTGAAAAGATATCAATGATATTCAAAGGATGTGAACCTTCGAAAGGGTCATAATTATGAATAGTTACGACTCTTCAAAAATATTGTAATTATAAAGTATTGGGACTTTTCCAAAGGATTTTAGTTATGAAATGTTCTAACTTTTCGAAATAATTATAACTATGAAGTTTTGTGACTTTTCAAAAGATTTGTATTATGAAAGTTTGCGACTCTTGGAAAGGAAAAAATAAATAAATAAATTTATCCTTTCCTTATAATTAGAAAGGAAGAATTTTAGAAAGTAAATATAAAGTTAGAGATAATTTAGAAGGAATAATTCATTGAAGGGCCGACTAAGGATAGAGTCACATGGACCAAGCAAAGAGGAAGGTAAGAAAAGTATGTTTATGGATTATATTTGTTTTTATTATGTTTATGAATTTATTTATATTAATGAATTATACTTGTGGATAATTTATGCATATGCATATGTATATGTAAAAGATGGAATTCAAAACAGATAACACACATGACTTAATGGTTAATGGTTTAAGATCAGGAGAGTCCCTTTTTAGGGAAGAGAGTAATCTTAATATGGTTAATAGCTTAAAATCAAGAGAGTCCCTTTGGGAAGAGATTGGTCTTAATATGGTTATAAGGCCAGAATATTCCGTAGATGTTAACATATGCATATGTGACAAGGGCCCCAGATGGAGAATGTCTCTTTTAGGAAGGACCTTAAAGGGAGCACTTCAACGAAGACGGAAAAGTAACCGGGGACCTAAGGATCCTCAAGAGGGTTATTGATCCCAATGTGGAGATGTTTTTAGGTTGGGTTAGGATAGAGGGTAGAATAGTGAAAGTTGATTTATTATTGTATAAATTCTAACATTGGTTTTGTAGGTATTCTTGTCCTAGTTAGTGGGGAAACTACATTTGTCCAAACTTTGCACACTAAAAATCTACATCTAAAACAAATCATGAACATGAAGATCGAAGGTGAAACTACTTGTAGTCCACATCATGTACACAATAAAATACTCCTAGTGAAACCACACTAGAACCCCAATGTGCACGGAGGACCCCACAACAAATTGAAGAGTGTCCAATCAAATATACCTAGATCCCATATCCTAAATAGAAGCTTGCTAAGAATAACCTCAAACTTTGGTTGTGCAAATCTGATAACAATGTCACCATTCTAACAATGATCAAGCAATCCAATGGGATCCATCCAACCTATAGTGCTAAACCTACCACCACCTAGGTCTCAATACAATTGTGAATCACATCCATCTGTATTGTGGAGATCATTTGGAAGCATTTGCTACACTGAATCCGTTACTACACTATGTCAATCCTCCTTAACTCTTTAAGTTGTCCCCTGCCAACTTGCAGTGACTAACTCCATCTACTAAAGGTGGTGAAGACTTGTCCCATAAAGGATGGTGTAATTCTAGAGCCTATCCACATCGATGCATCACCAAGTCCTCCACATGTGGATCAAACGAAAAAAATGATCAATCCTCAATGTGTAGTTATTGTAAAAAACTCCAATCTTAATCACTCATCACTAACTCAAGAATCAAAAGATGGCTCTAATCTTTAAGCCCAAACAACTGATTGGATAGAGTCTTCAACAACCCTCTTTCCAAGCCCAATCACAAAATCTATATGAGGAAGCATTATAGTTGAAGTATCTACAACCACCCACCAAATGCTCAATCCCCACAAGAACCTTGGATAAGAGTATCCTCAATGACTCCAAAGGGTCCCCCTTGAAACTCTGGACTCTCAAGTAGGTACTAGATAATGAATTTGTGTAGTACAAAGAATATGAAGTAGAATCATCTTGTTCTCTTGCAACCCTCAGTTGCGACACAAGTTGTCTATCAATATCAGCTGCATGAGATAAGTAACAGCCATACTACTAACTAGATGACACTTTGAATATCCCTTGTGTATATGATGGAGTAGCATTGTATACTAACGCATAACTCTCTAGAAGATCCACCACTACCACTCGAGTTATCAATAATCTGACTTGCATCATCTATCATAAATACTTAGCTTAGGACAACCTGATGTAACCTATGCCTCTTTATTGCTCTCACCCAATATATGCATCCCAACTATGACTATTGAACCCAAATCTGTAATGGATGTAGCCATTTCCATCACCACAACCAACTGTTACTGCAAAGAGTTGTGTTGTGTTTGTAGCTAGTGAAGCTTGTGCCAACTTCAACTCCAAGAAAAACTCCTCCATCATGTTTGAGACTCATGAATGGCCAACAACACTCTCTCCACTGAATCTATAGTCACTCCCAACTCATGAGTGTGCTCATCTACCTCCTATTCCTTTCCCTTTAGTGCATCATAGAAAGTGCAATCCCACTTGATAAGATAACTTCTATCAGCTAGTAATTGAAAAATAGCTACATTCTATTATTCCAAATGGCTTCTCAAAGTGCATGGAACTCTACTAGAGAAAGGCCACTATCTCTAAGAAGCAATCCTAAATAAAATCCTGCTAAGAAGAATGAGCTCAGACTTCTGTTGCGTAAACGTGATCACCATGTCACCATGTTGATAATGATGAAGCAATCCATTGGGACCTATCCAACTTGCAGCGCTAAACCTACCACCACCTGGATCTAATGCTATTGAGACTCACATTTATCCGTATTGTGGAGATAAGAACATCTGGAAGCATCTACTACACCAAATCCCTTACTACACTCTATCAATCCTCCCTAGATGTGTTGACTACAAGTAGTCCCCCACCAACTAGCAATGACTAACTCCATCTACTAAAGATGGCAATATCCATCACATAGAGGATGATATAATCTTAGTGCCAATCGACATCAACACATCATCAAGTCCTCCACATGTGGATCAAATGAAAAATGATGAGCAATTCTCACTGTGTACTTTCAATAAAAAGCTACAATCATAGGCAATGACTCATCACTAACAACTTGGAAATCAGAAGATGACTCAAATATCTAGCCCCCAATAACTTATTAGGAAGGGCCATTGATAACGTTATCTACAAACCCAATCACAAAAACTCTATGAGGAAGCATTGTAGTCATAGTATCTACAACCATTCCCACCAAATGTTGAATCATGTGAGATCCTCAGACAAGAGTATTCTCAGTGACTCCAAACGATCCCTCCTAAAACTCTAGACTCTCAAGTAGGTACTCAATAAACGAATTTGTGCAATAAAAAAGAATATGAGATAGAATCATCATGTTCTCCTGCAAGCCTCGATTAATCACCCTGACTCTACGAGACAACAAGTTGTCTCTCACCATTAGATATGAAAGATGAAGTAAAGCATTTGCATCCAAAAGAGAAACAAATCAACAATGAGAGCCATAGTCTCAACTAGATGACACTTTGCATGTCCCATATGTAGATGATGAAGTAGCATCATGTACTAACACACAACTCTACATAGGACCACCACAGCCAAACAAGAGCTATCAATAATCTAACCTGCATCGTCTATCAAAATATTGACCTCATGAGAATATAATACAACCAATGGCTTTCTACTGCCCTCACCCAATATACTCATCCCAATTATGACTATTGCACATGAATCTATAATGGATGTAACCAAAACCCATGGATATAAGGTCGTCAACCATTATTGTAGAGGGCTATGTTGTACCTGTAGTTGGTGAAGTCTATGTCAGCCTCAACTCTATAAAAAGCTCCTCATTCGTGTCTTAGAATCATTAAGGGCCAACTGTGCTCTCTCTAATGAATCCATAGTCACTCCTAACTCATGATTGAGATCATCTACCTCCTCTTCATTTCCCTTCAATGCATCATAGCAAGTGCAATCCCACTTGAGAAGATAATCTCTATCACCTCGTAAGTGTAAATAGTTATGTTTCATTATTCCAATGGCTTCTTGAAGTGCATGGAACTCTACCAGGGAAGGGCCACTATCTCTGTGCTCATCTAACATAAGAATACCCCGACCAAATGTAGTCAACATCTGACGAGAAACATCAAAGTCATCTATGGTTGTGCAATCATGCTATCATTGACCTTAAGTTGCCCAACCAAATGATGTCTTTGAAATACATGACTCCCTTACAAGTTCTCTGAATCAAAATTGCAATGCAGTATAAGGTTGTATCTGCAACGCTCACCTCATGATCAACAACACATGTGCTATCATCAATACACACATCAACATCTCGAATACTACTGCTAAGCACCTCAATGGATGGCTCAACTAGCAAGGTAGAAGTTGTTGATACAACAATATCTCTTCCCATAGTTCTTCCAAGGTAATTGCATGTCCATCCAAAATCCAATCCTTGGACCTCTTACCAACCAATGGGTTTTCTGATTTATCTTCCAAGATCTGATTAGAAAAATCAAATTTATCATGGCATGAATCTACATCACCAGTCTCATTATTAGCACCCTAATCTTGAGTACCTTCACGTGGAAATGAACAAGAAGCATGTTCCTTAAGTGAAATGGCTGCTACCTTGTGATAATGCAAAGTGCTTAAGTTGTTGTGAAAAATGAATTTAGTTGTCACCCTCAAACCTCTTTGGATATATCAAGTACTCCTAGAGTTCACACCTTTGTTTACTATGGCAAACTGATTCAATTTGTTTCCCTTAAGGACTGTCAAATGTACCTTGTACTATTTTACCCAATACTTCCCTTGAATCCAAGAAACCATCAAAACCATCTAAACTTGTAAACTTATTTGGCATGATCTGGTATTCTTTAAAAATTATATCAGCTTCGATTCAATTTCTTCTCTTCTAAACTTTCTACACTCCTAATGACCCCCTGTGCGATTACCTCCCACACAATAACTTCCCGCAACACGAAAACCTCTTGCAATGACCATCTTTCGTGACACGATCTTTCTTTGTGTGTGTCTGTTATCCATGATCTCTCATGGCTTCAGTGATCTGCAATTGTGTGGTCGTCATTGTTTTTTGGTGTGCTTCCTTCTACTTCGTGCATGATATGGGGTTTCATTTTTTCTTTTGTGTGGCTCTTCTTCTCCTCCACTCCTCCTCTACTTCGTCTCTTCTCATGCGAGGTCTAGTTTCGGCCATTTTATTTGATTATTTCGAGCTCAAGATTCATGACCTGTTGTTCCTGAAGTCTTCCATTTTCGGGATTTATTGGTGACTGGATTTTGTTGTGTTTATATGAGTTATTCCAAACATTGTCGAGTCTGTTTGTTTATGCGAGAGTTGTATCTATCATTGCATGTAGTAGCTTGTTCATGGGGGAGTTGAATCTGGCATTACTAGCTGCCATCTCACGCAGTGCAATTGTTCTCTGCTTGCTTCTTTGCTCCGGCTTTCTCACATAAGGTTTGTGGATTGTTTCTTAAGCCTTTGTTGCTTGATTTTGGTGACTTTAGCTACTACTCGAATTACTGTTCAACTCACTCTAGGGTGTTCTAGCTCTTTTGGTGTCTAGTGTGCCTCAATTCAGGTTTTAATCAAGGATGACTGCAACTAGAGATGTAGGCTCATCACAATCACAACCTCTAACCTTCCAGAGGTTCTGTGATCGGGTTACCACACCGGAAATGGATAATCAAACGCTCAGAGAGAAAGTTCTATCATTGACCGAGACAATTGCAAAACTCAAATAGGCCATTGGCTCAAATACCTCTTAGATCAAAGTCTTCTTTGATACTTTTACTTCTAAAATTGCAAGCTTAAAATCCCATTTGGAATTCATTATCGAGAGCAGCTAGAGGGATTAGATACTATCAAAGAACAACAATAAGAAATTGCAGAAAAACACTCCTCTCTAATTTTGAAAACTAAATAGAAAGTGAAGTCATGGGCCTCTATCTATAATACCTCAATTGTTTCTACTCCTTTATCAAATCTGAAGAAGATCGTTCAAGGGAAAATTGAGGATGAACGTGTGAGACGAGCTCGTGAGCTCAACTTGCGATTACGTGGTCTCCCTCTCACTTCAAACCCTCTCTCCGCTGGACGTTCTTTCCTTAGTGGTCAGCTTGGTATCTTCGACATCATACTGAACAAGTGTTGGTCTGGTCATGGTGACATCCTTTTCATCCAGTTTATCACCTTCTCGGATAGGCTCCGTGCCCTTAGGGCTTGTTGGTTCCTAAAACTGCAAATTGGAATCCTACAAGCCTTGCCTGCTCGATGCTAGGATATCCAACCGGTTAAGGCCAACTTGACGCGATCAATCAATGTGATCTAAATCCCCTGCGCTTCCGGCTCTGCAAGACCGAGGCGGGTGTACCTGATCTTGGACGAAACACTTAAATCCAAGATGCTTAAAGCAGATCGATCAAAACACGAATACAATAAAAGTTTTCCAAATGGCAAGAATTATAGGAAAACTTTAAACTTGCAATTTATGAACTGAGAACAAAAGTAAATGATTGAAATAATGTTTAAATAAAGAATAAATATAGATTAATGCAACAGATGAATATATTAATTCCTCAAAGGCAAGAAATGAAACATTTGCCCTCATATGGATTATGAATTAAGAATAAAAGACCAGTGCTTAATTAAATGGGCAATAGAGTCAATATTATTAGTTGAAACGTACAACTTTATAAAGTTCAATATATTAAACTATAAATAATTTTAATAATTCAAACGCAACGGATCAATTATATGAACGCAATTTAAATTAGTCTAAAATGCACTTTAACTCCTGCGAAGACAAATTAGACATAAATACGGAAACAATAAAATATTTCACAATATCTATGCTTATCAAATTTAAAATGCAATAATGATCCAGTCCGCTTATCCGAATATTAAAATATTTATAGAAAATAATAAAAAATATTTATAAAGGACACAACTTAATAAAAAATTAAAACTCTAATGCAAATAAATTAAATAAATACTTCTTACTGATCCGGAAATAAAATCGTACTGGAGACACTCCTACAGATGATCCATCCAATACAACTCGACTCCAGACTTGCACAAGAAATCAATCGAAAATCCACCATCCACAGGGTTAGTTCAAAAATTCATTTCTCCACCAATTAAAAAAATATAATACACCATGGGCATAGGATAGGTAAAAAAATTTAAAAATAAGAATGAATATTGTGTCCCTTGACTTTTACATCTCCTCTTTATAATAAAGATGGAAGGGTATATTTCAATCATCGCACCCTCTGATAAAAAATAACCGATCATTCTTAAGTACTTAATATATTTTTAATTAGCTTCTAACACAACCGACGGTTTTATTATTTCTACTTTATTTCTCTCCATTGGCGTGTGTTTACATTCTTTGCATCCATAGCCTGGATGCGCACTTCATACGTTTGAAATCCTCCTTCCTACGCTTCAAATCTCCATAACTCTTACTCACACAAACATCCCTCAAATACGCATATCCGTATTTCCTGCAATGAAATAGAAGAGAAAGTTAGAGATGATCTGTGCAAGGATTGGTAGGAAATAACGTTTTAATGCCCTCTCTCCAACAAGACCCATCGGAAGTGGGTCAGGCTCTCAGGTAACTTCGTGTGAAGTGCCATTGAACGCCTCTATTCAACACACATGCATCTCACGTCAAGCACCCCCACTTCTTCATAGATATTCTTTGTTTATTCTATTTACTTTCTTCATTGTTCAGGTATAACTAGACTTCTTGATTGCACGTTGACCATTGACAACTATACACGCTTCCACCCTTTCAGTTTGCTGATCGATAGAATTTATAAGACTTTCTCCTCTGGCCTTCACTCCAGCCTGGCTAATCCGAACCATATATTGTGCATGATCCTTATTGTTTCCAAGGTCTTCTGCATTGTTCTTCATATTTTCACTGTCAACAAATTCGGAAGCGCTATCAGAGTCCTCACCAACCAAAGTTAGCATTGCCATTACTGCTATCTGACTCGACTTTTCCCATTACTACAGTTCCCATGTCCTTGAACTTATCCATTATTGGCCACCTGAATGGACTCTTCTGGTCTCAATGAGGCAATTCAACAGCACCCAAAGCTTCAAAAAGACAAGGTCCATCCCACCAAGGGCATAAGCTCTTCTTGGGCACATCTCTCAAATTACTTCACAAAGGCCAGAAACTGGGAGAAACTGCATATCTTTCTTTACATTATAACCACGCTCCTTGAGTAATGGAACTGTCTTCTCTACTATCTCATCAAACCTCACTTTAGACCACTGGACAGAAGGTTCATCCATCTTATTAACCATCACTAACAATTTACAAACACCCATTTCATTGTTCAGTCACCTCCAGTGCTTGACTGAATACTCGCAAAGACTGGATGCATAGATTGTATTGATTGATTGCTGGATATAGCCCTTTCTGGGCGGCAATTCATATACATATAAAGTTTATGGTTGTTATTCCCTTTGCTACGAATATATATATACAGGAATCATAAAAACTAGAATCTGCATGAGCAAAATTCATTGCCAATTGTCACAGTATATAACTGTTGCTGCTCCATTGAAGGCACGCACTGGGTGTCTAAATCCTGTTTAAATTTGTCATTGTATGACCTCTGACAACTTCATTATAAACATACTTTTCTCCATCCAATCAATATCTTGGAACGATTAACCAATCCTGATATAATATAATCAATATGCAATTCCCCAAACTAAAGGTGATGGCTGGAAAGAATCAATACTGTTAATGATTTTCAGAACACTGAAGGAATACTGAAACAGATGGAAGTACAATCATCTCTGGTATATAATGTGAGACACCCATTGAAATGACTTTCTCAGGCATCCTCTGGTTCTCTAGACTGTTAATTATGTCCTCACGAATACATTCTCAATCTAATCCTTATTATGAATGCAATGATGTCCGATAGAACAGCCCTCAAGTTCAGTAGACGGGAGGCCAAATGTAATGTTGGTCCACTTCCAACGGACTAGCCATACAACATCAAGTCTTCATGTCTTATTCCACAGTCTCTCTTCAATCAATAGTATATTGCTTCTATGTCAGCATATGTATTAAATTCAGTTGCCTTTCTAGAAGAGGCTCCATATCCTGAGTAAGCATAATTCATTACATTGGCTCGTAAATGAGCTCACAGCTTCTTGTTGTATTCTGTCAACTTATGGTCAAGGCTATTTTATTTTAGAATGCAACCCTGCAAAGTAGTATAGAACAAAAGCTTTTTCATATAGGAGGTCACATATGAATTTTGCCGTAGGCTTATCAATTGATTTTCCACTTGTCACTACCCATCATTTCATAGAAACATAATAATGTGGTCTATATTTCATTCGATAAATTGACATCATATGTTTTAGCCACATTATCTACCATTCTTTTCTGATTATACAGCACACTGGATCTATAGTGGACATGCCTATGAAGTTTATAATCCCATGCAACTGCATATTCGTGTATATTATCAATTCTAACAAAATCTGCTGTCAACTTTTCAACTCATTCCTCATCAAATTGAAGGCCTTTGGAATTCAGAATGGTGGGATCATTTTTAACAATGAAGATTTACACATTACTCATGAAGATCCTCCCTTTATCATGGTATTTTGAGCTCTAAATTTTGCCAAAATTAAGAGTCTCAACACGGCTAAGAGGACGTTGTTCTCTCTCCCTTCTAAAATTTTTTTAGATGAATATCTCACGAAGGCTCAGGTTATAGAGCTGAAACATGCTTGTGGTATTATTGCAGAGGCTAGATAGGCTGGGAAATGGGTAGTTAAATAGAAATCTCAAAGCAGTTATTCGGGATTCCCCCTCTCCATTGGATGGGAGGCAAGACAGGCCCACAAGACCAAATGATGGTCTCACCAGCAGTCCAACAAGAGGGAGATTTCCATGTGGCCTGTTCTTGCTAATTGTTGGAGTGGTAATGGTTCTCTATGGTCATTACCCGGTCTCTTTCATGATGCAGTGGGGTCTGCTAACATACTTGTCGTCATTGAGACTCGCAAGGGTCCCTTACATCTTCTTTCGGGATTTATAGGTTATCAGTGGTTATATGTTTGTAGAGAGGTTTGTGCTTCTGGTGGAGTCCATGGGTCCAGTGGCATTGCTTGTCTAATTAGAGATGATATTTTCAACTTTAATTCTATTGTTCAGTCCAATATGTATGCCAAAATTATGTGGGTCTGTATAGATCGTAAGAGTCACTGCCAGAGAGATATTTTTATTGTTGTTTGCTATTTCCCGCCAGCTTCCTCTCCTTGTGCTATACATGGTACCAAGGACAGAAACCCATATGTAGACCTTAATGATAGTGTCTCTCAGTTTGTTGCTTTGGGGGATATCATTATCCTTGGTGATTTCAATGCGCAGACCAAAGAACTCTAGCCTCCGCTTTATGACCGATGCTCTGATTCTATCTGTACCAGTGGGATTGATCCGACGACTTTGAGACTTCAGAATGTTTTTGATGATGCTCTTGGGCTGATTTCCTGTTATGGTCGCCATCTTCTACAGCTTTGTGAGTTCTCTAGACTTGTGATCTTGAAAGGTCTCTCATGCTTCCTAGGCTCTAACCCGTTTACCTGTTGGCCTCATTGTGGGGGTGCTAGTGTTGTTGACTATGCCCTCACCTCTCCCTCCTTCATTCCCTTCATTCATAGCTTTGTCATCTTACACCTTCCTCTTGCAGATTATGCTCTCCTCAATATTCATATTTCTCCTCACTTGTCACCTCCTCTCCAGCCTTCTCACCTCTTGCCTCTCGCTACTCGCCCCCCGATTTTCAACTTCCTTGATGGCAATAGTGAGCTCTTTTCATCTCATCTTTCAAGCTCCTTAATCTTGCTTGTTTTAGTAATTCTTGTGAGGCCTCCGTGTTTGATTTGCTTGTTGCGGTCATTTGGATGTCTACCACTCCCCTTAGAAGCAAATGTCGTAATACATGTTCCATGAACCTATGGTTTGACATTGACTGCAAAGCTTTCCATCGCTTTGTGTGTCTCGCTTTTGAGGGTTATTCCCTCGCTTTTTCTCACCTGCATTCTTTGTACCTTCGTTTCCTTCGCTCTAAGAAACGATCCTTTATCGCGTATCAGTTCAAATCCCTTTGCTCTGCGCTTACCTGCAACCCCCAATTTTTCTGACATATGTTGTTTCCCCGTTGTTCCCTACCACCCTTGACTTTCGCTCCCTAACCTCTCATAGCACTGCTCTTTATGACATTTTTGGGCAACCTTCTATCCAACCCATCCCATTCCGCCTCCTTATTGTCACTTGTTCACCCCTTCTAACATTTACAAGGCCATCAGATCTATGCGATGCAGCAGAGTGGCGGATGAGGAGGGGTTTCAGGCTGAATTCTTCAAGTTTGGTGCTCTGGTTCTTGGCCCCTATCTCTCTATACTCTTTGATAGAGTAGTTTGTATTGGTTTTCCTGTTTCTTGGTCTCAGGACCTGTTTTTGACCCTGGTAACTACAGGACCATTATGATCGGACACACGTTTGCCAAACTTTATGCTATAGCCCTGAACGCTATGTTATCCAAAGAGCTTGACTAGAGAGGTTGAAGAGCTAGAGGCCAGGCTGGTTTCCGAGCTGATTACCAGACCATAGATCACATTTTTACTTTACGGGCTATTATTGAGGAGGCTAGATCAGAGAAATTATATTGTTGCTTTGTTGTTTTCCACAAGGCTTTTGATTTTGTTCCTAGGATGGCTCTATTTCAGAGGCTTCCTATGATTGGGATTTTGGAGATGCTACTTACCGCGATCATGAGATTATATGAAATTGTGTTGGGTAGATTCAAGACTCCTAAGGGTTTCTCTGTTTCGATCCATAGTACCATTTGGGTTAAACAAGGCTGCCCTCTCTCCCCTACTTTGTTTGGTTTGTCTATTGATGAGCTTGAGGACTTTCTTTTGAAGTTCTGTCTTCGTGGGGATGGATGTTACTTACATCAAGTCTTGATCTCTATTCTTTTTTTTTGCAGATGATGTGGCGCTTCTTGCCTCTTCTCCTGAGAATTTACAGAGGCTTCTTGAAGGTTTGGCTTTCTTTTGTGTTCAATGACAGCTTGTTGTTGACCTGGGTAAGACTCGAGTTATGGTTTTTAATTGTTTAAAGACCTCTCATCTTCATTTCTTCTTTAAGGGACAGGAGATTGAGATTATTTCTTCGTATATGTATTTGGGAGTGAAGTTTTCTAGACCCCACTTCAGTATGAGACCTGTAATCTAGTCCAAAGTTAGTAAGGGTTTGTAATCTCTAGCTATGTTTGAGAAGCAGTGTTTCAGAAACCATTTCCAGGATACCCCATCCAAGTTATCCCTCTTAGACTCTTGTTCGATCGACGGTTCTTTATGGCTTAGTGGTTTTGGGGCCTTCTCTCCTCGTCTCTGATTGGGCCTCGATCAAACGGGTATAGACATTGCTTCTACAACATATCATTAGATGTCATATGTTCATTTCTCATAGTATCATTCTTGCTGAGTTTGGTGCTCATCCTTTCAAACTTGCAACCATTTTATACCTATTTTGGTTCCTTCATTGCCTTCATGGTTTTGCGGACTCCACTAATGATTAGGATAGATATTCATACCTGGTGTACTACTCCTCAGCTGCAACTGCAAGATTTGGTGCTAGTTCTCATGCTCATTACTGGTATGCATAGGCATCCTCTCTGCTAAGCTCGATCAGGATTGATATTGACCATCTCCGTCCATACCAATTTTCATTGAATGCCCTTGCTCATCTCCTCCCCTCCTATCAGGAGTTAAATTAGCATGTTAGATTGGAGATCTACAGACAATACATTATCACCACCTAGAATAACCCTCCTAGTGGATTACGTCCAAGGATGGCCTTCTATGCTGAGCATTTTATGAAGATTTGTGATGGGGTTATTGTTCGTCCTAGCTACCTGCATCAACAATGGTGTCATGCTCTGTGTATTTCTCTAGGGTCTTTCAGAGTTGTTTCTCACCGCCTTCGGGCTCAAACCGACCATCATACTGATAGTGGTGATCGGATTTGTTAGTTGTATACTTTAGCGCAGGTCGAGACAAAGGCAATTTATTTTTCATTGCCCTATCTTTTATGAGATCAGAGGAAAATTTCATTGTGTTCCAGCATTGTTTCTCTCTTTCCTCTTTCTTCAGCTATAATGATCAGCGGTGTCTCAGGCTTTATCTTCAGGAGGCCACCCTGCTTCAGGATAGCACTTTACAGTCACTTATTCCCTCCCAGCCTTCCTCTAATCAGCTCATTACTACCTTTTTCTCAACCTTATCCACATTACAGGGTGTGAAAAGGTCGTCCAATTCTACTGGTCATTCCAGATCTGTCAGACCTCGTAGCAGTTTCTTATGTCAACAACACTCATCCAGGAGTTCATAGTGACAGATCAGGGCTTATGTTCCCCCACAGTCTTAACCTTCTGTGACTGATTTCTTTTTGGCAACAAAGGATTCCTTGTCTTTGCCTTCACTTTTTGCCGCTTCTCTTCTTTTCTCTTTTCTCTTGTTATTCTTGTTGTTTGTTTTTCTCGGACACTGTTTGGTGTTCCTACTGTTATCCATTGTCCTATTGTAAACTCTAAGTCCCATAGACGATTTGTGGTCTTTTGTTGGACATTAATACTATTTGTCTTATCTTATCTTATCACTGGTTTTTCCCATAACTAAAACAAAGCTAGAGTGCTAGCTACTCAAATATTAACTGTGTGAATTCTATGAATTTTATTTACAACCCCCAACAAGATGGCAAGAAACTGCTTCCATACCACTATAAGAACCCCGACGAGTTCTAACTTTGCCAAACCACTAATTTTCTATGCAAAGACAATATCTATTTGAAGATATGATAAAAAAAATGATTTTTTTTGAGTTTTCACCATATGATAAATAGCACCAACACCACACTTGCAAATAGCAAAGAACTAAACTAATATTCCAAGGCATAAATTGCAAATATTTTATTTACTAAAATATTCACAATGCATTCTGATTGCAAATTTGGATATGAAAAATGCTATTTCAAAATAAATGAGAACCCAGTGATGAATTGCACCCAACGTATTATGCCAATCTTCTTCAATTCCTGATTGCATACATCAATGTCAGCAGACGTCCAATGTACAACAGAACGGTGGCATTATTGCTAAGCGTTTTACCAAAAAAAACCCTCACACCTTCACTGGGAATTCCCATGTGAATCTGAAATACCTGTACAGCAGCCTTGTAAAAGCTCCAATATATGATGTAAAAGCTGCGATCCTTAATTCTACCACCTTAGGCAATTGAAACCTGCAAATATCATTTGAACTAGTCTGAAAATCCACCAATCTACTTAGAATTCAAGCCCATTAATGGCTCCTGGCTGAAACCGTTTCTCAATTGCATAATATCATTGGGTATATCAACAACCTGAAGTGCTAAAATTGTGAATTCCACATTCTCCAACAATGCTGAAACCCTTGGCGAAAATCAGAGACTTCTCAAAGAAAACAAGCAAATTAACCAATCCATAATATGAATCAATTTTCCCTTTTAAGCTTTTAAAATTCCTTTATAGCAAATCGATACATGAGGCTTCATGAATAAGATTCATTAATTACTTAAAAGACATTTGATTTTGATGCAAAGTTGACTTCAAAATAAATAATTAACTTCTTCAACTTTGGTGCCGATTCTCATAATATAATTAATAAACATTAATGATGCCTTCTTAATGTCCCAAATTGACTGAGGGAAACAATGGGAAACAACAAATAAATAGCCCCCCTCGTCATGACATTTATTTAATATACTTTTAAGTCAATTGGCCCCACTTAAATAATAACATTATATCATAACTTCATACAAATTAATTATTAACAAAGAATCCTTTGTAAATAAATAATACCTTGAACTTGACTAGATAATCTTATTGCACTTAAATCAACTGATGGGCATAATTGACTTACTATAAATACTAATAGTAAGTCCCTCAAACTGAGCCAATTGACGAATAAGTCAATCACTAGGCATACCATGAGTCTAGTTGCCCTTTCCAAATATAGAAACTCCTAAACATTGACTTACTATAAATAGTAAGTCTCTAAATAATTGCTGCTACCAACGATACCAAATCTCAACACTGCCACCAAGTTGTTTAGATGCCTTGCCAAAGATAGAGACCCTATTTTTATGAAATCTCTAAATAATTGCTCCTATCAACGATACCAAATCTCAATGCCGCCAAGTTGTTTAGATGCCTTGCCATAGATAGAGACCCTAATTTCTATGAAATAGACATTGTAAATAGTGTGTCAAACAGTAAACTAATCCAAACAAAGAGCAATCCTAAACACCTGTGTTTGCTGGAGTAAGAATTCACTCTTTTTCCTGCCACCTAAGACCCTCTATTCCTCTGACTTAGCCTAAGAGGGCCAATGATAGGCTAAACTAAACAAGCTTTAATGTTCAGGAAAAAGAGGACATTACAAAAAGGCCAAGGCCTTCTCATTTGTAAGGAGGTTTTTTTGGTTAGAAGTTAGACAATAGAGAAGTTATCTAGTATTAGTAGAGTAGGAGAGGAGACATGATCAAATTGTTTTGGATTAATTGCAAAAATAGGCTTTTAAGGGACCTGAAACCTTGTAGAAAAGGCTACAATAGATTAAAAATTTAAGACCCCAAAAACAAAATGTTGTTGGAACCAGAACAAAAAACCTTAGTTACCCGGGTTCGCCATATTGGCCCAAGAACCCTGCCTGGGTTCGAATCAGTTTGAAATTCGGGTCCGGTTCGACTAAGGTTTGAATTTCTCTCGGTTCTCAGGGTTCAAATTTCCCTGGGCTGGTTCGAACCCGCAACCTAGAATTCAAACCCAAGCAAATTTGGGCTGCCCAAATCGAAACCGTGACAAATTCGGGACGAATTTCCGCTGATGGGTGACTTTCAAGTCATTTTTTACAACAAATTTAATATGTTTTGAGGTCTGGTTGCCCTAAAAAGTGGATTTAAGTAGGTTATTTTGGCTTCTAACATCATTTGTAGTGTGCAGATAGGTGATTTTGTGAGCAACTAGCTGATTGAGCAAAAGAAGTTTGTTAGCTATATTGAAGTGTTTTTGTCTCATTGCTACATCTTTGCAAGCTTGCAATGCTAGGATGAGGTAAGTTCTTGTTCTATTTTGCTTTTGTTTCAATGTTTCATAAATATTAAAGGCTAGAGTTTTAAAATTTATTCTCAATAATAATATCAACATGTCAATATGTACACAATTTCTTATCATAGGAAAAGGAGCTTCAAAGGGATCTACATCTTCCTCAGTAGGAAATGCCAATATCCCACAAAGAAAAGAATCCCCATCTGATTATCCTTTGTGGAAGAATGTGGATATTCTAGAACCTCTTCCAAGAGGTAGTGACTTCCATTGGAAATGTTTGGGTTGTGATGTAGAAAGAAATAGTTCATATTATTGTGTGGTGGGTCATTTGTGCGGATACCTTGGCAAAGGAATGAAGAAGTGTTTAGGAAAAAAAAGTGCACCTGTGCCAAACTCAGTAGTATTAAAATATATTGAAGAGCATGAGCGAGTTGAAGAGAGAGAGGAACTTAGACAAAATGCCATTGATGGCAATAAGAATAAGAAAAGAAGAAAAGGAATAAAATCCACCTTAGATGTTGTGATAGAAAATCACCGCTTCTATACTACTTCAACTACCCCTAATTCTCAAAATGAAGCACCCATTCAACACAAAAGAAAGGGACCACTTGAAACTGCATTTCAAAATCAGAGTAGGTAAATTGCTGACATTGATGAGGCAAGATGCTTGTATGGAAATGGGTCATCTTTTAATCTTGTCTGCTCTCCATATTTCAAGCACATGTTGAGAAGTGCTAATAAAGCACCTACAGAGTTTTCAGGTCCTAGTTTTGAGAAAGTATGAACCAACTTGTTGGATGACGAGGTCAAGTTGATTGATGAGCAATTGAAGCCCATCAAGGATTCGTGGATTGAGAGAGGGGTAACAATTGTTTCAGACGGGTAGAAAGATGCTAGAAATCGTCCACTGATCAATGATTTGGCAATGTCCCCTAAAGGGGCAATGTTTTTGAAAGCAGTGGATTGTGAAGGGCATGTAAAAGATGGGTCATTCATTGCTAATATTCTAATTGAGGCCATTGAACAAATGGGTGCAAGAAACGTTGTCCAAGTCATAACGGACAATGCAAAGAATTGTAGAGCTATTGGTTTGTTGGTTGAAGGGAGATACCACCATATTTTTTGGACATCTTGTGCAGTTCATTCACTCAATCTTATGCTACAAAAGATTGGGAAGAGTATTCAGTCGATCAAGGAGATGTATGCAAAAGTTGAGGACATCCAAATGTTCATCACAAACCACCACATGACTCAAGGGATATTCAAAATGTTCTCATGTTTGGAGTTGCTGAAGGTAAGTAAACTTGAACTCAAGTTAGTTAATTTTTTTAAAGATAGTATCTTACAATTTCTGATTTTTTGATTATGTAATGATGTATATTCTTTTATCAAGTATGTCTCGTGTATTGTTTTTGCTCTATTTTATGTTAAAGGTTGCTGAAACACATTTTGCATCAAATGTAATCGTCTTGAGATGACTTATGCAAGTGAAAGAGGCACTTACCAATATGGTAGCCAGCAACAATTGGGCTATATGGCGGCAAAGCAATACTAAGAGGGTAGACACAATAAGGAGGATATTGGATGAAAATTGGTGGGAATGTGTGGAATATTTCATTAATCTCATCGCACCCATTATGATCATGCTTAGGTACGCAGACATGGATAGGCCTTTCTTTGGAGAGATCTATGATGGCATAGACTCAATGCTTGACAAG
Source organism: Cupressus sempervirens (assembly GCA_028749045.1). Lineage (NCBI taxonomy): Eukaryota > Viridiplantae > Streptophyta > Pinopsida > Cupressales > Cupressaceae > Cupressus > Cupressus sempervirens. Next base: position 479,513,898 of record CM053786.1, read on the forward strand.
ATCAAGCAAATTGCAAATGAAAAGGAACAAGATCCTCAAGAGACTTTCTTCAAACAATTGCGAGCAATTGTTATAAAAGGATGGAACAAAATGACCACTCCTCTACATTTTCCTGCCTATGCATTGACGCCAAAATACTATAGCACCCAATATACTAATCTAGGCTATCACCCTATAGAGACATAGAAGTGTTTGATGGAATACAAGGTAGCATTTGAAAGACTCTTTCTTGATGATTAAGTGTGAGATTTGATTACAGATGAGTTCATACAGTTTGTGGAAGCAAAAATTTTAAGTAATGATGCTCTTCGTCATCGGTTTAGGAAGGATGCTCATAGTTGGTGGTACCTCCATGGCCAAAGATTTCAAAGGTTGGAGGCCCTTGCAATCAAAGTGATATAAAAAATGGTTAGAAATTCTAAGATTCAAGTTACATAATTTAAATTTTATTTTAATTGTTTACATGTCATGTCTTCATAGGTTGCTAGTTCATCTGCTTCAGAGAGAAATTGGAGCACATATTCTTTCATCCATTCAATGAAGCACAATAGGTTGCAATAAAAAAGAGCGGAAAACTTGGTGTATGTGCAAATACAGCTTGCATCTCCTCTCACACAAGACTAAAGAATACAAAGAAGGGGAGACAAAGAGGTGGGATGTAGATGCAAAGTTGGCGGACTTGGATATTTCTTCTTCTCGGCTTACAATTGAAGACTTTGAAGATTTTGATGCCCATACTACTGTTGTTGGTCCTAATCCCATTGGTCTTACTCTTAACTCTATTGCTGAGATAACTAATTCGAAAGGACTACGAGAAGAAGAAGAAGAAGAAGAAGAAGAAAATGAAGAAGATGAATATTAAAATTTTATAAATTATGATTACTTGACTTGAAGTTGAAACAATGATACTTGAACTTGCTGTTATGATTCATGGATAATGATTTACTTTCAAGTTTTAATGTTTTGAATCTCTGATGTTGAACTTGAAAATTGAAATATATGATAGTATGATCTTTATTCATGATGTTGTGATTACAACTTACGTGTTTAAAGTTTATGCCTATGGTGTTTTTGTTGTTTAAATGATTAACTCAGTTTACATCATATGATTTTACGATACTCTAGGCTTCTAGGTTTCATCAATACGTATATATATAATTTTTTATAATTTTTACATGTTTTTTGTATGGACGAACCCAAATGAACCCAAAACCCTTTCCAAAATTTTGTCGTACCGGCAAACCAGTTCTTCGAACTCATATTTCAAACCGAACCCAAACTAGTAACTAAGCATAAAACCAATGACAGCCAATATCTAGCAAACCAACAACAAAAGAAAAGAGCTCGTAGTAGGACAAAACTAGGATAAGTCTTTGAGGGTCTCAGCAACCTCCTCATCCAAGGTAGTCATCCTCTGCATTGAAGCTTTCAGTTCTTGAATATCCACGGGCACCATGGTAGATTTCTTCTAGAGGCTTACTTGTTCTTTTCCCCAACCCTTCCATCTCACCAGCAACAGTATCAATGTCTAGATCCACCATTACAATAGGTTTCTCCTAGTAAGAGGCTTCCAATTTAGCCACAAGAGCCCTCAGGTTGGAGGCAGTAACTTTCATATTCCCCTGGTTGTGCTAAAGAATCTTCGTCAACATGTTTTCGGTCTTATTCCCCTTTTTATTCACCTCCTCAAACTTCTCTTCTATGACTTTGCTACTATTCTTCGCAGCTGCAAACTCTTCCAACACCATCCTCCTGTCATTGAGAGACCAAAGATTATCACTAGCATTCAAAGAGTCCTTACCTCCATCCCCTACATTTTGTTGCATCTCCTCAACTTTGGCAGTAATCACACATCACCTAAGATAAAGGCTTTAAATTCATGAAAGATCCATTTATCTGTCTTGGAGGAATAAATGGCCTTAGCTTTAGCAGTTTGCAAAACTCCCAAACTAGGTTCTCATTTGTCATGAAAGTCATCAAGGTTAAGCTGAATGGAGGCCTCTTTTCAAACACTTCTTTTTAAATGCCATACCACCCCTTAGAATCAGACACTTGCTCATCACAACCAGCAAGGGAATTAGGCATACCTGCTCAACCAAGCTTGCATAGACCACCAGAACGGGGATTTTGTCGATTTCTTCTTCCTACTCGTTAGGACCAATATCACTAATATTAAGGATATGCACCACTTTCTTATGATTGGAATTCCAAGAGCCCTTAGAAGCCAATCACCCTTCGTGTCCAAACCCTTACCTTCCATGTCTCAGGCTCAGTAGATGCACTGTCTTTCTCGTCATTTTTGTCTACATACCCTTCTCATCAAAATTTTGACCCTCATTTTTTGGTTCCTTCCCAATAGAGGGAGAAGGGGTAGGCTTCTCAATGTCACCGCTACCCAGGCTAATTAACTTCCGCTTGCCCGCGGCCTTAGACTGGCTAGGCTTAAAAGAAGAAATAGGGGTCATCTCTTGAAAATGGTCGTGAATGGGAAGGTTCATACCCTCGTGGACAACTAGCTTCTTAGGGTTCTTTGTATTGTCCTTAATGCTCTGCTTGCGAGAGAAAAGGAGAAAATAGGGGAAAGATATGAGGACATTGTGCCTAAAATGGTATAAACTTTTAATAACACAAAATGGTAGTTGTGAACTCTAGTAAGCCAACCATCAAAAATGAAGTACTCGATGATAACCATGACAACCTTATGCCATAGAGGCTTAATTGGTTCGGTCCTGTAAAATCCAAAGGTCTTAACAAGTATTTCCTTTCTTCATTTTGGAAAAAAGATTAACAAGTTTGTTACAAATTTTTTGCTTCTTAAAAACCCTCATAGCTATTAATGGAAGCCTTGTGACCTTCGTAGTGAGCTTCTCGTCAAGGGAGATGGTTTTGCCACAAAGCATAATTGTATCATTACTCCATATCTACAAAGATTTTAGTTACCTTCTTATCATAACCATGCAACCTCTCCATATATGGGGTAACACCTCCCTTAGGAAAGCTTACTCCAAAGTTTCTTATCAGCCTTCCAGTCTACAAGTTGCAGGTTCCTCCCTTTTCCATTCGTCGCCCATATTGTAATAATCAGAGAGCCAACTCCTCAAAGTGCCTTTCGTAACAGCTTCAAGTTGAAACAGCAAAAGACAAGCTTTCAAAATACCCACAAAACATGTGGGAAGTAATTACTAATTAAGCCTTCATGTCCTTCCAAATGATCCTTTACAATTTCCCTGATTATGAGATACTTAAGTGTCACCTCCATCATTATTAGCAATAGTGCCCATTTTACAATGGATCTTATCATATCTTCTGAGGGATAAAATGGCATTTTCGACATTCTCCTCATTGGACAAGGTAATCATATCTTTGAGTTGGACTCCCAAGTTGGCTAGTCCATTAGACACAATTAATTTCACAATAGGCATGTGCAACATATAGATTTTTAAAATATTTGGATATAGATATGGCTTCATTAATGATGTGATCTATTAGCCATGAAGCCTTATGATCACCTTTGGGAGATTTAATTATGTTGTTAGAGTCACCCTCTAACCAAACATTTTTACTATTTAATCCTTTAGCCAACTTTAAAGCTTTTGATGCACCCATAGCTTCAACCACATGATTAGAATGAACTCCAAGGGGTAAGCCACCACGCATAAACAATTTCCATACTTGTCCCTGACAAGCCCACTAGATCCAACTAGTCCCTGGTTGCCCTTAGCAACACCAACAAAGTTAGCTTTGATCCATCCTTTTGGGGGAGACATCCACACCAAGCCATCCCTTCTATTGTCAGTTTTATCCTTCTCGGGGAAGTCGAACAAAGTTAAATCCCTTAATGATCCCATCACTAGGATTCTTAATGAATAAAGAGAAGGTTTCATGCATAGCTCTCAAGGCTTTAATTGTAACTGTAACGTTCCCGATTTTGGCAGGTCTACACAGTTGAGGGAGTTAGCTCATCATAGTGACCCTCGTGAGTTAACAAGGTGTTTTGGAGTCTTAGTTGTGGACTTACTATTTTTAGTAAGTCTATTTTAGGCAGTTTCTAGTTTTGGCAGTGCAGTGGGTGGCTTCAGCAGTTGGTTGTCACCTGTAGTTAATAAAGAATAAATTGTATGAGGTCTTATATATTTATTAATCATTGAGTTGCATTATTATAATAATGTTTATACTATTATTATAATGACTTCAAGAGATATTTCTTAAAAAGCAATTTGGAAAGTTTCTACTGTTGAGTTTTTTTGGGAAACTTCCACAATTTTTGAAGTGGAGTTTTAGGGAAACTTTGGCCAATGAAAGCTTATAAATAAGAGCTCATTTCATTGGGAAAATCATGCTTGAATATTTATTTGCTTTTGTTGCCTTTATGGCTTTTCTAAGGTTCTAATTTTCAAATCCCTTGCTGAGGTATATGGGTTTGATTCTAAGAAGTTCTTGGCAATTGTGTTGAAGTATACAATTGGCCAACATCTCCTACTGTAAATTTGTGGCTAAGAAGAATAATCTTAACTTTATTATCTCATCTAGCTGAGGGTTTGGTAAATATCTTCTGAGAATTGTCTGAGTCAGATTCGGGGCAATTCATTGTTGTGGTATAATGAGTTGCAAGAATCTCCTACTGTTTCTATTGTGCTCGGAGATTGGTTTGTTGAAGATTGTTTGCATTGCGGAAAAGGATAATTGAAGACTGAATTACATTGCGTACAAGGACCTGGACATTACCAGCGATCAGCAATTGGTTTGCAAACAAGTTTGAAGAGTTGTGTGAGTCATTATAAGCAGTGGGAGGCTATAAAAATATCTGTGATTTCATTGAAGAAGCTAGTGGCCATTGTAGACAGCCTGCGATCAGTTAAGAAGAGTTTGCATTTGTATTTGGGATGCCTTTGTTTGCATTTGGGAAGGGCTGTGTGAGCTATTGGAAGGCATGCGTTGGATTTTAGTGGAGGCTGAGATCAAATTGGGTTTGTGCATCCAAGCCCCAAGTTACCAAATACACACACTTGTGAATTTCCTTTATCAAATTGTATGAATCTTTCATTCAATAAAGTTTCTATCACTTTTCAAAATTACAATAGCTGGTGTGAAATAGATTCAATTGCAAGCTGATCATTATTTCAGAAATGCATACTATTGTTTGGTATTTATTATAGAAAAATGTAAAGGGCCAAAATCAACTAAAATTCGTGAGTGGTTATGCATCTTCTAATATGGTGACTAAGATTTACAACATTTTTTATAGAGCGTTAACAGTTTGTATGCCAAATGTTTGATGAAATGTCAAACTCTTGATTAGCAAAGTAAATTGATATTTGTTAAGGATATAGTCGGCTAAGGACTTTTATAGTGGTATCAAAGCAGTTTCCTACCAGCCTGCAAGAACTGGGCTCCAAATCAGTTGTTAGTGGTCAGTATGTGATCCATTATTTTCTATCATGACTAACGATAGGAGATTTGTACCGGGTATGCACAATACCTGAAGAGGACATAATTCTCCTCCTACAGAAGGAGAGACTGAGTTTGGTTCGGCTGGTAGTCCAGGTGGTTTTGATGGCACTGGACTACGACCTACAGAAGCCGAGGTTCAAAGAGATGGCCTGCAAGGATTTAGGAATGTTGCAGCCGGGCAACAGCAGATGACAGATGTTTTGAAACAGTTGTATAATACTCTGCAGGAGATGGCGCTTCCTCGAGGACGAAGTAGGGAGAGAGCTCAAGATGTTTCTATTGGTTCTCATAGATTCCGAGTCGAGGGTAGAACCCAAGATGGTGTTAGCTGATGGAGCCCAATTTTTTGCGAATTTTATGGCCTCCATTTATGAAATAATGTTGGAGACTTAGATTAAGTATTTTCATTGATGTCATTTTCTTATTAGAGGTGTGAAAGAGGAAGTTATGTATGTTACTCTTGGGGTTTCCTAAAGAAATCTAATACACTGCCTATAGGAAGAAATTGGTTCCAATATTGTTTATAAGTTTCACAAATGGCTTGGTTCTTGCAATAAAGGTTCAATATAAGAGACATAATTGATGGAATTCATAAATGAAACAATTTCAAAAACAAGGAACGAAGTCAAACTACTCATTAAGACAGCTCAGGAAAGTAGATTAGAGGCAGAACTGGGTCAAATAGTGATGGATCTTTTAAAACAGAGTCAATCAAATATGGTGAGTGTTAAATGCAGGGAGCATAACATAGATAGCTGCTGAGGCAAAATTTGTGCTCTGTCCTTTCTCAAAAGATGATGCAAATGCAGTTGCAGAATTAACTAATGTATTGTCTGGAATACTGCTGTTCAATATTGCTTGTGTACAAGAGAAATTGCAATTGCTTTCAAAGACCTGCTCAGTTTAGATGAACTTCGAGAAGCAGACTTGTATTACATTTATAATTTTCATCTCGTAAGGTTGGTACCAGCCACCCAGCAATTGCTGAGCATATTATTCTTCCATGCGTAAGAGTTATAGCTTATGCCTACACTTTGCCAAACAACAGTAATCAAACAAATATTGGGGAGCTATGTGTATGAAGACATTTCAAACATAAAACTGCATAATTCAAATTTGGAGAGAAGGGAGTGATAAATGATGCAATAAATATATCCTCAGAAATCATCCCTATGCCATGAGTTCTATGATAGTCCACTACTGGATTGCTCAGCGCAAATCAAATATTCAAATCAAACAGATGCCGTCAAACATATTGAGTGGATGCACGTGATATCGGGAGCAATGTATTTTTGAAATGATATGTCTTTGACATACTAGCCTAGAGATGTTGTCGCCTCTAGAGATACAAGCAATGAAGAACAATTCATGAATTGAATGAAAAAAATCTAGTGATAGGAAGGAATAAAAGCAAATATATATATTTAGAAGAATTTTCATATCACCGTTTACAAAATTGAGCATGTGCCATGAAGGAGGGCTTAATGAATTAAATAAAAAAATAAACAACAAATTACCATCCCAGCCAGTGAGAATATATGACAATAGAGGAATGGAAGCAAGTGATTGTGTGGCGGACAAAACCATGTTGAGTGATGTGTTCAGACTCTTCTACGCACAAGTCATAGAGATTAAAAGACATAGCTTTTATCTTGTTTATAATGCAAAACATGTTCAAAGACGGTGATGAGGAAGACTATTCTTGAGCCTCCCTGATGATAATATGTTAATACAACAGTCAAATAATATTTGTGTTTAGTTTACATTTTAATCGATTCCAGATATTAGAATTAGATTATTATTTTCTATTGTAAAGGGACATATCGGTTGAGAGGCTATTCTTTTAACCCTTTGTCCACATATATATAGGCAATTACAAAAAAGAGAAGACATATTCGAACATTCACATTCGCAAGAGGTATTTTATTAAATTTTATATGGAGGGATAAGGAGCAACATTATGATTTTGTAATATAAATTCCATTATTTTATTTATATAATAAAATAAAATGTTTTTTGTTTATTATTAATAGCGTGGAGATTTAAACTATAGATGAATTGTCCATTGTAATTATTTTTTGGAATCTGTATACAATTTAAATGTTGAATAATTGGACATGGTCATTTAGCATTTTAAATTTGATCATCACAGATATTGTGAATATTAAGTTGTTTTCATATTTGTGTCCAGTTTGTCTCCCTACCAAAGGAGTTAAAATTCAATTTGGACTAATTTAAGATTGCGTATATATTTGATCTGTCGCATCTTGATTATTTAATTGTTGGCAGTAAAGTGTGTAAAACATTATAAAGTTGTACGTGATAATTCACTAAAGTTGACTATATTGCCCGAATGAGCAGAGACACTGGTCTTTTATTATTGAAGTCAGAAAATCTATAACTTCCTTCCTACAAGCATCAATTCCATTATTTACAAATATTATATAATTCAAACACTTAACATTCAATCCTATTTTGATCGAGTTTAAGGACTTTGCCAATCGAAGAACTCTAAAGCTTAAATTTGCTATAGAAAAGCCTTGAACCAGGCAGTCAGTGTTTGAGGTGAGGGTTTACCCACGTGGGTGTAGCGGAGCCTGAAGTGCAAGGGAATCGAGAAGTATTCCCATTCGTTGGCTAGAACTGATTGTGGAATCCTATCAGAGAAGTGGTAGGCTCTTCAATTTCCAATTTGCGATTTTGGGAACCTACATTAGGTACAAAGATGGAGATCGGGTTCAAGTTAATGGTGGATTAGCTGACAGAGCTGACATACTCACTAGCACTCATGATAGGTTGCAGAGACCCATGTTTTTGAGACCTAAGGTGGATGAGGTTAGTATTGAGTCTGAGGCCACTCCTTTCACTGATGAGGTGCTGGCACACTGTATGGAGTGGGATGCTTTACCACAAGCTATTAAAGATCATCTAAATTTTGATAGGTTCTTGACTCAAAAATGGGAGCATTCCATAGCGAGGTCGACACCCAAGAGACAATGACCTCGATAAATTGAGTTACAACAAGTTGCCAATAAGATGACGTTGTAGCAATTTGATGGTACTAGGAGAGTTAGAGCTCGAGCTTGGATTCATAAGCTCGACACATATTTGGCTTTGCATCCTATGTCGGAGGTGGACGCTATCAGATTTGAACTGCTGCATCTGGATGGAGCTACCCACGACTGGTGGTACCATGGGTTAGTTTCTTTGCAACATGGTCAAATCACTTCCTATCAAGAGTTCGTGGATTGCTTGATCGAGAGATTTGATAGGAAGGATCCGGAGGTATACTTCCATGAGTTGGCTCAGTTGAAGCAGTCTAGTGGATTGGAGAGTTACATTAGTGAGTTCCAAAGGCTTTCAGTCATGGTTTATGATATTTCGGAGCACAGAGGAATGATGTTATTTATGGAGGGACTAAGCCACTCTATGGATGGGTGAAGTCATGGAACACATCTTCTCTCCAAGTAGCGATGAGGAAGGCATGAGACTTGGAGTCTTCTTCTCAAAGCAAGGTTCTTTGAAATCTTCTGCTCTTCCGCCTCATGATGAGTCCCCACCAGTTATTGAGAACAAGGGCAAGTCAGTGGAGAGATCTGATGTCACTTTGAGAGAGGATTTGAGGAGGCATCAACTTTGCTTTTGGTACAAGGGGCCTTTCACTAAAGGTCATGTTTACGCGTTAAGGCCGAAGGGAGCAGTGAATCGTGGTATGTGTGTTTACACTGATGAGATTGAGGATGAGTCATCACAGCAGCATGAGGATGACGATGAAGATGATCATACTAGTGATAGAGTTTATATTGTGATGAGTATTTATAGGATGGTATTTGACTCACATGTTTAGGATTTGCACCAAGTAAAAATTTGGGCTGAGCATCTGCTAGAATTGCTACAAGATGATTGGGTAGGCTTGATGAAGGAGAGTGTGTTGAGATCTCCTAGGGATTTGTCTGTTAGTGATGTTTCGACCTTCACATCACCTGCATAAGTACTTGGTGCTGTGTTGTAGGTCATGTGTTCCATTGATGGTTTTGGCATTCTGTTGGTTTAGTGAGGACAGGGACATCACTTGTTTCTTATGGGATCTCGATGGAGGTTTTTGTATGATGTTGGATTGCTCGAGGACAAGCAATCTTGGGGAGGGAGGACTGTAATGTCCCCGATTTTGGCAAGTCTACGTAGTTGATGGAGTTAGCTTATCATAGCGACCCTCATGAGCTGATAAGGTGTTTTGGGGGTTCTCAGTTCTGGGCTTACTATTTTTAGTAAGTCTATTTTCGGCAGTTGCTATTTTTGGCAATGCAATGGGTGGCTTCAGCAGTTGGTTGTCACTTGCAGTTAATAAAGTAATAAATTACATAAGTTCTTATTTATTTGTTAATCATTGAGTTGCATTATTATAATAATGTTTATATTATTATAATAATGACTTTAAGAGATATTTCTTAAAAAGCAAGTTGGAAAGTTTCTAATGTTGAGTTTTTCTTGGAAAACTTCCACAATTTTTGAAGTGGAGTTTTAAGAAAACTTTGGTCAACTAAAGCTTATAAATAAGAGCTCATTTCATTGCGAAAAGCATGATTGAATATTTATTTGCTTTTGGGGCTTTTGGGGCTTTTTTAAGGTTTTGATTTTCAAATCCTTTGCTGAGGTATAAGGGTTTGATTTTGAGAAGTTCTTGGCAATTGTGCTGAAGTATACAATTGGCCAACATCTCCTACTGTAAATCTGTGGCTAAGGAGAATAATCTTGACTTTATTATCTCATCTGGCTAAGGGTTTGGTAAATATTTTCTGAGAATTGTCTAAGTCAGATTTGGATGCAATTCGTTGCTGTGGTATAACGAGTTGCAAGAATCTCCTACTGTTTCTACTGTGCTCGGAGATTGGCTTGTTGAAGATTGTCTACATTGTGGAAGAGCATAATTGAAGACTGAATTACATTGCGTACAAGGACCTAGAACCAGCGATCAGCAATTGGTTTGCAGACAAGTTTGAAGAGCTGTGTGAGTCATTACAAGCAGCGTGGGGGCTATAAAAATATATGTGATTTCATTGAAGAAGCTAGCGGCCATTGTAGATAGCCTGTGATCAGTTAAGAAGGGTTTGCGTTTGTATTCGGGATGCCTTTGCTTGCATTTGGGAAGGGCTGTGTGAGCTATTGGAAGGCCTGCGTTGGATTTTAGTGGAGGGTGCGATCAAATTGGACTTGTGCATCCAAGCCCCAGGTTACCAAACACACTTACATGTGAATTTACTTTATCAAATTGTATGAATCTTTCATTCAATAAAGTTTCTATCACTTTTCAGAATTACAATTGCTGGTGTGAAATAGTTTCAATCACAAGCTGATCATTTCAGAACTGCATACTGTTGTTTGGTATTTATTATGGCAAAATGTGAAGGGCCAAAATCAACTAAAATTCGTGAGTGGTTATGCATCTTTTGATATGGTGACTAAGATTTACAACATTTTTTATAAAGTGTTAACAGTTTGTATGCCAAATGGTTGATGAAATGTCAAACTCTTGATTAGCAAAGTAAATCGATGTTTGTTAAGGATATAGCCAGCTAAGGGTTTTTACAGCAACCACCTAGGGAGTAGAAGCCTTGTCCCTAAAAATCTTGTTATTGCATTCTTTCCATAGGCTCCATTTAATGTGAGGAGCAACAAGGGACCAGCAGGTATTGGCTTCAGGGTTATGAACAAAGTATTTCCATTGAGAGAAGTCTTGTAAGTTTCAAGAAAAAATTAAGCAAGTGTTCCAACTCTGAAGGACTCTAGACCATACTTCTCGAACAAAAGGGCAATGACAAAGGAGATGATGAGCGAACTCTTCAGCTTCCAAACACAAGTAACATCTGTTAGGAAGGCAAAAAGCCCTCTTACAGAGATTGTCAGTAGTAAGCACCTTATTTTGAAGAAATAACCAGTAAAAAATGTTGATTTTAGGTATTAGAGGTTCACCCATAAATTAGCCTAGAAGAGGGGAGAGTCATTACTTTTATGAAAAGTAGAAAAGGCAAAGGAGACATATTACTTGCCATTTGGGGTACCATCCTAGATAATATAGTCAGTTGCATCCTTCCAGATGAACCAAGCATTGAGAGAGGCTTGGATTAAGTTGAGGGCAAGGTCAATAGCAGACAAATTAGCCCAACCATTGTTTCTCCAGTAATTAGCAACCCAAATGCCAAACTTGATCTTGCACAACTTTACCAGTTGGGCATAGGTAGGGTGATCAGCCAAGGGTTTGTCCAGCAACCAACAATCATCCCAAAATCGAATTTTGCTGCCATTTCCCAGTTTCCTTTTCCTTTTCTAAGTGGCCAAATCTTTGACCTTTTAAGACTTGATCAAATAGTTGCTATAATGCTATCAAAGTAATTGATGATTCATTGTTGGTCTTCATGGCGGATCAGTTAATGTTGCTTTAATTGCATAATTTTTTCAATTTCTCATTTAAAATTTTATTTCATGTTAGGGAGAAGTAGAATTAGATGGATAAAAGATATTATTGAATGGTCATTTATGGTGAAGCTAGTGTCCATACCTTTTGGTACTTGTTGAGTGTAAGTAACAGTGCAAAGTTAATCTGGGCCTAAATTGCAAGTGTTTAAATTCTATTGAAGATGTTCGTTTAGATTGCACCTTCATAGGGTATTTGGATGAATATTGACAATGTGAAAATCATTCCTGCATCCTTGGAAGCTAGCACCCTCCTGTGCCTAGTTGACATAACGAAGCAAGGAATGGTTAGAAGTTCAACCCATCCTCAACATTGTCTTGCATTCTTCAAGTTAGATTGAATTTATTGTGCAAGTTATTTAGTTGGAAGTGATTGAAGTTGAAGTCATGTGTTGATATCCATTGAGTAGCGTGAATCCCTTTGTGATAACCAGCATCATGTCATTAAGATTGGGTAAAAACCCACAATTAAGAAGGAACCTCGAGGTTGTCTCATTTGATCACAATATCTGGATATATTGTTTAGCATATGAGCATCCTTAGTCAAGAGAGAGTTGGAAATATGGTATTTCATCTTGGAATATTAAGTATTCAATTTTATATGTTGTAGTGGAAGAAAAATCACATCAAATGGGACCAGGCATTAAATTCCAGAAATCGTCTCACAAATTCATGTGTCAACATTCTATGCTTGATATCCTTAGGTGTGCTGAACGACAAATCTAAGCATCAATAGGTAGCATACAATTTTGTGGCCCATAGGATGTAGGATTGTTTTGTAAATATTAATTGATCTACAATTTCCGTATTCTCCCTTGTTTTTTCATATGTTTGTGCCTTTGTTGTAATTCATCCAACCCACTTACCATTTGCATAATCAAGTCAAGTCAGCATACAAGGTTTTACATTGTTAGTACACAAATGTAGATATTTCAATTTTCTTGAAGAATATGAAAGGCAAATGAAAACATGGAGAGATAAATGAAGATGCATCATTGAAGGTTGCACTCTGATGTGAGAAAGGTACAAGTTGCATATCATTATTATGTTGCAGATCTAAATTCAAAAAATAATCCTGGAAAGAACAACATAAGAAGTTGTATAGTGGGTATCACCATTCTACACACAGGACACAGGACTGAGGAATTTGTATACTTGTAGACAATTCTGTTGCAGATGTGTCAGTTGTAATAGTTTTTACTTTTGAGGAGTCCAAAGAAATTGGAAGTTACTAGCACCCAAGAAATATATCTGATGGAAAAGAGTGACAATGGAATATGTCTTCATCAAATGAGCCAAATGCAGCTTACGTGCATGCTTCAGATTTTCAAGGATTCTATAAAACCAAAGAATTTTCTGGTTTGGAGAGATTTTTTTATTTTCAGTTCCTATTTCTCGGCATCCCTTGCGTGCTGCTGAAGTCATCTTAAAGAGAACTAGAAAAGAAAAGGATCAAATCTCACAAATATTTAAAACATAAAACTATTTTAATATTTGGTGATTGACACTGTATTTTGACCAGAAGCCAGGATGCTTGATTTATGTAACATCATCTGGAGTGCTTGTCAAATAAAAAATTAAAGATTGTGTTAAAAAGAACTCTGCCAGGAGAAAATGTCATTGAATATGAATGGTGCAGAGCCAAACAGGGAAAGTTGGCTTTCCTAGGTCACTGCCCACAAACTAGCCCAATTTAACTTATCAAGAAGCCAACCATTTGGTTCTTAGATCCTTCTTCAATGTTTTACCAACATATGATCAATCACTTTCATTTATGAGAGCCTTGGTATACAGCTTCTCACATCAAATGTATACACCTAATCAGTAATCGTCTCAATTTAGTTCAAAACTCCACAAATTGGCATGAAATGAAATGGATCAGATATGTTTGACATACCCATCTTCCTCATTTACAACACAACAATTGCTTATTGGATCCACAAGGATGACCCAATGTCAATTTGGCAATGATAGGAGCTAAAAGGCCTAGTTCTCTACTAGCCCTACCAGTGAGGTTTGCCTCCTTAGATCTCCAATTCCCAAAGAACCACCAAAACAAATTAGATATTCCGATACCCTTTTGGAAGCTTCACAAAATACTACAATTGTGCGTCTTGATTCCTCCAATCAATGGGTTAAATTGTAATGTCCCCTTTTTGGGACATTAAGAGTTCTATAGTCAAATTTATGAAATATTTAATTTGACTTATGAGAGCTCAATGCAGATTTATAAAAGGGTCAATTTAATATTAAAAAGGGGAATTAATACGAGATGAAAAATGGAAAGATGTCAAGGAGACAGAGTAGAGGAAGCTGAAGAGTCATGGCATTGGACAATAAAAGGAGAGATGGTTTCATTTGAACATGCTTGGTTTATGATTCAGATTTTAATTTCTCTGTTGGAGAGTTATTTGGAAAGCTTGAGCTTTCATCCATCTTGAGGACAGAAACCCTCATGACAAAAGACAATGGACGCAACCCCATTGTCAATTGGAGACATTGTGCAGGTATTTCACATTGTATTTCCGGTTCAGCTTTCTATCATCCAATCTTGTTGTAGCTTCTGTATCTACAATTGGATTTCTGGCTTATTTTATTTAAGAACTTCAATGAGAAATATGTATTTTCTACTGGAGATTTAATGCAATAGTATTTTGGAACTTCTTTATGTTGTTGTTTATTGGAGTTTTGCTGGAAAATTCTGAAAGTCATTGCATTGAAATATTTGTTTAAAATTCCCGAGTTTCCATTAAGGGTTTTGAAGCAAATAACCTGTTAGAGCTATTACAATGGTATCAGAGCAGTGTATCCTGCCAGCCTAAAGGGTTTACATTTCAGTTTGAGAGCATTGAAGTTTTATCAAATATTGAAAATCAATATTTTTCACGAAGGAAATATATATATATATACACACACATCGTGTGTTAAGTGAATTTCAGGAATAATATTGAGTTAAACCTTGCAACTATTAAAGCACCAAGATTTAGAAGGATAAATATTTTCCGGTTCAGAGTTATATTAAATTGAAACATTGTACTAGGGCATATATTGAAACAGTTTTATTTAACTGAAGCTACATGCTCAAGTGCTAAAAAATATAAGCAGCCTTTGTGTGGTTGTCTGTGACAAATAATCTGGCATTCTTATAAACAATTAAGAATGAGAAATATGTTTCTATGAGGCAATAATATCCACCACTGAGTCTCATTGCCGACGGTGTTTTCTAGTAAGCACTCATCTCACTAGGAGTCCTCCCACATCTACTACGGGCAACATAGGAGATAGTGTAGTTCTACATGTATACGAATGGAGTGAAATCAAGTTGCAGTAGTAATCGCAGGACCTCTAATATTCACAATTGAAGTCTATGCTGGATTTTCATAGATTTCCAGTTATTTTGACATCAAACTCGCATCAAATTTTTGCATACTTGATTGCATGGTGAATACACTTCAGTAGTGCGTTCAAAGATTCTAAGGGCAACATAGCTAGAAACCATCTACTAGTCAGTTGAAAGCAATGCGGGGCCCAGTATCTCAACCCATGTTTGGAGGACCTACGTGTTCACAGTCGTATAAGGCAACAACAGAGAGTCGAGAGTTTGAACATGGCAGAGGGGGTTGACTCTATCGCAAGAAGCTTTAACATTCTTGAACGCAAAAGAGTGTCGTGAAGTTGGTTATTGTGACAAGTAGTCTCTTCAAATTGCAAGAATTGAGAAGATTGCACAGGAAGTGGTAATTAGTGGAATAGAATTGGAATATTGAACAGGGAGGAGCGCACAACTATTTCAATTCTCATTTTCTTAATTTTACCAGGATGGGCAACAGTTTATATTCCTTAAACTCCCTTGATAGATCCTACATGACAGTGGCAGTTTTTAATCTTTATGACGGAGGCAGTTTATATGTTCTGAAACATATCTAATATTGGCAAGTGAAGCTCATTTTCTTGGAAATATTATATAATAGCAATCGAAGTTTGATCGTCAACTGTAAATCTTCATGAACCGTCTCATTGGTTGAAATTACTATGGTAATAATGTCTTTCTGGAGCCATCAGATAGTGGTAAGTAATTACAATTTTGTGAGAATTTAATTTTTCCAGTGGCAACTAAGCCGAGCACCAAGAGTACTGTGAATACATTTTATTCCCTCAAACATGGGAGCAATTGTGCTCTAAGCAAGAGAAACAGTGATTTGCAACACTATAGTCTGAGTAAGTATTGCACGATATGCGATTTTATTGGCCTACAGGAAGAAATATTGCTTGATCCTTCCTTCGATTTGTTTGTCACAGAGTGTTACGCATTGAAACATTGACGTTTGTCTGTAGCAACTTTGGAATCTATCAGTTATAAGTCATTTATCTTTTGTAGTAGGCATTTTGGATTAATGTAGCAAAAGGAACGACAAATCTGAGCTAAGAAAAGATAGTCAATGATTGATGTTGTCGGGGAGGTGACACGACAATTCTAGGAAAGATTAAATGCAGCTACAGGGGTGATTGTCAGTTTTGCAAATAGTTTCTGAATGGTGTTTCATTTCCTAGCATCAAGTATGGTTTTATGTTGTTTCTATTTCTCTATTCTGCCTTACGATTTCTTCTGCGGTGGTGAGTTTTCAAGTGTTGAAGGAAGTTGATCGAATGAGGAAACTTTGTCCTTCAAAACAACTAGAAGATCCTCGAGCAAGCACAACTTGTTTGGAAATTGTTAAATGCGCATAGCTTTCCCTGCACATGATTTTTGGTTGCTATGAATGAGTTGTGGCCTGTCAGCTAAAACCATAGATTACAAGATTGGAATTACGTAACTCCATCTTTGCTTGGCATAAAGGAAATATTACGGGTGCATCGACTTGTTTGGTTCAAGTTTAAGATAGACCTTAAAACTATACATAAGTATCTTGGACCAGCCCATGGGCTTGCTGTGGACTCTGGAGTTACTACATGGCACCTACACTCTTCAGACCTTCTGTCTATCCTTCTTTGTCAATGTGTGAAGCTTGTGGACAGCCAAAGGCATGAGTTTGACTGCGCTATTGACAACAATATCGGTATGTGAACGACCTCCTGACTAAGCATGCACAGGCATCAAGTCTGAACCTTTATCATTGCAGAGTTGCAAAATCTCTGTTAAACTGGTTAATGAATTGCATCTTCTCTTTAATATTTATGGCATAAATGAGTCTGTTTCATTTTCACGAATTAAGGATTCCCGTGCATAAAAAAGAGTTTTTCATTACAAAATCTGCATAATTCTTGGCAGTTCAATCCTTAACTGAAATGTTTATTCAATTCTGAGCATTGGAAACCATTTCAACTTGTATCCAAAAGTCCAACAGAATTCTGAAAACATACAGAATGTGCCGGTCAAATTTGCAGGTAAATTGTTGCTAAAATGTCCAAAACCAAACAAACAACAACAATGATTTATAAATGCCATCTGACAACAATTATGATTTCTGGGGGTCAATGTAACTGTTGTGCATACGGAGGGGAGTTTGTTTTATTTTGTAGCTACATGAATATCTAGTCTGTAGTTACAATACACTCTGGTGTCTTTTCAAATCTGTTATTTAAGACTTTTATTTGGGCATTGTAAGATACAAGGGTAGGATTCAGCTGATAAAACTCAAGACCAGTTTGTGGTTTTCTCAGTGAAGTAGAGATACAACTCCAAAAGAATTTCAGATAGCTTCCATTAGATTCTTTCACTTGACTTGACTTAACTAAATAATAAATGACTCTTTCCAATGATAATTCAATCCTCAACTTAAGTGAAATTATAAAGTTAAATTATAAATTTATTATAAGTCATTTAATAATATAATAATAATTTGACCACTAAAAATATAATAACTCCCAAAATACTCATATTTTTGTGCCCTTGCTTAAGTATAAGGGTCTAAATTCTAAGTTGTTTCATTGGATCTACAGCTGAAGTATTGTAGATTCGAATCTGAGATTTTATTCTAGATTGTGTTGCAAATAGTTGCTGAGGTAAAACTATTTGCTAATTTCACCTACTGTTTTAACTGTATCTAAGGAGAATTTTCTAGTGAGGGTTTATGTTCAAATTTTGAAAAGAGATTTTTCAAACAATGGCATTGATATCAAGCTAGGCGGCAGCCATACATGTAAGCAAATTGTCATTGCAAGGGCATTTTACATTTCTCATACTAGGTTCCTATTTGCTGGATGGAATTATATTAATTTTTCTTGCAAATGTTATCTTATATTGTCAATTCAATTAGTATATAATAAATTCAGAGTGTTCTTGTTATTTCCTAGCATTTATAATTCATTGCATATATCTAAAGGTTCATTTGTAAAGTCCACAAGATCACAATATAAATCAGAGTGGTATAAGAGTTGTGTGTCGAGTGTTTGACAAAATGCCTGATTACTGATTAATAAAGAAATTTGGCGTTTGTCAAGTTATAACCAGCTAAGGGTTATTACACATTTGACAGATGGGAATAATGCTGATTACAAATCAGCCTTGGATAGTAACGTAGCTAATAGTATGGCCAAGAAGCATACAAGGAGAGAGGACAATACTGATAGGTATTCATTGATTGATTCTCCTTTTAATTTATCTAGTGCCTGTGATTACTTTACTGTCATAGATCTTGAGTATGATGAGAGCACTTAGTTTGTTATGCTTCCTTTCATGAAGGGGGAAGCCATATCTAGTTGCTTCTTCGGGAAGGTTACAATTTCAGGCTATGTTAGAGGAACACTGTTGTGGCAACTAGATATTTTGGCCAAATCTATTTTCTTTTAGTATGGGGTGCCAGGTTATTCCATATAGTTGGGAAGGTGGATGGCCTTTTTGTTGGTGGGAACCCGGAAGATTAGTCACATGGGTAGCAATTTTTCAAGGAGCTGGCTGGCATAATGTTGAGTTCCCACCTTCATTTGACTATAGTAGTGCTTGTGCTCTCAGTTGGAGTGAGGTTCTCAATTGGATCGAGGATTTTCTGACATATGATAGCAACACTAGGCATGTTGATTGGATAGATTATGCACATGGAGTTATCCATGATCCTGATAGTAGTATGACAAGTGCATTGTGGTGGAAAATTGATGAGCAACTTCACAACTTAAGACATGTTATTTGTACTGAGTGGTGCAATGACTTGGTGGAGCAATTTCCTTGAGATTGATATAGGACCCTGGTATTATATTGTGAAGCAATCTCAAGAAGGAAGGACTTGTAATGTCCCCTTTTTGGGACATTAAGAATTCTATAGTCGAATTTATGAAATGTTTAATTTGGCTTATGGGAGCTTAATGCATATTTATAAAAGGGTTAATTTAATATTAAAAAGGGGCTATTGAGAGACAAAATGAAAAGATGTCAAGGAGACAGGGTAGAGGAAGCTAAAGAATCATGGCATTGGACAATAAAAGGAGAGATGGTTTCATTTGAACATGCTTGATTTATGATTCATATTTCAGTCTCTCTTATAGAGTTGTTTGGAAAGCTTTAGCTTTCATCCAGCCTATGGATGGAAACCCTCATGTTGGAAGACAATGGATGCAACCCCATTGTCAATTGGAGACATCGAGTAAGTGTTTTACATTGTATTTGAGGTTTAGTTTTCTATCATCCAATCTTGTTGTAGCTTTTGTATCTACAATTGGATTTTGTAATGATCTCTGCTAGTACTGATCAAAAGTTCAAGTCTGGACTTAAGGTATTTCGTCAAACAGTTCCCACAAAACCTTGGCATTGAACTCTGATGCTGCTGTTAATAATCCGACTCCAAAATATATATAGCAATAGGACTACAAAAATTTGTATACAATGTGACAAACTCAGACAATAACAGTATTGCATTTATATCCCCCTTCAAGTACACAAGATTCTGAACAACGTTTTTCTAACTTGGATTGTTGAGAAATAATTTCTGAATAACTTCATACATATTTATTATGTTTTAAATCACAATCACCAGATATTGCAATCACAAACAAGGGTCGTAATGAAACCTGGGTACTGTCGCTGCTAATAATTGAGACTGCTCCTATATTTCTTGTTCTCCACTGGACTCCGTCCTGAAACTGCTCACGCCCAATTATCCTGCTGTTCATATCGGTTACTGGAGTATGCCTTAGTGTTATGGTTTCAACCCGTGGTATCCCTGCTCTCCTACGTCACCTCCCTTAAATCCAATAGGTACAACTCCTTGCATAAAGATGAACAACCAACACACAGACCTCTTTCAAACTCTTTGGTGGAGGATTCAGATTTCTTAACGCTGCTATAACAGACTGCTCCAGTTAGACTGATTCCTCGACTTCAAGAGAGACCTGTATTCCACCTCTTAAAACAATATTTCCTTGATGACTGTCGCAGCAATATTAATAACTTCTTCCTGTAACCTGAGTCTTCACTTTTCTACACTGCCGAATGTATGGTAAGGAGAGAAATGTGGAGTCACGTTTGTTACCTGTAATCTTCCTTCAACTTACTCACGTGATGCTTGATTCTATGATTCCACCTTGGTAAAGAACAACCACTCAGCCCATATGATCCACGGCAAGCACAAGTAATCTGATGTTGATGACATTGCCCTATACTGTCCACTGATTTCTGAACCTGATGAAGTTTTCGCAAGGAATACTGGGGCTACATCTAGTTCCTTAAACCTCTTAAGGGGTTTTGTCCTCAAGAAGACATGGTCACATTTAAGCAACCAATTAGGATAGTGTAATAACATTTATTCATTCGTTATAACAATCCCAATGCAAATGGCTTCCTTTATAACTTCAAAATGAGGAGAGGTACGAACAACTTAGCAATGTGAGATAAAAGACTATTTCGTCTTTTAGTCACCTAAGTCATTTTGTCATAAAGTGACTTTATAACTTTATAATAACATTAAATTATTTAAATAAATCACTTAAGTCACTTGAACTTTAATATCTCTTGAAATACTTTGTGTTTTTGCCACGCCGTCTGAAATAGGAATCTCTCCTCATTATTCCCTATGTGACCAAATACACTTTCTAAAACTAGAAAGGGTCGATCTCTATTACTCTTGACTTACTATACATGGTAAGTATGGCAATGGAGACCAAAAGATAATGAACGAAGGCCAAATCCATAAATCCCTGAATGTTGGAGACGAATCAATTCTGAAAAACCATCCTTATTAGCCTATGAGGATCCAATATTAGGTTAATTCCTGAAATTCTGATGCTGGCAGCAAATGGGGACATTACAGATTTCTAGCTTATTTTATTTAAGAGCTTCAATGTGATATATGTCCTTTCTACTGGAGATTTAATGCAATAATATTTTGGGACAGCTTTATCTTGTTGTTTAGTGGAGTTTTGCGGGAAAAATCTGAAAGTCATTGCATTAAATTATTTGTTTAAAATTCTTGCATTACCATCAAGGGTTTCAAAGCATATATCATGTTAGATATATTACATAAATGCTATTGGGGTGAACAGGCCTACTAGGGCTAATTAGGACAGTTTATAAAGTAAGTGCTTAGAAATGGATTGTTCCCAATCTGCTAAAGGTTGTAACATGTCAATCCAACCCTAACAACTTCAATTCCACTATCAGAATGCATTGACCCACCCCTTGAAGCCTTCAGTACACTCCTTTGCAGTCTAACACAAGTCAGTCACATGAAGATGCCCGACTAGGGCATGAAAGTTCTCCTTGCTCCTGCACCTTTCCTGCAAAGGGCTTTTGGGTTCTTAAAATACATTGCCCCTACTTACTTTTCACCAATGGTCATGAAATCCCCACGGTGAAAAGTCAAGATAAAGGGCATTTTTTATCAAACCCTAGGCTTGTGAGGGTTTCAGACCTGATGTCACCAGTTTGCTTCTAAAATGCTTCAAACTCCACCAATGCCACTCGAACCAAATGCAATAGAAAGCTACTTGATATATCTACACATTCATATCAAATTTGACCTTCCACCAATCTGTACAACCATGCACAAAGCAAGAAAATGGCGAATTTTGCAGGAAAACCTGAGAATCTTATTGCTTCTACTCCAAAAACATCAACAACGTATGTGGGTTCGACCAAAAGGGCCTTAAATAAGCCTAAACAAACTCCCCCAACCAAAATTCAAAACAACATGACTGTTGGGTGTAGTTGTTAAGCAAGATTTGAAAAGTTGCAAAATGTTGTCAAACAACATTTTTTTTACCAGCTTGACAATCTTGCAACAATTTATGTATTTGCCCTCAAATTGCTTTCAAACCTTGATCAATTGAGATTCATACTGATCAAAAACAATCCTAAGGACCTAAATCCACCCTCCTTACACAAATATGGACCCGTCGACCAGATTTGACCATGTTGGCTTATGTATGCCAAACATGTTAATGGTCTCACAATTGGACCTTGTTACAATGCAAATTGGTCCATACGACCTTATGACATCTATCACACCTATTTACACAATTTATACTCATGGCATACTATGAGTCTTCTGGTTTGCCTCTTGGTTCAAGGCCCTCCTGCACCAATGATCCTATTTTTTTGTGAAAGATTTATCCATGGAGTTTAGGAACACACAGGTAAAAATCAAATTATGTCAGAATTTTGCTGCTTTATGTGCTCATATCCCATGCAATCCAACAAGAATAAATGTGTTCTGATATCATTAACTGTCTGTCTCATACAAATGTTCAATTTTAACCTGAAGTACAGCCAATTATGTGTAAACTTATCACTGTTGTTCAACAATCACCAAAACTAAATGTGCATATTGTTAACAAGGTAAAGACCATATCAACACAAGCAAACAGAAACCATTACCTGAAGTTCTGACCGATCCTCATTTGTCCCATTCAAGCGTAAATGGTTTATTGCTGGATCAATCACCTTGTTCCATGGCCTCATTGTTAGAATGCCAGCAAAAAGAATATAGAGATCCTCTCCAGCACCTAATTTCACACTATGGTACTTTATCCCATTGACATCTGCAAACACAAGGGCCTGCAAGGAAACATACAAGCATAATTCAAACAAAGAAAAAGGATAAGATTTCAAATTTTAGATACCATAGAGCAATTATAGTCAATCTCACTTGTCAAGATAATTAGAGTTCAGAAATAGAAATAAAGACCTTCCAAAGTTTAGCATAGTGCTCCCGCATTGAGCGATCAAGTACCCTATATAAACCATGGTCAAGCAATATCAATTGTGGCTTTCTCTTACCTGCATGGTGAATAAAAATGGCGTTGATCACACAGCCACAAATTCATCCTAATTATCTCTGTAGAATGAAAACATGGTACTAAATCTCACACTGCAAAAATTAAATTATTTAGCCAGCAATTACAGGTGTCAGGTTTCATAAGTTTGAACATTTAGACGTACAGTACAAGCTAAGTCAATAAATAGTTAATCTATAAGATTATACATATAAAAGAGCACCGAAACAGAGTTGCATAGTTATGACAGTTCCTTGCAAGAGTAAATGCCCCTTTTATTTAATTAAGCCGTTTCCTTCTGCTGACTTACCTCTTTTTCTCATTCCAAGGCTCTCACTAGCATTTCCTTGGACTCCCCCTTAATGGTTTCTTAAGGCAATAAATAGCCACTCTGCAATAGCACTGAACACTCTAAGTTCTAAAATGACCACTGGACATAGCAATGGTGTTTGAGATATTCAGGCAGAAACACAACAGTGCTTTAATATTTCTCCTCTATGGCCCTCTAGATTACAGAGCCATTTCTGTGTACACCCATTGTCACCTTCACATTGACTCTATGTGCATTGCAGATTTCTATTTAAGTTTCAAAACAAAAAATATTCCCAGGATCTGAGACAAATACTCCAAGCAATTGAAAGCTCTGATGTGCACTGCCCCTTGGCTTGAGAGGAGACCAGAGGATGGGCCAACTTAATTCAAATGACTACATCAAGCGCATCCTTTCCGGATGGGCTGAGCTATCTGCCCTACGATGAGGAAAATGTTACCCATGCAACATGTGAATGCAAGATGCATTGTAATATCCCCCAAGTCCTAGTTAAATTAAGCAGATATGTTGCCCAACTGCCCTTGTATGTGCACCTTGAACATGTTTAAAAAGTGGAGGAGAGGGTTAATATAATGCAGCCAGAATGAGTAACCAAGATGAGAATTCTCAAGTGTAATTTTGACTCCCAAGCATATGAATTTCCTTAATAAACTGATTTTGCTCAGCTATTCAATTCCTTTAAAGAGCAATTGGATCCATCCTCCTAGGGATACCATGGAGTGACACTCTAAAGGCTGGAGAGCATTAATGGGATTGAAATTGAATTGACAAGAAGAGCATACAGGAGCCCTATAATTTTTGTCTTCTATTGTACCCATATGCATTTTTTCATACAAAAGAAATTTTGTATCAGGTACAATTCAACCTTAAACTTTGTCTTCTCCTCAAGTCAAGTGTCATGCCTTTGTTGTCTCTTGTCTGTCTCTCTGCATGCTCAACAAATTGAGCTCTCAAACACAGCTGCTAAGGCAAAGAAACAGAGTTCACACAATGAAGCAGCAGCAAACTTTTATCATCACGGCTCATCATCCAAGGTGGAAATATGGATTTTTAATTCGTGGAATCTGCATGATGATAGCTGAGTGCTCACAGATAATAGTTAAGCGCTCACAATTATGAAGAACATACTTTTGTTTTCAAGTCAAAATCTTGCAGGCATTAGCACAGAGGTGCATGACATTGGAGGGGCAAGCAGAAATTCATTCAAAACCTGCAATCACATAGCCGCATGTGTATCATGTGTCAGCAGGATAGTCTTGAAATTTCACAAATGATGCAAAACAACGGTCAGGCATATGTCCTTTAACTGTGGAGCAAATTTCATGAAATAAAATCAAGCAAACAGATGCCTTGGCTCGCACCATCCATACAGAATTGCAATTTTTCAATATCAATTCACTTGCCATTTATGCTAGAGGGGGCAGGGTTCAACTTTCACGTTAATAATCTATTAGTACCTTCATCCCCATGTTCCCTTTCAAACTGAAACAAATTTTCTAAAATGAGAAAGTGTGCAAGGCTTTCCATAGGCACAAAACACAGAATAAAGGGTGTAACTTCGAATTTTACAGAACATGCACATGTGCATTTTAACACACAAACATCTATATTTGGAAACACAAAATCAAAGGGCAGTTAGAGGGCACATACCTCACAAGTTGGGAAACAAAGTTTTGAGATTTTTGCAACTTTGGATACATGTTTCTAGACACATGCCAACGATAATGAAGACATGAAATTATAAACCTAAAATCTGTCATGGTCCATAAAAGCACAAAAGTTTTGGTAAAAAAATATTGCAAGAATGGTAAACTTGTGCACACCACAGCATGTAGACACAGAAATTTGAGTCTAGAAGTATCCATAAAGGCATTTACTATCATGAAGACGAAATACGTTTTAACATAAGAAATAAGAACACATGTAATATGTCACGTGCCTTACTGAGTAGCAGATTTAAATAATTTGAAAAAAACATTGCATCCTATGGTTCCACCATACAGAGAGGACAGTTTACAGTTCTAAAAGATGCAAACAGTCTTGATCTAAGCACAGAAGTGAAATTATCAGAGCCAAGAATATGCAATGATATGTTTGTTTGAAACAGACAATCATTTCATTCATCCAGCAACAAAAGATCAGCAGTAATCTTTCTCATGTGGACAGGGCTTTCAACAAACAGAAGTCTAGCCAAATGTCTTCCTAGTGCACTGTTTCATCTTCCGAAATTCAGGTCTTTTGCAGTTCCGAGATTTGTAGTATTCCAGATCTTATATTCATCCATATCCTTGGAATCATTTCTTCAAAAGTGCTGCAAGTGAGATCAGAAACGATACTGAGGAAAATATCATTATAAAGTAGCATTTTTTCAGTCTTTAAGGATGTCTGGGGTTTGGGTTTTGCACCATCAAATATACAACCATTGATATTCTTCCAGTCTGCTAGAATGTAAATTATGACAAATCCATCACTTTGGTGATGGTCTTCATAACTGTAGTTAGGAATCGCTAGAGAATCAACAAAGTAAGGAGAGGGAAGATTCAAAGCACCAGGATTGGTTGTAAGAAATTCAAAATGCTTCAAAGGATCTACTATGGACAGAACAGGAGAACTTCAGAAACATCATCCAAAGCCAACTGAGAAAAAAATATTTTAGTTATAAGTATCTATGCCTCACTATTTTACCCATCATCAATTTCAAGAAAATAAGTACATTCCAGTAAGTCTATGCTTAGTAACACTTTCTGAATAAGATATTTCGAGATATATAATTTTAGCCAATACTAACAAAAAATATATTTCAAAATTTATTGATTTAGAGTTTAGTAATTGTAGAGAAAATGGTGTAATAAGTTCACTTTGCACACAAGTGAACAATTCTTAGCAACTTTGTTGGAAAGCAACATAAGTCTACCATCTTATTAATCTCATCATTCAAGTCTAGCACAAAGGACTTTAAAAGAAGTTCAAAATAAAGCAGTCATAGGGAATTTGAATTTAAATATCTAAATTGCTCACCTTTAGGAGACAAATATGCTTCTCTGCTTTTTGTACTAGCTTATATTGATATTTTCAGCTTAAGAAGAAGCTTTTAGAACCATGGTGGATTAGGATAGCAAAACTAACAATGATCCATTGCCTCCTCCCTTTCCTTGGGGAGAACATATGTCTGTTAGCTTTAGTAGAACATTGTGAAATTCTTTGTGGATCACAAAACGGTTTCCCAGACCTTTTCAATGATGTTGGCCAATATCCAACCAAACACAATCAATACTTACAACAGAAAGTGCAATTCTGGGTGTTGATCATCAGTATGTCGCAATTCAATTGTTTTGTAAATCCTTGCCAAGTGTAGCTGCAGATTAGTTCCATCGCCAATGGGATCATTACGCATGAAAAGTTTCTTGACCACTTTGAGCCAGGTGAAGATAGTCAAATTTTGTTTACTAAAGTTCTGAGTGCCAAGAAAGACAATTGTGAATCCATGAGAGAGTTTGTTATGGGATTCAACCATGAAGTCATCCAAATCACTAACACTCTAAAACCATCTCCTAAGATTATTTTGGGTTGCTTCGTATATGCTCTTATCACCAAATGTTGCATTCTTTCTCAAGATATGTCATGCTATTGAATTGAAGGATGCTCAAGAAAAATCAATCAAATTGGAGGTAAAAATCTGAAAGATTCACTCAAGCCACTAATACCAAGATCAGCTGACCTTTTATTCATTATTGCAAAGAGTGGCAAACAATGTGACAACTATTAAGAAATGACTACCCTTCAATGCTCAACTACTTTAGTAGTATTGACTACCTTAAAAAAGAACAGTTATTTCAGCAATTGAACCAACACTCATCCTCGTCTACATACTACTTCAGCAAAGCTAGGAGCAAAAGCATCTTCTTCATGTCACACATACTCCACATTTCAAGGAAAAAATAAACGTGATGAAAGAAATTGTTCAAAAATGCAAAGGTTCAAATAGATACTAACAGCCTCAAAAGCTAATCAAGGATCTTCAGGTGGTCCGCAACATCTATCAAATGAGCCTGATAGCTACCAAGCGATAGTATAACTGATTAAAACTTGATTCTGAGAAGGCAAATAATCATTCGCATACTCTTAAATTTATACTACCATATTTTCACATAATCAAAAGCAACAAAGGCAACAACAATACCAACAAGAAAAAATATTTTTCTTACTTTAATACTTTGAGGCTAAGGAAGGATTGTTGTTGGAAGAAGAGATTAGTGTTATTCATGTATACCACATGTTCTCTAAGGAAAGTGAGTCACACAAGAACCTAAAAAATCAAGTTGCATTCCAATTCTTTTTAGCGAGTATAAGGAGAGAAGATGATGAATCAAGATGCTTATTTTCATCATTCAAACAGTTGCTCAAAATCTTGTACAAAAACCAAAGGAGGTCTCTAATAAAGAAGCAAAAAGCCTCATTAAATAATCTGGTAATTTTTCTCAACACCTAACTCCATAACCAGATGGCCAAGATATTTTTCTTTATAAGGAAGCTTCAACCCCAATGGAATTGATGGGTAATAATAATACCAAACTTCAATCTCCGATTCACATCTCAACTAGGGATAAAAGAAAAACTTGGGCACTAAAGGTTATATTTCTCTTCCTGATGTGACAAGGTGTGTGTCGGGATGTATGTCGTCGATATCGGGAAGGTTCGTATCACAATATATGTCATTGGTATCGGGAAGGTTCGTGTCAGGATGTATGTCATCGGTATCGGGAAGGTTCGTGTTAGGATGTATGTCGTCAGTATCGGGAAGGTTCTTGTCGGTATCAAGAAGGTTCTCATCGGTATCGAGAAGGTTCTTATTCTGTAGCCGACATGTTGTATGTAGCCGACGGACACCTTCGAGAAGGTTCCTCAAGATGTATATATACCCTCTCGGGATCATTGTAATCATCAGAATAATCATATCATAAGCATAATGTAATATCTTTGGCGTATACAAATAATATAAGAAGTTCTACTATTCTGATCCATTGTCTGTATGCATTGATTTCTTTACCAAGTACGGTAAACATTTGGCACCATTGCCCGATGAACCTGGAAGGAGGGAGGAATGGAGATTAATGCCAAATCAACTTAACAAAGATTGAAATAAGGTAAAAGGAAAAGATGGAATAAGTATTGCGCAAGAAAATTTAATCTTGGCACAGCAAGCCGAACGCAGAAAGAGGTTTCAGAAGATTGCCGACAGATAAAGAAGCGCGGAGGACTTGTTGGAGGAGACTCGACAGCGGGTGGAGTTGGTGGAAGAAGCAAGGGAGGAGTTTTTGAATTTGTATTCGCCGAGGGAAGAGAATCCAGACGGAAGAGAATCGACTGGTACGGCTCGAAGTGTCGAGGGAGCAAGAGCGTGGAGTGAACTCTTCATCCGCAATACACTTCTAGAACAGACAGATTCGCTTAATGGACATCCTTCTTCACCAAAAAGCACAGCTGCCAGGATACAAAGCGTTGGTGTCGAGAAACAAAGCCTTGGTGCCGGAGTGCAAACCGTTGGTGTCGGGATACAAAGTGTTGGTATCGACAGGACCCAAGGAAAAGTTGCCTAAATTTGATGGTGATGGAGCAGCCGATCCGATCCGACATTGTAAAACATGGGAAACAATTTGGAGGGCGAATGGCATAACGGATACAAACGAATGGGTCAGGCACTTTCCGGCCACCCTACGAGGTGTTGCAATTGATTGGTTCGCCGATACAAATCCTCAGAAGTTAAACAGTTGGGACAACATCAAAAAGGAGTTTATTATGGAATTTCAACTATTGCGCGATCACAATGAAATTGTAGTGGAGATATACAACACAAAACAAGGGGAAAAATGAAACAATCTGAGTCTACGCCAGGAAGTTGAAGGACTTGATCAATAAAATGGAGAATAAGCCGGCTGATAGGTTACAGAAAAGATGGTTCATTAAAGGCCTACACTCGAAGTTGCAAAAGAAGATGAAGATCGTGTTGCCATCGTCATACACTAAAGCGTACAACTGGGAAATGAACCTAGAAAGTGAGCAGAAGACGAAGAAGAAGAAGAGTAGTTCATCTGATTTAGATGATGACACATCTTCAGAAGAGGAGAGCAGCGATGACGAAAAAAGCAGCAAGAAGGTTCGCGTCCTCTAGAAGGATATGATTCGAATGATGAAAGAATTCAAGAACATGCAGAAGGAGACCAAGGGAAATGAGTTGTGATGCACCGAATGCAAAAAAGAAGGCCATATGAAGGGATCTTGCCCGAAAGACCAATTTTGCGAGATTTGCCAAATCATGGGACATTCGACAAAGGAATGCCCTTTCAATCTGAAAACAAGAACACCACAGCAAGTGTTCCTCACACAGGAGGCTTCCGCATCAGGAGGAAGTAGGAACACCAATACGGAGGGTGCCACGCCGGGAGGATACAGAAATAATCAGCGAGGTCGAAACAACAATGGCAACAACAATAATGGCAGCAGGAGTCGAATTCAATACGATGCAAATGGCCGACCGATAGTTCAATGCCGTGCATGCATTTTGTGGGGCCACATCGCCGAAGACTGTACAATGGCAAACACGCCGAAATTGTTATGCAGATGGTGCGGACCTGACGATCATGAAGATGCTAAGTGCCCGAAGTCAGCAGTTAATTTGATCACCGTCAAGACAGACGAAGAGGAGGTTTTGGCCATTACATGGAAGCAAGCGAAAGTGTACCACGACCCGACAAAAGAAAAGAAGAGACTGGAGGAAGCGCGGGTAGAGATCCAGAAAGCAACGCAGGCAAAGAAAGCACACCTGAAGGACACTACTGGTACCTCTACATGGAACTGCGCAGAACAGAACATTGTACAGCAAATATTACAAACTAAGGTACCTATCAAAATAAATGATTTGTTGCTTACTATGCCTCAACTTCATATGGCACTCACGAACATAGCTCCAATTGCTAAGTTACCAGTAGAACAAGGAAGGAAAAAAGGAGGCGCAAGTACAGAAGACCCAATGCTGTTAGCCCTTTCATCCAGACGACATCCGGCAGTCGTCGAAATGGGAATTCTCGAGACTGTTCTAACGAATACGATTATGGACAGAGGATCCACTGTCAATGTGTTACTAGAGGACGCCTGGAAAAGGTTGGGACAGCCAACGTTGTAGCCACCTATGTTCCAATTATTAACGGCGGACCAGCACAGGATCAAACCGTTGGGAGTCCTCAGGGCACAACCAGTGACAATTGGAACATAGCTATTCCTGCTCAACTCCGTCGTCATCCCGCTGAAGAGGAGAGGATACAATGCTATTCTAGGCCATGGATGGCTTGTGCAAGCGAAGGCCAAGCATGACTGGAAGAAAAATACATTATCACTGGAAAGCAAAGGGAGGAAATTCATTATTGATCTACAAACGCAAATGGTAGGGGAAGAAGCTCTGTCATCAGACTCTAAAGAAGAGGATGAAGGGAGGCAACGTATGGAACCAAATCATGAGTCCTGCAATCGGAAGGAGGTTCAACGGACGACAATCTAGATTCTGTCAACGGTCTTTACCACTGGCAGATAGAGGACTACGAACTCTTTCCGAGTTGTAATATGTTAAGGGTGGACGAAGGTGAGAAAGAAGAGGAAAATGAATGTTCGAAGGAATACAGAGAAGCAGAAGAAGGAAACATGGTTACAGCTGCAGCTGAGGGGAAGAACATACAGTACGAACCCAGAAAAAGAAAAGATCCCATCGTATGACTGTGCAAAAAGAAAATGTTACATCGAACCACAGATATAACAGAAAGGTGCCGGCAGTATGGAAGACACATCATACGGTCTGCACACGAAACAAAGAGGAAGGGTTTAATAAAAGTTGCAGCAGTACGAAGTGGAGGTGTTATTGACAACAAGAAGGGACAGTTGACGGAGTCCATGGTACCGAGCTTCGGGAACAAATTGGGCGATATGGAAAACCGGATGGAGAGATCGTGTACCTTAAATAAACTTGATGAGCGACGATTACAAACACAAGGGGCCATAGAGGTGACACAGAATAGGCGCAAAGCATGGCATGATAGACACTTGAAATTGAACAAGTTCCAACCAAGACAGTTGGTGTTGATGTATGACAGACGAAACGAGATCAAACCAAGAAAGTTTCAAGTGAAATGGGTTGAGCCTTACCAGATTCAGAAAGTGGGTGATAACAGAGCAATAAAACTATGGATGCTAGATGAAAAGGAAGTGGTCGAAGTTGAATGTCTACCATGAAAGAAATAACGCACCTTCGTGGACAAACAATTGAGAAAAGAACAACTGTAAATACGATATATATGTAAATATTGTACATATGTAAGATAAGTAAGGACAGAGTCAATCAAAAAAAAACGGAGTGAAAAAAATGTCACCGTACAGTTTTTAAAAGCCTCATTCACCATACGACTTTTTGGCAGATTTTACTTGCAAGCACTATATGGCAGATTTCGAGGAAGGATATAGTGCAGCGTATGGATTTAAAACTAAGTTCCAAATTGTTATTGTACGGACTTCTATCTTCCTACTTGTAAACCGTACAAAATTCTTATTAAGCTCTAAGAAGGTACCGATTTTGGGTATAAGCTGAAGCGTTGGAAGTTTAATTTGCTCATTGAATTCGTACGGATTTCAATTGAAAGTTTAATGGGTTACTGTTGTCATACGGATTGAAGGATTTGTTCAACTTGCTAGACATAGGGATTTGCTTTTTAGATTTGGCGTACGGAATTCAGGAGCAAGTTGTCATATGGATTTCATATTAAGTTCTTTCATACAAATTCTGTAATTGATCTGGACGTACGAATTTTGGAGACATTTCTCTGACACTGTACAGAGGATCACTTCCATGCTTTTGGCGTACGAAATTCAAGAGCAAGTTGCCGTACAGATTTCAAGACCTAGCTTGGCGTCCAGATTTGGCTTGGTGTACGGATTTTAGAAGAAGGTTTTCTTATTTACTTTCATGTTTTGCTGGCGTACAGCTTCCATACGGATCTAGAGGATTTGCAAGTTTGAGTCAAAACACTGTACGGCATTTTCAGATTGTTAAGTCTTCTAGTTGATACCGTACAGATTATGGAGAGCTTTCAAAAGGGTTTAAAATATATACCAGCAGTACGGGAATTGCAATTTTTTGGGCACCGTATGTTCGAAGCAATCAGAAGAGAAGGGCAGAAGGAAGCAGTCAAAAGAGGAAGAAAAAAAAAAAGACAACAGATTGAAATAGTTCGGAATGAGTAATGCATGATGCCAAAGGGAAGGGTAGACATAGGCAATTGCCAGAAAGAGTGTGGAATCGAAGAAAAATGACAGAAATAGTGTGTTCCATACAATTTTGTGTGGGTTTCGGAGTACTAATTTGGTCTTGGTGGCGAGGGGCACTGCCCCTCGACCCCACTGGGGGCGATGCACCCTAGACCCCCAATCGGTGCGGTTATCAGTCGTGGGAAGTGTGACTAGTTGATGAGACCTAGACCTGCTGTAGACATGTAGTATTTGTGTACCGGGGGTGGAGGATCAAAGTGCAACAGCAACAACAACGGAGAAAGTAGATGGAGGGGTATAGGTGGCAGACCCTCTACAGCTAGCGGAAGAGAAGGATAAGGATGTTCGTTCATGCCTTGTGGTCATCGCAGAGCACAACAAGTCCCTGGCAGAGTTGGTGCTCACAGAGAGAAGACGGGCAGAGGCTAGGCAGGAAGCTCGAGAGACAGTGGAGAAGGCTTGGGAGGAGATGGCCGACCGACTTGCCACCCAACAGATTGCATGGGAAGCAGAGCGGACAGCCTTGTTAGTGCAACTCAAGGAAAGTGCACGAGGGAGGCAGCAGGCAAAATAGCAATTAGGTAGCAGCAGAGCAGCACTTGGTAGAAGCTCTTCAAGAGAAGGACTCGGTGAAGAGGGCTCATGATCAGAAAGAAGTTGAGTGTCAGGAGTTTGCATTGATGCTGAAAGAAGTTGTGAAGGAGAAGTCTCAGATCAGAGCTGATTTGAAGGTCCAGACAAATCAAGTGTATCAGCTTCGATGCAGCCGGTCTTCATAGTCTGAGACACAACCTTCTCGTTCATGATGTCTAAGTCTATGTTGTTTTATGAATAAATGTAGTTAGTTTTTGAGTTTTGTTGTGTTGTCGTCCAAAGACGACTTTTCTTTTTGGGGGGGATGATGTCATCGATAAACATTGTATAGCCAACAGGGTGTGTGTTAGGATGGATTTCGTCAGTATTGGGAAGGTTCGTGTTAGGATGTATGTCATCAGTATTGGGAAGGTTCGTGTCAGGGTGTATGTCGTCGGTATCAGGAAGGTTCGTGTCAGGATGTATGTCGTCAATATCGGTAAGGTTCGTGTTAGGACCTATGTCATCGGTATCGGGAAGGTTCTCGTCAGTATCGGGAAGGTTGTAACAGGAAGGTTCTCGTCGGTATCGGAAAGGTTCTTATTCTGTAGCCGACATGTTGTATGTAGCCAATGGACACCTTCGAGAAGGTTCCTCGAGATGTATATATACCCTCTTCGGGATCATTGTAATCATCAGAATAATCATATCATAAGCATAATGTAATATCTTTGGCGTATGCGAATAATATAAGAAGTTCTGCTATTCTGATCCATTGTCTGTATGCATTGATTTCTTTACCCAGTACAATAAACAAAAAATTTATTTTTCTTCAAGATAACACAGCTCTAGAGGCACACATCAAATCAGAAGTATATGCAGACAACTTTTACTAGACCTTGACAGTTTCCTGAAATATATTGAGAGTGGGTCTTGAATGAAAGACCGAAAGAATATACACTGTAAGTTTCACTTATCCTAATCCTCAATAGTTTCTATGGAGATCAATTAAGAGGCAATTGTCAAACATTCAGAAATTATCAATAAAGCTATGAGAGTTCCTAGTAGGGAAGCAGATTTCTTGATCGAGAAGGAAGAAATGCTATCAAATACAAGCAGTTTCACACCAATATATTATGCTTTCTCAGAGTATAAAAACAGAACAAAAATATTAGTGGATGGTGTTCCTGCTCTCCCTCTTGTATCAAAATAAATAATCATGCAATTAAAGATAATACTATTTTCTTCCTCTGTTTGATCTGTTCATTGAAGTAAATTACCATGATAAGACTAAAGAAGACTAGTTCTCCGAACACTCACTCATTTTCTGGGAAAAAATTTGCAAAGTATGCTGTTAAAAAATGACTTTTTTAATCGGCATGTTCACTTGAATGATAATCCATTACTTGAAGAAGAGTCAAACCTCGAGGGTTTGATAGACCAAGATTCAACTCATGAAATTGTTCAGGCAAATGATG
The DNA here is from genome assembly GCA_028749045.1 of Cupressus sempervirens. Classification (NCBI taxonomy): domain Eukaryota; kingdom Viridiplantae; phylum Streptophyta; class Pinopsida; order Cupressales; family Cupressaceae; genus Cupressus; species Cupressus sempervirens. Next base: position 479,548,710 of record CM053786.1, read on the forward strand.
AAATTGTAGAAGTGTCACCTACATGAGAATCATAGCCAACACCAATTCTAGATTTGAAATGTCAAATATCCGAGATTGAGATCTTCCTTCAACAACTACAAGAACTTCCAAATGATAATGTTTCTTTTAAAGCATTGCAAGCCTCAATAGTTTCAACATGTATAGGTGTTAAAAAGATATGAGTTGTGATTAATGAGGACTATGTACTTAAAAGACAAAGAACTTCAATGAACTTACAATAGAATGTGCTGAAGCAACCTATAAAGAGGACCCAATTTATGAAAGAGAGCTATAGTATGAAGAGTTTGTTCAAGAGGATATACAACAAAAGCTACATGCTGCAAAATTCAAATAGCTAATGTTGGAAATCTTTAATGATCACTTTGAGGGACAGATTTATTTTCTATTCCGGCCTGCACTACTTACAACAGCAACATCTTTCTTGTGCTGTTCTAGATACTGCTTGCTAGTCTAACTTGTCACTTCAATAAAATTTACAACTTGTCAACAGATATTATTGTTTCCCTAAGTGAATAAATGGTTTTTTGTCACCCATTTTCTTTCCCATCATTCATGCCTATGTTCCATGGATCTTGCCAGATGAGGATGGGCAAGATGCATTTTCGAGACACAAAGGATGTAAATCCTTTTTCTAAGAGGTAAAAATATAAATAAACAGTCAAAAGTTTAAGAATATAGAAAACATCAATAATTTATATATGAGAGTCATCATATAAATTGTAGAACCATATCGTAACATTAGAGACGAATTGAGAATTCAAATGAAGCAGACAAAAAAATGAGATATCCCCCAAGGAATATTGCTCCAGATTTTACCAAATCTTCTACAATAAATTAAACAACTTGCATGCAAACTGTTTCCCATTAATCTAATTGATTATATTGAAAATGTCATCGAAAACCTTATTTTCCAAACAGATATAAAATACCTCTATTATTGCATGTTGTCTTAAGATGGAATCTTTACAAATTTGTCAAACTATGAACTCTGTCACAAAGCCACCAAAGAAATGAATTGGGTTTCCGTAAAATCCATTAAGAAATCCTAAAGGTTTTGAGTTTTAGAACTGAAAGCTAGAAGCTCCCAAAATCCCCAAAAGAAAAAAAATAAACCAAGCATGTTGAGAATGAGTTTGTCAATGTTATTTAGTAGCACATCTTTGTGACTCTTTGTTTTCCCCCCGACCGTCTCTTGGAATTCCTTCTCTATGTCTCTTTATTAACCCCCTTCAAAGTAAAATGACTATTAATTTTCACTAAGCTCCATTAAAGTCTTTTTATTACTTTATTAGATAGTTAGATTAAGCTGTCATTAAATTTGATATAATTTGACAACTCAATCTTAATTATTTAATTGACTTCTAACGTCCTAAAAAGGGGACATTACAATCCTCTTTTCTTGGAGATTGCTTTCCCTTGAGCAATCTGCACTTGCATGGTGTAACCAAATGCCTGGATCCCATACCAACCTCAGGAATGTTGCTCCACCAATTCGTTACACTAATCTAATGTAAACATTAGCATACTCAGAATTGTGATGCCACTCATCAAAATCCCACTGAAATAATGTACCAAACATACCACTGCTAAGATCCCAAATCACCGCGCTATTACAACTATCAAATACGAAGAGGTGGTAATATCTCAAAATGCTATCAACACCGAACAACTCTCCAACTCCAAATGATCTTCCTTAGAAGTGAAAAACACCCAACATAGGAAAACAGGAAATCATATTTATTATTAACCCATTCTGAGCCATTGTTGTAAACTTGAACAACTCAAATTGGTTTGAAAACTCTAAGAGAGCTGAAATTAATGCTAGATAATATATCCCACCAAGACAACTCTCAAAAGACCACATTAACAAACTCCCTACCAATCACGATCCTAGGCAATTGAAAGAATATTAGATTCAAAGAAAAGTAAGAATCTCAATATCTCCTCTAATGAAATCCTAGACAACAATTTGATCGAAATTGTCGAGGGACAAGAATAGAAGTTAACATAACAAACCTTGACATCAACTAACTAGGAATTACCTCTATGGTCAAGTACTAAAATCATGACACTGGTCGTGAACCTCCAAATCCAAGTATCCCAACAATCCAAACTCATTACAATTAGCCCATCATCATCTTATAGCATGCATAATAATGCTATGAAGTGACCACAGTAACTCAAGTTGCCCAACTGGAAGTGGAGAATAATTGAGTTGTGCCCAAGGGATGTCCCACAACTAACTGCACTAAAGTCAACAAAATCAAACCACTCCATGATTGAGGTCAACACCAATGTTGTGAAGGAACTAGTGCAACATTAAACAATCTGAAATATCATTTGAATACATAGGATTCATGAGTGTGGATATAACTCAAAATCCATCTCCTATGATCAAATTATATCTACCATTTATCCTTAACCAAAAAATCCATCCAACCTTGTAATCTCTCCTTTCTAGAATACGGTTTAATATAAAATAATAAATAAACTTAATGGAAAAAAATCTAAGTTGTTGGTTTGGGTTAGGGAACAAGGGTATGCAAACCGGGTACATTGTTGTGTAATTGTTTTTATTGTTTTTAGGGGATTGGATGCATATGGGTATGTGCTCTCTCTCTCTCTCTCTCTCTCTCTCTCTCTAGGTGAGTGTGTGTGTTTGCATGTGGGTGGGTGTGTGCACGCGTGCGTGCGTGCATGCGTGTTCGTTTGTGCGTGTGTGTGTGTGGATGTGTGTGCGTGTGTGGCTGCATGTGTGTGCGTGCATTTGTATCTCTCTTTGTGTTTGTGTCTCTATGTCTGTGTGCATCTGTGTGTGTGCGTGCATGCGTACGTGTGGGTGTGCACACGTGGATGCACGCATGGGTGTTTGTGTGGGTGCGTGTGTGTGTGGGTGTGAATGTGTGTATGTGTGTGTCTTTGTGTGTAAGAGAAATATGTACAATTGTAAAACTAGATCATTTTATAGTATGGTACTTACCATTGCAAATGTCAAATACTAAATAATTTAAAATTGAATAATTAACATTAAGTTTCAAATATCAAATTACTAAATAGAAATTTGAATGCTCAATACCCCTAAGAGTAGCACATTTCTAAGTTCAAGTGAGTAGTTGTCCCAAGTAGTCTTGCCTCAATGGTAATTTTCAAGTCTCTGAGTCTGAGAGACAAGTTTGAGCATAGTCAAGTCAATTAGCGATATGAGTGAGTTCGGCCAAGCTAGTCAAGGCTTTGATGTCCCCTCATCTAGTTTAAGGAGTGAGTGTCAGAATCTACAACAAATCATTACTAAAACATAGGAAATATATATTAAAATCCAAAAATGTGATAGAAATGTTGAACTAATTAAATCCTTTTCTTAATACTACCCCACTAACCCTTCCTAGTCCTACGGAATATACTCTTCTCAAATCATCTAACCCTCATATGAGAATTACTTCTCGATTAGGTGATCATCATACAAGGCCTCTTGGGATCTCTAAGTATGCTCTTATTAACACTACTTGGTAGAGATCCCACCTCTAACCAAGTCTCTTATCTCTAACATATGCATATGACTGACCACTACAGTATATATATATAGTCCCTAAGAGATCCTCTACAAATCTCTCTCTCTGGATTCCCATTTGGAATCTCAACATTCAATCAAGAATGCCCTCCAGTCTCTGAGTTCTCTTAAGGAAAAACTCGACAGTCACAATGAATGCCCTCTACCAAGATCTTACTTGGTTTCTATGAGAACTATATAGTTCTCATCTCAAACTTGCATCGATACTATCCTCTTTTTAAAAATTCTCATTTGTTGCTAAAATATAATCAATTAAAATATATCTCTAGTCCTTTGACTTGGTATCCCTCCTTAGCAATATCGCTCTATTTACTGCCTCCATATATCAAGAGTTTTTGTAAGATTGTACTATATCTCTGTGATAATCATCAATGACTTCGTATTCCCTTCATTGATATATATATATATATATTCTTTGTTGCACAAGTTATACAAGACAAAATATTTCCTTAGAGATCACTAATGCTATAAACTGGGGCCTCTTATACTGCTGCTTAATTTATTACTGCCTCAGACCAATCACCTGTTGTTTTACTTTTGTCTTAGCACTGAATTTTTATGGATGTCCTACCCATATCCTCTGTTTTTCTCTACTCCCTCTTTATTGCTATTGGTGTCCTATATCTCTGTTGGTGTGACTATTGTGTTCTGAATTATTTATCATTTGTCTTCTCTACTTCTATAAGTCTGTATCTTCCGTGCATATGTAGCTGAAGATGGGTGGCTCTTATTTCTATTATTTTGTTTGCAGATAGACCATCTCTTTCTCTCTGTAACTTTGGAATGAGGGGCTGTTTAACTTATCTGATCGGGCCTGCTATCTTTTGAGTGGATATTGCTCTTCCTTTTTCAAAATGTCAACCGGTACCTCTGTATGCTGGACTGCATATGCAGATTCTGATTTTTCTTTTGATTCTTAAAGAATTTGTATGCTGTGGCATAGATCTACCTGTATATAACAATTTACCAGAATATGCTGTTCCACTTATTTATCCACTATATGTGAATTACGGCATGGGTATACGTATATATCCAAGATTGTTGGCTCTCCTGATCAGTGAAATATATTTCCCACTATTGTTTACAGCAATTATGCTTGGGCTTAGTAAATGTATACAACTTGTCTCTTACTATCAAATTGTATGTCATTGACTCATAGCGGAGGAAGTAGTTGTTTCAAGGAACACAATCCTAAATGGGTTTGTATACAAATGGAGTTGTGAATTAATCGGTGATGACCCACTATTTATTTTTCATTGATATTAATTAGCTTCTGAGTTTAACTGCACTCCTTAGTCATCGGTGTAAGTAGATTATACTGGTTTGGTCCTTCCACGTAGATTCTCTGAATACACTTGATGCCTGTACACTATAAAATCATATTCGCTTGATTGTACAGGTTGACTTGGTCGTTCTACCAGGCACGAGTAGAGGTGTTGTTTTTATGACTGAGTCTCTATTTGCTATCCCCCTTCTTCAGCCCATGTTGATGATCTCCTTCCTGTGAAATCTCTTTTCTTACCCGCAACTTATATTTGACTGTGGCATCGACTGTGACTGTTGTGTCATGTATGAGGGGATAGTGCATATTATTTCCTTGAGGTCAAATCATGTATCACTCCATCATTAACTATCTTCTTCAGCTTTGTTTTTTACTGAGCTTCTAGTGTTGCTGTATCAAGCAGAGGGAGTAATCCATCTTTTTCTGCTTCCCTTCCATTCTGTATCGTCCTCTCCCTATTTGTGTTCTGATATTCGTTTTCCCTTCCCTGATAGCCAATCAATATATTTTCTCCTTTCTTATATATTGTTGATTCTATAGATTCAGCAGTCACAGCCTTTAGTGACTAATTAATCAAGTTTGTATTATAATTCAATTTGTTATTAATGTATTTAATATGAATATATATTATAAATGTTTAGGTTCATATAATTCTTTAAATATTGATCTTAAATATATAATGTGTATTTTCGTATATATTTAATAATATTGCAAATTTATTTAAACAATATCAGGTACTATTAATACATAATTATCTTATAATTATCAGTCTCTTAATCAATCAATTTGTCATAAATATTGTTTCTTCTGATTTCAAACTGTTTATAGATTTATATTCTGGTTATTATGTTTAAATTTCATTATTAGGGGGGTTATTACAGATGTGGAGTCAAGAGATTTGTAATGAAAAGCCTTGTTCCAATATCAGGTTTATCTTGTAAAGTCAAAAAAGGCTTATATGATGTAACATTGATGGAGGCGTGCTTATTCCTGAAATTTGGTTGAGCTTGTAGCTTTTAAGAATCTCTCAATATCTGTTATCTCCATTACAACTCTTATGAATCTGAAACCACTCTCAAACATCCTGACAATATTTATATAAATAATAACTAAAAGTATAAGAAAGGAAAATAATGTCACTTGGATGTTTTGTCTTATATAAAAAATCCTGCCCTTAAGCACCCTGGCACACCCAACACGCAGACGCAGACACAGCCAAACCCAGTTTGAGGCTGCAAGGTGTGAATCCAATAACATAGCAAAAAAATAAATTATTTATAATATATTATAATGAAAGAATAAAACATATTAAATGATATTAAACAATATCACATTTTAATAAATCAATAGATATAGTAATATTACATAACAATATAAGGCATTTATATGTCATATATTAACAAATGAATATATTAAATAGTAATTAATAATAAAATAATCAATAACTAAAAACACTAAAATATAAAAATAAGTAAATGAATATAAATTGCTCTATATATAGATAGATAGATAGATAGATAGATAGATAGATAAATAGTTTATACCTTGTAATAATATTTTAATACTAAAGTAGTGAAATATTTAATATATATTATGATATCTTATTCCTAACTTTATCATATGCAATTTGATTGCAACATTAATGATTAAATCCATGCATAGAAAATGCTGACCCAAGATTAAAATGTTGGCATTGTGATGATGAGCAGTGATCAGATTAGTGGGTCAGTTGCACTGTTGCACTGATATATTTGGTAGTCATTGATGGCAACCCAATCATAGCAATTGAGTGGAGGGATCATAAGATGTGTGAATGATCGGTAAGCAATAAACCTAACTGACAGAAGGGAAAACAGCCAAGTCCAGTGACCAGTAGACAAGAAGACTTAGAGCATAAAGCTATTGTGGCGGTAATAGGTGTGCAGTAAGAATCAAGGGTGCGATCATAGGTACAACATGTATATGATCAGAAGGAATTATGGTTAGAATCACAACCCAAGATGATGACAGGTGACTGAGGATCTTAGAAGCAAGTGAAGTTACAGAATGAACAACTCATATTCTTGAGCTACCGATCTCGGATCGATGATCGGTGATCAATATGAGCAGTATGGTGAGATCAGATGGTATTGGGACATGTCATAGTGGATGAGGATATGTTGAGGTGGCAGATGATGATCGAAATGAATAGGAGGAGAAAATTTCAGAAGAAGTCTAGAATTGGTCAAACACATTTTGACTGTTCTTGAGGAAATCTCATGTACACCCTATTACAAATTGATGTGGTCAAGGAAAACATATTATGGCATTAAGCTATGTGGAAGGAATGTGATAAATGAGTGCCAAGGATGGAATTTAAATGAATGGTGACGATTAAGAGGAAAAAGTGATGTTGCTATAAGGATTGTTCTTAGTATGACGTTGTGATGTTGTTGGATGAATAGTGAAGAGATTTCAATGTGCTAGGTGTTTAAGTTTGTAGCTGCAATAGAGATCTTTATGTCTCAAAATCTGGACATTATTACCATTATTATCATCTTCAGCTGAAAAGGACACTTAAGTTTAATTTGTAATATTAAATGTAAATGACATGTGTCATTCTCATGCATTGAGGCATGAATATTCAAAGAGTTATTATTAATTATAGCAGTTATGGGAATCTCAAGAGACCTTTCAATTATAATGTGAAGAGTCTTCTGTTGTTAGATATTTGCATCAAGCAAAGGATATTGTACACTTGAACATTTTTTTATCAATAAAGATATATTTTTTGTTGTGTGGCTGGGTTTTTCCCTTTATTCTTGAAGGTTTTCCTAGAATATTTCTAGTGTTCTTTGTTTCAGTTTTGTCTCTTTTATTGCTGGTTATCTTCATGGATTTTTTGGGCTCAAATTTTAACATGGTATCAGAGCCAGGTTGATATCAGCAATAAGAAAAAAATGTTGAGTCCGTTTGCCTACTTTTGCATCATTTTTTGTCTATCAAATGATGTTTGTTTTGGCATCTATTTGTTATCATTGATTATTCTTAGTTTTGCTTCAAGAAACCTGCAAGAAACCTGCAACATATATTTTTAACAAGATCAAGCAAACTGCAAGTTTTTGTTTGCATGTCTTATTTTGTAAGCTTCATCAAGCTCATGATAAAGTTTACATTCTTATCAGTGTATCCTCCTTGTAATCTTGTGGAGTGATGTCCTAGTTTTATCTTATCTCAATTGAGTGATTCTACGGTTGGAAGTTTGATATTTATTATGCATGTGATAATATGTATTTTTGGAGCATCTCTGCATCCTTATAACAATGCTTATAACCATTGGTAGATATCGTGGCTTGTACTGTCAGCTTTGGATCAACATCGTCTCTATAAGTCAAATGGAGGAGCATGAGACTTTCGTTGTCTTTGAGAAAGGCAGTTTTGATATTGTTTGTAACCAACGTCTCTATTTATGATAGTACTTCCATCATTTTTTATTTTTTATTTTTTTCTTTGACGTGTTGTCTCTATCTTTTCGTTGGTTTTGAGACTCCATATGTCATGCAGATAGATGTAACACCCATGTTTGCTTTTAATATTTCTTTTAATGTCTTGGCAACGTTCATGCGTCCAGTGATATCATGTGTAATGACACATCATTCATCTTCCTTATTCATCGATGAAGAAATGTTCCTCTCTTTATTATTCATGATTTCATTGAAGGAGGGTTTAGGCGTGGCGATTCCAAACATACAAAAACAATAATTTTAGTTTAGGGTAGAATTCAGGGGTAGCAGTGATGAAGATGATTATCGCTCTCCCTTGTTATAAATGTCCAATATTTCACAAGTGATAGGAACATCCCTCCCACAACAGATTCTCGACCTCAAGCACAACACGAACCTTTTGCTGTTCTATTGGTAAGATTGTACCCTGTTCTCCATTCAGAAAAAAGAAGAGATATCATGTGGATTAGGAAAATGTTAATAAGTTTTTTTTTTGGGTGTCAGGTAGTAATCTGATTTGTTGTATCATGGGCATGTGTACACTTTTAACCTTTTTCGTACATTTTTGTCGATGTTATGGAGCTTTTATAATGCGGGTCTCGGTATTTCTTCTTCTTAAACGGTATTTTGTTGGCTAACTCAAATTGTTCTGCTTTCATTTTGGAGGATGTTATTGCTTCTTATACTGAGAAAAAAAAATTCATGGCACTTCTCTCGTTACTCCATGTCATTGGTGTGTTTTGGTCCATATCGCTGCTCACATCATTCAAAAAAGGTGAGAGATTAAGATCAGATTTCTGGATCACAGACCTGTCCATGCAGTTGCTTGGGTGCTCTTGAACCACCGCATGGAAAGTGAAGTTTTTTTATTTATCACATATCATTTTCAAGTTTTGGAATCCTTGGCTTTCTGACTGAATGACCAATTTGAGTGGCAAGTTTTTGTGGAGAAGAATCTAAGTAACCTAGTGTTTTACTTTATGTTCTTTCAAAGGAATATATGTTTTTTTTTATTTTTTGGCATTCGATTATAGGATAATTTTAGGTTAAGTACGATGCATAGTTGGAACACTACAACCAATATTCAAATTACAAAACTGCAAGGAAAATAGACCTTGTTGGTTCAGTTGAGAAAGAGCATGTTGATATTTAGGGTGCAGGTTCATGCCCAACATGCAAAGTTGAAATATTGAGCAATGACATAGTATCTTGTCATTTTATGAAGATCAAAATCTTGAAAAGATAATCTTGAGATAAGCTTTATTTAATTGTTTGTTGTCATGGAAACTAATGCATATTTTGGAATTAATGTATGTTGGTGTCTATGATTGATTTATCTTAATCTATTGGTTGCAGGACGCAATGAGATTGTGCACCTAAGATTACACAATTTGAATGAGAATGTTCCTTTAGAAGGAGATTTTGAGCTTCAGGGGAGGCTTCATCATAATTAAGAGGGAGTGCTTATGAAATCCCCTTCATTCTCATATATGCTTGTAATGCTTGTAGTATTTATAAAATTTGAGACTTAAAAGGAAACAAGTCTTAGTCTATTATTCCCTATTTTATTCTTGTGTGAATAAATGAGATTGTAAGATCAGCTATAATAACTCTTTCACTATACAATAGTGAACATCATGTTGAGAGAGTCCATGATGTCATCACGTTGAGAAAATCCGTGATGAGAGTTGGATGTCATGTTGAGAGATTCCATGACAGTTCACGTTGAAAGAGTCCATGATTAATGGCTTAGCTATGAGTCTTACAAATCTTTTCATGTTGAGTGATTCCATGAATATGAGTAATTGTTATAGGTTTTCATGTTGAGTAACTCCATGAATTATGTTTTGAATTCGTATGATCAGAATTTATCATTGACATTTTTTGGTTGCAACTTTGTGTGACTGTTCAACTAAAGATCTCTCCCTTGCTAAGAGGGAGAAAATTTGGACGTTATTACCATTATTATCATCTTCAGCTGAAAAGGACACTTAAGTTTAATTTATAATATTAAATGTAAATGGCATGTGCCATTCTCACGAATTGAGGCATGAATATTCGAAGAGTTATTATTAATTATAGGAGTTCTGGGAATCTCAAGCGACCTTTCAGTTATAATGTGATCAGTCTCTCCTACTGTTATATATTTGCATCAAGCAAAGGATATTGTACACTTGAACATTTTTTAATCAATAAAGATATATTTTCTGTTGTGTGGCTGGATTTTTCCCTTTATTCTTGAAGGGGTTTCCCAGGATATTTCTGGTGTTCTTTGTTTCAGTTTCGTCTCTTTTATTGCTGGTTATCTTCATGGATTTTTGGGCTCAAGTTTTAACACTAGGTGTAATGTCCCCATTATGATTGCGTTAAGTTTTGAGACAATTACTTGAATTCTTTCTCTACACAAGCCTGATTATTGTTATACACAATCTTTCTTTACAAGAATATCATAAATACTCTTCTTGTCTTTTGTCAGAGTTTGATTCATGCTATTCGAACATCTTCCTTATCTAAATATATTTCCTTGCTAATGGTTGTCAATCATAATAGTAATTCAATATTTTTAATACCCCTTCCCTTGTTATGAATGTCTCTCTTATTCTCTTATTTACATTTTTCATGATGGACAGCTATGTCCTTTCATAATACTTAATACTAATCACACATTCTCATTAGTGCTTTCTTATCATGCATAATTATTAATCATTCCCTCCTTGTACTTTTTGAACTTACAAGATAGACGCTAATCGGTTTCCAAACAATTACATTTCCTTTACTATTGAGTTCAATGGATATTAGAATGCTTGCTACTGACTGGGATAATGGTGTTGGGTTTGAATATAATAATCTACTAAGACTACATTGACGTCTCCTTTTCCCTTTCTGAATAGCTATATGTTCCCAGTGGCTATATGCAACCTTTGATGCAGAGAGATACTAATATTTTGCTAATTCCTTATTTCCCTGTCTTCACTTCAGAACCTTCCTTTATTAGTTATCACTGTGTGATCTGTGACGATACAAGATCTCTTTATGACTTCTGAATATTGTGTAAATTCTCAAACTGGATGCCAAGTTGCAAACGGAATAATCTGATGGGAGACTTGGAATATTGATACTCCTATTTATTTGTTCTTCTAGATGTTCTGATTCCCTATTGAATGTACTGATACATCTTTTATTTCTTACTTCCTTACATTCCAATGGCCAACTTAGTAATATATGCTAATTTGGACTTGGTGGTTAAGATGTCAAGAAGAGTTTTTTCCCTGCAATCTGAAATTTCTCCTATCATATCCGTTTGTTCTGTGATTATCGTTCTTCCATATTGCCGTTGTATATTCTTCTTGTTCGTTAATATCGAATGTATTTTATATGCTGCTCTCAACGAGGAACCCGTGAAGGATATAGTAGTAATATAAAAAATATCTAATGTGTGTTGTCTCCCGCTGAGCCAAATGTCCAGTTGGATCTCATATCTGATGTTGATGTAATACTTGGAAGTTGGAACTGTTGTTAATCATTCATTGCCTGAATGCTGACTGCACTTATATGGACTTCCTAAGTAATTTGTTGGTGCTTTGTAGATGAGAACTGGCAAACTCAGAATATGCATCTTACTAATAAATGTCATTCTTCCCTTCCATTCGCTGGTTGTCTCTATACTATAGATCATCTATGGTTCTCTGTCAGCGTATGTATATATATGTATATGGAAAGCTTCACCTTTCTGCACAATGTTCTCCATATTTCTCCTTTGGTCATTGTTCGCTGGTGAAAATTTGTTGTTCAATGGGTTTCTATTTTCTTTCATTGATTTTTGGCAACATTGGAATGGATCCACCCTTAGTCATATCTGTCGGCTATCTTCAAGTATCTCTTATTAATTAAACTTATAATTGTGTATCTTAGATTGCTGACTGGGCATCTTCTTTCTCTTAGCACTCCCGTTGATTCCATATAATATTGTGGCTTGTATAAGTTTTCTCCCCCTCCAACTGCCTTTTCTATCTGTTATGTGATTTCTCAGGTATATCTTTTCTATTTCCTATGATCTTCCTTATATAGCTCATTTGATGTGAGATTTTGACCATTCTGATTAGGTTGCAACCTTCGGTTCATTAAATAATATATTTATTATAATTGTTTGATTTATATTTATAATATATTTTATCTATATATTTTTATAATTATATTAATTGCATTATAATTATGTGATATATATTATATGTTATTAGTTTCTTATTATGTTTATAATATATAGTAATAAATTATAATATAATTTATTATTATATATTTGACTATTATTTATTTATTATAAAATCTTATAAATATAGGGACATGACACTAGGGTTGAGGTGGAAACAGAGAGCAGAGTTAGAGTGTAGTGAACAGATTATGTCTGACAGGCAAGGAGTGCTACATCCAGATCACTTAACTTTTTGTTTCCAAATAGTCGCAGGAAGGGAAATCCCTTAAGTGGGTGGACCTTAACCAGTCTATTTGTATAAATCTCTCAACATGGTGGACACTCAAAAGGTGTTCTAAAATCCTCACGCAATGTAGATCCTAATAGATCTAATTGTACTCCTAACAGTGTACAGATCACTCTTAACAAGGTGAACCCTCAAAAAGGGTATTTATAGCTCCTAACAGGACAAACCTATTTACTGCAGTGAAGGACTTGTGGGTGTCATCCCCACAGTGGTTTTGTCTCTCTAGCCGAGGGTTTCCACATACAAAAATCATTGTGTCATGTGTGATGATTTTGTGGATAATTGATGTTGTTTTCTTTTACTGCATTGCATCAGTTATTTGTTTCAAGTTTTGGAAGTTGTTAAGGTTCATTGGACTAGTGGTTAAATTAGTGGACTACCTATTAGTACTGACACCCCCTGGTACTCCTAAATACCAACAAAAAACACATAAGGGAGAACGATAATATACAGTGGATCTGAAACAAAGGCCTCCCAAACGAAGAAATATTGTGAATGAAAGTTGTCTAAGGAGCTCGAACTTTTGCTAACAGATGCCATCCAAGCTTTGTTGATTCTAAATAGGGAAGAAACCAAATCAACCATTATCCACATAGCCAACTAGGTATCAAAAAGGATTAAAAATATCTATATCTCCATTTACGATGAAGCTTTTAGATTTAAAGTGTTGTCAAGAAGTATATGGTCAAAATGTTAGTAACTAATAAACTATATGGATTTGGAGGACTTTTTATACAAAAATAACAACTTTTTTTTGCATTTACTTGGGAGTTTATGGTTTAAAATCACTGTTTTTTTCAAAAACTCGAAGAAGAATCTTTGGGCAAGTAACTCACTTGGCATTTTGGTTCACAAGCACTTGCAATTGAAAAGAGTTTTTAGAGAATTTTTCAGCAGGATTTAAACCAAGATTATCCCATAAATGGCTTTCCAATTGATAGTGTTATCATTGTTATATTTATAAATATATCACATTTCTCAACTTATGTTGGAATTGCTATTTTAGGGTAAAAATTAGGAATATCCCAAAAAGGGACACTCCATTGATCTCAAATTGATTTTCCATAGGAGGTTGTGAATATATAGGGTTTATTAAGCTCCATAGCATCCTTTAAAGTAAGCAGATTCTAATGTCTCGAATGCAATAGAGAAACATTATATGTCTTCTAGAAGATATCACTACACAAGCAAAACTAATGTATTGTACTTCTCTGGAAAGTATTGTCAAAATAGGTATCCCTAGTTTATTCGCAATATTAACAGTTTCTTTGGAGAAGAGGATTGAGAAAGTTTATTCCAATTGATTTGCCTTGGGCGACACTTAGCCTATCCCACGCCCAGATAGACCTAAGTCTTTTATTATAAGGGGGTGACTCGAGTGTGGAAGTAAATAACAACTTTAGAATATTCTAAGTCTGCCTCATTGCACTTCATTCCTTCCACGTGTTCAAGTGGTGGTCCCTACTCGCGTAGCCTTGGTCAATTGATGTTTTTTTGTGCTGGCAGCTATGTCACCAACTTCTGCCATGGTTGCTATATCACTGGTTTGGAAGGTGTAACGCATCTTTGCTCCACGACGAGGCTATTGTTATGGGGGATGTTTGGCAAGGAGTTGGATGCGAACGATTCAAAGTTGTTTCCTCCTGCAAGGTAATTTGGTTATCTCATGGAAGGAAAAAATCCCTTACCATGTTGGTAATAGGACGTAGCCTCTATTCTTCTTTCCTTAGTACTTCAAGCTTATTCCTCTCGTGTAATTGTTGGTAGTGTTTTTGTAGGTTGGTGAGTGTGTGGGAATCAATCACAATTTGTGTAGCACCCTTAGTTACTGGTATCGTGCCAAGATTGCAGCGATAAGCATTCGGGTTGATCATTGCAAGCACGTGGTAGAGGAGAGCATGGATGTGTTTTCCTTATTAGAATGGTGTTGTGCATGCTCTTTGTGCTCCGTGGTAACCACATTCAAATCACGTGCTCTAGCAGTGTTTGGGAGATGTCTATCGGGTGTGCTTTCCAATGAGTCTTGGTCACTTTTTGGATTTCCATCAGAGCTTTGCTACAGGTCTGATAAACTCAATCCATCCAGCTTTAGTTGTGTCTTGTAAATGAATTCAGTCATCACTGGACACTATGGTGTTTGTAAGTTTTTTATTTATAATAAAGGGTCTCCATACTACAGTAGTTTGACACTTAGTTACTTTTTGTACTCTCTATTGGTTATCGTATTAATCATATTGGCACTACTGTTTGAAGATAAATATAAATAATATCAATTTTAACCTCTATGGTATGTTGTGTTAATTTTGAACTTTGTTGCAAATTGCATCCCTTACAAATTAGGAGACGTCAGGATTATACATAATTTGAACAAGGCTCATTACAGTGGTATCAAAGCAGTAATCCTACTGCCTTGTGGATTTTCTTCTTGACTGCGACAATACAACAAAGAACCGTGTGGAATTCAGAAACCTCCATCAATTCCTGAAGGCAAAACAGTTTCAGAGGTCATTGGAGTACATTCCATGGCTGGAAGGGTTCCAAATGCAAGAGAGGAGGCGGATAGAGAAGCAACAGACGCCCTAAGGGCTCTGGGAGATGGACAAAATCAAGTTGCTACCGTCTTGCAGCAACTCACACAAGCCATACAGCAGATGAATACTAGGCCTAGAAGACCCCAAAGTCATCGCAATGTGGGTGGGGGTGTAGTTGGATCACCACGAGGCAGAGAGACATTCACTTGAACTGCAAATAGGCATCTAATGCCGATTTTCGTTGAACATGGTGAGGTTGTTAATACAAGAGTGGTAGGAGACATACCTGAAGATGTCATGGCTATATATGTTGAATGGGGCATGTTTCTAGACAACGCTAAGGCGGCTTTAAGTTTCATCCAATATATGAATCAATGAAGGGAGATGATGAAAGCTAGACAAGATAGGAGGCCAAGGACCCCTTATAGAGATTTAAAACATGCTATGAAAAAGCTCTCATTACCAATATTCCATGGTAGCGAGAAAACTACAGCCAAGGTTTGGGTAAAAAAATTGGATACTTTTCTCAAACTTGAACCCATGTTTGAAACCGACACAATCAAGTTTGCTATCATGCATTTAGAGGGATCAACTTATGATTGGTGGCACCATGGATTGGTAACCCAAGATCATAATATGATTAGTTAATATGAGGAGTTAGCAATAAACTAATTAGCAGATTTGATAGGAAGGACATAGAGGTTTACTACAAGGAATTAGCTCAGCTCAAGCACAGTGGATCCTTGGATACCTAAATTGATGAATTTTAGAGGATATCTGTCCTGGTCCCAGACATGACTGAAAACAGAAAGGTAATGTTGTTCATGGAGGGATTGAGTGAAAAATTCAAGGGATTCGTCAAGGTGTTGAAACCAAGTACTTTATAGGATGCAATCAAGATGGCACTTGATTTGGATAGCTCATCTTTAGCGGTTCAACCTTCCAAAAAGCCTATCAACGGATCCAAAACCAATCTGAAATCATCAAATCAGAATAAAGGTGACCCACCTAAAACTGATTTTGAGACAAGAAACAAGCCAAGGAGGAGAAATTTATGTATTACATGCAAGGAAGCTTGGTCACCGGATCATAGATGCAGAGGGAAAGGCAAGGTTCCCTTTATTGAAGTAGTCTCAGATGAAAAAAATGGTCATGACAAATCTGATGACAGTGAGGATGATGTTCATGAGCAGCCCTAGTCGGGAAAGGTAGATAAACAGGTTCCAGATCAGCCATCTACAGTTGCTACCCTCTCTGGAGATCTTACAAGTAGTCTTATTCATCTTAAGGGAGTAGTCAAAGGGCAGTGAATGGTTTGCTTGGTGGATACAGGAGCTACATAACTTCATCAGCACTTCTATAGAGGCAAAGAGAAAATTGCAGGTGAATACAGCTCCATATTTCGATCTCAAGGTTGTTGGGGGTGGTCTTCTTAAGTGTTCAGGAATGGTTTCATTGCTTGAAGTTAAGGGTGAGTTATAATCTCGTATCAGATTTTTATATGATTGAGTTAGGTGGAATGGATGCCATTTTGGGTTTGAAATGGCTCCAAACTCTTGGTAGGTACAACACTAATCATGATCAAAGATAAATTGTGTTACATCTCAATTTTTGGCTCAATTTAAAATTGTTCATAAAGTCGTTGAGTTTTCCTGTGAAGTCAGTTGACAAATAAAATTAGTTATGATCATGTGAAATGGTACAATGGTTAATCGTTATAATTTCATATGAAGTTGGCATGTTAGTTAACTATTATGATGATATTTTAATATTTAAAGGGTCTGCGGTTGGGAGGTTAAGCCAGTGACAATGTTTCCCTTCTCCACCAGATGCCAAGACATGCACAAGACAAAGATAAGTTATGCATTCAAACATTTGTTGGTAACATGTATTTTACTTTTATGATATTTGAAATTACAAGTTGAAGATATGTTAAATTGAATTATATCGTTGATATCAGTTATTCCCTACAATGAAATCAACTTTTCTCGTCAATGTAATTTGGTATCCAATTAGATTAGTTGATCTTCCATTTGAACATGAAATATATCTGTATGCATTAGATAGGCTTATCTGATGGTTGTTATTTTTGTCTTTCATTCATGTGAATAATGATTATGAACATATCTTCTAACTATATGTCATTGCCATAGTTAGCAACATAAAGAAAAGGGATGATATAGTGGTATTTGATGTCCTAAATGGTATTTGTCTTTACGATATAGTGGTATAACTATTCGTGCCCTAAGTGGTATATGTGGATTAACCTAGGTTTTGTAGATGTTACCCTAGGTGGATTCCGGTATTCGAAATTTAGGGTATGTACAACTTTAATTCTTTATTTAGATTTATTGATGATGCTATCAATTGTTAATTATAAAATTTCCGTTAAACTGATTGTAACCATTAATCTCATTCACATGTACATAATTGTAATAACTGTCTTCTCATGAATATGAAGTAGTAACTCTATTTCTATGATATACTAGTTGTTAGTTAAGACCCGAAAAAGGGGGTTGTTAGTTAAGACCTGAAAAAGGGGGTTGTTACAGATCGAGTTTATGGAAGGTGAGGAATAGGTCATCCTCAGAGCTATGACTAACAGGGGTCTCAAGATCGTTTCAACTCATAGGATGGAATCCATTTTGAGACATGAGGGTATTGAGTGGGCAGCACATTGTTTTATCTCCACCAAGTCTGATTCAGACCACCAAGTCTCATTCAAACTTGGGACAGCAGCATCACATTGATATTCAAGCTATGTTCAATAAACACAAGGGATTTTTTGGTGACATTCCTCCTAGTATACCTCCTGATCATGGGTTTGAGCATGTGATAGACTTGGAGGAAGGAGCCAAGCCAGTTATTATGACACTAAATGGTCATCGAAGGAAAGGAGGAGATAGAGTAGACTATTTGGGAGTTACTTAACATGAGACACATAAGGCCAAGCTCTAGACCATTTGCTTCATCCATAGTTTTGGTCAAGAAGAAGGATGGGTCTTTGTGTATGTGCATAGATTACAAAATTTGAACACGAGGACTATTAACAACAGGTATCCTATACCCCGTATTGATGAGCTTTTGGATGAGCTACATGGAGTTGTCTACTTCTCGAAAATTGACCTTCGTTCAGGTTACTATCATATTAAGGTTTATGAGGAGGATGTACATAAGACGATATTTAGGTGTCATTATGACCACTATGAATTTTTCGTTCAAGCTCACAAACGCTCCTGCTACATTCCAGTCATGCATGAATCACATATTCAAGAGGTAATTGCATAAGTTTGTTTTAGTATTCTTTGATGATATTCTAATTTTTACCAAGACCTAGGAGGAACACTTGCAACATTTGGAGGAGGTACTAGGAATTATGGAGCAACACTCATTATTTGCTAAAGAGTCCAAATGCGAGTTCGGATTGATAGAGATTGTGTACTTAGGGCACATATTTGGTGCAAATGGAGTTTTAAGGTGCATCAGGAAAAGATTCAGGCTATTCTAAATTGGCCACCACCAAAGAATGTGTCAGATTTGAGAGGTTTCCTTGGGCTCTGTTCTTACTATAGGAGTTTTGTGAAGGGATTCCCACAAATTGCAACACCTTTTACTGATCTCACAAAGGCAAGGGCTTTCAGGTGGTCTACAGATTTGGAAGTGATATTTGATAAAGTCAAGAGGGTAATGAGCATGTGCCCAATTTTAGTAATTTCTCTAGACCATTCATTTTGGAGTGTGATGTATCAAGTGATGGGATCAGGGCAGTACTAATGCAAGATAGACGTCCTATTGCTTATGAGAGCAAGAAACTGAAAGGTTGTGAGAAATTATACTCCACCTATGACAAAAAGATGTTTGCTATTATGCATGCCCTAGCCAAATTCAGACAAGACTTGGTGGGTGAACATTTCATGGTAAGTACAAATCATGATAGTTTGTGTTTTTTCTTGGCCCAAAGGGAGCTAAATGAGAGGCAACAAAAGTGGATCAGCAAGATCCAAGCTTATGACTTTGACATTGAGTATATCAAAGGGAAGAACAATGTAGTTGCAAATGCCTTATCTAGGAGACCAGCCAATTTCACTTGTTGTTCCATATCATAGATTTCAACTAATTGGAAATCTCACCTATTAGTTGAGTATTCCAAAAATACCTTCGCTTGCAAGGTTATGGAAGGACATATTCAAGATGACAGGTACACGGTGATAGATGATATTATTTATTCCAAAAATAGGATTTATTTGGTCTCTAAATCCAAATTGAAGGAACAAATTATGCATGTAGTTCACGATAGCCCTACAACAAGACATCATAGGTACTTTAAGACCTACAAGCAGATACGTGAGAGGTTTACATGGAAGGGTCTTAAAGACGATGTCCTTTGTCATGTTAGGGAGTACTTTGCCAACAAAAATATCTGAACATGTACACCTGGCTAGTATACTGCAACCCTTACCAATTTCGGAGCACAAGTGGGAGAGCATATCCATGGACTTCATCACAGGTCTTCCAAAGCTTTAAGGTAAAGACAGCATTTTTGTGGTAGTAGACAGACTGACCAAATATGCACATTTCTTTTTGGTGGCAACCGACTAGACAGCCTCACAGGTAGCAACCTTATATTCGGAGAGGTCTTTTGATTGCAAAGCTTACAACTTTAGAATATTCTAAGTCCACCTCATTGCACTTCATTCCTTCCCCATGTCCAAGTGGTAGTCTTTGCTTGCGTGACCTTAGTCAATTGATGTTTTCGCATGCTGGTAGCTACATTACCAACTTCCACCATGGATGGTGTAATGCTCATTTGGAAGATGTAATGCATCTTTGCTCCGCGGTGAGGCTAGTGTTATGGGGGATGTTTGGCAAGGAGTGTGATGCAAATGATTTAGAGTTTTTTCCTCCTGCAAGGTTATCTGGTTTTCTCATGGAAGGACGAAATCCCTTACCATGCTGGGAATAGGACGCAACACCTATCCTTCTCTCCTCAATACTTCAAGCGTATTCTTCTCGTGTAATTGTTGGTAGTGTTTCTATAGGTTGGTGAGTGTTTGGGAATCGATCACAATCTACGTCGCACCCTTAGTTACTAGTATCATGCCAAGATTGCAAAGATATGTAATAATCCTCTTCTCGGTAGGAGGTAAAGTGATTCCTTTTTTCCTTCAATGACCACTAATTTTCACTATGCCAAGTTGATGAAAGGGGTCGTACGGTGGGGAGAGAGGAAATGGAAGGTGTACGGACAGGAAATGGAAGTGTAGGGTTAGTGTTCAACTGTACGATGGGAGTAAGAGTGGTCCATACGGTGGCCAGGACAGGTCGTACAATGGCCAGGATAGGTCGTACAACAGCTAGGACAAGTCGTACAGTAGCAACTAGAATAGTTCGTACGATGGTAAATAGCAGGGTCGTACGGTGGATCAATTTGTTGTACGGTGGAGGTGGTGGAGAGGAAGTACGGCGTGAATGGATGGATGTGCAACAAGGTCATATGGTCAAAGATACCATGCAAAAGGAGGGTCATACATTCAATTATACTATGCAATAGGAAGGTCATACGAAACACAAGGATGTCGTACAGTGGTGTATTGTTCTTGTTTGACTATTCTCCTGGAGTACGGAAAGATGAATGGTGTGTGGATGGAGGGAAAACTCAATAATGCAATCTAAACTTAGAGATCCAAATTTATCAGATAGAATCCAACAATAATGGAAATTAGAACCAAGTAACCTTCAATTAGTATTTGCCAAAAGATGGTGCTCTGATTTGCCAGATCTGAGCAAAGTATGACATGCAATAACAGAATAGGGTGAGGGTTGAATCCCACCAAAACCGTGTACGCCAAATAGAGAAGATCTTTCACTTCTGAAATGGCGAACAATCCAGAACTCCAACAAGAATTTGTAGTACGAAGAAATAAATCAAAATGCATACCTAAAGACTACCTACAAGTCGTGCTTAAATACCGATCAAAGAAAACTTTCCGAGGGTGTACAAAGATGGCCGACGGCAACACAAACTACGGGGAAAAAAATGGGTCTGAGATAAATTAAATCAATCGGCCCATTAACAATAGTTTGATTAATAATCTATTTTATGACGGGGATATTACAGTCCTCTCATCCCAAAATTTGTTTGTCCTCAAGCAAACGCAATGTCGGATGCTGTAGAATGTGCTCACCTGCGCCATCCAGCGGCAAGTGTTTCCAGCATACAAAATATTCCTTCATCGTTCGGTTCCGTAGGGTCTTCTCATGTACTTCAATAATCTCTATTGGTTCCAATATGAGCTTTCCTTCTTCATTGAGCGGCGGAAGGTCTGTAGCTACATGATGTTCTATCCCAAAGCTTTCTTCAAGCAGGAAAGGTGAAAAACATTATGAATACGGCTTCCTTCTGGAAGTTCCAGCTTGTAGGCGACTTCACCGATGTAGCGCACTACACGATAGGGGTCATAAAATCGTGGCTTCAATTTTTCTTTTCCCTTTCCTTTCAATGAGGATTATCAGTATGGTTGGAGCCTAAGGTACACCAAGTCTCCTACTTTGAAACTCCTCTCTATTCAGTGTTTGTCGACGTACATCTTTTGTTGATTCTATGTCCATTATAAGCTTTCCTTCAAGTATCTTAGGATGTCTTGTCCCTCCTAAAGCCGATCTCTCGCCCTTGGTGTGCGACTGTCTCCCAAAACTATGTCAATGAAGGAGAGGGGTTCGTACTTGCATAGAGCTTTGAATGGTGTCATCCCGATGGACATGTGGTACATAGTATTGTACAATATTCCCCTAGGCATATCCATTTGAACCACGCTTGTTGTGCCGAAACGTAGTTCCGAAGGTAACCTTCGAGCCACTTGTTCACAATCTTCGTTTGTTCGTCCCTCTAAGGGTGATAACTAGTACTTGGTGACAATTCTGTCCTTGCAAACTGAAACAGTTTTGTCCAGAAGATACTGATGAATCGCCCATCCTAATCATGGATAATGTTTCGAGGTAACCTATGCAGACGAAAGACTCTAAAAAACAGATCGGCAATTTGTGTGGCCTAAAAATCTAAGGGGATGGTCAAGAAATGTGCGTACTTTGTCAATTTGTACTTTGTCAATCTGTCAACCACCATGAAGATACAATCCTTTCCGTTCACCTTGGAAAGTCCAGTTATGAAATACATCGAGATACTTTCCCACTTATGTTCTGAAATTGGTAGAGGTTGCAGTAACTTGACAGGTAGAGTATGTTCGGATTTGTTCTGCTCGCAGATCGCACACACTCTTACATATTGCAATATGTCTCCTTTAAGTCCTTTCCATAAAAACCTCTCCCTAAGATTCTTTACATTTTGAGGAAGCCTGAGTGTCCTACCAAAGGTGAGTCGTGTACCTCCTTCAAGATTTTCTACTTCAATTTGAATTCCAGTACTAAAAATATCTGATTCTTATAGTAAATGATGTCATCCACCACTTCGTACTAATCATCCTGGGTGTTGTCATCCATTAGCTCACAGGAAAATGTCTTTTTGGAATACTCTACCAACAAATGTGCTTTCCAGTCAGCTAAAATCTGGGTTAGTAAGAAGATGGCGAGTTTCCTAGACAAAGCATCTGCAACCACATTGTTCTTTCCTTTCACATATTCAATCTCAAAATCAAAAGATTGAACCTTCTTTACCCATTTTTATTGCCTCTCGTTCAAGTCCCGTTGCTCCAGAAAGTATCTCAAACTATTGTGATCCGTACAAATGGCAAACTTGGCACCCACCAAATACTGCTAGAACTTGGTTAGTGCATGTACGATGGCCAACATCTTTTTGTCGTAGATGGAATATAAGCGTTTTGTTTGTGTAAGCTTCCTGCTCTCATAGGCTATGGGGTGTCTATCTTGCATCAGTACTGCATCAATGCCTTCTTCGGATGTGTCGCACTCCATAATGAACAGTCGAGTGAAATCAGGTAAAGCAAGCATGGGACAAGTGCTCATTGCTTCTTTCAACTTATCAAAAGTGAGTTGTGCCTTTTCATTCCACTAGAAGGACCCCTTTCTTGTTAGATTTGTCAGTGGTGTATTGTGCGGAGAGAACCCTTTTGCAAACCTTCGGTAATAACTGCACAATCCAAAAAGTCATCCCAACTCCGTGAGTGATTTTGGGGGAGGCCAATCAAGGATAGCTTGAATCTTCTCCTAATGAACTTGAACGCCATATTTACTGACATGTCCCAGGTACAATATTTCTGTCATACCGAATTCACACTTGGATTGCTTGGCAAACAAAGACTGATCCTTCATGTTCCTTACGACTTCATCTAGATGCTTCAGGTGCTCTTCCCATGTCCTGCTATAAATAAGGTCATAAAAAATACCACTAAGTACTTACATAATTGTTGGTTGAAGATGCGATTCATGCATGATTGGAATGTAGCAAGTGCATTCATTAATCCGAACGGCATGACCAGGAACTCATAATGCCTGTAGTGAAAACGAAAAGCCGTCTTTTCCACGTTTTCCTCCCTCATGCAGATCTAATGGTATTCAAATAGAGATCTATTTTCAAAAAATAGACTCCACCATGTAATTCATCTAGCAACTCATCTATCCTTGGAATGGGATATCTATTCTTTATTGTTTTATTGTTCAACGCACAGTAGTCCACACGCACGCATCGTCTTGTCCTTTTTTACCAATACCACCGATGACACAAAAGGGCTAGAACTGGGACGGACCCATCCTTTCTCTAGCAGTTCTTGAATTGTCTTTTTGATCTCATCTTTGAATTTCTTGGGATGACAGTAGGGTGTGGTTATGATAGGCCTGGCTCCTGCTTCCAACTCAATAGTATGTTCGAACCCCCGATGAGGCGATATGCTAGGAGGAATGTCTATAAAAACTTTATCATGATCGCTCAAGATATTTTGGAGATCATCATTCTGGGAAGGTGTCTGTTGCCCTTTTATAAGTTCTGCCGAGACAAAACAGTGTGTACCCCAAGCAACATCATCACGCCGAAAAATTGCCTCCATCCGATGTGCAAAAACTTCCTTCGGACCCTCATTTTTCATTCCGCGGAGAACAACCTTCTCTCCATCGACAAAAAAAGTGAAATCCATCCACTTGAAGCTCTGAGTATATTCATCAAGTGTCTACATCCATTATATGCCCAAAATAACCTCCATGTCATCAAGGTCAACTATGACGAAATCCTCAGTCACCGTGTGATTCGCCATTGTGATACTTAGCTAAGGAACAAGTTGTGTGCAGGGCAGAAGAGTCCCTTCGGCAACCTTGACCTAGAATCCTGCGTGCGTCTTCATAGGAAGACCTCTTCGTTTCAACAGAGATGAGTTTATGAAATTTAGAGTGGCTCCGCTATCAAGCATCACCATAACCCTTTGTCCTTGAAGGGTTCCCCGTACACAAAATACCATGCACCTTGGGCTACTAGCAAAGGCAATAGTTCCTCCGCGCCGCACCAATGTTGCAATTCTTTCCATACATTTCAAGCTAACCATTTTGGTGTCTTCGTGGGGTTGGTTGTCTTCGGAGGGTATATCTTCCTGTTCGTCCTCATCATCGGACACAACCTCAATGTAGTGGATTTTTCCTTTCCCGAGGCACCTATGCCCATGTTCCCATGGTCCTTTGCAGTTGAAACATAGTTTTTTCCTTCAGAGCTCCTGTCTGGTAGCTTCGTCCAGCAAAGGCTTACTTAGTGGAGGTTTGTTATCTTTATCCCTTGAAAACACAAACGGTTTGGAATGTGAGTAACTTCGTGAGGATAATGTTGTTGATGATGCCATACTCCTTGCCTTCTTAATGGCCTCCGACAAGGTGGTAGGATTAAACCCTTTTACCCAACCCCTTCAATGGTTCTGTCAATCCGTCCATGAAGAGTACTATTCGTCTTCTTTCAGAAATGTCAATGACCAAACAGAGAGTTTTTGAAATTCTACAATATACTGGTCAATCGACCCAGTTTGCCTCAGTTGTGCCAAATCTTTAAAATTGAATTTTGGATCTTTACCGTCAAATTGATCTATCAATCTCTCAATGAATTCCACATAGGTATTTATTTGATCATGCCCCAATGTGATGGTGTCGTGATGCCACCATTCATGCGCAACTCCCTCCAAGTGTAAGGCCGCAAATTTAATTGCTTCTTCTTCTGGCATGGGATTAAGCTGGAAGTACGTATGTGACTTCATTACCCACACTTGCACAGATATGGATCCAAATCTATCAAATGGTGACAGATTTACTTTACTCAACTTCCTCTTGAGATCATCATTAAAATATCCTCTGTTTTCGCCTCTTGAATATCTCATTATCAGATCTGCATAATCTTTGTAGGATATATCTTCCTCCAAATCCGCATTCTTCCAATCTTCTCTCAATTGCTCTTGCATTTTTTCAAAGGTCGGTTGCTTCCCTCCAAGTGGTGTCTCCGTCTGTGCGGGAAAAGATGGCATGGAAGGTCGAGAGCATGTTGGATGAGGGTTCTCTTTACCCGACACCAAGTCCGCGCTATGACTATTTTGTTATCCGGATATTTTACTGTCAGCCAACTTCTTTAGAGTCTCTTCCATGAGTCGTTGAGTATCATTGATCTATGCCTGATTCCTCGCAAGTTCTCTCAGTAGTGCCACGAGTTCGGTAGTTGTGGTTTCCAGTTCGATAGCCATTATATCAACGAAATGGGTTCTTCTTCTCTTCCAGCTATAAAATCTCATTCACTGTCCACAGGCTAGCAGGATTGAAGCTCTGATACCACTGTAACAATCCTCTTCCCAATAGGAGGTGAAGTGATTTCTTTTTTCCTTCAATGACCACTAATTTCACTGTGCCAAGATGATGAAAGGGGTCGTACGGTGGGGAGAGAGGAAGTGGAAGGTGTACAAACAGGAAATGGAAGTGTAGGGTTAGTGTTAAGCTATACGATGGGAGTAAGAGTGGTCCGTAGTGATGGAGCTCAAAATTATAGTCTCCATTCTTCGATCTTGAAGAATGAACAAATATAAATCTAGACAATGAAAGGGTTTGGATATTTATGTATATTTGAATAGACTTTGAAGTGATGACTTGGGCTATCCATAGAAGGAGCCAAACTGCAAAAGACTATTTGGTCCAGAGAAGAATATGATGATGTTGATTATAATATTGATTATACAGTTGTAACTATGAATCTTTTTACAGCAAAGTGTACAGGATAAGGCATCAACTAGAAGGAGTTGGCACTAGGTATGACGACTACAGTAAAGACAACACAAATTCAACCAATAGCAGTATTATCTGTTTCAATTTAATTCAAAATCTTTGCACATCCAACAGTACAGGGAACAAAACTAGCCATTCTAAGTGATCTTGAATGATATATTGTGACAATTACTAAATCTAGATTTGTCTCGAATAAGAATATATTGGGAGGTTGCATGATAATCCGATTTCATGTAATTGGCAAAGGCGTATGTGTATTGTACTAAGATCTGACAAAAGAATATGTTGTTACTTGTAAATCTTGTTTTAGACATATCCTGTTCAGATTGACATAAATGATTAATGCAGAGACAGTATTCTAGATTTTGGGTGTGTGCTACAAATATCAGTTTATTACACAATAGTAAAAGAGAAATATCCACCTTACATATATTCAAGATTGATAAATTGAGAGTCTCACACCCATGTAGCAAATTTGTTTGTACCAATGTGAAGCATTTCCTTCTGCCTCTGTCTATGCAGTTTTGTGTACTGGATTTCGATATTGAACAAAGCTACTCCCACAACCATGATCATATGAATGAAGTATATTTGTATGCCAATGATGCATGGTGCGTCATATTCATGAAATTCTCTGCAGCTATCATCTGCCGCTGTCTAATGTTCATTACAGTTTTCAGAAAAGATGTTAGAGATTGCCCTTAGCCCATGAAGGTTGAGCATAAAAATTCTTCGCGGCAAAGAAAATATCCGCAATCCATAAGATCGAACTTGTTCTTCATTGTCAGATTTTTTTCACAGGGCTTTCTGATAAATATTTCTGATAAAATTATTGTTGATGTTGTTTATTTATAGCATTTTGAATATTTATGGTAGGTGTGCGCTTGGATGAAGGAGTCGTCTAAAGTTAGGAAAGTATCATGGTGCTTCAAATCATTCCAATGGAGATACTCGAATATGCGGCATAATCTCTATGTGACGTCTCACGCATACGACAATATTATGATCCTAAGATATAGAATGAGGCAAAGATAGTCAAAGCGGTCTAGAGAACAGATGGCCTTGTCAAGAGTGTTAACAGGTGTGCGATAAAGGAGGGATTCACGCAAATGAAAAGGTCTTGCGGAATATGGCTCGCGGTTGATACTCAATGGATAAGAATCGCACAAAAAAGGCTACCACAGGCGTGAGAGAATGCGGCAAATGTTATAAGCCGCAAGAAGGATACAAGTGTCAATTATTTTCAAATAGTCTTTTAAATCATATTTAATATTGATTAGTTTTTCTTTATGAAAGGTTGCAATGTTTGGTTGAACAATTGACGTCTCCTAGTGCTCTATAAATACATGACATGAAAATCAAACAAATTACCATTCAATATACTTTCAAAAAGCTCTTGACATTCCTAAAGCATAAATTATTAAATTTCTCTTCTGAGAGGATTAAAGTTGAACTAAACTCCTGGATATTGAGATTATTGGACATACATTTCAAATACTGTAAGAAATTGTGCTGAGTGGAGCATCAACATTTGGGTGTCTTCAACATGAATTTTTTGCAGTATAATCAATAAGAATTCCATTTGCTCTAGAGTTAAATATTATATAGTCTGTCCTTTGCGATCATTTTATTCTTTATTTATTTACAATTCATTATCACGATAAGTAGATCGAATTGTTTGCTGCTATTTAAATCTGACAAATACAAATATCTTGAAATATTATTGTTTTCTTTATTTGTATCTATTTTGTCCGCATAAAGGTTAAAACGTCATAGACTGGTTTAAATATGCATAAAACAAAACAATTCAACGCATCGTGATAACTGCATTGTTTATAGATACAATATACCTAATATCATAAAGTTGTATGTGAGAACATATACTTTTGACTCTATTGCCCATTTAAGTTTCAGCACTGATCATTAAAACTGTTCATATTTCTCAATCTATATGCTGGCAATTTTCTAATATTTTTCTTTAAAGGGTTTGATATTTATTTGTTTTAGTAATTATTTTTAAAAATTTCTTTCAGCAATTCACAACTTTACTAAAGTAATCAAAATTCAAAGATCAATATTTACCATTCGCAATCTAGAAGTTTTCCTTAGAATCTTGCCATTTAAGGAGATTGTCTTTGCATTATATCTATTCGCTATAAAACATCTTGGATCCAAGTTTTGTTGTACAGGATCAAGTGTACAAGCCTTGGTTTTGCAAAGCCAAAAGTGCAGAGCATCTAAATCAAATCAATTAATCCTATCAAGTTGGCCACAACCAATTAGACATCCCAACATTGAGTAGGCAAGGCTCGTAGGATTCTTATCTACGGTTTTGATAACCAACATGTACGGTGGCCAGAATAGGCCGTACAGTGGCCAGGACAAGTCGTACGGTGGCAGCTAGAACAGTCCGTAGGGTAGTAAATGGCAAGGTCGTATGATGGTAAATGGCAGGGTGGTACAGTGGATCAATTTGTTGTACGGTGGAGGTGTTGGAGAGGAAGTACGACATGAATGGATGGATGTGTAACAAGAAGGCCGTACGATCAAAGATACCATGCAATAGGAGGGTCGTATGGTCAATTATACTGTGCAATAAGAAGGTTGTACGGAACACAAGGATGTCGTACAGTGGTGTATTATTCTTGTTTGACTATTCTCCTAGAGTACAGAAAGATGAATGGTGTACAAATGGAGGGAAAACTCAATAATGCAATCTAAACTTAGAGATCCAAATTTATTAGATAGAATCAAACAATAATGGAAATTAGAACACAAGTAACCTTCAGTATTTGCCAAAAGATGGTGCTCCGATTTGCCAAATCTGAGCGAAGTATTACATGCAATAATGAAATAGGGTGAGGGTTGAATCCCACCAAACCGCGCGAGCCAAACAAGGAAGATCTTTCACTTCCAAAATGGCAAACAATCCAAAACTCCAACAAGAATTCGCAATATGAAGAAATAAATCAAAATGCATACCTAAAGACTACCTACAAGCTGTGCTAAATACCCGTCGAGAAAAACATTGCGAGGATGTACAAAGATAGCCAACGGCAACACAAACTATGGAAACAAAACAAAAATGGGTCCGAGATAAATTAAATCAATTGGCCCATTAACAATAGTTTGATTAATAATCTATTTTATGATAGGGATATTACAAGATAGGCATTCAAGTTGATCATTATGGGCATGTGGGATAGAGGAGAGCGTGGATGCGTTTTCCTGATTAGAATGGTGTTGTGCATGTTCTTTGTGCTCCGTAGTAACCACGTTCAAATCGCATGCTCCAAGAAGTTTTGGGAGATGTCTATCGGGTGTGCTTTCTAGTGAGTCTTGGTCACCTTTCAGATTTCCATCAAAGGTTTGCTACGGGTATGGTAAACTCAATCCATCCAGCTTGCAGTTGTGTCTTGCAAATGAATTCAGTCACCACTCGATGCTATGGTGTTTGTAAGCTTTTGATTTATAATAAAGGGTCTCCATACTGCAGTAGTTTAACACTTGGTTAATTTCTGTACTCTCTCTGCTGGTTATCGTATTAAACATTTTGGCACTACTGTTTGAGAATAAATATAAAAAATATCAGTTTTTCCCCCTATGGTATGTCGTGTTCATTTTAAACTCTGTTGCAAATTGCAATCCCTTATAAATCAGGAGAAGTCAGAATTATACATAATTTAAAC
This sequence comes from Cupressus sempervirens, assembly GCA_028749045.1. NCBI lineage: Eukaryota > Viridiplantae > Streptophyta > Pinopsida > Cupressales > Cupressaceae > Cupressus > Cupressus sempervirens. Next base: position 479,578,987 of record CM053786.1, read on the forward strand.
AAGGCTCATTACATAGTTATTGTTGCTTCAGCATTATAAATGACATGGGGGGGGCGGGGGCTGGGGGGGGGAGGGGTGCCAATTATAGAGTTTTACCATAAGTAGAAGACCACAATACTTTGCTAAAATCACATTACTTCCTGGCCATCAATGAAGGTTTTATTCCAAAAGTAGCAAAGAAAATATTATAGTCCTTGTTGCCTAAATGAAAATATTATAGTCCTTGTTGCCTAAATGATTGTCTTAGAAACTAAGATGATAAAGATGCAACAAGGTCTTTTAGAGAGTTAAGAACAAGAATATGTTTTATTCCCCTGTGTCATTGTCAATGATGTAACAAAACCATAGTAGTAAGACAAATAACAGGGACACTAGGCTGTAATGTCCCTTTTTGGGATATTGTCTAAAACAATTATGTCTACTCAAAATATAAGAATAGCTTTATGAAAGATTGCAAAATTTTATGTACATACAGATACGAGTGTGTATGTATATCTATATCTATCTATCTCTCTATATATAGGTGTCTGTGTGTGTGTGTACATATACACACACTATATATATACACAGTTCAATAAAACATAACACAATACCCCAAGTTGATTAAGTTGTGAATTCTTCAGAAATACTTTGCAAATCTTATAAATTCAAGGACCCTGTCCCTAAATAGTGGTGAGTCAGTGACAACACTAAGGACCCCATCCCTAACTCATCAAAGGTAAGAGAATACCCCATCCCTCGAGATCTTATTTCCCCCCATTAGTACGAGCTCCAACTGGAAAAAAATAGCAACAGAAAACTAAGAAAATGAGGAAAACTGTCTTTGCAGATTAACCAGGTATGGAGATGCTTTGTAGCAGTAGCACCATGACACTTTCATTCTACATTGCCAAAGAACACTTTTCTTGCAAGCTTCACTCACAAAAAAAAAATTAAAATTAAAATGAATAAATCATCACAAACAGAGAGAATAATTCAGTTCAATAAAACATAAGAATATTAATACAGTACTCTATTCACTTTCAGTCAGCCAACACAGTCAAATTAGGATTGTAATCAGCCCAATCTAAACACTCGTTATGAATGAACTGACTTCATTGTGATCTAAAAACCACTTGCTTACTACATGAAATTGGACACAAGGAAGAATAAAATTATTAAAAAGGAAAATAAATTCAATGTTAAGACAGACCAACAATGAGATTCAGAGAGATACTGGAGAAAGATTCCACCTAGAATACCAATTTTACTATACGGGGCAACCCGAACCATCAGGTTTGCTGCATGTGGATCACAATGTACAAATCCATGTTTAAAAATCATCTCTGCAAACGCCTGGCTAATCTGCAAAATAAATGAGGACTTTGGTTTAGCCCAATAGATGTAAACAAATGAAAACAAGTGCCTTTTTTTTTTCACTCCCATAAAATATTGAAAAGTTTTTCTAGTATGAAAAGTAATATTATAGAGGGATTTGATATCAGAATTTATAAATATTGATTAGAGGGCTTACAATTTTCGCAACATCACTTGGCCGAATCCCAAGTGCCTTGATGGCATCCACATCAGTGACTCCAACTCCTTCCATAAACTCCATTGTCAGTAATCTTGGTGTGCTCAAGCTCCAGTTTACATTGGGAATATAAATATACGGGGCAAGATGAGGAGATAATCTTTTGAAATTATAAATACAGCGTTCACTATTCTTTGCCTCATTTATGAAATCAAGCTCCTGGAGTTGAAACAACATATCAAATTATTAGACAAGAGAAATCATTCTCCGAGATGAAAATGGCTAACACAACCTGAAGCATATAATTGTCCATGTATGATAAAAAAGAATAAATTGTTAACAAAAGGTATATTTCTAGTTATGTTAGAAAAGGATGTATTCATTATATGGCACAAATGTAATATCTAGGGATCATATACTCAATAAATAACTTCTACTTTATAATTCTCAATAGAGATCAGCTTATTGAGCATTTCAGCTGCCCAAGCCTTACTCTCCAACCAAAAAATATCTAGTAAGAACTATATTTTCGTTCACTAGGGTCTTCATATTAGCAAAGAAAACATGATGATACAACTCAATGGAAAGAAATCAGTAAGCTTTAAAGATGATATTCTGATTAATATCACTTCTACATGTGCTAATAGAAAATACTTACCTTTGGAAGACTCTCACGCACTTCATCAATCAACCACCTACAAATTAAGTAAACTTTTATCAGGGTGAGCAAATGTCCTACAAACTCCTAATAAACTGCATTTATCTGCAACTATCGAAACTTTACCTTCCGCAAATCTAATAGCAATAAACTTTTCACTGGGGCAGATGTTTTAATTCATTTGCCTTAAAGTAGAATTACTGAAACAAAAATTGTTAACAGGTAAATACCTATAATCAAATGCAGGAAAAATCCAGTGTAGAATATTGGTAACCAGCTCCACAGTTGCAGTATCAATAGCTGCTGTGTTGGTCAAATGTGTGTGCTGAACCTAAACAAAGATCATCTCACCAGAACAAAATTTTAGTATCAAAAGAATAATATGAAACTGTAGACCATATAAACTTTAAAGGCATGTATAAATAATTATACCTAAGGTATAGAAACAGATTCTACACGAGCACAGAAGAAAATAACAAAGCAGATGTAAACCTAGGTGCAACACAAGAAACATAGGATAAGAAAAAACACATTTGACTCAGGCACTCTTGAAAATGATTTGCATTCAAGATTACCTTGACAGCAACTTTCTTGCCATCAAATGTGCGAGCAGCATGTACTTGAGCAAGTGAAGCACTTGCCAATGGGATGGGATTGAACTCTGAAAACACCTTCACAAGAAACATACAATACCATACTTTATCATTTACCAAAGTCGCATGCATTCCCTCAACATACATCATCAACATAAGCATTGGGTAAACCTTCTCAGCTCCTTTCATATACCTTGCCACACTAAATGAATCGTCATTCAAAGAGGAGAAAAATCAAAACATACTTCGTGGGGAAGCTTGCCAAGCTCTTCTGTGAACACATCACAGACTTGTGAATATGAAGATGTGGGACACTTGTTCAACATTGAAGTCCTCATCACTTCTACATACTCCTGAGGTATCAAGTATTCCTGAAAAATGGCAACCATATATTAGAAGACTTAATAAAATATATTCTTTTAAAATTGAATGGATCAAGATTATGGGTTTTGGAACTTAAAGATCACATGGAATTTATATATTACTTTGGTTATGGTTGGTCTCTCTTGAGTCAATTGATAGTCAAAGAATGATTCCACAACTTCAAAGTTCAACTCCAATATTCAACATGCACAAAATTCATTATAATGTCCATTACCACCATATTTTTGCATTAAGTCTTGAGGGAACTTAATTCGAAGAAAGAGCATGAAGGTTCCAAAAGGACGTGCAATTATGCAACCAACAAAAGAATTCCAGCTAAAAATTCTCTAATCATCAGAATAGGTTAATATTTCAAAATGTAAAACTTGATGTTCAATCATCTTTTTATTCTCTCTTATTAACAAATAAAGAGAACTACGATACATTTTGCAGTGCCAGAATATGCATTTCATGTTGAAAAATAATATATTGGTAGTTAGAACAATGTTCAGCAGCGAAAAAGAATGTGATGGGAAATGATCCTAGAGAAACACTGGATTTACAAATCTTCTTACATAGAAATAGATGGTTTTTAGTATTTTCCAGAATGAGATATCCCAAGTATGCAATAACAAGAAAAACATATGAAACCACAATACGCTCAAACAAAAAAATTGCCATAATCGAAGAATCCTAATCAGACTTGAAATTGATTACAACTGAAAATATGTGTGCCCTTGGTCTGCAAATGATATTCCATATTGGGAAGGGCAGAAAAATGACAGATAGTTGGATTGAAGGAAGCTCGTATGGATTCAGAACTGCTTTACTTATTGGCAGTGTAGGAAACCGCTGTTATTCTGACTAGATTTACAGTTGTGCTTGATGGTATCACTCTGTTACTGCAAGATTAAACTCCCTCTCTACTGCTGATGATGAATTTACAGAGGCTCAATGGCTGTTTCTGAGATAGTATCTAAGCTGGTGCCATATACTGGAAATAGTGCAATTTGCAGATGGCAATGTAGGCGCTGAATACCTCAGTACCAGAGTCAATATATATCAGGCACAGGACAAGATACAAACTTGATGGTTGGCATCAAACAACTCTCCCATGACAACTCGATCTGTGTGTTAGAGTTTGATCTTGATATCACTATATTCAGTAGGATGTATGCTTCGTACTGTTACAGAGATCACTGAAGTTTGCAGCCAAGAAGTAGTTTGGATTTATATGTTAACTCTGGATTTTGGACTACCTACTGATTGGCATTATTAATTTTCAACTCTGGAACAAACTAACTCTTCACTGTCTAAAACAATATTGTCTCACCGAGGAGACTTTACATGATTGGCTCAATGATGCAGACTAGAGAGGCTGTTAACCCCCAAAACTGCAAATATGAAACCAACTCCAATTCATGGATTGCATAAAAAGTAAACATCTCCATAATGATTAAGCTCCTCCACAAGCTGCATATATAAGAGACTCACAAGCATGTTCCCACCCAAAAAAAAATACAAATGAGCCCTAGAAATTGAAATAAAAATGGCCCCATCCTGAGAAACACATCAAGCATTTGGCTTAAAATGCAAAAGCCAATAATTCCCCTGCATGAAGCTTAATAAGGGTTACTAAGGGACTTCTTTTAATAAAAATAATTAGGGGAGAGGGGTGTTGGTTCCCAAAACCACAGATTGGAAATCCAAGAGCTTGTCAATTCTCCAATAGGATTCCACAAACAGTTCTGGCCAATGAACGGAAATGAACTTGATACACCTGCACTTCAAGCTCCGCTACACCTAGGCAGGTAGACGTTCAACTCGAACCTAACCACCATATTCAAGGCTTTTATAGAGTGAATTTACTTGGCAAGGTCCTCAAACTGAATCAAAATGAAATTGAATGTTGAGTGCTTAAATTGGTTGAATGTTGAATGATTGAATTAATTAAATGTTTTGTATATGGTTCTTAACAATTGGTTTGATGCTTGTAAGGAGGAAGATATAGATTTTATGACTTCAAATATAAACCCAATAATCATACTTCAATTATTCAAAAGACCAATGCCTTTGTTTATTCGAGCAATAGAATTAACTACAATGAAGCTTTTTACGTACAACTTTATTGAATTCTACACACTTATACTATCAACAATTTAATAATCAAGATGCAACAAATCAAATATATATGCAATCTTAAATTAGTCCAGCTTGAACTTTAACTCCTAGCGTAGGGAGACAAACTAGACACAAATACAGAAACAATTTGATATTTCACTATATTTATGATGATCATATTTAAAATGCTAAATGACAGTGTCCACTTATTTGACATTTAAAATTGTTTACAGAATGGACGAATCAATTGCAGTTTAAATCTCCATACCTTTTGAATAATCAAAAAGCAAAAGGCTTTTATTTACCATTACAATATAATTTTAAAAACTACATTAAAAAAATCATCTTTTCACTCTTTATTCCTCCTTACAAGTAAAAATAAAAAATTTCTTCTTCAAATGCTTTGTCGAATGTCTTTATTTTATTTCCAATTTCCCATGGAACTTCTCATTCCATTTTATATCTTCAAATTTCATGAAAAGACATTTCTAGCATATGAAAAGTCATACTTCTCGGTTTATCAACAAAAATAACTATTTCCTTAATCGCGCCTCTTCATAAGCTACGATAAAGAATTTACATATGATAAATATTATTATGACTTAATCGCATCCTTTCATGAACTAAATTTATTTTGGATTATGATGCCTTGACTGTTTGATGACCTGGCATAGATTTATTTGTGTCTTCTTTCAATGAGAATGTTTGATAATACTAGCCGCACCCACAATGGTCAATTGTGTGTTTTCCAAATGTTGTGAATACTTCCAATTCTGACGTGGATTGCCAAAATTGTATATCTACTGTACTCCTAGCCATATGCCACGATGTGTGAATGTGTTACCGTCACCTCTTTCAAATGTGTTTCTCTTTCCTTTGAAGTCTGTCTAAATATAATTGCACTCAACATTTTCAGAAGGTTCGTTATTATTATTTCATTTGACCGTCGCGTTGACTGTCGCGTTGCTTCCTTAATCGTTGATGCCATACAAGACAAATAACTTTGTTTTGTCTCTGCATTTCATTGATGTAAGTGACTTGTCGATTGTTTCTGTAACTTCTCTCATATTGAGATTCTTATAATATCCATTAAGAATTGATTACGGGCATTCTTCAAGCCTCCACAGTGGATAATTGTTTGGGGCTTTATCACCTTCTCAAAACAATTCAAAAGAGGCACCCACATCCTTCTTTGTTGTGCAGATACACTTCCATCTCGCTAAAAGTGGTCCCAGATTATGCATCATTCCTTCTCCGTTCCATCATTCCATCAAATTCTAAGTTTATTTTAATGATATATCCAACCTAAAAATTTGTTTTGTCTTTAATCTATTTCAATATACCCATGCTTATTCCAAGGCTCTAATTTGTTTTCAAGTGAGAATCCATGTTAGTCACTCATAAATTCTTGGACCACAATTGTTCTATTACAACCGTATATTTGTTGAAGATGTAACTTCAAACGTACTTCCCATTTTCATGGCTTTGAGCTGCAACTCAAATAGATGACTCCATAATGGTGTTCGCCCCTTCTCACTGTTCGCATTTGTTTACTTATGAATATATCCGAATAGGATAACACCATGCCAATCTTTTTTGACTTTGTAGGAGAATATTTCAAACATATTGAGTGTTTTACACATATGCTATTGCGCATCATTGCATGTAAAACAAATGATTACAAGTCTAAATGGTGGTCACTAATGTTTACCTAAAATAATGTATAGGTATCAGGATCAAACATATAAAGTGAGTCTTCCTCATGCTGTCGTTTTATATTATCCCTTTATCTTACAGCTTCTTCATCTCTGACAGACATGTCTATGTCTATTTTCCAAAGTTGCAACATGATATGGAAGTTTGAATAGATCATCTCAATTTTCTGTATGAAGGGTGCAAACTACTAGAACAACTAGAAATGAGTCATCAGGCAACCACTGTAATCTTCTGAAAATGACAACAAAGTCTCAAAAATGTAACGTCAATGTGCCCTATTCTTCTAATTCAATGTCTTTAAGTTCTATTCATTTCAAATGGCTGCTTCAAACTTCACTCACTTAATCACATAATCACTATAAGGATTAAAAACAATGAATTCTTGATGTTTCCCCTCATGGGTTAACAAAGATTAATTGCACACATAAATAAAGTACTAAACAATGGATATAAAGAGAATATAACAGCATTGTATTCATCAACTGATTGCTACATACAAGTTTTCTCCATACCAGCATCTCTCATTCCAAGAGAGAAGTGCATACATATAGTGTCTGAAGGGATGTGAGCCAAACCATCGCATCCAACTTCCTCGGACAGACCAACCGTCTAACTACACGTTTTCCCGACATCATCATCCCCCCCCAAAAGAAAGTTGCCCTGGGTACTCAATACTTACAAAATAGGAGACGACTATACAAATATATCAAGAAAACAGAGACTAAGGGGGAAGTTGTGTCCCTGGAGCGTTCAACAACTAGCGCAACTCGTAGACCTGATCCATGCGGATGCACAAATCCGAGTCCTCGTGTTGACCTCTACGATCTCTTTCAGCTATGTCACAAGGTTCAGCAAATTTCATGAATGAAATTCGAAATCCTGCAAATTTTTAAAAACCCCAAAAGATTCGTTTTCATTCGCCATAAATTCGTACGGAAATTTTGGGTTAGGTTTTTTTATTCAAAATATATTTCAGAAAACGTTCTCTACTGTGTATTTTTCAGATTAAAAAGGAATCGCAGGCTTCATTGTGGAACTCGTTTATGTTGCACTCAAAGATGCAGCTCACCAAGAAAGTTGGCCATGTCTTCTCTGATTTGATAGGTAATAGCTAACTTTCAAGCTCCAATCACTACAAATTGGTCATTGCAACAACTCAATCTGCTGTTAGTGGCTTTGGTTCTATCGTTGACCCTTATGCAAATAAAACTACCCGATAGAGGCTTAAAAGTTGTTCTTTTTTCAACAAGATTGAAAACTGGTACACCCACCTCTACATATGTGGCTTCTACTCCTGTTTTGTCAGTTTTCGACTTCAAATGTTGCGGACGCACCTTAATTTTAAATTAAATTTTTTGTAGAGTTTAATTTTTAGGGTTGTTTTATAAAAATATGTAAGAGGACATTTTTATTCTAAGTTTATAATGATATAAAATAATATTTTATTTATTTTGTATTAATGTTCAATATAAACATTTCATTATTAAATTTTAATATTTTGTTATTTTTCTATATATTAGTTAGTAATATATGAAATTAACAAAATTTGAATTAAAATAAAAATACTAATCTAGTCAATTTATAAATATTTTAAAATTTGTTTAGTTTATTTAATTTTAAAATCAAATTTACTTTAGTAGTTTTAATTTATTCAAAATTATGATTAATTTTAAATATACTTTTAATAAATATTTGTGATTGCAATTTCTTGTGTGCTTTGTGGTTTATATTTATATTCTTGTCTACATTTAATGATTTCTAATCTATTTAGCTATATTAAATTATTTGATAATTTAGTAAATATATTACTTATATTTTAAAATAAATAAATTATACAAAGGCGAATTTAATGTCGAATTTTTTTCAAACTTTTTACCTTGTCGAACTTCATCCGAATTTTATAGTTCCTGAATTCAAACTCGAACTCGAACCTTGTGACTTAGTCTTTCAATAAGAGTGCAGCTTCCACAGCCTAAGCTTCCCTCTATGTGCAGGCTACTTTAGCCTCTTCTAGCCCCTCTTCCGCCTGCTCCTTATCTTGTAAGAGAGTTGCATGCTCTATCACCCAAGCTGCCTGCTGGCTAGCTAAATGAGTAGCTAGCTCCTCCCAAGCCTTCACCTCGGCCTCTCTAGACCTCTCAGCCACCACTTTGTCTACCTCTGCACACCGCTGAGCATAGTAGGCGTCTTTATACGTGGCTACTATCTCATGTGCAAGCCTCTCCATGATGTTGGTGACTGGTCCCAACTCGAGTTCTATAGCCCAATCTACTAGCATCTCCAGTGTCTCCACTACTTGCCACCCTCTTGCCTCAAAGCAAGAGTGAAACCGCTCAGGGCATGTTTTCCTTATGTAGGCCCGGATCAACTGCAATTCTCTTCTTCTGGTCAAGGCATGTTGTCCAATCACCCTACCTCTTTCTAGCACATTCTCCAAAGCTCTAATGTATGCCCTAGATCTCTCCTCATCCAACCCATAGGAAAAGCTCTCCTCGTCCTCCTACCCAATCTGCTAATCTGACTCAACCTCCATACCTACTATGGCGGCAACTTCCACTTCCAGTGCAACCTCCTCGTCGAGCTCATCCTCGGATAGTGGACTCTCCTCCTGCGGTGCTACTCCTGGTGTTTTGCTCAAACCCTCTTCCCATCGTGGGGACTGAAGGGAGGACCAACGTCAGCAGAAGTGAATCGGAACTAACGTCTCAAGAACATGCTAGCTTGGCTCATCACCTAGACATCTTCCATCTCCGGTTGGGCCGACTACACCACGCTCTCTGGTTCTGCCAATAGGGTAGAAGCAATGGTCACAACTGCCTTGGTGCCAATGACCTCTAATTTGACCTAGGGCTTAGGAAAGCCGCTCTCATCTGTCTCTACCTAGTGTATTTCCATCGCACCTTCTACTAATCTAGGCTCATCTAGTCAGGGACAATGTCGGTTACTCTCAGCCACCTGGGAAGACACTTCAACTATCTTTGTCCCCATCACCTGCTCAATCTCTGTAGTCGGCACCGGAGTAGGTATCATAACAATCTGTGGTCGGCATCAGAGTAGGTGTCATAACAATTTGTGGCCTCCTTTGGCCGAACGATGGAATGGAAGGAGTGACAATTGTGGGTGTCAAGTAAGTTGTCACAAGTAACAAAGGCAATGCGAACAATGACTTAGGCGGAGACACTGTTTGGGTCACCTCTGCCTTGTCCTTGGCTTGAGAGCTGTCGCTCTCTGAAGTAGTCTACTCAATCTTTGTCTTCACGACCACTATCAGTGTCACCCATGCTCAATACTTGCATCACTCTCTTCTAACCAACTATTGTGCCCTCGGTGTCCAAGTGTCGCCAATAGAATACTGGAGGTTCACCCTGCGCTAATTTTCTTTTCGACGGAACCTTGAATACATCAGCCAGAATTTGATGAAGTGCGACTTCTAAAAATAGCTCAATGGCATGGTGAAGCATGTAAAATGTAAGGTGTTGCAGAGTTATAAATTCCTCCATGCAATTGACGAGGACAAATGCCCAACCATATACCATCCCGTTCATGAAGCTATTCATGAAAACAATCTATGGCAAGGCAATATTTGAAGCCCTACTCGTCCCTGTTAGTCAGCTCTTTATTACATCCACGATACACAGCCAATGTCATTCTCTAATAAAGTCACGTTTTAATCCTCTCCTCTTGTTACACTTTACAACAGAATTGAATTCATCCATCATGAGGTCTCGACCCACCAGCGTCACCTAGTACTCCTTCTGATCCTGTGGAAGTTTGTGATTTGTGGTTACCACCTTGCGGCCTCCTTCGCCAAGAATACCAAGGACTAATAAAATCACGGGCTTTGAACGAAATCGTGATAGGATGTTTTTTGTATTCAAATGAGCTCATCTTGCTATGTCTATTATATGATTCAATCATAGTTCTCAATAACGGCTTAAACAACCATATGAAAAATACTGGAATTTGAATGGTCCAATGCACCTGCACACACATCAGTATTTGTTTGATGAGGTCGGTATCTGGCGTCTCCTACCACCATCACCTACACTCACTACCATTTAAGCCTTCAAGCTGAACTGTACAGTGGGAATATCTACATTTTGACCAGTTTGTTGCACTTTCGAATGCACCTTTTGTTTCTTGTTATTGGACGGGGCTCCTAGTCCTGGTCCTGCAACACGGATTTCGAGGCCAAAACTTGTGCATTTTTGTCCATACCAAAACCCTCTGCTTCCAATTGGTCCTTCCACTTTCGCCTCTTTCCTGCTAACTACATACTTTAAACTATTTAATAGTTTCTTGTTTTGTCGGTTAGGGTTGCCCTGCGGATGCAATCCGGTTATGCCTTCCTCAGATGACCACGACCGTCACACTTTGTCTTTCCCTCAAAGCTTACTTATGTGTCATTGCCTCTCCGCAGGTGCTTCCCTTGATTGTTGTTTGGTTCCGTGTTGTTCACCGCAATGCCTGCTACTTGTCCTTGAATTGGTGGCAAACTTGGCTATAGTACAATATATATGGTGTGCCTGTGGTGTCCATCAATTCCCTTCTACATGTTTGCGGTTTCTGTCAATTCCCTTCTATGCATCCGCAAGGTGCTTCTTCGTGAGTCCCACGCCGCGGGACACATGTTGCTTGCAGAACACATGGTGTTCGTGGGACATGTCGTCCAACTTTTTTTTTTCTACTTTACCCTTTCGTGTGATGGCTTCCTTGCCTCTGGTGGTAGACCTTTAGCTTCAATCCGTTGACGGCATTCAAAATCTCTCTACCATCAAGTGTCCACAACTTTACTGATCCATTAGCTGCCACTTCTCACACTTTATACAAACCGAGCTATTTCACTTTAAATTTCCCAGGCTTTATTTCATTTCACCCATTAAATTTCAACACTAACTATCTAAGTGTGAACTGCATTTGACAAAGGTGCTTGTCATGCCACACTTTCCTCCTCTATTGTGCTACATTCGTCGCCCATTGCACCATGGCTGTTTTCTCGTCTAGCTTATTCAAGTTATAAAGTCTTTCCCTCAGAGTATCCATGTCGCCAAGCTTGTTATCAATGGTGATCCATAGGCTGGGGACCATGAATTCCGCAGGAACCACTGCCTCTTGTCCGTACATCAATTGAAAGCGTGTCTATCCTGTGGTCACCTTGTAAGAAGTCTAGTAGGCCCACAACACCAAAGGTAATCTCTCTTCCTAGTCTTCACCTTCGACCCTGCAAGACTTATAGATGATGCCCGCTATGATTTTATTAGCTATCTCTGCCTGACCGTTCACTTGAGAATAATTTGGGCTCGACAATGTGTGAAATTTTTTTAATTTTGTGGTCAATAGCTTAATGACATGATTCACGAAATGACCACATCTATCGCTTGTTAATTGAATTGGGATGCCATATCTTGTTATGATCTGTTCGTAAATGAACTTTGTAGTACTCAATGATGAGTTATTCGTCAACGTGTGTGCTTTGACCCATTTCATTAAGTATTATGTGGTACCTACAATATACCGACATTGTTGAGCACGACTAGCCTTTAAAAGTCTGATGAAGTCAAGTCCCCATCTCTCAAATATCTCCTTGGAGTGGGAAGCATTGAGGGGTATAAAATCTCGTTTGAGGGATTTCCCAACCCGTTGACATGTATCACATCCAACCACCCATTCTCTAGCATCATTGTACAAAGTTGGCCACCATAGGCCTATTAAGAGCACTTTTCTTGTCATTGTATTGGACCCATGTGTCCTCCTACAGGTCCTTCGTGGGCTTCCCGAAGCACACTCAGAACTTCCTCCTCAATCACACATCGCCTCAAGACTTGGTCTAGGCCCATTTTTTATACAACAGTCCATTAATTAGTTGGAAGGTCTTGCTGCTGAGGACCAACTTCCTTCGCTCACTAGGGGGCATGTCCAGAGGAAACTAAGTTGTAGACAAGTACTCCCCTACACTTGTATACCATTTTGGGAGTATGGCAATATGAAACAAATAGGAATCTGGAAAGTTGTCATTTACCCCAACGAATGGTTCACCAGACTTAATTAGTGACAATTGGTCTACAATAACATGGCTACGGCCTGGCCGCACAAAAATCTTGAACATAAACTCCTAGGGTAAGAGGAGTCATTGGCTCACCCTCCCTTGAATAATCTAGTTTGTTAACCAGGTACATAAGGGCTTGGTGGTCCACATAGAAGGTGAATGGAGTTGCCAGTAAATAGTGCCTGAATTTCTAGACCGAATAAACCATTCTGAGGGCCTCCCATTACGTGGTGTTATAGTTCTTCTCGGCATTCAACAGTAGCCTACTTGTGAAGTATATTGGGTGATCAAGTCCATGTGCCCCTTCCTAAACCAAGGTGGCTCTAATGGCATAATTGGATGCGTCGACATGCACATGGAATTCCTTGTCCCAATTTGGAAATGCAAGAATAGGGGCTGCCAACAACCTTGTTTTCAAATCCTCGAAGGCTTTCTCTTGTTCTCCCTTCCAAGCATATGGTTTCAACCTTCCTTGTGAGCCTATCCATTGGATATGAAATTTGTGCCGAGGAAAGATTTGATGCCAGTTACGTCTGTAGGAGCCTCCATCTCTACTATCACTCGTACCTTATCAGGATCTGTTTTTAGTTCTTTGCACACTATGTGCCCAAGCAACTTCCCTTGTGGCACCATAAACCGACACTTCTTGGGGTTAAGTGCTAGACAAGCTCGCCAACACCTTTCCATGCACTCCCCCAAGGCCATAATGTGCTTGTCATGTCCGTTGAATATGGACAGTCGTCCAAGAATGCTTTAAAGTTCCCCATTGAAATCTTATCAAAGATGTGTAAGATAATCTACTGGAAGCTCACTGGTGCATTGCAAAGGCCGAAGAGCATTCGATTGTAAGCGTATACACCATCCTCCACTATGAAGGTGGTTTTCAGTTTGTCTTCCTCCGCAATAGGTATCTGGTTGCATTCAGAGAACCCATCCATGAATGAGTAAATTTTGTAGCCGGCTACCTCCTCCAATATGTTGTCCATGAACGGAATGGGAAACGGATCTTTAATGGTTACTATGTTAAGACATTGAAAATCCACACAAATGCAGATCTGGTTTGCTTCCTTCTTCAAGGAGATCACGATGGGTGAGACCCATTCACTCGTGTCCACCCAAAAGATAATACCCACCTCCAACATTTGTTCAATCTCAACTTCTACTCTTGCGGTATAGTTCTTGTTCATCCTATACAGCCTTTTCCGTATAGGTTGGGCTCTTGGAACTAGGGGAATTCAGTGAACACATAGCTCGGGAGGTACACCCTTCAGGTCCTTATATGTCCAAGCAAAGACATCCTTATACTCCATAAAGATTTTGAATGTTGTAATTTTTAACAACAGGTCCCAATAATCCCATGGTCTTTGGGTTCTCCTCATCTTCGAGGTTTATTTCCTTCAGCTTTGCCTCCTTGTATTGAATCCGCTCATCCTTAGGGAATTCGTGGGCAAGACTGTCCTCGACCTGTGCTTCACCTTCCTTGTACTCTCTGTATTCCTAAGGGAACTCATTGGGATCTTCTTCGATTTCAAGCACATTACAGGACAAAAGGAATAGTTTATAGTCATTCATTTTTCCAATGGAATAAGCCATCCATGGAATCTGTGTCATCTTCCAACTCCAGTACCCCTTCATCCTTAGGCTCCATGCTCCTCTTCCCTTTGTCTCCCCCATTGTCAGATTCAAAATCTGATGAGGATGCCATTTCTTTGTCAACCATCTGGGTTCTAAGATCCATTACAAATTTTCTTCCCCCCTTCTCGAATGATAAGGGTATTCTTTTTCCAATTATGGTTTGCCTTGGCGGTCACCAACCAGCCTCTTCCTCGGATGGGGTTGATGGAACCCAAAAAAATTTCAAATCAATTTAAACAATAATAGTCTTGAAGAGAGTTTTTTTTTATATAGAGCAGAAAATGATAAGCAAGGCTATATATGAGAAATGTCATTACCAATGTTCAGAGCTTGATAGAAATGTATTGAATTGGCTGCCATCAGAGACCCATGTTTTCACACAATTTTCTGGAAGATGTCGTGGTGCTTAGCATGTTTTATAATAGTGAAAAGGATGAATCCTACAGTTATAGGAGAAATTATCATCACGGTATGCCAACAGCTAAAGGATAGGTCAAGGATCATGTCTGATATAGCCTGTACACTTTCTTGTATTGCTGATGATGTACTATGAAAGCAAGACTTTTAATCCTTGGAATCAGAAGATACATATAACCACCTCTGGTTGTAGACTGGGTAATACTGTAATCAGAATGTTCATCAAATTTTGTAGGTATTTTAGTGATTCTCTGTGAGGTTGATAATTGAGAGTTTGTATTCAGAAATACATATGAAGAGGTTTTTCACTAGATAGCAAGCGTATATGTGAGATATACAGCATGAATGCAATAAATGATGCATAGTTGCAATATTTGCCAAAATAGTGCAGTGAAGTCATGATCCTGATAATAAATTTATCTTTTGAAGTATTGGATTCCATTAGCAGCGAACTTTATGAACAGTTTGTATTGATTCAGAAACCAAAAGAGTATAAAATGTCTGCACATAGTTCAGAAATGCAGATAATAATCATGCCAATCTCCTGTCAAAGCTTCTATCTAGATAATGCTCCAAACAAAGTTGCAGGAAGTCAAATCTTGCCCACAATTGTGTCTCTGCTATACATATGGTGCAGTGATCCCAGTCAGAGAACATAAGTGCAGACGGTAATATTATTATCATGCAGGCTTGATGAGAACAAGATTTCGAGTCCACCGATGAAATGAAGTTCCCGTCTCACATTACATTGAAGTGTGCAGTATCCTCATGTCAAATTGGTTAAGATCTGGAAGTTATGTTTTCACAATCCGCCAAGTAGTTATCATCGTATTACTGTATATGCGTGAAGCTACGGGAGTTATTTGAAGGCCTAATGATTATGTTTCAGAGAACCGTTGAATCATGGTTTTTTGTGTTAAATATTGCTAATCATTGATAAACTTATTTTGATTTTGTATTCTTGTGCAGGTCTAGAGAATATATGCTGAGGAAAAGGAGGTATCGAATTAAGCGTATCTAGGCGGCGAGCGTATGAAACGAGAAAGACTATTTGCAACCCAAGCACAAGGAGGAGTTCCGCACAATTCACCCCATCTGTGTATTCTCCCATTCAAATGTCCGCGGGATTGAAGGAATCACGTCATCACCGTTGGAATCACGCAATAAGAAATCGCAGGAGAGCCGCCAGAATTCCATAATAATGTTTTCCAACTATAGCAAATACCGGTCACGAGAGTGCACATCGTCTATGGCAAATTAATCGCTGTGCAAAGGCGTGAATACCAAATTATTATCGCATGAATGAGTGCATGGAGAGGGGTCCTGAAGCGGTTTTTGTAAACATATAATCTATAATATGATGCTAGGATGCACCACCAGCCAAAAGACGCACCAGCAGTACTTCCGATAATGACGAATAAGTGATAGAAAAGATGGTATCTCAGATCGAGCGGGAGGAGCATTGAGAGTGTCTGAAGTCATTGTATAATGGGGTTGATTCACGCAAAGTTATGTTGGAGGGGTTATTTTATTTGATCGGATGCAAAAGACTCTGCATTAATGCCAGTGGGAGATATAAAGCAAAGGCGTTTAATTATATTTTGATAAATTTAAAACACATAAGTTTTCAGTATCCGTTAGTTTTATTTATGAAGAGACGCAAGGCTTCGAACGCAACTGATGCCCTTTGGACATTTATAAATATATGTAAAGTAGAACCAAGGAAGATACAACAACATTCAATTTTCATATTTGAAACTTTTTCTTAGCCTGTTTTATGATATGTTATACCTTCTCATCGGCAACGGAGTGACCTATTGAACCAAGCTTGTGGATGGTGGATTTTTGAGTCAATCTCATTCGATCCTGATATATTTGCTGTGGATAGATCATCCTTAGGGAGTGTCTCTACTTTTAATTTTTCAGGCATAATCTGTAAGCACATTTATTTTATCTACATTAGAGTTTAACTCATTATTAAATTGTGTCCTTTATAAATGTCTTTTATTTATATTTTATAAATATTTTAATATTCAGAATAGTGGACGGGATCATTATTGCATTTTAAATTTGATAATCATAAATATTGTGAAATGATTTATTGTTTCCGTATTTATGTCTAACTTGTCTCAGTAAGAGTTAAAGTGCATTTTAGACTTATTTAAAATTGTATTTAAATAATCGACCCATCGCATCTGATTATTAAAATTGTTTATAATTCAAATATATTGGATTTTATAAAGTTGTACGTTTTAATTGATAATTTTGATTCTATTGCCCATTTAATTAGGCACTGGTCTTTACTCCTGATTCATAATCCATATGCTGGCAATTGTTTAATTTCTTGCCTTTGAGAAAGTAATATATTCATATGATGCATTAATCTATATTCATACTTTATTTAAAACATTATTTCAATCATTTATTTTTGTTCTCAATTCATATATCGCAAGTTTAACGTTTTTCTATATTTCTTGCCATTTGGAAAATGTTATTGTGTTCGCATTCTAATTGATCTGTTTTAAGTGTCTTGGATCTAAGTGTTTCGTCCAAGATTAGGCGCACCCGCCTCGGTTTTGCAGAGCCAGAAGTGCAGGGAACTTGGACTGTATTATCTAGTTCCGTCAAGTTGGCCTTAACCAGTTGGATATCCCAGCATCGAGCAGGCAAGGCTCGTAGGATTCCAACCTACGGTTTTGGGAACCAACAGATTGGCGACTCTACTGGAGAAGTCGCAAGTAAGATTTACTTACTCCAGGACCAGTTTAGAGTTTCATTTAGGCAAAAGCCTAGAGGTGAGATTTCTGATTTCGTCTTCTTTCACTTAGATATAGATACATTAATAAGTTTTCTTTTATTTCCATTTGTCGTTTATAATTTTCAGATTCCAACATTCAAACTTTTAATTATCATTGTGATAAAATCTACAAATCTTTTCTAAAATTTCAAAGTTGTGCTCAAAAGTCTTGAAGTTTTGGCTAAAATTTTCATTTTATTTGATTTCTTTCCTTACTTTCAGCAAATTGTTTTTCAAGTTATTGGCATAAAGCTCTGCTGGATATAGAACCCAAATTTTCATTTCTTTATAGAAATTGGCGACTCTATTGTTTAATTTTGCAAGTGTATGTGGGGTAGAAGATCAGTAAACCCCCAACCTAAAAGACTTGTGCAACTCACTTTTGAAAAGAAGTCAAAGAGTAAGAAAGGCAATCATCAAAAGGCAAAAATGTTTTATACAGGACATAGAAATTTTCAGGAAAGAGCTAATAAACAACCTGAAGTTTGTGAATCAAGCCATAATAGCCCAGAAAATGAAGAAGAAAACCCGTTCTTTCATATTCATAGAATTGATGAAGAGCCTCAATGTAAAGTAACTCGTATAGAAGAAGATGATGAACAAGAACAAATAATGCAATGGGGCATGATAATAAGGAAAATGGCTGAAACTACGAATGGAAATAGTGCTATATTGGCAAAAGCGTTAAAAATGCAGCCGGATGATATCCTAGCAAAAATAGGAATGTCTAAAGACCTTATTACTTCTCCACCTAAAACTCCTAATGAACAAAGGTCAGATAAGTGGAGGGAAGAAAAATCAGATCAAAATACTCCGCCTAGGTATAATCCGCCTCACAGAAAAAATTTGGAGACACAATATGCTACTAATCATGATAATCCGCTATTTGAGAATAGAAGAGAAAGAAATCAAGATAACAATTTTAATAGATATAATAATCAGCGAATATGGAACAATGAACAAAATAATAAGGGAATTCAGCAAAATAGTGAGAATACCAGACAGCCTTGTGGTGCAAATCAAAATAACAATAATCAAAACCGTCACGAATATGTGGCTCAAAATCAAGGCAATAGAAACCAAGTAATGCGGCAACCTATGGCAATCGAACACTATAGGCAGCTTGACTTCATTGGGATTCAAGGATATCCGAATCCTATTTCAAATGATTTGAGGAATGCCATCCCAAAATTTTCAGGAAATGGAACAGAATCAGCTAAAAGACATGTTATCAACCTGAAAAATGTGATTGAAGATTTTGAAGAAGAACATGAAGATGTATTCATGAAATTGTTTGTTCAATCATTAACTGATGACGCTACGGAATGGTCTAGAAGCTTGCCAGACAGATCAATTTCTGGTTGGTGTAATTTCGCAAATCAATTTATTGAGCAGTTTGGGGATCACACTGATACATCTTTCGCATCACATGAGTTGACTAGCATTAAGAAGAACTCAAATGAATCAGTATCAGAGTTCAACAAAAGATTTAATAAAGTCCTTAACAGAATTCCAAGAGAAACTAGACTCGTAGATTCATTCTTGATTGATTTTTATTTAAGTGCCTTTGATAGCAAAACTCACTACGAAATTAGATCTCATAAACCTTCCTCGCTACCCCAAGCTTTCAAGGTTGCCATGACTATTGAAAATGATAGGAAGGCCGCAGGAAGAGTTAATAAGAGGGATGATTCAAAATTGTATAACCCAAAAAACCCTAAGAAGGACGAATTTAAAGAAATAATGGATATGTTAAAAGAGATAAAAGTCAAAAATGAGAAGCCACCCATTAATAAAAATAACAGAGTAAGATTACATGATATGCCTTATAACACAAACTGGAAGGATGGAAAACCAGAGAGACCAACTCATCTAAAGATACACCTGATCCCTTGAAGAAAGTGAATATTGTTGATGATGGCCCATGGTGTGATGCGTGTAGGCTGCCCCACGATCCTAATCATTGTACTGTTGCGCAAGCTATTTCTGAAGAAGGAAATCAGGAAAGTGAAGAACAACCCGTGATCAACACAATATCGTCTGAACCAATATGGGGAAGAGATGAGGATGATTCTGGGGATGAAGATCAGAATGCTGATTATTATTACAGAGGCTCTAACCAGCAGCGATGTACTCAACAAGTCTTTTCAGATGAAGAAGATAATCCTACTCTTTGTAGGTTAACACCAGAAGAAAGAAGAGCTTATACTATTGCCGCAGTTGAGCACGCTAAACATACATACCAAAGAAGGAACAAAGATAATAATACTGATCAAGGAACTCCTGCTGGTATATTTGTAAGGAATCAGCAGCATATTGACGCATCTAAGAAGCCTGAAAATCAAGCTCAAACCAAACAGAAGGAGGGTAACCAAACTTATAGAATGACCAAGCAACCAATTGTGCAGACTCATGGTAAGAAAATATCCGATTGTCATAGTTTTATGAGTCATGCTTTATCTCAATTAAAGATTACTGTGCCACTAATGGATATGATGAAATTTGCTGATTACAAGCATGAAACGGTGAAGATATTGTCTAGTGTGCAAGATATTAACAATAAGGATGATGATAAAAGTAATGAAGAAACGCCCATTGTATATCTAGGAACAACATTAAATAAAAGGGCAAATCAAGTAGACCCGTTCTATTTAACATTGTTGATAAACAATAAATTAGTTTAAAATTGTATGATTGATTCTAGCGCAGCAGTCAACATTATGTCTGCTGATGTAATGAAGGAAATAGGACTAAAAGTTGATACCCCTTATGGAAAGTGTTATGCCATGGATAACAGATCTGTACCTGTAGTTGGAATAATTAAAAATGTTGAATTTCGTTTTCCATCATTTCCGCATATATCATATAGAACTGACATCACAGTAGTAGAAATATCAGCAAGTTATGGTATGTTGTTATCTAGGCAATGGTCGAATTTGGTTGGAGGTCATGTGCAGTTAGATATGTCTTATGCTACTATTCCTGTCGGAGGCAAGGAAATACGAATCGAGAGGAAATACGAATCGAAAGGGAACCCCAATCGTACTATTTGGTCGAAGACTACATTTTGGATCCTGAAGTTAACTTTTGCCATTCGGACATGGACAACTTCCAAGTAAGTATAACCAAGCCCACTTCTAAGATTGTTGATCCAATTTCAATCTATGTAAGAGAAAATTGTAATGATGTTTGGCAAATGGTTTTTGATGGCGCATGTAGTAAGGAAGGAAATGGGGCTAGCGTTATTTTTGTTTCACCATCAGGTAAAACTTTTAAATTTTCTTTCTTACTGAATTTTGAATGCACTAATAATATTGCTGAGTATGAGGTGTTAGTCATTGGTCTTGATATTGCTAAAGCATATAAGATTAAAATGCTCGCTGTTTTAGGGGATTTAGATCACAATTGATTGATCCCGTCAAGTTGGCCTTAACCAGTTGGATATCCCAGCATCGAGCAGGCAAGGCTCGTAGGATTCCAATCTACGGTTTTGGGAACCAAAAGGGGTCATATCCTTTCTGCTTGAGAGGAATCACCATGAAGTCCAAAATGAATGGTTGTGTACCGATGGTTACCTTTTGCGGCATCAAGGTTCTCAGGGGTTTGATGCCATGTTGATCAACCTCGAGTAAGTTGAAGGTCGACGGCCACAACATCGGCTTCCCCAAACTTTTCCAAGTGTCCTTGGGTAGAACATTCACCCCTGACCCACCATCCATAACCATGTCAGTTAGGATGGTGGCCGAGGATACCCATATCCATTACTGCAGGATTGTGTACACTATTTATAGCCAATTTCATCGAGTCTATTGCAAAGCCGCTAGGATCCTTCGTTCGTTACATTGTACTTGTTGGAACCATTGGGCTACTGAACAAGGCTGTTTTTAAATGTGGCATCATTTCCACGAGATCCTTGAACTCCACAGGCACTTCTAACTACAGCATTTACCTTAAAATGTTTTGCTCCGCTATGGCTCAAGTACAAGTGTTAGAGGTATCTCCTAGGTCCCTTCGAGCATGTAGTTTTTTCTCAATCTTGGCCTTCGCCTCGAGTAGTCTTTTCTTTTCGGTAAAAGGGTCAAGATAGATGCCCTTTTTCGCTTGTGCCCTTGTAATCGCCAAAATGTCCTCCTCAATGTCTCCTTTCTCCTCATCAAGGAGGTTGCAACCAGGCTTTGGACAGGTGGCCTCCTCATGGTCTCCTGGTCCGTGCCACCTACACAATTGCGGAGTCTCCTCATTCTAGCAGTCCCAGGCAAAGTATCCCCACTGGTTGCAACACCTACATTGAATCAAAAGCCTCTAATCATACTGGATCCAAGGGAAGTTGTTGTTATTATTGTTTCCTCTATCTCCTCGTCAATTATTTTTGTAGCCATCGGATGACATAGTATTTTTATTGTTTTGTTGGCCACCCATTCTAGATGTGGAAGCTTGTTCTTGAATGAACGCTTGTTGATTCCTCACTCTCAAATTATAGGGGCATTCTTTCATGGAATGTCCTGCAATCTGGCAAATGTCGCAAAAGGATTTATTCTAACACAAACCCTTTATGTGCTCGGCTTCCTTACAATCCGTACACCACATCTCGTCCTCAGCTTTACTTGGTCCTCCCTTCGATGTCTTAAGTTCCCTCATCATTCTCTGGAGATCATTTTGTAAAGCATGGACTTTCTAGGTCCATTGCACAGTTATACGCATTATCATATGATGTCGGAGGTACGATCTTCATCTTCTTCTAGATGCAGGCCTTTAGTCCTTCGACGAACCACAGCTTCTTCAGTTTTTCGGTTCGAGCAGATGCCATCTTTCTGATTAACTCCTTCAATCATCGCCCATAGGCCATAACAGATTCATTCTTTGCTTGC
The DNA here is from genome assembly GCA_028749045.1 of Cupressus sempervirens. Lineage (NCBI taxonomy): Eukaryota > Viridiplantae > Streptophyta > Pinopsida > Cupressales > Cupressaceae > Cupressus > Cupressus sempervirens. Next base: position 479,601,714 of record CM053786.1, read on the forward strand.
TTCGTCCTATAGATTTCGGAAAGGATGTCATTATCTCTCAATAATTTGTACCGCTTCTTCAGTTTGTCGGTTGGGACAGATGCCATCTTTTCGATCAACTCCTTCAATCGTCGCCTATAGGCCATAACAAATTCATTCTTTACTTGCTTCCTCCTATAGATTTTGAAAAGGATGTCATTATCATCATCTATCAATAATTTGAATTCTGTTTGAAATTCTTTCTTTACATCTGCCCATGTTACCATGTGATTTTTGTCTATATCGAAGTACCAATCAATGGCTCCTCTCAATGTGGCAGGGAATTGCTTGACCCACTCATCCTCATCAATGACTGTTGGTCGTCCATATGGTTTCACAGGTCTAGCAATGCTGGACAAGATCTTCATTTGCCTGACCCGTGAATTTGGACAATTTTTGCTTAATTGTGGCCATCATCACTGGTTGTTGTACGAGTGGCTGTTGTATGGGTTGTACCCTTGGTGGGGTTTGTGTCTAGCTGCCCGCGTTGCCTATATTGTTCAGGGACAAATCCCAAATTTCTACTACAAAACTGCCTTCCCATGTTTGGTGTACCAAATTTGAACTGAGTGTCCTAGTAAGGACTGAACAAGATATCTTGGTTGTCACGTGCCTATGCCGCCTCAACACCTTTAACTACGCCAGTTCCTTCTTCCCTTCTGCTCCTTGTTTCCTCTACTCGTGGCATGATGGACAAGTTGAGAAATTGTTCCTGCATTTTTTCAATCAAATTTAGCCTTTTTGCCTCACTTCCACAAGTGACTCCTCCCTACTTGTCACTCTCCTAGGTTCCAGCGAATAGTAGTCTTCGCCTTCAGTTATTGCCTCTCCCGTAACACCCCCACAGTTACCTTTGGCACCTTTGGTTAACCCGTTGGTTGGCTGTCCTTCGGCGAGTTGCCTAAACCTTCGTCAACATTCTACTTGCTAGGCAAAAATGAAAGCATCATGTGTGGCTTCTAAGGCATTTAGTTGTTGCTTCTTATTCTTATCTTTGTTTAATTGATTTGGCATCAATCTAATCAAACATTATAATCATCATAAAACAAAATGTATAACACTTTTTTTGATTCATATTTTTGTACAATAGATCAACTTTACGATCTCGTTATTATGAATTTTTCAGTGTTCTTTATTCTTCTCTGCAAAGCTTAAAGCTCATGGGTTTGTTCTTTGTTGAGTGTCATCACGCTCTTTCTCCTCGCAACGGTTACGTTCACGTTCGGCAAAGTCCCGGAGGACTTGTTGTTGGCATTGTTCGCGCTCTACTTCCTTTGAGTTATGGTTGTCTGCACCAACAGACGAGGTGGTTGATGCTTTTAAAACTAGAGCCCAGACATCAATGATGATTAACAGCAATAAGAACCGAGCCAAAACTGAAACAATAAACACGAGAAATATCTTGGGAAAACCCTTCCAGAATGAAGGCAAAAACCCAACCACACAATAAAAATATCATTTTATTGATCATAAAAGTTCACTGTACAATATTATTCGTTGATGCAAGATAAATAACAATAGGAGACTTCGTATAACCATCGAAAGTCTCTTGAGTTTTCTAAAAGAATAATTCCTTAAAATACAACTCTATGTATTTCCACACCTCAACGCATGTTGAATGACCATGTCATTATAATTAATATTACAATTTAATCAGAAATGTCCTCTTCAACTAAAGGTGAACGTAACAGTAATAACGTCCATATTTCTAGTGATAAAGATCTTTATCACAGCTACAATCTTCAACACTCCCTCTTAGCCAAAGAAAGATCTTTAGCTGAACAATCACACAAGACTACAACCGAAATTTCATGGAATCACTCAATCATGAAAACTTGTAACAATTACTTATTGTTAATAGTCATGGAATCACTCAATCATGAAAACTTCTAACAATTACTCCTTGTTAATCATCATGGAATCATTCAACATGAAAACCTATAACAATTACTCATTGTTAATCATTATGGAATCACTCAATCATAAAAACCTATAACAATTACTCATTGTTAATCATCATGGAATCATTCAACATGAAAACCTGTAACAATTACTCATTGTTAATCATCATGGTATCACTCAACATGACAGATTTGTAAGACTCATAGCTAAGCCTTTAATCACAAACTCTCTCAATGTGAACTGTCATGGAATCTCTCCACATGACATCCAACTCCAATCATGGAATCTCTCAAGATGATGACATCATGGACTCTCTCAACATGATGTTCACTATCGCATAGTGAAAGAGTTATCACAGCTGATCTTACAATCTTATTGTTGATTTCACATGAATAATAACTCATAAAATCATAATTGAAACTCTTTTCCAATACGAGTCTCAAAAATCTACTATACAAAAGCATGCAAAGGAAAAAGAAAAAAAAAGAGGGTTTTTAAGAGAACTCCCTCTCAATCAAGAACACTCCCTCTGAGCCAACCTACCTCTAAAGCTGATAATATCCCTCTAAATCACAAATTCCTTTTGAAGAAAAAAATAAAAAATATCTCGCCATGATTTTATAAAAACATTCTCATGTTCATGCATCCAAATCCAAACTCCTACTCAAGGCGAACCCCTATGAACAAGAGATTCAACATGTTGGCAAGCAAATGAACAACCCCAACATGCATCCAAATACATGTGATAGGGCGCCATCCTTGGTGCTGTTTGACCACTCTATTCCACACAAGAGCTCCCATTTTCTCCTAAATTGATGAAGATGGACCAAACAGAGGATTCTCCTTGAGGGTTTGGAATGAGATCCTTCTCAAAAACCTGATGGTAAAGTTGTCCCGTCCTCTTTTCCTCCTGTTATGCCTATCATCAAAGAATGGCACCGCAGAAGCCCTTATTGTAGAATCATGAATCAAGTGGACTATTTTACTATCTCTTCGGTTGCTACTAACTGATCTTCTTCCTTCGATATCACATCAGCCTCACCAGGGCATTGACTATCTACATGAAGGACCTAGATAATAGGTGTAGCACGATTTACAAATTTTGGTCCCTCCAAAAATATTCCACCATGTGTTACATATACTCACTATCGTGGCACATGAATTTACTACAATTACCGTTACTGATTCATTGCTTGAGTTGAGGTTGAGACACTCCATTGTCTAACTTTTGGCATGTCAGAATGGACGAGAGACTGAGAGGATCCACCGATGATAGAAAAAAAATGATAAATTCCAACTTTGCATCCATGTGACACAAGAATGATCTCCGATCACAATAAACAAGCGAAACAGAACTTTCTATCTCTTGATAATTGTATTGACGTGCAAAGAAATCATCAAGACTGTAGAGCTAGTATATTATTTGCCTCCCATCGAATTTGAAGGTTGAACTACTCTACGCAGTTGAAGACAGGAATCATTAGCATTAACTCTCAAATAGACATCCATGATAATACTAATCACACACGGAAATATATAACTCTTTTATACTAAGGGTCGACTGAAACTCATGCATAGAGTTTATGGTGCATTACAAAAGGGTGTTGCTGCTCGATGCTCATGCAAACATGTCACAATGAATACGATATGTAAATGAGCGGATGAGAGAATAGCAAAGTTACCTATGATATGCATACAAATAATAACATAAGCATATCTAAATTTTAATAAAAGAGTGACGATTCCTATTTCTCTGCCAAATCTATTAAAGATGAGGCTACACCCTATCGGAACAAAGACTTACCTATGTTAAGTAACGCACAATATCACGACTAACTGTCGTGATCGTAGCATGTTTGTTTCATAATGATGTAAAATAGTCTCTCTTTCTCATCAAGATTCAAATAGCTAAAAGAATGAAGTGATACATGCTTCTTGATAACCACCCCCTGTAAAAGCTCGATCAAAAATTGAACTGATCTTTGATTCTCACTCATTAGGTTCATCAGATTATCGATGTGGTTTCAGGTCCGCAAATTTCACAGCCAGGTGCAATGGGTTTGATTTGCTACTAATGAAAAGCTTTACTTCCACAGATTGGAACATATACTAGCTTTGGTCATCTAATGGTTCCGATATCTAGAATTTGCAGGCAATCAATGCCTTCAGATTTTCCCAAGAAAGCTCACTCAATCAAAATAAAAACATTTTGAAATATAGATGATAAAGATAATCAATCCTCTGAATAGATACACACGCCAAGTAATTAAGACGAACAATTTTATTGTTATCAAAACAATGGCTCTGATACCATGTTAGAACTAGAGCCCAGAAATCAATGATGATTAACAGCAATAAGAACCGAGCCAAAACTGAAACAATAAACACAAGAAATATCCTGGGAAAACCCTTCTAGATTGAAGGGAAAAACCCAGCCACACAACAAAAATATCATTTTATTGATCATAAAAGTTCAGTGTACAATATTATTCGCTGATGCAAAATATATAACAATAGGAGAGACTCTTTGTATAACCACCGAAGGTCTCTTGAGTTTTCTAAAAGAACAACGCATGTTGAATGGCACATGTCATTGTAATTAATATTACAATTTAATTGTAAGTGTTCTATTGAGCTGAAGGTGACCGTAATGATAATAACATCCATATTTCTAGTGATAAATCTTTATCATAGCTACAATCTTCAATAAATGCAACAACCTATTCACCGCAAGGCTGATGTTGAGCATGTCCCACACACGGTTTTCATCAATTTCTCCTCATATGGCTTCCCTTCGTACGAAAGTTTCGATTACTGTGTAAAGTGAAACAAGGAATTCAATTGTTAGAGCACGCTCCCCTTCAAAGAGTTTTGTAATGCCTTCAGCATTGGTCCTCGCATTCCGATTCTCCTCAAATGGTAATCCCATTTATCCAGTCGTTTTGTTATTTCCCAGATTCAATGGGCAACGGTGCCAAATGATTTCCCTCGTTGGTTAACAAAGATTAATTGCTCACATAAGTACTCAACAATGGATATAAATAGAATATAACAACATTGTATTCATCAACTAATTGCTACATACAAATTTTCTCCATACCAACGTATCTCATTCTAGGAGAGAAGTGCATACATATAGTGTCTGAGGGGATGTGAGGCAAACCGTCACATCCGTCTAACTTCCTCAAATAGACCAACCCTCTAACTACCCGTTTTCCTGACAACACTTGACACCATTAATGATAAAGATTTGGGCTCCATCAAGGGGCATGACACAATACATGCTAAAGGAAAAATTAGGATTTTCATGTTTAATAGTGGTTTTGAACGTCTACTGCTCTTAATACAAACATCCACAAGGATAACCCTCAACTTTCTTCTTTGCACCATCTACAAATGATTCCAACTTTTGTGGAACAAAACTATGTTGCCACACAAAACAAAAATTTGATGAGTTGTAATTTACAAATAGTATTTGTGACTCGTAATCATCCCTCTCCTTGGTGATCAAGTCCTAGCTGTCCAAATGTTGTCACTCAAGTCAAAGCAAGAAATAGTTGCATCTCTATTCCAAGATGGAATTGCATTGTAGATTGATTGTCTATATGCACCTTCCATGATGTTATCAAACACTAAGATCATATCTTCCTTATAAAGACCTAGAAGAGTCATCGGTGGGCCAACCCTCTAGTTACAATCAAACTAAAGATCTTGACATTCCAACAAGAAACTTGTACATTGGTTGGTGTCCATGGTATTTTTACTCCGATTTTCCCCATTTATGACTGCAATCTGTCCAGTGTGTATTTTGATTTTCTAAAGTACATTTTAGATACAGGTGCCTTTAATTTAAAACAATACTTCTCCTTTTGACATTTGGTTGTTCCAGATTCCCATTTCTAATCAGCTTCTTTATTTTTTTAATGCACATTGAAGCAGCTAAGACGACACAAGTCAATGCTCAAAAGCAATCTCACATGCCCCACCCTAATCTCACAATCCCACATTCTGATTACTTCCTTCTCCAACTTGGCAAATTCCACAACTATGATAAAATTTTGTTACATCCTTTAAATTTAAGGCGAAAAATAATTCTCACTTACCAAAACTATTGTTTAGTCAATATCATAGTGTCCAGCTAATCCTTCGCAATGTTTTTCTTTAATCAGATTGTCTCTCATTGAACTCCTAGGTATACACAATTAAGTTCCCTTAAACATCCCATCCTAAATGAAATATTCCAGCCAATTGCTTCTGTCCACTGCAACAGGTTGTTTACAAGTTTTCCAAGGTCTAGCAAAATTAGGGTCATCCTCGCACAAGATCTTGTATTCAGCATATTCTAACACCTCAACTCTGATCTTTGTCAACAAATTCCTTCTCCTCAAAGCATCAGCAACCTTGGTTTAACTTACCACTCCAATGCTTCATCAATACTAAAGTATATATCTGTAAGAATTCAACTCATCTCATGTGTCTTTGATTCAACCTACCTTGACTATTCAAATACTACAATGCTTGGTGATCGTTGTATAACACAAACCCCTTAGGCAACAAATAATGTCTTTGCTTCTTTAAGGCTTGAACTATGGCATAGAATTATTGATCATACATTGAGTATCTTCCCTTTGCATCATTCAACTTCTTACTGAAATAAGAAGCAAGTTTTCCTTCTCGAGCCAATGCTGCTCCAATTCCATTCTGACTTGCATCACAATCAACTTGAAATACCTTAGTGAAATCAAGTAGGGCTAACATAGGTTGTTCCATCAACTTTTGCTTCAAAAATTCAAAGCTTTTGTGTGCTCCATTTGTCCACTTGAATTCTTTCCTATCTTCCCTTATTGTCTCATTCAGAGGACTACAAACTGAACTAAAATTCCTAATGAACTTTCAGTAGAAACTAGCCAATCAATGAAATGATCTTACTTCTCCAACACTTTCAGGTGTAAGCCACTTGACAATTTTTACAACCTTCTAAAGATCCATCTTCAGTCCTTCTATAGATATCACAAACCCCCAAGTATATTATCTCTTCCATCATGAAACTACACTTCTTGATGTTTATCAACACCACCTCTTCTCTCAACCTCTACAACACTTGTCTCAAATGCACCAAATGATCCTCTCCTACCTTACTAAAAATCAGAATGTCATCCAAATATACAATCACAAACTTTCCCAAGAATTTCTTCAATACCTTACTAAAAATCCATTATGTCATCCAACCTAGATGAGGGAAAACTATAATTCACTATGATTATGTTTGTGGCTCTAGAATCATTAAACATCCTGCACTCTCCATTCTTCTTAGGTGCTAATACTGCAAGTAGTGCACAAGGACTCAAACTTTCTTTGATCAAACCCTTCTTCAACAATTCTTGCACTTGTTTAGTCAACTCCTCAATCTCTGCAAGTGTCATCTATGTTTTGTTTTTCTTGGCAAACTAGTTCTAGGAATCAAATCCATACAATGATTGATACTCCTCACAAGTGGTAAACCATTAGGTACATTATCAAATATTATATCCTCATATTCTTTCAGCAACTCTTTTGTCTCCTCAATTTGTCCTTCTAATCCTAGGTCAGACTTGTTAGGAATCAAATCATAACATACATTCTCATATCTCAAGCCATTCAAGAATTTCCCACCTTCAACCAAGCAACCGCTAACACTAGTACAAATCTCACTGCAGGTGTTTCTTCCGAGGATAACAACACTTGTTTCGTTTCATTTGCCACAATAATATATCTATTATTTCAATGATCATGCAATGCTTATTTATCAAAATGTCATGGTCTACCCAACAAGATATGACACACATCCATAAACATAATATCACATTGAACTTCACCATGATAAGATCCAATCTTAAATTTCACCAAACATTGTTCTCTTACCAGTACCTTATGACCATCTTGAATCCATGCTATATGATAGGGCTTAGGGTGCTTCAATCTCTACAACTTCAACTTGTTCACGAATTCCTCTGATGTTAGGTTATCAAAAATACCATCATCAATGATCACCTTGCAACATTACCTTGAATTGTGCATCTTGTCTGTTGGCAAGTTGGCTAAGTAGTGGAATGTGATCATTAATGGCAACACTATGTATGGTTACAGCCGCTTATGCTGAAGATATGGTTTAGATATCTTAATATGAAGAAATTGACTAAGTATAAGAAGGGAAAATAGGCAACAGTCAAATCGTTTTTGCCAATGAGCTTCATGGGAAACAAATAGAAGGATATTATTTTTGGATATGACATAATGGAGAATATCTATGATATACTTAAGTTCGCTAATGTTACTATGTTAAATGGCACATGTTGTGGATAGATAATCAAATGACATTTTGTTATCACAAAGGCAGAGTACATGAGAGAGAATGGATATCTTGGCTAAGGCATTGAATTGACTTGTCAATTCGAGGACTTGGCAATATAGGGACAACATCCTAGATGTTAACCCTTACTTAGCAGATTGTGATAACATGTTTTGGTAACGTGTTAGTTATTCGGACCGACTAAATAGAGAATTAAGGAAAAGGGTATAAAGGAAGAGTTTTGGGCATGCTACGCTATGTTTATCATATGCGAGCTTTGTTTGTGATGTTATGCAAATGTTATGATGATCAGAGCAGAGAAGAGGTATATGGGTACGATCAGATGCAAGGAACAGCAAAGGACTAATCAGATATTTGAGGTATATGTATAGTCATCTTTTGGTATTTTGCTATACTACTTGTAAAGTTGTATATTGTTGTAGAGTTGTGAGTTCATTTCGTAATACAACTCCTAACAGGATTGAGGCCTCTAACAAGGACAAATACAATATATGTATGTAATAGACTCCCAACAAGGTCAAAAAAATTTACAAGGTACTTTTGATTAGTGGATTATTTTGTGGGTACCATCCCTACCAGGGTTTTCCCTTGGCTAGGGTTTCCCTAGTTAACAAAGTATACTGTTATGAGTTTCTATGTAGGATGTTCTTTAATACTTTTTAGTTTTCTAGCTTATGAATGTTTATGGTTTATTTATAATATCCATAATTGAGAAAAAAGTGTTGGAATACTGATTCAACCACCACCACCCCCCCCCCCTTAATATTCCCTATTTCTAACAATTGGTATCAGTGCTCAATTACAAATAAGTCTAATAGCTCGAGGAAGATCAGTATGGATTCAGAAGATTTACAAAGAAACTACGAAGCAACTCTTCAGGAATTGGATCAAGCTAATGATGAAAGAGATAGGTTGAAGACCAAACTTAAAGATGCACAGGATTTCATTAAAAAGCTGAAATATCAGATTGAAAATTCAAAATCTAAGAGGAAAGAGCTAATAGATCAGGTCAAGGACTCAGATTCAATTGTAAAGCTAAGAAAGGAGAATGAAATACTAAAGCACGAACTTGAGATCACAACACTAAAGATGAGTATGATGTTAGGTGAGCGAAAAGTAGAAGCAAATGTGAAAGTTGAGGTCACAAATATGAAGTCACAACTTACTAAGGTAAAATCTGCACTTGAAGATACAAAGTTGAAATTCACAAAACTTGAGAAATAGAACAGTATTGTAAAAGGAGAACTTGTACAAACCAAGCTATATCTTGAGAGGTTTATTCAAGCACAGATATACTTGATGAGCAGTTAATGGTACAAAAACCTAAAGGTGATATGACAGGCAGTGGCTATATTGAATGAGAATCATCAAAAGAATCAGAGATACAGTTAAGCATGAACAAGAACATAATCAGTCATAAAATCAGAACAACCATCCAGGAGATCAGACTGAACAACCAAGAAAATCATTCAAAGGTAGATGTTATGCATGCAACAAGTATGTATACATAAAGAAGGATTGCTGAGGTAACACGGATACTTAACCCTTTACTGGATACTGTTTCAATTGCTTTCTTTATGGACACAAATCACATGAATGCAAGAAGCCTAATCAGAGATCTAGTGCGAGAACAAATGAAAGACCTAACATGGCAGCAAGAAATCCTTTGAGAATGAACAATGTTATCAACAATGGAGTTGTGTGCTACAAATGCAACAACTTTGGACACAGTACCAGAGGTTGCAGATTGCAGGTCAAACAATTTAGACCAAGCTTTGGAAATGCAGTTATTGCATGTCATATTTGCAACAATTTAGGACATACAGTTAGATTCTGTAGATTTAATGGATTCATGAATGCTATGAGAATACCTAATGTGAGAAGGAACAACTTTGGTGGAAGAAGGAATGAAAATGTTAACAGATAACAGTATGAGGGCATTGACAAGACATTTGTAAGAGAAGTGTTGCAAACACAAAGGTGTGTAAGGAAAAGGTGCAGGATTGCACAAAAAACAAGGTAGATGCAGTACCTAGCACTAAACCTTCTACTTCAGCCTAAATAGCTATCATACCTACAAGTGGAGCACTTTATCGGTAAATTATTGAACCCTGAAATCAAGGAATTAAGGTATGCGAAGTTAGTGACATATTTTAGACATTCTAGATGATATATCTCAGTTCGCAGAAGTTTATATGAAGAATTGGAAGATCACTATGAAATTTGGTGTATTCAGTGGAGTTCATCAGCTTTTTGTGCTTTCATAATGTGCATTTATTGCTAAATTGTTTTCACATGGATTTAAGGGCAAAACTCAAGTTATTGTTCACCATTCAAGCAAATTGACAGAGAATGGAGCTTAGAGTGTGATTACAAAGAGATTTGTAAGCATTTACAGTGATTTCATTGGATGCCCTAGTGCAAGCATAAAAATATGTACTATGGACCTTATTACAGAGCACTATAACATGCAGTACAAAGGAAACATTACAGCTGATCTATTTGGGATGCTAAAGGGATTTCAAAAAAAAATGAAACAAAGATATAGAATCCCTATGTCAGTAGTTGAAAAATATGTTAAGACCATTTGCTTGTGGTAGAAACTGACAACACAAATGGAAGCAATAGAACCCAAAAAAATCTTTATTCATCCTATCGGTTATGACGTAGATGAAGCAACTTTAGTTGGATATGCAGAAGTGATGCTTGCATTACCCAAGGACACAAGTTGTGAAAGATGGAGGATATGCAGAGAAATTCAATTCAGTCAGAGCAGTTGTACAAAGGCACAAGAAAAAGTTGAGAAAAAATGGTAGAGAAAATTACTATGGAAGGAGGTATAACAAAAGAAGAGTGGCAAGCAATTAAAAAGAAATCAAGTGAAGTTTACTCAAGAACCAAGCTTCAAGGCACAAGCATTGAACAGGTTAAAGAAACTATCTCAGAGGCTGCAGACACTCAAGATTCAGAAGAGGTTGAAATCACAAAGGTAGAGGTTAAACCTAAACCTTGCAGTACTCCGAGAAGATCTACAAGGTCTACACCTTTGGTGAAGATAGGGGAGCAGCTAAACAGTGAGCCCAAGAGGATTCCAAGGAAGAAGGCAAAGGCCCAAGGCTCTAGTGTGAAAAGATCTAAGGTTGCTAACAAGAGAAAGCCCCGAAGAGCAAGAAAACAAAGAAAGATGATAAGGCTGAAGCACAACCTAATGTTGTAGAAGTACCAAAAGAACCTGAGATTGATATTGAAGTTGAGAGATGAGACAAGATAAGATAAAATTATTAATGTCCAACAAAAGGCCACAAAAGGTGTATGGCACTGAGAGTTTACAACCAGACAGTTGACAATAGTAGGAGCACCAAATGATGTCCGAGGAAAACGAACAACACGAATCAAAAGAAATAAGAAGAGAGAGGACAAGAAAAAGACTAGGAGTCCTTCCTTGGCAAAAAGAAATCAGTCATAGAAGGATAAGACTGTGAATGGACGGGAGCCTTGAACTGTCTCTGTGAACTCATGGAGGAGTGTCGCTGACGCAAGAAACCAGTGCGAGATCTGACAGATTTGGAATGATCACTGATAGAACTAGCCGGCCTTTTCACACCCTATAAAGGAGATAAGGGTGCAAAAAAAGTAGCAATAGGCTGATCAGAGCTATCCCAATGAGGAAGTAGTGACTGTAGAGTACCATCATGTAGCAAAGTGGCCTCCTAAAGATAGAGTGCTAAAAGCAGTCTTGAAACAAACAATAAAATCTCCCTCTGATCTCATAAAAGATACGGCATCGAAAAATAAAGTGAGTCTCTATCTCAACCTCAACTAAAGTACACAGCTTACAAATCTATTCTCCTCTATCAATATGATGGTCAGTCTGAGCACGAAGACGATGAGAACCAACTTTGAAAGACCCTAGAGAGATACAAAGAGCATGACTCCACCATCGAGAAAGGTAACTAGGACGAACAATAATCCCATCACTGATCTCCAAAATGTGCTCCACATAGAAGGCTATCCTCAGATGTAAGCCACCATGAGGGTTAGTCCAAGTAGTAATAATATATTGTCTATACATATCAAGTCTAACATGCTCATTTAACTCTTGTTTAGATGGGAGCAGGGGCATTCAGAGAGAACTGATACGGAGGGAGACGATCAATGTCAATTCCAATTGAGCTCAACAAAGAAGCAGCCTGTGCATACCAACAACGAGCACGAGAGCTAGTATCGGAATGTGCAATAGCAACAGAAGAACAATATGGCAAGTAGGAATATCTATCATGCTCACCAACCGAATCCACAAAACCACGCAGACGATGAAGGAACCAAATTAGATCAAATATAGCCACAAAACTGAAGGGATGAGCACCAAACTTAGCAAGAATGATATTGTGAGGAGTAAATCTGTGACATCGAATGATGTGTTGTAGAAGCAATGTTTGAGCCCGCTCAATCGAGGCCCAGTTAGAACTAAAGAGAGAAGGCCCCCAAACCATTGAGCCATAAAGAACAGTTGGCTGAACAAGGAAGTCCAACGAAGTATCCTAGAAATGGTGTCTGAAACATTGTTTCTCAAGCATAGCAAGAGAACCCATACCCTTACTAACTCTGGATTGTATCGTCAGTCTCATACTAAAGCGAGGCCCAGAAAACTTAACTCTCAGATACATATAAGAAGAAGTGATCTCAATCTTTTGCCCCTAAAAAAAGAAATGAAGATGAGAAGTCTTTAAGCAATTAAAGATCATAACCCGAGTCTTACCCAAGTTAACTGCAAGCTGCCTCTAAACACAAAAGGAAGCCAAACCATCCAGAAGCTTCTATAAACTCTCTAGAGAAGAAGCAAGAAGAAGCACATCATCCGTGAAAAGAAGAATGGAGATCAAAACCTAGTGTAAGTAGCAACCGTCACTTGGGAGCGAAGACTTCGAAAGGAAGTCCTCAAGCTCATCAATGTACAAACCGAACAAAGTGGGAGATAGAAGGCAGCCTTGCTTAACTCCAACGGTGCTATGGATTGAGATTGAGAAACCAACAACAATTTCATAAAATCTCATGATAGCCGTTAGTAACATATCTGAAATCCCAATCTCCTGAAGCCTTTGAAGAAAATGGAAGCCAGAAGTAAAGAGAATTACAGAAAGAGTAGAACATGATGGTAAACTAGAACAGATTTCAAAAGTTTTACTGGAGTTATGATAAGCAGCAACAAAGTATGGTAGAGAATTCAGTCATAAAACACTCGTTAAATTTCAAGAGGAACTTGGTAGAGCTTAAAGGAAGTATTCTTGATCACTTATTTAACAAGATTGAGGAAAAAAGGTTGAGGGATTTAGAAGAAGACAAGAAGATGAGAGAAGACAAAGTAGGTGAGCTATGTACTCTTATCAGCTTTGATGATATGCATGAAGTTCTTAATCAAGTGAAAGCAAAGCTAAGAACAAAAATGAGACTTGTTAAGCTCATGACAGGAATGTATGATGAGGTAGGAATTGAAACAGAAAAAACACTAATTGAAGAATTAAATGATCCTAGACTCAAAAAGTCAAAGCCAAAAACAGGGTCAGTTGGAATAACAGTTAATGAGCCTACTATTAAGTCTACAAATGATGATGACACAAGCCAATTCATTAGTACTATCAAACAACTTGATTCTGTATCAATGGAGTACCTATCACTTTGGATGCCTCACCTAAACAGGAAGAACAGAACAAGCAAGAAGATAACTTGGATAACACAGGTGATATTGGTAATATAATGTCAGAAGCAGTAGACACGGCTGGTCAAATCAGTGACAGTGACAAAGAAAAAGATCAACAGAATGATCGGAATGTAGAAGCAGATCAAGGTCAACAAGACATGGAAATGGATAAGACTGAATTGTCATCTATGGAAAATGACAATAAATCTTCATTTCCCATAGCAGATGATGCTAATAAAGAGGATACACAGACAACAATGGCAGAACAGAGGATATCAGAGAAAGCAAAGGTGGATACTCAGTCCACTATAGTAGATCAGAGGTCAATTGAGAAAGATAAGGACATAACCACACCTTCTTCACCTAACACATCAATTAAATCATTGTTGGCAAGTAGCAGTTTTGATGAGGACATCAAAAGTTAGTTAAAAATGATATGGATGAAGATGGTTCTATGCAAATCTCATTATTTGCATTTGCTAAAGCTGAGGAGAAATCAGAGAATAAGTTTGAAATGCATGCAAAGATACTTGAGAAAGCATTGGATGGATTGCAAAAGACTTTGCCTACACCTACAGCATAACCAGGTACAAATATTGCAGAGAATTTGAGTATGGTAATTGAGGAATTTGATAGTCATTTTGCTACATTGACTGAGACAGAAAAGGTTTGAGCACAACAAGAGTTTGAAACTGCACAATTCCATAGAGTGTGTACAAACATTGTCAATGATATTTTAGTTATTGATGAATGCATTAAAAACATCATAGGATGTATTGCTGAAGGTAGGAAGATGTATATGGCTTGCACAAGATCATACCACTATGTAGAAGATGTCACAAGGTGCATAAAAGAAGATGATAAGCTAGAGCAGCTAGCAAAAGATCTTGAGCAAAAGAGTAAGTGTGGTTGAAATGGACAAGAAGGTAGGCAAAAAAATTCTTGATGTCATTCACAATTTGGAGCATGAGAGGAATAGAGTTTTGGGGAGATTCACCCTATTAAGGAACCACTTGACCCCTAAATTATATATACTACAGAAGGAGCTTGAGACTTTGGAAGCCTCAAGAAAATCATATGAATCAGTTACTCCTATGGACCTAAATGGAGCAGAGATAGAAGCATATGCTATTTGTGCAGTTATTCATGTAGCAGTATCAGTCAAGAAATCATGGGATGCAGAATGTTAGACTCTTTAAGGAGAACTTTGCAGACATCCTAAGGTATGTGGACTAAAGCATGTTCTGGCGATACAATTTTAATTTGTACATAAGTAACTCACCTTTGCCACTGATGTCAAAAAGGGAGTAATAGACTGTAAAAAATATATAAGAAGTGGGAACAGTAGTTAATGTATGTACAAGGGGGGAGAAAGGATATTATATGATGACCACAACTTTGACGATTTTAAAATTCTGAAGCTTTTGAACACTTGCCAATTTTTCACTAAGTGTTGCCATCAATGCGAAAGGGGGAGATTGTTGGCAAGTTAGCTAAGGTAAGAAATAAAATGTTGTCATTAATCTTAGTATCAAGTAATTGACTAAGTATAACAGGGGAAAATAAGTAACAATCAAATTGTTTTTGTTAACGAGCTTCACTGGAAGTAGATGGAAAGCTATACAGCAGAATGGAGAGCATATATGATATACTTAAGTTCGCTAATGTTAGTATGTTAGATGGCACATGTTTTAGATGGATAATCAGATGGCAGTTTGTTATTGCAGAGGCAGAGTACACGAGACTGAATGGATATTTTGGCTAAGGCATAGAATTGACTTGTTAACTCAAGGAGTTGGAGATATAGGGACAACATCCTAGATGGTAACCCTTACTTAGCAGATTGTGATAGCATGTGTTGGTAACATGTTACCTGGTAATTCAGGCCAACTGAACAAAGATTTAAGGAAAAAGGTTAAAGGAAGACATTTTGGATATGCGAAGACACCAATGGTTATGCTATGCTATGTTTATGATATGCAATCTTTGTTTGTGATGTTATGCAAATGTTTTCATGATCATAGGAAAGGCATATGGGCATGATCATATGCAAGGAACAACAAAGGACTAATTAGATATTTGAGGTATCAGATCAGTAATCTTTTGGTGTTTCTCTATACTACTTTTAATGTTGTATATTGTAAGCTCATTTTGCAATGCAACTCTTAACAAGGTTAAGGCCTCTAACAAGGACAAATACACCATATGTATGTAATCGACTCCTAACAGGGCCGAAACCTTTTACAAGGTAGTTTTGATTAGTGGATCATTTTGTGGGTACCATCCCCATCGGGATTTTTCCTTGCCAAGGTTTCCCTAGTTAACAAAATATGGTGTTAGGAATTTCTTTGTGGGATGTTCTTTATTGCTTTTCAGTCTGCTAGCTTATGCATGCTTATGGTTTATTTCTGATAACCACAATTGGACAAAAAGTGTTGGAATACTGAATCACCACCACCCCCCTCGCCCCACCCCCCATCATTCCTTATTTCTAACACAAACTTCTTCTCTGCAATGGTTCTTGATTCATTTCATTCTGACATAGGGCTCTCCTTACCATCAAAGATTCTCCATCTTCAAGTTGGTTTAGAGATTCAATAGGCTCCTTTTAAGCAAACGCATTCCTTCCCCTAGTATCTAACCTCTTGTTTGAATTTCCTTGATTACATTCAAATGCCCGAAGTCCTCTACCACATTTGAAACAAGTTACTCTAAACAATCTTCGATCATCTCTCATATACCCATTATGTCCTCCATTTCTGTAGAAGTTCCTATTATCCCTTCAGTGTGAGCTTTCTTCTTTGCTTTTTGTCTTAGCCTGGTTCTGATTTATCTGAAATCTTCCTTCTCTAGCAAAGGATCTGCCTCTCTAAAATCTTCTACCTCCTGCTCTGTCTTTGCTCCTCCCTTATGTTCAACTTCTCTTCAAGCCTTTAGGGCATATTGGTAAGCCTCTTCCACACTCTAAAACTTGATCAAACTGATCTCATGTTATCAACACCATCAAACCCTTGAGATACTTTGTAAATCTCTCAACATCATCCTCAAGATGGTCAGATTTGAAGTTCGACTTATAGAATTCCTCTATATACTCCTTCACACTAGTTTCCTTTGTTTTAAGTTTTGCAACTTCCTAAACAAGCTCGCATGATAATCAACAGGTAAGAACTTTGCCTTCGACTTATTTATCATCCTATCCAATGATTTGATTTTATCCTTGCCTCTTCTTTGTCGATCTGTCTACAAATATTCCAATCATTATGATGCATGTTTTCTCAACTTTGTGTAAGCATAGTTTTCCTTCTTATCCTCATGTGTATACTTTTCCTTCTTATCCTCATGTGTACCCTCAAAGACCAAGTACTTTTCCATCTTTCTGATCCAATCAAGCAATTCATATGAATCCAACTTGTCAGCATAGTCAGGTAGATTGAAATGTGGCTTGGTATTTACCCTAGCTAGGGATCTTAGGAGTCTAACATCTCTGTGTTCAAGTTTGAGTTCTTCTTCCATGATTTCTTCTTCTTTGTCACTCACATCATCAACATGTCAACCTCTTCTCTAGGCCATTTTAACAGCTGCAATCTGTCTCAACATATCCAACACATTTGCATCTCCTCTCAGTCCAAAACCTCTAGCATTTTCTCTTTGAGCGATTTTTGTGCAAGTCCTCTACAATTGCAGGTCAAATCCATACTCTTCCACCACACAACAAATATATCTAGGGCTTCGCATGCTCAAGAACAAGGATTTGCCAACATAGGAACGAAAGCTCACTCTGATACTACTTGGTTCGGTCACAGTAGAAGGAACAGTCCAACAATCTACAGGTCAATATGAGGAAAGAAGCTGCAAGGATGAGGCCAAAGGAATATTGAGCTCGAGAACAGCCAAATGTTGTAGGCAGGAAGATGCATAGAAGCTAATGAGGGAAGCTGGAGTTCTTTGGACCTTCTACTATGATATGGAAAAGGTTCTAATCTCCATGAACAACATCCATTGGAATGGCATCACAGAAGTTAACAATGATTTTCCATTAATGTGTGGTGTGGTTTGTCTTTCCATAGAGCAAGATGCGGGAAAAATGTGCAATTGGGTTTCCATTTTCTGATGCAGTAAGGAGCTTCTCTATTCAACAAACTGGTGGATTGGGTTGGTCTGATATTGCAGATTGAAGACTTGCTCAAATGAGGATGTGGTTCATGGACATGAATAATGGATTGAGATGTAAGTCAGTGTTTCTTTGTGTTCTTGTCTTTTGTCATCTCTTTTTGGCCTGTGAACCATTTTCAAAGTGGTTGTTAGGGAGTTATGTATCTAGCCTTTATTGGGCCTTTTCTCTACTTATAGTTGATAAGTCTTGGTTTAGCATACTGTTCATGGTTATAGTTCATAAATCATGGTATACTTTAGCGTATTGTTCATTTATTTCTATGCAGTTCTATCTTCAGGTGAGGCCACAATAAGAAACCCTGGATATGTCATTTATAGACTTGCAATAAATCCTACCATGTTGCCAAAGAATAAAGATATTTTGCAAAATGAATTTATCATACGAGACAAAGTATTCCATTAATATCTAGAAGAGTAGAGGATAGAAGAATGTTATCAATCCTTGAATCATTTTCAATGCATTCCTAAACAAACCCAAAACTGAATTCAAATGCCTGACAATGTATAAGAACAATATGATTCTCTTTCAGTTTTATTGGATAAGTTCCTTGAAATTGTTCATAAAAAGGTTCCTAATTGTTGAATCCTTTATTAGTAATAAAATACAAAATTTGTAAACAAATACATTTAGTTAAAAATTTATAGAACCATCTTTGGGAATGGCACTAGAAAAGGAAGCCTGATAAAAATGTAGCTTGAAATCTACATCAACTCTTACCAACTGCCCAATATGTTGACCAAGCTTAATATAGATTCCTCCGTTTTGGAAACATAGCTCCTGAAGTCTATTTGCACTTCTAAGGTGAACTTCATGTTTTGCTTTTGTTCTCTCAACACTTCCTTCAGGCAATCCCCATAATGAATACTCATAATCTGAAGAGTAATTTCAACAGAAATCAGAAAATAAACTCAAAGAGTAGTCATTCATAATCCAAATAATAGTTTTAAACAGTTAAAAAATATAGTTTTCTGTAAAAGGATTTAGTGGAGACAACAAATAAAGCAGAAGCAGCAGCTTCAAATGTCGGACTGAAGCTTGCTGCCTCTGTAGGCACCCTTTGTTGTCGAACAAGATTCGCAGAATGTTATTGGTGCAACAGTCGAAATTTCTAGTCAATATTGGTGCTTATATAGTATTCTGGATGATGATTGCTCTTTAAGTTTCCTAGTTCAATTTCCTTCTATCATGACAAATCCTTAAAGAGAGTAATCCAGCTGCAGTTTTTCTTACCAATTGTGGATTTTGTCATAATATGCCTTCTTTATTAAGGGCAGGTCTTGATGAGTTAGTCTTAGATTGTAACACCACAAAGATTCCTACCAACATCCGAGAGCCTAGTTAGAGAAATATACATGAAGAAGCCATCTTTAATTATCAATTTGATTTTGGAGATTAAAACATTTGGATGATGAATTGCGTTTTAGGATTAAATGTTTAAAATTTAAATGGTAATTTTGATATTGAGTCTTGATAACATTTTGTATTCTTGGATTTGAGAGGAAGCTAGACTAGCATGTGAATGGAGCAATGCTCTAAAGTAATCTTTAGATAATCTGAGATCCCATAATTACGTATTTAACTATCCTAAAACTGTTTATTTATTCACCCAATTTATTCATGCTGCAGTACCTTGGTAAATCAGATCAGGGTTGTGGAAGGCATAGGTGATGCAGAGTACCAGGCAAAGTCCAAGGGAGTTAATACGTAGGTGACAACCGTGGCATCCAGGGAGATTGCACAGTAAAATGTCAGTGATAAGGTCAGACCAGTGAATGAGTAGGTGGAGGGATGAGAATTGTCAATGCAAACAAAGGAGCTTCCCCCAAAAAACAAGCAATTGGTAACGGAAACTGGTGAAAAAAAATATATATTCAAGGATCATAAAACTGTGTTAGCTTTTTAATTTGTACATTTCATTATAAGTACAGCCCAAAACAAAATAATATATAAGGTGAACCTCTCCTTAAATTCGAAGAAACTCCCCCAGAACTAACCAAACCATAGGCCCTAGACTGTGGACGAAACTACAAGTACACACGCTATTTTCATGTGCCCAAACTAAAACGCAGTCATAAATAGGAGTTAAGCCTGTAAGTAACATATAAATGAAGAGGGCCAACTAGATTGGAAGAAATTAAAATGTTAATAACATATATTTTTAGAGGGCCAATTAGCCAACGAGACACTAAATTAAATTAAATCTGTTTGAGGAAGTGGCCAACCTCTTGAGGAGACGCCTCTCTTAGAGGAGTCGCTATGTTAAGAAGCATGAAAGGGTGTAAAAAGGGAGGAGTTGAACGAATATGGAAAAACAAAAACACACAGAAGACATAAGCAGGGATAAGCCCTAAAGAAGTGAGTCAACAAGACAGCAGCAGCAGCAGCAATAATAAATCAAAGCAGTGGCACCTATAAAAGCATATATACATATACATACATACATACATATATATATATATATATATATATATATATATATATATATATATATATATATATATATGCAATCAGATCAGAAAATCAAGTGTGGTATGCATAAATATGTGTTATTTATGGGCTGTAATTTATGTGGAATAATGTATTTGAAGAATTATCCTTAGTAAATTGATATCAGCAATTATGTGGGATGACTAGACTCCCAATCTGTCTGTCAATTTGCTGCAACCAATGGTGAGGTCAGGAAGGAGAGCAAGGAAAGAGAAACAGTTAGGAGGTCCTCTTCTAAGCACACCACCTCATAGTGGTGACGGACAGTCCCCTGAAGCCAAGGAGGCATAAAGAGTGAACCTTGGCTTAGAAGAGAAGGATGCTGTGGACAACCCATTGGGTTTTACCCACCAACCTCAACAATGGTTGCAATGATTATTGGAATGAATTCAATTGGATCTCAATTATTGATGGTGAATAAGGTGGCACTAGTGTCCTCATTGATGGTAAATAAGGTGGCACTAGTGAGGGGAGAAGATGCAAGTGTCCTCACTAGGCACACCACTTCATGAAGGATGGATGGCGGAAAGCCCAATGAAGCCATGAGGGATGGTATATCCACTCTTGGTCCCAGGGTAGAGAGTCGCTTTGGGCACCCTATCATTTATAAATGTTTTGCAAGGTTGCCAAGAGACGTTTATCCAGACCCCTATTATGTGTCCCCTATGCAGCAAGCGTAGAGTATGGGGGACAACATCTCTCGACCTCTCCTGAAGTCTGCCCTTGAAAAAATCAACATTTCTGGCTTTAAAAACATTAAAACACAAAAATACCTAAAAAATGTAATGTCTTTTGCCAATGACAAGTGACAGAAACATGCAGCATTGATGAAAGGAAGACATGGCTATGGTGATGGAAAAACACAATGCAAGAAAAACAAAAAAAACCTGACACATAGGATCAGTCAAGGTAGGCAGAGAGATTTTACATTCTAGATTAAATCCTACTTTCTTTTACAGTTTTAAATTTTAATTGACATCCACAATCTACCCAGCTAGTGAGATACATTATTCAATCCCTCAAATCAAAACTATTTCAAATATGAGATACGCAAAAAAACTACCAATTCGTTTGCCCTTAGTATTCATCCCAAGCAGTTTGAATCTTCTTAAACAATTTGAAATTATGCATTAAAAAATGGCATTAATAATTTGTAAAAGCTAAGAACTAAAAAGTTATGAGTAATCATGCAAAGAACTTTACCATATAAACCTGCCAAACAAATACCATTCCCATGTAAAATCAGAAATCATATACTCAAAATAAGGGCAACTGTTTGCTATAACATTTGATACTTCAAATTGTAAAGAAGAGATTTTGGAGCACATTTGAATTTGGAATTTTTACGTTCAATGCCCATTCACAGGCTATATTGCCATTAATATATTCATTAATTTATTGAGTAGAATTGCTGTAAAAGACAACATCAGTCTAGAATTGTGTTCATAATAAAATGGCAAGAACAAACATACCATTCAGTCTATAGATTAAAATAAGAGACATTTTGGTGTTACCTGTCATCTGCCATAGCAGAAAACTGAAAATTATCAGACATGCTGCTAATATGTTTTTTTATTAAAAAAATTGTACAGAATGTCAGGTGGGGAAGGACAAGACGTGAACCCCTTGTGGAAGTCTGTTGACCATTTTCAAGGGCCACGAGTTTCAAGTGGAACAGCCGTGATCAAATGCAAACTTTGTCCAATGGCATGGCAAGGTACTTACACGAGAGTGAAGGCTCATTTCCTTCACCAACCTAGAAAACGTGTTGACCCTTGTATAAATGATTCAGAAGGATATGAGGCTGTGAGGAAGCAAGAAAAGGGCTGATGGAAAAGTGTATAATATGAACTGCTATTCAATGATAGGGCCAAATGCTGCAGACAACTTTTGCAGAGGTTCAGAGGTTTGAGAACGCTCATTCTCAGATTCTATGAGTGGGATGCAAATCCCTTCTCTTTCAGCAAGTGTTCAAACCAGCCCAAGAAAGGAATTCTGATCCAACTTTATCATTTCAATGCCTCTTATCAAATTAGCGCCTGAAGCAGTAACCAGAGATGAGGAACGTAAATTTGGGGTTGTTTTGAGGGGAGGTAATACACTGTTGGCAACTCCAAGCTGATCACATGCCTTACAGTGGAAGTGGCGGCAAAAAATTTTATAAGGGAGAAGCACTTGAATCAGGGTTAGTGCACATTTTGTTAATGTTATGCCCAGAACTTAAGATAAACAGCAATAAACAAAAATAAAGAACAGAAAGACGCAATGATTTATCCTAAGAAAACCCTCCAACTTTCGGGGAAAAACCCAGCTACACCAAAAAAATATCTCTTTTATTAAGTAATAGAGGTCTGAGTACAATGCTTCTAACTGAAAACAATACTCATCACACAAAGCAATGATAAATATCTAAAATTGAGAGACTTCATATCATAAACGAAAGTCTCTTCCTTTTCCAAATGTGTCTCTTCATATTTCCAAACACAAGTGTCTTTGTACTCTCAAACGTTTCCCTTCATATTTCCAAATGTGAGTATATGAAAGAGCACCATGCAGATAATCAAGATATCTCCTGCAGCTACAAACATCAACATTCCCTTTTAGCAAAGGAGATAACATTTGCAGATTTCAAGCCATCATGACAAACACAATCGCTGCACCATGTGTGTGAACAACAAAACTTTATCTCAATTTTTGCTCAACATGACATTCACCTTGGTTACTCCTAGAAGGTGAAGAACCTGAAAACTAAGTCATGGAGTCGCACACGTGACTTCAACCATGGCTACTCTTAGAGAGTGGATCCACCATGGCTACTACCAAAGGTTGAAGAACCAAAAAACTAATTCATGCAGTCTCACACATGACTTCTACCATTGCTACTCCCAGAGAGTGAATCCACCATGGCTACTCAACGAGAGTCGATTCACCATGGTTACTCCCAAAGGGTGGAGCAAGGGCTTTCACTTCAAACTTCTCTTGTAGAGAAGAATGCATTTACAAAGGATTGCACCTCAAAGATCTCCCCACATAGAAGAACTAATCAACAAGGGATTGCGCCTTGAACTTCTCTCTCACAAAGAATAACTCATTAACAAGGGATTGCACCTCAAACTTAGCCTCACAGAAAAGAACTCATTAAAGCACATAAAAGATCATGTGAATGTTTGAGACTCCCTCTCAATAGGACTTCTTTAGAGAATGCATCAAATTCTTTCCCTCCTCTACAATCTCTCAATGTGCTCCATGATCCATCTTGCAAACATTTAGAGAGATTAGTAATAGTTCATAGAATCAACCTAACACGAAGAGAAATACCAATGCTAGAAGCATACATAATTCACTATTATAATGCATGAGTGAATAATCACATAAAAATTCATGAACATTAAATACTTGTCTCTTTAATTTTCTAATCCAAACGTAGGCCACAAGACTTTGCAAGAACACTTTTGAATGATCATCATCATGCATATACTTCACACAACACAAGTGATTTTCAAATGCAGAGTTCTCAACACTACATTTTGTCGGTGCACAATAATCCCATAATATTTTGCCAAAAGAATCACAAACACTCATGGGACTCTCCAATCGATGCTAAAACATCTGCTCAATAGATTCTCTCACATTCCATCAATTGTAACACGAACGCAGGCCACAAGACTTTGCAAGAACACTTTTGAATGATCACCATCATGCCTATACTTCCTACAACACAGATGATTTCAAATGCAAAGCTCTCAACACTACATTTTGTTAGTGCACAATAATCCCATAGTATTATGCCTAAAGAATCACCAACACCCACAGGGCTCTCCAATTGATGCTAAAACATCATGTCAATAGACTTTTTCCCAGTCACACAAAGGGACACAAGCATTACAATACAACAAAACTGACGGCAAATCAAATGCCAACATACTCATGTTAATAGATATCTTTATAACAAATACAACTCCTTATGATTGAAGTCTTTAAGGCTAATCGATCAATAAGCCTACTAATTTTTTACAAGAATCTAACCATCTCATATAAAGAAAACTGATTGTAAATAACACAACTTGATGATTATGCACAGATCATCTAAATTGATAATGCCAAAAATTGCAATTATCTCTCAAAACTTATATTCTCAGAACAAGAGAATATCAAGAAAACAAAGACACAAAAACATATGCCTAACTCCCCTAAACTTTCTTCCCATCAAATGATCTCAACTACAACCCGGTTTTGAAAAACCACGCAGTGATATTGAGAGTCCATCATTCTATAACACAAAAATGCCAACACTAAAGAGTAATCAATAGGTTGATAAAAAGAAAATGACAACAGCAGTTGTCAAAAAGAACATAATCAAAGAACTAACCATATTGAAGACCCTGTTTGACTAATCGCCAACGTCTCCCTTCAGGATTCATGACATGGTTTAACAACCTCCTATGTCCTCTATGAGTCTAGTGGTTGTATCGAGCATTAAAAGGTCAATCTTTTGGTGCAACAACCACCACTCTAATAGAGCCAATGATATAAATAAGTCAACAGCAGCCAATAATGAAATGACAACTCCAATAAATAAACCGTTGACAATTCATTTTCACTAAAATGATGATAAACTTTGCCAAAAAATAGAATAAGAAGAGCAATGGGCAGAAATACTTTCACAATTCAAACACAACAAATCATCACAAAGAATATGAAGCTATCAAACCAGGTCCAAAAATGGACAAAAGAAACTCCCTTATTTGTTGCTATCCATCTTACTCTAATACCATGTTAATATTATGCCAAAAAATAAAGATAAACAAAAATAAACAAAAATAAAGATGACTAAGATATAGAAAGATGCAACGATTTATCTTAGGAAAACCCTCCAACTTGAGGGGAAAAACCCATCCACACCCAAAAATATATCTATTTTATTATGTAATAGAGCTCCGAGTAGAATGCTTCAAACTAAATACAATACTCATCACACAAAGCAATGATATATATCTGAAATTGAGAGACTCTTCATATCATAACCAAAAGTCTCTTCATTTTCCAAATGTGTCTCTTCATACTCTAAGACGCATGCCTCTTCATATATCCAAATGCGAGTGTATGAAAGAGCACCATGCAAATAATTAGGATATCTCCTGCAGCTACTAACATCAACACATTTTACTAAAGATGTGTAGTGTCCCCTTTTTAGCATGACCATGAAGTGGATGGATTTATCCTATTATTTGGTCCTTGTAGGCTAATAATGGTGATATTACATGACCCTATCAAGGGATATGGCTCCGTTTGGTGGGACTTACTATTTGTAGTAAGTTGATGGTTCTAATGAACTTAAATGAGTTAGAGGAGTTGAATGATGCTCTCATTTTTTATTTTTGGCTTCTAGTTTGGGCTTCAATAATCTTGGAGGGAGCGTCTATTTTTGTTAAGGCACCCTGTCAAGTTCATTCATCGTCATTCATCGTCAAGATCACTCATGTGCTATCAGATTTCGATTTTGATGCTTCTTCAGTCATTTTCGCAAGACGAATGAATTATGATTATTATTTAATTAAATACACTAAGGTTGCTATTTTTGTTGGTATTGTATACTTGTCACCTTAGTGTCATAGCTCGTTGGAACTGGGTTGAAAAGTTTTAAATCTTGGGCACAAGAAACAATGACCGTGTGTGTCAAAATATAATGATATTGATGAAAAGGTCATTTTTGGAGCCAAAGGGAATTAATAAATTAAATTATTCAAATATGTGCCTAAGTATAAAGCAAAGGGCATTTAAATAAAAATTGTATTCAAGAAGACTCATGGGCATTGAGTGTGAAGGTGAAAATTTTGGAGTTAAAAACTTATAAATAAAATTGCCTTACAAGGATCGAACTATTC
Organism: Cupressus sempervirens; assembly: GCA_028749045.1. Lineage (NCBI taxonomy): Eukaryota > Viridiplantae > Streptophyta > Pinopsida > Cupressales > Cupressaceae > Cupressus > Cupressus sempervirens. Next base: position 479,628,227 of record CM053786.1, read on the forward strand.
CATTATGTATTGTTTATTTGATGAAGTATGAATTCCAAGGATTTGTCGTTGACTTATAGAAAATGGTGAGTTTTCTTCAATGTCTTTCAGCACTTTGAGTTGGATCTTATGCCAATGAATAGTGTTTGTGCAATGGACACCCAGGAATGCCCAAAAGCTGAACCAAGGCTGAAATTATATTAATGCTAAGAATGCTGCAATCAATTACAAAGAGATGTATTCCAAAGGCCAAACTCTAAGGGAATGACATCTAGAATGTTACAACGGAGAATGAACATCCTCTATTGCCCAAAAAGGAGTGTGATTCACACATCCAAGCTCTTATCAAATGCAAGTCATAATCATCCGTTAAAATAATCCGATAATGAGCAATGAGACTTTCAGCCCTATTTATCCTTTTCTTCATCCTTCTGGAAGGAACTAAAACATTAATTAATTGCAAGAGCTAGAAGCTTCCTCCTTCCAATAATTAATGCGTTCTCTAGAAATTCCTCCCTGGCAATAATTAATTAAATCACAAGAGGCTTCCGTCCTTCCAATAATTAACACATACCCTAGAAGCTACTCCCTTGTAAATAATTAAATTAATTAAATACAAAGTCACCTTTAATTATTAATTGAATGACTTTATAAGAAATTAATTTAATTTCTTCTTATTCTCCACTTAGACTTTGGAGAACGTGAAGGCCAAAAGATGGGATCATTACAAATCCGCCCTCCTTGAAATTGCTTGTCCTCAAGCAATTAAGTAACATAATGAACTCCAACCTCCACCTGGATCCCAATTGAAGTAATATGTGATATCCATATGGAAGTTAAACCAATTGCAAACCCGCATCATCAGGACCAACCCCTGTAGCCTAGCATTCAAAACTTGTGCTGATGAAGTCAAAATGTCGCCATAAGGCAACTCCATAGAAGATCTATGAAACGTCTTCTTCCCTGTATCCATCCACATAATATATATTGGACTGGAATGCATATTATCACCATCATGCATTGAAAAAGATGTAGCTGCAGGTGAACCATATGTACTCATGCTAACTGAGTCAACAATAGGTGTTGCCGCATCGAAATATATGGACATAGGAACAACATTAACTGCTGCAACAGAAAACTGAACTGAATTTGTAGTTGATGAAAACTCATAATCATCAACATGTGTGGCTTCATTAGAAAATACATCAACCACTACATTTATACTATTAAACTCCTTATTGGATAGTTCAACTGACACATAAGTGGTTGCTGATATGATAGTATCCTTGCATTCTTCTAATACCACATCGATGGACTCCATATCACCAGCATCATAGCTAGGTGGCTCTATATGTGTCTCGATCCCACCTAAGGAAACAACTTCTTTCTGCACTGGAGCAACATACATATTGTCAATATTGATGCCCGTTTGTCTAGCCATAAGCTGCAACATCATATCCATTTGTCTATTCATTCGCCTGTTATGCTCCTCTAATGAACTCAGTAACCTAAGCATTGCATTTTCTTGATCTAGACTGGTATACATTTTGTTAAACTCTTTTCCCTTTATCTCGTTGTTCCAAATTCCCTATAAGAACTCCACAGGATGGCAGGACTAATAGCTCTGATACCACTATAATGGGCACCTACTAGTTATAACTTCGTGAAACACTTTGTAAGCAAGCTCTGATACCACTATGATGGACACCCAAGAATGCCCAAAAGCTGAACCAAAGCTGAAATTATATTAATGCTGCGAATGCTACAATCAATTACAAAGAGATGTATTCCAAAGGCCAAACCCTAAGGGAATGACGTCTAGAATGTTACAACAGAGAATGAACATCCTCTATTGCCCAAAAAGGAGTGTGATTCACACATCCAAGCTCTTATCAAATGCAAGTTATAATCATCTGGTACCATAATCCGATGATCAGCAATGAAACTTTCAGCCCTATTTATCATTTTCTTCATCCTTTTGGAAGGAACTAAAAAATTAATTAATTGCAAGAGCTAGAAGCTTCCTCCTTCCAATAATTAATGCATTCTCTAGAAATTCCTCCCTGGCAATAATTAATTAAATCACTGTCCTTCCAATAATTAATACATACCCTAGAAGCTACTCCCTTGTAATTAATAATTAAATTAATTAAATACAAAGTCACATTTTAATTTTTAATTGAATGACTTTATAAGAAATTAACTTAATTTCTTCTTATCCTCCACTTAGACTTTGGAGAACGTGAGAGCTAAAAGAAGGGATCATTACAGTTTGTTAACTGGTCATTGCTGAAAATCGATTCTGAGAATCTGTAAGGTGTTTTAATGAGGGTTGAGATTATATTATTGTTGGCAATTGGTGTTTAGAGGCCACTACATAGAGCAGGGCGATAATCTGCTATCACAGGCCGATTTTGTGGTTTCATTTCATTCTATACAAAGGTGGCCCCAAAGTAAAGGCAGTGAGGCTTCTACTCACAGATGCAATCAGTCATTAAGGGGGTGTTGGACATTTAGAGGGCTGCGAACAGCAATCTGGAAGCAGCGTTTATTACTTCTGCATCAACTATCAATTACATCTCTGCCACAATCAAGGACTTACATGCTTCTTCTCTTTGCCAGGTTCCTTGCATTTCAGATATTTAATAAATGTGCATTTCACACAGCTGCAATTCATTGTATATATTTACAAAATTATAAAAAAGAGTGAGGATTGCCATTGCATACAATCCAAAAAATCACAAACTTTCAAAAAGACAAGAAAAACAGTATTACTTCTACAGCATAGTCAGCCAACAGGGCCAATTACAAGATAAAAGTGGATCGGTGGATTCAGACACTACCTATAATCACCCAAAAATGGTCTAGTGAACTATAAGTCCCCTTTCCAGCATTTTTAATCTCTATGCTAGATTATATCTTATGCTTGATCAATTTTGCATAATTATTTTAATCATTTATCTTTGATCAAATCGTCAAATTATTTATTCAATTAAATCTTATGGTTGACCACCTTATCCTAAGTCTTTATTTAATTAGAAGGACATGCCCCCTTTTAATTAAATAAAATCCCCTTTATCCTATGTGTGCACATGAGAAAAGAATTTTCTAATTTAAAGGATAAAACTTTTTGTCTCCGCATTGAATGCGCACTTTCCAAGGTAATGGAATCTCTTTTGCCTTTTATTCTCCTCCGCACATCTTTTGTCCTGTAACCACTTGATTTCCATCATACTTGTCTCCTTGGTTTGGAATTAGTCTTTGTCTAGGCCTAGGGGGCACAAACTGTATCATCTTTAGTCTCTACGTTGCGCTGGTGTTTCTTGGCATCACCTCAAACAGTGTTTCTCAACACTTTCCTTGACACCTAGTGTCTTGAGTATAAACTTTGTCAATAGCCTAGGATTGTGCAATATTTCTCACCTATAAGCATGAGTCCTAGCGAGTCAGTGATTATCTTTTCCTTTTTACACAACGCTTAAACTAAAACGATTGAGACATGTTACGACTTATTTTTTCTTCGTGTGTTGATGATTTTCGTTGAGTGTTCCCTCCTTAGTCTCTCCAAGATGTCGCTTGGACTAGAGGACTAGGGGCATGGGGCATGTTTCCTTTGACTTCTATATGCAAGTGTAGATTCAATGATCTTCAGTGTCTCTTACTTTGACCCCTTGGCCACTTAGGAGAATCGAAGCTATGTCCTTGTCTGTTACATTGTATTTGCTTTGCAAGACCGTGCTTATGGCCATCTTGACATTTTGTGTCTTGATGCAAGCATAATCTTTCTATATTAAACCTAGGGAACCTAACTGAATCGTCATTTTGACCTCTATGTCTTTGATGCATAAGTTAGATTCCCACATCCTATCTGATATAAATCATATTCATATCCTCATAGTTTGCAATAGTGGTGGTTATATGATCTACAGATGTCCCTTAATAAGGCTCAATGATAAAAACTAGGACCTCCCTAATTGATTATGGCAACTTGCACTTTGCATTTCATGATAGTTTGCATTTTAGAGTTTCATTCTAGAATACATTTCGAGCTAGGAGAGAGTCCACTTTTTGGACGCGTCATCAACTGCACTCGTTCATCTTTTCTTCTATCCCTCGATCATATCTTCATCATCTCTTAGTATTTCATCTCTTTTCTTCTATCCTTTCATCAAGGAGTCATAGCATCATCCTATCTAAGCTATCCCTTTTGGACCCCTTATATAGCATTTTGACCTAATTTTTCAAAGTTTCGTATTTTTTGCAAAAATTGCACCCTAACCTAAATTCATTGTCCTGGATCCATTTTCGGGATCGAAATCCGATTTCATCTTGACCACCAAATTTGTGTTTTATATTTATTTTATTCTCTGCGCAAATGGCAAACCCTTTCAAGGCAAAGCTTTTACGCCTTTTGAGGTTAACTTCATTTTCATCATTTCTACCTCTTCATCTTCTCCTCTTTACTATTTCATCGCATTTATTCTATTTTTTACATTATTCTCATGTCTCATCATTTCAGTCAACCTGGGGCACATTCTGAGTGCTTGGCAATGAAACTTGGTTTTATCTCTTTGAATCTCTTATCTATCATGATGGACCTTACCTTTTCTCGATTTGATCAAATCTATCCGGTTTCTGCATCTCCTTTACATCATTTCAATTTCAATTATGAGGGGGGAAGGATAACCTATCTGCAAATTGATTCTGCTATATCTATCTACTTTCTGCTTTGCTTGGGTCAAACTCTTGATCTAATCTATTTGCTCTTGGGCATATCAGTTCTCATCGCATCATATCAGTTTTGATATTGTCTTATCTTTCAATCTTTGTTTTGTGTTCAGTTTTTGCTTCAAAGTAAGCATTGGAATCTTGCTATCTTTGCTAGTAGACATTCGATCAAGTTCGGGGTTAGTTATCTCTCTATACTTTGTTTGATAAAGTTCGGAGTCAAATCTCTATCAATTATCTTGACATCATTATTCTTTGACTTAATGTGTTCTCATATTGCTCACACATTAGTCAAATAGGGGCAAATGTAATCAGCCAAAAATGATCTAGTAAACTATAAGCCCCCTTTCCAGGATTTTTAATCGCTATGCTAGACTATCTCTTATGTTCGATCAATTTTGCATAATTAATTAATCATTTATCTTTGATCAAATCATCATCTAATTATTTATTCAATTATATCGTATGGTTTGACCACCTTATCCAAAGTCTTTATTTAATTAGACAGGCATCCTCCCTTTTAATTAAATAAAATCCCTTTATCCCATGTGTGCACATGAAAAAAGAATTTCCTACTTTAAAAGAAAAAAAAATTGTATACACGTTGAACGTACACTTTCCAAGGCAATGGAATCTCTTTTGCTTCTTATTCTCCTCCACACATATTTTGCCTCTTAACCACATCCATTGATTTTGTCTCTTGAGAATCTTGCCCACCAAAGTCAAAATGAGGATTATCCTCCACCGTAGATTTTGTCTCTTAATCTCTAACCGTCTATTGCTCTTTAAAAGGAGGCTCTCTCCTCACTCTCTCATATCTCATGTTCATGCTATTGTTATGCTGCTATTTTGATTACTTGCATTCTTGAGCACTTGAGCACTCACTTGCACTTTGTTTACTTGCATATTACTTTACTTTACTGGCATCTGAGATTAGCAATTCCTTTATTGCAATTAGCTTAGAACACATAACTTAGTTAGGAGGTATTGTAATCTTGATCTTATTAGATTAGCTTACTTTCCTTGTTCTTGCATTGCATCATAGTGTAGTTTTGCACTCTCATTCTAGCTTGCATTGGCATTCACTTGAAGTTCTTGGATACTACTATTCTTGCTCTTATCTTTGAATCCTTCATTCTTAGGTGCACCTTGCAAGGGTCTCCTTTTGAGGTTCATTTGAGAGCCACCATGCATACTCTTTCAGATTCTTGCACATCATAGATAGGAAGCTATAAGCCGCCTCTTGAGAATTCCTCTTCATGGGTTCTCTCAAGTATAATAGTTTATAGAAGTGTGTCACATTTTTGGCATACAATACCCAATTGAATAGGAAATTGCTTAGCATCCTCTCAGACCCTGACATCAATTATGGTGGTCCAGTTTGGCAGGTCCATCACCCTCACATGCCCAAAACTATACAGAATCAGCTCACGATTAATTTGGAAGGCTTCAATTCAAATAGCAATCATACTTCATTGTTCTAATTGCTAGCTAAAATTTGGAGGAATAAATCAAGCAGTTCAGGTCTCATTTCGTGCATAGAAAATTCAGTTTTTCCAGCCTCAGATCCAGCTGCCAAGAAATATTAATTTTCTCAGCACTCCTACATTGCTTCATTGTCTGATACAATTTAGATGTATAGTCTAGAACTAAAAGATAAAATTTGATCTGCTATTCCATTCAATCAACATCACATACTTCATTATTTGTCATAGAGTTTTCCAGTATTTTCTTTATTTAAAGTTTGTAATTTGTACTCTTTGCAATCAATATTAAGGAAAAATACCAGAAAATTTTCAGAAATTCTCCAAAACATCAAAAGAATCAGAGTTTAACAAAAACCAAATAACAATCTCCTAATTCACTGTCAAAATACCTTTCTGATAAAAACACCAGCATTTGATTTCAATGAACAACACCGGCATTGACAGTAGACACCTAGTCATGATCTTTCAAATTCTACGGTAAATCCAAAAGGGGGCATTACAATGATCCTGGAATCGTATTGAGGTTTATCCAAGATCAATCAATTATTGAGTAGGCATTGCTAAAAATAAGCAAGCTTTGGAGAGGGCAAACTATAATGTCCCAATTTTCAGTCATTCCAACATCTCTAAAAGCTTAATCTTCCTTGGAGAGCACCAGCCTTTTCAGAATGGAATTCACTTGATGATGTTGCATACAAGGGATTAAAATGAATACATTAATGATGTCTAGGGCCAGCTTTGTCATTCTAGGTGTGTTCCAAACTTCTTGGAGGAATATTCTATTTTTGGAAGGTATCAATTTTGATTATGTTGGATCACTAGTTCATGAGTGTATTGGTGCATTCAGAATTTACTTACAAACTATCTTTGTATTCTTTGCATCTTTGGGTGGATGTGTGGTAAATATTTTAGTAATTAAATAATTAAGCATTAAGTTGTAGATAAATAAAAATTAAAAGACAACCAACATTAATTATTCAATAAGATGAATTTCATGACTTAAGTGTCAGAAAAGTATAAAAATAACATTAAGTCATTTAATGGAAAAATAAATTATCATGTAATGTCCCCTATTGGGACTTTACTTGATTTACTCAAAAATTCCCTACTACAGTTTGAATTGTCATTAAAAATGAAAATTCAACTTAGTCTTTGTAATGGCCCCTATTACTGCCTGCCAATCCAATGACTAACATACATCACTATGCAGTAAAATCAAATCAAATTAAGAAACAATTGATAATTCATAATACATTTGACAACATACTTAAGCTCCAATTCCTTATGTCTCTCATAATAATCAACCCTAAAGAGGACAGGTAATTACTTTTCGTAGGGCTTTTCAACCAATCTACAAGTAGGCTCCCTCAAGGCTTCAGGACCCTGTCAATTCCACCTTGGGATTCACCTGCCTTGTAAGGAATTATTCCACCTCTCCATAACAAAACCAACCTATCCTCTTAAGGGGCAGTAGCAAATGATTAAGGATTGGGCAGAGTATACCAATATCTCGTGCGTGCGTGTATAACTGATATAATTTTGATTTTACTATTATTAACAAATATCAATGCTACAGCATATATATTAGACCACTTCCCTAACCCTAACAGAGGATGGTAGACTTATTGTGCTAGGGCACTTGCAAACAATCTACAAGCAAGCTCCCTCAAGATTTCAAGAACACGTATTCATAACCATCTCGAGATTTCTCCCTCAAGGCTTGAGAAATACATTTCCTTACCCCATCTTGTGAGGAATTACTCCCCCTGGGATTGCCAGAAAAGATGAACTTTTTATGCTAACACAGATACAAGAGCACAAAAGTATTGTTTGGACGGAGGGTCCCTTAGGCTGGACTGCCTGGGTCGACATTCACTATGATGTTCTCAGCTAGATTGTTGTTCCTTCTTGCCTCTCTTTTTATGTACAGCTGATACTGTTCCGTCGTAGTGAGGCTTTGCCTCCTTTTGTACTCCCGTGATGAAACTCTGGTGACTCTTGATTCAGTTTTGATTCTCTTATATCTAATAGTAAAAAATCTCCTAAGCTTAGAAAGGCATTAGCAGAAGACTAAGAACTGCGCCATTAATTATACTGGTCTCTCATGTATTACAAATATATGTGCATATAAGTGGAGTTAAGTATGACTGTCATATAAATCTAAATTCCAGTATTATGCATATCATAGCTTGCAGACTCAGACTCATAGGGTACTCGGCAAGCCCAACATTTTCAACTCAACAAAAGCTTGAGGAAAACTCAACAAAAGCTCAGGGAAACTCAGCAACTTAGAATGTACTAAAAACTGAAACCTCTCACAGAAATATTTGTTTTGGTAAAGTTCAATTACAAAATGTATTAAACAAAAAATTGACACCTTGAAAGAGAAAATAAAAGGTTTTGTAGCAAAAAGAACATGTGAAAAACAAGTTTTAATCAAAAATTTACCTAGGTTGACATTTTTACCCATGTTTTCACTGCATCTATAATAGCTTGAGAGTTACACTTGTGAATACTCACCCAAAAAAAGAAACAGAGAGCACTTGGTAACTCAGGGAGTACTCGGAAAGTTTGCAAACTATGATGTATATATTCCAAGACCACAATTTATGTATTTGAGCCTATTGTGTATTCCATTTCCTATTTAATTCTCATATACCCCTTTTCTCAAATGAACATTCTGCCCTTTATATCTCGCAATATGAGTGAGAGGTAACACCTTTTTATTATCATATATGCCCTTTGGTAAGAAACACAACCTTTCACCATTAGCAATCTTGAAAGAGTGTGACTTTAATATTTATGGCCTTTGAAAGGGACACAAACTTTCACAATCAGATCTACACTTCTTATTTATATCAGGTTTGTACTTCTGATTCCTCTTTTTTTACTACGAAACAAACACTTCTTTCCCTATAGTTCCTTGATTCTCTTTGGATGCCCTTTTCTTAAGAATTCTTGACCCTTTTATATCTTCTCATATGAGGGAGTAGTCATGCCTTTTCATTACTTTACCCTTTGAAAGTGTCACAACCACTCATCCTAATTTGCTGTCTTTTAAAAATAATTATTTATTTAAATTTCCTCAAGTCACTTATTGTTTCCTCCCTACTCCACTAAGTTGATTGATTCAATCCTGTATACCTTTAATTCTCCAGTAGTCATAACTCTTTATTGCATGCCCTTCGACCATTCATTAAACTTAATTAAATTTATTTTTATAGTTATATTATATTTTATTTTTATTATTTTTTTATATTTTAGTTTTTTATTATTATTTATTAATAAATTATATTCTAAAAAGGGGACATTACAGTTCATTATGCCCAAGATTGCTTGTCCTCAAGCAATCACAAGCAAGCATGCTTATATAGTCATTCATAAGGCGAGACATCCTACACTTCTTTGCATATTCACTGTTATTGTCCTAACAAGTCTGTGAACAATACTTTACTCTCTTTTCATTACTTCGTACACTCTTATTAGAATTGGAGATTCCAAAAATACTTATTATTGCCATGTCATGAATCATTTTGGCTCTCTTCAAAATATACCGCCACATTATCATGATCGCTGCTGTATTAAATCACCACTTCTCACCCAAGAGCCAATCTTATCTTTGAAGAATTTGTCTTGATTGGTTTATGAGAATCAATGTCCTTTTTATTAATTTCATGATACATATAAAGTTTCATATCATTTGGGAATAGACATTTCAAACCTGCTGCTTCATTAAACAAAATGCACCACTCAAAGGAATATGTCAACTCATTCTTTGCAAATCATATTCATTAATAAATCGTACTTCTTCATTTTTAATCATGTTGTTTCATTTTTTACCACAACCTTAATAAATTGCACTAATAATTATTATTCCTTTAGTCATAGCTGGCACAATGTAATTACTGCTCATTTCTTACTTTATCTCTGCTGACTGAACCTTGACTTCATCACTGCTTTTATCCTTATTACACTTCTTAGTTGCCTTTTGGTTGCTTGACCATTGCCACTGTATTACTAACAGGTAATGATCGCTGCTAATAAATCATCATTAAATTGAGGTGCTTCCAATTTAAGACGGTGCATTTAGCCCCAATTTTAGCGAGAGTGTGGATCAATCCACACTCACGGTAAGGTAGAGAGAAGAAGAAGAGAAGAATCCACTCAATTGCAACGAGATAGAACATCACTTAGTCAGAGGAAATAAGCCCCCAAGACCAAAGATTCTAACTCCACATCCATGTAAAAGAGTGAAAAAGAAAAGCAAAAAGAAACAAAACCAAAAGGATAAAGACACAACAAGGGGTTAGTAGTAAAACAAACCAAAATCAACCAATGAAAGAGACCTCGCCCACTAATATCATATTTGGAAAACCATTACAAGAGCATAAGTGATGACATCAGAAATGCAAGAGCAACATCATTAACAACATAGCTTTAGGATCTATCTCTACTAGCATGAAAGCAAAAGAGAGAAGGGAGAGAGAAGTGATTACCTCGCCCAATAAAGTGGCCACCCTACTATGAATTACAGGAAGTGTTTCTTGTAAAAGATGGCATGGAATAGTCTAACGGGGTGGTAACCCGCTAGTCAACCCACCAAAGTTCCATCCATAGATCAACGTCCTTTGTATCACCATGACATGGCCCTATAAAAATGTGTTACCCATGTATGGAACTTAGCATGTTGTACTTGAATGCGTTACCTATATATGAGATTTTGCAAGCTTGTACATGTTACCCATATATACAATTTAGCATATATGTCTGGAATGTGTTACCTATGTATGGGGCTTGGCAAGCTTGCATGCGCTACACATATACGAGATTAGCATATATCTAGATGTGTTACCCATATATGAGATTTAGCAAGTTTGTCTATGTTACCCATGTATGAGATTTAGCATATGTGTTTGTGCAAAAGAGATGAAGTAACAATGCACAGATTTGAACTTAAAAAGCATTACAAGCGTCCAAGGCTAAGGTACTCTAAGCCATGCTCAAAATCCGTGTTTGCCACCCCATGGTTGTTCACAGAAACTATGTACAAGGAGGGTCTATGTATGCTTCCCTCATTATAATGTCTACATAATAGACATGAGAAGGAAGAGAAAGAGGATACCTACTTCACGCAACAAGGAGATATCCTTAAAGCAGCAATGTGGACTATATTCATAGTGAAAGACCTTAACTATTACAACCTAAGAACATAATCAATCATGAAAAGAATATATTGCTTATACAAAGAGGATCCTCAAAAGGGAGAAATCTTAATGACAAGACATCTACCTAAGAGGAGTGCTCGATTGAGATAGCATCTCTAAGAAAAAAAAGGGAAACAGAACAAGAACACACCTATTCAGCCCGTTGTAAATAGGTGGAATAGGGATCCTTGGTTGAAGGATGACAAAATTTAAACCAAAGCAAGGGAAAGTATATATAATGGACATAGCTTTACTTAATTAAGAAGAGGTGATGATATAGGACATACACTTCTTGCAAAAGAGAGAATCCATAGTGAAGACACAATCCTACATAAAAAAAAAGAATGCCACATAATAAACAAGTTCCACTTATGCCCAAGGAAAGTAGATCCTTAGAAAAAGAGATAAAGAATATACAAAGCTTCTTGCCGACAAGAAAAAGAAAATCTATGGTGGACTATATAACAAAATCTTGAAAGATATAAGGATGTGTCGTAAGAAAAAACGGATAGCCATGCACAAGACGCAAGCACCCCATATCTAATAAGAAGTATCATAAGAATGTGACACCATGGAGAAAATTAAAGCAAGAAACATCATAGGAAAATCAATTCCAAACAATGTAAGATGCTAGAAAAGATACCACATATGAAGTATGCTATTGATGATCCTTAAATGAGAAGCATTAAAATCCAAGGCATTTTGCTAGGCAAAAACACACGATCATCCATGTAACAAAGCAATACATACCCATAAATAAGAATGTTCCATAAAACAGTACAAATCTATAGAGAAATGAAATAAGCAGATGAAAGGATGCTACTATAACATCTAAAGAACATCTTACAAACATAAACAACATAGTGAAGAAAGAAATCAATACCCATGTAGTACAAAAGACGTAACCTATAGAGATAATGTATCCAAAGAAGGAAAGAAGAACATCATCATGCAATGAGGAAATACTATCAAGCAACATGCTAGAAAGAACACCAAATAGTAAGAAGACAGCCGGAGAGACAATTCCCAAGAGAGGAAATGGGTTCCAAAAAGATGGAAATGGAGGGACAACATACTCTTTCTCCCACATAAGATTTCATAAAAAATACCTATGCATAGGAGGAGGAAGAGACCCCTACAAGGAAAGAAAGGAGGAAGCCTTGCCCCCTAATCAAGGAACAAGGAGAGGAAACCTATTGGGAGATTGCAAATGCTCATTATGTAAAATACCAAGGAATCCAACCCAATAGGGGAGGACTAAGTGAAATTAAGAAGAAATTGTAACACCTCCCACATATAAGGGATAATTCCTAAAGAGGCTTTCTCCTTTACATACAAACGGAAAATGATACAATCAGCAAGCATGTGAGGATCATCATAGTGAAAAGGGCATAAAATTTTGAAAAGAGTCTCTTCAAGAGAAATGCTAAAAAAATGATTGAGCAACAACTTCTTGAATATAGACCTTTAAAGCCACATCTTGATGAGTATCCGGATAATCAAGATCAAGAGTAGGTAATGGAAGATGAAGAGGAGATCGCTTAGGAGGATGCACTACTTTCTTAGAAGGAGAATATCCTATACCATGTTTATAGTCCTTAGCATGGATATAAAGAGGGTTTTTAAGATCATGTTCATTAATACCAAGTCCTAAGCCCTTGTAACCTTGTTTAGTAATCATGTAATGTCCTCTAGTATAATTATTCTTCAAATCTTCAATAGGAGGAGACTTTTCACTGGACTCATGAGCAATGGTTGTGTAAGGTATAATAATAAGAGGAGAAATAAAAGGAGCTTTGCATTTCCCCTTAATATCATCATGAGTAGGAAGAGGACGAGAAGGTTCATCAACGAACTCTTTAACATCCTCATCATGAGCTAAGATTGAGGTTGAACATATGTTTGACAAGTGCTAGGAGATAAAGAAGGAGAAATAGGAATAGGAGGGTTATGCAAAGGATTAGGAGGGTCAGGAGGATGATTAGAGGATCATCAATTAAGATTCTCACATTATCCAAAGAAGAAATAAGCCAAACACATAATGACTTAACCATGAACTTGAAAGAAAGAAAATATTTATTTGTTATTCTCATAATAGCATAAGCAAGAAGAGCACGAAGAGACATAAACACTATGAAATGCATGAAACTTTCATATGCCTCATAAGTACTATAAAGAGATACAAGAAAGAGAATATTGAGAAAGATAGCCATAAACCATAAGAGCTTCATCATGCAAGATGTAAGCTAACCAAGAGCTCACAATAATCAAACTCCAATATCAAAAAAAAAATGTAGAAAGTTGTGTTCACCAATTATGGTGAACACCCAATGCAAAGAATTTAACTCTAATAAGAAAAGGGCACAAGTCAAGTTCACTAATTATGTATAGGGGGAAAATGGAACCAATCCACCCTAACACCTAATAAAGGGGGGAAACCAACATCCACCTCTTAAGATAGATTCAATTAACACAAAAGAAAGTGTCAATGCATAACCTAATGCAAAAGGATGAATCACTTGTATTCACTTACCTCTCACCTCCACCTTAAGAGGGTTTTAAGCAAGTAAATATACAATATACGGCTGAAAAAGAAGATGATAAAGTAAAGATGTTATGCCTTACAAGATACAAACCTGAAAATGGACTACTAAAAGACCTCCAAAAGAGTTGAATCCCAAAATCTAAGCTAAAAATAATAAGGTGGACAAAACCTAAAAATCGTTCAGCAATCTAGCAAGGTCAACTTTTGCGTGATGTCAACTTTCTCCTAAAGCAGGGGAAAAGTACATCCCTGATCAATTGTCTGATCTTGATTCCAATTTTGCAATTACGATGACAAAAAGGGTATCCAAAACTACAATTTGTTCACCTATCCAAGATTCGGAACCTGCAAAATAATGGGTTTTACTTGTTATTTGGGGAGGGTTTGCCTCAGTCAAACCCTAGTTTAGGAATTAACATTGAATTGAAATAGAAATGGAATGCTAGCAAGTAACAATGATAAAACTAAGAAGAAGCAATGTAAATCTCTAAACATGCTCTTGAATTATAATGTAATCAAGTATATAGATGCAATAGCCTTGACTCGACTTCAAAAACCTTAGGAAAGGAAATCAAAGTGAAACCAAAACCTTCATGAATGAATGTGCTTGAAATCCGCCTTAGGAATGAATATAGATGAATGTAGATCTTGAGAAGATGAATGTAGAAGATGAAAAAAAGGATCTTAAATGTATGAAGGCAGTTGTTGAGTGTTGAAAATGCTAGATCTTGCATAACCTCCTTCAATAGCTTGAACGCATGAATCCTTGATCTTCAATGGAGAAATTGCTTGAATACCTTGGATGCTTGAAGGATGCTTGAAAACTTGAGAGCTTAAACACTAGAGTGCATGAACGCTTGTATATGAGATGAGATATGCAAAATGGAGCAAATGGATGGGTCTATAAAGGGCTTGGAATCAACTTTCTCCCGTAGGCCGACCCACCTAAAAGTTAACACCACGGAACAATCCAAACACAGGACCCAGGAAACGTACCCAAAATGGGCCCAAGCAGGGACACACTACATCCCTCTATGGCCCTGATTGGGCAGGAACGCTCTACATCCATGCCAACTAGGACACAAAACCTTCGAGATTCCCTCGGGGTCCCGAAGCAGGTCCCAAATCCCAGGAATCAGGTGCAAAACTTGAGATATAGTTGTCATGGTGCAGAAAACAAATTCTAAGTGATTGGATGAAGGAAAGGGAGGACCTAGGTGGTTCGATCCTTCTACGAGCTTTATGCCATGAAAATAGGAGCTTTAAAAAGGATCTATTAGGTCCTACCTTGATTCCGCCTAAGAGAAAGGGGAAGAAGGGTGAGGAATGCAAATGAGTGAAAGAATCGCATTAAATGAGTGCTAAACCATCATTAAATTGAGGCACTTCCAATTTAAGATGGTACATTGAGTATACTAAAAATCTCATGTACTACGAATTTGTGGATGTCAGAAATAACTAATATAATTCTAATTTCACTATTATTAAATAATATAAAATGCTACTAATATATACATTAGACCACTTCCCTAACCCTGATGAAGAATGGTGGATAGAGTAGGTTAGGGCACTTGGAAACCACCTAAAAGAAAGCTCTCTCAAGGTTTCAAGAGCACATGTGCATACCCATTTTGAGACTTCTCCCTAAAGGCTTCATACATACATGTCTTTGCCCCATCTTGGGACTAACCCATCTTGTGAGGAATTACTCTGGCTCTCCCTACTGTCATGTCCCCTTTTCAAATAATTAAAAATAATAATCTTTGCTAAGGCAAGCAGGCCCAAAAAGGTGAAGTTTTGGAAAAGGGGGATAATCTTTGGAAGCTAATGGACTAATAAATGAAGATTATTATTAAAATATGTTTTATTAACCCCTCTTGGACGTGAGTTAGGGTCATGCCCTCTTTTAAGGGGTTTGGAGGCATTTTGGGCTAATTCCAGAACTTGATTTTTTGCTCATTTCTTTGTTGTTCTTCAGAGGCTGCCAAACCTGTGGAGAAGGAGACCCAAGAACGGGAGTTTGCAGGTTTCCAAGAAGGCTAAGGACGGGAGTTTGAAGCCATTTCATGTGCATGCTCATGCAGAGTTTGCCTTTGTGCTGAACAGTGCAGATTTGTGGGTTTTTCGGGTGTGTTCTTTGTATGAGTTTGGTGTTTTCAGTTGAGTATTTCATATCAATTTGGGTTGCTGCTGTATTTCAGACTTTAAGATGTTAAAATAGAGCTGAATATATGTATTGGGACGTGATTAAACTTCTGAGATAGATTATTAGTGTTTTTGTGGTGTTTCCAGGCATTTTTGTGTTAATTTCGGGAGCCCGATGAGCATAGTTTTTGTCCTACATTTGTGAACTGTTGTGTAAAGGCTATACAGATCTGGAAATGTCATTTCGTAGGCCGTTATGCTGCTGAAATTTCTATAAGAAATGTCCATTTTCAGATTTATTAATAATTTGTGAAGTTGTGAAATTTTTTTGGTACTATTTCGGACATACCCGATTTGGGTTTTATTGAGAAATTGGTGGATCTTTGTAATATTGGTTGTTTGATTTTAAAGATCTGATTTGAGGCTTGAAATATCATACAAAATCAGTAAAGGGACATTTCAGTGGTATCAGAGCTATGATCTTGCCAGCATGAGGGTTTGTAGAAGTTTGCATGTCAGTTTTGACAACTACCCAGATCTTGCATGTCATAATTTATGGTTGCATGTTGCTTCTAATCAGCTGCATGTCAAAATCTATGATTCCATGCTACTTCTAATCATTTGCATGTTAGTTCTTGGTGAATTTGGTGGTTGCATGTTGCTTCTAATCAGCTACATGTCAAAATCTATGGTTGCATGCTACTTCTAATCAATTGCATGTTAGTTCTTGGTGTTTGAAGAAGTTATAACCTATTGGGGTTACACTCTACTTTATTCAGAATGAACAAGTATAGTACAGAGTCTCAGAGAACACGATCTTGGACAATTGATATCCAGAGTCAGAACAATAGAAAGGATGGTTATTTAGACATTCGAGATAAACTTATGAAAATAAGCCATGACATGTCTGAACAGTTGGTTGAGCACCACCGTATGATGAATGACATGTTATCCTACCCAGCTAAGGTGGATAAGTTGACTGGATTTCTATTTGGCAGATTTTCTCACAAGGCAGATGACACAATTACCAAGAACTTACATGAGGAGTTTGAGAAACTAGCTTATAGCCAGGCAGAGGTCTCAGATTCTACTCTGCCACAGGAGGTAGTGGGTTTAGATGATGATTATGAGGATGTTGTTGTGCATGATGGTGAGATACCTGGTAGAGATGTGCAGACATTGAGCATTCATGACTTTGTTGAGAAAGAGTACCAGGCACAATTAGATGCTTCATCACACGAGGTTGAGGCAGGTAGTACTTCACATGATTTGTCCAGCCAGCTGAAGGTGAACAAAGATAGTATTGTGACTTCATTATCTCATCATGATAGGATGCGGAATATGATAGAGGATCACATTCAGATGATTCAGTTACAAGGTAGACATAAGGGAGTTTAGGCAAAGTCTCCTTGTGTGGACTTACAAGCGATTAGGGAAGGAATGGGAACCAGGAAGTTGAGTTATTTACATCTTCTATCAGATCGTGACCATCTTCTTAGCCTTGTCGAAGACTATTCAGATGCCTTGAGGAGGAAGGAGGAGGAAGTTGACTGGCTTTCTTACGAGCTTGAGGACACTCGAGCTTCTTTGGTGAATACTCCATTGGCATTACAAGACTGGGAGAGACATGGGGATAAGCATGGCATGGAATTGAGTTCTAAGTTGCCAATTCGGGTTCGGGGACGGGTTCGGGTTCGGGGTTCGGTTCGTGGGTTCGGGCAATTTTTTTTTCCCCATTTGGGTTCGTGGGTGGGTTCGTTAGTATATATATATGCAAAAAAAATTATAAACTCATATAGTTGTAAAAGTAAAACTAAGTTATTCCATAGTATGAATATATCAATGTTATTTGATTATTGATCAATGTCAAATGTCAAAGATAAACATTAAATACTCACTCATTAATCTATGCTAATGTTGTAAATAAAATCATACATTGAATTACTAAAATGCAAAATGGAATTTCAAAACATAGACTACTTCATCAGATTGATAGATAATAAATTATGACTTAATAAAGTTTGAAACTGTGAAACATAGTGATAAATCATAAATGACTCAATGAGTCAATGACAAATGTTTAAACATAGTTTATCAAAGATGCAAATGCCCTTCAAGGGTCAAATGGGTCATCAAAATATGAGGGATCAATGGCTTTATCCTCATCTATATCATTGACATTTTCCACATCATTGGAACCCAAACCGGTTCCACTAGCCCCAGATGCAGCCACATCCTCCTCCTCGTCCTCCTCAACATCTAGCAAGGCAATTCTAGATATATCTTGGACAGTCATATCCAAGTTAGAAGTCTCAAGTAGTACATTCCACAACTTCTCTGGTCCCTTCTTATATCCTGGATCCTTGCGTGATAAGAGGCGCCAGTTGTTGTGAATAAATACCAAGTCCTCTGCTTTCTTTGAACCCAACCGGTTACGCTTCACTGAGTGGATAAAGGAGTATGTACTCCAATTCCGCTCAGCAGCAGAAGAGCTTGCAACCTAGAGAGACAACCAACAAATTTTAAAAAATTAGCTAAGTAATTTTACAATACAATAGGAATTTAAGAGTGTTAATTCGACAAGCTAAGTGGTCATAAGAAAAGGAAAAAAAACTTAAATACATACTTGTGACAAGATCTTAATGGCAAGAGGTTGGAGGTACATGTAACTTTCCCCATGTAAGTACCACCATCCAATGGCATCCAATTTACTTTGGTCATTGATTGCATCAGGCTCTACATTTTTGCTTGAGACAAAATCAACAAACTCTCTCCTAACATTTGATGCCACATCAGGATCACTAAAGAGCCTGTTAAGTGCCCTCTTATACCCAGCAGCAACTTCAGGATCTCTATATGGTGCCACTCTACCAGGAATAGCAAGTATCTCACTGCTATAATATCTAGGAGAAAGTGCATATGCCAAGAGGTGTAAAGGTGTAGTCATCTTGTTCCAACGATGTAGAACAATTTTCTCCACCTTAGTGTACAAGGTATCAGGATCCTGCTCTCTCCTCTGAATGACCTGGGATGTCAAATGATGTACATGTAAGTTATCTTGATGTAGTGTTAATAACTTAATTAAAATCAAAAACCAAAATCTCTCAATAAACAAGGATAAAGTATTGTATAAAAATTTAAACTTACTGATTTCACTCTTTCTAGCATAGAGTCCATGGCATCATATATGTTCCCCAAGCAAGGCTCATCCGTGTCAGCATACCAAAGCATAGACATGATGGGTTCGGTGAGTTCTAATGCATATTCCACCCTATTCCAAAAATTATCACTCAAGATCAAATCCTTTACAGTTTTGGCTTTTTCTGTATCAACTTGCTTCCATCCACCCCATTTGTTGCTAATAACCATTTGATCCAATGCCTCTTTCACCCTCACAAGTCGTCTAAGGACGATTGTGTGTGAAGCAAACCTTGTTTCAGCAACCTATTACCATGTTAATTCAAATTGTAAGTTAATATGATAAGTTGATAACACAAAAATTTAAGAATATGTATTAAATTTTGTAAAGTATGACACAAAAATTAATATGATAAATGAAGCTAAATAAAGTTTAAAATTTACCTTCAATAATTCCAAGCGGGAGAAAGTTCTGAAAATTGCTTGTGACATATGGTGGTTTGTCACAAACATTTGGATCTGCTCACCCTCCTCATACACATTTTTCATCCATTGAATTTGGCTGCCCATTGTTTTCATCACCAAGTTCAAGGTGTGGACAGTGCATGGTGTCCAAAAGATATGCTCATATCATGCTTCTACCAAAGCACCTGCAGCCTTACAAACTTTAGCATTGTCCGTTATTACTTGGACAACATTGTCAACTCCCATGGACTCTATGGATTCAATGAGAAGTTGGGCAATAAAATTTGCATCCTTTACTTGCCCTTCACAATCAACCGCCTTCAAAAACATTGCCCCCTTGGGGCAAACAGCAATCACATTTATTAATGGACAATTTTTACAATCTTTCCATCCATCAGAGACAATGCTCACCCCCGTTTGGATCCAAGAATCTCTTATTGGCTTGAGGAGGTTTTCTACATTCTTTCTCTCCTTATGCAATATGGTGGTTCTCAACTTTTCATATCCAAGGGATTGGTAACCATGAGGTGCATCATTTATTGCTTTCACCATCTCTCTCCAATAAGGGGATCTCACTAGATTGAATGAAACACCATTTGTAATGAGGCAACGCCCAACCTTTATGTCAGCAATTTCTCTCTTGTCATTTTCAAATGCCGTATCTAATGGGCCTCTCTTGCGGGATGCGGGTGTTTCTATTTCATCTTCATCCATAGATGGGGTAGGTAGGAAGGGATGTGGTTTACTAATTGTTTGAGAGGGTGGTGTTGGTGGTATTTGCTTTCACTTATCTTTTTTTGCCTTTGACACTAACCTATCAGCCTCTTCTTGTTTTTTTAACATGCCTGCTATTTGAGGAGCCGACAACCCTTTTTTATCTCCTTTTGGGGGCCCCTCACACATGGAAATCCCTTGACCTGGTGGACCTATCAAATGATGTTTAACCCGAAAATAGGAGCTTCTATATTGGTTTTGGCAAAAATTGCATTTCCATATATACCATCCCCCACTAGCACATTGCTCAATTCTTGTTGTATACTTCCACAAAGGAGAGCCTTTATCAATTTTAAATCTTTGGGATCCCACCCCACCCACTGAACCCTGACTGCTCATTCTTGGATTCTTGCAATCTATAAAAACAAATTTAAAAAAATATTTCAAAACTTATACAAAACTTTATAAAAATTTAGAACAATAAATATAAAAAATTTAAAAAACTAAAAACAAACTATGAAAAAAGCAAAAGGAAGGATCAAATGCATACCTGGAACATTCAACACTGATTATTTGAAGGATTTGAGACTCCACAAACAATCTCTACAACCTTCTCTTCAAACTTGCAAAATGGCCACACCAAAATGAGAGAGCAAAATGACAAAGCAAATGAGAGATTAGATGAATGAAATGCATCTAATAGGCCTTACTTTAGGGTTGGCAAAAAAAATAATAAAAAAATATAATTTTATTGCTTTTTTGGGCCACTTTTTGGCCCCACCTGCCGCGGGTCCGCCCGGATTCACCCGGGTCCGCGACCGGTCCGGGCAGGGTCCGCATTTTGGCCTGCGGGTCCTCCCGGGTCCCCACGGACCCGAGAGGACCCGCAGGCCAAAATGCGGACCCTGCCCGGACCGGTCGCGGACCCGGGCTCGGATCCGGACCCGAATGAATCCGGACCCGGACCCGAGCTCCAGGGTGCGAATCCGGTAACTTAGATTGAGTTTAGTTTCATCTTGCACTCCTAATACTCAGCTTTTTGTGAACGGTAGATCATATGTGGAAATTGATAATGTTGCGAGTTCATCTTGTATTCACATCCAGGATATAGGGACAATGTCAGACAGGTATGTGGAATTAGTTGGTATTGGTCATATTACTCAGGTGAGGAGTTTGCTTGAGTTACCAGCTGATTATAGTTTATGGATATGGACTCGAGATTGTTATATTGGCATTTGGGATTCAGTTGACTGGAGATCTTTAACACTTTTTGGTAGCAGTGTTTGTTTGGGTGCTATCATGGATTTGATTAGCAGATTGCACGGTGTTGTCTTTTCTTGTGCTAGCAGCTTGTCCGATGTTGGTATTAGTTTTTATACACCGGTGTTGGGCTTTGTTCATATATCCAGTCGACCATACTTGCTGGAATGTGTTGATGATCTTTCGTATTTGGCAATGTGTACAGATGAGTCCCAGGATCATATTGGCATTGATGACATCCAGGAGGATGCAGTGGGCAGTTTTGAAGACTTAGTTTCCTTGGGTACAAAGGAGTTGGATAGCAGTGCTACAGTTTTTGATACTCCGTTTGTTGATATGAGCTTTAGAGTTGATTCACAGGATATGGATGGTAATAATCTAGAGACTAGTAACTTTGAGGATACTCCTTTAGACAGTGCATCAAAGGAGGTTTGTAGGAGACAGTCAAGCCAGTGCCATCATGTGTCTAATCAGTTGAGAGTTAGTGAGCGAGACATTGCTATCGCTTGCCAACATTTCGATGCTGCTCGTCAATTGTTAGCAATTTATGGATGGGGTTCTCCTACTAGTGATGAGCAAGGAGGCAGTTATCTTTCCTTAACAAAGTTCCACTCTTTATGGGAGGCTATCCAAATTTTGAGACAGGATTATATGCAGTTGGTAGCCAACAGAGATTATCTTATGGAGTGGGCAATACAGCATATGATACATTGTTGGGCAAGGAAGATGAGGTGAGTGAGCTTACTGAGCAGCTTGAGGTGACTTCAGAGATTCTTGAGAGTACACAGTTGGCTTTCAAGGAGTCACGGTTTCATTTGGCTAAGGTGACCATGGAGTTAGAGCAACTACAATCTTTACTAGATTCTGTACAGTCACAAGCTGTGGTGTCTGATGATCCGAGGATATCCATGGTCGAGATTGTCAAAGATAGTGGAGATGGGGATGCATCCATCCTTGATACTAACATTGGCATATTGGGTTCATCCCCACTAGAGTCAGGTTCAGTTGAGTTGGGTGCTGCAGCAGATTGTTGTGGTATGCCTGACATGGTGGTGACCTCTAGCACTAATGGCACGAAGACTAGAGATGCTGTATCAAAGACCATGTGTGATGTTGGTGAGCCGATAGTTGGCATGGTTCCTGCTAGTAATACTACTCCCTTGGCGATGTCTTTAGAGGTAGTAGTCAGTTCCAACTTGGTTAGTGATCAATTGCAGTTAGTTACATCTGGATTGCAGTCTGAGCCACTGACTGAGATTGGCGCATTCTATCAGCATTACATTGTGAGGTATGCTCATCAATTTACCTTTGATGACCATGTTGATGAGATGATGATACAGAGATGTACTTTGGTTCCTAGTGCTTATCATCAGTTATGGGATAGTTTAACGCCTCAGGATGAGAGTTATGATGGGCACGACATGGCGATAGGTTTTGTAGTTGACAGCTTGATAATACATGACTTAGAGCAGGAGTTTCGAAGTGATGCTTTAGCGGGTGTTGTTATTGATTCTACTCCTTTGGCTATGACATCTCCTGACTTAGCTGGTGATCAGTCACAGTGGGTTGTATCACTTGTTCATGGTGAGTTGTTGACTGAGGTTGGTTTTTTTTATCAACATTATATTGCAAGGTATGTACATCAGTTACCATTTGATCCTTGTGTTGAGGAGTTGATGGCAGGCAAATTTGGTTTGGGTTCCAATTCTTGTTGTTTATCTTGTGATGGCTTTTCACCATCAAGGGTGCATGGGAGTTATGGTTATGAGACAGTGGTCGGTGATCTACAGAGTTGTGTTGACTGCAGGAGTTGTATAGTGTGTGGATTCTCCATACTTGGTACAGTTTCATTCGAGAGCATTCACCATTGTTGCAGAGTTGGATTGTACATTCCGTATAGGCCAGTGGAATGCGTTGATGGTATTTACTGTGTTGGTAGTTTGATTTGTCCACTTTACTTGGGTTTTGATGTTCTAAGAGTTTGTGTCTCATGGGTTTCTGACTGTGGCAATGGTGATTTTGGAGTTTCGTTGAGCTGTAATTGTCAATTTGATTATGGATTCCTCTTGGTCATATTGCAGAGGATATTGCAGGAGCTTGTGTTAATTGGCAATAGTATAGTTCATGACTACATTTGGGATCCAAGTGGATTGATTGGTTTATTGTTCAGCCATTGCTTGAGGACAAGCAATATTTGGGAGGGGAGGACTTGTCATGTCCCTTTTTCAAATAATTAAAAATAATAATCTTTGCTAAGGCAGGCAGGCCCAAAAAGGTGAAGTTTTGGAAAAGGGGGATAATCTTTGGAAGCTAATGGACTAATAAATGAAGATTATTATTAAAATATGTTTTATTAACCCCTCTTGGACGTGAGTTAGGGTTATGCCCTCTTTTAAGGGGTTTGGAAGCATTTTGGGCTAATTCCAGAACTTGATTTTTTGCTCATTTCTTTGTTGTTCTTCAGAGGCTGCCAAACCTGTGGAGAAGGAGACCCAAGAACGGGAGTTTGCAGGTTTCCAAGAAGGCTAAGGAAGGGAGTTTGACGCCATTCCATGTGCATGCTCATACAGAGTTTGCCTTTGTGCTGAACAATGCAGATTTGTGAATTTTTCGGGTGTGTTTTTTGTATGAGTTTGGTGTTTTCAATTGAGTATTTCATATCAGGTTGGGTTGCTGCTGTATTTCAAACTTTAAGATGTTAAAATAGAGCTGAATATATGTATTGGGACGTGATTAAACTTCTGAGATAGATTATTAGTGTTTTTGTGGTGTTTCCGGACATTTTTGTGTTAATTTCGGAAGCCCGATGAGCATAGTTTTTGTCCTACATTTGTGAACTGTTGTGTAAAGGCTGTACAGATCTGGAAATGTCATTTCGTAGGCTATTATGCTGCTGAAATTTCTGTAAAAAATGTCCATTCTCAAATTTATTAATAATTTGTGAAGTTGTGAAGTTTTTTTGGCACTATTTCGGACATATCCGATTTGGGTTTTATTGAGAAATTGGTGGATCTTTGTAATATTGGTTGTTTGATCTTCAGGATCTGATTTGAGGCTTGAAATATCATACAAAATCAGTAAAGGGACATTTCACCTACAAAAACCTCCTATCCTTATGAAGGCATTAGCAAAAGACTAAGAACTAGGCCATTAATGATATTGGTCTTTCATGTATTACAATTGAGTATCTATAAATGTGAAATTAAGCATGACTATCATATAAATCTGAATTCCAGTTATGCATATATTCTAAGACCACAATGTGTGTATTTCAATCTGCCATGTATTCCATTTCTTCTTTAATCCTCATCTGCCCCTTTCCTCAAATAAACCATTTTCCCTTTATATTTCCCAATTTAAGGAAGAGCTCACACCTTTTTATCATAAATGTCATATGGTGAGAGATGCAATCTTTCACCATTAGCACCCTTGAAAGAGTGTAACTCTATTATTTATGCCCTTTGAGAGGGACACACCTTTCACAATCAGATCTGCACTTCTTATTTTAATCAGATCTGTGCTTCTGATCCCTCCTTTTTCTGATTACGTAACAAACACTTATTTTACTTTTATTTCCTTGATCAACTTTTGATGTCCATTTCAAATGAATTCCTGTCCCTTTTTTATCTTGCCATATGAATGAAGTCACAACTATTCATCCTTAATTGCTGTGTTTTAAAATTTAAAGTAATTTTTTTTTTTATATTTCCTCGGATCACTTATATTTTCTTCCCTATCCCCCTAAGTTGATGATTCACTCCTTTTGTACCTTTAATTCTCCAATAGTCATAACTCTTTTTTTCATGTCCTTTGACCATTCACTAGACAAAACTAAATTTGTATATTATAACTATATTATATTGTATAAAATTATAAATATATTATATTTTTAAATTTATAATTATATTTTTCTTTGTTCTTATTTATTTTTTATACTTTAATTATTATTATTTATCAGTAAATCTTGAACCAAAAGGGGACATCACATATTACTTAAAAGTGATTTTAAAATATAGTTTCCAGACAGTGCCATGGAGTGTGATAAAAGAGGCAGAAAGAAACGCATTTGATTCATTCTTTGAATTTGATATTTTTCTCAAGACACCGATTGTAGAGGTTTTTTGCTATACAGCCCTAGGACGAAACCTTACAGCAAAGATTAGTTTTCAGGGGTGAAAAATCCTCCTTAGCCAGTACAAGTGGATCAAGCAAGATTCACATTGGAGTTGAATGTTTGAGTTTGAAGATTTGTGCCCTATGTTTTTGTGGAGAGTTGTGTTGAAATGATATTTCCAAGCTTGCATTTTTATTTCCAGATTGATGATTTCCTTCAATCTATAGAGGGTATTTGGAGAAAACAGGCACAAGGGTCGCAAGCTACAGTAGCCACTGCAATGTTCCTACCAGGCTACAATGGCGCTGCAGTACTTATCACCATTGTTAGCTTATTGCAGCCATAGAGGAAGGTGTGCAGACTTGCACTGAAGATTTCTAGGTTTTCAAAAGGAGTTGGAGTTGCAGTCATTTCTTGAAAGATTTATATGCCAAATCCTAGCTGCTCGTTATATGGGTTATTGGAAATTTCATTGCTAAGTGCAGCATGAATAGGAATGATTACTAAGAACTTTCCAGTTGAAGGTGTAGATAATCAAATTCAGTTTCAGACTTTTTCACATTTAGATTTCTGTATTGTTGTAAGAGTTGCATGTGTTTTTTATGCCAACTGGAGGATTTGGCGAGTGAAGAAAGTACAGTCTTGAGGTAGTCACTAGAAAGATTCAAACATTTATTGTTTGTGAGAACTCGGTTGGTTCCCAAAACCGCAGATTGGAAATCCAAGAGCTTGCCGATTCTCCAACAGGATTCCACAATCAATTCTAGCCAACGAATGAGAATCACCTTGATTCCCTTGCACTTTAGGCTCCGCTACACCCAGGCGGGTAGACCCTCACCTCAAATGTTGACTACCTAGTTCAAGGCTTTTCTATAGTGAATTTAAGCTTTGTGACTTCTTCGGTTGGCAAGGTCCTCAAACTCAATCAAAATGAAACTAAATGCTAAGTGTTTGAATTGAATGAATTGTATAAGGTTTTAACAATGGATTTGAGGTTTATAAGAAGGAAGTTGTAGATGTTTTGACTTCATATATAAATCCAATACTTCAATGACAAAAGACCAATGCTTTGGCTTATTCGGGCAACAAAGTCAACTACAATGAAGATTATAACGTACACCTTTATAATGATCTATGCACATAAACTATAAAAAGATAAATAATCAAGACGTGAAGGATCAAATATATATATGCAAATCTCAACTAGTCTAGATTGCACTTTAACTCCCAAGGTCGGGGAGACAAACTAGACATAGATTAAAAAATAATTAAACATTTCACATTATCATCTTCTGTTAAGGTTGTAGCTTCTATTGGATTGATTTTATCATGAGATACCTTGTTGATGGTAAATCATCTTTACGATAAATATCTTATATATATAATATATATTATATGTAATATAATATATATTATACGTTATATATTATTATATAATAATATAATAAATATATTATATATTATTATATAATAATATAATAACATATTACATATATGCTTAAAGATGAGTTATACATATGGCTCTTTATATTATTAATATATTAACTAATGATGATTAACTATAGAGACATGTCTCTTCATGAGACATGTCTCTTCTCATATTTATGAGTCTTCAAATCTGCATTTGGAAGATATCAATCACATTGGCAATGTTAGTACATTTGCAAAAAAGATCCATGTTACTCAACATGATCGAGTTTTAAAATGTCACATATGACCTCATCCACTTGTCTAACCAAAATTGTTCATAGAATTAAAAAATGATTATAAAGGATGAATCAACGGAAGTTTAAATCTCCATACCTTTATAAAAATAAACAAACGGCCTTTTATTTTATTATTAAAATAAAATATTTGAATTCATATTACAAAGTCATATTTAAGCTCCTTATTCTTCCGTACAAACATACAAATAAATATAAATACTTCTTATCTTCGAATGTTTTCTTGTTTACAAATGAATATCTCTCCTTATTTATACCAAGGGAATGTGACCTTTCGATTTCAAAAGGCATTTCTCTTCAAAATAAATCACACCCTTTTTTTGTTAGCTAATCGTGCATCTTCACCTATTCTTTTTTATTTATTTATTATTTTTAAATTTTTAATAGATAAAGCTAATGAACAAAGACATTATAATTCATATCAATAGGGCAAATTTATTTATTTTTGTTGCGCAGAATTCTCCCTCGACAAACAATCTCGTTTCAAGTATTGTGAAAAATGAAAATTTGTCTTAGATTTGTATCGAGTTAATTGCAGTGGACCAGTATCATCAATAGTTTTGACGTGGAATATACGAAAGTTCAACTCTCAACGATTGACCATCATCGTCAGTTCCATATGCATTCCTGACGGTTTTGATCAAAGCTAAATGTAATGTCCCCATTTTTGCCAACATCAGAGTTTCATGGATTAGCCTATTATTGTGATCCTCGTAGGCTAGTTATTTTGGATAGAGGGTCTTTTGAGGCAATGGCTTGGCTTGGGAGGATCTTGTCTTCTCCACAATTTAGTAAGCTACAGGTTGGTCTTTGTTTGACTTGGATTGGACTTCGTTTGGGCTTAGTTTTCTGTACTTACTATTTTTGGCAAATTGGGTGTTGATTGTTGATTGAGATGGCCCCTTTTTATTTTTGGAAAGTGCATTTGGTCACATGGAGAAATAATAGGTATGACTCTATTTCAAACAGCATATTTAAATGATGAGTATTTTGAGAGTTATTATATTTTTAGTGACCCAATTATTATGAATTATTAAATGACTTATTATAAAGTTTTAATTTCAATTAAGTTGAGAGTTGAATTATCATTGGAAAGAGTCATTTATTAATTAGGTAAGCCAAGTCAAGTGAAAGTATCTAATGGAAACTTCTAATTAATGTTGTGTGGTGAAGCTTCTTGAATGAAGTTACATTTTGGCAACAAAAAGGGGCATCTGGAGGTTATAAATACAAGCCCATTTGTTGAGAAAAGCAAGCTTGGATATTTTATTTTCTTTTGATGCTTTTGTAGCTTTTTCTGAGGTTCTAAATTTTGTTGCCCTTACTGAAGTATAAGGGTTTCGAAGCTAGGTTGTGCCTTTAATTCATAGCTGAGGTATTGTGGATTAAAGTTTTGAAATTATTATTAAAATATCTTGCTGTATATACTGTGGTTGGGAGATATTGTTTAATGCTTGATATTTCCTAGGAGGGTTTTGAATTTCTGAGTTGTGCATCTCATCTGCTTCTGAGGTATAACAGATTTGAATCTGAGTATGATAGTATCGAATTGAACATTCTTCCTACTGTATTAATTGTGGCTCGGAGGTTACTGCATGTTGTGAATTTATGGTGGATTTATTTGTCACAAGGAGATTTGAAATTCTGCATATAGACATCTATATTCCAATGTTGCGGCAAAGCCATTTTTCTACATCTGTTGGGCGTGAGTTTCCTCTACTACTAAGTGGTGTTTGGGTCTGCAAATTGGTGTCTGTAATCTGCATTTTAGATGTCTGAATTTCCCAGTAGACTGGCATTTGAATTATATTTGCATCATGTATGTCACTAATATGTAAGTGGGAATTAACTAGTATAGATATCTGAAATTAATCTATCTAAAAAAATGCCGATAGATATCCACTACAAAATAATTATAATTAAATTTGCTACATCTAAAAATATTTATATTTTCTTTATCTCCATTTATTTAGTTTTTAACTAAATTGAACTTTTTATTTCAATTTCTTAAAAAATGGATGATTTATATCTCCAAATATTATAATTTAAACAAAAAATTGATGTGGTATTTATTAAATTATTTTTTAAAGTATATTCTATTTATAATAAAATTTAAACTTTTGACATGTAAATGGTTGTCAAATTTAACCTAGAAGAATAAAAGTTAACATTAACACGCTCACACCATCCCACTCCACCCATTCTGCCATTGTAGAATGCCTATCAGCATTAATAATAAATTTCTGATTTGAGTTATTTGCTAGAAACTCTCATCTGTGATTTCTACATTTGCTATTCATTGGCATTTTTGCAAACTACAAACTATGAATTATATTATAATCTGAAGGAATTGCAAAATTGCAAGATTAATTTCAAGTGAGTGGGATGTTCTTCATATAATCCGTAGTGTGAGCCTGCCAGGGTTATTACACTAGAGTTAATGGATGACACCGTACCATTCTTAAAAGAAATACCTTAATTCTATCAAACTTCACAGCATCCCCAAGTTTCGGTATTCCTTCGTATGCACCTGATATTGTGTGAATGACACATCATATTGCTGCCAAATACCGACTTCATACTACAGACGATGTTGCTTGTAACAATAGATGCCTTGCCGTTTATGAAGAAATTGTGCATTGATGTGTAAAAGGAATTTCTGCCACATATCATCAATAGACGTAGCTTTGCTCCAATCCCTTTAAAATTTTGTGGTTGGAACTCAATATATGTAGTGATGATTCTATATTGGACGGAGGTTATGTTTGTCTCATTCGCTTGATACTGCACATGCTTGACCTCGGCTGACTTGGGCACTCTATTCTTGCAGGAGGAATCTCCAAATACAACATTTCCATACTTTCAATGTTTCATTCATCAAGTGTGTTGGTACAAATAATGATTATATTTGCAAAGTCGTCTTCCTCCTACTCACTGGTTTTTTCATATCCCAGGCTTTTTACAGATCTGTAACTATATATACCTTCACTAGAATCATCCTCTATTCATCGCTATTGACTGTTACTGATGCTTCCTTGCTGTTAATTCTTCCTTCACAAGATGGTCTACAATACTTCTGGTGTGCTTATCCAGTACGTACTCCACAACAATTACTTATTCTTTTACAAGAATTTTCCTTTGATTCCACTCAATCGGAAGGAGCATCAACTCGGTTATATAACAAATGAAAGATAATTTCATCTCTGCATTAAATGCAATTCTGTGACTTAATGTATACAGATATGAAACAATTCAATTTCTGATATGACAATGCTTTGGTCAATATAAAGCATGCTAAAGTCTCGGTTAAGATACGAAGTATGCTTCAGAAGACGTCAAATTCGAGATAACATTCTCAAACTTTGTTTATCTTTGTTCTGCACCAACTCTGATTTGATTTCTCTGCACAATAGTCTGTATTATCCATACTAAGCTTGACACACCAGTATTGAGTTTTATGACCTGCATACTGTTCCCTTTCCAGATATCTTCTCTTTTTCATATCTCATTGACCAATAGAAGTACATCACAGACATTTTGCAAAGCAGCACACCACACAATAGTAGCTGGATCAGAAAGCATTACAATGACATAAGGAAGAACATGCTGCAACCAATCTTCATTAGTAAGGCAGTATGAAGAGTGTAACAACAACATTATAGCTCCTCTGCTTGACCATGTAAGTGTACCACTTCCAACCCATGCACATAATAATGATGCTATTAACGCCATCATTCCTTCACACTTTGTGCCAGACTCCACTCTATCTGAGTGTACAAAAACTGAGTCCACACTTGCTTATGTCCCAACACTGAAGTGACTGGATCTTCATTCTCTTTCATGTGTTTCATAATTTGGTTGCAACAAGTCATGTCTGTAGAGTACCAATATCACCAATCAACCCTGAATATGAACTTTCAACATTATTTTTCTAATGGAGACTCTAAATTTTGCAAAGAATTTGGGCTCCATCAAACTCAAAGCAAGAAAATCTAAAGTTCTGTCCCAGTAATATAAACAGACATTTATATCTGATCTAGCATCTAAGAGTGAAAGGAAATTGCTGCCAATAGAGTTCTGAAATTGTTTGCTCATAACTGTCCTAGAGTTATTGTTGTTCACAATCTATGGAGCTCGGAATCATCTCCAATTACTGCCAACAGGCACTTTCAGGTCTGAAACTGGTGAAGGACTACTCATATTCATTTTGTAACAAGAAATCCCAAAAGATAAATATTCAGACTTATGTAAATGAACAGTAGATTGAACAATATATTTCATGATATTTTGGCCAAAAAATAAAAATAAAAAATCGTTGAATGTACTACTCCAATTGGTCGCATCAATTAGTATTATTTTGATCTATCATGTCTTGTGCATTTCATTTCAAAACAGCTTAAACATTTGTTAAAATACCCTCCACGTACAGTTTCCTACCAAGTGTTTGACGAAATGTCTAGTGAAAATTCAGAAATATTACAAGTTTGTCAAAGGATTTTAGTAGAGTTATCACACGGGATTGGTTGGGGTCACATTGAATGCCAATTGAGTCCTGTAATTCCAGCAATTAGCATATTTTGGAGATTTTCAATGATGAGATGACTCCAATTTTATAGACTTCTTACTCAAACCAGCTATGTGCATCCTTTTTTGAACATTGTGAATTTACTATTTTAATGTTTGTCATTGGAACTTCGTAGTTTTTATTAATAAAATTTAAGAAAAAAATAAATAAAAATCATGTTATGTCATACTCAATGATTATATGATGGATTATTAAATCAATAGAATATCATGCAAATTCTGCGCAATGTATATACTTCCAAAGGTGTCAACTTTCTTTTATGGAAATATCAATTGGTTTTATTTATTTAAATTTTAAAGTTTTAAATATATGTTTTTTTAAAATATTTTAATAACCATCTCAAAATATGAAGAAAACAATAGTTTCCTTTCAAACCATGCTTGCGCCTCATCCCCGCAACTTGGAGACAATTATTACTTTCACCTTACAGATTTCTCGTTGTAACAGAAATTCAATTTATCTCTTCTTCTTCGTGATTCATTAGGCAATAGAAAATTAGAATGAGAGGAAAATGATAATGAAGGTGGAATACCAAAGGCAATGATGGCGGCTGTGAGAGCATTGCGAGAGAGGCGGACGGGCACTGTACCCGCAATTTGCAACTTTCGCCGAACATCGTATTCCTCACCACTGGCGCTCTTGCTGCTGATGTTGCTGGGGCTGAAGCCCATCCATCCCAGGCCTAAGCCTAGGCCCAGTCCCAGCCCAACAACGCCTCCCACTCGCCGGAGAAGCCTCCTTGCAGCTGTTGATGGCAGGGATGATTGTGACGACCACAATTCATTGTTTTCACTTTGAGATCGCCCCAATAGACGTCTTAATCTCCATCCCTGTGCCATGTATGTCTCTCTGTACCCTACACGGACACAAACATCTAGCTTGTCCCAATTATTTTCCAATTAAAATCATTTATTATGTTTTGCGAACTCCCCCTCTTCACCCCCTCGACTTTAATTTCCATACCAGTACCGCCATGGGCTTGGTGTCTTGCCTTAATTATGTAAATTTACATAAATAACTATTATTGAGTTAAAAGGAATTCTATAATGAATGGTTAGGAAGGTATAATAGTTGGTGAAAGTTTTGGAAATGGGTTATCAAATTAAGTGGATATAATCTTAGTGGAAACTCTATAAGTGAGCTTGATTTGGAGGAGTATGAGTATAGATGGTTTTTTGAAAAGGCTCACTGCTTCATCTTGGTGAGTCTTACCTAAATACAATGAGTGCTAAATGTATCACTCATTCTCATAAGAGATTGAGCTTTATGAAACACTTAGTAACATCATAATTTGACTTCTTGTGGAAATTCTCTCTTACTTATCAATTGATGGAATAAAGAGGCTCTATAACGAATGGTTCATAAGGTACTTGTTGAAGATTTTACAAATTGGATAGTAAGCTAAGTGGACTTAACTTGAACAGATTGTCATGATTTAGCACACCTAATCTGAAGTAGTATTGGAATGAGTGTCTTCTCAGGAAGGCCCAACACTTCTCATGTATGAATATCACATGAATGTAGTATGCGTTAAAAAAGTGAACCATGCGCTCTCATGAGAGATGGGTTCTTATGAGTCACTATGCACAAAACATGGGCCAATAAGTCTAAGTTGAAAACTGAACAATTGAATCTTGATAGCAATATCATAATTTGATTTGATGTGAAAAATGGTTTCTACTCGTGAATTGATGAATTGAAGGGTTCTACAATGAATAGGTCATAAGATAGAACACTAATTGAAGATTTGCAAATGGGGAAGTAATCTAAATGGGTTTAATCTTGGAGGAAACTTTATAGTTAGGTCTAATTTATTTGTAGTGGTACTAGGATGAGTGACCTCCCAAGAAGACTCAATGGTTCACCTCTATGAGCATCGCCTAGACATTATAATTAGTCAATAGTACCAGTCAATCGCATGATGGATGGGCTCTTTGGAACCATTACTCATTAAATATGGGTCAATGAGTTTGACTTAGAAATTGCATAGTTGAATCTTGGTCACAATATCATAATTTGATTTTCAGTGGAAAATTTCTCTTAGTTATACATCGATGAGCAAAAGGGGCTCTATAATGAATGGTTCAAAAGGTACAACACTTGCTAAAGGTTTTGTAAAGAGGGTAGCAAGATAAGTGGACTTAAACTTTGAGGAAACTCCATGGTTAAGCATACTTAATTTACAATAGTACTAGGATGGGGGGACTCTTAAGAAGACCCAATGCTTCAGCTTGTGAGATCACCCAGATTATTAATGTTAAGTCTATCATTCATTCTCACAAGAGATGGATTATTATGAATAATTGCTCATGAAAAATGGGTTGCTGAGCTAACTTGAAAACTACACAATTGAATCTTGATAGAAGTATCATAATTGGACTTGTGAAAAATATCTCTAACTTATTAATTGATGAGCTAAAAGGGCTCTTTAATAAATGGTTACTAAGGCACAATACTTGTTGAAAGTTTTACAAAAGGGGTAGAAAGCTAAGTGGGCTTAACCTTGGAGGATACTTTAGGGTTAATCGCACTTGATATAGAGTAGTACTAGGATGGGTGACCTCCTAGGAAGGCCCGATGCTTCACATTTGTGAGTGCCACATTAAAGGTATGAGTGTTAAGTGTACCATTTATTCTCATGGGAGATGGGTTCTTATGAGCCATAGAAAAATTGAGTCAACAACTCTGACTCGTAAACTACATAATTGATCCAAATAGCAATATCATAATTTGACTCGTTGTGAGAAATGTGTCCTACTAATCAATTATCACTTGTGTGGAGATGAAATGCAATAGTCATGTCAATTGCAAATTGTAGTTAAAGTTGTATGCAATGGTCATGTTAGTTGAATTAATGAGTACTTCATTAGAATTTTAATACAATAAAAAATGTGTATAAATTATTTTAAAACATGTACGGGTCTTTATACACCATTAGGTGGTGAGTTTTGACATGAGAGATTAAAAAAATCTTGGATGTTTTTTTGATTAGTGACAAAAGTATTTTATTAAGCATGAAAAAGGTTACATAAAGATGGAGAAGTCACATAATGACCAAAATGGACTCTCAAAAGATTGCTAAACCATACTATTTATCCCTTACATACACTGACATCCATTGGAATGATAAAAAATGTGACACCCATACCCCATGCAAAAACATGCCCATGAACACAATAGTACAGAAACCAAACCATCAATGAAACCAACTCATGGCCTATTCCTTGGTAAAATTGGGGATCTTCGCCTCACCACGTGTTCTACTCTACAACACTATGCCTTGAGTCAGCCCCACCACCAGAGCCATCACCACTACCCACAATAAAGGAAATTTTGATCCCCACACCCACACCACCTCTGCCACCACATTAAGAACCTGCATCACTCTACATTTGGCCTCTTTTTGGGGGCAACTATTGATGCACCATTAGATGCCCATCAACATCAATTGGGGCCTACAAATGGATTGAAGTAGTCTTCCTTTGCCATTTACCATCCACCCCTACCATTTGATTATGCTCATGTGTCTGTAGGCATTCCAACAATAGAAATAACGCAAGGTATGTAGGAGGAAGGAACCAATTCTAGTCTCTTAAAACCTCGCCAAGAGTACATACGAAAGCAACGTAAATCTAGCAACAAAGAACCAATTTACTCATTAATAGATATTGACTGATTAGACAACCTACATGATAAAATATACATCTAATATGCCTGGGTATAAGGTCTTTTGGGTTACAACTAGTATAATGAATTACAACATCAGAGCATCAAGATCGTTGTCTTGAGAGTTTCTTCTACTTCTCTACCTCTGAACTTGTTGTCTTGCATTTTATCACCACAAATTTGTAGGTAACAACATAGAACTTTTTCAACTTAGTTTTGCATTAATCTGAGATTAGTTCATTATTTAATTTGCTAACATTGATCGATCAATCAACCCCAATTGGTATAAAGAATTCTTTTACTGAAGGTTTTCATCAAGTCCTTTTTATTTTTTGTTTTAATAAGCCTATGCTTGAATTTTGAAGCCGTTAACGTCCTTTTTCAAATTTTTGAGTGTGTGTTTGTTAGTTTTGGTCTTTTAGTTTTTTTCAATCCCTTACTTTTTTGTTTTATCTTCGATTCAATGTATCTTAGGGCTTGATCAAACTTGGCAGTCAAAAGATATGATCATTTTAGTGCCCAAAAGGTGGACTCTAATTGCAATTGCATAATTTAAAATATAATGTCATATTTTAATGTTGACATTCACTTTTTGAAAAAATATAACATATGTTTTTAAGTTACTTTATCACTTAAATTTATCACTTAAGTGACTATAGAGCTTTATGTTATATTTTTATATTGAGTCGATTTTTAAATTTTTCACTTGAGTGACTTTATTAACTACATAGTTTGATTTTATTTTTTTGAGTTACTTTATGTTTTAATTCAAAACATCTAAGTTAATATTACTTTTTGAATCATTTTTGCACATAATATATTAAACTATATAGTGTAAATATTATTTTGATTCAATTAAGTGATATTTCCTCAAAAATCAATTAGACATATGTTTAATTGATCACTTAAGTTATGTAAATACATGTTTTCTAAACTATTTACATGTTTACATGTAAATGCCTTGAGAGAATGTGATTTTGCACTAGAGAGACATTTTGAAATACTTAGAACATGTAAATGCATGTATTTTAAAATATGCATTGGGTCTCCAAGAGTGTGATTTGCATCTAAAGGCTTTGAGACATGAAAATGTATTTTTTTTGAGAGTGTGATTATGCACTGCTTGCATTGTTTTTACAATTTTAAAACATGCAAAGGCACTCAGGGTGTGATTTGCATAAAGGACCAATTCTCATGCTTTTCAAAACATGTAAATCCTTTCGAAGAGTGTGTTTGGACTTCCCTAAGTATGTCATTACAACTTAAGAATACAAGTTTGGCCTCCAAGAGCAAAAGATCCATGTTCTTGCCCTTGAAGAACACATTTTTGCCAAAAACATCTCCAAATCTGCACATTTTATGGCTCAAATTTCATGAGAGTAGGGTCAGTTTTGCATCTTCATGCATTCTCATGCATTAAGAGTTGAATTCCTTGCAAAAAAGTGTCATATTTAATGGTTTTTTGAAGCCACATTTTCATCACAAATTGCCCATATTTGGAGTATTTTGATCACGTTTTTGCTCGAGGAGAAATTGTTTTGAAGTTTGGATCCTTTCTATTGTTGTTGGTGATCATGTTTTTGCCCTCCAATGTCAAAAATGAATCATGTCATGGTAACTAAAATGAGTTAAAATACTTGGTATTTTACAAAAAATATTTGCATACTTTGAAGTTATTGAGCACGTTTTTGGCAATAATATCCAAAAATGTCCCATTGATTGCTCATTAATGTCCATCATTTTCAAGTGTTGAATAGCTCAATATAGTTGGTTGAAGATTCAAATTTGGAGGAGAAACATTCTTCAAACCTATTAATCTTCCACTTTTGACTCCTTGATCACCAAGTAAGTTGAAGTTTTTAATCCTTTGCTATTTCATTGCATATTTTCATTCATCCTTGTACACTTGTCCAAAGATATGTCTTGTAAAGTGCAATTTTTCTTTAAACATGATGAGAATTGTTATAATGATTTAGAATAACTAGGGGGGGTGAATCAATTATCCTCAAGTCCAGATGTACCAATTCAACTTTTACTAACTTTAAACAACTTAATCAATCTCATAAAACAAATCTGTATATACAACATATCATAAACAATCTAACTTTACATGCAATTTCTTAACTCTTTGTTTCCTCTATGTGTTGACTGCCAGTGAAACAAACTACCGTAGAAATATAGCATGGATAACAATAACATCCACACATGTAAATGACACTTTGACACAAGGATTTGACATGGAAACCCAATTCTAGAAAAAACCACCAAGTAGTAAGCTACCAAATTTTGGCTCTTCTAAAGTGAGTTTGGTTAAGAGCCAACCCTGTTAAAGGTTATATAACACACTATTAAATGTGACCCTATTAAAGGATTTAATTACCCTATAAGGAGTGGCCTTGTTAGAGGGCTTTGGATCATTCCATTAGAATGTCACCTTGATTAAAGGATTATTAGATCAACCTTGATTAAAGGATTTTTTTTGTCACAGTGGTTAGAATGTAACAGTAGGTTTGATCTATAGAATACAACTCACTTTGAAAATTTAGATATCCATTTGTTCATATGTTGGTTCATTGGCTAGCCTCCATTCACATCTCCATCATTAATCCACTTGGCATCTCCTTGAGCAATCACTCTTCACCAAACTCTTCACACTTTGCTTGTATTGTTATGTTCTCACAACTTCTCCTTATGATCACCTATCAACAATGAACCAACCTTAGAAAACATCTCTTATACCTCCTTAAATAGGTAATTTTGATCTTTTTCCTCTTAAACATGAGCTTAATCTTAGGGTTAGGTCAGATTCATTGAATCCTTCCATTATCTCATTTTCTTTCTTCTTCTTCTAGAAACTTTTGATCAAATCCTTGCCTTTGATTGCTTAACAAACTATCCTCATGCATAAAATACATCAACTCATCAATCCTTATCTTCCACACACTTTGACTAATTCAAAATTCCAACTGTGTCAGCCTCAAACTCAATTGTTTCTCAAACTGTAACTTTTGTTATCATTCACCAATCATTGTGTTCTTCTGCTCGGTCATCATTATGTAGCTCAACATACAATGTACTGCCTCACTTGGCCTTTACTATGCTCGATCATCACTAACACTTCTTCATACATTTGCTCGACAATAACTATCAGTCAGCTTCTACTTAATTTCCTTAAGCTTATGTTTTAGCTCCTTTATTGACTGACCAATACATATACTCAGTCAAGCTCTCCTTTTAACTTGTTCCAACTCTAAGCTTCATCCAATTGTCTTCTTTACTTCATGTATTGATTGAACATCACGTTATCTTGTCAAGGACTGGCTTATCAAGTTCCCATTGTACTTTCATGCTAATTAACTTCTCATTACTCAACAACACAACTAACTCACCTTGTTATCTCTTCTTTTCAAATCCTCTTCATCAATCAAATGATATGGCACTCTACATTGTTAGTAAATGTCTCTTCAGTAGGTTTGAAACACTGTCTTACCAATAGGTTTCACATCAATGACAACATAACAGTTGTTCCAATTATAGTTTCCAACAATCTCCCTCTTTCGCATTTATAGCAACTCCTCACACATTGCACTAATTACCATGTAATCCAAAATCTTCAATACTTGTACTGTCAACTACCTCTGTGTTTTTGTTCTCTCTTTCTTAGTGTCATTCTGATTCTCATCCATGCAATCTCAGGATGCTCCCTCTATTAATTTAGCACATTCTCTATCATATCTCCCTCTTTGACAATAATTACTCTCTCTCTCTCTCTCTCTCTCTCTCTCTCTCTCTCTCTCTCTCTCTCTCTCTCTCTCTCTCTCTCTCTCTCTCTCTCTCTCTGATGTAGTGCAAGGTAGGAGAATCCCCAAAGGAAATGTTCTAGCCCCCAACAAATAACCGCATAGTGGAAACACAACAACAATACACAATCTAATATCAATTCACAACACTTTATTCATAAATAAATGTTTACATGCAATGTTCCCAGTTGTAAGCCCTTCTGAGTTTTGGCCAAATATAATAGCAATTACAAAAATAGTTCTGCAAGATCCCTCAAGATCCAACCCAAAACTTAGCTAGTCAAGATCCACACTTTGGTAGAAACCTCCAAGGAAGATCTAAACTTGTGCTTTCAAGCCCACCAAGCAATTTTCTTATTTCCCAAGCCTCAGCTACTAGCCCTTCACAAAGTTCGTTCCTCTTCCACATTGTCTTCTCCAAGCTAGACGATTATGACTAAAGACTCCACAAGACCTCTTACTCATACCCAACTAAGCCACAAGTTGACCTAGTTTGTTACAAATTAAATAAATCCTTGTATTAAATGCACATTTAAGCCACAAGTCAACTCAACTCATAACTGAAATTAAATACAACCAAATTAAATGTCAAGGTCGGATCACACTAGAAATTGAACACAAACAACTTGGGCAAAGCTAGAACCAAGACATGACTGAGCATTAGAAAACCACTTCCGAGTATCAACAACTATCAGGTTCACACAACACGTGAAGGAACACTTGGTTAATACTGTGAACTCAATTAATACTGCAACTCGGTTAACATGATAGGTTAATACTTGGTTAACACAACATG
The DNA here is from genome assembly GCA_028749045.1 of Cupressus sempervirens. Taxonomy (NCBI): domain Eukaryota; kingdom Viridiplantae; phylum Streptophyta; class Pinopsida; order Cupressales; family Cupressaceae; genus Cupressus; species Cupressus sempervirens. Next base: position 479,668,577 of record CM053786.1, read on the forward strand.
TTAATACTTGGTTAACACTGAAACTCAGTTAAAACTACTGGAATGAACAAAAAAAGAGTAAGATTACAACACAACCCAAGATGCTCCTACATCAGACACCCTAGGTATGAAAAGATGTTCTTAATAGCTAGAAGAATGTCTTCTAGGATTCACCACACAAATCCAAAACTAGTTCTTCACATACATATTCTCTAAATCTTCAACTTGCACACTCTTTCCCTTGTTCCACTTTTTCTTCTTCACATCCATCCTCAATGTGCTACAAATTTGCTTTCCACACTAATCTCTAAGCCTCTCAGAATCCTTCAACACAACTCGGCTACCAATACTCAAGTTCCTCCTACTAAGTTCTTCATTTTGCAAAGGAATTAGGGAATGCTTCCTGCCACCTTTCTCAATAGTAATCACATTCTTGAAACAATCATGCATAGCCTTGAAATCACTTTGCCAAGGTCTACCAAGCAATATATGACAACTAATCATGTCTACAATATCACACAACACTTGATCTAAAAATCAACAAGACATTTTACCTCACTTCTAAAACATTTTCATCTTGCAACCAACCAATCTTATAAGGACAAGAATGTCTTACTCTTCTCAAACCAAGTTTCTAAACCATCTCCTCAGCAACAAGGTTGTCAATACTATCACTATCCACCATCACATTGTAGACTTTACCACTATACTTACAATGAGTCCTAAAAAAATTACTCCTCTGAAAAGATTCCAATGTCCTCTAACCAACCAATATTTGTCAAGCCAGTAAATTCTCTCCTTGCTCAAGTTCACTGATATAGTTTTTTGCCTTATTCACAACAACAACTCTTATGTGACCAACCTTAGGACATTCCTAAGCTCTATGTCCTTCTTTATGACATCTAAAAAAAAATACTCTTAACTCACCTCTATCTATCCTTCTCTTCTGATCAACAGGTTTTGGTTCATCTTCTGCACTCAATTTAGCCTTTTCCAAGTAGTCATGCTTCTCCTTCCCTTGGGAGCTACCTTGATTCTTCCTCTTCAACTTTTCTTCTGTCTTCAGGGCATACTGATAAGCATCCTCAAAACTGAATAAATATTCAGCATACTAACCTCATCCTGAATATTGAATCTCAAACCATTAATATATCTAGCCACCTTTTCTTTAGACAACTCTATGTGCCCAAACCAAATAGTCAACTTGTAGAACTACTCTATATAATCTTTCACATTCATTTTTTTTGCTTTGGATTTTGCAACTTCTTAAACAACTCAAGTTCATAATCAGCAAGAATGAACTTAGCCTTCAGTTAGTCACCATCAATCTCCATGTAGTGATCTTCATTTCACCTTCCTCTTCTCTATCTCTCTATAATTCCTTCCACCAAAGAGAAACATGTCGCTTTAGCTTAGTCTATGCCAACCACACTCTGAGCAGATCTCCCATATCCTCTAGCTCAAAGTAGTCTTCCAGTTTGCAAATCCAATCAATCAGGTCTTCAAAATTCAAAGTACCTAAGAAATTATAAACCTTTGTCTTATGCTTTAGCTTCAACTGAGATCCAAATCTAGCAAAATGACTAGCACTATCTCCCAAAGGTCTCTCCACATGATCACTTCTATCCTCACCACTTGATCCAACAACCTCAAAGTCTTCAACAACTTCCTCATAACCATCCTAAGTACTCACATGCCAAGGTACACCACGTATAGAACTTATGATCTCAATGATCATATCACTCTTCATTAAATCCATCTCATATTTGAATTCTATTTTAGCCTTCTCTGAGATCCTCGCTTCCATAATATCACGGAGCTCTTCAATCATCCTAGTGTCCAATTGTCTCAGAGGCATCTTCCAAGATTTTTGCAAACCCTCCATAACAAATCAACCAGATCCAACCTTCGATTAGATAATCTTCACCCCAAGTCCTGGTGCAAACTACCTCAACTTCAGTGATCTATCTACACACTCAAGAAAATCTTCACTTTAATAACATCTAATGTAGTGCAAGGTAGGAGAATCCCCAAAGGAGATGTCCTAGACCCTAACAAATAACCACACAATGGAAACACAAAAATAATGCACAATCTAATACTAATTCACAACACTTTATTCATAAAATAATTGTTTACATGCAATGTGCCCGACTATAAGGCCTTCTAGGTTTTGGCCAAATAAAATAAAAATTACAAAAATAGTTCTGCAAGATCTCTCAAGATCCAACCCAAAACCTAGCTAGTCTAGATCCACACTCTAGTAGAAACCTCCAAGGAAGATCTAAACTTGTGCTCACAATCCCACCAAGGAATCTCCTTGTTTCCCAAGCCTAAGCTACTAGCCCTTCTCAAAGTTTACTCCTCTTCCACATCCTCTTCTCCAAGCTAGATGATTATGACTAAAGACTCCACAAGAACTCTTACTTATACCCAACTAAGCCACATGTTGACCTAGTATGTTACAAATTAAAAACCCTTGCATTAAATGCACATTTAAGCCACAAGTTGGCTTACAATAAAAATTAAATATAACCAAATTAAATGCCAATGTCGGCTCACACTAGAAACTAAACATAGAGAAATTAGGAAAAGATGGAACCAAGACATGGCTGAGCATCAAAAAATCATTTCTGAGTATCAAAAACTATCAGGCTCGTATGGTACATGAAGGAACACTCAGTTAATACTACAAACTTGGTTAACACTGCAAACTTGGTTAGCAGTGCAAACTCGGTTAACACTGCAACTCAATTAACACAACAAGTTAATACTCAGTTAACATTGTGTTGCCCAATTTTTAGTTCATCTCATTTTTCTTTAGGTTGAAGTCAAGTCAATGTGTCAATGTTTTGAGTTTGTGTCTAGAATGCCCCTAGGATGACCTTTCTTCTCATCACCACCTTTCAAGCTAACCTATGTAGGAAATCATGTGAACATTGCACTAATCAAGGGAAAGGTGATTTAGGGTTTAGTGGGTTAGTTATAAGTGTTTCCTTGATGAGAAGAAGGTCTACAAATACCTATGATTCATCATCTAAATATTGAGAAGGATTCTAAGGACCAAGATCCATAGTGGTTTGCATTTCAATGGAAGATATCACCAGTGATCGAGATCGCAAATAAAGGGAAACTAATTATTTTAGTAGAAAACCCAGTTAAAATCCTCAGATATACTAAAATATAAAGGTGAGAAAACATGCATCATTGATATGGAACATGAATGGTATAGATGTGATCTTAATAGCTACATAGCTTTTTGGAAAAGTCAATCAACAAAAGGAACACATGCCACTGATTGATAGAAAAGTCATGCCCTTAAGTATTTTAAGTTGTGATGATGCGAGGAATAACCACTACGGTTAGATCAAAATTTTTCACAACATCGCAAGAAAATAAAGTAAACCATGAGTTAAGGAAACGAAAAGTTGAGGATCATATAGTTGCACATGGTTAAGACTAATCTAAGGTTAGGGTTGTGAAAGAATGAAAGCATGTATTCCTAGCTTCATAGGGTTAAATGATGAGTTAGAGTTTTAAGTTGCAAGCTTGTGAGTGAGGTAATAAAAAACTCAAAATGGTCATCATAATGTCGTAGATGTTAAAGCTAACTTTAAAATTTAAGTTTTTATGGAGCAAAGAGTATAAAATGACAATCAAAGGTGGTGAAGCAGTCTTCCATACAATCATTGCAGAGTCACAAGGTTTTAATGTTAACTCTTAAAGAAGGTTGCGAGGGTGCAAAAAGGGTGTTACATGTCGAGAAAGCATAAGGTGGACCCACAAGCATCGATATGAAGGATAAATCTCAGCCATTGATAAAGCACAAGATCAACGACACTTCTTCATTTTGGGAAGTTTTCCTACAAGTACAAACTAATTTTAGAAAATATCCCTAAAAGGCACCATGTATTGTCGCATGTTAGGAATGAAGATGGGTCCCTCTTTAGTTTTCAAGTGATGTCAAATGATTCATATTCATAGTTGTCAGATCTTAAAAGATCAACGCCTCTTCTTGTTGGACTAATCGCCAACTTTCCCCTTCATGATTCATGACATGGCTTAACCACCTCTTGTGTTCTATAAGTCTAGTGGTTGAATCAAGCATTGACAGGTTGATCTTTTGGTTCAACAACAACTCTAGCTTGTAACAAGTGGTATCAGAGCTTGGTCACCAGTTTGAATCTCCTGAGGTAACACTAGGCGGGGGGGGGGGGGGGGGGGGAATGTTGGACTAGCTACCAACATTCCCCTTCAGGATTCATGACATGGCTTAATTGCCTCCTATGTTCTATAAGTATAGTGGTTGTATCGAGCATTGATAGGTCGATCTTTTGGCACAATAACAACTCTAGCTTGTAACATTGCTTTCTCACTTTATAAAATTGCACAAGAAATAACCAAAGCAAGAATGTGAGCATTGGACATGTGTGCACAGATGGACCCATGAAGGATGTCATAAAGGGAAAAATAAGGAGGATTGCTAGGTTTTAATTATGATCGTTAGTTCAAGATCGACGACCAGAATTCAAACTTGTTGTGACCGTTGAGATATTAATTACACGGATTTGGTGCCAACAAGAGAATATGAAGGAAATGAAGATTTTCACAGAGTTTCTAAAGTTGCTAGATCAAGATCATTGCTAGAAAAGCTACCATGCATCCATACCATGTTTCAGATTAGATATTTTCATGTTTTATTCATAATTTCTTTCTATTGTGTGATTGTTGCCCTGCCAAAAGTTAGAAATGATAGAAAACTATAAATGTATTTTCTAATGATAATGAAAAGGTCAACAAACTTGATGGTGAATTGGTCTTGTAGTTCCATCTACCTACATTTGATGTTAAGATTTTGTTGTTCCATTTAGTTTTAAAGTAGTTTTTGCATGCAGATTTGAAAGACAATTGTATGTGGCTCTGTTATCTCCTTTTGAATTCCATTTCATCATGGTGTTTGCAGTATAAGTAATTCCATTTACTATCCATATATGGTTATGTTTCTTCTCTCCCTCTTATTGTTTTGCTTTGTTAGGGTTAACAATCATGATTGCATAAGTAGAGATAGATTGTAGTTAGAAGCTAGATAGAAGTGCTACAAGATAATTCATTGGGGGTTGTGAGTTATCCAAATCCATTTTGCCTAAGTTGTTTGTGTATACAAGCAATTTGGTTAGCCTTTACTGCTCTCAAGTTAAGAGCTTATTTTTTCATGAAATTTTGATCTAAGAAAGATATATTCATTGCACATCATTGCAAGTCCAAAGGGAGTTGTACCTTGTAATTTAGAGGGTAGTGATATAACACATACACTGACCCATTTGTTGGTGACATCCTTTTGTTTCTCCAAACATTGGGCATTTAAAAGAGCCAAGTTATAAAATCTAATCGGAGAACAGACTGTTAACTAACACACTACAACTTGGTTAACACGTTAGATTCATACTCGGTTAACACTGCAACTCAATTAACATGATAGGTTAATACTCGATTAACAAGATAGGTTAATACTTGGTTAACATTGAAGCTCGGTTAACACTGTCAGAATGAACAAAAAAGAGTATGATTACAAGGCAACCCATGATGCTCTTGCATCACTCTCTCAATGTATGAATGGTAACTACCATACATCTCCCTCTTTGTATCTATATTAGTATGATAGCTCAATCATAGTAATATCTCCCTCTTTAACAACAATGCCAAAGACATCAACCATTCACATACATCATCATGTCACTATTATGATTGATATAAAAATATCACTCCATAATTCACTATTTGTAGCTTCCTTTACTCATAGTTAAGTGTCTTTCTTTTTACACCTTTAGACAACTCCTAAAGTGTGACCTCCTACATCAATATATATGATATTATGATTAAAACATTTGATGCAATGCAACATCTCTACTTAGTTTTCTTCTGGTAGGGGAATGATCCCTAACTTACCTTTTAGATACTCAACAAAATTCTTAGGTAGTGTCTTTTTTAATATGCTAGCTAATTGTTCCTCTATGTTCACAAATTTTAATTTCACTTCTTTATCTTGTACCAGATCTCTCAAGTAATGATACTTGATCTTAATATGCTTAGTCTTTTTATGCATCATAGGGTTCTTTGATATGTTTATAACACTTGTGTTATCACAATATATCACAACAGGTTTGGTTATTTCTTCCTTCATACCTTTCAACAATTGATTGATCCACACAATATTTTAGTAATTCATTGCTATAACAAAATATTCAACTTCTACTATAGATTGTGAAATATAGTTATGTGTCTTGCTTTCCCATGAAATCAATCTTTTTCACAAAAATAAATCTCATTCACTTGTACTTTTTTGTTGTCAACATTTCCTATCCTATCAACATTTGTATAAACCTTCAGCTCAAATTTGTCACTTTTCTTGTACCATAATACATAGTCTTTTGTTCCCTTTAAGAATCTCAATATCCTCTTTACTATCATTATATGAATTTCTCGAGGATTAATAGAGAATCTGGAAACAATTCCAACTGCTGATGCAATGTAAGGTCTGCCATGTACAACACATTGTAGTTTTCCAATCATTGACCTGTGCAATGTTTGATTCACCTCAAATGAATCATCATTCTTTGATAACTTATGTCCAGTCACCATAGGTGTTCCAACTTGTCTTGAGTCTTCCATACCAAAAGTCTTCAAAATCTCTTTGACATACTTAGATTGAGTAATGTAAATGCCTTTATTTATCTGATACACTTGAAATCCAACAAAGAATTTAATCTCTCCAAACATTAACATCTCAAATTCCTTTTTCATTTGATCAGAAAATGACATTCTCAATGAATCTTTTCGTCCAAAAATGATATCATCAACAAAAATTTTAGCTAGCAATATCTTATTTTCAAATACAAATTGCTATGGTCATTTGTTCTTGCCAAACCATTTTTTACCAAATAATTGTGTAGCCTTTCATAACATGTTCTAGGGGCTCGCTTCAAACCATATAAAGCTTTGTGTAACTTACATACCATAATATTTTTGTTTGGATCAAGAAATTCTTTAGGTTGTTCAATGTAGACTTCTCCCTCCAAAATTCCATTTAGAAATACAAATTTTACATCCATTTGGTACACTTTGAATCCTTTGTAAATATCATATGCAAGAAAAAAAATCTCACTCCTTTCAACCTTGCAACTAGGGAAAAATTTTCACCATAGTTAACTCCTTCTTGTGCATATCCCTTACAAACTAGTCTTTCCTTGTTCATTGTGACTTTACCTTTCTCATTTAGGTTGTTTCTAAAAACCCACTCAGTTCCAATCACATCCTTATCTTTTGGTATGGGAACCGATGTCCATGTCTTGGTTTTCTCTATTTGTTCAATTTATTCATTCATTTCCCTTATCTAATCTTCATTCTCCAAAGCATCTTTGATAGATTTAGGCTTAAACTCACATAATAAGCATGCATCATTCTTCAATCTTCTTCTTTTCATGACTCCTGAATCTTTATCTCCAATGATTTGATCTAGTGCATGATGTCTTCTCACATATTTTTCCAATATAGTTTCAAGTCTTCTTTCTTCTTACTATTGTTCATTAAATTCATCATGTTCAACTTCTTCTATTGTCTTTGGTTTCAACTCAACTTCCTTTATCTAATGGTTGAGAATTATTGTCTTTGACTCGAATCCTATAGCCTAATGCTCAACAATCTACTAATGCTCAATAGAAATCTATTATAGAAACTCGACAGTATCTAGTTGCTGATGCTCAGTAGCTACCTTCTCTGGTTTAGGTAAGGTGCTACGTTCACCTTCATAGATATATACAAACTTTCTATAGTCTTTAGGTTTTTTCTTGCATTCTTCTTCATTCTTTTTTGCAAATTCATCAACTCTAACATGTACACTTTTCACAATTTTGTTAGTGTTAGAATTCAAACACTTATAAGTTTTCTCTTAGTGGAATAACCTATAAATATACCTTCATCACTTTTTGCATCAAGTTTCCATTTTCTTGCATCTTTCAATATGTAACACTTGCTTCCAAAAACTTTAAAAGCATTCACATTTGGTGCATATCCATACCAAAGTTCAAAAGGTGTTTTGTTTGTACCTTCCTTCACTAGAACTCAATTCAGAGTATAGACTGCAATACTTACAGCTTCTCCCCAATACTTCTGTGAAATATCCTTCTCCATCATCAAAGTTCTTGCACAATCCATAATTGATATATTCCTTCTTTTAGTTATACCATTATGTGGTGGAGTTCTTAGTGCACTTATTTATCTTTTAATTCTTTTATCATTACAAAATATGTTGAACTCATCTGATATGAATTCACCTCCTCTATCTGATGTCAAGCACTTCAAACACTTTCCTATTTCTGTTTCAACTCTAACCTAATACCACTTAAACACTTGAAATGCATCAAAATTTTCTTTAAGAAACATCACAATCATCATTCTAGAAAAGTCAATTAAAATAAAATATTTGTCACCATAATAGCTTTTCTCTCCAATAGGACCACATAAGTCAATATGAACCAACTCCAAAATATCATCAGAAGAATAGGCTATGCTCTTGAAACTAGACTTTGTCATTTTACCCATTTGACATTGTTTGCACATCACTTTATCAAGTTTTCTTAGTCTTGGTAATCCTCTAACTCTTTTCATCTTACTAATGTTGACCAAATTATCAAAATTTACATGACATGGCCTCTTATGCCATAGCCAAACATCTTCAAATTATGCAAATAGACAAGTATCTTCATATAGATCTGGATACAACAAGTGACCTCTTGTTTTCTCTAGACATTTCCAACTAATTCACCAGTAGCATCATAGATCTTTTCCTTCTTATTTTGGATATCAACTTTGTAGCTTGAATTTATCTACTATGCCATACTCGACAAGTTATATTCCAAAACATCAACCCAATATGCATTGTCACACTTGATCATATCATTTAGTTTAATTGATCCTTTACCTTTCACATAACATGGTGCATCATTACCAAACTTAATGTTATTCCCATTATAATGTTCCAGCTTCTCAAATTTACTTGTATCATAAGTCATATGATGTGAGAAACCAATATCAATTATCCATCTATTATTTACTCACATGTGAAATCAATGCATTTTTCTCATCTTCATCAGAATCATCTTTCATTGCAACATAAACAACTTCTTCACCATGACCATTAGAATTGCTGCACGAAAACCATCTTCTTCAGCAATATAGCAAATTTTCTTACCTTTATCCTTGTAGTCTTTGTAGTCTTAGTTACCTTTTTTTGTCTCTATCATCTCTCCTTCCTTTGTACTTGAAGTCTTTCCTTTCATCCTTGTCATCTTTGCAGGACATCTAGCAGCAATGTGACCAATTTTGTTACATGTAAAATAGATAATAGGAAGTTTATCTTTGTATTTTCCTTTTCCTCTAGGTAGTCTTCTAGTCAACAATTCTTCAAGCTCATCATCAGATCCACTATCACTTTCTACATACTTTCCCTTCTTTTTCTTAGAACCATCAAGGGTTATTTGTGCTTTGGATGTAGATTCAACACTAGCAGGGGAATAATTATCAAAATTTGATAATTCAAATCCAATAAGTCTACCAATTAGACTATCTAAGGTCAGATCATTACTAAGGTTACATCTAAGTTCTTAAATTGTAGACACTCTAATTGCATCTAAATAGGGAGTAAATTCCTCAACACCTTACTTATCACAATATCATCAGATATGTCTCCTCCATCTCATTTGATAACATTCACCACTTCTTTGGTTCAACAATAATACTATGTAACAATCTTACCTTCTTTCATTCTGATGTTATCAAATTTTCTTTTCAAGCTTTCTACTTTTTTCCTCAATATATTTTTGTCCTTCACATCATCAAATTCAATATAACTTAGGGTTGTTGCTAGTTCAATCATCATTTGGTTATGTTCCTACTTCTCTTTCATTTGTTCAACTATCATAGGTCTAGGAACCTCAATGTATTCATTGTCTAGGTAGTATGATGTAGAGTCTCCAATACCAAATAAGTGCAATCTCATAAGTCTTTTTCATGCTGGGAAGTTCTCCTTGTTCAACTTAAGCATCTTGCTCTTGTACATCTTGATCTTTAACTAGAGCCCTTTAAACTTTCCTTACAAGCACCAATGCTCTAATACAAATTGTTATAATCATTTAGATTAACTGAGAGGGGGGTGAATTAGTTATCCTTAGGTCCAAATGTATCGATTCAACTTTTACTAACTTCAAACAACTTGATAAATATCAAAAACAACTCTTTCTATATGACATATCATCATCAATTCAACCTTTCATAAAATTTCTTAACTCTCTATTTCCTATGTGTGTTGACTGGTAGTAAAAAAAATACTTTGACACCAGGATTTAATGTGGAAACCTAATTTGGGAAAAACCACCAAGTAACATGCTAGCAATTTTTCACTATTTTGAAGTGAGCTCGATTAAGAGCCAACCTTGTTAAAGATTATACAACACATTGTTAAATGTGACCTTAGTAAAGGATTGAAGCACCCTATTAGAAGTTTGTTATAGGACTTTGGATCATTCCATTAGAATGTCACCTTCATTAAAAGATTTACAAAATGATTGTTCGGTCAATCTTGATTAAAGGATTTTGTCTATCACAATGGTTAGAATGTAACAATAGGTTTGATTTGTAGAATACACCTCACTTCGCAAATTTAGATCTCCATTCACTCATCCACTGGTTCATTGACTAGTCTCTATTCACATCTCCATCACTCATCTACTTGGCATCTCCTCAAGTGATCACTCTTCACAAAACTCTTCAAACTTTGCTTCTTTTATTCTGGTCTCATAGCTTCTCCTTATGATCACCAATCAACAATGAACCAACCTTAGAAAACATCTTGTACACTTCCTTAAATAGGTAATGTTTATCTTTTTTCCACTTAAACATCACCATTGATCTTAAGATTAGGTCAAATTCATCGAATCCTTCTATTATCTTGTTATCCTTCTTCTTTTAGAAACTTTTGATCAAATTATTTCCTTTGATCACTTAATAAAGTCTCCTCATGCATTAAATACACCAGCTCATCAATCCTTATCTTCAATGCACTTTGACTAATTGAAAATTCCAACTATATATGCCTCAAATTTAATTCTTTCTAAAACTCTAACTTTTGTTGTCACTTGACAATCATTGTATTCTTCTGCTCGGTCATCACTGTGTAGCTCAACATACACTGAACTATCTCACTGAGTCATTACTATACTTGGTCGCTACTAAAACTTCTTCATACATTTTCTCAGCAATAACTATCACTTAACTTCTATTTAAGCTCCTTAATCTTCCATTTGAGCTCCTTCATTGATTGACCAATGCTGATACTTGGTCAAGCTTATCCTTTTGACTTTTTCACTTAATCCAACTATCTTCTTTACTTCATGTATTGATTAAACAATACATTATCTTGTCAAGGACTAACTTATCAAGTTCCCATTGTATTTTCTTGATACTTAACTTCTCATTACTCATCAACACCACTAGATCACCTTGCTATCTCTTCTTTTCAAATCCTGTTCATTAATTAAATGATATGACAATATAATATATTAGTAAATGTCTCTCCAATAGGTTTGACAATCTATCTTACCAATAGACATCAATGACAACATAACTATTGTTCCAATTGTAGTTTCCAACAAAGAACTTTCATTTTTTAGTGTTTGAAATTTTTCCAAATTCAAAATTCAAAATTGCATAAGAGAGAAACTTGTTTTTTTGACATGTTTGAGTAAAAAACCAAAGGTATATTTTTGTTTTTTGTTTAGTTTAGTTTTCTTTTGCTTGTTGTTTTGTTTTCCTTCTTTTTGGAGAGGTTTCAAGTTCTTCCCTAAGAACATGAGAGCATTTTTGCTCCATTTCATTTTCCTCTATTTCATGCAAGTACATCACTTCATTCCATGTTCATAAACACATGTCAAAACACTTTGCATCTCATTTTCCATCCACATTTACATGCAATTTCATTCTTCATTCCCACATACATAAATTTCCATCCTCTAAACCTAATTACATGTTCACTTTAAAACAACTATTACATGTAATTACAACAGGAGAATCCATCTTTGGTAGAAGGTAACTCTTTAAACATCAAAGTCACCATTTGCACACATCCATATGCATCCCAACTTGCATTCTTAACCACAAAAGCCCATCTTTTCCCACATGTAATCCACCCTTGAGAGTATGATTTTGGCCCTTTTTGACCAAATCATTATGCTTTTCGGTTCATTTCCATCCATTAATGTGTTTAATAAGTATCTAATCCATACTTCGAACACTCATCCTTCATGAATTCATCATTGTAACTCAAATCCAAAAATTTTCATGGATCCAATCTCATTGGAAGATGTTTTCATCTTCATGTTACGACACACTGTTCCAAATATGTCAAAAATTATTCAAAGAACAAAGACATCATGTCAAGAAAATATGCTTCAAATCTAAAGAAGTAGTAATTCATTTGGTCTCCACTTTCCTAGTGGCTAGCCTAGAACTTGAGTTCGTGTGGGAATGCACCGCTTAAAAAAAGAAGTTAAAGGGGCTAATGGAAATTTATTTCGAGTTAATGTTTGAACACCATCAAGAAGGTTTTCAAAGTGTTAGAAACTCCAAAATGTGCCAATCTACAAAAAAAATTAATGTAAACTGAAACAAGAAAAATCTTGATCACATCAAGTTTTCAAATAACAACTAGAAACTCATCAAAGAGGATGTAGTGGTGCAAAATACATAAATCCTTGATCTCACAAGCATCAAGAAGTACAAGGCCTTTTAGAGAAATCCTTAGGATTGATTCAAATCTCTTTTGTCTTCTTCCTTCTTTACTTTTCATGTTTGTAGTTGGAGATAATGAATTGCATAAAAATATGTAATTACATGCAATTCGACTGCAATATCTGTATGACATGTAATCCAATAATTTCTCTCACCTAGTTTAACTGGGTCAAAGTTGGTTGAGTTGCTCCCACTTTTTCCTCCACTTTTTTTCTGAACTCCTTTTTCTATACAAAGGAGTTCTCTCTCACTATAAAAATAATCTTTTGTTGTATGCAAGAAATCTCTGCCAGGTTTGTGCAAGCATGACTTTGATCATGTAGTACAAATTTGGGAGACAAGTGAATAAAAGAAGCAATTGGATTTGAAGCTTTGACTAGAAGTAATTGTGATAGAGAAAATTAAAAGCTTTGATTATAATTTGTGCCTATTGTCTTTGATTTATGTTATTATTGTGTGTTCAATAATATAGCATAGTGAATTAAGAAGCAACCGAAGTTGAAGCTTTGACTAGGAGTAATTGTGGTGATACATAGACTAGAAGCTTTGACTGCAACTTGTATTACCATCTCAAATTCATGAAAAATAGTTAGAATTCCCCTACTTCTAGAATTCTTTGCATCCTAATAGTAGTAATAGTAGAGGTTTTTCTTATAGAGTAGATTAAACCTAAAAATAGGTTATAGAATAGAAATTGTCTACTTCTAGAAGTCTTTACACCATAATGGTAGTAATTTTTCTTATAAATTAGACAAACAAGACTTAGAGCCAAACCGATACACTTTTAATCAACCTTTGAGTTGGTGTTGGTTTATCGGTGTCATCATTTCTAGCTATTAGATAGAGTGTAGTTTAGAGATTTAATCTTGCCCATTACTCACTCTACGGGTAAGTGGATTCTTTCCCAAGAGTTAAGAGGAAAGAATATTGGTAACATCCTTTAAAAATCTCTCAACTTATTTCTTACCTTGAGCCGATCCAAGGAATAGTGACAAGGGGTAGCCTTCCCTTTAAGGTAGGAGAAAATTTATCTCATACATTATGGTTGGTCATACTATTTTTGCAATTGGATTTTAACAAAACTGTCAGTTTCCAAATATCCACCCAATAGAACTTACCCGCCTATCTAATCCAAGTCCTTATATATCTAGTAAGATGACAAGTCGTTCTATCAAGCAATTAATTACAAAATAGGTTTTTCCTTGGAGGAGACAACAAAAGAACTAACGAATGACCAAAAGAGGATTTTTTCTCTTTAAGATAGATCCACACAAGATCCAAGAGACATTCCCCAATTGCACAAGGTGCCACATGATCACAAAAGGTCATGCTAAAAGAAACTCCATGCTACAATGGATGAACCAAAGAGTAAAAAGTGAGTAGAGAAAGATGCACAAAGAATATTATATTTTGTGCACTTAGGATAAGGATTGAGAATGGGTCCACATTAAGATGCTAATCATGCACAACTTGAAACTATAAGCAGTAATGACTACTCCTCAAATAACACACTAGTACAGAAAGAAAAGCAATATTTTTTTATCAATATTTTTTTTATCGATGCAAGATTTCTCATTTACCCAAGATGCTCCCACATCAAACACTTGGGATAAATAGAGAACTAATGTCCTCATAAGGAAACCCTAATTCTTTTTCCTCAATCACAAAGATACAAGACTTAGAGCCAAACCAATAAACTTTTAATCAACCTTTGAGTTGGTGTTTGTTTATCAGTATTGTTATTTCTAGCTATTAGATAGAAGTGTAGTTTAGAGATTTAATCTTGCCTATTACTCGCTTCGTGGGTAGGTGGATCCTTTCTTGAGAGCTAAGAGGAAAGAATATTGGTAATATTCTTAAAAAATCTATCAACTTATTTCCTTGAGTTGATCCAAGGAACGGTGACAAGGGGTAGCCTTCCCTTTAAGGTACAAGAAACTTTGTCTCGTACATTGTGGCTGGTCATACTATTTTCAGCTAGATTTTAACAAAACTATCAGTTTCCAAATATCCACCCAATAGAACTTACCCACCTAAATCTAATCCAAGTTCTTATATATCTAGTAAGACCACAAGTCGTTCTATCAGGAAATTAATTACAAAACAGGTTTTTCCTTGAAGGACAACAAAAGAACTAAAAAATGACCAAAATAGGATTTGTGCTCTTAAAGATAGGTCCACACATGATCCAAGGGACATTCCTCAATTGCACAAGGTGCCACGTGATCATAGGAAATCATGCTGAAAGAAACTCCATGCTACAATGGATGAACCAAGCAATAAAAAGTGAGCAGAGAAAGATGTACAAAACTCCATGCACAAAGAACATTATATTTTGTGCACTTAGGATAAGGATTGACAATGGGTTCACATTAAGATGCTAATCGTGCACAACTTGAAACTATAAGCAACAACAACTACTCCTCGAACAACACACTAGTACAAAAAGAAAAGCAATATTTTTTATTGATGTAAGATTTCTCATTTACCCAAGACACTCCTGCATCAAACACTTGGGATAAATAGAGAACTGATGTCCACATTATGAAACCCTAATTCTTTTTCCTCAATCATAAAGATCAAACTCATTTTGTGTTATCCATAAATTATCTTCAATTGGTTTGTTTGTGTATTGAACAAGGTACTCCAAGTAGTCTTTTCCTCTGGTGCTCTTACTTACTCTAGAATCTCAAACCTTTTCAACACTTTCAGTCTTCCTTTTGGGATAATCTAGGTCCTTGGGATAATCTACGTTATCTTTTAATTAATCTTCTGATTCAAAATGCTCAAAGAGGCAAAATATCCATGTCTTTTGGTAATTCATCTTCAAAAACATTTCCATTGTCAAATTTCCTCAAGATCTTACAAGGACCAAACTTCTTCATCTTTGGCTTACTATTGTAATCACCTAAAAATGGTCATCTAGACTATTAGCTCCCTTCTCAACATTTTGGCTAAATTAATTAAATCATTTACCTAGACCAAATTGCTAATAATCAATCAATTTGATTATAACCTAGAGTTTGACTATGCTATCCTAAGTTCATTATTTGATTAAAAGAACATGTCCCCTTTTAATTAAATAAAAGACCCCATTCTTCTAACCCACTTAAAGTGCACACATAAAGTCCTTTTTCTATTTTGCAATTAAAAGAAAAGGCTTTGTGACTTTTGTCTTATATGACAAGTCAACTTATATTCTATTGGTTGACTTGTGTGTGCACATGGATCACTCCTCTTTTCAAATTCCACCATTGATCATCCACCATCTTCATCTTGATCTCTACCGTCCGTACGACTTTAAAAGGGAGAGAGATTTCCCCCTCAAAGCATCCATCTTTTGAGTATTGTTATGCTACAGGTTTTCTAACAGGTTTCTTTGGAGCTTTGTGGAGAATTTCTATTTCTTGTCTACATTCTCTCATACCATAGCATTTTAGCTTAGATTCATGTTGCATGTTAGTTTAGCTTCTATTTTACAATAATCTATCTCACATAGCTTAATATTTGGATTGTAACACTCTCATACATTTTTTAGCATAGCTGCTTTTTGCATTCTCATCTTAGCTTAGTTTCCATACTTGCATTGCATTCTTGAGGAACTCCTTGAGACATTTGCATTCTTGCATCTTGTCTTTGAACCTCCCATTGCATGATTTACTAGCAGGAAGAGTATTCCTAAGGCTCGACTGAGAGCCCTTGAACTTGAAATACACTCTCTTGCACTCCATGGATAAGGAGCTCTAAGTTGGCATCCAAGCATTCCAAACTCATGGAATTGTTTGGATAGAAGGGTTTAGATGAAGTTATGGTTCACTTGAACAACTAAACCAAGTGGAAATCTATTCTTGTTCAAGTGAACCATAACTTCATCTCCAACCTCAAAATATTTATGCCTTCTTCCTTTATCTGCCCTCTATTTATACTCTTGATTACTAATTTCTAGATTCTTCTTCACTTCTTCATGCAAATTCGTCATGAAATTCACAAATTCTTCTTCTTTAAAACTCCTCTTCATTTCAGTACTCAAATCCCTCAACTTAGTTATTCGCTTGGGATGCATTCCATTCATTATCTCAAAAGGTGTCCTCTTAGTACTCTTATTTATAAAATTATTAAATGCAAACTCTGATTCTGCTGAAATGAAGTCCCAATTAGAGGGCTTATCTCTAATTAAACATCTCGACAAGCTACCCAAACTCCTATTCACAATTTCAGTTTGTCTATTTTTCCATGGATGAAATGTAGAACTATAAAATCAATACCTCTCTGAATTCTAGGTAAGCCAAGCACAAAGTCCATACTGATATAAAACCAAAATTCTAACTAGTTCCTTTTGTTGTTTGACAAATTCTACAAATCTTAACCATCTTCCTATCATCTTTATATATCAAAGGCTAGTAATATCTGTCAGAGATCAACTTTATTGTTTTGTTAATCCCAAAATGTCCTACAAGTCCACCACTATGTTTCTCCTTCATGATGTTATCCCCCATAGATCCTCTAGGTATGCAAAACTGAATTCCCTTAAAGAACATGTCTTCCTAATTGAAATCACTAGTCCTCATGTCATATTCACTTGTGCGAAATCAAGATTAGTTTCATACAATTTTTTTAAATAATTAAAACTAAGTACCTCAACTCTATTTTTAGTTCAAAAATTTCTTCTTCTACTCAAAGCAATAATTGCTTTGTTTGACTATCCACTTCTATGTTTTGACATAAAACAAAAGTTATACAAATACTCTATCTACTTCATGTATCTCTGATTCATCTTATTTTGACTTCCCAAATACCATAAAGCCTTATGATCAGTCTACAATAGAAAATCCTTAGACATTAAATAATGTCTCCATTTCTTCAAAGCTTGGACAATAGCATATGATTCTTGATCATAAACATAATACCTTTTCTTAGCATTAATTAACTTTTCACTAAAGAAAGCAAATCCAAACAAATCCAATGGCACTTCCATTAGCATTATAATCAACTTGAAAGCCTTGGTGAAATCAAGTAAATTAAGTATAGGTAATTTTGCCACCTTTTGTTTCAATGTTTCAAAACTCTTATGTGCTCCATGTGTCCATTTGAAATCCTTTTAATCTCCTCACATAGTCTCTGTCATGGCATTACATACTAAACTAAAATTTTTGACAAACTTCCTATAGAAATCTGTGAATCCATGAAATTATCTAACTTCCCTAACATTTTAAAGATATCCCAATGAAGGATAGCTTTTACCTTTTCAAGATCCATCTCCAGACCTTCTAGAAAAATCACAAAGCCAAGGTACATACTTTCTTCCTTCATGAATGAACAATTCTTCAAGTTAATCAACTTCTCTTCTTTCAATCTTTGTAACACTTGTCTAATATGCTTGAGATGTTCTTCTATAGTCTTACTGAATGTCATAATGTCATGAAAACATAAAATTACAAACCTACCCAAGAATTTTTTCAAAACATTATTCATCAACCTTATGAAAGTACTAGGTGCATTAGTTAAACCAAAAGGCATAACCAACCATTCATACAAACATTCATTTTTCTTGAAAGTAGTCTTCCATTCATCTTCTTCTCTAACTTTGACATGATGATACCCACTTTTCAAATCAATCTTTGTGAAATATCTTTCTCCACTTAAATAATTCATTATGTCATCAATCCTAGGTAACGGAAATCTACACTTCATTGTTATCTTGTTTATAGCTCTAGAAAGTGCACATTTTCCATTCTCCATTCCTTTTAGGTGCCAATATAATAGGTACAACACAAGGACTCAAAATTTCTTTGATCCAACCCTTATCAAGAAATTCTTGCACTTTTCTATTCAATTTTTCATTTTTAGCAAGTATTAACCCATGTGGTGCTTTAATAAACAAGTTGGCTCCATGTATCAAATGTTAACATTAAGGTTAATTTGTCTATTAGTGACTCACACTTAGTCAATTTGTTACATTGCTATCGAGCTCACCTTTCAGATTGTAGTGTTAACCAAGTGCTCTAGTTACTCCCAAGCCAAGTAGTCAATATATAGTTGCTACCAAGTTTCTTAGTTGCTACTGAGCTTTATAAGCTATGTACAATTCATGCCAAGTGCAACCATGTCTACTGAGTTGTTCAGTAAAAGTGATGGAAACTCTAGTGTTAACCAAGCTCCATAGTGTCAACCAAGTTACACAATGTTAACCATGTTCTCCAATGTCTACCAAGCTTGCAATGTTAGTGATGTGAATCTAGTGTTGACTGGGCCATAGAGTGTCAACTGAGTGATTTAGTATATGCCGAGTTTCACAGTGTTCACCGAGTCACATGGTGCTGACCAAGTTCAAGCTACTTGGAAGTGATTATTATAAATCGAGCCTCTTTGTCAATCAAGTGCTAGATGATGTTGAGTGTTGACAGTGGTTGCCAAGTATTAGAACATCATCAAGTTTGTTTTTGAAACCTGAGTTATAGCAGTTGGGTAGACTTTGTGGATTTTGGTGAAACTTGTATTGTAGCCAACTCCGTTAAGTTATGATTTGGATTGGTATATATATGTAAAGCATTGTATCATTATCCAAATGAGTATCGCATGAGCATGGAATAAGAAAAAGTGTGATTTAATAAGGCTACAAGCAATATAAGGGACAACAAAGATTTATTAATCACAACAAGGTGATCATTGCAATTCAAGAAATCTCAACCAACAAATCAGAGTTGTAGATCAAATATTAGCCACTGGTTTATCCTAATAGGTGTATCAATTAAATCATTTAACAAGATAGGCTTAATAGTCTTATGTAAAATCTCTTTATCAAGTGCATACTTCATTGTATGTTTTGTAAATCCTTTTACAAGGTGGACCTCATAGTCCTTATTGTTCCTAACAGGGTAGATCACCAGAAGTGGTCAATTGTAAGCCTTAACAAGTTAAATTTATACTATAGTACTAAAGCTTGTAGGTATCATCCCCACCCCAATATTACTTTCTATTTGAAAGGTTTCTAGGTTACCATATCTTGTGTCAATTTTCTATGAATTTTTATTTGCTTTCATTCTTTCATGCATGCAATTAGATCATAATATTATATGAAGGATTAATTGGTGAAATAAGATTATGTTTTATTGGTTCTTGATTCACCCCTCCCCTCTCAGTAACCTTGTCTACCTCATATTTCCAACATCAAGTCCATAAAATGACTAATACTTCTTATAGGAGGCAAACCATCAAGTACATAATCATAAATAATATCTTAAAATTTAGTCAACAAAGATTCAATCTCCATTGCATGCTCAAGTTCATCTTGTTTCTTAGTCTTCCTGGGAATCAAAGCAAAACAAATATTGTGTTCTTTTATATCCTTAGCAAATTGATTTGTATAATGAATCTCATCAAGTTTCTCTACCAAAGGAAACAATATTTCTATCTTCCCATCAATACAAATAGTATATTGATTCAATCTATCATCATGCAAAGCTTGTCTATCATACTACCAAGGTTTACCAAACAAAGCATGACAACAATCCATAGGCATAATATCACACAAAACTTCATCATAGTAATTTTAAATCTTGAATTTAACAAGGAATTGTTCACTTACTAGTAACTTATGCTCCTTTTGGATCCAAGCAACATGATAAGGTTTAGGATGTCTCAATCTCTACAACTACAATTTGTTAACTAGCTCCTTAGATGCCAAATTGTCTGAACTACCACTGTCAATGATAACCTTACAACATTTTCTTTTAATCTTACATTTAGTTTTGAATAATTTTTTTCTCAAAATAGGTTCTCCATTTGTTTTCTCATTCCAAAGGATTTTTTTTATCATCAAGTTCTCACCATTCTCAGGTTCATTAGCTAATCCAACAAATTCTTCACATGCTAAAGCATTTCTGCTACTACTTCCAATCTTCTTTCCAAAATTAGTACACTCAAAGGCTCTATGTCCTTCTCCACACTTGAAAGATCTCTCTTCTCTCTTACCATTATTATTATTCCTAGAGTATCTAGTATAACTACCTCTACTATAATTATCTCCCTTACTAGCATGTTCTTCTTCCCATTATGTTTTACCCTTGTCTTGCGTTGTATTTTCATATTTTCTACTTTCTCCATAGCTTCTACCTCTACTTTTTTTTAAATCAGTGACCTCTTCCTCTTTGAATTTAATTATGTTTCTTTGCCAATATCTCCTTAGATTTTAGGGCATACTGATATCCTTCTTCTACTCTATCAAACTTAACAAAGCTAATCTCATCCTGAATTGATGTCCTCAAACCATTTAGGTATCTATCCACTTTTTCAACCTCATCATCCATATGTCTAGATTTGGTGTCCAATCTATAAAATTCCTCAATATATTCTTTCACAGTCATATAATTTTGTCTCAAATTTTGGATTCTTCTCAACTAATTAGCCTGGTAGTCCACAAAAAGGAACTTCAACTTTCCAATCATCTTTGCCCATGTCTTAATATTTTCTTTTCCTCTTTTATTCCTTTCAATCTACAAATGATCCCACCAAAGTGAAGCATGACCATTCAACTTGGTGACTAATACCTTTACGTTTCTATTCTCAGGGGTGCTTTCATACTCATAGATTTTTTCCATTTCAGAGATCCAATTTAATAGTGCATTAGTGTCATGTCCCCTTTTCAAATAATTAAAAATAATAATCTTTTCTAGGCAGGCAGGCCCAAAAAGGTGAAGTTTCAAAAAAAGGGGATAATCTTTGGAAGATAATGGACTAATAAATAAAAATTATTATTAAAATATGTTTTATTAACCCCTCTTGGACGTGAGTTAGGGTTATACCCTCTTTTAAGGAGTTTGGAGGCATTTTGGGTTGATTCCAGAACTTGATTTTTGCGCATTGCTTTGTTGTTCTTCAGAGGCTGCCAAACTTGTGGAGAAGGAGACCCAAGAATGGGATTTTGTAAGTTTCCAAGAAGGCTAAGGATGAGAGTTTGAAGCCATTCCATGTGCATGCTCATGCAGAGTTTGCCTTTGTGTTGAATAGTGCAGATTTGTGGGTTTTCAGGTGTGTTTTTTGTAAGAGTTTGGTGTTTCCAGTTGAGTATTTCATATCAGTTTGGGTTGCTGTTGTATTTCAGAATTTTAGATTTTAAAATAGAGCTGAATATATGCATTTGGTCATGATTATACTTCTGTGATAGATTATTAGTGCTTTTGTGATATTTTCGACTATTTTGTGTTGTTTTCGAGAGCCCGATGAGCATAGTTTTTGTCCTACGTTTGTGAGCTGTTGTGTAAATTCTATAAAGATATGGAAATGTCATTTTTTAGGCCGTTATGCTGCTGAAATTTTTGTAAAAATTTCCATTTTCAGATTTATTAATAATTTGTGAAGTTGTGAAGTTTTTGGCACTATTTCAGACATACTCGATTTGGGGTTTATTGAGAAATCGGTGGATCTTTGTAATATTGGTTGTTTGATCTTAAAGATCTGATTAGAGGCTTGAAATATCATATAAAATCAGAAAAGGGACATTTTAGTGGTATCAGAGCTATGATCTTGCCAGCCTGAGGGTTTGTAGAAGTTTGCATGTCAGTTTTGACAACTACCCAAATCTTGCATGTCAAAATTTATCGTTGCATGCTACTTCTAATCATTTGCATGTTAGTTCTTGGTGAATTTGGTGGTTGCATGTTGTTTCTAATCAGCTGCATGTCAAAATCTATGGTTGCATGCTACTTCTAATCATTTGCATGTTAGTTCTTGGTGAATTTGGTGGTTGCATGTTGCTTCTAATCAGCTGCATGTGAAAATCTATGGTTGCATGCTACTTCTAATAAATTGCATGTTAGTTCTTGGTGTTTGAAGAAGTTATAACCTATTGGGGTTACACTCTACTTTATCCAGAATGGAAAGGTATAGTATAGAGTCTCAGAGGACACGATCTTGGACAATTGATATCCAAAGTCAGAATAGTAGAAAGGATGGTTATTTAGACATTCGAGATAAACTTAGGAAAATAAGCCATGACATGTCTGAACAGTTGGTTGAGCACCACCATATAATGAATGACATGTTGTCTGACCCAACTAAGGTGGATACGTTGACTGGATTTCTATTTGGCAGATTTTCTCATAGGGCAGATGACACAATTACCAAGAACTTGCATGAGGAGTTTGAGAAACTAGCTTATAGCCAAGCAGAGGTCTCAGATTA
Source organism: Cupressus sempervirens (assembly GCA_028749045.1). Taxonomy (NCBI): domain Eukaryota; kingdom Viridiplantae; phylum Streptophyta; class Pinopsida; order Cupressales; family Cupressaceae; genus Cupressus; species Cupressus sempervirens. The sequence goes on from CM053786.1 coordinate 479,691,575, forward strand.
TACTCTGCCACAGGAGGTAGCGAGAAAGGATATTACGCAGATTGATAGTAATGGTCAACTTGATACTCAAATTGAGACAATTGTATACAGGTTGTTAAAGGGTGATATCACAGGTATTCAGGATGGTATAGTTACAAAAGGTAGTGACTACAGCGTAGTGGGTTCAGATGATGATTATGAGGATGTTGTTGTGCATGATGGTGACATACCTGGTAGAGATGAGTAGACATTGAACATTCATGACTTTGCTGAGAAAGAGTACCAGGCACAGTTAGATGCTTCGACACACGAGGTTGAGGCTGGTAGTACTTGACATGATTTGTCCAGCCGGCTGAAAGTGAACAAAGACAGTATTGTGACTTCATTATCTCATCATGATAGGTATGTGGAGTTAGTTGGTATCGGTCATATTACTTAGGTGAGGAGTTTTCTTGAGTTACCAGCTGATTCTAGTTTACAGATATGGACTCGAGATTGTTACATTGGCGTTTGGGATTCAGTTGACTGGAGATCTTTAACACTTTTTGGTAGCAGTGTTTGTTTGGGTGCTATCATGGATTTGATTAGCAGATTGCACGGTGTTGTCTTTTCTTGTGCCAGCAGCTTGTCCGATGTTGGTATTAGGTTGGGCTTTGTTCATATATCCAGTTGACCATACTTTCTGGAATGTGTTGATGGTCTTTCATATTTGGCAGTGTGTATAGATGAGTCCCAAGATCATATTGGCATTGATGACATCAAGGAGGATGCAGCGGGCAGTTTTGAAGACTTAGTTTCCTTGGGTACAAAGGAGTTGGACAACAGTGCTACAGTTTTTGATACTCCGTATGTTGATATGAGCTTTAGAGTTGATTTACAGGATATGGATGGTAATACTCTAGAGACTAGTAACTTTGAGGATACTCCTTTAGACAGTGCATCAGAGGAGGTTTGTAGGAGAAAATCAAGCCAGTGCCATCATGTTTCTAATCAGTTGAGAGTTAGTGAGCGAGACATTGCTATTGCTTGCCAACATTTCGATGCTGCTCGTCAATTGTTAGCAGTTTATAGATGGGGTTCTCCTACTAGTGATGAGCAGGGAGGCAATTATCTTTCCTTGATAGAGTTCCACTCTTTATGGGAGGCTATCCAGATTTTGAGACAGGATTAAATACAGTTGGTAGCCGACATAGATTATCTTATGGAGTGGGGCAGTACAACATATGATGCATTGTTGGCCAAGGAAGATGAGGTGAGTGAGCTTACTGAGCAGCTTGAGGTGACTTATGAGATTCTTGAGAGTACACAGTTGGCTTTCAAGGAGTCACAGTTTCATTTGGCTAAGGTGACCATGGAGTTAGAGCAACTACAGTCTTTACTAGATTCTGTACAGTCACAAGCTGTGGTGTCTGATGATCTGAGGATGTCCATGGTGGAGATTGTCAAAGATAGTGGAGATGAGGATGCATCCATCCTTGATACTAACATTGGGATATTAGGTTCATCCCCACTAGAGTCAGGTTTAGTTGAGTTGGGTGCTATAGAAGATTGTTGTGATATGCCTGATATGGTGGTGACCTCTAGCACTAATGGCATGAAGACTAGAGATGCTGTATCAAAGACCATGTGTGATGTTGGTGAGCCGATAGTTGGCATGGTTCCTACTAGTAATACTACTCCCTTGGCGATGTCTTTAGAGGTAGTAGTCAGTTCCAACTTGGTTAGTGATCGATTGAAGTTAGTTACATCTGGATTGCAGTCTGAGCCACTGACTGAGATTGGCGCATTCTATCAGCATTACATTATGAGGTATGCTCATCAATTTACCTTTGATGACCATGTTGATGAGATGATGATACAGAGATGTACTTTGGTTCCTAGTGCTTATCATCAGTTATGGGATAGTTTGATGCCTCAGGATGAGAGTTGTGATGGGCATGACATGGCAATAGGTTCTGCAGTTGATAGCTTGATAATATGTGACTTAGAGCAGGAGTTTCGGAGTGATGCTTCAGCAGGTGTTGTTATTGATTCTACTCCTTTGGCTATGATATCTCCTGACTTAATTGGTGATCAGTCACAGTGGGTTGTATCACTTGTTCATGGTGAATTGTTGACTGAGGTTGTTTTTTTTTATCAACATTATATTGCAAGGTATATACATTAGTTAGCATTTGATCCTTGTGTTGAGGAGTTGATGGCAGGCAAATTGGGTTTGGGTTCCAATTCTTGCTGTTTATCTTGTGATGGCTTTTCACCATCATAGGTGCATGGGAGTTATGGTTATGAGATAGTGGTCGATGATCTAAAGAGTTGTGTTGACTGCAGGAGTTGTACAGTGTGTGGATTCTCCATACTTGGTACAGTTTCATTTGGGAGCATTCACCATTGTTGCAGAGTTGGATTGTACATTCCGTATAAGCCAGTGGAATGCGTTGATGGTATTTACTATGTTGGTAGTTTGATTTGTCCTTTTTACTTGAATTTTGATGTTGTAAGAGTTTGTGTCTTGTGGGTTTCTGACTGTGGAAGTTGTGACTTTGGAGTTTGGTTGAGCAATAATTGTCAGTTTGATTATGGATTCCTCTTGGTTATATTGCAGAGGATATTGCAGGAGCCTGTGTTAATTGACAATAGTATAGTTCATGACTACATTTGGGATCTAGGTGGATTGATTGGTTTATTGTTCAGCCATTGCTTGAGGACAAGCAATATTTGGAAGGGGAGGACTTGTCATGTTCCCTTTTCAAATAATTAAAAATAATAATCTTTTCTAGGCAGGCAGACCCAAAAAGGTGCAGTTTTGGAAAAAGGGGATAATATTTGGAAGCTAATGGACTAATAAATAAAAATTATTATTAAAATATGTTTTATTAACCCCTCTTGGATGTGAGTTAGGGTTATGCCTTCTTTTAAAGAGTTTGGAGGCATTTTGGGCTGATTCCAGAACTTGATTTTTGCGCATTGCTTTGTTGTTCTTCAGAGGCAGCCAAACCTGTGGAGAAGGAGACCTAAGAATGGGAGTTTATAAGTTTCTAGGAAGGCTAAGGATGAGAGTTTGAAGCCATTCCATGTGCATGCTCATGCAGAGTTTGCCTTTGTGCTGAACAGTGCAGATTTGTGAGTTTTCGGGTGTGTTTTCTGTAAGAGTTTGGTGTTTCCAGTTGAGTATTTCATATCAGTTTGGGTTGCTGTTGTATTTCAGAATTTTAGATGTTAAAATAGAGCTGAATATATGTATTTGGTAATGATTATACTTTTGTGATAGATTATTAGTGCTTTTGTGGTATTTTCATCTATTTTGTGTTGTTTTCGAGAGCTCGATGAGCATAGTTTTTGTCCTACATTTGTTAGCTATTGTGTAAATGCTGTACAGATCTGGAAATTTCATTTTGTAGGCCGTTATGCTGCTGAAATTTCTGTAAAAATGTCCATTTTCAGATTTATTAATAATTTGTGAAGTTGTGAAGTTTTTGACACTATTTCGGACATACCCGACTTGGGGTTTATTGAGAAATTGGTGGATCTTTGTAATATTGGTTGTTTGATCTTAAAGATCTGATTAGAGGCTTGAAATATAATATAAAATCAGAAAAGGGACATTTCAATTAGTCTCAAGCCTTCCATCATAACAAGAAACTTCAATAGTAGGGTTAGAGTTTACCCTAGAAAAAACTCTCAGAAGTCTCTCCTCATCTTGTTCTATTTCAAGTTCAGGATTAGGATTAGGTACCACTTCTTCATCATCACTAACATCCTCAATAGCTTCAAGTCTTGCTAAAAACTATCTCAACATATCCATAATGCCAATATCTACATTTCATCTACCTTGAGTCATCTTGATAATAGTTCCTACAAGATCATAACCTTTTGCAAGTTATAGGTCAAAACTTAGATCTACCACCCTACAACCCATCCAATTAAGGTTCTCCACAATCCCAAATCCACAAGGAAAAAAACACCTTTCTCTGATACCACTTAACACAAGGTAGGTAGGAGGAAGGAACCAATTCCAGTCTTCTAACTCCTCACCAAGTGTACACATAGAAGCAACATAGATCTAGCAACAAAGAATCAATTTACTCATGAATAGATAGTCATTGATTAGACAACTCACATGATAAAATATATATCCAACTTGAATGACTGTAAGGCCTTCTGTGTTACAACTGGTATGATGAATTACAACATTAGAGCATCAACCTAGTTGTCATGAGATTTTCTTCTACTTCTCTACCTCTGAACTTACCCACCTAAATCTAATCCATGTCCTTATCTAGTTAGCAAGATCACATGTCATCCTGTTAGGTTATTAATTACAAAATAGGTCTTGCCTTGAAGGAGACAAAAAAAGAACCCACAAATAACCAAAAGAGGACATGCACTCTTAAGGATAGGTTTGCACATGATCCAACAAAAAATCCTTAACTGTATAAGGTGCCATGTCATCACATAAAATTATGCTAAAAGAATCCACACTATGCTAGATGAACCAAGCAATGAATAATGAGTGAAGAAAGAGGCACACAAATCCATGCACAAATAACATTAGATTTTGTGCACTTGGGAGAAGGATCAACAATGGGTCCATATTAAGATGTCAATTGCACACAACTTGAAACTAAAAGCAATAATGACTACTTCTCAAATAGAAAAATGGTACAAAAAATAAAGCAATATTTTTGATTTGTTAGTAAATAGATTTGTTCTTTTAAATTATAACTCCTAAGTGTCCCAACTTGGAACAATATCTACTTACAAATAGTTGAAAAGCCACTTATGGATGAATTGGCTTTTCTCTGAATTGGTAGGTACAATGCCCTAGAATTGATTTGCAATGAATTATGTTTTTCTCCTAAGCTAATTCAGGGTATGTTCTTAACCTGAGAACATAAGAGGTAGAACCAAGCTAGACCTAAATAAAATCTAAATCAGGAAAATAAAAATTCCTGAATATCTAAAGAAGTTTATGAATCCACACATCTTATGAATTCACAAAGCTTAACTTAGTAATAACTAGTATGAAGCTAAGTTAGAGCTAGGTTAATATGAACTTGAACTACAATTAAGAAATGAAGAGTGCTTAAGGGATCTCTCTTTGAATGAACAATGACACTACTTATCACATTCATTCATTGTTTTGAAACAAGGGAATGAAACTCTGTTCTTTCCTTTCTTCAATTCAAAGAAAAGAGAAAATATATGACTAAATTTAATAGAACTGGAATAGAAAATAATTGATGTAAAATACCATTCAATTGTCTTTGCAACATAAAGTACTTCACACCAAAAATTCACTGACCTTTCATTAATCTTTCAATCTCATACATATACAATTTCGAGATGACTATTACAATGGAAGTTTAATCGGTTCATCTTCTTAAGATTGACAAATGGCAAGGCACTAGTTTGTTACATTTCAATAATTACAAAAGAAAACAAAAGAAAAGGTAGAATGTGAATCACTTCAACTTCTTCCCCTTTTCTACTTTTTATTTGTAGGTCTTGGTGGCAACTATTATTGGGATGAGCTCTTCAGGCTTAGGCACGTGGATATTGGTATACCTTAAGAGCCATTTGGAATATTCTTTGGCTAGCTCCTTTATAATATTTAGTTGATTTGGTAGTTCCTCTGTGGCCACATGTATGCATCCACTAAGTGCCTAGAATTTAGCAACCCTGTTTTGACTACGTGAAGATATATTAGACAAACTATCTAGAAATTTGGAAAAGTTCTCCTTCATGACATTGATCCCAATAAGTGCTTTTCCTTGGCCACTAGTCTAAGAATCTGTATGTAGTCCCTTCATAAGTTCAAATCCTTTGTCTTGTGTCTTCTTCACTTTATCCTCTATTTCTTTAAGCCCTTTCTCTACAGACTAGATCATCTCAGTCTTAAACTGCATGCTTTGAAGCCACTCAAATAGAGGTTCATCTCCCTTTGGCAAGATTTTTGCTTCAACCGCTTCCTTGGCCTTCATTTGGATGATCATCTTCAAGAGGGAGATGCAATCATCACACTTCACTCTTTCTCTAGCCAGAGTATTGCTATTTGATATGTTGTTATCTTTTTCTATTTCCAACCTTAAGATAACATTACCAATCTGCTCCACTATAGCGGCTCCTTCTGATTTGAGCTTCTCAATCCATTCTTTACCAATTTGATCAAAATGCCTATCTTCTTGGAGTTGAGAGATGAGGGCTTGAACTTCAGCAGCATAAGGATTTTTGGTCACTGATACTCCAGAGATGGTTGCCAATGGAGTGACTAGCTATCTGATGAACTTATTCAATTCTTCTATCTCAGTCTTCATCTTGGTCTTAGACAACTTTAGACTTTCTAGCTGCCCCTCGATCACCTCGTTGGTTGACTTCCATAAGTCAACTTTGGTGTCATGCCTAGCTTCTCCAAGATCCACATAGTGCAAGGTAAAATCATCAGCAATCATGTCCTCAATCCTCCCTCCTTTGTTGGTCTTGACAATCTCCATCATAAGGTGTCATGTTTCTCGATCTTGACCAAGTATGAACAAGGTTTTCTGCTTCTTTACTTTTGTTAGTGCAGATCTAGAGTGGATTGCAAGAGACATGGTATCTTTAGCAGAAGTGCTCTCATCTTTCCTTTTCCTGTTTCTCTCTAGAGTATCCTCCAACCAAGAGTCAGTACCTATCACCTTGGAGGCCATCCTAAGTGATTTTATACTAAATAGCTTCCTCTTAGCTGGAGTGGCTATCACAACAGTTGAAGAAAAAGGATTCTTTGGATCTCAAGAGATAAGCTTAGAAGAACTCTGACCTTTATCTACTTCTAGAGTCTTCTTTGCCGATTCATCATACTTAGTAGACTCACTACTACTGCTCTTTCCATTCCCTAAGTCTACTATCTGTATTGAAGAGCCACTTGGTTGCACAAGTGTAGTGCTTGGTAGTAGAACAGAAATATGATGAGGAGAGGGAACTAGAGTAGTATGGGGAGAAGGAATTGGAGAAAAATGAGGTGATGGAACTGGTGTGATATGGGGGGATGGAATTAAGGTGGTTGTGGTATCCTTTGGTTCCTCCATCTTCTTTTCTTCAGTACCAGTCTAGGTTCCAATGACTGGGAGGGAACCATCATGACAGGTCTTAGCTATAGGGATATTCTTATCTGTAGGTTTATCACCTCCACTTGATGGTTGAGCTAGCCCTTGAGTGGAAGCTATTCTTATGCTTGGTGTAGCACTCTGAGATGAGGAAGGTGTTGTAGTTGTTGCAGAAGCTTACGTGGCTGCACCTTTACTCTGGCTCCTCTTGGTTGTCTGTTCAACCCATTTCCCCATTCTCTCGATGATCCTGGCCATCATGATATCAAAATTCTCCTAAAAATCTACATACGGCTCTAAATTGATAGGAATCCCCCTTAACTTAGTTAAATATGTATTACTATACATATTTTGGCCATTGTTTTCCAAGCCTTCTACATCAAAGTTGATACCATATGTTTTGATTTGCTCCACTCTGAGCCTAGCGAAAGCATGATCTTTGCTTTTGAGCTCATCTCTATAGTCCACCCAATAGTCTTCAATGGTGGTAACATGTTTGATCATGCTCCCAATTTGCAACACATCTCTTGCATACCCATTTGGGTCAAACATAAGTCTCATGACCTCATATACCTCTAATTGATATTTAGTCTTGAATGCTTTGAGCATATTTTTTGCATGAGAGCGAGACTCACAATTGTAAGCTCCAACCTTCATAAGGAATTCATACCCTTTCTTCTTTAGGCTTGTACTCAGCACGTTCACCTAGATCGCTTGCCTCATGATCTCTATCAACACGATCATATCACTCGGATACCTGGGCAACTTCAAAGGAAATCCATCAAAAGCTACAAGACACAAATATGAGAAGGATGAGAACTGGATAAAATAGCTACCAAATTGACTAATAGAAGCCATTGCCTTCGGGTTGAACCTCCTCTCCAGGCATCCTTGGAGTTCCTTGCAAATTCTCATCGTAAATGCGTCATTAACCTTGACATATTTTGTATAACTATTTTGCAATTGCAAACATGGATAGAACTCATAGCTTTTCACATCATCAGGAAAGTTCTCTATTCTCAGAAGGCTTGGCCACAATTATAGAGAAGCTAACATATAAATTAGGAAAGAAGACATGTAAAAGGTGTTATAAAATGTTGCGGTGCTAAGGGCTTTGTACAGATGCTCACTTACCTCATAGGTCCAATCAACATACTGTGTATTTGAATAGATAATTTGTACCGGAAAGAAATATTGTTCAACAAAATTAAGTGCTTCTACCTCACCTTTCAATCTGTTTCTACAATCTTAAGCTTGAGATCAGTGCCGAATAGAGTTTTAGGAACCTTACTCTTGGTGCCCCACGACTTTTGGAACTAGGACCTCATAATTTCTTTTCTCTACACCATTTTCTTCAAAGAGAACTCAGACATTGCTCCTCCTACTATCAACTTAGAAAACTTCTCTCATTCTGGAACTCAGAAGCAATTTACTACAGTTGGCCTATCAATAGAGTTTAGAACTATATGATCAGGCAACATAATTTGTCTGGTATCCAAGTTGTAGTGATTTATACATTCAATAATTAATTTAGGAGCTTGAACTGCCACCGAAAATTGAGTTGCTTCCACTAACCCACTTCCTTGAAGCTTCTCGGCTATAGGGTGAATTGGCTCCGACCTCAACCTCCTTTGAAAATCTTGCATGTCATAGAAATGGAGCAAGGTATTTGTGAAACTCTAAAATGTGCATTTGATCCCATTAAGTCCATCAAACCTAACAAATCTAGTTGCCATTTTATTTGAGGTAGAAGTGAATCGAAACTTTGAACTTGAAGGAAGCCCAGAGTATAAATTTTGCAAGTATAAGAGATTTGAAAATGTTGTGCAATTCAATAGCATAACAGTTCAAGAAAAAGCAGTAATTTGAAAAACTATTATTTTTCTCTCTATATAGAGATCCTAATTCACCTGTTAGTCTTCAAGATCTGCGCCACACAAATGAATTAAAGGATAAATCTGTTAGATTAGTAAATGCGAGAGTTTCTAATGGACATTTCCATGTCTTTTCACTATTTCTATTGGCCTAATAGTAACTTTCCTTTATTTCATACTTACCTACCTGTTTTTCACCTAATTTTAGAGAATTAAGAATGGAGTACTCTATAAGGAAATATCAACCCAGCTAGATTCTGCTCACTACACTTTTCCAACTACAATTAGCTTGTTTCCATTATCATCTTAAGGTGTCTTTCATGCAATTTGCATGCCCAATTTTCTTACAAAGTTGATTTCTTCATGAATGTGGAAAACCACCTTCATGGGTTGAAAACCCGCCAAAGAGAAGGCAATTTTTTTTTTCTACCTATGCTTTTACTTTCACTTTATCCTTCAAGATAGTATACCTTTTAGTTTTAGAAAATCCAAAAGGGATTGCGAAAGTTGAAGGGGGGCCCACTTACTTGTTTTTCTCTTTTACAAATGTCTTTAGTGAAAAATTGACTTCATGGGTCAAAAGCCTACCATGGAGAAGTCATTTTAGAGTTTTCTGCTTAAGGTGATACTAGGCACCATGATGAATCCTAGATGTTGTCCAAGGTGGAATACTGTGATGAAAATAAGGCTTATCCATAGAATAACTCATTCCCTTCTTGCTTTAGTTTGCAAGCCACATTTGTTAACCTTTGCAGAAAACCACCTTCATGAGTTGAAAACCCATCGAGGAGAAGGCAATGTTTAATTCTTTGCAAGCTTCATTTTTTTTCAAGTGTAAATCATGATAAGCGACGAACAAGTCCATCATTGAAAATAACTTTGTGAATTGCAAAAATCTCCATCGAATTAGGTTCTAGACTACCCAAAAACTCACAACATCGATGAAAACCCACCCGACCATGTGATGCAGGAGAAGGGAAAAATGGATAATCCGATGGAGAAACTTCATACCTAAGAAAGAAAGACTAGACCTAGACATACCTAGACCAAACTAAGACACACAGTTTTCCACTTTGAAAAATGGGTACAAGATGAAAAGTGGGGCAACATGGTTGATGCAAGATTTCCCATTTATCCAAGATGCTCCTACATCAAGAAACCATCCATTCTCTGCCACAGATAGGTGCACCTCTGTTGGAGTAGATGATGGCCAAAATAGAAAAGGATGGAGATCACCACCACCGCCAATTAGTTTCTATGACCCTTAACCCATGTGCAAACCAATACCAACCTCAACTATGTTCACTACATCTTTTAAACCTACAATCCATTCATGTTCAAGGCAATCCCTTGCAACAAATGACTTCTTCTTCCCCCCACCAATCATCGAGGATAATGCAAGAAAGAGAGATGAAATGTCTAGATTGGATTGAGGATGCCAATCATGAATCAAGTATTCATCCCCAAATATCTAAAGAATAACCTCTCAAAAAGCATCATCATCAATTCAAAAAATAATACCAAATCTTTTTACAGTGATTGGCCCTTTGAACGATAAGATCTGGCCTATTGTATGCAAGGAGAAATTGGCTCATCAATTGCCCCACTTTTCACCAGTCTTTGCCCAATTTTATAGGAATCAATAAGGTTAGCAAGATTAGAGTGATACAGAAGCGTCTTAGGTTCTTTGGCAATCTTGCATCAACCAAAAAAATATTTCCTAGTTATTGTTCTAGTCTATTTTTCAAGAAATAGCCCTTATTTTTTGTTTTATTTATTTACGTAATATGGACCTATCATGCATCACTCTCATGTATTTGCAACACTTCATTTGATCTTTCTAAAGAGTTATCCTTTCTCTTTGCTCAAAGTGTGTTCATTTCTTGCCATGTTGAGTAACATGTGGCTATTTGCTTCTACAAAGATTTTGTGCTATCAAGGATTTTTGTGTCCTTAGAGATTTCTTCTTGGATTGCGTGTGGACCTATTATTGTTCTCACAAATGTTATTTTTCTTAATTGTGTGGTCGTTGACTTCCCCTTTTGGGCATAAGCTATATTTAATAATAATTATATCTATCGAGTTGACTTGTGGTCTTGATGGCTATATATTTGAGATCTAGGATTGGAGTAAGAAGTAAGCAAGTAGAAGAAAGATAATACAAGTTTGGCTCTATAAGCTTGATCTTTTAAGCAAAATAATTGTAATTTAGTTGCATATCACTACAACTATGTAGGCCTTATATCTGACACATTATAAGAAGATTGTCTTAGCATATCTACATCAAATTCAATATAAACTGGTGTTTATTTCATATTTGTGTTGTCTTTTATGTCTAACTCTAGCAAGGTGGTGTTAATCTCATATTGGTTTTGACATATGAGTGACAATACACTTGAGTCATTTATTAGATAAAACTCAGTTCATGCCAAACAAGTAATTTATGTCGAGCATAAGTTGTCAGATAGTATATGACAAGTTAGATATATAGTATGTGCAGAGTCACTCAAGTGTCAGGCAGATAGTTGATGCTGAGTCATTCATAGGATGAGTTACAACATTGAAGATGTAGTAGGTGCCAAGCATCAGAGACTTCAAGTGCTGAGTAAACAATTTTGGACATAATTGTTTGTAATGGCACAAACTTCTATTTAAACCATTTTTGAGCAGACTTAAGGATTTTTTTGTGATTCTAAATGATAAGAACAAATCTATATTAAGGATCGTTATGCAGGACATGCAACCAATCAGTAAAAGGGATGGATTAGTGGAAAAATGGGTGAATCACGATTGTTGATTCATACCTAACCCTAAGTCACCTAGGTCTTCTTAAGGAAGGCAAACCCTAAATATTGTATTTGTGGAAAGAGAAGTTTGTATGTGCAAATAGAACATTCATGGTGGCTAAGGAGTTTTGAATTGAGTTATACATTAAAAAATTAGTTAAAGGAGAACAGAGGAAAGAAGTTAGAGGAAAGAAGTGACACATCTAATTAGAGAGGATCAAGGATACATGCAAAGAGATGATCTATTATCTAGCAGCAAAGTGCTAACCATAGGATCATTGCTGAGAAATTCTAACAGGTCAATCAATTAAATCTCTTAATAGAGTAGTCCTAACAAGCTGTTGTAAATCCTTGAATAGGGTGCTTACTTCATTGTAAGTTTAAGTCCTTTTATCAGCCACACTTCTAACAAGGTGTTGAAATCCTTTAACAGGGTAAGATTTAACAATCTTGTAAGCCTTTAATAGGATAGACCTTGCATAGGGTAGATCATAGTTTATGATTAAACATTGTAACCTTCATTGGACACAATTTACAATTGTAGTAATGAATATTTTTGGGTGTCATCCCCACCCTAGTTTTACCTTCTCATTGGAGGGTTTTTGGGTAACCAAATATCTTGTTTCATATATGTGTTGAGTGTTATTTGCTTTCATGCTATTAATGAATATGTTTAGCAAGCTATTTCAATTTATATGCAAATTATGAGATGGATGTGTAGTGAATGATTTTATTGTTAAGTTTTGAACGACTGATTCATCCCCCCTTGCCCCCCTTAAATTTTACTTTCCCTATTGTATTTCTAACAGGTGGTTGGTGAATGCTTCCTTTGGATCCATTTTCATGATTATCCCTTGTGTTAGGTGGTATCAGAGAAAAGGTTTCCTTCCTTGTGGAGTCTTGGGATCATAGAGAATCCTATTTGAGGTGGTTGTAGGGTGGTAGACTGAGTTTCTGGCCTATAACCTATAGAGGGTTACAAATCTTGCAGGAACTATTATCAAAATGGTTTGAGGTAGAGGAAATGTAGATGATGTTATTATAGACACGTTGAGGCAAATTGCAACTAGACTTGAAGTTGTTGAGACATCCCAAAGAAGAGTACATCATGATGATGTTAGTGATAAAGAAGTAGTTGCAACTAATCTTGAATCTAAAGTGGAACAAGATGAAGAAAGGCTCTTAGGAGCCTTGAGTAGAGTGAATTCAAGACCACCTTTTGAACTTTCCAATTACTATGGAATGCATCTCTAATATATACAAATAATTTGATTGTAAAAGTACCGCCAAGGATAGGAAAGTGAAGATAGAAGCTACTAAATTGAGATGACATGCTTCTCTTTGGTGGGAACACCTGAAAACTAATTGACAAAGAAGAGAAAAGGAAAAGATCAAGACTTGAGTAAAAATGGTTGGTAAGTAAAAAAAGAAATTCCTTCCTACTGATTATCAAGTTAATTTGTTGAGATGAATGCAAAATTTGTGGGATAAATATATGATTGTGAAAGATTAAGTTAAGGAATTCTACAAGTTGGACATCATATCTGGACTTGTTGATGATGAGGTTGAAAAGGTTGCTAGGCACCTAAATGGTTTGAGAACTTCAATTCAAGATGAGATCAATTTTGTGAAGATGGAAAGTGTGGAAGAAGCATATTTGTATGCCTTGAGAGATGAAAAAATATTGGCAAAGAAAGAAGAACATAGACAAAGGACAAGAGGTGGATGATTTTAGTGAAGGAGAGGTAGATCTTATGGAGAGAGTAGCATATTTGACACTACATCTCATGAAAAATGAAAAATAGAATGGATAGAGGATAATGTTGGCAAGGGAAGAGGTGACTACACTAGAGGTAGAATTCTTTTGCTTATTCTCAGAATTATAATATTAGCAAAAGAGAGTATAGATCTTGGTTTAAGGGCACCTGTTTTAAATGTGCAGAAGAAGGACATAGACCCTTTGAATGCACCCTTTTTTGGAAAGAAGCCATGGAGTAGTAGAAGAAATTTTTTGAGTCAAGAGGAAGATATTGATCCTCCTAATGAACCCAAAAATGGGGAAAACCCCATGATCATAAGAACCTTGTGGAATGAACAATTGAATGGAGAACCTATTTTAAGGAAAAATCTTTCAAAACCAAATGTAAGATTAAAGGAAAATGTTGCAAAGTGATCATTGACAATGACAGTTTAATAATTTTTCATCTAAATAGTTGATATCTAAGTTGGAGTTGCAGAGATTGAAACATCCTAATCCTTATCATAATGCTTGGATCAAGGATGAACACAAGTTACTAGTAAGTGAACAATACCTTGTGAAATTCAAGATTGGGAATTACTATGATGAAGATTTGTGTAATATTATGCCTATGGATTGTTGTCTTATTCTTTTGGGAAGACCTTGATAGTATGATAAAAAAGCTTTGCATGATGATATATTGAATCAATACACTATTTGGGCTAATGAGAAGAAATAATTATTGTTACCCTTGATAGAGAAACTTGAAGATAATCTTTCTACCACAACTAGATTCTATTTGTTTAAAGGAAACCAGTTTGTTAAGGATATGACTAAACATAATGTGTGTTTTGTATTGATCTTTAGAAAGACTAAAAAATAAGATGAACTTGAGATACTCCTGAGGTTAGATATTTTTTGACATAAATCATCCAAGAAATTGGACTCTCTGAAAATATGATAAATTTTAAAATTATCCACTTCTTCCAAAATGGGATGAATTTTTTGAATGTATTTGTTTAGATACCATGGGTCTATTTACCTTTAAGAATCTTGCTAATCACAATCTACGAATAACCTTCTAGTTGGAGATGTTAGACCCTAATTTTTATGCCCAGTAGGACTGCTTCAACTACCACTAAACATTCCACCTAATTATTGGTTCCATCTAACACATCCTTTGCCCCAATTGCTAAAATATTTCCCTCTGTGTTCCTTGCTACAATATTGATTCTTGATAGGACTAGGTTCCCCTTTGATGCTCCATCACAATTAATCTTGATCCATCCTAGATCTAGCGGAACCCAACTCTCTTTTGCAATCTCTTCCATAGACTCAAGATTATTATGCCTCTTAGTCCTATTAATGGGCCTAAATTTCATCATTGGAAAACTTTGTTGAATCAAGACATTGTTCTGACTAAAAGACACCTTACTTGGGTTCACCTTGGATACTACACTTGGTACTAGTTTAGAGACTGTCATTTCCAATTAGATTAAGAACCTTGGTATCTCCTCTATCTTGTCTTGGAACACTCTCTTGTTTTGTACCTTCTTGATTCAATACAAGGCAAGAGAATCCCCAAAGGAGATGTCTTAGCCCCAAACAAATAACCACACAATAGAAACACAATGCAAGAAATAATATGTGATACCAAACACAACTCTTTATTCATAAATTAACTGATTACATACAATGTGTCAGACTGTAAAGCCTTCCTGATTATGGTCAAATACAAAGCAAGTAATATTTTTGCAAGATCGTCAAGATCCAATCCAAACTCCTACTAGTCCAAATCCACACTCTAGTAGAAACCTCCAAGGAAAATCTAAACTTGTGCTTGCAAGCCACCAAACAATCTCCTTGTTTCCCAAGTCGTGAGTACTCGGTCTTCTCAAACTTCATTCCTCTACTTCATCCTTCTCTCTAGGAGTCTATATAAGAAGGGATCACATCTTGAGAGCTTGATTACAAATGCTCATATGCCTTGCTTAAATAGGCACCTACTACCCAAGATGTTACAAACACAACAAATTTGGGATAAGAGGTAAATGCAACTACCTTACAACAAATATTTAATTCCCACCTATATACAACTAAGAACCACCATATGGCCAATTAGAAAATTACATTGCCATTATGGATTGCAATAAATATTAAATGCATGATTTAAGGAACTTTACACAAAATTCTATGATGCCACCTACACACCTTGATAAAAGAAATTACAACCATTTTCTTTTTCTTTTTATGACACCCATGCACCTTGGTAAATGAAAAAGCCTCTCTCTATTTCCATTTTAATTTATTTTTAAAACTTATTTTTCCTTTTATTTTTGTCACTTTCTCTCTCCTCTAGTTTTGTTTTTTATTTTTGAAATTTATCACACCTCCTTTTATTTCGTGATGCAAGATGCTCCTATATCAAACTCCCTAGGTAAATAGAAAAGTATGTCCCGTACTTTGATGTCAAAAGAAATTTCTCCAACCAACTTCATCTTCACCAAAGGTTTATGATCCATCCTAGACAAAAGAACAAATTTGTACACCAACCATCTCAACTTCATCCATATAAACATCTAAATCAAATGAATCTCAACAACCCAATCAACATGCTCATTCCCAGGAACAAATTAAACATAATGCTTTTCCAACAATTCCTATAAATTAGGAAAATTAGGAACATATAGATCCATAGTATCATGTAGATCCACAACCACATCAACAACATCCATATCAACCATATCAGTAGTAACTTGTACATCCTCAATCATCTCAATAACAACATATGAATACAGATCCATATCAACAACCATATGCAAATCCTCATCCATATTTAAATCCCCATAATCTTCAATCTCATCATCCACAATAAGATGCTCTGCAATTTTTAGGTCACATCCAACCAATTGATCATGAAAAAAACTCCTTTCTAGTCTCAACAAGGTTAGGAATTCCTTCTATAAGCTCAGGTATCTCAACAACAATTGCAAGTTTCTCTACAAGTTTCATATTAGATTCCAAACACTAATAAAAAAAATCAACCATACATACCTCTTAAACTTCAACAAAGTCATCCTTTATCTCTTCCTCAACATCAAACCATCTTCTTCTCTACACAATCTTCTTAACTAGACAAACCACTCTCTTTTAGATTGGTAGACTCTAACTCCATAAATCTCTGCGAAACTTAACTATCCCTTCCTTAACTCAATTGGTCAAACTAGCTTCTAATTGAGTAGAAATCTTTGAAATCTTCTTTTCCACCGCATCATAGAGGTTTGTGATCATCCCAGGGTCTTATCTTCTCAGATCCATCTTCCAAGGTCTATGCAAACCCTCTGCAACAAATCCACAAGATCAACCAAATCCTCACTTTGATAATCTTCACCCCCAAGTCCTAGTACAAACTACCTCATGTTTGACGATTTGTCCACACATTGAGGAACTTGAGCTTTGATACCATCTAATGTAGTACAAGGTAGAAGAATCCCCAAAGGAGATGTCCTAGCCCCAAAAAAATAGCTACACAATGAAAACACAACACAAGAAATAAGATGTGATGCCAAACATGACTCTTTATTCATTAAATAACTAATTACATGCAATGTGTCAGGTTGTAAGGCCTTCCTAGTGATAGCCAAATACAAAGTAAGTAATATTTCTTCAACATCCTCAAGATCTAATCCAAACCCTAGCTAGTCTAGATCTACACTCTGGTAGAAACCTCCAAGGAAAATCTAAACTTGTGCTCACAAGCCACCAAAAAATCTCCTTGTTTCCCATGCCACAACTACTAGGTCTTCTCAAACTTCACTCCTCTTCTTTATCCTTCTCTCCAAGCTTCTATACAAGAAGAGATCACACCTTGAGAGCTTGTTACTAAATGCTCATATGTCTTGCTTAAATAGGAACCTACCACTCAAGATGTTACAAACACAACCAATGTGGGATAAAAAGGTAAATGCAACTAACTTATAACAAATAATTAATTCCCACCCAAATACAACTAAGCACCACCATGTGGCCAATTAGAAAATTACATTGCTTTTTTGGATCACAACAAATATTAAATGCATGATTTAAGGAACTTTCCACAAAATTCTATGATGCCATTACACACCTCGATAATGAAATGCCAACCATTTTTCTTAATTTTCTTTTTATGTCACCCATGCACCTCGGTAAATGAAAAAGCCTTTCTCTCCATTTTCCATTTTAATTAAAAAATATATTTTTAATTCTATTTTCATCACTTTCTCTCTCCTCTAGTTTTTATTTTTTTAAATTATTACACCCCGTTTTATTTTGTGATGCAAGATGCTCCTGCACTACTTATAGATTTCCCATAAATTTGTGGATGGAATAATGTGCTAGATTATTGCAAAAGTGGAGAAACATTTTGGAATTAACCAAGATTCCAATCAGCTTTTAAGAGTGGCTTGCATGGGCATGTGCCAATTTAGCTTTGGAAAATGAAATTTCAAGCCTTCTAAGAAAATTCACAATTTAGAACAATGTGATTTGACTATTCTTCTACCTAATGACACAAAGAACACCTTAAAAAGCCTGTGAAACCTAGTCACATCAACCTATCTCTAGTGAGGAATCATCCATTTCCTAGTAGCCATGTAAAGGCACATACCTTGGGAAGATATGAGTTGTGTCAACATAGTCTACTTTCTCATTCCACTTTTGTATGGAAGTTCTCCAGAAAAGTTCAACCCACCTTCACAGAGTATTTTCCATTCTTAAACCCACATCAAAATAGGGAATTTGGCTCTTCATATCCAATGACAACTCTTTTTATTCAAAAAAAAATTAGCGCAATTTGATTTGTGACTAAAATATCCAGGAGTTTGGGATCTTTTCACTTCAAAACTCTACCCCTTGTTTGAGATACAGGGTCAAGAAGTCATCCACCTTATCTCCCTATCTATTCTTTGTGCATCAATGTCTATGATATCTTTCAATCTTCCATGAATTCAAGGCCATCCCATTAGTCAATCTAGAAATCTACTTTTTGACCATTGCCTACTTGCATTGATACGTGATATTTTATGAAACTTCTGCAACTAGTGAGAAAATTTTGTAAGGTCAATCCCCTCATGGGATTAGCAATTTTCAAAATTCTTTCATCCTTTAGGCTATCCAAATATTTTCCCCTTATCACTTTCACCCCTCATATATTTGCCAAAATAAGTTGGCACAATTTTTTTTAGTCCCTTAAACCCGCACCCTGCTTTAGGTTTACATATTCTATTCAAGTCATAAGGGGTATTCTTTTCTACTCCTCCAATCCATTCCAAAAATATTTGAGTATCCTCTACTATATCAGCTCAATAACCTTCTAGGAATCATAAAGCATGATATTGAAAATATAAGCATTGCTGAAATCACTATCTTCAACATGAGTAACCACCTTGCTAATGTAAACCATTTACTCTTCCAACCTACTAATTGCAAATAAAATCTCTCAATTAGGTCCTTCCAAAATTAATTCTTCCCTATCCCTCAAACAATAACATTCTCAAGATTTTTTTGGACAATCTGCTAATTCAAACATTGAAGAACCTTGCTATTGTTATCCCCAATTGATGTTGTAACTAAGAATACTATTCATTTATGTAAAAGAGTCATACCAATTTTTATGTTGTCATTGATGTCAAGTATTAGTTGATTATAAATTTTTCTAATTAAGTAGAGTGCAATATCATTTGATTGATGAAGGGGATTTGAAGAAAGTATGTTGATGATTGAGTTGATAATAATGGTATTCAATGAGCACTTGAATGAGTTGGGTAGTGATAATGTAATGTTGGTTTGATTATTTTACTATCATGTAATGTTTTAATGTAATGAGTTATACAAGCTATATTGAGTGACAAGGTTAAAGAATGAAGACAATGTTCATTGAGCAGTTGGCAAAGCAAACTTAAAAGTTTGGTATTAACTGAGTAAATTCCTTGATTAAGTGATGTATGACTCGAGTGAAATGTAATGTTCACCAAGTAACAACAAAAAGAAAAATTTTATAAATATGGAATTTGAGGCCCACTTTTGGTGGAAATAAAGAACATTCAAGAAGTCCAAAGGTGTGAGTCAAAGTTTGTTATAAGATCTACGATTGAAAAAATAAAATGAAGATATGATGATGGCAATTGCAGAAGGATAAGGATGAGAAAAAAGTTCTATGAAAGGTCTATTTTCTAAGTGACTAAATGCATTGAATACGAGATTGATGATTGTGATTAAGTAGAAAAATTTGGAAGAATCTAGAAGCACAAAGATTACTATTTAAGGAGTAGGAACAAGTTTTTGGCTGTTGGTCATTATTATTAAGTTGGCAATTGTATGAAGTTAAAGAAGAAAGAAGAGAAACATGAATTGAGTAAAGAGAAGAGAGGAGATCCAAAAAGAGTTAAAGAAAAGTGAAAGTGATAATTAGTGAATCAGCCACTAAAGAGATCAGAGAAAATATTAGAATGAAGAAAACCAAGAACATATATTTGAACAAGCAAGGTAGTCCTAAACCTAACAAATCAATTTGTACTAATTCTTTCTTACCATATTAGTAGAAAAATCTCTTAATCAAGTGGACCTAAAAAGTATATGAAACCATTTATGGTAACATCGATTGACAAAGTTTATAAGTCCTTTAGAAAAGGTCACTCTTTAAACACGATCAAGGAGTGATAAGGTCTAGATGATATTTTGGTGTAAATCATCTAACCAAGTCACATTAACAATGTGTATGTAAGCCTTTAACAAGGTTGGCTCCTAGCTATAATCACCTAAAAATGGTCATCTAGACTATTAGCCCCTTCTCATCATTTTGGCTAAATTAATTAATTATTTATCTAGACCAAATTGCCAAAAATCAATTTATCTGATCTTAACCTTTAGTTTGACTATAATATCCTAAGTCTATATTTGATTAAAATAACATGTCCCTTTTCAATTAAATAAAAGACCCAATTCTTCTAACCCACTCAATGTGCACACATAAAGTCTTTTTCCTATTTAGAAATTAAAAGAAAAAGGCTTTTGTCCCATATGAAAAGTCAACTCCTTTTCATTGGTTGACTTGATCTTGCACATGGATAATGAAAAAAGTAAACCCCCACCCTTGATCATCTACTTCTAAATCTTGATCTCAACCCTCTATCTACCTTTAAAAGAGCTCTTTCTCTCTCTCTAACGACCTTGTTTTGAGCTATAATATCATGCTGCAGGTTTCTTGGAGCACTTGGGGAGAATTTCTAGTCTTCTGATCTCATTGTTGCATCCTTAATCTCAACACTAGATTCATTTAGGATAGCTTGATTTCCTATGGCATAGTAAAAGTTCACATATTCTAATTAGCAATGGTTGTAATATGCTCATCTTTCTTAATCTAGTTGTATCCTTGCACTCCATATGAGAACTCTGTTGGACATTTACATTCTTGTTCTTGTCTAAGGAATCTCTCATTGCATGGTTTACTAGCAAGGGTTGTGTCTCTAAGGCTTAGCTAAGAGCTCTTCATATGCACAAACACACACCTTTACACTCCATGGATAGGGAGCTCTAAGTTGAATTTCAAGTGTTCCAATTCATGGGATATATTCAATAGAAGGGTTTAGAGAAGTGCACAATTTGAGTGTACATTTTTTGTGCCCACTATGGGATAGAACATTCTAGTTTTGCCTCTCAATCAACATTTTTAACTTATATTTTTGCTTGTTGTTCAGTCTATTTATTTTTTTGCAATTGTGATTATCAGGCGATACTTTCTCTATATCATATGATAGTTCTTAGTACTATTGTGTGATAATTTTCTAGTAAAATTATCATACATACATAAAAAACTCTATCACACCAATATACAAAGATCTATCACTTGGGTATAGTGCAAAGTATCATACATAGCATAAATATTGTACCCCTATACTAAAAAGTATTACACGATATTCTGTTAGTAGAAAACTATCACCCAACCTAAAACTTGTTGTTGTTTGAATTGTTTTGCCAATTTCATGTCTTTGACATTCTTTTTTTTAGATTTTTCAGGTTTACTATTGTCTGATAGAGGTTTTACTCCACGCTTTTGCATTATTTTGGACTAACCATTTGTTGGACTAACATTTGTGCTTGTAGGGTTTCTCTAAATGCTTGAAAGATTTCCCTAAAAGAACACGCATCAAAGCTTCAAATGCAAAAATGCTACTAACAATCATTTGCAGGGTTACCTAAAAGAACAAAAACAAACAAACAAGAGTGCCCGTGTTTCCCTTATTTTTGTGTGCAACAATATTACTAGTTGCTTGTCTTCCATAGGCACATTAAAACTTGCAATTAAGATCTCTTGGTGGTAGGAAAGTATGCTCTTTACCCTTATGGTGAATTAGAAATCTTGACCCACCTTTAGATTTCAAAAGCAAGTGGGATAATTGAGCTTCTTGGCGTATTTGGGGAAAAAATTTGGAATAGGAGAGTATGCAGTTCACCCTTGTGGTGAATCAAAAATCTTGACCTCCAAGAGTGGATCCATTTTGTGTTGTTTAGAATCCTTTAGAGGGCCTTCTCTTGAGAAATCAAGAGAAACAACCCAAGTGGGGACAATAAAACTTGACTATTCTGACCCACAATAAACTCAAGGCTATCAAGGACACAAAATCTTGGTAGACGTAGTGCTTGTCTTCACTTAGTGTGAGTACTTGTGGGATTGGGACCATGAGGAAAATGCTAAGAAAGAATTCTTAAGGTACTCTTGTGAGCACAATGTTTGTTACTTGCTGCAAGGCAAGGTGTCCCATAATTGGGTGCAACAGGAGTGCTACAAACATAAGCACTTTCTAAACACCATAGGCTAGAAGCTACCTTATTTTTTCACTCAACATCTTGGTGCAAGGACTGATCCTAGTGGATTACCTAGATCACCCCAAGATTTTACACTCACCATTTGTGTCCCCTTGGTTATGCCAATGGGATCTCCATGACAAATCCAATATCTCTCATGGGTAACTACTTGGTGTGAGGTGAAGTGGCATCAAGTGAGGATCAAGTTGTTGAGTAATGAACCATGACCTTAGGTAATATTTCTTGACATGTGTTTTTGAATGTGCTAGACCCATGTAAATGTTCTTGAACAACAAACAATCTCGTTAGTGTTTGTAGCAATTTTCTTTTGATATCCCAATTGTGTGTTGGCAAGGTTGCTTTGTCCCTTATCCAACTATTTGAGACATGTTAATTGTCTTTAGTATTTTCAAACCATGTTATTTTCTACTATGAATTGAGGTCCTATACTTTCTACAATACCCTCTAGTCTGAAACATTCAAAAAATCAACCCAAAACATAGGATTTTCAAGCTTCAAACTGTATTTTTTATAGTTCACTTGCCCGTTATCATATGGCTTTTTGAGAAATATCATACAAAATTTCATACCTGTCAAAGTATCATTTGGCTATTGTAAGTTCTATCACCTTCTAGTTCTGAAGTCTATCACGATCCTTAGGGAAAACTATCATCTGGAACAAAAGTATCACTTAACTACTGTAAAGTCTATATTTTGCTGATCAAATATCGCATGCTTCTCTAATTAATATCACCGGGTCTCAATTGCTTCCAAAATAGAGTCAAAATTGCATCTTAGCTGATCCAGGGTGTCCTCATTTTGTCCTTCCCAAGTCCAGTAAAAATTTCTCATGTTTGGTATTGTTCTAAGTTGAAATGATGGGTCAAGTTCATCAGATGTAGTCTCAAAACATCACTAATGGTCACTTTGTCAAAATTTAGTTACCTTTTTATGCTAGCTACTTGCTATTGAGCTTCTTTCTCACTCTCGTGGCTCGAGTAATTGGTGTTGTAAATTCTTGAGCACTCTTGACAAGCCACTTACTTATTTCTATCTTTGACAAGTGATCATTCTTGACCTTATGAGATTCAAATCTAAAACACTTTACCTCATCTTATAAGAGAAAGACACACCCTTACATGTCATTCGTGACTAGGTTCTAAGTTGATAAAGGTTGTTGTCCTTCTTTCACCTTTGAACAATTGGAAATTCCAACTAGGCATTGTCATAGACAACCTTGTATTGAGGAACCCATCTCGGATAAGCCGTAAGTGGAAAATACTTGGCATAACCCTCTATAGCTTTGAGAATCCATTTGATACGCCCTTTGATACACCCAGAGCTGAAAACATTGTGTCACTCACCATGCATCTTGAAGAGAGGAAACATGGCTTAGAAGAACAAGGACGTATAGAAAAGGAAAAAATCAAAGAGGCCATATGCATGACCACTAAAGAAAGAGCCTATCATCAAGTTGAGGCTGATGCTCATGTGCCTAATGCTGAAATAGAAATGGTTACCATAGAAATCCTTTTGAGAATATTCCTCTTGGTGGCAATGATCGAAACAACACACCTCCTAGAACTCCTAGAGTAAATGCAAGAGCATGTCCTTCACCACCTAGATACTCACAATCACATCACGAAAGTGAGAACAATGATGAAATAACTATTGAAGACCTTATGAGATTTCAAAAATATGAGGTCACCCAAAGGCTAATGCTCAAAGCCTTGGAATAAAATGGGGACCAATATTTTCAATACATGACAACTAAGGGATGGAAAGTCCCTCAAGATTTTGATGTGCAAAGAATTGTCCAAAAATGAGAATGTACTGAAGCTGAGATCTTGAGGGAGGAAATGCAAGAACTCAATAATCAACTTGCTCAATTACAAGTTTCCAAGGAATGACCCAAGATCTCTTTTGTTGAATTAATATGTGCTCTTCCTTTTGATAGGAGTCTTTACATGATCTCATTTCCCAGGGATATAGAGGTTCCCAAATATGATAAATATGATGGAAATGGTGTTCCTCATGATCATGTAAGGCACTTCTATGCTCTTAGCATGGACTTTATGCATGAAGACACTTGCCCTATGAGGTTATTTCCCTGGAGCTTGCGAGGCCAAGCTATGGAATGGTTCATGAAATTGTCACCTCCTCTCAAGTCATTTGATGAACTTGCACAATGGTTGATCCAAAAATATTCTTATAACATTCAACATCTCATCACTATGCTAGAATTGTGCAATATTAAACAAAAACAAGGTGGCACACTCTAGGTACCCTTGGCAGATTCCTAAAACCAAGAATATTAACATTTTTATCAATACACTTGTACCTAAACTCTATTATGACCTTAGGAAATAGTTGTTCAGATCCTTCAATAACATGGTTGAAAGTGCATACCATATTGAAGATGTTGCTATTAAAAAAGGTGACATTGTGTTGAATAAAGATAAAAATGGCAATGGGAATAGAAAAGATAAGAATAAACCTTCTAATAAAAACAAGTATGTTGTCAATGATGGAGTAGTGGATACTCCTAAGACCAAGGAATGAACCTTTAATATTTCCAATGTTATCTAGGTTGCAAAACAACAAGAGACTTGAAAATCTCAAACATTTGATAAAACCAAAAAAAATTCTAAGCCAAAGTGTGTTTACACACCTATGGTGGAATCTTAAGAAGGGGTCTTAAAGACCCTACTTACAAACAAGCTTTTCATGCTTCTAGAAAACTCTCGGCCCTATAACCCACCTGTCAAACCTGATTGATGGCAAGATGATAATTTCTGCAACTACCCTAGGAGCAAGGGACATAATACCAAAAATTGCTTCAAGCTCAAAGATGTTCTCAAAGATGTTATCCAAGACCTCATTGAAAAAGACAAAGTCATAACGGATGGCTCAGTAAAAAATTATGATCACAGAGCCTTCAAAAAACCATTACCTAAATATGAAAAAGGGGAATCATTCCATACTCATAGGAAAAATCATGATGCAAAGATCATCAACTACACCTACACTAACGCTGGCAATGTCATAAACATGTTAGAACTTGTTGAACATATTTGCATGATGGGTCCTACATTCAACAAGGAACCCAACTATGACACATATGATGAAAGAACTAAGGTAGTCTTAAGAACACATGATGCTCAACAAAATCATAGGGATGCTAGGCCGAAGGTAGTTCTCAGGGTGGTAGAACCTTCCTCTTCACACGGTGAGACACTAAACATTGTCACTGGGGGAAAATTGAAGGTTGTCCTCAAAGTTGAAAATGATCCCAAGAATGATTCCTTATCCAAAAAAGTGGCTAACCCAATTATATCTAGCTATTATATAGTTAGTTTGTTGCAAAGAACCCCCACACAAATTTCAATCTTTGAGTTGTTAGAACTATCTTGTTTACACAAGGAAATTCTCGAAAAATCTCTACATGCAACCAATATTCCCACATATATTAATGTTGAGCAATTCCCAGCTATGGTGAATCATATTTCCTTACCTCAGTACCTTACATTCTCTAAAGAAGATGTGTAGTGCCTACCCCTAGTCTACATTTTCCTAGTTTACATTTATGCTATTATTGCCAAACTCTTTTAGGCCAGTTTTATGTTTGATAATTAGTAGCATTATTTGGAGATTATTAGAGATTGTTTCAGACTCAATTGATATATGATGAGATTATTTGGTACTCTATACTTCATGTGTGCATGATGATTATTACAATGCTGCTAAATTATTGATGATGTTTAGTTAGATGGATTATTACGTGCTTTCTTATGGATACTTACCCCATACTACATGTGTATGGTGTGCATGTTTGTTTTCTTTATGTATGGTGTTTATGATGTGGTTAAGGAAGGGAGTCGCAGTCACCTGCTAGTCGGGATCTACACGATGCACCACTTCTTGCCATTGCCTGTCTAGCTTAGTATATATTGTGTATGTACAAGCATGGATTTTATGCAGGTTGCAGGTACCAGGTATCGACTTCCCTAAATTTCTAGGATGAGCGTACCCTATCGCATTATCTCAATGGTAAGAGAGGGGAGATAAATTCTTAAGTCCAAATCCTAAACCTTTGAGCCATTTGTCCTAATTGACACTTAGGACAAGTATCTGAGTTGTGTACCTTTCGAATGCATCAGATGATGTTAATTCGTGATTTTTAAACCCTTAGTTGAGTTTTGTATGTGTTTTACTAGATGGGTTTTCGTATTTTTACTTTATGAGTTTTTGGTGAATTTTCTGTTAATTAAGTCTAATATGTTATGTTAATATTTTATTTAATTAATTGAGAAATTAATTATATAAAAGAATCAAATAAAAGAATTAAATTTGAGAATAAATCTATGAGTTAAAATTTGAACGTGATAATATTTAGTTAATTTAATAATAATATGTATATTTGGAGTGCATTTTTAAATAAATGCTAAATGATATTATTATTTAAATTAATAGATAGTTATCAATATTGTTCAAAAATAAATTTAGAAGTGGGAAAAGAAATTAATTTATTAAAAGTTTTATAATTGCATAATACGTGCATGAGACTAAATTAAATAAATCAATTTAAAAGAGGTCAAGTAAAAATTAAATAAATAAATTTAATGGATTATTATATGTGCATGGAAAAGATAAAAGAAAGATAAATAAAAGTTAATAAAGATTTAAAAAGGTGTGAGCAAAGAGTTCTCTGAGGTGAATGCACAATTAGTGCCCCGATTTTAGGGAGAGAACTCTTTTTTACAATTTGGGGGTTCATTTTTTGAAAGGCTGGAAAATTTTGGAAGAAGGAAATTTTCAAAGAAGGAGAAAGTTCTGAAAGGAGAAATTGTTCTCTACAAAGTTTTGGAGCATAGAAAATTAGCATCAGTGTCCAGGTAGATGCTTGTGAAAATTTGCATAATTTAAATACGTTCTTTTAATTCTTGTCTTCTTCGTGTTTGCTAGATGATTGTCTAGATAATTCTGGTATAGAATGTATATCATGTTGTGAATTTTGGATATTGGGAAATTTTTTCTGTACATGGAATGTTTTTAATTGTTTAATATAATTTCTCTCTAGTAGATTATAGTTTGAGAAAACTTACCAAGAAGGGTTGAATTATATTGTAAAACCTTCTTAAAAATAATGATTAGGAAATAAAGAATGGGTGGTACCTAGTATTCGTCTATTAGATTTATTTCTGAATTTTGTAAAAGAATATATATATATATATATATAGTCATTTAAAATAATAATAATAATAATACTAATTAAAACCAAATCCCTTATCTTCAAAATTATTAAAAGAAATTTTTTGATGGGCAAAGATTGTAGAAACGTTTTAAAAAAATGTTGGTTTTAAACTTTAAAAAAAAATATATTAAAAATTTTATTGGGAAGGGGGGTTTTACCCCACCCCATCCCCATCACATCTGCCGACGGCAGCCATACCCGCTGTCCCAGGTACTGCGACTGCCGTCGCAGGCCTTGCGACAGAGGGCAGGGCCACACGGCTTTTATAAGCCTGCGATATATTAAATCGCCTTGCGTTATATATTAATTCACAGTTTACATTCAGTTTTTTTTTTTTAAAAGAAAAAAAGTTTATGTAAAGTTTTATATGAATAAGTTTGTAAATAGAATATTATTAAATTATATATATAGATATATTTATTTATCTA
The DNA here is from genome assembly GCA_028749045.1 of Cupressus sempervirens. Classification (NCBI taxonomy): domain Eukaryota; kingdom Viridiplantae; phylum Streptophyta; class Pinopsida; order Cupressales; family Cupressaceae; genus Cupressus; species Cupressus sempervirens. The sequence goes on from CM053786.1 coordinate 479,719,557, forward strand.
TTTATTAAGTAATATATATATGTTTTAGATTATGATAAAAGCAGGTTTTGAAGGGACCCCGAAACCCTTTAACAAAAAAATAGAAAGATAAAGCAATACAACCCAACCAGGAAAAAACCTGCAACAAACTGAAGAACAATATCAAAATCAGGTTTTATAGGGACCTGAAACCACTAGAAAAGTCCAAGAACAATCTTACCCAGGTTTTATAGGGACCTGGAACCACAAATAGTCTAAACTATATAAAAAAAAACTAGAAACTAGGACTAGAGACCCCAACCAGCGACCAAAACCAGACAGGCACCAAACTAGAGAACCCACCCCAGTGCCACTATTGCAGCTCCAGGATCATTTTAGCTGCTTCCTTACCAATAGCAGCAATCTCTTGAATGGAAACATCATCCATTGTAGCGGCAACTTTCATAGTACTCTTCCTTGAGCTCTGCCTTGTTCTTTTGCTCAGACCCTCAGCCGAAATGATATCTTCATTTGCCCTTTTGCCCAGGTTAGCAGCGGCAGCCCAAATACTCATGGTGACCTATTCCATTTTAGTGCTACTCTCCTTGATTAACATTGTGAGGTTCTGTTCATAGTTTTTGAGTTTGTTTGGGATGTCTCCCATCTGTCCTTCCATATGACTAAGTTTAGTATTGATAGTATCCAGGTTATGTTGCAGAATTTCCACCTTTTTCTTCAAACCCATTATTTCATTGTAGATCCAGGAATCAACCTTGAGACTGGTGTCGACTTTCTCCTTAGCAGAATGCAGGAAGGTAAGCATGGTGTCCCTCTGCATATCGTCACAATCATCTTCAGCAGTCTCATGTGGGGGGGAGTAGATATTGTCATTGATATCCTCCATATCTGTTTGATCCTCATTTCGACCCTCGGCATAGTCCTCAGGATGAGCAGAGTCCTTCCTTTTTTCTTCCTCTATCCCCTTAACAGGAGAAGTAGTAATAGCCGTATAGTCCTCCTTATTCTTCTCAGCAGGATTCTTGACATTGTTATCTTCCACTTTATTACCCCCACTAGAAATAACCTGTTTACCCTCATTATTAAATTTACTCTATTCAAAATTACCTTCACTATTGTTTTCCTCTTTTCCTTTTTCATTATTATCTTCAGTCTCTGGATACCCGTCCAAATTAGAACTTAACTCTCCAGTTTCAGTACCATCCTCATCCTCAGGTTTCCAATTCTCACAACTTTTCGAATTCTCAGTCTCAAACTCCTCATCCTCAAGAACTTGAGAGGCAGAGGGTTTCAAATTCAGGGCATTTTCTTTCCCTTTAATAGAGTCACCCTTCTTACTCTTGATGCGCTCTTTCTTCTTGTCCTTAGAGGGAGTAGAGGCAATGTGCTTGTTTTTACAATATCCCTCAATAAGAAGGATCAGACCTTCATGAAGAATGGGTCTGGATTCCTTTTTCTTATGGGCTTCTAAACTATTAAGTAAAGAAAACTGTAGAAAGAAGGGGAAAGAAATTCTATCTTTATATCTGAAATGTTTTTTTTTTAAAAATGACATTTATGCACTCTTTTATTTCTTCCATCAAGTATGAAATACTCACGGATGCAGTAGAGAACATCCCTCCAAATCTCCTTTATCTGGTTCGCATCAAAGAAATCACCATTCTTTTCCAGAAGCTTCTCCTCTTCTTCCATTTTCGAAAACTTTTTGTAGGCAGCATTTGAAATACTAGTTTGCTTGGTGAATTTTATGCCCACTGTAGGAAGCCCCGTAATCTCAGCAATAAACTCCTCTGTAAGTTTCACAGTCACACCATGGATAGTGACTTTGTCGTTGGACCAATTCTTAAAGAAAGCCATAGTGATGTGTGGCTTAAAACCATTGAGTCGCTCCATGTAATGAGTCACATTTCCTTTCTGCAAAATTTTCCACACATCCTTGCGAGCCTTCCATGCCTCACAATTTTTTGGTTCTTGTTTGCGCGGTTCGCCCCCCATCAACAGAGAATAATAAACACATTCAAACCAAAAAACCAGATGCAAAGAATGAGAGGGTTAGAAAGAAATCTGGTTTTCTTCCCACTAAAAGAAACACCTTTGTTCGAAGAAACGTGCAAACACCACATCGCATTCATTTGAGTGTACTTCATAGGGGAAGCAAATCTGGCAATAATTTTATCACTCCATGAAATCATTAACTTTCCAATCATTTCAAATCTTATGCACCTTCGCATGAAGAGCTTCATAATGAATAATTTCTTTGAGATCAACTTGATTAGTTAGTTCATCGGTCCACCTCACCATTTGCCCCATTAGGATAGCATAGTTGGCAACCCAATCAGCAGCATCGTTGGCCTCCCGAAAGGTATGAGATATGACAAATTTTTCAAATTTTTGAATAAGGTATTTAATCTCCTTGATAGTGGCCTCTATCGACCATGAGATAGCACTTTTATTATTAAGGATATTAATAATATTTAAAGAGTCACCTTCCAGTCATAATTTTGGACATCCCAAATCCACTGCAATTTTCATAGTATAAAGGGCCGCTGTAGCTTCAGCAATGTGACTATTAGTTTGACCTATAGGGATAGTTATAACATCTTTAACTATTCCCATATGATCTCTCAACACACCTCCACAACCCGCATTCCCCGAATTTCCCTTAGCAGCACCATCAAAGTTTCCTTTTATCCAACCATTCGTAGGGGAACTCCAGATGACATTCAATCTTGGGTTATTAGTTTGAGTCTTAGGGTTTTCAGGAAACATAGGATTATCAATAGGAAAGGTTTGATCAGAAATATTCAGAGATTTGAAATTCTCCTTACAAGCTCTAATACTATTCTGACCAATCACCCATCTAGGAACCTCTCTGTTTCTAAAAGTTCTATTATTCCTTTCTTTCCAAATACCCCAGCAGAGATGAGGCAGAGTAATTTTACATAGAAATTGAACGTCAGGATTCTTGGACGGGAATTTCCAGCTTTTAAAAGAAGAATCCACATTGTTGTGATGAACCCAAGTCAAGTTCCAATACCTTAGGATCTCAGTCCAAACCATCTGGGAATAAGAGCAGTTCAGAAACATGTGATCTCTATCTTCAAAACCATTCTTACATAGAATACACCTATTCACCAAATTTATACCTCTTTTCTGTAAGTTATCAAGGGTCAGAATTTTATTTTGAAGCAGGACCCAAAAGAAGAAATTAATTTTAGGAATGAGACCCTTGATCCAAGCCTGAGACCACAAAGGATGATTTTCCTTCTCCTTTGAAGCAAAGAGAGAAGAAACCTTGTATTGCCCACTAGGATCAGCATACCAAATAATCTCATCCTCAAAAGAAGGGTGGAGAGAAACAACATTGAGAGATAATTGGATGTGATAGAAACTTTGATCAATGTCCTTCAAGTTAACCTGGGAATCATTCTACCAATAATGACTAACAAGAGTGCCATATCTCTGCTTGCATAAGTCAACTTGATTCAGATCTTGAAAATCTTCAATCAGGGGATGATCCTTAAGCCAGATATCTTCCCAAAAACTCACCCTAGACCCATTGCCAATTTTCCAAGAGCACCCTTCTCCAAGCATTTTCTTAGTACCCTACACAGCTCCCCAAATTGAGGAGGGATGAATAACATCAGCAGAGGAGAAGAAATCAAGAAGAGAAGCAGCATTAGAGAGGTACTTGTGTTTCCAAATGGTACTCCATTCTTTCTTCTCATGGAACACACGCCATCCTTGTTTAGCTAGAAGAGCTTGATTCATGCTTCTGATTTTCCGGATACCCAGACCACCTTCCCTGATCGGTTTACAAACATGATCCCAGGAAATTAAAGGTATTCTCTTTTTTTCCTCTGAACCAGTCCATAAAAAATCCCTTTGAATTTTATCAATAGCCTTAGCAAATTTAGTGGGGATTTTGAAGAGACTTAAGGCAAAAGTTGGTATACTTTGGAGAGAAGTTCTAAGAAGAATTAATTTACTAGCCTGACTTAAAAGGTTCCCTTTCCAACCTGCCAACTTCTTGTTGAATTTGTTAATGAGGTCTTCCTAGAAGGAATCTAGAACCTTCAAGCCTAAAGGAAGACCCAGATAGGAAGAAGGGAGAGAACCAATCGAACAACCAAGGATTTTGGCAATTTTATGTTGTCTAAGAATGGGAGTATTGAGAAAAAAAATAGCACTTTTATTCCAGTTAACCAGTTGACCAGAAGCAGAGGAAAAAAGATTTAAAACTTGCTTCAAATTTTTGGCTTCCTTGACTTCAGATTTCCCCATAAAAATGGTATCATCAACAAATTGGCCATGAGAACAAATAAGAGGATGGGAAGAGGGTTGCAAACCCTTGATGACTCCTCTACACACTAGATCCCCAATGTACCTCCCCAAACAATTAGCCATAATAACAAAAAAGGATAGGGGAAAGAGGGTCCCCTTGTCTCAATCCCTGAGAGGGATTAAAAAAAGGAGAAGAGCTACCATTAACCAGGACAACAATAGAAGAAGAAGAAATTAACTGATGAATCAGTCTAACAACCTTCTTATCAAAGCCAAAGGCAAACAAAATATTAGAGAGGAAAGACCAATCAACTCTATCATAAGCCTTAGCAATGTCCACTTTCATAACAAATCCTTGATTGTTATAACAAGATAAGGAATGAATATTCGCATGAGCTGAAATAACAGAATTGAGGATTTGTTTACCTGGAGTGAAGCCATTTTGTTGGTCAGCAATGAGCAAAGGGGTCACCAGAAGCAGTCTTGAAGTAAGAACTTTGGATATAATTTTATATAGAGAATTACAAAGACTGATAGGCCTAAACTGGTCAAGCGAGTCAGCTCCAATTTTCTTAGGGATCAGGCACAGGAAGGAGGAATTAACTTCCTTCAGCATTTGTTTTGCCCCAAAGAATTCCTTCACCGCATCACAAACATCTTTTCCAACAAGTTTCCAAAATTTTTGAAAGAAAAACATGGGAAAACCATCAGGACCAGGAGCTTTATCTCCTCCTAGATAACAAACAGCTTTGAAAATTTCATCATTCTTAGGAATTGAGCTTAACAATTTGTTCTGATCCTTAGAAACCAGAGTGGGGATCACTCCGAGAAACTCAGCCTGATGTTCCAAATTGGTGAAGGGGTCTACTGTCATTAGCCCTGAGAAAAAATTCACCATTTCATCCATGATGTCCTTATCCTCCTTAATCTTCAAATCTCCTATCATAAGATGTGAAATGTGAGATTTGGCTCTATGCTTTAGCGTGGATAGATGGAAAAATTTGGTATTTTTATCTCCTTCAGTCAGCCATATCAATCTAGATCTTTGCCTCCAGTAGATCTCCTCTTTAGTTATGATGTCATGGTATTGAGATAGTTTATCATTTTCTTCTAAAAGAAGGTCAGGGGAGTATCCCTCCTTTTGAATTTTATCCTGAATATTTTGGATCTCCTCTTTCAAAAAAAACTTATCCTCAAATATGTTCCCAAAGCAATTTTTGTTCCAAATTTTAACTTTCTTTTTGACATTTTTAAGTTTAGAAGTCACTCTGAAGAGAGCAGTACCATCAATTTTGATATTCCACCATTCTTCCATTTTTCTTTCAAATTGAGGATGATTCATCCACATTTTTTCAAATCTAAAAGGAAAATTCCTCTTCGAACTAACCTTAATAGTAGAGAAGATAAGAGGGAAATGATCAGAACCAATTTTCTGGTGAGCTTCTAGTTTGTAGATGAAATCTTTAGACCAATCCGGAGAGATAAGAGCACGATCAAGCCTAGCCTGAATACAATCATTACCAATTCTCTTATTACTCCAAGTGAACTAAATGCCATGAAGATCCATATCCAATAGACCCTCTTTGTTAATAAACTCCCTTAGGTCCATTCTTCCTTCAAGCTGGGTAACATTACCTCCCATTTTTTCATGATCATAAAGAGGGACATTAAAGTCTCCCATGATTATCCATCGACTAGAGTAATCTATACTTTTAAAGTTGGATATAGAATCCCAAACCTTCTTCCTTTGGCTTTTCATGTTGGGTGCATATATATTCACAATATACTAGTCCTCATTTTGATCAGCACTGGTAATTTTAGCAATCATAAAGTATTTATTGGCACTCAAAATTGTCCCAGCAAAGCAATTTTTTTTTCCATAGCATCAGGGTTCCCCCTGAAGCACCTTCTGAACTACTAGCATTTAAAGAGTAATTTTTAAAAGCTTTTATTTGCTCTGCTTTCTCTTTGTTCATCTTTGTTTCCTGTAGCAGAAGAAAATCAGGTTTCTGTTCTCTAACAAAATTCCTAACAACATCTAGTTTATGATAACTGTTCAACCCCCTAATATTCTAGGTAATAATTTTCATTTATATTTTTTAGGGTTATAATCCAGAATAGTTGCTTGACAACCATCAACAATATTCTGCAAGCTTTCTATCTCCTTGGTTTTCTTAGAAGATTTCCTTCCACGTCCATTCGGGGATCCAACATCTGGTTTCAACTTGAACTGTTGATCTAATTTTTTACCAGATTTTACCAGAGTCAAGGCTTTAGGATTCACTTTAGAATGTGAATCAAGTTTATTGCTTCGAGTCTCAACCCCCTTTATATTATTCTTTTTTTCAACCCTTTTCCTTGAGTTTAGTTTAAGCTGTGAGATACCTCCATCTTCTTTAACAACTTCTAGGACAGGAGGATCCTTTATAAAAGTGTCCTGTGAAAAAATAGGGTCAAAAGCCTGCAACTCCCTGGACTGAGTTGGATTCCCTCACTATGGGTTCCTGATTCAACCAAGAATTCTCCTTCCTCAAGCTCAAACTTCTCATCCTGATCGCCCCATTTATCCTCCATCTTTCGATAGAGAACAATTTACTTTGATAAATCCGGTAGCTCATCTATTCCTTGTTCAGGTAAAATGGGATCAAGTTGTAAGCCAATCACTTCTTTTTCAAAGTTCTTTTTCTCCGTATCAGACATGATCCTAGCCCCATCCTCAAGAAGCGGCTTAGAACCAATATCCACAATCGCTGGTGGAACTTTTACATTTTCATATTCTTTCTTCTCTGTGGGCTAGACATATTTGGGTTTCCAAACCTTCTTTAGCTGAACCTTAGTCTTATTCACTACCTTCTCAGTACTGAAGAGATTTTTGCTCTTGGAAGGACAGTTTTTAACTAAGTGACCCTACTTCTTACAAGCATAACAAGCATTAGGGAGATCTTCAAAAAAGATTTCTTGAGTTTTCTTACCAAGCTTAGAAATTAATTCCACTTTGTCTGGGAGATGATTTAGACTGCCACCTTCACATACAGTCTAGCACTGTCGAGTTTGGATCTGGTCGATGTAGCATTATCCAGAGCCACTAGTTCACCAAAAGAGCTGGCAATACCCTTAAAAATGTCCTCATGCCAGAATTCAAGAGGAAGACCAGGAAGTCTGGCCCAAATAGGTGTAGTAAGGAAGAAGGAGTCAGATAAAACCATATTAGGCTCCCACTTTTTGATAGTAAGAGAGCTTTTTCCAAAAGGCCAAGGACCTCCACAGAGAACCATTTCCATATCTTCCTTACAGTTAAAAATAAACAGAAAGAAACCATTCAGCATAGGAGCAATATCCACTTCCCCACGAATAACCCATTTCCTCTTAATCATTATCCTTAGAGAATCAATATCTGGTCTTGTCCCCAGAAATTTACCCACCAGCATAAAATCCATGGAGGAAACAGAGAAATCCACTAGGGGATCAGGGATAAAAACCTTGAACTCACCTTTCTCCCAACTAGTTTTTGAAGTCACCGGTGGGAAAGAAGATTTTCCAATAGGTTTCCTGTCGAAAAGTGAAGACCAACTCTTTTGATCTAAGGACCCTGTCTTCTCTCCAATAGAGGAATAAACTTTATTTTCTTCCACATTATCTTTCTTTTCCTCTTTATCCTGACCCAACACATGAGATACAAAGACGGAGTCCAAGGGCAGATCACGGACCCCACAAAAAGTGTCTGAAACATGTCCAGATAAAACATCATTCTCATTGGACACGAAACTCAACCCAACAATCTTCCTAGGCCCCCCCACAATTCCTCCAGGGTCTGTACCTCTAGCCAGGTTCTCCCCAACCAGTTTCCCGCCTGAAAATGAGCCTGCTAATTCAAAAACTGTAAGAGCGCCCATTCTTTGATATATGTTATTTATTAATAATTTTTATATATTAATTAAAATGTGTCAATCAGATTTTATACTTTTAAATAATGATGAGTTATTTATTATTATTATAATGAATTAAAAATTATTTTAAAATAAATTATTATTATTAAATTCATTAATTGTTTTAAATTATGTGAATATTTAATTCAAATCTTGGTCAATGTAAATCAACGAGAATCTTACCATTAGCAACTTAAAAGCAAATATAATAATATTTACCTTAGTGAATTTATGAAACGGATCATGGGGTAAATAATTGTTTTTCCTTAAGCTAATACTTGAATTTATTATAAGAAAGACAATGAAAATATTTCTCCACTTGTTAGTGAACTTTGAACTAGAAATAGAAAACCCATATTTAACTTAACTATGTGCTTTCAATAAAATGAAAACATGTGCTTGTATCTTGTTTTCTTGTGCTATTTATGATGGGATTTTTGGGTTGACTAGAGTGTTGACCAGTTATAGGACATCTACCAAAGGCTTGGAGGTTTTGTGAGTGTGGTATCATGTTGACTCGATCTCAATCATTATTGCTCAACCATGTATGTAATGGTATGCTTATGATGAGTATATTTATTGTGTTGGATACTATGTTTCAGTGTCTTTGTGGAATAACAGGATGTATGCTATGAGATACTAGATTAACCATTCTGAGTCATTGTTCAGTTGAGAACTAATGGATATTGTGATTTATCTTGTGCTTTCCAATTGCTCGTAGAGAACTGATGTGATTACTATGATTATCTTTATGATGCTTCCCAGTCACTTGTATAGGATTGAGGTGATTTTACTATGATTATGTGATTTGTGATTTTATGAGCTTAGGGTAGGTTATCTTTATGCAGTGTCAGGAAGTGGCTTGCAATGGAGGCTGGGGACCCTAAGTGGTCCTGGGGGTAACCCATTGTAAGTTGTTTAATAAGTGATAACTTTAAACTTAATACTAACTTAAATGAACCTAATAAGAGATAATTGTATGTTCTCGCCCATGCCATGAGTGCTAATACAAACTAGGATGGGAGTAGAGAGAATTCTTGGTTATGACCTTGCATTCTGTAGTATGCCTTGTCAGTACAAGAGGATACTAGTGGCCGCAGGGATCACTAGGGACTCGAGAGTCCTAAGGGACTGCTCGGGTAACTCCGAACGTGATTTGTGCGATGACACTTTCTCGCTTACATAGTAGATACCTACATGTCTTTGTGGTGCCTTTGGGTCTAGATGTTGATCTATGTGTTGGAACCTTTGAGTTAGTTTACTTTTAGGATATCTTGGACTTAGAGAGTTCTTGTGTCATGTGATTTGATATCTTGTTTGGGACTTGAGACTATCTCCTCAGCACGTTGGGAGTGGACCATTTAGGTTCCACATGGTTGGGTGGTAGTGCTTTTTACTCTTACCATTGAGATCCATATGAGACACTGTGGCTGGAGTATTCTTGTTGGCATATAACTTCATTCTGTTCATGGATCATTATGATAGATGGTTATATTTTATGTTGGATGTTGTATCATTTTATGATGGATGTTATATCTTTTGATGTATGGATCTATTATGTATGGAGGATTGTTTCATTTATTTTATTGCACGTGTATCATGGATCTGAAGAGGATGATGTATATCTATCTTTACTTATGTATATTCTTTTAAGCCTTTCATACCCTGTGGCTTGTACAGTGGATGAATGAGCATTCCAAATTAATTTGCCAAAAGGCATTTGGAACAAATGTATATTAAATGGACATTGGACTTTTCATTATTCTTTCATATAGATGTTGTAATTGATGGATTTAGTTTTAAATTAGATTTAAATGTGATTCAACATCATGGTATCTTTAAGGAATGTAACCTGTTATGTATGTTATTGCTTCCGCTACTATGTGTTTGATGTGTATATTATACTTTCATGATACAAAAAAAAAATGCTATCAAACTTAGTCAAACTTTAGGTTATTTCTTTTGGATCCCTTGGAAGGGTGTTACAAGATGAAAAGTCACTTAGTCATCCCCACAACCTCTCCTTACACATTGAAGTCCAAATCTTCTGTACTTGTGTCCTCCAAGTCTTGATAGACAATGGTGTTGGGTTAAACATAATCTCCTTCAATGTTACTCAACAACTAGGCATGTTTAAATTTGATATCAACCATAGGTGGAGGATCACCATCAAATCATATGATGAGGTTAAATGACCTTCTAAAGGTCTTATTGTACTATTGATCTGCATGGGTCCTGTTGAAAAAGATGTAGTCTTTCAAGTTTGAGACATCCTGCTGGCATATAATTTGTTGCTAGGAAGACCTTGGATCTACAACATGCAAGCAATACCATTAACGTACCATCAACATATCAAAATTCCTTTCAATGGCATCGATATAGTTATTCTAGGGGACAATTCAATGTCTATCAACAAATTGTCTACTTCTAAAATGTTAGTCCACCACAATCACTCTTCTCATGAGCTCAAACCATCCCTCAAAGAGTGTGAATAGAAATTGAAAATGATGAGCCTTAGCATGAGAGAGTACACTCTTGAATCTATTGCTTCTTTATCAATATCTCCTAGATCTTATGGGAAACCTTATGAGAAAATGAAGCCCTTGGATTCTGCTATGACCATTTTTAGAACCTTTGTTTAATCATCTATTCCCTTATAAGTAGAAAGAGAAGAGCAAGCTATAAGAGATTGGATCTATAGGGAGGAGGAAGATGTGGAGGAGGTTACATTCACTACTCCATTTATCCTAAGAATCACAAGAAAGGCTACAAATTTTTGAAAAACATGGGATATCATGGCCAAGGGTCCTTAACTAGTGATAAGAAAGCTCTTGTAGAACCCTTATGTCATACTGAGGATGCAAAAACAAAGACACTGTTGGCCTAGTGGTGCAGGAACACCTCAAGGTCTTCAATACATTTTGGCTTGTGGGTTGGTTTGGCCAACCAATAGATAATAAGGAATAATTTTTAAAGTCTCAAGGGTTTGTGTTTGTGGTTAGGTAGGGTTTGGATTAAGTCAAGTGTTTTGAGTAGTTTCTAGGATCTAGGTGTTGAGGACCTAAAAACTCAACCAAAGGTCAAACTATGAACAAAGACCTGAAGATGGAATGAATTTTGAGATTTTGATGTTTTAAGGTGATTTAAGGTATTATGTGGTTATATAGAGTCAAGTTGAACCTTTAGGATCAGTGGTGTGACAAAATTGCCAAAATTGCAAAAGATGTAAAAGTTGCTCATGACAACTTTGCAATTTTAACAAAGTTATCATGACAAATTTTCTTAAAAATTTGAAATTGGGCTTAGGGGTGCTCTAATCTAGACCTAAGGGTCCAAAAAAGTGGGAAGGGAATATATAAGTTCACCCAAACCCTAACCTGACAGTTAGTAGGTGGATTGTGTGAATTATGAAATTGAAAGGATGAAGAAAAGTTTGAAATTTCATGATAGAGCTTGGATCTAGTGATTAATGGATTGAAATAATTTAGTTAATGCATTGAGAATCTAGTAATTGTTGTATATAATTACTTTCTATAGCACTTTATTTGTTGATTTGTTAGCTTAATTATCTTTTTGTTAAATTCTTGTGTCTTGTTGATTCATTGCTTGGTTCATAACCAATTGTGCAAAAATGACTCCTACTTGAGTTCCTATGGTTTAACTTCCATGGATTTTTGGAATAAAGTAGGAGACATTATAAATAGTGTAAATAAAATTTCTAGAGTCATGGGTTGCAGAGTATCTATTTTTAATGCCAAGCCCTAGGTGAGTACTGAGACATTTGGCTAGGTGCTTGGTTAGAACAACAACAAGAGGGCTTGCTGAATAGATTAATAGTGCCAATCCAAGAGAGGGGAAGTGAAGGGGAATGTTTTTGGAACATTTATAAGAAATATGGAGTTTAGGGAAGTGCTTTGAAGAACTTTTTGGAGGCAAAGGAGTCAGACTAGTTCACATGCCCTAGAAACCCTTGAAAATAGGGGTTTGGTGGAAACCCAATGTACATACAATATCAACCGTAATACCCAAGAAATATTTGAGTATTGATATGTGTTAGGAAGAATCCATAACTTGTTTAGGGTGTTTTTAAGGGTATTTGTGTTGAGAATCAAGAAATCCAGTTTTTAGGAGGCCTAATTGGGGCAAAAAGGCTACAAGGCCAAAAACTAGCAAAACAAGAAATTGATAGGAAAGCTAAGTAATGATCCATAAAAAATGGATAATAATGGAGTGATAGAAAAAAAGGAATATAGAGGGAACCTATTCCTACACCCTAGAGAATCTTGGATAGAAAAGTGGCTAGTTGAGCCCATGGAGGCATAGAAGAACGTGGAAGGTATAGTGGAGTTTGAAGTTGGTGGAGAGTTCTAAAAAGGGTAGGGATTCTAGGAGTAATCCTTGAGTAGTGCAAGGAGAGGGCCCTAAAAAGACCAAGGAATAGGTCTTAGGAAGATCTAAAAGAGCTATTGAGAAGGAGTTAGATCTCCTCATCACCTAGGCTTTGGGTTAGACAATGAATTACCAAGGTTTGATAGAAGGGCTCCCATGTTTAGTAAATTAGAGGATGAAGATCCACCCTTTGCTACTACTATTCTACAAGAAGAGGATTTCATGCCACCTAATTCTGTACTTTAGGAAGAAGAGCCAATGACCACCTCTAGGGATTTTGAGGCTTCCATCTTTAGACAATATGAATATGATGAATTTGATCATGAAGGTCCTAATAAAGGAAGGATAAGGGAAAACATTGTTCACTAGATAGTTTGAAACTAGAGTATAGATTTTGGTGAATATGAATGGGAATCCCTTTTAGATGTATCTTGTAAATTGGGAGTGGATGTCATCCATGCCTATGCTACCCAACCAAATGTAGTCGAAGATTCTAGTCTAGGGTCTGACAAGTTTGGTTCACAATCTGTTCTAGTGGATCATGTTGGTCCCTTTAGGTCTATTCCTAATTTGGATTCTTTTGGGGATTTCCCTATAGGATCAACCTCTCATGTCACTAGAGATAACTCCTTCCACATCAACAAACTTGAAAACTCCACTTCCCTCTTATTAATCCACCCTGATCTCATAGATTGGTCTACTCATCACCAAAGATTAGAAATACCATCTTTTCAGAATGACTATGAGATCACTTGCTACCTCAATGCCATTTAACATGTGATATCTTCCACTAGAGAACTTGTGGTTAACATGAAATAAACAGATATCAAGTACCTTAGTCACAATATTAATAGAGAAACAAAAAATAAGTGTTTAGGTGGCAAAAACCACTTTGTGGCAGTGTCTAAACCCCAAAAATCTAAAAATAAAGACATATCTAAGGGTGAAAACCTCTTTGAGGCACCTAAGGATAAGGTACTTGGTAGTCTACCAAATTATTTATAGGATAGATCTTTGGTTCTCATCGAGCCTATGCAGCCTATTTATCTAGGTATATAAGAGTCCCCCAAAATTATTCATGTGGTTCAATCACTATCAACTAGGAAAAAGGAGGAATTTACTAAATTCTTCCATGAAAAAGGATGAACTTTGCATGAACCTATTTATATATGTCTAGCCTTGAAACTGATCTAATCATGCATCACCTATCTATTTCTCTTGGTGTCAAGCTTGTCAAGCAAAAGTTGAGAAAAATGCATCCACATGTTGCTCTCTTGGTTAAAGAAGAACTAGAAAATCTATTAAGTGAAAAATTCATCTAAGCTATTGACTATATAGAGTGGATCTCCAACATTATACTTGTGTCCAAACATGACAAGTTCATCTACATGTGCACATATTTTAAAGACTAAAACAAAGCATGCCCTAAGGATGATTTTCCACTGCCTAACATAGACATAATAGTGGACATGACCGTGGGTTATGAAATGCATTCTTTAATGGATGGATTCTTAGGATACAATTGAATCAAAATTTCCCCTGGGAATCAAGAGAAAACATGTGGGTACTTTTTGTTGGAATGTCATGTCCTCTATGTTAAAGAATGCAGGAGCCACTTACCAAAGGGCCATGACCACTATCTTCCATTACATGATGTATAAAAATATGGAAGACTATGTTGATGATAGATTGGACAAATCTAAAAAAAGAGATACACATCTTGATTACTTGAGTTTAGTATTGGACCACATGGAATAGTTTTAGCTTAGGTTAGTTCCCAAAAAGTATGCCTTTGGTGTCACATCAAGAAAATTGCTAGTTTATATCATATCTATGGAAGGCATTGAATTTGATCAAGAAAAGGTGCAAGCCATCATGGAAATGTCTCCTCCTAGGAATATCAGCCAATTAGGAAGTCTTAAAGGATGTCTTCAATCCATTAGGAGGTTTATTTCTCAGCTAGCTGAGAGAGCACAATCCTTCAACAAGAACTTGCACAAATGTTCCACCTGTATCTAGAATGAGTAATGTTAGGCAAGCTTAGATAAAATCAAAGGATATTTGGCTAAATCTACAATATTGATACCACCCATACTAGGAAAAGCTTTGATTTTATACATCCCAGCTACATATTCTTCTTTAGGAGCATTGCTAGCACAAAGTGATGAGAATGGAAAAGAACGTGTTATTTACTACATTAGTGACACTTTGGTAGCTTATGAAGTGAATTACAACAACATTGAAAAGGCTCCCTTGGCAATGGTATTTGCGTCCCAAAATATTAGGCACTACATGCTTGCCCATATAGTGCACCTTATTGAAAAAATGGTCCCCTAAAATATTTACTAAGTAAAGCTATGCTTACCAGACATCTTGCTAAATGGATGATGATGCTCTTTGAATTTGACATTCTATATGTCGAATGCAAAGCCATTAAGGGGCAAGCCATAGCTAATCAACTTGATAATTTTCCATTGCAAGATACCACTCCTATGTAGATTGAATTTCTTGATGCTTCTATCATGTATGTCACTGAAAGAACATGGAAGATGTTCTTCGATGACTCTCATACCTAGAATGGAGCTAGTGCACAAATCCTGTTTGTCACTCCTCATGGGTATACAATCCCTAAGTCCTAAAAACTCTTATTTCTATGCACCAATAATATAGAAGAGTACGAGGCCTTAACTAATGAGATCAAAATGGCTTTAGAATGGAGGATCACAAGGCTAAACACCTATGGAGACTTTCATCTTGTTATTAGCCAAGTTAATAATGATTGTCAAACCAAAGATGATAAGCTTGTACCATACAAGAAATTGATTGATGCCCCATAGAACTACTTCACATTTGTGACACTTTAGTAAATTCCTAGGGCAAAAAAAAGGTTGCAGATGCTATGGCCACTCTAACATATATTATTCAATTACAAGAACATGAATCACATTTTGAGTTCCTAGTGGAAGAATTATGTCAATCTACATATGACTCCTCTAACAATCATGTGATCTGCATGGTATGTCGGTCACAATTCCTCTTGTTACTCCACTATTTTGCCTTACTTGCATGATCAGATAATTCCTGAAAATCTCACATATAACAAAAAATGCCAACTTCTCTAAAATGTTTCTCACTATACCCTTGTCTCTGGTGATTTGTATAGGAAGGGTCTAGATGAAATGCTTCTTAGGTGTCTAAAACTAGAAGATTCTATAAAGGCATTGGCTGAAGTCCATAATGATATTTGCAAGGCACACTCTAATGGCCTTGCACTTGCTCAAAAACTACTTAGGGTGAGCTACTATTGGCCAACTATGTAGGATGACATAGTTAGATATGCTAAATCTTGCAAGAAGTGTCAGCTACATGGTAACTTGATTCATTCTCCTAGCCATGAGCTCATCCCTTCTATCACATATTGGCCTTTTCAACAATGAGCTTTTGATTTGGTGGGAAAGATTCATCCAAGCTCATCTAGTGGGCACACATTTATCATTACAATGACTAAATACTTCACAAAATTGGTTGAAGCTATGCCTTTATCTACTGCTATAGATAAACATGTTGCCTTATTTATTCCCAACCATATTATTTGTCGCTATGACATCCCATCCTCCATTGCTACTAATAATGGAGGATAATTCAAAAACAAGGACCTTAAGAAACTTTGTAAGAAATTCAAGATCAAACAACACTAGTCCTTAATATACTGTCCTTAAGGGAATGACCAAGCCAAGGCCTCTAACAAGACAATACTCAAGATCTTACATAGAACAATCCACAAATTCGGTAGAGATTGGCACCTACAGATCAATCCGACACTCTGGGATTACATAACCACTATACATACTCCTACAGGGGCTGCACCTTTTTTTCTAGTCTATGGTTCAAAGGTTGTCTTACCTTTAGAAGTTGAGATTCCCTCCTTTGAGTCTGCCTACATGGGTTGATAACTAATGAAGACCATAGGGCTATGAGGACACATGAGCTAGAAACCCTCAATGGGCATTGTAAGGCTACTTTACTTCACATGAGGGCTTATCAAAAAAGGATGTCTACTACTTACAACAAAAAGATCCATCCGCATGAGTTCTAAGTGGGTGAACTTGTTCTTCAAGAGAACTCTAAGAATCAACAAAATAGGGAACAAAAAGGGAAATTTGAGCCTAACAAGTTGGATCCTTACATCATCACAACAACATTTGGATTTCGTGCATATCAAGTCTCTATACCTAAAGGATAACAACTTGTTGAGCCTATCAACATTCTACATCTAAAAAATTTCTATGCCTAAGGCTTTATCCTTAAAAAATCCTAGACATAAAATGTTTTGAAAAATGAAAATCATAGTGAAAACCTAGCAATAGGCGCTTTGATGTATCACCAAAAAAAATCAAAATAATAAAAACTACAAAAAAATAGGAAAAAGTCCTAAAAAAATTCTTCCAAGTGGTGAAACCTAGAAACAGGCACTACTTGAGACCCTTATACCTATGTCTATCAATCACACTAATTTCGCAACACATTTCCTAGCTTGGTGGTGCAGGAGCACCTTGGGGAAAGGAAAATCCCTAGTACAATTTTGGGTTGTAAATGGTCTAGTCAACTGTTTGGTGAATAAGGAATAAAGATGAAGTCCCAAGGTAGGGTTAGTAGGTGTGGTCAAATAGGAGTTAGGGTTGAGTCATGTTTTAAGCAATTATGTCTTGATAAGCCTAGAAATGCTCAAAATTGCCCTAAAGGGAAAAATATGGAAAAATTCCTAAAATGGAGGCAAGAAGTGTTTAGGAAAGGTCCTTCTATGTTTTAGGATCATTTTATGATGGTTGAAAACAAACTGGATAAGTTTTGAGGCCTAAAATGCAAAATTGACAAAAGATGTTAAATTGCTCATTGACAACTTTGCAATTTTTGTAAAGTTGCAATGACAAGTTTTGCACTTTTCTAGGAAAAGGAAATATGAGAGTTTGTAACTTGACCCAAGGGTATAGGTAGTTAGGGAAGGTTATTTAGATAGGAAATATGTCCTTACAAGGGGTTGGTTATGCATTTGTACAAACCATTCATGTGAGAAGGAGGAATTGCTGACAAAAAAAAAGGGTTTTGAAGGATTGCTTCAAGAAATCGATTGATTAGCTTTTTATTTTGAATGGATTAGATTCTCATAGTCATGTGATAACTTTGTGAAATCTTGTTTGATCATTAGAATTCATTTTATTAGGTTTCCAAAATTATTTAGTTTCTTTCTTCCTGCTGGTTGGTTTTGAGTAGACAACACTAAAAGCATAGAACTTGAGTTCCCATGGTTGAAAACCTATGGCCTTTGGGAATCAAGTAATGGCTTGATTATATTATGTAAATAAATATTTTGGAGGTTGTGGGAGTCAATTTTTTATTTTTTCAAGTGAGCCCAAGGCAAGCTAGTGGAAGCTTGGCAAGTTGCAATGATGCTTGCAAGGGAGTTCTAGCATGAACAGTGGATTGGAACGTGCCAATCTTTGTTGGGAAATGGTATATTAGTGTGTCTAGACTCCATAAACTAGAGAAGGAAGTCTAGGGTAAAGTATTTCTTTTTTTAGAAGCATAGCTGATGTCAGTTCCCTATAAATTCTTAAAATTAGGGTTTTCTGAGAAGGTATTGTACGAACACTTTGAGGACCTAAGATCTAGAAAATCCTTGAGCCTAGATCAATTGGAAACAAAGTCTAAAAGGAATCAAAAGGCCTTATTAAGATATTTTTCATGATATTGAAGGTTCCTTATTTTTAGGAGGGCTAATAAGGGCTCTTAGGGCTACTAGGTCAAATAAAGCAAGAATGAGTTGTGAAGGTGGTAAACTTGTTAGGAAGGTGAAAAATGACTTGGGATGTGTAAAGAACCTCATGAGTAAGGCTTAAACCTAATTTTTACTTTCTCATATCATTTTGGGGACTTTTGGCTTGATATGCCAAGAAGTGCGTACTTTGGATTTTGGGTTTATATGAGTGAAAACTGAATTGTTTGGTGAGCTTCTTGGTGGAAGGGGACTAGGAGAGAGTCCTCTAGGTTAGGGTTAGAGTAGAGACACTGAGAAGGCTAAGAAGTAACCTTGGTAGATTAAAAAGGCTCTAAGAGAATAATCTCCCCATGAAAGTGGTATCAAAGCCATAAGATTAAGGCTTGTGGTGGTATGTTATTTCCCACTAAATCAAGTGGATCTACAAAGATGATGACCAATGTAGAATTTTCTAAGGAGGTAGATGAGAAAAAGAAGATCATGGATGAGAAAACTAGTCTTCTAGATGAGGTTATAGAAGAGATGAAGGGAAAATTGAAGGAAATGGAAGAGAAGGCATCAACATCCTATGGTGAGAAGAAAATAGCCTATGTATAAGAAGGTGATAGTAAAAAGTCAAATGAGGTGGATTTGAAATTGGAGAAAGGAGAGAACCTAATGTTCAGGAGAGTTTTGGTGAAGGAACCAGTGAAGGAGGAAGCTAAACAGAGGAGAGTACTTTTCAAGATTACTTGTAAGGTAAGTGGAAAGGTATGTAAGGTGATTATAGACTCAAGGTCTATTGATCATGTGATATCAGAAGAGGCAGCGTACAAGCTTGGTTTGACAAAAATTCCACATGTCTGTCCTTATAGGGTAACTTGGTTGAACAAAGGGAAAAATACATTGGTGAATGGACAAGTATGGGTGGACATCACCATTGGAAAGTACCAAGACAAGATCCTATGTGATGTACTTCCAATGGATGCTTGCCATCTGTTACTAGGAAGACCTTGATAGTATGACAGAGAGGCAATGAACCATGGGAAGGAAAACAAATATTCCTTCATGAAGGATGGAGTCACCTATAGGATACAATCATTGTTGGAAGAAGACAAGGTAGAGAAGGCTACTACTAAGAAATTATTGATGAGTGGGAAAGATTTCCTCAAAGACTTAAAGGAAGGTGAAGGAGTAAGGTATGCCATCATTTTGAAGCCAAAGGAGGAGAAGTCATCAACACAAACACCTATACCTGCAGAAGTGCAAAAACTACTAGATCAATTCAAGGATATCATATGTGATGGAGCACCACCAAAACTACCCCCAAAGAGAGCCATTTGTCATCAAATTGACTTCATAATAGGTGCATCCTTGCAAAATAAGGCTGCATACAAGGTGACACTAGAGTAGAACAAGGAGATAGTAAGGCAAGTCCAAGAATTTCTTGATCAAGTTGTCATGACCCTTCCTAAAAGGAAATCCTACAATTATAACTAAATAAAATTATATAATTTAAATATATATTATCTTTGATTATTCACAAAGGATAAATATTTATAGTCTATTTATTCTACTTAACTATTTAATAATAATATAAATTGATATTATTCATAATAATAATAATTATAAGCATTATTAATAATATACATTAAATAGACATTTAAATATAAAACAAATAACTATGCCTAAATCAACATAACTAATAAAATATAATTAATACACAAAACTAATAAATAAACCTAACCAACATTTATATAATCAATATATATATATATATATATATATATATATATATATATATATATATATATATATATATATATATATATATATATACAATAAATAATACATTAAACAATCAATAAACTTACCCATAGCACCAAGGATGTGTTTTCTCATATCCAAGTCATCAGTATTTATGAAAGATAAGAAGGACCGAGTAAGGGGGAAGATTTTGAATATTCGGTTCACAATAAAGAAGTGGAACGAGCATTATTGAGAACGTCACAAATTCACATCACTAAAATCACGTTGACTGAAGTAAATCAAAGGAGTTACAAACATTGAGGACATCATCATTGGGTTTGACGAAGATGGGGGGAAGTCGTGGAGTTTACTAAAACTACAAACATTAAGTTGCAATAGATACATCATCCCATGGACATAAAGGAAGAACTGGAGCATCTTAAGGAAGGAGGTACGAGCATTCGAGACAGATTCTATGTAGACATTAAAGAACGAACATAGAATGCCATTTAAAGGGTCATATCAAACATTGCAAACATTTTGGAAGACATCAAATATTTTGATACGTTAATGCCCATTAATTAGAATTTGTGGGATGTTTGTAAATGCCCGAAGCTTGTTGCCTGGTTATAAAATCGTTTCAATTTTATAAGCCTAAGTTAATTTTTGAAACTTGCCTAGTTTTAAGCTTTAAATTAGCCATTTTATCTCTGACATTTTGTGAGTCTCTTAATCTCCATGTTTTCGGCTTGTTACCAACTCTATCAGCACTTGAAATTTTTGAAAACTGACTTTTGAGTCTCAAGTTATTGTAGGTTAATGGAGAGTCCCAAAATCTGTAATTTCAAGTTTATCATTAACTATTAACCTCTCAAGAACGTTAAAAATAACTTTCAAATCTCACATTTTGGAGTAGGTTAATTAACCTCTCCAAAAATGCGTATTTCTTAACCTCTCAAATAGGTTAATGATAATTTCCAAAATGCGCATTTTGGAGTAGGTTAATTAACCTCTCCAAAAATACATTTTTATTAACCTGTATAAGGTAGTTATTAACTTGTTTAAAAACTCTCTCATAAGAAGTTAGATATGTACATGAGAGCAATTGGCAATAACATGGAAATGATTGAATGGAGTTCTTGAAAATTGATCATGTGCAGTAAGAGATATTCTGATTTGTGTGAGCATTGTGGAACCTTCTTAAAAGTTTCGCTTAAGTTTTTCTACTCTTCAATGCTAGATACTAGCCTGGTCATACAACATGGTATTGAAGATTAATAATTTTGCATCTGCATGATAATTGGAGATAACTACCTGCCTTTCCCTGGAGATAAATCCAATCATTCAAAGCCATCGCTATTGGAAAATGGAGGAAAACAATGTGCCAGGAGGTTTCTTCCTCGATAATAGCATCTTTCTCTTATCACAGAACTGTGGATTTCTACCTACAATTCTAGGCTAAGCATGTTGATAAAAATATAACGGTGTTTCACCTCACTCAACACATTGCCAACCCATGATTCAGTTTTATTGGAATCAGTTTCCACCTGTGGTTATTGTTCCTTTACAGCAGTAGGGTATTTTAAAGTTTGGTAAGATGGATGATATAAGTCACTAGCACATATGATAGACAACACACATCAACTCGCCAACTTTTTGAAAAGATGCCATCATATGAGCATGTACAGGAGAATGCATCACCATCTTTACGTTGGCAGGGTAGAAATAGTTTAAGAAAAAGAAAAAGAAACTGTGGCATGCATATTAATTTAAATGCATCATTCTGTCCACATGAGTAGGGTGGAGACACTTTAAGCAAAGATAAATTTGTGGTTTATTAAACAATCCCATGCCACCTTGATCACCTCATTGCTGATCATGATATCACCTAAGTTTTAAACAGTTTCTTTCAACCCGCAGTTTTCCTATTATCTTCAGGTTTGCAATACTTAACACAAAGCATCAAGAATAACATCTTCAGCTCAGTGCATGTCTTGTATTTGATGAAATGCCTAAAAGAGATGTTTGTGCATGGATTACCACGATAGCAGACTATGCAAAACTCGACCCTGCAGAGGAGGCAGTCAAACTATTTGACAATATGAAACAAACAGGGGTTTCGCCTAATGGGTAGATTCACCTTTGCCAACGTTATTTCTACATGCACAAACTTGACGTCTCTAGAAAAGGGGAGGAGATCCATGAAGAGATAAGATGAAATGGGTTTGAATGCACTCTTAGATATGTACGTTAAATGTGAAAGAATAGACAGTGCACGTTGTGTGTTTGACTAAATACCTCAGCAAAATGTAGTATCATGGAGTGCCATGATTGCAAGCAGGATATGCATCATGATGAGATCTTGAGGAGGCATTTGGGTTGTTTGGTAAAATGAAATTAATGGGCATTTGTCCCGAACAAACATGTCACTTGTTTGGAAAATTGTCGAATTGTAACAAGTTTTGTTCTCTTGAACCTGAGCACCTTGATAGTTAGCACAAATACAACTCTCCACAACATAAATGCAAGATGCCATGTTCTTTTAAAAGTTGCAACAATCCATGTGCGGTGGCAGTTGAGCTTGATTATGAGCAGCATCAGTGCCATGAAAGATATTGCCCCTAGCCATGCATTATAAATGGATGTAGCAGGACATCTAGACTAAAGGATCATTTTCATGGTGTGGAAGATCCGAGTGTAGAACATTTATGTGGAAGTGAACATGCACGTGAAGAGAAATTCAGGATAGATACTTCACAGCCAAACTTAGGATGGAAAATGTGTTCATTCCAAACTATGAACCAATGATGATCATCCTGGATGCTTACAGGGCTTTCCGGAATAGATCAATTGTGTCCGGGTAGATAGAGTTAGTAGTTAGAAGAATCAGTGATTGTATATGTAAACATCTTTAGAAACTTTAGCTAAAGTTTTGTTTTTGCATGTTTCCTTGTATAGGTTAATTTTCTTGAGGTTAATTAACCTTCCAAAATTACGTATTTTGGAGGTGGTTATTAACCACGAAGAGGTAGTTATTAACCTCTATATCTATATAAGGACATCTTTTGGCTTTGTAAAGGGGACTTTTTGGCTTTGGAAAAAGGGAACACTATGCTAAAATTTGGATTAGGAGATGATATTTGTAAAGTATGTACAAATTTTGTCTTTGTAATCAGAAATTCCTCTTAGGTTCTTGGTGCAAGAAAATAAAGGAACATGCAATTTGAGTTCTCTTCTTTTGAATCTAAATTGTTTAAAATGTTGATTCTCTTTGTAGTGAGCATTCTCATGGTATGGTGTAGATGTTTATGAATCTGTGGATCAGCATTGTGCTAGTACTAGTTTTCAAGCATAGATCTTGATTGTTGTTATTTTTGGTTTTAATTTAGTAGTTCAGGAAAGCCTTGGGGTCATGTGGTGCATTCATCATCATGAGCTTTCTCACCGTTTAGTTTTAGATTCTTTATTCGAAAAGCTTCAAAATTATATCATATGAGGGAGCTACCCATCTAAACACAGAGGAAGGCCACATACCAAGGGCCTCTCCAACTATTGTGAACGGTTTGCCACACACTCCGTTGGGCAAATTCTACTGTGACAAATTTGTTTACCAACAAAGCCATAAATGTCACGATTGGTAAATGCAAACAAATATAGTATTATACCATCATGTATTGGTACCTTGGAAAGTAAGCAGGAGAGAGTATTAAATTAATTTACAAGTTGGGAAATAATAAAGTATAAGTTTATAAATAATATGTTGATAAACAATAGAAATGATTAAAGAGGGAAAGTAAGAGTGGGATGTCATAAGAAAGGTTTTATAATATCCAATATATTTATCCTTGTATAAAAAATTATCATCTCCTAAGGGTATACATCATAATTTATTTTCACATATAGGACATTTTTGAAATACCTATAAAACCCTAAACCAAGAAATTCAAGGTGGTTTAGAATACGTCCCAATTGGGGATATTACACAAGGGTTGATTGGGAAGAACATTAGTACATGTCCAGTCTAAGTTATCATAGCCCCTATAAAGGAAGGTAAGTGGAGAATGTGTACAAACTCTAGGGAAATCAATAGGATCACAATTAGATATAGATTTCTTATTCCTAGGATAGGGGATATAATGGAATGTCTTGGTGGAGCTAGATACTTTTCTAAAATTGATCTTGAGAGTGGCTATTATTAGATTAGGATGAAGGAGGGTGATGAATGGAAATTTGCATTTAAAACTACATAGGGTCTCTATGAGTGGTTGGTAATGTTGTTTGGTCTTACCAATGCACCAAGCACCTTCATGAGAGTTATGGATGAAGTCTTCAAGGATTACATAAGAGTGATTGTTGTTGTGTACCTAGATGACATCCTTATCTTCAACGAGACAAAAGAGGAGCATATGAAACACCTAGAAATGGTGTTGAGGTAACTTCAAGAGGAAAAGTTGACAATGAACCTTGAGAAGAGTGAATTCATGAAAGAAGAACTAGTATAATTGGGTTTTTTAGTTTCCTAAGGAAGTTTGAAAATGGACAAGAGTAAGGTAGAGGCAATCTTGAGTTGGCCTACTCCTAGATCTACTACTGAGGTCATAAGTTTTCATGGCCTAGAATAATTCTATAGGAAGTGTAGTGAAATTTGTGCACCAATGAATGACACTATCAAGGGAAGCATGAAGACAAAATTCTCATGGACCAAAGTTGTAGGTGAGAGTTTTGAAAGGTTAAAGAAGGAGGTGGAAACCCAACTAGTATTGGTTTGCCAAGTTTTGAGAAACCATTTGTGGTAGAGTGTGATGCTAGTAACATAGTAGTGGGGGCTATATTGAGCCAAGAAGGGAGGCCTATGTCATTTTTTTAGTGAGAGACTCAATGAGGCCAAGACAAGGTATTCAACATATGATTTGGAACTCTATGCACTTGTTCAAGCCCTTAATAAATGGAGGCATTCCCTATTTTGTAAGGAATTTGTTGTCTTTACTAATAACCAAGCATTAAGTTTTATCAATTCATAGGAGAAGCTTAGCTTAAGACATAAAATGAATTAAATTCTTGTAGTCCTATACTTTTACTATCAAACATAAGAAGGGCACAAACAACAAGGTGGCAGATGCTTTGAGCAGAAGGTTACTCACTATTCAAGAGGTCAAGTTGTAGAGTGTTGGGCTTGAAGGATTCAAGGACATGTATAGTGAAGATGCTAATTTATTAGAGGCATACAAGGTATGTACTAATTTTGAAAATAATTTTCATAGTTAGTTCTCTAAATATACATTGTAGAATGGTTTGTTGTTAAAGGGTCAACAATTGTGCATCCCAACAGGATCCATGAGAGAGAATCTCATTTAGGAAAAACACAATGGAAGAATGAGCGAGCATTTTGGCCTTAACAAGATGCTAGACTTAGTGGACAGGTTTTTCTATTGGCCCAAGATGCAAAGAGATGCAAGATGATATGTTGAGCAATGTGGTATATGTTAGAAGGCAAAGGGCACTTCATCTAATGCAAGACTTTACCAACCACTACCTATTCATAATAGGCCTTGGGAATGCATAAGCATGGATTTTA
This sequence comes from Cupressus sempervirens, assembly GCA_028749045.1. Lineage (NCBI taxonomy): Eukaryota > Viridiplantae > Streptophyta > Pinopsida > Cupressales > Cupressaceae > Cupressus > Cupressus sempervirens. The sequence goes on from CM053786.1 coordinate 479,745,211, forward strand.
TAATGGGCTTACCAATGACTAAGACATGGTTAGATAGTGTGTTTGTGGTAGTTGACAGATTCAGCAAGATGAGTCATTTCATACCATGCAAAACAACTCATGATGCTAGTCACATAGCCAACCTATTCTTCAAAGAGGTGGTTAGGATTCATGGGCTACCAAGGAGCATTGTGGTTGATAGAGATGTCAAGACTCTATGGAGGAGATTGGGTACAAACTTGGCTCATGGTTTTTCCTACCATCCCCAAAAAAATGGGCAAACATAGGTCATCAATAGGGTCCTAGGCAACTTGTTAAGATGTCTTACTAGAGAATATGGGCAAAGTTGGGAATAAGCCACCCCTTGGGTAGAGTTTTCCTATAATGATAGTAAGAATAGAACAATTGGGTTGAGTCCTTTTCAAATAGTGTATGTGTCACATCCAAGGGGCATAATAGAGTTGAGAGAAATACCAACATATGACACCATCAATGGACATGCTGAGGATTTTGTGTAGTCCATGAAGGAGATACATGATCAGGTTAAGAAGACCTTGATGGAAGCAAATCAAAAATTGAAGGAAAAGAAGAATGAAGGGAGGAGAGACTTATAGTTTAAAATAGGAGATTTAGTCATGGTATTCTTGAACAAATCTACGCTATAAAAGGGAATCCCAAGAAAGTTGCAAATGAAGAGGATTAGACCATGCAAGGTGCTAGAGCATGGTTCTAATGCCTACAAATTTGACTTACCCAAAGACATGTCCATCTCTCCCATTTTAAATGTCAAAGAATTGATACCTTACAAGGGTTCAGATATGGATGAAGAAAGTATCAAATAGAGTTACAAAAAGACATAACAGACTTGTAGGTACCTAAAAGGGAGCAACCAAAAATGGAGAAGATACTGGACTCTAGGGTAAATAAGAGCACAAGGAACATAGTCTATAAGGAACATCTAGTGAAATGGAAAGATACACCTAAAGTAGAGGAAACTTAGATTTCTTAGAGTGACTTCAAGAATCATGGCATTAGCAAGGAGTTCATCTCCCCACAGGTACCTTAGGCTTCTTCTTATAGGGGGAGTATGGTGCAGGAGCACCTTGGGGAATGACAAATCCCTAGTACAATTTTGGCTTGTAAATGGTCTAGCCAACCATTTTGTGAATAAGGACTAAAGATGAAGTCCCACGGTAGGGTTAGCAGGTGTGGTCAAATTGGAGTTAGGGTTGAGTCATGTTTTAAGCAATTAGGTCCTGATAAGCCTAGAAATGCTCAAAATTGTCCTAAAGGGAAAAATATGCTAAAATGCCTAAAATGGGGCAAGAAGTGTTTAGGAAGCTCATTTTATGATGGTTGAAAGAAAATTAGATAATTTTTGAGGCCTAAAATGCAAAATTAACAAAAGTTGTCAAATTGCCCATTCAACTTTGCAATTTTTGTAGAGTTGCAATGACAATTTTTGCACTTTTCTAGGAAAAGGAAATATGGGAGTTTGTAACTTGACCCAAGGATCTAGTTATTTGGGGAAGGCTATTTAAATAGGAAATAACTCCTTACATGGGGTTGGTTATGCATTTTCACATACAATTCATGTGAGAAGGAGGAATTGCTGACAAAAAAATGTGGTTTTTGAAGAATTGCTTCAAGAACTTGATTGATTAGCTTGCTTTTTTGAATAGATTAGATGCTCATGGTCATGTGATAACTTTGTGAAATCTTATTTTATAATTAACATTCATTTTATTAGGTTTCCAAAATTATTTAGTTTTTTTCTTCTTGCTGGTTGGTTTTGAGTAGACAACACTAAAATGGCTAGAACTTGAGTTACCATGGTTGAAAAACTATGGCCTTTCGGAATAAAGTAATGACCTATGTACATTATGTAAATAGAATTTTTCTAGGTTGTGAGAGTCATTTTGTTATTTTTGCAAGCAAGCCCTAGGCAAGGTAGTGGAAGCTTGGCAAGACACAGTGATGCTTGCGAGGGAGTTCTAGCACGAGCAAAGGATTGGCACATGCAAATATTGGTTGGGAAATGGTAGATTATTATGTCTAGAGTCCATAAAATAGAAGAGAAATTTTGGGGTAAAGTATTACTTGTTTTAGAAGTATAGTTTCTATTATTGCCATAGAAACCCTTAAACGTAGGGTTTTCTGAGAAGATATTGTATTGACACTTTGAGGACCTAAGACCTAGAAAATACTTGAGCCTAGGTCAATTGGAAACCAAGTCTAGAAGGAATGAAAAGGAATTATTAAGATATTTTTCATTATTTTGAAGGTTCCTTGTTTCTAGGAGGGCTAATAGGGGTTCTTAGGGCTACTAGGCCAAACAAAGCAAAAATGAGTTGTGAAGGTGGTGAACTTGTCAAGAAGGTGCATAATGACTTGGTATGTGTCAAGAACCTCATGAGGAATTTTTAAACCTGATTTTTCTTTGATCATACCATTTTGGGGACTTTTGGCTTGATAGGCCAAGAAGTGCATAGTTTTGATTTTGGTGTTAGAAGAGTAAAAACTAAATTGATTGGTGAGTTTCTTGGTGGAAGGGGACTAGGAGAGAGTCCTCTAGGTTAGGGTTGGAGAAGAGACCCTAAGAAGGCTAAGAAGTAGCCTTGATAGAGAAAAAAGGCTCTAAGAGAAGAAGTTCCTCATCACTTATAATTGTTTCTTGTCCATGTCTTGGGGCACAACTTCTTAGCTTACTAGTGTCTTTCTTGTGTGCTAGGATTTCTTTGGCAACTCATGTAAAACAATGTTTTTCAACACTTTCCTCTTGACATCTAACACTTCTCAGATACCTAACCTATAGTCTAGGATGCCATGATATTTCTCACTATTAGATTCAAGTCTCAAAGAAATGGCCATGTGACTTATACACATGCACCTAAACATTAAACTTGCTGAGCTCTAATGAACTTCATCTTCTTTGTGTGCTATCTGTGATGATTTCTTCTACTGAATATTGCCTTCCTAATAGTCTTTCGATAATGTCATGGACTAAAATACTGGGGGCATGGGGCATGTTTTAATTATTTTCTGCTTGTGGGTATACTTTGTTAGTTTAAGGTGTTGAGAGCATTTATGCTTGTCCTACTTGACACTTTGGACCTGCAATGTATCATTCTTGTCTATTTTCACAAGCCTACACTCAGGGGTTATCCTGGAGCTCATGCCTTGATACAAATATAATATTGCTTTACTAAATTTAGGGATTCTAACTGCATGAGTCATCTTGAATTCCATGTCTTTGATGCTTAGGTTGGATTCCCACATTTCTATCCAACATAGATCATATTTATATCCTCATAGTTAAACTAGTGACAATTGTATGATCTTCTGATGTGCCTAATAATGATCAATGATGACATTCGAGTCTAAATGTTTTGCATCCCTTGCAAGTAAAAAATTTTTCATATTAGCTTACATTATAGGCTCATTCTAGCTTAAGTCTTGCACTTTTCATTTGGGGAGAGCTCTCCCTTCATCTTTTCATAAACAATCACCTTATTGCATTCATCCGTTCTCTCTTTTCTTTCAACCATGTCTTTCATTCTTTGATCGACCATGTCTATACCTGTCATCACAAGGGGTTAATCTAACCATCACATCTAATCTATCTAAGTATCACATTTTAAAACCATGAGTCTACATCATATACATGAGAGCTAAAAGTATCCATGAGAGACTTCCATGAGCATATAAACATGAACATAAAACTGAGCATACATAACATGAGCAGAAATTGAATCATCACATGGAAAGATAAACACAAGTGCTAAAATATACATTTACAACATCCGTCACATAAGCATAAAAATGAGATAAGTGAAAATACATTGATCGAATATAGTACCTCATATATACCAAAATGTGTTAAAGTACATATATAGTATGGGATCCAAAATTAGGATAAATGTTTCAAAAAAATGTAGAATACAACAAAATGTCACAAGGACATCAAAATAGACCTAAGAATGGCTCCCCCCTCATGAGTAGGCTATGTTTGAGGAGGAGCCACTGGTGCCCTTAATGGTGGCTGATATGATCTACTAGCTCTCTCTGAGTACATAGGTACCTGCTGATGCACATGAACTGTAACAATGTATACACCATGATAGTAGATTATCCACCCTCCCTATCACTCCACCTCCTGTTGAGCCTCCACTATATCCTCCCTCAACACCCAATCTCATCTCTCATCCTCTTCCCATGCATCCACTAGCTACTAGTCTCTAATTGCTATGGTCATCCTACATCCTTGCACCTTGACCTCTAGTGCTCGTATACAAGCATCTCTAGGGTTCTCTCCTCTACCTCAAAAGGTTGCTCCTATCATGGCTCTATTCGATCCACCCTCCTATGCCTCAAAGGAAACTCCTCATTCTCCTCCTCCTCCTCACTCTCCTCCTCTCTAGTGGCTTAGGCATATGTCTGTCTCACCCCATCAGATCATAAACTGCTCCCAACCTCCATTCACCTCCCACCCTTGCCTTTTCCTCCTCCACCATCTCTGTCATCTCCTCCCCATCTCACTAACATAGGTGGTGCATCTAGACATGTAAAATGCATAAAAAGGATCCCTCTGCATCTCATACAAATAGGCTAGATTAGCCCATGCATCTGCCAAATTTGGGTGGTAGTCTCAAGGCTCCTGTATTAGCATTGTTGTATCCTTCATGACCGTTTGATAGTACAGAATGGGTAGCCATCCCAGTCCTCCTCTCTATGAAAGTGAGTGTATGTGGTGGTCTCCATTGAGATCACTTATCTCTGTTCAAACTATCTCCAGACTTGGCTGATAGCAAACCACTCCACTATATCTTTGTGTCTCCCCACCAGTGGTTGATTGTATTGAATATACTCTAACTCCCATGCATCTAATCATCTATCACATGGTCAATATGGCTACCAGACAAAAGAGATAAGATCATCACATAAATTTCAATGATACATCAAATCCCCATTATGGCTATGAAGGATGAACTTTGTGTACTTGTCAATGAACATCTCACCCTACTCTCGTGGCTGTATAACTACAATATGCTCCCAAGCCCATATTTACACTAGCACTATGCCACATGCCCAAGTCCAACCATCTCAATACATGATCTCTTGAAGCTCATGATACATGTGCATTAGGCTCGTGGGTCCCCATGCCATCCATCTCAATCAACCTATCAAATCAACAACTAATCAATCCCATCCTAGAGGGAAGACCTTCTGGCCCCTATTAGTAACTAGAGCTTGGGCAACCAATGAGAAAATTAAGAAAGACAAGGGATATTGATCCCTACACTCATCTATGAGTCTATCCCAACTAAGGTATTAGTCCAGGATGGTCACATCCTCAAATATTTTTTGTACTACCAACCTCCCCTCTGTTAGGGCCTGATCATAGTAAAACTATGACACAATTAAACTCACATTAGCACATCTCATATGGATAGAAGAAGCTTGAAAAAAAAGAATATCAAAACATAAAAATCATACTCATAGGGTCTCTGTGGCATGGCATACGAAAGATGAGATATACATCTTCTAGAATAATAGTGGGCTCGCCAATGGGAAAGTGAAAGGTATTATGTTAACTGTGCCACTGCTCAGCTAATGTAATCAACAATCCATAGTTCACTCATAGATGCGGCATGTGTAGCAACCACTTGAATCCCATGCTATCTATAGAGACCTTCTCATCATCCTCTAGATGATGGAGGACTCACAATCCCACCACCTTGGGTTCTCTGATTAATAGTGGAGGAAAAATAATCTGTATTATTAAGTAAAGCAATCATAGAAGTGTCAGTATTAGCTACAACAAACCAGGTGACATCCTAAATATATCAAAATGACATAAACTAATAAGCTCATGCTCAAAATGTACTCCTATACATGAAAAATTCTAAAAAAATTAAAATGTATTAAAATGTGTTAAATGACTCAAAAAGTACAAATTTTTGAAGACTTGTCGGGGCCTTGTACTCGGCTGGTTGGTTGTGTAACCAATTGCACTTGAAATGATGTTGTGCATCACAATGCCTACTATAGCCATAATTCTCTCTCAAAATCACTCAAGAGCTCTCCACAATCATAAAAGACGAATTGAAAATCCTCCAACCTCATTTTAACTCATTTTTCAAACTCCTAAAAATTTTGCATAAATTGTCCCCCTGGCTAATTTTGATGTCCTAGATTGGTGTTTAGGATCAAAATTAAAATCACATTCCAAAATTCTACCTTCTTCCATGCAGTTAGCTAACCTTTTGAGGTCTAATCTCTGAATCTTCATTGGGGCATCTTCATTTCTCCTCATCTTCATCATTTCCACACTCCGTACCAACTTTAATTCACACCCTTCACTCCTAAATCATCTTTCTACTTGATTTTATGTAATTTTAATATTTTATCCTTCTTAGTCAACTCTAGTCAAATTGGGGCATTCTATCACTTTCTTAGGGTCACTCTTTGGTTCTAATCACTTATCTGTCATCGTGGACTTTACTATATATCAATTTTCTCATAATTTTCTCATTTATGAATTCCCTTTACCTCATTTCATTTTCAATCCCGAGGGGGCATAAATACTCTATCATTTCTTGCTTGATACAACTATCTATTTATTAGGAGCCATGCTTGATAATTTCATTTTCTCTTGATCTATCTACTTTCCTTAATGTTAGTGCTCTTCTTGAGTTCTAATATCATCTGTCTCCTAGTGTTTAGAATTGTTGCTACCAGGCTATGCATTTAGGACTCACTATCTCATTCTACATTTTGTTCTTCATAATCAGATCTCTCTATCTATTGTTGCCTACTTGGCTTCTATATTCTTTGATGTCATGTGTTTCCAGATCAATCACACATTAGTCAAAGAGGGGAAAATGTAATCACCTAAAAATGGTCATCTAGACTATTAGCCTCCTTCTCAGCATTTTGGCTAAATTAATTAATTGTTTGCCTAAACCAAATTACTAAAATTCAATTTATTTGATCTTAACCTATATTTTGACTATAATATCCTAAGTCTATATTTGATTAAAAGAAAACATCCCATTTTAATTAAATAAAAGACCCCATTCTTCTAACCCACTTAATGTGCACACATAAAGTCTTTTTCCTATTTACAAATTAAAAGAAAAGGCTTTTGTCCCACATGAAAAATCAACTCCTTTTCATTGGTTGACATGATCTTGCACATGGATCATGCCAAAAGTTTACCCCCATCCTTGATCAGCCACTTCTTGATCTTGATCTCAACCATCTATCTATATTTAAAAGAGAGAGCTCTCTCCCTCTCTAAGGATCCCATTTTTAGCTAATGTTATGTTGTGTTTCTTGGAGCACTTGTGGAGAATTTATAGTCTTCTAATCTCATTCTTGCATCCTTCATCTTAGCACTAGATTCATTTAGGATAGCTTGATTTCCTATGGCATAGTATAAGTTCATAGAGTCTAATTAGAAATGGTTGTAATATGCTCATTTTTCTTAATCTAGTTGCATCCTTGCACTTCATATTAGCATAGTTCATTCTTGCATTGCATGCTTGAGAACTCCAGGGGACATTTTCATTCTTGTTCTTGTCTAAGGAATCTCCCATTGCATGGTTTACTAGTAAGGGTTGTATCTCTAAGGCTCAACTGAGAGCTCTTCATATGCACAAACAGATACCTTTGCACTCCATCAATAGGAAGCTCTAAGCCGACATTCAGATCTCTAAGCCAAAATTTGAGTGTTCCAGTTCATGGACTTTCTTGGATAGAAGGGTTAGATAAGTGCATAATTTGAGTGTACATTAGCAAAGCTCACTTTAGAAGAGTGAAAATTTTGGGTTGTTGGTCCTAGATGTTTTTTCCCTTTACAGGGTTTCCATGTTAAAGATCTTGTTGTAAAATGTGTGATTATTGTAACATTGCAAGTTGATTTTCATGAATTTTACTTTTTATTGCAACTTGGTAATAACTAGGTAAATGGTTGGTAGCAACTAAGTTTGATTACTAATAGTTGATAATAACAAAATCAATGAATGAACAATTTGGAGTAAATTGATCGAGTGAGTTAATTAAGAATTTTAATGAGATCATCGATTAAATGCTTATGATATTTATAAAGTTTGTTTGGTACTAAAGTGTTTGAAGGCACTATAGGATAATTGGACATAACTAATTCAACCCCCCCTGACACACACTCTCACTCAATTATCTAACAATTGGTATCAGAGCACAATGCTTGGAGAAATAAGTTTAAAAGAACTTGAGCTAAAGATCACAAGATGTATAAGAGAGAGGTACCAAAGCTGAACAAGGAAATTTTCTCATCATGGCAAGACACAATGAGGTTAGATTTATCTAGAATTGAAGATAATATTTCTCACTCATTAGAAAATGAATACATTGCACATCTTGCTCATATGACAATGGAATAAATGACTAAAAAGAAAAATCACAATAGCCTAATGATTGAGATTGCATCTTCTTTGACTAATGTTGAGTTTGATGATATCAAGAACTACAAAAATACTAAACAAATGTGGGACAAATTTGTACTTGTACATAGTGGAGATCCAAATGCGTTGAGATCCAAAGCTGAAAGTCTTAGAGGTAGGTATGATGACATGAGAATGAAAGAAGGTGAGAATGTTGCACAATATGTGAACTAAAACAAAGAAGTTGTGAGTGCAATCAGAGCTATAGGAAGAATTATCAATGACAGTGAAATTGTAAGTAAAGTTCTTATAACTCTTTTTCCTATTTATGATATCAATGTTTTTTCAATTCAATAAGTAATAATTATCCCCTATAATGTGTTGATACTTGATAGTTTAGTTAGTCAATTGATTGCATTTAAATAGAGCAATTTTAATAATGTATCGTTACAATTGAAAATGCTTTTAAATGTTCACTAACCATTGGAAGTTAAAAGAAAGGAAAGAAAAGTAAGGAAGAAAGTGAGTCTGAATCTGATAATGATCTAGATTAGCTTGAAGCATTTCTTGCAAGAAGCTTATCAATAGGTAAGGTAAATTCAAAGGTATAATGCCCCTGATTTGTTTCAAGTGCAATGAAGTTGGTCATTTTGCTACTAAGTGTGCTAATAGAAGTAAGATGATAGAAATGACACAAAATATTACAACTATAGGAGGAACAAGGATTACAAAGAAAAATGAAAGAAATCATGCTACATTACTAAAGAAGAGCACGTCGAGCCCAATACCGATGAAGAGAAGGAAGTAGTTGAGATGGTATATGTTGCTATCAAGGAAAATCCTAATGGATAAAGGTATGGAATTGAAACTACCCTCATTTCACATGTTATTAAGAATGCTTCATGGATTATAGATAGTGGATGCTCACATTACATGACTAGTGATCTAAGTAAGTTTGAAAAATTTGAAGAAATTGATGATGGTGGAACTAATAAGTTAAGTAATGATGTTCCATGTTTGGTGAAAGGTAGAGGATTGCTAATGTTGAATGTTAAAATTAGATGTGATATGCATACTTGGTATAAGGACTAAAGTATAATCTTTTGAGTATTTCTTAATTGAATAATTCAAGTCACAAACTAGAGTTTCAGAACATGAAAGTTAAGATCTATGATGATAAAGGAAATTTGATTAGGACTAGGATGCAAAAAAAGGAAACTTATTTTATCTTGATCCTATTGTTGGGGAATTTTCATTTGCTAAAGTTAAGGATGTGTGGTTGCGGCATAAAAGGTTGTACCATGTAAACTTTGAGAACATGGTGAAGGTAATTAGAAAGAAAAGAGTTAGAGGCTTAGCAAATCTACAAAAAATTGAGAATGCTATGTGTAAAGCATGTCAATTTAGTAAGATGACAAAATTAAGTTTTTTCAAGAAAAATAAACACTTCTAATGATATCTTGGAACTAGTCCATATTGATCTATGTGGACCAATAGGTGTGGACAGTTATTATAGTGACAAATATTTCATCTTGTTTGCTAATGATTATTCTAGAATGATGACTATTATGTTCATGAAGGTCAAATCACATGCTTTGATATTTTCAAATGGTATAAAGATAGAGTTAAGAAATAAACTTGTAAATAAGTAAAATGTTTAAGGTTTGATAGAGGTGGTGAGTTTATGCCTATTGAATTCACTAAATTTTATGCTGAGAATGATATTAAGAGACAATTAGATGCACCGAGGACACCATAAAAAAATGTAATTGCTGAGAGAAGAAATAGATCAATTCTAGATTGTACAAGGACATTGATGATTGAAAAAGAGGTTGCATAAATATTTTGGAGAGAAGCTATTAGTAGTGATGTTTATACTCAAAACTGAGTTTATTTGAAGAAATGAACCAATAAGACCCCCTATGAACTTTGGTATGGTCATACACCTAATGTAAATTATTTCAAAATATTTGGAAGTGGGTGTTATATTCACAAGCATGCAAGGAATAGTTCATTTGATTTAAAAAGAGATGAAGGTATGTTCCTTGGCTATTCATATAAGAGCACAAATTATAAATGTTCAAACAAAGCTACTAAAAAAATGATTAAAAGTGATGTGAGGATTGATGAGTTTGTAGATATGAGTGATGTGGAAAGCAATATGAAACCTGGAGATTAAAACAAATTTGTGTATATGTATGAAGAGGCACTAGACACACTACTCAAGTTACAATAGAGAGCTACCAAGTTACAGACTACTTTACCCAAGCATTAGACAATCCTGAGAAAGAATGTGATGTCCCCATTTTTTCTAGCATCAAAATTTCAGGGATTAGCCTATTATTATGATCCTCGTAGGCTAATATGGTGGTTAGAGGGTTTTACTGGGGATTGGTAATTTATGATGGGACATAATTTTATATTATAATATTATAATAAAGTAAAAATATTATAATTTCATATTATAATATTATAATAAAGGGAAAATATAAGAATATCTTTTATCCCACATTAGGGAGAAAAGTAAGTGAGCTCCCACAAGGAAAGAATAAAGGGGGCATTAGTGGCTCTTTTCTTATCATCCTATTATTTTTGTTTATAATTGATGAGTTGTGTGGAGCCAAGGGTTTCAACATTTTCCACTGGAGAAAAAAGTTCTTTTGTGTGCCTCCATTTGAGCTAGTGAAATACCCAGTGAATTTGGTATTGGGAGGACATCATATAGGTGTTCTATTCAAGCATATTGGTAAGATAACCTTCAAGGGGCTTTAGTTTTTAGAGAAGACAAATCCATCTTTTCATTGTGTCAAATTTATGGCCTAGGGCTAGATTCATGGAGTAAGATTGAATGAATAAGTTAGATATTGCTACAATAACACTGCTATAGTATCACTACTATAGTAATGCTGCTATAGTAAATTTCTATAGTAAAACTACTATAGTGGTATCGCTATAGTGATCTGCAACATTAATTTTCTACAGAGTTGTTGCTGCTACAAGAACTTACTACAGTAAAAATCCAGATTTCCTTGAGCAATTTTCCAGGTTCCTATCTATTTCATTTGTATTACATGGAGGATAGATTTGAATATTTTAGGGCATGTGTAAGAGTTTAGAAATCATTTGTAATCTAATTTATATAAAAGTTTTACATCAAAATTTGTTTCCCTAATGTCTTATTGATGTAAATGCATATTTTCTCATTTATAGTCAATGCTTTATGTTTCAAAAAAATACAAAAAACTTTTGTTGTTGGTTGTTCAAAGTTTTGCAAGTGTATAAATTAAAGTTTGGCATATATATATATATATATATATATATATATATATATATATATATATCCCTTGTGTGCAAAGTGTTTGAGAAAATTATTAGGCTAGCAATTTGGAAATAAAAATTAGAATTGCATGGGTTATTACAGTGGCATCAGAGCTTGCTTACAAAGTGAATTAGAGAAGAATTTGGTGTTTGACAAAGTTATAACTGGTTGGGGTTATTATAGTGGTACCAAAGCTTGCTTACAAAGTGTTTGATGAAATCTCAAATAACTAAATTAGAGAAGAATTTGGTGTTTGACAAAGTTTTAACCAGTTGAGGTTATTACATTGGTATAAGAGCAATTTTTTGCCATCATGTGGGGTGGGAAAGTTATTTTATTTTTAGATTTTCTATTACTTTTGGAGTGTGTAGCACTCTAGCATATTCTAGTGATGGACACACATATGGGGACTCATAGTTCTAGAAGTCGATGGAGTAATGGTGAAGTTAGCATGAAAATGAATGCTTTGTAGGAAAGTATAGAGAAACTTAAGCTTCATCAACAAAGGTTGGAAAATAGCTTGTCAGATCTAGAGACAGTTGAGAGGGAAGTGAGGTATATGGTTTCTACCTTTAGAAGGTCAAGATCAAGGTTGTAGGGAAGGAAGCTTGAGTTTTCCTTGACATGCATCCATAATGTAGATGTACCTATATTTAGTATGACACTAGCTAGTCCTATCCATAGTATTGATGATGTACTCATTTCATAGGGACATGTGGATGTGTTAATACTCTTGGTGGATAGTAGAATTGAGCTTCAACAAGTTGAGGCTCCTAGAGTAGTCACTATGATTAGTTCAGATATAGTTGATGATGTAGTTGTTACTAATGGTTCAAAATCTCCTAAGGAGGGAGTTGTTATCAAACTTATATGTCAACTATCATAGAGTTTCTCTAGTGCAAGAGGTAGTTGATTCCTTAGGTGGGACCAAGGCATGTATAGAGTCACCTAGCTACGATGTTGGTGATGTGGGTGTTTTAGCAGAGTTAGTATATGTGGGTTTATGCTTTAGTATTATTGATTTGTAGCCTGGCATTGAGTCATTTGTGTAGAGTCAGGAGTCTACAGTTGAGGCTTTTTCAGAAGATGTCAATGTAGATAATAGACACATCTAATGATCTATTTGATGATGCTATGAGATGTACTATGTATGGCACTCCTTGTCAGATATTGGGTGATGACTTCGAGGAGGTTATGGATGGCTCCTAGGGTCTATGCTTATAGGATCTTACTATTGAGGTGGAAGCTGGGACATGTGAGGAGATTGATATGACAAGGGATTCCATTATTTGGATGAGGAGTTGGTTGAGGTACATGCTAGTTTTATGTCAAATGCAAAATTATGCAAGGAAGATAGCACATGTATGAGGGAACTTATGGTGGAGAGTTCTAATTCAGTTTCCTATCTCAATGCAGTTAGTGAGACAAAGAGTTTTCATAGGAGTCATGGATTATAGAGGTATCATGTGACTTGTTAGTTGAAGGTGAGTAATAGTGATATTTTTTTAGCTCTTAAGAATTATGATGCTATCCATTAGATGCTAGCTACATCTAGTTGGGGTGCTCCTATGTTTGATGAGCATGTAGTAGTACTCTTTCTCTAGTAGATGTTCATGCACTTCGAGAGGCTATTAGGATCTTGAAGCATAGTTACTAATAGGGATTACCTTCTACAGTTGGGTAGCCCCTGCTATGAGACATTGTTAGAGAAAGAGGAGGAGGTGGTTGAGCTCACTTGGGAGCTTGAGGTGACTGTGGAATCTCTTTAGTATACTTAATTATCTCTTCAAGAGCTGTAGTCATAGTTGATGAGGTTACTGTGGAGTTAGAACGGGTACAGTCAAAACCAACCCTAGACCCTATTCAGTTACATATTGTGGTTGGTGGTGAGTTTGCTTCTATGATTGAGAATGAAGGATGTGATGATGTGAAAACATATTCATCTAGTATATGAGGGTAGTATGTACAGAGTAGGTGAGAGCATTAGTGGAGATGAGATCTCATGGTGATTTTCTTCCTTCTACTAGAAGTAAATCTATTTTCTTCTTTTCATACAACTAGTAGCATTAGACAATTGGCATCATCACATTTTTAGAGGGATAAGCTGTGGATTGCAGGGGAGTAGATTGATGCTTCCACATATAATTTCTACTTTATTGAGTCATTATGGAGTATTTTCTGGAGAGCTCAGACTTGCATGAGGTTTCATATAGTATATCTAAGGGTACTCTTGTTTAGGGCTCTCATGATATATGATGATTGGTGAGGAAGATTGTAGAGACCTTAACTACAATGCTTCCCAATAAAGATTTTGTGGTTGGGTTTGCTAAGAGGGTTGCCTAGGATCTTGTCCAACCACTAGTTTGGAGTAAGATATTGGAGACATCTTTTGATTCCTAGTTTGATGATTATGATTTGAGAGTTTTTATCAGCATTACACTGTGAGGAGTTCTCATCACTTTTCTTTTGACCTATAGGTAGAGGATTTGGTTTTCAATGTTATAGATGGTGATAGAGGGTTTGGTATTTATTATACCTGTAGAGGACATACTTCTCTACCAAGTGATGGAGATTCTAAGATACAAGGTGTTGTGAAACACTTGGATGTTCTAGTAAATGAGATGAATCAAAATCACTAATGGATGACCCAACTAATTTCAAATCCAAGATTTGAGAAGAGCATGATATCACTTTTTTGAAGAGAGAAATGTGATGATACAGTTGTAGCTTTAAATTTGTGGGACATTTCTTATGAGACACTACATGATTTGGGCACAATTGAGATGGAATGTGATGAGAATTCATGTTATGTTAAGTCAGGTGATGCAATTATTTACATGAATTCCTCAGATCATGTTTTTGATAGTGATGCAATGATAGTGGGAGTAGGAGCATGCGAGGATACTGTTATATTAACAACCACTTCTATGTTGTTTGAGCCATCCAAAAAGGAGTTTATTAGTATGAATGTAGTTATAGATGTGTGCTCTAATGATAGTACACTTGTTATTATTGATGAGGTGAATGATGTACTGATAAGGTCATGTTATATTATCGATCAACAAAGTGTTGATGTTCACTTCATGGAAACTCCAATGTTTGACATGGATGCAACATTATCTTATGAAAATCTATTGTTTGAGGTTGATGTTGATCACTTACCTAAGTGGAGTTGGGCTCAAATTTTACCATTTATAAAGATTCAGTTTTGTGTTGCGGTAATTGGTAATGTTCCCATGTCCACATATTTTGATGTAGCTACACCTATTGTTGATACATTTGGTATGATTGCATATGATTCTCCTTAAGCTATGTCTCTTCAAGGGATTTTTGATCAGGATTCTAGTCTAGGATATACTATATGGGTGGGGACCAGGATGAATATATTTCTTGTGGGGTTTTCTTCTGGTGATATTCTAACTCCTACATCATTAGCACAAGTTTTGAGTGCTATATTGCAAGTTATATTTTTGTTCTTGATGATGTTAGTGGTATGCAATTGGTTCAATATTGACAAGGGTGTCACATACTACTTCATTTGGGATCTGGGTGGAGGTTGGAGTTCACTATATTGCTAGATTGCTTGAGGGAAGACAATCTCAGGGAGGGAGGATTGTAATGTCTGCATTTTTGTCAACATAAAAAATTCAGGGATTAGCCTATTATTTTGATCCTCATATGCTAATATGGTGGTTAGAGGGTTTTATTGGGGATTGGCACTTTATGATGGGGCATAATTTCATATTATAATAGTATAATAAAGTGAAAATATAAGAATAACTTTTATCCCACATTGGGGAGAAAAGTACGTGAGCTCCCACATTAAGGAAAGAATAAAGGGTGCATGAAAGGCTCTTTTCCTATCATCTAATTATTATCATTTATATTTGATGAGTTGTGTGGAGCCAAGGGTTCAACATTTGCCACTAGAGAATGAAGTTCTTTTGTGTGCCTCCATTTGAGCTGGTGAAATACCCAGTGAATTTAGAATTGGGAGGACATCATACAAGTGCTCTATTCAAGCATATTGGTGAAAGACCCTTCAAGGGGTTGCAATTATTGGAGAAGGCAAACTAGTCTTTTCATTGTGTCAAATTTGTGGCCTAGGGCTAGATTCATGGAGTAAGATTGAAGGAATAAGCTAGATATTGCTACAATATTGCTGCTATAGTAATGCCACTACAATAACTCTACTACAATATCACTACTACAATAACACTACTACAGTAACGTTGCTACAATAAATTTTTTTATAGTAATGTTGCTACAGTGTCATTGCTATAGTGATCTACTACAGTAATTCACTATAGTGTCATTGCTACTATAGGAACTCGCTATAGTAAAAATTCAGATTTTCTTGAGAAATTTTTTCATGTTCCTATTTATTTCATTTGTATTGCATGGAGGATAGATTTGAATATTTTAGGGCATGTGTAAGAATTTAAAAATAATTTGTAATCTGATTTATATAAGAGTTTTATATTAGAGTTTTTTTCCCCTAATATCTCACTGATGTAGATATATATATATATTTGTTGTTGGTTGTTTGGAGTTTTGCAAGCATATCAGTTAAAGTTTGGTATATATATATATATATAAAGTGTTTGACAAAATTTTCAGGTTAGTAATTTTGGAATTAAAAATTAGAATTGGATAGGTTATTATAGTGGTATCATAGCTTTCTTCCAAAGTGTTTGATGAAATGTCAAAAAACTAAATTAGAGAAGAATTTGGTGTTTGACAAAGTTATAACTAGTTGGGATTATTACAATGGTATCAGAGCTTGCTTGCAAAATATTTAACAAAATGTCGAACACCTAAATTAGAGAAGAATTTGGTGTTTGACAAAGTTTTATCTAGTTGGGGTTATTACACAGAAGTTGAACTCCTATCGAGTGGAGAAAATGCTGAAAATTAGATAACTAAAATTGTATTAGCTAAATATGTGAGAAAGAATCATTCAACTGAAAAAATCATCGATGACAGATGCACTAGAGTACAAACAAGAAGTAAGCTAAGATAAAATACCTATTTGTTAGCTAATTTTGAACCAAGAACAATAAAGGTTGCATCAGATAATGAGGATTGGATACATTTTTATGAATGAAGAAATTGATTAGATAGAGAAGAACAACACATGGAAATCAGTAGTGAGACCTACAAACAAGATTGTGATAGGAATAAAATGGATTTTCATAAACAAGCTGAATGAAAATGGAGAAGTGGTGAGAAACAAGGCAAGGCTAGTTTGAAAAGGTTATGCACAAGAAGAAGGAATAGATTATGGTGAAAAATTTTCACCCCTGGAAAGATTGGAAGGTGTAAGAACATTGTTGGTCTATGCTATCTACAAGAAGTTCAAAGTTTATCAAATAGATGTCAAATCTACATTTCTGAATATAAAAATCAAAGAAGAAGTCTAGATAAAATAACTAGAAGGATTCATTGAACATGATAAGAGGAATATGGTTTGCAAATTGAACAAGGCATTGTATGACTAGAACAAGAACCTAGAGTATGGTATGAAAGGTTACATTCTTATTCTATCAAGATTAAATATGCTAGAACAAGTGAAAAGAGTAATCTGCATTTGAAATGCGAATACAAAAAGTATGGTGTTGATTGCTGAGATATTTGTTGATGACATTATATTTGGAGGAAATGACATATTATGTAAGACATTTTCTGATAAAATGAGTACAAAATTTGAGATATCTATGTTTGGTGAGATCAACTTTTTCATTAGATTACAAGTTCATCAAACAAGGAAAGGTGTTTATGTTACCTAATCTAAGTATGTAAAGGAAATCTTGAAGACATCTATAATGGATAATTCTAAGCCAATAGGTATACCTATGGTGACTGTAGCAAAATTATGAAAGGAAGATACCTTTGTAGATGTAATGAAACACAATATAGATCAATTATTAGTAAACTATAATATGTTCTACATAGTAGAGTAGATATTGTACATGATGTTGGTATAGTTGTGAGGTTTTCCTCTAATCCTAAGGAGATACACATGACTACTATAAAGAGGATATTCATATATCTAAAAGGAACTAAAGATTTTGACCTATGATATAAGAATGATGATGAATTTAATATTAAAGTCTAGATGAATGATGATTGGGTTGGTAATTTTGATGATAGAAAAAATACAAGTGGTGGATATTTATTTTTAGGAGAAAGATTGATTGCATGGATAAGAAAGAAACATAGTTGTATTTGACAATCTACTGCTGAAGCTAATTGTGATAACACTATTGCAATAAATCTATCAAAGAATTTGATGATGCATGCATAAAAAAGCACATATCAATCAAGTATCACTACTTCAGGGAGCAAGTACAAGAGAAGGAAGGCTTGAATATGTGAAATCTAAAGAGAATATTTTAGACATATTTTCTAAGCCATTATAAGGATGTTTTTGACTATCTAAGAGGTAAAGTGGGGGTCTCGCCCCTATCCAAAATTCACGAGGTGAAGATGCATGTTGCATCAATTCATCGATGACCAAAAATATCTTTGTGGAGTTTATGCAAGAGTTCAACACTCTTTAGGAGTTTTTGGAAGTTATGAAAATGAATTTGATGAAACTAATCTAAATAGTACATGCAAGGTACAAGGATAACTACAAGGTTTTATCAATTTCTCATTGAGCTTATAGTTACCTTTGGCATTACTGTCAAAGGGGGAGAGTATATGTAGTATACTAGGGGAGATAAATTAGTAAAGGAGAATATCAGTAAGAAAGATTGTAGCAAAAAGGGGAGAAGAATAAGAAAAAAGGGAGTAGATGACTAAGAGGAAGAGAATCCATGAGAATCAGTAAGGAATGATGATCATATCTTAGGGGGAGAAAGGTTGAAGAAGATTGATGGTGTTGGAGATATAGATCAAATACACCTATTGAAGAAATTTGATGTTGAGAACCTCATAATGAAGATAAAGAACTAAAAAGTTTAATTTTTGTCAATATATACATTTTACTATCTTATGTAATGTTTTTCAATATAAAATCATATGTTATGTGTTCTCATCAATGTCAAAGGGGGAGATTCTTAGCCCCAACTAATCATGTAATTGAGAATGATTTAAATGTATGTAAACAAATCATATAAGTTTTTATGTTATAATTGTTGTCAAGTCCTATTTGATTAGATATTATGCTAATTTAGTAGAGTGCTATATCATTTGATTGATGAAGAGGATTTGATAAAAGTATGTTGATGACAAAGTTGATAAGAATGGTATTCAATGGACACTTGAATGAGTTTTATAGTGATAATGTAATGTTGATTTGATTGTTTTAAAATCATGTAATATTTTAATGTAATGATCTATACAAGTTATAGTGAGTGACAAGGTTAAAGAAGGAAGATAATGTTCACCAAGTGATTATAATGTTCACTGAGTAGCTAGCAAAGCAAAGTTAGACATTCAATATTAACCTATTAAGTTCAATATTGATCTGAGTGATGTATTACTTGAGTGAAATTTAATGTTCATTAAGTAACAAGAAAAAGAACACATTTACAAAGATGAGATATGAGGCCTAATTTTGGTGGAAATAAAGAATGTTCAAGAAGTTCAAGGGCACGAGTCAAATTTTTTTACAAGATCTAAGACTGAAAAATACAATAAAGATCTAATGATGGAGATTGAAGAAGGATTAGCATGAACACAAAGTTCTATGAAAGTTTTATTTTCTAAGTGACTAAATTAATTAAATATGAGATCGACAATTTTAGTTAAGTAAAAAATATGGAACAATTTGGAAGCACATAGACTACTATTTAAGGAGTTGGAACAAGTTTTTGGTTGCTGATCATTATTATTAATTTGGTGATTATGAAAAGTTGAAGAAGAAAGAAGGGAAAGGTGAAATGAAAAAAGAGAAGAGAGGAGAGAAATTAAGAGTTAATGAAAATTGAAAGTGAGGAGGAGTGGATCATCCAGTAAAGAGATCAGAGAAAATATCAGAAGGAAGAAAACTGAGCAAAACAAAGATATGAATAAGAAAGGTAGTGCTAAGCCTAACACATAAATTCACTATTACTTTCTTACTCTTGTAGTGGAAAAATATCTTAACCGAATGGACCTAATAAGTCTATGAAATCTTGGTGTTTATAAGTTCTTTAGACAAGATCAAGGAGTGATAAGGTCTAGATGATCTTTTGGTGTTCATCCTCTAACCAAGTTAATTAACAATATGTATGTAAATGTTTAACAAGGTTGGATCCTATTAGAGCTCACTTCAAAAGAGCAAAAATTTTGGGTTTCTAGATGAGGTGGTTTCTCCCTTTACAGGGTTTCCATATTAAAAATCTTGTTTTCAAATGTGTGATTGTTGTTATGTTGCAAGTTTATTTTCATGATATTTACTTTTTACTGCAACTTAGTAACAACTAGGTAATTGATTGATAACAACTAAGTTTGATTACTGATAGTTGGTAATAATAGAAATAGTGAATGAATAGTTTGGAGTAAATTTATTGAGTGAGTTAATTAAAAATTTGAATGAGATCACCAAGTAAATGCTCATGATATTTATAAAGTTTATTTGGGATTAAGTGTTTGAAGGGATTCCCCCTAGTTATCTAACAACTATTTGTTAGCATGAATGTTGATGGTCTTCCTTTGGGGAAGAATCCTAATCATTGGAGAGCTTGAGGGAGTATTGACATGTTGTATTCATGACTATATTTGTCATTCATGTCAACATATTTAGTAATTCTATGAAGACTGATAGAGTAGCAGACATAGATCAATGTAGTACAGATAGAGATTTGATAATTAGGTTATGAAAAGTTAAGGAAATGTTCCCCATAGTGTCCTGATAGTGAGGTTAAGTGCACGTAACCTAAGTTGAAGAGATATAGAACTTATATGTGAATTATAGTGAGCAGTACAAAAACATAGCACCTCAGAAGTAGTTTTTGATGATTTCTTTGTATCTTCTAACAGAGATATAATTTGGATACATGAAGTTACACAATGGAAGAAGAAAATCCAACGATGATGTTTGTAAGTGTGCAAGCACTGAAGTCGCACGTGTGAAGAGTTGCATAGAATGTGAGCCGATAGTGCTACCATGATTGTAATTAATTAAGTATCTTACTATGGTCCTATTATAATTAATTGGGAAAGCCTCAAGGCTGACTTAAGGAATCATTTTAAGGACTTGGTGTAAAGGAAAGTATATTCCTTTATTATAATATGTGCAAGAGTGATACAAAGTGTGCAAGGAAGTGCAAACAAGAGCAGAGTATTTGGTAAACACGAGTAAGAAATCCAATGGATTATTAGATGCAAAGTTTGTGATCAAGTATCTAGATTAGAAGGAGCATAAGTCTGGTTGATAGGAAAAAGAAAGAGGAAGGAGCAGTACAATACAAAAATATTATTTTGTAAGGAATAATACAAATATCATTTGGATAGTGGGTTCATTGGTCTTGCCCTTGAAGTTGTTTGGATGATGGATCCATCTACCTTCTACAACACCTAATAGGGTTGGAATCTCCTAACAAGTATTCAAGGTCTCCTAACAAGGACTAATATGTACATAATATTTTTATAGACTCCTAATAGGGTCCATCCTCTAACAAAGAATATTTATACTATTACATCATCTTGTGGGTGCCATCTCCACCGGGGTTTTCCCTCTAATCAAGGGTTTCCCTAGTTAACATATCTACTATTATTGTGCATGACTATCTCGTTGTGGTTTTAGATTATATTTCTCATATGGTTAAGTTTTAATAAGGTTGACAATTATGATAATAGTTGTAAACTAATTCAATCCCCCCTCTTAGTTATACTGGTGGACTATGTATTCTAACAATTGGTATCAGAGCTTCAGGTGCTTGAAGGGAAAGCTTAACAACTTTGGGAGATCACTGGTGAGTCACTTTAGAAAAGAGAGTCCTAAGTCTGATGGAGGAAATTTTGACACCCAAAAGATGGAGCTTCTTGGTGAGATGTCATAAATGTGTAAAGAACTGAGCATCAAGCTTATAGATCTAGAATCCTTTTGTTGCATACAAAAGAATAGAAGCACAAGTAAAGATCTAGATTTGAAGAAGACATGAAGATCAAAGAAGGTATTCATTTGCTTATGGAAAGAGAGCTAGAATGTATGGATTTTTTTGTTCGTTGGACATGTAAAAAATTTGGTCATTTTTCATCCAGATGTCCTAAGAGACTAAGGAAAACTAGAGAGAGTTCACTTTCTGAAGAAGATGAAGAATTTAAATCAAGTATGGAAAGATTCTTGAATGATAATGATGATAAAAAGTTTGAATTGGTTAAGAGGAAGTAATAGAAGAGATAGCTTTAGTAACTATTGTTGATGAAGAAGAAGAAGAAAATACTAGAATTGTTAGAGAAAATGTTGAAGTTTTCTTTGAGACTAACAATGATCTAAAGAATGATGTGCAAATTGTTGAGCAAAGATCTAAACCCAAAGAAGAAATAAGAGTTGAATTAGCAACTCCTATCTCTAATTGGAATCTAACAAAGAATCACCCTCCAGAGTAGATAATTAGAAGCAAAGATAAAGGGGTGATGACAAGAAATAGAGTTAATGAAGAAATATGTCTGATTTCTCAAGTTGAACCTAAGAGTACAGATGAAGCATGTACAAATGATCATTGGATTCAAGCAATGAAGGAATAATTAGATTAGATTGTGAAGAATGACACATGGGAATTAGTTCCAAGACCTAATGATAAGAATGTTATTGGAACCAAACGAGTATTCAGAAACAAGATGAATGAACAAGGAGAAGTTGTAAGAAACAAGGCTAGACTTGTGTGCAAAGGATATTCAAAGCAAGAAGGAATATATTATGAGGAGACATATTCCCTTGTAGCTAGAATGGAAGCAGTGAGAATGTTCCTAACTTATGTAGCAAATAAGAAGTTCAAAGTGTATTATATGGATTTTAAATCAACCTTTTTGAATGGAAAACTTAAAGAAGAGGTATAAATTGAGCATCCTAAAGGTTTTCCTCTGACAAAAGAGAAATATATGGTATATAGATTGAAGAAAGCTCTATATGGTCTAAAGAAAGCACCTAGAACCTGGTATGAAAGGTTGGACAAGTATTTGGCAAAGCTTGGATTTTCTAAACGTACAATAAATAGTAACTTGTATTTGAAAAAAATTGAAAAAGTTTGCTAATAATAGTAATATTTGTCGATGACATAATATTTGGAGGTAATAATGAAGCAAGTGATAAGTTTGTTGAAGAAATGAAGAATGAGTTTGAAATGAGTATGATAGGAGAGATAAAGTTCTTTCTAGGTTTGCAGATTGTGCAAAAAGTGATGGCATCTTTATTTCACAAGAGAAGTATTGAAAAGATTCGTTGACGAGATTTGGCTTGGAAATTTGTAAGCCTATTGGTACACCAATGATAACTGGTCATAATTTATCTAGCAAAGATGAGACACAGTTGAGAAGAAGAAGAAGTACAAATCCATGATTGGAGGTTTGCAATATCTAATTCATACCAAAACATATATAGCAAATACATTTGTGATTATAGCTAGATTTCAAGAAAGGAGTATCATTATGCAAAAACAAAGAGGATATTTATATATTTGAAGGGAACATCTAATTATGGAATATGGTATGATAGATCAAGTAGTTTCACTCTATGTGCTTATACTGATGTAGATTGGGCATGTAGTATGGATGATAGAAAAATCACTAGTGGTGGAGCATTCTTCCTTGGAGGAAGATTTTCTTCTTGGCTAAGAAAGAAAGAATATTATATTTCATAGAGTGCAATTGAGACATAACATGTAGCAGCAAAAAATATCTACAATCAAGTTATGTGGATGAAACAAATGCTAAAAGACTAAGTATGTCTAAGAATTTTGTATTGCATTCTAAGACTAAGCATATATCTATTAAGTATCATGTTTTGAGAGAGAAGCTAGAAGAAAAGGAGATCAGATTGGAGTATGTAAGTACTAAAGATAAGATTACAAACATCTTTACAAAGCCTTTACCTAAAGATACATTTGAGTATTTGAGAGGTATGCTTGGGGTTATGCCCCTACCTATTTCAAAGTAGATGAAGTAGAGATTGCATTAGTCTAATGATACCGAGAACTATTGTTTGACTGGACTAAATGTTGATGCTTTTTGTATGAGGGAGTATTTGTGATGAGAAGAGTCATTGAGGACTCTTGATAATTGGTCTTGAACAATATCTTTGGACACTTGAGCTGGTTGAAGACTTGAACCAGTTGATTGCCATAATGAGGCCTTTGTCATTGATGTCAATGGGGGAGAAATGTACATGAAAACATCCTCTAAGTGAATGAGGGAGAGATAGTTGAATTCCTTGTTAGGGAGATTTAGAAAGATTCATGTAAGAAAGAAGAAGGAATATCTCAATGGGGGAGATGTGTAGCACAAAGAGTTATTAATGCCAAAGGGGAAGATAAGAGTACCATTCAATAGGGGAGAATCTAAGAAGTTTCTTAGTGAAAAAATAATGATGCCAATCTAGAAGATGTAGAAAAAAGTAGTATTCTAGAATATTTCAGATGTGATTGATAAAGAGGATTTGAAAAGATGAGAGCAACAATAGCAACAAAGTACAGTTTGGTATTCTTGGAACCTAGATGTTTTTCATCTATGTTGCAATAAATGCAAGGGGGAGATTGTTAGCATGAATGATGATGTTATTCCTTTGGGGGAGTATCCTAAGCATTGAAGAGCTTATGGTAGTATTATCATGATGCATTCATGACTGTGTTTGTCATTGATGTCAACATAGTCATAATTCTGTAAAGACTAGTAGAGTAACAAACATAGATCAAGGTAGTATGGATAGAAGTTTGAAAATCATATTATGCAAACTTAAGGTCATGTTCCTTGCAGTGTCTTAGTAGAAAGGTTAAGTGTTGATAACCTAAGTCTAAGAGATAGAGAAGTTATATGTGATTTACAGTGAGTAGTATAGAAATAAAGCACTTGGGAAGCAATTTTTGATGATTGCATTATATCTTCTAACAGAGATACAATTTGGATACATCAAGTTATATAGTGGAAGAAGACAGTTTGATGATGATGTTTGTAAGTGCACAAGCCTTGAAGTCACATGTGTGAAGAGTTGCATAGACTATGAGTCAATAGTGTTATCATGAATGTAATTAATGAAGTATCTTATTCTGACTATTATAGTTAATTGGGAAAGCCTCAAGGTTGACTCAAGGAATTTTTTTAAGGACTTGGTATAAAGGAAAGTATTTTCCTTTATTGTAATGTGTGCAAGTGTGCAAGGAAGTGTGAACAAGAGTAGAGTATTTGGTAAATGTGAGTAAGCGATCCAACAGATTATTGCACATGAAGTTTGTGATTAGGTATCAAGATTAGAAGGAGCAGAATTTTGGTTGATAGGTCAAACAAAGAGGAAGAAGCAATATAGTACAAAAATATAATTATGCAAGGAATAATACATAGATCATTTGGACAATGGGTTCAATGGTCTTTCCCCTGAAGCTGTTTGGATAGTGGGTCCATCTACCTTCTAGAACTCCTAATAGGGTTAGAATCTCCTAATAGGGATTGATATGTAGTGAATGTTTTTTTAAACTCCTAATAGGGTCCATCATCTAACAAGGAATATTTATATTTATACATCATCTTGTGCAAATTATCCCCACCAAGGTTTTCCCTTTGATAGAGGGTTTCCCTAGTTAACATATTTGGTGTTATTGTGCATGAGTATCTTGTTGTAGTTTTTGATTATATTTCTCATATGGTTAAGTTTTAATAAGGTTGATAATTGTGATAATAGTTGTATAACTAATTCACCCACCCTCTTAGTTATATTGGTGGACTATATATTCTAACACTATTGCATATTGTGAACTTACTTCAGTGTTGAAGACATAGGCTTCCAACTTATTCCAATTCATAAATTGCCTAAAGCCCAAGTTATAGGTTTCCAGGACACACTTTATTAACCCCAAAGAAGCACATGTCATTTACTAACTATGAAAGTGATGTGGCTTTGATTCCCCTTATAATGTGTATTCCTTTCCATTGACCATTTCACTTGTTCTTTTTGGAATTATAATTGGGAAAGGTAAAATTTGGGGGGTGGGGGGGTGTGAATTAAGAGTTTAAAATTGGACCCATAAAACTTTCACCATTCATTAGATGCATTCAATATATAAACTAAAATAACATGTAAAGTAAATGCATCTAAAAGATGTAAGCAATCAAACACACATAACACTAGATATGGTCATCCAAAAGCCCTCCAAATGAGAAGGTAAAATTGGGGTGGGGATGACACCTACAAATATTCACTACTACAACAATAAAATGTAGCCAATTAAGGTTACAATGGTTTGACCATGAATCATGATTTGCCCTGTGAAAGGCCTGCCTTGTTAAAGGCTTACAAAGACTGTTAAGTCCCATCTTGTTAGAGGATTTCAACACCCTTTTAGAAGTGTGCCTGGTTAAAGAACTTTAGGTCATTCATTTGGAATGCCACCCTGTTAAAGGACTTGGTAAAGCTTGTTAGGACTACTCCATTTAGGAGATTTAACTAAAATCACCTGTCAAAATGTCTCAACATAGATCTTGCGGTTGGCACTTGCTTGCCTGATAATAGATCACCTCTATCCAATCTCTGATTAATCCATCATGATCTGATGTATCAATGTTTTATCTTCTATCTTCTATTCTTCACTTAACTAATTCTATAATTCACTCTTATTGCTAAGTCACCTTGAATGCTCTGCAAACTATCTTGTTTACTCCTCCAATTCGATCATTCACCCCTTTGCAATGCTCTCAACTCTCTTAAAAATTTAGGGCTTGTCCTCCTTAAGAAGACTGAGGTGACTTATGATTAGGTATGAATCTATGGCTAAGATTCATCCTTTTTGCAACTTAAACCTCCCATTTTTTGATTGGTTGCATGTAATTTCATAGGGAATATGCATGTAGTTTTGTCCTTACCTCTAAAAGATCAAAAACTATCCTTAGGTTGACAAAAAATGGTTTACATAGTTTTTTGTGCCATAACAAAAAAATATGTCCAATCTATATTACTCGACATATGTAGTTACTGATGCTCTCCATATACTATAATTCTTCTTCTAACTTGGCACCTGAATTGCTCGACATCTACTATTCATAGGGCACCTAATCTGCTTGGCATGGTCTATCTACTTGGCACTTGAGTGACTCCGCACATGAGTGACTTGACACTCATTGCAACTTAGCATGGTCTGATATTTACATGTTGTACTTGGCATGTGTTACTAGTTAGGCATGAACTAAGTAAATGATTTAAGCATGTTGACACTCAATTGTCAAAACCAATCTAAGATCAACAATCTCCCCCTTTGACATGAGTGTCAAAAGCACTTGAATATTCATAATCAATCTGATCTTCTCGAGTATAACATATCCATGACTCGACATATGTACGAAACTTCAAAATTTCAAAATTTTGTAATAATCTATATACCTCAAAATGTATAACTCCCCTTGAGTTAATATGTCTATTTTGTATCCAAAATCTGTTCTCCATTCTAAGTAGATTTGTCTCTGCTGACTGATACTCTTTGACTTCAATGCACTTATACTCTTTATGCTCTGCCTTAGCTGAAATCTTCTCTACTCTATTTATATCTCTGCATTGTATTTCTCAAAAATGTATATCACTGGGGTCAAAATTGATAGCTCCCCCTTTGTTCATGCTTCCCCTTTTTCTTTATTCTCTTTCTTTGTTCCCCATATTTTCATTTGTATCTCTCCCCCTTTTGTTATTCTCCCCCTTGCTTACTTACTCCCCCTTTTTGATAATTATGTCAAATGGGCTATACACTTATAGTGTATTTGTCCAAAAAGGATTTATGGACTTCCTTGATGATTTTTAGAGTTGCATCCAAATTGGCACATGCAACATCCAATGACTTGACTTGGATATCAAGCTCAGCTGCAAGGTGTACTAGGCCATCTAGTGTAGAAAGATTGGGATCTTTCTTCAGTAAAGTTTCTACATAACCTAGTTTTTTATGGAGTATTTCCATGTGTGGGTGAGAGACACCTAAAAATTTGTCAATTTGGCTCTTATGTTAGCCTTTTCTACTGTTAACATAACTAATTGAATCTGTGATTAAAGCAATGTATGGAAATGCTTCTCACTCTAAGTTGGGTTCTTAGGTAGCTGTGTGCCTGATATGCTTAGATTCCTTTCCAGGCTCAAAATTCTATGTCTACTGTCTTGGGTGAAGAGTGTGGGATCACACAATTTGGTGTACAATGAGAAGATATTCTCAAGTACCTTCTTCACATCCTCAACCTTGGTTGCCAATGCAACTTGAGTCAGTGCTATGTCACCAGATATCTTTTCATTTACTTTCCCTTGAAACTTTCTTTCAGACCATTCTAAAATTTTAGCATTTATATCTAGGTCTTCATTATTAACCTTTTCCACAATATCTAACAATTGTTCTAGTAGTGGCTTGGTTTCTTTAGGAGTAGGCAAGCTGAATGCATCTAAAAAGATGTCTTTATTTTCTTGCAATGCTTGCTTTTACTTGTATTCCTTCCTAAGCATTTCTTGATGCTTCTCCTTATCTAAAGCTTTTTGTAAAATTCTTATTTGATCTATTGTCATTGTGGCATAGTCAAATTTATGAATCACTATTTCTTCATCTAAAGTGATATCACCATAGTGAATCACCTTTTCTACCTTAGAAGAACTTGAGCCTGGCATTGAGATTTCTCTAGGGGTATAGCTTTTGTGCTTAGCTTCTGAAGAAATTTTATAGGTGAAGAGCTAGATGTTGGTAAAGTTACCAATTCTTGGAT
The DNA here is from genome assembly GCA_028749045.1 of Cupressus sempervirens. Taxonomy (NCBI): domain Eukaryota; kingdom Viridiplantae; phylum Streptophyta; class Pinopsida; order Cupressales; family Cupressaceae; genus Cupressus; species Cupressus sempervirens. Next base: position 479,773,798 of record CM053786.1, read on the forward strand.
GGCCTCTTGTTCCTTTACCTTTGATGTTTGTTCACCTTCTTCAAATTTATCTTGATCTATGACAATGACTTGACTTGCACCTTGTGTTTGTGCTTTAGGTACTGATGAATCTATTTGTCTTGTTTGCTCTATTGTTGTCTATTTTTCTTCTTTGGCAGTCTGCCTCTTCTTAACTATGTCTACTTTAACACTTTGTCAACCTTAATACATGTGTCTCCAGTTTTGAATCAAAGGTTGTGTAGTGCACCAATATTACAGTCAAAGGAACCAGCAAATATAAATATATTTTTCTTTTTCAATGAAAGCATTTTTATTTTATTTTATTTGTTATATTTATTTTCCTTGATCTACAATATTGATGTACATTCTTACAATACATTTAACTAACTTCACTAACCACTTTAGTTCCTTCCAACCAAAACATTATTTGAAATTCTAACAAAATGTCTTTATAACCAAATGTATCAATTTCAAATGGAGACACACATTTTCTCTTAGAATAATTTTAGAAACAAAAGCATAACAACTTTACTCATTTCTATATACTATAGGATAGTGCATGATATATAAATTTCTTTAATCACTGAATGTAGCAACATATCAACAAGTACAGTCCACTTATAGAGTCCACTTATACAATTTTTCAGCTTACAAGCTGTCATAAAACACAAGATTGGGAGTTACCCAAGGGTGACTCTCCCTAATACAATAAGAATTCACTTGGAAGTATGTTTTTGTTGCACATGAAAATAAGACAACATCCTTCTTCTCTTCAAGTCTTCAATCCATAGATCACAACCTGCAGTACAACACACACAAACAAGCCCATGGTACTCTCCTCCCAACCTTAGGCCTTTTAAAGGCCACCCCCGAGCAGGGAGAACCTTGACTAGGTGGACATACATTACTAACAACCATTTACCACACAATGCTCACATTACAAAACTGTTCACACATTTTATAGTTGACAAATAAACCACAAAAATTCCCAACCAAGGTAGACCACTTAGGATCACATGTAGATCCATCTCAAGGGGTAAGGGTGGAAAATGAATGTTGGGGAGACTCCACCTGCAACTATGCCTTCATTAGGCTATACATTTTATACACATGCCTTCACAAGGCAACCCAATACCACATACATGCCCTCACATGGCATCTTTACAATACTTATAACTCCAGCAAGGTGGCATATGGGGCCCATAACACCCATATGGCATCCCTCTCCTACTCTAGGAGAGACTCTCACCCAACAAATTCCCTATGCACCCCTTACCCTCACAAGGCTCTCTTTCCCTCCCAAGAGATGAGACTCACCTTGTCACACCCAAAACAGAAAACTGCAACAAGAACATATGAATTCACAACACAAAGTAAATCACAATACACACATACACCAAAACTAAAACATGATCCCTCAACCTTACACAACACAACATTACAACACACCATATTACAACTACATTACAGAAAACTCACATGCATAACACAATAAAAATAAACTACTTGACAACAAGCTTTCATAGCAAGGGTACATAAGGTTACCAACCTAGTTTCCAAGCAAATTTGAGCTCCCTCTCTTTTTACCAGCAATCCTCCTCCTAATCTATCTTCTTCCCCTTGTTTTTCCCCTTTTTCCAAAATTTTACCCCACTTAGATTCTTTTTCCAAAAATTCTCCCCCCAAGAACTCTCGAACCAACTCTCTCCCTCAAGAATGTTTTCTTTTGATGCTTAAGTTTCCAAATTCGGCCAACTTGGGAATCCACAATTTTTGGGTGCTCTTTTCAATGCCTAGGGAAGCTTATAATACTTAAAAATGCCCCTACCCCCTAGGTATATCATATGGGCTTTAAAATAAGACCTCAAACTACCCCTAGGGATGGTGTAAACCTCCTAGAAATTCACAAAAGGTGTGCATTCGACCTAGCATGGAAAGAATCCCTCTTGGACCCATAAATACACCTAGGGAAAAGAAATCCTACCAAACCACTCCTTGGTTCACTCAACCACCTACCATCCCACTAAGCATGCTACAAAGGAGAACATGTGTCAAGTGACACCACAATACACACAACACACTTGGCAAGCCATCAAGAAAAACAAATTTACTTTTATAGAATCACAATAATACACACAAATTGGTTTTACAAATAAAATACAAGGGTAAAAAGGTTATACCCTCCTTAGGGTTAACCTTGGTTTTTCCAAACACCTAGCAAGGTTCTCCATAAATCCATGGGCTTCTTTCCTACACACTTATTGCAAATATCAGTAGTCCAAGAATAAGGTGATAAAATGATAATGTAAATATAAATCACATAGATTCTATCATCAATGAATAACATAACTAATATGAAATATGTATTTCCATTCATATCACATTACACACTTCACATTTGTAGCAATTCTCTAATCTAGATAGTAAAACATTATGATCATTTATTCTTACAGAAAATTATGGAATTAATCTACCTTAAGCAATGCATCAAATATAATATAAGTATACAATTCTAGTTTATTCAAATGATACATGAATTCTTAATGTTACTCTAAATATGCTAAGACATGATAATCTAGCACCATATGGAGACCACAATTCAAAAATCAAACATTCACTTGAGTATAACATAAGCTTTAATCATGACATATGGATCATCAAGAAGGTAAGCAAGCATATCTAAATAACATCATAAAAACTACTTAGAATATTAGTGTCCTAGTAACATCATAAGGAATCATCATATAGCCTAATGATATAGGTATCAATGTCCCAATAACATAACATGAAATCAAATAGTCTAAGGATCAAAATATCAATGTCCATAGGGGGTAATAATGTGTCATCTAGAGTCTAACTATCAAAGTCCAAAAGAAACAAAATGTCAATAGTGTTATGATGGTCGGGGTGGGACATGACAGGTTGATCACTAGTAACTGAAGGGATGGTAGAATGTGGTTCTTTTGTATTCACTTCATGCCTTGTAACTTCAATTACCACCTTTTGAAGTTCTTTTCCATTGATCAAAATAGGATTTGTACATAATTATGCTTGCAGTGTAGATTGATCTAGAATCTTCTTCAAATCTTCTGCAGTCAATGGATTGATGTTTTGGCTAATGTATTAGAGACATCCTTGACAATGATAGTTTCTATAGTCACCCTTGTGTCATGAGGAGGACTAGCACTTGACATTTGTGTGTCTTGCACACTCTATTCCTCTTGCTATTGTTCAGTTATTGCCATGCCAGTATCCATATTCTTAGTCTCCTCTTCAACTGTATTTCTTTCTTCCTTGCTATCTTCTTTGTCATCGTCTTCATTATCATCATTTTTACCCTCAAAGAAGTCCTTCTCTCCTTGCTTCATAGTAGTTAATCCATAGATTAATTTCCACATTTGAGTGGTTTTCTTAACAACATCTTCAATCTCATTTTGGAGAATGTTGAAGGCTCTATATTTTGGTGTGAACTGTAATGACCCTGCTCAAATCTGATCCCAAAATGCTGATAAAGGTTCAAGAAAAAACTTTGCATATAAGGGTCATATGACTGATAAAAAATTTTAGTTATCTTTTATGGCTCTTTCCTTCACTTATCATCAATAAGAATGCTTGCAAGAAGTCTCTAAATTGACTAAACAATGACCTAACATGAATGTGCAACTTATTTTGACAATATTCAATGCATACATGTGATTGAAACTACTTGCAATATGCAACTATAGCAACTAGTAATTTTGACAAACACTTGGGATGCAAAATTATAACATTATTTATGCCAAAAAGAGAACCTACAACCAATTGACATTTTTACAAACAGTTGGTATGCAAACTAACTAGCTGATAATAAATGATATTGAATTACTCAAATGACACCAACAACTATTATCTCCTTAATTACAATGAAATTTCTAATACAATGCTCATGAAATATGGCCAAGACTCTTGGCATTTACATGGATTACAAAATATGATAATGTTGGTATAATGCACACCTACAACTGAAACTTATAACACCTAAAATGCAATGCTAACATGAATGATAAACAAAGAAACCTTGTTGTAGATGGCTGTAATAATTTTCACCAATCCTGCCTTTTCGCTTTGCTATTTCAGATCTGCTTTTTCGCTTTTCTTTTTTTGGATTTCTTTTTCAGACTATTTTTTTCAGATTTCTTTTTCGAACTACTTTTTTGGATTTGCTTTTTCAGACTACTTTCAAAATCTCAAACCCTTAGGTAGTCTGAGTATACAAATTACGCTCAACTTGAAATGGATTAATACCACTTCCACTCCTCCAACTAGGGTTGATATCTCACAACCAAAATTGGCACCTTAGAGTCTTCAAACCTTCAGGTAGACTTACAAGCACTAAAGCTCTCAGCACAATAGATGATTATGCAACTCAAGATGTCTCAAATGCCCCCCCAAAGGCTCCTTATAAAGAATTCATAAGTAACTTCAAGGAACTTCTAGAATAATCTGTTACTTTATTCTTTTAAGTGACTTTTTTGATATTTTATTACTTTAATATTAAAATTAATTAAATATAAGGTTAATTTTTAATATTTTATTTTTAATAACCTTATAAGTAATTAATCTAATATATTTTTTCCCCTTTATTTCTTCCCTTTTTAGCCTCTGGGGAAAATTAAAGGCTAAAAAAAATAAGTAGCCGGTGCCTGTCAAAAAAAGGGACATTACAGTCTGCCCTTCCTAAAATTTCTTGTCCCCAAGCAATGGCTGAACAACAAACCAGTCACTCCACCTAGATCCCAAATGTAGTCATGAACTATACTGCTGTCAGTCAACGTAGGCTATTGTAACAACCTCTGAAGTATAACCAAGAGGAATCCATGAATGAATCATGAATCACTGTGCAACAAAACTCCAAATCCACTACTGCCATAGTCAAGAACTCATGAGGCACAAACTCTCAAAATATCAGACCCCAAGAAGAGTAGATCACCCAAAATATCAACATAATAAACACCATCCACACGAACCACCATGTTATGTGGAATGCACACTCCAACTCTGCTACAATGGTGACCACTCCCACATGAAACTGTACCAAATACAGAGAATCCACACACTGTACATCTACTGCAATTAACACAACTTTGCAAATCACTAGCCACTATCTCATAACCATAACACCCATGCACTATTGATGGTGAATAGTCATTACACAATAGATAGAAAAAATGAGAGCCCAGACCAAACCTGTTTGCCATGAACTCCTCAACACATGGATCAAAAGAAAACCGATGAACATATCCTACAGTATAATGCCATTAAAAAGAACCAATCCTAGTCAAAGACTCATCCTATAGATGTGATACGACCAACTATAACTGATCATCAGTTAAGTCAGAGGATGACATAGCCAAGGGCACAAAATCAACAACATCACTAGTCTCTATGCCCTCCAAGTTAAACATACCACAATACTCAGCTACAATGCCCAACTCAGCTAAACCTACCTCCAGTGGAAATGAACCAAATATGCCAATACTAGTGTCATGGATAGATATATCCTAATCTCCACTGCCTCTATCAACCTCAACCATGGACATCCTCAGATCACCAAACACCATGGTCTGTGACTGTATAGAATTTGGTAAAGACTGAAGTCGTTCTAACTCCATGGTCTCCTCAACTAAATGAAACTGTAACTCCTCGAAAACTAACTATGTACTCTTAAGAAACTTAGAAGTCACCTCGAGCTGGTGAGTAAGCTCACTCACCTCATCTTCCTTGACCAATAATGCGTCATATGCTATACTGCCCCACTCCATAAGATAATCTCTGTCAACTACCAACTGCATATAATTTTGTCTTAGAATCTGGATAGCCTCCCATAAAGAGTGGATCTCTATCAAGGAAAGATAATTGCCTCCCTGCTCATCACTACTAGGAGAACCCCATCCATAAACTGCTAACAACTGATGAGCAGCATTGAAATTCTTGTCAGTGATAGAAATGTCTTGCTCACCAACTCTCAGCTGACTAGACACATAATTGTGCTGACTAGTCAAACTCCTATACTCTACCCTTGGTACACTGTCCAAAAGAGTAACCTCAGAATAGCTATCATCTATAATACTGCCATCCAAATTCTGCAAACCAACTACTAAACTTGTATCATCAAATGGAGCGACTGAAGCATCAACATCAAAAACCTCCATATCAAAAGAAATTGCTGAGGAGACTAAGTCCTCTAAACTATCCACAACATCCCCCTGGGTGTCATCTGTAATAATCAGATCCTGGGACTCTTATGTAAACTCTATCATATTTAAGAGATCATCAATCCATTCCAACAAGAATGGTCAACTAGATACATGAAGAATGCCCAACATAGGTGTGTAAAAACTAATTCCAGCATCAAACAAGCTATTGGCATGGATGAGAACTACACCTAGAAAACTACTAATCAAGTCCATGATGGTGCAATAGATACTACTACCAAAGAATGATAGATATCTCTGATCAAAATGATCCCAAGTATTAAGATAAGGATCCCAACATCTAATCCATGAACGGAAATCAACTAGCAACTCAAGTAAACTTCTCACCTAAGTAATGTGAACAATACCAACTGACTTCATGCACCTGTCTACAATCTCTGAATCTAAAGTGTGAATGCTAGACATACTCATCTCATCATTAGCATGTGACCCGACTATAAAAGAAAACTGAGTCCCTGCTATACTCGCTAACTCTCAATTTGAACTCACCTCCAGAAAAAGCTCATCCACATGTCTCTCAGAATCCTGGAGAGCCAACTGAGTACAAACCAAGGAATTTTGAGTATCATCCAGCTCATGAGAAAGCTGGTCAACCTCCTTCTCCTTCTTCTTTAATGCATCTAAATAGATCCCTGCAAGATTAAGGAGATGATCACGATTTGAAAGTAGGTGTATGTAACTTACCTTCATTGGCTCCATACCTTCCTTGATCTATTGTAAGTCATCACAAGAAGAACCAGTTGTGACTACTTTCTATCTCTCCTGCAGTTGAATCATCCAAATGTGATTCTCAATCAATCCATGCATGCTGTCATAATGAGATAAGGCCGCGAAAATATCCTTGTCCCTTGTCTTTAGCTGGCTTTCCAAACCAAGTGAAGAGCTACTAGCCTCTATCTTATGTGAAGAAGCATCCAACTGTGCCTGATACTCATTTTTTGCAAATTTTGAATGCTCACTTTCTGATCAACTGTACTATCCTCAAACATGACAATATCCTCAATTGCTGTAACTTCATCTAGCTCAACTGTACTAGAATCACTATCTATATCAATCACACAATCCAGTGTGCCTGTGATATCACCTTCTAATGCAACTGGCTCAACCTGCACAACAACTATAACCCCTTCTACTTGTGAAGATGATGGAGATAAACTATTACCTGAAGATGTGCTAATGTCTCCCTGTATCGAATCTGCATGTCTATTAAACTCCTCATACAAGTTTCCGCCTATCATAGGGAAGGTATGATCATTAGGCCAATCAATCAGGCTCTTTAACCACCTACATGCCATAGGTGACAAATTCATCTCTTTTGTCCAAACATACCATAAGTCTTCTACCAAAAGTTTAGAAATTTCATCCTCCTCCTCAAACAAGATTGTGAACATGATGGAGTGAATCGATGCCAATACCCTGCTGGGATGAAACTCATCCATAATATTCTAAAATGTATTAAAAATCCTGTGAATTTCACCAATACAACCTATTGCCAACATAATATTTTGAAATCTACACCTTGCAAATACTTCAAGTAATCTTGCCCTCTTTTTGAAATAAGGATCCCAGACGTTGTCCAACTTTTCGAAGCTTTTTTCCATGGCATGAAGTACCTCTCTCATAATTTGATTGTCATAAGAATTAAGGCCAGCTATTATCCTCATCATTTCACTAATGCAAGAGAGAGCTGTAAGTCTGATTACTTCATCATGATGTCTCAATAATCGAAGATTAACCAATGAACCAAATGCTGGAGATAAAGCTATTTGCATAACATCGGGTCTTGACTAATCAAACTTTCCTAAATAAGTTTCCAACTCCTCCAAAGTTCTTAGAAGGTCCTCTGTTTGCTAAAATGGACAATCTAATTTCTTCTTTACATTGTGAATTCTTTCTTCCAAATCCTTGTCTCTTGTTAAAGCCATACTGATAATTGAATTCAAACTAAAATAACCCAATCAGGCTAGTAGGAAACCGCTTTAATACCACTATAATGACCCTGCTCAAATCTGATCCCAAAATGTTGATAAAGGTTCAAGAAAAAACTTTTCTTACAAGGGTCATATGATTGATATAAAATTGTAGTTTTCTTTTATGGCTCTTTCCTTCACTTAGCATCAATAAGAATGCTGGCAAGAAGTCTCTAAATTGACTAAACAATGACCTAACATGAATGTGTAACTTATTTTGACAGTATTCAATGCATACATGTGACTAAAACTACTTGCAATATGCAGCTACAAAAACTAGTAATTTTGACAAACACTTGGGATGCACAATTATAACATTATTTATGCCAAAAAGAGAAGCTATGACATTTTTACAAACAGTTGGTATGCAAACTAACTAGCTGATAATAAATGATATTGAATTGCTCAAATGACACCAGCAACTATTATCTCCTTAATTGCAATAGAATTTCTAATATAATGCTCATGAAATATGGCCAAGACTCTTGGCATTTACATGGATTATAAAATATGATAATGTTGGTATAATGCACACCTACAATTGAAACTTATAACACCTAAAATGCAATGCTAACATGAATGATAAACAAAGGAACCTAGTTGTAGATGGCTGTAATAATTTTCACCAATCTTGCCTTTCTGCTTTACTATTTCGGATCTGCTTTTTTGCTTTTCTTTTTTTGGATTGCTTTTTCAGACTATTTTTTCAAATTGCTTTTTCAGACTGCTTTTTCAGATTTGCTTTTTCGGACTGCTTTTTCAGATCTTATTTTTTCGGACTGTTTTCAAAATCTCAAACCCTCAAGTAGTCTGAGTATACAAATTATGCTCAACTTGAAATGGCTAAATACCACTTCCACTCCTCCAACTAGGGTTGATATCTTACAACTAAAATTGGCACATTAGAGTCTTCAAACCCTCAGGAAAACTTGCAAGCACTAAAGCTCTCAACACAATAGATGATTATGCAACTCAAGATGTCTCAAATGCCTCTCCCCCCCCAAAGGCTCCTTATAAAGAATTCATAAGTAACTTCAAGGAACTTCTAGAATAATTTATTACTTTATTCTTTTAAGTGATTTTTTTGATATTTTATTACTTTAGTCACTTTAATATTAAATTAGTTAAATATAAGGTTACTTTTTAATATTTTTTTTTTAATAACTTTATAAGTAATTAATCTAATATATTTTTTCCCTTTTATTTCTTCCCTTTTTAGCCTCCATGGAAAATTAAAGGCTAAAAAAAATAAGTAGCTGGTGCCTATCAAAAAAAGGGATTGCCTAAGCAATATGCCCTTTTTTTAGTTCTGGCATTACTTGGGCCAAATTAGTTTCCCTTATTTGCTTTTCCAAATTTAAACAATAATGTCATTTTTGCTCAACTAAATCATATAACTGCTTTGGTACTGAGTTAGCAAATTCTAATGGCATAGTCTTAAATTTGGACATCGTTGCACATAGGTCTTCTTCTACTAAAATTTTCTCCTCTTTTCCCAAATCATCAAAATTTACATGTTTTTGATAAGAAAAATAGGTTTTACAGGGACCCTGAAACCCAAAAGTTAAAATAAAACCAAGGCTGATAATAAGCAGCTAAAGCCCAACCAAAAATAGACAAGTCACAAGGTTGATAATAAGCATGAAAGCCCAACCAAAAACAAAGGCTAATAAAAAGGTTAGCTCAACTTACAACCCAAAAGCCAAAACAAGAAAAAGCCAACTTGACAAAAAACAATAGTAAACTAACAGAAAATCAAAATTTACATGTTTAAGGCTAGATAGATATGCATTATTTCTAACATTTTCACATAAATTTTCAAGATTAGAAAGTGGTGTATGACTTACCACTTTGAATTGGCTTAGATCATCTGATTCAGTTCTCTCTTCATTTGAGTTAGGTTGTGTAGTATATTACCATCTTTGCTTCTTCTGCTCTTGGCCTCATTCTATCTACTTAGTTTTCTCCTTGGCCTTTTGTGTGGTGGCTCATGTGCTTGCTCTAGTGATAGGTGCTATTGGCTTTGCTAGGCTTGGTTTAGCAACTTTCTTTGCTTTAGCCATAAGCTCTGTCTTGGCCTTTCTCTTCTTTGGCTCAGCATGTGTTGGTGTTTCCTTGGTTTCTTCTTCCTTAACACCCTCTATTTCCTCTTCTTCTTTGTCCTCACTGATGCCTTGGGTTAATGCAAGAGGTTCTTGGGTTTTTTCTTGTTCTTCCTCTTCTTCCTCTTCATCTCCTTCCTCTTCTTCCTCTTTAGCACCTTCACCAAATTTAGCCTTAAGTTTCATCATTAGTTTTTCCTTCTTCTTCAGTTTAGAGGTTGTCTTCAATTCCATTTCTACCTTTGACTTCATTACATCATAGTTTCCAAATATTTTTTTCTATTTTGTCCACTTCCTCTACTAGAAATAGAGTGATGGCTATTGAGGCTTCATCAACATTGATCTCATAACCTAAAGGTCTTAGCCATCTTACCCTAGGTGTGGTAGCCTGTACATATGTGTAATCAATATCTACAAGAAAACATATATCATTGTAATATTGTTCAACCAAAGAAATAGGTATCCTCATCCTTTTCTTCATAGACTTCTTAAAGTCTTCAAAGTAACTTGTCATCATAGATTTAAAATTTTCTCCCATTTGTTCAAATAACTCATTTATCTGAATAGAAACTGACCTATTTGTCTTCCATCCTATTTTGCCAAAAGATGAGAATGTATTCTATACATAGAAAAATATGCAAACTAGAATTGATCCAAATTTGCACTGTGCACTCTTAGTCTTTCTTATTTCTCTAAGGTTTTCCATCAATTATTGTAGTTGAAGCTCAGCTAGATCATAAGTATGATCTTCACAATTTTGTATCCAACATCTTCTACAATATAGGGTACATTGTTTAATCTACTAGATTGATAAAACTTGTAAGAAATAACCCTTACTACAAAGTTTGTCAATGGATTTGTTTTAGTGTCTAATGTCACTCCTCATTTGTTCCACTTTGCTCTTGTATTCTTCTCTATTTCTTCTTTGGAATCACTCCATAAAGTTGTTGGCTGATCTAGGGTTGGGAAACCAGTCACTTATCAATTATTCTCTTTGATATATTTATTGGTCCACCTTCCAAACATAAGGATCCATCATGTATTGAACTCAATACTATTCTTATCCATTCTATCTTGAAAATGGTAGGAAATTCTAGGGCACACATCAAACCCTTCCTTTCAACAATTTTGAATTCTTCTTTCAAGACACCATTTTCACATAATCTATCATAGGCTTCTCTTATCTCTATGTCACCTATTCCTCCTATCTTATAGTTGTAACATTTTTTGACATCTTGAACCATAATGACATTTTGGGGGAATCATGGATAATGCGCCTGAAGGATCTTCTTTGTAAGCTACATCTAAAATTGCTTTGAAATCTGTCTATTTCACCTCATTACTAAGTAATTAGACATTCAAGACCTCTTTCCCTTCTACATTTCTTGAACTAGATGCCATTGTGACAAACTAGGGTTTTTATAAATGAAAACTATATAGCTCGACTTGTGATAAATACCTTAAAAAATATGAAGAACTAGAGTGTAATCACTGCTAAAGTCTTTGTAGTTACTTCAAACAAATTTTTGAATCACCTTTTACTCTATTTTCTTTTTCTTGAATTCAAAATGATGAGAAATTGGTGAAAAATGACCGTATTCCCTTCAAAAACCCTTGCAATTAATGCTTAGTGCTTGTACAACTGTAAACTCAACATTAACTTGATTTTAGAATCATTCAACATCTATTGATATTACATCACTTGGTAGCTACTATAGACTTAGCATCAACTAGCTTATATGGCAGCTTGGCACTAACTAGTATTCCACTCGACATCCATTAAATTTTTTTCATGCTTGGCAATAACATGAAAACTTAAAAGTTTAATCTTGCATTTTCAACAACATCTTGCATCTTCATTCATGCTAATGTAGTCCTTTTAGTACTAACTTCTTTTAGAACTGATGTATGATATGATACTTTAAATATTAGTCCCACATACCTCTTGTTTTCTTAGTTTGATGAGGTGTGACCACCTGATCCATTGGGCAAAGTGATCCCTTCTCCATTTGATGTACTACAACCATTTGTTTTCTTCCATGTCTTATTCATCTCATTCCTGATGTGTTTAACATCTGCCTTGCCTTTGCCTTTATCAAACTCAAAACTTGGTGCTTTTGACCTAGTTAGACAATACTTGCTAATATGACCAATCTTCAAATAGCTAAAGCATGTGGTTTGATTCAACCACCTTTTCTAGTTACTATTGAAGTGAGTCCTAATACAATTCTTAGGAATATGTCCATATTCTTGACAATAGTGGCAGCTATATCTTGTATTATAATCCAATTATAAGAGTTTCCATAGCTTCTTACCTTTGCTGGCTTATTTGATGACCACATGGACTTGGATCTGAATTCAAAGGCTCTATGTCCATATTTCTGATAGTTGTAGCAATATCCTTCAATTTTTGGTGCATGCATGCTTTTGGTTCTACATTCATGTGCCTGATGACCTTGTTTATTACACTTATGAATATGAACCATGTTCTTAGGCTTGACATTTTGATTTGTATTGTTGCTCCTGCACACATTATTAGTATGTCCTTTCTTTCCACAAAAGTGACAAGTAGGTTTGGAATTCTTACCTTCGTTGTTCCTTTCTTCAATAATTTTGGATGATTCTCCTTCTTTAGTGCTTGTGTAGCCCAATCCTAATGTATCTTTGTTAGATCCAGGGGATCTTAGTAATTTCTCAAAGTATTTGATGGTTTCATTTGGCTTGTTGAAACTTTCAACAAATTCCTTTTCTCTTTTTAGGTCATTCTATAGTTGTTCATTTTGTAACTTCAATGTAGTTATCTCAATGTCCTTAACATTCAACTCATGGTGAGCATTCATCATTTGGCTCAAGGTATCCAATTGCATGTTTAAGATCTTGGTTAGCTTTGTTGACTTCTTTTTCAGTTTGTTTGCTAGAATTATTTTGTCTTCTTCAATCATGGCTTTGTCTTTCGTGGCTTTCTTCTTTTTTTCAATCACCTCACATAATAGTATAGCTTGTGATTCTTGCTCCAACTTGATATTTCTAATTTCTTCAGCTTGTTCTCTATTCTTTTCCATTAGATATGCAACTGCTGCATCAAATTCACTAGATTTACCATCTGCAAATAGCTTTGTGGTGTTAAATTCTTTGTATTGTGTGTTATTTTCTACAATGGCAATTTCCTTCCTTCTCTTCAAAGCATCTTTGGCTTCATTCAGTTGATGTAGTATAAGATGTATTTCAATCTCCTGGTTCTCAATGGTCTTTCCCGATTTGTAGAATTCCATTTTAGGATATTTCTTGTAAGATGCAAAGCTTCTCCTTTAGAGAAATTGGCTTTGATATTAATTTTTAAAATTACAATTGGGAAAGGTAAACTTTTGAGGGGGGGTGAATCAGGAGTTTAAACTTGGACCTATAAAACTTTCACCATTCATTAGTTGCATTCAATATATAAACTAGAATAACATATAAAGTAAATGCATCTAAAACATGTAAGCAACCAAACACACATAACACCAGATATGGTCACCTAGAAACCCTCCAAATGAGAAGATAAAATTAGGGTGGGGATGACCCTCACAAATCTTCAGTACCGTAACAATAAAGTTTAGCAAATTAAGGATACAATGATTTGACCATGAATCATGATTTTCCCTGTGAAAGGCCTACCTTGTTAAAGGCTTACAATGAATATTAAGTCCCACCTTGTTAGAGGATTTCAAAACCCTATTAGAAGTGTGTTGGGTTAAATGACTTTAGGTTATTCACTTGGAATGCCACCCTATTAAAGGATTTGGTAAAGCCTGTTAGGACAACTTTGCCTAAGAGATTTAACTGAAATCACCTGTCAAAATGTCTCAACATAGATCTTTTGGTTGGGACTTGCTTGTTTGATAACAAATCACCTCTATCTAATCTCTGATTAATCCTTCATGATTTGATGTATCAATGCTATATCCTCTATCCTCTGTTCTTCACTTAACTAATTCTATAATTCACTCTTATTGCTAAGTCACCTTGAATGCTTTGCAAACTATCTTTTTTTCTCCTCTAATTTGATCATTCACCCCTTTGCAATGCTCTCAACTCTCTTAAAAATTTAGGACTTTTTCCTCCTTAAGAAGACTGAGGTGGCTTAGGGTTAGGTATGAATCTATGGCTAAGATTCATCCATTTTGCCACTTAAACCTCCCATTTTTTGATTGGCTACATGTAATTTCATAGGGAATATGCATGTAGATTCATCCTTACCTCTAAAAGTTTGAAAACTATCCTTAGGTCAGCTGGAAAATGGTTTACATAGTTGTTTGTGCCATAACAAACAAATATGTCCAATTTATGTTACTCAACATATGTAGTTACTGATGCTTGACATATACTATAATTTTTCTTTTGACTCAACACCTAAACTGCTCAGCATCTGCTATTCACTCAGCACCTGATCTAATTGGTATGGTCTATTTGATTGACACTTGAGTGACTCGAAACTTATTACAACTTAGCATGGTATAATATTTACATGTTTTACTTGGCATATATTTCTAGTTTGACATGAGATAAGTAAATGATTTAAGTGTGTTGACACTAAATTGTCAAAACCAATTTGAGATCTACAGTTCCTTGTAATGGATCTTCCTAAAAATTCTACTAGCAAAATGAATAAGAAGGGAGATATTGGGTCCCATTGATGAATTCCCTAAGATGTTTCAAAATATCATATTTGTATCCTAATATCATCCCACTTACCTACTCAATATAACCATTGCAAAAATAAAATTGTTCCAACACTTTCTTAAAAAAGGCTTGATCTACCATGTCATAAGCTTTCATGATATTTAATTTGAGCATCGAATACCTTTGATTATTGGTTTTCACCAAGTGAATCACTTCATGTGCAACTATAATACCATCCAAAGTATTCATGTTGAGAGTAAATCTACTCTATTCAATAGAGATCACTTTATTGAGAATAGTCTTCAATCTATTAGTTGCCACCTTAGATATGATTTTATAGATCATGTTGCATAAATAAATTCTCTAGAATTCATCAAAGGATGTTGACTTATTTTTCTTTAGGATCAAGGCTATTGAGGTGGTATTGAAGTCCTTGAATATGAAAGAAACCTTCCTTGACTCCTCTACCACCCCTAACAGTACATAATTTAGAAAATTCTAGAATTTTTGAAAGAAAAATGCCTGGAAATCATTAGACCTAGGGAACTTGTCTCCAACCGTGTTGAAGAAAATTTTTCTACCTTCTTTAAAAGTGGTTAGTTCCATTAACATTTAATTATATTTTATAGTAATCAAACTTGAAATTACTTCTACTATCTCTCTTTGTGCTCTATCCCTATCAATGGAATCTCCACTCCGCATCCTTAAAAATATTTTGACTACTTCTTTATTAATAGCTTCAATTTTTTTTTATAATTGACCCATCACTAAGAGAAACCAATAATATTCTATTGATACTTATTAATTTTATTGAGTTATGGAAGAATTTTGTGTTGCAATCCTCTTCCTTTAGCCAAGACTCATGAGGCTTCTTCTTCCAATAAACATCTTCTCTATGTAGGATTTCTCTATACTAGGAAAGTAGATCCTTAGTTTTAAAATCTACCAAGTCCATTTCCTCAACCAACACCTTGTTGTTTAGAGCCTCCAAATCATTTTGCAATATTTTATTTTTAGTGAAAATATTCCAAAAATATATTCTATTCTAAGTTTTGAGGCTCAACATTATAAATTTTACTTCCTTGAGAATCTGAGAGGCCAAATTAACCTTATCATTAGGAGAAAACCACCACCAATCCAAAAACCATCTCCATGAATCCTTTCTCTTTGAACCACCTCAACTAAACCTTGAATGGGCATCTTGCAAGAACATCATCCCTCTAAAGTAGTAAGGTCGCCAAAAAGTGGTCTGACCCTAAAAGAACCATAACATGTGCTTCAAAAATAAAATGATATACATTCCAATTCCCTTCCAAGAAAAATCTAACTTTTTAGTGATGTCAAAAAATTGACCCTGTTATTGTCCGAGTGAATGAACCCCCTTTTGCAATAACTTCCCACAAACCATTTATGGTTACAAATTATTGGAAATCCAATTCCACTTTATTGGGGATACCAACTCCTCCCCTCTTCTCTGCCAAGGATAAAGTTACATAAAAGTATCCTACTATATTAACAGTTGCTAAAGGAGCCCACTCACAATACAAGACATTTCTATTGGAAACTACAATTGGAACAATTGTTATGTTGACATTGATGTCAAACCTACTAGACATACATTTACTAATAGTGTAGAGTGCCATATCAATTGATTAATGAAGAGGATTTGAAGAGAGAGATAATAGATGGACTAGTGAAGTTATTGAGTGAAGAGGAACAAGTATATTGGAATTACAATGGGCACTTGATCAGTTAGTCTTTGAAAAGATGATGTATTGTTTAATCAGTGTATTAAGTATAAAAGTATTGAGTTAAATAGGAGGAAAACCTAGTGAATAGTGGTTAGTCAACGAAGGCTAATGAAACAAAATATTAAGGAACTTAAAGATAGTTGAGTAAATAGTATTAGTTGAGTGATAGTTATGGATGAGCATAGTGATGACCGAGTAGAAGAAAACAATGATGACCAAGTGTCAACAAATTAATAGTTTTTGAAATTATTGAGTTTGAGGCTGACATAGTTGAATTTTTGGATTATTCAAAATGTGTGGATGGTAAGTATTGTTGAGCTAGTGTATTTAATACAAAAATTGAGTTTTTTATGTGATAAAAGGAAATGATTTAAGAAGAATTTTCTAAAAGTATCAAGAAAGGAGTAGAAGGACAAAAAGATAGATAGATTCATTGAATCTAACCTAACCCTAATATCTACGATGATTTTTAAGCAAAAAAAGATCAAAACTACCTATTTAAAGAGGCATAAGAAATGTTTTTTTAAGGTTGGTTCATTGTTGATTGAAAACTTTGAGGAGAATATGTAAAGAACAGAGCAATAGAGGAAAAGTAAGAAGATTGACAAAGTGCGATTGCTTGAAGGGTTGCTAAGTAGATCAAAGAAGAAGATGAAAATGAAGTCCAATCAATAAACTAACATATGAGCTGAATGGAGATTTGAATTTGCAAAGTGAGATGTATCTGAATAGATCAAACCTATTGTTACTTTCTAACCACTGTGGTAGTAAAAATCCTTTAATCAAGGTTGACCTAAAAATCATTTTGTAAATCATTAATCAAGGTGACATTCTAATGTAATGATCCAAAGTCCTCAAACCAGGCCACTCCTAATAGGGTGATTAAATTCTTTAATAGGGTCATACTTAACAAAATTATTTGTAACCTTTAACACTGTTGGCTCTTAATTGAGCTCACTTAAGAAGAGTAAAAAGTGGTAGCATGTTACTTAGTGGTTTTTTCCAAATTGGATTTCTACATTAAATCCTAGTGTCATATATGTGTGAATGTTATATGCATGATGCATGCTATTTAATGTTGGCAATCATATATTAAATAGAGAGTTAAGTGATGAATGGATATGTTAAGTTGTTGATGAGTTTCTATATGGACCAAGTGATTTTATGAGCTTTTAAAAGTTTTTTAAACTTAGTAAAAGTTGAATTGGTACATATGGACTTGAGGATAATTAATTCACCCCTTTCTCAATTATTATAAATATTATAAAAATTGCTATCAGAGAAATTGGTGCTTATAAGGAAATTTTGAAGGACTTAAGCTAAAGATCAAGATGTACAAGAGAGAGGTACATAAGTTGAACAAGGAGAAATTCCTAGCCTGGAAATGGTAAATGAAATTGCATCTATCTCAAGTTGGAGATTCTACATTGTACTACTTAGAAAATGAATACATTGAAGTTCCTAGACCCATGACTATTGAAAAATGAAGGAGAAGAAGGAGCATAATCAAATGATGATAGATATGGCATCTTCCCCAAGTTATGCAAAATTTGATGATGTGAAGGAATGTACTAGTGCAAAGAAAATGTGGGATAAGTTGGCACAAATCCATGGGGGAGACAAAAATGTGTTGAGAGCTAAAGCTAAAAGTTTGAGAGGCAAATTTGATGACATGAGAATGAAAGAAGGTTAAACTATTTCTCAGTATTATGGTTGAATCAAGGAGGTTGTGAATGCTATTAGAGGAGTTGGAGGCATCATATATGATGAGACTATGATAAGTAAGGTATTAAGGACTTCACTTCCCATCTATGCAATTAGAGTATCTACAATTCAAGAACTGAGATGTACACCTGGTAATGATATGACATTGGACAATCTAATTGGTAGATTTATTGAATTTGAATTGTCAAATTTTGATAACTATACTCCATCTAGCATTGAATGTGTTTTCAAGTCTCAACTAACCCTTGATGGATCTAAAAGAAAGAAGAAGAGAAAATATGTGGATAGTGATAGTGAATTAGATGATGATCTTGAAGCATTATTGGTAGGAAGGCTACCAAGAGGGAAAAAGAAAAGAGAAAAGGTAAAATCCCTATTATATGTTTAACATGTAAAAAAGTTGGTCATATTGTTGCAAGATTTCTTGACATAGATGAGAAGGAAGAAGGAAGGATAAAAAATGCTGAGAAAGAAGAGATGGTAGAGACAACCAAGGTAACAAAGACTACAAATGAAAAGATAAGAAATCCTGTTACATTGTTGAAGAAGATGGTTATGATAGTAATACTAATAAAAATAATGAAGAAGTTCTGAAGTTGTTTATGTTGCAATGAAAGATGAATCTAATGAAGATGAGAAACTTGCATTGATTTTTCATGTGAACAAGAATGATAGATGGATAATTGATAGTGGTTATACACATCACAAGATTCGTGATACAAGTATGTTTGAAAAGCTAGAACATTATAATGGAAGTAGTCTTATGTTTGGAAATGATGCACCATGTTATGTGAAAGGTAAGGGATCAATTAAAATGTATGATAAGATTAGATGTGACAATTCGCATTAGGTTGATAGTCTAAAATATAACTTGTGAACTAACTGGAAGTGGAGATCAAACAAGAGGTAACTTGTTCTATCTAGACTTATCTAAAGATACTTATCTATTTGCACAATTTGAAGATGTTTGGTTATGGAATAAGAGGCTATGTCATGTGAACTTTGATAACTTGGTAAGCATTAACAAGATGAAAAGAAGAGGATTACCAAGATTAAGAAAACTTGATAAGGTGATGGGCAAACAATGTCAAATGGGAAAGATGACAAAGTCTAGTTTCAAGAGAAAGACTTACTAAATAGTTGATATTTTGGAGTTGGTTCATACTGATTTGTGTGGTCCTATTGGAGTGCAAAGCTATTATGGTAACAAACATCTTATTATATTTGTTGATGATTTCTTTATAATGATGATTGTGATGTTTCTTAAAGAAAAATATGATGCATTTCAAATGTTTAAGTAGTATCTAGCTAGAGTTGAGAAAGAAATAGGAAAGAGTCTTAAATGCTTAAGATCAAATAGAGGAGGTGAATTTATATCAGATGAATTCAATATATTCTACAATGTCAAAGGAATCAAGAGATAAATGAGTACACCAAGAACTACACCATAGAATGGGATAGCGGAAATAAGGAATAGATCAACCATGGACTATGAAAGGACAATGATGATGGAAAAAATGTTTCACAAATGTATTGGAGAGAAACTATAAGTACTATAGTCTATACTTTGAATTGAGTTCAAGTTAAGAATGGTAAAAACAAATCATCTTTTGAACTTTGGTATGGACATGCACCTAATGTCAATTATTGCAAAGTTTTTGGAAGCAAATGTTACATATTGAAAAATGCAAGGAAAGAAAAACTTGATGCAAATAGTGGTGAAGGTATATTCCTAGGATATTCCACTAAAAGCAAGGCATATACATGTTTTAATTCTAACACTAACAAAATTGTGCAAAGTGCAAACATTAGAGTTCATGAATTTGTAGAAAATAATGAAAAAGAATGCAAGAAAGAACTTGAAGACTACATAAATTTTGTTGACATATATGAAGGAGAACCTAGTACTTTACCTAAACTAGAGAAAGAGGCCGTCAAGCATTAGCAGATAGGTATTGCTAAGATTCTATATAAAATATCTTTCGAACATTAGTATGATACTGAGCATCAAGATGTAGGAGCTGAGTCACAGACATAAGAAGTTGAACATCAGAGAGAGGAAATTAAATACTAGACAAACCATGCTGAATTGCATCTAGAGATACCTGAAGAAGATGTGCAAGAAAAACCAAGTAAAATACATGAAGAAGAGAGTGTAATCACCTAAAAATGGTCATCTAGACTATTAGCCCCCTTCTCAGCATTTTGGCTAAATTAATTTAATCATTTACCTAGACCAAATTGCCAATAATCAATTTATTTGATTATAACCTATAGTTTGACTATGCTATCCTAAGTTCATTATTTGATTAAAAGAACATGTCCCCTTTTAATTAAATAAAAGACCCCATTCTTCTAACCCACTTAAAATGCACACATAAAGTCCTTTTTCTATTTTACAAATAAAAGAAAAGGCTTGTGAGACTTTTGTCTTATATGACAAGTCAACTTATATTCTATTGGTTGACTTGTGTGTGCACATGGATCACTCCTATTTTTGAATTCAACCGTTGATCATCCAACATCTTCATCTTGATCTCCACCGTCCGTACATCTTTAAAAGGGAGAGAGCTTTCCCCCTCAAGGCATCCATCCTCATTTGAATATTGTTATGCTACAGGTTTTCTAACAGGTTTCTTTGGAGCTTTGTGGAGAACTTCTCATTTCTTGTCTCATTCTCTCATTCCATCACATTAGCATAATATCATATGGCATTCTTAGCATAGTTGCATTTTAGTTTAACTTTGATTTCTTGCAATAATCTCACATAGTTTAAATATTTGGTTTTGTAACAATCTCATACATGCTTAGTATAGCTGCATTTTGCATTATCATCTTAGCTTAGTTTCCATACTTGCATTGCATTCTTGAGGGATTCCTTGAAGATATTTGCACTCTTGCTCTTGTCTCAAAGAACCTCCCGTTGCATGGTTTACTAGCAAGAAGTACATTTCTAAGGCTTGGCTGAGAGCCTTCATGCTGAAATACTAACTCCTTGCACTCCGTGGATAGGGAGCTCTAAGCCGGCATCTAAGCATTCCAACTCATGGAATTGTTTGGATAGAATGGTTTAGAGTGTGACACAAATCAAGTGTACAGAGAGAAGATTTGAACCTATCCTAGAAATGTATGTAAGAAGAAATCATGCACTAAATCAAATCATTGGAGACAAAGATTCATATGTCATGACAAGAAGTAAGTTGAAGAATGATACATGTTTACTATGTGACATTGAACCTAAATCAGTTAAAAATAATTTAGAGAATGAAGATTGGATTGAGGAAATGAATGAGGAAATTGATCAAATACAAAAGAACAAGACATGAACATTGGTACCCAGGCTAAAGCATAAGAATGTGATTGGAACAATGTGGGTTTTCATAAATAACTTGAATGAGAAAGGTGAAGTCATGAGGAGTAAAATAAGACTAGTTTGTAAGGGATATGTACAAGAAGAAAGAGTTGACTATGAAGAGACTTTTGCAGGGATAACTTTAAGAAACCCCTCCCAAGAAAAATATGTAAAATGCTAGAAAATTCAATATTAAATATGCAAGAAAAATTTCTAATCAAGGGTGATTTTTTCATTCGAGGAAAGGCAGAAAATTATTTTCTATTGGCAAAATTTTCCTTTCCATATCAAAATTTAATAATAACAAATAAATGTAGGTGATTTATTTTGTTGTTCATAAATATTTTCGTAATGTAAGAGGCAAATTAATTATTTTATATAACACAAAATATTAATATAGTTGGATAATATGTCATTTTCCAAAGAGAGATTATTTAATTTTTTGGTGAATTTATAGATTTGCAAATGGTCCATGGCCCACATGCCAAGTGTACACTATACGATGTACTTGTAGCATGCCAATCCATTAAGATTCAATTAAAAATGTGCCCTTTTTATTGCCAACTTGGTCGTCATCACATTTAATGTTGTCATTTTTTATAGTGAAAGGATTTAATTTGGACCGTTGATGTAATATAGATCAATGGCTTCAGCTCTATTTTGGGTCTAATTTTGAATGACATACCATAAAGTCTAAATCTTCCCAAAATTAGGACACATGTCCCAAAGACAAAAACATAAAGTAGTTGGCTAAACATGGATAGTTGGAGACACACGTCAATAAAATAATAGGCAATGCTCAACCCGAGGGAAAATATTATTTTATTTTAAGGGAAAAATAACATTGTCCAATAAGAAAACATTAGGGAAACACTGACAATTTTTAAAAAATAACTGTGTTATAAATGTAGATTACATTGGTGATTGGATCAGGATTTGGACCAATTATGTGCAAACTAATGAGCAATTAGCATTGGATTTTGACCCAAATTATTTAATATCTCGGCAACATGGTTGACCCCATATGTAGGTTTTATTATCCAAATTACAATTTCCCAAAGAGATAGAATAGCCAATTTGTGAAGATTTGCCACTAAAAAAATCACCAGACTTTTGCTCTAGTTGCGAGGTTGAAAGGAGTGAGAACTTTGCTTGCATCTACTACATACAAAGGATTCAAGGTATACCAAATGGATGTCAAATCTACATTTTTGAATGGAATCTTGGAAGAAGAAGTCTACATTGACCAACTTGAAGGATTTATTAATCATAACAAGAGGTATATGGTATTCAAACTGCATAAATGAAAGGTTACACTTTATTGGTGAAAATTGGTTTTGTAAGAACTAATGCCAATAGCAATTTGTATTTGAAAAGTGAATTTGAGAATAAGATATTGCTAGCTGAAATTTTTGTTGATGATATCATATTTGGAGGACATGATTTGTTAATGAGATGAAGATAGAATTTGAGATTTCAATTTTTGGAGAGATCAAGTTCTTTGTTGGTTTGCAAGTTTATCAGATGAAGAAAGGAATCTACATTACTCAATCAAAGTATATCAAGGAGATATTGAAGACCTTGGAATGGAGGACTCAAAACCAGTTGGAACATCTATGGTTACAATCATAAACTTTCAAAGAGTGATGACTCTACTGAAGTGAATCAAACACTATACAGGTAAATGATTAGCAATATGTTGTACATAGAAGACTTGATATTGCATGAGCAGTTGTTATTGTTGCTATATTTTTTGCTAATCCTAGAGAAAATCACATTTTTCTCATAAAAGAATATCGAAATATATGAAAGGAGCAAAAGGCTATGGATTATGATAAAAGAAGAGTGAAAAGTTTGGACTAAAAGTTTACAATGATGTTGATTGGGCTGGAAACATTGATGATTGAAAAAGTACAAGTGGAGGCACTTTCTTTCTAGGTAGGAGACTGATTTCATGGACAAGCAAGAAGAAAAATTGTATTTCTCAGTCGACAATAGAGGTTGATTATGTTGTTGTAGTAGTTAATTGTTCAAACATTGTATGGATCAAGCAATTGTTGAAAGATATGAAGAAAGAGATTACTAAACCTATTGTGATATATTGTGATAACACATGTGCTATAAACATATCAAAGAATCCTATGATGCACATAGAGACCAAACACATTTTTAACAAGTATCATTACTTGAGAGAGTTGATACATGACAAAGAAGTTAGGCTAGAGTATGTGAACAAAAAGGAGTAGATAGATGATATATTCACTAAGGAAATACCTAAGGATGTGTTTGAAATCTAAGAGGTAAGATAGGGGTCATTCCCCTATTTGAAGCAAGCTGAGAAGCAACACTTCATTACATCAAATGTTATGAACATAATTTATTATATATTGATGCGGGAGGTCACACTTTAGAAGCTTTCTAAAGATTATAAAAAGATGAATTGAAGCATGGAGAAAATGAGATTACAAGGAGTCAATTTAAACATGAAAGAGAAAGTGATTTTGAAAACTTACTCAAACAATGACACAGAGAGGATGTTGTTTATGTGAATGGTTGATGTCTTTGGAATTGTTGTCAAAGAGGGAGATTATGTACATAGTTATCACTCAATATCTATAAATGAAAGAGGGAGATGTATGTAATCACCCTACAAGAGCTATATATCAAAGGGAGAATATGATCAGAGCTACCATCCATCTAGTGGCAAAGGGAGAAGCTAAATTACATGAAGAGATTTGGTAGATGGAGAAGCTAAATTACATAAAGAGATCTGATAGAGGAAACTAATACAATTGCTATTAGCATTAAAGAATATACAATTGGTATCATAGAGGGAGAAGTGTATGTAAGTGCAAGATGAGAATTAGAATGAAACTAAGGATATTAATGAAGATTTATATGAAACCACAAAGGGAGATGATAATAATAAATCATGAGAATGTCTTTTGCATTTGCATGATAACTAGAGGTATTGCCATTAATGCTAAAGAGGGAGATTGTTGGAAGCTACAATTGGAATAATTGTTATGTTGTCATTGACGTCAAACCTACTAGAGAGACATTTACTAACAATGTAGAGTGTCATATCAATTGATTGATGAAGAGGAACTGAAAAGAGATATAACTAGATGAACTAGTGAAGTTGTTGAGAAAGGAGGAGCAAGTATGTTGGAATTAAAATGGGCACTTGTTCAGTTAGTCTTTGACAAGATGATGTATATAAGTATTGAGTTAAACACAAGAAAATACTTGTGAATAATGGGTAGTCAATGAAGGCTAATGAAATAGAAGATTAAGGAACTTAAAGATAGTTGAGTAAACAATATTATCCAAGTGTTAGTTACGACCGAGCATAGTGATGATTGAGAAGAAGAAAACAATGATGACCAAGTGTCAGAAAATGAATAGTTAATAAAAGAATTGAGTTTGAGGTTGACATAGTTGAATTTTTGGATTAGTAAAAATGTATAGATGCTAAGGATTGATGAGTTGGTATTTTTAATGCACAAATTGAGTTTGTTATGCAATCAAAGGCAAGGATTTAAGGAGAAGTTTCTATAAGTATCAAGAGGTGAGTATAAGGTAAAAAGGATGGATAGATTCATTGAATCTGACCTAAACCTAAGACCAATGATGATGTTTAAGTGAAAAAAGATCAAAACTACCTATTTAAGGAGGCATAAAGGATGTTTTCTAAGGCTGGTTCATTATTGATTGGATATTTTGAGGAGAATCTATGAAGAATAGAGTAGTAGAGGAAAAGTGAGAAGATTGGTGAAGTGTGATTGTTTAAAGGTTGTTAAGAAGATTAGAGAAGGAGATGAAAATGAAATCCAATCAATGAACCATTAGATGAGTCGAGTGGAGTTCAAAATTTGCAAAGTGATTTGTATCTAAATAGATCAAACCCAGTGTTACTTTCTAACCATTGTGGTAGTCAAAATTATTTAATCAAGGTTGACGTAATAATCATTTTGTAAATCCTTTAACCAAGGTGACATTATAATGGAATGATCCAAAGTCCTCTAACTAGGCTACTCCTAATAGGGCGATTAAATCCTTTAACAAAGTCACACCTAATAGTGTGTTTTCTAACCTTTAACAGGGTTGGATCTTAACCAAGATCACTTTAAAAGAGTGTAAAGTGGTAGCATGATACTTGGTGGTTTTTCCCAAATTGGGTTTCTATGTTAAATCTTGTTGTCATATATGTGTGATGCATGCTTTTACTATTGTTTATTTACTATTGGTCAACATATGCTAAACAAAAGGTTAAGTGATGAATGAATATGTTAAGTAACTAATGAGTTAGTATATGGATCAAGTGATTTTATGAGATTGTTTAAGTTGTTTAGAGTAAGTATATGTTGAATTGGTACATTTGTACCTGAGGATAACTGATTAGCTATTCTAAATATTCTAAAACTTTCCTCCTAAAATTTCTTCTTCTGATCCCTTTTGATAGGCCCATACACATTGACCAAATGCCAAAAATAGTAAGTTGTTATATAACTAAATTTCACCACTTATCAGTTCCTTGTTCATGACACCAATTCAAGATTTAATTTTTTTGGGTTTCAAAGAATACCCAAGACACCAGATATATTAGTAGCCTCAACAAAAAACTAGACCACTATTGTTGCACACCAAATATTTTTGCTACATTTTCTGCATCCATTTTAGTTTCTTGGACATAAACCAAATCTACTTTTTCCTAATCAAAACCTCATTTGACTAGACACCTCTTCTTAGGGGAAGTAAAAACCCTAACGTTCCAAGTAAGGAATTTCATGGCTATCTTCAAGAGACTAAATCACTCTTGGATCTGAGTTGTGTCTACCCCTTCATGTTTCTAGCATCTTCTAAAAGTTGTTGGATTGAGTTCCTACCTCAAGACCACTGGCTCCCAAGATTCACTTTTGCTAATTTGGCCTTTGGTTGTTTGATTAATAAAAAATCCTCAATCCCTACTTCCTTCACAAATCCAAATATATCTTCTTCATTTCTTGACTCCTTTATAGAGGCCTCTACCCTACCCAATTCCATCTCCAAATAGGTAAGGGACATATGAGTTTTCTTGCACCATTCACTACTGATTTGTGATTGATTCAAAATTTCCGTGGTCTTCATCAACACCATCCCAATTAAATCCCTCCATTGGCCTTAGGGGAAGATTTACCTAGAAAAACAATCACCAAGGCCATCACCACCTTGTTATCAAAGGTGGCATGTTTCTTTCCTAACATCTCCAGATTGACCATGAGTGGATCTGATACTCAAGTCAAAAAATTTGAGGCCTCAAGAAAATGCATCAATTAGATGGGACCATTTAATCCCACTTTTGTAGAGGAGCAATTTGGCTCCTCTGATAGGATTACAAAGCCTGATTTTAGATTGCCACTATTAATAGGATGGGGTTGTTGGAGTTAATGTTCCAAAAGTAGGAATAAATCATAACAAATTGTTGCATATGTGGCAAACCATGCTTGAGTTGATGGAAACATAAGTTAAATTTAGTTGTATGTATCATACAGTTTTAGTTTGAAATAATAACTAGTTGTAGATTTGTCTCTCATATCCAATTAGCTATCAAGAGTCATCTACTATGTCATTTTCATGTGTGTGTTTTTAATCATGAACTAGTTTGTTGTCAATTTATCAACAATAATTTAGAAATATTGGTGGGTCAATATATTGTATAAATTTGTGTAATGCCTCACTCAGAAATCCTTGGAATAAGGATAAATAAAAAGCCAATATACTTTTTTTTTGAACAAGCATGGAATTAGACATCATCAACATGCATTCGATCATAAGATTGTAATAGAAGACTTAACAAACCAATCCAAACAACCAATGAATTTCCAAGTGACACTACTAACCAAAATAAAAACACTACAGAGGTCACAAACACATTTAGATCTGAAAGGTCCCAAATTCAAAAAGTCAAATCCTAGAGTTCAAGAACTCTGTAAAAGGTAGCCAAACTACCTCTTGAAAAGTTTTGACCAAGTCAAAAAGTGTTGTTGGTCGCCCTAGCAAGTTTTCTCACAAACTCATGCGATGCTTTTCACTATAGCCATGTGATATTTCTCACTATAGCTAGGTGATACTTTAATACAACCATGCAATACCTGTCCACTATCATACAAAATTTCTCATAACTACTAGACGATACTTTTAGGGACCATGTGATAGAGTTTATGATAGTTGTGCGGTACTTTTCTAGTATCATACCATAGAACTTATAACTATCATGTGATACTTTCCAGTATTGTATGACATAACTCCTTAAGGCATGCAATACTTTACCATATCACTCAATGTTGAAGCATTGTCACCTAGGAAGGAAACATTCTAATGAACATTTAGAGGGAAAGAAAAGAGTTAGAACCTCCACACTGGGGAGTACCAGATCCACAAACTCAAAGCATGGACACTCGAATGCAAGAATAACATGAAACCATATGACAAGAAGCAAAAATCATCTAATTATTTGATCCGTAATAGCATATGAAGGGACATGTAGAAAATAGCATCACAATGTACATACATGGTTCATAAACCAACATCATATGAAGAAAACATAAACAACTAAACTTGTGCTTGGTTCCTCTCAACCATTATAGCATCATGAAACCTCAAGGGCCCTAGCCATCCCCCAAGTGTAACATTCCAACTGCCAACTAGATGGTTGGAGCCATCTTATGAGGTTGTTATTCTAGAACATAAGAACAACATAAGAACAAGAAGATCTAACATACTAATCCAACAAAGCATAGATACTCCAACTAATAGTGAATCACATCATCTAACCATATGCTAAAACAACATAATAAAGGAATACATAAATGAAACAAACATCATCTAAACATGATATCCAAGCATTCTAATTAAAGCATAAATCACAAGGAAATACACTCTAGAAACTGAAATATACCAAGTGAAACATCAAGCATCATCGTCAACTAGAAATAGACCATCTCTGTACACTAGTCTCCAATAGTGGTACAGGTAGCTATGCCTCCCAACCACATGGAGCCCATAGGCCCACTCGTGTCATGCTGATGGAGATAATGATCCAACCACAAACATACATAAAAAAAAAATCCATGGCTAACACCCATGCTAGATAGTAAAGAGGACTAAGACCAAGATCATGAGACAATGCAATTACAACAAGTCTTGGTTAGACACTCTATGGGTCAACTATGTAGGGACTATAGTGAAGAGTAATATGCTTGGTATTCCTAAACTAAAACTAGTGTGGAAACTCTCTCAAGGTACTCCCTTGGAGGCAATCACATTAGTGCAGAACTCTCTCAAGGTACTCCCTTGAAGACCATTGCTGAGTGTCCTTGAAATCAAATCACAAGACGCTTTCCCTTAGGTAAATCGTATGTATGCATGTACTATAGGATCAAACCATACATGGTATCACATTTTAATTATCTTAGTTTTATTACCTAGTTTATTTCTTTAGTTATCACTTACTTAGAAAATCCTTCATGCCAACCTGGGAAATATTCACCAAGGTTACAAGAGAAGCCCCTCCACTGTCTACCCTACATACCCATGCTCTTCATATGATGAGTGGCCATAGGCAATGCATATTCCCAACCCAACCCTAATAAACATAACTCTACTAGAATCACCCGGGAGTTTGGGTCTCACAAGAACTGAAAAATACATGTGCATGTGTTTGTGTGTGGGCACACCAACTCCATGAAGATCATAACAAATAAGGGTTGGATGAGAACACAAGCATACCAACACTCAACTGAATACAAGATTAGGAGTATAGATGTGGCACACATCCTAATGCAACATAAGAATGTAATAGTTGTTGGATTGACATTCTACATATAATCTACATCCACGACCAACACCATGCCAAGAAAACCTAAGAAAACTAGGTGAAACACAAATCAAGGCAAAAACCTCAAAAAACCCAACGTTGATGAAAATCAACAAAAATAAAACCCATTCAACCCAAGGATGAATGAGCCATACAAATCCAATAAAAATTGGGTTTGAACATTGTATGTAAAAATGACCAACATAACGGTGCAAGACCCTAAACCCCCATTCCAAAAATCAAGAAAACCCTAATACTTGACCAACCGGTTAGAGCTTACAATCAAAAATGGAGGGCAACACTAGTTCTCATCTCCTAACATATAACTACCAAAAATAGAAGCTGAAAGAAAGTTGAAATAATAAAATAAGAGAGCTCTTCTGACAGCCAAAAGGGAAAATGAGAATCTAAATAATAAAATAAAAATCTGATAGAAGTTTCCAAAAACCATGACAATCCAAGGCCTCCCCAAGATGGAATCAATGAGACTGATCTCATGATGATCCCATGCCTGTAACTCCTATAGTGAACAAAAACACAATCCTACAAAAGAGGATTTAGAATTTTCTCTCAATTTTCTTATTTTAGAAAGTGATAAGTGAGGAATAAAATTCCTTTTTGGATACTTATTCACTTTTCAAGTGAATAATGGATGAGGGTAAATAACTAGGCCACCTAGTTAAACCCTAAATTGACCCAAAAAAAAAAAGGCTATTCCAAGTAATTGGAATTCGTCTATGAAAAAGTTGCTAGGAATTAAATTAAATAAGATAAAGCCCAAAATTTCTGTTAAACCAAAATTAT
Organism: Cupressus sempervirens; assembly: GCA_028749045.1. Classification (NCBI taxonomy): domain Eukaryota; kingdom Viridiplantae; phylum Streptophyta; class Pinopsida; order Cupressales; family Cupressaceae; genus Cupressus; species Cupressus sempervirens. The sequence continues at coordinate 479,804,276 of CM053786.1, forward strand.
AGAATTCCTTACAAACTTTCATGATAAATGTGAACCTCTAAATGCACAGACACACTCACGGGTCTAATCACATAATCCAAATGAATCTAAATTTAATAAATCACTAGAGGGTTTAATTTAAAAAATTAAATAGGATACATTGACCATACATGGATGACATTGGTCAAATATGAACAGTTGAATCACTAACTCCATGTGCCACTATTAGGGATATAAATCCTATACACTAAAACACATGATCAAGTGCAATTGCATATAATAACATAGCTAAAACAATAAATACATTAACTCACATAATATAACCATTTATTTAATTATTCTGAAATAATCCATTTACATCACTCACTTTCACATGATGCATCACAAAGCAAGAATGAAGTAAATAACCATAGCATCAAATCCAACATATGAACGTAATCAGAGGATATGTCCAAATACCAGATAACTAGATATCATCATAAAACATATTGTCATCTCAAAAAGGGCATCATTATGCAAATGCGATCAACTAAACAACATATTAATCTAACATCCATGATACTAGAAATCAAAGTATAACACCTAACCATCGGGTCATCTCAAATGTAAAAAAAATTGAGTAACAAGTATCTCTTAGATCAAAATATAACAAGGTATAGACTGCAGACACGAGAGGCACTACAATATACATCTATTATTCAATAAACAAAGTTGTAAGTTCCTTCTTTCTCTATTTTCTAATATGTTATGAGTTGTACAATATCTCTATTTTTAATATGGTATCAAAGCCACCTCTATTTGAAAAAAAGTTGCTGATGACAGAATGTAAGCCTAGTGCTATTGAATTTTTATTTGTTGTACAATGTTGAAAGGTATTGTCTTATTTTTTATTTTAAAAATTCTAAAAAAATGGATATGACTTTAGAAAAATATAATGGTCAAAATTTTCAGACTTGGAAAGTGAAAATGCAAATGCAATTGATGAATAAAAAGTTTATGGGGCATAGTTAATGGCACTGAAATAGTACCTACAAATGTTAAAAAAATATTGATTAGGAAAGTAGAGATGAGAAAGCCAAGTCTATTATTGGTCTTTCTCTTTCATATTTAGAACTATATCATGTTAATTTAGAGAAACCATCTAAAGAAATCTGGGATGAACTGTAACGCCCTGCCAGGGAACCCAAGAGAAATTGACCTATAATGTCAGTAAGTTTTCTAAACATATTTTTTAAAGATTAAATTAAACAAGAGATAAAAAAATGAAAGCAATAACTCATATACATACATAAGCAATACAATAAAAATTACATCTCTCAAGGGTTCCATAATATTGAATCACACACAAGTTTTATTAAGATTAAATCTAATAGGTAAATAGAGTTCATGTCATAGAATAATCATAGGTACAAAACCACATGAAAGAATATACAAGTACATAGGATGCCACATGGCATAATCAAAATGCATACTCATCCTTTGTACATGACACAAGGTATGAAATGATAAAAGAATATAAATCATGATAAGATACAACATCTCATAGGATATCAAATAACCAATGTATGAAATACGAGAATATGACTATAGAATATAATCATAAGATCAAATGAATAGAACATTTGCACAAGGTACATCCAACATCCAATCTCAATGGTAAAATAAACACTACCACTTGACCTCATGGAACCTAAATGAACCACTCCCACCATGCTGAGTAGATAATCTCAAGTCCTAAATGGATAACAATCCAAAACTCATAACAAGAATCTAGGTCAAGGAATCCTGATAGCAATCTATCTCAAACTTACCAAGTACACAAGTAACATCTAATCTCAAAGGGAAAAAAGACATGTAGGAAACCTAATATGCATGTGAGAAAGTGTCATCATATGAGTCAACTCTAAGGTTACCCTGGTAGTCTCTTTGGACTTTGACCCCCTAGTGACTCTATGTGGCATCAATATCCTTTCTTATAGACAAGGCATACTAACGAGGCAAGGTCGCAACCAAACATCCTCTCTACTCCCATCCTAGCTTGTACTAGCACTCGAGGCATAGGCGAGGTAATATACCGACTCTTGTTAATTAATTTTAACCCCATTAATGAAATATTATCACTTGTTAATAGAAGTTACAATGGGTTACCCAAGAAACCTCTTTAGGGCCCTGACCTCCATTGCAAGCCACTTTCCAACATACACATAGATAACCTACCCTAAGCTCACAAAAAGTATATCTCATAAAATTACAATATTCACCTTAGTCCTATACAAGCAACTAGAAAGCACCAATAGATAATTGATCAAAACCTCATAGGTTACACCAAGAAAATCACAATATTCACCTCAACCGTATACAAGCAAATGGAAAGCACCAATAGATAACTGGTAAAAAACCTCATAGGTTGCACCAAAAAAATCAAAATACCATGAGCTTACAAAAAAGAAGTTGATCTCATCACAAAACATGTGAATATAACACATTGGCTTGGAATAAAATAATCATGACAAAATAAGATCACATAGTAGCATCATACAACCATCACTTCCCAAGCCTCTGGTAAACAATCCTATTTGGTCAAACTACTAGGTTTCCCCAAAAAAAAATCATCACAAAATAAAACATGACATTTCAACATACATTTAAAATAAGTGAAGTTATTTAGTCATTTTAGTTTTTTTGATATAATTCCATAAAAATTGATTTGTGTTAATTTCAAGTTTTCATTTCATAATAGTTTCATAGTTGGATAAAGGTTATCAATCGTGCAATATTATCATGTTATTAATTTAAATAATCTTGAATCACAAATGATTTAATTAATAACATAAATGTATATTATTAGATTAAGTGTTAATATCAAATTCATTTCTAAAATATTAATTTGACTTCTATTTAAGTCTAATATTAATATTTACTTTTCCTTTAATTCATAATACAACTCGAGATAACTCAAACTTGAAATTATAATTATTTTAAAACTATTTTCAATTTCTCTCATAATATTTAAATATTCATAACTAAATAATATAGTTAACTCAACTATAAATCTTCTTCAAATATAGCTACATCACAAATATGTATTTATTAACTTATAACTCCACTTGCATCAGTAAATATATAACACATTATAACCCACTTAGAATTAAAAAAAAAAAGAATTACTATTAAAAACCCAATTATAAAAAAATAAGTAATATTTATTTATTTCATTTTCAAAATAAATAAAAAACATTTTTAAAAATGATTTTTTAAAAAAAGTCTAAAATTAATAATTAATCATAACAAAGTTTTTTTTAAAAAAAAAAAAAAAAAAATTATATTATATTTTTATAATAAATGTATACACGCAATTAGTATTTTTGCATGCCTTTGATCTCTCAAATGATGCAACCATAATATACTTAGGGCCCGTTTGGTTGCTAGAATACAACCAGAATAGGAATAGAAAATTAGAATATGATTTGTATTCTTTGTTTGGTGCGTGGAATAGGAATAGGGAATAGGAATACGTATTCTCATTTTAGCTCCAAAATGAGCTTTTGTCCATTCCAAAAAATACCTATAATTGGAATTGCTATTCTTGCATTCATTTTTGCTTTCTCAATTTTGATTAAATTTTCAAATCCGCTTTGACCTGGGGTGAGCGCGGGAACTTTGTTTTCAATATTTTCAAATATTTCAGCAATTTTCCAATGGCGCCGATTGCATCTTCAGAAATATTTTCAAACGGCGCCGATTGCAAGTTAACCCTATTCCAATTTAAGCTTGCATAACCAAACAAGGGATAAACAAGATTGGATTGCATTTATCCATTCCTATTCTTCATTTTCCATTCTCATTCAAATTTTCTATTCTAATTCTCAATTCCTATGCTTGCAACCAAACGGGCCCTTAGTATATTTGTTTTCACATGCATGTATATGTTAGCTACAACATGCTTTCCTCTCAATTAATATTAAGAATATTTATCTTTATTTAGAAAAATCATGATAATCACATGACAAATTTAAAGTTCAAACCCTAGTTGTTCAATTGGTTTTTTTCTTCCAATTTTCTATAATCAAAATTTCCCTATATTAAAAAGAGTTTTAAACGAATATAGTCATAATAATTTTTCAAAAAAATTTCTACACTTTTCCTTAGTCACATTTTCTTGATTAATAAGTTTTCCTTTTCAAAATCTACAACATAATTCTTTATCAAAAAATTAATATAATAAATTAATAAGCATTATGCAAGCACCCAAGAAGACACAAAGTAGATAGATCTTTCAGTAAATTCTATAATAGATTTTCAAACCCTACCTCAAAACAACAGTGAAAATCTAAGACAACTTGTCAATGCATGCAAACCCAAACCCTCTAAAACTTTCAAAAATTCTTTTGCTCCAATCTCAAATTTTGCTCCCCAAAACCTATGTGTGTAGGAATGAGCTCGAATCTCTTAATAAAGAGTTTAACTCTACCTAGGTTTTTGATTTTCAAACATGCAAAGGTCTCTCATTAAAATAAACTTTTATTATTTTAATTTATTTAATTTTCTCATGCATGCTTTTTACCTTTAATTAGAATCAAATTTATTTAAATTATTCTCACTTAATTTTTTTAATAAGAAAGGTATTTTTAGAAAATATATTTATTAATTTAACTAATAATAATATTTGAAGTCCATTATTTAAATGCAACTTCTAAATTTATTATTATTAAATTAAATAAATATAACTGTGCCAAATTTAGTCTTTTAATTAAATCTTTAAATTTATATCTTCCATTTAATTAATTAAATATAATAAAATTGATTTTTCTTTATAATTTTTTCATTTACTTAAATAATTTAATAATTTCTTTGGTTGATTTCATTATACTTGAAAATATATCATACCCAAAAAATCAATAAGATAAAACTTGACTAAAAAGATAAAGTATGAATCAAACTCAAAGGTTAAAATCTCAAATTCATGTCACTTTGACGAATTCAAAAAGGTGAAGAACTCAGGTACTTGTCCTTTATTCTATGACAATTAGGATCGGGTTTAAAATCTGGACTTGAGAACTATCTCCCCTCTTTTACAATTGAGATACTACAATAGGGCACACTCATCTTGACAATTCAGAGAAGTCAATGCTCGGTACTATAATATGCATAAAAGTCAAACATGTACATATGCATATGTACTAAACTAAATATACAATGGCAAGGAGTGGTACATCATGTAGATCCTGACTAGCAGGTGACTACGACTCACTCCCTCAACCACATCAGATACACCAAACATAACTAAAACATACATTTACACCATACACATGCAAGTATGGGGTAAGTAACCATAAAATCATGTATAAATCATCCACATAATTGTCATCATGAAAGCAACTAAAATAATTATATGAAGTATGCAAAACATCATCATCAAAAGAATAACCATGAACACATCAAATATCTAAGTATAAAGTGGCTCATCAAATATATAATCCAAATATGTAAATAGTATCAACCAAATCAAGTAACCAATTACCATTAAATCAAATCATGTAACCATGAAAATTGGCCTACAATAATTTGGCAATATAACAAAAAGTAAAATAGGGGTAGGCACTACGTCCTCTTCCCCAGACTAGGTTTACTCTTGGAAGCTAACTATCAATAAGATGAAACATACAGTCACAAAATAACATTTGAAAAACCAAGTGTTATGAATCCAAGTTTTATTTTCATAGTTCAATTGTTTCTATTTTTTTGGTTAATATTTTCTGTTGATAAGTCTTGTTGTTAAATCTTGTTACAAGTTTAACTATTTGTGAACTGATGGTGCACAATATGCCCAGAGTTCCCAATGTCAAAACTTTGGCTTTAATATGAACTAAGTTGTTTGGAGAAAAAGAAATAAATGCAAAATTTTCTTTAAAGTTGAAGCTATCTAGATTTAAAATATAAGATGAAATTGCTATGTCTAACCACATTAGTAATCTAGTAATCTAGGAAATGTCACTTTTACTCTTAGTTAGATATCTTCACAAGCTTTAGAAGATGTGATTTGAATACTCTTTGTTGAAGAAAAGAGAACAATTGCAAGGGATTCAAGAAAAGATACTCAACTCAAACATGCATTATATGCAAAGAAACATATGGAAAAGAGAATGTATAGTTAAAATGAAATTGAATGTTTATATTGTAAAAAGCTAGGGCATATTGTAATTAATTGTAAAATTTGTGCAAAATGACCTTCTCAAAGGTAAAATTAAGGAATTGATAGCTATAGTTGTTCATGTTAAATCACCTGATGTTGTTAGTGATGATGAAATCATTGAAAATAAAGAACTTATTTTATTTTGAAGTGGTCAATACTTTGAAGATAGAAAAGTATGTAGTAGAGGCTAGATTAATGATCAATATGTTCAGGTGCTAATAGATTGGAGAAACTATACCTCATTGGGGTTATGAGACACACATGTGTGGATTAGTGTCCAATAGTTTAGGGAGATGTGAAAATATGGATGCTTAAAATCATACATTTATGAGGGTTATGAGGAATTTTCATGTGAAAATGGTGTCTAATGGTGTTGGAAGCTTAGATGACAGTTGCATGACTATACCAGTATTTGAGAGCAACTTGAGAAAGTCTTATTTGTCTATGAACTTTTTTCTAAGAATAATTTCTTCATAATACTTTTTTAGTTGTCATGTTAAGTGGGGGTATTGGAATTAATGTTCCAATAGTAGTGAATAAATCATAACTGATTGTTGCATATGTGGAAAACCATGTTTGAGTGCTGGCAACATAAGTTCAACTCAATTGTATGTGTCATAAAATTTTAGTTTGAAATAATAACTAGTTGTAGATTTTTCTCTCATATCTAATTTATTGTAAAGAGTCATCTACCTATCCATTTTCATGTGTGCATTCTCAATCATGAAGTAATTTGTTGTCAATTTATTTAACTATCACTTAGGAATATTGGTAGGTCAATCTATTATATACATATGTATCTATTATTTAATTTTAAAAAAGTTGTAAGTTCCTTCTTTCTCTATTTTCTAATATTTTATTAATTGTACAATATCTCTATTTTTAATAGGGGTTCCTTTTTTCCTTCCTTGTCTGCCACCATACGAAGATTCCAATTTGTCCTCTATGGTGTTCATCTCCAAGCTCTTGCCTTTTTTTGAGAACCAAACAATCCAAATCAGAGTCACCTCATTCTTTGAAAGCCTTATAATTTTCCATGATCTCTTCTACTTGCAATTCCTTGTCTCCCACCATAGGAAGATTTTCCAATTTGTCCTCTATGGTGTTCACCTCCAAGACCTTGCCTTTTTTTGAGAACCAAACAATCCAAATCAGAGTCTCCCCTCCAAGCCTTACAATTTTCCATGATTTCTTCTACTTGCAATTTCTGCCACCAAATACCTTTTGGTGATCAAATTTATATTTCTTTGGGAAGAAAAAAATACAGACTCGAAAGAATATAGATTCAACTATAAACACTAAAATCTTCCTTTGCAATTGCCTCACTAGCCTTGATAAAATTTTCCATTTTTTTGTTGATTGCTTGGGAAGTTTCCTCATTCCAGTATTCATGTGGAAGGTTGTACAGCTGAATCCAGATGGGTACTTCTTTAATTGAGGCTTATATGGGATTAATTTTAGGAACCCAATCCTTAATGTAAAATCTAATCTCATTCATCTTTTATGGACCGTTGAATAGAACTTGATCCTTTTCCTAGGGAGAACCCATGGTAACCAAATATAAACCATTGATTAAGGTTTTTATTAATACATAGACACCCCTATCTTCATCTACCCATTTTCTAATTTTTTGGGATACTATCCAAACAATTCTCCATTTTATAAAGAAGGATTTTCCCATCAAAATTTAAATCAAATACCTCCATGTGTTAGATTCAATGTAGATATCAACTACCTAATTTCCAATGGTCGACATAATATTCTTTCTAATAGGTTGTGATTTTCCCTCTGATCTTTATTTCCAAACTTTTTTCTCCAATGGTTTAAAATTGTCCTTTGACCTTATCAAAATTTGGGAATATCCCTAATGGTTGCACCTAAGGCCATGTCTAAATCTAGGCAAAACCTTCCTTGAATCTTGTTGTCCTCAATTTTGACTTCAAAAAATTGAGGCAACCCTAGGCAATTTTCTTATGTATTTGTGGGCAAATCCTCTTTTTTTTAATGCATTGATGAGGCATCATGAAAAAAATTCATTATCTCTGAATTTTTCTTTGTGCAGTCTTGTCTATGTGTTCTTTTAAAGGTTTTTTGTTGAGATTATCCCCAATTGTTTGTTGGTAAGAGATTTTCTTCTCAAACTGCAAGCACTCAATTTTTGGTAAACTTTCATGTCTTTTATTTGTTTTTCTTTATGTTGTAAATAGTTTTTGGTCTTTTTTTTTTCTCAGGTGAATATCCCTTGGAATTTTGCTCATTTCGAGCTAACTTAGGTCAAAATCATAGTTGTCTAGCTCAAGTAATAAGGGAAAAAGTGGGAGTTTTCAGGTCAACTGCATATTTTTATTAAAAACCTCATAAGAGTGGGATTTTTATTGGAAATTGCAAGATATAAAGTTATATTTCATATTTAAAGTGGATTTTGTGGTTGATTTAAAAAATTTAATTCATTCTGAGTTGATTTGACCATAATTGTTTTATGTTTTATGAAAATAGCCTATTTCTAGATATTTTTTCATGTTACTTTATTAAAAACTATAGTTAAATATTAAATATAACTACATGAGATAAGTTAAGCACATAAAGTGGGATTTTTATTTCATATTGCATATATCCACATGCAAAATACTACATGAAAATCCACTCCCAATAAATTTTAAGTCCCAACATCATTAAAAGTGTGTTTTTAAAATATGATTACATATATTATTGTATTTAAAGTTCATTTTAAATAATCAAATGCATATGTATTTTCAAATAACCACTTAAGTGGGCTTTTGAAATTTATTTGCATATCTTTATAACATGTAAATGTAAATTTAAAATGAGTTGTTACCCACATTAAGCCAATGTGGTGATTTTGGACCCAACTACATATGTTGTTGATTAAAAATATATTGTTCCCTTTAGACTAAATCAAAAGTAGTGAATTTGAAGCCAACTTCATATGTTTTAAACACATGAAATGCTTATGAGAAATGTGTTTTTGATGTACATTTCCCTATTGAGAGAAAAGTGGAAGTTTTTGGCTCAATAAAATGTCATTTAAAATGTGGCAATGGATCCCAAAAGTGTGTCATACACTTGGTCAGAGGCTAAAGACTTATGGGTTGTGATTTTCTACCCTATTACATATTATTTTCAAAACATGCAAAAACCTCCTTAAAATAAGCTATAGAGAGGAGTGACAATTTTTGGTGCATATACATGTTTTTGAACACATGCTTTTGTCATCCCAAAATGTGTTTATTCTCTATCTAAATTTGGTTGTGATTTTTGGAAAAAAGTGCATGAGTTTTTGATGATACAATACCCTCCCAAAGTTGCGTCTTACACTAGAAAATGCCTCAACCTCTTTAAGGGAATATTTTTAGAGAAAATGCATACAGTTTGTGACATGTTGAAACCTTACTAAAAGGTGTTCAAAGTGGTAGGATTAAACCAAAAAATAGAAATAAAAATTACATGCAAATATAACCAATAATAGAAAGTAATAGATCACACAGAAAAGAACACAAGACACCAAGATTTAATGTGGTTCACCCAATCCTTGGGCTACGTCCACCAGATAGCAAGTATGATATTATTAGGATCCAGTGATTAGAATTTGATTACAATATGTAATTCCTTACAACTCAATACCATCGCAAGAACCAATTTTGCATCACAATTATAAAATAATCCCTAACCCTAAGCTCTTTTATACAAGTATTTTTATTGCTTTAGGGTTATAATTAATAATTACATGTCAACCCAAAATCTCAATAAAATTGGGCCTAATTTTTTTTTTTTGGGTGATGCCCCGAGCCCCAAAGAATTTGTGAAGTAAGTACAATACTTTCCTAATCAGTCACCACAATCTAACAATCTCCCACTTGGGGATTGATCAGGCTCCACACTAAACAACGATCTCCCACTTGGAGATTGATCCTGTAGCTATGCCACTACTCCATGAGGCTCCCACTAGATCAAACCACCCTATACTCTACTGTTCTTTTATTCATGTTTAATCTAGAAGACCAACCGAAGCTGAAGAGGAGTTTAGCTTCTCCCTTGTTACTACCTTTGTCAACATATCTCTTGGATTGTCATTTCTATGTATCTTCTCTAGCTTTAACTATCCATCCTCCAAAACTAACCAAATGAAATGGTACTGCAACTGTATGTGTTTGGTCTTTGAATGTAGAGTTGAATTCTTTGCAAGATGAATGGCACTCTGACTATTTGTGAACAAATAATTATCCTTCTGAGGATGTCCCAATTCTTCTAAAAAGAACTGAAGCCATATCATCTCCTTGGCTGCCTTTGTAGCAACAACATACTCTGCCTTTGTAGTGGATAGAGCATTAATCTTCTGTAACTTAGAAACCCAACTCACCACTGCCCCACCAACAGTAAAGACATAACCTGTAGTACTCTACTTGGTATCAATATCCCTTGCCAAATATGAGTCAACATAGCCCTGTAAATCAGTAGTAGAGCCTCCAAAGTGTAAACACTTATTAGATGTTCCTCTCAAATATTTGAGAATCTATTTGACTGCATTCCAATGCTCAATTCTTGGATGACTCATATACCTACGAACAACTCCCACTACATGTGCAATATCTAGCCTGGTACATATCATAACATACATCAAGCTTCCTACAGCTGAAGCATAGGGTACCTTGGACATCTTATCCTCCTCTTCTCGTGTCTTGGGACACAACTCCTTAGTCAACTTCAAATGACTAGGTAAAGGTGTGCTAATAGCTTTAGCATTCTCTATAAAGAAACATTGCAACACCTTCTCCACATAATCAACTTGAGATAGCATCAATGTTCTGTTCTTCCTATCTTTGCAAATCTTCATACCAAGGATTTTTTTTGCTACCCCCAAATCCTTCATAGCAAGTACATGTGCTAACTAGCATTTTAGCCCCCTAATATGATACATGTTAGACCCAGCTACAAGCATATCATCAACATATAAACATAAAATAATATAGCTATCATCATCCAACCTCTTAAAATAAACACAATGATATGAATGACACCTATTGTATCCATGCTCATGCATAAAATTGTCAAATTTTAGATACCATTGCTGAGGTGCTTACTTCAAGCCATATACACTTTTCTTCAATTTGCACACTAAGTTATCTTTACCTTTGAACGCAAATCCCTATGGTTGAGCCATATATATCTCTTCATCCAAATCACCATGAAGGAAGTCTATTTTAACATCAAGCTGCTCTAAATGCAAATCTTTAGTAGCCACAAGACTTAAAACAATACAGATAGAAGTCATCTTAACAACAACAGAAAATATCTCATCAAAATCAATGTGCTTTTTCTATGCAAATCCTTTCACAACTAACCTAGCTTTGAATCTTTTCTTACCTCCTTCCTCTTCTTTCAACCTATAAACCCACTTATTTTTTAAAGCTCTTTTACCTACAGGCAACTTGCATAAATCCCATGTCTTATTCTTCAGCAAAGAGTCCATTTTGTCTTTCGTTGTAGACTCCCACTAAATCTTAGTATCCACCTACACAACTTCATCATAACATTAAGGTTCACTAGCATTAGTAAGTAAAATTGAATACAAAGATGGAGAGAATCTTTCTGGAGGTCTAATTTTCCTTGTTGACTATCTAACATTGACTAGTGTGTGGGGTATTTGTTGTTGTGGTTGTTGCACATCACGAGAAATGGATGGAACATTAGCTTGTGGAGTATCATCCATCACTACATAATCATCTTCTTTCTTATCATGTTGTTGCAACAGATCTTTGTACAACACTTTCTCATTGAATATGACGTCCCCGCTTCTTAAAATTTTATGATTTTCAAAATCCCAAAGCCTATAACCAAATTTATTAATGCCATATCCAAAAAATACACATTTCTTTGACTTAGCTTCCAACTTGGTTCTATTTTCAAAATCTATATGAGCAAAGGCTTCACAACCGAAGGTCTTGAGAAAAGAATAACTCACCTTCTTACCAGTCAATGCTTCCTTTGGAATACCACAACCCAAAGGAGTAAAGGGACCTCTATTAATCAAATATACAATAGTATTGATAGCCTCCTCCCACATGTGTAAGGACAACCCAACACACAACATCATGCTCCTTGCACTCTCCATTATAGTCTTGTTTATGCGTTCAACCACTCCATTTTCTTGTGGAGTCCTTGGAATAGATTTTTGTCTACAAATACCATTAGTGGAGCAATAACCTTTGAATTCATGACTGCAATACTCACCACCATTATTAGATCCGAGACATTTTAATTTCTTACCAATCTTATTTTCAACCAAGCTTTTCCATTTCTTAAAAGTTTGAAATATATCAATTTTCTATCTAAGGAAATAAACCCATACTTTTCTAGTTATGTCATCAATAAATGTAACATAATAATGAGAGCCACCAAGGGAAGACACTTGAGTCAGTCCCCATACATTAGTATGCACAAGCTCTAATTTCTCCTTTTTGTTTTCCTTCCTAGTCTTGACAAAAATCACTCTCTTTTGTTTTCCATACACACAACTTTCACGAAAATCCATATTAACACATTTTAGACCTAGTAAAAATTTCTTTGAATGAAGTAATTTCATACCTTTCTCACTCATGTGCCCAAGTCTATATTGCCACTGTGCTGTATCAGAATCTATAGCAGCTATTTGTTTTCCCTGCTCAATTGCAACAATTGTTCCTGAACATTCATTTTTCTCTGAAATAATTAAAGTAGAAGGAAAAATATGACCTGTACAAAGATATAAGGTGCCTACTTTCACACCTTTTTCTACTACAAGGGAACCTTTTGAAACCTTCCAATTTTTCTCATTAAAAGTAACTACACAACCCTCATCACCGAGTTTCCCTGCTGAAATTAAATTCCTACTCAGCCTTGGAACATGTCTTACCTCATGTAGTAGCCAATGATTCCCATTCTGCAACTTAATCTTAACCTTCCCTTTCCAACAATTTGACAGGGTTAATTATCCCTCAAATAAACAAGTCCAAAATCCCCTTGGACATAATCAGTGAAATAACTTCTATGAGGTGTAGCATGAAATGAAGCACCAGAATCTAAAACCCATGAATCATCAATACTTTCTAAAGATAGAAGCAAATCATCCTCTTTATTTGTTACTTACCACATTTGCCTCCTTGTCTCCATTTGGTTTATCTCCTTCATTTTTCTTTCGATTCCAACAATCTTTCTTTTTATGCCCTAGTTTTCCATAGTACCAACAGTCGTTCGATCCTCTCAATTGAGACCTCCTCCCCTTTGAATTTCCTTTTGATTTCTCACTATTTTCAAAATTATTTCCTCTCTTAGTTGTTCTGCCTTGACTTTGTGCATTCAAAGCACTTCCAACTATAGATCTACCTAAGGATTTCCTACAAGTTTCCTCACTCAAAATAACACCGATCACATCATCATATTTTAGGGTACTAGATCTAGGAATAGAATTACTCACAACCATTACCAATCCATTCTAGCTTTTAGGAAAAGAACACAAAATCAAGAGAGCCCTAGTTTCTTCATCAAAATTGATACTGAGAGAAGATAACTGACTAGTAATAGTATTAAACTCATTTCAATGATCTCTAAAGTGTTTTGGCATTGAATCACTTTAGGCTGCATTCTAGGGTAAGTATTTTGGTTTCCAATTTGTTATTCATCATTTTAGCAAGTTAATCTCTTGCTCTAGGCATTATTTTTACATTCCTTTGTATGTAGAGTTTCTAGGTCAAAGTTTGTTCCACATTTTGGGCATTACAATTCTCTAACCATATCCACATGTCCAAATTCAAAACATATTATTTAGATTTCAGAACCTATTTAAGTCTTTGGCTTTGGAAAAAATTTAAAATCCTAAATCTCTTGGATGCATTTCAGATTTGTTCAAATTTTGGATAAGACTTATTTTTCTCATTCTTGGTGAAGTTGAGGTAAATTTCCTTGGTTGCTTTTCTAAAAGCATTTGTATATATTTGTTTGATTGTTCTTGCAAATCTTTGTCATTTCCATTTTTCAAATTTGTATCTTTTTTTATGTACATGAAGTTGCTCCTTCTATCTTCCATCTTCTTCTCCAAGTTGCATATGCAATGTCTCATTTTACTTGAATATGAAGTTGAGTGTAAAATATTTTTCTTAAGGAAATACAAGTTCATTTTTCCCTCACATGAAAATGCAAGGTAAAACCCCACCATTACACATTCCATGTATCTTCATATGTTTTCCCTATGGTTGAAGTTTCTTCCACATGCTTATCGGATAGAGTGTCACATTATGCACTTTTAAAACATGCTATACTCAATATATTACTCATAATTTTCCTTGTTCACTTAATTCCAAGCTTTTTGGTCACATATGAAATTCACTCCAAAATACTTTTTTTTGGCTATACTAGCCATTTTTCAGCCATTATGAGTTTGGCCCATTTGTTAATTCCCCTTTCCTAATCATTCCATTCTATTCATATCTTGTTCAAAAAATGTGTTTTTACATCAAAAAACCTATCATGGATTGCTCACATGAAGATTTTCTCACATTATGAGATATTCATGCGATAGTTGTGTAGGAGTATCATTTTGCAATGTCAAGAGAACCTACTCCAACAAAGTGCAAAGAGAAAAAGAAGATGAAGTATCAATACGATCAGTATCATAATTACATTCTATTTTTATAAGTAATTTCCTATTATGATGAAGTGTGTGATACTGATACATCTCACATGAACATTGAAGATTTCCTAGCAAGAGTTGATGTTGAAGCTACCAAGAATATGACATTGATCAAGCAAAGCCATATTCATCAATTGTCTAGTTTCTCCTTGGAAGCACATGAACCAAAATTTATTCTTGCATGTGCCAAACACTTGGACGCACCCTCTCAAACCATTAGAGATCAGGATGGGAATAATATCATTAGTCTTGATCTTGAGACTATTGATCATATTTTTCATGTTCCTCATACTCCAGTTGTTACAAACATAACAAGACAAAAGGCTTTGGATTGGTGGAACGAGGATACTACTTATTGTACCGAGTTTGTCAATAATAATTGGTTGACTACTAAGAGGCAAAAAATTGTTAGATGGACAATAAAGGGCATGCACCCATGTGATTACAAGGGAGAAATTATTGACCTCATTACATTGCTCAGTCACTTGGTAGGGCTTAAGGATTCAAACACCTTCAAACCTTGGACGTATAAGTACATCTCACTCATAATGATGTAAAAAAAGAATGTGTTTTGGACTGAATTAGTGAGCCATTCAATATGTGAGTACTTGGTGAACATGGTCTTTATTGGTGTGTTCAACATGAACTCCTACATGGTATATATTATTGCTGCCTTGGGTACTTTTTCAGGCTTGTCAACAAAATATGATAGGTGTATATTTATCTATGGGAGTACTTTGAACAACTACCTTTAAAGAAAATTAAAATAAATTTCCAAAGGGTTCATGATGCCTTCTTTGGGCATTTCATGTGCTTATTTGATAAATAAGTTCCAAATAAGCGAGTCTCTAATGAAGCATGGAATAAGGTAAATGAGTATGGTTATATGTTTCTGTAGTTTCCCAACTTCACATATCTACAAATTGGCTACTTCAACGGAGAACCATACACATTGCCAAGGTACCCTATAGAAAAAATTATACTCATGGAATTGGCAAGGTAACTTATAGAGGTACAAACTAATCAATCTAGTTTGCACTGACTAGGAGTGGGAATCTCATCACACAACCCATTGAAGATTGGTGAGTACTCATTAAGGTGCTATGCCAAAAGAGAAGAACATGGAATTTGAACTTGAAAGGACCGCATTGAAAATAGTTGCAGCCAAGATTTTTTTTGACTAGAGAGGATTACATGACAAGGTGAGGAAGTAATTCCTACACATACATCATCTAGAAGATCTTTGGATTGATGTACATATAAAGGTGGATATATGATACATAGACTATACTTGGTTGATTTTGATGCAAATTATAGATTTCAAATTGGTATAAATCCCTTGTGGATTTGAGGATGATGATCAAATCTTAGATCCTTAATACTTTCAACATGATGTGGAGAAGTTAGCAATTCTTCCTCCTACATGGTCATGAAAGGAAGGTACCTTAATTTGGGATTGATTTTAGTCTATTCTTGTTATCATAAACCCTTGGATGAAAAGAATGGGTCTCAAATGCATCAAAATAAAACTAAGAAAAGACTTTGATCCTACTAGTCCGATTAGTATGAGATCAGTGATAAAAGCTAAAGGTAAAGATGAGACATCATCATTCACATTTGAACCTCATGTTTAGAATTTTCCCAAGCTGTCTATCAAAGGAGGAAAATACTTGAGTGTAATTTAGGTAAAGAGGATTGAAGCTCAATTGATTCAAGTTGACTCAAGTGATGATGAAACAAGGTGATCAAAGGAGCCTTCACTACTAGTTTCATGTCCTCTTGAGGTTCTTGCTACAACTTCTCTTCCAAATTTGACACCAATATCATATGAATTTCATGATTCATCCCTGGATATGGGTACATATGCATTCTCTACCAAGAATTCATCTCTTGAGGATCGTATGACTATTACTCCAACATTTCCTATGTCTCTAGCTTCACCTACATTAGAAATAGGAGGAGATCAGTATGATTATGAGAGTGTCTTTGATACATACTCCTTATTAGTCCCTTCTACCACTATTTGGTCTATGAAATTTCTTGATATGACTTCGACTTACTTTGAGAAACTCATAACTGAAGTTACACATAATAGTACTACTCTTATGATCATTCAAACTGTGGCACCTGCTATAGTCACTACTACTATGCTTAGCAATTCAGAGTTTATTATGGTGACTACCAATTCAACTAATGCATCTTCTTTCAGTATTCCTCCATGGTTGAGTACTGTCACTAAAAGGATAAAGAAAGAAGAATTTCCACCTAAGGAGTCTGACTGATACGTGACCAAACCAAGGGTATCAAAGAATAAGAAAGCCAAGATAGTTTCTCAAGTTGTGGTTGATGAAAATCACAACTTATGGAGAAATCTACCAAAGACATGCAACCTAGTGATTATAAAATTACAAGAGTTGAACTTGGTAACCAAACTAGGTTGTGTTATCAAATGGATGCACATGAGGCTATCAACTTCTTAGCACAAAAGAATGATGAACTATGAGATAAGAAGAGAAAAATTAAGGATGAGGATACTCATCTCCTAGGGATCATTGAGGAAATGAAGAAGTATTATCTGGGTACTAATTTTATTCTAGATACTTTTACTAACAAGATCAAAAGAAAGGCACAAGTTGTAGATGATAGGCCACTAGTATTTAATCATAAGGTTATCAATTCATTCATGATATTTATAGGGTGCTAAGGAAAGAAAAGGAAGTTGCTGCTTAATTAAGTGATATTCAAGGGTCACTTAAATGAAAATTATAGTTGTTGGATGGGGAGATTGGTGCATGGAAGAGGATGATGGAGTTTGATTTAGATCATTTATGTGATTATGATGTCATATCATCTGCTGAGATGTATCATGATTACAAGAATCTCATGATTAACAAGGAGCAAGTCTTGTAACAACTCATGAAGGATAGAGAGGCAACAATAATGAATGTGAGTAGGAAGACATGGTTAGAAAATGCTACAAGAAGCTATCTTGTCTAGTTATTACAGAGAACAAAGAACTCAACAAAGAAGAGGATATTCTTATGGGGTTCACTGAAGCAATCCACTTATAGCTCAAAGTAGATGATATCAATCTCAATAATATGAATAAATTTGGAAGCTTGAAGAATTCATTAGACTTATAGAGTAAAAAGTAAATTTATGTTAAAGATAATTCATTAGAATTTAAAAGTAAAAAGGAAATTTATATTAAGGATATTTTAGAGGTAGTCGACACATATTGTAGGGTCATAATGGTTGCCGAGTACACCAACGAGCCCAATGCCAAAGTTGTGCATAACTCACTGTAGAAATTGGTAAAGATTATTGCGACTATATGGACATTTCAAATTTTCATATGCTTTAAGTAGAATAGTAGTAGGAAAGATACATGTAAAGAGAATCTATGTTATAAGTATAGGATAACATGTACATGTACGACCAACTCATGTATAAGTTGCAATCACATTAGGCATTCACTTTGAATAAAATTACAATAGTTAGTTAGAGATAAGTCAAAGGTTGTTGAAGTTGTTCCACTTTTTACTCCACCTTTCTCTCTTCATTTTTCTATATAAAGGAGAGATCTCATTGTAAATAATCATCTTTTTCTTTATAGAAGAAGGCTGGGCTTGTGAGTAGAAGGCTTTGCATTTCTTGTTGCATATCTTTGAAGTGAATAAAGAAGCAAGTTTTTCCAAAAAAATTTATTGTGATACTTGGAATCAATCTTTGTCTCTTATGTTGCATTGATTGATTCATTTTTGTTACTTCTTTCCTTGTGAAGCATTTGAGTATTTAATGTTGTTTTTGAAAGACTTTGAGCTTTAATAAAGAAGATTGATATAATTTGATAGTGGCTGTAGGTACTGTGTTTTGAAGACTTTTGTATGTTATTTCATATTTGAATAGTTAGCAAAAGACTTTGAGCTCTGTTAGCAGTTCATCCTTTTGTTTCAAGAAGATTTGATGCAGAGAGCAACAATGGAAGCACAACTTTAGGACTTGACCTCAAAACAACACTCAAGATGTTCAAAGGATTGCACTTATGATTTGATTCACTTCCACAAGTGTACACCTCTACAAGGAACCACTTTGAAGGTTTCAATACTTACCATACACAACTATGGCACAAAACAACTTGGCCCAAATCAAGCCTTTATGGACAAGTTCCCTTAATTTGGGTAAAATAGAGACTTTTTGGTTCTAGGTCTCACAACTTCCAACAAATGCTAGAAACTACTTAGTCACAATCCAATTAAGCAAAATCCACCACTAGTTGCACTCCCAACAACCCACAATAAAAATTTCAAGAAAGGACCTAGAATCCTATTAGGTCTCCAATCCCTGATTTTTGCCAATAACTTCAAAAATTCCCAAAAGACTTAGGGAAAAAATCACACTTCTAGATACCCTTTTCCAAGTTCTCTCAAACTCCAAAGTTTTAGAGATTGATTCCATTACAACATATCATAACTTTGACTAAGTCCATTGGCCTAATTAGCTAGGTTATGCTTGGATTTCAAAGAAAGAGGTTAAGAATGGGTGCATAGAACCAAAAATCCACTTCCAGGGTGTTCTACTAATTCATTCAAAGGGATTTTTTTTCACCACCAAGTCCTCAAAGTCTCTCCATCTCCATATCTAATCCAATTTCCTTCAAACTGGCCAAATACATGGTGATATTTGACATAGGGCTTGCTCCCAAAAATTATTGCCTTAAATTCCTATTCCAAAATTGCAAAAATATTATAGTAGACATCCCTAACTTACTTCATACAAGTGAAGAAGAAATTCCACTAGTGGGCCAGCAAGTTAGGGCCATTTGAATGCTAAAACCCTAAAATTGAGGGTTTCTCAGACCAACAAGCTTATAAATTAAATTACTTTTGAAAGAAAAAAGGATAAAAACTTCAAAGCACCACCAATAGCCTTTAGACACTTAGCATCAACTTTTAGATCAAAAAGGCCATCATCCACCCCTTATTCTTTTGTACTATACTTACAAAATGTCAAGAAATTGCACTAAAATAGGTATATTTTATTGATTTGAAAGAAAGTTTACAATTGGATCTTCCCTCTTGATCCATTTTCAAATGTCTCAAGCCTAAATATGGTGTTTCCAATTGTTCCACTCAACCATCAGATGGTTTGAGCCGTTGGGACTCCTAAACCAAAAGGTTGCTTAGTAAATTGTAAAAGTTGCTGACAACTTTTAAGAAACTTTTGTTGCTATAGCAAGAAATGTTGCATTTAAACTTGATTAACACTTAGAAACCTTGTTAGGCTTCCAAACCCCTAAGAAACACCTAGAAAGACATGAAATAAATAACATATCATCCATTAGGACCAAATGATGCCCAAGGTTTATAAACACACCAAGGGGTCTTGTGTCCTTAACAAAATGGATGGGTCATAGGGAGACCATGAGATCTATCCCATGACCTTATTACAAACATAATGATGAATTAAAGTTAGGTTCTTTTCACCAAGATTACTTGTAGTTGACTTTGGGTTCTTGGTATCAATCACACAAATTTAATTACAATTGCTGTCTTAAGGTTGTTCATATGTCAATTCTTAAGCCATCGATATTATCATAGGAGTAGATTCCTTTTGTTAAATTACAAATAGTTGTTGTTAGTATTAGATCATTCCTAAAAGAAGAGGAACTAATCTTGTGAACCACCCATATTTTAATTCAAGTTAGGTCTTTTTGTAGCTACCTATGTTAAGAAAGGAACCTCCCCTATTATTGAGATGAGAGATTTTATCTCACTACATTGTTGCCTAAAGTTCCTATTTTGTTAGATATGGTTACAATGGCTTACAAAATTTTTAGCCAATAGTTTTTGGTGACATCATTAGAGATCAAATGCATTCAAAAGCCTCTTTCTTTCATTTGAATTTTTACACCCTTGTTTTGGTATTTGGAAAATTACAAAGTATCATACTAGCAATTTTTGAGCACATATATTAGAAGCTTCATCAAGTTTTGTTGAATCATTCTAGGCCCAACAATTTTATTTCAATCTACTCACCAAAATTTGTTCTCTTTTTGAAATACTAGCTATCCACCTTCCAAGAAGAGAACTATTGTATCCAGTGAAGATTCCTATTTTTTTCCTTAAACCCCCAATTTCCCTTACCCATAGTGCCCATACTCATATTCCTAATATCATGACTTCTCATGCTACTACTAGTCCACAAGGAATGACTTTGTACCACCTCTTCACGCCTTACCACAAGGTTCACATAAGAACTTTCCCAAGTTATGTGGAGATGGTAAACAACACTTTAATAAGCATACCAAGGCATTCTACATGGAATATTGTGTGCTTGGTGTGGAACATCAATATGTTTTTGTAAGGCTCTTTATTGAGACTTTATGGGGAATTATAGCAAATTGGTTCTACAACTTAGCTACGGGTGTAACCACTAATTGGGATTCTTTAAAGACTAAGTCTGAGGAATGTTTCAAGCCTTGTAAAGATGAGAATGCTTTTCTCACACAACTTACCCAAATAAAGAAAGAAGCACAAGAATGCATGTGGGATTCATTTCCAAATTCAACAAATTGACCAATTAGATTCCTAATTATTCACAACCTACTGCTAAAGATTTAAAATTCTTCTTCATCAACATCCAACTTCCATAATTAGCTTCTTGTTGAGAAGAGCTACTCTATTACAAGCTGGGGTTGTTATTGCACCAAAATATAGACCTATTAATGCCTGATACAACCACTAGACTTATTAAACACAAGAGGCGGTTAAGCCATGTCACAAATCTTGAAAGGGAACATTGGCGGTTAATCCAACAATACCCCCCTCAATGTTACTCAAGGAGATTCAAACCTAGGACCAAGCTTTGATACCACTTGTTACAAAGCTATGGTTCTCATTGCACTAAAAGATTGACCTTTTAATGCTCAATACAACCACTAGACTTATAGAACATAGGAGGCAATTAAGCCATGTCACGAATCTCAAAGGGGAATGTTGGAAATTAGTCCAACATACTCCTCCTAACTTGGCCACTACTCAAAATTTGGCAACAAAGATTGCAGATGATCTTATCATGGATGGTACTATACAGAGAGATCAATCTAGAGAAAATTCCAATGGTTTTTCCACCTCTAGAAGCACAACTTGTATGATGCAAAAATTGGCGAATGATGTGCTTGCTTTGAATTTTTTTCTTCTTCTCAAAATTCAATCAAATATCCATACAATGATATTCTACAAAGGTAATTTCCTAATTTTCCACATAACTATGTAGATAAGAATCAAGAAAAGCTTCCCCCTCCCCCAGAGAGGCTTACACTCGAAGCTCCACCAAGCAATCAAGCTACAAGATACTTTGAGAATGAGCAATATGGATCTTTACCAAATGGTTATTAGGAGGAAGATATTGCTGTCCCATAAGATGGTTATGATGCATCTGGAGACTCTAACATTGGGTATGTCTACTATGAAGATCAGGTTCTTGAAGATAGCTTTGGTCATGTGTATGCAGTTATGATGTGTTCTTAGGCATGACTAGCTAGACAACAAGAGGAAGTTGGGAAAGCAAAAAAAATGGATGTGAAAGCACTCATTACCCTTGCTAAAAGAGGAAAGTCATAACTTACTCTTCCTAGAGATGGATCAAATAATCAAGTGAGTACATCTACTATTTCTACTTCTAGTATACCGAAACCTAGTATGTCTAGTTCAAAAACTCAAGATGAAACTTTTAGCTCTTCTTTGGCTAACTCCTTTCAAGTATTTGATATCATTGATCATGCAAAAAGAACAAAAATTTAGATGTCTAAGGTTGAATACCTACAAGCTTACCCAGATTAGCTAGAATGCTTAGTAATTTTGTCAAAGAGTCTCAACCTACTCAAAATCAAAGTATTGTTCCAAAGCCTAAAGGTCTTCGTAATAACTTAGACCATTCTCGAAAAGATAGAACCTTTCTATATTTCCTTGTTAATCAATGGTTTCAAGTTGAGTAACAATGTTATTGAATTTGGTGCCTCTAATAATGTCATGCCATTTAAGATATCTGAAGCACTAGGTCTTATTCTGACAAACACTTTTAGAAATTTCTATTCCATGGAGAATAAGAAAGTTCCTCTTTGAGGGAAAATTAAGGATAGTGAATTTACATTTGCATCCTTCTCTATAAAGAAAATCAAGATGATAGTTTTGGTTGCTGATGTTCCTCCTTCTCATGACATGTTGCTTCGCTGAAATTTCTATAAAGATGTAGGAGGAGAACTTAACATGGATATTTCTAAAGAAAGAATACCCTTCAATGGTTTTATGCAGAAGCTACTTCTTGAGAGAGAGAGAAACCAAGTACACAGTCATTAAATTAGAAGATCCTCATGCATAAATTCTTTTTGAATCATTTGGAATGATAAATTACTATCTTCATGCTAATAAGATTTTAGAATTTGTTAAGGATTACCACTTTGATGATTCTTGTGTTTCTGATAGTGATAGATTTGCAAATGCAAGTGAAGATGTAGTAGGTGGTGTAATTCCAAAATAAACCTTCTACCATTGTTGAGAAAGCTAAACTTCTTATCATGGAGGATGCAGATGCTATAAGTTCTTCCCAATTAGTTGATGAAATTATTGATTCTAATGATGTTTGGATATTAGAAATTGATGGCACTTGTGCATCAACTGGTGCTAGTGGTGGGGTTTTTTTGATCTTGCCACAAGGACAATTGTTTCCTTACTCTTTCAAATTATAGTTTGACAACACCAACAATACTACAGAATATGAAGAATTGATACTGGGTATAAATGTTGCACAAATTAAAGGAATCGTAATTTGCATGCTTGAGGTGATATTGAGCTCACACCATATGTCAAGTTTAAAATTAATATCAAACAAAGAACGAGAAGCTTAATAAATACGAGAATTTAGTTTGGGATTATGTTGATGGATTTGATGCTTTCAAAATTTCCATGGTTCCAAGAGAATTTAATTTTAAAGATGTTTCTGTTACTATTTTAGAAACTCTCTTAATTCCTCATGAGAGTTTTGAACAAGACATATATTCTATCCAATTAGTTTTTTGCCCAAGTGTTCTAAACAAATGCAAGCATTGGAAAATTTTCAATGATGATCACCAAATTATTAATTTCTTGGAGACAAAAGAAAACTTTGATGAGCTATATTTTGAAGGTAGTAGTTCACCTCCTTGAGATAATGCCTCTGGCAAAAATCCTATCACGGTCAAAGAATTCGTTCAGCTTAAAGGTAATAAAATTCCCCATGGCTTAGTTTCTTTAGAAAGATTATTTGATAAGAGTGGTCATTACGTCAAGCATTAATATGAAGTTGGGTCTAGGTCAACAATGGAATTTGAGAAGTACAATCTTGGGTCTGGTGCTAATCCAAAAGTTGTAAACATTGGTAAGTATTGCACACCTAAAGCCAAGGAAAATATCATTGATTTGTTACATGAACACATGGATGTTCTAGCATATGCATATGATGATATCATGTCTTTTTGTCCTAAATTATTTCAACATGAAATTCACCTAAAGGAAAATGCTATTTGATTTAGGCAAAATAAAATACAGTACAATCATATGATTTTTGGTACAATCTTATCTAAAATTCAGAAGATGTTGGATGCAACAATGATTTTTCTGATTCAACATTTGACATGGGTGGAAAACATTTTTACTATGCAGAAAATGAATGGTGAGATCCACTTCTATAAGGATTTTGGAATTTAAATCAAGCAATTTGAAGGACAATTATCCTTTTTTGATTATGGATCATGGTTTTTAGATATTCATTGGTTCACAAATGTTATCCATGCTTGATGGGTTTTCTAGTTATAATTAGATTGAGGTCAAATATTAGGATCAATACAAAAGAAAAAAAATAAAATCATTTACAACTCCTTGGGGAACATTTGCATATAATAGGATGCCCTTTGGATGGATAAATGTCGGTGCCACTTTTCAATGGACAATGAAGTTTTATTTTTGAGATATCAACGATAAGATCATTATAGTCTACCTTGATGATCTCATTTTACTTTCTAAACAAAGACAAGATCATGTTCATCATCAATTTCAAGTGTTGGAAAGTTGTTGGAGACATCAAAATTCTCTTAATCCTAAGGAGTTCATATTTGGAGTTATGAAAGGAAAGCTTCTTGGACATATTTTGTCTAAAGAAGGAATCAAGATTGATCCTAAGAGGGTTAGATCTATCCAAAGCCTCTCCTTTCCAACCAATAAAAGTGTTGTTCATTCTTTCTTTGAAAAGGTAAATTTTCTAAGGAGTTTCATTGCATACTTTACAGAGAAGACTCATCATATATCAAATATGATGAAAGGAGTGTCAATTTTATGTTGGAGTGATGAAGGAAAGGCACCGTTCAAAGAAATCAAAGAAGCAATAGCATGCACCAGTGTTAGTTTGTCCAAATTTATCAAAGGATTTTATCATGTATTGTTATACTTTTGAGAATA
The DNA here is from genome assembly GCA_028749045.1 of Cupressus sempervirens. NCBI lineage: Eukaryota > Viridiplantae > Streptophyta > Pinopsida > Cupressales > Cupressaceae > Cupressus > Cupressus sempervirens. The sequence goes on from CM053786.1 coordinate 479,829,624, forward strand.
CCATGTTAGCTCTTCTCATGCAGAAGAATGTTGAGGATATATAATCTCCTATCGCATTCATGAGTTGTCCATCAAAATCACATGAGCTCAAATATTTATTGATGGAGTAGAATGCTTTTGTAGATTGTTAAAGTAGACAAATATTTTAGGTTTTATATATTGAATTCACATGTAGTGGCTCTTGTCCCAGATACTACTATCAAATCCATTTTGACACTACAAGAATTTCTAACTAAAAGAGGTAATTGGATTGCTAAAATTTAGGAGTACGATATTGAGATCAAGCCTACCAAGTTAGTTCATGGTAAAGGCTTATGTCAACTCATGAAAATGAATTAGAACAAGAAGAATTACCTAAAGTTTTTTTTGTCAATGCAATTGATGAATGGTATTATGATTTAGCATATTGTCTCACATATGGTGAATTTCCTTCACATTTTACTTAGAAGCAAAGGAAGAGTTTAAAGCTCAGGGATGCACATTTTATTCTTTTGGACATTGGTCTATATAAGCATTTAGTTGATCATAATTTTGTTTTTTGTATTGATAAAGAACAACAAAATATAATTGGAATCCTTTCATGTTTCAGTTTGTGGACGCCATTTTTTAGCACTAATTACCCACTCATAAGATTTTGTGAGAAAAGTATTACTGGCCTACTCTCTTCCAAGATATGTATGATTGGGTAAGTAAATGTGAATGTTGCCAATATTTTTTTGGGAAATAAAAGTTAGCAACACTTCCATTAAATTTGGTGGTAATTGAAGAACTTTTTTTAGCAATGGGGTCTAGATTTCATTGATGCTATTAATCTAGCATCTAGTGCATGGCATACTTATGTTTTGACTATTATTGATTACTTCACTAAGTGGGTGGAGGCAATTCATGTGAAGAATGCAATGTCATCAGTGGTGTGATCATTTTTGAAGGAGAATATTATTTCTCATTTTGGAATACCCAATAAGATTGTCTTAGACAATGCATCAATATTTGCATCATTTGAGATTATACAATTTTTTTTTGAACATGGTATTACTATATCTCATGCATCTGATTACTGTCCACACAGAAATGGACAAGCTGAGTCTAGTAACAAGAACTGGGTTACAATCATTCACAAACTTGTGGATGATAATAAAAGAACATGACACAAGATATTGTTTGATGCTTTGTGAGCTGATAGAATTAACCAAAAAGGGCTATTAGAATGTCACCATTTCAATGTCTTTGTGGTTTAAATACAAAAATTTCCATAACTTTAGATTGTCCCGCTCTCAAGTTAACAAAGGAAATAAAAGGTGGAACTTTTGAAAGTTCTTTGGATAAAAGAATCATGTTTTTTCAACAACTCAAAGAACAAAGAACACATGTGGTGGATAGGCTTGCCACACATAAACAAAAAGTGAAAAAAATATTTGACAAAAAGGCTAAGCATAGAGAGTTCCAAATTGGAGACTGGGTTCTACTTTGGGATAAAAGGTGAGAACCAAAGGGTATGTATGGAAAGTTTGACTCTCTTTGGTGCAGTCCTTTCACTATTCACTCAGTGGCAGGAGAAAATCATTTCTTGTTGGAATACCATGATGGAACTCCATTCACACCTTCACACAATGCAGAATATCTGAAGCATTATTTTGAATAAGTTCTAGCTAAGTACCCCTATACATAATGTCTAAGTCTTTTTAGTTTAGGATTTTTATTTTTATTTTTAGTCACCTGACTCTATAGCCCAATGGAGTATATAAAGTCACTTAGAGGTTTGAATTCTACATTCCTCATCATTTCTAAGATCAAATGAGTTACATTCCCCATTAGATCCAATTGTTGTCCTCAATTTGACTTCACAAAATTGATGCAACCCTATGCAATTTTCTCATGGATTCATAGGTGCATCCTCTTTGTTTTAACACATTGATGAGGCATCATAAAAATAGTTCATTATCTCTAAACTATTCTTTGTGCAATCTTGTCTGTGTTCTTTTGAAGGTTTTCCATCAATATTATCCCCAATTGTTTGTTGGTAAGATTTTTTCTTCTCGCATTGCAAACACTCAATTTTTGGTAAAATTTCACATATTTTATTTGTTTTTAGTTATGTTATAAAAAGTTTTTGGTATTGTTTTTCCTTAGGTGAATAAACTTTAGAATTTTTCTCGTTTCAAGCTAACTTAGGCCGAAATCAAATTTGTCTAGCTTAAGTTCTAAGGGGACAAGTGAGGATTTTCAGGGCAACTACTGCATATTTTTATTAAAAACATCATAAAAGTGGAATTTTTATTGGCAATTGCAAGATATAAAGTTATATTAAAATTTTTAACTTATTTCAAGTTGATTTGCCCATAGTTTTTTATGTTTTTTGAAAATAGCCTATTTCAAGACTATTTTTCATGTTGCTTTATTAAAAAACTATAGTTGAATATTAAATATAATTATATGAGACAACTTAAGTGCATAAAGTGAGTTTTTCATTTCATATTGCTTATATACACATGCAAAATACTTCATAAAAATCTACTCCCAATAAATTTTAAGTCCCAAAATCATTAAAAGTTTTCTTTTTAAATATGATTACATATGTTAATGTATTTAAAGTTCATTTTTAATAATCAAGTGCATATGTATTCATAAATCACCATTTAAGTGGGCTTTTGAAATTTATTTGCATGTCTTTATAACATGTAAATGTAAATTTAAAATGATTTTTTACCCACATTAAGCCAAAGTGGTGATTTTGAACCCAAATACATATGTTGTTGATTAAAAATATATTGTTCCCTTTATCCTAAGTGAAAAGTGGCAAATTAGAAGACAACTGCATATGTTCTAAACACATGTAAATGCTTATGAGAAATGTATTTTTTACTTACATTTCCCTATTAAGAGGAAAGTGACAATTTTTGGCTCAATAGCACGTCATTTAAAATGTGTTAATGGATTCCAAAAGTGGGTCATACACTTGGTCATAGGATAAAGACTCATGGGTTGCAATTTTCCACCCTATTGCATATGTTTTTCAAAACATGCAAAAATGTCTTTAAAGCATGTTATAGAGAGGAATGGAAATTTTTGGTGGATATATATATTTTTGAAAACATGCTTTTGTTTTCCCAAAATGCATTTTTTCCATATCTGAAGCTGGTGACAATTTTTGGAAAAAATGGATGAGTTTTTGATGATGCAATAACCTCCCAAATTTGCATTTAACACTAGAAAACACCTCAACCTCTCTAAGCATCAATTTTTAGAGGAAATGCATAAAATTAATGACATGTCCATGACTTTATAAAAGGTGTTCAAAGTCTGTGTTTTCCCATTAAGAGATGGGCGACAAGTTTTGGAGGGTTTACATATGATATTGCATTTGAGTTTCGCAAGAAACAACCCATTTGGGGCATGGTTTTCATAAAAAAAAAAAAATTACATCTTAAGGTGTTTTGGTATTGAATCCCTTCAAGATTCATTCTAGGGTAAGTATTTTGGTTTCAAACTTGTTTTCATCATTTTAGAAAGTCTCTTGCCCTAGGCTCATTTTTGCATGCCTTTGCATATAGAGTTGCTAGGTCAAAGTTTGTTCCACATTTTGGGCATTATATTTCTCTAACCATCTCCACATGTCCAAATTCAAACCATTTTGTTTGGATTTTGAAATTTATTTAAGTCTTTGGCTTTGGATAAATCTAAAATCTCTTAGACTTATTTCAGATTCGCTCAAGTTTTGGATAAGGACTTGCTTTTCTCATTCTTGGTGGAGTTGAGGTAAATTTCTTTAGTTATTTTCCTAAAGGTATTTGTATATATTTGTTTAATTACTTCTCCAAGTTTTATTGCAAGGTCTAATTTTACTTTCATATGCAGTTAGGATAAAATCTCATTCTTAAAAGAAAGGCAAGTTTATTTTTCTCTCACATTAGAAATACCAGTTAAAACCCCAACAATTACGCATTCCATGCACCTCCATATTTTTCCCTATGGTTGAAGTTTCTCCCACATGCTCACTGGATAGAGTGTCACATTATGCAAACATGCTAACTCAATGTGTAACTCATATTTTCTCTTGTTCACTTAATTCTAAGCTTTTCTGGTCGCATATGTAATTCAATCCAAAAATCCCATTTTTGGCTATTCTAGCCATTTTTGAGCCATTATGAGTTTGACCCATTTGTTCATTCTCCTTCCCTAATCATTCCATTCATTTTCCCTATACATATCCTATTCAAAACCCATGTTTTTACATCAAAAATCCTATGATTGACCCCTCACATGAAGATGTTCTCACATTATGAGATTTTTCATGTGATGATAGTTGTGCAGACATACTATTTTGCAATGTCAAGAGAACCTAATCTAGCAAAGGGAAAATACAAAAAGAAGATGAAGTATCAATATAGTTAGTATCATAATTCTATTCCACCATCAAAAGTAGCTTCCTACTGTGATAAAGTGTGAGATATTAATATATCTCACATGAACATTGAAGATTTCCTAGCAAGAGTTGACATTGAAGCTACCAAGAATATTACATGGATCAAGTGAAGCCATATTCATCTATTGTCTACTTTCTTCTTGCCTGTACATGAGCCATAATTTATCATTGCATGTGCCAAACAACTTGATGCACCCTCTTGAACCATTAGAGATCAGGATGACAATAATGTCATTAGTCTCGATCTTGAGACTATTGATCATATTTTTCATGTTCCTTATACTCTAGTTGTTACAAACATCATAAGAAAAAAGACTTTGGAGTGATGGAACGAGGATACTGCTTATTGTACAAATCTCATCAATGATAACTAGTTGACCACTAAGGGGCCAAACCTTGTTAGATGGCCAATAAAGGACATGCACCAATGGGATTTCAAAGAAGAAATCAATGACCTCATTACATTGCTCATTCACCTGGTAGGGCTCATTTATTCAAACACCTTCAAACCCTGGATGTATAAGTACATCTCATTCATAATAAGGTAAAAAAAGAATGTGTTTTGGATTGAATTTGTGAGCCATTAAATATGTGAGTAGTTGGTGAATGAGTTGTTTGCTGGTGTGTTCAGTATGAACTCCTACATGACATATATTATTGCTGCCTTGGGTACTTTTTCAAGGTTGTCAACAAAATTATACAGGTCTATAGTTCATGTGTCAGAGTACTATGAACAACTACCTTTGAAGCAAAGTTAGATACATTTACAAAGGGTTTAGGATTCCTTCTTTTGGAATTTCATGTGCTTATTTGATAAAGAGCTCCCAAACAAGTGAGTATCTGATGATGCATGGAATAAGGTAAATGAGTATGGTTGTATTTTCTATAGTTGCACACTTCAAGGGAGAGCCATACACATTGCCAAGGTACCCTACATAAAAAATCACACTCATGGAATTGGAAATGCAACTTATGGAGGCACATGCTTATCATTCTAGTTTGCACTGGCTAGGAGTGAGGATCTCATCACATAACCCATTGAATATTGGTGGGTACTCATTAGATAATATGTCTAAATAAATGAACATGGAATTTGATCTTCAATGGATCATGTTGAAAAGACTTGCAGCTAAGAGTTATTTTGACTAGAGAGGATTACATGACAAGATGAGGAAGCATTTTCTACACATACCTCATCTAGAAGATCTCTAGATTGATGTGTGTACTGAGGTGGATATACGACACATGGACTATACTCGATTGACTATGAAGTAGATTGTGGATTTTAACTTGGCATCAATCCCTCCTAGATTTGAGGATGATGATCAAAACTTGGATCCTGAATATTTTCAACATGATGTGGATAAGTTATATATTCTTCCTCCTACATCATCGTGTAAGGAAAGTACCTTAAATTAAGATCAATTTTAGTATATTCTTGCTAATACCAACACTTGGATGAAAAGAAGGGGTCTCAAATGCATTAAAATAAATCCTAACAAATATTTTGATCCTACTAATTTGATTGGTTTGAGACAAAGATAAAAGGTTAAGGTAAATATGGGACATCATTATCCACATTTGAAACTCCAGTTCATAATTTTCCCAACCTATCTATCAAAGAAGGAAAAGACTTGAGAGTACTTGAGGTAAAGGGGATTGGAACTCAATTAATTCAAGTTGAGTCAAGTGATAATGAATTGAGGAGATCAAAGGATCCTTCACCATTGGTTTCATGTCCTCTTGAGGTAGCTGCTACAACTTCTCTTCCAGATTTGACACCAGTATCAGATGAATCTCATGGTTCACCCCTGGGTATGGTTATGGATGCATTTTCTATCAAGCATCCATCTCTTGAGGATCCAGTGATGACTACTCCAAAATTTCCTACATCCTAAGCTACACCTGCATTAGAAACATGAGGATATCAATATGATTATGAGAGTGTCTTTGATACATACTCCTTGTCAATTCTTTCTACCACTATTTAGTCTACAATATTGTTTGATGTGACTTCACCTCATATTGATAAATTCATAGTTGAAGTTACACAAAGTAGTCCTACTCTTGTGGCCATTCAGACCAAGGAACTTGCTATAGTCACTACTATTATGTAACACAATTTAGAGTTAACTATGGTGACTATAGCTTTAACCAATGCATCTTCTTTTAGTATTCCTTCATAGTTGAGCACTATCACATATAAGAGAAATAAAGAAGAAATCCCACCTAAGGAGTTTGACAAGAAAGTGACCAAACCAAGGCTTTCAAAGAATAAGAAAACCAAGACAAATTCTCAAGTTGTGGTTGATGAAAATCACATTAAGTATGTTGAAGTAGCTAAATTGCTTGTGGATAAATTTACTAAAGACATGCATCCTTCTGATTAGAGAATTATAAGAGTTGAACTTGGCAAATAAACTAGGCTAGGTCATCAATAGGATGCACATGAGGCCATGAACTTCTTAGCATGGAAGAATGATGAACTATGGGATAAGAAGAGAAAACTCAAGGAGGAATTGAAGAAGTTGTCTATGGTTACCAAATTTTTTTGAGATACTTTTACTGATAAGATTAAAAGAAAGGCACAATTTGTATATTAATGGGACACTAGCATTTAATCACAAGGTTATCAACTCATTCATGATATTTACAAGGTGACAATGAAAGGAAATGAAGTTGATGCTCAATTAAGTGATATTTAAGGGTCGCTTAAATGATAATTATAGTTGTTGGATAGGGACATTGGTGTATGTAAGAGCATGATGGAGTTTGATATAGATGGTTTATGAGATTATGAAGTCATCTCATTTTTTCAATTTTATAATGATTACAAGCATCTAATGATTAACAAGGAGTAATTCATGCAACAATTCATGGATGACACAGAGGTACCAGTAATGAAGATCAGTGACCAGGAAGACATGCTCAACAAATGCAATAAGAATATGTCATGTGGAGTTATTGCTGAGAATAAAGAACTCAAGAAAGAAGAGGATATTCTTATAGGGTTCACTGAAGCGATTCACTTACATCTTGAAGTAGATGATTTCAATATCTATTTAATGAATACATTTTGCAAGCTTGAAGTGTTCATTAGATGAATTATAGAGTACAAATGAAATTTCTATCAAGAAATTTTTAGAGGAAACCAACAAATATCGAATGATTGTAATAGTTGTTGAGTACACCGGTGAGCCCGTTGTCAAAGTTGTGCATAACTTGCTACAAAAATTTGCAAAGATTGTTCAGAATCAATCAAAATTTCAAAATTTCATATGCTTTAAGTAGAATAGTATTAAGAAAGCTACATGTAAAGAGCATCTATGTCATAAGTATAGGATAACATGTACCTGTACAACCAACTCATGTAGTTAAGTTGAAATTGCATTAGCCATGCAACTTTGAATAAAGTCAAAGTAGTTAATTAGAGATAAGTCAAGGTTGTTGAAGTTGTTCCACTTTTCCTCCCCCTTTCTCTCTTCATTTTTTCAATATAAAGGAGATATCTCATTGTAAATAATCATGTTTTTCTTTATAGGAGAAGGATGGGCTTGTGACTAGAAGGCTTTGTATTTCTTGTTGCATATCGTTGAAGTGAATAAAGAAGCAAGTTTTTCCAAAACTTTGTGTTGTGATACTTGGAATTAATCTTTCTCTTACATTGCATTGATTGATTCATCTTTTTTACTTCTTTCCTTATGAAGCATTTAAGTATTTATTGTTATTTTTGAAAGACTAGGCTTTCATAAACAAGACTGATATAGTTTGATAGTGGTTGCAAGTACTGAGATTTGAATATTTTAAACTTTACTTCTCGATATGTTATTTCATATTTGAATAGTTAGAAAAATATTTTAAGATTTGTTAGTTGTTCATCCTTTTATTTCAAGAAGATTTCTTATAAGAGACTTTGGGTTCTTGCTGTCAATCACACATGTTAAGTTATAATTGCTTCCTTACATTTTTTCTTACATGAATTCTTAAGCCACTAATATTATTGTATCAGCATATTCCTTTTATTAAATTGCAAATAGTTTTTGTTAGTATAAGATCATTCCTAAAAGAAGACAAATTGATCTCATGAACCACCCATTTTATAATTCTAGTTAGGTCTCCATTGTAGCCACCTACCGTAAGAAAGGAGCTTTCCGTATTGCTGAGAGGAGAGATTGATCTCACTACATCATTGTCTAAAGTTCCTATTTTGTAAGTTGTGGTTACAATGGCTTACAAAATATTTAGCCAACAAATCCATAGTCATACATGAGTTTTTGACATGTGGGGGGCACCATGAAAATTTCCTTCCTTGACCTTGGGTGATCTGTCACTGGAGCCAAAATTGAAGCTCCTATCTTCAATCTATAGATTTTTTAGGATTTGAGCCCCTACCACCTTCACTACTCAATTCACTCTTCCTCTACCTAGCCTTTCGATAATTTGATTCCATTTGATTTTCTTGAGAATGAGGGATATAATTTATGATTGAATTACATCAAAAATATTTCTTCAAAATGTGGTTGGTTTTGATTGTAAAAAAATATTGGATGTTGTTTCTATGGACATGTTGAATATTAATTTTGTTGAGTATAGAATTGGGGACTTTAAACATCATCTAGATAGTTCTACAACAACAAATAATATAAAATTAAAGCATAGAAAGAATTGCAATCCATGTAATAAAAAATATCTTTTTTACAAACAAGAGAAATCATCTAGATTATTTTGACTTACCAATTAATATAGAGTTAGAGTAAAGAGGGTGATCTAACAATGTTGAGCCCCAAACTTAGGGCATATAATTTTTAAATATGAAGAGAAAAAAATTATAGATACATTTTTTGGAAGGTCCTTGGAACTTTGAATAAAGGTAGATGTTAACTATCTTTTCTAAAAAATGGTCATGATATTTTATATTATGACAACCTTCTAATGAAGGTACCTTCATATAAATGTGTTTTCTTCAAGGTGCCTTTATTTGAAGGTCCTTAGCAAGGAAGTTGGACTACCTTCTAGAAAATTTTTTGAGACCTTGAGAAAATAATCTCCATGATAATGGTCTTCTAAATGGGATTTTCAACAACTACATATATTTCTCATATTGTATATCATTAGAAACAGAGTTTCAAAACATTTGAATTAATTAGTTCATTACTAGATTACACAAGGTTTTCAAGTAAACTAACCTAATCAACTGAAGAAATATATGTTTCATGTGTAAATCATTAAAATACTACTTGTGATCTTCTCAAAAATTTATCCTAGATACTAATGTATGTATCCTTTCATTTGCAAAATATACAAAAAAAAAAGTTTTATATGTTGGAAATTTGTTTAGAGCTCCATTCTAGATTCGTGAAAAGGGCTTAACTGCCTCATGTGTACTTCAAGTTGAGTGGTTATATCAAGCATTGACAGATCAATCTTTTGGTGCAAAAACAACCCTACTCTAACAAGTGGTATCAAAGCTTGGTCACAGGTTCAAATCCTCAAACCCTTAGGTAACGCCAAGGGAGAGATTGTTGAAAATTTGTTTAGTGCTCCCCTCGGGATTCATGACAAGGGCTTAATCACCTCCTATGAACTATAAGTTAAGTGGTTGTATTGGGCATTGGCAAATTAGTCTTTTTGTGCAATGACAACTCTACTCTAACATTATATACCTTATTGCGATTTATAGACCATATCAAAGAATCACATTATGTAAAAGGCTTGATTTTGGATCTAGAACCTACAACAATCAAATTAGACAACCACAAAGCTTAATTGTTGCAAATTATCCCTAACATGCAAGAGAGAAACATATAACAATAGAAAGAATTGTCAGAAATATGAAATCAATCAAGGCAATCAAACCATTCTAAATCTCTCTTGTTTTTCTCCTTATGTGAAATTTGGGATATCAGTTGATGCTTGATTTAACACCAGAAGAATTTAAAATCTCTAGTTACAAATTATGAGAATAAAATTTGTATTTATAGGAATTAAGCATTTCATAATTGAAGGGGTGATTGATATTGATTGAAGATTTGAACTCAAATTGATTGGAAAGTGAACCCATTTGATTGATTTGTTAACAAAATTGATTGACTTATGAAAATAATTTATTGATCAGTTAACTCATGTGATGAAGAGTAAACTAAAAGTGACAAGGAAGTTGTCTAAATAGATTAGGGATTAGATGACTTATTTGATTGCTTAAAGAATGAAAGAGATTGAATAGAAGATACATTAGTATAAATAGATCGATTTGTCAAAAAGAGGCATCTAGTAGTTAATAAAATTGACTAGAAGTTAGTCTGAATGTTAGAATAAGTTAGAAATGGAAGAATAAATTCAATGAAATAAATAAATAGTTTATTTAGATAATAAATTAATAAATAAAATTCATTTATTTATGAGAAGGGGTAGTTAGAAAATTAAATAAATGTCCATTTATTTAATATTAGGAGGAAATGTTAATTTAATAGTATAATTAAATAAATGGAATAATATAATGAAGAATAATTAAATAAAGAAAATATTAGTTTATATACTTATGTATTCATTTGATTCAACCAATCATATTGGAGAATTTTTTAAATATATAAATATTCTAAAGTTTATAAAATTATGAATGTTTTGAAATATTTAAAAGCTAATTATCAATAATTATATTGGTTGAAAGTAAAAATAACAAGGAAGAAAAATATTTTTTATCAAAATAAATACTTCAATTTTCTAGACTTCCCATAACTTCTCGAAACATCATTAAATGTGCATTAACTTCTTCGTCCTCCACTCTTCTTTAACTGACAAGAATGCGTTGACAATAATCTTCTCCTTTGCTTGAATTGACTTCTTCGTCCTATAGTCTTTATCTGCTTTAACCACTATTTTTAGGAATGCAAGAGATTTAGCGGTGGTAGAAGCTCTTTCGGCAACTGCTTCTCTTCCTTTTTCTTTTGATTCAGGTTGTTGCCAATTAATCTAGGTTCTATATCTTTTATCTTGATCTTGTCTTAGACATTAGTGTGCATTTAGTTAATATTGTCGGTAAGAAGTCTTAGTTTTGCAAATTTATGGCTAAATCAAAGCCATATACCAATGCTCTTTTCTATCAATCTTTTGACATTTTGTTTCTTAAAAAAATGGTTGTCTAAATATATTGCAAAAAAACTCTAAAATTTATGTTGCAAGTTTCATGTTCTAGGGTAGAGGACCCAATACTTGAGTGAGTTCCAATTGTTGTGATGATAGTTTCTCATTTGATACCTACACTTAATGATTTAATATCCATATTTATTATCTTAATGCCCAACTTTTTTGACGAAATTTTGTACCAATAATTGTGACTTTAAAGTTGTTAGTACAATAATAACTACCCATAATTGAATTAAATGTACCCTTAGCTATAAAAATAGCCAATCATGTGATGACACATCAGCTATGCAAGTATGATAATTGTTTTTACACAACCATTGGTCTCACTTTTTATTTGGGCTGTTTTGGACAACTTGGAAAAAAACATGTTAATGTGACATCATAATTGATGCCGTGGACTTGAAACCTTAGTTATAAGTAGACAACTTGCCAAGTAAGCTGCAGTAAAAATTTGGATTTTTTTTGAAATTTTCACATAGGATTTTGATAAGCACAAAGTTAGGGTGCTGAAGTACTGGGTAAATGATAAACATTTTGTGAATTCTAGACTTGATATATGAAGATCGAAAGGTTTTAGGATATCTGGTTTACATATCATATTAATTTGTAAGGCATAAGTATTTTAAATTTATTCATTGTATTGCCAAGAAAACACACTCTTCTCTATGGTTCCATTATGCCCATTCGGTTGCAGGTATAGGAACTCATAATAGGAATGCATATTAGGAGTATGAATGACTATTCCAATAAAAAGTATTTTTTGGAATGAACATAAGCTTATTTTAGAAGCAAAATGGAAATATGTATCCCTATTCTGTATTTTGTATTCCCTATTCCCTATTCGAATTAAAAAACCAATAAAAAATTGAAAGCGTATACCTAATTTCCTATTTCCTATTCTTCTCATCCGTTTTGGCCTGCCTTTTGGAAATGACCCTATATCCTTATTCTTCTTAGCCTATAGGCCCACCCTTTGGCAAGCACAAGTGCATTTTCCTAATTTCTTATGGCATCTACAGAGGAATAAATATGCTTCAAGGGCATGCAGGGCAACAAAGCCTCGAAGTTTCTATGCGACAAGGTTACAGATAATAATGTTAACACATGTTCAAATCTTAATTTCCCTTCAAAAGATATTCATCATATCTTTTAAATGTTCTTATATCGATTCTTTGCTTAGTTCTCTACAATGAATATGTATAATTGTTAAGGGCCAATAGGCCAGGCACAGTTAATCAAAACACAATTCTATTGACTTAGCCTATTGGCACAAATTTCATGATTTACATATTGCTAATATGTTATATAAATTATTTTTAACTAATTGAAGCTTTATTCATAACTTCAAAAGTAAGAATTCAAATTTCTCCATTAATATTGTTTATTTTTTTTATGGAGGTCATCCACAAACAAATTTTAGGTACCTGATACAGACCCACGTGTGCTCGAAACTTCTTCAACTAAGAGCCAAGGACTAAGGAGCATCCACACTACCAAATTCGCCTAGGGCATAATCCTGACCTCATCCCTTATGATGTTTTCAAGCCTTGCACTTAGCAAGAATTGATCTTTGGTGGGTTCAACTTCACCAGTAGACCAAAGGCCCATTGAAAACATTGTTTATTTTTATTTTTAGTATTGTATTTAAAATTAATTATTACTAATAGTTGCACATTTTTGTGCTTGCAACGATAGGTGTTCAATAATAAATTTATTTTTAAAAGTATAATCTTATGTGAATAAATGAATTAATGTATTGAGGAATGCAGGCATGGACATTCATGTACAAGTGAATGCATATATGCATGCATTATGAATGAATAATAATTTTCATTTTAAATAACATAATATTTACTAATTTTTTTTTAAATAGATTAATAAATATTGTTTAATTAAATTCAATTTATAGGCAAGAGCCTACAACACAACGGTGAATTGTGAGCCTCTTAATTAAGAGGTCTTTGGTTCGAACCTACTCAAGATTAACTAATAAGTGAAATAATTAATCATAATAAATAATAATAGTTAACCTTGACTTTAGCCTCTTACAAATAAAAAAAAATTCAATTTATCAAATATGAAAAAAAATCATTTTAAAAACTCTATTTATTATGAGAAATATGAAAAAATTATGTCTCTAACAAATATTCTATTGACTAAATAAATTATAGGAAAAACTAAACTAATATAAAAATTTTTAATTAAAATAATTTAAAAGGTAAAACTTAAATCAATTTTAAAAATCAAAAGTTAGATAAATAGAGATTATAACATAAGCTAATGTGAAGATCACAAATAATTATTTTTTAAATAAATAAAAAAAGAAAAACAATAGTCAAAAGTGGAGACTTAAAATATAATCTTATGTGAATAAATTAGATTATTAATAAATTTCAATTTACATAACATAATATTTACTAATAAATAAAAAAAGAAAAACAATAGTCAAAAGTGGAGACTTAAAATATAATCTTATGTGAATAAATTAGATTATTAATAAATTTCAATTTACATAACATAATATTTACTAAAATATTTTAAATAGATTAATAAATATTATTTATTCAAATTTAATTTATCAAATATGGAAAAAAATAAAATTAAAAGACCCCTATCAAAAAATCTATTATGAAAAATTAATAAGAGAAATACATAAAAACAATATGAAAAAACAATATTTTAAAATAAATAAATAACTATAAAACATAATTTTATAACAAAAATCTAATCAATTTTAAAAATTAAAAGTTAAATAAATAAAGATCACAATATGAGTTGGAGATCACAAGTAATTATTTTTAAAAATAAATAGCAAAAGAAAAACAATAGTTAAAAGTGCAACTAATAAATATAAAAACAAGAGTTAAAAATGGAGTGAGATAAAAACTAACTAGTAAATAATTAACGGGAAGGATTTAAAATTTTCCAGTCAAACTGACAATTTTTCTGTCAAAAAATCAATTTTTGTGAAAAAAGTTCCCATAAATAGCCTATCGCTAAATTAATTTTAACCATATAAGACTTATAATTAATTATAATTTTGTAACTAATTTGTGCATGATTTTATTATTGTACTTGCCGTAGGCTAGTACTATTGCATTCAGTTTGCACAATTATTTAGTTAGTTTGAAATCTATCCACCAATCATAAGTAATGATTTTTGAATAATTAAAATATTTCTAAAGTTTTTTTATTCTTTTATAAATTTTATATTTTGTACAAATTATATGATTGACTCAACTCATTTTGTGTTATAGGAGTTCTTTTTTCAATAGTTCTCCATAATGCAATATTTTTGGCTAGATTGAAGGTAAAATAAAAGTTGCATGGTAATAGTTGTATTGGTTTTAGTTTCTCTGTGCATAAGTTTTGGTTAATCAAATTTACAAAAAAATAAAAAAATCTTAATAAAATAACATGGTCAATTTTTTGTACTTTGTAAAGATTATTTTCATCAAAAGAATATATATAAGTGAAATTTTATATATGAGACTGTATTTACAAGATGTAAAAGTATCAAAGTAAAATTTATTTACAACTACCAATGAGATAATAAGATTATAATGAGTTTTACACTATTCTATTTATTCATTTTAGATTATGCTTAGAGAACTTATTAATTATATAAATGTTTTTTCCATTTTTCACAATAATTATTTTTTTGATTTTCTAATATTTGAATTAGATTAAATTAAATTTATTTAAAAAATTACAATTTGTATTCAGTACTTACAAATACAATTAATAACAATAAGGCAAGTACATGCCACTATGTGGCACTTGTCTAAAATAGAGCTCAAATTAAGTTAAAATTAGAGTTAAAATTTATACTATACAGAGTTTTAGTTTATAAATTATTAAATTTGAGAATTTAATATATAATAAATTTAAGCAAGATTATTTATTTTTAAAAATTTCAAAGAAATATGGTATTAATAAATATTAGGTTGTAACCTTAATTAAAATTATTTTGAGCTATATAACTATATCGGTTGTTTTAAATAATTTATATAATTACACATTTTTTTCTCTTTTATTCTCTCCTTCCCTTCTATCTCTATTTTCCTATGACTATTTCTCTTTCTATCCCTATCTTCATCTCTCCCTATACCTCTAACACTTAATTTAAATCCTCCCTCTTACCCTATAGTTTTATCCCTTCCTCTTTTGCCATATTTCTTCTCCCAGCGACCCTCCTATCGCTATCTCAATTTTTTTAATCTTGTATCTTCCCCTGTTTTTATTTTGAAATTTCTTTATCTCTCTAAATGTTTTTCTCTTTCCCTTCCCTTGTTATCCACACCTCTACGTTTATCAACCCCATTCTATCTACAATTTAGGCAGGAACTTTGACGCTTTAAGCATCTTGTTTAATCAATGCAAAGACATAAATAGATTAATTAAATAATTATTCTATTTAATAAAATTTATAGAAGAAAATATGATGATAATAAGTTGAACATTTAATAATTTAATAATTTATAAAAATATTTAATTATGGAAATAGGGGGAAATGATGAAGTTGATTTTTGAATATGGTAGAAAGATATCAATTAATTAAATATTAAAGATTATTTAGTTCATTAAGAAGAATATTAGTCAAATTATTGCATGTAGGTGATAGGTCAATTTTACATGTCCACACACGTGTACACATATACCTCTGTGCACACACACACATGATATACATAATTAGTTATAAACATCCTATCAGACAAAGTCCATTAGAAATTTATGTTTTCACTTTGGTGGTAAGATTTCTAGTAAATGCAAACATTTTAAAGAAATCGTGAAATTTGCCTTAGAAGTGATGAACTATAGTTTCCTGCAATGATAGGGTTTCAAAAACAATTGTCCAAAGTATAAAACCCTTGGATCATTCTATTTCTTCATTACTTTTTGGTCACTTAAAAGAAGGGTTTGATCGTATCATGGGGCCACTTTTATTTCCTAGTTTACCTTTCTTTATTGGTCCTGTGGTGTTAGAAAGTGTGTAATCTTAATTTTGGTTTTTCTATGTGACTTCATATTATCAATGCTATCCCAAAGGTCACAAAGTCACAACAAGCCTTGATCGTAGTATCTCAATGTTATTTTCATGGTCAAACTTAACTATCCCAATCCTTTGAAATAGTTATGCATAACTTTGCAAATGTTAAGTTTTGTAAAGAATCAAAAGTCCAAAGTAATGCTTGGAGGTTTGTACAACTTTGTGGTGGCTAAATCTCTATAATGATAAAATTTCTTGAAGACACGAAATGGTTATGTTGAATTTTTTGCAACTTCTCAACGATTAAGCTTATAATGTTAATAGATTCTAAGGTCTTGATCAAACACTATGCATAACTTAAGAAGGTTGAAGACACTAGCAATTTGGTGTGTGGACCCTAAAGCCAATAAGCCTAGATTGGTTGATATTCAGGATACAACATAAGGCAACCGACTGATATTAAGGTTGAAGGGTATTGCAGTATCAAAAATATCAAACTTTGTTGTTCATTCCTCCCAAATGTAAAGCTATGGTTGATGATCTAGAAGATAGCTTGGCCAAGACATTCAAAGATTATGTGCCATTCAGGAAGAAATATGAATAAGAGCTGAAAAGGAATTCTGTATTAGAGGAAACTTAAAGGAGTTGAGAGATGAAGTAAACAATATGTGAAGCCAATCCAAGCACATCACAAAGGTCTATAATAAAGAGGCTCAAATTGAACACAGGAAGGTTGTAGCACCAATAACTATGAATGAAAAGGTAGGTATGGATATTGATGAGCTTGTTAATACATGGGATGAAAAGAAAGAAGCCCTATGAGATGTACTGATACATAGGGTTAACATTTTGAAGTGGAAATCTCAGTTAATACATAGTACATAAATTACTTTACAAGGAGGTGAAAACTATTGTCAAGATGCCATAACTTTACTAACACTATTATTTAATTCTTCGGGTCCTTATTTATAATTTTTTGAAAGATTAATTTTGTTGATGGTGAAGAAGGATGACCTGCCTAATAATATTGTTGATGTTAAAGAAATTCCATTATTTATTTGTAAAAGAACAATATGCATTCTTTACTTGTAAATTGCAGATCATCCATGAAAAACTAAAGGTTTTTTTTGAGTCAAGTAAGGGTTATATCCTTGTCATTGTTGATACAATGGGACATTTTAAGGTTTGGAAAGAGTGGGCTGATTCTTTCAACCAAATTTTGGTTACTAACAAGGTTTCTTTATTTTTTTGATCTACTTCTACAATGTCATTGATGCATTATACAAAGAGGCAATAAACATGAATAAGTTTGTTGCAGATTCATGGGCCATAATTAATGATAAATGGAACAAGTATCTTCAAGACTTGTATGTGGTTAGAGCAATAGATTGACCCAACAACAAGGGAAATTATGGTGTGGGAACCATTAGAGAAATAAAGGCCCTGCTGCTTGGAAGTGGTTGAGATAGATTTTGGTATAGAAATGGAGAGCCAAGAGAGGGAGATCTGTTAACTCTATAGGGTATCTTACTTTTATGATTCAACTACTATGAATACACCTACAATAAATGCCAAGATTGATCCTAAAGAATCCAGGCTGCCAACTACCATTTTTGCAACTATTTCCATTATTTCTTTCTCTTTTTCTTGCTTAACTCAATTTTTTGTGCTATTCTTTAGTCAGTAGCTTGTTGCAATCCTTAGTTATAAAAGGATTTCCATGGTTCAGGATATATGTCCGAGTTTTCAATTTATGGAGGAATACCATATTTTGGTCAGTCCATTTATGTGTCAAGTTGATGTATTTTGCTTGTACTAAAGTAATAGGTTAATGAAGAATGATTCAGAGTAAAAAATCTATTTTGTGTTATTATGAGTCAATATTATACATTTTGATGTATTAAATTTCAAGAAAAATGAATACAAATCACTCATCAGAAGTATTTTATCTTTAATCTTGTCTCCTTTCATGAAATTATGCAATTTTTTGTGTTTTGTAAACAAAGAGCTTAGAATCACAGTTGCAATTTGTTTTAAATTGTATGGCATATTATGTCCTACTATTAATCCAAAGAATTACGTAAAGGCTTGGCATAATTTGACAAAATTGTAGGTTTTTAGGAGAGGATTGTTGTAAGAAGAGGTTTCAAAGTGTTAATTGCTTTCTCATTTATAAGGTAAATGAATAGATCCAAACTCAGTGTGTATGATCTGGTTTAAATAATACCTATTGGATAGGGTGTTAGATTGTGTTGACTGATCAGGGAAGTACTGTACATACTCCATACTCCAATTTTTTTTTGGGCCAACATGTAATTATTAATTGTAATCCTAAAGTGGTAAAAATACTTGTATAAAGGGCTTAGGGTTAGGGATTGTTTCATAGTGGTGATGCGAAATTGGTTCTTGCAGCGGTATTGAGTTGTAAGGGATTATGGATTGTAATTAGGTTGTAATTACTGGATCATAATAATATCGGACTTGCTATTTGGTGGACATAGCCTAGGGATTGGGTGAACCACGTTAAATCTTAGTACTTTGTGTTCTTTTCTATGTGATCTATTATATTCTGTTATTGGTTATATTTGCATGTAATTGTTATTTCTATCCATGTTTTAATCCTAACATAGGGCACTGGTATTATTATTGTAGTCAAGCAATTATTGAGTCTTTTCATGGTTCAAAATTCAAATCAAGTACAATATTAAGTTGATTTAAGTTGTAGATCTAGAATGCAAACCCTCACTTAGCTTATGGGTAAATGGAATATGTGATTGGCTATTCCATTACTGTTAGAATTGCATAAGCAAAGAATATCTGGGGTCACTTTCTACTTTATTAAGGCTTAGGGTAAAGGTGATGTCATGAAGTAAATATAATCCTAGGTGTACCCACCTAAACTCTACAAAGTTCAAAGAGTAGAAAACACTTTTTCTTTATTTTTGATAAGATAAATAGGTTTTACAGGGACCCTGAAACCCAAAAGTAACTACATAAACATGGCTGATAATAAGAAATTAAAGCCTAGCCAAAAAAGACTTTTTCTTTGTTAGTTGGTCCTGATGTTTGAATAAATATGTTGAATATGGGAATTAGATAAGCCTTAGATATATTTTCTCTCCTTATTAGGTAGTTAAAATTATGTCAAATTAGAAGCCAACGCAATGGAGTCTACAAGAGAATGTTGTGTAAAACATGCATAAAGTTGTATAGTATGTGTGAGACTAGTTGTCCTTTGGTTTTTACATAGAGAATAGTTTCCATCTATAGTACAAGGCTATTGAACCAATCAATGAATTTTGGATATAAGTTTAAAAAATGTATACTTATTATTTTACATGCTATGAGTGGAGTTGTATATGTGCCTCTACTATCATTCTAATTGGGATTTGCACCTAGTTGTCCTCTTGTCTAGCCTATTATTAGATTCTTAAGGTTTTTCTATTAGAAAGACTCCATTTCCCCAAGTGGGTGGCAAATCAAAAAGGTTTCTAAACCAGTAACCATACATAATATTTTAAAATGGTTGACAAGAAGAAAAATACTAGGTCCTATACTAAGGCATGCCTTAAGATTAACTCGTAAACTATGTTACCTAGTGGAAATAAGAAAGGTTGGATAAGGGAAAGTGGAGAATCAAGAAATGCTCCTACATGGAAGGCCAAGGATGAAAAGGTTAATAACTCGTTATACCTAGTTGTTGAATAAAGTGAATCCTCTTCTAAAGGTTCTAGATCTAGCAATGGTGGATTCTTTGATAGGTTATTCAACACTTGTGTATAGGGAGATATCCTGAGCAAGACAAAGAGATCTCCATGGTGGGTTATAGCAGTAGGAATAAAAGAAATGATCATTCTACATGGAGTGACTAGTATAGTGATGTTTTTGATATGAATTCTATTGTATGATGACAAGTTTACATCCTTTATAGTAGAGTTGTGAATTAGGACTATGTAAACTTGATAGATCTAGAGGATTCATCTAGGTTTGAAATTACCATGCCTAATCTAGACATATTACTTGGTGAGCTGAGTTATTTGAGAAAGGAATTTATGGAATAGTATTCCACACACACACACACACACACACACACACATTGCACCAGGACCTATTTGGTGATGTAGATGCTTTGAGGAGTGAATGTCAAGAGAGGGAATGCTTGTTATAGAAAATGAGTTTGAAAATAAATGACTAGTTATAAGACAAATCTATTAGTATGAAGCCCTTAAAGAGGATATAGATGAAAATATTCCATCTACGCTTGTGAAAAATTATATTAATAGAGGTAAGAGGAAGGCAATGAAAATACAAATTAATGATCATATTGCTTCTTAAAATGGTGCTTCTGCTATGTGAAAAATTAATATAGAAATAGAAAGAGAAAGGAAAGAAAATGAAGATATGGCTAAAGAGCTTGAGAAGGTTGAAAATGAAATAGCAACTGCAGAGATGAGAAGAAAGATCCAATTTTTGAAATCTTCTTGCACTGGTGCATTTGAATTTGATACAAAACCTATGAGTTTGAGGAGACCATCTAAGAAAGAATTTGATCGGATCATTACAAACATCGTGGCTCAAGTTAAGAGAAATTATTACTTAAGAAACATGATAGTAAATGATGATGTTGACAAACCCATTAGTATATTTTTCAACAACATAAGTGATAAGATACATGTTGTGAATAACCCTAAGAATAATCATGTGATGAAAATAAAGGATTCTAAGGGAAAGACATGGTAACCTAAGAAAGATGAGGTTACTAAGGTCCCTGTGATTTACGAAAATGATAAGAAGGAGCCATAGAAGCTTACTGTGCTTGATGTAAAATTGGAATAGGCCAAAATATTGGTTACACCTAAGAAAGAGAATCAAAAGGAGAATAAATGTATGCAAATTGAACTACCATCTTATGCTCTCATTGATATGATCTCTTTAATATCTCAAATTACTATTAAGGCCCCTTTAGCATAAATGATGAGAATAGAGGAACATAAACATAAAGCCTTGGCTTGAGTTATTAGTGTGCCTGATAAGGAATACCCCATTGTTAATACTGTAAGTGGGTTGAAAAAAGAGCCAAAGAAATAAAAGAAAATAAAGGGAAAATTTCTTAAATCCTATAGATGTATCTAGATAGCTCTTTTACTGCTTACCTAGATAACATTGATCCCTTTTTCTTAGTATCATTATAAATGGTAGGATGGTTAAGTACTGTATGATTGATTCTAAATCTCCCAATAGTGTGATACCATTCAAAACAATGGAGTCCCTAGGAATAAGTGTAGATACCATCTAGGGTAGATATTATGTATTATATCCAAGAGAGGTCCTTGTTATAGGAACTATCAGAGCTCTTCCCTATAAACTTGTTGCATAGCTAGAGAAAAATTTAACCACTGTACACTTGATTTGCATCATACTCTTAACCCTTCTATCCAAGTGATTCCATGAATTCAAAATGCTTGGATGTTAGCTTAGAGCTTCCTAACCATGGAGTGCAAGGATGATTAAGATAACATGCAACGGGTTCTCAACTGATCCTTAGAAGTGCATTCCTTTCTAGTAAACCATGCGATGGGAGGTTCCAAAGACAAGATGCAAGAATGAAAATATCCACAAGGAGTTCCTCAAGGATGCAATGCAAATTTAGATTAAACTATATGAATATGAAAAATGCATCTATAGTAACAAGATGAGATGTGTTACAAAACCAACCTAGTTATGCTATGTGATTTAAGCTATTACAAAAAAGAACTAAGTTCAAATGAAATTACACTAAAATGAAATATGATTATAAGCTAGCATGTGATGGATTAGAAAAATGAGATGAGAAGTAGAAGTTCTCCACAAAGCTCTTCAAATATTCGAATGATAAACTTGCAGCATAACAATACTCAAGAGTATGGATCCTTTGACAAGGGGAGAGCTATTTCTTTTAAAGCTGTATGAATGGTAGAGATCAAGATCAAAATGATGGATGAGCAAGGGTGGAGTTTGAAATAGGATTGATCCATGTGCACACACAAGTCAACCAATAAAATAGAACTTGACTTCCCATATAAGACAAAAGTCACAAAGCCTTTTCTTTTAATTTGTAAAATAGAAAAAGGACTTTATGTGTGCATATTGAGTGGGTTAGAAGAAAGGGGTCTTTTATTTAATTAAATGGGGACATGTTCTTTTAATCAAATAATGGACTTAGGATACCATAGTCAAACTATGGGTTATAATCAAATTAATAGATTTTAGCAATTTGGTTTAGGCAAATGATGAATTAATTTAACCAAAATGCTAAGAAGGGGGATAGTAGTCTAGATGACCATTTTTAGGTAACTACATTTTCCCCTCTTTTACTAATGTGTGATCAATTTGGGAACACATTATGTCAAGGAAAATAGAAGCCAAGTAGGCAGCAATGGAGATACCTAATTCTAAAGAATGAAATGTAGAAAGAGATAACAAATCTTGAATGTACAACCTGATAGCAGTAGTACTGAACACTAGAAAGGAGATGATGTTAGAAATCAAGAAGAATGCTAACACCAGTCAAAGTAGATAGATTAAGAGATAATGAAAAGATCAAACATATGCTCCTAAGAAATAGATAGCTATAGCAAGCGATGATAGGGTATTTTTGCCCTGCCAAAATCAAAATTGAAATAAGGTAAGGGAGATGTACAAATGAGCTAGACATGAGTAAATCGAGATATAGTGAAGTCCATTATAACAAATAAATGATTAAGACCAAATAGTGACCAGAAGAGATGGATAGAATGCCCTAGTTTGACCAAAGTTGACCATGAAGGATAAAACATTAAAATTAGGTATAATTAAGAAGAAAGATGATTTAGACATCAAAGTGTGAATTGGATTAGATATGAAGTGTAGAAATGATGAAGACATGAAGATGCCCCAATGAAGATTTGAAGATTAGACCCCAAGAGGTTAGCTAACTGCATAGAAGAAGGCAGAATTTTAAAATGGAATTTTGACTATCAATATGAACTTAGATTTTGATTTCAATCTCAAAAATGGATCTAGGATGTCAAAATTAGCTAGGTTTGTAAGTTTTGCAAAATTCTGAGGAGTTTGAAAAATGGGTCAAAATTAGGTTGGAAGGCTATATAAGGGGTCCAAGTGTCATTTTCAAATCATTTTGTCTTTTGTGGTTTTTGAGAGCTTGCGAGTGGTCAAGAGAGAGCATCATGGCTTTGGCAAACAATCTGACTCACCAACACTATTTTGAACATAACTGGTTCACAACCAACCAGCCGACTACGAGGCGCTGACAAGTTTTTAACTTTTTGCTACTTTTTGGAGTATTTATGATTTTTTTTGCATATTTTTAGAAGTTAAATACAAAATATCATGTGATATTTTAAAAGTATCACACGTGTACTTTAACAAATATTGTGTGATACTTCACATCGCACAACTTGTATCTAGTGTGTCACATGAACCATACCCAAATATCATGTGAGCTAGTGCAAAATGTTGCCCAGGAAAAAAGTATCACCTGAGTATATTGAAAAATGTCACATGACATTTGATCAACATATTGTATCACCTGCATATAGCAAGAAATGTCACGTAGTCTATTTGTTGTTTTTTTTTGTTGATTTTTGCATGTTTGCTGATGTTTATTGATATTTTTCTATCTTGTATTGCAAATGGTGTTTTCAATGCTTCACATCAGAGCCCCCAAAGTTGTGGGGTTATGGGTTTTAGGTTACCTTATTGATGAGGAGAAGGCTGCCATAGCAAGCATGGGGTTGAGGTGGGTCATGCAAATGCCCCACATATGGGTGAACCACATGTTATTGACTGTGCTAGCTGAGAAATGACATAGCGAGTACAATACCTTTCACTTGCCGACTGGGGAGGCAACCATCAGTTTAGAGGATGTGTACTGCATCCTTCAAGTACCTTGCCATGGTGATCTAGTGAGTTCTAAGTTTGATTGCTCTTTTACGTTTTCAGGTTTTAATATCCATGTGAGGTATGCTGATGCAAGGTTTGGTTATATGTCACAGGTATACTATGATCAGACCTCGATAGAGGGGAAAGTAGTGATGTAGGAGATGTTCTATTATGTCGCCATTTTAGATCACCATCTAAGTTGGGAGAAACTCATTGATGAGTATGGTGTTCATTACCCACTTCCATGTTTTCTATGTTTGTTAGTTGCTTAGGCTTTGGTGATTGACATGAGCTAGCAAGGCTTCCACTAGGATGGGGTAGATTAGTGGCAAATCTGATTGCGTGGCCTTGTAAGATGGCACGGGGACCAACCATACTCATAGATATGTATCATGAGCTGCATGAGGTGGTATACCATGGGGGTCACTCTTGGGAATGTGAAGTAGTGCTAGCATAGATATGGGCGTGGGAGCACATTGTTGTCATCTAGCCACAGGTTTAGCCATAAGAGTGTAGCCAACCATCTTTGGATATATAGGGTTTGTACCACAGACCCATAATGAAGATATCACATACTATCAACAAATTTTGGATGAGGTGAAAACATTCATGTGGTGACCATATTGAGAGTGTCATAGATGGTCTGATTCTTGGGAGTTGGACTATATGCGGTACAACAAACCACTGGAGGGTAGGCATTCATAGATAGTCGAGTGATTCATGATTAGCTGAATATGGTGAAAGTTTGTAGAGTGATAGGTGATCTCAGTAGAGATGATGATGTATGCTCCATTCCATTTAGATGAGGCACATGGTTAACTGCCCATGCTAGATTATCAGATAGCCATCTGGGAGACAACAACTTTGGTTTAGACACCTTGGGATTATCTTTCAGATGTAGTAGATGTAAGGGCAGACCCAACATATTTGTACAAGATGCAAAGGCATCCATTCCCTTGGTTCACATAGCTAGATGTGCTACTTGTAGGAGGACATGGAGGAGATGGGCAAGATGGAGGTAGAGTTAGGAGGGAGAAAAATAGAGGTTGGAAGTGGTTCCCAATTGTAGAGGAGATGGATGTGGGCGTAGGCTGCAAGAGAAGAGGAGGAGGAGGAGGAGGAGGTGCCACTCTAATGGTAGAGAATAGGGTGAGTGGAGGTGTAGGTGGAGTAGCCAACCAGAGGAGAGAATTATGAAGATGCAAGGATCTAGGCTCTAGAGGTAGAGCTATAGGAAGCTTGAGTGATCATTGCTATGTGGGATCATTAGCTAGTGGATACATGAGCAAAGGTTGACAGACAAGAGCAATCTAAGAGATGATTTAGCAGAGTCCCAGTGAGAGATGGAGTGATAGACAACTAGGGAAACCTACTATCATGGAGTATACATTGCTATAGTCCCTATGGACCAACAGGCATGTATGTACTCAGCGAGAGCTAGGAGATTAGAGTGTGTAGTGTAGGCGCTAGATAGGAGATAGGCTTTGCCACCAGGGCCACCACTAGCTATAGAGGGTGGGAGTCTGTCTTAGACCTAGGCTGATAGTTGTGATAGTTTTTTATTATACTTCATGTATTGTGACATGGATATCCAAATTTTGGATCTCAAATTTATATATGTATTGTGACACATTGATATATATGAGATACTGGATTTGATCGACATATTTTGTGTACTTGTCTCATTTTGATGGATGTTTCAGCATTTTGATTTTTCATGTGATTTTTCAATTTCTTGCTCATGTATGTGTTTTTTTTATGCTCATGTTAATGTGTTAATGGATCTCTCATTTATGATGTGCATAATATAGACTTATGTTTTTGAAACATGTAACACTTGGATAGATCAAATGTGATTTTTATATTAAACCCTTGTGATGAAAGGATAGTAAAGAGGTGAAGAAAAAGATCAAGAAGAAAGAAAAGAAAGATATGAAAGAAGTTAGCCAATATGTTTGAAAAAATGATGAAGATAGAGCTCTCCCCATATGCATGAATGCAAGACTAAGCTAGAAAATGAAACTAAAATGCAAACTAATATGCAAAATGGTTTAGCAGCAAGGAACACATAACATTTAGAGTCTGATTTCATCATTGAGAATTTATTAGGGACATCATGAGATCATACAACCATCATTAGTGTAACTATGAGGATATGAATATGATCAACATCAGATAGGAGTGTGGAAATCTAATCTAAGAATCAAAAGACATGTAAGTTAGGATGACTATGTGATTAGATTTCCTAGGTTTGATATAGCAAGATTACACCTATATAAAGGCATAAGCACCACAATAACCCCTGAGTGTGGTCTTGTGAAAAAAAATCAAGGATGATACATTTGTAAGTCAAAGTGTCAAGTAGGAGAAGCATGAATGCTCTAAACACTATAGATGAACAAAGTCTACCCACAAGTAGAAAGATAGAAAATATGCCCCATGCCCCCAGTCTTCTAGTCCATGACATTCTTGGAAGACTATTAGGGAGGAAACACATAGAAAATAAATCATCATAGACAACACACAAAGTACATAAAGTTCATCATAGCTCAACCATTTAAATGTTTAAGTGTGTGTGTGTGTGTGTGTGTAAGTCACTTGGAAATTTGTACTTGATTATGATAATGATAAATATCATGACATTTGAGACTATACGTAAACTATCTAAAAAGTGTTGAGAAACACTTGATGTCAAGGGGAATTAGTGTTGAGAAACATTTTTTTATGAGTTTCCAAAGAAATCCTAATGCACAAGGAAATCTCAATAGGCTAAGAAGATGTGCCCCCAAGACGAGGACAAGGGAGAATTCCAAGATATGAAATGTATTGCATAATGAGTGATTGAGACTAATAGACATAGGTGTAAGGGTCTCAAGTGGCATCTATTTCCAAGTTTTCACCAATTGGCAGATTCTTTTTTCAGAACTTTTTTGAATTTTTTTTGAATTTTTTGAAATTTTTGGTGATATATCAAAGTGCCTATTGCTAGGTTTTCACTAAGATGATCATTTTTTTTCAGGATATTTTCTAAATTTTAGGATATTTTCAGAATCAATAGATATGTACAAGATAGCTAAGCTACGAGCCTCGAAGCATAGAACTTCTTCAAATGTAGGACATTGATAGGCTCTACAAGTTCTTCCCCTTTGGGAGTAGACCATTGATAAGCACTAGACCCAAATATTGTTATGATAATGTACAAGCCTAACCAATTAGGATCAAAGTTTCTCTTCTACCCTCTATGTTGCTAATTTTTTAGATTCTCTCTAAGCACAAATTGCCCTACTTGAAACTCATGGGAATGAACTTTCTTGTTATACTGAGTAGACATGCACTTTTGATAAGCCCTCATGTGATCAAAAGTAGCCTTGCGACTTTCATCAAGAGTTTTTAGTTCCTATACTCACAAAGCTCTATGGTCTTCATCAGTTATCAACCCATGTAAGGAGACTTGCAAGGGGAGGATCTCAACTTCTAATGGGAGGATAACCTTAGAGCTATAGACTAAAGAAAAGGGTGTGGCCCCTGTAGGAGTATGTATTGTAGTTTTGTAGGCCTATAATGCCAAATTAATCTATAAATGCCAATCTTTCCCTGACTTGTGAATTGTTTGGTGTAAGATTTTCAACAATGTTTTGTTGGAGGCCTCATCTTGGCCATTCCTTGAGGATAGTAAGTTGAAAACCAATTTGTTTGATTCAAAATTTCTTGCACTATTGTTTGAGGTCCTTGTTCTTGAATTGTCCTCCATTATTAGTAACAATGGAGGAAGGAATTCCATAGCAAAAAATGCTATGATTAAGTATAAATAGGGCAATATGTTTTCCTATAGCAGTAAATAGTGGCACAACCTCAACCCATTTGGTGAAATACTCAATTGTTATAATGATGAACTTATTCCTAGTAGATAAACTTGGTTGAATTTTTCCTACCAAGTCAAAGGACTATTGTTGAAATGGCCAATATGACATAGAGGTAATAAGCTCATGTCCAGGTACATGAATTAAACTCTTATCTCTTATCTCTTATCTACACTCAATTTGTGTCACACTCTAAACCCTTCTATCTAGGTGATTCCATGAGTTCAAAATGCTTGGATGTTAGCTTAGAGCTCCCTACCCATGGAGTGCAAGGATGATTAAGATAATATGCAATGGGCTCTCAACTAAGCCTTAGATGTGTATTCCTTGCTAGTAAACCATGAAATGGGAGGTTCCAAAGGTAAGGTGCAAGAATGAAAATCAAATTTAGATTAAACTATATGAATATGCAAAATGCAGCTATAGTAACAAGATGAGATGTGTTACAAAACCGACCTAGTTATGCTATGTGATTTAAGCCACTAAAAAAGAGAACTAAGTTAAATGAAATTATACTAAAATGAAATATGATTCTAAGATAGCATGCGATGGATGAGATAATGAGATGAGAAGTAGAAGTTCTCCACAAAGCTCTTCAAATATTCAAATGATAAACTTGCAACATAACAATACTCAAGAGTGTGGATCCTTTGACAAAGGGAGAGCACTTTCTTTTAAAGTCATATAGATGATAGAGATCAAGGTCAAAATAATGGATGATCAAGGGTGGAGTTTGAAAATAGGATTGATCCATGTGCACACACAAGTCAACTAATAAAATAGAAGTTGACTTCCCATATAAGACAAAAGTCACAAAGCCTTTTCTTTTAATTTGTAAAATAGAAAATGGACTTTATGTGTGCACATTGAGTGCATCAAAAGATAGGGGTCTTTTATTAATTAAAAGGGGACATTGTAAAGCCCCACTAGAGATCCTTGGAAACAAGGATGAAAAACAAGCAAGATTTTTTTTAAAAAAAACTAAGTGTAAGAGCACATGATAACAACCTACACAGATCATAAAGATCGCAACGGAAGATTGAAAAACAACCAACACCAATAGATCTCCAAATGCCACTACTGACCCAAAAATAAATAAGAAGACATGCGAGATCAACCAAGCTGACAGACCAAAGCTGACTCCTGAAAAATGGCTAAGTCTAAAATTTGAACCCCTAAAATTTCCTAGAATCTTTATCTTAGCTCATAGAGGTCTGAAACCCATCTCAAATGAATAATCACATATATTAAAATATATCTTAAGTATAAGAAATTAACTTATACTTAAACAATATATTTTAAACCCCAAAGGACTACAACCGAAAGACACAAAACTGGATAAGAATAGAAACAACCTAGATCCAAAATGCAACACCATAGGGTTGAAGAACACCAAAGAGGGTATCCAAATCAACTCTCAAAAAGTTTAGACCAGACCGTAAAGTGCTCATTTCCTGCCTACACAGGTTTTTACAAAAACTAGGTGATACTTTAATACAACACAAAAAAGTATCACGCAACGTTTCTAGAGAAGGAGGGTGACATTTTCAAGGATTGGGCGATACTTCTCTTGAAGGCATGCAACACTTTAAGGGTGTCATACAAAATTTATCAAAAGGAGGTGCAATACTTTCTAGTATCGCGTGACATTTCTCCAAGAGGCATGCAATAGAATTAGGGGACACATGATATAGTTTCAATGGGCGTGCAAGAAATTTTTGTGTCGCACCATGCTGATAAAAGGTCACCCAAGAAACTAAATAAAAACACTTAAGGACAAACAAAAGACCAAAACTAAGCACAAAACCTCCACATCAGGGAGTACCAGATCCACATTTTGAGGTGAGAAAACTCGAATCGAATAAGGAAATATAGAAAGAATAACATCTAAATGATAAGAGTAAAAGTGCAGAAGGAACGTCACAGTGAACTAAAGCAACATCGCAATAACTGAAATAATAAACAAGTAAGTACATAGTTCCTCCCAACTATCAATGGCATCATAAGACCATCATGGGCCCTAGCCATCCTTTGCACGTAACATCCCAAGCCACTGATCAAATCGTCGATACTATCATAATAGGGATGTCACTACTAAACATGCTAATAACCAAAGCATAAGGAAATCTACCATGCTAGTAGTACAATAAAAATAAACTTGCAAGTAGTTTACATCACATATCACATACTAATCATCATAATAAGGAATGTGTCAAAACTATAATCATCTAAACATGATAAAAAACATCCAATGAAATCATAAATCACAAGAACCATACTTTGTAAACTAAAGTACAGAGTGAACACATCCATCAATGGTCACACTAGGATATAAGACCATCTCTATACATTGGTCCCTAGTAGTGGTGAAGGTAGCTACGCCTCCCAACCACAGGCACCCATAGGTCCACACCCACCATGCTGATGGAGATAATGATCCAACCACAAACACATGCAAAACAACATCCATGGCTAACACACACACCAAGTAGTATGATTATTGAACCCAAGACAAAGACAATGCATAAACTATAGGTCTTGGTTAGACATCTTGAAGGCTACTAAGTAGGGGATTGTGTGGATTCAACATCCCTCAATGGAATTTCTCAGCACAAGAATTTTATTATCTTTAGTTTTATTACTACCCAATATTTTCTTTAGTTATCACTTAATTAAGAACTTCTTTAGTCAAACAGGAAATGGACACCAGAATGTACGATAGAAGCCCCTTCCATATGCTACCCTACCGTACCCATGCTCATCCAATGATAAGTGTCCATAGGCATGAAAATTCCCAACCCATCCCAAATGATCACAACTTTTGAAAGTACCATGGAAGATCAAGCCCCACAGGTCACCTGACAGATGTACTTGTGTGTGGTGCACCACCATCATGAAGATCATACTAAAAGGACTGGATGAGAACACAAACAGAAAGTTAATCAATTGAAAACATAATCAGGATGATGGATGCTACACACATCCCAATGCAACATAAAGTGAAAAAGTGGTCTGATGGATATCCAAATGGATCATCCAAGTCCATGACTCACATTATGCCAAGAAAACTCGAGAAAACAGGGTGGCATGCAAAACAAGGCAAAAACCCCAAATTTTGGAAAAATTCTAAAATTAAAACCCATTTGGAATTTGGATGCAAAAACCCTGAAAATCAAAAAATAATTGAAATCAGACACCATATGAAAAAATGGCCAGCATAATGGCTTAAAAACCCAAACCTCCATTTCCAAAATAGGGAAAACGTTCATACCTGACCAACCGGTCAGAACTAGCAAACAGAAATGGATGGGAACACTAGTTCTCTGTCTCCTAACATACTGCTACAAGAAATGGAAGCTTAAATGGAGCAAAATAAAATAAAATGAGAAAGCCCTACCTGAAAACAAAAGGGGCCGAAACAATAACTTGCACAATAAAATAAATCACCTACCAAATATGCTGAAAACAACGACAAAGTATAAACTCCCTGAGCTGAATCCAATGAGACCAACTTCACACAGATCCCATGCTCACAGCTCTCAAAAAAAACAAAAAAAGAATCCTTCAGAAGGGGATTTCTAAAATGGCTCTCAAATTTCCAATTCTAAAAGTGAGAAGTGAAAAATGAATTCACTTTTCCAATACTTATTCAATTTTTTGAGTGAATGGTCTATTCTGGAAATTAGCCAACTAGAGTAGCTAAACTCCGAATCGACCCAAATGAAAATAGGTTATTATCCGTAATGGAAATTCACCTAAGTCAAGTCTACTAGAAATTAAATCCAAAAAGATTTAAAACCCAAAAAACCCAAAATCATAGAAAATCACTTAAGACTTTTGCGACAAATGTGAACTTCTAAATGCACAGACACGCTCACTAATCTAATCACATAATGCAGATGAGTTCAAATTTACAAATCATCAAGAGTTTTAGATTAAAAAAACTAAGGGTACATCAACCATATAAGGATGACATTGGAAAAATATGAACATCTAAATCACTAACTCCATGTGCCACTGCCAGGGATATAATTATTGCACACTAAAACATGATCAAGTGCAATTGCATATAATATCATAGTCAAAGAAACATGTATTAAAATACCTATTTAATCCATTTACATCACTCACGTTCATAGAAAGTATAAAGATACAAGAATGAAGTAAACAATCATAGCATAAAATTCATCTCATAACATAATCAACAAATATGTCCAAATAAACCATATAACTAGATATCATCATAGGTCTACTGTCATCTCAAAATAGCATCAACATGCAAAATGATAAACTGAACAACATAGCAGCATAGCATCTATGGAACT
This sequence comes from Cupressus sempervirens, assembly GCA_028749045.1. Lineage (NCBI taxonomy): Eukaryota > Viridiplantae > Streptophyta > Pinopsida > Cupressales > Cupressaceae > Cupressus > Cupressus sempervirens. The sequence continues at coordinate 479,862,285 of CM053786.1, forward strand.
AAATCAAAGTATAACATCTAACCCTCAGGTCATGACAAGGTACAAAATAAGAGTATCAATTATCTCTTGAATCAAAAGAGACAAGGTATAGACTAAAAACACAAGAGGCACTACATCCTCCCCCACTAGCATAGGCTTACTCCTAGAAGCTAGCAAAAATGTAGGGGTACAATCCCCTCAATCGTGAAGCATCCTCCCAAGTCTAAGAGGTCTCATCACTTGGGTCCCATTGGAACCTTACCTACTCTATGTCCCAACCTTGAAAGGTTAGCCTCCACTACTGTAGGATATGAATGGGCTCCAAGGTAAGCTTCCCATCCGCTACCTGTAAAGCATCCCAATCAAGAACATGGGTCACATATGGAATATACTGTCGCAAAAAAAAAAACATGGAAAACCTTGTGAATGCGCTATAGGCTAGGTGGCAATGCTAGTCAGGAAGCAATAGGACCAATCCTCTTGAGGATCTCAAAAAGTCCAACAAAATGTGGCACCAACTTAGAGCCTTTCCCATAATGGATGGGACTCTTCCTCGGACACACTCTCAAAAACATCCTGTCACCAACAGAAAAGTGATGATCCAACCTATGAGCATGTACATACTTTTTTTTCCTATCCTGAGCAATAACCAAATGCTCCCTAATTTGAATAACCTACTACTCCATATCCTGAAGCATCTCTAGACCCAAAATAACTTGGTCCTCTAAATGATCCCAACTCAAAGGGGTATGACATGGTGTTCCACACAAGGCCTGAAAAGGTGACATGCCAAGAGAACTATGATACCCATTGTTGTATGCAAATTAAATAAGATACAAATAGTCCTCCCACTTCACCTACCTATCCATAACATACATGTGAAGCATATCCTCCAAAACCTGATTTACTCTCTCAGTTTAACCATTAGTTTCTGAGTGATAAGCTAAACTAAAATTGAGCTACATGCCCAAAGCATGCTGGAGAGACGTCCATAGTGCAGAAGTAAACACTGGATCTCTATCTAAAATTATCCAATGAGGAATCCCATGCAAATGAACAATATCGGCCAAGAAAACATACACTACCAATGAAGTTGTGTAGGATGCTCTCATTGGTGAAAAATGTGCTACCTTGGACAACTTGTCCATTATCACCATGATACAATCATGTCTTCATGATGACATAGGCAACCCTATGATAAAATAAATGGATATCATATCCCACTTCCACTCTGGAATGGTATGTGGCTGCAAAAGACCCGCTAGATGCTGATGCTCTACCTTCAGTCTCTGGAACTCAAGACATCTAGCAACAAAATTAGTAACATCACACCTCATCCCTACCCAAAAGTACAACTATTTGAGATCAGCATGCATCTTCTTAACACAAGGATGTGCAGAATATGGTGCACAATGTGCCTCTGACAAAACCAAAGTACGAAGATCACTTGACATGGGTACATAGATATGCCCCATGTGACATAGTAGTCCATCAGACTCAAGCATATAACCTAAAAACCTCCCCTCAAGGGTACATCCAGACTCGATCTCCACCCTCACCTCTTGATATCAAGTGTCATTAGGAAAAGTCTCTGAAATACAGCCTCGCAAATTCACTCCCAATGATAACACTAATACCTCATGTCACCTTCTACTCAAAGCATGTGTGATGACATTCTCCTTTCCTTTGATGTAATGAACATCAAATTCATACTCGCACAAGAACTCCATCCAACGATGTTGTTGTGCATTCAGGTTTGGCTGAGTAAAGATATACTGCAAGCTCCTATGATCACTATGCAACTCAAACCTATGTCCCAAAATAAAATGCCTCCAAAAAACAAGGGCATGCATTATGGCTACAAGTTCCAAATCATGAGTGGGATAGTTAAGCTCATGGTCCTTGAGTTTTCTAGACTCAAAAGCAATCACTCAACCATCTTGCATTAACACCTCACCCATGTCTTCCAACGAAGCATCTGTGCAAACCATGAAATCACCTACAGGATTAGGCACTGCAAGGACTAGTGCACTAGTCAAACACTCCTTAAGAGCATTAAATGCTACCTCACACTGGTCTGACCAAACAAACTTCTTCCCTTTCCTCTGAAGAGAAGTGCTACTCTTGATAAATCCTTAATGAAGCGACGATAGTAACTTGCCAATCCCATGAAACTACAAACTTTTGAGATATTAGTGGGTTCTAGGAAATCCGTGATAGCACGAATCTTCTTTAGATCCACTATAATTCCATCACCAATGATGATGTGTCCCAAATACTTCACCTCTGACTGGAAGAACCCACACTTACTCAAGTTTCCATATAACTGATGGTCTCTCTTGAGTACTGAAATACCTAACATAAATGGACTTTGTGCTCCTCCATAGTCTTTGAATAGATCATTATTTCATCCAGGAATACAATGGCACATTGATCAAGGTAAGTACAAAATACACCATTCATCAAACTCATAAATACTAATGGTGCATTGGTTAACCCAAAGGGTACAACCATGAACTCATAATGCCCATATCATGTACAAAAAGCTATTTGATGAATATCAGTCTCTTGGATATGAAGTTGATGGTATCCTGAATTTAGATTAATCTTTGAGAACACTCATGCTCCCTTCATTTGATCGAACAAGTCATCTATCCTTGGCAAAGGATAATAATTCTTCACCATCACCTTATTCAACTGCTAGTAATTGATGCACAAATGCAATGAACCATCCTTCTTCTTCACGAAGATGATTGGTGCACCCCATAGGGACACACTAGGATGAATATGGCCCTTAGCCAATAATTCCTCCAATTACAATTTGAGCTCACTCAAATCTTGAGTAGTCATGTGATAAGGAGCTCATGAAATCGGCTCTACGCCTAGTATGAGATCGATCCAAAAATCAATGTCACACTATGGTGGCATACCTAGAATTTCATTGGGAAACACATTGGCATACTCACAAAGGAGTGGGTGATCATCAAGTGTTACTGTATAGCTCTCAACTTCCTCGAGATCACTAAGAGACATAAGAAACAATTGGAAACCCTTTTGCACACTCTGCTTCAGCTAATTAGCTGAGATCATATGAAGCGAGACTGGTCTTTGAACTCCCAAAAATTCCACCTACTCACTTGTGTCATCAACACACTGTACCAGCTTATGATGGTAATCGATATTTGCCTGATGGGTAGCTAACCAATCCATGCCCAACACAATGTCATACGATCCCGAAGGTAGAATGCATAGATCCACTATGGTGGTAAAGGTTCCCAAATTCAAATAACAATCCCTAACCAATGAGTCAATAGCCACCTTAGAACCTGTGGCTAACTCCACCTACCACCTATCAACCTGACGCTTTGCCACTAGCCCACATCACTGAACAAGAGATGGTGATACAAAAGAATATGAAGCACCAAAGTCAAACAAAATTGAAGCTAAAATGCCATGCAACATACCTATAGCCTTGACTACTATACCTTGATGCTCAGCTTGATGGTTGTCAAGTATCGCAAAGACTTTGTGATTCTGACCCACATCTCCTATAGTAGGCTTAGATCTCACTACACCCTTACCAGGTCCTGTGGATGGTTTAATGGAACAATCATAAGATTTATGGCCAGGTTGGCCACAAGAATAATAGTTCCCAAAAAAGTTGGGTCCTATCCCACGACCACCCTAAGTAGCACTAGGATAAGGTGCACTACCCCTACTAGAATTTTGCTAAACACTTTGAGGAGGATGATCCTATTGAGATTTCTATCCTCACTACTAGTTAACTCCTTTCCTACCTGAAGCAACAAAATATTGTCCACCTTTAGGCCATTTTCCTTTATTCTTGTTATGATTGCGACCACCATAACCATATTGAGAGGGTGATGATTGGGCTTGGCCCTTCCCAAAATACTGAGTAAACTGAACATCTTGTCCTAAATTATGAGCACTTTGGTTATGAGAGCCAATTTTACCACTATATCTTCTAGCCACATTTCTCTCAATGATCCTTACCTTCTCAATGGCAAGAGTAAGTGTCCTCGGTTGATGAGCATGAACATCACCAATGATGGAGTCTTTGAGGCCCCTAACAAAATGCTGGGTGATAAGTGCATCATCATGCCTGTAGCTTGAATACTGTTTCAAACCAAGGAACTTCTTCTCATACTGATCAATTGTCATAAAGCCCTATTTAAGCTCATGGAATTCACAATGTGAGCTTCTTGATACTGAGGTGATAGAAACTTCTCTCCAAACCTTTCCTCAAAGATCTCCCAAGTGAGATTTGAGACATTGATACCAAACCTCTCACTCTCTTCACCCCGCTAGATGGAACCATGTTCCCTTAGTTGTGTGATTGCACAATGGGACTTTATGTTTCTCCCATAAGGTAATAATGAGAAACAACACCCCATATCAAGTAACTAGGTCTCAGCCTTGAGTCTTGTTCCCTGGCCATCAAACTTTGGTGGTTTGGACCTCTGAAGTTCCCGCATCATCTCAATCTATGTGAGATCAAATCATCCCATCCATGGTCCCTCCATCCGTGCCTTCTTTCTCCAAGTGGTGAATGAGAACATTAATTCTCAAACTCATGCTCCTCCTCTCTATGTTATGAATGATGGGACTCTCCATGATGAGATCGCTCCCCCCACTCCTGATCATGTTGGCACTCCTCAACATGAGGGCCCATTTGAGCAAGAATTTCCTAGAGCACTGGCATCAATGCTCCCAAGAGATTTTAATTAGCATTTTTATCCTACTCTCCCTCCCCTCCTTGATGTTCTTGTTCATGGTGTTCCTCCTCTTGAACAACCCATCGATTACCACCCCAACTAGACCTACATGCAAGAGGCATCCCTATGGAAGCAACAAGGCAACATCAAACATAAGGATCATAAGCATAAGAGTTAGAACATGAACCCAAGAAACAACAAAATAACAACATAAAATAACAATACACAATAGAAATCAAAACCATAGTGGAAGCATAACACAGAGATCCCAATGTTGCAACATGGGCTCTGATACTAGATGTAATGCCCCATTGGAGATCCTTGGAAACAAGGATGAAAAATAAGCAAGATTTAAAAAAAAAAAAAACTAAGTGTAAGAGCACATGATAACAACCTACACAAATCATAAAGATCGCAATAGAAGACTGACAAACAACCAACACCAACGGATCTCCAAACACCACTCTTAACCCAAACATAAATAAGAAGACATGCGAGATCAACCAAGCTAATAGACTAAAGTCAATTGCTGAAAAATGGCTAAGTCTAAAATCTGAAGCCCTAAAATTTCCTAGAATCTTTATATTTAATTACGTATGTTGATGTATATTTAATTACATATATTTAATTTCTTATGTATATTTAATTTCTTATACTTAAATGATATATTTTAAACCCCAAAGGACTACAACTAAAGGATGCAAAATTGGATAAGAATAGAAACAACTTGGATCCAAAACATGGCACTATAGGGTTGAAGAACACCAAAGAGGGTATCCGAATCAACTCTCAAAAAGTTCAGACCAGATCGAAAAGTGCCGGCTGCCCAGCCATGCAAGTTTTTACAAAAACTAGGTGATACTTTAATACAACATAGAAAAGTATCGTGCAACATTTCTAAAGAAGGAGGGCGACATTTTCAGGGACTAGGTGATACTTCTCTCGAAGGCATGTGACACTTTAAGGGTGTCATATGACATTTCTCAAAAGGAGGTGCGATACTTTCTAGTATTGTGTGGCATTTCTCCAAGAGGCATGTGATAGAATTAGGGGATGCATGATATAGTTTCAATAGGTGTATGATACATTTTTTTGTTGCACCATGCTGATAAAAGGTCACCCAGGAAACTAAATAAAAACACTTAAGGACAAACAAAAGACCAAAACTAAGCATAGAACCTCCACACCAGGGAGTACTAGATCCACATTTCGAGGTGAGAACCCTCAAATCAAATAAGGAAATGTAGAAAGAATAACATCTAATAGATAAGAGTAAAAGTGCAGAAGGAACATCGTAGTGAACTAAAGCAACATCATAATAACTGAAATAACATTGCAATGAAAAAAATAACCAAGTACATGGTTCCTCCCAACTGTCAATGGCATCATAAGTCCATCGTGGGCCCTAGCCATCCCTTGCACATAACATCCCAAGCCACTTATCAAATCGTCGGTACTATCATAATAGGGATGTCACTACTAAACATGCTAATAACCAAAAGCATAAGGAAATCTAACATGCTAGTAGTACAACAAAAATAAACCTGCAAGTAGTTTACATCACATATCACATACCAATCATCATAATAAGGAATGCGTCAAAACTAAGATCATCTAAACATGATAAACAACATCCCAATGAAAGCATAAATCACAAGAAGCATACTCCATGAACCAAAGTACCAAGTGAATACATCCAACAATGGTCACACTAGGATATAAGATCATCTTTGTACACTGGTCCCTAGCACTGGTGAAGGTAGCTATGCCTCCCAACCATGTAGCACCCATAGGTCCACACTCGCCATGCTGATGGAGTTAATGATCCAACCACAAATACATGCAAAACAACATCTGTGGCTAATACACACGCTAAGCAGTATGATGACTAAACCCAAGACAAAGACAATGCATAAACTACAAGTCTTGGTTAGACATCTCGAAGGCTACTAAGTAGGGGCTGACATCATGCAGAGTCACTTGGCATCGAAAAACCCAAGCTCAGACCGTTCAGATTCAGCATCCCTTAATGAAATGGCTCGACAAAAACATTTTTTAATCTTTAGTTTTATTACCACCCAATATTTTCTTTAGTTATCACTTAATTAAGAACTTCTTTAGTCAAATGGGAAATGGACAGAAAAATGCATGACAGAAGCCCCCTCCATATGCTTCCCTACTGTACCCATGCTCATCCAAAAATGAGTGCCCATAGGCATGCAAGTTCCCAACCCATCCCAAATGATCACAAATTTCAAAAGTACCACAGAAGATCGGGCCCCATAGGTCACCCGATAGATGTACTCTTGCATGGAGTACCACCATCATGAAGATCACACTAAAAGGACTGGATGAGAACACAAACAAAAAGTCAATCAATTGAAAACATAATTGGGATGACGGATGCTACACACATCCCAATGTAACATAAAGTGCAAAAGTGGTATGACGGATATCCAAATGGATCATCCAAGTCCATGACTCACATTGTGCCAAGAAAACTCGAGAAAATAGGCTGGCATGCAAAATGAGGCAAAAAATCCAAATTTTGGAAAAATTCTAAAATTATAACCCATTTGGCATTTGGGTGCAAAAACCTCAAAAATCCAAAAATAATTGAAATCAAACATCATATGCAAAAATGACCAGCATAATGGCTCAAAAACCCAAACCTCCATTTCAAAAACAGGGAAAACATTCATACCCGACCAACCAGGCAGAACTAGCAAACATGAACGGAGGGGAACACTAGTTCTCTGCCTCCTAACATACTGCTACAAGAAACAAAGCAAAAAAAAAAAAATAAGAAAGTCCTACCTAACAATAATAAGGGCCGAAATAGTAACTTGCACTATAAAATAAATCACTCACCGAATCTGTTGAAAATGATGACAAAGTATAAACTCCTCGAGCTGAATCCAAGGAGACCAACCTTGCACATATCCCAAACTCAAAACTCCCAGAATGAACAAAACAAGAATCTTTTAGAAGAGGATTCTAAAATGGCTCTCAAATTTTTGATTCTAAAAGTGAGAAGTGAAAAATGAATTCACTTTTCCAATACTTATTCACTTTTGAAGTGAATGGTCAATTCTAGAAATTAGCCAACTAGAGTAGCTAAACTTCGAATCGACCCAAATGAAAATAGGTTATTATCCATAATGGAAATTCACCTAAGGAAAGGCTATTAGAAATTAAATCCAAAAAGATTTAAAACCCAAAAAACCCAAAATCATAGAAAATCACTTAACACTTTCGCGATAAATGTGAACTTCTAAATGCACAGACATGCTGATTGGTCTAATTACATAATGCAGATGAGTTTGGATTTACTAATCATCGAAAGGTTTAGATTAAAATAACTAAGGGTATGTCGACCATATAGGGATGACATTGGCAAAATATGAACAACTGAATCACTAACTCCATGTGCCACTACCAGGGATATAATTCCTGCACACTAAAACACGATTAAGTGCAATTGCATATAATATCATAGCCAAAGCCACATGTATTAAAATACCTATTTAATCCATTTACATCACTCACATTCATAGAAAGTATAAAGATACAAGAATGAAGTAAATAACCGTAGCATAAAATTCATCTCCTAACATAATCAACAAATATGTCCAAATAAACCATATAACTGGATATCATCATAGGTCTACTGTCATCTCAAAATAGCATCAACATGCAAAATGATAAACTAAATAGCATAACAGGATAGCATCTATAGAATTGAATCAAAGTATTAGATCTGACCCTTGGGTCATCACAGGGTACAAAATAAGAGTATCAAGTATCTCTTGAATCAGAATAGACAAGGTACAAACTGCAAACATGAGAGGCACTACAGTTGACTTCCCATATAAGACAAAAGTCACAAAGCCTTTTCTTTTAATTTGTAAAATAGAAAATGGGCTTTATGTGTGCACATTGAGTGCATCAGAAGATAGGGGTCTTTTATTAATTAAAAGGGGACATTGTTCTTTTAATCAAATAATGGACATAGGATAACATAGTCAAACTATAGGTTATAATCAAATTAATAGATTTTAGCAATTTGATCTAGGTAAATAATGAATCAATTTAACCAAAATGCTGAGAGGGGGGCTAATAGTCCAGATGACTATTTTTAGGTGATTACAACCATGAGTGTCCTTGTAGTAGATATTTATCCACACTATGGGATGTTGTTGTCAAGAAAATAGAGTTTTGCAATGGGTGGTAGCCTTTAATGTGATCTATCTTTTTCTACTTCTCAAATAGATAACAAATTTGTGAAGATAGATGGGGAGCCAAGGGTCACTTATATGATATAGAAGAGTTCAAACAATGACAAAACTTGTTTCCTTGATAGTGATGTAAATTCTTTTAGAAAAGAGGTTGTGAAATTAGAAAAGGAGATTGTTCCTGCACCATTATCAATGTAAAAAAATATACAAGAAAGGAGATTTGTGGACTATGTTTTTTGATGGTGCAAATTCTAAAGAGGGTTCTAGTGCAGGTATTTTATTGATTTCACTAGAAGGAAAAACTTTTAGGTCTTCTTTCACTTTGAATTTCACTTGTACTAACTATATTGCAGAGTGAGGCTCTACTACTTGGTTTTAAATTAGATCTAATACATGAATAAAATTCATGCATGTTGTGAGAGATTTAGAGCTAGTTTTCTCTCAAGTTCAGTCATCTTATGCATCAACAAATAAGAGACTCAAACAATAAATACATTTTTTTGATAAGGAAAATATGTTTTGAAGGGTGGTGAAGGGGCACCTAGGTAGGCTCATGGAATAACTAGGGATCCTATGTTATTTAGGATTGTAGTGGTTATATGCACACCATTAGGTGAATAATAGGGCTAACCTAGTCCTAGGTTGAGGTAAGTTAAGGTTAGAAAGCCTAATGAGGCACTAGTTTCTAATAGTTGCATGATTAGGTCAGATAGGGCATTTTTGTGTTTTTAAGGGTAGATGGGCCAAATAAGTGTTTGAAGGTCCTTTTTGAATGTTTTGTATCCATTTAAGGCTTTTGGTAAGGTTTGGTAACCTTTGGAGGAATTTTGAGGGCAAAACACTAAAAGATGTAAAATTTGCTAAAAATTTGTCAATGTTGTCATTGACAACATTGACAACTTTTTGTTGCATTCGAGAAAATTTTTGGTTGGAGTTTGGTAACTATCTAAAAAAATTAGAGTTGGAGTTTGGATGTGTATTTAAGGCCATCCTTGACCTTTTGAAAGGGTTGGAAGATTTAGCCATTTTGGTGTGTACGGACTGTCAACAAGACAATAGTTATAGTTTTATGCTTTTTGTGTATCTTTACATTTACATGGATTGAATTTGGAATTGTAGTGTTTTAAAGTTGTAGAGGATTTCTATTTGAGATTTTGTATGACTTTAGTTTGTGATTTTTTAGGGTTTAATTTGCTTAAATTAGTTATTTTGTTTCTTAACTGCCTGCTATTCTAAACTAGACCACTAGGCAAAATGGAGTCATACCTCTTCTTCCCACTATAGGATCTGTACAATCTATTGGGATTAGGAAGATGATTCCTTTTACATTCTATAGTGAAGGAGGGGCCCTAGGAAGTGTTTTTGTGGTGATTCCCTAGGTGAGCCAGTGATGCATGACTAGGGATCATAATATGCAATAGAGGTGTTAGGAGTGATTTAATGCTTGAAATGCTTCAATAAAAGGGTGGATTGTGAAATGAGAATGTGTGGAGACACCCCAAAATCAATGGGAGGTAGTGATGAAGGCCCTAAGGAGGGTAATACTTTTTTCCTATTAGACTAGTTCAATTACCTTGGAAACCTTGATTTTTAGGCACTAATATAGGTCATATTGTATAGATGCCTTGAGAGATTGAGACCTCATAAATCCTCAAGTTCTCTAAAGAGGGTGTTAGGATCAGTGAATATGTTACCCCCTTGTTAAGGACTTTTCCAAGTTATTCCAATTTTTCATCATTAGGAGGGCTAATTGCTTGTAGCCTTTTTGCAAGTGGTTTTGTGCAATTTTGGGTGTTTCTTGGTACTTTTTTAGGGTTTAAATTCCAAATGTGGTAGCAAGTCTTGGAAATTACCCTAGTGTATTTTTAGATTCCCATACCCTTATTTGGGGTGTTAATTATGAAGTTGGGGTTTTTTATGGAGTTAGTGAAGGGGAAGCAATAAGGCCAAGGCAAGCCTAGAAAGTTGTAAAGGCATGTTTGTTCTACCAAGTTGGTGTGCACTAGTTGAATGGACTAGGACCTCAGTGTTAGGATCCTAAGGGGAGTAGGGTAACTAGCAACCCTATTAGGTCAAAAGATAGACTTAAGGAGACCCTAGAAGAATCTAGGGTAGGAGAAAGACTATTTGTCATATCAAAGTGGTATTAGAGCAAGTTAAAGACTTGGGGAGGAAGTGTATGTTTGTAGCTACTAGAGAGTCAGTGGGTGAGTCAAGTATGGTGACTAATGTAGAGATAGCTAAGGAAGTTGATGACAAAAAGGAGAAGAATAGACTCCTTGAAGAAGCCTTAGCATAGGTGCAGCTAAAGTTTGACACAGTTGCTAATGCAACCAAGAAATAGGAAGAAGAGAGAAATGTTAGGGGTAAGGAGATAGCAAAAGAATATGTTGCCCTTGAGCCAAACCCTATCTTGAATGAAGAGCCTTTCTTGAAAGCTATTAAAGCCCTAGGAGGGAAAGCTTTAGAGGGTGTACCACTATTTAGTGGGAAGATGGACATAGATGTAGTGATGGATTGGATAGATGGGATGAAGAACCATTTTTAATGTGAAGGGGTGTTAGAGGCACAAAAGATCAAAGTAGCCAAGTCAAGACTTAGAGGATCAACATTGACTTGGTGGAAATATGTCCAAGATGAGAGGATTAGGATAGGAAAGAAGCCTATAGACAATTGGAATGCCATGGTAACCAAACTAAGGTAGAATTTCCTACTAGAGGACTATTAGATTCAACTCCACAAGAGGAGACAAGGACTGGAACAAAGAGATTTGGATGTGGCCTCTTATATAGAGGAGTTCCAAAGACTATGCATTAGATCCAAGAAGAAAGAAGAAGAGCCAATAAAAGTGGCTATATATTTGGGTGGTTTAAAATGGAATATCCAAGAGGAGCTAAGCTTATGGACACCTACTACTATTCAAAGGTGCCATTAACTAGCCCTAAAGGTGGAAGAGAAGATGATAAATAAAGTGGAATCTAACTTCAAGGATAGAGGCAAGGGTAGAAATAAGAGGGGACAAAGAAGAGGATACCAAGGAAGAGGTAATGAGCAGAGGAAACAAGCTAAGACCAAGCTCACTAAGAAAGCCTCTGAAAGAAATCCTAGAGGAGATTACAATAGAGGAAGAGGTAACCAAGGAAGTTCTAGTAGAGGCAGAGCATTAGGTAGGAGTAACTCATACTTTGTTAGTATGAAGTGTTACAACTATATGGTCAACTGGGCCATCAATCATATAGATGCCCTAAAATCCCTCTTTTTCAAACCATGATGAGAGAGTGACCTATGCTCAAGAGGGAAATTCTAGTGGCAAGGAGAATGAAGTGGATCACATAGAGTCTGAAAAAGGTGAGAACCTTATGTTTAGAAGGGTATTGATCAAGAAAGTAGCTCCTAATGAACCTAAGCATAGGAGGACTTTGATTAGAATTAATGTAAGATTCTTGGAAAGGTCTACAAGGTAGCAATGGATTCAGGCTGTATTGATAACATAATATTAGAGGAGGTAGTTGAAAAGATTAAACTAACTAAGGTACCCCATGTGAATCCATACAAGGTGACCTAGCTCAACAAGGGCCAATGTATCCTGTTCAATGAAAAAAATTGGGTTGATTTATCCATAGCAAGGTACAAGGATAGGTTATTGTGTGATATCTTGCCCATGGATGCTTTCCATCTACTATTAGTTAGACCCTAGCAATTTGATAGAGAAATAATATATGATGGGAAGGAAAACTCCATATCATTCAAGAAAGGAGACACAACTTTTAAAATCCAATCTTTGTTGGAAGGTGAAGAATCATAGTCCAAGGTGCCTAGTTTGTTACTATGCATTGGAAAATAATTTTTGAATGATCTCAAAGATGATGAGAGCCAAAGCTATGAAATTATGCTGAAGTCCAAGGAAGAAGACAAGATAGTCAAAGACACATTGCCTGCATATGTACAAGCATTTCTTGAAAAGTAAAAAGACATTGTGAGTGATGGAACTCCTACCACTTTACCTCCTAGAAGGGTGATAAGACATCAAATAGACTTTGTTCCTAGTGCATCTTTTCCAAACAAGGCAGCATACAAGCTCATTCCAGACCAAAACTTGGAAGTGGAAAGACGAGTGCAAGAACTATTGGATCAAGGTATGATTAAGAAGAGAATAAGCCCATGTGTAGTCCTTGATGTACTAGCATCCAAGGAGGGAGGAAAATGGAGACTATGTATAGACTCAAGGGCTATAGATAGGATCACAATTAAGTATAGGTTTCCCATACCTAGGCTTGAAGATCTCATGGATGGTCTTGGAGGGGCAATGTACTTCACAAAGTTGGACTTGAAGAGTGGATATCAGCAAATCCAGATTAAGGAGGGAGATGAATGGAAGAAAAAATTCAAGAAAAAAAATAGTCTATATAAGTGGCTTGTGATGCCATTTGGTCTAGATGACAAGTTGTTAAAGACTTCATTGGATGATCTGTGGTGTATATCTAGATGATATACTCATCTTCAACAAAACAAAGAAGGAGTAAATTAAACATGTGGAAGTAGTATTGTAGAGACTTCATGAGGAGATTCTTCCAATAAACCTTGAGAAGTGTGACTTCTTCAAGAAAGAGATTATGTATTTTGGCTTTGTGGTGTCAAATGGGTCCTTGAGAATGGATCAAGAGAAGGTTGTTGCTATCCTCAACTGGCCACAACTTACTACATCTACTGATGTAATAAGTTTTCATGGTCTAGCTCAATTTTATAGGAAATAAATTAGGAATTTTAGTGGCATATGTGACCTTTGCTAGATACCATAAAGGGTGGGGTCAGGTGTGAGTTTAAATGGACTTTAGTGAAGAGAAATCCTTTGAAATTCTTAAGAAACAAGTAGCTACTAAACCTATTTTCCAGTTGCCTAGTTTTGAGAAACTTTTCACCATAGAGTGTGATGTAAGTGCCCTAATAGTAGGGGGAGTGTTGAGTTAGGAAGGTAGGCCAATAGCCTTCTTCAGTGAAAAAATTAATGAGGCCAAACAAAAGTATTCTTCCTTTGATTATAAATCTATGCCCTAGTTCAGTCTCTTAGGAATTGGAGCCATTACCTATTGCCCAAGGAATTTGTAGTGTTTACTGATAATCAGGCTCTTAGCTATATCAACACTCAAGAAAAATTGAATAATAGGAATTTGAAAGGGATGGTGTACCTACAAGCTTTCACCTTCACAATCAAGCATAATAAAGGGTAGATGAATAAGGTGGTAGATGCATTGAGCAAGAGATTATTAATAGTCCAAGAAGTGAAGATGCATAGCATTGGGATCAAGAGCTTCAAGAGTCTTTATAAGGAGGATGAGGACTTTGCAGAAGCATATAAGGTATGTCATGATTTTGAGAACCATTTCCATAGAAAGTTCTCTAAATTTACCTTACAAAAGGAATTGTTATTTAAGGGAAATATATTATGTGTACCAAGGGGATTCATAAGGGAGAACCTAATTTAGGAAAAAACATAATGGGAGTCTAAGTGGACACTTTGGTGTGAGAAAAACTCTAGAACTAGTTCACAATTTCTATTATTGGCCTAGATTGGTTAGAGATGTGACTAGGTGTGTTGAACAATACATGGTATGTATGAAAGCTAAGAGTGGAATGAGTAATGCAAGACTTTATCAATCCTTACCAGTCCTAAATAGGCCACAAGAGTGCATGAGAATGGACCTCATAGTAGGTTCACCCAAGAAAAAATAGGGTTGTGACAATATCTATGTAGTTGTTGACAGATTTGGTAAGATGAGGCGTTTCATTCCATGTAAGACTACCAATGATGCTAGTCACATTGAACACTTATTCTTTAAGGGGGTTGTAAGGATTCATGGAATGCCATTAAGAATTATTTTAGATAGAGATGTGAATTTCACTAGCCACTTTTGGAAGACATTGTGGAGTAGACTTGGTACAAACCTCTCTTTTGGTTCAACATACAATCCTTAAACTATTGGGAAAACTGAGGTGGTTAACAAGGTGCTAGGTGATCTCTTAAGGTGCCTAACTAAAGAGTATGGGAAAACATGGGATGTCATCATCCGTCAAGAAGAGTACACTTACAATGATAGTAGGAATAGGACCATAGGCATAAGACCTTTTGAAATTGTGTATGCAATGCATCCAAGAGGTGTATGTGAGTTGAGGGATCTTGGAGGAATGGAGCATAGAAGTGGACATGTTGAAGATTTTGTCTAAACCATGAAATAAATCCAAGAGAAAGTGAAGAAAACCATCCAAGATAGCACTCAAAAATTGAAAGCCAAGGTAGATGAAAGGAGGAAGGACATTCAATTTTCTATTGAAGATTATGTCATGGTGCATTTGAACAAGTCCATGTTGTAGAAGGGTGTATCAACCAAGCTCCAAATGGAAAGAGTAGGACCTTGAAAAATCATAGCTAAATATGGAGCCAATGCTTATAAAATTGATTTTCCATTAGATATAGGCATCTCTCCTATCTTCAATTTGCAAGATTTGTTTGAATTCAAGGGTACACTACCTCATAGTAGTTCGAGAATTAGTGTTAATTTGGAGCCTCCAATAATACCTTCATCAAGAAAGTTGGAAGATGAATAAGTGTTGGACTCAAGAGTTAAGAAAGCCACCAAGCATAAGGTGTACATGGAGAACCTCATAAAGAGGAAAGGAAAGCTAGATTCAATAGCAACTTGGGTTGCTGAGGTAGATTTCAAAAAGGAAGACATCCCCCAAGACCTATTGTCCACAAGAGTGACATTGTTTTCTTTTGTGGGAGAGTATGGTGTAGGGGCACCTAGGTAGGTTCATGCAAGACCTAGGGTTCCTATATTATTTTGACTTGTAGTGGTTCTAGTCACACCGCTAGGTGAATAATGTACACTAAATTTGTGTCACACTCTAAACCCTTCTTTCCAAGTGATTCTATGAGTTTAGAATGCTTAGATGCCAACTTAGAGCTTCCTATCCATGGAGTGGAAGAGCACATAATTGAATGTGTGAGGTATCTTAGTTGAGCCTTAGAAATATGTTTCTTACTAGTAAGCCATGCAATGGGAGGTTCTCCTAGAGACAAGATGCAAGAATGCAAATGTCCACAAAGAATACCTCAAGAATGCAATGCAAATGTGGATTAAACTAGTAAGAATATGCAAAATGCAGCTATATACTTAACAAGAATGAGAGTATTGATTTAAGCTATTTCAAAGAAACTAAACTACTATACAATATGATTCTAAGCTAGTACATGATGGATGAGAGAATGAGATGAGAAGTAGAAGTTCTCCACAATAGCTCTTCAAAGATTTGAACGAAAAAACCTATAGCATAACAATACTCAAGAGTGTGGATGAATCCTTTGACAAGGGGAGATCTCTTTTCTTTTAAAGTTGTACGGATGAAAGAGATCAAGGTAAACATGATGGAAGATCAAGGGTGTAGTTTTAAAATAGGAGTGATCCATGTGCACACACGAGTCAACCAATAAAATAGAAGTTGACTTCGCATATGAGAAAAAAAGAGTCTTTTCCTTTAATTTGCAAAATAGAAATAATGCTTTATGTGTGCATTTTAAGTGGGTTAGAAGAATGGAGTTTTTAATTTAATTAAAAGGGGACATGTTCTTTTAATCAAATAATGAACTTAGGATAGTATAGTCAAACTATAGGTTATGATCAAATTAATTGATTATTAGCAATTTGGTCTAGGTAAATGATTAATTAATTTAGCCAAAATGCTGAGAAGGGGCCCAATAGTCTAGGTGACCATTTTTAGGTGATTACATTTTCCCATCTTCGAATAATGCATGATCAATCTGGGAACACATTACGTCAAAGAAAATAAAAGCCCATAGGCAACAATAGATAGAGATATTTGATTCCAAAGAACAAAATGTAGAAAGAGATAACAAATCTTGAATGTATAGCTTGATAGAAATAGTACTAAACACTAGGAAAGAGATAATGCCAAGATTTCAAGAAGAATAGATCAAAAGAAAATGAAAAGATCAAACATATGCACCTAAAAAATAGATATCTGTAGCAAGCAATGATAGAGTATTTCTGCCCCCTCAAGATTGAAATTGAAATGAGGTAATGGAGATGCATAAATAAGCTAGATATGAGAAAATTGATATATAGTAGTGTTCAAGATGACATATAGATGATTAAAGCCAAAGAGTGACCATAAGGAAATGATAGAATGCCCTAGTTTGACTGGAGTTGACCATGAAGGATAAAACATGAAAATTAGCACAAATCAAGTAAAAAGGTGATTTTAGACATGAAAATGTGAATTAAAGTAGATATGAAGTGAAAATGATGTAGACATAAATAAATGAAGATACCCCAACAATGATTCAAAGATTAGACCTCAAGAGGTTAGCTAAGTGCATGGAAGAAGGTAGAATTTTGAAATACAATTTTGACTATCAAGATGAACTTGGATTTTGATTTTGATCTTGAAAATGAATCCAGGACATCAAATATTAGCCAGGGGTGCAATTTTCATAGAATTTTGAGGAGTTTGAAAAATGGGTCAAAATTATGTCAGCAGGCTATATAAGGGGTCGAAGTGTCATTTTCAAATCATTTTGTCTTTTGTGATTTTTGGGAGCTTGTGAGTGGTTGAGAGAATATCATGGCTTTGGTAAACATTTTGACTCATCGATGTCATTTTGAGCATAGCCGTTTGCACAACCGACTAGTTGACTATGAGGCCCGATAAGTTTTCAACTTTTTGTCACTTTTTTGAGCATTTATGAGTTTTTTTTTACATTTTTAGGAGTTTTATACTGAATATCCTATGATATTTTAAAAAGTATCACATGACTACTTTAAATATCATATGATACTTCATATCAAAAAAAGTATTGCATAGATGTTTGAGGTGTGTCATATGAAACATTCCCAAATGTTGTTCAGACCAATGCAAAATGTCACCTAGAAAAATGTATCACCTAGGTATTTTGAGAAATATCACATGACATTTAATCCAGAAATTATGTCACCTGATTATAGGAAGAAATGTCACACAATTTTTTTGTTTATTTTCTATTGGATTTTGCATATTTTTGAATTGTGCTGATGTTTTCCTATCTTGTGTTGTAGATGGTGTTCCGAACCCTTCACATTAGAGCCCCCAAAGTTGTGGGGTTGTGGGTTTTAGAGCACCTTGATGATGTTGAGAGGGTGACCATAGCAAGCATGGGGTTGAGGTGAGTCATGTGGATGCCCCATATACAAGTGAACGATGGGTTGTTCACTGCGCTAGCTAAGCGATGACATAGCGAGCACAACACCTTCCACCAGCCTGCTTGAGAATTGACCATCAGTTTGGAGAATGTTTACTACATCCTTTTAGTACCGTACCATGGTGATCCGGTGAGTTCTAATTTTGATCATTGTTTTTCTTTTTTAGATTTGTGATATCTATGTGAGGTATGCTAATGCAAGGTGTGATTATATGTCATAGGTGTACTATGATTAGACCCCAATAAGAGGGAGGGTAGTGATGTAGAGATGTTCTAGGATGCTATGATCTTAGACCGCCATCTAAATTGGGAGAAAATCATTAATGAGTATGGCACTAATTACCCACTGTCAAGTTTGTTATGTTCATTGGTGGCACAAGCTTTGGTTATTGACATTGGCTAGAAGGGCTTCCCACTAGGATGGGGCAGACTGGTGGTAGACTTGATTAAATGGCCTCACAGGATGGCATGGGGACCAACCATACTTGTTGATATGTACCATGAGCTACATGAGATAGTATATCATGATGACTACTCTTGGGCATGCGGAGTAGTGCTAGCACAAATATGGGCATGGGAGCACATTGCTGTCATCCAACCATGGGTTCAGTGATGGAAGCATAACCAATCCTACATTTTTGGTTACATAGGATTTGTACCATAGACCCATAATGAGGATGTTACATATTATCGGTAGATTTTTGATGAGATGACAACGTTCATGTGGCAACCGTATCAAGATTATCAGATGGTCTAACTCTTGGGAGCTGGATTACATGTGGTATAGTAGATCACTGGTGGGTAGGCACTCTAAGATAGTGGAGCATTTTGTGATTAGCCAAGTATGAAAGTAGTTCATAGAGAAATAGGTAGTCTTAGTAGAGATGATGACTTATGCTCTATTCCACTCAGATGAGGCATGAGGCTGGTTGTCTATATTAGACTATCAGACAACCATTTGGGAGACATAAACCTTGGTTCAAACCCCTTGGCACTATCATCTAGATATAGTAGATGCAAGGGAAAACCCATCATATTTGTATGAGAGATAGAGACATCCATTCCCTTAGTTCATAGAGCCAAATGCTCTACCCACAATAGTAGGACATGGAGGAGATGGCAATGGCAAAGGTGGAGGCAGAGGGGGTTGATGGATGGAGGTCGGGAGTGGTTCCTGATTAGGAAGGAGATAGATGTGAGAATAGGTCATGAGGAAGGAGGAGGAGGAGCTACCACTGAGGTGATAGAGAGTGGGGTGGGTGGAGGTGCAAGCAAAGCAACCACCAAGGGGATGATGACCAAGATGCAAGGATCTGGGCTCTAGAGGAAGAGCTATAGATAACTCAAGTGACCATCATAGTACAAGATCAATAGGTCATGGATGAGTGATCACAAGCAGAAGAGTTTCATAGGGAGTGAGATGCTATTAGATGAGAAGCATCACATCATGGTGCACAAGCTGCATGCTATTATGACACCTATAAGGGTGTGGTGCCACCAGGACAGGGACTTCCTAATTATCTAGAGTGGGTAGGTAGATCTGAGGGTGTGGTATAGCTACCAAATAGGAGATAGGCTTTGCCATTAGCGCCACCACTAGCTACAGAGGGTGTGAGTTAGTCTTAGGGATAGGTTGATAGTTTTGACAGTTTTTTGATTGTACTCCATGTATTTTTGAGATAGATAGCTAGAGTTTGGATCCCATATTTGTATATGTACTATGACACACACACACACACACACACACACACACACACACACATGAGATATTGGATTTGATCGACACATTTTGTGTACTTGTCTCATTTTAATGGAAGTTTCAACATTTTAAGTTTTCATGTGATCTTTGAGTTTGTCACTCATGCTCATGTGTTGCTTTTATGTTCATGCTGATATGCTCATGTTCATGTGTTCATGGGTCTCTCTCATTTATGATGTATATCTCTCATGTGTATGATATAGACTTATGTTTTTGAAACATGTAACACTTGGATAGATCAAATGTGATGTTTAGATTAACCCCTTGTGATGATAGGATAGCAAAGAGGCAAAGTGAAAGATCAAGAAGATGAAAAGACATGATCCAAAAGAAAGAAAAGAAAGATATGAAAGTAGCTAGCTCATATGCTTGTGAAAAGATGGAGAGAGCTCTCCCCATATGAAAGAATGCAAGACTAAGCTAGAGAATGAACCTAAAATACAAGCTAATATGCAAAGTGGTTTACCAACAAGAAACACACAACATTTAGACTCTTATTTCATCAATGAACATTGATTAATCACATCATGAGATCATACAACCATCACTAGTGTAACTATGAGGATATAAATATGATTGATATCAGATAGGAATGTCGAAATCCAATCTAAGAATCAAAAACATGTAAGTCAAGATAACTACATGATTATATTCCCTAGGTTTGATATAGCAAGATTACACTTGTATCAAGGCATAAGCACCATGATAACCCACGAGTGTGGTCTTGCAAAAATAGTCAAGGATGATATGTTTTTATATCAAAGTGTCAAATAGGACAAGCATGAATGCTTTAAACACTGAAGATGAAAAAAGTATACCCACAAGAAGAAAGCAAGAAAACATGCCCCATGCCCCCAATCTTCTAGTCCATGAAATCCTCGAAAGACTATTAGGGAGGGAACACATAACAAAGAAATCATCATAGACAACACACAAATTAGATAAAGCTCATCATAGCTTAGTCATTTAAGTGTCTAAGTGTGTTTGTGTAAGTCACTTGGCCACTTTGATTTTGATAGTGATAAATATTGTAAGACATCTGAGACTATAGTTAAATTATCTAAGAAGTGTTGAGAAACACTTGATGTCAAGTTGGGGTGGGGGGGGGGGGGGGGGGGGGGGGTGGGTGGGGGGGGTGTAGTGTTGAGAAACACTATTTTGTGAGTTGTGAAAGTAACCCTAATGCAAAAGGACACCTCAATAGGCTAAGTAGTTGTGTCCCCAAGATGAGAACAAGAAATAATCCCAAGCTAGGAAATATGTTGTGAAGTGGGTGATTGAGACTAATAGACATAGGTGAAAGGGTCTCAAGTAGTGCCTATTTCTAGGTTTTCACCACTTGACAGATTTTTTTCAGGAATTTTTTTCAATTTCTTTTTATTTTTGTATTTTTTTTTTGGTGGTACATCAAAGTGCCTATTGCTAGGTTTTCACTAAGATGATCATTTTTTCAAGATATCTTATGATTTTTAGGATTTCTCCAAGATTAATAGTATGTACAAGATAACTGAGTTGCAAGCCTTTAAGAATAGAACTTCTTCAAATGTAGGACATTGATAGGATCTACAAGTTCTTCGCCTTTAGGAGTAGACAATTGATAAGCACTGGACCCAAATATTGTTGTGATAGTGTACAAGCCTAACCAATTAGGTTCAAACTTTTCCTTCTACTCTCTATGCTATTGAATTTTTGGATTCTCTCTAAGCACAAGTTCACCTATTTGGAACTCATGAGGATGAACCTTCTTGTTATATTGAGTAGACATGCAATTTTGATAAGCCCTCATGTGATCAAAAGTAGCTTTGTAGTGTTTATCAAGATTCTCTAGTTCCTATACTCGCATAGCTTTATGGTCTTCATTAGTTATCAACCAATGTAAGGAGACTCACAAGGAGGGGATCATAACAATTATAATGGGAGGAGAGCCTTAGAGCCATGGACTAGAGAAAAATGTGTGGCCCATGTAGGAGTATGAATGTAGTTCTATAGGCCCAAAGTGCTAGATTTATCGATAAGTTCCAATCTTTCCTAGACTTGTGAACCATTTGGTGTAAGATTTGCAACAATGTTTTCTTGGAGGCCTCATCTTGGTCATTCCCTTGAGGGTAGTAGATAGAGGACCAATGTTACTTGATTTGAAATTTCTTGCATAGCTATTTGAGGTCCTTATTCTTGAATTGTCTTCCATTATCAATAATAATGGAGGAAGGAATACCATTATGACAAATGAAATGGTTCAATATAAATAGGGCAACATGTTTTCTTGTAGTAGCAGATAACAGCACAACTTCAACCCATTTGGTAAAATACTCAGTTGCTGTGATGAAATTGGATGAATTTTTCCTACCAAGTGAAAAGCCCATTGTTGAAATGGCCAATGTATCACAGAGGGAATCAGCTCACATCTAGAAGCATGAATTAAATTTCCATGAAGTTGACATTTATTACAATACTTGGCATAATGAACAACATCAGGTTGCATGGTTTTCTAGTAATAACCTACCCTAAGCAATTTTTGAGCAAGTGCAAGGACATTAGAAATGTGCCCCACAAATGCCATCATGGACTTTGATTAACACCTTTTCAGACTCTTCTAGCTCTAAATACCTAAGAAAAATTTCGTCTAGACTCTTCCTATACAAGTCAACAAAGACCAAAGTGTAATGTGAAGCATTGCACAATAGTTGGCATTTTTTGGTTGTGCGTGAGAGTTTTAGGAATAACTTGATCATGTAGGTAAGAGAAAATAGTCACATAGTGGGAGGAATTGTTACCTACAATAGTACATATCACTTGGTTACTTGAGGAATCATAGGCATGATGATGTAGTTCTTCCACTAGGAACTCAAATTGCGATTCATGTTCTTGTAATTAGAGGATAGACGCTAGAGTGGCCATAGCATTGTCAACCTTGTTTTTTGCTGTAGGGATTTGTTGGAATGTCACAAAAGTGAAATAGTTCCTTAGAGCATCAATCAACTTCTTGTAAGGTATCAACTTGTCATCCTTTTTTTAATATTCATTGTTCACTTTATTTATAACAAGTTGGGAATCTCCATAGATGTGAAATTTAGTAATTCTCCATTCAAGATCCATTTTGATCCCATTTGTTAATGCCTCATTTTTTGCAATGTTGTTTGTGTAAGGGAATAAGATTTTGTAGGATTTAGGGATTGTATAACCATGAGGGGAAATAAAAAAGACACCTGCTCTAGCCCCATTCTATGTATGAGAACCATAAAAGAACATTTTCTAATTTCTCTCAGTGATGTACATAATTGAGGCATCTAGAAACTCAATTTGCATGGGTGTTGTATCCTCTAGTGAAAAATTGACCATTTGGTCAGCTATGGCCCACCCCTTGATGGCTTTATGTTTGACATACTAAATGTCAAATTTGGAAAGAATCATCATCCATTTAGCCAGACAACTGGTAAGCACAACTTTGCTCAACAAATATTTCAGAGGATCAATTTTGGAAATTATGTAAATTGTATGTGCCAACATGTAATGTTAAAGTTTTTGAGAAGCAAAGACCACTGCAAGGCATGCTTTCTCAATACTGGTGTAGTTAATTTCATAAGATACTAAAGTTTGATTGATGTAATATATAGGCCATTCTTTACCAGTCTCATCACTTTGTGCTAATAATGCTCCTAGAGAAGAAGCTATAGCTAAGATGTACAAAATCAAAGGTCTTCCCAAAATGGGTGGCATTAAAACTAGAGGTTTAGCCAAGTACCCTTTGATTTGGTCTAGACTTTGTTGATAATGTTTGTTCTAGATATGAGTAGATCCTTTATGCAAATTCCTATTATAAGATTGAACTTATCAGCCAATTGAGAAATGAATCTTTTTATGGATTGGAGACATCCTTGCATACTTCTAAGTTGATGGATATTTCTTGGTGGAGGCATTTCAATGATAGCTTGGACCTTTTCAAGATTGACCTCAATACCTTTTGCTAATATAATGTAGCTTAGCAATTTTCTAGAAGTGACACCAAAGGTCCAGTATCAAATTAAGGTCTTCAAGATGTGTGCACTGTCTCATTTTCTAGATTTAGTCAGTGTGTCATCAACATAGTCTTCCCTATTTTAATGCATCATATCATAGAAGATGGTGGTCATTTCTCTTTGATAGGTAGCACTAGCATTTTTGAGCCTAAAGGGCATGACATTCTAGTGGAAAGTACCCCAGACACATGTAAAAGCTATCTTCTCTTGATCAGCTAGAGCAATCTTAATTTGGTTATACCTAGAAAAGCCATCCATGAGGGAGTACATTTCATAACCCGTCACCATGTCCACTATCACGTATATGTTTTGTAGTAGAAAGTCATCCTTGGGGCATGCTTTGTTTAGATCTCTAAAATCAGTACAAACTTGAATAAATTTATCATGTTTAGACATAGGTACAATGTTGGAAATTCACTCCACATAGTCAATAGCTCTAATAAAGTTTTCACTCGAGAGTTTTTCCAACTCTACTTTGACTGAGAGGGCTACATGTGGATGCATCTTTCTCAATTTTTGTTTAATAGGTTTTACACTAGAAGAGATAGATAAATGATGAATGATAAGATTTGTTTCAATCCTTGCATATTTGAGTACATCCATGCAAAATTGATCTCCTTGTCTTGAAATTATATGGCAAAATTCTCCTTTTCTTCAGTTGATAGTGATTGAGCCAGATGGATAATTTTAGGAGATTCCTCTATCCCCAAGTTGATAGGCTATATAGGTTTGATGAGAACCAAAGATCTATCCTAAAAATAGCTTAGAAAACTACCAAGTACCTCATCCATAGGTGTGTCAAGGAGGTTTTCACCATTATATACATGTTTTTTTAATACTTTTTTTTTGGTTCAGATACCACCAAAATGTGGATTTTACCATTTGATCGCTTGTTTTTTGTTTTAATTTTATAACTAAGGTACTTGATATCTAATTCTATCATGTTAACTGGGGTGTGCTAGTGGAAGAAGTGATAGTTCAATGGCATTTAGGTAATAAGCAATCTCATAGTCATTTTGAAAAGATAATATTTCAAGTCTTTGATTTTGAACCGACCAATGTATGAGATCAAGGTGAATCAATGAGAGTGATGTGGAAGCTTCAAGGTTGTTAATATGAAAAGAGTCATCTCTAGTGGCATGTAAATTCAAGCCTATAGTGAATGTTCCAAAGGAGTCCAGATCAGGAATAGACCTAGAGGGACCAACATGATCCACTAAAGTATTTTGCAAGTGAAACTCATCTAACCCTATACTAGACTCTTCAACTATATTGGGTTGGGTTGCATAGGTGTGAATGACATCCACCCCTATTTCACAAGACACATATAATAGGCTTTCCCATTCATACTCATGAGAGTCTGTACTCTAATCTCTAACAATTAAGTGAGCAATATTTTGTCTAATCTGTCCTTTGTTTATGTCTTCATGCTTGGATTCATCTTGTTCCTGCCATTGAGAAGTAGAAGCTTCGAAATCATTATTTGTAGTTAGTATTTCTTCTCCCCAAAGGAGAGAAGTGAGAGGCATAAAGTCCTCATCTTGTGAAGTGAAACAATAAAGGGAGGATCATCATCCTCTGATTCACTAGACATTGGTGCTCTTCGATCAAATGTTGATATTTCATCTTCTATCCCAAAACATAGGCCAATAGTATCTTAAGTGTCATGACCTTGAGTATGACTTAAAGGTTCAACTAGAGATTTTTTGTTACCAATTAAGGACTTGTGGCCCTGATAGCCCATGTTTGTGAGAAACTTATATCCTTTTCCATAGCATTTAGGAGAGATGGTAGTAGTAATTGTGACTTCCTCCTCATATTCCTCTTCCCTATAGATCCAATCTTTGATTTGTTCTTCTTTTTCTGCTTGTAGTGGAATTGAGGATTGCACGAAGGTTCCAAAAAGAGTCATTGGAGAAGTAGAAGGATTCTTTTAAGTAGAAGGTTTCTCATAAGACTGAGGGGAAACAAGTAAAGCAACAATAGAATCTAGAGTGTATTTTCCCATGTTGAGGCTCATCATTTTCAATTTTTGTTCACACTCTGTAAAGGGCAATGTTAGCTCATTAGAAGAGCGAATATGTGGAACCAATGTTTTTGTAGTAGATAATGTATTAATAGACATTGATTTATCACCAGGGAAAACTATCTTAGTACCATTAAAAGGGAACTTGATGCACTGATGGTACATAAAAGGTACTTCTTGCATGTCATATATCCATGGTCGTCGTAACAAAAAATTGTATGAAAATGGTATGTCTAGGACTTGGAAAATGACATCCTTTTGAACTAGATAAACTTTGATTAGAAGCACAATTAAACCTTTGGAAGGTCTTTCAACCTCATCACAGGCTTTTATAGTAATCTTTCACCTAGGGTCAATGTAAAATTCAGACATACCTAACTATTGGATCACATTGAATGAAATGATGTTCAACCCTGCACCATTTTCTATCAAGACTTGGTGAATGTGAGTACTAGAAAATTTGGAATTTGATATGAAGAGAAAGGTTGTAGGGATGACTAAGACCTTGGTCATCTTCTTTAGAAAAGGTGAGGTAGTGAGGTGAAGAGATATGGTTCACCATAATGTGGAATCATTATGCATCAATATCTATGGGAATGTTGGCAGAACATAAAGCTTTTTCAAGGATATCCTTGTGCAAAGGGAATAATTGTAACAACTAAAAAATGGAGATTTGAGCTAGGGTACATTGTAGTTGGCTGACAAGGTCATAGTTGGAGTTCGTGAGGGAAGTTGGTTGTTTAGAAGATGAAGCATTCTTAGGATCATGATAAACTTTTAGAACACCTTTAGATTGCCTGCTAGTGGTAACATTAAGTGGTTCACTCTATGAAGAGGAAGATTTAGCCACTCGAAGTACCACCATAGGTCTAGATTCATTATGGTGTTGGGGAGAATTTCACATTTTCAAGAAAACTTTGGGTCTTTCATCTTAGGTCAGTTGTCATCATTAGAAGTTTCCATGCATAGATACTTAATGGGCTCAAGCACACCTATAATGTTCTCTGTGTTAGCACAGGCATAGCTGATCTTGGCATCATGATTCTTCTTAGGAGCCTTGGAAGTTTCACCTTTCTCATAATCGGGCAAGGGTTTCTTGAAAGCTTTATGGTTAGAATTTTTAACAAGACCACATGTGATAACTTTACCAGCCTCGAGATCATGGATAACATCTTTGAGTTTAAAACAATGTTCAGTGTTTTGACCTTTACTTCTATGGTAACTACAAATATGATCTTCTCACCACCAATGAAGTGTAACATGTGGGTCATAGGGATGGGAATTATCTGCTAATGTAACCAGCTTGTTTGAAATCAAGGTTTTTAAGACCACTTTTTAAGGCTCAACCATTGGTGTATAAATATGTCATTTTTTGGTAAATTTAAAGCTCTTATTAGATGTTTGTGGTTTTGAACCTTCTTGTTGCTTTGTAGCATAGATGATATTAGAAAGGTTTAATGTAGATTCCTTGGTCTTAGGAGTACCCACTACTCTGTCATTAATAACATATTTGTTTTTATTCCAAGGTTTGCCCTTGTCTTTGCCAGTTCCATTGTTATTTTTGTCTTTGTTCACAACAATGTCACCGTTCTTGATAGCAACATCCTCAATATGATATGCACTTTCAACCATTGCATGAAAGGATGTGAAAAACTATTTTCTTAAGTCAAAGTATAGTTCAAGTACAAGCGTGTTGACAAAAATGTTGGTTTTCTCAGCTTCAGGAACTTGCCGAGAGCACCTAGAGTATATGGATCTCCATAGTTGAAGGTATGTTGCAAAATGTTCTCCCTATTTTTTTTTTAATTTGGCACAAGTCCAACATGGTTATGAGATGTTGAATGTTATAAGAGTATTGTTGGATAAATCATTGTGTAAGCTCATCAAATTTTTTGAGAGGGGGAGTCAATTTTTTGAACCACTCCATAGCTTGTGTTCATAGACTTCTAGGAAACAAACACATAAGATAGGAGTCTTCATGCATGAAATCCATGCTAGTAGCATAGAAATGCCTTACATGATCATGAGGGTCACCATTTCCATCTTATTTATCATACTTAGGAACCCCTATATCCTTAGGAAATAGAGGCACGCATAAAATCCTATTAAATGGAGGAGAACATATTGATTCAATAAATGAAGTTTTAGGTGGCTCTTTGGAAGTTTGCAATTTTGCAAGTTGTTTCCTTAGTTCTTGCATTTCTTCTCTCAAGATTTCAGCTTCAGTAGGCTCTTATTTTTTGATTATTCATTGCACATTGAAAAATTTTGGGAGTTCCATCCTTTTGTTGTCATATACTAGAAGCATTGGTCCCTATGTTTCTCTAAAGCTTTTAGCATCATTTTTTGGAGCTAGCTCATCTTGTTGAAATCTTACAACATCTTCACTAGTGATCTCATCCTCACTTTTTTGATTTGATTGTGATTTTCTAGGTGGTGATGGACATGCTCTTGTGTTGACTCTAGGAGTCCTTGGAGGTGTGTGATTGCCATTGTTGCCACCAATGGGAATGTGTTCAAAAGGATTGTGATAATAGTCTCTTCCAATTTCCTCATTGTGTGTATAAAGGTTAGCTTCAACTTGTTAATCCACTTTTTCTCTAGCATGGATAGTTTCCACAAGTCTTTTGGTTTCATGTGCTTTCTCTTCTAAGTGATGTTTGATTTTGTTAGGATGCATGTTGATCAAAGTGTTTTCACTCGTGGGTGAAGGGTTTTCCAAATGGGTTCTCAAAACTGTAAAGCAAATTGTGTCAGATGTTGGTTGTCTATGTTTGACTAGAATCAAGGTCTTCCACACAAGGTTTTCCACAAGGGTACCTAGGTGGAGTCTCTAACTATGTGAAAATGCAAGGGGAATGACTATTGTTACCAACTTGGAACCTAGTTTTGATTGGCATGTAAGGATGTATCTTTGCTTAATAGAATGAGAGGAGAATTTTAGATTTGAAGCTCTTACAATAAAATATAATCACTTATCAAGGTAGAATAGATGGCTTGTCAAAGGTGCTCAAGAATTTACAACACTAGTGACTTGAGTCAAGTGAGAGTGCAAGAAGCTCAATAGCAAATAACTAACATAGAACGGTAACTGGATTTTGACAAGTGATCATCAATGACATTTTGAGACTTACATCTGACAGACTAAACCCATCTTTTCAACTTGGGACAACACCTAACATATGAATTTGTGACCATGACCAGGAAGGACTGAGGCAAGAAGACCCTAGATCAAATAAAGTGGAATGCAAACTCTATTTTGACATAAAAAAAACCTAGGTGATATTCTTCGAGAACCCAAGTGACAATAGGACAACACAATATATTGTATGACATAGTTTATAACACCAATGTGATACTTTTCTCTTGGGCAATAGTTTGCACAAGGCAGGACAATTTTTTTTAGTATAGAAAGGTGAGAGACTTTATAATAGTAGGGCATCACAATTTTTGAAAATAACTATCACGCGATAAAGTGCTAGTTTTGTGTAAAAGTAACAACTTTTTACTCTAATTTTTTGTGTTTTCATTTAACAGTCAAATAGTTTTCAAAGTAGATAGTTTCAGATTTTAGTTCATGTCAAGTAACAATAAGGTTTGCAAACAATAAGGATTTTAGCATGTCTCAAACAATTGAACAAGGGTCAAAACAACCTTTCCAATACACATTTGTGATAGCAGAACAACCTTCCTACCAATTTTATCAAGATATTTGATTTGTAAGGATGTTTACTCAGGTCAACACATTCAAAAATATTAGCCAAGAAATCAACCTTATAGTCACGATTCATTACTCAACAACTTGGCCCACACTAAGTGCTCCTTTGCCTCACACCAAGTGGTTTCCCACAAGAGATATTGGCTTTGGTGAGTGTAAAATCTTAGGGTGATCTAGGTAATCCACTAGGATCAATCTTGCACCAAGAAGTTGAGTGGAAAAATTGGGTAGCTACTAACTTAGAGTGTTTAGAAAGGGCATCCATTTGTAATGTTCCTCTTGAACCCAATTATGGGACACCCCATCTTGTGGTTGGTAACAAAACTCGTGGTCACAAGAGCACCTTAAGAATTCTTTCCTAGTGGTGTCCACATGCTCGCAATCCCATAAGAAATCAAATTAAGTGAAGACAAACAATACATCTACCAAGGTTTTGTGTCCTTGGTAGCCTTGAGTTTATAGTGGGTTGGAATAGCCAAGTTCACTTGTCCTCAATTGGGTCATTCCTCTTGGTTGCCCAAGAGTAATCCCTCTAAAAGATTCTAACTACCATAGATCGGATCCACTTTCAAGAGTCAAGATTTTTGATTCACCACAAGGGTGAAAAGCATACTCTCCTATGTTTATCATTTCCCCAAACACACCAAGAAGATCCAATTATCCCCTTGCTTTCAAAATCCAAAGGAAATTCAAGATTTATGATTCACCACAAGGATGAAGAGCATACTCTCCTATCACCAAAGGACCTTAATTGCATGTTTAATGTGCCTATGAAAATAAAACAAATAGTAGTATTTTCTCACATGAAATAAAGGAAATACAAGAAATTTTGGGTTTTTGTGAATTTGAAGCTTTGACATGCATTCTTTTTAGGTGATTATGCAAGAATCTCAAGGCAACAACCTGCAAACACAATTGTTAGCCCCATAAGTTAGTCTAAAAATAGTGTGATATCTACAAATAACCAACTATCAAATAACCAAATACCTATAAAATCCAAAAAATAGCAAGTGACAACTGAGAAATTGACCAAATCACTCAAACATCAATACTGTATTACGATCATGAGAAAATATCAAGCTAGGTAATAGTTTATGTTGGAAGACTATATTACGATACTTGTCAGTATACCTATGTGATAGTTTTCTCTTATATAACATTTCTTCTTTAGTCGAGCAAAAGAACTTGCAATACCAAGGTGATAGAGTTCACTAAGAGTGTGTGATACTTTTACCAAGAAAGTATCACACTTCAATACAACAAATGTCATACAATACTAGCAAAGTATCACCCAAAAGTTGCGATTGTAAAAAAAGAAAATGTGAAAAAAAATGCTGAAAATGCAAGAAATGCAGTGAGCTAAAGAGAAAAAATAGGATGTTCTGCACCATGGTGGGTGGAAAAAGTGCACACTCAATTTGTGTCACACTCTAAACCCTTCTATCTAAGTGATTCCATGAGTTTGGAATGCTTGGATGCCAGCTTAGAGCTCCCTATCAATGGAGTGTAAGAAAATATATTTGAATGTGTGAGGGCTCTCAACTAAGCCTTAGAAATACATTTCTTGCTAGTAAACCATGCAATGAGAGGTTCTCCTAGACAAGGGATGCAAGAATACAAATGTCCACAAAGAATACCTTAAGAATGCAATGCAAATGTGGATTAAACTAGTATGAATATGCAAAATATAGCTATGTTAACAAGAATGAGAGTAGTACAAGATCCAAGCTAATTACTAAGTGATTGAAGCCATTGAAAAGAAACTAAACTGCTACGCAATATGATTCTGAGCTAGTATGTGATGGATGAGAGAATGAGATGAAAAGTAGAAGTTATCCACAATAGCTCTTCAAAGATTTGAATGAGAAACTTGCAACATAACAATACTCAAGAGTGTGGATGGATCCTTTAACAAGGGGATAGCTCTTTTATTTTAAATTCATATGGCGGTAGAGATCAAGATAAACATGATGGAAGATCAGGGGTGGAGTTTGAAAATAGGAGTGATCCATGTGCACACACAAGTAACCCAATAAAATAGAAGTTGACTTGGCATATGAGACAAAAAGAGTCTTTTCCTTTAATTTGAAAAATAGAAATAATGATTTATGTGTGCACTTTAAGTGGGTTAGAAGAATGGGGTCTTTTATTTAATTAAAATGGGACAAGTTCTTTTAATCAAATAATGAACTTAGGATAGTATAGTCAAACTATAGGTTATGATCAAATTAATTCATTATTAGCAATTTGGTCTAGGTAAATGATTAATTAATTTAGCCAAAATTCTGAGAAGGGAGCCAATAATCTAGGTGACTATTTTTATGTGATTACAAATAATAGGGCTAACCAAGTCCTAGGTTGAGGTAAGTTAAGGTTAGAAAGCCTAACGAGGCCCTAGTTGCTCCTAGTTGCTCCTAGGGTGGATTATGATAGGGCATTTTTGTGTTTTGAAGGGTAGGAGGGCCAAATAAGTGTTTGAAGGTCCTTTTTACATTTTTTAAAAATCCATTTAAGGCTTTTGGTAAGGTTTGGTAACCTTTGGAGCAAGTTTGAGGGTCAAAAACTAAAAGATGTAAAAGTTGCTAAAAATTTATCAATGTTGTCATTGACAACATTGACAACTTTTTGTTGCACTTGAGCAACTTTTTGGTTGGATCTTGGTAACTATCTGAAATAGGTAGAGTTGGAGTTGGGATGTCTATTTAAGGCCATCCTTCTCCTTTTTAAAGGGTTGGAATTTTTAGCCATTTTGGTGCGTATAGACTGCCAGCAAGATAATAATTACAGTTTTATTCTTTTTGTGAATCTTGGCCTTTACATGGATTGAATTTGGAATTGTAGTGTTTGGAATTTTTAGAGGAGTTCTATTTGAGATTCTATATAATTTTAGTTTGTGATTTTTTAGGGTTTAAGTTTCTTAAATTTATTATTTTGTTTCTTAACTACCCACTATTCTGAACCAGACCACTAGGCAAAATGGAGCCATAATTCCTCTTCCCACCATATGATCTATAAGGTCTCTTAGGATTAGGAAGATGAATCCTTGTATATTTTGTATAGTGAAGGAGGGGCCCTAGGAAGCAAGAGAAGTGTTTTTGTGGTGATGCCCTAGGTGAGCCAATGATGCATGGCTAGGGATCACAATATGTAGTAGTGATTGAATGCTTGAAATGATTCAATCAAAGGGTGGATTATGATAGGAGAATGTATGGAGATGCCCCAAACTCAATGGGAGGCAGTGATGAAGGCCCTAAGGAGGGTAATACTTATTTCTTTTCATACTAGTTCAATTACCTTAGAAACCCTAATTTCTAAGCACTAATATGTTTTTGTGGTGATGCCCTAGGTGAACCAATGATACATGGCTAGGGGTCACAATATGTAGTAGTGATTGAATGCTTGCAATGATTCAATCAAAGGGTGGATTATGATAGGAGAATGTATGGAGATGCCCCAAACTCAATGGGAGGTAGTGATGAAGGCCTTAAGGAGGGTAATACTTATTTCTTGTCATACTAGTTCAATTACCTTAGAAACCCTAATTTCTAAGCACTAATATAAGTCATACTGTCTGGATGCCTTGAGCAATTGAGACTTCATGAATCCTCAAGTTTTTTGAAAAGGGTGTCAGGATCAATGAATATTTTACCCCCTTGTTAAGGAATTTTCCAAGTTATTCTAGTTTTTTATCATTAGGAGGGTTAATTGCTTGTAGCCTTTTTGCAACCAGTTTTATGCAATTTTGGGTGTTTCTCGGTACTCATTTAGGGTTTCAATTCCAAATGTGGTAGCAAGCCTTGGGAAGTATCCTAGTGTCTTCTAAGATGCCCATACCCTCATTTGGGGTGTTAATTATGAAGTTGGGGTTGTTTGTAGAGTTAGTGAAGGGGAAGCAATAAGGCCAAGTCAAGCCTAGGAAGTTATAGAGGCATGTTTTTCCTACCTAGTTGGTGTGCACTAGTTGAATGGACTAGGACCTCAATGTTAGGATCCTAAGGGGAGTAGGGCAACTAACAAACCTATTAGGTCAAGAAATAGACCTAGGGACACTCTAGAAGAAGTTAGGGTAGGAGAAAGACTAGTTGTCACATTAAAGGGCCCCTATAGCCCTTTAAGAATCATGAAAGATATTCAATATAACCCCAAAAAAATAAGGATAGTGAACAAAAAATCCAGCAAAAAAGGATATCAAGAGAAGAATAGCCAGAAATAATAAAACAAAAAGTAACATAACAAAGAGAACATCAATCCATATTGATAAGGAGATTCATGACCTCCTTCTCTAGTATGTCCATCTTCCCAACAACCTCTTTGATCTCCCTGAGCTCATTGTTGTACTTTGAGGCTTTCTTCTTCTTCTTGTCTCTTGTCCTTTTCCTCAAGCCCCTAGTCTCTATCCCAACATCACCTTTCTCTACTATAATCATTGGCTTTTCCATTCTAGTAGCTTCTAGTCTACAGATAAGAGCCTTGAGGTTTCCATTGGAAGCATTCAGGATATGGTTGCTTTGATTAGCTATGCTCCGTAGAGTAGACTGAGTAGCTTCAACTTTAGCTTCCAAACCATAGAAGCAAGCCAAGTTCACATACTAATTGGAGTCAATGCTTTGCCCCTCCCCTATTGCCTTCTTACCTTCTAGCAGACTTATTCTTTCATTAATCTTAACAATTTGGTGGAAAAGCCATTTTATGGACCTGAAAAATAATACATAAATGTTGTTTGGGATGAGATTGAAGGGTTTTATTCTTTTGGTATTATTTTGGATGGATAAGAGTAATAATAAAATGGTATATTTTCTTGTTAACATTTCCATAAACCTAGATGATATGACTTTTTTTGTGCTATCTAGAGTTGAGGTGCAGAGCATACCATTTGTACCTGATAATATTGAAAATTGACAAGTATTTTAAGATGACCTGTAATATTGAAAATAAAAAAGGTCCCAAAAGGTTTGGTAGTCTTATATTTATTTATTTATTTTTATTGATCAAGATAGAGTGAAGTCTGAAGAAAAGAATAAAGATCCTAATGACCCAGAGAAAGTAAAATTAGGAACATAGGAAGCTCTTGAAAATGGTATATAAATAGGTAAGAAGATATCAACCCCTGTAAGGAAAGCCTTGATTGAATTATTGAGAAAATGTAGACATGTCTTTTCTTGGTCATATGATGATTTAAAGGCTCATGGGGAGGATCTATAGTAGCATGTAATTCCTTTGAAAGAAAATGCTAAACCATTAAGGAAGAATCAAAGATATTTTAACTGCGATCTTGCACCCAAAATGCAAGAGAAATTAATGAATCTTAAGGATGCCAGTATTATCAAGCCCATTAGACATTCTTTTTGGGTATCTAACTTGGTTCCTATGAGAAAGAAAAATGGAAATATTAGACTATGTTTTTATTTTAAAAATCTCAACATTATTTACTAAAAGGAAACTAATGAGCCTCTAAAAGGCCATTATTTTGAGATCCTTTTTATCTTGTTTTAGACAATTATCTTGCAGAAAATTTTATGAATCAATGGTTTTAAGTAAATGAACTTATGATTTTATGAACATGTTATCTATATGTTAAGACATGAAGTTAAAGAATAGATAGTTCAGATATGTTATATTTGCTTGAATCTATGGACTTATATGGTATAATGAAGGAATGTTACATGTTGATAAATGTTTTCTCATCCATGCTATGTTTGGGTAGATTTCTTCCTGCAGCCACAAGATTTGCAAAGAGTGATAGTTTGAATATTATACCTTTTTGGAACTTATGTTTTTATGAATATGTTATCTATATGTTAAGACATGAAGTTGAAGAATAGATAGTTCAGATATGAAATATTTTCTTGAATCTATGGACTTCTATGGTATAATGAAGGAATATTACATGCTGATAAATGTTTTCTCATCCATGCTATGTTTGGGTAGATTTCTTCCTACAACCATAAGATTTACAAAGAGTGATAGTTTGAATCTTATACCTTTTCTAACATTGATTATGAAATGAATATATGTGTGTGGAAGTTGTATGAATTCAATGTTTTGTAGGTACTTGCTATGCGTATTTAAAGTCAACACTTTAGCACTAACTCAAAGTCAACCAAATTTTTGAATTACCAAAACATGCATAATTTTGTGTGATTTATGTTATGATAGTGAAAAAATATAGCTCCCTCAACCAACTATATTCTTGGAGGAGTTAATCATGGTTAATGATATTTCTGTTGTAAATTTTATGAATCTATAATTGATCCTCATTGATGGAG
This sequence comes from Cupressus sempervirens, assembly GCA_028749045.1. Lineage (NCBI taxonomy): Eukaryota > Viridiplantae > Streptophyta > Pinopsida > Cupressales > Cupressaceae > Cupressus > Cupressus sempervirens. The sequence goes on from CM053786.1 coordinate 479,898,276, forward strand.
TGATTGTAGAAGTAGGAAATTGTTGTAGTTTCCATTTAAATAACACTCACTGTAGCTTTGAAAGAAGCCTTTTGGAAGGAGATATAATAGATTAATTCTCATAGCAATAACATGTGATCTTTTTTTTAATTAGATGTAGTCTCTGACCATGAAAGAATAGAATACAAAGTTCAAGTTTCCATCTTCTATCTTGATTGTCTTTTTTGTTCACCGATCCAAGGGGGTCCGCTTGGTGAGTGAACTATTTTGTTAGAATAGATTTCATTTCCTTTTTTATTTCTTTGCAAGGTATAATTCTATTATTCCTGAAACCATTGATAATAGAGTTAGTGAACTATTCCTACAACATAGGTGCATAGATAGATTTGTTATTTGCAACATTACTTTAAGCTCTAAGATAAGATGTTGTTTTGGTTCCTAGCTTAAGTCCCCTTCAACATTCCCTTTCTTTTAGTGGTAATGACTTAAAGAGGAATCAGAGCATATACTTTTCAGCCATCCTCTCAAGCTTATGCTCTCCAGGTTGACAAAATAAAATAAAGTCTGTATGTTATTCTTAGTAAAACACATGGTTCTGTCTAATAATGGAGTCTTTGTGAAAGGATGTCCAATCCTTTGTTACTAAGGTATTAAGCTGACCGACTAACAACTATGGTTTTCCTAACATGGAGGTAATGTTGCAAAGAGTAACATGCTATGAGATAATGTCCATGATGGATTTTTTTAAGACTATAACCATGTAATGGTTAAATAATTTGAATAGTCTAAGACTACATTCACTACATCCTAGGGCACATTGTGGAACCCTCAACTTTATCCTAAATTTTACATCAAATCTTAATAGAAGTTTATTTTTACTACTTCAAAAGGAAAAGTGTGAGGGGCTAGCAAAACAATGAAAATCAAAAATTTGCAAGCACAACGAAAAGGGTGGTGTAAAATGGAAATTTTTTTCTAGGATGCAAAGAGTTAGCAAGACATGGTCCGATTTTTTTTTCTCTATTTTGGAAGAAGTTTCATAAGCATGGTGCAATATCATGACTTTGGAGGGGGAACATGATAGAGCTAGAAAAATAGAGATTTTTTGGAACTTTGTACGGGATGTTGTGAGGAGCCTACAATTTAGCAAGCTTTGAAGAACATGATTAAGGTGTTGAGCAAGAGGTGTTTAGGGCATGACTCAAAATAGAAATAAGGTTTTAAAAGCATTAATTTTTGTCATAGTTTTGAAAGAGGTAGCTAGATAAGCATGCAAAAAGGTGAAATGACTATCATTAGGATATCTTAGAAGTACAAAGAAAATTTAATTGGAAAAGACATATCCATAAGCCAAACATGTGTGGAATGTTGTTGACATAATTTTGAGTTAATGGATCATTAAATGATACTATTTCATAAAGACCTCATCACAAGTTTATTTTTCAAGAAAGATTTTAGAGTGATATTCTCCAAAAGATTCTCCAAGTTCCATAGCTTTAAGTTGAAGGTGGAAGAATGGGATTGCTAGTGTAGGAACATCTAGTAGGCTAGGAACCAAAACCATTTACACAACTAGGTATTTCCCTTGAAGAAGAGGACTAGTTTGAATTTATCAACATCATGTACATGGCCATGTGGGATCTCAATAAAAAGAATGCCAGTTATGTTAGTGACTACCACGAGCTTGAATTGGTATAAGACAAAGCTAAGATTGAGTAGATTAGCTGAGTGGTGAGAAAAAATAGGTGATCATGCTTACCTAAATGCCATAATAAGATAATTTGTGGCCTTCTTCCATGATGATTATGAAAACCTATTTTTGTTAGTTTTAATTATTGTGTCTAGTCACAATTATTTTTGGTGAATAAATTTTGAAGGGTTTGAAGCTTTTTGTTGCACCTCTTCATTCCCTATAAGAAGAGGTACCAAGACCCTAGATAGATATCTATTTATAGATATAAGAAGATAGAAAAATATATGTAAAACTTAGGGCATAGAACATAACATGTAATTTGTGTAGATTTGCAACCAGTCACAACTCAGTTGTACTCCTTTTGGAAGTTATTAAAAATACTCTATTTTCCTTTCCAAAATTTGTGCAAAATAATCTTTACTAATATACATTAGATTGTCCTCTTAGATTTATATTTCTATTGATATTATGAAATTTGATACAATCTCTTGATAATAAAAAATATAAACATTGCGCTTTTTGTTCAATTGGCCTTCCAAGGTTGAAGTTTAAAAAAATTGAACTAGGGTTTGCATTAAATTTCCATGTCTTGTGATTGATTGTAAGAACATTATGTCTCTGAAGGGTTTTGATGATCTTGAAGTTAACATAATATAACTCTATTTTTGCCCATTTGGAATAAGGAGTTGGTACAACTTAACCTCAATAAGGTCTATTATTAATTGAAGTTGGTGGAGTTCTTTATTATATTGAAGTGTTCTACATTTCAAAACATAAGACACTCATTAACGAATTTAGAGTATTCAAAAGTTTGATTTCTCCTTGAGAATAACTTGCAATCTCAAGAGAATCAATAAGAAATCTGCATAAGTAAGATAAACCAATTTCAATAAGGTATACCTGCCTAGGTTGGAAGAGACTGAAGTGAAGAGGATTTTTATCATTAAACATTAATCCTAGTTGGAAAAATTGTATTGAATTACCCAATATTGAGTAAGCAAGTATCATAGGGTTTTCAACCAATAATTTGAGGAACCAACAGGATGCACATATATGTAAGAATTCCTTTAGTCTTACCAATGTAGGAGATACTTTTTAGAGATCCATCTATGTTACTTTTGTAGAGTTTATTTACATCTTCCTTTTTAGTTTATTAGAATGATTTGACTGATTATTCAAAATAGGAAAAATACCACTATACACATTTGGAAAAAATATTTGCTAAGGCCTTGGAGTTTAGTGTTTTATTGAATCCAAGGAAATGTTTCTTTTGTGTGATATAGGGAAAACTATTAGGACATTGGTGTCCAAAGAAGGGGTTATAATTGACCTTGAGAGGGTAGCTTCCATTGATAATATTCCCAACCCAAAAAATGTAAAAGGTATTCAATCTTTCTTTGTTAGGTGAATTTTCTGAGAAGATTTGTAACAAATTTTGCTGAGACTAGTAGGCCAATCTCTAAGATGTTAAAGAAAACTACTAAGATAAAATGAGAGGGAGAGCCTAAAATTCTATATTATTAAGCAAGCCATTAAAGATTTTCCTATGATAAAGGCACCTAATTATGAGAAACCGATGCATATATTCTCAGTCGCATCTTTCCATGTTGTAACGATAGTAGAAGGAATCCCAAACATTAATCATCAATAATTTGTTGATAACACTATCCTCCTAGGACAAAGTATGGTAAAAGAAGCTCAAAACTACAAGCAGATAATCAAAACATATACTAAAGCTTCAAGAAAAATGGTCAACACAGAAAAACTAGAAGTATTTTTCCTAAAAAGAAAGCCAAAAAGGGAAAGAAGAATCTATAAAATTATGAGTTATAAAAAAGGCACCTTCCTATGTAAATATTTAGGAATTTAGCTAGAAAAATATATGAGGGAAAAAAAATCCTAGAATCCCATAATAAAGAAGATCGATAAAGAAATGGATAATTGGAAATGAAAATTGTTAACATACTACAACATTTGGGATCATTTTGTGATGAAACATTGTTACAATTGCAATGCCCAACCATCACAATTGTGACCATAGTGCTAAACAACCACAATATTGCTTCATAATTACAATAGTTGAAGCTTTGACTCCATTGTCGTAATTGTGACATATAGGCAACAACTATGCTATAGAAGCGATGATTATTTGTCGGAACACTCTATCATACTTGTGACTCTTGTGTGATAATTGTGTTGTGAAAGAGATGGATATTGGTTGGAACTAATTATTGCTTTCAAAGGAGGCTTATCATAATTATGACAACTAGTTGAATTATTAAAAAAACATTTATTGCAAACATTATGATCAACATTGTTTGTAGGGTATGTTCAGTGTGGACATGGAGTTGAAGCCCAAAATATCTTCTAGTAAATGCAATGGGAAGGGGTTGAATTTGATAAGCACACCTTTATGGCCTTCAGTATTTTGAGGATTCAAAACATTGTACTTTTCTCTATTTGAAACATGCAACATTGTTGCTTCCTATCATTTTTCTATTCCATAATATAGAACAGGGGTTCCTAAGAATTCCCCTCTTAACCTATCATGTCATGACTATTATTGTTAATGAGGGTTGAATCTCAACATGTAACATTATAACCATAACCTAAGAAAATAAAAATGAATTGCCTAATCAGTGAGGAGAAGCAAAAACTCATCCTGTCTATAGAACATGTTTTTTGAATTATGTAGTATCTAGTTCACTAATGTTTTTCATTATTTATGGATGAAATTTATTTTTAAGAAAGTTAAAATCCATATATTGGATGAGTAAATGTTATATTAGGGCCTCAAAGATTTCTACTGATCAATTCTAAAGGATCTGTCCTAAAGAGAAAATGGTCTAGGAATGTAAGGAACATTTCTTTGTGATTGGGATGGAAAATGTTGTCTCATGCAATCTTTAAAAAAAAATCTCATATAGAAATATAGATTCATATATCTTAACTTTATAAGGCCTTTCAAATTATATCTAAAATTCTTGTACTGAAGAATCTTAATCTAGACTTTTTTAGGTAGCATATACAACCTACTAAATATGGTACTTCAATTTTTTAGTAATTTAGTGTAGAGCTCGACTTCTCTATTTTACCCCAAACATGAGGATTGAATGATTTCTCATACTAATAGATCATTTATCTTTATCTCATCCATGGATTCATAAGATGAATCAAAAAAATATGCATTTGAAGTGCACTAGAGGGAAGAAAATTTCACTTCAACATCTTTATTTAGTAATTTCAAAAGTTGTAGTTTAATACTAGAAAATGAGACCTTAGGGGGGGGGGGACCTCAAAACTAGTAGCTATCATGAGGGGAGGAAATTAATAACAATGATGCCCATGAACATCATAAATAGAAAAGATGTTGAAATTTAAAAATGGTTTTGTAGGTGTCTTCAAGGTGTAGTGCATTGCCTTTACCCATGTTATCAATTTCTTTCATTATTGTACACTACTTTTGCATTGTTTAGTGTGACAATTTAATTACTAAATTACCATTTCAATCTCACAAAAACTTGAATTGAACCTTGCAAGTGGAAAAAATGTTAGGTTTAGGTTCAATGTTTTTGTAGTTTGGCTATATGGTTGTTGATTGTATTTATACATAGTGAATGAGACAATACATGTGCACTTCTAGCTCCCTTGATCAGATAGAATGTCTAGACAACTAAATCTATCCAATATTTATGGAACTTATATTAAAGGCTTATTTATTATATGCAACTAAGTATTTTTTGATGACTAAAAGATAATTATACTAACATATTCCATGTGTCCTTCCCACACAGTCCAAGTGCTTAGGCTCATACTATATATGCATGGTCTCCAAAAATATATCATATTAGAGACTTGGATTAAAGACCTAAATCTCACAAGTGAAGAATGATGTCATTCACTTCCATTTCACCAACAATATTTTAACTTGCAATAGTTCATTTATTCCAATTCTATCACACATTTTAGTTAACTAATAGTTTATAAGTTCCTAAATTTGTGTGATGCATGATTTATAATTATTGGTAGTTAAATATGTATGATGCATGGATTGTAATTATAGTAAGCATCATCATTTCTCTTTAAGTTTTTCTTAAGTATCATTAAAATATTTTCAAAAGAATTTTCCTTTCCTCCTCCATTGTGGAACTCAAATTCATGTTTACGTTATTGCCAAAATTGGGGTAGGTTAGCAAGTTAGAATAATGATGTAATGAATTTTATTTATAACGAATGATGCTGCGATAAATTTTTAATATTTTTCTCCAAAGAATAGAGTTTTCCCTTTTAGAAAAATAAAGTGCTTTTGTTGAATTTTGTATATTGTTGTTGGTATTGGCTTTATTTGTTTGTTTCCAAAATTTGGGTAGGTTAGCAAGTTAAAATAATGATGTAATGAGTAAAAGAAGATAGAGGAAAAAGAAAGATGCACCAATTCATCACAACAAATGAAATTAGCATACTAAAATCAGTCTCAACAACACAGGTGTTGGATCTACACATGCTCTCTTTCCTTCCTCTAGCTCATAGAAGCTTACCTACACAAATGACATAAAAAGTTATAACCTGATTACAAAGACAACAAACATTGACATAGAATTCACCTAGCCTCCTAGGAAAGCTCAAATCAATAGTGTCTGATTTGTCCATATTTGATAGCCACATCTATGCGAACAAACTTGCATGCCTAATTTCTCACTATTTTATAATAATTAAATTCATCCACCATTTGTCAAAATCAAAGCACAATTACCATGCTATAGTCTGCAACCACACATCCAATTCTACAAACCAAATGAAATTTTTAAAGAAAAAATAATACACATGGGAGAACTATAGACTTACTCCACATTTATGAGAATAAATCTACATTCTTTTGGAAATTTGAAAACTAGTGAATAAGAAATTCATTTCTTGCCTACTCACTACCCTATCCACCATTATAAAAAAAGAAAAGAAAACCATTAAATCCCCACATAATCAAGATCATCTATTCATTCACATATGCATTAATTCACACAAAGCTTCATCCAAAATAACCTCTTTCCTTGAGTATTAGAAAGTAGGGAGGAGAAAAATGCATCTAACATTAGACTTCCACAAACAACTTTTCAAAATAATTCATATGCTATCCATCAAATTAGAATAGCCACAATAGTTACTATGATGGCTAGATATATTCACACATGAAAGGGAAAATTAAAAAGAAACAAGTCTATCATTTGTCATTTAAAAATGTGTAATGTGAAATAATGCATAGATACCCACTTATTCAATGATAACCATGTTCAACCCCCACCTATGTTATCCTTATAAAAATAAAGGTAGAAAAATTCATTCACTGTTCCCAACCTTCTTTACAAGCTTGATATTAGAATAGCCAAAAATCAATCACAATGTGTACACACAAAAAAAAATTAATAGATACAACTATTTATTCAAAGATAATATCATCTAAAGTAGGAATTCATTCTTTCTCTTCAAAATGGATAAATAAAGAATGATGTATGTCTATTCATTCTTCCTTTGCCATGCCATCTAATCAATATTTTATTATTTTATTAACAAATGGCGCATTAAAAAATCCATGCATGTATATATCCATTTAAAACATTCAAAGTGTCTCTTTTTTTAATTACTAAATAAGTAATGGAATAACCAACATTTCTATTGCATCTATTACTAATAAATGTTGTAAATAATAAAGAGAGATACACCTCAATTTTGGAAAGTGAATAGCTATCTAGAACAAAGATAAAAGGTCAACCATGTACTATTCCAAAGTGTTATAGAGGAGTCTATATTTTGGAAAATTTTAAGGTGGTAGATAAACACCTCTAATTTTTCACCTAGCATGTGAGCAAAGGACATCTCATTCTTATTAGTACAAGTATCAATTATGAAGCATATGAAATCTAGGTTGGATATCCCTACTTTAGGGAAAATAATGCCATGAATGAAAAAATATTGAAAAAAATATATCCATGAAAAATAAATACTCTAGAACATTTACCTTGTAAGACATGTCCATTGGTGAAGTGGGCTATCTCAACTATCTAGGGACTACAAGATGATCAATGGAAAAAAACACACCTATTTCAACCTGAAATAGGAAGGAAACAATGTTCTCAAATGATACGTGTGAAAAAATATTCATATTCATGTGGATACATGTGACAAAATATAACAAAAAAAGGTTCTAGACCTGCAAAGTGACACCATTTTCCCATCTTCAAGTGCATGTCATTTTCCCCTCACATCCAAAATAATATTCTACCACACTAAATTGAGAATGCACATGCAACTTCGTTCCATATGCATGGACAACATGTGGAGCTAAAAAATGCTTTATGTTAACATTTATTTAATAGGTCTATTAAGTTTTAAAAATTATAGACCACCATGAATGGTAGAACTCTATCTGATATGGCAAAGAAAATGTCCTTAGGAAGTCAATACATAAAAAGTCTCGATTTTCTTGCATGCTGAGGACTTTACCCTCACCTATAAGAGTCAAAGTTACAATGTTCATGATGGTCTATAACTTACAATACCTAATTAAAGACCTCTAAAAAAAATGCAAACTTGTTACATTTTTCAGCTCCAACTCATGTCCTATGCATATGAATTGAGATTGCATATTGAACTATGGCCTCCTTCTGCATTGCTTGAAACCAAGAGATTGACACAGTTAGTTATCATGCAATCATAGGTTAATGTTGAGTTTCACTTGATTTCTAGAATATTTTAATATTCTCTACTAACTAAGGACAACCACATGAAGGTGGAAGCTCATTTCCCTACCCCAACATCTAAATTCCCTGTTAACATCTAAAATCCATTCATTCATTCATCAATTACTAAAATGTAACATTCATGAATTATCACATGATAACATTCATTAACACATAATATTCATTAGAACATTCACATTAACATTAAAATATAAGATTCATTTAAAACATAAGATTTATTAGAACATTCATATGAACATTTAATAGCACATAATTAAAACTTCGTGACATAAACATCAAAAATTATCAAATAAGTTACATAAATGAGAATAATTTCCTTTTTTGTCCTTCCCTATATTGTTGCAAAGGCATATCCATGTCACCATCAACATTTCTTCTCACCCATGGATGTGATCTCACTATCCTTTGCAAAGGTGGGTCCTCTATAATAACAAATAAAAGGGTTAAATTAAAAAAATTTGAGACTTTAAAGACTTTAAAGAAAATAAGTGTAGCACTCTTTACCTTATCCAACCACATCATCTTTTCCGACAACTTGAACGTCAACATGCTCATCAGAAACAACATCTACATCCCTTGCGATTGCAATACAAGATGTTTTCTTAATCCCAACACATAATATAGTTAAATTTGTGTTATTACACCAAATTTAATTAAAATTTTTTACTTGTATTAATAATTTAGAAATCAAAATTTTAATAGAAAACATATACCTTGAGTACTACAATACACATTCAAATCAACACCTCCATGGTGCTCATATGGCGTATCAGGATTGCCAGGTTGCAATCCAATGTAAATAATTAGTGCACTTATCAACAATATATACATATAAATATAAGACAAATACTAAGAAATGTTAATCATTCATTTTAATACATATAAATATATTCACTTTAAAGTTTTAAACAAATATATAAGCATTGTTCATTAAAACAAATATAATGACTTCTATTTTTGGAACTTAATATCAAATATAGTCCTTGGTAGAGTATTCAATTTGAAATAAAAATCAATTGACTTATTTACCCGATCGATAGATCCAATAGAAAAACCTTGCACACTCATTTCTCAAAGTCGTTCAACCATGCCTATATAGCTTTATTTGTAAGCTATTTTCTTGTCCTCTTTAGAATTTGTTTTTTAAAACTCCAAGGCCTACATGTTTGCTTGATATCAAGATTTTTTTTTATATTGAATTTCATCAAGACCAAATTTTTTAATAATTATAAATATTTGCATATAGTTTTTCATTTAGTTATACTTACAACTCGTGCAACAAGTTTTGAATATCCACCGGAGCTAAGTTTGTGTTGCATATGCTTATGTTTTCTTGCTTTGGTTGCCTTTGATGTGTTAAGAAACCTATGTGAAGTTTGAAATATGTTAGATCATGTAAGTGTTACAAGTAATTATCACATAATTTCATTCTTAAGACTGTGACATACCTTCTTTCCTCAGGTGGTTCTATTTCTTCATCTTGTCTTGCACTTTTCTTAGTAGCATCCTTTTTAAGATTCGTCCGCTCAATAATAGGAATAGGGGGGGATCATAATAAGGGTTGCATTCCATTTGGGTCATGTAGTTGTACCTAATATACTTCAAAGGTTTTTCTTCTTTCTCAAGGAGCCTAAGTTTTTGAAAGATGTTTGGTCAAAATAGTGTTTTCATAGCATCAATGAGTTTATCCTTTAACTCTTTAACTTGTAAATTCCACCTTTTAAGAATTTTTTTTTGATAGATTCATAAATGAATTGAAGCTACCTTTTAATTTACTTGAAGAAATGGATCAAAGGAAATATGATATAGCAATGAAATCAATATGATACCCTATGCACATGGTCAACCCAAATATGTACGAACATTCATCATTAAGTTTTTCATAAAATAGATTATTCCTTGCAAAATAATAATGAGATTAGTAGCTATTGCAAGGGACTACACTTGAGATTAGTGCATTTGATTATGAGTATATGATTGTATAGTAAAACAAAGGATCAATCTTTAAAGTACTTGGAAGTTGGGCTACTCTCAGGGGAAGTCCATCTTCATTGCTCATGAGAAATTCATCACAATTCTTTCTTGTTCATGTACATCTAACACAGGTACATCTAGGAATATCCTCATTGCCTCTTGCATAAAATGAAGCCAAGATTACAAAATACCCCCTAGGAAATAATAGTTCAAGTGAAATAAACACATGAAAAATGATAGAGAGAAAGAGGAATCTACTTACCAATAGACATTGTCATCGAATCTATGGCCATGCTACATGTTGCCAACATTGCATTTGGCATTACCTCTATGGTTTTGTTCCTCATAGCTGGTGGCATACCTAAACTATCTACATCTGGGGCATGACCCTTTAAACTATTATGCATCCTCTATAAAAATAACACATGAATTTTATTTAATGACATAAATAAAAGAGTATTTTATTAAAACAATCATTGAACTTTTCTTATAATTAAAAACTACATTAATACTTATTGTATAAGTTTGAACCAAATGCATCAACTCATCCTCTCTCATCTATATTTAAGGAGTCTAAGGTCAAAGTGATGCCAATTGAGTTAACGCTCTTGATAGTGCATGAAGGACCTTTTACAGTGCAGCCATAGGATCAACAGCTAGTGCAAAATCAACAATGAATGGATCCTACTCATCTTGTGTCTCCCCATGGGATACTTGTTCCTTTCCTTTTTCCTGATTAACACTCATTTGTGAGAACAATATTATTAGTTCTATATTTAAAATCAATCCAAAATAGTAGTTAAGAATAAAACATAATAAAATATATGCATCAAAATATTTCTTGTATCTAATTTGTACAATAGCAATGAGTTTTACCTATTGGGAAGAAGAAGTCCTATGAGAACCATCATTACTGTGCATATTGTGTGGCTATTGATCCATACTATAGCCCTATATTTAAAAAATAAATCATTGAGACATGTTAAAACACGTGTTATTATTCTAAGTTAGCAACAATTTTTTTTTATAAATTGTTTGTTGGATTCATTGATTTGAGTTAATTTTAAATGTGCATAGCACGTACCACCTTGCCCATTATAGTGGATTTGTTTGTATTTATGCAATTCAAATTTTAATCAATAAGAATCTCTTCACCTCCATGTATTGATTTTATTGCACATACAAATACACAATTTCCCTCACAGGCCTCAAATATCCAATTGGGTTTTTTCTTAGTTGACACAGCTTGTGCTCTATTTATAAAACCTCCAATATTCCCTAATGCTTTTTTCCTTTCATTAATGTATATAACTACTTGTTTAATTTTCTCACCGACTTTTTATTTTATATAATTTTCCACGAGTGCATACCTACACATACTTTTTTATATCTAACAATCTACATCCAACTACTATAATCATGCCAAGGTTCAACATACTCCATCAATTCAACGACCTTTTTGTAAGAGACCTTTATGTCATCCATGGAAAATAGGCCCAAACCATGTAATGAGGATGGTTTTATGTGATATATCCTCTCTTTAACACAAAAATCAATGTTTATTGGAGGAAGTTCATTAGGGACCCATTGTCTCTGTAGATGTTTGTACGTAAAGGGCACATCAGAATCACCTTCACTCTCATCATTCTAAGAACATGAAACCCCTTGAGAAAGGAATTTTTTTTGCACTTATTGAATTTCTTTATGATCTTTTGACTTTGAATTGATCTCCTTGATTTAGACATACTAATGTCTCACTTTCTTCTTTCGTTCCTACATTTTCCTTGCCCAAGGAAGACAGATCCAACAAATACCTATTCAGTGGTACTTGCACTCCACAAAATGAGAGAGATATGTGGAAATGAGAGATATATTTTACAAATGGTAAAAGACATTAATCTCTATGGAGTGTACTGACTTATACTTGATGACCCATGAGACTATGTGGGATGCTCGTGAAAGGGCTTCAGGATTTTGCATATGTAAATCAATTGTCTTATGTTAACTAAAAAATTATTGATACATATACTCAAAAATATATTGAATATTAGCATCACATATGAGTTATAAAAATTAAAAGGTACATGAAAAGTTAATTAGATTAATCATTGATCTATCAAGAACTCAATATTAAATAGCATAGGCATTGATCATATAACTATACATTTCATTCATGTAATTGATAATCAAACCACCTATCATTGATATTATTCTTCATCCATCTCATCATCAGGATCATCGTCATCCTTGACATCATCACCACTACTATCATGGTCATTGTCATCGTCATCATCATCATCCTGATCAATAGAAGTGTCATCATCATGATCAATAGCAATATCATTTACATTAGAAGCATCATCAACTAACTCTCTATCATGATCCACTTCTTCCTCTTCCTTGATTTCTTCTTCTTCTATTTCATTATACTTTATCAACTATCCTCTTGGATCATGTCTAACAAAAAGTAAACAATCCAGTTTATTTGGAAGCTTTGAGTAAAAAGCCTGCTCACATTGGCTTAGAAGAACATATGGCTCATCCCCAACTGGATCAAACAACCTTGTATTGATCATTGGAAATCCATTCTCATGCTCAATAACAATTCTATTAGGATCATTTTGATTGAGTCGTAGTCTATACCATTTGGTGACAAAGATAATTAATTTGAAAGAATTAAAGTCATAGTCAAGTGTATTAATCAAAATGCCATAGTATCAATTTTGAGACTCTCGAGGATGTAAGTCATTTCTAGATGAAATATTGATCACCTAGAAGATTGCACTTACCCAAGATCAAAAGTTCTCTTTGTGCCATCCAACTTTTTGATGTGAAATTTATAACCATTTCATAACATAGTCTTGTGGTGTTTCACCTATAATGTCAAACATGTATAAATTATTGCATCATGAGTTTAAAAACACACAGTTGATTAACAAATTTATAAATTCCTGGAGGTCTCTTAAACCATATGCTAAATCTATTTACTTTTATGTAGCATTAGAATCTTCATTACAATGAGCTTGTACAACCAATGAAGATACATATTCCTATTTTAATCTATGACCAGAATGTTGACATCATTTAATCCATACCATCATCCAATCTTTGATTGTTTGCAATAAATAAATGTATTGCACCCTACTCTTTAGCAACTATAAAAAAGTAAATAGATGACTTATATTAGATTTATTTTGAAGATTAAGAATTAATTAACTACAATAACTGCTCATAATTTATATCTTTTTACTTTCCTAAATCTATCATTCTCCACCAAATACTCCCCTTCCAATTTGTTAATGGAATCAAGATCCCAAATGCAATCTATATGGGTCTTTGTTGCAGGATTAGGAAGATATTGAGTAACATAAACCATCATCTAGTATACCATATATTCCTCAACCACAGAACTCTTGGGATGTGATTTTTGTCGAACCAAATGCTTCAAAAATTTCAAGTGTCTATCAACCATCCACATTGACCTAGGTTGTACAGGTCCACTCAATTCGATCTCCTCAATTTGGTGTATGAGATAGTGTTCTTGTGCATTGAAAAAAGTTGATAGTAAATATTTTTTCATTTCACACATTAATTAACGAATTCTTTTCTTTCAATATTTTATATCTTCTTTGTAGATTTGTTTAGATGACAACCACCTATAAGGGATTCAAGACACAAAAAATATATAAATATGAGACTTTACAATATATTACTTGTTTAATATTATTGTTGAAGTTATTTGAGAGCCATAGGGGTAACACATACTACAACAATTATCAACTAATCATTTCATTCTTTTCTAACGTAATACAATGAAAATTGAATATAGTTTCACCAATTATTGTATATATAAAAGACTGTGACTTACCTTGTTGAAGGTATGCCAATCATGCATTTTCAGCCCCAGCCCAAATTCACTTTTCTTTTATATGAGATTGCTTATATTCTCAACAAATCATATAAGAAATCTAATTCTTTGTATGACTTCTTTTATGAAATTACTTTTTAGCTCCGTTAATAACCAAGGAAGGACACTTGCATTAATCTGGTCTCCATTTCTATTTTATTCAATGATATTTTTCATTGCATGATTGGAATCATAAATGTCACTACAAATTTTGGCAAGTTTTTCTTTGTCACATCTTCTATCCAATATTTTCCATAATTTCTCTATTACATTCTTTCCAATATGCATAGTATCAAACAAATGCACAATTTGTAGCTACTCATAGTAAGGCATCCTACAAAATCATTTGAGATAACATTTTAGTCCCTTTGGAAGGTGGTAAGTGATGCCTTGATGACATTCACAATCATCAAATACATAATTAGCCAACAAAACAAAATCAAAATATATAATTTCCAAACATAAACCATTAGGTGTAGAGATATTACCTCAAGTTCTATTATATTCCAATTGCCATATCTGAGGTGTCATTTTTTGTAGCTTGGAAGTAGTCTCTTCTTTCCCATTGAAAAGATGTTTTTCAACACTTTGATACTTATGATTTCTATGGAGGAAGTGCCTATAATCATCAAACACCTTTCTTACAATTTTGGAATGATGAGATTTCATTTTTGGACACACACTAGATATGCAAATTTTTCCTTTCTTTGAAGACCTACAAGATAATGATACAATTGGATTAAATATATTAATTTTTAGAATTAGAATTATTGTGTACAACTAGAATTCAACATAACATACCACAAAAAAATGTCATTCCTGGGGCATCATGAATTGTCCACACAAGTATTGCATGTAATTGAAATTATTTTTTTCCAATTGGTCTAGAGATATCACACATAGTGAAACCATTCCATAACACTAGAAACTCATTGATAAGAGGTGCAATATATACATTCATATCTTTCACTTGGCACTTACCTAGTTTTATGAACAACTACATCAGATAATTATTGTGGCCATTTCAATCCAAAAATTATAATTACATGTAGATAACTATAAAATAATAAAATACA
Source organism: Cupressus sempervirens (assembly GCA_028749045.1). NCBI lineage: Eukaryota > Viridiplantae > Streptophyta > Pinopsida > Cupressales > Cupressaceae > Cupressus > Cupressus sempervirens. Next base: position 479,913,660 of record CM053786.1, read on the forward strand.
TAGAAAAATTATTGCCAACATAATGTGCTCCCTCGTTATTGACATCCATGGAGGAAGGTTATTGTTGATAACCAAAATAGGCCACACTGAGCAAATAGATCTCATCTCTCCAAATGGATTGACACTATCAGTTGCCAGAGAAAGCCTTATTACTAAAATTTTGCACATGTGTAAAATTTAAGTATTTAGATAAGGAAAGTACATTAATTTCATTTATTTCAAAAACATAGAAATTTCCTTGTATTATTCATTTTCAAATATACAACTAATCTTTACAAGAAAGTGAAATGAATGGAAAAAAATGCTAGAAATGAAGATCTCACACAAGTTATGAGTTTGACCACTACTTCTATACATATTTAAAACAATAAAAACATAGCACAAGGAGGTAGAGTTAGAGGTAACCAATCATTGCCTTTTAGCCTTTGATTGGTTATTTGATATTTGTTGATGCTCCTGGTCTAGCTCTCAATCTGACAGTTTTGGGTCTTTGTCCTCCTACACAGGGAAAAAGTGGGGTTAGATCTTTTAAGATCTAAGCAAGGATTGATTATCTACAACTATTTTACCCATGCATGCAATATATTTCCTATTCTGAATACATATAAAAATAGTAATGCTCAAACAACAAAACATTAGACAATATAATGTTAAAGGGACATATTCTTCCTGATATGAAACCTTTCATTATAATCAAAGACAAGAAATAGATGCAGATCATAGAGAGTTAATTTATGAGTGTCACAAGCCCTTGCACAAACCTCATGGAATACTCTTTCAAATATCAAAAAATGAGATAATTTAGCACCCAGTTAGTTGTTTCAGAAAAATGATGAAGAGTTTGCATATTTTGCTGTAGGAAGGTTTAATGTGGAGAACATAACTTTACTTATGAAACAAAGTGGAACAACATTAGAACTAATTCTATTGGAAGCATTTACACTTTAGAACAAGGAAACTTTTAGAAGTTAGATATGTTTCAAAGAAAGAGCAAATTGGGTTATGGCTATTGAACTTTAAAAAAAAAAAATCTTATACTCATGGCGTGCTGCCTGAACCCAGAATAATGGACAACAAACTTCCCAAATTTAGAAAAGATATAAAGGAAGGTTATCCTTAGTGAAAACTCAGCACCAAGTTCAACTAGACATAGCCAAGCTCTAATAATAGAGAGCTTAGTCTCCTAATAAGTTGAGGATAGAATTCTAGTGACTTCTCTAGGCAAAGTCACAGTTACAAGCATATCAACAAAATGTCATAGTTAGTTTCTAATGTAGCATATAAACATAAAATTAGAGCCTCAGTTTCCACTTCAGCAAAGTATAGAAACCTTAACTTTTTAAATCTTGCAACAGAGGATTAGGGAATTAAAAAAAAAGAAAGGTTCATTTCACAATTGAAAGAATATGAACAAAAGGAATAAAAGGCTTGGATTCCAAACAAAAATTTGAGAGATAAAGATTTTGAAGAAGCTGAAACATGATAGTGTTATAAAGTTAAAGAAGATAGTGACTTCTCCAAGCACAATAGATTCTTGTAGAAAATGGAAATAATCAAATGTTATTACAACAAAAAAGTGTTTACTTTCAAGCTGGAACAACATTAGGACTAGGCTGGATTTATGACTATTGGTTAAAACATCATTGCTGGAGAATATGTATAGAATTTTCCAATAACATATAATACACATTCAAGCATGAAATCTACAATTTTTTTGTGTAAGATGCATATATTTAGCTTGGAACTTGGTCTTCCTGTAGACTTTATCAAACATCCAATTACAAAGGCATGTACCATGGCTATATTTAACAAGGAGTAATAATTGTTATCAATAAGGGAAGATATAATAATAAAAAGTCTTATACATAGAAGGTTTGAGACAATGCAAGTTCATTCATGGCTAGAAATTTTCCTTCCAAGAGAAACGTGTCAAACAAAATACAACATTTTAGTGTGATATCATATGCTAATTTCACACAAATGCTTAGAGACATGCTTTTGAGAAGGTTTCTGAGCTCTATTTCAAGCATCTATCACTCTAAGGGCACATTAACAAAGCCCTTCCAAAAGGATACCCTTCAACCATTAGTGTTACCTACAAAATCAAATAAAGTTGAAGAAGCTAAGAACAAATTTCAGAGTAAGATGTGCTTTTGTTGCAAAGAGTCATGGAAGTCAAGAAAATAAATTTCATAGAGGTTCTTTTCGAAGGGGATTCAGAATCTGACGATTAATGCTGAGATAAAATCTAAAAGTACTTTTCCTGTACAGTCATGAAAGCCCAGAAAGGAATAGAAAACAATCAACAAAATCTCAATTTTGTTTTAAGTAACCCAACTAGAAGATTCAACAATAAAATGCTTAACTTCATAATATCATCATGGCGGCTTCATCAAACTTCCAGAAAAAATATATCTACAACAATTAATCCATCGCACAACAGCTTAATCTAGAAAAGGGAAGAGTGAGATTGAAGGTCCTCTTAAAGAATTTTTCTTTCTTTTTGGGGCTTGTACATTCATACATCATAGAACATTGCCAAATTCTAGCTATTGCTTCCACCAAGGTCAGAGAATGCACCATAGAAAGCTATTTGTGGTTCACAACAAAATATATAGAGCAAAAACCATATGCAAAATGTAAAAGCTGGAAACACATATGTTTTATACATACGACATTCAAACTCCAAAACAACATTTATAATCAAAGAGTGAACAAAGAATGATGTAAATCATTCTTACCTAGCAGATGGTCATCAAGAATTCTCTAGCAACCCCTCATAGCCATTCAATATTTTTTAGTTCAGCAAGAGCATCATGATGAAAAGAAACAACAAAAAATAATAAAGATGAAAAGCAACCCAAAGAAGAAATCTAACTTTTTCAAACAAAAAATGATAAAATAGCTTTCAGCAAGCTCAACAATGGAGGCCATGAAAAATCTGGAAACCCTCATTGCTCCTATTCACCTTCGAATGTAAAATGATAAAATGAAGGAATGATTAGGGTATTCTATCTATTTTGCCCCAAATTCCTTTCAATAAAGTTTGGAGTCCACAAGCATTTGATGGGATTTTAATCCCTTTCTACATATTTACCTTTTTTTAATGCATAAAGGGGGTGGGTTTATGTTATGCTTTAGGTTTATAAAGGTTTCTTTTGTGTTTGTTTTTCTTTTGCATTAGGTCTAATATTGTAAAGGAAAACTATTTTAATGATAACCTTTATAAATCATTAAATGTTTTTCCTATTTTAAATGCAAAAAAGATGAGTCATTTTGTTCTCATGTCATGGTCTTTAAGTAAGAGAATCAGTTGGAAACATGAGGAGTTTTTCTTGGAAGGAATATAGGACTGGTGGGCCAAATTTGACTTCACCTTGATAGTTTAAGTGTCTTTATGACCTGTTAGAGCAATTTTGGGGCAATTTTGAGTGACTCATTAGGTTCTTTATGGGTTAGTAAAGTCTTAGGAGTTATGAAAATTCATTTTTGGAAGTTTCTGAGCCCTAATTTTTAGGCTTTCTTTTTGCATTCGACCCAGGGAGTTGAAGATTGTAGTTAATGAGTTTTACAACTCATTTTTCAGAGAGTTCTGATTACATAGAGAAGTGGATGTGACTATTGTTTTAAGCCCTTAACCTTTTTTGCATAATTTATAATTCATCTTGAGAATTTCAATACAGGTGACAGAATTTGTGTTCATGTTATTTTGGTGTTAATTGTTAAGCCTCTTTTCTTCATGCAATTTTGTGTGTATGTCAAAATGATTTGATAGAATAATCTATGAATTGTCATTATTCCTTGCTATTCTTTCTCATTCCAACACCTGGTTATAGGAAAGTAAGTATATCTACAGGTTGTAATTCATATTTTTAAAGGGTAAAATTGGTTAAAGAGAGGTATCTGTATGTATTCCTCCTTTTGTTGATTTAATTTTTAGACCTTATTACAAATTGTTTATGTAGGTCTTTATAGAAAGATGTGTTTTACATGTACTCCATGTAACTATTTGATCCTTCTCTGTTAGGTGTGTTTGATTTTTCATCATCATTTTGGTGTATCACCATCTTCTAGTTTAGGCTATAGGTTTAGGTTCATTTTCAGCAATTTCTTCCCTTTTCCCTGAGTTTAAGTTAGGATCTTGGAAACATCACTAAATATCCAATAGGAGCCGGCCTAGAATCCGGAGGTCTCATTTCATTTGCATGTCCCACAAAGTGAAGTGATTCCCATGTTAAGTTAGGATTGCCAAAATCTTTCAGTTCAATACTGGGTGCAAATTCTGATACTTAACAAGCCTAAGATTTCAAGGTTCTTCTTTAAAGTGTGGCTGCTTTTACTCTATATCCATAAATGTTGAACCATCCATAAGCATTCAAATAATGTCATCTCAACTTCTATTGCATGCATGGTAATCTATAAATTGTACCAAGCTACTCCACCTGAATAATCACTTAAGACATGGAATAATGGGGACGTAACAAAGAACCTTGCAAGGCACCTTTTTTGTCACTTGATCATCTCAATATTTGATCATATGGAATTTGGGGCATTTTTTTGCAAATTCATGTTCTTTATGATAAATAACATGATCTTTGAGACACGCATCTATATCTTGATACTCTATTCCAATATGTTTCATAGTGGAACATAACTCTCGATACAAGCAAGGGAGAACATTTGATGGAGGTAACAAAAACTCACCTATCAATCTACAAAAGAAAGTCATTAGTATAAACAATCTTAAGTACATGTTTCACCTTTTATAGACTATAATGACATATATGACAAACCTTAGCATACGTGACATTATTATGTTGGAAAAACCATTCATAACCTTCAAATTGACCAACAACAATACAACAAAGAGAAGAGCTGATTGGGAACCTTCGTAAAGGGATTTTTTTACCTTCTCAAGTAGAGTTATATCATGGATAGCCTATATGTCATCCTCATTATAATCATAATCATAATCATCATCAACAATAATAATAGTAGCAACACCAGTACCAGATGTGTCATGGATCAATGCATTCATATCATCATCTTCAAATGTGTTTTCTTGCTGCATGATTATCATCCATGTGATCATGATCTTCTCATTCAATACTCACACCTCCATGTTCCTCTGAGATGTGGTGGTCCATATCACATACTACCCTAGGAAAATTGACCGATATATAAATGATGATAATCAAACTCCCCTTCAATATGATAATCAAACCCCCCTTGCATGGTTCATATGTATATTAATTGTGAAAAAAATATAAAAGATAACTTACCAATAGATGATAATCAAACCCCCATTTAATGTGACCATTATTTGTACAATATCTCTTATTTATTTTGATTTTGATTCTTCTTGTCTTTAAGCTATTACAACTCTTGCAAGGACAGTAAAATTTGTCATCACCTTCTCTTTGAAAGTTAGACAATTATCTATTGATTGTCTTCGTATTTTGATCAAATTCCCTTGTATTATCTAACATGATCCTTCTTCACAAGAATAACTTATTCATATACCCTTATTGAATTGGTTGTACTTTCTAGATCTATCATTGATAACCATTTCACCATACACATTAGCATTAGAGAGGAAACCTTGAAAAAAGTTTGGACATTATGTACTTAATGTTTATATCTACACATATGGTTTTGAAATTTGAACATATTGTACTTAATTCTTATATTTTCACATATGGTCTTGAAAGAAAAAAAATGGTGTAATTAATGTGTATATCTGCAAAAATATTAGACATGTTTACTTAATGTTTATATTTGCACATATGGTTTTGAAGATGTTAGAATTATTGAACAAGGTAGTCTTTTAGAACCTACTTTGCATCTAGTAATTAATGTGTACATTTGTACAAATATTGGACATGTTGTACTTAATATTTATAACTGCACATATGATTTTGAAGATGATAGAATTATTGAACAAGGTAGTCTTTTAGAACCTACTTTGCATCTAGTAATTAATGTGTATATCTGCAAAAATATTGGACATTTTGTACTTAATGTTTTTGTATGCACATATGGTTTTGAAGATGGTATAATTATTGAACAATGTAGTCTTTTAAAACCTACTTTACATCTAGTAATTACTATAATATAATTACTATTATAACCAGGATTAGAGCATCTAGTATTGAACACTCTTCCCAAACCACTCAACCAAATATAAAAGAATAATCAATTATTTCAAATGGTCATCCACTATAAAGCTCTACTTATACAACACTCCTATGCCAATGATACCAATCTCTCAATAATGTTACACCAATCTAAAATTTCTTGGCATTGAGACTAATGAGTAGCTAGTAGAGATCGAAACCTTACCAATATTAGTAAAGGACTTAGAGTTGATAAGCTATACAAAGATGAAGGATTTGGAATTCCAACAAATCCATGTTCTAAGAAAAATACAACTTCAAATATATTACTAGGAATCCAATTTTAAGCCAAATATTTTTCTTTTCATGTCAATGTTTACACCTATTTTTATACATGTCTAACATTAGGAACAAGGAAGGTGAGTGGATTTTACCCCTTTTTACTCACCAGTTTTGACTTTCCATTTGGTTTTGTCTCTACCTTGAAGGAACATTCATATACCTTGGGAAAAGGAGGTATATTCACTAGGTCAATCTCATCTTGAAGTTGAAACTAAATGCTATCAATAGCTGCTAATCCATTAGGTACACACAAAATAAAAAATTTATCTAAGCCAAAAGTTATGAAGACAAACTGAAGGGAGCCCATCATTTAAAGGGCTCTAACATCACATCAAGACCTTAGAACTAATAATAAGAGGGAAAATGTCCATAAGAAAATAAGACTATTAGTTTAACCCTTGCATCCTTAAAAGATGCAAGTTCTATTCTTCTAGTTTAAATCTTATGAATATAGATGAAGACACTTTATGGAGTATGTATTCCTCCTAACATTTTCTACTCGGTTAATTTTGGCATGGGAATTCCTTAAATAAAATATAAAATGTTCTTTAATTAGATACGTGGAAGTTTTCTTTGAGGTAATTTCTCCCAACTGCCTACATTTACTCCTTCTCCCCTCTACCAATATGCATTGAAGCATACAAAATCTCTATCACCACCATGTATTCTGGATCATTCAAGTGTGAAAAATCTAAATAAAATTATTCCACCATGTTTTGTTCAAAAATAGTCCATCCATTCAGCCATGCAAGATTTATATCACCACCTCAAATACTCTTCAATCTTTGTATTCAACCATATTCAAAGAATTAATTGGAAAATATTTATTCTCAATTTTTTTCTCCAACTAAGGATGCTCATTAACTTCTCTCTTTTTTGGCATATATACGTAGTCTTCAAAGTCATTAATCACCTGTTGTATGAGAGCATATACCACTACTTGCTATAGGAGCTTTTGGAATAGAAATAGAAAACTAGGAATATGTTTTCTATTTTCCATTTGATGCATCAATTGGAATAGAGAATAGGAATACATATTACCATTTTGCCTCTAAAATAAGCTTATTCCCATTCCAAAAAATAGTTGTTATTGGAATAACCATTCCTATTCCCAATATGTATTCTAATTCTCCATTCCTATGCCTACAACCAAATGGCCCTTAAAGGAGCTAACAAATAGGTCCCTATTTTATCTTATTTTTCTATGCACCAAGTCCTACTCAACAACACCACATCATGCAATACCAAAAAAATGTGGATGAAATAAACTGAACTCTGGTTGAAAAGTCATCAATTTTTAAGGTTGAGATGCAATTCCCAAACGATCGGTTATTGACTCAAGAGAAAAATTAAACATGGGGGAGCATGAATAATTTTTATAATTTTTTTTTATAAATATAGATTACAATATGAACAAATTGAATCTCTTTTATAAAATTTAGGCAAAGAACAATAAAATTAAGCAAACTGAACATGAAGCTGCTTGATTTTAAAAAAAATTTAATAGCATCAAACCTAAGTCTCCTAGCAGGTAGATTCAAATTTATCTCACAATTTAGAAATTTGTAAACTATCGCTATTGAGAATTGAAAAATTCAAATTCATGATATTGTAATACTTGTAAATGCATTGATGATCACACATAACAATTACTTATACAAGAGGCTCTAAACTAGAATAGTGTGTACCATAAGATTATCTAATCATGACATTCTAATTATTGGAATACGAGAATAACATCAATTTTTCCATGCTATGAGATCAAAGATCATATCTCTAGAAATTGCACAATCTTAGTTGTAACAAAAAAAAAACAAAATCTTCACCAAATTGTGCTTGAACAACAATCATAATATTGGATGATTTTTATATTATTATTTTTAATGTATATTATCATTATTTTAATAAAAAGCTATAAATAGAGTCAATAATGATAGGTTGTGATAGCTTAGTTGTTGTATTGTTCTTGTCATAAAAAAACAAATTATGTTAGACATAAGGTCCCTCATTTGTAATCACACATGTTCATAGATACCAGAGAAAGTGTTTAACCCTCTATAAAAATAATAAAAACAAAGATCATAAGGAGTGCTTGGTTTGATGCTTCTAACCTTTCATTTTAGCTCATAAGGGTTTGATTTATTTATTCCATAAAACTTCTCGATTCATTGCCCATTTCATTCATGGTGGTTATATTCCTTTTCTTTGATTGTTTTGCATTAACTAATCTTCATAGAATGATACCAATATCATGTCCCCTAACAAATTTATTTGTAATATTGGGAAAAAAAATTTATTACTTCAATTGAAAGAAAAACCTTCCTATTAATACCTTTACTCTTACTAGATATCTTGATACTATGCATAGTTTTAGGGTCAAGAATCTTTTCATAAATCTTTACTTTTGGAATATAATAGTAATGGATTCAAGGTATGCTAAAATATATTGAGTGTGTTATAATTGTAATGGTTTCTTTATCTATAAGATGAAAATCTATGTTACCATGTATGTGTTGGTAAACATATTGTTCTTTTATTCCACTCTTTGAATGCCCAATATTCATGAATAGTAGCTGGTTACAACAGTTGGGAACTCATAGCTAAGTGATTGACTTCCCTTTGAATTCTTAGGTATAGCTCCCTAGGATTTGTGATTTATGGTGAATCTTGTTTGTTCCTAATTCTAAATGGGGTTTGTTCTTGACTAGAAAACTAGAGAGGTAAACCAAGTTAGGCCTAAATAGGAACTAACTTACACAGAGAGTTGGGTCTTAAAACTAGACAAATCTGTGAACTCACACATCTTATGAACCCACAGAATTTGATGATACATTAATGTATTCTATCATGAATTATTTTTTTAACTAAAAGCTTCTAACTCTAATAAAGAAGAGACTAAATTTAAGAATAACACAAAACAAAATCTCTTTAAACTTTCAATAACACTACTATTATCTTCAGCTTGTTGCATTGAATAGGGGAAAAAAATGTGTTTACTCCTTAACTCAATTCAATTGAAAGAGATATCCTAAGCTATCATGAAAGCATGAAATAGTAAATAATTGACACAAAATACATTCAACTTGTCTCTACAACATGAAGTATTTCATACCAAAAATTACCCAACCTTTTATTAATCCTTTAATTAGATACATACAGGATTCCAAGATGACTATTACAAAAAGGAACTTAATCAATTCATTTCTTCAAAATTGACAAATGGCAAGGAGCTAGTTATTGGTTACAAATTCTCATCAAAATATGAAAGGGTAGGAGATGTGTCACTTCACCTTTTTTCCTTTTTCTGACTTCACCCTATAGGCCTTGGTAGAGACAATGACAGGGATAAGATCTTTGTGTCAGTGAACATGAACTTTAGTGTATCTCAGGAGCCAGTTGGAGTGCTCTTAGGTTAGTTCTTTGATAGAATTCAACCATTCTTGTATTTCCTCCATAGCCACGTGTACACACCCACTGAGCCATCAGAGATCTGACGCTCTATTATGATTATTAGATGATTTCTCTATTAGATTGTCTAAATAACTAGAGAAATTCTTATGCATGATAGCAACTCCAATTATTCCATTCCCTTGTCCATGGGTTTGGGAGTTGGTGTGTAGACCCTTTCATAATTCATAGTTTCTATCCTATTCCTCTTTGACTTTGATCTTTGTTTCCTTTAATCCTTCTTCTGCCACTAGAATCATTTTAGATTTGAATTGCACACTTTGTAACCATTCAAATAAGGGCTCATCTCCCTTAGGAAAAATATTTGCCTCTACTACTTCCTTAGCCTTCATTTGGATGACCATTTTTAATAAGGAAATGTAATCCTCACTCTTGTCTTTTTATGTTGATAGGGTACCCTAGTTATCCGAGATGTTATCTTTCTCCATTTCAAGCCTTACTACTGCATTACTGAGTTTCTCTATGATTGCAAGTCCCTTAGACTTGAGTTTCCTACTCCACTTCCTACCAATTTAACCAAAGTTCTTGTCTTCTTGTAGCTAAGAGATGATAGCTTGAATGTCTATGGTTGCAGGGTCATTGGTGGTTGACACTCTTGAAATACTTGCCAGCGAGGTGACTAGTTTCCTAATGAAGCCATTAAGCTCATGAATCTCTACCTTCATTTTACCTTTAGCTAGTTTGAGACTTTCAAGTTGTCCTTCTATAACATCATTTCTTGATTTCCACAGGCCCACTTTGTTGTCATGTCTAACTTCTCCAAGGTCTACAGATTGCAATGTGAAGTCTTATGTATTTAGGTCTTAGAGTCTTCCTTCCTTAGTGGTCTTGTAAATCTCCATTATTAAGTGTCCTACATTAGGGTCTTGGCCAAGAATTAACAGAGTTTTCTACTTCTTGACTTTACTCAATGTTGACCCATAATGGATAGCTAGAGATAAAGTCTCTTTGTTTGGGACTCCTACTTCTTTCCTTTTCCTGTTTCTATCTAAAGTATCTTCCATCTATGATTCTATGCCGATTACCTTAGATGTCGTTCCCAGTGTGTCCAAACTGAAAATTTTCCTCTTAATATGATTTAATGTCTTCATGGCTAAAGAGAAAGGATTCTTTGGAGCTTGGGAAATAAGTTTTGAAGTTTGGGGACCCTTCTCTATTTATGTAGTCTTCTTTGTAGCTTCATCGGAGTCAATAGATTCACTCTTGCTACGTCCACCATCTCTGAGGTCCACCACTTATATTTGGGGGCTATTTGGTAGGAGTAATGGATCATTTACATATGGAATTAGACTATTGTGTGGTTGGAGAGCCACCATGACTGCACTGTCCTTCAATTCGTCCACCTTCTTCTTCTCGACGTCTATTTTAGTTCCAATCACTAGTACTGAACCATCCTGAAAAGTTTTATAAAGAGGGATATTCTTGTTAGGAGGTTGTTCACCTCCACTAGATGGTTGAGTAGGACCTTGAGTGATGGGAAAGGTTGTGCCCAAGGTACCACTTTGAGAAGATAGGCTGCCACTATATTCAGGGATGATTGGGCGGGCATTCCTTTTTTCCTGCTTCACTATGTCGTGGTCCACTCAAGCCATTTTTCAATTTCTTATAGATTCTAGCCATCATCATATCTAGGTTTTCCACAACATCTTGATAAGGTTCCAAACTTATGGGAGTATTCCTTAGCTTGGTCAAGTAAGTATTGCTATACATATTTTGACCATCATCTTCAACTCCTTCTACATCAATATTAATCTTATACATCTTCACTTGGTCGATTATCAATTTGGCAAAGGCTCAATCATGACTCTTGAACTCATCCTTGCAATCATCCCAGTAGTCCTAAATGGTAGTAATGTGCTTTATCATGCTCCCTATTACAAGACATCTTTGGCATACCCATTTAAGTCGAACATGGGCCTCAAGACTTCATACAAATCCAACTTATATTTCTTCTCGAACACCTTCATCATGTTTTTGGCATCAAACTGAGTATCATAGCTGAAGGCTCCAAATTTCATGGGGAATTTGTATCCTTTCTTCTTTAGGCTCCCACTTAGTATATTCACTTGCAGGGCTTGTTGTATGATCTTGATCAACATGATCATGTCGCTTGGATACCTTTCTAGCTTCAAGGACAATTTGTCAAATGTTGCAAGATGCAAATAAGAAAATGATGAGAATTGAATGAAGTAACACCCAAATTGACTAATAATATCCATGGCTTTTGGGTTGAATCTCCTCTTTAGGCATCCCTATAGCTCCCTACAAATCCTCATGGTAAACATATCATTCACCTTAATATAATCCACATAACTATTTTGTAATTGTAGACATGGATAAAATTCATAAGATTTAACATCATTAGGGAAATTCTCTAATCTTGGGAGGCTGAGCCATAATTGCAATGAGGCCAAAATGTAAATCAAGAAGGAAGATACGTAGAATGTATTATAGAACTTGGATTTCTATAGAGCATTGGACATAATTTCACTTACCTCTTGCACCCAATCAATGTCTTGGGTATCCGAGAAAATTACTTGAACTAAAAATAAATATTGCTCAACAAAATTTAAAGGTTCTACCTATGTAGGAGAACCAAAATATCAATGATTTATGGCTTAATGTTTGTCCCAAACAAGGTTTTGGGAACTTTCCTCTTATCACTTTATGGTTTTTGGAACCATGTCCTCATGATTTCTTTCCTCCAGATTATCTTCTTTGCTAAGAATTTTGAGACAGCTCCACCAAAGCCTAAATCAAAGAACTCCTGCCACTCTAGGACTAACATGAAGACAATTCACCACTATTTGCCTATCAATTGAGATTAGAAGTGTATCATCAGGTAGTGCAATTTACCTAGTTTTTGGGTTATAGTGATGAATACATTCATAAATCAACTCAGGGGGTCGAACTATAACTAGGAAACTAGTGACCTTGACTAAACCGCATCCTTAGAGCTTCTCAGTAATCGGATGAATTCATTTAGATCTCACCCTTTTCTAGAAGTTTTTCATGTCAAAGAAGCGAAGGGAAGTATCTGTGAAGTTCTACAATTGGGACTCGATCCTAGTTAACCCATCAAAACTTGTGAACTTGGTTGCCATGAATTTTTTACTCAAATTTAGCACATATGTAAAATTTTAAGCGTACATGCAGTGAAAATATAAAAGTTCTTTTAATTTAATTCAAATAATAGAAATGTCCTTGTATTTATATATTTTCAAATGTACATTGATGTTTTCAAACAATGAAATGAGGTCATATGCTGAACAGAAAAAATCTCACACAAGCCGTAAGTATAGCTCACTGTATTAAATTTCTTTCATAAGGAAATATATAAACATATACGTATGAATGAAAGAAAAAAGGAGTAGAGATGACCAGTCATTGCTTGTTGCTTTGATTGGTTATAAACCCTCTATCTAGTGCACTCATCCAGCTCCGAGCTCCATGATATCCAGCATTTGCAAAAACATGGAAACAACTGATGTTAGATCCCAAAAGATCTAAGTAATGACTAACTATCTCTACAATGACATATTCTATCTATTGATGCATTTCAAATAGAAAAGGAGTTGGAAGAAAGAAAGAAAATTCATTGTGAGTGACATGAGCCCGTGCTCGAACCTCACATGATAATATGCTACAGCAAGTAAATAATGATCAACATCACAGATGGCAAACAACTATAGTATGAGAAATCAGCATGGGAAATACTTTAAGTAATGCTGAAATTTAAAAGGTTTCAATGCAAAAAACCATGGAAACAAAGAAAAATAGAGCATTGTGGAAAATAAGTCAAAGGGAAATAACATATATCTTTCATGGTGGCTATAAAAGAGCAATACTGAAACAACTACTGAACAGATTAAAAAAAAAAAATTGAATCAGCTCAAGGCACAAACTACTGAGCAAGAAAAGAATGTGAAGAGGGTTTGCCAAAGAGAGCAGTGACTACAAGAGGCTTCTTTAAAGTAGTAGTATGGGAGTACAAAGATGATTGTAGCATATCCAACCTCATCATATCAAAAGAAGTTTACCACTGATATAATTTTTATGGAAAGAGTTAGATTTCAGATGTAGCACTGGAGACATCCTTGCTTAGCCTCTAAAGGTGGAGTAGTGTCTTCTTATAAGACAATAGCCCTGAACAATGAAATTTTCCTCACAAGACCTTGTTTGAGAATTAATGCCACTAAAAATTACCAAGTATAGTTGATTCTGGAGGTATTGATAAAGTTTACTGAAAATCTTGTTCCTCTTACTAGTTCTAATGGAATTGGTACATAAAAAGATTTAAGGTTGAATCTTCATTTAGAAATTTCTTGGAAATGTTAGGCAACATACACAATATTTGTGAAAAAAGAAATGAAATGTGTCACACAATTATATAAGTTCATAACAAAAAAATAACAGATCATTTCTTTCAAACAACATATATACTCAAAGAGAGAAAAACACATTTCCAACAAGATAGAAAAAGCACAGCTCGGGTTTTTAAAAATGAATCTGACTGAATGTGTACTTAAGTTTTAAGAATGAAGCATTGTTCTTCATGTAACAACAGAATACCACACTTCCAGTAGTGTTCTTGGAGCTCCAAAATCTGACCTTGTGGAAAGGTTGCCAGGGAAAAATGATGAAGAGTTCAAGTAGTATGCTGGTTATATCACCATTAGTACATCCGAGCCCTCTTTTATTATTTCATGGAAGCTAATATTGCTACACCCACATCAAGGCCATTAGCCTTGAGGCTTACTAAGGGGCCCGAATGTTCATCACTTGCTGTTGAAGTATTTGAAGAGCCTGGTCCTTTTAGACCTAGGTGTGGTGTTTTGGAGGATGATCCATACTCTTGGAATAAAGAAACAAATGTACTGTATGTTGAGAGCCCAATTGGAGTGGGATAATCGTATTCAAATAACTCCAAAGATTATGAGAATTTTGATGCTGATGCTGCCAAAGACAATTTGGTATTCATTTTGAATTGGTATTAGAAATTTCCAAAATACAGAGATTTAGATTTTTACATCATAGGGGAGAGCTACGCCGAGCATTATGTTCCTCAACTAACAGCTCTTGTTCTGCAATACAACAAAAGAATATTGAGAAGCCTATAAATTTGAAAGGAATCTCTCTTGGGAATCTCTTTGTGGGTATTGAGCTAAACATAAATAATGGACCATTTTTGTGGTCACGTAGGCAAATATCAGATAGAGCATACAAGTGAAGTCAAAAAAGTTCAAAAATCTTCGACACGATGGATTCAAAAGGAGAAAGATTATATAATAGCAGTAGCCATACCTTCAAAGCCAACCACTGTGAAGAAAATCCAGTCCAAAGCTGACCATCGTGTTGAAAAAATCATCAAAATCTCCAAAAAATGACTGATGAAATCCATGTGTCTCTTCCTGTGAGATCCTTCAGAAGTTGAAAATGAGGAAAACGAAAGAAGATTAGGGCTTTTCAATATGTATGCCCTTTTAGTTTTGCATAAATCTTTGGAGTCCATGGGTAGCACAATGGGATATTTTATCCCTTTTTTCTTTTTTGCAAAGACTACTTTTATGCATAGTTTTTTTTTTAAATATAAGAAACAATATTAACGTAATATTTAATATTATTTCTTATATTTAGAATGTAAAAAGAAATTAAAGGGAAGTTTTATTTCGTTTTTCTTTTGCATTAAAGTTCTAATTGTAAAGAAAAATATTTTAATGATATATCATGATCATTAAAATTTTTTCTATTATTAATGCAAAAGATGAGTCTTTAAGTTCTTCATATCATGGTCTTTAAAGCAAAACGAAGTTGGGAACATATGGAGAAAATATATGGGGTCGGATTTGACTTTGTCAGGTTAGTTTGTGGGTCAATTATGACTTGTTGAAGCATTTTTAGGGAGGTTTTGATGAGTCATGGGGGCAATTATGAGTTAGTGGAGTCAAATAAGTTATGAAACTTTATTTTTGGAAGTTTCTAAGCCCTCATTTCTAGGCTTTATTTCTGCATTCGATCCAAGGAGCTGGGTTTGGTACTTAAGGAGTTTTCTAACTTATTATGGAGGAGTTCTGATTTTAAGAGAAGTTTCTAAAATTCATTTTTAGAGTCTTAAGCTTTATTGAAGAGTCTATAATTCATCTTTTGGAGACATAATACAAATGACAGCAATGTGATGATGTTATTTTATGTTAAGTGTTGAAGCCTTCTTTCTTTCTGCAAGTCCTATGTGCATTTTATGAGTGATTTAAGAGAATAACTTGAGAATTTTCCTTATTCCTTGTTTTTTTCTGTCTCATTCCAGCACCTGTTTGTAGAAAAGTAAGCTTATTTGCAGGTTATGATACATGTTTATAGGTGAAATTGATCAAAGTGCGGTGTTAGTTTGTCCTCCTTTTGTCGTTTCAGTACTAGAACCTTATCATATATCATTTGTGCAAGTCTTTACAGGAAGTTGTGTTTTATTTGCATTTCATATAAGGTATATAATCCTCTATGTCATGTGGGTTACGTCTTCATAATCACTTTTTTGTATCACCTCCTTTTCTTAGTTTAAGCTTTAAGTTTTAAGTTTACTTCCAACATTTTCTTCCTTTTCCCTGAAAGTTTTATTAAGCTTTAGAGGTTATCACTAAAAGATTCAATAGGAGCTAGCCTAGAATCTAGAGGTTTCATTTCAGTAGTTAATCTCACATAGTGAAATGACTCCCATGTTAAGTAAGGGTTATTGAACATTACTAGTTTAGTGGGGTGCAAATCTTGAAACTTAATAGTTTTGGCACACCCGGTGGGACACGAGCACATTTTTATAACTGTGCTAGTACAGTTGAAGGTCATTTTTCAACTAGCCAGTAGAAGGTGATGAATTTATGAGAAAGATTCAAACACGAAGTTCCACTTCTTTTGAATATCTGTAATTGGAAACTCCAAAAAAATGTGGAAGGAGCTTATCTAGGACAAAGCCAGCATCAGGAGGCAACTTTCAGCCCCTGGTCTTCGTGTATACAAAAAAACATGTCAAAGAAAAGTTAGACATTCAGCAAGAGCATTAGTAAGAGCTGATTCTTTTGACATATCTGTTGATTCAACTAAAAATTTGACAAGTACTGGTTTTATACCAGCAAGTACAGTCAATACAAGTTTACAATAGCAACTAGTACAACAGTCTTCTATACAACAACCTCCACCAATGGTGAGAGCATATGCCTTTGTGCCTTTTAATCAAGGGTGTCCATTTAATTTTTCTCAACACCATGATACACCACTGGCTGCATTGAAGAGTCTACCTGATTTCACAGGAAAAACTCAGACTACCACATATGAGCACATGAGAGATGTTGCAACATTATGCAACATACATCATGTTATAGAGGAGGATGTGGCTACCAAGCTACTGGTAGCATCATTCAAAGGAAAAGCACTTCAGTGGTTCAGGAGCCTAACTATTGGCTCTATAGGCTCATGGGATGCTTTGGGTGATGCTTTGACAAGAAACTTTGAGGACAAATTTGACTTCTTGTCACTTGTAGAGTAGCTCACAACTATAAAGCGTGCACCACAAGAATAGATGATGGATTTTAATAGCCAATTTTAGAGGACTTGGATTAGAATTCCTATTGTGGTAAGACCTTCAACAGAGCATGCTTTTCTTTATTATTTAAGAAGCTTAAATAGCGATATTTCAATAATGATTCAGTCTATGGGAGGTGTTTCGCTGCCTCAAGCTTATGATATCACAATTAGAGCTGAAAATAGTCTTATCCAAGCTGGTAAGATAGCCCCTAGGCCTCCAATGCCCATTTTTTTGGACATCCAACCTAATATGCCATTGGTAATCTTTCCATTTAACCTATTACCTACTGTTCCTAGCCAAGAAAATACCATGGAAGGCGCTTCAAATACTGCAGCTCCTTCACTAGAGCACAGGAGATTAAAAATAGCCAGCTCAAAATCGAAAGTATGATGCAAAATTTTAGTAATGAGCTGGTGAATTTAAAGAAACAATAATTTCAGCCTAGGCCATCTTACCAACAACAAACTCTAGCTATAAATCTGCCTTATCAGCAACAAAATCAAGGCCAACCTCAGGGAAATAGGCTGCCATTTAAGGGCAATGCAATGGGCTACTAGAAAAATATTAATCAAAGGCCTTTTCATCCATACAATCCAGTTCCTCTCAATTCAGCTAATCCAGTTAGAGATATTGTGCCTATGGAAAATAATCTTGCAGCAAATTTTGAATGGTGTTACCCCTGTAATGAACAACATAATTAGGCTATGTGTACAAATGGAGTTATAAATCAAGCATTAATAGTGTAGAATACAGTAGTGGGACAGAAAAATGTCACAAATGACACACCTAAACAGCAACATGATGCACCAACTCGTGATACTTCTTTCCTCAATTGGCAGAGAGATGAGTTTTGTGCAATCAATAATGACTCATCAATATTAGAAAATACCCGAGCTAAGAAAAGAGCTCTTGAAACAGACCAAATGACAAACAAGGGTAAAGCAATTGATACAGTTGAGCCATCATCAAGTGCTACAAAAATGGTGGGAGACACTCATGTCCCTATCACCAAGGAAATTGTTCACAAGCCAGCAGAACGTGTTGCTGCTAAAATACATTAGAAATCACACTTTGCTGCGCCATTCAACATAGTGGAGAATATGAAGAAGATGAACATGTCTATGTCAATGTGCGAGACTTTGGCTATTCCTGGTCAAATGGATATCCTACAAAAGGCTCTTTTAGATGAAGCAAATCCCACAAAGGTGATGAATGCACTAGTAAAGGCGGTGTTAACCAACGCTGATGAAAAGAAGGATGACAACAAGAAAATTGCCAAGGAACCAAATAAGATAATAAAACCACCTCCTTTCTACCTTTCCTTGATCATTGGTGATAAATTAGTCCATAACTGTATGGTAGATGGTGGAGCTACAAGCTCGATAATGCCAAAAAAGAAAGCTGACCAGTTAGGACTAAAATACCAGCCTATCGAAAAAGGTGTTGTCCAACTTGATGGGATGTCTGTAGGTACTATAGGTGTAATTAAAGATGCAAGTGTCACCCTTCATGCTTTTCCTAATTTTTCCATTTAGCAGGATATATATGTCATAGAGTTACCTCCATACTTTGCTATCTACTTGTCTAGGGATTTCACAGCAAAGATCGGTGGTTATTTGTCATCTGATTGGTCTCATATGCTTTTTAGGACTAGATATGGCACTAAAGTAACCATTAAATTTGAGTTTCTTGAAAAAAACCATATAGAACCTTATGCACCCAGTGCTGTCAATGCAAATTTGCTTGCATTTAATGAAGAGGAGTGTCATACAGCAATTGAAAATTGAACCCAGCTAGATAACATCCCAAATATTCTTCTTGATGAATGGGCCTCTAGTCAAACCTTTGAGAATTAGTATTATCATATAACAAATGCTGACTTAGGGACCTACATTATCCATGAACAAAATGAAGTCATTCCAGCTTTGGTCAAACCAGCAAGTCAATTGGCAAAGTCCAAAGATCAGCTATGGAGCATGTTTTTTGATGGTTCGAGAGGTAGACAAGGTGCTGGTGGGGGTGTTATGTTGATTTCACCTAATAATGAAAAATATTATGCTGCTTTTAGATTCAATTTTTCTTGTACCAACAATACAACAGAGTATGAAGGTTTAATTCAAGGGTTAGAATGGGCAAGAAAGCGCAGAATCAAGTGTTTAAAGGTATATGGTGATAGTGAATTAGTAGTAAATCAAATCAAATGCCTAAATGCTGTAAAGAATGATATTTTGAAATCTTATAGGCATCGTGTTTGGGATTTACTTGAACATTTTGATGCATTTAACATACTGGCTATTCCTAGAAATAAAAACCAACATGTTGATAGGCTAGCAGCTGTAGGATCCCAATATGATATTGTTAATAGTGTGTCTGCACATACTAATCAAAAACATATCAAAATCATTACCAGGCCTTCAATTCTTGATAATTATACTAGTTGGCAAGTTTTTGACATTGATGAACAAATTTTACAATTTTTGCTGGAAGAAGATGTTTTTGCCAATTCTAATCAACAGAGATATAACGATCAATATGGTGATCAGGTGATACACTTAAAAAATAATAAGTTGCCAAAGGGTTTAGTAACACTAGAGAGCATTTTTAATTCAGATGATCAGCTCAAATCTGGAAAGGCTAACATGTTGGTTACAGACAATCAGTATGTAGACCTAAAAATTGCACCAAGTAAATGCCTAAAATTTGGCAAAGTAAATTCAGCTGAAGAAAAAGAAGATTTTCTTCACTTGTTCCAAGAATTCAGCGATGTGTTCGCTTGGCAATAAAGTGATTTAAAAGGATTCAATCTAAGATTGGCACAACACACAATAGAGTTGGAACCATTAGCAAAACCAATGCAGCAAAGGCAAAGGCCTATTAATCCAAAGCTAGAACCCTTGATGCACAAAGAGGTTCTTAGATTAATCAAGAGTAAGATAATTTTTCCTATCAAGCACACGAGATGGGTTGCAAATTTGGTCCCAGTAAGGAAGAAAAATGGAGAGTTACGGTTGTGTGCAGATTTCAGAGACTTGAATCGGGTCTCACTGAAAGATAGGCACCCACTTCCATCCATGGAGTAGATATTACAGTGTGTAAAGGGCTGAAAGGTTCTCTTTGCTGAATGGCTTTTCAGGCTATAACCAAATCTTGGTCAAAGAAGAGGACCAATATAAAACAACTTTTACAACAAAATGGGGAACAATGGCGTACAAAAGAATTCCATTTGGATTGTCTAATGCTGGAGCTACCTTTCAGAAGGCTATGCAGCTGGCTTTCAACAATTTGATGTATAGATTTGTTTTGGTCTATTTAGATGATGTCACAGTCTACTCACAAAAAATAGCAGATCATATTGATCATTTAAGGCAAATTTTTGAGCGCTGTAGAGAATTTGGCATCTCTTTAAACCCAAAAAGAGCATATTTTATGTGCATGAAGGAAAATTACTTGGATACATTGTATCTAAGGCAGGCATCACAATGGACCCTGAACGAGTTGCAACAATTCTAGAGCTGCCTTTACCATAGCACAAGAAAGGCCTTCAAAGTTTCATTGGCCGTATCAATTTCGTGCGAAGGTTTCTACCAAATATTGCAGCACTTCTCAAGCCTTTAACAGCTATGCTTAAAAAGAATGCAGTTTTCACATGGACAAAGGAGGCTAAAGATAATTTTCAAGCCATTAAAAATGCATTAGCATCAGCACCTGTCCTAATTAATCCTAATTTTAGTAAGGACTTCATTCTTTATGCATATGGGGGCTATGACGTGATTTCAATCATGTTGGTACAACAAAATGTAGAAGGATTGGAGCAACCAATCACATTTTTCAGCAAAGGACTAGAAGAGTATGAGCAAAGGTACAGTTTTGTTGAAAAACACATCCTTGCTGTTGTGAAAAGTCTTAAAAAATTCAAGCATTTGTTGACACATAAAAAATTTATTTTACATGTCACACACCCAAGTGTCAAAGAGTTCCTCTTAATGACCTGAATGAGAAGAGAGTTGGTTGGATCACATGCATCATGGAGTATGACGTAGATATTCATATCACTAAGCTGGTTAGAGGAAAAGGATTATGTGAACAAATTATAGATAAGGATATTTCAGAACTTGAGAATCAAGAAAATATAGTTTTTCTGATTGGAGCTACTGGAATTGATAATCAACTAGCAAGCTGGTTAAAGGGTATGATGCATTTTTTGAAAACCAGTCAATGTCTAGCTACCTTAGATAGAGCAAAGTGAAGATACTATCACTTGCAATCAATCCATTTTGTGCTAATTAACAACATTTTGTACTGGAAATATTTCAATGGAGTCCTTCTTAGGTGTGTGGATTCAGATAAGATTGCTCAAATATTGCACGAATTCCATGATGGGCATTCAGGAGGACACTTTTCTCCAAGGACTACAGCTTATAAAATTCTTCGAACTTATTATTATTTGCCTAATTTGTTCAAGGATTCTCATGCATATGTCAAAAAATGTGCTAAATGCGCCATGTTTGCAGGAAAAGAGAGGCTGTCAGCTTTTCCCTTACAACTAATTAAACCAGAATAGCCTTTTTAGAAGTGGGGTGTTGACTTTATAGGACCTATCAACCCTCCTTCAAGTGCAGGTCACAAGTGGATTATCAGAACCACTAATTATTTCACATTCTGGACTGAGGCAGTAGCGTTAAAGGACTCAAATGAAACAATAGTCCTAAGTTTTTATGATGACATTGTGAATAGGTTTGGAGTACTTGATTCCATTATTTCTGATAATGTGCTTACTTTCATTGGGATGAAAGTAACCGATTGGGCCTTTACTCATGGGATTTATCTTAGCACCATCTCTAATTATTACCCACATGGTAATGGATTAGCAGAGTCTTCAAACAAGAACCTTATAAGGATTATTAAGCATAATTTGCAAGAGAATAAGAGGGATTGGCATTCAAAACTGAAAGCCACCTTATGGATTGATAGGATTACTCCAAAGAAAGTTATTGGAAACTCTCCTTATAGGATTGTTTATGGGAAAGAAGCCAAATTATCCATTGAAATAGAATTACCCACACTTGACCTTGCTACACAACTGGTTTTGTTTGAGGAAGGTGCCCTAATTTAGTGCGATGTGCTCAACTGATGGAGTTGGAGGAAACAAGGAAAAAGGCCATGGAAACCATGGAGTATCAATAAATGTAGATAAAGAGAAGCTTTGATAAAAGAGCTCAAGCTTGGGAGTTCCATGTTGGAGACATGGTACTAAAATGGGATGTTTTGAAGAGCAGGCCAGGCCAACACAATAAATTTGATCACATGTGGGCTGGGCTGTTTCAGATTACTGATTGTAAACAACATAATGCTTACCAACTTGCTACTATGGAAGGAGACATACTACCAATCCCTGTGAAAGAGATCCATCTCAAACCATGTTTTGAGGTATGAGTTTCAGTCCTACTTTGTACATACTAGTTAGCTTCCCTTGTTTTCAATAAATGTGTCTGCATTTTAGTTTAGTTTTACCTTCTGTCCTATTTTGGTTTGGTAGTCTAAATTAGTTAATTTTTTGGTTTACATAGTTTTGCAGTCATAACCACCCATTTCATTCACATGTGCATAGATATGTGTGCCTACATACATGCACATGTCCAACATACGCACACATACACACATACATATTGCTAACAATAAATATTTCTGGTTGTCAGCCATACATATCTGCATATTCATGCATACGTTGCATACATATAGTCACATAAGCCCATAAATCTACACATATATCAACCAAATGGTCGACTATGATGGTTCAACTTCTAGAGTTGGTACTTGAGTTTTGATCTTGCATACCCATCAATTTAATAAGATTTTCCAGTCTTATTAAATTCATGAACATACATTCAAAACTGAACCAACAACTTTAGAGGTCGCTTTGTCAGGTTTAGGTGCTAGGAGTGCATAATCAAACTCTGTGCCCAAGGAATAAGGACAAATTAAACACTAGTCAAATGTGAGGCAGGTAGACATAGAGCAAAAATTGCCAAAAATGTTACTCAAATTTTGCACATATTGTTTTCACTTAGGTTTGCACCCTTGTCCAGAACCTATGCGTGAGGACAACCTAGTGAAACATGGAAACAACCTCCAAGCTATAGGACTTGAACTATGAGGTTGAGTCTTCGGAGAAGGCCAGCTTCCTCTTACTATCAGGATGCACCTAACTACTCTTGGAGAGGAAAAGGGAGAAGGAGAGCATGAAAGAAAATCTACCTAATCTAATCTAAAGAGGTGATGCACCAAAATAGACTGTTCAGACCAATCTCTTCCCATATATGCACTATTGAACCATAATGAAACTAAAGATATACACATTTAGACTTGCTTTAATCTAATAATCACATGCAGATCAAAAGACCAAGATGAATGACACAAGGAAAGAGAGATTCACTTATATTATCACTCACAGGCCAAGAAGATACAGTCATGTAGATTACCGATTTCCACAAAACACTAGTAAGAGGCAAAGTAGTTCTTGCACTTTCATACCAATGGCTAAAGGAGATAAGATAGAAAATCATGTAGTTCAGAGGCACAGGGGAATTTTACACTGGAATTGCAAAGCAATAGTAGAGAACAATAGAGAATGATCGACCTTAACAAAATTTACAAAAATTGCCTTTATAGTTCAAGCATAACCGAGATGTCCTCCAATTGTAATTACTCCCCAACCACCTGTCATTAAGTCCCTACCAAGAACAATCATGGGGATCTGAAGCAATCTGATCTAAGTATAGCCTTTTGGTACCATAAAATTTGATTTTTAAGTAAAATAGGGCCTTGAGAAGACAGAGGCAGTGCCATAACTGTGCTCTAATCAGGTAGATGGATCAACTAGGGGCAGTGGAGTGCTCTTCCTTGTCTCACATTCACTTATGGTGGTTGGAATCGATCATGAAGATCGAATTTGTGCAAAACCCTTGATTTCCCCTATTTCTGTCTCATGAATCAGCAAGGTCAGCCTAGTCAACCTATCCTTGGCACCAGAATGAGCCACGTGGACCAACAATCTTTTATCTTTTTTTCACCCTGCAAAGTCTCCCCGAGTTGACCATGTCTTTCTATAACTAACTACGCCATCCTCTTAAATCTTGACTGCCACGGCCCACAACATAACTGCCAACCCTAACTATTACTGCCTTAACTGGACCCAGTGAGACATGTGTCAGTGAGTCGTTATCTTACTATGCATATCTTTTGAGCACCTTTCCATAGTGAGATAGCGAGGACCATTGATCTACCACCATCTGATGGCCTTGAAAGTACAATAAAATTTGTTAGGTAGCCCTACATTTTGCAGCTCGCAAGGAAACAGGGCCCACAATCCATGTGTCGCCAGGTCGCTAACTCACTATACTTAAACAATGTGCATCTTCCCATAGTGAGTTAGTGAGGACCATAGATCCATGCTAATCTGATGATAGTGAAAGACTCGCCATACATTGCACTTGCCCCATTAAAACTTGCAGGCCCACAAACCAACTCAGCACAACCTAGCACACACCTCAGCATAGTCACCATGTCCACCTTGGCATCCCTTTCCTAACTCTGACATGTTTTTTATTTTCATGTCGATCACTAACTCGCTACCAGAGAAAACCAAAAACTTATTAGTAGCAACTTAGCGAGCCCTAGTGGGTCATCAAAAAATTTGGCGATGTCACATTGCAAACAGACCCACCTGCCATGAATTTCATGATGCCTTGCTATCTCACTAATGGTGAGATGTATAGTTTTTCTGATAGCGAGGTAGCGAGCACTGGTGGCTTTATCAAAACTCGGTGCTAGAGAAAAAAATTGAACCACCTTTACTAAAATGGGCTCGCTGATCCACGTGGAAAACACTTGCTATCTCGCTATGGGTAATGTTCTTGCAGCTTTCCATAGTGATATAGCACCTATCATGGATTTCCCTCAGATCTGACGATGATTAATGAAATCACACAACTGCACACTAAGCTGACTGGGTGGACCAATGAAAAATCACCACCATACTTATGACCCACCTGACAACTGCTATGAGGATGAGCTGTAACACCACTTTGGAGAAAGGCAGGCCCATTACATCACCTGTGCACTATGTCGCTATGGTTAAAATTCTCATAGCTTTCCATAGTGAGATAGCACCCATCGTTGATCTAGACTAATCTAACGGTGAGCAAGATGGATCTAACCTATCAGTGTACCAACCAATGGGAACTGGCCACGTGCCAACTTGTCTAACAACCTTCATTTACGACCCGCCAAGTGAAGCAGGACCCATAGTCATACCTTAGCCAATGAAAATTGACCAAATGCCAATGAGGACCAAGTTACAACATTGATATCTAATGGGGCATACTTGGGACCCACCATGTTTCTAAACTTTGCCGCAAGATCACTTTCTGTCTGGGCACTATGTCACTAACGGCGAGAAGAACAAATTTCTCGATAGCACCATAGTGCCCACCGTGGATGGAACAAAACCTGGCACTAGAGATATGATAAGGAAAGGGAGGACCCACCTGACACATGACAAAACCTCATTGTGTTGCTAACACAAAACATCATGCAACTTTCCATAGCGACAAAGTGCTGACTGTTGATTTGGGGAAGATCTGATGATTGTGAACTTGCGGGCTCGTAGAAACATTAAAATGCATAGGGAAGAAATATTGTAAGGTTTAGCATTTAATTTTTTCAGTATTACTGGGGATGTTTTAAAATAACATTAAACAAGGAGTGACCATTGGGCGGGCAAGAATTTTAAAATTCAAATATTTGGCAGGGCACAATATGTAACACATATGTAAAATTTTAAGTGTACATGCAGTGAAAATACAAAAGTTCTTTTCATTTCTTTCAAATAATAGAAATGTCCTTGTATTTATTTATTTTCAAATGTACATTGATGTTTCCAAACAATGAAATGAAGTCATATGCTGAACAGAAAAAATCTCACAGAAGCCGTGAGTTAGCTCACTGTATTAAATTTATTTCATAAGGAAATATATAAACAGATACGTATGAATGAAACAAAAGAGGAGTAGAGATAACTAGTCATTACCTGTTGCTTTGACTAGTTATAAACCCTCTATCTGGTGCACTCATCCAACTCTGAGCTCCATGATATCCAACATCTGCAAAAACATGGAAACAACCGATGTTAGATCTTGAAGGATCTAAGAAATGAATAACTATCTCTACAATGACATATTCTATCTATTGATGCATTTCAAATAGAAAAGAAGTTGGAAGAAAGGAATAAAAGTCATTGTTAGTGTCATGATCTCGTGCTTGAACCTCACATGATAATATGCTACAGCAAGTAAATAATGATCAACATCACAAATGACAAATAGTTATAGTATGAGAAATCAGCACAAGAAATACTTTAAGTAATGCTAAAATTTAAAAGGTTTCATTGCAAAAAACCATGCAAACAAAGAAAAATAGAGCACTGTGGAAAATAAGTCAAAGGGAAATAACATATATCTTTCATGGTGGCTATAAAAGAGCAATACTGAAACAACTACTGAATAGATTTAAAAAAAAAACTGAATCAGCTCAAGGCACAAAATACTGAGCAAGAAAAGAATGTGAAGAGGGTTCACCAAAGAGAGCAGTGACTACAAGAGGCTTCTTTAAAGCAATAGTATGGGAGTACAAAGATGATTGTAGCATATCTAGCCTCATCATATCAAAAGAAGTCTACCACTAATATCATTTTTATGGAAAGAGTTAGATTTCAGATGCAACACTGGAGACATGCTTGCTTAGCCTCTGAAGGTGGAGTAGTGTCTTCTTATAAGACAATAGCCCTAAACAATGAAATTTTCTACACAAGACCTTGTTTGAGAATTAATGCCGCTAACAATTACCAAGTACAGTTGATTCTAAAGGTATTGATAAAGTTTACTGAAAATCTTGTTCCTCTTACTAGCTCTGATGGAATTGGTACAGAAAAAGATTTAAGGTTGAATCTTCATTTAGAAATTTCTTGGAAATGTTAGGCAACATACACAATATGTGTGAAAAAAGAATGAAATGCTGTCATGCATTTATATAAGTTCATAACACCAAAATAACAGATCATTTCTTTCAAACAACATATATACTCAAAGAGAGAAAAGCACATTTCCAGCAAGATAGAAAAAGCACAGTTCGGGTTTTTGAAAAATGAATTTGACTGAATGTGTACTTAAGTTTTAAGAATGAAGCATTGTTCTTCATGTAACAATAAAATACTACACTTCCAGTAGTGTTCTTGGAGCTCCAAAATCTGATCTTGTGGAAAGGTTGCGAGGGCAAAATGATGAAGAGTTCAAGCAGTATGCTGGTTATATCACCATTAGTGCATCTGAGCCCTCTTTTATTATTTTGGGAAGCTAATGTTGCTACACCCACATCAAGGCCATTAGCCTTGAGACTCACTAAGGGGCCCAAATGTTCATCACTTGGGGTTAAAGTATTTGAAGAGCCTGGTCCTTTTAGACTTAGGCGTGGTGTTTTGGAGGATGATCCATACTCTTGGAATAAAGCAACAAATGTACTATATGTTGAGAGCCCAATTGGAGTGGGATACTCGTATTCAAATAACTCCAAAGATTATGAGAATTTTGATGTTGATGCTACCAAAGACAATCTGGTATTCATTTTGAATTGGTATTAGAAATTTTAAAAATACAAAGATTTAGATTTTTACATCACAGGGGAGAGCTATGCCAGGCATTATGTTCCTCAACTAACAGCTCTTGTTCTATAATAAAACAAAAGAAAATTGACAAGCCTATAAATTTGAAAGGAATCTCTCTTGCGAATCTCTTTGTGGGTATTGAGCTAAACATAAAAAATGAACCATTTTTGTGGTCAAGTGGGCAAATATCAAATAGAGCATACAGGTGGAGTCAAAAAAGTTCAAAACTCTTCGACACGATGGATTCAAAAGGAGAAATATTATATAATAGCAGCGGCCATACCTTCAAAGCCAACCACTATGAAGAAAATCCATTCCAAAGCTAACCACTATGAAGAAAATCCAGTCCAAAGTCGACCACCATGTGGAAAAAATCATCAAAATCTCCAAAGAATGACTTATGAAACTTGTGTTTCTCTTCCTGCGAGATCCTTTAGAAGTTGAAAATGAGGAAAATGAAAGAAGATTAGGGCTTTTCAATATGTATGCCCTTTTAGTTTTGCATAAATCTTTGGAGTCCATGGGTAGCACAATGGGATATTTTATCCCTTTTTTCTTTTTTGCAAAGACTACTTTTATGCATAGTTTGTTTTAAATATAAGAAACAATATTAACGTAATATTTAATATTATTTCTTATATTTAAAATGTAAAAAGCAATTAAAGGGAAGTTTTATTTCCTTTTTCTTTTGCATTAAAGTTCTAATTGTAAAGAAAAATATTTTAATGATATATCATGATCATTAAAAGTTTTCCTATTATTAATGCAAAAGATGAATCTTTAAGTTCTTCATATCATGGTCTTTAAAGCTAAACGTAGTTGGGAATATATGGATAAAATATAGGGGGTCGGATTTGACTTTGTCAAGTTAGTTTGTGGGTCTTTATGACTTGTTGAAGCATTTTTAGGGAGGTTTTGATGAGTGATGGGGGCAGTTATGAGTTAGTGGAGTCAAATAAGTTATGAAACTTTATTTGTGGAAGTTTCTAAGCCCTCATTTCTAGGCTTTATTTCTACATTTGACCCAAGGAGCTGGGTTTGGTACTTAAGGAGTTTTCTAACTTATTATGGAGGAGTTTTGATTTTAAGAGAAGTTTCTAGGACTCATTTTCAGAGTTTTAAGCTTTATTGCAGGGTCTGTAATTCATCTTTTGGAGATATAATACAAATGACAACAGTGTGATGATGTTATTTTATGTTAAGTGTTGAAGCCTTCTTTATTTCTGCAAGTCCTGTGTGCATTTTATGAGTGATTTGAGAGAATAACTTGAGAATTTTCCTTATTTCTTGTTTTTTTCTATCTCATTTCAGCACCTGTTTGTAGAAAAGTAAGTTTATTTGTAGGTTATGATACATGTTTATAGGTGAAATTGATCAAAGTGAGGTGTTAGTTTGTCCTCCTTTTGTCGTTTCAGTACTGGAACCTTATCATAAATCATTTGTGCAAGTCTTTACAGGAAGTTGTGTTTTATTTGCATTTCATATAAGGTATATAATCCTCTATGTCATGTGGGTTACGTCTTCATAATCACTTTTTTGTATCACCTCCTTTTCTTAGTTTAAGCTTTAAGTTTTAAGTTTACTTCCAACATTTTCTTCCTTTTCCCTGAAAGTTTTATTAAGCTTTAGAGGTTATCACTGTAAGATTTAATAGGAGCTAGCCTAGAATCTGGAGGTTTCATTTCATTAGTCAGTCTCACATAGTGAAATGACTCCCATGTTAAGTAAGGGTTACTGAACATTACTAATTCAATAGGGTGCAAATCCTGAAACTTAATAGAGTTCATAAAAGATATTTTGAATCAAGAAAGTGAATGAGATGATGAATGCAATAGTTACAAGTTTTTCAAAATGCTATGTGTATTGATAGATTTTAAAACTAAATAAAAAGTTGTAACTTATGCAACTGCTTGTGCATCTTTATATGAGAGCTTCAATTTATCCATTGATCTTCAGAATTTGTGCCACATGGATGAAATCTATAGAAATACCTATTGGATAGCAAATGCAAGATTTCAATAGACATCTAGAGGTCTTCACACTATTTTTTTGAATTCAATGATAACTTTCTATACGCCCACTACTTTTCCCTTTTCCTTTAAGTTTTAGAAAGTTACCATTAGTGTACTCGATTGAGGAAAATCTTCTCAATGAGATTCTTGCTATATCTCTTCTTCCTTAATGATTTGATCCATTCTAATGTCATTCTAACATAATCTAAATCAAGTATGGGGGTCAAACTTAATCATTAACTTGATTTTCTTGAAAAATTAGAAAACTATCTTCATGGGTTCTAAACCCGCCAAGGAGAAGATAGTTTCCATTTTTCCACCAATGCTTCCTTCTAGGTTGAATCTTCAACAATTGCATTTATGGAAGCTAGGAATGCTTAGTTAAGTGTGAGGACCTATTTGAGAATCATTAAACATCTTGTTTTTCACCTCAAGCTATTTTGCATAAAATTGTCTTCATGGGTTGGAAACCCATCAGGAAGAAGACAATTTTAGATTTTTTGCTAGGGCTTAAATATTTGAGTAACAAAAAATCTAAACAATGCTTGGAAGTCTTAATTTAGATTCAAACATTAATTTATTGTAGAATCCTTCACCCTTTGCATGCTTTTAATCCATATGCCTCTTCAAGTGGTTTTAACAGGAAATCACCTTTGTGGGTCAGAAAACCACCAAGGAGAAGATGATTTTCAAAATTCTGCCAACACCTTCTTATGAAAGAGTGGTACACTATGAATGGATATAGAACTTGAATGATCATTATCAGAATAGGTACTAACTTACCTAATCAATCACAAGGTAGAACAAACACCCACCTGACAATAGGGAAAGAGAAGGTGAAATGGGAAAATCCAATAGAGATCACCCAGCCTTAGGAACCTAGACCTAGACTCAAACAAAACTAAGGACTAGACTCAATTCACCTACTACACAAAACTCACTTTTTCCAATTAGTTAGAAAAAAAGAAGTGCAGCAATAGTATGCTCACTACATGTCACATTCAACATTCAATTTGTTACATATTCAAGTTTAGTGCAAATTCATGGAAAATTTGGCAAATGACTGGAATTTATGACAAAATCTCTTAGGAGAACCTTGGACAAATTCAGGCAACTTTGGTTTTCTTCATGTGAGCCCAAAAAGACTTTGTAATCTTCTATGGGAGCCTAGAACAAATTTGGGCAACTTGTGGTTCTAGCTAAAGCTTACAATTATCTCTACACTTGTGAGTCCTTTGTAATTTCATATCTCCCCAATTCTCAAAATAGATAGCAACTATTTTGAATTTTTATGACAATAGGAACACTAGGGTTGCACTCTATGTTGATATTAAAAAAAGTTTTGACTCACACTTTGTCAACCTACATCCTAAATGTAACAAAAAATAGAGGAACAAGTAGAGGGTGAAGAAACTCAATTGGAGTTGTCATATGCATAAAATCCCTCAATGTGACTATAGTAGATAGGAGAGGAAGTATCATCATCATCCCTTTGGATTCAAAAGAAAAAGGCTCAATTTATCAGTACCTTAAGAAGGATTACAAATGGGGATTTGTGTCTAATATAGAATCTAAGTCCATACTCAAAGGGTTGTTAGAGGAAACTATGAAGTTAATTTTTTTTCTAAAGAGCAATATGTGATTTTGTGGATCTATGAGCTTGCCTCATAAAAACACAATTATGGACCATACTTGTGAATGGGGTATCCAATGTTGATACTTGGCTTGACATCACCCTAGCTTGACAAATGACAAGTGAGTCTTCTTTTTTGTTTATAATCAAGTGGGAATTGTAAAAATGGTGGAACTATCAGTATTATGATGACATTGGGGAAATTTACAAAAAAAACATAAAAATCACACACAAATTGCACTCCCATCACAAATTGTCATTACAATTTGACCCCAAATGTTGTAGTGACAAAAGTTGGGAGAGCAAAAAAAATCAAATTAGTTCTAACCATTATTCCTACATACCAAATATCCTACTTACCACTTCCTAATGGAGCAAAAAGAAATTGACCAACAACTCTGGAACATCTTTTGGAGTGGAATTGAAGAAAAGAAAAAAATTGCTTTGATTAAATGGGACAAAATATATAGACCAAAAGACAAGGGAGGACTAGGAACTAAAAACTTGAGATAAAAAAATGAAGCATTGGGGAAAACTTAGTCTAGAGAATGTATCATGAGCATGAAAATAAATGGGCCAAAATATTATACCAAAAAAACCTAAACAACAAAGATCCTCTATCTATATTCTTATGCAAAAATCTATCAAAGGGCTCCAAAACATGGAAATTCATAATGCAATGTTGACCCCTTATAATAAAAAACCTAACATGGGGTATAGGTAATGGTGAAGAAGCTCTATTTTGGGAAGAATTATGGGATGGGTTTCTTTCCCTGGACAACTACAATCTCCCTGGAAGAATCAAAGATACTCTCACCACAACATGGAGAAAATTAGTTAGCAACTATAAACATAAAGTAGAAACCAACCAAGTAATAAAATGGGAATGGAAATCGATACAATAAATAAATCTAACTGAAGAAGAAAAATAAGCATATAACTAATTCATAAGACAAAGAAAAATAAACCATAATGATAGAATAGATAGATTAATTTGGGTTCCTTCACAAAATGGACAATATAGTGCAAAAAGGGCTATGAACTAATCACAAATTCACAAAGAGGGGAACACACAAATATAACCACTAATTTGTGTTGGGATCAAGTCTGTCCACCAAAGGAAGACATATTCTTTTGGGCTATCATACAAAAGAGGATTCTAACAATAGATTGATTTTTAAAAATGGGTTTCAAAGGCTCCTCAAGGTGCCCTCTTTGTAAAAATGACTCAGAGATTGTTAACATTTATTATACCAATGTCACTTTGTGAAATCATTATGGAAATGGTTTTGTCAAAAACTCAACTGGCTCTCTACTTTCCCAAAAAAATATGAGATCAATTAAAGATCTAGCCCAAAAACAATTACTCTAAGATATACAATAATTTATGGAAAACCTCTCCATCCTTCCTTCTCTGGGAAATATGGAAGGGAAGGAATAGGAGAATATTTTTAAACCAAGAAATGACAATTCCTTCCCTCCTTAACAAAATAGAAACAAGCATAAGGGAAGTAATCAATAATGATATATGAAATTCAATTAAAGAAGAGGGAGTATTCTCAAAATGGGATTCAAACATGTGGAAAAATTGGAGTGATCTTATCAATCCCCCAATGTTATATAAAAAAGAAATTTGTTGGTGTAAATAAGTATTTACTATTTAGACTTTACTTAAGTTTACTTAAGATAATGCATATCCATATTGGTTGTCATGTAGACACCTAGGAGTTTGCATATTCATATGAGTTGTCATGTAGACAACATAGTAGTTTGCACTCTAATTGAGCACATGTTGTCTACGAAATCTCTTTATGAGATACACCTTTACATTTTTATCCTCTCATTTTTGCATATATATTCATGCACAATGGAGGATAATCCACTCTTGGTGGACATGTGCTTAGTTGGTATGCTTATCTCTTTGTTGGTTCCTAGTCATATCAGTTGCCTTTATATACAAGGCACTTCCATGATGTATTCATCGAATCATCTGATATCCATTCTCATTTGATCATATCTTGTCTCTCTTGTGCTATCTCTTGAGCTTCTAGATCTTGGAATTTCATTCTTGCCTTAGGAAAATTCTTACATGGTATTTAAGTCATAGGAGTTTCATTGCATAGCCATTGGAGTGATTTTTTTTGCAAGTCAAGGTTGGAGCTTGCTGGTACAAATCAAATGTTGGTATCACACTCAAAAGGTCAAAAAACCCCCCAAATCGACTTTTGTTTCATCAAAATTAGGCATCTAAGGTGAAATCTAGAGTCATTTGATTTTTGGACGTGCAATGGCGATGATTTAGAAAAAATAATTACAAAGGTGATTTTCAAACAATGATATCTCCCTCATACGAACTCCTTTTTTTGAGTAATTATTTTTGTTTTGGGGTACAATTTTCGGATCTACACATTCCTATAGGTTGTTTGTAATCTTTTTTCTTGAATTTTTTTGAAAATTGCAAATCTTGATTTTTGCAACTTCAAAGGCTTTGTTCGGGCTCATATGGACACATATTCAGGTGCTATTTTTTTTGAAAGTGCATGATTTTTTGTCTACTTTCTAGATCTGGTGTCAGTTTGGAAAAATTATAAGTAGACATATTACTTTCAAATTTTGGTCTCATTTTGGCCTATTGGCACTTCTAATTAGATCATTGAGAGATCTTGTGTGTTGTATTGTTGAGTCTAATATAGCTTCATATTTGCTGTTGTAACCATCTAAATTAAAAGTCCAATTTGATTCATTTTGACAACTAGAATTTTTACACGCACTAAGTATAAAGTGTTTGCACTTCTCTTTCTCTTGTGGTCTTTTATTTTGCATCATGGGTTCTCCTAGGTTTCCACTTTTAACTCCACATAATTATGCAACATGGAAAATTAGAGCATGGAGTAAAATGATGGAAAAAGGTTTAATTGATTATGTTGATGGAACCATGGTTGCACCATCTAATCCCAATAAAATAAATGAATGGAATCATAATAATAAGGTTGCTATTGGTACTTTGAGGAAGTATGTACATGAAGATCTTATCTTCCATATTGATAATTATAAAACAATAAAGGAAACATGGGATAAGTTTTCTATCTTGTATGCAAAAGTAGACAAAGCTAGGGGCTTTTAACTTGATGAAAATCTTATGTCATTAGATCCAAAGGAGTTTGACACAATTCAAGACTATATCACCAAGGCACGTGAGCTAAGGTCAATGGTTAAGGATTGTGGAATTACCATAGAGGATGAAAAATTGATCTATAATTTGATGAGAAAACTTCCTCCAGAGTATGCATCATTTGTTTCAAGCCTCAACACTCGTAAGTTGACCTTAGGTTCTTCTTACACTATGGCTTCATTTGATTCCTTCACAGAGATATTGATGGTAGAACAATCAAATTTGATGAGCATGGGGATTCTCAAGTCTTCAAAGTCCAAAGCATTGGTGGCTAGTAAAAGGAATCAAGGAAAAGGGTCTAACAAGAAGCAAAAATTAGGGCAATAAAATTCACAAGGGAAAGAACACTCAACCTCCTCACCACAAGACAACTCCAACAATAAGGGAAAATCATCCAAGAAGGAATTGCCTACTTGTGCATATTGCAAGAAGAATGAACATGAAGAACATCATTGTTACAAGAAGGAAATTGATGAACTCAAGAATCTTCTCAAGAAGAATCAAATTTACCTTCAAGAATGACTATTTCACCCTCTTCTTCACATTTAGATTTTGATAAAGGAAAGGATCACATGGGAAAAGGTCAAGCCTTAGTAGCTACTTCAAGTCAAGATTCAGGGAGACAGCTTCTAGATTTAGGGGCTTCTCATCATATGGCATCTTTATAGTCTATATTTTCATCATTTGATCCTTGTCATACTCCACCTATTTTGATGGGAAATCATACTTACATGAATGTGATTGGAAAAGGAACTATTGATAAGGGAGAGGGATACTTCAAAGATGTGTTGTGTGTACCTCACCTAAGTCATAATCTTCTTTCCATCTATTAGCTCACTCATGGAGATAGAGGAAGGACTGTGGAATTCACACCTGATTCAATTTTTATCAAAGACTTGGAGACTATAGAGATCATTGCTATAGAGGTGTTTGATCACACATCTAGGCTATACTACTTCTCATATTTTTCTCATGATGATGACAGTGATTTCTTAGCAGATTTTGATCACACTTCTAATGTTAATTCATACTTTGAGGAGGACTTTGGCTACTTGAACTTGGGTATTCTCACATGTGATCAAGTTCTTGAGCCATCCATTGCTTCTTCTCCTACTAATATTCCATCTACTATTTCTCTTGATGATGCTTATATTCACACAATCATGGGTTCAAGTGATTCAGTGTAGCAGGATATTCATTGTCTTCCAGACTCAGTTCCATGGGATGACTACTTGATAAACATTTCCAGTTTGTTTGTGAAGTCCTACATTGTAGATTTTGTAGACACTATTTATGACATTCATCTTCTCCTTAGTGAAGATGATCCTTCTTCAGTTGTTGCAAGGGATCATGCTGACCTTCATCTTCATTCTCTACTTGATCAGTCTTTTGAGGTTGACATGATGATAGATCATTTGATACAACAATTGGAGGAGGTCACTTTATTTTTAGAGGAGATATTTGAGTCTTTGATACATGTTCCACATTCATCCTTGGTTAAGCATGATTTTTCTTTTTCAGCTGAGTGACATAGTACACATGATTTGGAGGAGGCACCTTTTAGTATTGACATGGGGACACTTGAGTAGGTTTAAGGGATTTCATACATTTTGAGGTTTCTTCCTACATATGGGAGAGGCTTCATTGGTACACCTTTGCTTTTGTTTCTTCCTAAGGGGAGGAATTTTTTTCTACACTCATGGAGTAGTTTCTACATTGAGCCTTGTGCATCTACCAGAGGTGTACATTCTACATTGAGGGGGGGTGGGGGGTGGGGTTATTTGGTCTATCTTCCTTTTCTTCTCTCTTATGGGGGGGATCTTTTCCTCACATGAGGTCTTCTTCTGTCTCATTTTCTTTTATTGTACTTATCTCTCTTTTTGGAGGGGGGTTTTTCCCATGTGGTTTTATCTCTTTCTCCTCTTTATGAAAGATTGCATTGCATATCATTTGCACTTGCAGATTGTACATGGGTACCTAACATGGCCTAGTAGTAGGGACCCATCTTGCATTATTATCTAGCTTTTGTGAGCTTAAGTACATTTCCCTAAGTTTCACTTAAGGGGTGGTGTTGGTGTAAATAAGTATTTATTATTTACACTTTACTTAAGTTTACTTAGGATAATGCATGTCCATATTAGTTGACATGTAGACACCTAGGAGTTTGCTTATTCATATGAGTTGTCATGTAGACAACATAGCAATTTGCACTCCAATTAAGCACATGTTGTCTACTACATCTCTTTATGAGATACACCTTTACATTCTTATCCTCTCATTGTTGCATGTAAATTCATGCATGATGGAGGACAATCCACTCTTGGTGGACATGTGCTTAGTTGGTATGCTTATCTCTTTGCTGACTCCTAGTCATATCAATTGCCTTATATACAAGGCACTTCCATGATGTATTCATCCAATCATCTAATATCCATTCTCATTTGATCATCTCTTGTCTCGCTTGTGCTATCTCTTGAGCTTCTAGGTCTTGGCATTTCATTCTTGCCTCAGGAAAATTCTTATATGGTATCAAAGCTATACCAAATTCTTAAACAATTAAACAAGCTAGATCAAATTTTAGATGGGAACCTCCACTTGTAGAATGAGAAAAATTAAAATTTGTTGGTGCTTCTAGAGGAAACCCTAGGAGGGAAGGTATAGGATGTATTATCCACACATCAGATACATGGAAAACAAAAAGGGGAAAATATTTAGGGGATTTCACAAACAACATGGTAGAAATGGAAGCCCTCTTAGAATGACTAAGACTCAATTTGAATTTTGGTTTCAAAAAACTAATCATAAAGGGTGATTAAAAAACTATACTAAATGTTGGTAGAAGTAGATTTACATGTAATTGGAAACTCAATTCAAGATTAGAAGCTCTATCCTTATTAGAAAATTTTGATGAAATTAGGATACAAAATATATCAGGAAGGTAATAAAATAGCAAACAAACTAGCCAATCTAAGCATTGATAGGGAAGATACTATTATTCCCATCTTCTAAAGTAGCTTAATCATGATTAAATTTTCACCCTCTCCTTTGTACTCCCTACCAAATCTATCTTTCCAAATCCTTAGGTGTTATCCCCTCACCCCCTTTAGGCATTATCCTTAACTTTTTTGACATTATGAAACACTAGGTTAATAACCCCTTTATTCTAGGTTATTGACATGCTTGAATTTTTTTTGAGTTTCTTTATATAGGGTTATGTTGAAGGATCAGCCCTATCATGATTAAATTATGATTGTCTATGTATCTTTGTATAGTAGATTTTGTTAAAATGACCCTCAGACATCTATAAAGTTTTCATAGTTATGTCCCCACTAAATGGTCTTTGGTTCTCTATTTAGCCAACTTACATAGTTCAGGTCTACAAGGTTAGTAAATAATATCTTGTCCATACACCTAATAATGTATATACTAGTAAAAGTAATTTAAATATATTTATTTGCAAATAGTTTTATGTAGCCTTCATGAGAAAGTACAACTAGTACCTATTCATTTTTGGGGTTTAATGCAACCAACAAGATTTCACTTTCTCTTTGTATATATTAGCTCTAGGTTTATATTCTGAATTTTTGTCATCTGATTAAAACACACCTAAAAATTATCTTTTAATTGGTAGTTGTACACTCGAATTGTGCACTTCTCTAAACGTGTCAAGAAACTTGCAACATAACATTAGCTCAAAACAAGATCCTTAAAGAGGAAGAGAGTTCTTTCTTTTAAAGAGATGCAAACGGTTGAGATCAAGATCAAGAAGTGAATGATCAAGGGTGGGGGTTGAATTTTGGCATGATCCATGTGTAAGAAAAATTCAACCAATGAAAAGGAGTTGACTTTTCATGTGAGACAAAACCCTTTTCTTTTAATTTTGAAAATAGGAAAATGACTTTATGTGTGCACTTTGAGTGGGTTAGAAGAATGGGGTATTTTATTTAATTAAAAGGGGACAAGTTCTTTTAGTCAAATAGGGACTTAGGATATTATATTCAAACTATAGGTTAAAATCAAATAATTTGACTTTTATAAATTTGGTCTAGGCAACTAATTAATTAATTTAGCCAAAATTTTGAGAAGGGGGGCTAATAATCTAGATGATCATTTTT
Organism: Cupressus sempervirens; assembly: GCA_028749045.1. Taxonomy (NCBI): domain Eukaryota; kingdom Viridiplantae; phylum Streptophyta; class Pinopsida; order Cupressales; family Cupressaceae; genus Cupressus; species Cupressus sempervirens. Next base: position 479,952,808 of record CM053786.1, read on the forward strand.
AGGTGATTGCATTTTCCCCTCTTTGACTAATGTTTGATTGCTCTGGGAACACAGTATGTCAAAGAATAAAAAAGCCAAGTAGGAAAAAATACATAGAGAGAACTAATTTTGAGGAATGGAATGCAAAGAGCAAGATAGAAAGTATTGAATGTACAACATGATAGTGCTAGTGCTAAACTCTAGAAGAGAGATGATATCAAGACTCAAGAAGAGTACTAACACCAAGTAAAGCATATATATTAACAGAAAATAAAAAGGTCAAGGATATGCTCCTGAGAAATAGATAGTTGTAGCAAGCAATGACTGAGTATTTATGCCCACTTAGGTTCAAAATCTAAATAAGGTAAAGGGAATGAAGAAATGAGAAAGACACAAAAAAATTGAGATATTAAAAAGTCCATGATGATAGATAAGTTGTTAGACACAAAGAGTCACCATAAGGAGGTGATAGAATGCCCCAATTTGACTAGAGTTGACCAAGAAGGATAGAACCTAAAAATTAGGTCAAATCAAATAGAAATATGATTAAGAAGCAAAAGATGTGAAATTGAAGTTGGTATAGAGTGTAGAAACAATGAAGACATGGTGAAATGAAGATGCCCTAGCAAAAATTTGAAGATTAGACTTTAAAAGGTCAACTAACTACATAGAAGAAGGTAGAATTTTAAAATGTAATGTTTACCATCAAGATGTACTTGGATTTTGATTTCAATCCCAAAAACGGATCCAAGATGTCAAAATTAGCTAGGGGTGCAATTTTTGTGGGATTTTGAGGAGTTTGAAAAATGGGTCAAAATGAGGTTGGAGGACTACATAAGGGGTCCAAGGGTCATTTTCAATTCATTTTTTTTTTGTGAATTTGGAAAGCTCTTGAGTGATTTTGAGAGGGATCATGGCTCTAGTAGGTATTCTGACCCATAGGCACCATTTCTAGCACAATCGATTGCACAACTGACGACCTAACTTTGAGGCCCTAGTGAGTCTTTGAAAATTTCATGCTTTTCGAGCTATTTAACATATGTTTAATGAATTTTTATGATTTTTTGCAAACTATCATGTGATACTTTAAAAGTATCACATGACTATACTAAGAAGTATTGCATGACACTTCTCCTACACAAATTGTATCATACATGATGTAAGGGATGAGTGTATCAGACATATCCAAGTGTCACACGATCCTATGTGAACTATTGCATGACAAAGAAGTATCGCCTAAATACTATAAGAAGTATTGCATGATACTTAATCAGACAATTATATCGCCTGCATAGTATGAAAAGTATCGCATGGCTATTTGTTGAGCATTTTTGTATGTGTAGGAGTAGGTTTTGAGCATGAGATTATTGTTTTATGTCGATTTGATCTATTTATGATGTCACATGATTGTTCAAGACTGATACTAATGCTTTCATTGTATGCCTAACTTGACTACGCAAATTTTTTTTCAACATTGGGGATTAGATCCCTCAAGGTGGTGGGGTTATGTGTGGTCCATTGTCTAGGGGTAGATGAGAGAGTTGGCATTGGGATTATGGGGTTTAGTTGGTCATTAAGTATGCCCCATATTCAAGCTAACCATGGTTTATTGATAGCATTAGCTGATTGGTAGCATAGTGAGAATAATACCTTTCATTTTCTCACTAGGGAGGCCACCATCACTTTGGAGGATGTATATCACATCCTTCATGTGTTGGCATTAAGTTAATATTACCATTAGTGACAACACTTATCCATATCAGCATAGATACCAAGCTAAGCACTTAATTCTCTACTCTCACTGAGCATTCTAGTATTAACCAAGCTTTGAAGAGTTTAGCAGTTTACACCAAGAAGATAGTGGCTATCGAGCGAATATAGGCAATATGAAGATCAGCAGTGTCTATCAAGCTTCACAATGTCTATCGAGTAGTAAGCTCATGTCATGTAGATTCTGTGTGAATTGAGCATTGGGAGAATTAGTGTTTACTAAGTGAAGCTAGGTAAACTCTGTATCTACTAAGTGACACTACATCTACCAAGTCACTAGTGGTTACCGAGTTAAGAACTTCTTCAAGTGATTTGTATGGACCAAGCCTTCACTTCTACCGAGTGCATGATGATGCCAAGTAATGCAATGAATGTTGTGTATTAGAAGTTCACTGAGTCGATTCAGTGAACTCAAGTTATTTACTATTGGGCCAAATTTGTAATGTATTTGTTTACTTGTGTTTTGGCTGACCTTGCAGACTTGTAAATTTGAAAGGTATATATGTAAGGTATATTGTAAGATATCATGTATGAAGAGATAGTGAAGTAATGAGAAGTATATGTGAAAGATTATCAATAGCAGTTCAAGGAACACAACAAGGTCAATTCAGAGGTTGAAAAGTTATATCTATCACATGAGGTGATAAGTGCAAAAAGGGGATCTTATCAGTAGTTAGTTGTAAGAAGATCTATTACTTCATCTTAATAGGTGAATTGGTTTTCTAAATCGTCTAACAAGGTAGACATAATCTTTGTACAAATCTCTTAACAGAGTGCATACTTCATCATATGTTTGCAAATCCTCTAACAAGGTGGACCTAGCAGTCCTTTGTGCTCCTAACAGGGAAAATCACTAGAAGTGGTCAATGTAAGCCTTAACAGGCCAACTTTATGCTACAATATTGAATTTTTGTGGGTATCATCCCCACCCTAGTTTTACTTTCTATTTGGAAGGTTTCTGGGTCACCAAAATATTGTGTTCTTTTGTGTAATGAACGTTTTATGTTTCAGAACTAATGCATGTAGTAGCATAGATGGATGTCTAGTAAATTAATGAAATTTTTTTAAGGTTATTGATTCACCTGTCCCCTCTCAGTAACCTGTCATATCTTGAAAATGTCCAACATCATGTACCTTGCCATGGAGACCCTATGCATATGGTTGTTATATTCTAATACTCATTTTAAGTTTCTACTATCCATATGAGGTCTACTGATTTTTTTTTTTTTGTATGTCAGAGGTTTATTACGATCAGACCTCAATAGAGGGGAGATTAGCAATACATGAGCTATTTGAGGATGTCACCATCCTAGACTGACACCTTTGTTGGGAGAGGCTTATAAATAAGTATGGAGATTGGTAACCACTACCCTGCTTGGTTTGTTCATTGGTTTCCTAGGCTCTTATTATACACATTAGCCATAATGGCTTCCCACTATCACAGGGCAGGCTAGTTATGGATTTGATTGGGAAACTCTAGAGGATGGCATGGGGACTAGCCATACTTGTTGATATGTACCATAAGCTACATGAGATTGTCTACCACAAGGGTAGGACATTGGCATGTGACATAAAGCTGGCCCAAATATGGGCATGAGAGCATATTGCAACGATCTGACCATGGGTGCAATCATGAGAGTGCAGTTGTACACTAGAAATGTGTCACACTCTAAACCCTTCTATCCAAATGTTTCCATGAATTTGAAATGTTCGGATGCTGGCTTAGAGCTCCCTATCCATAGAGTGCAAGAGAGTATATTTCAAGAATAAGAAGGCTCTCAGATGAGTCTTAGAGATACTCTTCTTGCTAGTAAACCATGCAATGGGAGGTTCCAAAGACAAGATGCAAGAATGCAAATGTCCCAAGGAGTTCCTCAAGGATGCAATACAACTAAAGATTAAACTAGAATGAATATGAAAAGTGCAGCTATTTTAAGCATGGATGAGAGTGTTACAATACCATTATTAAGCTATGTGAGATTAAGCTACATGTAAAAATGAAAGCTAAGCTAAGCTAGAATGCCATGATGCCATGGATGAGAGAATGTAGACAAGAAATAGAAGTTCTCCACAAAGCTCCAAAGAAACCTGTTAGAAAACCTCCAGCATAAGAATATTCAAAATGAGGATGGATTTGAGGGGGAAAGCTCTCTCCCTTTTAAAGTCATATGGACGGTAGAGATCAAGATGAAGATGGTGGATGATCAACGGTGGAATTTGAAAAGAGGAGTGATCCATGTGCACACACAAGTCAACCAATAGAATATAAGTTGACTTGTCATATAAGACAAAAGTCACAAAGCCTTTTCTTTTAATTGCAAAATAGAAAAAGGACTTTATGTGTGCACTTTAAGTGGGTTAAAAGAATGGGGTGTTTTATTTAATCAAAAGAGAACATGTTCTTTTAATCAAATAATGAACTTAGGATAGCATAGTCAAACTATAGGTTATTATCAGATTAATTGATTATTAGCAATTTGGTCTAAATAAATGATTAAATTAATTTAGCCAAAATGCTGAGAAGGGGGCTAATAGTCTAGATGACCATTTTTAGGTGATTACATTTGCCCCTCTTTGACTAATGTGTGATCGATCTAGGAACACATTATGTCAAAGAAAATAGAAAGCCAAGTAGGCGGTGACAGATATAGACGTCTGATTCCAAAGAATGAATGCAAAAATAGATAGCAAGTCCTAAATGCACAGCCTAATAGTGGTAGTACTGAAAATTAGGAAGCTGATGTTAGGATCCGAAAAGAATTCTAACACCTAGAAAAGTGAATAGATTGAGAGCAAGTGATAAGGTCAAACAAATGCTCCTAAGAAATAGATAGCTATAGCAATCAGCAATAGAGTATTTCTGCCCCCTCGGGATTGAAATCAAAATGAGGTAAGAGGAAGCAAAAACTAGCTAGATATGAGAAAATCGAGATATAGCAATGTTTGATATGATAGATAAATGATTAGAATCCAAGAATGACTATAAGAAATTGATAAAATGCCCTAGTTTGACTAGAGTTGACCTTGAAGGATATAGCATAAAAATTAGGTCAAATCTAGTAGAGAGATGATTTAGATGTGAAAAGGTGACTAGAAGTAGATATGAAGCATAGAAATGATGAAGACATGAAAAAATGAAGATGCCTCAGCGATAATTCAAAGATTAGACCTCAAACGGTCAGCTAATTGCTCAGAAGAAGGTAAAATTTTAAAATGCGATTTTGACCATCAAGATGAACTCAAATTTGGATTTCGATCCTGAAAATGAATCTAGGACATTGAAATTATTTAAGAGGTCAAAACTTTATATAATGTGATGATAAGATAGAAAAGAGATGAAGTGAAAGATTAAGAAGGTGAAAGGACATGAACAAGAAGAAAGTAAAGAAATATATGAAAGGAGTTAGCCAATATGTATGTGAAAAGATGAAGATAGAGCTCTCCCCATATGCAAGAATGCAAGACTAAGCTAGAAAATGAACCTAAAATGCAAGCTAATATGTAAAGTGGTTTACTAGCAATAAGTGCATAACATTTAGACTCTTAATTTCATCATTGAGCATTTATTAGGGACATCATGAGATCATACAACCATCACTAGTATAACTATGAGGATATGAATATGATCAATATCAGATAGGTATGTGGAAATCTAATCTAAGCATCATAGACATGTAAGTCAAGATAACTACATGATTAGATTCCCTAAGTTTAATTTAGCAAGATTACACCTGTATCAAGACATAAGTGCCAGGATAAACCCGGAGTGCGGTCTTGCAAAATAGTCAAGGATGATACATTTGTAAGTCAAAATGTTGAATATGACAAGCATAAATGCTTACAACACTATAGACAAACAAAGTATACCCACAAGAAAAAATCAAGAAAATATGTCCCATGCCCCCAGTCTTCTAGTCAATGACATCCTTGAAAGACTATTAGGGAGGGAACATATGGCAAAGAAATTGTCATAGACAGCACACAAAGTAGATAAAGGTCAGCACAACTCAGTTGTTTAAGTGTTAAAGTGTGTGTATGTAAGTCACTTGGCCATTTCTTCAAGACTTGATTCTGATAGTGAGAAATATTATGACATCGGAGACTGTAGCTAAACTATCTAAAAAGTGTTGAAAAACACTTGATGTCAATGTGGGGGAAGTGTTGAGAAACACTATTTTGTGAGTTGTCAAAGAAACCCTAATGCACAAGAATACCTCAATGGGCTAAGCAGTTTTTCCCCCAAGACGAGGACAAGAAACAATTCCAAGCTAGGAAATGTGTAGCAAAATAGGTGATTGAGACTAATAGACAGAGATGCAAGGGTCTCAAGTAGCACCTGTTTCCAAATTTTCACCACTTGACAGATTTTTTCAGGACTTTTTCTGATTTTTAGGATTTTTTTCAGGATCATATATGATTTTTTCTTGGAATTTTTTAGAAGGTTTTAGATATCACTAGTTCTCAAGCAAGATCACATCATTTTCTCCCAATGTCTAGCAAGGTATAGGATATGATGGAGCAACGAGCCAGTGGATAAGCAAAGATGGATGAAAAAAGAGTATGAAGCAAGTGAAAGTGATCCTCAAGGACCGACTCCTAAAGAGTACCCAAGCTAGGGAAAGAGGTGAAATAGTCATATGAAGCATATTTTGGATAAGCAATGGAAGTAATGAGAAATATAGCATGTAGGATAAGAAATGAAGCCAACAAGTGAGATAGCATGAAATGTGTAGTCCAAAAGAGTAGCCATGTCAAGAGACCTATGAGAACCATTTTCATTTATTATGATCAAGACCAAGGGGTCAACTAGATAGGATAGTAATGGGACAGAGCAATAAAAATAAATCTCAAGATGGAGGCTATGAGGGAATGATAAAGCACAAATAGATAATCTCATGGATAAGATAGCCAATATGCAAAGATAGCTCAACATTGTCAAGATCAAAGAGAGAAGAGGGGATAGATGGATGATGGAAGAATTACGCATGATGCCTGTTCGCCAGGTTTTCATCATGGGACTTATCCAAGGTGCCACAAGAAGTAGTTTTCACCATAGGATGGATTTATTTCTCTTTAATTTTGCTACCAAGGTGCCACAAGAAGTGGTTTTCACCAAGGCACATTTTCATTTTTTTTCATGTTTTTTTGAAAAAAAAATTAGAATTTTTAGAATTTTTAGAAAGAGCTCAAGTTGTTTGAATGTAGATAGTGCTCCTATAGAAAAGATATGTCATGATAAGCCAAGACCATAGAAATGTATGCTCAAAGATGTTGATAGGGTGATGAAAGAGAAATGGTAGTAGGAAGAATATATTGAGGATAAGAGTTCATGTATAGAAAGTAAGTGTAAGCTTTAGAGGATTTCATGAGGGTAGCTGAAATATTGGATAAGATCAACATTGACACACACCTTGAAGGGTATTGGAACAATGGAGGAATCATGGATGAAATAGATTGAGATTTAGATGTATGAGGTGGTAGAAGAGATTTGGAAAAAAGTGGAGTGGAAGGCTTTGGAATATTTTTAGGAAGATTTTTGGAAGAAGATGGAATGGAAGCCTTTGGAAGCTTGAATGTCAATTTTGAAGTATTTTCAATATTCAATTCTTTTAAAAGAGACTTGGGAATCCATATAGCTTTAGATTTTCCTTTCGATACTTCAAAACACATTTCTTCAATAATGGGTTTAGGAACCCACATTTGATTTGATTTAGCTCTCTTAATAGTTGACCTTTGTAGTCTCTTTTGTGCATTTTCCTTCTTAGCATTCACATGTCGATTAGATGGGACATAGTGATCTTCATTTTTCAATGGATTCTTATGTTTATTCTCACTTCCAAAGGACTTGGGACTTGTGGGTGAATAAGGATGATATGACTGGTTTAGATGTATAGATGGGTGAAAAGTCATCAAGGATGAGTGTCTTTGTTGATCTTGAGGTATTATAGGAGAGCTAGGGAATGAGCTAGGAGTGAATGTAGGAGATGGAGGAACATAAGGCCCCAATATGGATGGAAGGTTTCAATGCTTTAGCTTAGATGGATAAGAACCAAGGATAGATTTAGAAGATGCAAATGGATAGTGGGAAGGGATATCAACATCTTTAGAATGAGCAACATGATCAAAGCCATCAATAGACTCATGAGTACCTTTGATAGGAAAAACATTTTTAATAGTAGCACTTGAAGCTTGAGCACAATTTTGAAGTGGATATGGAGAAGTAGAACATGAGGGGATGCTTTGATCTTGACAAGTAGCTTTGGATAGCATATGAAGAGAACTTTTCTCATAATTTTCAGTAAGCTCAAGGGAGATAATGGAAGTGGTATCTTCATCATACTTAGGAGGTGGACAAGCTATAGGATATGGAGGGAAAAAATCTTGAAAGAGATGAAAGGGTACTTGATCTTGATCTTTCTTGACATTTATAGTTTTTTCTTTTTGAGAGTCCTCTTGACATGGAGCCACTTCTAAGGACAAGGGAGAATGAAGAGTGAATGAAGTAGTGCTTGGATCTTTAGGCTTAGTAGCATGGAAAAGGTTTGTAGCCAAGTGAAGGTTAGCTTGAGTTTCTTTTAGAGATAGCCCTTGAGGATACGCATAGTCAATGTGGAAAGCATTAGGTTCTTTATTTGATGGAGGCATGCTGGAAAGATTTGAAGTGTTGGGAGATGCACGAGTGTTGGAAGAAGTGGAAGATGTAATAGAGCTGCTAATAGACATAGGTTCGTTAATGTAATCTTGCTCAAGAGAAGTATCTTCACCACATGAGTCACTAGAGGTTCCAAGATCAACAATCTCATCATCAATGAGATCTTGGATTTTATGTTTCAGCTCTATACAATCAAAAGTAGCATGGTCATTAGATTGATGATAAGCACAATAATCATCCAAGAAAGGATTTCCATAGGAGCTAGAATTAGGCAACATGATGATCTTATTGCGAAGAAGTTTTTGCAAACTGTCATCATAAGAATCTTCCAAGGGAGAAAAATTTCTATTAGAAGTATGTCTAGAGTCCTTTTTTTGTTTCTCAAGTGAATGGTATGTATCCATGTATTCATCATTATCTTGTTCAAAGATAGGTCCATCATGAAATTTTAGCATAGGCTCAAAGGAGGTATCACTTGCTTGTTCTCTAAAGAGGTCTTTAGATCTAGAAGATGAAGACATTTGATGTCTTGAAGTAGAGCATGTAGACCTAGAAGAAGAGGATGACCTCAAAGAAGGTGACTCACATGCATGTAAAGACCTTAAGGAGGATTCATGTAATGATGCAATCTTCTCTAACCTTTTCTCAAGTTTAGACTTCATTTTTGTCATGCGCTTAGAGAGATGAAGGTAAGAAAGATCATTTGTCTCTTCTAGTTCTTTGTATTGCGCATATAGATCTTGAAACTCTTTAGCGGCATGGAGGATATCATGATCATCTAGATTTGGCTGAGATTTGATAGCGCAAGCTTTGAATACCATAGTGGTAGATAGATAATCAAGCATGAAGGAGGCTAGAGGAAACTAACAAGGTGACACAAGATAACTTGATGTCCAAACTAGAGAGGTAGATTATTCACTTGCCAATATAGTAGAGAGAGATGAAAGTGACTTGTCAAACAATATGTTCAAGAAACTTATGACATGAATGACTCAAATCAATAGCTAGGAAAGATGCCCAAATAGCCAAATAGATAGAGCAAGCAGGGTGACAAGTGAACAACTCTCCAACCCAAGAGTGTAGTCAAGAAATCAAGGCAACCATTTCAGCAAAAAGATAACTAGCAAGTGGACATAGACCATGAAGACAAAAAGACCAAGAGCACTAAGACCAAAGAGCCACTTTAATCATGTTCAAGAACTAGATACATAGAAAATAAAAATCAAATGATGAGACTCCCCTTAGCAAGCAACACAAGAAAATGTTTGCATTTGATGTTTTGACTTGGTTGACAAAGTTTGACAAGAGTTGATAGCATAGCAAGTTTGATGTTCAAAAGCAATTTTTTTCCAAGCAAGATAGTGACACATGGAGTAGTCTTCAAACAATCGAGCAAGGGACAAAGCAACCTTGCATGATACAAGCATATGTGAGGTCTTAAAAGAAAGCCGTATAACTATCATCATGTGTATGTTCCAAAGATTTCCACAGGTCTAGCACATTCGAGAACACATCAAACAATATCTACCTAAAAGAAATGGTTCATTACTCAACAACTTGGCCCATGCTTGATGCTCCTTCACCTCACACCAAGTGGTTTCCCACAAGAGATATTGGCTTTGTCATGGAAATGCCATAAGCATAACCAAGGGAACACATATGGTGAGTGTAAATCTTGGGGTGATCCGGGTAGTCCACTAGGATCGATCCTTGTACCAAGAAGTTGAGCGGCTAAAAAAGGTAGTTACTAACTTAGGGTGTTTAGATAGGGCTTTCGTTCATAGTGTTCCTCTTGCTCCCAATTATGGAACACCTCATCTTGCGATGAGTAATCGATCTCGCGATCACAAGAGTACTTTAAGCATTCTTGCCTAGTGATCTCCCTATGGTCGAAATCCCATAAGCGATCACACTAGGTGAAGATAAACACCACATCTACCAAGGTTTTGTGTCCTTGATAGCCTTGAGTTTATAGTGGGTTGGAAGAGCCAGATAATTTGCTTGTCCCCACTTGGGTCGTTCCTCTTAGGTTGTCCGAGAGCAGGCCGTCTAAAGGATTCTAAACTACACAAAGAGTGGATCAACTTTTGAAAGTCAAGATTTCTCATTCACCACAAGGGTGAAGAGCATACTCTCCTATTCCAATCATTTTCTCCCAAACACACCAGGAAGATTCAGTTACCCCTTACTTTTGAAACCAAATGGCAAGTCAAGATTTTTGATTCACCATAAAGGTGAAGAGCATACTCTCCTATTACCAAAAGACTTCAATCACAAGTTTTATGTGCCCATGAAAAATGAACAATTAGTCAATGCTAGACATGAAAACAAAAAAGCAATAAATTTTGGGTTTTTATGCTTTGGGCAGCCCTGCAAACAATGTTAGTAGCCCTTGCGCATTTGAAGCTTTGACATGCGTTCTTTTTATGCAATGTTTCAATTTTTTTCATAAGGATGGCAACCTGTAATCACAACTTGTTAGCACCAAAAGTTAGTGTGAAATAACATAAAAATATGCAATAAAAAGTGGTTAGTTGCCTCAAAAATCCAATTTATCTTCCAACCAAGTGCATTCAAAGAAAGTGCAAGTTAATCACAAATGCTCTCATTTTTACTCTTTGATTTTGACCTAGTCAACAAGATTGGACTTGTTTGCTATGATTTCGGATCCAAAAATAGAAATGAAAAGAAGAGACCCCTACTAAAAATCAGAGAGCTTTCCAAAAATGTAAGAAATTCAAAAAAATCTCTTCATTTGCTCCCTAGAGATTGATTTTGTCAAAATAAACTAGATTTATCAAATCGAGTTTTTGATCCCTAATATGACCTCAAAAGTCAAAACACAAAGAGAGTACCCCTCTTATACTTCAAAAAGCCTTCTAAAAATATAAGTTTTTCCAAAAAATGCATTGATTTGCGATCAGAAATGGCTCTTTATGAAAAACAAAGAAAAAATCATAACTCCCTCAAATCACATCAAAATTCTCTAAAAATTGGACTAAGACATTTTGAAAACATAATTAACCTGCAAAAAAAATTCAGAACCAAACTCCAAGTGGTTTTAAAGATATGATCAAATCTTTAAACCAACTAGATTTTTGGCCTTCAAACCAATCTACTTATGGGTTGGCCTTAAAACCCAAGTGATAATTCTAAAAAAACACTTGATTAGATCCAATATGCTGCTATAAAAAATCAGAGATGAAAAATAAAAGCAAATGGGGCTAGAAACTTGATTCAAGCCCCACGGTGGGTGCCAAAAATGTACACTAGAAATGTGTCACACTCTAAACCCTTCTATCCAAACGATTTCATGAATTCAAAATGTTCGGATGCTGGCATAGAGCTCCCTATCCACGGAGTGCAAGAGAGTATATTTCAAAAATAAGAAGGCTCTCAGATGAGTCTTAGAGATACTCTTCTTGCTAGTAAACTATGCAATGGGAGGTTCCAAAGACAAGATGCAAGAATGTAAATGTCTCAAGGAGTTCCTCAAGGATGCAATACAACTAAAGATTAAACTAGAATGAATATGAAAAGTGCAGCTATTTTAAGCATGGATGAGAGTTCTACAATACCATTATTAAGCTGTGTGAGATTAAGCTACATGTAAAAATGAAAGCTAAGCTAAACTAGAATGCCATGATGCCATGGATGAGAGAATGTAGACAAGAAATAGAAGTTCTCCACAAAGCTCCAAAGAAACCTGTTAGAAAACCTGCAGCATAACAATATTCAAAATGAGGATGGATTTGAGGGGGAAAGCTCTCTCCCTTTTAAAGTTGTATGGATGGTAGAGATCAAGATGAAGATGGTGGATGATCAACGGTGGAATTTGAAAAGAGGAGTGATCCATGTGCACACACAAGTCAACCAATAGAATATAAGTTGACTTGTCATATAAGACAAAAGTCACAAAGCCTTTTCTTTTAATTGCAAAATAGAAAAAGGACTTTATGTGTGCACTTTAAGTGGGTTAAAAGAATGGGGTGTTTTATTTAATTAAAAGGGGACATGTTCTTTTAATCAAATAATGAACTTAGGATAGCATAGTCAAACTATAGGTTATAATCAAATAAATTGATTATTAGCAATTTTATCTAAACAAATGATTAAATTAATTTAGCCAAAATGCTAAGAAGGGGGCTAATAGTCTAGATGACCATTTTTAGGTGATTATAGCAGTCACCCCTATATTTATAGATATACAGGGTTCATCCTTAGAGCCACAATAGGGAAGTGACATACTATCAATGTGTATTTGATAAGCTTACCTCTTTTTTTTGGTAGCCATATTGAAAGTATGCCATATGGTCAGATGCATGGGAGTTAGAGTACATGTGATACAACCAACCATTGGTGGGGTGACACTCAAATATAGTGGATTTGTTTGTGGTTAGTTGAGTACGGCTATAGTTTTCCTAGAGACTAGTGATCTCGATGGAGACCACCACATATGCTCAATTTCATTGGGAGAAGGATTAGGGTTAGCTGCCTATGTTGGATTGCCAGATAGTTGTGATGGATACTACAACACTTATGGAAGACCCTTGGTACTACAAGTTAGATCTAGTAGATTTGGGGGGCACTATGATATATTTATATGAGATGTAGAGACATCCCTTCCCCTAGTTCATAGTTCTTGATGCATTACCTAGAATAGTAGGATAGGAAGGAGATGTTAGGGATGATGGTGGTGGTAGAGGTAGAGGTAGGAGACATATGGAGGTTAGGAGAAATTCCCAAGGGTGAGATGAATAAGGGTCCAAGCCATGAGAGAAAAGAGGGAAGAGGAGGAGGATGAGGAGGAGTTAGAGGGGAAGCATCCATTGAGGTGCATGAGGGTGGAGTGAGTAGATTCATGATAGGAGCAACTTGTTAGAGGTAGAGGAGAGAACCCTAGAGATTCTTGTATATGAGTACTAGAGGCAAAAGTTCAGGGGTTGATGATGACCATAGTAGTCAGAGACCAACAACTAGTGGATGCATAGGCATAGGTTGAGAGGTGAGAGTAGGTGTTGAGAGACAATTTAATAGAGGCTTGGTGGGAGGTGGAGTGATAGAGAGTGCAGAAATCCTATTATCATGGTGTATACATTGCTATAGTTCTTGTAGATTGGCAGGTACCTATGTACTCAAAGAGAGCTAGTAGATTAGATCATCCACCATTGAGGACACCGACAACTCCTCCTTAGACACAACCTACTCATGGGGGGGAGCTAGTTTTAGGTCTAGGACTAGGTCTAGGCTAATGTCTTCATGATATTTTTTGTATCATATATATTTTTGAGATATTTATCTAGATTTTGAATCCCATGTTGTATATGTATTTTGACATATTCTAGTATATATGTGATACTAGATTTGATAAATGTATTTGTATGCTTTTCTCATTTTCTATGCTCACGTAATGGTTGTTGTATATGGATATTTCAGCACTCGTGTTTATTTTTCCATGTGATGTTTCAATTTCTACTCAAGTTTATGTATGCTCAATTTTATGTTCATGTTTATATGCTCATGGATCTCTAATAGATAATTTTAGCTCTCATGTATATGATATAGAATCATGTTTTGGAAATGTGATACTTGGATATATTAGATGTGTTGATTAGATTAACCCCTTGTGATGATAGATATAGAAGAAGCAAGAAATTGGACATGGTTAACAAGGAGTGAAAAATATGATTAAAAGAAAAGTGGGACAAAATGAAAGTAGTTAGTTGACGTGTTTGTGAAAATATGGAGAGAGAGAGATCTCCTTATATGAAAAATGCAAGATTAAGCTAGAATGAGCCTATAATGTGAACTAGTATGAAAAATTTTTTAATTGCAAGGGATGGAAAATCTTTAGACTCTAATTTTACAATTGAGCATTATTAGGGATATCAAAAGATCATACAATCATCACTATTATAACTATGAGGGTATAAATATGATCTATGTTGGATAGAAATGTGGGAATCCAACCTAAGCATCAAAGACATGTAAGTTAAGATGACTAATGTAGTTAGATTCCTTAAGTTTAGTATAGAAATATTACACTTGTGTCAAGTCATAAGCATCAGGTTAAACCTTGAGTGCAGTCTTACAAAAATAGACGAGGATGATACTTTGTAGGTCCAAAGTGTCAAGTAGGACAAGCATGAATGCTCTCAACACATTAGACTAACAAGGTATACCCACAAGAAGAAAACAAGTAAAACATGCCCCATGCCCCTAGTCTTCTAGTCCATGATATCCTTGAAAGACTATTAGGTAGGGAACACTCAACAAAGAAATCATCATAGACAACACACAAAGATGACAAAGTTTAGCATATCTTAGAAAGTTTAATGTTTAAGAGAGAGAGAGAGAGAGAGAGAGTGTGTGTGTGTGTGTGTGTGAAAGTCACATGACCATTTCTTCAAGAATCACATATGATAGTGAGAAATATCATAGCCTCATAGACTATAGGTAAGGTATCCCAAAAGTGTTGAGAAACAATCGATGTCAAGGGGAGAGTGTTGAGAAACATTGTTTTGCATGAATTGCCAAAGAAACCCTAATGCACAAGAAGACCTAGACAAGATAAGAAGTTGTGCCCCCAAGACAAGGACATAGAGACAATTCCAAGCTATGAAATATAGTTGTGAGATGAATGAGTGCAAAGTGAGACTGATAGACATAGGTGTGAGGGTCTCAAGTAGTGCCTATTTCTAGGTTTTCACCACTTGGTGGATTTTTTCAAGACTTTTTTCAAAAAAAATTCTTTTTTTTTTTTTTTTTTGGTGATACATCAAAGCAGCTATTTCTAGGTTTTCACTAAGATGCTCATTATTTTAGGACATTTTATGTTTTTTTAGGGTTATTTTCAAGATCATAAGACATATATAGAAACCTAAGACCAGAGAGCCTTAGGAATAGAACTTTTTCAGATGTAGAATGTTGATAGGTTCAACAAGTTATTCCCCTTCAAGAGTAGATAGTTGATATGCACCAGATCCAAATGCTTCTATGATGATGTAAGGACCCCACTAGTTAGGCTCAAATTTCCCCTTTTGTTCCTTTCTTGATAAACCCTCATGGGATCAAAAGTAGCCTTGGGATGCTCATTGAAGGTTTCTAGCTAATGTATCCTCATAGCTCTATGGTCTTCATTAGTTATTAATCTATTTAGGGAGACTCATAGTGAGGGAATCTCAACTTCTAAGGGTAGGACAACCTCAAAACCATAGATTAGAAAAAAAGGTGTAGCTCTTGTAGGAGTGCACATAGTGGTCATGTAAGCCCATAGTGCCATATTGATTTGTAGGTGCCAATCTCTGCCTAATTTGTGGATAATTTGATGCAGGATTTTGAGTAGTATTTTATTAGAAGAATAAGCTTGGTCGTTCCCTTGGGGATAGTACATAGAGGACTAGTGTTGTTTGATCTTGAATTTCTTACAGAGCTTCTTAAGGTCCTTTTTTTAAAACTATCCTCTATTATTAGTAATAATGGAGAATGGGACACTACAATGAAAAATAATGTGGTTGAGATTAAATGAGGCAACATGATTTCCTATAACAACAAATAAAAGAACAAATTCAACCTATTTTTTGAAGTATTCAATTGCTATAATGATGAATTTGTGCTCACTCGACGATCTTGGATGAATCTTTCCCATCAAATCAAAAGCCCACTGCTGAAAATGCCAATATGTGATAGAGGGGATGACTAGATCACAACTAGGAGCATGAATCAAGTTACCATGTAGCTTACACTTCTTACAAGATTTAGCATATCTGGTAGTGTTAGTCTATATGGTTGGCCACTAGTAGCTCGCCCCAAGTAGTTTTCGAGCAAGTGCAAGGCCATTAGAGTGTGCCCCACAAATATCGTCATGGACTTTGGCCAATGCCTTTTTGGACCCTTCTAGTTTAGGACACCTAAGAAGCATTTCTTCTAGACCCTTCTTATATAAATCACCAAATGCAAGGGTATAGTGAGAGGAATTTCAGAGAAGTTGACATTTTTGGTTGTGTGAGATGTTTCAAGAATTATTTGATCACGCAAGTAGGAGAAAATGGTGGAGTAATGAGAGGAATCATGACCAAAAACTATGTAGATTGCATGACTGTCAGAGGAGTCATATGCGAGATGACGTAATTCTTCCACTAGGAACTCAAAATGTGATTCATGTTCTTGCAATTGAAGAATAGATGCTAAGGTAGCCATAGCATATGTAGCCTTATTTTCTACCCTATGAATTTTCTGAAATGTCACAAATGTGAAGTAGTTCCATAGGGCATCAATCAATTTTTTGTATGGTACAAGCTTGTCATCTTTGGTTTGATAGTTATTATTTACTTGGTTAATGACAAGTTGAGAGCCTCCATAGATGTGAAACTTTGTGATCCTCCATTCTAAAGTCATTTTAATCCCATCAGCTAAGGCCTCCTACTCTACTATATTGTTGGTGCAATGGAAACAAGAGTTTGTAGGACTTTTGGATAGTGTAGCCATGAGGTGTGACAAACATGATTCTTGCACCATTTCCATACTGGGTGTGAGAGCATTTGAAGAACATTTTCCATGTCATTTTAATGACATACGTGATAGATGCATCATGAAATTCAATCTACATGGGAATGTTGTCTTGCAAGGGAAAAATAGAAAGTTGATCAGCTATGACTTGTCCCTTAATAGATTTGTGTTTGATGTATTGAATGTCAAATTATGAGAGGATCATTGTCCATTTAGCTAGTAGTCTAGTAAGTATTGCTTTACTTAATAAAGATTTTAGGGTATCAATTTTTGCAATAAGGCACATTGTATGGGAAAGCATGTAGTGCCTTAAGCTTTTGGGATGCAAATAAAAGTAAAATACAAGCCTTTTCAATGTTTTTATAATTCACTTCATAAGCCATTAAAGTGAGACTAATGTAGTAAATAGCACATTCATTTCCATTCTCATCACTTTGTGTTAGCAATGGTCCTAGAGAAGAATACGTAGCTGAGATGTATAGAATCAAAGTTTCCCTTGTATGTGTGGCATAAATATTTGAGGTTGAGTCAAATATCCTTTGATTTGACCTAAGCTTTGTTGACATTCCTTATTCCAAATACATGTGGAGCCTTTGTGCATGTTTTTGTTCAAGGATTGTGCTTTATCAGCTAGTTGAGATATAAACCTCCTAATGGATTAAAGACATCCTTGAAGACTTCTCAACTAACTAATGTTCCTAGGAGGAGGCATTTCCATAATGATGTGCACCTTTTCTAGACCAAATTCAATGCTTTTTATAGATATGATATAGCCTAGCAATTTCCCTGATGTGACACCAAAGGCAGACTTTTTGGAATTTAACTTGAGATGAAACTATTCCATGTGGTCTAATATAAAACTTAGGTCATCAAGATGTATATATCTTTTTTAGATTTGGCTAATGTGTCATCAACATAGTCTTCCATATTTTTATGCATCATGTCATGGAAGATAGTGATCATGGCTCTTTGGTAGGTGGCTCCTACATTCTTTAATCCAAAGGGCATGATGCTCCAATAGAAAGTACCCCATGTACATGTAAAGGCTATTTTCTCTTGATACTAAGAAGCCATCCATTAAAGAATACATTTCATAACCCATCATCATATCCACCATCATATCTATGTTGGGAAGTGGAAAGTCATCCTTAAGGAATGCTTTGTTTAAGTCTCTGAAATCGGTCCACACATGAATGGACTTGTCATGTTTGGACATAGGTACAATGTTGGAGATCCATTCTATATAGTCAATGACTTATATGAAATTTTCACTTAACAACTTTTCAAGCCCAACCTTTACTAGCAATGCCACATGAGGGTACATTTTTATAAAAAAAAAATTTAACGGGCTTAACATCAAGAGAAATGGATAGATGATGCATGATAATATCTATGTCTAAACAAGGCATATTTGAATAGGACCATGAAAATTTGATCTTTTTTATTGTAAGAACCTTGTGAATTTCTCCTTTTCTTCCATTAATAGTGATTGAGCAACATGAATACTTTTAGGAGCCTCTTATGTACCAAGATTGATAGGTTGCATAGGTTCAATAAGAACTAAAGATCTATCTTGGAAATAGCTAGGAAAACTACCAAGCGCCTCATCTTGAGGTGCCTCTAAGAGGTTTTCACCCTTGGACATGTCTTTATTTTTACTTTTTTGGAGTTTAGACACCACCATAGAGTGTTTTTTTGCCATCGTAACAATTATATTTTGTTTTTCTCTTGATTTTATGACTAAGGTACTTGATATTTGTGTTTTTCATGTTTATCACAATTTTTCTTGTGGAAGACATCATAGGTTCAATGACATTGAGGTAGCAAGTGATCTCATAGTCATTCTGAAAAGATGGTAGTTCTGGTCTTTGGTGTTGAGCAGACTAATCTATGAGATCAAGGTAGATCAATGAGAGGAAAGTACATGCTTCAAGGTTGTTTATGTGGAAGGAGTCATCTTTGGTGATATGAGAGGTCAAGCCTATACTAAAAGCCCTAAAGGAATCCAAACCAGGAATAGACCTAGAGTGACCAATGTGATCCACTAAAGTAGTTTGTGAACCAAACTTGTCAGACCCTAGACTAGACTCTTCCAATAAATGTGGTTGGGTAGCATATACATGGATGAAATCCACTCCTAACTCACAAAATGCATTTAAAATGGATTCCCATTCATATTCACCAAAATTTCTGCTCCGGTTCCAGGCTATCAAGCGAGCAATGTTTTCTCTTATCCTTCCTCTGTTAAGATCTTCATGATCAGATTCATCTGATTCGTGTTGTCTTGAGGTGGAAGCCTCAACATAATTATGGGTGACCATTGGTTCTTCTCCCCAAAGGAGAGAAGTAGGAGACACGAAATCCTCTTCTTGTAGGACACTAGTAGCAAAGGGTGGCTCATCATGCTCTAAGTCACTAAACATGTGAGCCCTTTTGTCAAATCTTGGTAAGTCATCCTCTAATCTAAAGCCTATTCCAATATTATATTTGTTTTTTCATCCCTTTGTATGACTTAAGGGTACTACGAGAGTTTTCTTATCACTTGTTAGGGACCCTTGGCCATAATAGCCCATGTTTTACATGAATTTATAGCCCCTTCTGTAGAACTATAGAGAAATAGGAGTAGTGACCGTAACCTCAACAACTTCCTCTTCCCTACAAATCCAATTTCCTATAGCTTGATCTTATTTTTGTGCTTCTAAGGGAATAGAGGACTGAACATGAAAGGTTCCAAAAATGATCATAGTAGAAGCCAAGGGTTTTAGTTTTTTAGAAGGTTTCCTGTAAGATCTCAGAGAAATTAGCAAAGCAAAAGTAGAGTCCAAAGTGTACTCACCCATATCAAGGATCATCATTTTCAACTTCTATTCAAACTCTTGGAGGGATAGTTTGAACTCATAGGAAGAGAAATTGTGGGGGACTATCATTTTAGAAATAGATAGTGTGTTGATAAACATTGAATTATCCCCTGGAATAACTATCTTGGTACCATTGAAGGGAAATTTTATACATTGATGGTATGTTGATGGCACTACTTGCATGACATAGATCCATGGTCTTCCCAACAATAGATTATATGTTAGCAGAATGTCTAAAACTTGAAAGACTGCATCTTTTTCAATAGGACCCACATGGATCAACATCATAGTAAGGCCTTTAGAAGGCCGTTCAACCTCATCAAATTCTTTGATGGTGATCTTTTGCATAGGGTTGATAGAAAATTTGGACATGCCTAACTATTAAATAATAATCAAGGAGATGATGTTTAACCCAACACCATTGTCTATCAAGAATTGACAGACAGGAGTACAAAATATTTGGACTTTGATGTGTAAGGCTAGGTTGTGGGGATGACTAAGTGACTTGTCATCTTCTTCAAAGAATGTAAGATAGTGGGGGTGAAGAAATGTGATTCACCATAGCTTCTTAATCACTTAGTTTCAATATCCATAGGAACATTGGTTGTGTAGCTTTCTCAAGAATTTCCTTGTGCAAAGGAAATAGTTCTAACAATTAAAAGATTGAAATTTACGTAGGGGTTCTTTGAAACTGACTGACAAGATCATAGCTAGATACACTTGGTAGCTACTTGTTTGGATGAGGAAGCATTCTTGGGATCATTTGCAACTTTGAGGAAAACCTTGACTCACCCACTAGTGACATCATTTAGTATCTCACCATGCGAAGAGGGAGGTTCCGCCACCGTAAGAGCTACCTTTGGCCTAACATCCTTATGATTTTGTTGAGCACTACACATATTTAGGAGTACCTTAGGTATTTCATCCTCTGTATCATAATTGGGTTCCTTGTCAAATTTAAGACCCATCATGCAAACATGTTCAACAAGTTCTAGCATGTTTATGACATTGTTAGTGTTAGTGTAGGTGTAGTTGATCTTTGCATCATGATTCTTCTTGTTAGCACGAGATGATTCCCCTTTCTCATACTCAGGTAGAGGTTTCTTGAAGCATTTATGATCATACTTTTTTAGTAAGCTATCCATGATGACTTTTCCTCCATCAATGAGGTCTTGGATAACATCTTTGAGTTTTAAGCAATTTTTTGTGTTATTGCCCTTGCTCCTATGATCTTTATAGAAATGATCGTCCCTCCACAAATCAAGTTTGACAAGTGGGTCATAGGGTCAAGAGTTATCTAAAAGAGTGAAAAGTTTGTTTGCAAAAAAGTTCTTTAAGACTACTTTATAAGATTCTACCATGGGTGTATAAATATACTTTGGCTTAGAATATTTTTTGTTCTTGTCAAAAGTTTGAGACTTTGAAGTCTCTTGTTTCTTTGTAGCATAGATAGCATTGGATACGTTAAAGGCTAACTCCTTGGTCTTAGGAATGTCCACTATTCCATTATTGACAACAATTTTTTTTTTATTCCAAGGCTTGTTTTTGTCTTTGTTGTTCCCATTGCCATTTTTGTCTTTGTTCAATATGATGTCACCTTTCCTAATAGAAACATTTTTAATGCAGTATGTAGTTTCAACCATATCATCGAAGGAGGTGATAAATTGTTTCCTAAGATCATAATAGAGTTCAGGTACAAGTGTATTGACAAAAATGTCAATCTTCTTAGTCTCAGGAATCTGTCAAGTGTGCCTAGAGTGTAAAGATATCCATCATTGGAGGTACCTAGCAAAGGGTTCACCTTGTTTCTATTTAATGTTGCACAAGTCCAACACAGTGATATGATGTTGAATATTATAGGAATATTGTTGGATGAACCATCATGTGAATCTGTCAAATGATTTGAGAGGAGGCAAAAACTTTGTAAACCACCATTTCTTGGCCCCTCAAGCTCCTAGGGAATAATATCTTAAGATAAGTGCACTCATGCATAAATTCCATGCTAAGAGCATAAAAGTGTCTTACATGGTCGTGAGGGTCACCATTTCCATCATATTTTTCATATTAGGAACCTCTATATCCCTAGGAATTGAGACCATGTAAAGGCTCCTGTCAAAAGGAAGAGCACATATTGATTCTACAAAAGAGGTTTGGGTTGTTCCTTGGAAACTTGTAATTGAGCCAGTTGATTTTTGAGTTCTCACATTTCCTCTCTCAAGATCTCAGCTTCAATAGGCTCTCATTTTTTGATGATTCTTTGCACATCAAAATCATGAGGGAATTTCCATCCCTTAGTTGTCATGTATTGGAAGTATTGGTCCCCATTTTTTTCTAAGCCCTTTAGCATCAACCTTTGGGCAACTTCATCTTGTTGAAATATCATGATATCTTTTCTAGTGACCTCGTCATTGGTTTCACTTTTGTGATGTGGTTGTGAGTGTCTGGGTGGTGATGGGCATGCTCCTCTATTCAATCTAGGAGACTAGGCGGTGTATTGTTTCCATCATTTCCACCAAGAGGATTCATTTTCAAAGGGATTTCTATAGTATCCATGTCTATTTTCACAATTACATGTGTGAGAATTAGTCTCAGCTTGATGATAGGATCTTTCTCTATTAGCCATACATATGGCTTCTAGGTGTGCTTGTTCTTCTAAGTGACGTTTCCTCTCTTTTGGATGCATGGTGAGAGACACATTATCTTCAACCCTAGGTGTATAAAAGGGAATATTTAATGAGTATTAAAAGCTATAGAGTGGGTTATGCCAAGTATTAGCTTCTTGTGGTTTATTAGAGATGGGTTCATCCACACAAGGTTTTCCACAAGGATGCCTAATTGGAGTTTCCAATTGTTCAAAGGTGAAAGAAGGAAAACTCCCTTTACCAACTTGGAACCTAGTTGTGACTAGCATGTAAGGGTATGTCTTTGTCTATTAAGATGAGGTAAAGCATTTCATATATGAATCTTGTAAGGTCAAGAATGATCACTTGTCAAAGATAAAATAAGTGGCTTGTCAAGAGTGCTCAAGAATTTACAACACTAACAACTCAAGACAAGTGAGTGAGAAAAAAGCTCAATAATAGGTAGCTAGCATAGAGAGGTAACTAGATTTTGACAAGTGAACATTAGTGACACTTTTATCTTACATCTGATAAACTAGACTCATCTTTCCAACTTAGAATAGTACCTAACATGGAGTTTTTAGACCAAACTCCGGTAGGATGAAGTGACGACACCCCTAAATTAGCTAAGATACAATTTTGACTCTATTTTGGAAGCAACAAAGATGAGTGATATTTGTTAGAAGGAAAAATGATACAAGATCAACATATCATACAATACACTTTACTCCAATTGGGCAATACTTTTCTCTCATATGATATTTACCCTTAAGCAAATCAATAGAGTTGATAACCTCAATGCGATAGAACTTCTAACATATAGGAAATACTTTCTAAGGTATGAAATGTTATACGATATTTCTCAAAAGGCTAAACAATAAAGGACCAGTGAACTATGAAAATTATAGTCTAGAGATTGAAAATCCTATGTTTGGGGTTGATTTTTTGAACATTTTAGACTAGAGGGTAGTGTAGATAGTATAGGACTTCAATTTACAGCAGAAAAAAAAAAAACATGGTTTGAAAATATTAAGGGTAATTAACATGTATTAAACAGTTGGACAAGGGACAAAGCAACCTTGCCAATATGCAATAGGGATATCAAAAGAAAAATTACTATAATGCTAATGAGATTGTTTGCAACATTTACATAGGTCTAGCACATTCAAAAAAGCATGCCAAGAAATACTACCTAAGGTCACAATTTATTACTCAAAAAATTGACCCACGCTTGATGCCCCTTCACCTCACACCAAGTGGTTACCCATGAGAGATATTGGCTTTGTCATAGAGATATCATTGGCATAACCAAGGCGACACACATGGTGAGTGTAAAATATTGGGGCGATCTAGGTAATCTACTAGGATCGATTCTTGCACCAAGATATTGAGAGGAAAAATAAGATAGCTTCTAGCCTATAGTGTTTAGAAAGGGGTTCCATTCGTAGCACTCCTCTTGAGCCCAATTATAGGACACCTTGCCTTGAAAAAAGTAACAAACCTCATAGTCACAAGAGTACCTTAAGTATTCTTGCTTAGCATTTTTCTCATGGTCCCAATCCCACAAGTACTCATACTAAGAGAAGAAAAGCACTTAAGTCTACCAAGGTTTTGTGTCCTTAATAGCCTTGAGTTTAGAGTGGGTCAGAATAGCTAGGTTCACTTGTCCCCACTTGGCTCATTTCTCTTGATTTCTAAAGAGAAAGCCCTCTAAAGGATTCTAAACTACACAAAATAGATCCACTTTTGGAGGTCAATATTTTTGATTCACTGTGTGGGTGAAGGTCATGCTCTTATTTCCAATTGTTTCCCCCAAACACACCAAGAATCTTAATTATCCCACTTACTTTTGAAATCTAAATGTGAGTCCAAATTTTTAATTTGTCCCAAGGGTGAAGAGCATACTTTCCTACCACCAAAAGATCCTAATTGCAAGTTTTATGTGCCTATGAAAGATGAAAAACTAGTAATATTGCTGCACACAAAAATAAGAGAAATAAAGCACACTTGTTTGTTTATTTTTATGCGTTTAGGTAGTCCTACAAACAATAATTAGTAGCCTTTTTTTATTTGAAGCTTTGACATACATTCTTTTTAGAGCAATTTCACAAATGTTTAGAGCATCCCTACAAGCAAATAACATTAGTCCAACAAGAAGGTTAGTCCAAAAAAAAAGTAAAACCTATAGTAAAAACCTATGTCAAATAGTAAAAATCTAAAAAACCAAAAATCAGACTGCCATAGACCAAGTTTTGACAAAATAATTCAAACAACAACAAGTTCTAGGGTGGGTGATAGTTTTCTGTTAACACAATATGTACGATACTTTTCAGTATAAGGGTGTGATACTTTTGTGTTAAGCAACATTTCTCGCTATGCCCATGTGATAGAACTTTGTATATCAGTGTGATAGACTTCCATATAGGTGTATGATACTTTTACTAGAAGATTATTGCACAAAAATACTGAGAACTATCGCATGATACTAATAAAGTATCGCACGACAAGTTTGACTATAAAAAACAAAAGGAAAAGATAGAACAACAAGCAGAAAATGCAAGATAAAAGTGTAGATTGAGAAGAAAAACTAAAACATTTTGCCTCATAATGGCTGCCAAAAATGTACACTAGAATTGTGAGCTTCTCTAAACTATCCAAGGTATCCCATGAATTGAAATACTCAAATGTCATCTTAGAGATCCCTATCCATGGAGTGCAAAGGTGTATGTTTGTGCATATGAGGAGCTCTTAGCTGAGCCTTAGAGACACAGCCCTTTCTAGTAGACCATGCAATGGGAGATTCTTTAGACAAGAGAAAGAGTGCAAATGTCCAAGAGAGATCTCAAACATGCAATGCAAGAATGAACTATACTATGATGAAATGCAAGAATGCAACTAAGCTAAACAAGAGGAATGTATTACAACCATTGCTAATTAGGCTATGTGATCTATGCTAATATAAATAGAAAATATAAGCTATTGAAAATGTATTTAAACTAGAATGGGGATGGTAATGAGAGACTGGGACAAGAAGCAAGAAGTTCTCCACAAAGCTCTAAGAAAACCTATCAAGAAACCTACAACATAACATTAGCTCAAACCAGGATCCTTAGAGAGGAAGAGAGATCTCTCTTTTAAAGAGATATAGATGGTTGAGATCAAGATCAAGAAGTGAATGATATTCAAGGGTGGGGGTTGACTTTTGGCATGATCTATGTGTAAGAGCAAGTCAACCAATGAAAAGGAGTTATTTTTTCATGTGAGACAAAGCCCTATTCTTTTAATTTTGAAAATAGGAAAAAGGCTTTATGTGTGCACATTGAGTGGGTTAGAAGAATGAGGTATTTTATTTAATTAAAAGGGGACATTTTATTTTAATAAAATAGGGACTTAGGATATTATAGTCAAACTATAGGTTAAAATCAAATAATTTGACTTTTAGAAATTTGGCCTAGGCAATTAATTAATTAATTTAGCCAAAATGTTGAGAAAACATTTTTAGGTGATTACAGTAGCATAAATAGAGAAAAGAGATTAACAAGAACAATATCACTCCATGAATATATTTTCCAAATTGAAGGACATTCACATATATGAACTTAGAGCGGGTGGAATAAAATAGATAATGATGTAATCAACAAGGCATGAGCATGTTGAATAGATAGGGCAAAACTAATGAAGTATCTAAGAATGTAAAACCAAATCTTTAAATTGATCTAAAAAATAAGTTTATACTTTCTAATATATTCACAAATTTAAAGTAGGAAATAAATCCATCTTGAACGTTTTTAATTATATGTAGCACAAACTTTTGAAATACAAACATACATAATTAGGATAAGATACGCCATCAATTTCTGGCAGTAGATCAAGATTCTAAAATTATATGGAGAGGGCTTAATAGAACTTCAAAGAAATTAGCAATCTAGTTAAGCACAGACTAAATATAAATTGAATATATGCAAAATTTGAGAAATAAGATTGAAATTGGCACTAGTACATTAGGCCTCCATTTTCAACCAAACTTTTTGATGACAGGCCAATTTAGCTTGTTAATTTCACTTTTTTTATAATATGATCCCTATAAGGTCAAAATTTTGATTGAACCTTTTTTTTTTCATCAAAATTTTGATGACACTTAAGGTTTATGTCAAAATTTTGATGACACTAATTTCAACGTTGGAGGGATATAAACAAAAATAGAAAAGTAAACATTTCATTTTGTATCTAACAGATTGCAAGTGTACACAAGGGAGGGTTTTTACATGTTGTTCGTAGGCAAGGGAAAGAATGGATTGAGTCAGGTAAGAGATCCAATGATACCCATTATTTTTCTTTAATAGGTTTAAAGTAACCAGAGACAAATATTTAAATAGGACTTTAGTATGCTATTTTCGGAGAATGGAAGGGAAAATGAATAGTATGAACATAACAATCACAATCTATAATCAATAATCCATGTGACTTGAAATAAGAATGCTCCATCTCTACCCTTCTTCTGTCAAAATAAGAGCTACTTATAGCTTATACCAAGTTACCGACAATAAAAGTCATTGAAAACATAAATATATTGTTCTAAATTTCTAAAGGTAACCTTCAACCTCATTGGATCCCATTCCTATCGATCTTTTCATAAAAATGGATTATGGCTAGGTACACTTACACAAACAGAAGGAACCTCGTGAATCAAAGTCCCTTCTCTAGACCATATGAGCAAAATCCATAAAGATCTATTTTCACTCTCTCTGATGTGAACTTGGGCACTTGTAAGCACTCAAAGGCATTTGCACAAATAGAACGAACCTCAACTTTTTCTCAATCATTTTTATTTTGAGTCTAGATCTAGGGTTCAATTCTTTTGGCATGGCTTGTATTCAAAATTAAAACCAAGTCAAGTGTCTTAGTTCTTTTTTCAATTACCCATATGGTAATGTATTGAAAGTCAACATTTAACTACTTCCAACAATGCAAATTTTGAAGGGTGACACCCCACAAATTACATACATCAACATGTCTTGCATTGGATATATGATGTCCAACTAATGCATTTAGAAGGATATTCATGATGTGGGCATAGATGTATGCATGTTCTATGTTCTTATCAAAGAAGAATGATGAGATATATATATATATATATATATATATATATATATATATATAAAGGTTAATGTGTGTACCTCCTAATGAGAGAACAATGATGAGATGTACAGAAACAAAGATGAATCTATGTGTTTATATATATATATATATATATATATAAAGAAAATATGAATGCATATATATCTTCTAATGAGAGAGATATAGGACAAGGCGAATGTCATTCTCAATGTCAAAAAAAAATACTATGATCATGTTATTCAAAGGTAGAATTTTTTATTCTAATTATATCACTTTACATCCTAATCATCCCTCACAGCATTTTGGAATTCTTTCCATTGAAGCGTTGTGAGAAATCATGGTACTTCATCAATATTAAATTCAATCTCTACTATTTGTTGTTTTTTAGTGGTTAAGAATTGTTACTCTCATGGAAAACAAAACATAAATTGCTCTTGACTTTCAATGATAAGTAAAAAGAAGGGGAATAATTAACATTCTGAGATCCAATTATGTTGGCCTATTACCTCATTAGATGAAAATATATTTCAAAGAGAAGAGGGAGGAATCTATTCTATGTAGAAATATTATTTTCATTAGAATTTGAGAAGGTAGAGTTTGAAAGGGACAATCATTTTTAATAAATTATGAAAATGAGCATAGAAGAGAGTAATTAAAATGTGAAAGGTAGAGTTTTGAAATTTTCAAATCATTTTTATAAAGTAAGAATTATAGATTAAGGAAGTTTTTTTAATGTCAAAGAATAATATTGATAATAGGAGAGTTAGTAAGGATAAGATAGTTTAATTTGGAGAGATCTTTGTATTGAAGATATATAATTTAGGTTGTTCAATATTCTTTGGAATGATTTAGTTTCAAACCATTCTAAATTAATTTTTCATTTCTAATATTTGAATATTTAGTCTTGAATTTTAGTTTTTATCTATTTTGTTGTTTACTTGTTGTTTTACAGTTGTAGTATAAATATGTCTTTTTGTTATGCATCTTTTTTTTGTTGGGATTCATACTCTTTTTATCTTACTTTGTAAAAAATGTGCCAACATAAAAAAAAAACATCTTAAAAAATAACTAAAGAATATCAAATAGCATCAAGAAACAAGAAATTAAAAGAAAGGAAAACATAAGCAAAGCATGAACACCACATTCAAAGGAACTAAAAAATAAACTAAAAACACAAATCATATAACCCATGAAACATAAAACCACAACTTGATTAAAATGATTTGAATCCAAAATGTTCCAAGGGGCACTAAAAAACTCATTCCAACACTTTTTTCCTAGCTAGTTTTCCTTGTTTATTATCATCTCTTGAATCAGAAAGAAGAAAAGGAGAATGTCCCCCTCCTTTATTTGGATTGTGTGAACTTCATGTAGGCTAGATATAGATTGTGTCTACTCGTACTATACTACTACCACCTCTAGTAAAATTCTAAACCCAATATTTCCTTAAAATTCTAAAGAATGAGCATGGTAAAGACAATATTCACCCTTCTAAAATGATGAAAGCTATGTTGTAATTCTAATTGTAAGTGATAATCATAATTTAGTGTTGATTCATCATGTAGACTTTATTAATTCCGCCTCAATCAACTCTTTGCTCTTGCAATGGCATAGAAGAGGAAGACATACATGTAAGCCAAATTCCATTAGTTAACTATACAAGTTGTCACTAATAATCTTTGCCAAGTCAATAAACTGAACTCCTTCACAATTGATGGTGATAAAAAATCCAACCTTCAAATTCATGGGTTAAGCATACTCCTTGTTGGAATTTGTGATCAACAATTAGACCCTGGGTTAAGCCTTACTACCACTCTATCGTCAATTGCCACTACTTGTTGAGGAATCAAATTGTATGATAACATGCATTATAGTACGAGTTATGGACACTAAACATGTTAAGATGTTATTCAAAAATCTTGAAAACTAATAATTTCCAATATTGTATCTATTATTTTAAGAAGCTTGCATAATTTCAAAATGAGGTAGCAATCATGTCCTTGATATTTACATTTCATCACATCACTAATTTGGGCACTGACTATTGACAAAAATGCTTCAAACTAAAGTATGACTATTTACAATTCCTTTATCATTTCTCACACAACTCACAATCTTATTTTTCTTTAAATATATTTCATGACTTCTACAAGAAAAATATGTCGATATGAAGTCTAGAAATCACTATTCTTGTTATTAATGTCTATAATTTGTCTCCTAGTTCAAAGTTTATTGTCCAAAAGAAAATAATTTGAACACATCATTCCCTCATTTTGTTTCATGAACCATTTGAGGATTAAATATAAAATTAATTCTATTTTCATTTTTATTGTTCTAATTCAGACATGTTGTATATGATTCTATAATCCACATTCATGTCTTCATGGGAGTTAACTATCAAAAATCTTCAATATAGATGCATATTGATACAATAGATTGACCCACTATATGAAAACTCTCACTATATGAAAACTGGCTACATAATTTTAGGCTCTAGACCAAGGAATCTCATTGATCCTAACTTGACTTTTAGCCTAAGGTGTGGAACCTTAGGGAACTATGCAATAGACTTGTAGAAAACCTTACTTCTTCAAGATACTACTAATGCTTGTATGTTTATATTTGATATAATTTTATAGCTTGAATATTTGCAAGAAATTCTATGCCTAACAATACGAACCTAGAACAAAATAAGGTGACAATTGCTAGATTGTGGTTTTGGTTCAAAAGAAAAGGTGATGGAAAATTTTATTGTCCATGAAAAAAATTCAAGGGCTTAAAGAATTGAAGAATTCTAATCACAATAGCTCAAAAACACTATAGGTAACATGATCACATTGAAGGGGGAAAGTATTTTTGTCCTTTGGTGAATGTAGATTTCCAACTGGTGGAACATAGAGTTGTGAATATCGAAGTAGAAAGTAATTCTCCCATCAAAAAAGATGATCTTGAGGCAAAGAACACAATTAAAGATGTTGGTATTAGCACAGTTAATAATGTGCCAGAGAACAGAATTGAAAAAGATGTTACTAGCATAATTGATGAAGATGATGAAGATGATGATAGTAGCACATCTAATGATGATGATGAAGAGAATCTTGATATAATTGTAATTGAAAAGGCATATGAGCCCCTATACCAAGGCTCCCAAACAATGCTTCTCTTTGCTATATTATTGTTGGTGAACTTCAAGGTTATGAATGATATATTCAATGTAGCAATCTCACGTATGCTAAGGTATAGTGTCATTTTTTTCATCTTCTATGTTAGTGTACAATTAATTTTATTTATATTAACAAGTTTTTTCCATAGGTTGATAGGTGAGTGTTTATTACCACCATCAGACATTCTACCTCACTCTTACCAATAATTATTGGCCATTGTAAAAGATATTGGAATGGAATATCAAACATCACATGCATGTGCCAATGATCATATTATATATCATAAACAACATGAATTTGAAACATAATAACTTGATTGTCACATTAGTAGATATTAATCAGATCAAATAATCAAAAAGGTGCCTCACAAGGTTCTTTGGTACATTACCATTATTCCATGTCTACAATGTTTATTCAAGTGCACTAGTTTGGCACAATTTATGGATTACCATGCACACAATAGAAGTCAACATAAAATTATCAAAATGCCTACAGATGGTTCTACATTTAAGGACATAGAAGATAGGTGGCTACTATTTAAAGAAGAACCTCATAATTTGAACCTTTCATTGGCAATAAACGATGTCAATCCATTTGGAGAGATGAGATCTGCTTACTCGGTCTGGCCTATTTTTGTTATTAACAATAACACTCCTCCTTGTATGTTTGTAAAGAGGGGGCACATAATGTTGGAAATGATTGTACTAGGTTTTTTTTGTTTAATA
This sequence comes from Cupressus sempervirens, assembly GCA_028749045.1. Classification (NCBI taxonomy): domain Eukaryota; kingdom Viridiplantae; phylum Streptophyta; class Pinopsida; order Cupressales; family Cupressaceae; genus Cupressus; species Cupressus sempervirens. Next base: position 479,984,203 of record CM053786.1, read on the forward strand.
GTCATCTAAATTAATTTATAAACACAATATCAAAATGACCATAATAATTATGTTTTTTTTAATGTTTATTCAACTAGGTAAGTACCAAGTGAAAGATATGAATGTATATATTGAGCCCTTGGTTGATGAGTTGTTGGAGTTATGGAATGGGGTCACTATGTATGACATCTCTAGACCAATAGGTGAAAGACAATTTCAATTCCGTGCAATTCTCATATGGACAATACATGATGCCCCTGGGCTAACACATTTTTGTGGTATGTAAACCTATTAACACCTATTTTTGGTATGTAATAGTGCTAATGCATTTTCATTTTATGTTTAAGTTGCATGTGATAATTGTAAATATATCTACAAATTTCATCCAATTATACACAATCTTGTAGGTCTTCAGACAAAGGAAAAATTTGCATGTCAAATTTATGGTCCAAAGATGAAATCTCATCATTCAAAATATTTAGGAAAACAGGTGTTCAATGAGCATAGGAAATTTCTCCACAAAAATCATAAGTATCAAATTATCGAAAAACATCTTTTCAATGAGAAAGAAGAGACAACATCAAAGCCACAAAGAATGACACCTCACATATGAAAGTTGAAATACAATAGAATGAATTATCAAGGTAATACCATTCCATCTAATGCATTTTCTTATGTAATTTAAATTTGCATATTATCTTTTGTTTAGTAATGATGTAATTGATGTTTGTGAAGGTTGTCAAGGCATTAATGAGAAACTTACGAAAGGACTTAAAAGATATCCTAGACAATTTAATAGGTTGTTGTACTACGAGAACCTCTTAATTGTGCATTTGTTTGATGCTATGCATATTGGAAAGAATATAGCAGAGACGCTATGAAAAATATTGGATGGAAGGCATGATAAAGAAAAATTGGTCAAAATTTGTAATGACATTCATGAATCCAATCATGCATTGAAGCTATTCACTGAGTCAAATAGAAATGGAAATTAGATTAATATGAGTGCCATTCCTTGGTTATTAACACAACAACAAACTGATGCCATATTTGAAGCCATAAAAAAAACTAAATTTCCCAAGATTTGTTGCAAACATAAGCAGTCTCATATCAAAGAAAGCCAATTTTGGGCCAGGGTTGAAAATGCATTATTGGAATACATTCGTCAAGGTAAGTCATATTCTTCTCTATTTACAATAAATTTGTAAAACATCATGTACTTTTTATTGTGTTATTTTATAACATATTGAAAAGATCATTTTATTATTATTGCAGTACATTCTACCTCTATCTCTCCCACACAACTTTGACAACATGAGTCTCAAACAAGTTATATATGATCTTGGGAAATACATGAGGTTACAAGTGTTATTTGTTAGATTTGTTGTATAGATATTATTTTTGTGTCTTTCTCTTCTTTGTCTATAATTCATTGTATAGTTTTTGTAGAGTCTCGTTAATATGTTTTTGCATGATGAATATCTTCTAGGTGGTTATCATCTAAATAAATTGATTAAAAAGACATAAAATTTTGGAAGGGAAAATTTTCTTAGCTTTTGTGTGAGATGCAAACATTTCTACCTTTAACTTTTTTCAATGCACAAGAACACTACCTCATAAATATAATTGAGGAGATCGAATTGTGTAGTCTATACCAACTTTTCTGGTTGAGAGGCACTTGAAAATTTTGAAGGGCTTGGTTTGACAAAGAGAATGTCCAAAGGGTTCCATGTTGGAGGGATATATGGTATACCAGACCATGGTGTACATTATTGAATATCTTTCCAAGTTTGCATCAAAGATCCTTGTAGATTACATTTGGGATCCCAACTCCACTAACAAATTTGAAGGGGAGTACTTGATGGGGAAAGGTAGATTGAGGAAAGTGAGAGGTAATTATAAGATTTTATTGTAGTTAATTAATTTTGATCCATCATTAATATAAGTTGTACTGGTCTATTTAGTTTATGCAATTGCTCATGAGTGGGATGCACTTCATTTGTATATTGCAAATAATCTTGATTGGAATATAACATGGATTGAATGATCTCAAGAAAATGGTCACTCATTAACATTTGAAGGTGTTTGCTTCATTGGTTAAAGAAGCTAAATATAATGGAGATTCCAATGTTATGCCAATGGTAATTGATCTAGCAAATAGTTTAAGAGGTAGAAAGGTACGTATAAGTTAATCTATCATGACTTATTTGTTTAATATCAACTCATGGATGAATGCATGATTTTGACATGTTTGAAAAATAATAGGTCACCGCAAAGCTATGTACTACAATGGCTGCAAATTTTGCATAAAATAGTGGACAACACTAAAAGAACTTGTGATTCTAGGATAACTACAGTCTTTGAGGTCACTAAAATTTCATCTAGAAATGACATGTATCCTCAATATGAAAATATATACTATGGCATTTTGGATGATATATTTGAATGTGACTTTAATTCCTTCAAACTAGTTCTATTCATTATCAAATGGTATAGGCTACAACTGAATCAAAATGATCTTGATAGAACTGTTATTGAACATGATAATGGATTTACAATGATTAATACAAGGTCATTTGAGCTAGTAGGAAATGAGTCATATGTTCTTCCAAGCCAGTGTGAGAAAGTGTTTTATTTTGGCATTTCACATAAACTAGGTTGGTCATTTTTCATTAGACACGATCCGAGAGGAAGATCGATAAAGTATAATGTGATTGAAGAAGAAGATATTGAAGAAGTGGAAGTCAAAGTAGACGATGATGATGACGAAGATGTTCATGATGGTGATGATGATGACAATGATGGTGATGATGATGACAATGATGTTGATGATGATGGCAGTGTTGATGATGATGATGATGATGATGATGGCGATGATGAAGGTGGTGGTAATGGCGATGGTGATGATGATTATAGTGATGATCATGATGATTATAATGGTCATAGTGATGATGATGAGATGGACGCAGAAGATGATCAATAGAAATGTATTAGGTATGATCAATAAAATGTAAGAGGTATTGATATATTCATTAAAAATTTGTTTAAGTTGTTATAAGTTATCATGATTAATATATTATCAAGATCAATGATAACAAAATTGGTGACTTATGATACACATGTTGTAAATATGTGTTATGATGGTCAATTCTTGGTGTTGATTACTTATAATATATTTTTTGTAGAGGTAATGAATTAAAAAGTATATAATGATTATGATGTATGCATATTGTTCATGTTATGTTCTACATTATTTTTAGCATAAGTATTAGGTAATTTGTAACTAACTTAAGACAAATAATTTACATATGCAGGAAACTATACCCCTTTGACAAGTATTATACACAATGACATGGATTAAGAGGTATAAGTTTATTACATGTTTGCTTTCTCTTTACCTTCAACATTAACTTTAGGCCAACTTCATCAATATTAGCCTCATTTTATAGAAAAATATTTCACTCCTTTAACTATATCTCTCATTTGATGGGCTACAGGTACTACAAAATAGGTATCTGCCATATTTTTCTTCCTTGAGTGAGGAAAATGTGGGATTAGAAGAGGATAGTCAGACATGTAGTAGGTCTATGAAAGAGAGATAAACTAGAGCTCAAAAGATTAGAAGAAAATTCAATAAACACATGCAATTTTTCCTCACTTAAGGAGGATCATGTTCTTATGATGATGAGACAAAAGGTGACATAAATTTTCTCTTGAGGTACACACATCTTAAGAAAGAATGGGTACCCAAGGAATTACCTCCAATTAACACTGATTTTTGTGTTAATCAGAGCATATATCACATAGCTCCATCATCAATGCACTATTATTAAATTATCTACAATGGAAAGAAAATGATTAGAGTAAAAGACTTGTTATGTACATTGATGGAAGGCAAAAAGAAAAATGGAACATTGCAGGTTTTATAAATAGTACATGTCCTATGTCAACTAATAAGTGAACCAATTGCATTTTCGAGGTGCGTGAGGGAAATCATGTTTTTGTATGTGTGATAAAATCAATAAGTGTAGGGGAAGAGTTGCTAATAGATTACAATTTGAATCGCATAGATAAAAAGAAAGTTACTATCATGAGACTTCAAGTAAGTACTATATATGAAATATTTAAGCTAATTACTTCCAATTAATAACTCCAATATACAATATACCATTTTTAAATTATTATTTTTTGCTAAGTCAACTATTTCTTTCATTATGCCAATGTTTTTACATATATCATTTGTCATAGGGTGACATGGTTGATCCATCAGATGACAGAGGCAGGGATGTTTCTCCCACCCCTTCTTTAGTGTAGGTAAACCTTTTGTATAAAAATTGGTGTAATTGTAATTTTACAAAATTTCATATTATTATGTTATTTTCCTTAAAGTTTTGGACTTGGTTTTATTATTTTATTGATGTTTTTGTCATAATTTGATGCTTAGGGCAAGAGAAAAGAACCAATTACACAAGAGCAATTAGTTGCTAATATGACAGTCACTGTAGTATATGAAGATGGCATCACATATACCACTGACCCTATAAGCATGTGTAGAAAGAGCCTAAAAAACATCAATCTACATATTCTTGCGCTTGTGATGGATCCAACTCCAACTGAAGAGAAAGAGGTGACGAGAAATAAATTGTGTCAGAAAGTACATTTTTTGGAAGTAAGAAACAATGAATCTTTAGCTAATACAATAATTCAATAAAGCTTTATGTTTTATACTAATCTATGGATTATGAACCAAAATATTTATGTGTTGTTACAACATTTTTTGAGACCTAACTGAGTTGTTGGACCTAATGAGGGTACAAGTGCAATTCCTACAAGTATGTGATTTCAATTTTCAACCATAAGAAGGGACATCATCAAACTCACCATATACCATGCTTCTCTATTGTAGTCCATTAATAGTCAAAACTGTACCATTATTTTCTTCTTGATTATTATTGATAGTTTTATAAGAAAGATGAAGTATATTACTATTGTCATGTTATTGTAATCTATATTTTAAAAAGACAATACATTGTATATAAGATTATTTTTCAGGTCCCAATGATGTGCATACACTTCCTTCGACAAGGCCGATTAGCACTCTGAGAGTGCCAATTGTAGGATCCACAACAAGGACCATGCAAACATCCACGCCTATTGCAACTAGAGTTGGTAAATCCTTGTTTTTCTACATCTTGTTATGTGTTAAACATGATTTGATTTGTACTTGTTCATTTGATCATAGTATGTCATTGATTAACTTTGTGCAGCAACAAGTACCCCTTCTCATGGTAATAGAACAAATACTAGTACTGGTGATAATTTACCATTCTTTCTTGGAGCAACCCCTGTTACTTCTACTAGATCGTTGGAGGCATCATTGTTGATGGTCGAGCAAGATACAATTCTCTTAGAATTGCCTAAGCTTATGGGTACTTCAAAATTGTAACTATTTAGAGTGTAATTGTAGTTTACTTATTGATAACTCATTTTTGACTAACGATCCCATGATGGTTTTGAAGGAAATGATTTTTTTTATGAAACATTTTTTAATTTAACATTGAAGATATTTGAGCTCACATTATGTAAAAGGTACGTATCTTCATATAATTTGTAAAATATTTTTTTGTTCATCCATTTGTTGTAATAAATTCAAGGTACATAGCTTGAACTAATTTTTTTATCCAACAATTTTTCTTTTTGTTAAAAGGTGGAATGAGCAAGGCCCTAAATTAAAAGATCATCTCATAAAATCTCTAGAGGATCTCCTTGGTCAAAATATTTTTAATAGAGTCCAAATTCTTAAAAAACATTGCAAACATCTAAAGACTATGAGAGACCAATACAGAAGGGCTCAAAAGGACAACCCAAAGTACAAGCGTCCTCCTATGGTTCTAGAGATGGAGTGAAATGAAATCATTGAAGATGCAAAAGAGATAAGACTAAAAGATAAAGGAATTAAACTACCACCCAATAAAAATAGGTATGTGGTAGTATTAATGTAATTATGCACAAATTAGTGATCTTTATATTTATATAATCTAACATATATATAACATATTTCAAAGTTTACATATATAGGTTGTAGGATACATCAAAGGCTATACAAGCTAGAAAAGTTAAGGTTGGACAACACCATCTTGGCTCTAGTGGATATATGAAAATTCATTCACGATTTGTAAGTAGCTAAAATCAAATTTTATGTCAATTTTTTAATATAAAATTACAACTAATAAATACATTCAATATTGACAATATTATGCCAATAGTGGCATTTTGTGATGCTTAAGTTGTTGAGTTGTTATCCTTGCCATCAAGGTTCAAATCTAATGGGGATGAGGTCCCCCGTTTGTGGCCTCACTAGTTCATAGCTACAGGTCAAAGCATTTACCCCTTTAAAAATTAAAAAAAAGTGACAATATTATGCAAAAAATGCAGGGCATTGAATTTAATCTAGCGCCCACAGAAGAGGATAAACATCTTAGATTCAAGCAAGGCCATAAAGAAGTGGTTACCTGTCATCGCATATATTCCAATGGCCAAAGAGATGTAGAATATTCTAGTGCATCAATTAAGAAACAAGTAAATAAGCCTAATGAATAATAACTCAAAGAACTTTATGAGAAATAATCTATTTGATGTTAATTTCGAACAATGATAACAATACACATGAAAGTGCATTATTGCATTGTTGCATTCCTTTCTTCTTGTATCATATATAAAATCAATAAGGTGGGGAAGAGAACATGATCTCATGATGTGGAGGGTTCTTATGATTTTTTTTCCAAACAGGGATATCGTCGAAGTTTCGATGACTTTTTGTTGATCTTTTGATAGTAGTTACCATTGATGATATGGCAACATCATTAGAATCTAATAGAATTTTGACGAAGTTTGTTCAACATTTCAATGAGGCCCTCTGTCGATGGCATGGAAAGCTCATCAAAAACCACTTGCAGTCATCAAAGTTTTGATGTCTCTTGGTTATGGTCTGACATCGCTTGCCTCATAGAGATTGTGCTCATTTTTGATGAGGTTGTTCGTCAATAAATAGAAAACCCTATCTTTCATCAAAATTTTGACAAAATCATAATGATAAAATGTTTCGACCATTGACTATAAAAAAATCAACCAACCCTCGTCGAAAAATAGGTCCAAGTTTACTAGTGTGATTTTCTAATAAGACAATAAGATTGATAATTATAGAAGTCATTTATTTTGAGAACTAATCTCTTGTGAGTTTGACCTGCTTTGTAGGAAGTAGATAATATCAAGGGAATTTGTTAATGTTGATAATATAGGGAAAACTTTAGCATGGTTAAAGGACCTAACAATTGCACCAGGAAATAAAGGAAGGATGCATCCCCATGTCCTCACTAATGAAAAGGGGAAAATGTAAATTAAATAATTGTAGCACATCTTGTATTGTAGATAAATAAGTTATAAGGTAGAAAGAAGAGAAAGATCTTCTTTAAATTTGGATATGCCTCTTTTAATTTGTATTTGTGTAAAGGACTATGCCCTAGGCAAGACTGTAGGTTTTCTTTTCTGTTCTTTCCTACCAGTGCCCATTTGAATGGAGACCCTTTGTAATATTCTTAATATATATAAAAAATGGATTTGTCCTTTTACCAATAAAAATAAAACATAAAAGCATTAAAATGATAATAAATATGTACAATGTAGATGTTCCTAAAAACTTGAGAAATGTGCGATAACTAGGAGATATGCAAGTGATACACTATCTTTCGCACTAGGTAGAATCACATGCCCTCCAAAGGTGAATCATCCACCATTGTACAATAGAGTATGTGCAAAAATGTGAGGATAATAATGTGATAAGAGCTCTAAAGTGGATCTCACACAAAATGAAAATGAGATAAGAACTATCAGCACCTAAAAATAAAATACAAATTTCTAGGTGTCTACTATTCAAAGACCCAAGTAAAGTGTAATTAGAATTAATTAATTACACCAACAATTTTAGTTTGGATCCTAGTCAAACTCCAAGCAAGAGATTGTTGATATGTAACCCCAAACACACAGCCATAACCCACACAACCCACTTTTGCACTCAGCCGCCCATAGGCCCCCACCCCATTACTTTTCTACTCTCAACAGTGACCCTCAAATTTTTGGGCTGCCTACATTGATGTTATAGGCAACCTTGCATTGGTGATTGATCATTGAAATACTCTATACTTATGATGTTCACTTGCGAGGTTTGGAGGTGCAACCTCTGAGATTTTTTTTAGGGTTAATTTTGTTAATTGACTTTGTAAAATATCAAAAAATATTTGATAAATATGTTGAAGTTGATGAAAGATCAACCCCAAGATTTCAAGAATCACCTGCGTACAAGCACCTGTCACAGAAAGAGGGAAGCAAAAAGCTATGGAGGCTAAAATTCCTAGATCCATAGATGAGACATTCTTGATGAGCAAAAAGAAAGATTCCTATTATCAAAAGTGAATGAATAAAATTACAAAGAGGTCAATACTTATAAAAGGAGGTCAAAACCCTAACAGGTAAAACATAGGTTGCATGATAATAATTAATAAAATAATTTATTATTATATGCCTAAAGTTTAGCTTAAGTAAACTAGAGATAATAAGTGACTTAATAATTAAATCAATATGATTTAATTAATAAGAAAATACTTTATTACTCTAATTCCCCCCCCTTAAGGTAAACTTAGGAAGTAGCTAAAAATTTAGAAACTACTACTGAAAGTAAATTTGGGTCTTGGCAACAAGGCCTGATGAGGTACCAAGCACAACCAAATCTTTGAAAAAATGAGAAATAGACAAAACCACACGGGAAAAACTCTATTCAAAAAAGAAATGGAAATAATGTTGAAAAGAATTAGTGAAGGACTGAAGAAGCCTCTAAACAAGGGAATGTCCTAGAAGATAGGAACAAAAGATGATCATGAAGAACACTACTGAAGCATGAAGCTGCAAACATTGCCAAACTGCTGATATGAAGAACCTCCACTATAGAGAACATGACTAGGTAGAAAAGACTAAGTCTGAAGAGATTATTAGTCGAAGATGGAAGGTATCTTCATGGCCTCCAAAAGTAGGAATGAAAGAATGTCTATATGGTAAATGATACAATGCATAGGTATCCAACCATTGTAATTGCCTAGTACATAGGATCAAATACTGAATACATAGCTCACTCCATCGAACCAAGAAAGAAATAGAACCAACATAACCCCCTATAATGTTGAGAGGTAATACATAAACACTAAAACTCAATGCAACATCTCTTGCAAAAAGAAGAACCAAGAACATTAAGAGTACAAAAGAAGTACAAACACCTATAATGACACGTGTCATCAACACATCATGAGGCTAATTTCATGTAAGGCATACTCACTTGATAAAGGAAGATCGTGAATATGGCCAACATAAAACCCCCAAAGGCACTTTATAATGTAGTGTGAGTACAACAAAGCACAAAGATGTGCAAGATCTTGAAATGCAACAGAGTGACACTTTATCTCAGTGCGTTTGCAAAAAACTACAAAAGGATGTCAACAAAGATCAAAAGCAACATAAGGCTGATATAGTAGATAGTATAACCCATGAAAAATCATCTAAAATAACAAAATTGATCCCTGGACCTAAAACAACCAACATATCCATCAGAATGTAGAAAAGAAAAAAACTGAATGAGATATGCCTGGACCAAAATTTGGAAAATAGAATGTCTCAAAAATATGTCCCCCAGAGTGAAAAGTAGAACTCCTAAAATTGATAGCCAAAACAACCATCAAAATAGCACCAAGACTTAAAGTAACCTACACCACTGGAACGAGCTCAGAACCAGCTCCTGCAATATCTCGTTTACGAAAAAATAGAGTCTGGGTGAGCAAATTATGGCCAAAAAACCACATGTAGGAAAAAGCGCTGGAAGGGAAAAATAATTTTTTACTGCATCGAGATCTATGTCAAGCTGTCTCGAAAAGTGTGTCCACTAGTACCATAAATTACCTCAGGAAGTGCACCAATTTTGTACTAAAATTGTCTCAATTTATCCACTAATAATTTTGGTCTACATGCTAAAAATCTCAATTTGCATGTGAAAAATCTTGATTTATGTGCCAAAAATCACATTTTTTGCAAAAATCTTGATTTGAGTTAAAAAAATCTCAATTTCTTGCGTCCAAAATTCTAAATTTTTGAGCTGAAAGATCTTGATTTGTGTATCAAAAATCTCAATTTTGAGCCAAAAATATCAATTTGCGTGTTAGAAATTAGGAAATTGTCACCTCGAAAAATGTGCCAAATATGGGAGCAATATTTTTTAGACTCAAATTCTAATTGTGTCCAAATTGGATAAATTTTATATCAAAATAAGGGTTTTTGGGCACTTTGAGCTCAACAGTGATGTCTGTTTGGGCTTAAAGTGCACCAAAAATCAGTGACCCCCACAAATTCAATACAAAAATGCTCTGGAAGAAAAAATATAGATCTAAAAGCCAAGCCAAACTTCTCATAAATATAACAAGGGCATGAAGATCTGGAGCTCTAATACCATGTTGAAGTTGATGAAAGATCAACCCCACAACTCGCAAGAATCATCTGCATGCAAAAACCTATCACAAAAAGAGAGAAGCAAAAAGTTATGGAGGCTTGAATTCTTAGATCCATAGATGAGACATTTTTTATGAGAAAAAAGAAAGATTGCTATTATCAAATGTGAATGAATAAGATTACAAAGAGATTAATCCTTATGAAAGAAGATCAAAACCCTAACAAATAAAACCTAGGTTGCAGAATAATAATTAATAAAATAATTCATTACTATATGCCTAAAGTTTAGCTTAAGTAAACTAGAGATAATAAGTGACTTAATAATTAAATTAATATGATTTAATTAATAAGAAAATACTTTATTACTCTAACATGTGGATGTCTGATATGAAGATTATCATATTTTAAGTTTCTCTTTGTTGGATGATAAAATAAGTGAACGATTATTTCTCTGGTGGATGTAGCTCACATTGAGAAAACTATGTTAAATCTGTGTTATTGTATTTTTCTTTCTTTCTTATTTCTGCATTATCTTAATAATGGTTATTATTCATATTTTCCTAAATCCTAATAGTTGATTGATGGAGGGAATTATAAGTAACATTTATATTAAATATATAAATGTTAAAATCTTAGAGAATTGCCCTTTTAAATTTGATAGACAAGTAAGACATGTTGCTTTATAAAAAACAATTTGAATAAATTCTTAAAAGGATGTGGCATGCACACATATGTGAAATTTTATATAAAGCTATAAAAATGAATTACATAAGGAGTCCTTTAGCTAACTTGAGCAACTTTTAAGAAAGAATCAATTGTATGGAATACATTCCATGGGAGTTGACCTGTCCAATTGAATCCAATAGATTTTTAATGCCTTAATGGAGTATACTACTACATTTTTTTGTTTGATATAATATAATTCTCTTCATGACTCTAGTCCACTAGGTTATAGTAAACAAATGAAGTTCTTGTTTGATAAATGTTTATTATAGAAAACTCTTTTGTACTAGAGCTTGCATGCCATATGCACCACAAGTTCTCTATGTAACATTATTATTTGTTGACTTACAATTTGAAAGTCAAGAAATATGTTGATTTGTTTTGAATGTACATTCTTTTTTAACTCTCACAATTAATATAATATACTAAAATATAGAGATATATGTGTTGAATTTTAGTTGTTAATGTTGGGCACATTGCAATCAATTCTCATGATTAATTTTGTGAGAAGGAATTACATTTTGAGGGTACACAATCATTTAAAAAACTCAAAAAAGAAGAAGTTGGTTGAGTCATTAGTCTCATAGAGGCTTGATGCAGTTATTTGAAGCTAATTAACATGAGATAATTAACTAGGCTCTTGTAATTTTTACCGTACCTCTTGCTCTTTGATTGTATCTTTGTGTATGTTTTTACTTTTCCAATCTCTTGTTCATCATGGATAAAGTAGGACCATCTTTAGCAATACTTGGCAATGTATACACATATAACAATCATAAGTTTAAACCTTTGCACCAACTATTCTCTAAGTAAACTACATCATTTGCCATTCCTAATGCAATTCATATTTTGTAAGTCGTATATTTATGGTTTGATGGATGTCCATATTGAGCACTTGCTCCCCACCAATCTTGTATTCGTCCAATTTAGTAATAAATTGAAAAACACACATGCCCACAAAAAAATCACATGTTTCTTTAAGAGTGTGAGTCATCTCTTATGATAAGTATGCCTCATGATTTGTCACTTTTGACCTTTTTCCCTCATTTGAAAGAGCTTTTACATTTTCTTTAACTCCCTTACAATAAGGAATGTGACAATTAAGTAATTATTCAATAGAATTATTAAAGAGTTATCACCCTCAACTAAATTATAAGACATAAAAGAATTGCAAAACATCATAAAGATTATTCAATTAAAAATACAAAATCTAAAAGAACAAATACATTTAAAAATAAAAATATTTTACATAAAACTCATTAACTTTAAAATTAAAACCATGTGTTATCTAGTCTAGATTATATGCAAAAAGCAAGGGTCGTAAAATAGATCTAATTAGGACACATGTTGTTTTGGTATTCTATGCATCTTACACCGACTGACCATGATATACCTAATTTCTATGACAACGAATTTAGAACTAGGTAGATCATTAGCAAATCAAACTGAACTAAATCAAACCTTAATACGAGCATAAAGATTATTTTGAGCAATTTCCGATATAGAGATCCACCCCCTCTAGACCTGCCTTGCAAGCAATGATAAGATTAGGAGACAATGACAGGAAAGTGATGGGCAAATACGAAAGAAAACCTCGACTTAGCTGGTCACATACAATGCGATTACGAGGGGAGGAAGGGCGGTTGATTGAAAAATAGGGCGAGCGCCTAAGATGGAGGGAGTAGCTATCTGGTTGACGAGGAAGAGAAAAAGGATTTGATTTGTAGGCAAATCAATCTCGTTGTCCTCTCGGTCGATGCGCGGCGGGCACGAAGCAGGCACTAATCCCGCACACAGTCCGTTGAGCGCGCAACTAATATTAGTTTTCCACACTGGATCAGTCCATGCTTTTCACATACCTACAAGATTCCATTCAACATAACATCGATTACAACTTGGCTCCTCCTTTTATCGGCTGTAAGAAGCTCAATTGAACCTACAAGGATGGCCACTCCAGCCATTCATCCCAAAGTTTAAGAAACAGGGCATTCTTCTCTACCCTGCTGCTCGCTTTGGTGATGGGTTGGTTTCAATGTTTGAAATCTCCTAAAACATCAGATGACAAAGGATTTAGAGACACCAAGTCACCCACTCCACTCTCCTCCCATCATTTCAGAAAAGCTTCTACAGGTGAGAGAATTTCGAATTCCTTTCACTTGAATTTGAATTTGAATGTCGGTCCATCATATGCATGATCCAATATAAACAGAATTTAAATGTAGAATGCGGTATTTTTGGGAACAATTTGGGTAATGATGTCAAATTGAGCGAGTTTTGAAGTATCTGAGTGTGTTGATACAGGCAATATGCGTGATTCAATTTAAGCAGAATATACATGTACAATGTTTCAATTTTTGGGAACAATTTGATTAGTAATGTCAAATAGGGCGACTTTTGCAGCATCTGTCAACGTTAATACAGAATATGAGTATCAATAGAAAGTAGGAACTCTAGGCATGTGTGTTTCCCTTTCTTTTTCCTACTCGTGGGTGCATGCTTAATTCTAAAGCAGTACATTTCAATAAAATTGGAGCCGAGCAAGGCTAAGATAGCATTAGGTCAATCCGGACCATGCACCCAAAACCAGGGGAATGTGGCCATAATCAGCCATTGATGCCAAGGTGAATTCACAATGTATGCATGCACCGGAATAAGCCAGAGCTCCAACAATGGAGCTCGATGCCTTATTAAGAATTACAAGATTCGCAATCTTAGTACTTGATAATATTTTGAAGTTTTGAAGGGTAATTTTGATCTTTGCGGAAATTTGCAGAGAATCTGAATGAGAAGCCCTCTTCAAATCGCGGATCCAATGCCAAGATTGCTGCTCACACTTTTAGATTTCGGGAGCTTGCATCTGCAACCAACAACTTCAGACCTGAGTATCTTCTAGGAGAAGGGGGTTTTGGCCGAGTTTATAAGGGGCGTCTCGAGAGCACCGGCCAGGCAAGTAGCTTCTGTTAATTATTAATTTTAAAAATCCCTGGATACCTTCTGCATAGATGAAACAAGTCTATTAAAATTAATTTGGTTATATGAATCATGGCGAGTTTCATTTAAGAACATAGAACAAGTTCAATTGGTTGGAATTGAAATTTATTTAGTTTAATGGAATTGATAGTGTTAAAACTTGGCTTTCAATATTTTGGGGGTGCTTGTCTTGTTTTGTGGGCATTGATAGCAGATTGTTGCAATCAAACAACTTGACAGAAATGGACATCAAGGAAACCGGGAGTTCCTTGTTGAAGTTCTCATGTTGAGCCTCCTCCATCATCCAAATCTGGTGACCTTAATAGGTTACTGTGCTGATGGTGACCAGAGGCTTTTAGTCTATGAGTATATGCCCTTCGGAAGCTTGGAAGATCATCTTTTCAGTAAGTTTCAGTAAGAAATGCACTGATTTGCATTAAATTTTTGAAGCACAGTTTTTCTATTCACTTCATTGCAAGTCATCTGGATGATATGGCAATTGAGAAAACTTTTATTTTGTATCTTAAGAGTCTTATGGTCTGAAGTAATGGATTTCGTACTAGTTTTATGAAATTCGATTTGAATGTTGGCGTGCCGAAGACTAAGCGAAATCTTTTCCTTTTAGACATCTCAGCCGATAAGAAGCCTTTGGGATGGCACACTAGAATGAGAATTGCAGCCGGTGCCGCTCGTGGGCTGGAACATTTGCATGATAAAGCAAACCCACCTGTAATATATCGAGACTTCAAATCTGCAAATATATTACTTGATGAGGGTTATAATCCAAAACTATCTGATTTCGGGCTAGCTAAGCTTGGTCCAGTTGGGGACAAGACTCATGTCTCTACCAGAGTTATGGGGACATATGGCTATTGTGCCCCAGAATATGCTATGACAGGTCAACTCACTTTGAAGTCAGATGTCTACAGCTTTGGTGTTGTTTTGCTAGAGTTGATTACAGGAAGAAAGGCAATTGATAATCTTAGACCTCATCAAGAGCACAATCTTGTAAAATGGGTATGTCATTAATCATCTCAGTAAATTTCGGTTGTGACAGCATTTTTTGATCTTCTTAATAATTTATCTAGTATTTATGCCTCTTAAAGAATTTCTTCCATTAATGATAACTGATTTCCACAATCCAGGATATAATATTCATGCTTTTTGGTAAGATAACTGATTTCCACAATCCAGGATATTATATTCATGCTTCTTGGTAAGATTATGTATGAGTTAATCAGCATCAACGTTTCGAATCATATAAACTCACACACAATCTTACCCAGAAGAATGAATATAATTTCTTCCATCTTTTCTTTTGTTCCTAATTCATTGAAATTGCAGGCCCATTCTCTGTTCAAAGATCGTAAAATGTTTCCTCAGATGGCTGATCCATTGTTAGAAGGCCGCTACCCAGCACGTGGTTTGTATCAAGCTCTTGCAATTGCAGCCATGTGTATCCAAGACCAAGCTTCTACTCGCCCTCTGATTGGTGATGTTGTCACTGCGCTTTCTTACTTAGCATCTCAAACATATGATAGTTCTATGGATTCCATTCCCAGTGGTAGACACTCCTGGGCTTCCTCTATTACGGAGAAAAAGGATGCTGAAAGAGATCTAACAGATATCCAGGACAAGGAGAATGAAGAAGATTCAAGTAGTACTAAACAGGGTGAGATTTTGAAATCTCAAACATCTGACTGTGAGGATCGGGAACCAGACCTTGCTGGGGACTTCAAAGTATTAGCATGATCGACAGATCAAGGCTTTTAGAAACAATGGCAGTTTGTATTTTCGAATTTAATCATGCTGTTGCTAACACTAAATAATGAAATGAAATTGGAGAGTGAAGAGAAAAGCAATGTTGTTTGTCTGATGGAGGTATAATATAGCTAACATTTCTGCCCTTGGGGTCTCTGTAACAATTGCCATTGTGTTGTCATTGTGTGGTTCTACTTCTTGCAGCTAGATATTCAATATTAACCTTCCCCGAGTGGGCGAGAGCCATCAGTAAAGAGCCCTCATCCTTGCATGGATATATAATTATAGTTTTTGACAGAATTGTGATAGTTTGTGACTCGGGTTAGTGTCTGTCTCTGTATAAATCACTGCTGTGCAAACAATTGTTCTATATTTTTTAGTGGTTTTTTCACATGCGGGTTCAGAAAGTCTGCCCTGATCAACATTGTCGTAGTTATAAGTAAGAGACTGGTTGTTGAAATTATCTTCATTATCATTTTCAGAGAGAGCTTTTCACCACATAACACATCTTCGCGTCTGTTGATGGGTAGAAGATAAATCTCGTTAATGTCTAAAAGGCTACAGAGTGGTCTATGGACAGTCAGTTCTGTTATTTTGGTCTTCTCTGTTTCAATCATTTTTTATTCAAGGAGATGATAAATATTTCTCTTTTCCTAATTTTATTTTCGTTGAATAAATTGTGTTAAGAAACAATTAGCACTATATTGTCTGTTTGTCTCTTATACCCTGGAAGGAATTACACTCTACGATAAATTGTTTTTCTAATTCTACTATTCTGACATCACAAGAAGTACACTATCATTTCTTCTCATGCTTCTTTAGGCTGATCTAACTTTCAATTTCATATCAGAGTTGATGAGAATTGGTTCTTAACGAAGAACAATAAGAATCTTGGCTTTCTAAGAAACATTGACTGCTATGGATTCTTATTGTTGATGATCAGACGTGGGATGAACTTTTCAAGATAATATTTATATTCATTCAAGCAAATATTCCATTTACTCCTTCATCCAAGTCTTTTTTTCTTTCCTCTCAGTCATGGTGTCATAGAGGTATCTATTGGTTGGTAGTCCAATATGTTGGAAAGTCTTTTGATATGATCTGTTGGATACTCTTATAATAATTGTGTAAGAGTTCTCATACTTCTGCCTCCATTTTGAAAATTTCACTTGAAGCTCAACTCAAGTTCTTTGTTTTAACAAACCCCCAAATTTTTAGTGTCAATTTGAATTAACGTAATGTGAAAATCTTATTATGGTATTGACTAGAGGAGGGTCAACTTCTGATTCTTGCCCATAAAGTTGTCTTGTATATTCAAACCATTAACTGCCTCAACTTGTTTTGATAGTTGTTTGAATTGTTGTAGTAACTCTTCATTAGGGTTTTGAATGATAGTCTTCTCTTCAAGTCTTTTGTGTCTACAAGTAGATCGTTTGCTATGGTGAGAACTATGTCTACTCAGTTCTGACATTTCTGTGTCTTAAGAGTCAGGTGATGTGTCACTAAGTGGTGGAGGTATGTTAGTACCTCAAAGAAAAAAGGGTCCTTGTTGTGGTACCTGTTGTGCTACTTGTTGTGCTACTTGTTGTGGCATTGATTGTGATGGTTGTACCATAGGTTGTTTTTGTATTACTTGTTGTAGTTGTTGTTGCGCCATTTAATGTGGTTGTTGTTGTGATACCTCTGTTGGTTTTATGTGAGACCATGTATGTGATTGTTGTTGTAGAGGTATTTGTTGAGGTTATTGTGATGTATGTTGTTGTAACAAGTGTTGATGATAGGCAATTTTTTCCTCAAGGCGTCTTTGGTATTCCAACTATTGTTTTATTTGCTCTTGTTGTTTAACAAACATGGCTGCTTGTTGTTGGTACATTGCATGAAAGTCAAGTGGATTTACATTGGGTTGCATGTTAGGGACGTTGGATCCTTGCACCACTTGGGGTTGTTGTGATTGATTTTGTTGTTGATATGTTGTATGCATGTTAAGGGGATTTTGACTTGGTTGTGCATTAGGAATGTTAAGTCCTTGTACCATTGTAGGTTGTTTTTGTCTTGAAAGTTGGTTATGCCCTTGAGAATTAAACATCATGTTTGGGTTGTTGTTTTGATACTTTTGTGTGTTAGATGCTTCTCCTTGGGACATCATATTAATTTGGCAATGAGACGTGTTCCTTTTGGGAATGGGTGAAATGTCAATAAGACTCTTGCTTTGTATGTCAATAGGGGTTGTTGCAATTAATGTTTCACATGTTATACTCATGGGAGGCTCCATAACATTTAATGTCGTAACATTTGGTAAAGTTAGGAGCAAGGGTGTGCTTTGTTGATTGTCCTCCAGAGGAGGTATGTTTGGCATCCCTAGAGTGCATGTCCCTTTAGGTACATCTTTTTTTTGCATTATGTGATCGAGATCAAGTCTTTACTTCCTTTTGGGATATTTAGGAAGAGCCTTGTTGCCATTTATTGATGGAGATTCATCCAACAAGGGATTTATGTTGATGTGTTCAAACTTCCTTTGGAGGATTTCAATGGTTGATTCTTGATGGGATCTTATAGGTGTCATCATTGTGTTTGAAAATTCCAAAGGTTGTTTTCCCTTGTCCAAGTCCAAATTAATCATGGGTTGTATGTTTTCAAGTGTTGGGTTTTCTTGATGTTTGGACTTAGGTCCCTCCAAGTGTGGATTAAATTTGATAATTTCTTGGGCTGCCAAAAGTTTGAAGTTTTTGCAAAAAGTCTTATCATGGCAAGCCTTAGCCATTTCTTCATTATTGATGCCATAATCTATTTCAGAATCATCACTTAGGTGTAAAGTACCTTGTATGTTTAGAGGATTGAAGGTACTTGTGTTAGGTTTCAATTTCTTCATCTTCAGGAGTTGTAGGTACACTTCCACATCCAGGTGGTATAGGTACGAATATGGTTTCAAAATTAGGACTCTATTGAACCATTCCATGTGTAGGGGAAGTGCTTGAAGGAAATCTCATAGTAGGTGTGTTTTTTAGGGTTGGTTGTGTCATTCCTTGATGGTTGTGATCTTGTGGACACATGCTTAAGGGGTCCACAAGTAAAGGTGGTAATGCTTTGATTTGGTCTTCGTTAAATGTTTGTTGGAGTTTCTTGCCCTTCTTTTTCTTTGGGCGAGCTTTAGATTGTGTTTGCACCTTGAAAAACAAGGGTTGATAAAGTGCTTCAAGTCTCTGAGTTGATTGAGTCCTTGTAAGTGTTGGCATGATACCTAAGGATGCAGATGCAATGGAGAAAACCCTAAATGGTCACTCTGCCTCCCAAGTGTCCACCTAAACTACCAACTATACTCAAACAATACCAAGTGCACCCTTCACCTAAACTACCAACTATGCTCAAACCATACCAAGTGCACTCTTAGTGCACTTGGGGACCTGAAGGTAAGCAATTGGTAAGTAGAAGGTAAGTAGTTGGTAAAAAGAGGTGTTAGGGTGACCAACATGCAAAATGTGAATGATTGAGTGTTTTTTGGGTGTTTTCTAAGGTATAGGGATGCAATGCAAGCTATGAGGATGCAGATTAGGGTTCTAGAACCTATAAAGAAGTCCCTAATTACCAAGTGCACTCTGAAACTAGCAACTACATACTAAAACTATCAATTGTGTACCTAAAGTCTGCAGTTGGTAAAATAGGGGTGCAATTGTTAAAATAGGAAAAAACTTGGAAATCTGGAAGTGGGTATGCAAGATGTGAGTATTTTTTGAATTTTTAAATGTTTAAGGATGTTATGCAATGTGAGGAAGTGCTAAATGAACTAGGGTTTTGATATGCAAGGTGCAAATGTCCTAGGGAAACTATGCAAATGCAAATGCAAATGTAAATGACATTTTGGATTTTGACAGAAGGGGATGAAATGACTCCATGGTATCTAAAATGAAGATTGGGGTTAGACTTTGGACTTGGAAATAGTGTTGGAGGTTAATGTATGCAAGGTGGAGTATGCAAAGGATGGTGTGCTAAGGTTGATAATGACATTTAGGATATACAATAATGGGGATATGTGATCAAGAGGACAAATTGGTTGATTAACAAGTTGATAGGGTTTGCTATTGGAGATGATGCTAGGATTTTGAACTATGCAAGATGGAGGGGATATGCAACTAGGCTAAGCCAAAATGACATTTAGGGAGACTAGGAATATGATAATGCTATGACGAGGGTGCATGAAAGTTTTTGAACTTAGGCTCAAATCTTTAGAAAGTACTTTGTCTAAGAGTTTAACCTTGTGAAGATGGACTTTAGATCTTTGACCAAAAAGAGATAAAAGACAAAAAGATCAAGTTGATAAAGATGACAAGATCAAATCCATCAAGACATAGATAGAGTTTGACCAAAGAAAATGATAAAAATAACAAAAGGAGTAGTCAAAATTCATCATCCATCAACACTAGGAGATACTCTAAGACTCATACTTTGTTCTGATTTTTGATTTAGTTCAAAAGTTTTGAGTTCAAAATGACATTTAGGGTGATCAAAATGATGGTTATGCTGATCGAGTATGCAATATGCAAAGGTCCTATGATGCAAAATGAAGTTTTGGGTGCAAGATGAGGTTTTGGGTTAGATGCAAAATGAGGACCTACAAAGGCTTCTAGATGCCATTTTAGGGTCCCAAAATGCAGTTTGGAGACCCAAAATGGTCATGCAGGTACCCAACCATGCTCTAATAGAACCAAGTGTGCTCTAATAGGACCAACTATGCCTATGGTGCACTTGGGGCCAATTTGAGTGCAGTTGGTAGTTTCATGGTGCAGTTGGGAGACTGGGTTAAATGGTTGTTGATTCTAAGCTAGATGATTGCTAAGTTTCCATACCAGAGAGATAGGATGTTGGGAGCAATGTTATGATCAGATTGAAGATGCAAAATGAGTTTTATGACCTAAGAAATGAAGCTCTAAGTGAAGACAATGAAGGTTAGGACATACTGAGACAAGGGGGCCTATCTAGGTACCTAATGACACTTCTGAGGTCCCAAAATGATGTTTGAAAGTCTAAAATGGGTTCTTAGACTACCAAGTGCACTTAGACAGTACCAACTGTGTCCATGGTGCACTTGGGGCCAGTTAGAGCACAATTGGTAAGTTGGGCTAAAACTAAGGTGATTTTGGGTTCTGTTGTTTCCAGATTGATGTTCTAGTGAGCCAAATAATAGAGGATAGTGCTAAGACCAGAATGAAGGTGTAAAACTATGGTTAGGATACCTAGAATGAGGTTTAAAGTGTGCAAGATGAAGGTTGAGTAATGCAAGAATGCAAATGGGAGATGCAAGATGCAGATTAAGGGCTGAAATGCAAAGACTAAGGGATGCAAAGTGAAGCCTAAGGAATGATATATGAATGAAAAGGGATGCAAAATTAGGACTAAAAAAATGCAATATGAGACCTATAGGATGCAAGTATGATGCTCAAGATTTGGTGAATACAAGTGAATGTTATGCAAAGATGGAATCTAAGTCATGCCAAGCACGTCTAAGGTTACAAGTTGTCATGTTTTCCAAGTTTGGAATGTTTTGGAACAAGGTTTGCAACATTTTGATAATATTGTAATGTTTGACAAGGTTTGAATATTGTCCAAGTTGTAGATTTGTAAATTTGGCTTTATCTTGATTAATGTTTTCCACACACACAAAACACAATAAACAATAAAAGTTGTTAAAGTGAAAAGACACAACCTAAGCTTTAAGATTATATCCATTGAATTACCACTTGAACCAAAGTTCAACCACACTTATCTAGAGTGCACAACCTAAGATCTTGGCACCATAGTTATAGCGCACTCACTTCTTGGGGCTACCAAGCTCTGAATCCCAAGGGTCATCACTTCTCAAGGAACTATTGCCTCTACTAAGGACCCTAAGTATGTGGGATGTCTTCACGGGCATGGGTGACCCCTTGAGCCAGTAAATAGAAAGGTTTTTGGCCTTTAAGACATGTATTTAGTGCAAGAATTCCATTCGATAGGTGAATTATAAACTTCCTTAGAAGGTCTCCCAACCTTGAGAACCAAGGTTTGACGTACTACAAGGGTACTGGAGGAGAGCTATCACACAACAATACCGCTAACATGGCATTAACCATATCAAGTTTGTTATAACAGTTGGAATGTTGACCTGGCTTTGGCCCATTACCACTTCAAGGTCATCCCTTGGGACTCACCAAGTGGTGAGTCTTGGGGCCAAGGCATACCTCTCTATAGAAGTCACATGAATTTATCTTACACCTAAGATTCATGAATGGAAAGCAGAAAGGATATGTCCATGTAACTCCTAGGGTTCTAAACAATGCATGGACACTAAGTAGTATAGAAAGTTATTTTTAGTGCACCAGATGAAGTGTTATCTAATCTAGAAAAACCACACATAGAGTTGGACAAGCACATGGGTCTTCAACAACATCGTGCAAACAAGCACTAGTAGTTTTTCAATGAATGTCTTCTCCCAATGATCACCACATGTTGCAAATATATCATTAGTAACATGAAATCATCTACTCTAGGTCCTAACATGAAATTGAAACCCTAGATGCAGATTCTAATCAAACTAAGTGCTTTATGTGAACCAACTGCACTCTGACAAAGCAAACTACACCCCAGAAGGCCAGAATGACTTAGGAGCCTCCCTAGTGCACTCATGTAGTGTAGACCATGCCCATGGTGCACTTGGGGCCCAAAAGGGCACATTTGGTAGTTTGTGGACATAGTTGGGAGAGTGGAAACAGTTTGTGGGGAAATGGTGCCTAAGCAAGACCCAAAAACTAAAATTTTGAAAATCTACTTGACCAAGTGCACCCAAACAGTGCAGACTACACCCATGGTGCACTTGGGCCCCAGAAGGGTGTAATTAGTTGTCTTCGAGCATAGTTGGTAAGCTATGAATAGTAGATGGGGGTTATAGTGAGTCTTAGGCCCCTAAAACTACCTCCTAGAGGTCCCAAGTGCGCCCTGACAGAGCAGAGTGCACCCTAGGGCAGCAAGCTAATAGAATGCATAAATGAGAGCATATAATCATGTTATGGGACTCCCTAATTAATCTAGATATGATAAGGAAGTGAAAAAAGACATTATACCCTTCCAAGTGAGCTCCTTCCTTGCACCTACAAGTGCAAACACAAAGAAACCCAAGTTAGTTAAGCATAATCTTCACGTCGGGTTCACCAATTATAGGACTAGAAAATGGGATAATATCTAACATACTATGAGCAAATTAAAAACTCAATAAACATACATTAATACCCTCTAGTCTACCATGAAAGCCAAATAAACTAAAAAAGTAACACAAAGTAAAAACCCCCTCTTTCATTTGGAGCTCCCATGTCCTTCTTTCTTCTCCATATGATGTAGCTCCAATTGCCTATAATGCACATAATTGAAAAGAAAAATCCTATAATGGGATAATGGTATGAGAATACTAGAAGAGTGATTTGAAGCTTGATGATTATGGACTTAGGCATTAGGACTTGAAAGACTTGAAGGACCAGAAATGAGATGAAGAATGCCCAGTTTATAGCCAACACGCAAGAGGAGAGCATTGAACTTGTCACCTTGGATATGCAACTTGGCAAGAGATTCGTTAGGAAATCCATGGCATATATGACATAAGATGCCAAATGGAAGATTGTATGATGCATGGAAGTCAACACACATAAATTGAAGAGGATCTATGATGTGTCATGTCACACATCAAAGCCACTTAAAGCCAAGAATCTATGACAATGACAACTAAATATAGATATGCATAAATGAATAAGAATATATGGATTATGACAAATCTTAGCCAAGTGTATATGGAGAATCTATGATTTGAGGGATAAAAAATCAGTAAAATTTGAGTGTCCCCAAAGCTCCAAGAATTAACATTATTAAACAAAGTGTTCACAATTCTGACTCCAATGCAACTTGAATAGGCGAAATTAGAGTTTGGATGCAAAAGTTATGGCTAGTCAAAGTTTGGTCAAACCAAGAATAAAAGTCATCAAAGGGTGAAAAAATAATCATCTCCAAAATGGTCAACAATGGATTTCAAATTAAAGAGCTCACTGAGAACTTTCCAATGACATTTGTTTCATCAAAATTGGAGTCCGTATGTGAAAGTTGTGATAGTTTGAATTTGACAAAAAAATGGGACCCTGATGATGTTAGCATAACATCATCATGTTGATGTGACAGCTAGAAGTTGGTTGGCAAAAAGGACTCCCATGAGGTTTAAACCCATGACCAAGTAGCACCAACAATATTGCTTTAATCACTAGACCACATAAGCATTTTGAAATATTTTGGAGGGAATTCATTTTTAAACCTTTACAAGTCTGCTAAGGGAGTACATAGGGGTCGATGGGAGTTGAACCCTCAACCAACAACCACCCAAAATTAGATACAACTATTGCACTATTAATAGTGCTTGATGTTATATTTGGGTAATCTATATTTAAAAACATGGAATCCCATCTTGCCTTAGTTAAATAAGGGTATATGGTTAAAACAACCTCTATTTATGGAGCAAAATCAAATTCATAAATTGGTAAACCTTTTATTATGAAGATTTAATCAGCTAAAACAAATTATTTTTGTAATTAGTGGTTTTAGCCTAAACATGATTAATTTCATGTATTTAAGTAGGGGTACATTCCAATGATGAGGAGAGAATGCTTTGGAGATTTTATTGTTAGTCTTGTATTTCAAAATATTGTGATGTTATTTTACTTGAAGGGAATGATCTTGTAAACACTTGTAACTGATTCTTGGAGTTAATCAGATCAGTCATCTTATTGGAGAGGGACTTGAAGATGTAGTTCAACCTATGGACGAACTCCGTTATCAATTTGTGTTCTACCTTCTATCTCTCTACTCTTCTTCTTTCAATTTATCACTTTTATATGCTTTATTCATTTAAGCATTTAATTTATGTTAATTCACTAATTAATGCTTTGAATTAACTTTATGTAATTATGTTAAGCATTCCTCTGTAATAGTCCTAGATCATAATCAGATCAAATTTGGTATAAGAGCTCTCATGTGACTAGTATTGCAAATTTGAATGATAACAAGATCCAGGATCAAGAAAGGCAAAGGAAAGCTCAAGGAATAGAATCTTGAGATCGAAAACGAATGAATAAACCATCATCAAATGAAGGTGGTGGACAAGTTTTTCAAAATAAGAGTATCTAGAAGACTCTTTAGAATTTGCAAACAATTGTAAAAGTTTTGGTATAGGAAAGAGAAGAAAAGATGCAAAGATGTGTAGCTCGGAAGGACAAAGGAAAAAAGAAAGGAGATGATTGTGATCCTCCAAACACACCTCCCTCTTCCCCTCCTTCTCCCTCTTCTCCTTCTTCCCCCTCTTCTCCTTCTTCTAGCCATTCTGAGTCTTCTATCATTTTTAAGGGTGGACATAAGCCTCAAATCAAGTTGGATGTAAAGTTTGACTTACCAAAGTATTGTGGGAAGTTAAATGCTAAGAAATTAAATGAGTGGATTTAGCAAGTAAAAGTCTACTGTAGAGTTCAAAACCTTGTAGATGATGTTGATAGAATTTAGTTAGCCACTCTTTGGTTAGGTGGTGTAGCTCTAACTTGGTGGGAGAGTAGGACTTAGGATGAAACTTCACAACATGGTAAGTTCAAATTGTCTTGGTTAGAATTTGTTAGTGCTTTAAAGAAGAAATTATACCCACTAGGCCATATGCAATGGTTAATGATGAATTAGAAATATTTTAGTCAAGGGAAAGGTCAAACTATTCAAGAGTACACCCATGAATTTGGTAAATAGGCTATTTCATTAAATGTTCCATTGTACACCCAGGATACTTTATTCAATTACATAGGTGGTCTTCATTCTTACCTTAGACATTCTATTTTGGTTTTGAATCTATGTAACTTGGATGAAATGTACAAACAACACACTTAGAGTCAAGGGGTAAGGGTACTTTCATTGATAGGGTTGAAAAGAAGCCATCTAAGTTTGAAGGTAAATCTAAAGACAAAGGGAAGGGAAAAAATACACCTACAGTAAAGAAAGAGGGTGAAAAACCCACATGCTCACATTGCAAGAAAGAAGGGCATGATGATTCTAAATGTTGGAAGCTACATCCAGAAAAGAGGCCAAAGCGATATGGTGGAGAAAAAGGCAAAAAAAGGACTACTATTGTAATTCAACAAGATCTTGGATCTGACTCTAGAGATGAGACAAAGCTTGTTGCTACCAAGATCCAAGGTAAAGGAAAATGTATATCTCTTTCTCTAGCTACAAGTTCTTCAAATATAAGTGCAAGTACACGTAAAGAATCTTCTCCTAAGAATGATAAGGAATGAATTATTTCATATTTAGGTTGTTATCAAACATACTAAGGTTGATACTTTGTTTGATACGGGTTCTCAAGTTAATTTGATATCTAAAGAAGTTGTTAGAATGCTTAACTTGAGCACAAAACCTCATCTAAAACCATATCCTCTTGGATGGGTTTGCAATCATGCACAGTTACAAGTAACTAAGAAATGTAAAATAAGATTTGCTATCACTGCAAACTTTGTAGATGAGGTAGAAGCTGATGTAGTCCCTTTAGATATTTTTGGTCTTGTGCTTGGGAGTCCATACCTATATTATTGACAAGCTATATTTTATAGGGGGAGAACAAATATCATCTTTTTAGAGATAAGGTTGAATACATTATACGAGCACATAAGTTAAAGACTAATCTTGCATTAGTTAATGTTGGTCAAATGAAAAGGTTAGTCAATTCTTGTAATGCCTTGCCAAGAATCCAAAAGAATTAACTTAGAGTTTTGATTAAGTTTTCCAAACATTTTTTTTTTTTAACAAGAAAGAATAACATACACATCAAACATAAAGTAGCGGAAGCAATAACATACAATCATCTATAAGCATACATAACAAGTAACATTCCTTAAGAATCCCATGATGATGAATCACATTTAAATTTAATTAATATTAAGTCTAACAAATACCACATCCATATGAAAGAATAATTAAAAGTCCAATGTCCATTTAAATAATCTACATTTGTTCTAAACACCACTTGGCAATCAAATTCAGAATCCTCAATCATCCACTATACATGTCACAGGGTATGAAAGGCTAAAAGAATATACATTCATAAAAGTAGAATTACATTATCCTTCTCAGATCCATAATACAAAGTATAATACAATAAAATAAACCATCCATCATAAAAGATATAAACATCCATCATAAGATATAATAATGATATAGAGATAGAATGAAAGGAAATGCAGACAAGGAAACACCAACCACGGTATCAACAAACGGATCTCAATGGTAAGAGTAAAAAGCACCACCACCTGACCGCATGGTAACCCAAAAAGGCCCACCCCCACAATGCTAAGGAGATAGTCTCAAGTCCCAAACAAGATATCAATCAAAATATCAAAATTACTCTCTAAGTCCATGAAGTCCTAAAAGTAATCTGACTCAAAGGTTCCAAGATAAATTGATATCTAATCCTAGAGGCACATAAAGAAGACATGTAGGAAACCTACTATGTAAGCAGGCAAATGTCATCTCACAAATCAACACTAGAGTTACCTTGGCAGTCTCTTAGAACCTCGACCCCCTAGTGATCCTACACGGCACTAGTATCCTCTCATACTGACAAGGCATACTAATGATGCAAGGAGCATTCTCTCTACTCTCATCCTAGTCTTTACTAGCACTCGAGGCATGGGTGATAACATACAAAGACTCTTATTAGGTTCATTTTACTCTCATATAGTGTAGTGTTTTCACTTATTAAACAACTTACAATGGGTTACCCTGACAACCACTTGGGGCCTGACCTCCATTGCAAGCCACTTCATGACATTACATATAGATAACCTACCCTAAGCTCATGAAATCACAAATCAAAGAATCATAGTAAAATCACCCTCAACCCTATACAAGTGATTGGAAAGAATCAAAAGATAAATCACAATATCCATCAGTTCTAAGCGAGCAACTGGAAAGTATCTCAATAATACTGATCAAAGACTCAAAATGGTTAAGTCAAATATATCATAGCACTTATCTCGCTATCCCACAATGACAATGAAAAATAGTAACCAATAATATAATCACTCATCATAGAGCATACCAACACATTACCATGGTTGAGTTAAAATAATCAAGATCGAGTCAGCATAATACCACAATCACATAACTCCCAAGCCTTTGGTAGACGTCTTAGAACCGGTCAACACTCTAGTCAACCCCCAAACCCAAAACACAGACAACATACAAAAAACAAGGTGTAAGTTTCATGTTTTGGTTTGATTTTGAAAACATAAGGTTGAGTTAAATATAAGGTTTTAGTTTTCATTTGAGTGTATGTTTTAAGTAAAAAGATTCTTCGTTTACCCTATAGCTTAACTCATCCATTTATTTGAATAAAATATAAGATTACCACCATTATATATTAAGTTGTCTCCCCTAATATGCTCTAAGGGTAATTTATGTCTTTATTAAAAATTTATTAAGATAAGCCTCATTGATTTTCACTAAAATAATTGAAATTTATCAAGTAGAAATTAAATAAATCTCTAACCTTATTAATTAATTTTCATTATTACATAAATTTAATTAAGTTTAATTTAATTAAACTATAAATAACATTTAATTAATTATTAAAACTTAAATTGATTAATAAATTTTATTAATAAAAATAATATTAAAAATTATTGATAAATAATAATTACATCTTTTAATAATTTTTTTATATATGAAAATAACATTATAAAGCATTTTAAGCCCATCAACTTTTACACTAGCCATGACCCCACTACATTTTTCGTAGGGCCTATGGTCAGAACAGTACATAGTACTGTCGTTGCCATAGTACCTATGACAGCGGTAGTGGCTACACCAAGGGTGGGGGGGGGGTGGTATGAGGTTATTCCCACCCCTCCCAATTTATTATAATTTTTTTAAAATTTCCTTTTTTTATAAATGTTTTTTGTTAAACATTTTTGTTTAAAGAATTAATTTATTTTATAAAATTTACAAAATTGAATAAAACAAATATATATATATATATATCCCAACATTAATCTGATGGAAAAAAATAGTGAACCCATCAATCTTTTTTTGTTTTAAAGAAAATTTTCATTTTAATTCAAACCCTTCCCTAGTTCAATAACTAATTTGCAAAGTTATTGGATGAGGTTTTCTAAGAAATTTCAATCTCTACTTATACAGAGGAATTAACATGCATACTAGAAATTTACAAAATTGAAAGCACCTATCACAAGAACTATTCAGATAGACATTTGACAATCATGATGAAGATAGGTGTAACGCCCCGCTTGGGAACCCAAGAGAAATAAACCTAACATGTTACAATGTTTACTGAACTATTTTTTTTTTAAATTTAAAAGTTTAAACAACATCCAGATAACATTAAAGCGGAAGCAATATGAACATACACATCAAATCAATTACAATTATAGTTTCAATTCCTTAAAGGTTTCTTTACGTTGAGTCACATTTAATGATTTGAAATTAATTAGTTTAAGTTCCAAGTACAATGTCTCAAGATCATAAAGGAATAACAGATACATAATCACATAAGCAAATGCATAAGTATAAACAATACAATGAAAGTACATCCAATTAATAACTTCCACCGCACATGTCGCAGGGTATGTGAGAATAGATACAATACATCAGAATACATGATAACATATATACATCATCTGAAAAGAAGTCTCTGAGATAAGAAATAAGAATGATAAAGGTACATCTTCTGCAACGAACATCCAACAGCTGGCAATGTGAAGGGGGACCCAAATGGTAAGAAGGTACTACCTCCCGACCGCGTGGTTACCTAGTCAGGCTTTCACTCCCACCATGCAGGGAAGATAATGAATGATCCACAAGCTACTATCAAACATAAAACATTCCTAGGCAAGGTACCCCTAATACCCAAAACTACCTCAAAGGTAACACATACTACTCAAGAAGATAAAATAATCCAAAAGTAAGAACACTCAAACCAATACCGACACCACATAACCAAACATCATACACGAACCAAGATCATAAGATAAAGTAAACGAAAGATAATCATCTCAAGTCAACAGCCACATGTCAAAAGTACAACAACCACGAATCACCAATCATCATCAATGAAAGTAAATAACCATAATAAACACATCCGACAATAGATACACCACATCCAACAATAATTACACTACCAGACATAAACAAAATCTATAGAGGAGACTCAGGCTACATACTAGGGAGTGTCATCACATGGCTGCTTGAGTTACCCTGGACTGATCTCTTAATAGACCCCGGACCCTCAAGCGTTGAGTTACCCTGGACTGGCTACTCTGAACCCCGGACCCTCAACATCACACATATGGAAACTAGAAAGCCCTCTCAAGAAGACAAGGCACTCATCTCATTCCCATCCTTAGTCTATACAAGCACTAAAGGCATGGGTAGATCAAATCTCTAACTTATCTTTTTAGTGCATTTCCCCCCATAAATTTTAATTACTAGATTATCACTTATTACATAACTTGCATTAGGTTACCCTGGTATTGACCACTTTGGGTCCCGGACCCCTATTGCAAGCCACTCCCAAGTCACGTACCTAGACAACCTCTCCTAAGCACATAAAAACATAGTTGTGTCCCATACCACAACACCCATAAAAATCAAACTTGGTTCCTTAATAGGCAACCTGATAACAAGATGGTTCTCCTATTCGAGTACACATAAAAGCTCCACAAATAAAACTCATAAATATAATCTCCAATATGAATGTCAAAACACATCATGACATCCAATCACATCAATAGTATAAAATAAATCTCACAAAACTTCTGGTGTACATCTTAGACTGGTCAACACCTACTCGACTCCAAAATTCAAATGCATAGATATTACAAACAAACAATACAGTTCATAGTTGGGTTTGATTTGAAAAGACATAATAGAGTCAAAAATAACGTTTTCAATTTGCATTTCAATGAACGTTTAAGTGTATAAGATTCTCAGTTTATTCCACAAGTCAACTCTATAAAATTACCCCATTTATTTATTTGACTTAAATAAGTAAAGTTACCTTCATAATACTAGTCATTTTCCCAAAAGCATTATCTGAAGATAATCGATTATTTATTTAAGTTATAAATATAACAATTGCTAAATTTAATAAAATCATTACAATCTTATTAAATTTACACATTTAATAAAATTATACATTGTTATATAATTTTCGTATTAATCATTCCTAATTAAAACAAATTTAATTAAGTTAATTAATAACTTTGTTTATCTATATCTCAATTATTCATAATTTATTTAGTTATTAATAAAAAATAATAATAATATAATTTTAAAATTTAAGAATTAAAATTTTATATAATTTAAATTTAATAACTTAAAAAAAAACATTTAACACAATTTAAATTAAATTACAATTTTTAAAGAAACGCATATATTAAAAAAAAATGCGTTTTAAAGCCCGTCGGCTTTCTAAATGTTGGCCGCAACCATAAAGCTTGCGGTAGCCCTGCCGTAGCAGGCTGCTGCCGCAGCAGTCTCTGCTGCAACAGCGGCCTGACCGTTGAGTCATGAAGGACACGGGGGTAGGGGGTGGGTAAAACCCGCCCCTCCCCATAATAATTTTATTATATTTTTTTTATATAATTAAATCGCCCACGCAAAAATATATATTTTTTTTTATTTTATTTTTTTATAATTTTTTTATTATTAATTTTAACAAAAGACATTTTTTCAATAATATTATTTTAATAAAATTTATAAACATATAAAATTTATAAAACAAACTTTCTTTAATATATATATATATATATATATATATATATATTTATTATTTATTTATTTTTATTTTTATTTTTAAATTATTTTCAATGTTAATCTAATAGAGAAAATTCGAGCAACTAATCGAATTTTCTTTTATTTTTAAATATCATCAGCAAATATAGTCTGGTAGAGAAGACACAACAAATCATTCGAATTTCTAATTTTAAATATTATTTTCCTTCAAACCCTACATGATTTAATTAATTTCCTCAATGATTCTTCTGTATAAACAATGAGAAACTAATTTAAACCAATCAGATCTTGAAAATAATCGAAATGATAAATAGAATTTTAAGAGACTAATTATCAATTAGTCAGATCAGGAAAACAATCAAGATGTCAAACATAATTTCAATCACCCAACAATCACGAAGCAGACATATTTCCAATTGAAATTGCATTCACAGGATTTCAAAACCCTACCTCGTACTAATGCTAAAACTCTAACAACTGGACGAAGATTTCTACTGCAACAATATCCTTCAAGCTATGAACAATTCCTGGATCTGATGCAAACCTCTGACAGCGAGATGAGAATTCTTGCTACCAGCGAAATCCTTCAAGCTACCAAAATTCGTCTCTTTCCAAACCCTTCGAATTGCTCTCTATAAACCTGTGTGTGTTCTGAAACTTGTCTCCAAAAATCTCCCTTGAAAAATGAACCCTCAAATTTTGATAAGGAGTTCTCTTCCTACAATCGGGGCACTAATTGTGTGTTTACCCGAGAGGTCTCTTGATCAATTTCGTTAACTCTAAAATCAACCTTTATTTATCTTATCTTTCATATTTTCATGCACATTAAATGGATTATTAAATCTCTTTATTTAATTTCCACTCAACTTCTATTTTAATCAATTTATAACTTATAAATTTCATGCGCACTTAATTTGATTAAATATCTTTATTAATTTCACATGTTTAATCTTTTCAATTAATTTCTCTTATTTTCAACTCATGCATAAATCATGCGAACTATAATCTTTATGATAATTAAATATCTTTTCACTTTTAATTTCACTTTTAGAAACTTAATTGATAAAATATTTATTAACTTAAATAACAATAATATTTAGCATTTATTTAAAAATGCACTCTAAATATATTATTATTAAATTAAATAAATATAATCACGTTCTAAATTTAAACTTTAACTTTTATCTCCAATATTTAATTCTCTCTTATTTAATTAATTCATTCATGCACAACTAATTTCTTTTTTTAAATTAAAATATTCTTTTATTATTCCTTCATGCACTTTAAGTGAATTATTAAATTATTTTATTTAACTTTCCACTTTACTTTACTTTAAATTAATTTATTAACTTTAATCTCATGCGCACTATAATAAAATATCTTAATCAAGTTCACATATTTTATCTTTTAAATTAATCTCTTATATTTAAAACTCATTCATGCGAACTTAAATCATTATTATAATTTAATATCTTTTTCCTTTTTAATATATTTTGAACGTTTAATTTGATAAATATTTATTAACTTAAATAACAATAATATTTAGCATTTATTTAAAAATGAACTCTAAATATATTATTATTAAATTAAATAAATATTATCATGTTCTAAATTTAATCTTAAAACTTTTATCTTCCAATTCAATTCTTTATATTTAATTAATTTCTCAATTAATTAAATATAATTAAATATTCAAAAGGTCATAATAATTCTCCATTAAATTAAATTATTAATTTAATCTATTAATTAGACTTAATTAATAGAAATTCATCAAAGACTCGCAAAACAACATACACACAAAATACTCACGGGTTTAAAAAGGGTAGACAGTCTGTTACGAGTCCTCCTTGCAGGACAAGTATTATAGGCTTATGGCTAGGATTGGACCTGATCATTATCTTCTCATTCTCACCATTTGAGTATTTGTAATAGGGCACACTCATCCTGGCAATTCAGGGAAGTCGATGCCCGGTACCTACATCCTGCATAAAAGACGAGCATGTACATGTATATAATATATCTAAAATAAACAAACAATGGCGGGGAGTGGTTCATCGTGTAGATCCCGACTAGCAGGTGACTACGACTCCCTCCCTCAACCACATCAAACACGTCAGACAGAAAGATAAAATAAACATGCGCACCATACACATGCAAGTATGGGGTAAGTATAAAATCACAAATCTAAGATCAAATGCATACATATAATAATGCATCTCTATCAATACAACATAATCATCATTAAAGACATCATGTTAACATTTTTTTATAAAAGAAACCACATTTACTAACTAGGATCATCAAAATATCATTAACGTCATGTGAAATGAAATCAACTAAACAATTATAACCAATACATTTGTAATCAAAATCATGAAATAATATCATAATATTACAAATCTAGTATCTCTAAAACTAATCAAAGCATAAAATCAGCCTAAAAGAATTGACAATGATAACAGAAATGTGAACTAGGGGCAGGGACTACAATAGGAAGGAAAAGAGCGTAATGAACATAGCAAATAATCACAAGCGTCTACCTAGACTCTAATGCTAATCGCTACACCCAAGAAGATTGTGAGAGAAATTCCCCCTCTCAAAACCTTCTCTCTTCTAAAATTTCTTCCACTTCCAAAATTTGCAGTCCTTCAAAAATGAACCCTCAATTTGTGATAAGGAGTTCTCTCCTAAAATCGGAGCACTAACATTCACCTAAGAGGACTCCTTGCTCACCAGACTTTAACTCCTATTAACTTTTCTTTATCATTTTCATGCACCATTATTAAATTATAAAATAACTTTATTTAATTTTCACTTGACTTCTCTTTTCGATTAATTTATTACATTTTAATCTCATGCATGCATTATGCAATTTTGAAACTCTTAATGAATTCAAATCTTTTCATGCTTTAATTTATTTTTGAAATGTTTAATTGATAAAATATTTACTAACTTAAATAATAATAATATTTAGCATTTATTTAAAAAAGAACACTAAATATATTATTATTAAATTAAATAAATATTATCATGCTCTAAAATTATACTTTTAACTTTCATCCTTAAATTTAATTCTTTTTATTTAATTAATTTCTCAATTAATTAATTATAATTAAATATTAAAATATCATAATAATTATTTATTAAATTAAATCATTAATTAAATCTTTTAATTAGACTTAATTAAAAGAAAAATCACCAAAGACTCATAAAGTAGAACACAAAAATCCATCAAAGAAAAACACATTCAAAATCAAACTAAAGGGTTATAATCATTAATTTACATCATATGATGCATTTGAAAGGTAAACAACACAGATACTTGTCCTAATCTTCTAAGACAAATTGGTTAAAGGTTTAGGATTTGGACTTAACAATTTATCTCCCCTCTCTTACCATTGAGATAATGTGATAGGGTACGTTCATCCTGGCAATTCAGGGAAGTTGATACTCGGTACTTGCAATCTGCATAAAATTCATGCATGTACAAACATAATATTTTAAACTAAACAGGCAATGGCAGGAAGTGGTGCATTGTGTAGATCCTAACTAGCAGATGACTACGACTCCCTTCCTTAACCACATCAGAAATGACATACATAAGGAAAACATGCACGCACACCATACACATGCAGTATGGGGTAAGTATCCATAAGAAGACACATAATAATCCATCTAACTAATAATCATCAATAACTGAAATCACTGAATAATCATTATGCATACATGAAATATAGAGTACCAAGTAATCACATCATAAATCAACTAAATCTAAAACAATACCTGATAATCTCTAAACAATGCTACTAATCATCAAGCATAAAACTGGCCTAAAAGAGTTTGGCAATGATAACAAAAATGTAAACTAGGGGCAGGCACTACATCCATCCCCCTAGACTTAGGCCTACTCCTGGAAGCCTAAAAATGAGTAGGGATATAAATCCTGTAAACCAGATGCATCCTCCCATGTAGTCGATGAATCATTAGTAAGGTCCCATTGGACCCTTACTTGCTCTATGGTTTGACCCCTAAGGGTCAACTCCCACTGCTCTAGAATGTGAACCGACTCCAAAGATAGTTGCATGTCTTCTACCTGTAATGCATTCCAATCAAGAACATGTACCACATTAGGAATATACTGCCTAAGTAAGGAAACATGGAGAACATCATAGATGCGAGTTGGGCTAGGCAATAAAGCAAGGTAGTAGGCAACTAGACCAATCCTCTCAAGAA
The DNA here is from genome assembly GCA_028749045.1 of Cupressus sempervirens. Lineage (NCBI taxonomy): Eukaryota > Viridiplantae > Streptophyta > Pinopsida > Cupressales > Cupressaceae > Cupressus > Cupressus sempervirens. Next base: position 480,020,254 of record CM053786.1, read on the forward strand.
TCTCAAATGGTCCCACAAAGCGAGGTGCTAGCTTCGAACCCTTTCCATAATGGATTAGAATCTTTCATGGATGCACTCAAGAAAAACTTCTCTCCCACAACAAACTACTTATCTATCCTATAAGCATCACCATACTTTTTCTACCTATTTTGTATCGTAGACACGTGCTCTTAGATGCACACTACCTATTGCTCCATATCTTGAAGCATCTCAAGACCCAACATGATGCAATCCTCAAGACTATCCCAACTCAAAGGTGTATGACAAGGATGACCATACAAGGCCTAAAAAAGGTTCCATGCCAATAGAATTGTGATATCCATTGTTGTAAGTGAACTCCACTAGGTAGAGATAGTCCTCCCAATGAGTCTGCCTATCCATCACATACATCCTCAACATATCCTCCAGTACTTGATTCACTCTCTTGGTCTACCCATCAGTCTCTGGGTGATATGCTGAATTGAAATTCAACTACACTCCTAGATGATGTTGCAACGATGTCCAAAATGCGAAAGTGAATATAGGATCCCTATCTGAAATGATCTTCCAAGGAATTCCATGTAGTCTCACAATGTCATGCAGGAAGACATTAGCTATAGAAGTTGCAGTATAGGATGACAACATCGGTGAAAAATGTGCCACCTTAGTCAACCGATCAATGGTGACCATGATAACGTCATGTCGACAAGCAGTCATAGGAAATCCTAATATGAACTCCATAGAGATGATGTACCACTTCCATGAAAGAAAGAGATTTGGCTGTAAAAGCCCTGCTAGATGCTAGTGCTCTACTTTGACTCTTTAACACTCAAGAAACCTAGCCACAAAATCAGCAATGTTGCACTTCATCCATGTCCAATAGAATAAATGTTGCAAGTCTGCATGCATCTTCTTGACACCTGGATGTGTCGAGTAAGGTGCACAATGGGCCTCTAATAGGAACAATGTGCGAAGTTCATCTAGTATGGCACATAGATCCTTCCTGAATGTCTCAAAAGGCCATCTAACTCTAGAACATAATCTGAAAACTTACCCTCCAACAATCTCCCTAAATCTATCTCTTTAATCACCTCTTGATACCAAGTATCGGTAGGGAGTGCCTAAAGTATCTAGCTCCTCAAATCCACACTAAGAGTCATAGCTGATGTCATATGTCTCCTGTGACTCAAAGCATCTGCCACCACATTCTCCTTCCCCTGAATATACTTCACCTCGAAGTCATACTCGCATAGAAACTCCATCCAATGCCTCTGCCTAGCATTTAGATTAGGTTGCGTGAAAATGTACTATAGACTATGATGGTCACTATGAAGTTCAAATTTGTGTACCAAGAAGAAAGGTCTCCATCTCACTAAGGCATGAACTACCGCTACTAACTCAAGATCATGCGTAAGATAATTTAGCTCGTGATCCTTGAATTTCATGATTCATAGGCAATCCCCCATCCATCCTTCATCAGTACCACTCTAATCTCATCAAGGGAAGCATCTGTACACACCATGAAATTACGTACTAGATTAGGTACTGATAAGATCAGTGCATTGGTCAAAAGCTCATTGAGCTTTCAAAATGCTTCCTCGCATTTCTCTTTCCATAAAAATTTCTTTCCTTACCTTTGAAGGGAAGTGATAGGATGTGTTATTCTGGAGAAGTTTTGGATGAATCTATGATGATAACTAGCTAGACCCATGAAACTATGAATTTCTGACATGGTAGTGGGTGTAGGCCAATCTACCATTGCTTGAATCTTTACAGGGTCTACAAAGATACCCTCACCTAATATGTTGTGCCTTAAGTAATGCATCTCTAATTGAAAGAAATCACACTTCACTGAGTTGGCATAAAGTTGACTATCTCTCAAGTAGTGCAAAACCAAACGTTGATGTTCCTCATGCTCCTTCTGGGACCTAGAATATATCAGTATATCATCAAGGAACATGAGTACAAACCTATCAAGATAGGAACAAAACACTCAATTCACCAAACAAATAAAAATTGATGAAGTGTTCATCAACCCAAAAGGAACTACTATGAACTCATAGTGCCCATAGCAAGTTTAGAAGGCAATCTTATGATATCAGCATCCTTGATGCAAAGCTAATGGTATCTTGACTTAAGATCGATCTTGGAGAATATCGTAGCTCCCTTAATCTGATAAAATAAATTGTCAATCCTTGGTAAAGGATACCTATTCTTTATTGTCACCTTGTTCAACTATTTATAATCAATACAAAGGTGCAAAGAACCATCCTTCTTCTTCACAAAGAGCACTAGATCTCCTCATGGTGATACACTTGGTTTGATACTACCCTTAGCCAAAAGGTCCTCTAGCTAAAGGCGCAACTCAATTCTTGAGCAGCCATATGATAAGGAGCTCTAGAAATAGGCTTCACTCCTGGAGTGAGATCAATTCTGAAATCAATATCTCTCTTTGGGGGCATGCTCAAAATCTCACTTAGAAAGACATCTGTATATTCCTATAGAATAGGGTGGTCTAAAGTCTTTCCCACTGGGTGAAATAAAAGAATTAGTGGCACCTTAATCAAGTAATACAAAGAGAGGTGTACCTCAAATAACTCTTGTAGTCTCAACCCTGGTCCCCTAGTGGTTTTCCTAACAGTGATCTATTGCTGCAAATACCCTATGAGCTCTACCTACATCTCTGATTGTGGGCTTAGATGTTGTTGGCCTAGGACCTAAATACTGAGATGCACATTATGGACAGTGGGTTGTAATGTTTCCAATTTGTCCACAAGAATAACATCCTGTGCCTCTGCCAGATCCCCTTCCTATAAGAGGTGCACTCAATTGCTAGTGGCTATCCCTACTAGCAAAATAATAGTTTCTCTACATAGGTTGAGTGTATTGGTTCTACCTATTGTGTTGTGTGTTGCGATTATTCTTAGAGTTAGAACCACTGCCACCACTTTGTGCTTGAGGGTATGATCCCTTTTGTTGTTGTGGCTATTGAAGCTACTACTGGTTCTTATTTCTCTTAGGAAAAGGAGGCTTCCTATTTCCACCTGAGTTTTGGTTGCCCTTAGATCTTGATGTTGAAGACCCTCCCACAAAACCCCCATGTCCAAGGTTGACACTCTACTCTACAAGGATGGCTTGATGTACCACATCTTTAAGGTTTTTAGGCTTAAACACCTTAACACCCCCAACTAGATGGTTATTCAAGCCTCTAATGAAATGTTGTGCCAATTGTGTTGGGTTATCACTAATTCCCAAGAAGGGCATGAGCTCATAGAACTTGCACTCATACTCTACTACAGTCATAGTGAATTGTCTTAGGTTGTGGAACTCATCTGCTTTATGTTGCTTCCATTCCTCTAGAAAGAATCCCTCACAGAAGTTTTCCAAGAATATCTCCCATGTGACATTGTTCATGTCTATGTCTAGCTTCTTCTCTTTGATAGTCCACCAAGTGGCTCTGAAGTTTTCCAAGTTAGTAATAGCAAACCTCGCTTTGACATTACTATCAAAGTCCTGAATAGCAAAAACCCTATCAAGAGAAATAAGCCACTGCTCAGCTACATATCCTAAACCATGCTCGTTAAAGGGCTTGACCTTGGACCTCATAAGGTCCTTCATCTGAGTAGCTACTATGGATCTATGTTGATCACTCTGAGGGCTCCTAGACATAGGTCTATGCTCATGTACTTTGTGATGTGCTTCATCCTGATTTTGAATGGGAGGTAGGTGATCAATGATGGTTTTCATAATTTTCCTAAGGTCAAGCTCCTCAAAGTTAGCCTACTGCTCTCTATGGTTCTCCTTCTGATGCTCATTGACATGCTCTTCCCTATTCTCTTCCTGAATAGGGCCTTCGTAGATAGAATCATGTACACTAATAACTCTACCTCATCCACGACCTCTACCATGACCAAGGTTACAACCTCTAATAGAAGATCTCGTTCCAAATACCATCCTATAATAATATCCAAGATACAAGATACTATAACAACCATAAAACATACTACTATAAGGCATACATAAAAGACACATTTTTTAAAACAGTAAGTTCAATTTTCAATTTTGCCTAATTTTATGTTTATGTATATTTCAGTTTTGAAGTTTAAGTGTTCAAGTACGAAAATATACAACTACAAGTTTAAGTTTTGTTTCAATTCAACTAGTTCAAGTTTTAGTTTGAAAAAGATATACATAATGGTTGTAAGTTTCAATTTTTTTGTTCAAGTAGTTAACAACTGGTGGCATTCCAATATATCCAGAGCTCCCAATGTAGAAACTCAGGCTCTAATACTAGATGTAACATTCCGCCAAGGGATCCAAAGGAATTAACCTAAAGGTTTGATTAAGTTTGCCAAACATTTTTTTTTAACAAGAAAGAATAACATACACATCAAACATAAAGTAGCTGAAGCAATAACATACAATCATCTATAAGCATACATAACAAGTTACATTCCTTAAGGATCCCAAGATGTTGAATCACATTTAAATTTAATTAATACTAAGTCTTACAAATACCACATCCATATAAAAGAATAATTAAAAGTCCAATGTCCATTTAAATAATATACGTTTTTTCTGAATGCCACTTGGTAATAAAATTTGAAATGCTCAATCATCCACTGTACATGTCACAGGGTATGAAAGGCTAAAATAATATACATTTATAAAAGTAGAATTACATTATCCTTCTTTGATCCATGATACAAAGTACAATACAATAAAAGAAACCATCCATCATAAAAGATATAAACATCCATCATAATTTATAACCATACATCATAATGATACAAAGATAGAATGAAAGGAAATGTAGACAAGGAAACTCTAGCCATGGTATCAATGGATGGATCTCAATGGTAAGAGTAAAAAGCACTAGCACCCTACCGCATGGTAACCCAAAAAGGCCCACTCCCACCGCACTAAGGAGATAGTCTCAAGTTCCAAACATGATATCAATCCAAATATCAAAAGTACTCTCTATGTCTAGGAAGTCCTAAAAGTAATCTAACTCAAAGCTTCCAAGATAAATTGACATCTAATCCCAGAGGCACATAAAGACACATAGGAAACCTACTATGTAAGCAGGCAAGTGTCATTGCACAAATCAATACTAGAGTTACCCTGATAGTCTCTTAGGACTGTAGCCACCTAGTGATCTTATGCAGGACTAGTATCCTCTCGTACTGACAAGGCATACTAACGATGCAAGGTCACAACCAAGTGTTCTCTCTACTCCCATCCTAGTCTTTACTAGCACTCAAGGCATGGGTGAGAACATACAAAGACTCTTATTAGGTTCATTTTACTCTCATTTAGTGTAGTATTTTCACTTATTAAACAACTTACAATGGGTTACCCTGGCAGCCACTTAGAACCCTGACCTCCATTGCAAGCTACTTCCTGACATTACATATAGATAACCTACCCTAAGCTCATGAAATCACAAATCAAAGAATCATAATAAAATCACCTTAGCCCTATACAAGTGACTGGAAAGCATCAAAAGATAAATCACAATACCCATAAGTTCTCAGTGAATAACCAGAAAGTATCCCAATAATACTAATCGAAGACTCAAAATGGTTAAGTCAAATATATCATAGCACTTATCTCGCTATCCCACAATGACAATGGAAAATAGTAACCAATAATATAATCACACTCATCATAGAGCATACTAACACATTACCATGGTTGAGTTAAAATAATCAAGATCGAGTCAGCATAATACCACAATCACAAAACTCTCAAGTCTTTAGTAGATGTCCTAGAACTGGTCAACACTCTAGTCAACCCCCAAACCCAAAACATAGACAATGTACATATAACAAGGTGTAAGCTTCGTGTTTTGGTTTGATTTTGAAAACATAAGGTTGAGTTAAATATAATATTTCAGTTTTCATTTTAGTGTATGTTTTAAGTAAAAAGATTCTCCATTTACCCTGTAGTTTAACTCATTCATTTATTTGAATAAAATATAAGATTACCCCCATTATATATTAAGTCATCTCCCCTAATATGCTTGAAGGGTAATTTATACCTTTATCTAAAAATTACTCAGATAAGCCTAATTGATTTTCACTAAAATAATTGAAATTTATCAAGTCGAAATTAAATAAATATCTAACCTTATTAATTAATTTTCATTATTAAATAAATTTAATTTAATTAAACTATAAATAACATTTAGTTAATTATTAAAACTTAAACTGGTTAATAAATTTTATTAATAAAAATAATATTAAAAATTATTAATGAATAATAATTAAATATTTTAATAAAATTAATTTTAATGAAATTAAAAATTAAAAAAACATAACATAATAAAGTGTTTTAAGCCCACTGACTTTTATACTGGCTGCGACCCCATTGCGTCTATTGCAGGGCCTACGACCGCGACAGTACACAGTATTGTCACTGCCACAGTACCTGCAATAGTAGTAGTGGCTAGATAAACCAAAGGTAGGGGGGGTATGGGGTTATTCCCACCCCTCCCAATTTATTATAATTTTTAAAAAAATTTCCTTTTTTTATATAAACATTTTTTCTTAAACATTTTTGTTTAAAGAATTAATTTATTTGATAAACTTTACAAAATTGAATAAAACATATTTATTTAAAACATTTTTTTAATCAAAATCCTAGCATTAATCTGATGGAGAAAATACAACAAACCCATTAATCTTTTTTTTTTGGTTTTAAAGAAAATTTCCATTTCAATTCAAACCCTTCTCTGGTTTAATATCTAATTTGTAAAATTATTGGACAAGGTTTTCTAAGAAATTTCAATCTGTACGTATACGGAGGAATTAACATGCATACTAGAAATTTGTAGAATTGAAAGCATTTGTCATAAGAATTATTCAGATAGACATTCAACAATCATGATGAAGATAGGAAAGAAAAGAGTGTAATGAACATAGCGAATAATCACAGGCATCTACTTGGATTTTGATGTTAATCACCACGCCCAAGAATATTGTGAGAGAAATTCCCCCTCTCAAAACCTTCTCTCTTCCAAAATTCCTTCCTCTTCTAAAATTCACGGTCCAACTCGTCTCCTAAAATCGGGGCACTAATTGTGCGTTCACCTAAGAGGACTCCTTGCTCACTAGACTTTAACTCCTATTAGCTTTTCTTTATCTTTTCCATGCACCATTATTGAATTATAAAATAAATTTATTTAATTTTCACTTGAGTTCTCTTTTCAATTAATTTATTACACTTTAATATCATGCACGCATTATGCAATTTTGAAACTCTTAATAAATTAATATCTTTTCATGCTTTAATTTATTTTTGAAATTTTTAATTAATATAATATTTACTAACTTAAATAATAATATTTAGAATTTATTTAAAAATAAACTCTAAATATATTATTATTAAATTAAATAAATATTATCACACTCTAAAATTATACTTTTAACTTTCATCCTTAAATTTAATTCTTTTTATTTAATTAATTTCTCAATTAATTAAATATTAAAATATCATAATAATTTTCCATTAAATTAAATCATTATTTTAATCTTTTAATTAGACTTAATTAAAAGAAAAGTCACCAAAGACTCATAAAGTAGAACACGAAAAACCCATCAAAGAAAAATACATTCAAAATCAAACTAATGGGTTACAATCATGAATTTACATCATACGACGCATTCGAAAGTTAAACAACACAAATACTTGTCCAATTTTCTAGGACAAATTGGTTAAAGGTTTAGGATTTGGACTTAGGAATTTATCTCCCCTCTCTTACCATTGAGATAATGCGATAGGGTATGCTCATCTTGGCAATTTAGGGAAGTCGATACCCGGTACCTACAATCTACATAAAATCCATGCATGTACAAACACAATATTTTTAACTAAATAGGCAATGGCAGGAAGTGGTGCATCGTGTAGATCCCAACTAGTAGGTGACTATGATTCCCTTCCTTAACCACATCAGAAACGACATACATAAAGAAAACATGCATGCACACCATACACATGTAGTATAGGGTAAGTATCCATAAGAAGACACATAATAATCCATCTAACTAATCATCATCAATAACTAAAATCACTGAATAACCATCATACATACATGAAATATAGAGTACCAAGTAATCTCATCATAAATCAACTGAATCTGAAACAATATCTAATAATCTCTAAACAATGCTACTAATCATCAAGCATAAAACTAGCCTAAAAGAGTTTGGCAATGATAACAAAAATGTAAACTAGGGGTAGGCACTACAATTCTAGTAAGAACTTTGTATTAATGCTTGTAAAAGGCAAAGAAGATGAAACATCTGAGGCATTCAAGGGATGTGATCCTAAACATAAATTTGAAATGGTCAAGATTATTTCTACTTATGATGACTTGTTTTAGGAACCAAAAGGGTTACCTCCTAAGAGAGATTCAACATGAAATTCAGTTACAATAGGACATACCACTTCCTAATATCGACATGTATTCTTTATTAGTTTTTTAGAATGAAGAAATTAAAAAGTAAGTTCAGGGGCTAGTAGAGAAAGTAGTTATTTGTCCAGATACTTATCCTTGTGGTTCTCCCATTATGTTGGTACCAAAGAAAGATGGGACTTGGAGAATATATATTGACTACAGGGCTCTGAACAAGATAACAATAAAGAATAGGTATCCTCTTCCTAGAATAGATGATTTACTTGATCAGTTGAAACATGCAATTTATTCACTAAGTTAGACTTGTGTAGTGGATATCATCAAATTCAAATTGCAGATAATGATATTTGGAAAACTGCTTTCAAGACGAAAAAGGGGCTATTTGAGTAGTTGGTCATGGCTTTGTAATGCACTAGCAACATTTATGAGAGTCATGAATGATGTCTTTCATCCCTTTGTTGATGATTTCTTCAATCTATTTAGATGATATCCTTGTATTCAGCAAGTCTTGGGATGATTATGTAACTCATGCAAAAAGAGTCTTGGATGTATTGAGAAAAGAAAAACTTTATGTAAAGATGTCTAAATATGAATTTGCTAAGACATCATTACTGTACTTAGGCTATGTCATAGGGGATGGTCAATTGAAAGTAGACCCTGTGCAGGTTGAATGCATTGTAAAATGGCCCAAGCCAAGTATAGTTATAGAAGTCAGGAGCTTCTTATGTGTAGTTCAATACTAGAGGAAGTTCATTGCAAACTTCTCTTACATTGCATCACCATTGTATGCATTAACTAGTACGAAGGAAACTCTTCAATGGGGAGATCTGCAATAGAAGGCTTTCGACACTTTTCAGAAAAAGTTGAGCACAACAATAGTTTTAGCTCTAGCTGATTTACATCAACATTTTGAAATTGAGACAGATGCAAGTGGATTTTCCATGGAAGTTGTACTAATGTAAGGAGGTAAGCCAATCTGCTACCACTCTGAATTTTTTTTAGGAGTAGTAAGTAACTATCCCACTTATGATAAAGAACTTTATGCTTTGGTTCAGAGTGTTAAAAAATGGAAGCACTACTTAATGGGGAAAGAAGCTGTAATCCACACTAATCACGAGCCACTTCAATATTTGCACTCACAATCTAAGTTGTAACAAAGTAGGTACTTTAGGTGAATGGGTTTTCTACAATAGTTTCATTTGGTAGTTAAAGTATAAGAAGGGTGCCCATAACAAAGTAACAGATATGCTCTCTAGGCCTCCTATTAAGAATGCTTTGAAAATCCTTCAGAATAGTTCTGTGGTTCATGATTTTTTTTAGGAACAATATGCTAATGATGAGAACTTTAAGGATATTTATGCATCTTTAATCGAGGGTAAACATGTAGAAGATAAAGATTACTATGTGTAGGATAATTTGTTTTACCACTTGGGAAAATTATGCATTCCTAAAGATGAACAAGCACATGTAATCCATGAAGCAAATACCTCTTTGATTGCAAGTCATTTCGGGGTAAGTAAAACACTGGCTCAATTACAAAAGTATTGTTATTGGCCTCATATGCAAGAAACTATCATTAAGTATGTAAAAGGATGTGTAATGTGTGCAACTAGAAAACTAAATAATAGGAAATTGGGTTTGTACACACCATTACTTGTACCATCCCATCCATGGAAAAGTGTGTCTATGGACTTTGTGGGGGATTTACCTATGTCTAGAAAGGGTCATGATTATTTATATGTAGTAGTTGATTGGTTCAGCACAATGTGTATTTTAATGCCTTGTAAAAAACAAATCACTGCTGAATTGACAACTCATTTGTACTTTCAGTTTGTATGGGTTCATTTTGGGTTACCTACTTCTATTGTATCAGATCAAGATTCTTGATTCTTAAGGGAATTTTGGTCATCTTTGTGGGGACTCATGGACACCAAGCTGAAGAAGAGTACAAGAGTACAACCTTCCATCCACAGATCAATGGACAGATAGAGGTAGTAAATAGGATAATTGTTCATTTGTTCAGAGGTTACTATAGCGAGCATCATAAGTTGTGGGATGAAATTCTTCACTATGTGCAACATGCTTATAGCCATGCGACACACTCTTCTACAAAGAGGTCTCCTTTTGAGACATGCTTCTGGTACTTGCCAAAGACATCGAAGGATTTTTCTTTTGGGAAGGACAATGTTGTAGATGGACACCATGATGTAGAAAAGGCTTTAAAGTTCATCCAAAAGATCCAAGCAATCCATTAGGTAGTAGAGGAACAATTGGAGTAGAGCTAAGAAAAATACAAGGCTTTCCATGATAAGCATCACATCGATCACCATTTCCAAGTTGGTGATAGAGTTTGGTTACATATCAGCAAGGAAAGAATGCAAGGTGAAGGAAGGAAGCTCAAGCCTATCTGATATGGTCCTTTTAAAATCTTAGACAAGATTGGTACCAATGCCGTCCACCTTAATCTTCCTCCATACATGCAGATATACTCAGTTGTCAATGTTGAGAACCTGAAGTTGTACAAACCTCCAATGATCTTGGATGAAGACACACATTTAGGTTCCATCCATTGATGATGTTTCACCAAAGTACATGTTAGAAATGTTAGAAGATTTCATCCTTGATAGGAATGTTAGAACTTCATGAAGAGGACCAGTTGAATACATTTGAGTGGGATTGAAGAGGATGCAAAATATTGTGATGTTGTTGTACTTCAAGGGAATGATCTTGTAAACACTCATAATTGATTCTTGGAGTTAATTGAATTAATCACCTTATTGGAGAGGGACCCGAAGACATAGTCTGACCCATGGATGAACTCTATTATCAATTTTTTTTTTGCCTTCTATCTCTCTACTCTTTTTCTTTCAATTTATCACTTTTATATGATTTATTCATTCAAGCATTTAATTTATGTTAATTCACTAATTAATACTTTGAATTAACTTTATGTAATTATGTTAAGCATTCCTCTGTAATAATCCTAGATCCTAATCAGATCAATCTATGATGTGTCATGCTCATGTGTCATGTGATGTCAAGAATATGTGGAACATTTGAATTAAAATTCATTATTCCACACAAATAGAAATTAAAAATTTGGAAATTAGAGGTGGAAAATATGAGTTAGGAAATTGAGAATTTCCATGGCTTGTGAATGATGAATCAATTAACTAATAATATTAATTAATTGAGGATGTTAATTAGGAGGAATGATTAGTAATGTGAGATGAAAAGTGATTGAAATGATATAGGATCAAATCATGGGTTATTTAATCCTATAGAGAAAATTAGTGGATGACTGGCCAATTTGATTAGATAAGTGCGACAATATCCTTTGATGAAAATGTGAATTGAATGGGATGATGATGGGTAGACCAAAGCCATGTTCAAATTGATTGATTGATTAAAATTGATAACATGCCAAGGAAACATGACATGGATTAATGACACATAACATTTACCTGACATTGTAAATGGTACGGGATCGAGATTGATTGATATGGTTGATCATAATAACATCAACGAACATTGTTAATGTTTTTTAAATTGTTGATAATGTCATGATCTGACACTGAGGGACTCGACAATGTCAATGATCAAATGACAAGAATGAGAATCTGACCTAACACTAAGAGCCATGAAAGTACTAAGGTTAGATTGATAGATTTGATAGATTGATAGGTTTTTGAGGCATTGAATGCCACAACAATGCCTAAGATTGGATAGATGATGATTTATTTGAGATTTCTAACATGATCAAGTTGATTATGGTTGATTCTGGGTGATTCCAGGTAGCTTTGGGGTGATTTGGGGTTGATTTGATATGATTTTGATGATGATCTGCAAATGATGTGAAAGAGGATATGAATGATGAGGAATATTATTGAGATATAATCAAGTTGGCCAAAAGATTAGAATTAGTGAAATGAGAAAATGGGATGATTTAGTATGAAGAAATGATGAAACTATAGATACGAACCAGTTTTGAGTGTCTATAGTAGTAACAAATTTTTCCTTGATTATTTTAATAGGTCAATACCATACATTCATACATGCAATTCTTTTCTTTAATCTCATAGTTTAGTATTGCAATGTATATAGCAATATTTGCTCACACATGCATGGTGGGATCCATGCTCTCCTTTAAGTTATAGGGGGGAAGTAAATTGTGTTAAGTCTTTAATTCTACACATATTATTTATGCATGTCAAGTTAGTTTTGGCATCATATTTAAAAGGCATTAAAAAACATGACATGTCATAATTTCAAAACTTAAAAGAACAACTTCTTGATGTGACACTTGCCCATACAAGCAATAGGTACAAAAGATTGCTTTTATGGAATGACAAGCAAACGAGTAAGTTAAAATGATGAAATGACATGATAAAACATGGTTGGGCTTGAGGACATCATTTCATTTTCTTTGTCTTGGCATTTATTTCAAGCAAAATTTGAAATATTTCTACTCTGCAAACTTTTAATTAATTATTTCTTTTCTAAGATCGTGGTGTTTCTTTTAGTGGGTATTAGCTCATTTTGTGACAATTTAACGATACAATCATGGGTGGAGATTTGATACAACATGAAAAAATAATTCATTACATGATACTACAAGATAATATATTTCATCTATTGTTTGAGAATCATGGGTGGGTGTAGTATTTGCTAAAGCTCACATCATGAGATGATGAAGTAGCATTCCAATTTATGGATTCTTTGAATAACGATGATGCCATTGTAAAGGGGATTGGAGTGGAATTCAACGTTGATATAATTTCTTAAGTCTCTGGGTTTATTTGGAAATGTAAATTTTTGAAGAAGATTTGAACCCACGGTTAAATAGGACTCAATTTAGATAAGAAGCTAAAAGTTGGTAGGAAATAAGGTTCAAGAAGAAGATTTGTTCAAGAACCCTACAATAAATGTTCCCTCTACATCATGCAATATACCACCTATGAAGGTAGGCATCAATGGTTGCATGGCATTCATTTTAAGCTTCTCAATTTCCTTTGACATGAGAATAAGTCACTAAATCTTTTGCATTTTCTATTTAATTTATTGACAAAGAGAGTTGCTTCTGTTTAGGAAGGTAAGCCCAATTCCATAACTAATCATTGTTTGATTAAATTATTGGTTTAAAAGGATTTTAGAAAAAAAAATCTACTATTTCATGGTGGTATTTCTTATTAATGGATGAACATTTCTCTAAATTTGGAGGACCTAGAGGGTTAGGAGTAGGAAAGAGAGATACTACAATGTCAGGAACTATAAAAGTAGTTGAATAGGATAGCCCCTTTGAAAACCCTAGGTCATCGAGGATGAAGAACATGGTAGAGAAATCAACATCAATTCATACCATAGGGAAGAGCAAGGACAAATGTGTTTCTAAAGAAAATCCTATCACTCCTTGACCCCAAACTGGTGTTACTACTAGGCCCTCTATTAAAAGGGTAGAGAAAGAACTAGTCTAGGAACTAGTATGAGAAAATGTAGAATAAACAAAGGAATAAAGGGATGTTGAATATGTTAATATTACCTCCTCACCCTCTTGTAAGAGGAAAAACCCCCAAAATAGAATTCAATCAACTTCCATTGAAGGAGAGTCTTCAAAGAAGAGAAAGAAAGTGTCAAAAAATCTATATGAAACACCTATAAGGAGAAGTGCATGGATTACTAGAAACCCTAGTATAATTGATACCCCTATTGTTAAATCTATTCATACTCATGTTCTCAAAGTTGGTAAAGAAACTCCTAAAGCTGATAGGGTAGAAATGTTAGAAAAAGATTTAGGAAATGTTTCACAAAATGATCAACATGATTCAGGTCAACTTCAAGGGGATGAAGATATTTTTCATATCAAAGATGATAGCAGTGATAATAAATCTGGCCCTCATAATTTTTTGTTTAGGAGAAAAGGGAAAGATTCATGTATTGTGTTTGACTCTAATGATGATACAATTTTTGTTTTGGGTAATAATAAAGGAGTCACAAATAATCTCAAAGACCTTGACAAGGATTATCCTCCAATTAATGTGAATATTGTTGATCAAGTTATGAAGAAAATTGCTAATGAAGGGTTAAATACTTTAGTTCAAGCAACCCAGTAGATGGAAGTAGACAGTCCTCCACTGTTAACAAGTAAATGATAACTCTGAAAGAGCATTGGTTTTATGGAACAAGAACCAAATTGATGAACCTAAAAATAATGAGCCATAAGTTGTGTTGGAAATACAAGAGGAGTAACTAAGAGGGGAGGGGTGAATCAATTACTACAAAAATAAATCCTAGATTGCTTTTGATGCTAGTACAAAATAAAAATAGATAACTGAATACTGCTGAAGCTTGGTAAACACACATAATGTTGTAACTTGGTAGTAACTATATTAGCTTGGTAAAAGATGTTATTTGTGATTATCATTACTTTAACTTACTTGCAGACACATAAAGAAAATAGCATGAACACTTTTGACACCAAGATTAAACATGGAAACCCAATTTGGGAAAAATCACCAATAACAACTAGTTACTGATTTTCACTCTTCTAAAGTGAGCCTTGTTAGGAGACAAACTTGTTAAAGGTTACAAAACTCACTATTAGGTGTGACCCTATTAAAGGATTTAATCACCCTATTAGGAGTGGCCTGGTTAGAGAACAATTCAATGGAATTGTCACCTTGTTAGAGGATTTACAAATAACTGTTAAGCCAATATTGTTAAGAGATTTAGAGCACTACTACAATGGTTAGAGAGTAATAATGAGATGACCTAATTTGAATGCAATTGATTTGCTAATTTCAGATCTTTGTTCTAGCTTATACTTGATCCTTCTTGATCGAATATAGCTTTGCTACACCACAAGGATATTTTGCTTATCCTTCAAATTTTCTTCCTCTACACATTAATAGATCTTTAATCACATCATCATAATTCACACATTCTCTTGCACTTCCACTTTCACACTTGCTTGCACACTTATAAATCACAACTTGACCTTATACATATACCTTCCACTTTTTCAAGTTGGCTCAAATACAACTTACAATAATTAATATTCATCACCTTAGTCAGTTGGAATCAATAGATAGATCAATCAAACTCAATACAACAAAATAAGAAAATCCTTCTTTAGCTGACCTTGCTCAATAGAAGCTAACTCTGAAGTGATTTCCTTCGTTAACCAACAAAAGCTTGGTTAACATTGCAAACTTACAAAAATCATTTAGAAATTGAGTGAGCTCGGTTAACATTGGTTCCATCAAAATTTTCCTTCGATGCTCGAGTGAACTCGGTAGACACTGAGAACTATCTTCACTGCCCGAGTGATCTCAGCATATACTAACTGATAATGATTATGACATTTGTATAACATTAAAGATAACACACAATTAACCAATTGTATCCAACAATATCGCTCTTTGACATTGATGGCAACACATGTCATAGCACAATAAAATTTTGGATTTGAGAACTCCCTCTATCAGTAGAGCTCTTCCTTTCACTAAATTCTATCTACAATGGTTGTTACCAAGTTCATTTAGAACATCCTCCCTCTTACATCATAATTCACTTTTTAGAAGACTTCTCCCTCTCTAGTTTCTAACTTCATTCTAGTTCCAAAAATTTCTCAAAGATCTGACAGTAAACTTCTCCCCCTTTGACAACACATGCCAAAGACAATAACTATGTACATGCCGATGTAACTTAAGTACTAATTCATCCGCAATATGCCCTTACCAATTCTACATCAACTGATTGATTTTCAATAGGTTCCAGTTGATGCATTCACTAAACTTCATTTTAGTGAATTTCAGATAGGGGAATGACCCCTAGCTTACCTCTTAGATACAAAAATGCATCCTTAGGTAATGGCTTGGTGAATATGTTTGCAATCTGTTCCTTTGTATTCACATATTCTAATTTGACTTCCTTATCTTGCACCAATTCTCTTAAGAGGTGATATTTTATAGCAATATTCTTTGTTTTGGAATGCATTATTGGATTCTTTGATATGTTGATTACACTGACATTATCACAGTATATGGCAAGTGGATATTTGATTTCTACCTTCATTCCTTCCAACAATTGTTTGAACCAAACAATGTTAGAGCAATTGACTACTACTGCTACATATTTTGCCTCTATTATGGATTGAGAAGTACAATTTTACTTCTTTCTTGTCCAAGATACTAGTCTTTTACCAAGAAAAAATGCTCCACCACTAGTGCTTTTTCTATCATCAAGACTTCCTGCCCAATCAGCATCAATAAATACTTTCAAGTCCAAATTGCCTCCAAGTTTGTACCATAAACCATAGTCTTTAGTACCTTTTAGATACCTCATGATTCTCTTGATTGCCATCATGTGATTTTCTTTGGGATTTACTAAGAATCTTGCCACTATTCTAACTGCTAGAACAATATCAGGTCTAGTGTGAACTACATATTGCAATTTTCCAATCATTGATCTATAAGTAATCTTATCTACTTTTTTGAAATCATCATTTTTGGAAAGCTTATGTCTAGTAGACATAGGTGTTCCAACAAGTCTCGAATCTTCCATTCCAAATTTCTTTAGTATCTCCTTGATATACTTAGATTGAGTGATGTAGATATCATTCTTGTTCTGTTGTATTTGCAATCCAATAAAGAATTTTATTTCACCAAACATGGACATCTCAAATTCTTTACTCATTTCTTCTAAGAATGCCTTGCATAAATAATCATTTCTTGTAAATAGATTTTCATCAACAAATATTTTTGCTAACACAATCTTCTCATCTGATCCTTCCTTGATATACAAACTATTGTTATCATTAGTTTTTTGAAAACCAATCTATATCAAGTAATTATGGAGTCTTCATACCATGCTCTAGGAAGTTGCTTGAGACCATACAAAGCTTTTCATAGTTTGCAAACCATGTCTCCTTTGCTAGGATCTACAAAACCTTCTAGTTGCTCAATGTAAACTTCCTCATTAAGAATTACATTCAAGAATGCATATTTAACATCCATTTGGTATACTTTAAATCTGCTATGTGCTGCATATTCTAGTAAAGTTCTAACACCTTCAAGTCTTGCTATAGGAGAAAAAGTCTCACCATAGTCAATACCTTCTTCTTGAGAATAACCTTTGCATACCAATCTTGCTTTGTTTCTTAATACTTTTCCATCTTCATTCAACTTATTTCTAAATATCCATTTTGTACCAATTACATTTTTATGCTTGGGTCTAGGAACAAGAGTCCAATTTTTGTTCTTCTCTATTTATTCTATCTCTTCATTCATTTCTTCAATCCAACTTTCATTTTCTAGAGCATCTTTAACACTTCTAAGTTCAAATTCAGCAAGTAAACATGTACATTTTAATTTGCTTCATGTCATTGTTCCATTTGATTTGTCTCCAATGATCTAATCAGGTGCATGGTTCCTTCTAATATATCTTGCCAGTATAGGCTCCTTGGTCTTTGAATGAGTTCCACCATCTTCTTCTTGATTTTCAATTTCAAGCTCGATTCCTTTTGTCTATGATTTGGGTCCATCAAGCTCAATTTGAACTAGCTCGGTAGCCTTTGATTGTGACTCGGGTCCTTGCAGCTCGGGTTGCACTATCTGCAACTTGGTAGCTATTGGAGTTTCTAGGGACTCTAGAGTTGAAGCATATTTTCTTTCAGATAGATTAGGAAGGGTATCAAGTTCATAGTAAATGAATCTTCTGTAGTCTTCAGGTTCCTTGCTACTTTCTTCCTCACTCTTTTCTACATACTTATCAATTCTGACATGTGCACTTTTTATAATTTTGTGAGTGGATAAATTCAAACATTTGTATGCTTTACTTCTACAAGAGTATGCTAGAAATATGCCTTCATCACCTTTTACATCAAATTTTCCTTTTCCAAATTCTTTCAATATGTAACATTTGTTGCCAAATACCTTCAAGTAACTTACATTAGGTTTGTAGCCATACCATAGCTGATACTATTCAAGGTATGAACTATAGTGTTGATAGCTTCCTCCTAATATTTGAGAGAAACATTATTTTCAATCATTAGGGTTCTTGCACAATCCATGATAGATATATTTCTTCTTTCTACTATACCATTATGTTGTGGTGTACCAGGAGTAGATACTTGTCTTTTGATTCCTCTTTCAATGCAAAAATTATTGAATTCATGGGAGATGAGTTCATCACCTCCTTTTGATCTTAGGCATTTCAACTTCTTTCTAGTTTCTTTTTCTACTCTTGCTAGATACCACTTGAATTTTTGAAAGACTTCTAATTTCTCTTTTAGGTACATTACTATCATCATTCTAGAGTAGTCATCAATAAAGAAAATGAATTTTTTTTCTCCACTATAACTCTCTATTCCAATAGGTCCACATAAGTCTATGAACAATTTCTAAGACTTCCTCTAACTGATAGTCTTTGCTTTTGAAGCCTGTCTTTCCCATCTTACCAATTTGGCAATTCTTGCATAGACCCATGTCAGGCTTCTTCAAACTAGGAATACCTCTTACTCTTTTATATTTTTTTATTTTAAATAGATTATAAAAATTTCACATGACATAGTCTTTTGTGCCATAACCAACTTTCTTCTACTTGACCAATAAAATATGAACAATCACTGAGATCGAGATAAAATAGATTACCTTTTGTTTGCTTGCTAGAACCAACCATATTTCCTTTCTCATCCAGCAGTTTGGCCTGTCCATTCATGAATTCTACCTTGAATCCAATGTTATTCAGTTGTGCCACACTCATTATATTATGCTTTAATCCTTCAACCCAATAAGCATTATCACACACAAGTTCTTTAGTCAACAAGATACATCATTTTCCTTTTATGTTACAAGGTTCATTGTTTCCAAATCTTACACTACCTCCATCATAATATTCCATATGCTCAAATTTTGTTTTGTCACTAGTCATATGATGTGAGCAACCACTATCAATAATCCATATATCATTTTTTATAACATGAGAGATAAGTTCTATCTTATCTCCTTCATCATCAAATTCATCTTTCACAACAATATAAACTATTTCATCTTCACTGTTATCACAATCTTTAGCTATGAAGCAAGATTTCTTACCTTTGTCCTTGAAGTTCTTGTAGTTCTTGGAGTCCTTCTTGGCTTTATGATTATTTCCTTTCTTCTCATCCTTCATTTCCTTATTTGGACACCTAACAACAATGTGACCAATTACTTCACAAGAAAAGCAGATCAGAGGAACTTTACCTTTGTACTTTGCTCTTCCTTTGGGATATTTCCTTGCAAGCAAGGCTTCAACAACTTCAAGATCATTGTCTAAACTTTCTTCTGATGATCCATCTACTTTACTTCATGATTGACTAGATTTTGACTTTTTACCTTTTTCTTTGAGTGAAAGCTTAGCTTTTAATGTAGATTCAATATTCTTTGAAGTAGGAACATAGTTATCATGATTGTCTAACTCAAAAGCTATTAATCTTCCAACTAGAGCATCCAACCCTACCTTTTAGTTGCATCACATCTCATTTCTTGAATAGCAGATACTATAATTGCATAAATGTTAAGAAGAGTTCTAAGAACTTTACTTACAACAATTTCCTCCTTGATGTCTCCTCTAGATACTTTGATTGCACTTACACTAGCCTTGATTCTTTCCACATATTTTTCAATGTTTTCATCTTCTCTCATTTTCATTTGATCAAATTGTCCTCTAAGGCTTTTTGCTTTGGCTCTCCTTACATTTTCATCTCCTCCATTGATATCTTTCAGTTTGTTCTACATTTCAAAAGCAATTTTACAATCTTTTACCTCATCAAATTTAGCATAATTGAGAGCGGATGCAATATCAATCATCATGATATTATGATTCTTCTTTTCAGAAATATCTTCAACAGATAATGTTCCAATGGGATTCTTATATTAAGAATCAAGATACTTGCAACCTAAATCACTAATGGTAGCTAGATGTAATCTCATAAGTCCTTGCCATGTTGTGAAATTATCTCTATTCAACTTGGGAATCTCTCTTTTTTAAGACATCCCAATCTTTAGCTTAGGTCCTTGAAACCTTCTCTGCAAGCACCAAAAGCTCTGATACCAATTGTTGGAAATATAAGAGGAGTAATTGAGAGGGGAAAGGTGAATCAGTTAGTACAAAAATAAATTCTAGATCCCTTTTGATGTCAGTACAAAATACAAATAGATAACTAAATATTGTTGAAGCTTGGTAAACACATAGAATTTTGTAACTTGGTAGTATTGGATTAGCTCAGTAAAAGATTAACATATGAACCATTAGATGTTATCTGTGATTACCATTACTTTAACTTAGTTGCAAACACATAAAGAAAATAGCATGAACACTTTTGACACTAGGATTTAATGTGGAAACCCAATTTGAGAAAAACCACCAATAGCAACTAGTTACTGATTTTCACTCTTATGAAGTGAGCCCTGTTAGGAGCCAACCCTATTGAAGATTATAAAACACACTGTTAGGTGTGACCATATTAAATAATTTAATCACCTTGTTAGGAGTGGCCTAGTTAGAGGTCTTGAGAACAATTCAATGGAATTGTCACCTTGTTAGAGGATTTACAAATAGTGTTTAAGACAACTCTATTAAGAGATTTAGATCACTGCTACAATGGTTAGAGAGCAACAATGAGATGACCTTATTTGAATGCAACTGATTTGCTAATTTTAGATCTCTATTCTAGCTTGTACTTGATCCTTCCTAATTGAATATGGCTTTGTTTCACCACAAGGATATTCTACTTATCCTTCAAATTTGCATCCTCTACTCATTAATAGATCTTCAATCACATCATTGAAATTCACACATTCTCTTGCACTTCCACTTTCACACTTTCTTGCACACTTTGAAATCACAACTTGACCTTATAGATATACCTTCCACTTTGTCAAGTCAACTCAAATACAACTTACAATAATCAATATTCATCACCTTATTTGGTAGGAATCAATAGATAGATCAATTAAACTCAATCCAAAAAAATAAAAAAATCCTTCGTTAGCTGACCTTGCTTGATAGAAACTAACTTTGAAGCTATTTCCTTCATTAACCAATAGAATCTTGGTTAACATTGCAAACTTATGAAAATTCTTTGGAAACTGAGTGAGCTTAGTTAACACTAGTTCCATCCAACTTTTCCTTCGATACTCAAGTGAACTCGGTTAACACTTACTTTCTTCAACTTTTCTTTCAACGCCTGAGTGAACTTGATAGAACTGAGAATTGTCTTCACTACCTAAGTGAGCTCAACATATGCTGACTGATAATTGTACTAATACATGAACTATTTAAATGTAGGCCTCCAACATAGGTATATACCCTATTCCTTAAAGAATAGATGTTGAATTATGAAATGACTAGAGTTGTTTAGGGTCTTAGTCCTTCTTTAAATACACCTCATGAATCTTATTATTAATTCCAACAATCTCCTGCAGTAGTTAAGAATTATTGTGCAAATTATACATGCATAAGTTGGTAATCCTAGATGATAGGGATTGGAATCCCTTGATGTGTGTAGGAGACATTAAGCTTAGAGAATTCATATCTTGGGTCTAGAATGAAATTACAAGAGAAAATAAAGCTAGGTTATATAGAGAAGAGGAAATGGTAGCACCATTGTATCTTTGGCTTAAAGAAAAGGATTCGAGAACTTATTATTATGATTGGCTAAAAGAAGCAAAAAGAAAAGTAGGGAAGGAACACATGAGACCTCTTAAACATGCTTCTTAAGTAGAATTTGAAGTATTATGGGTAAGAAAGCTACAAGAAGCATAGAGATTCATTATTTAGAGGTGGATAAGACTTCCCCATGATTTGTGAGTTTGAGAGCCACATTCTCCTCAAAACTTTTTATGGAAAGCAGACAAACTCTATGGTTTGTAATGTTGGATCAAACTAGAGATAATTTTTTGATCCCACTTAGTTTTCAACCCCATCTACTCATACATCCACTATTAGGTGTGAATAAAGATGTAAATGAGCATGAGATGGTTGTTGAAGTAAATATTTGGGAACAATATAGAGATTCTAAGGGATGCTATTGGAGCTGACACACAAGTAGTTGCATTAGATTTTAGTTACTGAACCTAGGTCAAAAATCATATAATTATTGGAGGATGAGAAATATCTTAAGCTAGGGGGAATGTTGGGACTATAAAGTAGTATAGTTTTATAAGGTTTTATGGTTATTTGAAAGTTCTTTTCCTTTTTAGTTTAAAGACTTTATTATATACTCTGTATAAACCTATAGTTATTATGCTTTGTTATGCTTTTGAAGACATCATGTAATTTCATAAATATATGATAAAGTTAGAAATTATATTTGATAATGGAATAATGTGTGTATATATTGATAGGTTGAATACTTTCTTCCTTTAAAACTTTTAAGGGATAGGTTCTTGTAGCCATATATGGTGAGAAAAGATTAGTCTATCTATGCATTTAATGTTTTCTATAAGTTATTGAGATGGATATATGTTTTGATATATGGCACATGTACTAATCTCTTACACAAATAAGTCAAGGAGGACTACAAGGGGCACAATCAAAGAAACTAATGACAAGTTCATGCAGTTGATACTAGCAATTCAACTAGAACAAGTCAATGTAATTGTCAACTAATCATGCACAAATCTAGAAGTTATGGCACACTACATTTGATTAAGAATTGTTCAATTGTGAAGAATTTTCTCTACATTGATTAATGATGTTGTTTTAGATTATGGTAAAAAAAGGTTTTGAAGGGGCCCTAAAACCCTTTAACAAAAATAGAAAATATAAAGCATTAAAGTCTATCAAGTTTTACAAGGGCCTGAAACCTATTGAAAAAATAGTATCAAAATTAGGTTTTACAAGGAAGTGAAACCACAAAAGTGTCCAATAAAAGTACCCAATTCTTACAAGGACCTGGAACCTAGTTTAAAGACCAGATAAAAAACCAGTTAATAGGACCAAAAACATAAACCATTTATCGCTACCAGCAAATAAGACCAAAGTAGGGACAAAAACCAGAGATCAAAACCTAGTGAAAGCTACTACTGCAGCTCTTTAATCATTTTGACAACCTCTTTTCCAATCTCTACAGTGCCTTGAATGGAATCAGTAGCTGAAACGCAAGTAGCCTCCTAAGCACACTTCCTAGAACTTTGCCTAGTTCTCTTCCTTGGACCATCTAGTGATATAATCTCTTCATTTATGCATTTTCCAAGACTACTAGCAACAACATAGATACTGGAAGTCACCTGTTCCATTTTATTACCACTTTCCTTAATAAGCATTCGAAGGTTTTTTTCATAATTCTTGAGTTTGTTTGGGATGTTTACCACCTGCACTTCCATGTGGCTAATTTTGGCATGGTCAATATCCTAGTTTTGTTGCACAATATCCATTTTCTTTTTCAGACCCATTATTTCATTATATATCCATGAATCAACTTGAAGCATGGAATCGGCTTTGAGCTTAGCAAAATGCAAAAAGGAAAGCTTAGTTTCCCTCTATGGAGAATCACTCTTGTCCTATTCCACAACCTCTCTAGTAGGTGAAGCAATCTTATCTATCTGTTCCTCCTCCCTTATAGCAATAGGGTCCTCATTCTTGTCTGGTTCTACAACCTCTTTGGTAGGTGAAGTAGTCTTGACAATCTAATCCTCCTCCCTCACAAAAATAGGGTCCTCTATAGCCTTTTCCATCTCTTCTTCACCAACACCAGTATCACTTTGATTACCCTCATCACCAGTATTACCCTATTCTGTGTTTTCTTCACTATTTTCTTCCTCGTCCTCTTTCCCACTTTTTCCTTTGCTCTTCGGGTAACCTTCTAGGTTGGAATTAAAATCACCAACATCTATTTCTTCCTCTTCCTTTGGGATATCATCCTCTTTACTTTCAAAGTTCTCAAACTCAATGTCCTCTTCCACTGTATGCTTTTGAGAATGTCAGGTTTTATGTCTAAGAATCCTCTTTTTTCCCTTAACATTCTCTTCATTCTTACTCTTTTTAGAATGAGAATCAGTGGCAGAACCCTTATTTTTATGTAATGAAGGAATGAAAACAATGGACTTGTTTTTACAGTAACCCTCAATGAGGAGAATCAACCCTTCATGCAAAATAGGACGCGACTCCTATGAGCATGCAAACTTTGAAGCAAACATAACCGCAAATAGAAAGGAAAAGAAAGTCTATCCTTATGCCTAAAATGATTGAGGAAGACAAAATGAAATTTATGTAATCTTTTATTTCTATCGTCTAGGATGAAATACTCATGGTACAGGAGAGCACATCCCACCAAATTCCCTTTATCTAGTCCAAATCGTAGAAATCTCCATTTTTTTCCAGATTTTTCTCCTCAGCATCTGTCTTAGGAAATTTTTTGAAAGTAGCATTTGAAATGCTGGTTTTTTTACTAAACTTAATGCCTTCTGTGGGTAAACCCATGATCTTAGCTATGAAGTCCTTTGTCAATTTCATAGTAACACCATGTAAAGAGACCCTATCCTTAGTCTAGTTTTAAAAAAAGGCCATGGTGACTTGCAGTTTAAACCCATGAAGATGTTCCAAATAATTGGTCACCTTTTCCTTCTGAAAAATCTTCCAAACATCCTTCTGAGCCTTCTAGTAATTGCAATTTTTGGGTTCTTTTTTACGTGTCTCACCTCCCATTTGTAGAGAATTATAGAGAATTCCTAAAACTAGAAGCAGGTGAAAGTGGAAAGAAAACAAGTTAAATAGATACAAAATTTTCATCACATCAAATAAAACCCACTTTAGTGATGATGCATGCAAAGCCTGCATTGTAATCACATAAATGTACTTCCTTGGGGAAGGAACACTAATAGTTGTAGGCCCACTACCAAAAATCATTAAATTGCTAATCCTGGAAAATCTTTCCCACCTTCACATGAGTAGCATCATAATTAATAAGAGCTTTTAGATCAATGTGCTTGTTTAGTTCACTAATCCACGTCATCTTATATCCCATCTGGACTACATGGTTGGCAACCTAGCTAGCTACCCCATTAGCCTCTCGATACGTGTGGGATATTATGACTTTTTCAAATTTATTAATAAGAGATTTAATCTCCATGACCATTGCCTCAATCGACCATGTCATTGAATTTTTGTTATTAAGCATATTAATAATATTTAATGAGTCACCTTCCAACCATAGTTTAGGGTAACCTCAATCAGCTGCTAACTTTATAGTATATAGAGCAGTAGTAGCTTTAGCAATGTGGCTATTAGAATGACCTCTAGGAACTGTAATGGCATCAATTATATTTCCTACATGATCTCTTAAGACCCCCCCACATCCTACTCTTCCCGAATTGACCTTTGTGACACCATCAAAGCTCCCTTTAATCCATCCATTAGGAGGAGTATTCCATCTTGTAGTCAATCTTGGGTTATCAATTTTCAAACTAGGACCTTGTGATCGCAAAGGAATGTCAATTTGAAAAGTTTGATTAGTTTTCCTCTGAGATTTAAAAGTTTCCTTTATTGCTCTAAAAATATTTTGTCCAAGCACCCATCCTGACAAATCTTTATTTCTAAAGATTCTATTATTTCTTTCTTTCCAAATGCCCCACCAGAGATGGGGAAGAGTTATTTTCCATAGAAGTTCAACATCAGGATCCTTAGAAGAACACTTCCAACTTTTAAAACAAAGTTCAACATTGTTTTGATGAACCTAAGTTATATTACAGTAATTAAGAATCTTAGTCCATGCTTGTTGACTATAAGAACAATTCAAGAACAAATGGTCTTTATCTTCAAATCCATTTTTACATAAGGTACATCTATTTACCACATTAATACCTCTTTTTTGCAAACTATCCTAAGTAAGGATTTTATTTTTAAGCATAATCCAATAGAAAATGTTTATTTTAGGTATAAGACCCTTAATCCATGCTTGAGACCAAAAAGGTTTATTGTCGTTCTCCCTAGAAGTAAAGAGAGCAGAAACTTTAAATTGGCCATTAGGATCAAAATTCCATATCATCTCATCCTCATAAGTAGGATATAGAGAAAAAGCATTCAAACTTAATTTTATGTTATTGAAGCCTTGATCAATATTAGTCAATTTCACCCAAGAATTGTTATTCCAATAATGACTCACTAAAGTGCCATACCTTTTCTTACATATGTCTACTTGAGTAGTATCTTGAAAGTCTTCTAGCAAAGGATGATCCATTAACCAAACATCTTCCCAAAATCTCACCTTTTACCCATTTCCAATTTTCTAGGAACAACCTTTTCTAAGAGTATTCTTTGTCTCCTGAATTGCTCCCCATATTGTAGATGGATAAAGAACATCAGGAGAAGAAAGGAAATCAGCAAAAAAATTTACATTGAAAAGGTACTTATGTTTCCATATAGTATTCCATTCTTTTTCATCATGATAAGTTCTCCATCCTTGTTTGGCCAAAAGAGCTCTATTCATACTTCTTATTGTCCTGATTCCTAGTCCACCTTCTCTGATAGGCTTACGGACTTGGTCCCAATCAATTAAAGGCAGTCTCTTTTCTTCCTCAGTACCAATCCATAAAAAATTCCTCTAAATTTTATCTATAGTATCTATAAATTTCACTGGAATTCTAAATAGCCTCAAAGCATAAGTTGGTATATTTTGAAGACAAGCTTTGAGGAGAGTTAATTTACTTGCCTGACTTAAAATATTTCCTTTCCAGCCAACCAACTTCTTGTTGAATTTATTTATGAGATCTTCCCAGAAGGAATCAGGGACTTTCAAGCCTAAAGGTAGACCCAAATAAATTGAAGGGAAAGATCCTATAGAACACCCAAGGATATTAGCAATTTTATTCTGTCTAGGAAATGAGGTGTTGATAAAAAAACACTACACTTTTATTCCAATTAACCAATTGACCCAAGGCTGAAGAATACATATTTAGAGCTTGCTTCATATTTATAGCTTCATTAACTTCAGATTTACCCATAAAGATGGTATCATCAACAAACTCACCATGAGAACAAATGAGAGGTTGGGAAGAAGGTTGCAGACCTTTAATAACTCCTCTTTGAACCAAATCCCCTATGTATCTCCCCAGACAATCAGCCATAATAACAAAAAGAATGGGGGATAAAGGGTCTCCTTGTCTTAGACCTCGGGAGGGATTGAAAAAATGAGAAGAACTTCCATTGACCAAGACAACAATAGAAGAGGTTGAAATCAACTGATAAATAGCTCTAACAACCTTATGGTCAAAACCAAAAGCATATAAAATTTTAGATAGGAAAGCCCATTCAACTCTATCATAGGCCTTAGCAATGTCCACTTTCATAATAAACCCCTGATTATTAGAATAGGACAAGGAATGAATATTCTCATGGGCAGAGATAACAGAATTAAGAATTTGTCCTCCTAGGATGAAGTGATTTTGTTGATCAGCAATAATTGAAGGAATCACTAGAAGTAAGGACTTTGGAAATAATCTAATAGAAAGAATTACAAAGGCTGATCCGTCTAAATTGTTCTGGAGAATCAGCTCTAATCTTCTTCAGAATTAGACAAAGGAATGTGGAATTGATTTCCTTTAGCATTTGTTTTGCTCCATAAAATTCCTTCACAGCATCACAAACATCTTTTCCAACAAGTTTCCATAATTTTTGAAATAAAGACATGGGAAAACCATCTAGACCAGGTGCTTTGTCTCCTCCTAGAGAGTAAACAGCTTTGAAATTTTCTTCATCCTTGGGAATAGAGCTTAACAATTTATTTTGTTCCTTTGAAACCAAAGGTGGAATCACTCTAAGAAAATTAGCCTAATTATCCAGATTAATATTGGGATTAGTAGTCATTAAAGAAGAGAAAAAGGCTACCATTTCTTCCATAATATCCTTATCCTCAGTAATCTTTAGATCTCCCTTTTTTAGATGTGAAATGTGAGTTTTAGCTCTGTGCTTGAGGGTAGAGAGATGAAAGAATCTGGTATTTTTGTCTCCTTCACTCAACCATATCAATCTTGATCTTTGTCTCTAGTAGCTTTCTTCTTTAGTAATGATGTCATGATATTGGACCAACTTTTTATTTTCTTCTATAATAAGGTCAGGAGTGTATCCTTCCTTTTGAATTTTATCCTAAATTTTTTGGATATCTTCCTTGATAGTAGATTTGTCCTCAAAAATATTACCAAAACAATTTTTGTTCCATATTTTAAATTCTTTTTAAACATTTTTTAGCTTAGAAGCTATTCTATAGAGAGCAGTACCTTCAATTTCTATATTCCACCATTCAGCTAGTTTGCTTTCAAACTGTGGATGCTGCATCCACATCTTTTCGAATCTAAAAGGAAAGTTCTTCTTGAAATTTATCTTTGTAGCAGTAAACATCAGAGGAAAATGATCTGACCCAATTTCTTGACAAGCTCCCAACTTACAAATAAAATCTTTTGTCTAGTTAGGAGAGATAAGAGCATGGTTTAGACGAGCCTAAATACATTCATTACCAACTCTCTTATTACTCTAAGTAAAATAGATTCCATGGAGATCCATATCCATTAAGATCCAGTCTTCCTTCCAATTGACTCACATTTCCTCCCTTTTTTCATGGTCATAGAGAGGAACATTAAAATATCCCATAATGATCCATTGTCCAAAATAATCCGTATTTTTTATATTGAAGAGAGTATCCCAGACCTTTTTCCTAAGGTTCTTATTGTTGGGGGCATATATATTGACAATATACCAATCTTCCTTATGATCAATGCTAGTAATTTTGGCTACCATCAGATATTTACTAGCATTCAAAATAGTTCCTAAGTAACAATTTTTCTTCCATAACATCAGAGTTCCCCCTAAAGCACCTTCTGAACTACTAGCATTTATTGAATAATTATTAAAGGCTTTAATCTATTCAGCTTTCTCTTTATCCATCTTTGTTTCCTGCAACAAAAGAAAATTTGCCTTCTGCTCTCTAACAAAATTCCTAACAACATCAAGTTCATGCATGCCATTCAACCCTCTAATATTCCAAGTTATAATTTTCATCACTATTTTTTAGGGGTAAAATCTAGAATAGTTGCTTGTCTTCCATTAGCAATATTTTGCATACTCTCTAATTCTCTAGTTTTCCTAGAGGATCTTCTTCCAGGTTTATCTAGGGTACCAACATATGGTTTCACCTTAGTTTGTTGATCCACTCTTATTCTAGATTTATCCAAGGTACGAACATTTGGTTTCACCTTAACTTGCTGATACATTTTACTACTTCTTGTCTCTACCCCCTTAAAAGCTATATTGATCTTTTTTTTCATCCTTTTTTCTTTGATTTGGTTTATGCTTTGAGTCTTTTCCTTCCTCCTTTAAAATTTCTAGGTCAAGATCATTCCTAAAAGGAACAATATCTTTACACTCATTAATAACTAGAGAGCCCAAAGGCTCAAAAGCATGGTTCTCCCTGAACTGGATATTAAGTGAATCTCTCTCCTCTAACAGAACTCCAGAGTCAGCCAAGATTTCCCCTTCCTCAAGAATCTCCTTCTCATCTAGATCTCCCCATCAATCTTCCATCCTTTAATAAATAACAATTTGTTTCATTAAATCTACCAAGTCTTCTATACTTTGTTTGGGCATCACAGATTCAATCATAGATCCATTGTCATCTTTTTCAATATTCTCTTTCTTAGGATCTAGCATAGATCTATACCCCGAAGATCTATTCCTCTCCTTCTGAATATTCTCAATATCTTTATCCGCCTCTTCATCTTGAGCTTTTAAATCCATGATCTCCTTCTTCTCTTTTAAGTGAGTAACTTTAGGTTTCCACACTTTCTTTTGAACTTTAGCCTTCTTTACGTCCTTTTCAGTGCTTGAATGATTCTTTCTTTTATTGGGGCAATTTTTAACCAAATGACCCTATTTTTTATAGGCATATCAAGAGTTTGGAAGATCTTCAAAAATAATTTCCTATGTTCTCTTTCCAAGCTTAGAAGTTAATTCCACCTTTTGTGGAAGATGATTCAGATCTACGACCTTAACATATAGTCTGGTACTATGAAGTTTGGTTCCAGCAGTTGTTGCATTATCCAAAGCCACCAGTTCTCCAAATGAGCTAGAAATACCTTTAAAAATATCTTCATGCCAAAATTATAAAGGGAGGCCAAGGATTCTAACCCAAATCAAAGTGGATAAGAAAAAAGTATCTGATAAATCCATATTTGGCTCCCATTTTTTAATAGTGAGAGAACTTTTTCCAAATGACCATGGGCCTCCACAGAGAACCAGATTCATATCTTCCTTATAGTTGAAAATAAATGAGAAAAATCCATTTGACATGGGGGCTATATCCACATCTTCTTGAATAACCCATTTCCATTTGACCATTTTCCTCAAAGATTCTAAATCTAGGCTAGCCCCTAAAAATTTTCCCACTAGGGTGAAATCCATGGAAGACACATAGAAACCAACTAGAGGATTTGGTATAAAGATTTGAATCCCAGCAAGATTTAGCAATCACTAGCGGAAAGGATGATTTACCATTAGGTTTTTTGCCAAAAAGGGAAGACCAAGTCCTTTGCTCTTAAAACCCTACCTTTGGCCCTTCATAAATCTTTTCCCTATTGGTCTCGACATTGACCAAATGGATTTTATTCTTCTCAAAAACCTGCCTTGGTGCATGAAATGCAGAAAGGGATTCCAAGAGAGGGTCTCAGATCCCATAACTTGTGCTTGATTCACACATAGACTTTCCATTTTTCACATTGGCCATAAAGATACTTTCTATCCCATCATTCTTTGGCAGATTCTTCTGAGTACCCCTACAATTCCTCCAAGATCTATACCTCTAGCCAAATTCTCCCCAACCAATTTCCCACATTCCTGTGAACTAGCTAATTCAAAAATGGTGAGAGTGCCCATGTGTACAGTAACAAATGTTTCATACTGTTACCTCCATTTTGTGATATAACGAGAAAATGTTCCCAAGTTGATTAATGATGTTGTTAAATCTTTGCTTGTTGGAGAATCCTAGATTTTGGGAAAGTTAGTTTCCATAGATATTATAAATATTTTTTAGTTTGAGCCTCTGAGTTAGTTAAGGAGTGATTGTAATTCATAACATCAATCAATATATAGTCTATTACTCTTAGTTTGTACTATTAATGGTTTTATATCAATAAAGATTATATTATTATTTCTCAAAATTTAATCTAGAGTTTATAATCATTTCCTCATTCAGGGGTCCCACTTGGTGAGCAAATCTAGTTAGTAGGATTAGTCTTTTCATTGTCATTAGAATAGATAGAAATTTTTTCTCCTATAGTGATTGGTAATACAATTATTGGTTGTTCATGCAATAAGGGAAAATAGTGTAGATATTCTTGTTTATAATTCAATTTTTTCATTTTAGATTAGTTTCTTAAATTCTAGACTTAGATTCAATATTTCTAGTTGTATTCAGTTTTATATTTTCATTATCATACGTTAGTAATGAGAATTAGAAAGGTTTAGAGCATAAACATTGTAGATACTATTTCAAGTTTATGTCCCTAGTTGATAAACTAAATGAATTATTTGAATGCTACTTAGAATTTCCAATCCTTTAGTCTAATTCTCTAGTTTCTAAACCAATTATTTGACCTAGCATTTTTAGTGTTGTAGCCAAGGATGGTGTCAATCTAAACTTTTGTTAAGGGAAATGTTTCCAAATCAATATGATAGGAGTCTTGATTTCATTTAATTTTCATTCATAGAAGAAAAGACCATCTTTGGAGATTCCTTCCTCAGAATGATCCTTTTGAAATAGAATAAATTGTATACCTAAAGCAAGAAAACCCCCAAGTTGAGAACCAAGAAGAATACTGACCCATTGAAAAACCATAATTGGAAAACCCATTCGTTGATGCCCAAGAAGAATCACCTTATAACCCAATATCATCTAAAGGATCATTTCACTTGAATGACCTATTTGTTGAACCTGAGTATCAGGACAATCATCTACCCCTTTATTCTACCAACCAAGAAAAGCACTACCACCTCCATCGCCAAGGATGGGTCATCCAACTTTTCTATTTCCTATACCTCACCTGCATGAAACAATAACTTGAAAAACATTCATTCTTCTACATTTGCAAAATTCTTTGGGCTTATTATTGAGGATCTTGATACCTTGTTTGAATTTGATATTCTTTGTCAAAGTTATGATTACACAACTGATGCTCACAAATTGAAGTTTTTTCCATCCACTCTAAAAGAGGCAATTTTTAGATGTTTCATAGGATTGGGAGAAAATGTTGTAGCTTATTGAAATGCAATGAAGGACTTGTTTCTTGCAAAATATAAGGAATATTGTAGAGGTTTTGATATAAAAGGAGTTGAGATTTTTAAGATGTCACAAAAAAAGGATGATAATATTATAAGATTATGTCTTTAGATTCATGTTCAATTTACAAAGGAACACTCAACATGGGTTAAATGAAGAATCACATAAGCATGTGTTTATCAAAGGTGTTAATGATGAAAGTATTGAATCATTAAACCCCAAGACAGGAGGTGATATCACTCAAAGAAGTTGGGTAGATATCGAGATAATATGCCTTAACTACTTAAGAGCAACTTTAAAGAAAGGAAGAGGAATAAGAATTGTATCTAGTAGAGTCAATGGTTCTAGTGTATCCACGGTGGAGCTTTCTAAAAATTTCTTAAATTTCAAGTAGGAATTATAAATAATGTTGCTACACAATTAGATATCATGTAAGAATAAGGAAGCAGGATGAAGTTGAAGCAATGCTTGCTGAATTTTGCCCACACTTTAGAGAAAAGAAGAGGAATTGCAAGTGCAAAATAGCGGCCAATTTGGAAGCTCATCATACAATTATAAGACATAGATGAGAATGAGAATGTTCTCTATGTTGTTTAGTGGAGGCCTTGGGCCCAAAGACATGGTATTCCTCCAAACCCTTTCCATAATTCTAGTTATAATAATAGTTAGTGGTAAAACCAATATTTCCCTCATCTTGGACATCAAGGTTCTCATTAGAATGATGGTTCACCTAGTTAGTCCCAACCTCAGTGGAATAACCAGTGGAAAAATCCCCATCTAATTAATGGAAGCCATCTAGTAAATGAAAACAACCTTAAAAAGATTGGCAAAATAACCAATGGCAGTAGCCTAAACAATGTTGGTGAAAAACTAATCAATGGAAGCCTCCACAAGGTAACTCACAATAGTCACCTCAGTGGGGAACCAATCAACCTATCCAACAAGCCATACTACCACCACCTTAGTAACAAGTCATACTGCCTCCTCCTCCTATAGACAATACAATCATGCTAAGGAAAACTCAACTTCCTACTCAACCTAATCTAATCCTAATAGTAAGCAACCTAATCAACAACAGACAAATTATATTACTTTTAATGACATTCACCTATGGTTAGGAACTTCTTTTCCTGCACCAAAAGGTCTTATCATTGCTAGAGTACTTTTGATGATCCTTCTAATGAAAATGAGGATTTGCCTTCTCCATCATCCACTCCTACAACAACTAGCCCTACAAAAAAGCCTCCACGAAGGCTTTTTGATTCTGTTATTCCTATTGAGAATCCAATTATAGTAGACCTACTTAATTAGTTGAGGAAAATGACTATTACCATTCCATTAATGGATGTTATTAAAGAGGTTCTTGCATATACAAAGACCATAAAAGAAGCTTGCATTAAATAGTCTGGTAGGAAAAAAAGACCAAAAAATAGTGCATGTTATGGGACAATTGTTAGATTTAATGTTGGATAAATTGTTAGTACCCAAGGACTCACATCTTGGAAATCTAGTAGTTACTATCTTTATTAATGGAATTCAAGTTCAGAATGCATTAGTTGACTTAGGAGCATCCATTAATGTTATGAAAAGGTAGTTTTGTCTCACCTTAGTATCTGTGGCTTTAGAGAAACCCCCACAATCCTTCATTTTGTTGATATCTCTACTGTAAAATTAGATGGATTGGTTGAAGATATAATGGTTACATTATATTCTTGCAAATATCCAGATGATTTTGTCATCCTATCCCATAATGCTACCTTAGTTGGCTATCCTATTATCCTAGGAAGACCTTGGCTTGTCATTGTTGATGCCTTTGTAACTTGTCAATTTGGCAATATGATAATTTCCAATTAAATGAACACAATGAAATTGACTTTGTATTCCTCTGCTCAACTACTCCTATACAATGAAAAAGTTGTATGGCCATTCTTAGGAGACAATGAAATCAAAGATAACTTGTTCAATCAACTAATTGTAATTGACAAAAATTAATTTACAGCATCATAGGAAGAAGATGATATCATTACAACAATTTGTGTTAATAAATATTGTGTTGACTCTTCCCCATGTCAAGATACACATTGCTCCTTGCAAACAATTATTCCATCTCAAAATGCACCTCATTGTTTTGAGGCATCACAGTATCTTCACACACTCCTACCTCATGAGATTCATTTGCCTTCTTTTTCTAAAGTTTCCATGTTAGATAAAATTTCCAAACTTGAAGTTAGTCTAGGAAAAGAATTGAATATCAACAAAATTCTTTCTCTAGTCCATCAAAAAAGTCTTTTTAAGTTGTTATAGGAAAATCAAAAAGCATTTGCATGGGACTACACTAACATGAAAGGGCTTGATTCTAAGTTTTTACTCACAAAATTTATATCAATCCTAAGTACGAATAGTTAGGTAACCTTTGAGAAAATTAATCTAGTCTTAAGATATATAGTGAAAATCAAACTAAAAAAAATGTTAAATGTGGGGTTCATCTATCCAATTTTTGGCAGTTAGTGGGTTTCTCCTTTGGTCATAATTCCTTAAAAAGGAGGTAAATGGAGGTTTTGTGTAGACTATAGGGAGCTAAAATTATCAACTAAGAAGGATGATTTTCCCTTACCTTTCATTGATCAAGTCTTTAATTCCTTAGCTAGTAAGAAATACTTCTCCTTCTGAGATGATTTTACTAGTTATAACTAGATCAAAATAGTGCTTTAGGATCAAGATAGAATTCCCTTCACCTACCCTTAGGGAACCTTTTCTTATTCAATGTCTACCTTTTGGCCTATGTAATGCACCTTTGACCTTTCAAAGAGATTTACTTAGCATATTTTCTAATATATCTATTGATTGCATGGAAATCTATATGGATGACTTTATTGTATATGGTTTAGCCTTTGAGGAAGAACAAGATAAGTTGGAAAAGGTTCTCAAATGATGTAAATATTATAATCTCACTTTGAATATCAAATTTTTTAATATGATGATGGAAGAAGGAGGCATTTTGGGATATTATATTTCCTCTTTGGGAATTCAAGTTGGCTTGGCTAAGATTGAAGTAATTGGCACATTGTCAACTCCTAAAAAGTATAAATATGTTAGAAGCTTCCTTAGACATGCTAGCTACTACAAGAGATTCATAAAATACTTCAATCAACACTCAATTCCATTATATAATCTCTTGAAAAAGGATGCTGATTTTTCAGGAACTTTAGGGTGTGACAAGTCATTCCATTAGTTAAAAGAAGTGTTGATTGAATGACCTATTTTATGTGGACCTAATTAAATACTTTCATGCCAGATACATACATATGCATTTGATTATGTTGTAGGAGATATTGAACATGCAATATACTATATTAGTAAGAAATTGTAAGGGGAAGAATTTAACTATATTGTCACTAAAAAGGAGTTGCTTATAGTGATCTATGCACTCAACAAATTCAGACACTACATAATTGGTTATGAAATATTTGTGAATAAAAATTACTCTGCTATCAAGTATTTGATAAATAAACCCACTATTTCTAGATGCCTAGCTCATTGGTTGTTGCTCCTGCAAGAATTTGATTTAACTATACTAGACAAGCTAGGCAAAGCGAATGTGGTAGCTGATTTTCCTTCTTGTTTGCATGTTCCAGAAGAGCCTACAATAATTGATGATATCTTTCTAGATGAACACATGTTTTCTATATCAACACCCAACCCATGGTATGCTGATATTGTAAACTACCGTACTACAAGAAGGACTCCTCATGTCTCTCCCAAAGAGCACATATTGCTAGCAGAGAAAATTTTTAACTTTTCTTGGGTTGTTAGTTTATGTTTTACACTAGGCCTTATCAAGTGATGTGAAGGTGTGTTAGGGAAGATGAGACATATGAAATCTTGAAAGCATGGCATGATAAGCCATGTGGAGGACACTTTTCCACCAAGAGAACAACATTCAAAATTATGACAATAGGTTATTATTGGCCCACTCTACACAAGGATGAAGCAAGATATACAAATAAATGTGACAGATGTCAAAGAATGGGAAGACCGTACCGAGTCTGATGTAATGGCCCAATAACCATAGGTAATTCTAACACCTTTAGATAAATGGGGAATATATTTCATATAACCCAATCATACATTTTAGTTTGTATTTTTTATGTTACTAAATGGGTAGAAAATAACTCTTGGAAACATGCTAGGGATAATAATGTTGCAAATTTTTTGTATGAAGTAATCTATACCAAATTTGGTGTTCCTAGGGATTTAGTAACTGATCAGGGTCACTAGTTTACTTCCAATTTTATAACATCCCTCATAAATAAATATACCACTAGGCATGGAATATTTTCACCCTATCATCCTCAAGCCAATGGTCAAGTAAAGATATAAAAGAGGGAAATTGAAGCCATTCTGACCAAAATAGTAGCTATACATAAAACAAACTGGGTGTTATGTCTACCTAGAGCACTTTGGGCTTATAGAACAACATGGAACATTACAACTAGTTTACTCCCTTTGATTTAGTCTATGGTAAACAAGTTGTCACGCACATTGAATTTAAACATCAAATAGTAAGGACAACATTGTAACTCAACATTGATCTCACTAAAGCTAAAAGAGAAATAATTTTGTAGTTGAATGGCTTAGATGAATATAGGAAGTCTTCCATACATAACACTGAAGTTATCCAACAACAAAGGAAGAGATGACATGATAAGTTTATCAAAGATAAAAAAAATTTAGTTGGTGATTGGGAACTACCTGTATGATTCATGATATCAACACACTCCAAGTAAGTTTCAAACAAGGTGGTGGGACCATATGAAATAATATTAATTATTGGAAATGGTGCAATACAACTTTCTACAGTTGATCTTGTCCACTTGAAACTGTTGGTCAATGATCATATGCTTAAACTCTATCATAAACCACAAAGTAAAGAGGAGCTCATACAATAGTTTGAGTTTGAGGAACCCCTTGTAGTCACACAAGCTGGGTTTTCTACTTAGCCTAACCTATCTCTTTGACTCTATTCAAAGACACCTAATAAATCATCTCACTTTCTCTGTAATAAATTCATCTCAACTTCTCTCTTTTCCACAATTCCACCTCATCCTTACTTCAACATGATGATATTTAGTAGAAAAGTTCTCCTTGATTATATTACCAGACTAGTACCATACATTCATATGTATAATTCTTTTATTTAATATCATAGTGTAGTATTGCAATGTATATAGCAATTTCTTCTCACATGTGCATGGTGGGACCCATGCTATATTTTTAGTTGGGGGAGGGGGAGAGGAGAGAATTGTGTTAAGTCTTTAATTTTGTACTTATTATTTTTACATGTTAATTTTATTTTGGCATCCTATTTAAAAGGCATTAGAAAGTATGACATGCCATAATTTCAAACTTAAAAGAACAACTTCTTAATGTGACACTTAGTCATATGAGCAAGAGGTATGCATTTATGAAAAAAAGGACATAAGTAAGTTAAAATGATGGCATGACATGATAAAAAAATAGTCGTGCTTGAGTACACCATTTCATTTTCTTTGTCTTGTCATCACTTTCAAGAAAAATTTCAAACATTTTTTCTTTGCAAAATTTTAAATAGTTGTTTCTTTTCCAAGATTGTGTTGTTTCTTATTGTGGGTATTATCTCAACTTTTGGTAATTTAAGGATACAATAATGGGTGGAGATTTGATAAGTAATGAAAAAATAATTCATGACATTATATTGCAAGATAATGTACGTCATTCATTGTTTGATTATTGTGGGTCGTTGTAGTATTTCCTAAAGCTCACAACATGGGATGATGAAGTAGCATTCCAATTTATGGATTCTCTGAACAATGGTGTCACCATATTAAAGGGGCTTAGAGTGGATGAAATATGGATATAATTATTTAATTATTTTTGTTGTCACTAGAAAGGGAAAATTTTGAAGAATATTTGGACCCACAGTCAGCTAGGGCTTCATTTACCCTACACATGAATAGGTAGTTGGAAGCTGATAGGAAACAAGGTACAAGAAGAATGTATGTGCAAGAACCCTACAATCAACATGACCTCTACATCATGCAATATATCACATGTGAAGGTAGGCATCAATGGTTGCATGGTATCCATTTTAAGCTTCTTAGTTGCCTTTGACATGGGAATAAGCCAATAAATCTTCCACATTTTCTTTTCAGTTTGCTGACAAAGAGATCCACTTTTGTTCAAGAAGGTAAGCCCAATTTTCTAACTAATCATTGCTTGATTAAATTATTGGTTCAAAGGGATTTGAGAAAAAATTATATTGTTTCATGGGAGGATTTCTATTTAATGGATGAATATCCCTAAATTTGGAGGACCTACAGGATTCAGAGTAGGAAAGAGGGTTGATACAATGTTAGGAACTATAAAAATAGTAGAATGGGCTCACCCCTCTAAAAATGCTAGGTCAACTAGGAAAATGAAGAAGGTAGAGAAATCACCATCAATTTCTAGCACATGGAAAGGAAACAAAAAAAATTCTAAAGAAAATCCTATCGCTCAACCCAAAACTGGTGTTCCAACCAGGTCTTCTGTTAAAAGGGTAGAGATAGAACCAAACTAGGAACCAATAGGAGAAAATATAAAACAACCAAAGGTATCAAGGGATTTAGAATATGTTAATATCACCTCCTCACCTTCTGTGAAGAGGTAGAAATCCAAAAAATGAACTCCTACAACTTATGTTGAAGGAGAGTCTTCAAAGAAGAGAAAGAAAGTGTTAAAAACTTTGTTTAAAACACCTATAAGGATAAATGTATTGATTGCTAGAAAACCTAGTATAATTGATAACCCTACTGTTAAATCTATTCGTACTAATGTTCCTAAGGCTGGAAAAAAATCTTAAAGCTAATAGGGTAGAAATGTTAGATAAAGATTTAGGAAATGTTTCACAAAATAAACAACATGATTCAAGTTGAGTTCAAGGGGATGAAAATATTGTTCATATCAAAGATGATAGCCTTGATAATTAATCTAGCCCTCAAAATTTTGTGTTTAAGAGAAAAGGTAAAGATTCCTATGTTGTGCATGACTTTGATGATGGCACAATTTTTGTTTTGGGTAATAAACAAGGAGTCACAAATGATAATCTTGAAGATCTGGATGAGGATTATCCTGCACTTAACATGAATATAGTTGACCAAGTTATGGAGAAAATGGATAATGAAGGGTTATATACTTTAGTTCAAGCAACCCAATAGATGGTAGTAGGCAATCCTCCACAATAGAAAACAAATGATAACTCTGTAAGAACACTAGTCTTATAGAACAATAATCCAATTGATGAACCTAAGAATAATAAGCCACAAAATGTTGATGGTCCTAGGTGGATTGATGTTGATAATCAAGGACCAATGCCTCCACCAAATATTTCTACATCATTGGTAATAGGACTAAGCTTATACTAACAAATTTTGGTGAAAATGGCCAAGTGGTTGAAAGAGAAAAAGAAATTACACTATATTATTAATAACCAATAGAGGGAGTTGTTGGATAAACATGAGGAGATTAGAGTTCTTAAGGATATGGTCACATATTATTGCATTGATACCTAAACTACTTCAATGTAGGTGTCTAGCATAGGATAATACCTTGTTCCTTAAACAACATATGTTGAATTATAAAATGACCAGAGTTCTTTAGGGTCTTAGTTCTTCTTTAAATACACCTCATGAATTTAATTATTTATCCAAAAATCTCCTACAGGTAGTCCCAGATGATAGGGATTGGAATCCCTTGATGTATGTAGGAGACATTCAGCTTAGAGCATTCATGTCTTGGGTCTATAATGAAATTACAATGAAAAATAAAACCAAGCCATACAAAGAAGATGAAATGGCATCACCATTGTATCTTAAGCCTAAAGGAAAGGGTCCAATAACTTATTACTATGATTGGCTAGAAGTAGCAAAAAGAAAAGCAAGGAAGAAACAAATTAGACTTCTTAGACATGTTGCTTATGTAGAATTTGAAGTATAATGGGAAAGAGAGTTGCAAGAAATAGACAGATTCTTTATTTAGAGGTGGACAAGACTTCCTACTAATTTGTGAGTTTGTGAGCCACATTCTCCTCAACACTTTGTTATGGAAAGAAGATGGGCTCCATGGTTTGTAATTTTTGGTCAAACTAGAGATAGTTTATGGATTCTACTCAAGTTTTAATCCACTCTATTCATACATCCACTCTTAGGTGTGAATGAAGATGTAAATAAACATGATATGGTTGTTGAAGTACAAATTTGGGAATATATGAGAGAGTCTAATGGATACTATTGGAGATGATAGACACGTGGAGTAGGAGAAAGCATTGCTTCAGATTTTAGGACATGAGCCTGGGTAAAAAAATATATACTTACTGGAGGACTAGTAATATCTTAATTTTGGTGGAATGGTGGGATTGCAAAATAGTATTTTTTTATAAGGTTTTATGGTTAATTAAAGGTCTTTTCATTTTTAAGTTCAAAGAATTTTTATTATATACTCTATATAAACCTATAATTACTATGCTCTTCTATAGTTTTGAAGACATCAAATGGTTTCATAACTATATGTTAAAGTTAAAACTCATATGTGATAATGGAATTAGGTTTGTATATATTGATAGATTGAATACTTTTTTCCTTTAAAACCTTATGGGGTAGGTTCTTGTATCCGTATTATTGAAAACAATTGATCAAATTCTTTATTGGCTTGGAGATTTAATAGAAGAAGGATGGTATCTATATTATTCAATCAAAATACATCAAGGAGATAAGGAAAAAGTTTGGAATGGAGGATTCTAGACCAAGTGGAACATCTATGTCAACTAGACATAAGCTTTACAAGGATGATGATTCAAAAGAAGTAGATTAGATTACAGACAGATCAATGATTGGAAAACTTCAGTATGTGGTGCACATAAGACTTGATATAGCATTAGTAGTGGGAATGGTGGAAAGATTCTCTACTAATCCAAAAGAAAATCATATGATGGCTATAATCACCTAAAAATGGTCATCTATACTATTATCCCCCTTTTCAACATTTTGGCTAAATTAATTTAATCATTTACCTAGACCAAATTGCTAATAATCAATTTATTTGATTATAACTTATAGTTTGACTATGCTATCCTAAGTTCATTATTTGATTAAAAGAACATGTCCCCTTTTAATTAAATAAAAGACCCCATTCTTCTAACCCACTTAAAGTGCACACATAAAGTCCTGTTTCTATTTTGAAATTAAAATAAAAGACTTTGTGACTTTTGTATTATATGACAAGTCAACTTATATTCTATTGGTTGACTTGTGTGTGCACATGGGTCACTCCTCTTTTCAAATTCCACCATTGATCATCCATCATCTTCATCTTGATCTCTACCATCCGTATGACTTTAAAAGGGAGAGAGCTTTCCCCCTCAAATGAATCCATCATTTGAATATTTTTATGCTATAGGTTTTTTAATAGGTTTCTTTGGAGCTTTGTGGAGAACTTCTCTTTCTTGTCTACATTCTCTCATCCATGGCATTCTAGCTTAGCTTAGCTTTCATTTTTACATGTAGCTTAAATCATATAGTCTAATAGTTAGATTGCAACACTCTCATACATGCTTAGCATAGCTACACTTTACATTTCATTCTAGCTTAATCTTCATTTGCATTGCATCCTTGAGGAACTCCTTGAGACATTTGCATTCTTGCATCTTGTCTTTGGAACCTCCCATTGCATGGTTTACTAGCAAGAAGAGTATCTCTAAGGCTCATATTAGAGCTTTCTTATTCTTGAAATATACTCTCTTGCACTCCGTGGATAGGGAGCTCTAAGCCAGAATTCGAACATTCCAAACTCATGGAATCGTTTGGATAGAATGGTTTAGAGTGGGACACTTTTGAGTGTACATTTTTGGCACCCACCATGGGGCTTGAATCAAGTTTCTAGCTCTATTTGCTTTTATTTTTCATCTCTAGTTTTTTATAGCAGCATATTGGATCTAATCAAGTGCTTTTGTAGAATTATCACTTTGGTTTTAAGGCCAACCCATAAGTAGATTGGTTTGAAGGCCAAAAATCTAGTTGGTTTAAAGATTTGATCATATCTTTTAAACCGCTTGGACTTTAGTTTTGAATTTTATTTTTTCAGGTTGGGTATGTGTTCAAAATGTCTGAGTCCAATTTTTAGAGCATTTTGACATGATTTTCGGGAGTTGTGATTTTTTCTTTTTTTTTCATAAAAAGTCATTTCTGATCTCAAATCAGTGCATTTTTTGGAAAAACTTACATTTTCAGAAATTTTTTTGAATTCTAAGAGGGGTACTCTCTTTGAGTTTTGACTTTTGAGGTCGTATTAGGGATCAAAAATCTAATTTGATAAATTTGACCTATTTTGACAAAATCAATCTTTAGGGCCCAAATGAAGAGATTTTTTTAAATTTCTTACATTTTTGGAAAGCTCTCTAATTTTGAGTAGGGTCTCTTCTTTTCATTTCTATTTTTGAATCCAAAATCATAGCAAACAAGTCCAATCTTGTTGACTAGGTCAAAATCAAAGAGTAAAAATGAGAGCATTTGTGATTAACTTGCACTTTCTTTGCATGCACTTGGTTGGAAGATAAATTGAATTTTTGAGGCAACTAACCACTTTTTATTGTAGATTTTTATGTTATTTCACACTAACTTTTGGTGCTAGCAAGTTCTGATTACAGGTTGCCATCCTTATGAAAAAAATTGAAACATTGCATAAAAAGACCGCATGTCAAAGCTTCAAATGCACAAGGGCTACTAACGATTGTTTGCAGGGCTGCCTAACGCATAAAAACTCAATTTTTCTTATTCTTTACTTTTACGTGTGTGGCATATACTAATTGTTCATTTTTATAGGCACATAAAACTTGTGATTGGAGTCTTTTGGTAATAGGAGAGTATGCTCTTCACCCTCGTGGTGAATAAGAAATCTTGACTTGCCATTTGGTTTCAAAAGTAAGCGGTAACTGAATCTTCCTAGTGTGTTTGGGAGAAAAAAATTGGAATAGGAGAGTATGCTCTTCACCCTTGTGGTGAATCATAAATATTGACTTCTAAAAGTTGATCCACTCTTTGTGTAGTTAGAATCTTTTAGAGGGCCTGCTCTCAGACAACCTGAGAGGAACAACCCAAGTGGGGACAAGCAGATTACCTGGCTCTTCCAACCCACTATAAAATCAAGGCTATCAAGGACACAAAACCTTGGTATACATAGTGTTTTTCTTTGCCTAGTGTGATCACTTATGAGATTTTGACCATAGGGAGATCACTAGGAAAGAATGCTTAAGGTACTCTTGTGGTCGCGAGATCGGTTACTCATCGCAAGGTGAGCTGTCCCATAATTGGGAGCAAGAGGAACACTATGAACGGAAGCCCTATCTAAACACCCTAAGTTAGTAACTACCCTTTTTAGCCGCTCAACTTCTTGGTGCAAGGATTGATCCTAGTGGACTACCCGGATCACCTCAAGATTTACACTCACCATATGTGTTCCCTTGGTTATGCTTATGGCATTTCCATGAAAAAGCCAATATCTCTTGTGGGCAACCACTTGGTGTGAGGTGAAGGAGCATCAAGCATGGGCCAAATTGTTGAGTAATGAACCATGTCCTTTAGGTAGATATTGCTTGATGTGTTCTCAAATGTGCTAGCCCTGTGAAAATCTTTTGAACGTACACATGACGATAGTTCTAGGGATTTCTTTTAAGACCTCACATACGCTTGTATCATGCAAGGTTGTTTTATCCCTTGCTTGATTGTTTGAAGACTACTCCATGTGTCACTATCTTTCTTGGAAAGAAATTGCTTTTGAACATCAAATTTGCTATGCTATCAATTATTGTCAAACTTTGTCAACCAAGTCAAAATGTCAAGTGCAAACATTTTCTTGTGTTGCTTGCTAAGGGGAGTCTTATCATTTGAATTTGATTTGCTATGTCTCTAGTTTTTGAACATGCTTAAAGTGGCTCTTTGGTCTTAGTGCTCTTGGTCTTTTTGTCTTCATGGTCTATG
Organism: Cupressus sempervirens; assembly: GCA_028749045.1. Classification (NCBI taxonomy): domain Eukaryota; kingdom Viridiplantae; phylum Streptophyta; class Pinopsida; order Cupressales; family Cupressaceae; genus Cupressus; species Cupressus sempervirens. The sequence continues at coordinate 480,065,000 of CM053786.1, forward strand.
CATGCTTGCTAGTTATCCTTTTGCTAAAATGGTTACCTTGATTTCTTGACAACACTCTTGGGTTGGGAAAGTTGTTCACTTGTCACCCTGTTTGCTCTATCTATTTGGCTATTTGGGCATCTTGCCTTGCTATTAACTTGAGTCATTCATGTCATAAGTTTTTTGGACATATTGTTTGACAAGTCACTTTAATCTCTCTCTACTATCTTGGCAAGTGAACACTCTACCTCCTATAGTTTCAACATCAAGTTATCTTCTAGGCTCTTTTATGCTTGGCTTTGCATCTAAAACTATGGGATCTAAACCTTGTGCTACCAAACTTCAACTGAATCTAGATGATCATGATATCCTCCATGTCACTAAAGAGTTTCAAGATCTATATGCACAATACAAAGAACTAGAAGAGACAAATGATCTTTCTTACCTTCATCTCTCTAAGCGCATGACAGAAATGAAATCTAAACTTGAGAAAAGGTTAGAGGAGAAGATTGCATTCTTAAATAATTCTCCCTTAAGACCTTTACATACACATGGTTCATCTTCTTCGAGGTCTACATGCTCTACTTCAAGACATAAAATGTCTTCATCTTCTAGATCTAAAGACCTCCTTAGAGAGAAAGAAAGTGATACCTACTTTGAGCCTATTCCAAGATATCATGATGGACCTATATTTAACCAAGCTAATGATGAAGACATGGATGCATACCATTCACTTGAGAAACAATAAAAGGACTCTAGACATACTTCTAATAGAACTTTTTCTCCCTTGGAAGATTCTTATGATGACACTTTGCAAAAACTTCTTGGCAATAAGATCATCATGTTGCATAAGTCTAGCTCCTATGGAAATCCGTTCTTGGATACCTATTGTGCCTATCATTGATCTAATCACCATGCTACTTCTGATTGTATAGAGCTGAAACATAAAATCCAAGATCTCATTGATGATGAGATAATTGATCTTGGAACCTCTAGTGACTCATGTGCTAACGATACTTCTCTTGAGCAAGATCATATTAATGAACCTATGTCTAGTGATGGTTTCCTTGATACCTCAACTTCTTCCAACACTCGTGCATCTCCCAACACTTCAAAGCTTTCCAACATGCCTTTATCAAATAAAGAACCTAATACTTTTCATGTACACTATTCCTATCCTCAAGGGCTACCTCTAAAAGAAACTCAAGCTAACCTTCACTTGGCTGCAAACCTTTTCCATGCTACTAATCCTAAACATCCTCAACCTTCATGCACTACTATGCCTAATCCAAGCACTACTCCATTCACTCTTCATTCTCCCTTGTCCTTAGAAGTGGTTCCATGTCAAGAGGACTATCAAAAAGAAAAAGCTATAAATGTCAAGAAAGATCAAGATCAAGTACCCTTTCATCTCTTTCAAGATTTTTTCCCTCCATATTATATATCTTATCCACCTCCTAAGTATGATGAAGACACAACTTCCACTATTTTCCTTGAGCTTACTGAAAATTATGAGAAAAGTTCTCTTCATATGCTATCCAAAGCTACTTGTCAAGATCAAAGCATCCCCTCATGTTCTACTTCTCCACATCCACTTCAAAATTGCGCTCAAGCTTCAAGTGCTTCTACTAAAAATTTTGTTCATATCAAAGGTGCTCATGAGTCTATTGATGGCTTTGACCATGTTGCTCATTCTAAAGATGTTGATATCCCTTCCCACTATCCCTTTGCATCTTCTAAATCTATCCTTCGTCCTTATCCATCTAAGCTAAAGCATTCAAACCTTCCATCCATATTGGGGCCTTATGTTCCTCCATCTCCTACATTCACTCCTAGCTCATTCCCTAGCTCTCCTACAATACCTCAAGATCAACAAAGACACTCATCCTTGATGACTTTTCACCCATCTATACATCTAAACTAGTCATATCATCCTTATTCATCCACAAATCCCAAGTCCTTTGGAAGTGAGAATAAACATAAGAATCCATTGAAAAATGAAGATCACTATGTCCCATCTAATCGACATGTGAATGCTAAGAAGGAGAATGCACAAAAGACACCGCAAAGGTCCACTATTAAAAAAGCTAAATCAAAGAAACTATGGGTTCCTAAACCCATTATTGAAGAAATGTGTTTTGAAGTATCCAAAGGAAAATCTAAAGCTATATGGATTCCCAAGTCTCTTTTAGAAGACTTGAATATTGAAAATACTTCAAAATTGACATTCAAGCTTCCAAAGGCTTCTATTCCATCTTCTTCCAAAAATATTCCTAAAAATATTCCAAAGCCTTCCACTCCACTTTTTTCCAAATCTTTTCTACCACCTCATACATCTAAATCTCAAGCTATTTCATCCATGATTCCTCCATTGTTCCAATACCCTTCAAGGTGTTTGTCAATGTTGATCTTGTCCAATATTTTAGCTACCCACATGAAATCCTCTAAAGCTTACACTTACTTTCTATACATGAACTCTTATCCTCAATATATTCTTCCTACTACCATTTCTCTTTCATCACTCTATCAACATCTTTGAGCATATCTTTCTATGGTCTTATCTTATCATGACTTATCTTTCCTATAGGAGCACTATCTACATTCAAAAAGCTTGAGCTCTTTCTAAAAATTCAAAAAAAGAAAAAAAAAAAGTGAAAATGTGCCTTGGTGAAAACTACTTCTTGTGACACCTTGGTAGCAAAAGTAAAGAGAAATAAATGCATCCTATGGTGAAAACTACATCTTGTGGTACCTTGGATAAGTACCATGATGAAAACCTAGCAAACAGGCATCATTTGTAATTCTTCCATCATCCATCTATCCCCTCTTCTCTCTTTGATCTTGACAATGTTGAGCTATCTTTGCATATTGGCTAGCTTATCCACGAGATTTTCTATTGTGCTCTCCCATTCACTCATAGCCTCTATCTTGAGCTTTATTCTTATTGCTCTATCCCATCACTATCCTATCTAGTTGACCCCTTGGTCTTGATCACAATAAAATAAATCATGGTTCTCATAGGTTTCTTGACATGGCTACTCTTTTGGGCTACATGCTTCATGCTATCTCACTTGTTTGCTTCACTGCTTATTCTGCATGCTATCTTTCTCATCACTTCCATTGCTTATCTAAAACATGCTTCATATGACTATTTCACCTCTTTCCCTAGCTTGGGTACTCTTGAGGAGTCAGTCCTTGAGGATCACTTTTACTTGCTTCATGCTCCTTTTTCGTCCATCTTTTCTTATCCACCGACTTGTTTCTCCATCGTGTCCTATACCTTGCTAGACATTGGGAGAAAATGATGTGATCTTTCTTGAGAACAAGTGATCTCTAAATTATTCTAAAAAATCCAAAAAATCATATATGATGTTGAAATAATCCTAAAAATCAGAAAATGTCTTGAAAAAAATATCTTCTTAGTGAAAACCTAGCAATAGGCACTTTGATGTATCACCAAAAAAATCAAAAATAAAAAAATACAAAAAATTGAAAAAAGTCCTGAAAAAATCTGTCAAGTGGTGAAAATTTGGAAACAGGTGCTACTTGAGACCCTTGCACCTCTGTCTATCAGTCTCAATCACCTATTTTGCTACACATTTTTTAGCTTAGAGTTGTTTCTTGTCCTCGTCTTGGGGGAAAAACTGCTTAGCTCATTGAGGTATTCTTGTGCATTAGGGTTTCTTTGACAACTCACAAAACAGTGTTTCTCAACACTACCCCCACCCACTTTGACATCAAGTGTTTCTCAACACTTTTCAGATAGTTTACCTACAATCTCCAATGTCATGATATTTCTCACTATTAGAATCAAGTCTTGAAGAAATGGCCAAGTGACTTACACACACGCACTTTAACACTTAAACGACTGAGTTATGCTGACCTTTATCTACTTTGTGTGTTGTCTATGATGATTTCTTTGCCATGTGTTCCCTCCCTAATAGTCTTTCAAGGATGTCATTGACTAGAAGACTGGGGGCATGGGACATAGTTTCTTGATTTCTTCTTGTGGGTATACTTTGTTTGTCTATAGTGTTGTAAGCATTTATGCTTGTCCTATTCAACATTTTGACTTACAAATGTATCATCCTTGACTGTTTCGCAAGATCGCACTCAAGGGTTATCCTGGCGCTTATGCCTTGATATAGGTATAATCTTGCTAAATTAAACTTAGGGAATTTAATCACGTAGTTATCTTGACTTACATGTCTCTGATGCTTAGATTGGATTTCCACATACCTATCTGATATCGATCATATTCATATCCTCATAGTTATACTAGTGATGGTTGTATGATCTCATGATTTCCCTAATAAATGCTCAATGATGAAATTAAGAGTCTAAATGTTATGCGCTTCTTGCTGGTAAACCACTTTGCATATGAGCTTGCATTGTAGGTTCATTTTCTAGCTTAGTCTTGCATTCTTGCATATGGGAAGAGCTCTCTCTCCATCTTTTCATAGACATATCGGCTAACTCCTTTCATATATTTCTTTACTTTCTTCTTGTTCATGTCTTTTCACCTTCTTAATCTTTTTCTTCATCTCTTTTCTATCTTATCATCACATTATATAAATTTTTGACCTCTTTAATTTTTTCAACGTCCTCGATTCATTTTCAAGATAGAAATTCAAATTTGAGTTCATCTTGATGGTCAAAATTGTCTTTTAAAATTCTACTTTCTTCTGAGCAGTTAGCTGACCTTTTGAGGTCTAATCTCTGAATCATCACTGGGGCATCTTCATTTCTTCATGTCTTCATCATTTCCATACTTCATATCTACTTCAATTCACTATTTCATGTCTAAAATCACCTTTCTACTCATTTTGACCTAATTTTTATGCTATATCCTTCAAGGTCAACTCTAGTCAAACTGGGGCATTTTATCAATTTTTTTATAGTCATTCTTGGCTTCTAATCATCTATCTGTCATCTTGGACATTGCTATATTCTAATTTTCTCATGTCTAGCCAATTTTTGCATCCCCTTACCTCATTTCAATTTTGATCCCGAGGGGGCAGAAATACTCTATCACTAATTGCTATAGCTATCTATTTCTTAGGAGCATTTGTTTGATCTTCTCACTTGCTCTCGATCTATCTACTTTGCTAAGTGTTAGCATTCTTATTGAATTCTAACATCATATTTTCCTAGTGTTCAGTACTACCGCTATCAGGCTGTACATATAGGACTTGCTATCTTTTTCTACATTTATTCTTCAAAATCAGACATCTATATCTATCACCGCCTACTTGGCATTCTATTTTCTTTGACATAATGTGTTCCTAGATCGATCACGCATTAGTCAAAGAGGGGCAAATGTAATCACCTAAAAATGGTCATCTAGACTATTAGCTCCCTTTTCAACATTTTGGCTAAATTAATTTAATCATTTACCTAGACCAAATTGCTAATAATCAATTTATTTGATTATAACCTATAGTTTGACTATGCTATCCTAAGTTCATTATTTGATTAAAAGAACATGTCCCCTTTTAATTAAATAAAAGGTCCCATTCTTCTAACCCACTTAAAGTGCACACATAAAGTCCTTTTTCTATTTTGCAATTAAAAGAAAAGGCTTTGTGACTTTTGTCTTATATGACAAGTCAACTTATATTCTATTGGTTGACTTGTGTGTGCACATGGATCACTCCTCTTTTCAAATTCCAACGTTGATCATCCATCATCTTCATCTTGATCTCTACCGTCTGTATGACTTTAAAAGGGAGAGAGCTTTCCCCCTCAAATGAATCCATCATTTGAATATTGTTATGCTATAGGTTTTCTAACAGGTTTCTTTGGAGCTTTGTGGAGAACTTCTCTTTCTTGTCTACATTCTCTCATCCATGGCATTCTAGCTTAGCTTAGCTTTCATTTTTACATGTAGCTTAAATCATATAGTTTAATAGTTAGATTGCAACACTCTCATACATGCTTAGCATAGCTACAATTTACATTTCATTCTAGCTTAATCTTCATTTGCATTGCATCCTTGAGGAACTCCTTGAGACATTTGCATTCTTGCATCTTGTCTTTGGAACCTCCCATTGCATAGTTTACTAGCAAGAAGAGTATCTCTAAGGCTCATATGAGAGCTTTCTTATTCTTGAAATATACTCTCTTGCACTCCGTAGATAGGGAGCTCTAAGCTAGCATTCGAACATTCCAAACTCATGGAATTGTTTGGATAGAATAGTTTAGAGTGGGACACTTTCGAGTGTACAATGGAAATCAAAAGAACCATGAGGTATCTAAAGGGTAAGATTATGGTTTGTGGTTTAAGGAGGCACCTTTGAATTGAAAGCATTCACATCTAATGTTGATTGGATAGGAAGCATTGATGATAGGAAGAGCACTAGTGGTGGAGCATTCTTTCTTGGAAAGAGGCTAGTATCTTGGACAAGCAAGAAGCAAAATTGTATTTCTTAGTCAACAATGAAACAAAAATATGTTGCTACAACAATCAATTGTTCAAATATTGTTTGGTTCAAACAATTTTTGATGGGTATGAAGGAAGAGATCAAGGATCCAGTTGTTGTTTTCTATGATAACACCAGTAAAATTAACATTTTCAAGAATCCTGTGATGCATACAAAAATCAAGCACATTGTAATTAAGTATCATTTCTTAAGAGAATTAGTGCAAGATAATGAAGTAAGATTAGAATAAGTGAATACAAAAGAACAAATTACAATCATATTCACCATGCCATTATTACCTAAGGATGCATTTTTGTATCTAAGGGGTAAGCTAGGGGTGATTCCCCTATCTAAAGCTCACTAATCAGGTTTTAATGATGTAACAACCAAGCATGTTGAAAATAAGACAAGTTGATGTAGTATTGTAAAGGGCAGATTGTATGTGAATTAGTACATTAGGTACATAGAAATTCACTAAATGCTATCTTTGGCATAAGATGTCAAAGAGGGAGAATTTTGTCATACATCAAAGAAATTTTCTAAAGGGAGAGTTCTATCATATATCAAAAATGTCAAAAAGGAATAATGAACTTGAGTTGATATCAAAGAGGGGGAGTTTGATATTGCAGTCACTGTAATCAAAGTAATCAGAAAATCATTCCAAAGGGAGAGATTGATGTCAGAGGAAGTTCACACTGGAAGAGGGAGTTCTCATAGATGAGAATAAAAATGAAACTAAGGATATTATCCTTACTTTTATTTTTCTCTAAATTCTCATTGTATTATGACATGTTGTGTTGCCATTAGTGCCGAAGAGGGAGACTGTTGAAAAAAATTGATCAATTATATATTGTCTTTGATGTTACACAAAATGTCATATCTTTACCAGTTAGTGTCTGTCAAGCTCACTCAAGTAATGAAGATATTTTCCATTATCTTCTGAGCATTCCAGAGTAAACCAAGTTTAGAGACAATATGTGTCGAGCTTCACTTAGGCACCAAAGGAAGTTTGCAGGAAGACAATGTCTACCAAGTTCACTCAGGTACCAAAGAGAAGTTTGTAGAAGTTCAGTATTAACCAAGATCACTTAGTTAACAAAGGAAATTTGGCATGGAACTAGTGTTAACCAAGCTCACTCGATTACCAAAGGAATTTTATGAAGTTGAAGTGTTAACCGAGTTCACTTGGTTAACACAGGAAAATCATTTTCAAAGTTAGTGTCTACCGAGTTGGGTTGGCTAACAAAGGCTTATCTTAAATCAACATATTTAGTTTAATGAATCTATTTGTTAAGTCTAGCTAACTTAAGGTATGAATATTGAATATTTGTAAGTGTATTCAAGATGACTTTACAAGGCAAAAGATATAAGGTCAAGTTGTAGGATTGAATATGAGAAGCATGGGATTGAAAAGATAAACCAAGGAAGTGAATTGGAAGGATAGTAAGAGTATCTTGAGTTGATCGAGCTGCAAAGTTTTATTTGATCAAGGAGGATCAAGTATTCAAGCCAAAAAAAAGATATGAAACCAGCAATACAGTTGCATCAACAATCAGGTCATATCATTGTTACTCTCTAATAATTGTAGTAGTGTATCAAATCTCTTAATAGAGTTAGCCTAATAGCTATTTGCCAAATCTACTAACAAGGTGGCATTTCTAGATTGAAGTATACTCTAACAAGGCCACTTCTAATAGGGTGATTAAAACTTTTAATAGGGTCACACCTAACAATGTGTTTTGTAGCCTTTAATAGAGTTGGCTCCTAATAGTGCTCACTTCAAAAGAGTGAAAAACATTAACTAGTTGAAATTGATGGTTTTTCCCAAATTGGGTTTCCACGTTAAATCCTGGTGTCACTTGTGTTCATGTTGTTTATTTTATTTGTATGCAACTACATTAAGGTTAATCACACTTAATATCTTAAGATCTACATGTTCAATATTTATCGAGTTATAGCTGATATTTTAGTACTTGTCGTGTAATAGTAAATTCTTAGTGTTTGCCAAGTGATTCAGTGCTAACCAAGTTATAGCAATATTTTTAGTTTCAGTAGAGTTTAGTTTTGATTTGTATTGACATCTAAGGGACCTAGGATTTATTTTTTTGGTAATTGATTCACCCTTCCCCTCTTAGTTACTCCTCTTATATTTCCAACACATGTTGTAAGAAAAGATTAGTCTATATATGCATTTAATGCTTTTTATGAGTTATTGAGATGGATATATGTTTTGATATATGAAACTTGTACTAATCTCTTACCTAAATGAGTCAAGGAGGACTAAAGGAGAATGATCAAAGAAAATAATAACAAGTTCATGCAGTCAATACCAGAAGTTCAGTTTGAACGGGTCAATGTAATTGTCAACTGCTTGTGTGCAAATCTAGAAGTTATGGTGTACTACATTTCAGAAAGAGTTATTCAATTGACAACAATGTGCTCTGCATTGATTAGTGATTTCATTGAATCCTCACTTGTTGGAGAATCCTAGATTTTGGGAAAGTTATTGTTTTATAGATATTATAAAAAAAAATCCTAGATTTTGGGAGAGTTATTCTTTTGTAAATATTATAAAAAAGATGTTAGTTTGAGCCTAAGAGTTAGTTCAGGAGTGATTGTAATTCATTAAAACATTCAATATATAGTCTATTACTCTTAGTTTGTAATGTTAATGGTTTTATATCAATAAAGATGGCATTATTGTTTCTCAACGCTTCATCTTGGGTTTTTCATCATTCTCTCATCCAAGGGGGGGGGGGCACTTGGTTAGTGAATCTAATTAGTAGGAGAAGTCTTTTCATTGCCATTAGAATAGATAGAACTTCATTTCTCCTACAACCATTGGCAATAGAACTATTGTTTGTTCCTATAGTAAAAGAAAATAATGTAGATGTTCCTATTTGTAATTTAGTTTCTATAGTTTAGATTAGTTTCTTAAAATTTTCACTTAATTTAGTATTTCTGGTTCTATTAAATTTGGTATTTTCATTCTCATGGATTAGTAATGATGATTAGAAATGTTTAGAGTATATAATTTATAGGATACCATTTCAATTTTACATCCCTGGTCAATAAACTAAATGAGTTAAATGATGTATTTGGATGCTACTTAGGATGTCCAATCCATGAGTATAATGCTATAGTTTCTAGACCAATCATTTGACCAAGCATTTCAATCGACACAAATGTCCATCTTTGAACACGTATGATACACATTTGATTCTTAGAGCTCTATGTTGGGAGTTGTGTATCCCTTCAGGGCACCTATTTTGCAACATGTGGTAGACTATGTCTTGATACCAAACATATAGAATGACACTTTCATTCATATAGGCATATGAAATCAACCCCTTCTCTTGCTCTATATCAGTAATCAATTTTTTTGGGCCTTGGCCTTGGAGCAATTTCATGGGTTGGATTTCAAGGTCAAACTTGTGTAATATAGCCATTAATTTCCCTCTTCTTTCTCCTAAGCCATTTTGCATTAGTAATGACTTGACAATAGAATCTGGCACAATAGCATAGATCTTGCTTCGTAAGATATAGTGTATGAATTTTTTGACAACCTTTACCAAGTCAAAGGATTGTTTGTCCTAGTTGGGGTGGTTTAACTCAAAAAAATCTAAGGGATAAATCATGAAGGCTATAGATCTTTCATCTTGACCATCTTTATTCTAAGTCAACTATTGGTGCATGAATTCTCTAAGGAAAATGAATACACTTTGAATAGTAGTTGATAGTTTAGGCTTATGAATTTTCCTTTTGTGATGATGAATTCAAGTTTCTAAAATCCACACACATCTTGAATTCTCTTCTTTTATTACACACAAGTACTAGGTTGGAAACCAAAGTAGAATGGTGGATTGAAAATATGGTCTTAGCATCTAATAGTTTCTAGACCTCTTTCATGAATAGAGGCTCAATGACTAGACTAACAAGCCGTTGTCTTCAATGGAAAGGCTTTGTGACTATTTCGAGAGTTATATCATGCATGGTTAATAATGGATCATATGTTTTAAGGTCCTCATAACTCCATACAATGACATCTTTGTAGTCAACTTGAAGTTATAACATCTATTTCCTTTCCTATTCTACACATACCTTTCCAATCTTTACTTTTGAGAATATTCAGAGGAGCCCAAATTGAATGAATCACAATTGTCTTTTCCCTCCTCAAAAGGAGGTTTTCTCTATCATGCAAATTTATTTTTGAAAACATTCACTCAAGTTTCACCATACTTATTTTCAAATTTAAAACTCCCTCTTCATCTTCACTTTCCTCATTTTCTTCGTCCTATTTAGGTTCATCATCTATCACAGTTCCTTTAAACATTCCCCTACTCATGAAAAATTCTAGAATGTGTTGGTCATCTTGAAAAACTTAGAATTTTGTGATATTATCTAGGATTGAAGGGGCTACAACTAATTCCATGAAAAATATCAAGTTTGGTTTGCTCCATTGGTTGTAATGAATAGGAAAATGTGGCCAATGCATCTATGTCTTTATTTCACTTTTGAGGGATTGATCTTATATTAAAGGCTTGAAAATCCACCACCAATTTGTAACCCCTTTTCTCTTAAGCTTGTAATCTTTTGTTATTGCATGAGTAGGTTCCTCTAATTTGCTTCATAACTTGTTAAGAGTCTCCTTAAACTACAAAAAAAATCATATCCTTCTCTAGAGAAAGGAAAAGTCCTCAAACTAAAGATTCATATTTTGTAGAATTTTGAGTATAGAAAAATTATAGATGATAAGCAGTGTAGTAAGACTTGCCTCTAGGATTGATTAGTTCCATTCTAGCTGTAGCTTCTTGTTTGCATTTAGAACTATCAAATTGCAAAGTTCATATCCTATTAGTATCCTTGATAGGTTTTGTCTTCTTCATGGATTTTACATTAGCTTTAACCTTGTTTTTAAAAGACTTAGATTTAGGAATTTGTTCCATCTTACCTTGGGCAGGCTTCTGGACTTCCACAAGCATGTTCACAATTCTAGACAGTGGTTTTGAACATCTTGTTATTTTTCCTAAAATTCACTTCTGAGCTCCATGACTTTGTAGGATTCTTCTTTTTTCTTAACAACAAAAAATTTCTAACTTTGACCTTTGACATAATGTCACCTCTTATAGGTGGTTATTATTCTTTCAGAACTTGGTGGAAATCCTCCTCCATCTGATGAAGTATCACTATATGAAATGTTGTTATTTTCTTTGGAGTGGATTTCTTTGGGGGACAAATTTTTAGTCACTACTCTTGTTCCATCATCTTTAGACCCACTGCTTTGATCAACAATCTCATTGCTACTAGTCAGATAAGGTTCCTGTTGGAATCCATAATAGGGTTAGCAAGGTGATGTCTTTTGCTAGATTACTCCCTTATGATGCCACCTTTGATAAGATTTGTGATATAGCATCTTGGCAACATGGGGATTCAATTTATGAATGACTTGCCTGATGAAGATGATAGAAACCTAGTAGGAAAAGTATGTTAGGATTAGCATCTTCTTCACTATATTGAATGTTTGAAATCATATTGTCCATGAATTATCTGAAAGAATTATCACTTAGTGAAAATTATTGTACTCCCTGTATATGGTTGACCTCAAATGTTTCTTGTAAATCAAATCCCAGAACATGGTATGATCCCAAATCAGATTGGTGGAAAAGAACCTCATTAGGGGCATTATATTATGTCATCATTGTCTTTAACTTGGGCTCTACATGAGTCTTGATTTGATTATTCAAACCATTCTATGGTAACCATAGTTCAGTGAAATCGGTTAAGAACCATCCCCTTAAACACTTAATCTATTCTCTTCTCAAAAGCATCCCATACATTTCATGGATTTTCACTACATCTATGTCAATCTCATCCTAGATCCCCAAATTAGTGGTGAGTTGAATGTAGACATATTTCAATACTCCAATCACCTTGAATTATTTTTTACCAAGTTATATCACCACTCTATTTGTGGGCTAGGGTGTCACACCTAGCCCTTAATAAATTAATAACAAAATAAATTTTTAGCTAGCACAATATTCTATGCAAGAACTATGTAAGTTTCTCCTAAAAATATGAATCCTTAGTAAGAAAGGAAGAACTTCCATCTTATCCTTGTACATAGAAGGCATAACTTTTGTTGTGTTAACATTGAAGGTGGATTCTTTCTAAGTGTTGGGAGTAGGTATAGACTTTGTATTGTCCAAAGTTTTCAAGAGAGCTTCACTTTGACTAGAGAAACTCTGCAACATATCATACATAGAGATATTGGCCTTCACCTTATTCAGTTCTTCTATTGCACTATACCTTTCTAAAGACCATGTTGGATTACTTAGCATTGTGGGTTTATTTTTGAATATACATGCCCCTGGGAATGGTGCTCATTGAGAAATTGATTTATTACTTTCCTTGGGATCTATGGGTGTAGGGTGCAATCCTAGAGGTATACCATCAATAAACGATTCATTCTAGTTGCATAAGTTGTAAGTGATTTGGTTATCATTATGAAAAGTGAACATCTCTATAGCTTTTGGCTTGACATCCTGGTTGAAGGGGAAGACAAATTCATCATTCACTAAACTCTCATCCTCAAGTGGGTGTGTATCATAGCATTCTAGCACCCTTGCATTGAACAGAATAGGAGTTGTTTGAGGACATTAATTTTGACTTTTTTTTTCATCATAGTAATAATAATTTTTTTTGTTTTGATTCTTCCCATTGGTTCCAGCAAAGTTTGCCTCAACAACATTGACATGGTTAGCATTATCAACAAGAATACTACCATTATTAGAATGAGTATTCCATTGTTGGTTTGGCCTTGGCACCCTGGTCATTATATCTTTTGCATTATATTTGTGCCCACCATTGTTATTGATGTTTTTGTAAGAACCATAATTTCTATTAGTATTCTATAAATAATTATTGTTGTTGTGGGAAACAATTGGGCATTGGCAATTTTGGTTTTGTCCCTAGGGAAATTTCATCCTTTTCAACTCATTAGAGAGTTGTGACATCATTTTCTTCATGAATTCAAACTAGGTAGCCATTCTATTTTTCTTAGGTTCCACTTGTGAAGCAACCCTTTATTTAAAAAAATGTTGTCTTAGAGGGCTCATACCCATAATATGTAAGAGCTAATGGTAGAGCAATAAGAAAATTGTTACATAGGAGTAGTGTTGTATGGTTGATATTGAGGTACTTCCATTTGAGGTCCTATGAGATATGGTGGCATCAGTCTTGTGGTGTTTTTCAGCAAGGGGACTTTCATGCTTCCCCCTCCATTGAGATTAGCTTGCTTCATGAAAGTGACCACTTCTTGGAAAACCTTTTCAAGGGTATCTATGTTTATAGTGGGAAACCTCCTTAGAAAACTTATTGTGAGTGGATCCATGGAGTTGAGATAAAGTTTTATTTCAGCCTCAAGTGGTATTGTATAAGGGGACTCTATCTTTCTATACATCATATGAAAATGATGACTAAATATTGACATAGTCTGACGAGTGTCCCTCTTTATGGAAAGGAGTTCTAGTGCACGAGAGTTGGGTTGATAAAGGTATTGAATTTATCCAAGAACATACTTTCATAAGAGTCCTAATCTATGATACATGATGAACACAAATTTGCATAACAATGAAATGTCATCTCACCAAAACTTTAAGGGAACAAATGAACAACCACATTCTCATGTTGAGTTTTCTTTTGGTTATAAAGCTTTGAAATTCTTGATGTAGTCTTCCATCATATGTGTCTCTTCATAAACATACCTTGGGGAGAATATGTTAGGATTTTTAAGATGGTCATTGAGTTGACCTTGTAATTTTATAGGTGAATCTTGCGCATTAGCAAAGAAAGCCATCGATGATAGAGTTAGCCAAATTTGTTGTTGTGGGAGAGGTGTTGGTTGTGAAGAAAGAAGGGACTGCAAAGTGGAAGTTGGCAATATGAAATGTAGTAGCATGGAGTATGAATTTTGGGAATCCATTTATTACTATGAGATTTTTGAAAATGATCAAGTTCCAAGAACTTGTGCTTATTAGGCAATGATCACAACATCCATTGTAAGGGGATAATGAATCAAAATTATTTAGCTTCTTAAAGTTTCAAACTAGCTATAGGCCCTCCTTCCAATGCTACTTTTGTTGAGCATTGTATTTGCATGATGACATTGAAATAAGTTTGTGAGAAACTCTCTCTTGAAAATTCAATAAAATATCAAATCCAAGGTTCTAGGAGGTTGTTTTTCAACTCAATAGGTAGCTAAGTTGAAGATAAATATTTCTATTTAAAGAGGAGGTATTTTCTAGTTTGATGAAGTTTAATTTGTAACCTTTTGACCTTGGGAAATATATTTTTTTTAATACTATTTTTGATATTTTCTAATTTTTATTATAGTGCACTCATGTCGGAATTAACATCATTTTCTAACCTAGCCATTTTTCTATGAATTTTTTTTTTACAAAGATAGGGTAACAAGAAAGATAAGAAAATTTTTGAAAACGGAAATCTAGAAAAAAATAAGCCACAGTGACAATGAGTCTATGAATATTTGAAAAACCAACAAAATTCAGAGCCAACCACCATAATCTCCCTGATGCAATCAGTAATGAAAACTTGAAAGATAGAATAATTAGAGTCTATGAAACAATTGTGGAAGTTTCTCCCAAAAATATGAAGACTTAGTAAGAAAGGAGGAACTTCCAGCTTAACCTTGAACATAATAGGCATAGCTTCTATTGTGTTAAAATTGGAGGTGGATTCTTTTTGAATGTTGGGAGTTGGTGTAGACTTTGTATGGTCTATAGTCTTTAAGAGAGCTTCATGTTGTCTAGGAAAACTCTACGACATATCATATATATAGATATTGGCCTTTACCTTCTCTAGTTCTTCTATTGCACTATACTTTTCTTAAGACCATCTTGGATTCCTTAGCATCGTGGGTTGATTGTTGAATATATGTGCCACTTGGAATGGCGATTGTTGTGAGACCGAGTTCTTACTTTTCAAGGGATTTGGGGGCATAGGGTGCAATCATAGAGGTATATCAGCAATCAATGGTATAATAGACAAAATAGAAAGAAAGAATAGGGGAAGTAAAACTGCAAACAAAAGAGATAAATAAATGAGATGTTAGAAATTGAGGATAAGTAAATATCAAATCAAAAGGCAGAAATAAAAATATGGAAGAAAGGAAGTCACAACTAACCAAACATGAAAAACAATTTTCTTTTTCCTTTTTTCTTTCCTTAGTTGTGACTTACTTTCTTCCTATCTTTTTCTTTCTACCCTTTGATTTTCTATTTACTTATCCTCAATTTCTAACATCTCATTTATTTATTTCTTTTGTTCTCACTTTTACTTATCCTATTCTTACTTTCAATTCTATCTATGGGAGTTTGTTCCTTGTGGTTTCTTGTCCAACCATCTTACTTATTATTTTATTTGTAACCTTGTTGTGTGTGCAATCTCTCTTCCCTTGGTCCCTATATCTTTTGGCCAATCAACATCTACAACACACTTTGTTTTTGCATCTCTTGCTCTCTTTCATCCTAATGATGGGTCACATAGTGTGATTCAAAACATTGATGGTAAAAATCTTTACCCAATTGAATCTAGAAATAAATAAATGTAATATAATGGATTTTGGAAATTTGATCTCTTTAATTGACACCCTTCATGGGAGGGAACTCTATTTCAAATCCAAATAGCTAGAGATGTTAAGGATTAAGCTAATGAAAAAGGTTGCAAATTTGGCTTTTCTTAAAAGATGTCAGGACTCCCACTTGATCCCCTACTTTGTCAAAATAAAACACAACCTATGAGGTGTGTACACTAGTCAAATTTTCTTTCAGGCCATTCTATCTCTCCTCACATATATTATTCAATCCATAAGGAGATCTATCAATCATCTTAATGCAAGATTTCTCCCCTTGCACCTAGAGCTAGCATCTTCCCTATGATCAAACATTTGGACACATCTAGACATATCTACACATGGTAGAGCTCTTAGGAAAAAGAAGAAATTTGATGTACTTTCTCACAAGAATTAGAATTGTCTAGCAATGTCCAATGATTCTTTGGGTGTCACTCTTATGTCATCCACTCTCAGTAGTGCCATCCAACCCATCTTCATCCTTGGACCCAACACTCTACATACAATGGATCCCTTTTGAGCTAGTCTTCAAGTTCTCTCCATGAGGCCTCCACATTATATACCTTGCCTCAAAAGTCTCCTGCTACTATTGGTGTGGATCGTGTGGTTGACAACTCTAGATTATTGCACCATGGCTCATCTCCTTAGTTGTTCAAAGCTTTGCAGCTCTTTTCTCTTTCATTTGAGCCTATGGCTATGCAACTGCCCAATATTGCATAGTAGATTAGCCATCGGAGCTCGCCACCATAAGCTAAAGTTGCACAATGGTCGGATTCAAGTGTCAAGGGCTCCTCTTCCACATCCTCATTTTCCAATGTCAATGAATCTTCTCTCATAATCTTAGGTACATCTCCTTCTATTGGATTGTCTTCTACATATTGCATTAATAGATATATTGAAGTCTCACTAGTAGATGGTACACCTCGAGCCCCTCAAAATAGTTCACATCGCCTATCTCAAGGTGATGTTGTGAGCCTTGCATCCTATCAACTTAGTAGATATCTGGTCACATTTGGGGTTGCTTCAAATTGCACTAATGAGGGCCACCTAACTCCTTCCAACCTCTATCCTTCACCCATCGTGAGCCCTCCATGTCCTTACCAAATGATTGAGATCATGGAGGGGGATCTTGATGGGCTTCTAAAAGGCCCTTTTTAAAGATCTTTTTATCTTGTTTTTAAGAATTTATCTTGCAAAAACAATCATGACTTTATGGTTTTAAAAAATGAACTTATGTTTTCATGTATATGTTCTATATATGATGAGACATTAAGTAGAAGTATGGATAGTTCAAATATGCTATAATTTCTTGAATCTGTGGACAAAAATGGTAAAATGAAGTAATGTTGCATGCTGATAAATGTTTCCTCATTTATGCTATGTCTTGGGTATTTTTCCTCCTCTAGCCATAGGATGTGCAAGAGTGGTAATTTGAACTTACACCTTTTCTAATATTGATGATAAAATAAATATATGTATGTGGAAGTGGTGTGTGAATTGAATTCTTTTTAGGTACTTGTCATGGATATTCAAGAGTCAAAACCTTAGCATTAAAGTTAGAGCCAACCAGATTGTTCAATCATCATGAGGGGAGCAAGTCATTATATGCTTTCTGTTGGAAGCACACTAATGTAGTTTCCACAACCTACCATATATGTGGAGGATTTATTCATGGTTAATGGTGATTTAGTTTCAAAATTTATGAGTCTGTAATTGATCCTCATTAATGGAGTGATCATAGAGTTAGGAAGTAGTTGTAGTTTCCTTTAAATAATGTTTGTTGTAGCTTCAAGAGCAATTTTTGAAAAAGAAAGAAGTCAGGTTTATTTTCATAGTAGATGAGTGTGATTCAATTTTTAGTCAAGTGTAATTCCTTCACCATAAATGAATAGAATGAGTATTTCAAATCTATTTCCCTTATCTTGATTTTTTTTTATGTTCACTAATCCAAGGGGGCCCACTTGGCAAGTGAACTATTCTATTACAATAGATTTCATTTTCTTGTCTATTTCCTTGCAAGACAGAATTGTGTTGCTCCTACAACCAATCATAATAGAATCAATGAATTGTTCCTATAGCATAGGTGGATAGATAGGTTTACTGTTGCAGCATTAATTTCAATCTTTTGCTTTAGCTGCTAGCATAGATTTCCTTCATTATTTCCTTCATATTAGTTGTAATGACTTGAAGGAGAATTAGAGCATAGACTTTGCAGTCATTCTCTCAAGTTTATGCTCCTAGGTTGACAAATTAAATGAAGTTAGTGTACTATTTTAAGTAAACACATGATGTGGTCTAACCATGAAATCACTATGAAAGGATGTCCAATCCTTTGTTATTAAAGTAACAAGCTGACTAGATAGATCCAATATCCACTCAATCATCATCCTCTCACACCTCGGGTTCTTTGATGTGTCCCCTTTGCAACATATCTTCCTACTTCTAATTTTGTGCACCAATGGGACAACAAGTTGGTCATTAATTTTTTTGGCATCACCCTTGACACCCATTCTTTTGATTTCTTCAAACGAGGTCTTAATTTTATGGTGACACCTCATACCATTCCACAAGTTGACTTCCTAGTTGAGATTGAGAATACTATATGTACTCTCCCTATCAATGTTGCCAAAGAAATTAGGTAGGATTGTGCAGTCACTTTGAGGTGGGCCAAACCTCTTAGGTGCAACATGCCCAAATTTGAGTTTCTTGAATTCAAAAGTTTGTTGCATCAAAATGGCTTAGTAATCACCAAAGTTGACAAATGAAATGCTACTATCATTATGAATAAGAAAGACTATGTTGCCAAGATGCTTGACCTTCTTGCTAATTCTCATAGCTATATAATCTTGTCTCATAATCCTTGTGCCAAAATCATTAAAAAACTCAAAGCTAGTGTCTTGGCCTTATCCTTTGTTGATAACATCAAGAAAAGGTTAGTCCCTTCTAGGGAAGTCACTCATCGCATATATAGTGTCCCAAAAATTCACAAGAAGGGTATTCCTCTAAGACCAATTATTGACACCATTGGTTCCCCCACATACCCTTTAACTTCCCATATTGCCAAACTTATCTCACCCTTAGTGAAAAAATATGATTCCTTTGTCAAGGGCTCGACCTACTTTGTCCAATTCATCAAGGATGCTCATCTAGATATTAATGATGTCTTGGTGAGTTTCGACGTTGTCTCTCTCTTCAAAAAGGTCCTAATACCCAATTCAATTGAAATTGTGAAGCTTAAGACCAATGTAGAGATCACTTGTTTGGTTGAGTTGTGCCTCAAGTCCACTTTCTTCATGTAGCCATAGGATCCCCTCTCTCCCCTATCATTTCCAACTTTTATATGGAACATTTTGAAGAGTTGGCCCTTTGATCATTCCCTCTTAAGCCTATGTGGTGGAAGCGATATGTCAATGATACTAATATTTGTTTTCCTCATGGGATGGAAAAATTAGAGAAGCTCCACCAACACACCAATGACATACTGCCATGTATTTCTTTTACCAAAGAGCTAGAGTCTAAAATTCAATTACCTTTCCTTGATGTCCTTCTTATCAAGAAACCAAGCGGTTCCCTTGGTTGTCATGTGTTTAGAGAGGCTACACATATAGAATCATACATCCATGCTTCCTCCAACCATCATCCTAGCCAAAAATTTGGCATTCTTAAGACCCTTTCTCTAAGAGCCTATAGGATTTTTGATGATGATCATTTAGGGCCTTGAACTTAACCACCTCCATCAAGTCTTTAGGCTTAATGGATACTCTCCTAGAAAACTATTCAGAGCTCTCAACCAAGCCAAGTCCCTCCACCATTCCTTCTATGATCCCAAACCTTCTACAACCCCTCTTGGTTTGAATGCCTATCTCCCCTTTGTGGAAGAAATTTCATAAAAAATCTCCAAGATCTTAACCAAAAAAGGTCTGTGAGTAGCTTTCAAATCCCTATCTAAGCTTAGAAACCATGTCCCACCTTTAAAAGACTCTAGAGATGTTTATTCTAACTCAAGGGTCTACAAAGTAGTTTTCTCTTGTTGGACACCTTATATTGGCGAAATACATCACTCTTTCCAAACTCAAATCAAAGAGCACATTGCAGACATTAGGCATGATAGGGTTTGTAAATTAGCCTTAGCTAAGCATTTTTTCTCTACCAAATATCACATTTATTTGGAAAATAAGCATATCCTAGCCAATGAGGAAAAATATTTCAAAAGGAAGCTTAAATAAGTTGTCGAGATCAATAACCATCTCCATCAACCTTAGTCACGATGACGGTTGGATCCTCAAACCTTCATGGCAACCAATGTTAGCCTCAAGGTACAGAGACCAACATAATGAGGGATAATCTTTCTCTTACACCCCCCCCCCCCCCCCCCCCCCAACAATTCCTATCCTATTTGGTCGATCCCTCTCCATTGGTGGGGTTTCCTTCTCTCTCTTTGTTCTTCTCCTTCTTTGCTTTGAGTGGCTCACAATCCCCCTCCACCTTGATGGTGCATTCTCCTTACAATTCTTCTATTTTGGTACCTCCTGAGCCTCTATCTTACCACCTCTTGTTAGGCTAGTGTTGGCTTTGGTCTGCTTGTGTTTGTTCTATTTTATTTGTCTTGGGTTTTTTTTTGGTTTTTGTAGCATTGTTTTCTCTTGCACTTTGTCTCTTGGTTTCTACGACTCTTTTTGTCATATATATATATATATATATATGGTTTCTGCGGCTTGTGTTTTCATATATATATACACATACATGTACATATATGTAGGTATATATACATACATACATATATATATAAACATAAATATACAAATATATATATATATATATATAGACGCACACATACACACACACACACACACACACACACACACACACACACACACACACATATATATTTATGTATATATATATATTATGTTTTAAATAAAACACATGCACACACATACACAAGATAAATAAATTTATTATATTCATAAATATATATATATTTATTTATTTATTTGTGTAGGTATGTATGTGTATATATGTGTACAAGTATATATATATATATATACACACACACACACACATACATATATACACATATATATACATGTGTGTGTGTGTGTGTGGTATAGTTTGTGTTTTTATATACTGATATATGTATTAATAAACATGCATTATTTGCATGTATGTTTTACTACTCACTTATACACACACTTGTTCTAGAGATACACACGCATACTTATATATTGTTTGTGGGCATTATATATAATTACCCATTTACATATTATATATTGTGATAATATAACACACATGCTTTATATATGCATGTGTATAAACATATAATACATGTTATATATTATATGTTTACATACAATACTTTTAATAATAATATAATTGTTTGCCCATGCATAGATTTTTTGTGTGCATAGCTTTGGTTAGTTGTGACTTCCTTTCTTCCTATCTTTTTATTTCTACATTTTGATTTGATATTCAATTATCCTCAATTTCTAACATCTCATTTATTTATTTCTTTTGTTCTCACTTTTACTTCTCCTATTCTTTCTTTCTATTATGTCTGTGAGTCTCTATTTCTTGTTGTTTCTTGTCCAACCATCTTTTCTATTATTTTATTTTAACATCGATGTGTGTGAAATCTCTCTTCCCTTGGTCCCTATATCTTTTGGTCAATCAACATCTGCAACTCACTTTGCTTTTGTATCTCTTGCTCTCTTTCATCCTAACGATGGATCACATAGTGTGATTCAAAACATTGATGGTAAAAATCTTTACACAATCGAATCCAGAAACAAATCAATGTAAGACATGTTATTGTTCTCAAGTTCCACTTCTGAAGCATTCTTTTTGTTCAAAAAATGTTGTCTTAGAGGGATTATAATCTAGATATGTAAGATCTACAAGTGGAGCAGAAACAAATTGTTGTATAGGAATAATATTGTATGGTTGATATTGAGGTACTTCAACTCAAGGTCCTATGGGATATGGTGGCATCACTTCTATGGTGTTTCTTGGAAAGTGGACTATCATGCTTCCCCCTCCATTAGGGTTATCTTTCTTCATGAAAGTGATCATTTCTTTAAAAACCTATTCAAGGGTAGCTATGTTTGCAGTGGGCAACCTTCCTTAGAAAAAATACAGTGAGTTCATCAATGGAGTTGAGATAAATTTGTATTGCAGTCTTAGGTGGTATTTTATAAGGGGACTCCTCTTTCTATACATAATATCAAAATGATGATTATATATTGATATATTATCATGAGGGTCCCTCTTTATGAAAAGGAATTATTGGTGCACCACAACTAGGTTGATAAAGGTCTTGAATTGATCCAAGAACATACTTTCAAAAGAGTCTTAATATGTGACACATGTCAGAGGAAAATTTACATACCAATAACATGTTAACTAACCAAAAGTGTAAGGGAATAAACAAGAAACCAAATTCTCATGTTGAATTTTCTTTTGGTTGCAAATTTATTTGAAAATATTGATGTGGTCCTCTGTCATCTATGTCTCTTCATAAACATACCTTGCAGATAATTTTCTAGGATTTTTAGGAAAGACATTGAGTTGACCTTGTAAGTTTATAGGTGAATCTTATGCATTAGAAAATAAATTCATTGGTGGTGGAGTTGGTTTATTTTGTTGTTGTGGTGGAGTGTTGATTGTGATGCAACAAGGGACTGCAAAGTGGAAGTTGGCAATATGAAAGGTAGTACTAGAGTTTGAACTTTAGGAATTTCTTTATCACTTTGAGATTAGAAAAAATGGTCAAGCTCCAAGAAGTTGTTCTTGTTAGGAAATGATCACAATACCCATTGTAAGGGGGATAACATATCAAAAAAAAATCAGCATTCTCAAAGTTTCAAAAGATATTCCAAAAATATTGTCTTGGAGGGCTCATACCCCTGATATAAGATCTATTAGTGGAGTAGCAATACAATGTTGCATACAAATAGTGTTGTATGGCTGATATTGAGGTACTTACATTTGAGGTCTTATTAGATATGGTGGCATCACTCCTATGCAGTTTTTTGGCAAGGGGATCACCAAGCTTCCCCCTTCATTAGGGTCTTTCTTCATGAAAGTGATCACTTCTTGGAAAACCTTTTCTAGGGTATCTATTTTTTTTGAAAATTATGATGATGCATGCATGCCTAAATTAACATGATTTTCTAACTTACCCATGTTTCTATGTAAAATAAATTGGTAACAAGAAAGATAAGAAAATTGTTCAAAAGGGAAATCTAGACAAACATAAGTAACAACACCAATGCATCTGCGAATTTTTGAAAGGGATGGTAGAAAATTAACGAATTTTGGAGTAGTACACCATAATCTCTCTAATGCAATTGTCAATGGAACTTTGAAAGATAGAATGATTTGAATTTATCAAACAATTGTGTAAGTTTCTCCCAAAAATCCAAAGACTTGATAAGAAAGGAGGAACTTCCAACTTATCCTTGAACATGGTAGGTATAGCTTCCACTATGTTAACATTGGAGGTGGATGTTTTCTGAGTGTTGGGAGTTGGTGTAGACTCTACATGATCCAAATTCTTCAAGAGAGTTTTCCTTTGACTAGGACAACTTTGTAGCATATCATACATATAGATATTAGCCTTTAGCTTCTTCAATTCTTCTATTGCATTGTACTTTTTTTAGCATTTTTAGTTTATTTTTGAATGTACATGCATCTTGGAATAGTGCTTGTTGTGGGACTAGGTTATTACTTGCCCTGGGATCTGGGGCATAGGGTGCAATCCTAGAGGTACACAATTAGTCAATGGTTCCTTCTAGTTGTGCAAACTATAATTTTTTTGGTTATCATTGCAAAAATAGAACATCTCTACACCTTTTGGCTTGGCATCTTGGTTGAAGGGGAACACAAATTCCTTGTTCACTAAATTCTCATCCCTAGGTAGGGGTGTATCATAGGATTCTAACACTAATGCATTGAAATGAATAGGATTTTTATTTGTGTCTTGAGGATGTTGATTTTGAATCTTGATGTCATCATAGTAATAATATCTTTTGTTGTTTTCATTGTTCCCATTGGGTCTAGCAATGTGTGCCTCAACAAAATTGACAGGGTTAGCATTATCAAGAAGAATGCCACCATTATTGGGATGTGTATTTCACTATTGGTTTGGCCTTGGTACCCTAATCATTCTATCTTGCACATTATAGTTGCTCCCACCATTGTTGATGTTGTTATTGTAGGAACTATAGTTTGTATTAGTATTCAACACATAATTATTGTTGTTTTGGGCAGCAACTCAGTGTTAGTAATTTTGGTTTTTTCCCTAGGATAATTTCATCCTTGTCAACTCATTGGAGAGTTGTGACACTATTTTCTTCATGAATTTGAACTCAGTAGCCATGCTATTGTTCTCAGGTTCCATTTGTGAAGTAGGTTTGGCTCAAAAAATGTTAGTCTTAGAGGGCTCATACCCCAGATATGTAAGAGCTACTAGTGAAGTAACATCAAATTGTTGCGTAGGAATAGTGTTGTATGACTAATATTGAGGTACTTCCATTTGAGGTCCTATAAGATGTAGTGGCATCACTCCTATGATGTTTTCTAACAAGTGGATTCTCATGCCTCCCCCTTCATTTGGGTTAGCTTTCTTTGTGAAAGTCACTGCTTCTTGGAAAACCTTTTCAAGGGTATCAATATTTGTGACAAGAAGCCTCCTTAGAAATATTTGTGACAATGAAGCCTCCTTCATTTTCTTTGTCTCTTCATAAACACACCTTGGGGAGAATTTGTTAGGATTTTTAGGAAGGTCATTCAGTTGACCTTGTAAGTTTATAGGTGAATCTTGTGCCTTAGCAAAGATAGCCATCAGTGATGGACTTGGTTGATTTTTTTGTTGTGGGGGAGGTTTTGGTTATGAAGAAATGGGGGATTGTGAAGTGGAAACTGGTAATATGAAAGGTAGTGGAGCATGAGTTTTGGGAATCTATTTATCACTGCGAGATTATTGAAAATGTTCAATTTCCAAAAACTCATGCTTGTTAGGCGATGATCACAACACCCACTATAAGGAGGCTAATGGATTAATTTTTTTTTTTTCTTTCTTAAAGTTTCAAACTAGCTTCAAGCCCTCCTACTTGCACCACTATTGCTGAGTGTTGTATTTGCATGATGACAATGATAGAAATTTGTGAGAATCTCTCTCTTGAAAAGTCAATAAAATATCAACTACAAGGTTTTGTGAGGTTGCTTTTCAACCAATTGGGTGGCTCAATTGGAGATGAATGTTTATGTTTAATGAGGCTTTTTTTGGCTCAATGAAGTCTAATTTGTAACCTTTAGACACCTAGAAAATACTCATCAAAAAAATAAAAATTTTGCTATATTTTTAACTTTATGATGATGCTTGCAAGCATAAATTAGCATGATTTTCTAACTCAGCCATTTTTCTATGACAATAAAATTATGAAGAGAGGGTAACAAGAAAGATAATAAAATTTCTAGAAAGGAAATCTAGATGGATATAAGCCATAGTGGCAACTTGTGTCTACAAATTTTTGAAGGGGATTGTAGAAAACCCACAAAACTTAGATCTACACAATGTAATCTCCCTAATGAAATTATCAATGGAGCTTTGAAAGATAGAATGATTTTTCACAACTCATCAAATTTTATAGCCATAGAAAGTTCTCACACGTGAGAAAAATTTCTATGAAATGTGCTTAAGAAAATCTCCTTCTACAATTAGTCAAAACAAAGGTATTATGTGACTATTCATGAAAAACTCCTAGAATACTAAAATCACACGATCATTCACATACAATAAGACTATTAAGTTCTTCATTATTTATGAAATATTAATTCATAAAGAGAATGCACATTCCAGCAAGAACCACTATACACAAAATGAGAGCACCAATAGCATACTTTATTACATAAAATGACAACCTTGAAAATATATTACAACCTTGTAGTTATAGTGATCCCTCTCCTTCATATGAATTGAGCAACTAGATTTTTTCCCATGCAAAGATTATGCTAAAACTAATCAAACATAACAAATTATATATAAATTGACTACAAATATGGTGCTAAGTGTGCCTTCACCCTTTTTTTATCAATTAATGGGTGCATGAGGCTTGACATGACTTAAAACAATAATAGAAGATAGACATCTCTGAGTGCAAGCTAGAGCTTATGGGTCTTAAAACAATAGCAACTCATCTTCCCTCATGCTTAAGTACCAGTTAACTACTCCAACCCTTCAAAAAATGAGCTTTTGTTGCATGAAACACTAAAAAATAGTAACTAGTGGGTAAGTGGTAGCACAACTACAAGTGTTTAGAAATCATCACACCTGTGCACCTATGAAGTTGTGCACCTACGCACCTTTGGAGAAAAAAATTTTTTCTCTACTAAACTTCAAAATGTGGACCTACGCACCTTTAGGGTTCTCAAGATCAAAATTGATAGAATTTTTTGAAGTCTAAAATCTTAATTTCTGGCATCTGGTTCTTGTTTATTTTCAACCAAAATGATGTTTGCATGGGTCACCTTGAACCTTTATATCGTCAAGCTGATTTCTTAGGGATATGTAAAATCTAGAGCTTGGTACTTGCCCCTCACTTGCCCCTAATCATGAACTTTCTATCACACTTCAACAAAATCATCCAATTTGGAATCCAACTCATTTAGTGTCTCCTTGACTTTGAATATGCATTGGATGTCATCTTCAAAGGACACCGCTTCAAAAGATGCTCAAAATTTTTAAACAACTCTTTACATTGAGCATAGGTTTTTGCTAAAGTCATCATCAAAAATCTCTAGGTTAGTCACACTATACTATTTATCTACCTCTAGTAGTTGGGCATGAGTCCTACCTTGCATATCTTAGATATCTTAATACATAGATAGCATGAACTTGTTACTGACCTATATCTTCTCAATCCAATCATCTATCTTATCCAATTCTTCTCCTATATACACATACAAAAAAATTCTATATCTCTACACCTTTATTGTTTGTAATGCATTCAAGTCATTAATCTAGCTGGACACTTCATCTACTAAGCCACAATCCTTGTTGATCACAGTTGCTAGCTTACTTGAATTTTTTCGTATGCTATACAAAAAATACATATTTTCCTCTATAATATCTACTTCTTTCTCTTCAAATTGAGACTCTACCTCTTGCAAGCATTAAAAAATGAGTCACTTGGTGCAAAGGCCAGAGCTCATTTCTTGAGGACAACTAATAAAGCTATCTTAGGGTGATCTGAATAAATGGGACCTTCTACCTTCTTTACAAATTCCTACAAAATGTCATTTTGTTTCCTCAAAATCTTAATTTCCTCTTTACATTTATTTGAATGGTGAAACACCTATCGAAGACCTTTGGTTGTCAAAACTTAGGTTGTATCATTAGTAGCCTTCCCCAATACGATCTCTTGCATCTAATAATCTTGAGGGCCAATGGTTTCTATATCTGCATGGGGAGGAGGAATGGTTATATGTACCACCAAATCAACTGCTTATTCTTCATGATAAAAGCCAGTTGGTTCATATCCTCTCAAATGGGCATTATTGGTTTTACCACCTCTATCAAAATTGTTAGTCCTTCCTCAAGGGCCTTTATATACCTCCTCTCTTGGGTTTCTACTTTCTGATCTATCCATGTTGGATTAGTGCCCATCAAAGACATATACTATCTAGATGATGAAGTCATCATAGATGTTAGTCTCTTTCCTTTGTCTTTCCTCTTTGGCATCTTCTCTACTCTTGGGTGTTCCACCATTGGGGTGGCCATTATGGTTCTAGGAGGGGAAGAAAGTGGTTGCACTATAGGAGGAGCTTGTTCTTTTGTTGTAGCAACTTGTCCCTCTTTAGAGGCTTCCCTTGCATGTGCTACATATACCCCTTCCTTAGTTGTCTAGCTTTTTTTCTCTAAAATTGGAGGTAATAACATGGTATCCTATTCTGGCTATGTGTACAAAAAGTGTTACACTTCTATAAACCATTATTCTTGAGAATACCCATGAAAGAGATCATCTCAAAAGGTGGCTTATAACTCTCTATTTATAACTTGTAAAGGTGCAAAATAATAGTATGGTGGCTTTCAAATGAGCCAAGCTATGAAATGCTTGCAAGGTGCACCATAGAATGGGAGATTCAAAGAGTAGAGGCAAGAGTCTAGAATGAATGTAATGTAAATGAAAGCTAAATGAGATAAAATAGAATGAAAGATAAACTAGAAAATTAGTATTACAACCCCTATTTAGAATAGATGATTTAAGCTATAAGCATGGAGAGAAACTAGAATGAATAAGAAGCATGAAGAATGAAGAATAGGTGATAGAAGAAGAGGAGCTCCACTAAGTATGAGATTGTCAATCTTGCAACATAACATTAGTAAAAGACTAGAGTTTTGAAGTGAGGAGAGAGCTCTCCCTTTTAAAGAGAAATAGACAATAGAGATCATGAGGCAAGATGCATGTGATCAAGGGTGGAGTTTGAAGGTGGGAGTGATCCATGTGCACAAGCACTTCCACCAATTGTGATGAAGAGTTGACTTTTGTCCCCCATGTGGGACAAAATTGTCTTTTCTTTTATTTTTAAATAAGGAAAATGTTTTTTTGTATGAAACTTAGGATAAGAGATGAGTGGGGAATTTTATTTAATTAAAAGGGGGACATGTTCTTTTGATTAAATATGAACTTAGGATATTATAGTCAAATTGTAGGTTAAAATCAAATAAATGGATTTTTGGAGATTTGATCAAGGATAAGCATCGATAAATTATGCGCAAATGATAGAAAGGGGGCTCATAGTCTAGATGACCATTTTTGGGTGATTACATCGGCAAAGATGAAGGTGGTGTCTCTAGCTTTCCCAATGGTCAGAGAGGTATCACTATTGTACCATGTTAGAGTGGAGGAAGCATATTCCAATCATTGCCTAATGGCTCTAGGCATGGTGTATCCCTTATTGTTCCACTCTCCATATGAGTTCGCTTAGACATGAAGCCAAAGTCAGTGAAATTGAACACATATGATCCATCCCCTTCATTGGGTTTAGTCTATCCTTCCTATTCTTGATTTGTAGATTCCTCAATCTAGATTGGTTGGTCTTGTGTCACTAAGGGTGTCTTTATTAAAATTCTCCTTCTTTCATCTTCAGCAGGCCTAGTTGAACATGTCCTTTTATTTAATAGAACAAAATATATCTCATCCCCTTTCTCTCCTTCCTCCTCAGCCATAGAGATAGTTTCATGGATCTAAGGCGAAGGGGTACTCTTCTTCCTCAAACTCCTCCTTTTCTCTCCAATCACCACTGTCTTTGTTTTGCTTTGTTTAGGGACTAATGGGGAGGATTTTTCTTGAGATGGACGCTCTTCAAGCTATGCTTCTTCTATGTTTGCAGTCTTTCATTTCTTCTTTCATTTCTCTTCCCTACGAATATATACCACATCCTTTTTGTGGCTATACACTCTCTTGATTCTAATTGAGGACTTTTCCTTGTAGGTTGGAATGGTAACTTTAGTCCCTTCCCCTTTCTTCGGCCTTGTTGGCACCTTCAATATAGGAATATTGGGCACAAAGTCAAATTGGAAGAGTTTTCATATCCGGTCCCTTGTCAGATTGACAACATTTCAAGCCCGATGTTGTATGTCATTATCCTCCTCTCTATTCACCTCTACATTCATGATAGGGTGCTCAAAGATCTTGTCTTTGCTGTAGGTGGGATCTAGGATATTAGAGCCATCCTTATTCCATACCTTGAGAGGTATTCGTAGGTTCAAAACTTTCTTTACTGGTGCTAGATTGATTTTGCAACAATCCTTGATCTGGAACATCCCCATGTTATCAAATTATGAGCAAGTCACCAGGTAATCCTCAAGAGGCTATTTCTCCCATTCCACCATGTAGGTGCAAATGTCTTGCTTCTATTTTACCTCACAAGGCCTGATACTGATAGACCATACTCATGTCTTTCTTTTCTTCTTTTGAACCCTGTCATATGCAGAAGCTAGTAGTCAAGAAATGTCCAATAGTACAAGTCTATCTAATGGATAACATGGTAGCTTCTTTGGGCAGAGGAGGGTTCCATCCACTCAGATGTAAGTGAATGTGTTTTACTAGATGAAGTATCCTCCCACTTGTATTACCCTCATTGTTGCCTCTACTAAAATCCTTTTTGCATAATCCCCTTCTATGAACTAGAATATTTTGAAGATGAAGGGATCATTCATTATCATGTATTTTGAGCTCTCATCCAGGAGCTTCTTCTACATCAACTATGAGTATATGATGTGTGATCATGAATTGGGATCTCGTATACATCCTCTCCTCACAAGACCTAGATAATTTTTTGCTCTAGTTACTAGCAAGTAAACTACATATGATGTCATATAAAACTGGGGGTCAATCTGGATCAAAGTTAGTTGTTCATCCAATGAGCTACTAGTGATGGTGCCCCAGTCAATCTTGTGTACCCTTGTTTTGACTGTCTCTATGAAATGAACCATCCAAGTTTTTAGGTGATCCATTGCAGGAAGTCCCATCACTATGCTTAGGAGAAAGATGTAATAGCCAATATTTGAAATCATGTATCTCCATGTCATATTGACTTTGTCTAGCCTATTATGTAGGGTCCTAGTAATCAAGTACTTCTCTTATACTATGTCCTTTGTTGCTTGTTGGTTCTCCATGTACTAGTAGTCTACACTCTCATAGGTAATCCCTTGATATTCATTGGCTTGGGGAAAGTGGAATACTTTCCCTATACTATCTAATCAAATATCCTAGACAATTTATCCAATTATGCTCTTCACTACTTTCTCATCAGATTATACTTTCTCTATACTGTCTATTCAGATATTCAAGACAATCTCTCAAGTTATGCTCTTCACCACTTTCTCATCAAATACGTAGTGTTTTGCTAGAGTTGTGGTTAACTCTAATGACTGCAGTGACACTAGTTGTGATGCTACATTTACTATTCAACTCTAAATGAGTGTAAAGATCATTTTTTTATCTCTCACAGGCTTGTTGTGTCATACAAGGAATTCATTCCAATCAATTTGACCAAGCTTTGTATTTTTGACTTTTGAGTGCAAATCTATGAAGCATGACTTCTTGTGTATCCTTGGAATTTAAAACTCACAAGTCTAGGTTTGATCTTAGATATTGTGAAAGATTATGAATGCATAGTAACATGCACAAAAGGAAAAACATTAGTAAACTCTGTTGCCTGGAAGTCAAAAATTTTCTTGACTCAAAAAAATAGGCAAAAAATAAGTAAACTAAGAAAAAAACTAACATAATAGAAATATGTGCACTTGCACACCTTGTGCACCTACATGACTTGCGCAAGATTGGTGAAAGCAGGGTCTAAGTTTGGGAAGATGCACATATTTACACCATGTGCAATTGTACACCATGTGCAACTACACACTTACACAAGGTGCACATCTTTGCAACATAAGTTAGGCGCAAAAAAAGGCATTACATGGTCTATGGTCACAAATGAACGTGTAGAGGTAGCACATAAGTGCACATACACACTAGGCCTTTACCTTGGTGTTTATTCACTTCAAGGAAATGTGTGCACATGTACATTAGGCCTTTACCTTGGTGTTTGTTCACTTCAAGGAATGTGGAATCTACAAACATATGATGGTGCGAAGGGTGCACACTCGAGAGACAGGTGGATGGCAATGAGTGGACCTAGGAGATCCACTTCTATTTATAAGAAGGGAGTGTGCATATGTAAGGATGCGCAAGTGCGCACTTTGCCTCAATGCATAAAAAAATGCTCCTCCAATTGCCAGACTTAGATGACACTTACTTTTTTCAATTCCTAGACCTAGGTCACAATAGTCTCTCACTCCCTTAGGTGTCTCGAAAGGTACTAAATAGTTTAAGATTGAAGTTTAAAGTTTCTAACTCACCTTAGACTAATACCAACTATAACACAAAATACTTAAATTTCTCCTTTATTGAATTCTACAATTAAAATGATTTTAGTAAGGTATTAATGCCCCCCTTATTGAATTCTATAATTATAATGATTTTAGTTAGGCATTAATAAATTGAGACTAGGTTTCATTGTGAATATATTTGAATATATTCACATCTATTTTTCTTAATTATGTCATTTATTAGATCGTTACTATCAAGGCTTATAATAGAGTTCTATAAAATACCACAATTGCTACTCTTACTATTAAGTCTAAATTCACACCCACAACTTACTTTATTTTATTATTATTTGTGGATAACATGGTCACCATTATTCATATTAATAATCACATGATAATAATAATAATAATTCTATTAAACTTTAACAATAAAACTCTTAATTGTGTCATTTATTAGATCCTTACTATCAAGGTTTATAATAGAGTTCTATAAAATACCATGGTTGCTATTCTTACTATTAAATCTAAATTCACATCCACAACTTACTTTATTTTATTATTATTTATAGATAACATGATCACCATTATTCATATTGATAATAACATGATAATAATATTAATTCTATTAAACTTAACGATAACACTAATAATATTTTGGTGCCACCAAACCATAACTAAAGTAATCTATCACAATGTTTGAGGATATGTGTGTGTGTGTGTGTGTGTGTGTGTGTGTGTGTGTGTGTGTGTGTGTGTGTGTGTGTAGAAAGGTCCTAGAGTGAAAAGAACTTGGATCACATAACATTGAATCACAATTTTCCCTCTCAAATAGAATAGAACATGCTTTGAATGAAATGAATTAAATAGAACATTTGAATTACAATTTTCCTCAAATGGAATAGAATGGGCTTTGATATATATATATATATATATATATATATATATATATATATATATATATATATATATATATATATATATATATATATATATATATATATATATATATATATATATGAAATAGAAAGGTCCTAGAGTGAAAAGAACTTGGATCACATAACATTGAATCACAATTTTCCTCCTCAAACAGAAGAGAACAAGCTTTGAATGAAATGAATTAAATAGAACATTTGAAATTCAAATTAGCAAGAAGAGACTAGACCATTGTTGCAGAACAAAACAAAAAAGAATACACTTTGCATAGTAATATAGACACAAACATTGGATCACAATTTTCCTCGAATGGAATAAAATAGGCCTAGAATGAAATGAACTTGGATCACACATATTGAATAGAAATTTTTCTTGAGAGAAACTAAACATTCAATAGCATTTTTTCTCAAGAAAAAATGAACATTCAATTATGGTTTTCCATTCAATTATAGTTTTCCTCTAGAATGGGATAGATGTTAGAATTCTTTAGAATAACTGAGATGGGGGGGGGGGGGGGGCGCTAAATCAATTATCCAAGGTCCAAATGCCCTAATAATACTTTTTCACAAATTATAGTGAATCCATAAACTTTTCATCCATCCAAGCTTAAATCAATCATCCTAGCAAATTATAGTAAATCAATATGCAGAGATAAAACTTGCAAGATCAACACATGACACAGTGATTTACGTGGAAACCCAATTTGGGAAAAACCACCAGTAACATGCTACTTAATTCTCACTCTTCTAAAGTGATGCCCTGTTAAAAGCCTTCCTTGTTAAAGGCTTACAACACACTATTAAATGTGACCTTGTTAGAAGATTTCACCATACTATTAGGAATGGGCCTAATCAAAGGACTTTAGAACATTCACTTGGAATGTCACCCTGTTAAAGGATTTACAACATGACTATTAAACCAACCTAAGTCCATAGGATTTAAACTATTTTTTACAATTGCTAGAAAGTAAAAATAATGGCTTGTTGATATGATACAACTTACAACATATTTTGCAGATTTCATATCACACTTCAGTTCAGTCCTTTTGCTTGGCTTTGATCACTTCAACTCTAACAGCTTGTCATCTCAAGCTTCACCTCCTTAAGTCTTCTTACTCATCATACCAATGCAACCATATCTATGGTCATCTGTTGAAGTAGAGTAATTGTGCTTTCTTACTCCTTAACACCTCCTTCAACACTTTATGATTTCATGCTTGACCTCCTCTCTTTTTTTTTCGTGACCTTATGACTCCTTAAATAGAAATCTGGATTGTCTTTGTCGCTCGATTCTCCCTCTCCATTTTTAGGGTTTCAAATGGATTAGGTAGGATACAATGTATCTACCCCATATCTTGCTCTTATCTAGAAACTTCGTCTAGAGTCCAGTTGTATTCTTCAAAAATGTTCTACATGGTGTTCTGTGCCACCAGCTCATCATTCTTATCTTCTATTTAATTTACAGAACTCAAGATAACAACCTTGTCAGCTTAGATCTGATGAATCTTCAATTTTTGAAATAATGCAGCAACTCGACACTATTGGTTTATTGATGCTCGGCACCTCTGTGTTACTTGACACTTGTATTTGCTTGGCACTTGTTTCTTGCTCGGCACTTGTTTCTGCTCGGCACTTGTATCTGCTTGGCACTTGTATATGCTCGGCACTTGTATCTACTCGGCACTTGTTTCTACTTAGCACTTACTGAAGTTGAACTTGCTCAGCTTCAACTAGGAATCTTTTCAGCACTTACTAGCTTGCTCGGCTTTCTCTTTCTAATGAACTTAGTTAGGTTTTACAAATGACTTAGCTAAAACCTTACATCTTTGATATGTTTCAGTGTGCCCATTCTCTATGTCTTAGAGTATGTCATCAATACACTTTTTCATCAATGGCTTAGCTGATCCTTCTACCTCATTACAACATCATAACTTCAACCTTTCTCTAGGTGTTCTAGTTACATCTTATTGATTGCCTCCTCCTTGTCAATCAACCAATTGATAGTATTTGGATCACTAAAGCAATTGTCATTCCTGCAAGTAGCAAGTTTGACATCAATGACAAAACAATGATTGAGAACATTCTTTACCAGTTCCATTACTTTTTATGTATGATCTCTTCAGTCATTTCCAACAATCTCCCTCATGAGCTTTTCAATCATTTCCAACAATAGAAAGAAAATTGAATTACAACTTTCCTCTATTTTCTCAAATGAACTTATGTCACATACATTAAATTACAATATTTTCAAATCCAAGCTGATATCTTTGTTGGGGCATTTGTTTCATCAAACAACTTTGTCAATGTCTAGAATAGGTATACAATCAAAGAAACTTGGGTCATTTAGGTGTAAACAATAACAAATTAATGGAAGAACACAACCAAATATCCAAAACCAAAAATATTGGAGGGCTCTGTTAAGACATTTTCTTCTTAAGAATTCATGCCTTTGGTAGTCTCTCAATGATTGGAATAGGCTCTAAGATCAAAGGAACGTGTTTTATATACTTCAAAGTAGCAAATATAATATTTTGAAGTGAAGAAGTTGCTCCTTTATTCAAAGCAATAGACATAATCTCTCAAAGCGATGCTCCTTAACCTCTCTTTTGGTAAGGCTTCCTCTCTAATCCTCATTTATCCTCTATAATACTCATTTGTATTTTTAGTTTTGGTTATGTGTGGGGCCGTGCGGTGTGGTGCCTACCCCTAGTTGACTTTTCATATTATTGCCGAACTCTTTTAGTCTGGCTTTATGTTTATGCTTAATGATCAATGACATTGTTTTCCAAATTGTTGGATATTATTTCATACTCAGATGATTTTATGATGAGTGACTTTAGTACTAGTTATTTCATGTATGCATGATTATTCTTCGATGATGATTGTATACAATGATTCTAGTTATTTCATGATGATAGATGGATTATTTGTATGCATTTTCTATGGATACTTACCCAATACTTGCATGTGGTTGGTGTACTTGTATGTTTACTTTATGTATGATGCTTCTGATATGGTTAAGGGAGGGAGTTATAGTCACCTACTAGTCGGGATCTACATGATGCACCACTTCCCATCATTGCCTGTTTAGTTTAGAATATATGTGTATGTCCATGCATTAATTTTATGTAAATTGTAGGTACCCAGTATTGACTTCCTTGAATTGCTAGGATGAGCGTACCCTGTCACAATATCTCAATGGTAAGAGATGGGAGATAACTCTTGAGTCCAAATCCTAACCTTAAACCATTTGTCCTAGAAAGTAGGGCAAGTATCTGAGTTGTTTACCTTCTAAATTTGTCAAGTGACGTAAATTCATGATTATAACCCTTGAGTTTGATCTCATTTTCTGTCATTTATTATAGGTTTTCATATTCAGTCTCATGGGTTTATGATGATGTTCTAATATAATTAAATTGATTTAAAAAGAATAATTACTGATTTAATTTTATGAAAATTTTATGAAGCAAATTCAATATTTAATTTTATTTAATTAATTAAATAAAAGAATAAAATTTAAAGATTTAGTTAAAGTCTGATTTTGGGCATAATAATATTTATTTAATTTAATAATAATATATTTAGGAGTTCATTTTTAAATAATTACTAAATATTTTTATCAAAAATGTCTCAAAAATTAATTAAAGAGAGAAAGAAAATTATTGAATAAAGATATTTTAATTAAATGGGAAAAATGTTGTGCACGCATATTAAAATATAATAAATAATAAAGGTAATAAAATTTTCGCGTGATTGCACAATCAAAGCCCTAATTTTAAGGAAAAACTCGTTATTAGGAATTTAGAGTTCATTTCTCGATAATTAAGTTTTGGAGGAGCAATTTTCTGAGAAGGGTTTCAAAAGAAAGAGGATGACTTGCATGCTCCATGCCTTTGTTGTATTGGCATTGGATTTAGGAAGAATCTTATGGATTATTTGTACAGTAGTTTTCTATTCTTTGAATTTTATGTCTTCTTCGTGTCTGGATAAATCTGTTTTCAGAATTTTAGATTTGGTTGAAACTCTTGTGTTGAAATTTATTGTTCTTTGTTTCTTGAATACATTTGTGAACGAATTAATTAAATTGAAACCCTTGTTGTAAATTTTAATTGTTCTTCATTCTGAGATTATCTGTATATGAGAATTGAGAATTTAGAAACTCTTGTTCTATTAATTTAATAGAATGGTATTTTAAACGAGTAGGGTTTGGAAAAGAAGTTGATTTTTTAAAATGAAAATTCGATTGTTTACAATTAATTGTCCTATCAAATCTGGAATGGAAAATTATCAAATATATATATATATAGCACAACAATTTATAATTGCTCTACTAATTATAAAAATATAAATTAAAAAAATAGATTGGAAGGGGGTCGGTTTTCCTTGTTTTAGTAAACAAACTTTTTTTAAAAAATTTATAATAACTTGGTGGGCAAGGCCACCAACCCCGCACCCACCTTCCTTCTCCCTCATGGCGTGGCCGACAGCACTGTGCACACAACAGTACTCTGTTGTGGTCACAACATATTTATTGTGGTAGTCGTGCATTGGCAGGTTGGCAGGCCTTTAAATACACTATTTTTAATTTTTAATTTTTTAAAATTAATTAATGTTTTTTTAATCATTAATTTATTTATTTAATGTAGTTTTGTTAATTATGAATTAATGTATTTAATGTAGTTTCATGAATTTTTAATTAATAGTAAATATTATTTAATAAGTTTAAATCAAATTTTTATTATGTTATTATTTAATGATTATGATTATTAATAATCTTGTGATTATTTTATTAAATAATTGATAATAATTATTTAATAATTATTATTTAAATTATTTTATGATATCTAATAGAGGCATTTTTATTTTCAAAGGTTAATGGTAATGATGCATTCGAATTTAAAATGAAAATGGGTTAAGTTGTAAAGGGAAAATTGTAGACTTTATCAAACCAAAAACTTATGACGAAAAGAAAACTTGAACATTACTGTTAACCAAAACTATGTGTTTTCAAAACCAAACAAAACGATGAAACTACACTGTCAGTTGTATGTTTTCTTATGTGTTGGGTTTGGAGTTGACTTAGTTCTTTGACCAAATTACGATGTTTACCAAAGGCTTGGGGATTTGTTCTGTGATGTCCCAATGATGTTTTGTATACGATTTTTTATAGCCAACCTTGGTGATGTGTCAATTGTTTTAATGATGAGTTTGATCTATTGATTGTTAGTGTTTTCCAGTGTTCTTATGTGGAATTGAGGTGAATGGTGTGACTTTTCTAATATAACCTTTGAGTCTTTGATCAATTATCTTTGGATTGCTTCTTAGTTGCTTGTATAAGACTGAGGTGATTATGAGTTATTATTTTTAGGTGATGTCATGGTTTTGTATATGTGTACTTGATTTTGGATCAGTCATGTTAGGATGATTATATTGGTGAAATCTGTGATATTTTAGTACTTTCCAATTGCTTTTTTAAGAACTGATGTGTGATTTATGGTTGTATGAGACATACTGCTTTTACTGAGCTTAGGGTAGTTTATCTGTATGTCATGTTGGGAAGTGGCTTGCAATGGAGGTCAGAGCCCTAAGAGGTTGTCTGGGTAACCCATTGTAGGTTATTTAATAAGTGATAACATTTTATTAAATGAGAATAAAATAAATTAATAAGAGTCATTGTTTTTCCTTGCTCATGCCCCGAGTACTACTACAGGCTAGGATGGGAGTAGAGAGGGTACTTGGTTGCAACCTTGCTCCATTAGTATGTCTTGTTAGTAAGAAAAAATACTAGTGTTGCATAGAGTCACTAGGGGGCCAAAGTCCAGTTAGGCTGCTAGGGTAACCTTAGAGTTGGCTCATGTGATTACACTTGTCCACTTACATAGTAGATTTCCTACGTGTCATTGTTGCCTCTGGGTTTAGATGTCATTTGTTTCTTGGTTCCTTGAGTTAGATTGCTTTCATGTTTTCCTTGACCTAGATGTTGCTTTTGATTTTTGGGATTATCCTATTTGAGACTTGAGACTATCCCCTTAGTGCAGTGGGAGTGGACCATTTAGGTTCCACGAGGTCGGGTCATAGTGCTTTTTACTTTTACCATTCAGTTCCCTGTTCTGTATTATCTTTCATTTTGTGCTTACATACTATGATGGATGGTTATACCTATTGTATTGTATTTGATTTCATAGATCTTACAAGATGATGTAATCTATTTTTATGATGTATATTCTTTCAGTCTTTCATACCCCATGACTTGTACAGTGGATAATTGTGCATTCTAATTATTGCCCAAGTGGCATTCGTGATAATTGTATATTATTTAAATGGATTCATATTTGTAATTATTCTAACATGGGTTTGTCATATATTGATTTGGTATTAATTAAACTTAAATGTGATTATATCTCATGGGACTTGAGACTATCCCCTCAGCGCAGTGGAAGTGGACCATTTAGGTTCCACGAGGTCGGGTGGTAGTGTTTTTTACTTTTACCATTGAGTTCCCTCTTCTATATTATCTTTCATTATGTGCTTGTATACTATGATGGATGGTTATACCTATATGCAACCAAAAATGGTCGCCTAAACTATGGGCCCCCATTATTCAATTTATCAATTTATCAAATTTTCTGAATCAATGGTTTGTAATATTTTATTAAATCAATTCAAATCAATTTCCTTGATCAAATTCGATTTATTTCATTTCTAAGATTGATCATTTTATTCCAAGTCTTATTTAATTAAAAGAAAATCTTCTCTTTTAATTAAATAAAATAAAATTCTCATTTAATTAAAAGAAACCCTCTCTTTTAATTAAACGGTTCATCCACATTTAATTAATTAAGAGAAAAACCTCTCTTTTAATTTAATTAAATATCTTCTATTTAATTAAAAAGAACTTGCTCCCTTTTAATTAAATAAAAATCCCACTTAAATATCTCTTTTGATGAAAAAAAGAAATAAAATAAATTCTTTTTATTTAATTTCTCTACACTTAAAAAAGTGATCTAAGTGGGATTTATCTTTTTACTTTCTCCTCAACCACTCCTCTTTTCTAATTGGTGGAATCTTGTCTCACATGGATCACCACTTTCTTCTCAACCACTCCTCTTTTCTCATTGGTGAAATTTTGTCTCACATGGATCAAGCTCTATTATCCCATATTGGTTGTGAGAAGCCTCTCACCTCCATAATTTCCTTTATAAGGGAGAGCCCTCTCCTCATGTTAGACACCCATGATTATGCTATCATTATGCTGCAGGTTTGAAGACCAATTTTTGAAAGAGTTTGAATACAAAAGCTTTTTGCGGAGAACTTCTATTTTCTTGTCTTTTTCTCTCTTGCACCCATCATGGGCTTTTAGCTTAGATCTTACATTTATAGATTAGATTTTGCTTTCATAGATTAGATCTTATTTTCATGCATATTTGAAGATCATGGAGACTAGCATTCTTGCTTTTCCTCTTTGAATCTCTCATCTCATGGTGTACTTGCATGGGCACAAAAATAGGTCAAATTGAGGGCCTCCATTGCAAACCCTTGCACTCTATGAGTAGAGAGCTATGGATCGATTTGTGAGGGCTCATTCTTGAGTTTTCTTACATGTAATGATTCATAAAAGTGTGACAACATTTTAGCACATATTTTTGGCGCCCACCGTGGGGCTTGAATCAAATTTCTAGCTCCATTTGCTTTTATTTTTCATCTTTGATTTTTTACAGCAGCATATTGGATCTAATCAAGTGCTTTTGTAAATTTTTCACTTTGGTTTTAAGGCCAACCCATATATAGATTGGTTTGCAGGCAAAAAATCTAGTTGGTTTAAAGATTCAATCATATCTTTTAAACCACTTAGAGTTTGGTTCTGAAATTTTTTTTGTGGGTTGGGTATGTGCCCAACATGTCCCAGTTCGATTTTTAGAGCATTTTGACATGATTTGTGTGAGTTATGAATTTCTCTTTATTTTTCATAAAAAGTTGTTTCTGATCGCAAATCAGCGTATTTTTTTGGAAAAATTTACATTTTTAGAAAGCTTTTTGAATTCTAAGGGGGGTTCTTTCTTTGTGTTTTGAATTTTGATTGTCTAACAAAAAATGATAAATTGGTCCCTTACAAGAAAATGGTTGATTCCTTGAGACTCTACTTCACATTTGTCTCGTTTCAACAAATTCCTCGAATAGAAAATAAGGCAGCTGATGCTATGGCTACACTTGCTTCACTTCTTCAATTAGAGCAACATGAATCAAGATTTGAATTCCTAGTGGAAGAGCTACATCACCCTATCTATGATTCCCAAGAAAG
Source organism: Cupressus sempervirens (assembly GCA_028749045.1). Lineage (NCBI taxonomy): Eukaryota > Viridiplantae > Streptophyta > Pinopsida > Cupressales > Cupressaceae > Cupressus > Cupressus sempervirens. The sequence goes on from CM053786.1 coordinate 480,106,173, forward strand.
TCATATTATTTGTACCCTTGTTGGTCATGAGTCATCTCGTTATGGTGCCATTTACTCGTACATTTGTGATGGGATTATACCAAAAACCTTTAACTGATCTGAACGAAGAAACCTTATTTGAAATGCCTCTCATCACTCCCTTATCTCTGGTGATTTTTATAGGAAAGGTCTAGATGGAACACTTCTTAGATGCTTAGAAAAGGATGAATCTAATCAAGCGTTAGTTGACATCCATGAGGGTATCTGTGGGGGACATTCTAATGGTCTTGCCATGGCTCGAAGATTGCTTAGGGCAGGATAATATTGGCCCACAATGCAGATTGATGCAGTAGCTTTTGCAAAGTCATGTGAAAAATGTCAAAAACATGGTAACCTGATACATACTCCAAGTAGGGAGCTCATTCCTTCTATATCCCATTGGCCATTTCAACGGTGGACCTTTGATCTTGTTGGGAAAATTCATCCCAACTCGTCATCTGGACACAAGTTTATTATAACTGCCACTGATTATTTCACTAAATGGGTAGAAGCTGTCCCACTTTCTGTTGACTTGGGAAAGACAATTTCTCTATTTATTTTGAATCATATTATTTGTAGATATGGAGTGCCTTCTGAGATTATCACTGACAATGGAGGTCAGTTTAAAAATAAGGACCTTAAGCAACTCTGTAAGAAGTTCAAGATAAAACAACATTGGTCCTCTATTTATTTCCCACAAGGGAATGGTCAAGCAGAAGCATCAAACAAAACCATTCTTAAAATCTTGCACAGAACAGTTCATAAGAATGGTAGAGATTGACATTTACAAATAAATCCAACTTTTTGGGCCTATAGAACGAGTATTCGCACTCCTACTGGGGCTACTCCTTTTGCTCTTACATATGGTGCTGAAGCAGTGTTACCTTTAGAGGTTGAAATTCCTTTACTTAGAGTTTCTCTCAAAGGTCTAGTTACAAATGAAGACTACCGTGCCATGAGACTTCAAGAGTTAGAACTCTTAGATGAGAAACGCCAAGCATCATTTGATCATATGAGAGTCTATCAAAAGCGCATGTCAAAAGCATTCAACAAAAAGGTTCACCCTAGAGAGTTTCAAGTGGGAGATCTTGTCCTACGTGTGAATCAGAAGAATCAATAGAATAGAGATCAAAAGGGTAAGTTTGAACCTAATTAGCTTGGACCTTACATTATTACAACAACTTTTGGTTCAGGTGCATATTTACTATCTACAGCAGAGGGAGAGCAGCTCCCTGATCCTATCAATGTCTTGCACTTGAAGAAGTTCTATCCATAATGCACATTCTGTCTAGGGGCATCTTTGTACATATTCATTGATCCTGAAAAAAAAAATCCAAAAAAATTGATATATTTTAAAAAAATCCAAAAAAATGATATATTGTAAAAATTCTAAAAATTGAAAAATGTCCTAAAAAAATGATCATCTTAGTGACAACCTAGCAAAAGGCACTTTGATGTATCTTCAAAAAAATTATATATTCCAAAAATACAAAAAAAATAAAAAATTCAAAAATTCAAAAAAATAGAAAAAGTGCCTTGGTGAAAACCTGGAAACAGGCGCCTTGGTAGCAAAAATACAAAAAAAAAAAAAAAAATTATAAAAAGTCTTGAAAAAATAAAAATAAAAAAAATCCAAGTGGTGAAAACCTGGAAACAAGCGCTACTTGAGGCCTTTGCACCCCTGGTTCTTAGCACATGTCCTCGACACTTAGCCTTTCTCCACCATGCCTTGTCCTTGTTACCTTGGTTTGGAATTGGTCTTTGTCTAGGGGGCATAACTATGTTAGCTTTGGTTTCTTAGATGTGTGAGTCTTTAGGACACCTCACAAATGGTGTTTTTCAACACCCATTGACATCGAGTGTTTTTCAACACTTATTGGTTTGGTCTTACCCAGTATCATCATGTGATCTTACCTTCCTGCAAGCATTTGATCCTTGTCCTCAGAACTCAGTATCAGTTAACACACTTAAATTTTTTAATGCAACACTTCATGCTTGACTTATGTCATGATTTTTTTTCTCTATGTACTAACTGTTATTGATTTTTGTTGAGTGTCTTTGTCTGATAAGTCTCTCCATGATGCATTGCTAGAAGACTTGGGGCATGAGACATGTTTTTATTTTTTTTTTTTGCTTGTGGGTGTGGTCTTGAACTCTAGAGTGTCTTTTGTTGTCCCCTTGAAACACTTAGGAGATTTGAGACATCATCCTTGATTGTTTTTGCACAACCATTCTTATAGTCATCTTGGCATCTATGCCTTGATGCGAGCATAGTTTTTCTATATTAAATTGGGTAAGCTAACATCGAAGTCATCTTGACCTTTATGTCTTTGATGCTTATGTTAGAATCTTTCCACATTTCAATCCAATATAAATCGCATTCATATCTTCATAGTTGCATTTGTAACTAGTGATGATTGTGTGATTTTTCGATGTCCGTTAATAATGGCCCAATGATGAAAATAAGTTTTTTTACATTCTCTAATGAATGATGAACACAAAATCTTATGTTACAGTTGCTCTTTTGCAAGTACACCATTGCATTTCATATAGCTTGCATTATTAGACTTCATGTTAGTTTGCATTTTTAGGTTGCATTATGAGTTTGAGAGGGTTCTCCTTTCATCTTTATTATGGACATTTTATCAATTGCGGTCACATTTTGATCTTCATTTCCTTATTTTCTTTCGTGATCTCAATCAAAATTTCTATCTTAAACAGTTGATTGATTTTTGGAGCATTTTCTTTTCTTATTTCTATTTCTTTCCATATCTTTCAAACTTCTATCTTCCATTTTTTTTTCCCCCACTTCTTTTCTTCTAAATCATCTTTGGGGCATAATATTTCATGCTTGATGATCTACCTTGGTTCTATAATTCTTATATCTTTCATCTTACATCAAGAACCTTATCTTTTGTTCGATTTGATCAAATTTATCAATTTGTTGTTTCTCCTCTATCTCATTTCGATTTCGATCACAAGGGGGCAGTAATTATCAATTTCAATCCTTGATTCAGTTTTATCAATTTTATCCTCGACTTTTTCAAGTTAAAATTTATTTGTATTCTTTGTCCTGATGTGTTCCCGAGTCGACCACACATCTGGGTTGTTTTGTGATCCCAAATTGACCTCACACTTCAATTTCTTTCTTTGACTACATGTGTTCCCAAATCGATCACACATTAGTCAAAGAGGGGCAAATGTATGCACCCAAAAATGGTCGCCTAGACTATGGGCCCCCATTATTTAATTTATCAATTTATCAAATTTTCTGAATCAATGGTTTGTAATATTTTATTAAATCAATTCAAATCAATTTCCTTGATCAAATTCGATTTATTTCATTTCTAAGATTGATCATTTTATTCCAAGTCTTATTTAATTAAAAGAAAATCTTCTCTTTTAATTAAATAAAATAAAATCCTCATTTAATTAAAAGAAAACCTCTCTTTTAATTAAACAGTTCATCCACATTTAATTAATTAAGAGAAAAACCTCTCTTTTAATTTAATTAAATATCTTCTATTTAATTAAAAAGAACTTGCTCCCTTTTAATTAAATAAAAATCTCACTTAAATATCTCTTTTGATGAAAAAAGGAAATAAAATAAATTCTTTTTATTTAATTTCTCTACACTTAAAAAAGTGATCTAAGTGGGATTTATCTTTCCACTTTCTCTTCAACCACTCCTCTTTTCTAATTGGTGGAATCTTGTCTCACATGGATCACCACTTTCTTCTCAACCACTCCTCTTTTCTCATTGGTGGAATTTTGTCTCACATGGATCAAGCTCTATTATCCCATATTAGTTGTGAGAAGCCTCTCACCTCCATAATTTCTTTTATAAGGGAGAGCCCTCTCCTCATGTTAGACACCCATGATTATGCTATCGTTATGCTGCAGGTTTGAAGACCAATTTTTGAAGGAGTTTGAATATAAAAGCTTTTTGTGGAGAACTTCTATTTTCTTGTCTTTTAGCTTAGATCTTACATTTATAGATTAGATTTTGCTTTCATAGATTAGATCTTATTTTCATGCATATTTGAAGATCATGGAGACTAGCATTCTTGCTTTTCCTCTTTGAATCTCTCATCTCATGGTGTACTTGCATGGGCACAAAAATAGGTCAAACTGATGGCCTCCATTACAAACCCTTGCACTCTATGAGTAGAGAGCTATGGATCGATTTGTGACGGATCATTCTTGAGTTTTCTTACATGTAATGATTCATAGAAGTGTGACAACATTTTAGTACACAATACCTATTGTATTGTATTTGATTTCATAGATCTTATAAGATGATGTAATCTATTTTTATGATATATATTCTTTCAGTCTTTCATACCCTGTGACTTGTATAGTGGATAATTGTGCATTCTTATTATTGCCAAGTGGCATTTAAGATAATTGTATATTATTTAAATGGATTTGTATTTGTAATTATTCTAACATGGATTTTTCATATATTGATTTGGTATTAATTAAACTTAAATGTGATTATATGTCATGGGACTTGAGACTATCCCCTCAGCATAGTGGGAGTGGACCATTTAGGTTCCACGAGGTCGGCTGGTAGTGTTTTTTAACTTTTACCATTGAGCTCCATGTTCTGTATTATCTTTCATTACATGCTTGTATGCTATGATGAATGGTTATACCTATTGTATTGTATTTGATTTCATAGATCTTACGAGATGATGTAGTCTATTTTTATGATGTATTTTTTTTAGTCTTTCATACCCTGTGACTTGTACAGTGGATGATTATATATTCTAATTATTGCCAAGTGGCATTCGAGATCATTGTATATTATTTGAATGGATTCATACTTGTAATTATTCTAACATGGGTTTCTCATATATTGATTTGGTATTAATTAAACTTAAATGTGATTATATGTCATGGGACCCTTAAGAGATGTAATTTGTTTATGTGTTGGTTATGTATGAGTGTATGTTATTGCTTCTGTTATACTATAACTATTGTTGTATATTATCTTTGAAAAAAAAGTGTTAAAAAAGTGTGACAAACTTAGTAAAACTTTAAGTTAATTTCTTTTAGGTTCTCTGTCGAAGTGTTATACGCGGCCCCATAAGAAAGTCATGAATTTGAATGAATGACGGCTTCAACTATGTGGATCATAAAACTACTTATGACTGGTGTTAAGCATGTCGCAAACGACCATCCTTAAACATCACACATTAAGGAAGAAATTAAGTTTGAAAAAATAATACATTAAGTTTGAAAAAATAAGTCAACTTTGACTAACACTTTTAGCCTGGGAATCAAACCTTTAAGTCATCCATCCCAAGCATTTAGACTAGCTATTTCTTCACTAAGTTTTAGAATCTTAAGAGATATACTTAGAAAATCATCATTAACAAATACACTCACAAACTCCTTATTAACATAATAAAACGCTTCTCTTCGCATGAAGGAGAGAAGAAAAAAGATATAGCACACACAACCAAACATAATATCTTAGTGAGTTACCTTCTTCTATAAACAAGTCATACTTTGATTGAAGATACCTTTACTTAAAGTAGTGGTGTCTCTTACCAATATGCCCAACCCAATGACAACTATCTACTGATGGGTGAGTGACCTGTCCAATGACCACTATATACAAAATGTATATCTAGATCTCAATGCTATTTAGGGAAAATTGTTTATAAGATCTATTGTAGCAACATACATAGCAATATTTGTACACATACATTCTTCTTTGTTGATTGTTTGTCCAAAAACTGAACAAATTGAATCACAAGCATACTTTTGGACCTCTAGTCCAATATAGAGTGTAATAAACTAAAAATATTTGAAATAAAAATTGTGCAAATTAGCAACTCACTATCTCTTTAATGATCTCTTTGTTTTCTATCTCTTTATGATGTTTGTGATCATGTACATCTGAGTAGTAATGTGGTAAATTGAAGAAAAAATAATGATTAATAAATGTTTTAATATGTAAACGGATGTTTATGGGTCTATTATCCACTAAGGGCCCATTTGGCAATGAGAATACAAATGAAATAGGCATATGTATATTCTTAAAATTTAGAATTCTATGTTTGGATGCACCAAATCAAAATTGGAATAGGACTAAAATTAGAATACATTTTCCAATTTTGGCCAAAAATGAGGATTTGCTATTCCACCTAAATAGGTGGAATTGAAATACATATTCCTATTCCAAATTTTTTATTTTAGAAAATATAAAATTTTGAGTCCGTGAATTCCACATCAAATTATGGGTGAACCAAACAAGAATAGGAATGCATAACCCTATTTTCTATTCGAAAATAAATATTCCACAATAAGTATTCCTATTCCCATTTTTATATTCCCACAGCCAAACACACCATAAGTTAAAATTAAACCCTGTTACATTTGAACAATGGTCACTTGAGCTGACAAAATCCCATCCAGAGGCAGCTTTGAAGGATTAGAGAAAACTGCTATAAACGACAAACCACAGTCCAAATTGAAGAAAAGGGCCAAACCTTGAGCTGCAAAAGTGTGATAATAACAAATATATATATATATATATATATATATAAACGGTGAATGGATTCTTGTTCAACCCATCCCTAGTGCCCTGCTTATCAATATAGGGGTAGGGGACATACATGAGGTAATGCCATTAAATCTACATCAAGAGGCCCAAATTGCATTCTATCCCATTGGATTCAATCAATCCACATTCTACACCAAGATAAATTAGATTGTGTGTCTATGAATTCTATAAATTAGATAAATTAGACTGGGAAATTGACTCCAACCTCAAAAATTGAATAATCTTGCCCAACTCGCCAAGCATTGCTTTGATTGGCATGCGGTCCCAAAAACAATCATCTGGGGGAAGCATTCCTCCGTAGTTCAGGTAATTAATCTCCTGGCAAATATCATGAAAGCAGATTTGACTTAATAGGCTGCAAGAAACTCAGACCATTGCAGCAGAACAACACGAGAAAGAATACACTTCACATAATGACAAAGACACTATAGCGCCATCACTGTAAAATCTAATCGTTATTTGAGAGCTAGTTGGAAATAAGCTTTGACCAATCATGTAGCAAACAAACGATTGCAAACATTGGAGTACAAGGAAAGGAAAATCTAATGACGGTTTCTTTTCCAAAATTATATAACTTTAGATTTTCGTTTCCGTTGGCCTTACTGAACTCGTAGCTTCTCTTCCGGGATCACCGATCGACCTCGCCCAGGTAAGTATGCTTTCAACGTCCCCCTCTCCTCCTCCCCTCTTCTCCCGCATGTGGGATCATTTTATTGCAACGCTCAGCTATACAAGACAAACGGATGATTTATCTAGCTCCCCTGCACCCAACCAGTGGGGATGTAGCTCAGATGGTAGAGCGCTCGCTTAGCATGCGAGAGGTACGGGGATCGATACCCCGCATCTCCACTCCATCGCTCTTTTGTTCTCAGGTCGTCTTCTTTGGCTCGAAAACGTAAAGCAATTCAATCGATCTGGTTGCTGTACACAATTTCGTAAAAGTAGAAGAGGTTCAGGGAATTGAACCCGACGTGAATCGAACACGCAACCTTCTGATCTGGAGTCAGGCGCAAATTTACTTTAATCAAAACGCCATATCGAACTTCAATTATTGTACTTGCAAGTGATAAAAGCGTTTAAAGCAATAAGATCTTGGTTAGCTTTCGCAGGCTCTACGGCAAAAGGACCGTGAAAGACAATTAGAAATGGACTTGTGCTTTGATGTGTAGCAAATGGAATAGCAATGAAATACTCAATAGTAATCTAACAATAAGACGCACACTCAACCATTTCACATCTCATTCCAAATAATAGGTAATTTTTATTAACTAGAATTTATATTTTAATATATAAAACTGCAAGCGCAAGTTTTTTATAAGCTATATGACGAATAGGTAATTTATTACTTTTAGTCATAGAGAAAACACAACTACAGAATCCCACGAATGCATAGAAATCGTGCAAGATGTGAAGTGTTAAAAGGAAATTATGGAAGAAGTTTTTTCCGATTAATTTTAGGTTGCTTCCTATAATGTTAAAAAATTATGCACAAGTTGAATGCCTTGAAGACTTGTCTCTTAATAACATGCAAAGGCTGCATCATGGAAAATAAACTCGCTGAAAAGGTCATTAGAAACTTTCAAGAAAATGCATTTGACTGGTGTAAAGCCAAAGAATTTGTACTAGCACCTTGCAGTTCACTCAGAATAATGAATTGACAATTTGTCTTCAACACACAACACTGAATTGGAGAAGGCAAGTCCTAGTGCCATTATGACTTCTTTTGCATTAAAAATATATAGGTTTTGCAAACTTCTTATTATCCAACCTTCTCATTTGTAGGTGAATTTATTTTTTCATTCCGCCTGCAATGATAAAGGCTTCCATCAATAAACATTTGAAAGATTGTCTTTAAATCAATTTATCTACAAATTGTTGCATTTCCTATTTTAACACATAGAAAAAAACATTTGATTAATATATAGTTGCACTTCCTATGTACAAATTGTTGCGTTTCCTATTTTATCACATAGAAAAAAACATTTGGTTAATGTATAGTTGTTGAAGGGGAAGCAAAACCTTGTACAAGCAATGATTCTATGTCATGTTCTCCTTTGTTGTCCTTGGTTAATACACATTGCAAAATACCACGACATATAGAGAAAATATTATAAGAATTGTAGTGTCTCTCATATTTGCAGTCTGTACCTTGTTATATTTTGATCCGAGAGATATTTGTTACTCATGTTATTTGTACATTTGAGATGACCTGAGGGTCATATGTTATACCTTGATTTCTAGTATCATAGATGTTATATTACTATGTTGTTTAGTCGATCATATTTGCATGATGATGCCATTTTGAGACGACAATATGTTTTATGATGATATCTGGGTATTTGGTATTTGGACATATCTTTGATTATGTTATATGTTGGATTTAATGCTATGGTGATTTTCTTCATTCTTGTTTTGTTATGCTTTATGCGAACGTGAATGATGTAAATGGATTAGTGTAGTATGTTTAAATAAATGGTTAAATTAGGTTATTTAATATGTTTGTTGCTTCGGATATGTTATTATATGCAATTACACTTGATCATGTGTTTCAGTGTGCAGTAATTATATCCCTAGCAGTGGCACATGGAGTTAGTGATTCAGTTGTTCATATTTAACCAATGTCATCCCTCTATGGTCAATGTATTTTTTAAACCTTTCAGTGATTTGATTAAATCCAGATTCATTTGCATCATGTGACTAGATCTGTGAATGTGTTTGTGCAATTAGAGGTTTATATTTGTCACGGGAGTTTGTAAAGTTTTTTGTGATTTTTGGTTTAAGGGTTTTCGGGCTTTATTTTAATTGATTTTAACTTCTAGTAGCTTTGTCATAGATGAATTCCAATTACTTGGAGTAGCTTGTTTTCGTTTGAGTTGATTTGGAGTTTAACTAGGTTACCTAGTTATTTACTCTAATTGATTATTCACTCAAAAAGTGAATAAGTATCCAAAGAGGAAATTTATTCCTCACTTCTCACCTTCAAAAATTAGAAAATTGAGAGCTTTTCCAAAAATCCTCTTCTAGAGAATTGCATTTTTATTCGTTGTGAGAGCTACGAGCGTGGGATCTTCATAAGATCGATCTCGTTGGACCCAGCTCAGGGAGACCTTGGTTTTCCACAACTTTCGACAACTTCCGCTAGATATTTATTTTACCTAGCTGATTTTCATTTTAGCCCTTTTGGCTATCAATTACGGCTCTCTAGTTTTTGTATTTCAGCTCCATTTTTGCTTTTCTTATTGGTAGTTGTATGTTAGGAGGTAGAGAACTAGTGTTCCCCTCCATTTTTTTATTGCTAGTTCTACCCATTTGATCAGGTATGAACGTTTCCCTAATTTTCGAGATGAGGGTTTGGGGTTTCACACCGTTATCTGGTCATTTTTGCATACAATGTTCGAACATGAATTTTATTGAATTTTTGTGGCTTTTGTGCCCTAAGAAAAAATAGGTTTTAATTTTGAAGTTTTTTAGTTTTGAGGTTTTTACCTTGATTTGTGTGCCACCAATTTTCTTGGGTTTTCTTGGCATGATGTTGGTTGTAGACTTGGATTATTCGTAGGATGTCAATCAGGCCATTGTTGCACTTTTATGTTATGTCAAGATGCATATTGCATCCATCCTCCTAAGCTCATTTTTGGTTGAGTGTTTTTTTGTTTGTGTTCTCATCCAGACCTTGGTTTTATGATCTTCATGATGGTGGTACACCACACACAAGCACGTGCACATGCATTTTTCGGGTGACTTGCAAGGCCCTAACTCCCATTTGTATTTTGGGGAGTATCTTCATTTGGGTTTGGGTTGGGAATATGCATACCTATGGGCACTCATCATTGGATGAGTATGGGTAGGGTAGAGTAGCATGGAAGGGGGGCTTCTCTCTCATAGCCTAGTGATCATTGTGCCCAGAGGGTTGGTGTGAAGAAGTTCTAAACAAGTGATAACTAAATAAATTACCGGGTAATAAATTTAAAATAATAAAATGTGTCAGTTTGGTAGTGGTGCTTGGAGATTCTTTAGTTGTTGCGATGGTTGGTTAAGTCTTCCATTGTGATCTTTGTATGTGATTGTCATTTGCATCCATACTTGTTTTTAAAAAAATTATATCTTGGCTTTTATTTATCCTTGTTCCAAGGATCTCCAAGCAAGACATTACAAGAATATAAATGGGTGGGAAATGGAGTGGGTAGAAGAGTTTCAAAACTAAATTAAAAATGAACCTTATTAGTCACTGTCATTGCCAAAAGTTATAGTGGACTAGTTGAGTCCAAAAAGTGCGACAAAAAATGAAACAAAACTAGAATCTTTAGTGAGCTACACACCAGCCACTCCCAACGATCAAGTACACTTCAAGTGTATTGGTTAAGCCCTCATAAGTCACATATATTCTCTTGCTTCTTATCATTCCTAGTTCTATATTGCACTTCTCTCACTCTCTCTACATTATTTTTTTCCTTAGTAATTAGTTGATAGATTTTTTAATTGTGGAACACCCTACCTTAATTTAATGTTTGACATCAAAAAAGGTTGTTGTGGGGAAATTTGTTAATAAAATGATAGGATAATCAACACCATTGGACGGAGAAAAAGTTTTTCATGAGAAAGGGTTGTAGCGAGTTAGATCAACAAAGCTTTGGTTTAATTTTTAGCAAGTGCACAATGGTAATGACAATGTTGAATGATTATTCAATTATTCTTTGTTCCCAAATGTGCTTGCAATTTCCTCCACATAGTCATTTTCTTCTATTCATTTTATTTCCAGTTGATTTTGTCATTTTATTCTAATCAAGTTTCCTAATAACTAAATTATGTTTGTCACTTCTATTGTTGGTTAACCTTTTGACTGTAGGTGACAATGTTTTTGTATGGACTCTTTCCTACTTAATTTTTGAAAGCGATTTTAGACTATTCTTAGAGATTCTTGTTAACTTCAATTTTAAACAGTTCAATTTTTTGGCTCTAAAATTTAAAAAAATAAGTTTCTTTGACTTATAATTTATTTATTCCTTTCATCTAATGAAAATTCATGTGCCTATCAATTGAACACGAGAACAAAATATGACTTGTTTTGTGTAAACAATGTTTATATAAAGATTCAAATTGTCGGCACCAAAACTAAGAAGATAGAAAATTTAAAGCACTATGAATCCTTCAACACAATCATGATTTTTTTTGCTTATGATTAAATGGGATTCAAATTTGGCAAGATTAATTTCTTTAAGAAAAAATAAATTAAGGGATTATGAAGTTTCAATTATTAGAAGTTTAGTATATTGAATATCTTTGAAGGAGCTATTGATAAGTGGTTGTCCAAATTTACATGTCCTTCCAAGTTTTGTGGATTTAATTTAATAATTATTCTAAAAGATGTGTGTTTCTATAATTATGAAAAAAAATCAATATTATTTATTTATAATTTTGATTATATAGATGTTATTATAAAAGTGTTTGGAAAGATTAAATAATATTTTGAAGAAATTAAGTTTTATATTTGAAAGTCAGTCTACAAAGGGGAAAATTTCTAATGATAGAAACATATTGTACAATAAGAGCAAAAATAAGTGCAATTCTAATGTATAAGTACAATATTTTACCTTTTACTTAAAATTTGATAATTGTTTATTAAAATATTAAAAATGATATTATTTTATTTATGTAGTTGATTGTTTTATATTTAAGCTTCTTACCAAATAAATTTACTTTCACAAACTTTTGATATGTTGATATAGTTATATATTAAACATAAATAAATTATATATATATATATATATATATATATATATATATATATATATATATATATATATATATATATATATATATATATATATATATATATATATATATATATATATATATATATATATATATATATATATATATATATATATAATCCTAGAAATAATTTATTTTAAAATAGTTGAATAATTTGTTAAAAAGTATAGATTAAGAAAAGTTTGAAATAAATCTTATATAAATGAAACATCAATAGAAATATCTATACTTCTATATTGATTAGTAATTAATGATAATAAATTTAGAGGCAATATGTACTGAAGACATATATGCAAGAACCCAAAAATTCATTTTTCACATTTCTTAATGTTGTTTTACAATATATTATATATTATATATTACTATTGGCTTAACTATTGCATCTTATTTTGGTACAAATACTAGCAATTGTTTTATCAATAGATAAAGTCTATCATCTAAAATAGCATCCAATACACCAAAATACATTTGTCACTAATAATTATAGTGTTAATTACATCAATAGTCTTTTGAAACTAACACTGCCCCCACATTAAAACTATTAACATTACATTGAGGCATCTTCGGTCCATCTGCAACTACTAAAATCTACCACATTGAAATGCAAAAAGATGCAAGAGATAGATCAATATTCAAATAAACAAATGTTCCTTTAGTTGTGAAAGGTCTATGGAGATGTTTCCTTGGTTTCCCTTGACCCAACCACCCAAAAAAAATTACTCGTGATCCTCTAGCAACTTCTATTTGACGCCTTACCCTCATTGAACACCTCCCTTTAGGTACTTCGACCTATACCATTTCAGCTTGCTTCTCATCCCTATCTTTCTTTAGTGAAGGTATCCCTAGAATTTCTCTCATCCAACCTCCAAATGAATGAATTAAACTTGGTATCCCCCAATTCATCTTCATTCTCATATATTTCATTATAATACATGTGCCCTTTACCTGGCACAACCCACTCCAAGATTGAGTCCAAACCAACGAAGTACTTGATAGGAACAATGGTTTCAATTACTCTTCTCATGGTTGTTGTCCACTCACCCAATTTGAGATGCCACACCATTATAATTAATTATTCATGTTTTTCATGTGTCTATTGATTAATTTATCAAAAATGCTCCCAAAATAAGAAAAAAATGTTTCGGTGGTCTCTCATCTCTAAACTAAAACATCTTGTCATATTTATTGAGATGGTTGTAATGTCACCTAGTAATTTAAGTTTACTTATTATTTAAATGAATCTTTATTCTTATATGGACTAAGTTGAATTGACAAGAAAATAGATCAATTTTCTATAAATATATGGTATAAGTAGTATAAGTAGGGGTAATCATCCAATTGCATTATGTATTAAGTTAATTTCATATGCCATCTATATTTCTTGTAGTTAAGCTTTACATGTACTACATTGTTATAAGGAAAGAGAAGGTTTGAATACAATCCATGGAGCTTCAAGACCACTTGGTAGATTCCCTCAAAGTTTACATATCCAAGCCATTATCTTATCTTGGGACCATGCCTATAGAGTGCTCAAGTTCGTTGATCCCTACCTTATCTTGGAAACTATCCTTTTGGTATTTAGACCACCATTCCTTGAGTTTCTTCAACATTCCTTCTTCATGACTAAAGCAATAACAAAGATCTTAGTATTACCTCTATTACTATATTTATATATATTAAAAACATAAGGATTCCTTATCCCTAATACAGTTCTACTATAATAATATTATATACAGTAGTATTTAACTCATAGATAACAATATAATTTACTATCACACAATGCTTACCAACACTCTAAATTATTCATTTCCTTCCTCATCTCCTCCTTGAAAAGTATTAATTAAATTTACAATCTCTTATTCTTCATCTACAATACCAGTGATGTGTGTGTGTGTGTGTGTGTGTGTGTGTGTGTGTGTGTGTGTGTGTGTGTGTGTGTGTATTTCTAATTAACATATACATATATTCTATATGTTAGCCAATATATTTTTTGTTGTTATTTTTATGTATAATAATATATATCTTAATCTATATATAAAAATTGGATATATGTTAGTTCATATATATTCCTGATTTCATTGATATATATATATATAGTTATTTTCTTTGTGTCTAATGTTCCCTCTTTGATATAGTGTATATTATACTATCTTTTGAAGATATTTGATTTACATAGTATTATTAATCTTTCCATTACATCTTATCATTTATAATACCTTGTAGTTCTTTTTTATGTCTAGTATTCCCTCTTTGATATAGTATATGTTCTACTGACTTTTGAAGATATTCAATTTATATAGTATTATTTATTTAATCTTTCCATTCCTATTCGATGCCTTCTGGGATGACTTAATTCATATTCAATGCCTCCCATGATGGATGTGTATGTCTCCCATAATTGATGTGTATGTCTTCTTGTTGGGTGTCATTATTGCACAATGAAAATGATAGAATTTTGCGAGAAACTCTCTCTTGAAAAGTCAATAAAATACCAACGCCAAGGTTTTGAGAGGCCATTTTTCAACTGATTAGGTAGCTCAATTGAAGATAAACATTTTTTTGTTTAACAAGGAGGCCTTTTTGGGTCCATTGAAATCCAATATGTAACCTTTTGACACTTTGAAAACATTCAGTGAAAATAATATTTTTGTTATTTTCTAAATGTTAAGATGATGCATCCAAGCCTAAATTAACCTGATTTTCTAACTTAGCCATTTTTCTATGAAAAGAAAATTACAAAGATAGGGTAACAAGAAAGATTTAAAAAAATTGTGAAAATGGGAAATCTAGACAAACATAAGCCATAAAGGCAACGAGTCTACAAACTGAATCTTCGAAGGGGATGGTAGAAAACCAACAAAATTCAAAGCAGTACCCTATAATCTCCCCAATGCAATCATCAATGGAACTATGAAAGATTAAATGAATTTTCATTACTTATCAAATTGTGTAGCCACAAAAAGTGTGCGCACATGAGAAAAAAAGCTATGAAATGCACGTGAGAAAATCCCCTTCTCCAGTTAGTCACATCAAAGGAATTATGCAATTATTCATGAAAAACTCCTGGAATACTAAAATTGCATGATAATTCACATATAATAAAATTATTAGCTCCTTCATTATTTATAAACTATTAATTCGCAAAGTTAACGCATATTCCAACAAGAATCACTACACACAGAATGAGAGCACTAGTAGCATACTTTATTGCATAAAACATTGGCCTTAAATACATGTTACAATGTTGTACTTATAGTGATCCCTCTCCTTCATATGAAGCTAGGATCTAGGGTTTTTCTCATGCAAAAGTGTATGTTAATTACCAATAAAACAAAGCAAATTATGTACAAAATGACTCCTAATATGCTGGTAAGTAGGCCTTCACCCTTGTCTTTATCATGACTTAAAACATGAAAAGAAGAAGACGATAGGAAATAGATATCTCTGAGTGTGAATTGAAGCTTAGGGGCCTTCCAAAAATAGCCAGTCATCTTCCTCCATTCTTAACTACTAGTTAATTGTTGCAACACATCAAAAAATGCACTTCAGGTGCATGAAAATGCTCAAAAATAGCAACTATCAATTAACTGTTAGTACAAACGCAAGTGTTAAGAAATATATGCACTTTTGGAGAAAAAATTCACTCTTCCACAAAAACTTCAAAATGTGCAACTGCCCACCATCAGGGTTTTAAGGACAAAAATTGGCAGGATTTTCCTAAGTCCAAATTCTTAATTTCTAAAATTTGGGTCTTGTTGATTCTCAACCAAAATGATGTCTAGATGGGCTTCTTTGAACTTTTGGATGGCCATCATAATCTCTTGGCAATCTGACAAGTCTAAAGCTTCATAATTTTTCCTCATTTCCTTATGAAAATTGCAAACTTATTGCCTCACTTCTATAATATCTTCTAGCTTGGAGTCTAACTCACTTAATGTCTCCTCAGCTTTGAAAATGTGTCAAACTATTATAATGATTAGAATAACTGAGAGGGGGGTGAATCAGTTATCGTCGGGTCTAGATGTACCAATTCAAATTTTAACAGCTTCAAACAACTTATTCAAACTCATAAATTCACTCGATCCATATTGCAACTGATCAGTAAATCAACTTATTCATTCATCATTTAACTCTCTTTAGTATACCTCAACTAATAAAAATAAACAATTGTAAATAGAATGCATCACAAAACAACATTCACACATATAAATGACACTAGGTTTTAATGTGGAAACCCAATTTGGGATAAACCACCAGTAACATGCTATCCTTTTTTCACTCTTCTGAAATGAGCTCAATTAAGAGCCAACCCTAATAAGGTTACAAAATACATTGTTAGGTGTGACTCTATTAAAGGATTTAATCACCCTATTAGGATTTGGATTAGTCAGAGCTCTTTAGATAATTTCATTAGAATGTCACATTGATTAAAGGATTTTTTCATGTCCCCTTTTCAAATAATTAAAAATAATAATCTTTGCTAAGGCAGGCAGGCCCAAAAAGGTGAAGTTTCGGAAAAAGGGGATAATCTTTGGAAACTAATGGACTAATAAATAAAAATTATTATTAAAATATGTTTTATTAACCCCTCTTGGATGTGAGTTAGGGTTATGCCCTCTTTTAAGGGGTTTGGAGGCATTTTGGGCTCATTCCAGAACTTGATTTTTGCTCATTTCTTTGTTATTCTTCAGAGGCTGCCAAACCTGTGGAGAAGGAGACCCAAGAACGAGAGTTTGCAGGTTTCTAGGAAGGCTAAGGATGGGAGTTTGAAGCCATTCCATGTGCATGCTCATGCAGAGTTTTCCTTTGTGCTGAACAATGCAGATTTGTAGTTTTTCGAGTGTGTTTTTTGTAAGAGTTTGGCGTTTCTGGTTGAGTATTTCATATCAGTTTGGGTTGCTGCTGTATTTCAGACTTTTAGATGTTAAAATAAAGTTGAATATATGTATTTGGTCTTGATTATACTTCTGTGATAGATTATTAGTGTTTTTGTGGTATCAGAGCTATGATCTTGCCAGCCTGAGGGTTTTTAGAAGTTTGCATGTCAGTTTTGACAACTACCCTAATCTTGCATGTCAAAATTTATGGTTGCATGCTACTTCTAATCATTTGCATGTTAGTTCTTGGTGAATTTGGTGGTTGCATGTTGCTTCTAATCAGCTGCATGTCCAAATCTATGGCTGCATGCTACTTCTAATCATTTGCATGTTAGTTCTTGGTGAATTTGGTGGTTGCATGTTGCTTCTAATTAGCTGCATGTCAAAATCTATGGTTGCATGCTACTTCTAATCAATTGCATGTTAGTTCTTGGTGTCTGAAGAAGTTATAACCTATTGGAGTTACACTCTACTTTATCCAGAATGGACAAGTATAGTACAGAGTCTCAGAGGACAGGATCTTGGACAATTGATATCGAGAGTCAGAACAGTAGAAAGGATGGTTATTTAGACATTTGAGATAAACTTAGGAAAATAAGCCATGACATGTCTGAACAGTTGGTTGAGCACCACCATATAATGAATGACATGTTGTCCGACCCAACTAAGGTGGATAAGTTGACTGGATTTCTATTTGGCAGATTTTCTCACAGGGCAGATGACACAATTACCAAGAGCTTTCTTGAGGAGTTTGAGAAACTAGCTTATAGTCAGGCTGAGGTCTCAGATTCTACTCCACCACAGGAGGTAGTGAGAAAGGATATTACGCAGATTGATAGTAATGGTCAACTTGATACTCAAATTGAAACAATTGTATATAGGTCGTCAAAGGGTGATGTCACAGGTATTCAAGATGGTGTAGTTACAACAGGTAGTGACTACAATGTAGTGGGTTCAAATGATGATTATGAGGATGTTGTTGTGCATGATGGTGAGATACCTGGTAGAGATGAGCATACATTGAGCATTCATGACTTTGCTAAGAAAGAGTACTAGGCACAGTTAGATGCTTTGACACATTAGGTTGAGGCTGGTAGTACTTCACATGATTTGTCTAGCCAGTTGAAAGTGAACAAAGATAGTATTGTGACTTCATTATCTCATCATGACAGGTATGTGGAGTTAGTTGGTATTGGTCATATTACTCAGGTGAGGATTTTTCTTGAGTTACCAGTTGATTTTAGTTTACAGATATGGACTCAAGATTGTTATATTGGTGTTTGGGATTCAGTTGACTGGAGATCTTTAACACTTTTTGGTAGCAGTGTTTGTTTGGGTGCTATCATGGATTTGATTACCAGATTGCACGGTGTTGTCTTTTCTTGTGCTGGCAGCTTGTCCGATGCTGGTATTAGTTTTTATACACCGGTGTTGGGCTTTGTTCATATATCCGGTCGACCATACTTGCTGGAATGTGTTGATGATCTTTCATATTTGGCAGTGCGTACAGATGAGTCCCAGGATCATATTGGCATTGATGACATCCAGGAGGATGTAGTGGGTAGTTTTGAAGACTTAGTTTCCTTGGCAGTTTCTTTTGGTACAGAGGAGTTAGACATCAGTGCTACAGTTTTTGATACTCCATATGTTGATATGAGCTTTGGAGTTGATTCATTGGATATGGATGGTAATACTCTAGAGACTAGTAACTTTGAGGATACTCCTTTAGACAGTGCATCAGAGGAGGTTTGTAGGAGACAGTCTAGCTAGTTCCATCATGTGTCTAATCAGTTGAGAGTTAGTGAGCAAGACATTTCTATTGCTTGCCATCATTTTGATGCTGCTCGTCAGTTGTTAGCAGTTTATGGATGGGGTTCTCCCACTAGTGATGAGAAGGGAGACAGTTATCTTTCCTTGACAGAGTTCCACTCTTTATGGGAGGCTAGCCAGATTCTGAGACATGATTATATGTAGTTGGTAGCCGATAGAGATTATCTTATGGAGTGGGGCTGTATAGCATATGATGCATTGTTGGCTAAGGAAGATGAGGTGAGTGAGCTTACTCAGCAGCTTGAGGTGACTTCTGAGATTCTTGAGAGTACATAGTTGGCTTTCAAGGAGTCACAGTTTCATTTGGCTAAGGTGACCATGGAGTTAGAGTAATTACAATCTTTATCAGATTCTATACAGTCACAAGATATGGTGTCTGGTGATCCAAGGATGTCCATGATCGAGATTGTCAAAGACAGTGGAGATGGGGATGCATCCATCTTTGATACTAACATTGGCATATCGGGTTTGTCCCCACTAGAGTCAGGTTTAGTTGAGTTGGGTGCTGCAACAGATTGTTGTGGTATGCCTGACATGGTGGTGACCTCTAGTACTAATGGCATGAAGACTAGAGATGATGTATCAAAGGCCATGTGTGATGTTGGTGAGCTGACAGTTGGCATGGTTCCTGCTAGTAATACTACTCCCTTGGCGATGTCTTCAGAGGTAGTAGTCAGTTCCAACTTGGTTAGTGATCAATTGTAGTTAGTTACATCTAGATTGCAGTCTAAGCCACTGACTAAGATTGGCGCATTCTATCGACATTACATTGTGAGGTATGCTCATCAATTCACCTTCGATGACCATGTTGATGAGATGATGATACAGAGATGTACTTTGGTTCCTAGTGCTTATCATCAGTTATGGGATAGTTTGATGCCTCGGGATGAGAGTTGTGATGGGCACGACATGGCGATAGGTCCTATAGTTGATAGCTTGATAATACATGACTTAGAGCAGGAGTTTTGGAGTGATGCTTTAGCAGGTGTTGTTATTGATTCTACTCCTTTGGCTATGACATCTCCTGACTTAGCTAGTGATCAGTCACAGTGGGTTGTATCACTTGTTCATGGTGAGCTGTTGAATGAGGTTGGTTTTTTTTATCAACATTATATTGTAGAGTATGTACATCAGTTAGCATTTGATCCTTGTGCTAAGGAGTTGATGGCAGACAAACTTGGTTTAGGTTCCATTTCTTGTTGTTTATCTTGTGATGGCTTTTCACCATCAGGGGTGCATGGGAGTTATGGTTATGAGACAGTGGCTGGTGATCTGTAGAGTTGTGTTGACTATAGGAGTTGTATAGTGTGTGGATTCTCCATACTTGGTACAGTTTCATTTAGGAGCGTTCACCATTATTGCAGAGTTGGATTTAACATTCTGTATAGGCTAGTGGGATGCGTTGATGGTATTTACTATGTTGGCAATTTGATTTGTCCACTTTACTTGAGTTTTGATGTTCTAAGAGTTTGTGTCTCATGGGTTTCTGACTGTGGAAGTTGTGACTTTGGAGTTTGGTTGAGCAGCAATTGTCAGTTTGATTATGGATTCCTCTTGGTTATATTGCAGAGGATATTGCAAGAGCCTGTGTTAATTGACAATAGTATAGTTCATGACTACATTTGGGATCCAGGTGGATTGATTGGTCTATTTTTCAGCCATTGCTTGAAGAAAAGCAATATTTGGAAGGGGAGGACTTGTCATGTCCCCTTTTCAAATAATTAAAAATAATAATCTTTGCTAAGGCAGGCAAGCCCAAAATGGTGAAGTTTCGGAAAAAGGGGATAATCTTTGGAAGCTAATGGACTAATAAATGAAATTTATTATTAAAATATGTTTTATTAACCCCTCTTGGAAATGAGTTAGGGTTATGCCCTCTTTTAAGGGGTTTGGAGGCATTTTGGACTCATTCCAGAACTTGATTTTTGCTCATTTCTTTGTTATTCTTCAAAGGCTGCCAAACCTGTGGAGAAGGAAACCCAAGAACAGGAGTTTTCAGGTTTCTAGGAAGGCTAAGGATGGGAGTTTGAATCCATTCCATGTGCATGCTCATGCAGAGTTTGCCTTTGTGCTGAACAGTGCAGATTTGTAGTTTTTCGGGTGTGTTTTTTATAAGAGTTTGGTGTTTTCGGTTTAGTATTTCATATCAGTTTGGGTTGCTGCTGTATTTTAGAATTTTAGATGTTAAAATAGAGCTGAATATATGTATTTGGTCTTGATTATACTTCTGTTATAGATTATTAGTGTTTTTGTGGTGTTTTCGAGCTATTCTATGTTATTTTCAGGAGCCCGATGAGCATTGTTTTTATCCTCTGTTTGGGAGCTATTGTGTAAATGTTATATAGATCTGAAAATGTCATTTTGTAGGCTGTTATGTTGCTGAAATTTCTATAAAAATGTCCACTTTCAGATTTACTAATAATATGTGAAGTTGTGAAGTTTTTGGCACTATTTTCGGCATACCTGATTTGGGGTTTATTGAGAAATTGGTGGATCTTTGAAAGATTGGTTGTTTGATCTTAAAGATCTGATTAGAGGCTTGAAATATCATATAAGATTGGTTGGTTGATTAGAGGATTAAAAGGATTTTGACTACCACAATAGTTGTAAAGTAATAGCTAGGTTTGATCTTTTAAAACACAACTCACTTTGGAAATTCAAATCTCCATTTGGCTCATGTTGGTTTATTGACCAGACTTCATTAAATTCTCCATCTTTGATCTACTTGGTAACCCTTAAAGCAATCACACTTCACCACTTTTCTCACTTTTCTTCTGCTACTTTGTTCTTTACTTTTCCTTCACAAATTTTTTAATCAACAATAAATCAACCAACCTAAAACATCACTTATGCCTCCTTAAATAGTTAGCTTTGATCTTTTTTTCTTATACGTCACTGTAGATCTTAGGGTTTGATCAAATTCATCAAATCTATCCATTATTTTGACCTTCTTCTTCTTTCTTGAAACTTCTAGAAACTTCTCTTTGAATTCTCACCATAGATTGCTTAACAAACTCAATTCATGCATTAAATATGCTAGCTCGTCAATCCTGATCTTTCATGCATGTTGACTAATTCAAAAATTAAACTATGTCAGCCTCAAATCTTGATTCTTTCTCAAACTATTATTTTGCTAACACTCGATCATCACTGTGTTCTTATGCTCAATTTTCACTAGATTGCTCAGTCTCCACTATTCTATCTCGCTCAGCTTACCCTAGCTCTCTCAGTCTTCACTATGCTCGATCACTACTACATTTTCCTTCATCTTGCTCAACCATAACTATTACTCGATTGATACTCTTTTGCTCAACTATCTCTAAGATTCATTAATCTTCTGCTTCATTGACCTTGTAAAATTGATACTCAGTCTAGCTTAATGTTTTTCTCAACTTCTTGTCTTTCTTCAATTATCTCTTCCATACTCCAACTCAATTGTCTTCTATGCTTCATATAATGATCAAACACCACATTATCTTGTCAAAGACTAACTAATCAAGTTCCAATTGTAATTCCAACATACTTACTCCTCTTTACTCGACAACTTCACTAGTTCATCTACTTATAGCTCATTTCAAATTCTCTTCATCAATCAATTGATATCACACTCTACATTGTTAGCAAATGTCTTACCACCAAGGTTTGGCATTAGTGACAACATAGCAATTGTTCCAATTGTAGTTTCCAATATCAAACATCATCCTTAGAGTACATTGCTTCAAACAATGGTCAAAATTATTGTACAATTATTTTGACTGAGAATAGTTATGATCTGGAATCATCATAAAAAATCTCCAAGATGGTTGCACTATAGTACTTATTCACTTCCAAAATTCGAGCATGAGTTTTACCCTGCATGTCTTAGATGTCTTCATACAAAACTAACATGAACTTATTAATAGCCTGTATCTTTTATATCCAATCATCTATTCTATCCAATTATTCTCCTGTATATACATTTAGTGACATAATTTACATCTGCCCCTTTATTGTCTTTAGTGCATCTAGGTCGCTAGTGTTTCTGGACACTTTGTCTATTACCCCAAAATCCTAGTTGATCATTGTTGCTAACTTATCTACATTCGTATGTATACTATGTAATAAATGTATATTTGCCTCTATTATTTCAACTCCCTTCTCTTTAAAATTGAGACACCATCTCTTGCAAGCATCCAAAATTGAATTACCTTATTCTGGGGCCTGAGCTTCTCTCTGAAGGGTAGTGGCTAAAGCACCTTTAGGGTGATATGGGTCAATGGGACCCACTATCTCTTTTACAAACTCCTACAAAATAAGGTTTTATTTCTTCAATCTCTGAACCTCCTCTTCATCTTGGTCTAAATGTTGAAATACTTGTTTACGACCATGGTGGTAAGAACTTTGACTATATTCTTAGTTTCCTTTTCGAGTATGATTTCTTGCATTTGGTAGTCCTCAGTGGTGATGGCTTCCAACTTTCCATATTTGAATGAGGTGGAGGAATGACTATGTGTGATACCAAATCTTGTTTCTAATTCTTTGTGATGAAGGCTAGTTGTTTTATATTCTCTTGACTAAGACCTAGTGGCTTTACAACCTTATACAAAATTATTAATCCCTCCTCATAAGTCTACACAGACCTCCTCTTTCAGGTCTTTACTTCCCATTTCAAATATGTTGAAGTAGTGCCCATTAAAGACATATATTGACCAGACGATGAAGTCATCTCAGATGTTGGTCATTTTCCTTTATCTACCCTCTCCAAGGTCTTCTCAACTCTCAACTATTCCACAACTAGGGTGGCCATTATAAGAATAGGAGGGGAGGACAATGGTTTTGTTTAGGTGAAGCTTTCTCTTCTATTTTAATAACTCTTCCTTCCTCTAGAATTTCCTCTGAAAGATGCACAAAATACACTCCATCCTTTGTCATATGGATCTCTTGCTCTAAAATTGGAGGAGGTATTGACATTATATCCTATTCTTGTAGTAGTAGGGGTGGTGATTTTGGCTTTTCTAGAGGTGACAAAGGTATCCTTATTAGACCTTGTGAAAGTGGAAGGAGATGATTCCAATCATCACCTAATGGCTCCTAGCGTAATGTATCCCTTATTGCTCCACCCTCCATATGAGTGTCCATGGGCATGAAATCAAAGCCTAAAATACTAAACACATATGATCCATCCCCTACTGTAGACTCCCTCCATCCTTCTTATTCTTGATATGCAAACTCTTCAATCAAGACAGGTTTCTCTTGTGAAGTCGGGGGAGTCTATGTCAACCTTCTTCTTCTTTATTCTTGATGCATGGGCACCTAGGTGGGCTCATGAAGACCTAGGGCTCCTATGTTTGCTTTGGCTCGTAATGGTGCTAGCCACACCACTAGGATAATAAAGGGACTAGTCTACTACTAAGTTAAGGTATGTTAAGTGTGGGAAGCCTTAGTAGGCCTTAGTTGCTCCTAGTTGCATGATTAGGTCAATTAGGGCATTTTTGTGATTTGGAGAGTAGAATAGCCAAATAAGTGATTTAAGGTCCTTACATGTTTTAAGTTCTTTTGGTCCTTCTTTCAAGGTTTTCGTCCTCACTTTTTTGGAACTTTTGCACTATCTAGGGTTGCTTTACTAGGAAGGATAAGACCCAGTCCTAGAGGTTCAATTTCTTCTAGGGTATTCTCAACTATAGAGTCTTGTTGTTCTTCTTCAGCACCTAGTGCCTAGTCTTCTGCTATATTATCAAGTTCTATGATTTTGGAAATGAATAAAGACTTTTGTAGTTTGAATTCCTCTTCATCAAAAATTTCATCTATAAATTGGGTCATAAGATCATCCACTATCGTGTTGTCCAGAGCTTCTATTATCATGTTTATCTCTCTTTCCTTTCTTTTCAAAGTCTTAGAGGGGGATATTGTACTCTTATGAGAGATAGGTTGAGAATTCCCCTTCCTAGATGTCTCCTTTGTCAAATTATCTATCTCTATTTTGAGGTGTAGGGACTGATTAGGGGATAGTGAGGGACATGTCTCCTTATCCTTGGATAGACCTACAACTTTTGATCTAAGGAAACTTTGATTCCCCTGAATCTCTCCTATCTCCATATTTTCCTAGTTGATGGATCGAGAAACCTCCTCTAGATTCATTGAAACTGATTTGGATATTAGGTTGTTCAACCATCAAAAAGTTTCGAGTTAATTGATATTTTTTTTTCTAAAACTAAGAGTTCTAGGTTTTTGAATTTAACTATGTGAACATCCATTCTGACTATAATGATCAGGCTGGAGCTTTCACATTTTGTTTCTACTAAACCTACATATTCCCCTAATTCATTACCAATTATTTTCAATGTTTCAGTACTCAAGAAATTAATCAGCAAGCTTGGGAGATGAACAACTCTTTCTACTTGGAATTTGGCTGAACTAAAGGGATTAAAAAAGGGGATCCAATCTAAAAAAATTATTGGATGTTTATTCAACATAATAATGTTACCAAATAGAAGTGTGTCCTTCAATTCCAAGATATTACATTCAAGTAGATGAAATCATTCTGTAATATTGTTAGTGAGTCTTGATGACTCAAAAATTTATCAAGCCAATCCTACCTCTAGCCTTAGGCCTGTCCATCTTGCTAGAAGCCCTAGCACCCGACACCGATTTTGGGTTTTTTAAAGATTTTCTTCTAAGAGAGAAATCTACTTTAGCCTTGACTCATCCCCTATCCTTCTCTGTTCTAACTTCGTGATGGGGTTTGCTAAAAAAGCTTTTTTGTTTGGGTTCCTCCTCTTATTATGATTTCTAGGACAAAGGTTTTAGCTTTCCCATTTGCCTAATGAAATTGATTGAGTGCATTGGATTTAATACTATTACAATCTGCACTTTGTTTAGCTAGATCAACATCCTTTGGAATCACTCCTAGTGCCTAATAATAAGGTAAAGCATATTTAGTTTGCTAAAAATGATTGCTTTGTCACTCTTCCTATTGTGAAATGTGTGATTTCAATACTTTTGTCTTCTGAGAGGGAAATGTTTGGGATTTGGCAAATCTTTTCTCTAACCTATTTGAGCCATCATCATTTGACTTGATATCCTTTGGATAGGGATTTGAAGGAGAAGGATTGATCCTCTTGAAAGGAAGAACATATTTTGTAATTACCTTATTTCCATCATGTCCTAGTATTGAAGGTGTAACTCTAGCTAATACTTCTAACATGTTCCTAGAAGGCAAATCACTTCTAAAGTTTGGTGGAAGATTGGACTTCGCAGAACCATATTTGGTATTATCATAATGATCTGCTTGTCTAGCAATCCTTGGGAATTGATCACTTAGGGAGAATTTTTTACTCCACTTATTTGATTGGGCACGAACCTTATGATAACCGAAGGATTTTACAGATTTAGCTTTTGCTGGCAGATAACACAAAAAAATGTAAGTCACGTTTTTTTAGCCATAGGGATAACTTTAGTTGTATAGCCATTTTTTATTTTTATTTATCTAATTCTGATTTTGTAAGATGTTATGATAATTCAATTGTGTAATTTTTTTAGTTAAATTAATAAAAATAAGTTTCACGAGTTCACATGAATCCAAGGGAAAATTAGGAAGAGGAAGAGCTTCTATTTTGTAATATTAATTTTCATTTTTCTTATTAATTTTTTATAATAAATATTTTTGGTGGAGATTTTTTTAAATGACTATTTTATTAATATATGATAAATTTAATATATAAATAAATAATATTTTTTCTCTATTTAATTTTTAAAAAATATTATTTTATTTAAATTGAAATTTATTTATAATTTTATTTATTCATATAAGACTATATTTAAATAAATATTTTATTCGTGCAGTAACCATCACATCTTATTTTGATGCAAGTGCTAGCATTAAGAATCGACTACAAGAGTGAGCTTTTGCATGTAAAATTAAATATTATTTATCCTTTATTTATTTTAGTTTTATTAGTATTCGTTGTTAAATACTATTTCTAAAAAGAGACATTACCATTAGAGTTTTTGACACAATGCGAGAGAGCATCGTGTTTCATGTTTCTTTCATGTGAAAGAGTACTAACCATGTACAAGAGTGGCCTTCTGCAAGATGAATGGATGAGAGATGAAGTCTATAAATGTTTCTTTCTTGTGAATGAGTACTAATAATGTACAAGAGTGACCTTTTGCAAGATGAATGGATGAGAGATGAATTCTATAAAAGTGTTGATTGAATATTTTTTTAATGAAAGAATTTGATGATGAATGATGTTGAAAGTG
Source organism: Cupressus sempervirens (assembly GCA_028749045.1). Taxonomy (NCBI): domain Eukaryota; kingdom Viridiplantae; phylum Streptophyta; class Pinopsida; order Cupressales; family Cupressaceae; genus Cupressus; species Cupressus sempervirens. Next base: position 480,133,488 of record CM053786.1, read on the forward strand.
AAGGCTTATTGTGACATGGACTTTGAAATAAGAGCAATAGGATTTATGTTGATGAAAGGTTAGGACCTTAAAGATGTGTTGATTTTGGAGCTTTCAAAATTCAAAGCATACAATCATGTCGATTGTCTAATAGACTTGGTCTGTAAAGAGAAATACATCATCTAGATCAAGCATTCAATGATCTAGATCCCTCTACTTTATTGACAATTTATTGATATTAACATATATTACTAGTATTAGATTGCAAGTAAGACACGAGAGTCTAGATTACTGAAGAATTCAGAGATATAGACAATGTAACAAACTAGGAGAATGTATTGTATAACCAAACACAAAAAAAATATCAAAATAAAAGAAGTAGAATTTTTTTTATATGATGTATTAACCAATTTGTCCTTCATTACCATAATTAAATCCATGAGAAAAAAAAAAAGAGTTTTACAATAAAGCTTTCCATAGGGACCTTTCCATAACTGGATACATAACAAAATGAAAGAGAATTAGCCTTGATAGATACTATAGAGAGCTTCCCATAACTGGATCCATGAGAAAAACCATGTTGTGTATTCCAAAACTGATCCAGATTGTACAACATGTCTTATTATTGCAACAACAATGTGGTAGATTTCCTCAACAACTACATGTGCCAACAATGTGTTGAATTTCTTCAAAAGCCTTCTTTGCAATACTCTTATTTTTATGTTGATAATTTTTTTTCTTTTGTATCGAGAAACTCTTTTCTTCAAAGACCGACCTCAAGAGTGTCAAAAATTTGAATGAATGATGGATCCCACTATGCAGACCATGACACTAGCTATCTCTTCAATAAATTTCAATTGAATCTCTAACCTCATGATCTCATGTTGAGTGTATTTTCTGCTTAAATTTAAGCAATTATATGTTCTCATGTAAACTTAGATTTATAGAAAAAGGATAATATAGAATTTTTTCCTACTATTGTGGAACAGCTATTATTTATGAATTAAAAATAAGCTTTGAAGAAAATGGGGGACTTAAAATAAGCAACCCTGCTTATAGGAAAAATTGCTTCACAAATCTTTTTCCCTATTTTATATGTTACTAATTTATTTATTTATTTATTTTCTCTTTAAAGTTTATGTGAAAAACTAATATTAAAATGTCTATTTAAAAAATAAGCAGATGCATGACAAATTATTCCTAAAAAAGCTTAGCATAATTGCTAGCGAAGAAAAGAACATATAACTCACACAACCAAACATTATATTTTTTAAAAGTTACCTTCTTCTACAAACAAGTCATACCTTTGTTTGAAGACCAAGTGGTAGTGCCTCTTATATTGTTTATCAACAAAAGCCAATTGTTGGGTGAGTGACCTATGCAATCTCACCTCTATTTAGGGATAACTGCTCATAAGATCTGTTGCAACAAACATTTGAACACATACATTCTTTGTTGATAGTATGTCCAAAAACTGAACAAATGCAAGAGAGACCCTACCTTGGTCTATCACATTTTTTTTTGTATTAAGAGTCGCTAGAGAGAGTGAAAGAAACCCCTTTGGACTGACTTCTAGTTCAATAAAGAGTGAAATAAACCATTTTGCTAATATTTGAAATAAAAACTCTGCAAATTAACAACTCATCATCTCTTTACGATCTTCGTGCTCAGGTAAATTTGAGAAGTAGTGTGGCACATTGAAGAAAAATTGATGGTTAATAAAAAACTATTGCATTAAATCAAGATTGGGGTAGGGGACATGCTTGAGGACGTGACTATCCTCCCTTTAAACTATACATTTGACCAATTTTTGAAAAATTGAAAACATCATGGATTTTTGCAAAAATTTTAGCATTTGATCTTCATGATCTGCATAGTTTGTAGTCGAAAACAACAAAAAATTTGGAAAAAAATCACTAAATGTGGAAAAAATAAAAAATTGACTTCATTTTGTCTTCAATGCATTTTGTCTAGAGATTAGACTTGAAAATTAGAAATCAAGAAGAATATTTTCCATTGTTGTGTTCACATAAAACTGTACATGTACATATATAGTTGTGTGTCATATGCATAAAGCTATAGGAAAGGAAAGAATAGTTTAGGAAAGAACCAATCCAATATTTTGCAACACTCCCCCTCAAGTTGGTGCATAGATATCCCACATTCCCAACTTGCCCAAAAACTTCGAGAACACTCGACTTAAAACTGCTTTGGTAAGAATATCAGTTAGTTGATCTTTTGATCGAGTCTTAGGCAGCTCCACAATCTTCTCATCCAACTTCTCCTTAATAGAGAATCTGTCTACCTCCACATGCTTTGTACAATCATGTTGAACCAGATTATGAGCAATATCACATGTTGCTTTATTGTCACAGTATAGTTGAATTGGCCACCTAGGCAGACAGCCCAAATCTCTCAGGAGAAGTCTTAGCCACAATGCTTCACATACTCCAAGTGACATACCTCTAAATTAGGCCTCTGCACTTGATCGTGCAACAATATTCTATTTTTTGCTTCTCTATGTAACGAGATTACCTCCTACAAAGGTGAAATAACCTAAAGTAGAATGCCTATAATATACTGCTCCAACCCAATCAGCATCAATATATGCATCCACACTTTGATAATCCTCATTTTTAGTCAATAAAATTCCTTTTCTAGGAGCAAACTTCAAATACATCAAAATGCACATAATTGCATTCATATGTTGCTCTCTAGGATTATGCATAAACTGGCTAACAATACTTAATGCATAGGCAAGGTCTGGCCTTGTGTGTGCTAAGTATATCAATCTTCCTACGAGTCTATGGTATCTTCCTTTATTAATTGGTACCTAATTGGACTCAATACATAACTTCAATCCTTCTTCCACTAGTGTATCAATGGGTTGACATGCTGATATATCGGTTTCCCATAACAAGTCTAAGGCATACATTCTTTGAGACACAAAGATCCCTTTATTAGATCGAGACACTTTGATCCCAAGGAAATATTTTAAGAGACCGAGGTCTTTCATTTTGAATTCACTAAACAAGTAATCTTGTAGAGCCCTCCTTTCTTCAAGATCATTTCCTGTAACTATCGCGTTATCCATATAAACAATAAGTGTAGTGATCTTACCTTGTTGATTCTTTATGAATAAAGTATGGTCTGAATTGCTTTGATGGTAACCAAAGGCTTTCATTGACTTTGTGAATCTTCTGAACGATGCCCTCGAAGTTTGTTTCAACCCATATAGTGACTTCTTTAATCTGCACACCTTCAAACTATGTATTTATGGTATCATGCAGCCAAGTGGGAGTTCCATGTAGACTTCTTCGGACAACTCTCCATGTAGAAAGGCATTCTTCACATCAAACTGTTGTAATGGCCAACCCAAGTTCGCAGCTAGAGATAATAAGACTCGTACTGTATTGATTTTAGCTATAGGTACAAATGTCTCTATATAATCAATCCCATAGGTTTGGGTGTACCCTTTTGCCACCAGTCTTGCCTTAAAGTGTTCAATTGTACCATCTACTTTGTACTTAACAGTATAAACCCACCAACATCCACCTGGTTTCTTTCTTGGTGGACGGTCAACAAGTTCCCAGGTATTATTTTCCTGTAATATTTCATCTCCACATTCATAGTGGCTTTCTACCTTGGATCAGCTAAGGCTTCCTACACATTTTTAGGAATAGATACAGTAGATAATTGATTTACAAATGATTGATTTGATTCTGAAAAAAAATGGTTAGACACATAATGACTCATAGGATATTTAACTTTACTAGAAAGTTCAAGTTCATATGTAGATTTAGGGATACCTGTGGTGAGATGCTGAGGTAGTTGTTTTCTAGATGGTTCAGGAACATCCTTGGTAAGTGATTAGTGTGGTATGAGGGGCTCGGATGGAGGTGAATCCATAGCTTCAATTTCTGGGTGTTCATCACTACTTTGATCCAAAGTTTCACCTACTTCTTGATTAACAGTTTCAGAGAGTTCCCCTTCTTCAGAGATGTCCAAGCTACCCACATCTTCAGGGATGTGAACATCCACATCTTCAGAGATGTTATCCATATCTTCAGAGATGTCCAAGCTACCTACATATTCGGAGATGTGAACATCCACATCTTCAGAGATGTGATCATCATAGTCTAGAGTTTGAATTTCCTTCTAGTACTCCCCTTGAAGTTTAGGCTTAGAGGAAAAATACATCGAGTCTTCATGCAAAATTACATCCAATGTAATAAACATTCATTGGGTTGGAGGATGATAGCATTGGTACCCCTTTTGATAATCAACATATCTTAGAAAGACACATCGTAGTGCTCGAGGAGATAACTTGTTGCGCTGATGCTTATGGAGGTGTATGAAAGCTACACAACCAAAGATGTGAGGAGATAAATTTGGGATAGTTGGAGCAACAACCGCCTTAGTGAAAGCCTAGGATGGTGTCTAGAAACTAATAGTGTTGGAGGGTACCTGGTTGATCAAATATGTTGTAGAGGTAAGTGCTTCACCCCAATAGGATAATGTCATATGGGCTTCTATGAGAGAAGCACAAACAACCTCCAACAAGTGACAATTTTTTCTCTTGGCTACCCCATTCTATTGAGGTGTATTGGAACAAGTAGTTTGATGAATAGTTTTGCGTGCTTCCAGATACTGCTGAAGTTTAGAACTCAAATATTCGCCTCCAGTGTCACTACGAAGAACATGAACTTGTGCATTGTAGTGAGTATGAATCATGTTATAAAATTTTTGAAATAACAAGTTCACATCACTTTTAGACATCATTAAGCATACCCAAGTCATCCTAGTACAATCATCAATAAAAGTAACAAACCAACATGATCTACCCAAGGTAGTGACTTTGGACAGACCCCAAACATCAAAATGTATGATCATAAATGGAACTGGACTTTTATTCAAAGTTAATGGAAAAGAAGCACGATGGCTTTTTGCAAGTTCATAAACTTCACAATGGAAGCTAGAAACATCAAATTTTGCAAATAAACTGGGAAATAATTTCTTTGGGTAACCAAAGGAAGCATGTCCTAGACATCGATGTCATAACTAGATCTTAGATTTCTGCTTGTCTCCCTTAGAGCCTTCCATCACTAGAGCTTGACATAGCTTGTCCGAACTCTTTGACACCAAGTCCAAGTAATACAACTTCCCTCGCCTAACACCACAACCAATTTATAATGTTGATTTTCTGGAATAGATTGTGTAGAGATTTTTCATCAACGTTTTGAATCACACTACGTGATCCATCATCAGGAAGAGAGAGCAAGAGGTGTCAAATTATGTGACACCTCTTGCTCTCTCTTCCTGATGATGGATCACGTAGTGTGATTCGGAACGTTGATGAAAAATCTCTACACAATCTATTCCAGAAAATCAACATTATAAATCATGGATTGTGGAAACCTGATTGCATTAACCACAACCAATTGTTTGCCTCATTTGGATGTCCTTAAACACACAGAAATCAAGCCAAAAAATTACAACACAAAGTAAAGTAGTGGTGATTTGGGAAACTGACATCAAATTGTAGTCCAAAGACGGAACCACTAAAACAATATCTAGATTCGAAGTATTAGTGAGAGGTAAGGATCCTTCTCCAATAACTAAGGTTGAAGAGCCATTGGCAATGAAAACAATTTTTTGTGAGGACGGTTTAAGGGATGAGACTTGTATAGAATCAAACATCATATGATCCGTAGCACCGGAATCATCCATGCACTATTAGAAACAAGTGTAGACATATTATTAGACTTTACACCATTACCTGCCGCTACTGCTAATGCCGAGATCAGTCCAACAACATTATCCTCTATCTTTGTTTCAACAAATGTTGCACTGGAGGTCTTCTTGGATTTCTTCTTTCGCAAATCGCGACTACAATCCCACCATTCTGGATACCCAACAAGTTCAAAGAAGTGACTTTTGGTATGACCGGTTTGATTGCAATGGGTGCATTTGTAGATGGATTTATTAGCACCATTAGTGATCTTAGGCAGGTTTTTAGGAGGCCCATTCTGATTAGATTGGTTTCAAGTCACCATGGCTAAAGCTTTAGTCTTTTTTGGTTCTCCAATCTTTGTTATGTGTCGAACAGATTCATGATGGACCAATGCATAACATGCTTCTAATTCGGGAATAGGATCCTTTCTCAAAATTTCACCACGAACTTGTTCAAAGTCACCATCTAATCCAGCAAGAAAAATATGCACCCTTTGTCGCTGAACTGCTTTTTGGTAAGATTCAACATCGTTCTCACTTTCCATGATCACTTTATCACGATGATCCAACTCACCAAAAATCTTGGTTAATTCTCCATAATACACAAGGAGTGTTTTGCGATTCTGTTTGGCAGAGAAAGCCCTCTGATTCAAGACAAGCACCTGCAATTCATTTGCCCCATCATAAAAAACCTTAGAAAGAGCTTTTCAAATATCTCGAGTAGTGGGTAAGCAAATGTATTGCTTCATAATTTTTGGGAACATAGATATCAACAGTCATCTTTTGACATTTTGATTGTCTGCATAACACTTCTCATATCCATCATCCTTCTCAGTAGGTGGTTGCGAGTTACTATGAATGAAAGAGAATTTCTCCTTCTCAGCAATAGGCATCTCCATGATTTGAAACCACAAATCATAGTTTGTTTCATTGAGTGTAATCCCTACCTTGAATGATGAACCTTCAGATTGAATAATAATGGGAGCAAATTTGTTCACAAATACTTCTGAATCTAAATCGGCCATGGTTCAATCTCGTTGGATTCAATCAATCAACATTCTATACCAAGAGAGATGTTATCAGCAAATTGAGTTAGTCCTAGAATGCAAGGAAATCAGCATATGCACACATTGAATGTTTTGATGGTTTGCTCAACTGTATGGAGAAATATGCAGCCAAATATAAATAAGTCTAATAATTAATTCCGTCCAGTTACAGAAGTAATTTTATAAATATGAATCTTCAGTATCTATGAATTCTATAATTTAGACTGCAAAAATGACTCCAGCACTCTATAATTTAGACTGCAAAAATGACTTCGGCACTGGGAAAATGACTCGAACCTCAAAAATTGAAGAATCTTGGCTAACGAGCAAAGAATTGCTTTGACAGGCATGCTGTCCCAAACATAACCATCTGAGGGAACATTTTTTTACAACATTCCAGCTAATTAAATATCCTGGCAAATATCATGAAAGCGGATTAGAAAATTCAAATGAATTAAGATTTAAATTTATAGCCTGCAAGAAACTCAGAGCATTGTTGTAACAGAATAAAATAAGGAAGAATGCACTTTGCATAGTAACACATACACATTTTGGACTCCAAATTTCAGTGAAATCCATATGCTTTTCAAAACATTTATATAGTAATACAGACATCTCAGCTTGTATGCATAAGTGAAAGGAATTTCATGGCTTGCAGAGAGAGAGACAACAAAAACTTAAGATTCATTGAATTTTGAATTTTACCCATTAAAAATCATAATAGCAGAAACTCAGAGTATTGTAGCAGAACAACACAAGGAAGGATACAGTTTGCATAATAACTCAGACACTAAAGTGCCATCGCTGTAATATTTAAAAACTGTACTCTTCTTTCTTTGTGTTGGGATTCAGCAATGCCAAATGAAGAGGAGATTTCCAGTGTGTATCAGATATGTTACTCTTGCGGGAGATACTTCAGCGTGGCCTATTTTAATCTTTATTTGAGATAGTTGCAAAGAAGCGTAGACCCATCATGTTTCTGATAGCAGAAAAGAAACGATGGGAAACATTGGAGTACAAGGAAAGGAGAAGCTAATGACAGTTTCTTTTCCAAAGTTCTTTAAGAACTTCATATTTTTACTTTTGTTGGCCTTACTAAACATAGCTTCTCTTACGGGATATGAGACGGTGCCACTAGTACGGTTTAAGATATTTGAACACAAATAACCAAAAAGAAATTTTCCTTCGAATGGAATAGAAGGGGCCTAGAATGAAGAACTTGGATCACATAAATTGAATTACAGTTTTGCTCAAATAGAATAGAACGGACTTGCTCACTTGCTTGCCTTCTGTTTTTTTTACATTGGACATTAAATTGCAGCGAATGGAATAGAACATATCTAGAATGAAATGAACTTGGATTACATACATTGAATTACAATTTTTCTACAATTTTCCTCAAATGTAATATAAGACTCAATTACAATTTTCCTCAAACAAATTTAAACTTAAATCACTCAGGCTACATTGAATTATGTTTTTCCTCAAATGATCTCGGACTAGACAAGCCTAGAAAGAAATGAACTTGGGTCACATACATTAAATTACGAATTTGTTTCCTCAAATAGAATAGACAGGTCTAGAATGAAATGAACTTAGAACAGACCGAACAAATGGAATAGACTGGTCTAGAATGAAATAAACTTAGAACAGGCCTAAAATGAAATGAACTTGGGTCACATACATTGAATTACGACTTTTTTTCTCAAATGGAAGACAGATCTAAAATGAAATGAACTTGAATCACTTACACTGGATTACAGTTCCTCCAATGCAATAGAACGGGACCTAGAATGTAATGAACTCGGATCACTTACATTGAACTACAATTCTCCTCAAAGGACCAAACTGAGATCTCTGCCGGGACAATTGCTTCATCAAACACTAGTACCCTCTCGAAGTGCACAATCAAAAGTACTAAGATCAAAACCGGGGCTTTGTTTAGGCATTTGTTTTCACAAGAATCCACGGCTTTACTAGTCTCCAACTACTAGTTAATTTAACAAATTAACTTTTATGGATCCAACAAATGAGTAAAGAGGTCAATGGGCCTGTAAGAGTTCATCCTACTTACCCCCACAAAGCGAAAGCTCCTCTGCCTCTCCCCCGCTCTGGCTGCTAGGTTCTCTTTCTGTAGAAGCATCATTTGAATAATTATTTATTTGAGTGTTGGTGTTGTGTTGGAGGCCGCGCGGACGCGAGCCCCCTCTGTCACAAATTATGACGTGCACTCTCCACAGTGGGAGATGCTAGGCAGAGCCCCCTTCTTTATGTGCAATGAAGGTGCTCTCCCTAAGCCATCGGCCTTCTTGATCACCGATCGACCCCGCCCAGGTAAGTATGCTTTCCACTTCCCCCTCTCCTCCTCCTACTCCCCTCCTCTCCCCCCTCTCCCCTTTCCTCCTGCATGTGGGATCATTTCATTGCAACGCTCGGCTATACGAGACAAATCCAGGATTTATCTAGGCTCGAACACAGAGCAGTGGGGATGTAGCTCAGATGGTAGAGCGCTCGCTTAGCATGCGAGAGGTACGGGGATCGATACCCCGCATCTCCACTCCATTCCCCTACTTTCTTTTGAAAGTTCTCATCTTTGGCTCCAAAACGTAGATCAATTAAATCGGTCTGCTTGCTGTCCAATGTTTTTGTTAAAGTGAAAAAAGCGCAGGGAATTGAACCCGACGTGAATCGAACACGCAACCTTCTGATCTGGAGTCAGACGCGCTACCATTGCGCCACGGATCCTCTTATTTTTAATTGCCTGAATCGTTTTATTTAGTTTAATCAAAACACCATATCGAACTTTAATTATCGTTTCTGCAAGTAATATAGGATCCAGGCTCTCCAGCCAAAAAGCCGTGAAAGACAATTAGAAATGGAATCGTGCTTTGATGGGTAGCAAAAAGAATAGCTAATTGTGGCAGATCATTAAAAATATTGTCTGCATATCTCAATCGATTTCAACATATCTGCGATTACCTTTTCTGCATCCCGTAAAGTCAATTCAAATTCTCATATCAAAGCACTAACAACCTGGTGACAACCATAGACAGTAAAGAAATGGCAAAGACTGAAATACTGTTCGACGGTGACAGCAAGATGCAACGGAGTTAAAATTGATTATCATTACAATCAATTATTTATTTTTCCAAAATCAAACGCATTCGCCTTGCCGTCAAAATGAATTCATTTTCCATTTGCTTTGTCTATTGCTCAATAAGATGACACTTAAATATGGTCAGCAATGGCATCTTAGTGTGGAATGAGTATGTGGAAGGTATTTTGTAGATAAATTAAAAATAGAATGGGGATAAAAATATTGGTCAATATTAATGTAAGGAAAAGTACTCATTGATTAGATAGATTGAAATATTTCTTCATTTTACACATTCTAATAACTTTTTTTTAATTAGTTTCCACCGTAGGATACTTATGGCATTGTTCAATCCACATTTCAATTTACTGTAAGCCAATCAGTTTTAAGATTTTTTTAATCCATTTATGCTTTTCTATAGTGTACAAATTTTTTGTCTATTTTATGAATTTAGGAAAACTAATTTACTGTGTTCTTGGTAGTTGCCAAAAAAGGCAAGGAAAAAATTCTAAATTACAGAAGAAAAAGAGTAGAAAATTATAATGAGATTCCTTCGAGAAGCCTCTTTCTATGGACCGTACTAGAGCATTTGCCAAGAAGCTCTTTCCACATAACCACAGAACTTTTTGGAGCTTCAACAAATGGATTTTGAAGCTTCTAAATGAAACACAAGTAAATGCCCTCAAGAACATTCTGATACAGGTTGCAGGTTGCAGCTCAATGGCCAGATATAGATTGTGTGTTCATGGCCAGTGCTATAGCTGTCTCATGTACTTTGCTAATTCAAGTCCCTTTGCATCCCAGTGGACAACAAACAGATATACAAAGAAGTAGGAGGACAAAATGAATTATAGGTTTTTGATTTATTATTCTCCATCTTCATCTACGACTTGATCTTCTTTGATTAGGTTCTCATTTGTATGGTTCATTCAGAAAAAATGGAGAAAAAGTATCTTACATTGATACAATACCATGGAAGAAGGGAATAACATCAATCATCTGCAATGAATCTAGAGCTGACATATGCTAGACAAACAAAATTTGACATTAGACTGGACAATAGTTCAACAAATAAATATAAAGAAGCATCAGTAAAGCTCACATCTGATAAATTATTGGCACAAATTGAACACCAATCATGCAATCAACCATTGTTAAAATCCTTTCAAAGCTAATCAACATAACTAATTCATTTCATTTGATTTATATTGATCTAACATGTTTGTGGATTCCTACAGGGAATAGATTGTAGAAGGTTTTGTGAGAGAACAGGGGTCCCAATAGAGAAAGTAGAGGATCAATTTATGTTTCAAGCAAACAAAGTTAGGCAACAAATTTAGTAATGGCTTTCTGTCTCTATTTCTAACATGGAAAAGTTTGATGCATGAAAGACACATCAACTGTCTGGCAAAATGCCACGTTTCACTTATGCTTCCACCTGCTCTTCCTCCCATTACTTAATCTTTAAAGTGCTCACAAAATTTCTTCATACAAACTTAATTCAAGCCTAGCAAAGAACATAGTAACAATAACAATTAGATATATGAAAATAATTTTACATGCATCAAATTCATATTTTTAATTAATTAATTTGAAATATATATGAGTAAATGATTTTATTTTAAAATATATAGTTTTTAATATTTATTTAATATATACTAATCAATTTAAAATTGCAAACATAAGATATATAATTTAATATTAGATTTACAACTAGATTTACAAATGTTAAGATTTTAAAATAATATTTTTTAATATATATACTTTAAGATGATTGAAATACCTTATTTTTAAATATAAATACTTTAAGTTTGAAAAAATAGTATAGAATGAATTCTACTTCAATGATCAATATAATTAGGAAAATTTATTCTATACTAACAATTTGATTTTTCAATTGATTCTTCTCTTTCATTTTTGTATCTAGTATTTAATTTAATTGAATAAACCATGTTTTAATCACATAACTTGGAAATATTATATGCATACAAACATTATATAAGTACATAACATTAGGTCAACAAAGTAATCATGGGATAGGAATTATATACTTTATAGTAAATTTGTCTTTCATTTTAAATCAAATTTTCTCCTAGACATGATTCCTTAATCATGTGCTTGCACATATGCAATAAGTGAACCATGCATATAAATGTCACAATTAGGTTTCAAATCTAAATAAACTATCAACTATTATAACAAAGCTAAGGGAGCATGCTTATGTTGTAAGAAAATGTATAAAACATTGAATGTCAAATCATACATTGTCAAATCTATATGGACATTTATAGATTCTTATAACTTATAAAATGAAATTTGATCCAGTTGGTCTTTATAAATTGGAAGTCCTACATGGTATTCAACATTCTATTTCAAGTTAACAATTAAATTTGAGCCTCACACATCAAAGGCAGGGAACTTTGGCGCTTGCGCCCCTTGTTTCAAAAGTACTCATTGATTACTTTCTCTTGGTAGATTGAAATATTTCTTCACTTTATACATTCCAATAACTTTTCTTTTAATTCTATTCTTTTATGGAGGAAACTATTGCATTCATTGAATGCTAATTAAATATAATTTTTTAACAAAGTGACCAATCAAATTCAAAACTTTATGGGATTCATTTGATCTTTGTTAAAGTTCTAAAATTTGACCTATTTAAAAATTTAGAATAATAGCATTTTTCTAAAATGTGATTGGCTTCCATTGTTTTTTGAAGGGAATGAATCATTTTTCTACCAATTTAATTAGTAAAAATAGAAGAACTCTCGAAATACAAGGAAGTAATGAGTATTTATCAGTCTTGTGAATGATAAATACATGAGCGCTAAATAAAAGGTACTCTGCTAGCAGGTTTTATTTACTTAAGCTTGGAGCTTTAAGGTTTGTTGGTATAGTTGGAGAAACAATAAAGTTAGCACAAGTTTCAATTTCATCAACAATTGACCAAGCAAGAAAGGCAGAGGCATGAATAAACATCATATTTGTAAGTAGCTAGGAGACAAATTTTGCTGAGACTCCTTCTTTCTGTTTTGAGATTAATATTCACAAATATTCATGTGTTGTGAATAAATTAATTTGAGACTCATGTATTTTCTTGTGCCCGGGATAAATCCTCTAAAACTTGCAAATTTTTGGTTGTGGGTATGAATTTATCTTTAGACCTATTTCATACTTATGTATAATTTTGCTTTGGAAGCTCAAACCAAGGTTTCTCAATTGGAATGCTCGACAATATTTTGCTATAAATATAGAAACCCATCATCTTCTAAAAAACAATATTTTTCTATAAATTTTGCAACCAATCTTCTTCTTCTGCATTTTGCAAAGCAATGGCGGTGACAAAGAAGAAAAAGGGAATTTGTTCAGTATTTCAAAGACTTTCCTTTTATTTTAGTTTTTGAAAGGTAATACTATTTTCCTATGCCATTTGCACATAAAAAATCCCTCCTTACTCTAGGACCGTTTCAAAAGCCCTTAAGTTTTCCCATGAATGAGTGTATTTTATATGCGTTGTAGTATACAGTTGTTGCTGAACATTTTTCGGCTAAGCCATGTCGAGGAGTCCATTCTCAATTTTCTCGATAGTCCCCTTCGTTCCTAAGGTCTTCATCCTCTTTGCCATCATTTTTGTCCTTCAGTATTTCAACTTTTAGGGTTAGAAAATTATAATGTCTTAAGTGTTTTATTGAATTTATGGCATTTACATTTGGCATGATATATTAATATTGTCATTTTGGTTAGAGGAGGATGTGTAGTCCGTAAATATTTTCTCCATATGTAAATTTTAGCAGATCTTAGGGTTTCTAAGTTCATTGTCCCTAAAAGATTTAATAATTTGTGTTGCATTGTATTAACCTTTACTTGCACATTGTTGTGCTTAAAGGATGCAGGTTGTTGACTCAGGAGTTATGAGAGACCTTTGAATAATTTACCTGTGAAAATCATTTAGGTTTCTATTTCTTCGATTTTCTCACAATTCTTGTTACATATGTCTCAAGTGTACCATAACCTTGTAAAATAGAGGATTAATGGTCAATATTTAAAAATCAATATGCTCTCCTTGGGAAAACATGCTTTGTTACTCAACTAGTTCTTCTTTGTGTCCATGCAACATTTGTATGGAGGTTTATAAACCCATTTATCCTATAATGGTCGTATACAAGCTGATAAGGAAGTAAACCCCATACAAGCACTAGAAGCTACAGAGGTAGAAGCAAACAAATGGCCTCCAGATTCTAGTCTATGCCCATGATTTTGTTGACATGGCCTCAAAAGGCATTTAGAAAAAAAAAATTATTTTATTTTTCAACCTTTCCTTTTCATCGCAAATCATGTTTTTATGACTCCAATAAGTGTTTTTTATTTCTTTTCTTTGAGTTTTATGAATTGTTCATTTTCCAGTTGTTTCTCCCTTTCTTTGTTGTTTGTTCTAAGGATTTTTCAATTTAAACTGCTTTAACATAGATTGCATAGTCGTGGAGGGGGTTTGAGCTCATCTGATCTGATAAGTTTTTATTGTTAAAATGCTAAAACTACATTTATATTGAAAGGGTAAGTTCTAAGCATTGCTCAATTTAAACTACTTTAACACGGATTGCACGGTTGTGCAAGGGGTTTGAGCTCGTCTGATTTGGTAAGTTTTTATTGTTCCAATACTATAACTACATTTACAGTTACCAATCTTCTTCTCTATGTTTGTTTATAGTTGTACCATTTTAACTATGACAAGTGCTATGAACCTTGAGTTATTTGTGACATTATCACTTGCATAATATATATTTTGTGCTTTTAGAATAATAAATATTATTTTGACACTCTGCTTTCAATTAACACCTTATTATATGACATTTGTGAAAGCAATTAAGATGGCATTGCAATGATTATAGCAAAGCATGACATTTGTCAACGTAATTAAAATGACAATAACTCTGTAAACTATTGTCTCTGTTGCTCTATTTGTTGTATTAAATTTTACAACTCATCATTTACCTTTAGTAAAGATGTTACTACCTAATCAAGGATTTCCTCCTTAACAGGGCTATACATATGAGGGCTTCACTCCTTACTATGATCATTAGCTTCGAGTGTATCATAAACATCATGTGATCTTAGCATTATGAATCTAAAACCTATGGGAAATGATGGTTTGTGGATACATAATATTGCATTAATAGAGGTTCAAATCCTCCTATGCAATATATTGTTGTAGTTGCTAGTGGTTTTTATATAGCATTGTTCTACTACTATTAACTATAAATGTTAGGATTGCTTTAAAACCTCTATATTTAATTTATTAAATATATTGCCAGTACCTAATAGTACTTATTAAAAGTCCATTCAAATAGACTGATTATATTATAAACTAGCACCTCATTAAAAATCCATTCAAATGGACTAATTATATTATAAACCAACACCTCAAAGTACCTATCATTAATATTATAAACCTTTTGCTATTGGTAAAGGTGCATTTGAACTATTTGCCTTCAAAAAATTCAAAAGGTCATCTCCAATAGAATCTTGGGGAAATCTAGCTTTTAAGGGACTACCACGACTTCAATCTATTCATAGAAAATGAGAAGTAGATCTAAATATGTGGGTTTTGAAGTTTTGTTTTGCAATTGTATAAGCTTTGTTGATTCTTTTTTCAATGCTCTATATTTCTAATTTCATAAGCCATAATAAAAGTTATGTATTAGAAACCTTATTTTTGCAGTTCACTAAAAGCAAAATGACATATAAAAATAATTCATACATTGTACAAGTCTACAATAAAATTGAACACAAGAAATCGATTAGTGTTATATAATATATTAGATGTGTTCACTCAAATATTAGAAAAATCATACGAAAGCTCTATGTTGAATTCAATTTTCATATAGCATCCACCCTTTGTAGACATGGAACCATCATTGATATCTTTAATCGTTATATTAAGACCAGCTTTTTCTACATCCACATAGTGAAGCAATGCTCACACGATACTCACACAATTATTGCTTATCTTCCATGATTGCAGTTTTTGTTTGCTCGAACTGGCATTTGTTTGGATATCTATAAAAGGAAATATAAGTCAGATAATAGTTACAATATAGGAAAAACCATTCTTATTGGGTGAACATGGGTATTGACAGATATTTGTATGCACATTGCAGATGGAGTAAAAGTAAGGCAAAGGCAACCAGTATTAGATATTTGTTGGTAAATAGATTTGTCACTTGAAAATGGCCCAACAGAGTATATGTGGAAAACTGTTCACAGTAGTTGGATAGGCCCTTGATATGCGGCCTTCCTGTGCGTTTAGAGGGGCAGCTCCCTCGTATGATATAAGTTTGAAATGCGGCCTTCCTGTGCGTTTAGGGGAGCCATTGATGACGAATGCACCACATGACTTCAAAGCTTTCCTAGACTAAACTTAAACCACGAAAAACAACAGTCAAGATCTATGCTTGAGAATTATCACTAGCATAATGTTGATCTAAAGATTCACAAACATTTGCACAATACCTTGAAAATACTCATTGCAAAGAGAATCAACATTTTTAACAATTTAGATTTTGAAAGAAGAGAACTCAAATAGCATTTTCCTTTATTTTCTTGCACCAAGAACCTGGGAGAAATTTTTGATTTCAAAGTTAAAATTTGTACACACTTTCCAAATATTATCTTATCACCAAAATCTAACCTAAGTCTTCTCCTATTCAAAAGTCCCAAAAAGTCCTCTCCATACAAAGCCAAAAATGACTCCGTATATAGACATGGAGGTTAAGAACTACTAGACTCCATGGTTAATAACTACCTCCAAAATACATAATTTTGAAGAGGTTAATTAATCTCACAAAAATTAACCCAAAATGATAAAAGTTGCTATTGCTAGAGATAGAAAATTAGAACCATTACATCGCATGAAAAACAAGATATTGCCCATGTCATAATGATGGATCACAATATCTTTAACTTGATGGAAACTACACCTTCAAATCCAAGTATCTGCCTATGAATTTCCTCAAACCTTTCCATTGAACTCAAAAGTAGTCTTCAAGAGATTTATAGCAGTTGGATCATATTAAAGTGATCTATGGCATACGCTTCAGAAGACACTTGTACTATATTTAGAAGTTCTCATCTTGTCCATGTGATAAGAGAAACTAATTTTCTTATAATTCATCTACGTGTACTTGGTCTTCATTCATAGCTTCCCAATTGAAAATTTATGTGCCTTTGATAGTTCAAAAATCGATGGGAGACCTGATTCAAGATAATTGATTTTGGAATTATCCATGGATTTTGGTTGATCATGTAGTATGGAAGCCAAACCTTTACCCCTTTCTTGCTCACTTACCTTTGAGATTACATATTAAACTCCTTGAAAGCCTTACATATGCAATCACATGCCTTATTTAACTATTTTGTATTGTTCATATCCCATTGCTACTGCTTATGCTAAGTTGATGCTTTAGGATATTTTTCCAAACAGTTTATGAGCTCAATTTTATTGTGTCAATGTTTAGAAAACAATCACCAAATGCTTAGGCTATGAATCTTTCAAGATTTGGACCAATGGTCTTCGAATTTCATGTAGTGGCCACAAGCGAGAACAAGGTGCAATTTATTTCCATGAGCTCAAACTTTCTTGCCATGGCATCTATTCTTTATTAGTCACAGGCTGGAAGATGATGCAAGATACCCCCTTCATCATTTCCTCACATAGCATCTCTAAATCATGGTGGAACAACATAATGTGGTTGGAGGTATTTGGTCAAGAAAATCATGAACTTCCATATTTGGCTCATACTTTCTCAAGAAAAAGATGCATATTCACTTGCTTGTTTGGCCAACTCTTTGAACCAATAGTGACATGGAAGTCCTTCTATGAAACCATGTGGAGAGCATTTTGACAAACAATTTTCTCTTAACCTGTCACAACGCTGCCTTCAACGCAATTGGTCAAACGAGTCACACACCTTTGAGGCTACTACATACTTCATCTTTATTTCATGGTACTATGTTATTCATGCCATAGATATCATTTTCATGATCTTTCTCACACGTTCACCCATATTTCATGCTCCCATCATAGACATTGAAGGAGGTTGCAAAAATTTAAAATGACTTAACGCCGTGGATTAGAGATTGAAGGAGTATGAGCATGAAACCCACACACTCTTTGAGTATTTGGAGCTCCTGCACCATGTACAAATAGGGATCTTAGCTTGTGTGGGAGTGATGAGTATGGAGTACATGTGTTGGTGTTCACAAAATAGGGATGTCCCTTTCCATACGACTATATCATCCCCTATGGGAGTATTATCAAAACAACATGCAACCCAGGCAACAACTCATCATTTATGAATAAAATGCCAATGGAAATCATAGTTAAGATGATGTTGAATTTCTCTTTCTTGGCAATCTTGGAGGAATGACTCTTGACTTGCAAACGCATGAGCCTTCTTGTTTCTTGCCAATAATAATATACTCAATTTGAACCACATATAGAATATTTCACCTTTTGAGCAAAGAGGTTAATAACCACCTCAAAAATATGTATTTTGGAGCTCAACCTTAACCTTTTTGGATGAGAGGTTAAGGTTAATGGTTCAGAATACATATTTTGAACCCTTAACCTTAACCTTTTTAAAGATTAATGGTTAATGATTTGGTTGCAAATAGGTATTTTGGTTCCTTCCATTAACTTGCAAAAAAATTTGACTTAGGAACTAGATTTTAAAAATTTGAAGTGTTGGATAGAGTCGAAGATGAAACGGGTGCACTAAGATCAGAAAAATGTTAAAAATACAATCGATAATTAGCCCTTTCAAAGCTTGAATTTTGATACATTTGAACTTGTTTCCACTCAAAATAGAGATGCAATTTTTGTGATTTGGCAGATATAAGAACCATGGCAACAATATTACTCTTCTTGGTTAAATGCTTTGCCTCAAATATTAGTATTACCTACTATTCACTATATACACATTGTAATTGACATGAATTTTATTATGATAACAATACATGATGGGAGCACATTCCATTCCATAGGAAAGGGATAATGTCAAGTATACAGCCTATGCAACACATCATTTCTCAAAGTACATTTCATATTACATAGTCTCTTTCTTTTGTTTCCTTCTTGGCAGCAAATTTGACTGCAACTTATTTATTAATATGCATGCTTCTTGGGGGTGGATGCAGTCTATGTAGCCACATTCTTCATTGTTGCATATAAGACTATATTGTCCTCTACCTGGAAAAACTCCTATGAAGAACTAGCCATATCTAGAGAACCCTCCTTTTCAATGATAGGTACAAATTTGTATAAAGTATAGACTTCAATCTTGGTTGTTGGTTACAGTGTATAAGTGACCTCTCAAGAATGACAAGAGTATTCATGAATTTCAAAAGGAATGATGATGGAAAAGTATTGTAGGTTATTCAATACCATTTCCCATGTGAATTCTGACATGTGTTTCAAGCTCATTTGCAAACTTTGACTATGACAATCTCCATTATATTATGTAAATTGTCATTTTAATATATAAATTACCTTATTTAGATTACCTTATCTTCGATTGTGTGTAATTTTAATTTTAATGTTTATAGAGGATTCTTATATGTAATTTCAAACTCTCTCAATCATCGATGCCTCACTGAATTAGTTAATATTAAAGTCTTAGTTGAGGAATTTCTTATTAATCTTTGATTAGGAGATAGTGCTGACTTCCATTATCTTTCAAAAAATAATGTGATTTTTTAAAACATATATTTTCATTAATACAAATCAACTACATCATATTTTCAAACTCCATTTGCATTCAAAGACCAATGGCAGGAATTATGACACCATGGGTCTCTTGTTTCAAAAGTACTCATTGATTACTTCCTGTTGGTAGATTGAAATATTTCTTCACTTTATACATTCCAATACTTTTCTTTTAATTCTATTATTTCTTCAATCCTGTGGTAGAATATTAATGAGGCCTTGAAAACAAAACCAAAAATATCTCCATGGATGACATAAAGTTACATAATATATTTCACATGGTAAAATATGGTAATACGTGTCTCAAGAACTAACCTATAGCTAGTTTTAGCATTTCCAACACTTAGCAATAGCTAGCTAAAGATATAATGAAGATTGAGAAGAAATTAGAATCTGATGGAAATGTGGAATAATTTAATCTTCGAGAAAATGTATCAAAATAAAATTTGTTTAATGAAGTTGTTACACATTCTATTATTTTTATAAAATCAAAAAACAAATAAATCACGTGTGTGAAAAATCTTATTTTATTACTATTATCGAATTTTAATTTTTGAAAGAAATTATTTAATAAAATTAAAAAGCCAATAAACTATTGTTATGAAACTTCTTATAATTTTTTTAATTTTTTTTTTTTTAAACTTAACTAAAACTGCTTCAAATCCTATATTCTTAATCAATTGGGATTTTTTCCACACTTAATTTTTGGTTTTTGATATTTTGATTTTATTAAATAATTTATTCTTCATTAATTAAAGATACATAATAAAATTTAAAAATATGTTTGATGTGTTTTAATAATATATTTTCTTTTTTGTTCTTGAAAGTTTAATCATGGCATAATAATAAATAAGATATAAGATTTGATAAAATATTGAAACATGTAGCTTTTATCTCGTTTTTTCCCTAAAAGTTTTCTTTTGAATCTTTTTTTCTAAGATCAGTATTCTTTTGAATCTTGTAAGATTTAATAACTTTTAGTTTTACTTTACAAATCACATCTATCTAACTCGCAGTTGCATACTTTTGTTCATTCAACAATAAGCCAATAGATGAAATCCTTTTTTAGAGAATAAATAAATTAATAATAAATTATTTTTTAATATAATTTTAGAAATAAATTAGATTTAATTAATGTAAAATAAAATGTTTAAATAGAGTAAAAGACATTAATATTTATTTGATATTCAATGTATATTGTATATATAAATAAAGTAATCCGCAATAAAATTTCAAATAATCTATTATAAAAAGATAACATAGAATATTTTACATGGTTATAATAGAAAACCATCTAAATTATGTAATTTAATAATTTCTAAATAAACTAAAATTACATCAATTACATTAAGATTTCTATAATGACAATTCAAGTATTGCTAAAAGTTAATTTTAAAAAATCAAATTGAATACTTAATATTAACTTATACACTTTCTAATTTTTAAACATGATTTTATTAATATCTATAATGGTAAAAAATCAATGGCACCAAGCTCATATAAACACATAAACCACAAAATGTGTTAATTACAAAATTATTATATGAAAAAATTCAATAATTATTTTTGCATTCAAATATGTAGGATACAAAAGAATTATATACACTTAAATAGAAAATGCACTAATAAATATTACCATTACAAAACTTAGAAACTATAAAATATTAAACATTATAAAACTTAGAAACTGTAAAATATTTTCTTTTTCAAAAGAGGGTTAAAATAACTATTAAATTTTTTACAACATTCAATCTAGAACTAGACGTGCCTTTCACTTCTAACTTGCTAACTAGATTCATATAATTTTATAAGATTCACTTAATCGATTTTAGAAAATGGAAATGAAATAACTTTTCACAAGTACAAAGAACAACTTAATGCAACATAAATTTAGAAAATGTGGACAATTAAGAAAGAACCCTAAGCAAATGGAATGAGACAACATATTTATTTCATCAAACATAAATATAGAGTTTTATTTACATGGACTTTATGGTTCAGTCTTCATTGATTCTCCAATCCTAATAATTGCATGTGCTCTTACCAGTGTAGCTTTGCACTAGTTGTGTTTGTGGAGGGGTCTTGTGTTATTGCATGTTTTGCCCCCATTGCAACTTTGCACTTGAGGAGGACTTTGCTTCCTTGGATAGCCTTTCAATTAAGTGCACATATTGATTGGCAATGTTAATCCTCAATTTTTCCTGCATGATAAGGATATGTATAATTTTTTCTAAAACTTTTAAATGCATGTAGTGTAGGGAGCTAAGAATGACACATACAAAACTATCAAAAATCAAGTCAGTTTAATTTAATTTCCATTGAAATAGATATGTAAAGCATTTTCCTAACTCAAGTTTCTACAAATATATATATATATATATATATATATATATATATATATATATATATATATATATATATATATATATATATATATATATATATATATATATATATATATATAGATATATATAGATATATATATATATTCGAAATATATTTGAAATGCATTTGTTGTAGGTGGCTAAGCATACCTCAAATTATAAGTTGAGTTGTACTCTCTAAATGCCTCCAAATCTTTCACACTTTGCCTTGGATTCATCTGGCTACTCTAAAATTCCATTAAATTGAGTCACGTCTGCCATTGGGGCTAGTTTTCCATTAACACAATTTTTTCTATTTCTATCTTTCAAGGAAAAAACATGCTAAAAAGGAATGTATAGAAAACTCAAAAAAAACAAGTTAAAAGGGAATGTCCAAAAAATTCAATGGAGAGGGAAAAATTAGACACTCACATAAGAATAGAAATGAGTTCAAATGAAATAAAAAAATGAATTATAAGAAATCAAAATAATTAGAAAATGTGATAGAGGTTGACAATTTTCCGATGACAAATTGAAAATCTGAGCCTATCGGCTTCATTAAATATTGAAAGTTTAATTAGTAAACTATTTTAAAGTTGTCTTTTTGAATGTGTTAAAAGCGCTTGTCATTTTTTTACCAAATTTATTATTTTAAAAAAGATAATAGAACTATAAGATTTGTAAAATATCAATAGAGAGTTTCATCATACAAATTAATAAATATGAGATTATTTATTTATTTTTGGTACTCTCTTTTTGAATTCCTTTTTGAATTTCATAGAGTAATTAATTTTTTTATTACTCTTTTTCTACATTTACAAATTGAGTAAAATACTTAGATTTATCACGCTTTCATTAAAAGACAAACTTTAGTAGTATCTATAAATATCTTTAAAAAAATTAATCATGATAGATTAATTAATATAATAAAATATGTGATAAATCTTGATTGAAGCTTGATTAAAAACATATTTACCTAGTAAATTTCCTTGATAGTTACTCTTGCATTTCACGTTCACATAAATTCTTTTTCAAAAATCTTTAAAAAAATATTTATTGCAAGATGGTACACAAAATAAATAATAATATCTTAAACATGTCAATTACATGAATGAATTTGCAAAACAAAATTTAAGAAATAAGGTATTTATTTATAATTATCAAATATAAAATAAAATTTACAAATAAAATTAAATATTTTCAAAATCACAAACAATTTTTCATAGAGATGTGAAATAGCACTTAAACTTTGTTTCTTTTTGTGAGATTGATGGATTTCAAATTATTTTTTCCTACATATAATAAGTTTTGAAAGAGTGGGCCAATAAAGAGTCAATGAAAAAAATAGAAAGTTTCATGTAAGATTTGAGTTTAATTTTTAGAAATGTCTAAATTTAGGATTTTTCAGAAAACTGACAAGTACTGACAATATTTTTGTCAAAAAGTAAAATTTCAATAGCAAAGCTCTCACAAATAGCCTATTGCCTAAAAAGTAATTGATCCATTTTTATATCGAGTTTTTAGTTAAAAGAATTTAAACATGTCTTAATTTATACCTCTTTACAGATAAGATAATTTGGTTCATATTTTGACATTCCATCTTTCTCACTTCCTCTATCTTTCCTAAGTCACATTATGTCTCTTATCTCTCTCTTCTCATTGCTCTTATTTTCTATATTTATACTTCCCTCTCTCACTTAAATATATGTGCTCCTTCTTCTCTCCCTTTTTCTCAACCTACCCCTCTTCTCTCCCCTCTCTATATATATTTCATCTCTCTCTTTCTATCAATAAATAATGAATTTATTAAGTTAGTAAATAATACAACCAAAAATGCAACTAAAGTTTTACAAGAAATATTTTTTTGGTCGATATAATATACTTTTTATTTAATATTTAAAAAAGAAATGTAAATCAACTATTAAGGCCCTTTTCCTTAGCCTATCACCCACCCTATACCATATATCAACATTACATTATCAAATACTTAAAGCCCATACCAAAACCTTATACACCACTCTATACATCCTACCATCTTTATGATGGTATCCAACGATGAGTTGTATCCTAAAATAGGCTTCCCAAGGTTTTTGAACAACTCTCACAACCCAGGAAAGGACACTTTAACAATAGTTTGAGTATGTGGTACGCCACCCATCTACACAAAGCCTTATGTTAGTACTTCATTCGAAATGTAAAAGTAGCTTCCATTGCTTTGCAATCCTTAACCTAGCTAAACACTTCACCTTCCTTCCAAACACAAACTCAAGGATTCCCAAATCCATTCTAAATTTTTTGTCACATTCCCATGCCCCTCACCACTCTCCCAGTGGCAGGGATGTTCATTGTCGCTACTCTGCCTCTCTTAGGCATGGCTCGGGATGGTCACCGAATGCTCCTCTTGCTATTCCTAGATGGCCTACCCTTGCTATTGATCCCAAATGGTCATTCCTCAGCCTAGACCTAGCAATTTTTTCGTCCAAGGTGGAGGGAGGGGGAAAAGAACAAATTGATACTGTTGATGACAGGTGGGATCCTCCTGAGCCACCCTCCAACCCAATTGATGCATGGGGGTTTCGTGGTCGACAGGATCCACCTCCCTTGACTGGCACTGCTTTAGTTGTCTAAGGGTTGCTTTTATGTTTTTTTTTAATATGAATAGTTGTTATTGTTTCTAGCTCTTCCATTTGAACTCTCGCAAGGTGATCTTGTATCCCTGAGGTCATTTTTTGTGAATATGTAACTTTGATATTTAATTAATAGAGAAGGGACTATTCATAAATAAAAAATGTTTCATCGAGATATTATTATTCTTTTGTTTAAGGAGGGTTTTGACAATATTTTAATATTTCAAGTAATACTCCAATGAAATATTGTTTTATTTAGAGACATGAGGAATTTAGTTTCACTAATGATGAAAATAATAGGGAAACATGTTTCGAATGTTGGTAAATTAAATTATGATATTTTCCAATCAGATATTATTTAAAAGAATATTTTATTTTATGTCCAAGATGTAGAGTATGGTTCTTTCTTAAAATTAAAGGACATTATATGTTTTTAGGATAATAAAAATATTATTTTTTATCTATTGCCCTTAAATATATATTTGAAAGAATACTTTTTAAAGCATGTTTTTTACTTCATTATTTTTTTCCAAATATGAAGTGTTATGATAATGTTTTTAATGAAGGAAAAATAATATTTTCCAAATATTGTCTTTTTTTTTTTGAAAAAAGGGGGTAAAAATTTATTCAATCAAAACCAAATTATAGAGAAAAGGCCAAAGGCCCACAACACCACAACATATTCTTGTCTTCCAATATCAACTACTCAAGGATCTCACAATACTTAGGAGGTAGCTCATCCCTACCACTAATATCCCACCTAACCATGTTCTCTAAAACCCAATTTTCCAAACAATTTGCCACTCTGTTCCATTTGCGAGGGATATGAAAAAGGAGACATAGTTCAAGGAACTACAAAGACTTAGAATTTGTTTGGCCAAAGAGGCAAGTTGCCAACTAACATCCTCCAAACTCTGGTTATTCAACATGTCCACAACAATCTGAGAATCAGGCTCATAGATGATCTTCTTCCATCCTAAACAACATCCTCACTCAACAATAGTCTTAATAGCAAGGGCCTCTATCAAATTATTAGAATGTTGACCCTTGTAAATGGAGAAGAGAGAAACTGCACTACCATCATTACCTCTAGCTATAGCCCCAATACCAACATGGCTAGGGTTCCCTTGAGAAGAATCGTCTGTATTAATCTTCAAGATCCCAACCGAGGGAGGAGTCCACCTCCCATCCTAAAAACCCATTGCTTACCATGGTGAGGTATTTTTCCAAGAGTGCATTCCTGACTATTATCCCCCAGGTTTAGATTCCTCACAATAACTTGATCACCAGGATCTATAGTTTTAGACATATCACACTTGGCAAAAATAGTCTCCTAAAGCCTGCTAAGAATCATCTTCCACAATTGAGAGCTTTATAATTTGGAGTCACAAAAAATTCTATGATTCCTTTCTAGCCAAAGATTCTAGAGAATGAAAATCGGCCCAATTGTCTAGGTAACTTGCAAGAAAGAAGTCTTCACTAGAGGTTTGACCAAGCTTTCCCAAAAATCAATTAGAGAGGTAGCATGAAGACAACCATGACACCAAGCTTCCCACCATCTATGTCATATCTCTCTCGAAAAAGGGAAAAGAAAAAACAACTAGGAGGTACACTCCTCATTGTGCGAACAAAGGAAGCAAACAGAAGGTCCCTGAAAACCTTGTTTGCAAAGGCTCTCCCAAGTGAGGCATTTCTTCTGAAACCAGCAACCATAAGAACAAATTACATTTAAGCCAAGAAAATTTTCCTCAAACCTTCTTCCACCAGTGCACATTAGCTAGACCATGTAAGTTACTATTAATTATAGAATTGGCTTGAGCCACAATAAATTTACCTTTTGGGCTAGGACTCCAAGCTAGAATGTCCCTCCCATTAAGGAAGCTACAAAACCTATTCTCCAAAACTTTAGAAAGAAGGGCACAATCCTCATCAGAGCCACCCACAGGAAACTCCTGAGGATCCTTCCAGTCAGTCACCTCAACCTAACCCAAACACTTGATAGTCTTAAAATGCTCCACCTTAAACCATCCAACATTAGTAAAAGTATGGCAAAAAGGCTAGATCTGGGGAAAACAAGAGATAATGAGAGAGTGGCCATCCCAAGAGTCCTGCCAAAATAGAGCATTCGAGCCTCTATTACAAATCCAAAAGAGACCTACCTTAACAAGTTGGGCTCCCTTCTTAAGAGTGTCCCAAATAAAAGAGCCTTTACCCACTAAAGAAAGTCATGGCACATCAAAGAAATCACCACCAGGAAATCACTTATGGGCAAGAATCTTGGCCCACTCTTGATCTTGATTGTTGCACCATCACCAGTACATCTTGGCAGCCAAATTCGTGATAACAAAAACCATCAATCTAAGACCAAGGCCTCAAGCATGCTTTGGCCTACACATAGATTCCCACTTGACCAGGCTCCACTTTGAAGATAGAAGGTTGCTAGACCAAAGAAATTGTCAAGATAAAGCATTGAAGTCCCTCACACAATTAGAGGGGGGGACCTAGACACAACACCTATAAATGGGGAGAGACTGCACCACAGTCTTTAGAAGAACCACTCTCCCATTCGAAGATAACCATCTGTAAGTCCAATGACTAACCTTACTCCATAATTTATCCAAAATCCCCTACCATTAGCCCCTCTATTGAGAACCCAAGGACAAAGGGACCCCAAGGTACATCAAAGGGAGGGAACTGATTTGAAATCTAAGAATTCTAGCAATCTTGCTCTGAATAAGCCAAGGAGTATTAAAGAAATAAATAGAAGACTTATCTTGATTAATTCTTTGACCTGAGGCTTTCAAATAGGTGTCCAAAGCTTTCCTAATATTCATTGGCTTACTGATTCTAGCCATGCCCATCAACTCGGTGTCATCCACAAACTGAAGATGAGAGTGGGAAGGGCAATCATTATTCTAGCTTCGACCTTGGATAAGACCCCACCTCATCTATGATTTTAGAAACCTCCCAAAACCCTCTTCCATGATAATGAATACGTAGGGAGATAAAGGGTCCCCTTGCTGAAGTCCCCAAGAGGCACCAAACAAATCTAAAGGTTCTCCATTAATAAGAATTGAGAAGGAGGACGAGGTCACACAACTAACAACCCAATTCACCTACTCCTCATCAAACCCAAAAGTCAAAATAAATTTTTGTAAGAACTGCCAACTCACCCAATCATAAGTTTTAGCCATGTCAAGTTTAATGAACATAGTTTTCTCCTTAGAAGTAGCCATAGAGTGAACTGCCTCCATTGCAATCACAACCCCATCCAAAATTTGCCTTCCTTCAACAAAGCCACCTTGTTTAGCAAAGATCAAAGAACCAAGGAATGGATTGAGTCTCTCAACAATCAATTTGGTGATGATCTTGTAGACAATATTACATAATAGTATAGGCTTGAATTGATCCAACCAATTAGCCCCATCCTTCTTAGGTGTGAGAGCCAAGAAGGTAGAATTCAAAGATTTTGACATCTATTTGTTTCTGCGTGATTCTTGGACCACATCTAGGAGATCAAACCTTATTATCTCCTAGAATTCTTGAAAAAAATCAATCAAGAACCCATATGGGCCATGGGCCTTTAGCACAACTTTATCTAATTTAGGTAACAAGATAGGACTTAAGAGAGCCCCATTCATCTCTGTAGAGACAAGGTGGGGGATACAATCTAGGACGGCCTACTCCTTAGTCCCAGTAGTAAGATCCTCCCTGTAGTAAAGAGATTAGTGACAACTTCCCTAGAAATTTCTTCCCAAGAAAAGATCTGAGCTCCATCAGTTGAGACAAGAGAGGAGAAAGAATTCCCTTGCCTGCAGGCCTTAACTAAGTTATGAAATAAAGTAGTGTTCCTATCCCCCTCCTAAAGCCAATCAACACAAGATTTCTACTTCTAGAAGATCTCCTCATGAAGCTCCCACTCTTCTAGACCCTTAAGGGCTAAGGCTTTAGCTTTACTTAGATCATAAGTCAACCCCTGGTCCCAAATCTGGTGAGTAATATT
Organism: Cupressus sempervirens; assembly: GCA_028749045.1. Classification (NCBI taxonomy): domain Eukaryota; kingdom Viridiplantae; phylum Streptophyta; class Pinopsida; order Cupressales; family Cupressaceae; genus Cupressus; species Cupressus sempervirens. The sequence continues at coordinate 480,162,096 of CM053786.1, forward strand.
ATCCAACTTGGTTTGGGCAGATTTCTTCTAAGCATGTAGGTTCCCAAAGTACTATTTATTCCATCTCTTAAGCCTATACTTCACATGTTGAAGCCTCTTGTTGAAGGTAAACATGGTCATCCCATGGGCAGGCATCCCCTCATAGCACCAATCCAACATAAGGTCTAGAAGAGATAGATCTCTTAACCACATCAACTAAAATTTGAAAGAGGGATTTTTGGTAACCCTGTAAGTGGTGATGGAGAGCCTAATAGGCTAGAGGTCAGAGCCTCTCCAGTCAAGAATCTCAGAAATGGTGATCCACCTATTGTTCATCCAATAGCAGGACACCAAAAATCTATCAAGCCTCTCTGAGATAGCCTCAACCCCACGTCTTTGATCATTTCATGTGTAGAAACCATTGGTTGGCTCCACATCAATGAGGTTCAAGGAACCAATCATATCCCTAAGCAAATTTGAAGACGGGTCCAACCTTGGTATCCTCCCTCATTTTTCATCTAGGCTAGTAACAACATTAAAATCTCTAGCCATAATCCATGGGAGAAATGGGTCTAGGGTCTAGATGAATCTAATATGGGCCCATAAATGGGACTTTCCTAAAAAGATAGTAGGAGCATAAATATTGGATAAAAGACACCTTTCTCCAATCTCAAAACTAGAGGCAGCCAAAGAAATGGAGGACTGAATAGAAATCCACCATAAGGGAGAAACTTCCCTTAGATTCTAGAAGCCAGCCACCCCACCGCCCAAACTGTTCAAAGCACCCACCCCCTGTCAAGAACCCTAGGGCCAAATGTTCGAAGCACAATTCACCAAATCATCCATTGTAAGCTTAGTTTCTTGAATAAAGACCACATCAAGAGCTTGATATTCAATTAAACTATGAACAACCTTTTATCTGGGGATGTTGTTCAACCCCCTTACATTCCATGACAAAATAATCATTTATGGGGGTGGGAGAAGTGGGTTTCACAGACCCATACTCAACCAAAGTATCACCCATGATCTTCACCTTCTCTTGATTAGTCTTCCTCCCACACTGTCAATTTATCTATAGTCCCCTTTTTGAAGGATTTTTGTTGAATGCCCAAAATAGGAGGAATATCCTATACAAAATCTGAAGTCCCCCTAGAAGTACTGGGATCAGGAACCACCAAAGCTGATCCCTTCAGACCCTATGACCCCCAAAGATCTCTAGAATCCAAAACTTGATGAGGTAAATCGATATCTAATTATCTAGCCTGTTGGTCCCCTGAAGATAATATTTGGTCATCCTTCTACGCATCTTTAACTTGTGCCTCATGCTGACTAAAGCCCCAAAAAAGAGTTCAATTGGAATACCTTCCTCTTGGACCAAGTCACCAAGAGCATCAAACCTATTAAAGGTGCCCTCAGTCTGTGTGTCCATCCAAGGCCTCTTCTTACCTTTTCCTTTGTTATGAGATTTAACCTACATAAATCCCTCACTATCAACGAGTCCATTAGATAAAGGAGCCTTCCCCTTATCCTTTCTAGAGGGTCCAGGAGTAGCCAAGGTGGGGGGGAACTTATTCCTGAGATATTTGCGATGTAAATGCCCATATTCATGGCAAATTCTACATCTAAATGGAAGGGTCTCATAATCTAGCTGTTGGATCCAGGAAGATGATCCCATACAAATCTCCATAGAATTTGGCAATAAATTATTTAAATCAACTTCTACATAAATACGAGCAAAAGAAATTACCTTCTAATCTTGAGTCTATGTAGTTGAACCCACAGATTTTCCAAGAAGCAAAGAGATTAAGTGAAGAATATCTTCCCTCCAGAATTCCAAAGGAAGTCTGAGCAAGTGAACCCACACTAGAACTCACGAGGGAATCTTCTTAGCAAAGTTGAATCCCATGTGCCAAGGCTTGATGAAGAGCCCCACCTAGTTAAAGAAATAAGGCCTCCTTCAAATCCCTTATTCTTATCTGTCATGCTTGAAAAGATAACCATAAAGTAGTTATTAGCCGCTAATAGAATCTCCATATTGCCTTCTAGGTTCCACATCTAGTGCACCCAGGATTCTTAAACAGGAAAAGAAAGGTGAAGGCCCAAAAATTTGCAAATAAGAACATGATTTCTCTAGTATTCAACATCCTCTGAAACTTTCTCAGGTTGGATAACCAAAAATGGTTGGTCCTCAGATTTCTACAAACATCCATTTACTTTTCTTAGTCGAAACATCCCTTTTGGAGAGGAATCACCTTCCCCTAATTGGGGTTTACCATTTAGTTCCTTATCATTGGCATGTAGTAAAGGAGACAGCTCACCCATCTCCATATCTCTGACAAAAATTTGAGAAGAGGCTATACCTTGATCCCCCATTTCCCAACAAACTAGGACTTAACAAGATAGATAGAAAAATAGGGAAAAAGTTCCACAATCATAGACCGCCACAAGCCCCCCACCGAGGATGCACCAACTATTGTGAACAGTCTGCAAATATCCACCGACGAGTTGGGAAAAGGCCAGGCCTCCTGATCAACCAGCGCCCGCCCAATGCAATGGATTAATGACCACCGAGAGTAGCAAAGAGGTTCTTCAAAGAGCACAAACATCCATTGCAAGTTGGGTTAGGGAACATAGGCCCTAGCGCAAACCAAACTCTCACACACCATCTTTTTTCTAGGTCCCAAATATTGTCTTTAAATAAAAGTACCTGACTGTATTATTTTCTATGCAAGGCTTATTAATCAAATATTATTATGGAGCAAGAAAGTATTTACCGAAGGAATGAAGAAGAATAAAGAAGCATTATTCAATTGTCAGAAGATTGATCATTCCAAAGGACACGAACATTGAAGAAGATGGAAATGGTAATAGAAGATTAATTATATGCATTGTAATTATTAAAATGATTAGTTGCATTCAATTAAGAAGCAGTGTGGTGATAATTTGAAGCTTGTATGTATCCTTTTATTGTCTATAAAGGATACCAAGATCATTTGCAATAGGATATAGCAAGCATAGTGGATATAGAAATCATATTGAAGATACATATTATGAAGTATAGTAATTTTATATGTAATTACTTGTTGGCATATGCAAGTGAACTCCTCTATTGTATTTCCTTTTTAATGAAATCAATATAATGATGCTTCACTTTTTTCTATTTTGTTGTATGGTTTTCTCACTACTCATGTTCTTCATTGTCCTATTGGATCCAAACTACTATTTTGATGGAATAAGTACATGTACCTTGATTATCATGTGTTTTCATATTTCGTTGTGGTATCTATCTAATTGGTCTCCTTTAGTTAGGGTTGAATTCATTTAGACTAGGGATTGTATTTCAATTTTTTTGTCTAGTAGTTGATGGTGCGACCAATTGTCTCTAAGAGTTTGATGATAAGATTACATGGGGGTTGAATCCATTTTCCTAATTGGATTAAGGAATGGTCTTGAATTTTTTTTATAAGTTGATATATACTAATGTAGACTAGTGAAGTTATATGCCCAAGTTTTTCATATTAAATATTCATATTCAAATATTTTATTTTCAATACTATTTAAACATTTTCATTTATTTATATATCTAATTTCTCCTTGAGAACACACTTGCCAACTCAAGAACATCAACCATAAATTCTGCAATAACAAGTCTCAATTCATTTTCAAGGGTCAAGATAAAGGTATGCCTGCCTAGGTTAGTAGCTTTCCTAAAGTGTGGAGATTGAATTATTAATTTTTGGTCTCTAACATTGACCAAGATTGTGTTGAGATTCCCAGCATTGAGCAGGCAAGGCTCGTAGCAATTAAACCAACAATTTTGAGAACTAACACAAATAACCTAAACTCTCATTCATTATTAAAATAAAAAGGGGGAGAGAGGGTCCCCTTGGCGGATGGCCTTATCTAGCCCAATAAAACCCTTATGGACTTCCATTTACCAACACAAAGAAGAAAGGGGTGGTAATGTTGCTCCGTATCCATTCAATCCATTTTTTTATCAAAACCAAAACCTTCTAAAACTCTTAGCATACAAGTTCTATCAACTTCATCATAAGTCCATTTGGTATCTAATTTCACGATCATTTTTTCCATCTTTTCAATTATGAAGGAACAAGTCATTTCATGATCAATGATAAGCCCTTCATAAATAGATGTACCTAGGGAGAAACCACTTTTCTTACTTGATGTACCCAAATGCAACACCTTCTTCAATCTATTTTCCACAACTTTAGAAATTACTTTGTACACAATGTTACACAAAGAAATCAGATGAAAGTCCTCAAAAGATGTAGCATATGCTTTCTTTGGGATCAAAGCAATAAAAGTATTATTTATGTCTTTAAGAACAAACCCACTAGCTTTAGAATCCTCTACAACTTCCCATAAATCCTTAATGTCTGAAAAAAGAGAGCTAGAAAGCCATCTAGGCCTGGGGCTTTATCTCTTCCCAAACCCCACAAAGCATTTTTAACTTCCTTTAACATTACTTTTTCTATCAACATTTTATTTTGGTCCTAAGGAATACACTTCTAAATTCTCCCCATTACCATCTCCAAATTAGGAGTAATTAACACTGGTCACTAACCTCTTCTTTTGAAAAAGGCTACTCCCTCCTTAATTTCCTCCAACTCTCTTAATTTCCTACTTCCATCATCTATAATTGAATTTTTTTTTTGTGAGATCTCCTAATCTTTCCTAAATTATGGAATAATTTCATATTATGATCCCCATCATGCAGCCAAGTCTCCCTAGACTTTTTCTTTCAAAAAAAATCCTCTCTATCCAAAACATTTGCATAATTCTTTGGAATATTGGAAAAATAAGTTAGGTTTACTCATTCAATTAACCTAATTCAATTAGGTCGTACTCCTAATGAACTTGCATTTTTGGGGGGATTCCTTTGGAATATTGGAAAATTACTCATTCAATTAGGTCATCCTCCTAATAAAGTTTGGGTAGGCAAGACAGTAGTTGTGAAAGTTGGTAATTGGTGGTTGAATTGGAACACATCAAGCATGGTGGATACTCTATGATCCACTCCAAGCCATTGGAAATTCATTTCATGCATAAGGATAATACCCTATAGCCTTTAAGGAGTTAGGTCTAAGAAGAGTTCTTATGGATCTCTTGACACAAATTAGGCGTGATAGATTTAATGAAGTTTCTAAGCTTACAAACTGTCTTTTAAGACTTGAAGATGATAGGGAGCTTTGTGATTGTGGGGTCATAGAGCTGGGTTGATCAATTTGTGGGTATAGGCTAAGGAAACCAAGTTTCCTTATTGACACCACATTTTAGTGGTATGAAAGCAAGAAATATGTATTTAGAGAAGGATATTTGAAGCATATATATGAAAAACTTGAAGTAGATGTTTCAAACATGCCTCCAAAGGGGACATGTACTAAGGTTGCTAGAAAGCTCGAAGAAATGGAGGAACTAATAAGGAAATAGAGGAGTTCATATAGTTGAGAGGGTTGAAAAAAATAGAGGTAAGGGTAGAGAATATAGAGTTTTCTATGGTGAAGAAGGAGGGGATGAGGAAGAATCCTCAAAGAAGGAGGAGGAGGTTCTTGTAGAGAAAAGATAACTAAGTGATGCCCTTAAATTAGTTACAAGGAAAGCATCCAATGACAAAACATATGTATGCATGTTCAATGGAAGATTAGATGTGATGAGGTCATGGATTGGATAGAGGCCCTAAAAAATCACTTTGAGTATGATAAAGTTTCCACGAATCAAAAGGCAACTCTAACTTGGTCGAAATATATGTCGGATGAGAGGGGAAAAGAAGGGGATAATCTAATTTCTTCATGGAGAAGGATGGTTACTAAAACAAAGGAGGTATACATTTCTGAGGACTATGATGTCCAAACACATAGGAAAAGGGAAAACCTTAAGCAGAAAGATATGGATGTGAGTGCCTATACTAAAGAAATCCTAGTTAGGGGAAAAATAGAAGTAATGAATTTGTTAATATAAACTAGACAAGATGAGATCATTAGTTAAACATCTCCACCCTAATTCATTCAATATAAGAGAAAGAGGGGCTTGCAAACATGACTCTTTATATAAATCAAGTTAGTTTAGGAAAACCTAAATAAGATGAAGGGATTTCAATCCTAAACCAAAATCATACCAAGGAAGTACATAAGAAAGTTCTTTTTCATGCTTTGTTAACCTTAAATTTGCAATGTGGAGGTAAATTGACTAGAATTAGATTGATTAACTTGTCTAGGGTTGGTTGATTTAAATGCAAGAAACACATGTATAACCCTACCAAAGCAAGAAATTAGATCTAAGACTCAAGAGAAAGAGAGAGAAAGTGACTCACCTTAAAGAGGAATAGTGAAAGGCATATTTCTACTCAAACAACTACTGATTAGAAACTAGAAAATAGAAATAAAGACTAGATATGGGATCATAGTAGAAAATCTAAAAACCTTTTAAAAATGCAAACCCAAAGTATAATTCAACCTTGTCAACCTATACTTCTATGTGCTCCACCAAGTTGACATGTTCCTAGAAGGCAGAATCACAATCAACCTTAAATCTCTTGAAAGCTTCTATCTAAAGATTTTTTATTTTGAACTCACAATTTTGATAACATATTCTTGCACACAGGAAAAATGGAATTTTGTTTGGGCTAAGGGTTTTCCTTGGTCAACCCCCACGTTAAGAAATCAACCTTGAAATTGAAATGACAATGATCAAGGAAATGCTATCAAATTACAAAACTGAATCTAATAATGAGGAATATAATTACCCTTGTAGATGAAATTGAATTTAGTATGTAATTTTTAGTGAACAGATTGACCTCTAAGAAAATGTGTGCAAATTTGACCCTGAATGCCCAAGTGAGAGGACAAACTAACACCAACAGTTGGATAGGTTATCATGGAATTGATAACCTTCCTCTAAATTTTATTAGGTACAGCTCCTCGTATGAAATATTCAATGAATTATTTGTGAATGCTTTTGACCAAAAAGCATAAAAGGATATCAAATATCTACCCATAAACACAAAGTAGACACGTGAACTTAATGACTGTAAAGAAAGAAAACAAAATACAACAGATTACACAAAGCTTATTTGTTGTATACTGCATTACAAAAGACAAATGTCAAAGGAATAATTTCCATTCTCCTGAGAAAAGAAGAATCAAAGCTTCAAGAAAATCTTGATATCAAAATGCATTCAGAAAATAGCACATCTGATGCACTTAAAGTAAACTGAAAATTACAAGAACATAACCATCAGTGGAAAGAAAACTACATAGACTCAAAGTTCTAATTTGTAGATATCTTTGAAACCTCCCTTCTTTAAGATGTAAAGACCACACAAATCCTATTATGCACTGCATCAGAAAATAAAAACCATCTCCACTACATTACATTTCAAAATCAAATTCCTATTTAATCACTAGCACAAAATCTAGCAAACAAAGCTCTGTTCTACTACAGCTACAAAGTCTGCTTTCTTCTCTCAGAAAACTGAAAATCTCCCCCTTGAAAAATCAGAATCCTCTCCCTAAAGTAGCATAAAATCTCTTTTTGGAAAAGGAAGAATATCCAACCCTTTGTTGTTTTTTGGTTTCACCATTTATAGCATTCTGCGGTAAACTATTCAATTTCTATAACTGATTCTTGGAAATCTTTTCCGCTTTCTTTTTCTCTTGCACTTTATTTTTGGGTTTTTATAGCTTTTATTTTGTACTTAGTTCTATCGTATCTCACTTATAAGTATCCCCTGATGCTCAATCAGAGGAATAGACTCCTCGGCTGCTAGGTACTTTTAGCTCACCTTGCTATATCATCACCTTTGAATTAGCGAAGAATAAACACTGTTATTATAATGACATTATACCAATTAATGTAACTATCATTCGATGTCTTTTATCTTCCGGGATCAATATGATCCACAAAATAACTTAACCAAGTCATTCTTGTTATGCAAGATGAACAAATGTTGTCAAGGCTCCTTGAGAGGTATTCCACTTGTCTTGGACATCCATTCAGTCACCTTTCAAAAATCACAATGTTGGGGCAATGCACAACATATATTTCCATTTGGTTGCAAATGCTCAGAATAGCTACCCCCTCGATAAGATTCAGCTTACATAGCTCAGCAATGGCAAGGAGAAATTCTGTATATGGAATTGCAAGCTTCTCATGCATCTCGACAGGTGCAGTGTGATAATGCAGCCCTATGACCAATATGCAACTCATCTCCCCTGTATATCTTGAGGTTACATGGATCAGAACTTAAATAGCAATGCTTCACCATTATATCTTCTTTAACTTGCGAGTCTGTTCCAATCCTAATACATATAAGATATTCCAAGAATATTAGAGGGAAATGTGATCATTTTTCCAAACTGTTCCAATGGTCTTCGCAGCCACCTTTTGTCTAAATAAAATCTTCTACATCTTTAAAGACATTTGAGATGCCGCCATGCCCAATTCAAGTCCTCATGGGGGTTCATAGAATTCTGCAAATATTCTTCATGCCTCTTATATCACAAGATCATGCAAAATCATCTGATAGATACTGTTGACTCCTGATACTAAAATGAATCCCAAGCATCTACTATGGCAATACTTATGGCTTGTGCAGGGGATAGACAAAGCAATTGGACGCACTTCACGGGTCCGTATGTTTCCATTGCATTCGTAGGTCATCAAATGTACTCGGACTTCATTCTATCAAGTAGTTTTCCACCATTTCTCTATTTCTATGCCAACACAGAGTGTACTCGGGTATGGTCTTGGTGAATATTGTTTTCACTTTCTTGCTCAATTATGTGCTTCCATACTTTCATTGGTTTGGAAGGATCAGTTTTTCTTTTAACTGATGGAGTTTCGAGATGCCCCTCTTCAACTTAAACATGTGGACTACCACCGAGTTAATATATACGTTTGAATACACAACCTCATCATGCCAACTTACATACTCATAACTGGGATCTTTATGAGCACAAGATGTGGGTACTCGGGCCTATGGACATTTATGAGTGAGTAAATCTATGTTTATATCCTCGGGTACAAATTGCTTGCCGATGTCCTCAATACACTTACCAAGCAAATTGTGAGAAGAAGACTCAAATTTTATAGTATGGAGTGGCCTTTGAGTATTTACACTGTGTCCTCTCTCATCAAGGTTGAACTTTCACCCATGCCACTTGAACTCAGGGTCTCTCTCTATGCAGGACATAAAATTCATTTTTAAACAAAGAATGCTTAGTAAGATCATGATACATTTCATGTCTTTCAGAGGGAGGGCCGAGAAGAATGAACAAATCAATAATCTTTTGAAAAGATAAAAATAAATTATAACAGAGTGTGATCCCGAATTTGCCTTCCAGTTCTTCCATATTCATACATCTAGGCTTAGGTAGATAAGAATAAATTTTAATAGAGCAATAATGTTCACATCCTTTCTACCACAGAGATAATTCCAAGATAAAGCCCGATTGCTTTTGATCTTTCTCTTTGATGGATGATTCTTCTTTCATTAAATACCTCCATATTCATAATCACCAAACATCCTAAATGAATTCTGAACCTGTAAAGCCTCCTGTGAAGTCATCTGAACCTAAATTAAATGGTCCTTATACTTCTGCACTGGATCATCGATCTTGAAGACATTGAACCTAAAACCTGTCTCTGAATCTGCATTTAGAACCCAGAATCTGAACTTTGTTTGTATTGAACCTATAGGATGAGTCAGCTGAACCATTGAATCTGGTAATTTGAGCCTGGACCTGAATCTCCATGAATTAACTCTTCCACATTTTGAACCCATTTGAACTGCTTTGAACCACTTTAAACTACTTTGAACTTCAGTTCGAAGTGGTTCAAACTCTACACTTGAAGTTTTAAAATCGTTTCCATATTAGGTGCTAACAGTATTCAAGTATGTTAATGTAATAGCCTTAACTCAACACAAAAATCAAAGGAAACTATGTAAGTCAAAAGTTTATGAATGGCAATGATTGTGACTTGCCTTGATGAACAATGGAATAACATGAACAAGTGAATGAAAGAACTCCTCCTTGGAAACAAAATTCATTACCAGCTTGACAAAAGAAGCTTAATGCAAGAAGGAAATGTTAGTTATTAATGAATGCTTGAGGAATTCATGATGTATGCCTTGGAAAATCTGCTAAAAAATGCAATCCTGGTAACTCATGTGTGTGTATGAATGATCATGATGTCCAAAACAATGTTCAAGCTCCCTTATATACTAGTTTTTGAGATGTAAGAAAAAAGCAAGTTGATCGGGGCATAAAAATAAAACCAATTAAACACCCAAGACAACATGGGTCTTGGGATCAAAAATCCTCCACGTATAGGTTGGCCTATACCAGTATCCTAAGAGGGATGTTTCTAAGGTCTTGAGGGAAGTGTAGAAAGAAGAAAGAAATGATGAAAATACTAGAAGATAAGATGAAAAAACAACTAAGATAGCATCTATGAAGTTCATATATAAAAACAAGAGATTACCAGATATTTGAGAAAGATTGGAAGAAGATAAAGGGTCCAAAACCAAAACCATACTGAGGAGGCGTAGTGCCTGCCCCTAGTTTACATTTTTGTTATCATTTCCAAACTCATTTAGGCTAGTTTTATGCTTGATTATTAGTAGTATTCTTTTGAGATTATTAGACATTGTTTCACATTTAGTTGACTTTACGATGAGAATACTTGGCACTATTTACTCCATGTATGTTCGATGATGATATATATGTTCATGTATTGAATGATGTTAGTTAGACAAATAATTATTTATACATGTTTTCTATGGATACTTACCCCATACTACATGTGTATGGTGTGCATGTATGTTTTCTTTATGTATGACATTTTTGATGTGGTTAAAGAAGGGAGTCGTAGTCACCTGCTAGTCAAGATCTACACGATGCACCACTTCTTGCCATTGCCTATTTAGCTTAGTATATATGTGTTTGTACATGCATGGATTTTATGCAAATTACAAGTACCAGGTATTGACTTCCCTGAATTGCCAGGATGAGCGTACCCTATCACATTATCTCAATGGTAAGAGAGGGGAGATAAATTCTTAAGTCCAAATCCTAACCTTTGAACCCATTTGTCCTAGAAAAATAGGATAAGTATATGAGTTGAGTACCTTTCAAATGCGTCTTATGACATAAGTTCGTAATTATAACCCTTAAGTTTGATCTTGTATGTGTTTTTCTATGATGGGTTTTCGTATTTCGTCCTATTTGTCTTTGGTGACTTTTTTATTAATTAAGTCAAATTAAATGATTTAATTTAATGGAAAATTATTATGATATTTTTAATATTTAATTAATTGGGAAATTAATTAAATAAAAAGAATTAAATTTAAAGATAAAAGTTATAAGTTTAATTTTAGAACATGATAATATTTATTTAATTTAATAATAATATATTTAGAGTTCATTTTTAAATAAATGCTAAATACTATTATTATTTAAGTTAATAAATATTTTATCAATTAATGTTTCGAAAATAAATTAAAAAGTGAAAAGATATTAATTTATTAAAAGTTTTAAGATTGCATAAAGTGTGCATGAGATTAAAATTTAATAAATTAATTAAGAAGAGAAGTCGAGTGAATTTAATTAAGATATTTTATATTTCTATAAACATGCATGAAAAAGATAAAGAAAAGTTAATGAAGAGTTAAAGACTGGTAAGTAAGGAGTCCTCTCAGGTGATCGCACAATTAGTGCCCTAGTTTTAGGAGAGAACTCCTTATCACTAATTGAGGGTTCATTTTCAAGGTACGAAAGTTTTGGGAAGGAACCGTGAATTTTGGAGAAGGAATTTTTTAAGAGAGAAGATTTTGAGAGAAGAAATTTATCTCACAAATCTTTTTGGTGTTCGCGATTTAGCATGTCCAAGTAGATTCTTGTGATTAATTCGCACAATTAATTACACTATTTCTTTTCTTCTCTTCTTCATGACTGTGGATTGTAAAACTGAATTTCTCTATGATGAATCCTTGAATATGTCAATATCTTATGTATGCGTGGAGATTTAAATTATAGTTAAAACCCTTGTTCTATAGTTTTGGAGTCATAATTTTATTCGAGAAGGGTTTGAAATGATATAGAAATTTTATATTGAAAAGTCGATTGCTTCATTGAATTTTCCCTATCAAAGTTTTGGTCAAAATTCTGTTATATATATATATATATATATATAACAAAATTTTGTTATGGGGAATGTGTTTTAAAAGTAAATCTTATTTCTAAATTTTATAAAAATTAAAAAATATATATATATTTATATATTTATATATTTATATATTTATATTTATATATTTATATTTATATTTATTCATTTAAATGAGGGCAGGGCCACTACACTCCCACCTCTCATTCCTTACTTAATAAGCAGCTTACTGTCATTGATGCAGGGATTACAACAGCGACTACTATGTACTATTGCAGCCACAAGACCTGTGGCAACTACAAGTTGCAAGCCATATATTTGGTTGGCGGAAAGGTAACTAAAAAGGTATGTTGTTTTTATTTTTTTAAATTTTAAAATTTATGAATTATTATTTTATTAATAATTTTTAATATTATTTATTAATAAATTTTATTAATAGTATTTTAATAATATTATTAAATTAATTAATAATTAATGAATTTTAATTGTTAAGAATTCTTTTATTAAGAGTTTTAATTAATTAATAATTAATGAATATTAATTATTAAAGAAATTTTTATCTAGAGTGATAATTATTAATAATTAAACAATAATTAAATTTAGTAATTTGGATTATTAGTGGTGCTAATTCAAAATTAATGATAAATATCAATTAAAAGTTGTTTAATTATATTTATTGTTATTATTATTTAATAAATTGATTATTATTGGGGTTGCGGGTATTTAATTTTAATAATCAATAATTATTATAAATTAAATAAATGATTACCCTTAAAATTATTTTTGAATAATTGACTTGAAAAGAAATCAGGGTAATTGTGCAATTTATTCAAATATAAGGATGGGGTAAATTGTAAGTGTTAAATTGTAAATCGTAGGTACTTAAAAAATACATTAAAATGAAAACTGAAACCTTACATTTAACTCAACAATATGTTTTCAAAATCAAACCAAACTATGAAACCTACACTATGTTATTTGTATGTTGTCTATGTTTTGGGTTTGGGTTGACTAGACTATTGACCAATTTTAGGACATCTACTAGAGGCTTGGGAGTTATGTGATTGTGGTATTATGCTGAATTGATCTTGATCCTTTAAACTCAACCATGGTAATGTGTTGCTATTCTCTATGATGAGTTTGTATTTATTGTTGCTATTGCTTTCCAGTGTTCTTGTGTGAAGCTAAGGTACTGTTGGTATGATTTGTTCTTGGTGATGTCATGTTATGATATATTTGACTTAATCATTTTTGAGTCTTCGATTAGTATTTTTGGGATGCTTTCCATTTGCTCATAAAGAACTGATGTGTTATTGTGAATTAACTTTTGATGCTTTCTAGTCACCGGTATAGAGTTGAGGTGAAATCTGTGATTCTTTGATTTATACTTTTATGAGCCTAGGGTAGGTAACTTGTATGTTAAGTTGGGAAGTGGCTTCCAATGGAGGCCAGGGCCCAAAGTGGCTACCAAGGTAACCCACTGTAAGTGATTTAATAAGTGATAACATTTCATTAAATAGGTTTAAAATGAATTAACAAGATATTGGTACCATAGAAAGTCACTAAAGGGTCGGAGGACCAAAAGACTAGCTAAGTAACCTTAGAGTTGACACATTAGTATGCCTAGTTAGTATGAAAGGATACTAGTGCCTCATAGAGTCACTAAGGGGCCAAAGGATTAAAAAGACTTGTCAGCTATAGAGTTGGTCCGTGCAATGACACTTGCCCACTAGCAGTATGGATTTCCTACATGTATGTGTTTGCCTCTAGGTCTAGATGTCAAGTTGTTATTGAGACCTTTGAGTTAGATTACTTTTAGGGTTTCCTGGACTTAGAGAGTATTTTTGATATTTGGATTGATATCTTGTTTGGGACTTGAGACTATATCCTTAGCACGATAGGAGTGGGCCTTTTTGGGTTACCACACAGTCAGGTGGTGGTGCTTTCTACTCTTACCATTGAGATTCATCCGTTGATGTCATGGCTAGAGTTCCTTATCTGCATTTCCTTCCATTCTATCTTTGTGTATTATGATGGATGGTTATATCTTTATGATGGATAGTTATATCTTTATGATAGATGGTTTCACTTATTGTATTGTACTTTATTTCATGGATCTGAAAGGGATGATGTAATCTATTTTTATAAATGTATATTCTTTTAGTCTTTCATACCCTATGACATGTACAATGGATGATTGAGCATTCTGAATTTTATTGCCAAGTAGCATTCAGAATAATTGTTTATTATTTAAATGAATTTTGGACTTTTAATTTTTTTTTATGTGGATGTGTTATTTAATAGACTTAGTATTAATTAAAATTTAATGTGACTCAACGTCTTAGGATCCTTAAGGGATGTAATCTGTTATGTTTTCTTATGTAAGATTGTATGTTACTGCCTCTACTACTTCATGTTTGACGTGTATGTTATTCTTTCTTTTAAAAAAAAGTTTGAAAAACTTAGTAAAACTTTAGGTTAAATCTTTTGGATCCCTTGGCAGGGCGTTACACGAGAGATAAAAGGTCTCAAAATAAGTTCTTCCATTTTAAGATGGTAGATTTAGCCCCCACTTTATTATGGTATGAGTCAATTCATACTCTCAGTAAAGGAAGAGGAAGAAGAGATAAGGAGACAAGTTACAACAAGATAGAACATCACTAAGCTTAAAGATGCAAGCCCCCAAAATCTAGGATCCTAACTCCATTCCCATGCATAAGAGTACCAAGAAGACGGGTACAAAACTACTCTTTTATACCTCAAGGTTTATATGAATGGAATGCTTGTCCATTTGATATTAAAACAAGCTCTAGTATATTTCATCAAAATATGAATGTCATCTCTTGTAATTACTCCAAGTTTATCATTCCATATATCCAAGGGAAGCATTCCTCAAACATTATAGGTACTTATTAATATCTTGGCAAATATAATGAAAGCATATTTTTAAAAAAATAACATTTCAATCACATATATAGAAATGAGCAACATAAAAGGCATACTAACTTCACATTTCAAAACATAAAAACATACAAACCCAAAAAGGCTTCAAATTAAATCATGTGAGTGGGAAATCATAAGATTTTCATCCTGCATAACATTTGCAACCAAAATGATGTAATAAAACAAAAAAATGAGGAAGATTTTAGCATTGCTACCTTAAATTGGTGAAAACCCACAATAGAGAAGAAATTTCTAAATCTCAACATATGTAAATGAGATTGGCCACAACATAGAGAAATCTTGACATGAATCAAGCAAGCCCATATCCCAAAAAATCATGGAAAACTTATCTTTTAAAGTAAGCAATTTCGTTTTCTCCAAAGGGTTTTTAAGAGCAATTTTCAATCCAAAATAAACAAGTGAGTGAAAATGAACTTGGTTTTGGAATAGTAAAACAATTTATCAAAAAGATAAGTTACTTAAATTTACATAAATTAAATTAAATTAATCTAAAGTCAAGGTTAAAATCCCCCAAAATCCCTCAAAAATAATTTTATTAATTTTCAATTAAATAGAATGCATATTTCACATATTTGTCAATAATTATAAAATCAACATTTTAATTAAATTAACTCAACTAACACCAATTGTAGATAAAATAACAATATAGAAACATATATTGTCCTATCACAAAATGTGCAAAGATAATCTAGACTTTACTTACATGGTAACTAAAAGTATAACAATGAAATAAGTTATTAAAGGGAATGAGAGCATCTAAGAAAGGTATATGAGATCAATATGTACATCCAATAACCCATTATTTCTTCCATATATAGCTTCTAATAAGCAAATACAAGTACATACTACTATGTCATCTAAGTGGAAACATACATAGTTGATTTCCCACTATTAAAACCTTAAAGGAAAGTGATTTAAATCTACAAATTTAACAAATTTCAATAGCATTATGAGATATAGAATTAATATTCTAGAAACATATAACTAGAAGAATGAGACATAATACAAAACAAAAATATGTGTGGGGAAAACCCTTCCAAGTAAAATAACCCCACACTCCAAAATATGGAGCCAATGTATTATTCAACAAGTAGTTAAATGTGCATTTTAGGCTCTTAGCCTTCCAATGGAGATTTACATATTGTTCCATTCTAAAGAGTATTTGATAGCACAACCCTTTGAATAAACTCCTCTACACTCTCTCACATATCTCATAAGCAACACATTGCATTTATAGAGTTTTCATGTTTTTAAAGCATCTGCATTCAAAGTATTTACAATCTATTAAAAACTTTATTTATGCACAACTCTTTCATAAAAAACAATCGAATAGAATATGCCAAAAAAATTAACTTTATGATTTTTGCTCCAATTCTATCCTTGTAAAAGGTTTGATCTCATTTAGCACCTTTCCCAAAATCCATAAATAATTAACCAATAAAATATCTTAAGGTTGAATCACCTTACCCTAATTCATATACATTGTCTTAACTAGAGATGATATTGGCTAAGTATAATGGGCAGCTAATGCGATAATCTCATGTAACCATTGTCACGGATAAAGATGCACTTAGACTTGTGACGTGAGGTGAAGTTAATATTTAAGCCGATAGGCTTCCACTGACGAAAAGTTGTCTTCTGCCAGCAAAGTGTGGTATGCACTGGAAAGCTATCTTATGTTCAAGCCAACTGGCCAGCTACTGAAAAGGCATGGTGGCGGTTAATATAATAATAAAAAACACTTGATAAATAAAAGAAGAGGAAGTGCATGTTGTCATTTGCGCTGTTCATCTGGAGTTTCTACTGCAAATGGTGGCATTTCCCCCACGACGCACATGTCCTGAGAACACTTCCACATTCGACATTTGCATGAATAGGTACATGTTTCATGTGCTACTTCTCTCTACTCTCACATGTATCCATTACTTGCATTTTCCAATCATGTGACTCTGTGTTTGTGCTGCTAAATATGGCCTCACTAGATATTTTTTGAGGTTATATTGCTGCATGTAAGAGAAGGGCTAACATACATGAAAATTTACATGCATAGAATAGAAAACACTTCCTTTCCTTAAAGCCTAAACTACATCATCTTATATGCACTATCTACATATGCAACTTCATTGATCACATCGATCTCACCGAGATGTTTGCATCATTTGCGCAGGGAGTTATGCTCATGAACTGGGTGTTATTGTGACTTGCAAGGCATGAAGCGGCGCTTGGAGAAGATACAAAACTCCTTCAGGCAATTTTAAGTATGCAATTATAACATTGGCACAGGCTTTGTATTCATTTTTTACTTTGCAACATGTATTTGCACCATATTTTCTAAATATTTATTAAAATTTTTTTTTTGTTTTTCCTACCAGGGATAATTTGAGTGTTGGAGCGACACCATACGAGAAAAACCCTGAAAACATTCACAAGTGATGCCTCTCACATTTCTGGATTAACTTCTATGTTCCTTTCTGGGTAATTCTCAAGTAATAGTTTAGTTTGTTTTGTCTGTTTTATTCCTTTCTTGGAACAGTCTAAGCATGTTAATTCCACCTTTGGTTCTCTTTCAACCATAGTCCGTCCATATTTTATTTCTTTATTTTTTTCTCCTTTATAGAATTAGGGCAACTGACATTCATGTGTGTTAGGCTTTGTCCCTTATTTCATCCTTATTTCCAATATGTGAATGTTCTATCACATAATTTTGTATGATGCTCCAAACTTAGTTTTGATTTAGGTTTTCTCGGCAACCAGTTTTAATTCAGAATTTATTCACATTTATCCACGTCTCATAGATCTCACTCCGCTCTTTCATATTTTAGGACGTCCAAATTTGTAATGGGTACAACCTGTGCACAAAAATGATTTGGTGCTCTGTGTTTTATTCTCGAAGGGTTTTCTAAGGGCTTTTATTCCTTGTAATTGTTTCTGCTTGTAGACCTCTTAAGAAATCAGTAAGAGTGCGAGGACTGAAATTAGGAGCAAATCACAAACTTGCAGAGAGCCCACCACAAAAATACCACAATGAACTCTCTGTCTAGTTTCAACTGTATCAATCTTTTCCTGAATCAGAACCAAAATACACGACTTAGAACTATAAAATAATTTTCTTGCCTGTTGTATTTGTTCAAAGTGTAAATTGAAAAAATGAAGTCGAAGCTCTTTGTTTGTTTGTCTGTTTTCTTTTCCCCATATTATTACTGTGCGATTTTAGCATATATATTGATGCTGGAAAAACAGTCGGACACCAGTAATAATTCAATTTAGTTCTATACTTATATTTGATTAATAGATTAAAAATAATTATCAATTATATAATAAAATATAAATTTATATTTTTAATTTATAGCTTTGTTTATCATTTCGACCATGATTTTATGCACAAATAAATTTTGCCAATTTTTTCTTTTGATCTTTTTAATTGTGTCATGAGGCTTCTAAAGAATGATAACTCTTATTTTTGCTGAATGGATTGCTGCCAAGTTTTAGTGATGACTAGCTTTGACAATTAAGGTGGTATATAGGGATGAGCCAGGCTTCGGTGGTTTCAATACATTCGTTAGATGTAATGTCATGGTTGCAAGATATGTGCAAATGATTATTGGGGAAAATGATTTTCAAAGACTGATATTCTTATGCCATATAAAATTAGTATTAATTTACGTTACATCCTAAGTTTTTTTTTTTTTTTTTTAAAGAGTGGTAAACGCTTTGACCTGGAGCTATGAACCAGTGAGGCCACAAACGGGAGACCTCATCCTCATGAGATTTGAGCCTTGATGGCAAGGATAACAACACAACAACTTAACCATCACAACATGCCACTATTGGCTTACACTTGAGGTTTTTGCTAAAAGATCCAGTAGCAGAGCCAAGAAATCGATAACAACCACACAAACTTGCAGCGAATTACCAAACTATCACGATAATATAAGTATGTGTATATTTGTCCACAATGTAATTGCAATTCTGTACTGTTTTAATTGCAACACATCAGTTACTTAATTTTTTTCTTACAATATAATAATTTAAGTTTTCAGAATTATATATCCATTTTTAAGTAACAATTGATTATAAAAATTTAATACAAAGTTTATAGTTTAAATTATTATTATTATCATTTTAATATAAAACATATTGTCATATGACACAACTTATTATTCCACTGACCTTTTTTAAGTACACATTATAGTTTATTAAATATATCATTTGTTTATGACTTACATAATTGAAGTTGTAAGAAAATCCAAAAGCCTTTTAAATACAATATTAAAAAAAAATTCCTGAAACCAATTAATTTTTATTCTTTTAATAAGAATACTTTAGTTTTGTACTATAGGAATACTTTATCTAATGTTAAATTTGATATTATCCTATGAATAGTCTATGGAAGAATATTTTTTATTAGGTTTGTGTTACAAAATTTTTGTTTTGTGGTTTTTTGGCGTGTTACTCTCTAAAGCATGTGGGAATTTTAATAAAGCTTCGTGTTTAGCTGATGCAAATAATATTATCCTAATTATAGCTTTGAAGAGATGGACTCTACAAGTAAACATCTCCCAAGAAGTCCACTTTCTATACAACAAATAGAGGAAAATAGAAAAAGAAATAGAGAGTATGATGCCAGTAACAAAGATGTGATAGCTGCCCAGAGACATGCTAAACGATTATAGAGAGTACCATAGAAGCAGTGACTGAGAAGGACCTTCAACAATTGAATTTTCATCGAATACCACCTTACGTACTACAAATACTGCATGAATGTAGAAAAAGAAAAAAAGAATATTATGCACATAGCAAAGATGTGATCACTGCTCGCAAACAAGCTAAAACGTTGCAGAGAGTTTCGACCACCTCTAAAAAAATACAGATATGCAGTACTGTAGAAGAAGCCACATATGCAGTACTGTAGAAGAAGCCACAGAGAAAGACCTTCAACGGTTAGAGTTCCATCAATTACAAAGACAACAAGCTCCATTACAAGAACAATGCACCTACCACACAGAAAATGCACCTCATGAACTTCAACGACAACAGAGTAGAAAGAGAAATCAAGAATACTATGACCAACATAAAGATCAAATAGCTACTCCAAGACATGCTAACAGACTAGGGAAAAGCTTAAATCCCTTGCAACAAATAGGAGCATAGAGTGTTGAGCACATAAGCACAGAACAAATAATTCCAACATTACAAGAGAAACCACTTAAAGTTCAACAAACTCCATTGCAAAAAGAAAGGACTAGAAAGGCAAGGATTGTGCAAAGAACTGATTATACAATGGCACAAAAAAAATTTTGCCAAAGGATCAATGCATTGTCCAACTTACAAATTTGTACGATATGCATAGAATGTTACCCAAGGATACACTTGCAATCATCAAACACAAGTCCCACATGCAAGAGATGCTTCCATGAGAAAGGAATACACTGATTCTCATCCTCAAACTACATGGTTATAGGAGAACAACCTACTATACTTAAGAGATTGACCCAGGTTGAAGAGATGTTGATTGCTAGAGTCAACCTAGTATTACAAGTCACTCAAAATTTTGGAGGCCAATATAAATAACGTGGTCACACGATAAGCTTCCCACAGGATATAAACAACATAGAAAATATTCTTCCACATAGAATACAAGACTTAGATATACTCATTGTTCAAAGATTACATACAATGAGCCAATCTTATGATTGCTATATGAAGAGAAGTCAAATTATAGATGCATTACAATACAAGGTGAAATATGACCCATACTACAAGGAGGTCACAATTAATTCTAAACATCTAGCCAATATCCCTAAAATAAGAATAGATATCTTAGGTATGCTCAAAACCATTGAAACAGTAGAAGACATATCAGTGCCAAATCATGAAATGGATATTGATGAAGAGATAAATGAAAATAGCACATCATATACCTCGTCATTTATGTCTCAACATCCAAAAACAACACATGAGCTAGAAATCATTAAGAAAAAGTTACAACTTGAAGATAATGCAAACAATGTTATTAATTGGCCAATGATAGATCCATCTCCAGTAAATGAATATAACGCTGAGGGCTTGCTAGATATGGCATTTCCCACACTCTTCCCAAATGGATCTACACTCTACACGTATCCCCTTATAAAGGAAGTTTACACTCATGAATTTGCACAGCACTTAATGAGGTTCTATGATGAAAGATTTGGGAGGCACCCTCACTTTCGATATATGATCCTCAATGTCATGGCTAGACATCTTAGCCAAGTAGTTGCAGCGATATTCATTAAAAGAAATGCAGAAGAAAATATGCCTACTACTATAGAAAATCTCCAAGCACACCTTACGAATTTGCCAGATAACCAGCTTGCACAAGAACTGGTACACTACAGTTCTTCCATGTGAGGAACACGACCATATTGGAACAAGCACCAAATGGAGTTGATAAACTTGATTGACCAGATAAGATCACCTACACTTTTCTTTACATTGAGTGCAGTAGACACAAAATGGCCAGATTTACATCAATTGTTTGTAAATGACACTTCCTCGAGGATGTTATCAAATAGACAACAAATGGACAACATAATCAATAACCCTCATATAGTGTCATTATACATGCATCATCATTTTACAATATTCTGTGAGGAAGTGATAGAAAAACTCTTGGGTGTAGAAAACTATTGGTATAGATCTAAGTGGCAAAGCAGAGGAAGTACACATGTACATGGAGTTATCTAGATTCAAAATGCACCAAATATGGATAAACTCGATTGGAACAATGTTGTAGAGGTTAAAAGAGCATGACTCTTTTTTGACAAGTATGTTACTGCTTGGAACCCTTGTGAGGCTTCACAAAGAAATAATACACTCTACCACAACTCCTTGGATGATCCATGCTTGTTCAACACAAATGAGATATTATCTAAAGAGCCTGCTCGTGACTATGAAGAATTGATTAATCAGTTTCAACGACACACAAAATGCAAACAAGGTACATGCTTAATAAAAAAGGGTACAAGACTAGAGTGTGTCTACAAAGCTCCATGGAAAGAACAAAGTATATATACTTTATCATGTGATGAGGATGGAAAAATAAATATGAACATGCAAGAAATGATGATAGACTTAACATTCACAATCGAGAAATGTCAACAATTTAGAGAGCAAATATTGGCTTCCAACCAATTATCTCACATACATTGCTAAATATGCATCTAAAGCAGAAAAAGCATCTGAGACATATACTGACATGTTAAAAAGAATATCTCCATCCCAACAACCTGACAACCCAACCCTTACAACATATAGGAAATTTATGACAAAAATTGTGGCTAAATGTGACATAGGCACACAAGAAACATGTCACATGCTTCAAAAATTATCTCTTGTTGTGTGCAGTTGTCCTTTCACATCCTTGAATGTTGGTCGAAAAATGCTCCAATGGACAATAGACATGTCAAATAGAAACCAAATACAATCTACATACTTATAGACATACAATCAATGACCTCCAGATCTTGAGATGCTAACACTTCTTGAATCTGCACGATCGTACACTTATTCTACAAATCGTAGAACTGATAGGTGGAAAGAATGAAAGGTGCAAACCATTGTCAATGTTTACCCAAAGTTAAATAGTATTCCATATGTTGAGTTAGACCAATTTGAAATATTCTACTGGAGTAACCTACTCTTATACAAACCTTTTCATATCATAGAAAATGACATTGGCTTGACAAAAGAAAGAATTATTACAAATTGGACCAACATGAGTGCAAATGGATATCATGTTTGGCATGTCAATCACATGTTAGAATCTAAGCCGAAGTCAAAAGAGGAAGAAGAAGAACAAGAACAAGAGGAGAAAGAAATGATGCAAATGAGTAAGTGGTAAATGTTGTCACAAATGGGAACCTCGCATAATATTACCCACAATTAACTTGATATGCTTGGCAGGCGTGATTTTGATAACAACAACAAATGGGATCAAATTTTTGTTCCCCAAGATCTACATGAAATTGCAACATAGTTCATAAATAAAAATAAAAAAATTACAGAAGGTGAGAATGTTCTATCAGAATACCACATACCGAGTTATCCATTGTCAACAAGCCAACAAGCAGCACTTGCAATAATTATGGAACACAATGAATGTTGACCTCGCACACCTCTTCACATGATTATTCAAGGAATAGTTGGTATAGGAAAATCATACTTGATTCACTACATAAAAAATGCATTGAACAATAATGGTCAACCACGGAAAGGAAAACTACTAGTATTGGCTCCTACAGGTGTTGCTGCATTCAACATACATACATCTACTATACATATAGTGCTTAAGATACCTATTAAATAAATGCAACCACTACAAGGGCAGGTGTTAACTACATTGCAACAGGAATTAAAAGAAATAAGATACATTCTTATTGATGAACTGAGCTTCATTGGCCCAAACCTACTATTGAAAATAGATTGTAGACTACGACAAGCATTTCCTGAAAATCAACATCTCTTCTTTGGTGGCCTTTCCATCATCCTATTCGGTGACCTCACCTAACTACCCCCTGTGATGGACAAGCCACATTATGGGAGAAATTCAAAACAATCATCACATTGGATACAATATTTTGCCAAAAAGGTGATGACACAGAGTAGACATAGTTTTGCCAACTTCTACAGAACATACGAAATGCAAAACCAACAAAAGAGGACTGGGAGCTCCTGCTCACACACACAAACCAAAAAATTTCATAAGATGAAAATGATGAATTTGACAAATCAATACACTTATTTTCTACAAATGATCTTGTCAAAATACACAATAAAAAGATGTTGAAACTATTGAATTGTCCAGTTGCAATAAGTATAGCAACAAGGACTACATGCAACATGGCATATGTAGTTGTTGAAGAGAAATTTGAAAAGGAGATCCTATTGTGCAAAGGGCAACATGTAATGCTCACGACAAACATATGGGCACAAACAGGCCTTGTAAATGGAGCATTGGGTGAAATAATTGAGATTGTATATAGTGATGGTTGCAAACCCCCTCAACTTCCACTATATGTTGCAACAAGAATTGATAATTATAGTGGTCCTCCATGGAATTAAAATGACCCAAAAGTAGTACCAATAATTCCAATGACCCTGGGCACACAGAGGCAAATACCTCTAAGAATGGCATGGGCTTTAACCATTCACAAATCTCAAGGGCTTACACTACACAAAGCAACAATTGACATTGGTAAAATAGAAAGGCAAGGGCTCACATTCACAGCAATATCTAGATTTTAGATCACTAAAAGACCTTTGCATCCAACCAATTTTCTCCTTCAAAAGGTTCTCTAAAATGGAAAATAATCCATACACAATCATAAGGAAAGGGGAAGAAGCTTGATTACATCAAATTGTCCTCTCAACAATCAAGGTATGTAACATTATCATAGAATCATGCTCTCATTATGAAATACATGTACAATCATGCTCTTCTCAATATTCTGAAATAATTATGTTTCTACTTGAAATCTAATTGCTTATACACAGGACCCAAACTCAACATTTCAATGACTTGAAATTGTTCCAATGAATGTCTCAAATTATTTGGTAAGGTATACACATTACTCTGGTTTAATTTCCTATTTGGCTAATACTTCTTGTTGTCTCAAACCAAATAGTCCATGATTAATTTGAAAATTGCTTATTGTGTTTTGCAGCCCACTTCACATAAAAGTTCTTCGAAGACAACAATACAATTTTCCTTGCTTTGACACAAAGTTGAAATACATATCGAAATGACCAAGACTTAAACAAACAAGCTGATTGATCCAAGAAAATTAGGCAATTAGTTTATTTTTAATTGTAATAGGTGTGATATAACTTAACCATATAGATTTTCTATTTACTTTTGGCTTTGCAATGTAAAAGAAGAAGATTTACAAATACAATTGTTTTGTAGTATATGGCTTGTTTGTCTTTATCATGAAAGAATTAACATTTTTTTATTTTGACAATTGGCTTGACCCTTATACCTATGGGTACAAGTGCTAGTTAGTACCCATCATCACTATAGCTTACACACTCAAGTATGGTTGTTCAAATAAATAAAATAGTCAAAGCATGTGTATAATAATCTAGAAACTAAAACTAATGAAGGGACATTTGGACAAAACTAAAACCAATAAGCCACAAGCCACAGCTAAATGAAATTTCACAAAGTGTGAAATAATTGTTGCAATGGTTACTAATTATTGTTATTGTTCATGCACAAAGCCAAAAAATCTATGCCAACAATATTCATGCCAAAGTTACTACTTAAATTTATTTATAATAAACAAGAACCAAGCTAATATATTTCCAATCTCGAGACAAGGTATTCACAATGAAAGATCAATCAATATATTCTATACTTCAAATTTTTAAGATTAAGCTATAAGATTTTGTTGATTCACTTCCACGAGATGGCTCTGCAAGATTTTATTTTCTCTTACCAAAAATTTGAGTTGGATTGAGCACTACTTATTGAAAACTAATGTTAAAGCAATTTTAAGTCTTTCTTCTTCAAGTTGACAATTAAACATTAAAAAGTAATTAACAATTCCAAACATGGGAATGGTTGGTGCTTCAAATACAATGATTTTAGCAATATTTTTAGAAAGTCCTTCAAATACATTGATTTTAGCAACATTTATTCTATTATATTTGAGAAAGCCACACATTATTATTAGCTTTGTTAATATTTGTAAAACCAAAATTTGTACACATACATTCTTTGTTGATAGCTTGTTAAACCTACTATTTGGCAAGGGGTCTAGGACACTACTTCATAGGTTATGTACCCAATAGGAATAATAAATAATCCTCGCACGCATATTATCCACCAGTAGTAGATCCAGTTGACTTTGTTGATCCAATTAACATTTGTGCACTTACCTTCTTTGTTGCTGACATTTGTGCATTTACATTCTTTGCCGCTGACATTTGTGCACTTACATTCTTTGTTGCCATTTGTACACTTACATTTTTTGTTGGAATTTGTACAAAAACTATAGTGACATTTATACAAAAATAATAGAGACCCTAGTTTATCAGATCTTATTTTGTATTAAGAGTCTAATCAAATAAGATCATGAAATAAATCATTTTGCTAATATTTGAAATTAAAAATGTGCAAACTAGCTACTCAACATTGCCCTAAATTCATTCCTCAATTTCGCTTTTTATCTTTAATTTAATCTATAATTAATAATGTTCTTATTATTATCTCTTTATGGTCTTTTTGTTGGGTAAACCTAAGATTTATTCCTCAGTAGTGTAGCATGCTAAAAGAAAAGCATAATAGTTATTATTCCTCAGTAGTATGGCATGCTTAAAGAAAAGCATAATGGTTATTATTATTATTTAAACTAAGTTGAGGGTTATAGGCCTGACTTGTTTACATTTTGTTGCATCTTTCTCCAAGCAATTCCATAACCCCATCAAAACCTTCATTGTTCAAACACTCATTATGTGCATATTAACTAATTTTTATGACTTGTTTATATTTGGCTGCATATTTCTCCAAGCAATTTCATAACCCCACCAAAACATTCATTGTTCAAGAAATCATTATGTGCATATTTTGGTATCATTTCTTTCGATCAAGCTTCAATGTCTATGAATTATTTAAGTTAAACAACAAAATCAGCTCCAAGCTCAAAAAATTAGACTGGCGACGAATTGCTTTGATTGAAATGTTGTCCCAATAATTATTACGAATATTAGATTGCAAGTAAAGCAAAAGGATCTAGATTGCTAAAGAATTTAAAAATCTAGACAATGTAAGAAACTAGAAGAATATATTGTATAACCAAATACATTAAAAACATCAGAATGAAATGAGAAGAAAAACAAATTTAATGACCTAAAAAAAAATTGACCTTCATTCTCACTACATATATAGAAGTACCAAATCCATAATGGATCCATGAGTACCAAATCCATAATTGGATCCATGAGAAAAAGAGGAGTCTTACAATAATTATCCTTGGCAAATACCGCAAGGAGCCATGAAATTTCATTACATATATAGAAGTACCAAATCCATAACTGGATCCATGAGTACCAAATCCATAATTGGATCCATGAGAAAAAGAGGAGTCTCAAAATAATTATCCTTAGCAAATACCGCAAGGAGGCATGAAGAAAATACCACAAGGAGCCATGAAATTTGTGTATTAAATAACTGAGATCCATGAGAAAAGGAATTCTATAGTATTTAGCCTTGGCAAATACTGCAGGGATCTAAGAAAGTTGTGTATTGAAAAACTTATCTAAATTGTACATGTCTTATTCTTATTGTTTTGATTTAGTAAAATTAGTTTTTAAAGGACCCAAAACCTTTTATAGAGTAGTAGAAAGATAAAAACTAAGAAACCCAAAAGAATTGTACATCAGCACCAAGAACAAAACAAGCTAAAACAAGTAGCTAAAAGCAAGCTGGAAAAGATAGCAAAAAGAAAGCAAAAAGACAACACAAAACCAGCTACAGAGTCTTCAGTAGATCTATTGCCCGGTCTGCAAGGATATTCATGTTTTCTATAGAGGCCTTCAAATCATCCATTTCTTTGGATTCTACACCCTCTATCTTCTTCGAGTTGGCTTTGGGGCCATTTACCATTGCACCAAAAGCCATGACTGTTAGTGAACATGGAACATTACATAATTAACCAGCTGTGGGCAGGGGTGCGCATCGCATCACCCAACAATCTCCCCCTCGACGTGCATACCAGGTGCTTACGCAAGTCGGGAAGG
This sequence comes from Cupressus sempervirens, assembly GCA_028749045.1. Lineage (NCBI taxonomy): Eukaryota > Viridiplantae > Streptophyta > Pinopsida > Cupressales > Cupressaceae > Cupressus > Cupressus sempervirens. The sequence continues at coordinate 480,190,002 of CM053786.1, forward strand.
CACCGGGGAGATTTGAACCCATGACCAGGCCAAAACCAGGCTCTAATACCACTTTTGGGCCCATTTACCATTGCACCAAAAGCCATGACTGTTAGTGAACATGGAACATCACATAATTAACCACCTGTGGGCAAGGGAGCGCGTCGCATCACCCAACAATGGCCCTAGTGTGCTTGCTAGATTCTTGATCATCTTTCACTTCCTTGTATCCTTGACCTTTTCCTTGTTCAAACTTGTTCAAAAGAGTGTTAATGTTGTCAACCACTATCTTCATAATAGAGCAATTCTAATTCGTCAGTTTCTTAACCATTTTCTTTATAGTAACCACTATGTTATCTGGACCATCCAACTTTTTTGAAAATCTTTTAACAACTGATCCAGAGCTCTATTTTTGGCTTCGAGGGGTGGAACATGTTTCACTAAATTTTTAACCTCTTTAGCATTACCAATCACCTCAGAAAGTTTATCAATATGTTTCCCTAGAGTTCTCTCCCCTCTAGTAGTTTTGTTGAGTTGGTCAAATTCTCTAACAATGTCTTGCATCTGCTATTGCAAACTACTAATCTCCTTCTTCATCATCCCTAGATTGCCTAAAATCCCTTTCAAAAACCCTTCATCATCATTTCCTTTTTTATGAGTAAGGTCATCCTCGTCCCCACCAACATTGTCTCTTTCATATTCAGTCTCCTCGTGCCCTTTAGCATCCATCTTCCCATGACAAAGTACATATTTTCCTTTTTGCTCCATCCTCTTAATCAGAGGTTCATCATTAAAAGGTATGCTTGGAGCCCTATCCATATTCTACACCTTGTTTTTAGAGACTTTACCAGCATTATCAATTTTCCTATTCCCCTCTTCCAGCTCCTCTTTGAAATCTATTTCCACATCAAAATCAGTCTCCTTAATATTCTTTTTCTTCCCTGACGAGCTACCTAGCTCCAATTTTTTCTTGTTCTTAACCTCAATCTCCTTAATCTCATCCTCTATGTCTTCATCAAAGCCCTGATCCTATTCACTCCCCTCCATCTCACATTCCATATTTTTCTTACTAAAACAGGGTCTATCCACTTTTTTTGATTTAAGGAGGATCATAACTAGCACCATTAAACCCTTGTGATAGGCATGGTCACCTCAAGATTATTCTGAATAGATAAAATTGTAGTACCCAATGATTACCTAAGGTAGAAGGGAAGATTAAGCCTAACCCTATTACTAAAATGGTTCACTAGCATAAAGTGGTACCCAAATATCTTAGTGAAGAGGACATCTAAAGTTAAGTATTCAATAACAACAAACATGACAAATCTCCAGGGGTGAGATATAGAACCAAGGCTAAAATAAGAATTACCAATTTTAACCAGTCGGTTCTATTCCTTTTTTGTATTTGCAAATTCCTCCACGGCCTGATCCAAAAGCTCCCTATCTTTGTAAAAGTTGATCCCCTCTGTGTCAAGGCCCATAGCTTCCGCTATGATGTCCTCAGTAAGCTCCATTCTCTGATTACCCACTAGAATGCTCCCATCCTTCCATGTTTTAATGAATTGACAAGTAATGAAAGGGTTATTGCCTTTAAGATTATCCATAAAACTTGTAAACTTCCCTTGTTCCAAAATATCCCAAATCTCCTCCTTTTTTCAGTCCTTACAACTAGCTAGTTTGACCCTCTTTCTCCTTCCTCCCATTTTCTTCAAGTTCTTGCAAATTTTCACAATCTTAGGGTATGCATTCAGAAAGAAAATCTCAATGTCGATATTAAAGCAGAGGGAATTGATAAATAAACATGCCCCCAATCTATGTGGCAATGAATAAAATGTTTTTATCAATCTAATCAAAATCTACGCCTCCCCAAATCTGCCCAAGTAATAATTAATACTTATAGTCTTATTCATCATTAATAAACCTTTTTCCCTACTTCTCACCTTATCATACTCAATCAAGGATACTCCCTTGAAAGGGATATTATCAACTTGATTCCAAATCAGCTTCTCATCACTTTTGCAAGCCACATGCTCAACTTAATCAACAACTTGATTAGTTTGTCTATAGTTATGAGTGATGATACAAGTCTAAAATGAATTATTTAGACAAATGTCCTTACAAATAATATTATGAATTGTCCAAAAAGGATTGTTAACTTTATTGAGACAATTAATAATATTAAGGGAGTCTCCCTGTAGCCAAATCTTGTCCAAATTCATACTCTTGGCATAACTAAGACCATAGAGAGTAGCACTGGCTTCTGCCACATGATCATTTGTTCCCTAATAGGGATCACCATCACACCCAAGTTGTCCCCATTCATGTCTCTAATGATGGCACCACAGTTTTTCGTCCCTGGGTTGCCCTTTGAGGCCCCATCAAAATTAATCTTACACTAGCCCTAAGGAGGGCAATCCCATCTAGCCAAATTCCTAATGTTATTCCCATTTTGAGAAACACTTAACCCTTCCAAAATCCATTTCTAAATCACTTTTTCTTCCCAATCTGTCTGGAGTTGATGTCCTTTCCCAACAGTCCTAATATTCTCAATCACTAGATGCTTGATCTTATAGAACAACTAGATAGAATTAGTCTCCTTACCCCTAAAAACCCTATCATTTCTTTCCTTCCACACTTCCCAACAAAAAAAAGGGAGGATGAAATCCCAACGCTTCATAATCAACGTATTACAAGTAGGAGACTTCCATTCTTTAAAGAACTCTTGAATAGTGAGGGGTGTTGACCCAAACCAAATCCAATGAACCATATATCCTTTCCCATAACCTTCTAGTATAAGAGCAATGAATAGTCAAATGATTAACTGACTCTTCTACTTCCTTGCAAAGATAGCACTTGTTAACAAAATTCATACCTCTCTTCATCAAATTATCAATGGTTAGAATTTTATCCTACAAAAGAGTCCAAAAAAACTGTTAACTTTAGGGGTCATTCCTTTATACCAAGCTTTAGCCCAGCAAGGTGCCTGATATTCCTCAAAAGCATTGGTATATAAAGATGAGACAGTGAACCATCCATTAGGATTATACTTCCATATTAAAGTATTTTCCTCTTGAATTAAAAAGACATCATTTAGATTTTTTTTGAAATCATTAAGATTGGTATCCACACTATTAAGGTTAACCCATTTTTCCTCTTCCCAATAATCAACAATAAAGATTCCAAACAAGTTCTTGCATTGGTCCATAAATCCATTCCGCCTCATATCAAAACTATGGGTATGCTCAAGAATCCAAATATCATCCCAAAAATGAATATTTCTACAATTTCCAGCCTTCCATCTGACTCCTTTATTTATAATCTACTTATTTTTATGATCATGTTTCCAAATTTTAGAACCCCCTTGGGAAACCTCATTATTAAGGAAGAGGTTAAACCCAAGATTCTCTCTATTATATTTATCATTCCAAATGTCTCTCCATTCTCCCTCCTCTTGATGCTAGTGCCAAATAATCTTAGCAAGAAGAGAATCATTCATTGTTATAACCATTCTAAGACTAAGACCTCCTTTATTGATAGGCATGCAGACTTTTTCCCAAGCAATTAAACCCATTCTTTTCTTCTTTTCCATACTCATCCATAAGAATTGTTTCTAAATCTTCTCAATTGTTAAAGAAAACTTCTTGGGAATCTTGAACACACTCAAAGAATACAAAGGAAAACTTTGTAACATGGATTTAAGAATAATTATTTTCTAGCCTGGCTAAGGAGGGATCCTTTCTAGCCAGCTAATTTTGAATGGATTTTGTCGATCAAAGAACTTCATAAAGTCTTAGGAGGGTTGGGACAAAGAGGTAACCCAAGATATGAGCTCGAAAGGGTACCAATCTCACAACCAATGATTCTTTTAATTTTATTTTGTATATTTTCATTGACATTGATAAAATAAATCACACTCTTGTTCAAAATTATAATCTGACCAGTAGCCTACCCATAATCCTCAAGAACTTTCTTAATGTTTCTCGCATTTCTCACATAAGCTTCTCCCATAACAATCAAGTGATCCACAAATTGTTGATGAGAGCAAGTAAGATTCTTAGAGAAAGGTCTATGCTCAACAAATTCCCCCAAAGTAACCATTTTGTCCACATATCTACCTAAACATTCAACTATAAGAATGAAAAGGATAGGAGAGATTTGATCTCCTTGCCTTAACCCATGGGAGGCTTGGAAGAAAGGAGTTGGAGAACAATTAACCAACATTGAGAAAGTGGCAAAGGAAACCTGCAAAAGGACCATCTCCAAAAATCTTTTATTAAATTGAAAAGCTTCCAGTCCACATTTTAAAAACTTCCAATCCACCCTATCATAAGATTTTGATAAATCTAGCTTAAGGAGGAACCCCTCTTTCTTAGATTTGGTAAGGGAATGAATATTTTCATGCACTGTGATTATAGAATCCAAAATTTGCTTGCTAGGAACAAACCCATTCTACTGTGTCGAAATCAAATTAGGAAGAATAAATAAAATTATGAGAGTAAGAACTTTGGATATAACCTTGTAAAAAGAGTTACAAAGACTAATTGGTCTGAACTAGTCCAAACAATCAACCCCAGGTTTTTTGGGAATCAAAGCTAGAAAGGTACCAGTCAATTCCTTCAAGAGTTTCCTAGACCCAAAGAACTCTTTCACACCATTGAAGATATCCCCTTGAATAATGTGCTAGTACTTATGAAAAAAGAGGAAGGGGAATCCATATGGACTAGGAGCTTTGTCTCCTTCAAAGGAAAAAAATTGCCCTTGTAATTTCTTCGTTGTTGGGGATAGCAGCAAGTTTTTTATTTTGTTCATCAGAAATTCAATTTGGGATACAATCTAGAAACACCTTTTGCTTGTCCTTTCCAGATTGGGATCACCCTCTAGTAAATTACTAAAATAGTTCATGGCTTCCCTTTGTTGGGTGATGCGACGCGCTCCCCTGCCCACAGGTGGTTAATTATGTGGTGTTCCATGTTCACTAATAGTCATGGCTTTTGGTGCAACGGCAAATGGGCCCTACAATTGGTATCAGAGCCTGGTTTTGGCTTGGTCATGGGTTCAAATCTCCCCGGTGCCTTCCCGACCCGCATAAGCACCTAGTATGCACGTCGAGGGGGAGATTGTTGGGTGATGCAACGCGCTCCCCTGCCCACAGGTGGTTAATTATGTGGTGTTCCATGTTCACTAATAGTCATGGCTTTTGGTGCAACGGCAAATGGGCCCTACACCCTTTTGATTTCTTCACCATCATCAGTAAGAACCCCATGGACATTAAGCCTAGAAATATTGTTTACCATTCTATGCTTCAAAGTAGTCATATGAAAATATAAATATTTTGATCCCCCTCACTCAAAAAACTTTTCTAGACCGTTGTCTCCAATATATATCTTCATTAGTAATTATATCATGCATTTCAATAATTTTTAAATCTTCCTCTTTCCTAGACACATTCTCATAGCCGTCAATTTGGATGTTGTCTTGAATTTCTTTTAATTCCTCCAAAATCCTCCTTTTGTTGTCAAATATGTTCCCAAAGGTCTCCTTATTCCATCTTTTTTTTTTTTTTAAAACATTTCTCAACTTTATGGCTACTTTAAACATAGTTGTTCCCTCCACATGAATGTCCCACCATTCTTTAATAAGTTCCTCTAGCCTAGGATGGAGAGTCCACATCTTCTCAAATCTGAAGGGATAGTTCTTCTTACTCGTAATAGGGTCAGCCAAGAGAAAGATGGGGTAGTGATCTGAGCCCACTCTAACTTGCACAGTGAGGGAACATTTGTACTTCAAAAACCATTCATTACTAATAAGGGCTCTATCCAACCTTACTTGGATCGGGTCCTTCCCTAATCTTTTGTTAGTCCAAGTATAATCCACCCCATGCAAATCCATTTCATGCAAAAGATAACTATCAATGAACTCCATAAACTCCATTCTGTTGTCAAAATTAGTCTGGTTGCCTCCCTTCTTATCATTCTTTTTCAGAGGTCTATTGAAGTCCCCCATAATAATCCAATTTTCATCCACAAAATTCTTCCTTTTATTAGAAAGAGCATCCCAAAATGCTTTCCTACCCCATTTAGATTTGGGGGCGTAAATGCTAGTTAAAACCCAAGAAGTCCCATCCTTGGCATGAAAAAAATTGATATTCATCATATTCTTGTTTTGAGATATAAGTTCTCCAAAAATATATCTATTATTCCAAAAAAATGCCATGCCCCTGGAAGCTCCATCAGAGTCTCCCTCAAAAACCTTGCCACTTTTAAAAACCAATGGACCTTCAACTTTCTCTTTTAACATTTTAGTTTCGTGAAGAAGAACCAAATTTGGCTTATTATCCCTAATCATGTTCTTCACCATATCTTTCTTGTGAAGATTATTTAATCCTCTGATATTCCATGAAATAAACTTCATTTCTTATGGAAATATTTTAAATCTAAGATAGTCCTTTGACTACCGTCTGCAGTACTTCTATTTGTCTCCACAATTCTTTTCTGCACATTACAAGGTCTTCTTGCAAAAGTAGAAGTTAGGCCAACATCCCCAAATTTGATACCCTTCCCAACTACAGTGAAAGGTAGACAACTATCTATGGCTTTGTTACTCTTGATATCTCCCTTTGGAGTGTTGATATGTGTAATATCCCCTACCTTATTGCTTCTCATTTTCTTGATCACCAAAGCATTCTCTTTGTTCGTTTTAAAGGAGATCTCCTCCTTTTCCAATCTTAAAATATTCTTAGCCCCCACTGCAATCCATGTTGCTTCAGAATCTTCCTCCTCAGCCATCAGGGCTTTAGAAATATCTTCAGCATCCCCTCGTTTTTTGTTTCTATTTATGGGTAAAGCATCTATAAGGATTTCTTCTTGACATGAGTTTCCTTTGCCAGAATAATACAATCCTGAGTATCATAGGATTCAAACTCCTTACGATTAGTAGATGAAATACTACCATCTTCTAAGACCTCTTCAATTTGTGTCTCATCATCCTCTGCTTCCACCCCCTTAGTGTATCTATCCTTAATCACAAGGCTAACCTATGGCACCAATGCAGCAACCTCCTCAACCCAAACCATACATGTCTGTTCTTGGTTCTCCAAAACTTCATTAGAAGTCAACTTTGAAGAGATCACCTGATCACCGACCTTGGACTCCAAAATCACCTTTTCATTTCTCACTCCCTATCGAAGAGGCCCTTTCACAAAACTAGTTTTCTCAGCATCCACCATATACTTAGTTCCTTTACAAACCCATATTTTCTTAGTTTTTTTTTGGGCGCATATTAAAGTTGGGCAACTCTTTACCTATTGACCCAATTTTTTACAGTGAAAGCAGGCAAAGGGGATGGATTCATACTCAATCTTATGCTGCCATACTCCCAATTTGGATTTGTGTGAAATAACATCAGGCATATCAGCTCCTTGAAACAACCCTGCACAGATTCTGGTGTAGGAATGTCTCTTTCTAGCAACTATGATTGGGTCCATTGATAGAAGTTCACTAAAAGCATTAGCAATACCTTGAAAAGAATCCTCCACCCAAAACTCCAAAGGAATACCTGGAAGTCTTATCCAAACAAGAGCTCAAATCAGTGACTCATCCTGAGTATACATATTTGGAGACCATTTTTCTAGAATCAAGGTATGATTACCCACAATCCATGGACCATTACATAGGATTTCCCTTTATCTTCCTTACATGAAAAGCTAAAAGATAAACATCCTTTAGACATGGTCATAATGTCCACCTAACCTTTCAAGACCCATTTCCTTCTAACAAAGGCACGTATCACCTCTATATTCGGCCTGGTGCCTAAAAAACTCCCAACAAGAGCCGAATCCATTCTAGAAATATTCATATTAATAATTTGGTTTGGAATCTCTAGAATAAACATAGCTGGTTTAGATGGAGAAATATTTTTAACCAGAGGAAAAGATGACTTACCTATCAGCTTAATTCCAAATAGACTTGACCACTTTTAGGCATGAATATTTTTAGAGACCTCTTATTTGGGTCCCCCCCTGGGTCCCTAGTTATCCCACTTCCATCGGGATCCTTCCCATTCGCAGTATCCACAACTTCTCTCCTTGATCTCCTTCACCAAATAGACCAACACCATTATCATTCCTGTTTGAAATTTGAACTCCTTCTTTCTCACTCACCACAGCTAACCCTCCAGCTCTGCTCATCATTCAAACTCACCAATCTTGCATATAGTCTTATTCTCATTGTTGCAACAACTACAGAGGAAGAGTTCTATAATAATTACCCTTGACAAATATTGCAGGCAGCCATAAGAGTTATATATTCGAAAAGTGATCCAGTGTAGTGCCTCTCCCATTTGACTTTTGTTAGTCATCCTGATGGATGCAACCTTGTTGATCTTTTTTTGTGATGGATCATGATTGTGGCCCTAAGTGGTCTACACCGTTGAGGTGTTTGGATTTATGTTTCCTTATCAATTGCTTTGTTTATGCTTTTGTCTGATCTTTGAGATTATGATGCAATTTTTTGTTCACTGAGGTTTGTGCCAGTGGTTACCAGGATCGATGTGGTATAATGAGGTTGTTCCATGATTACCTTGAGATGTGTGTAGAGATTGCACTATGTACTTTTTACCATGCTACACTGGACTAGGTTCCTGTAGCAGTGGTTAGTCATATTTTTTACTGTGTTCGCTTATGTGTTTTAAGTGCCTTATTAAATGCGTAAGAAATTAAATAGATTGTTCTTGTGAGATTATTTGGTTATGTGCTACGGACATTTACCTTGTTACATTTCTGATTAGAGAGCTATTTGTTACTCATGTTATGTTTATATTTGAGAGGACCTGAGGGTCAAATGTTACTCTTTGATTTCAGTATCATAGATATTAGACTACTATGTTGTTCAGTTAATCATATTGCATGATGATGCCATTTTGAGATGACAGTGTGTTTTATGATGATATTTGGTTATCTGGTATTTGGACATACCTCTAATTATGTTATGTGATGGATTTAATGCTATGGTTATTTACTTCATTCCTGCATTGCTATGCCTTTTGCGAACGTGAGTGATGTAAATAGATTATTTTAATATAATTAAATAAATGGTTAAATTAGGTGATTTAATGCATTTATTTCTTTGGCTATGTTATTATATGCAATTGCACTTGATCGTGTTGTTTAGTGTGTAGGATTATATCCCTAGCAGTGGCACATGGAGTTAGTAATTCAGCCTTTCATATTTTACCAATGTCGTCCTTGTATGGTCGACATATCCTTTATTAAAATGTTTAATTTAAACCTTTCAGTGATTATTAAATCCGAACTCATTGCATTATGTGATTAGACCAGTAAGCGTGTCTGTGCATTTAGAGGTTCGCATTGTCGCGAAAGTTGTTTAAGGTGATTTTTGTGTTTTTGGGTTTTTGGGCTTCTTATTTGATTTATTTTAATTTCTAGCAGCTTTTCCATAGATGAATTCCTATTTATAGGGATAGCCTATTTTCGTTTGGGTCGATTCGGGGTTTAACTAGATTGGCTGGTTAAATGCCCTAATCGATTATTCACCCGAAAAGTGAATAAGTATCCAAAGAGGAATTTAATTCCTCACTTCTCACTTTCAAATTGGAAAGTTGGAGAGTAAAACCCAAAATCCTCTTCATGAGGATTTATTGTTTTGTTCGTTGTGGGAGCTACGGGCGTGGGATCGTCACGAGGTTGAGCTCGTTGGATCCAGCTCGGGGAAACCTTGGATTGCTGCGATTTTCAACTACTTCTACGAGATATTTATTTTATGGTTCAGATTCTCATTTTGCCCTTTTGGCTGTGAGGTAGGGCTTTCCTATTTTATTGTTTCTGCTCTGTTTTTGCTTCTGTTTTTGGTAGCTGTTTGTTTGGAGGCTGAGAACTAGTGTTCCCCTTCATTTTTGTATGCTAGTTCTACCCGGTTGGGCGAGTATGAACATTTCCCTATTTTTTGGGATGAGGGTTTGGGATTTTACGCCGTTATGCTGGCTGTTTTTGCATACAGTGTTTGATTCCATTTATTTTTGGATTTTTGGGGTTTTAATTTTGAAGTTTTCCAAATTTTTGGAGTTTTTACCTCATTTTGCGTGTCGCCCTATTTTCTCAGGTTTTCTTGGCACAATCTGGGTCGTGGACCTGGATGATCTGTTTGGATATCAGTTAGACCACTATTGCACCTTTTGTTGCATTGGGATGCGTATCGCACCCGTACTCCCGACTTTGTGTTCGGTTGAGTGATTTGTTACCTATTATGGTTTTTGTTGGACCTTTGCTTTTGTTTCGTGAATGCTAGGATTCGTGTAGAATCCATACTCTTGGATTGAGGCCGGTTGAGTAAATTCACAATGTTTGGTCTCGTTACATCATTGGGATTCGTGTAGAATCCATACTCTTGGATTGAGGCCGGTTGAGTGATTTCATGATGTATGATTTTATTAGCTTTGGGATTCGTGTAGAATCCGTCCTTCCCATGTTGCTTTTAGTTGGGTGTTTTCTTTGCATTGTGTTCTCATTCCTATCCTTGTGTTATGATCTTCATGATGGTGGTGCGCCACACACGAGTACATGCGCATACATTTGTTGGGTGACTTGCGAGGCCCGATCTTCCGTGAATTTGCCGAAAGTTATGATCATTGGGGTTGGGATGGGAGTATGCATGCCCACGGGCACTTGTTGTAGGATGAGCATGGGTAGGGTAGGGTAGCATCTGGAGGGGGCTTCTATCTCGTAGCTCAGCGTTCATGGCGCCGAAGGTTGACAAAGGATAAGAAGTTTTAAGCAAGTGATAACTAAATAAAATGTTTGATTGTTAATAAAACTTAAGATAAGTAAAATGTGTGAGCACCCGTTTAAGTTTGAGGACACACAATCTGAGCTTGGGCTTTTTGATGCCAAGCGACTCTCTAGGATGTCAGCCCCTACATAGTAGCCTATTGAGTGTCTGACTAGGACCTTTACTCCTTGCATTGTCTTAGGTTCTTGGTTCAGCCATCATACTGTCTGGTGTGAGTGTTAGCCTTGGATGTTGTGCTTTATGTGTGTTTGTGGTTGGATCAGTATCTCCATTAGCACGGCGGGTGTGGACCTACGGGTGCCACATGGTTCAGAGGCATAGCTACCTTCACCACTGCTAGGGATCAGTGTACAAAGATGATCTTTTGTCCTAGTGCAACCGTTGCTAGATGTCTTCACTTGGTACTTCGGGTTCCGGAGTATGCTTCCTTGTGATTTATGCTTTCATTGGGATGCTTGTATATCATGTTTAGATGATGTTATTTTATTTGACGCATTCCCTTATTATGATGTTTAGCATATGATTAGATGTTGTGAATTGTTGTATTAGCATATCTGTTGCTTATTGTTGTTTAGCATGTGATAGGTGATGTTATCTACTGTAGGATTATCTTATGCTTTTCTTCTAGCATGTTAGATTTTCTTATGTTGTTATTGTTGCATGTTTTAAGTAGTGACATCCCTATTACGACAGTACCGACGATCTGGTCGGTGGCTTGGGGTGTTACGCTTGGGGGATGGTTAGGATCCACGATGGTCTTATGATGCTATTGACGGTTGGGAGGATCCACGTACTTAGTTTGGTTGTTCAATTCACTACGATGTTTATTTTTCAGTGTGTTCTTTGTTGCTGTAGTTTAGATGGATTGATGTTCTCCTTTCTGTGTTGTCCTTGCACTCAAGTGTTCGTTCCTCGAGCCTTTGTGGATCTGGTACTCCCTGGTGTGCAGGTTCTTTGCTCTAATTTTGGTCCCTTTTTTCTTTTGGGAGTGTTTTTATTTTTCTATGGGCAACATTTGTTCAGCATGGTGCGACACTTTAAAAAGTATCGCACGCCCATGCAAACTATGTTGTACGACATAGTAAAGTATCGCACACCTTCTTGAGAAATGTTGTACGACACTGGAAGAGTGTCGCACGCCTTCTTGAGAAATTTTGTACGATGTTGAAAAGTGTCGCATGCCTTCTTAAGAAATGTCATACGACACTGGAAGCGTGTCGCACGCCTTAAGAAGAAGTATCGCCCTCCCTTAGTAAAAAGTGTCGCACGATTTTTGTGAAAAACATGCACGTGCCATCAGCGGGCACTTTTCTTTGTGATCCGATCTTTTTGAGAGTGGTTTTGGATACCCTTTTGGGCATTCTTTGACCCTATGCTGTTGCATTTTGAATTCTGTCGATTTCTCTTGAAATCGAGTTTTCGTGTTTCTGTTTTAGTCTCTTGGGGTTTAAAATATATCGTTTAAGGATAAGTTGACACTTATACTTAAGATATATTTTAATATATGTGACAAATTGTTTGAGATAGGTTTCAGACCTCTCGGAGATAAGTTATGGATTCTAGAAAATTTTAGGGCTTCAGAAATCCAAACTTAGCCAATTTTCAAGGCTTCAGGATTTCAGGCTTAGCCAAATTTTGGGATTTTACATTTTACCCCAGCTTGGTGTTTTGTTGATGAGTGGTCATTTCTTGTGCCCTCATCTTGTTGTGGTGGTTGTTGGCTTTTTTTTGGGTGTGTCAGTTGGGTAGTGGCGTTCGGAGATTCGTTGGTTGTCGGGATTGTGTTGAAGTCCTCCGTTGCGATCTTTGTGATCCCTATATGATGTTGTCTTGTATATTTCATACTTGTAAAAAAAAAATATCTTGGCTTGATTTGAATCCTTATTTCCAAGGATCTCTGGGCGGGGCATTACATCTGGTATCAAAGCCCATGTTCAAACATTGGGATCTCTGTGTTATGTTGCCCTTGTAGTTGTTGTTGTGTTGGTTGAGTGCGAGTGTCTTGGTGAGAACTCGTGATCTTTGTTGCTTTGGTATCTACTTGTGATGGACTTGCTTGTCCAGTAGATGCAACTAGAGTAGTGTGTGGAGAAGGAAGTGAGTCTTCCTGGCTTTGTAGGTGGGATCGTTGTGCCTTGTTTGGTTGGTTGCATGTGTGACCCTTTTTAGATGGAGCCACTGATTGGTTTCCATGTGTTGGCTTGTGTGCCTTTTCTTGTTTCTCCTTGTGGGGTTAGGTGCATTGTTTCCCTATTTTCTCCTGATTGTAAGTTGATGAATGAATCTTATTTTTGATTCTTTATTTTGTTGTTATAATGATAAAATGGTTCCTTTCATTGAAAATGAGTGTTTATTGTGAATCATTGCAAAGTAGTAGTTTTACATTATATCCTTGGGTTAATGAATTAAGTCCCCAATCTGATTGCTTCTTAAGCTTATGTAAAACTGTATTAATTTGATGGATATTTAAATGTTGCAGTGCATGGAAATTATTGTTGTCTACATATGCATGAGGTTACTAATGGTATACTGCTTGATGTATGTGAGTGTGTTCTCTAACAATTCTAGGATGATGTATTCCTTAGCATTATGTGGTGATTTATCCCTCTTGTGTGACTGTACTCAGTCATCACCTGTAATGTGATTTGTTTGATGCCTTATTTTATTTGGCTGGAGGTACTTTCCTCATGTTGTTGGGCTAGCATTGATTTTCTGTACTTTCCTCTCTTGGGATAGTCATCCAAATTTATCTATCGCTCTCTTTGTGACAATTGTCACATTTGACTTATTGTTGAAATGAGCTCTTTTTGGTATTTACTAGTGGAATCGGAAATTCTCCCATTTGGGCTCTTTGATTATGTTTCATGATGACTATTCTAGATGTGTTTTACTACTGCCCAGTTGTGTGTTGTGACTCTATCATGTTCATCTTGAACCTCTGGTAGTACGTTCAAGGGATAATATCATGGAGAACATGCTAGTGTGTTTTTGATAGATTTAAAGTTGTTATTGTAACTGAATGGTTTAAATGGTGATTAAACTTAATGTTATTTTTGAAAGAAATTGAAAGGTATGTACTTGTTCTATAGTGACACTTGGACCCTTGCTTGAAAATATTTCAGTTCATTATGCATTAGTGCTTATATTATGCTTAATTAATGAATTTATGAAAAAAAAATAATGATGGTTACAATGTGTGATTTACCTTTCATTCCATGCCTTATGTTGTTTTGGGCATGTGTGCTCTTGTGTGGATTTGGACATTTCATCCATTGCTTGTCTTGGTGGCCAAGACTATTGTTTTTGCCTTTGTGGTTTTGTCTTGAGTGGTGTCTCAGATAGTAGATCTTAGGTCTCTCTTAGCTTCTTCATGTTGTAGTCCTTGTCGATATCTTTTCGATGCTTTTCAAATGGATTCAATCCGAGTCCGACTGTGAGGCTATGGCTTTTGGAGTTGTTGATCGATGTTCTAAGTACCTTTTCGAGTAGAGGCCAATTCAATCATGACATATCATATTTATGGCCATTGGAGAAGTTTAACTCCTCATGTTATTCATAATGGAAGAGTTATCTCGTCTTCATAATCTACTAGGTATTTGTTGGAGTTCGTGCTTGGGTTTTTGTGTTTCCTATTGCACTGACCCACCCTTGTAAGGTGTAGTGTGGTTTGTGGGCGTTCCTTGCTCGGGGTTGATGTTGCCTTGTCTTTTGGGAGTGACTCAGTTCTTTGATGAGTCTAAATTCTCCTTCTTGGACGTTGTCTTGGGTGAACCTATGTATCCTTTTCTCTCTTGTGAGAGTAGGCTAGTGTGGTTATGCCACTAGCTCAGTTAGTGTTTTCAGGTGAGTATGTTGATGGTTGCTGAAATTGTGAGTTTCCTAACGCATCATAGGCTGGTTAGTGTAGAGGTTGAGAGAGAGACTCCCTCTCAGTCTTAATACTCTGTAGTATCCTTCTCCCTAAGCTTATATCTTCGTGTGGATTGTCTCAGTTAAGTTTTCTCATTAACCGTTGACTTGAGGCTAGAGATTGAGTTTAGCAGTAGATTGGGTTTAGTTTTCCTAGCATGATGCTGGAGGGACATGGTATCGTTGGACACATGTTACCATCTCGTGAGTTGGTATGCAGACATTTGATGATTGTGTCCACTGATGAGAGTCTTTGAACCTTGTGGAAAGGTGATATCTTGTCTGGTTGGGTTGTGTTACCCTAGTTCCCAGTGATAGTTTAGCTTTTGTGCCTTGGTGAGGTGTTGTGCTCCTACGCTTAGTGGTGAGCAATATTTTGGAGTGTGTCCTTTTGTTGGTAAACTTTCATCCTCTTTATTCTAAGCATGAGTTTACGTGGATTCCAGAATGATCATGTGTGACATGATAGTATTCTTGGGAAGTTTGGGATGGTTATTCCCCATGATTCCAACTTTTGTTGGAAGTGCTTAGTGTTTTAACCTGGTTTTGTGGTCATGTGGTTGGTGCATGTCATGGTTGGGCACCTGTTGACAAGGTAGAGTGGCTTGTTCCTTACCTTGTATTGTTGACTCTATGGCTAGATGGGTTCTTCCTAGCGCATAGAAGGTTCCTTGTTGGAGGACCTTGTGTCTATGTGACACCCATTCTCTCGTGGTTAACCTATTTGGGGGTTAACATGATGGGTTGAGAATGTGGGAGTGATTTAGTTTGACTTGTGGAGAGTTTCTTGAGTCATTCCTTTTGCTTGCTTTTGATTTTGATTCTTTTGCGTTTTGGTTTCTATTCTTGGATTGCAGGCTTCTAGGAGTAAGCCTAGTCTTTGGGGGGGATGATGTAGTGCCTCTCCCATTTGACTTTTGTTAGTCATCCTAATGGATGCAACCTTGTTGATCTTTTTTTGTGATGAATCATGATTGTGACCCTGAGTGGTCTACACCGTTGAGGTGTTTGGATTTATGTTTCCTTATTAGTTGCTTTGTTTATGCTTTTGTCTGATCTTTGAGATTATGATGCAATTTTTGGTTCACTGAGGTTTGTGCCAGTGGTTACCAAGATCGATGTGGTATCATGAGGTTGTTCTGTGATTACCTTGAGATGTGTGCAGAGATTGCACTGTGTACTTTTTACCATGCTACACTGGACTAGGTTCTTGTAGCAGTGGTTAGTCATGTTTTTTACTGTGTTCGCTTATGTGTTTTAAGTGCCTTATTAAATGCGTAAGTAATCAAATGGATTTTTCTTGTGAGATTATTTGGTTATGTGATGCGGACATTTACCTTGTTACATTTCTGATTAGAGAGATATTTGTTACTCATGTTATGTTTATATTTGAGAGGACCTGAGGGTCAGATGTTACTCTTTGATTTCAATATCATAGATATTAGACTACTATGTTGTTCAGTTAATCATATTGCATGATGATGCAATTTTGAGATGACAGTGTGTTTTATGATGATATTTGGTTATCTGGTATTTGGACATACCTCTGATTATGTTATGTGATGGATTTAATGCTATGGTTATTTACTTCATTCCTGCGTTGCTATGCCTTTTGCGAACGTGAGTGATGTAAATAGATTATTTTAATATAATGAAATAAATGGTTAAATTAGGTGATTTAATGCATTTATTGCTTCGGCTATGTTATTATATGCAATTGCACTTGATCGTGTTGTTTAGTGTGTAGGATTATATCCCTGGCAGTGGCACATGGAGTTAGTGATTCAGCCTTTCATATTTTACCAATTTCATCCTTGTATGGTCGACGTATCCTTTATTAAAATGTTTAATTTAAACCTTTCAGTGATTATTAAATCCGAACTCATTGCATTATGTGATTAGACCAGTAAGCGTGTCTGTGCATTTAGAGGTTCGCATTGTCGCGAAAGTTGTTTAAGGTGATTTTTGTGTTTTTGGGTTTTCGGGCTTTTTATTTGATTTATTTTCATTTTTGGCAACTTTTCCATAGATGAATTCCTATTTATAGGGATAGCCTATTTTCGTTTGGGTCAATTCGGGGTTTAACTAGATTGGCTGGTTAAATGCCCTAATCCATTATTCACCCGAAAAGTGAATAAGTATCCAAAGAGGAATTTAATTCCTCACTTCTCACTTTCAAATTGGAAAGTTGGAGAGTAAAACCCAAAATCCTCTTCATGAGGATTTACTGTTTTGTTCGTTGTGGGAGCTACGGGCGTGGGATCGTCACGAGGTTGAGCTCGTTGGATCCAGCTCGGGAAAACCTTGGATTGCCGCAATTTTCAACTACTTCTACGAGATATTTATTTTATGGTTCAGATTCCTGTTTTGCCCTTTTGGCTGTGAGGTAGGGCTTTCCTGTTTTATTGTTTCTGCTTCTTTTTTTGGTAGTCGTTTGTTTGGAGGCTGAGAACTAGTGTTCCCCTTTATTTTTGTATGCTAGTTCTACCCGGTTGGGCGAGTATGAACATTTCCCTATTTTTTGGGATGAGGGTTTGGGATTTTACACCGTTATGCTGGCCATTTTTGCATATGGTGTTCGATTCCATTTTTTTTGGATTTTTGGGGTTTTTTAACCCAAAGGCCAAATGAGTTTTAATTTTGAAGTTTTTCAAATTTTTGGAGTTTTTACCTCATTTTGCGTGCCGCCCTGTTTTCTCAAGTTTTCTTGGCACAATGTGGGTCATGGACCTGGATGATCCGTTTGGATATCAGTCATACCACTATTGCACCTTTTGTTGCATTGGGATGTGTGTCGCACCCGTACTCCCGACTTTGTGTTTAGTTGAGTGATTTGTTACCTGTTATGGTTTTTGTTGGACCTTTGCTTTTGTTTCGTGAACGCTAGGATTCATGTAGAATCCATACTCTCGGATTGAGGCCGGTTGAGTAAGTTCACGATGTTTGGTCTTGTTACATCATTGGAATTTGTGTAGAATCCATACTCTCGGATTGAGGCCAGTTGAGTGATTTCATGATGTATGATTTTATTGGCTTTGGGATTCGTCTAGAATCCCTCCTTCTTGTGTTTCTTTTAGTTGGGTGTTTTCTTTGCATTGTGTTCTCATTCTTGTCCTTGTGTTATGATCTTCATGATGGTGGTGCGCCGCACACGAGTACATGCGCGTACATTTGTTGGGTGACTTGCGAGGCCCGATCTTTCATGAATTTGCCAGAAGTTATGATCATTGGGGTTGGGATGGGAGTATGCATGCCCACAGGCACTTTTTGTAGGATGAGCATGGGTAGGGTAGGGTAGCATCTGGAGGGGGCTTCTATCTCACAGCTCGCCGTTCATGGCGCCGGAGGTTGATGGAGGATAAGAAGTTTTAAGCAAGTGATAACTAAATAAAATGTGTGATTGTTAATAAAACTTAAGATAAGTAAAATGTGTGAGCACCCGATTAAGTTCGAGGACACAATGTGTGAGAACCCGTTTAAGTTTGAGGACACACGATCCGAGCTTGGGCTTTTTGATGCCAAGCAACTCTCTAGGATGTCAGCCCCTACATAGTAGCCTATTGAGTGTCTGACTAGGACCTTTACTCCTTGCATTGTCTTAGGTTCTTGGTTCAGCCATCATACTGTCTGGTGTGAGTGTTAGCCTTGGATGTTGTGCTTTATGTGTGTTTGTGGTTGGATCAGTATCTCCATTAGCACGGCGGGTGTGGACCTACGGGTGCCACATGGTTCAGAGGCATAGCTACCTTCACCACTGCTAGGGATCAGTGTACAAAGATGATCTTTTGTCCTAGTGCAACCGTTGCTAGATGTCTTCACTTGGTACTTCGGGTTCCGGAGTATGCTTCCTTGTGATTTATGCTTTCATTGGGATGCTTGTATATCATGTTTAGATGATGTTATTTTATTTGACGCATTCCCTTATTATGATGTTTAGCATATGATTAGATGTTGTGAATTGTTGTATTAGCATATCTATTGCTTATTGTTGTTTAGCATGTGATAGGTGATGTTATCTACTGTAGGATTATCTTATGCTTTTCTTCTAGCATGTTAGATTTTCTTATGTTGTTATTGTTGCATGTTTTTAGTAGTGACATCCCTATTACGACAGTACCGACGATCTAGTCGGTGGCTTGGGGTGTTACGCGCGGGGGATGGCTAGGATCCACGATGGTCTTATGATGCTATTGACAGTTGGGAGGATCCGCGTACTTAGTTTGTTTGTTCAGTTCACTGCGATGTTTATTTTTCAATGTGTTCTTTGCTGCTATAGTTTAGATGGATTGATGTTCTCCTTTTTGTGTTGTCCTTGCACTCAAGTGTTCATTCCTCAAGCCTTTGTGGATCTGGTACTCCCTGGTGTGGAGGTTCTTTGCTCTAATTTTTGTCCCTTTTGCTTCTGGGAGTGTTTCTATGGGTGACATTTGTTCAGCATGGTGTGACACTTTAAAAAGTATCGCACGCCCATGCAAACTATGTCATACGACACTGTAAAGTATCGCACACCTTCTTGAGAAATGTCGTACGACACTGGAAGAGTGTCGCACACCTTCTTGAGAAATGTCATACGATGCTGAAAAGTGTCGTATGCCTTCTTGAGAAATGTCGTATGACACTGGAAGAGTGTCGCACGCCTTAAGAAGAAGTATCGCCCTCCCTTAGTAAAAAGTGTCGCACTATTTTTGTGAAAAACCTGTTGCATTTTGAATTCTGTCGGTTTCTCTTGAAATTGAGTATTCATGTTTCTGTTTTAGTCTCTTGGGGTTTAAAATATATCGTTTAAGTTGACAGTTATACTTAAGATATATTTTAATATATGCGACAAATCGTTTGAGATAGGTTTCAGACCTCTCGGAGATAAGTTATGGATTCTAGGAAATTTCAGGGCTTTAGAAATCTAGACTTAGCCAATTTTCAGGGCTTCAGGATTTCAGGTTTAGCCAAATTTTGAGACTCTTCATTTTACCCCAGCTTGGTGTTTTGTTGATGAGTGGTCATTTCTTGTGCCCTCATCTTGTTGTGGTGGTTGTTGGCTTTTGTTTGGGTGTGTCAGTTGGGTAGTGGCGTTCAAAGATTCGTTAGTTGCCAAGATTGTGTTGAAGTCTTCCGTTGCGATCTTTTTGATCCCTGTATGATGTTGTCTTTTGCATTCATACTTTTTTAAAAAAAATATCTTGGCTTGATTTGAATCCTTGTTTCCAAGGATCTCTAGGCGAGGCATTACATCCACATTGTACAACATGCCTCATTACTACAACAATATTACAATAGATTTCCTCAATAACTATATGTGCCAGCAATGTGGTAGATTTCCTCTATAGCCCTTTTTGTAACACTCTTATTTTCGTGTCAATAAAATATTGTCATTAATGAATTTAAAAGAATAATGATTCATCTTGAGTATATAGATTTGGAGACCATTTTTGCAAAATCAAGGTATGCTTACCCACAATCCATGGACCATTACATAGGATTTCCCTTTATCTTCCTCACATGAAAAGCTAAAAGATAAACATCCTTTAGACATGGCCGCAATGTCCACCTGACCTTTCAAGGCCCATTTCCTTCTAATAAAGGCACGTATCACCTCTATATTTGGTCTGGCACCTAACAAACTCCCCACAAGAGTTGAATTCATTCTAGAAATATTCCAATCAATAATTTGATTCGGAATCTCCAAAATAAACGTAGTTGGTTCAGATGAAAAAATATTTTTAATTGGAGGAAAAGATGACTTACCTGTCGGCTTTCCAAATAGACTTGACCACTTTCGGCCAGGAATATTCGTAGAGACCTTCTGTTTGGGTCCCCCCTTGGGTCCCCAGTTGTCTCACTTCCATCGGGATCCTTCCCATTTGTAGTATCCAACAACTTCTCTCCTTGATCTCCTTCGCCAAACAAACCAACACCATTATCATTCCCATTTGAAATTTGAACTCCTTTCTCGCTCACCACAGCTGACCCTCCAGCTTCGCTTGTCAAATGTTCAAACTCACCAATCTTGTATATAGTCTTATTCTAATTGTTGCAACAACTACAGAGGAAGAGTTTTATAGTAATTACCCTTGACAAATATTGCAGCCAACCATAAGAGTTATGTATTTGAAAAATGCCTTATTAATACAACAATAATACAATAGATTTCCTCAACAACTATATGTGCCAACAATGTGGCAGATTTCCTCTACAACCTTCTTTGCAACACTCTTATTTTTGTGCCAATAAAATATTGTCTTTAATGAATTTAAAAAAATAATGGTTGACCAAAAGGCCAAGCTTCTCCCAACCATTTACAGTAGCTATTTCTTCACTAAATTTCAATTGAATGTTTAGAAATACAATTACAAAATCATCTTGTAAAAATTCTCCATAATAAAAAAAGATCTCCTCTAGAGCCCTCTTTGCAACACTCTTTTTTTTGTATCATTAAAATATTTCCTCTAATGGGAAAAAAATAGCTTGTAAGGTGAATGGATAATAACAATAAATCCTTGTTGTGTGCTGAACATTATGATAATAAAAACAAATATAAAAAATATATCCTAAAGTGAATGGATTCTTTCTCAACCCATTCCCGATGAATGGATTATTAAAATTGGTGGTGAATGGATTACTAAAAATGGGGTAGCAAACATGTTTGAGGTAATGCCATGAATCTATTAGTCTTAAGGCCCGAATTATATTATATCATGTTGGATTCAATCAATCTACATTCTATACTAAGATGGAAGTTATAGTGAAATGAGTTGGTCCTAGAATGCAATGGTATCAACATATGCACACAAATGAATGTTTTGATGGTTCGCTCAACTATATGGAGAAATATCCAGCCAAATATGAATAAGTCTACAAATAATCCGTCGTAGTTACAAAAGTAATATTATAAATATAAATTTATTGTATCTATGAATTCTATAATTTAGCCTGCAAAATTGACTCCGACCTAAAAAATTAAACAATCTTGGCTAACTAGCAAAAAATTTCTTTAACTGGCATGTTGTCCCAAAAATAACCATATGAGGGAAGCATTCCTTGAACATTCCAAGTATTTATTAATATCATGAAAGAAGATTAGAAAATTCAAATGAGTAAGATTTAACTTAATAGCCTACAAGAAACTCAGACCATTGTAACATAACATAATGTGAAAGAAATCACTTTGCATAGTAACACAGAAACATTTAGATTACAAATTTCATAGAAATGACCCCAGTTTCAGAGGAATCCATATGCTTTTCAGAAAATTCATATAGTAATACAAACACCTCAGGTTGTAGGCATCTAAAAGGAATTTCATGGCTTGGAGAGATACAACAAACTTAAGATCCACTGATTTTTCCCCATTGGAAATCTTTATGTGGTAATTTAGACACCTCACACCTCAGTTTCAGAGGAATCCATATGCTTTTTAGAACATTCATATAGTACTACAAACACCTTAGGTTGTAGGCATCTGAAAGGTATTTCATGGCTTGGAGAGATACAAAAAACTTAAGATCCATTGATTTTTCCCCATTGGAAATCATAATAGCAATAACTCATACCATTGTAGTAAAACAACACAAGGAATACACTTCGCATTATAACAAGGAAAATATTTCCTCTAATGGGAAAAAAATAGCTTGTAAGGTGAATGGATAATAACAATAAATCCTTGTTGTGTGTTGAACATTATGATAATAAAAAAAAAATTTAAAAATAGATCCTAAAGTGAATGGATTCTTTCTCAACCCATTCCCGATGAATGGATTATTAAAATTGGTGGTGAATGGATTACTAAAAATGGGGTAGCAAACATGTTTGAGGTAATGCCATGAATCTATTAGTCTTAAGGCCCGAATTATATTATATCATGTTGGATTCAATCAATCTACATTCTATACTAAGATGGAAGTTATAGTGAAATGAGTTGGTCCTAGAATGCAATGGTATCAACATATGCACACAAATGAATGTTTTGATGGTTCGCTCAACTATATGGAGAAATATCCAGCCAAATATGAATAAGTCTACAAATAATCCGTCATAGTTACAAAAGTAATATTATAAATATAAATTTATTGTATCTATGAATTCTATAATTTAGCCTGCAAAATTGACTCCGACCTAAAAAATTAAACAATCTTGGCTAACTAGCAAAAAATTGCTTTAACTGGCATGTTGTCCCAAAAATAACCATATGAGGGAAGCATTCCTTGAACATTCCAAGTATTTATTAATATCATGAAAGCAGATTAGAAAATTCAAATGAGTAAGATTTAACTTAATAGCCTACAAGAAACTCAAACCATTGTAACATAACATAATGTGAAAGAAATCACTTTGCATAGTAACACAGAAACATTTGGATTACAAATTTCATAGAAATGACCCCAGTTTCATAGGAATCCATATGCTTTTCAAAAAATTCATATAGTAATACAAACACCTTAGGTTGTAGTCATCTAAAAGGAATTTCATGGCTTGGAGAGATACAACAAACTTAAGATCCACTGATTTTTCCCCATTGGAAATCTTTATGTGGTAATTTAGACACCTCACACCTCAGTTTCAAAGGAATCCATATGCTTTTTAGAACATTCATATAGTACTACAAACACCTTAGGTTGTAGGCATCTGAAAGGTATTTCATGGTTTGGAGAGATACAAAAAACTTAAGATCCACTGATTTTTCCCCATTGGAAATCATAATAGCAGTAACTCATACCATTGTAGTAAAACAACACAAGGAATACACTTTGCATTATAACAGGGACACTAAAGTGCCATCACTGTAAAATTTAAACACTCTACTCTTTCCCTGCTCTGTGTTGGAATTCAACAAATGCAAATGATAAGGAAATTTCTACTCTGAATCAAATATGTGATGCAGAGTATTTAGTTCCAAACGACCACATTCAATTTTAGGAATTTGATTGCTAACTGCCATTTCAACCAGCATATTTGACTATCTTGCTGTGATTTAACTGTGTAGTTTTTTTAGTCAAACTCGTTGACCCCATGTTTCATGAGTGGTGGTTCACAAAACTCATCTCTCATGAGAATGAACAGAACACTTAACATGCATTGGATCTAGGTGATGCTCACAGTGGTGAAGCATTGAGACTTCTAGGGAGGTCACCCATCCCAGCACTACTCCAGCTTGAACACACTTAACTATAGAGCTCCCTCCTAGTATGGTCTTGTTGTTTGCTGTCGCATTTCTAGTTTAGTGTCCGATTTAGTTGAGGGAATATTACGTTGGAGTTAATATAATATTTCAGGTCTAGATATTTGGTTGATGTTGTTGTTAGTGTCCACAAAGGAGGGCTATTGTCCACATAGGATGGCTATTAGGAAGTAAATGATTTATTAGTGATCTTAGAGTATAGTGTTATGCTTTCTTTGATTTTTCTGATATTTTCGTTTTCGTAATTTTTATAATTTCTCTATAGTTTCAGAATATGTTGTAAAAGTTGTAGGTGTCTATAGTTTTAGAATATGTTGTAAAAGTTGTAGGTCTTTGGTATGTCTGCACTTCAACATGGCCTATTTTCATCTTTATTTGAGCTAGTTGCAAAGAAGCATATACCAATCATATAGCAAAGAAACGATTGCAAACACTGGAGTAAGGAAAGGGGAAAGGAAGAAGCTAATGATGGAAGTTAGATTTTTGTTTTTGTTGGCCTTATTGAACTCTACGAGACAAGAGAGAGTACCACTAGTATGGTTTTAAAACTTGAACACCAAGAACCGAAAAGAAAATTACCTTCAAATGGAATAGAAGGTACCTAGAATGAAATGAACTTGAATCACTTATGCTGAATTTACGATTTTGCTCAAATGGAATAGAACGGGCCTAGAATGAAATGAAATGAGCTTGGTTCATTTATGTAAAATAGAACATTGAATTACGGTTTTCCTCGAATGAAATAGGACATTTCATTGCAGTTTTCCTAAAACAAGATAGACATTGGAAATTAAATTGTCCAGCCTAGAATTAAATGAACTTGGGTCACACACATTGAATTACTTTCCTAAAACGAGATAGGACATTGGACATTAAATTGTCCAAGAAGAGGCCTAGAATTAAATGAACTTGGGTCACATACATTAAATTACAAATTTTCTGCAATTTTTGTCAAATGGAATAGAAGACTGAATTACAGTTTTCCTCCTCAAAGGGACTTGGACTAGAGATGCTTAGCATAAAATAAACTCGGGCAACATACACTGAATTATGATTTATTTTCCTCAAATGGAATAGAGCAGGCCTAGAATGAAATAAACTCCAGTCGCTTATCACTAGATTACAGTTTTCGGACCTAGAATGAAATGAACTTGGGTGACTTACCTTGAATTACAATTCTCCTCAAAGGACCAAGCAGAGATATCTGCTGGTACACTCGTTCCATCAAACAGTAGTACAGTAGTACCCTCTCAAGGCGTAGAACAGGTGCACAATCAAAAGTACCTGGGTCATTTACTTATCAAGCTATAACAAGTTAATGTAAGAACAAAACCGACCATCAAGAAAACCAAACCGTGGCTTTGTTTAGGCATTTGTTTTCACAAGAATTCACGCCTTTACTAGGTTCAGCTACAAGACAAATGCAGGATTTATCTAGGCTCCCGTGCATTCAACAAACAGTCACAAGCAGCAGTGGGGATGTAGCTCAGATGGTAGAGCGCTCGCTTAGCATGCGAGAGGTACGGGGATCGATACCCCGCATCTCCACTCCATTGTCCTTCCTTTAGTCAGTTTTGGCTCGAAAACGTACAACAATTAAATTGACCTAGTTGCTGTTCAAAATTTAAAACTTAGTAAAAGTGAAAGAAGTGCAGGGAATTGAACCCGACGTCAACCGAGCAAGCAAAAACTTTTAAACTAGGGTCAGACGTGCTACCGTTGCGCCACAGATCCGGATTATCATAGACATGCCAGAGAGAACAGAATGCAACTGATCTGGAAATTAATTTACCCGATAGACGGATCTCCGCCGGGCAAAACGATTTGGTTAGCAGCATTTTTTATCAGCGGTCGCAGCTGGAAAATGGTCCATGCTCACTCTCACCTCATTTTTACGAAAGTCGTTCAATCGGTACCATTTAGTCCACACTAAAATAAAATTCTGTACACTGAACCGTTTGGTAGCTGGAATATGGTAGACTCGTAAGTTCAGGATTCTAGAATTTGAAGTTCAGATTATGAGTTTGGAATGAGTTTGGAAATTTGAGTTGAGATCTTTTGGTTCATCAATAATTCATAATGCCAAAAACATTTCGTAGAATTGGAATATCATTGAAATAAGCATATTTTAAATTGGGTTGGAGATGAAAATAAAGAACATTGTCATGTTAAACAAAGGTTACTTACTCCACTTAAGGAAGATAATTTCTTGGGCACAAGATCTTTTGGAGAGAGGGTACAGTATCATCAACCACTTCCTTCTTTGTCACGATAAATTTGAGGAGACGTGTAGAAGACTCTATTATGCATTTATACAAAATCCCTGTCACAATATTAAACAAATGCTCCAACAATTGACCCATGTTTTCAAAGCTTTTAAACAACTAAACAAGTTCATGTTTAGAAAGCTTTCAAACAGATAAAATAGATTTTTAAACTACTAAGGGTGGAGATCCTACATGGAATGGAGCAAATTTCAAGGAATATCACAGACTACAATGACGATTAATGCAATTTCAATGCCTCTCAACGAGAACTCAAAGCTTCTTAGAATGAATCCTAAATCCCAATGATGATTAGCATGATTTCATTTCAATTCTGGCCAAAATTCAAAGCACTTTAGAACCAAAAACTAGTTCTAAAATCCTTCTCTTTGGTACCTACCTCTCACTAAATATTATAGCAGATTGCAGCATTCCAGAACGGCTAAGGCAACGAAGCAATTTCAATATCAGTCATAATAACAAGGGTTTTGGATGTCCTAAGCCCAGGAACATCATAATTTCATAATTTCCAATTTGTTTGTGTAATGGAGTTTTACGACTACGAATTGGAACTCCAATCAAAAATTGTCAGCTGGAACTCCAATAAAAAATTGTCAGCTGGAACTCCAATCAAAAATTGTCTACATGACATATCTTTTGTTGTAGATCCCATGGCCAATTTTCCTCTATCCTGCTGCTTCATCCTCATTTTCTCCATCACAAGAAATGTTAGAAGAGAAATGTCAACTAAACATGCAAATTTTGATATTGGGTGCTTCTTCATCCTTTTTTTTCTCATTCAATTAGTGCAATGAAATTTATTCAACAGAGTTCTAGTGACAACATTTTCTGTCGATTCATCAATTGGATCTTCTTCTTCTTTCTCGAATGTTGAGGAGAAATAAAATGATCAAATTGGCGGCAACAAGTCACTGTAGATGTTAAACTACCACTTACAACTTCTGAAATTTGTCGAGAAAATGGCTAATTTGCTAAGGTCAATTCAAATCCGTAAAGTGAGCCCTTTCTTGTGTGCAAATTGTTTGGCATCATTCACTCTGTTTTATATAATATCATGAAAGGGAATCCACTAAACCTTCAAGAGACTTCGTTCACTCCTTTGCTTCCCATAGATAGATAGATAGATGAGATTTTAACATCCACAAAGCTGAGAAATAGCCTATGGGACACTATACCTACTGCATCGACTTTGTTAATTTAGTTTGCTTTTTGTGCATACTAACGATGAGACCACTAAACTTCTCAATGTTCTCTTTGTTGAATAGGTTGTACCATGAATTCTAGGCAATTGTTGCCACTGTTGGTTGATGTGGCTTCTTTGTCAGCCATTAACCTTAATTATTCTTAGTCTAAAGTCTTCTATCTACTCTAATTCCTGATCTCTATAGTGGTTAGAGAGTGGAGAGTAGGTTGGACCTCCAACATTTATCACTCATTTTATGTAGATGATCGAATAGCACAAATATGTCACTAGTAAACAAGTTATTATATTAATGACATATAGCTATATGGACACTCAAAGTATAAATAAAATTGATAGATATAGAATATTCGTATGATGAGCATTATAAGAAAGGGGGGATAGAAAATATATTCAATGTTATCAAAAAGAGAAATCTGAAATATGTTTAAATGTATTTTAGAGAGAGAGTACAACACTCCTTGAATGTAGGTGTTATTCACAAACATGAAGCATTGGAAAAAGCTAATTTGTGGTGAAAAATATCTCCTATTTTGACTTTAATCTACAAATTCAAATAATACCAATATGCTTAGGCATTATAAGACAAATACCAATCGCAATGGACTTAATTATCAAAACATAGCAACTCATAATCTAAATCAGCTAAAACCTTGCACTAATTGGTGCAAGTGCTAGTTTATCATATAAAAACAATAAGGACATATAAATAGATAAACTTAAATGTAAAAATGTGCAAAATATTGGCAATCAATCAAATACTACTTTGATGGTAGTAAGCTATTTCATTGCCACGATTTGAATCTGAAAGAGGTATATTCTAAATTGGACTAGATGACAATAGAGTTTATTATTGAAAAGTGTTGCAACCGATATATAATCTTTTTAAAACCAAACACATACACCCCTGTGGTCTAAATGAGCTCTTTTGGTATTTACTTTAAGCTATTTCAACTGCAACTGATATTTAATATTTTTAAAATCAAACACATACACCCCTGCAATCTAAATGAGCTCTTTTGGTATTTACTTTAAGCTATTTCACTCTATTTCTTATTAGAATTTAACTACATAGTTCTTCAAGTCAAACAAATTGATTCATGCTTCATTAAAAATAACAGTTCAAAAGAAATCATTTCTCATGACAATAAATTAAATATTTAATTGTATCATCTAAGAAGTTCATACATTATTATTAAACTATAGCATAAGATACATAATAGATTCTTTATATAAATAAGCTAATAGGTTTTTATATGGTGGGCACACTCCACTTATAGTATCTCACGCTTAACTCTTTTTTATAAATTTATATTACAAAACCATTCTTTTTGTGTTTTTTGGAAAGGATCTTTGTAGGGATTCACACAACTTGCCAAAAATATTAATTAAACACAATTGACCAACATATCACCGCCTTCGACTACACTGCCTCCTAGACCTTTTTAAATCAAATTTCACACAATTCCACTTAGACGCAAAGGAGCTTCCCATAAAGCATGAAATTTTGTTTCAAATTTTATATTTGGAAATGCTTTATAAGATGTTCCTACAAAATGTGGAAGCATGTACAATAGATGAGTAAATTTAAAGGGCATCATCGTATACAAGTGGGTACAAGGCAATGCCATAAAAAAAACAAAAAATAATGGAAGCCAGGGTTGCATTTGATGCAATGGTAGCATAAAGTATTAAAATAGTCTAGGGCCTTCGAAAAAATTTAAGTTTATTGTTTGCCCTAGATAAGCCCTCGGTCTCATTTATATATTTGTATACTATTTTTCTCAAGAAAAGGGTTTTCTTATAAATCCTATGTATCTGTTGTAAATAACACATTATGTTGCATGAATATGGTGAATGTTTCTTCAATGGTTTTTTCCTTTAATCCTTGCAAAAGCATAGCTAAACTCTCTCCAGGATTGGCTCAAAATTTAACAACTTTAGACTAGGATATGGTTATCCATAACAACATAATGGAAGGGGGGGTTTTGCCAAATAGTAAAGATGGTCACGTTCTAGTAGACATGCATGCAATTCTTGTTTTATGTTCATAACAAGAGGAGGAGGAATTAGTGACAACTAACATGAAAGAAACTGAGACAATGGATATGGCGAGTGATGTGAGTTTTATATTATGATGGGCATTTATTTCTTTGATTGCACTATGTTCTTGTTCAATATAGTTGATTTTTTCACTAATATAGTATTTTTAGTTGCAACACAATGTCTACATATTTTCTTCCTTGTAGTTGATGAAAAAAATACTAAATGGGGATGGGTATTTCTTCTTTGATTACATGAAGAATGAGCTTTGATGTTTTTCTATTCATTTTTATAATTTTAAAAATAGATGTCAACATTTTCAATTACAGACTATCCAATCCTCACCAATTATATGGAAAAACTTCTTATTAGATGTCAAATTATCTTGTCCCGAGTTTGCATGAATCTAAATTTAATGCATAATTAATTACATGTTAACTGATAGATCTTTCTGTAATCACCTAAAAATGGTCATCTAGACTATTAGCCCCCTTCTCAGCATTTTGGCTAAATTAATTTAATCATTTACCTAGACCAAATTGCTAATAATAAATTTATTTGATTATAACCTATAGTTTGACTATGCTATCCTAAGTTCATTATTTGATTAAAAGAACATGTCCCCTTTTAATTAAATAAAAGACCCCTTTCTTCTAACCCACTTAAAGTGCACACATAAAGTCCTTTTTCTATTTTGCAATTAAAAGAAAAGGCTTTGTGACTTTTGTCTTATATGACAAGTCAACTTATATTCTATTGGTTGATTTGTGTGTGCACATGGATCACTCCTATTTTTGAATTCCATCGTTGATCATCCACTATCTTCATCTTGATCTCTACCGTCCATACATCTTTAAAAGGGAGAGAGCTTTCCCTCTCAAAGGATCCTCATTTTGAATATTGTTATGTTGCAGGTTTTCTAACAGGTTTCTTTGGAGCTTTGTGGAGAACTTCTATTTCTTGTCTACATTCTCTCATACCATAGCATCTTAGCTTAACTTTCATTTTTACATGTAGCTTAATCTCACATAGCTTAATAATGGTATTGTAACACTCTCATACATGTTTTAGCATAGCTGCATTTGACATTCTCATTCTAGCTTAATCTTCATTTGCATTGCATCCTTGAGGAACTCCTTGGGACATTTGCATTCTTGCATCTTGTCTTTGGAACCTCCCATTGCATGGTTTACTAGCAAGAAGAGTATCTCTAAGGCTCATCTGAGAGCCCTTGAACTTGAAATACACTCTCTTGCACTCCGTGGATAGGGAGCTCTAAGCCGGCATCCGAACATTCCAACTCATGGAATCGTTTGGATATAAGGGTTTAGAGTGTGACACAAATCGAGTGTACATTTTTGGCGCCCACCGTGGGGCTTGAATCAAATTTTTAGCTCCATTTGCTTTCATTTCTTATCTCTGATTTTTTACAGCAGCATATTGGGTCTAATCAAATGCTTTTGTAGAATTATCACTTGGATTTTAAGGCCAACCCATAAGTAGATTGGTTTGAAGGCCAAAAATTTAGTTGGTTTAAAGATTTGATCATATCTTTTAAACCACTTGGAGTTTGGTTCTGAATTTTTTTTTGTAAGTTGGGTATATGCTCAAAATGTCTCAGTCCAATTTTCAGAGCATTTTGACGTGATTTTCGGAAGTTATGATTTTTTCTTTATTTTTCATAAAAAGTTGTTTTTGATCGCAAATCAGCGATTTTTTTGGAAAAACTTACATTTTCGGAAAGCTTTTTGAATTCTAATGGGGGTTCTTTCTTTGTGTTTTGAATTTTGAGATCTTATTAAGGATCAAAAACTCGATTTGATAAATTTGTCCTGTTTTGACAAAATCAATCTCTAGAGAGCAAATGAAAAGATTTTTTAAAATTTCTTGCATTTTTGGAAAGCTCTCTGATTTTTAATAGGGGTCTCTTCTTTTCATTTTTATTTTTGGATACGAAATCATAGCAAAAAGGTCCAATCTTGTTGACTAGGTCAAAACCAAAGAGTAAAAATGAAAGCATTTGTGATTAACTTGCACTTTCTTTGCATATACTTGGTTGGAAGATAAATTAGATTTTTGAAGCAACTCACCACTTTTTACTGCAGATTTTTATGTTATTTCACACTAACTTTTGTTGCTAACAAGTTGTGATTTCAGGTTGCCATCCTTGTGAAAAAAATTGAAACATTGCATAAAAAGAACGCATGTCAAAGCTTCAAATGCACAAGGGCTACTAACGATTGTTTGCAGGGCTGCCCAAAGCATAAAAACCCAAAATTTCTTGCTTTTTTGTTTTCATGTGTGGCATTGAATAATTGTTCATTTTTCATAGGCACATAAAACTTGTGATTGGAGTCTTTTGGTAATAGGAGAGTATGCTCTTCACCCTTGTGGTGAATCAGAAATCTTGACTTGCCATTTGGTTTCAAAAGCAAGGGGTAACTGAATCTTCTTGGCGTGTTTGGGAGAAAATGATTGGAATAGGGGAGTATGCTCTTCACCCTTGTGGTGAACCAGAAATCTTGACTTCCAAAATTTGATCCACTTTGTGTAGTTAGAATCCTTTAGAGGGCCTGCTCTCGGACAACCTGAGAGGAACGACCCAAGTGGGAACAAGCCGATTACCTGGCTCTTCCAACCCACTATAAACTCAAGACTATCAAGGACACAAAACTTTGGTAGACGTAGTGTTTGTCTTCGCCTAGTGTGATCACTTATGGGATTTCGACCATAGGGAGATCACTAAGCAAGAATGCTTAAGGTACTCTTGTGATCGCGAGATCGGTTACTCATCGCAAGGTGAGGTGTCCCGTAATTGGGAGCAAGAGGAACACTATGAACGGAAGCCCGATCTAAAAACTCTAAGTTAGTAACTACCTTTTTTTTAGCTGCTCAACTTCTTGGTGCAAGGATCGATCCTAGTGGACTACCCGGATCACCCCAAGATTTACACTCACCATATGTGTTCCCTTGGTTGTGCTTATGGCACTTCCATGACAAAGCCAATATCTCTTGTGGGCAACCACTTGGTGTGAGGTGAAGGAGCATCAAGCGTGGGCCAAGTTGTTGAGTAATGAACCATGTCCTTTAGGTAGATATTGCTTGATGTGTTCTCGAATGTGGTATACCTGTGGAAATCTTTGGAACATACACATGATGATAGTTATACGGCTTTCTTTAAAGACCTCACATATTCTTGTATCATGCAAGGTTGCTTTGTCTTTTGCTTGATTGTTTGAAGACTACTCCATGTGTCACTATCTTGCTTGGAAAAAAATTGCTTTTGAACATCAAATTTGCTATGCTATCAACTATTGTCAAACTTTGTCAACCAAGTCAAAGCATCAAGTCTTAACATTTTTCTTGTGTTGCTTGCTAAGGGGAGTCTCATAATTTGATTTTTATTTTTTATGTCTCTAGTTCTTGAACATTCTTAAAGTAACTCTTTGGTCTTGGTACTCTTGGTCTTTCTATCTTCATGGTCTATGTCCACTTGCTAGTTATATTTTTGCTAAAATGGTTGCTTTGATTTCTTGACTACACTCTTGGGTTAGAGAGTTGTTCACTTGTCACCCTACTTGCTCTATCTATTTGGCTATTTGGGCATCTTGCCTAGCTATTGACTTGAGTCATTCATGTCGTAAGTTTCTTGGACATATTGTTTGACAAGTCATTTTAATCTCTCTCTAATATCTTGGCAAGTGAACACTCTATCTCCTATAGTTTCAACATCAAGTTATCTTCTAGACTATTTTATGATTGGCTTTGCATCTAAAACTATGGGATCTAAACCTTGTGCTACCAAACTTCAACCGAATCTAGATGATCATGATATCCTCCATGTCACTAAAGAGTTTCAAGATCTATATGCACAATACAAAGAACTAGAAGAGACAAATGATCTTTCTTACCTTCATCTCTCTAAGCGCATGATAGAAATGAAGTCTAAACTTAAGAAAAGGTTAGAGGAGAAGATTGCATCATTACATGAATCTTCCTTAAGGTCTTTACATGCATGTGAGCCACCTTCTTTGAGGTCATCCTCTTCTTCTAGGTCTACATGCTCTACTTCAAGACATCAAATGTCTTCATCTTCTAAATCTAAAGACCTCTTTAGAGAACAAGCAAGTGATACCTCCTTTGAGCCTATGTTAAAATTTCATGATGGACCTATCTTTGACCAAGATAATGATGAATACATGGATACATACCATTCACTTGAGAAACAAAAAAAGGACTCTAGACATACTTCTAATAGAACTTTTTCTCCCTTAGAAGATTCTTATGATGACACTTTGCAAAAACTTCTTGGCAATAAGATCATCATGTTACCAAAGTCTAGCTCATATGGAAACCCATTCTTGGATATCTATTGTGCTTATCATCAACATAATGAGCATAGCACTTCAGATTGCATTGAGCTAAAACATAAAATCCAAGATCTTATTGATAATGGAATTATTGATACCTCTAATGATTCATGCAATGAGGATACTTTTCATGAGCAAGATTACATTAATGAACCTATGTCTAGTAGCAGCTCTATTACATCTTTCACTTCTTCCAACACTCATGCATCTCCCAACACTTCAAATCTTTCCAACATGCCTCCATCAAATAAAGAATCTAATGCTTTCCACATTGACTACGTGTATCCTCAAGGGCTACCTCTAAAAGAAACTCAAGCTAACCTTCACTTGGCTGCAAACCTTTTCCATGCTACTAATCCTAAACATCCTCAACCTTCATGCACTACTATGCCTAATCCAAGCACTACTCTATTCACTCTTCATTCTCCCTTGTCCTTAGAAGTGGCTCCATGTCAAGAGGACTCTCAAAAAAAAAAAAGCTATAAATGTCAAGAAAGATCAAGATCAAGCACCCTTTCATCTCTTTCAAGATTTTTCCCCTCCATGTCCTATATCTTTTCCACCTCCTAAGTATGATGAAGATAACACTTCCATTATCTCCCTTGAGCTTACTAAAAATTATGAGAAAAGTTTTCTTCATATGCTATCAAAAGCTACTTGTCAAGATCAAAGTGTCCCCTCGTGTTCTACTTCTCCATATCCACTTCAAAATTATGTTCAAGCTTCAAGTGATCCTATTAAAAATGTTGTTCCTATCAAAGCTACTCATGAGTCTATTGATGGCTTTGACTATGTTGCTCAATCTAAAGATGTTGATATCCCTTTTCACTATCCATTTGCATCTCCTAAGTCTATCCTTGGTCCTCATCCATCAAAGCTAAAGTCTTCAAACCTTCCATCTATATTGGGACCTTATGTTCCTCCATCTCCTACATTCACTCCTAGCTCATTCCCTAGCTCTCCCATCATACCTCAAGATCAACAAAGACACTCATCCTTGATTACTTTTCACCCATCTATACATCTAAACCAGTCATATCATCCTTATTCATCCACAAATCCCAAGTCCTTTGGAAGTGAGAATAAACATAAGAATCCATTAAAAAAAAAAGATCACTATGTCCCATCTAATTGACATGTGAATGCTAAGAAGGAGAATGCACAAAAGAGACCGCAAAGGTCCACTACTCAAAGAGCTAAACCAAAGAAAATATGGGTTCCTAAATCCATCATTGAAGAAATGCACTCTCAAGCACCCAAAGAACGAGGAAAATCTAAAGCTATGTGGATTCCCAAGTCTCTTTTAAAAGACTTGAATATTGAAAATACTTCAAAGTTGACATTCAAGCTTCCAAAGGCTTCCATTCCATCTTCTTCCAAAAATCTTCCTAAAAATATCGCAAAGCCTTCCACTCCACTTTTTTCCAAATCTTTTCTACCACCTCATACATCTAAATCTCAAGCTATTTCATCCATGATTCCTCCATTGTTCCAATACCCTTCAAGGTGTGTGTCAATGTTGATCTTGTCCAACATTTTAGCTACCCAGATGAAATCCTCTAAAGCTTACACCTCCTTTCTATACATGAACTCTTATCCTCCATATATTCTTCCTACTACCATTTCCCTTTCATCACCTTATCAACATCTTTGAGCATACCTTTCTATGGTCTTGGCTTATCATGACTTATCTTTTCTATAGGAGCATTATCTACATTCAAATAGCTTCAGCTCTTTCTAAAAATTCAAATGAAAAAATGAAAAAAATGTAAACGTGCCTCGATGAAAACCACTTCTTGTGGCACCTTGGTAGTAAAACTAAAGAGAAATAAATTTATCCTATGGTGAAAACTAATTCTTGTGGCACCTTGGATAAGTACCATGATGAAAACCTAGCAAACAGGCATCATGCGTAATTCTTCCATCATCCATCTATCCCCTCTTCTCTCTTTGATCTTGACAATGTTGAGCTATCTTTGCATATTGGCTATCTTACCCATGAGATTTTCTATTGTGTTCTCCCATTCACTCATAGCCTCCATCTTGAGCTTTATTTTTATTGCTCTATCCCATCGCTATCCTATCTAGTTGACCCCTTGGTCTTGATCATAATAAATGAAACATGGTTCTCATAGGTCTCTTGACATGGCTACTCTTTTGGACTACACGCTTTCATGCTATCTTACTCATTAGCTTCCATCGCTTATCTTATATGCTATCGCACTTGTTCGCTTCACCACTTATCCTACATGCTATCTTTCTTATTACTTCCATTGCTTATCCAAAACATGCTTCATGTGACTATTTCACCTCTTTCCCTAGCTTGGGTACTCTTGAGGAGTCAGTCCTTGAGGATCGCCTTTACTTGCTTCATACTCTTTTTTCATCCATCTTTGCTTATCCACTGGCTTGTTGCTCCATCATATCCTACACCTTGCTAGACATTGGGAGAAAATGATGCGATCTTTCTTGAGAACTAGTAATCTCTAAATTATTCTAAAAAAAAAAAAAAAATCATATATGATCCTAAAAAAATTCTAAAAATCAGAAAATGTCCTAAAAAAGATCTTCTTAGTGAAAACCTAGCAATAGGCACTTTGATGTATCACCAAAAAAATAAAAAATACAAAAATACAAAAAATTTTAAAAAGTCCTGAAAAAATCTGTCAAAGTGGTGAAAACCTGGAAATAGGCACTACTTGAAACCCTCGCACCTATGTCTATTAGTCTCAATCATCCACTTCGCTACACATTTCCTGGCTTGGAATTGTTTCTTGTCCTCATCTTGGGGGCATAGCTACTTAGCCTATTGAGGCATTCTTGTGCATTAGGGTTTCTTTGACAACTCACAAAATAGTGTTTCTCAACACTTCCCCTACTTTGACATCAAGTGTTTTTCAACACTTTATAGATAGTTTACCTACGGTCTCCGATGTCGTGATATTTCTCACTATCAGAATCAAGTCTGGAAGAAATGGCCAAGTGACTTACACACACGCACTTTAACACCTAAACGACTGAGCTATGCTGATCTTTATCTACTTTGTGTGCTGTCTATGATGGTTTCTTTGCCAGGTGTTCCCTCCCTAATAGTCTTTCAAGGATGTCATTGACTAGAAGACTGGGGGCATGGGACATATTTTCTTGATTTCTACTTGTGGGTATACTTTTGTTTGTCTATAGTGTTGTAAGCATTCATGCTTGTCCTAGTCAACACTTTGACTTATAAATGTATCATCCTTGATTGTTTTGCAAGACCGCACTCAGGGTTTATCCTGGCGCTTATGCCTTGATACAGGTGTAATCTTGCTAAATTAAACTTAGGGAATCTAATCGTGTAGTTATCTTGACTTACATGTCTCTGATGCTTAGATTGGATTTCCACATACCTATCTAATATCAATCATATTCATATCCTCATAGTTATACTAGTGATGGTTGTATGATCTCATGATGTCCCTAATAAATGCTCAATGATGAAATTAAGAGTCTAAATGTTATGCACTTCTTTCTGGTAAACCACTTTGCATATTAGCTTGCATTTTAGGTTCATTTTCTAGCTTAGTCTTGCATTCT
Organism: Cupressus sempervirens; assembly: GCA_028749045.1. Lineage (NCBI taxonomy): Eukaryota > Viridiplantae > Streptophyta > Pinopsida > Cupressales > Cupressaceae > Cupressus > Cupressus sempervirens. The sequence goes on from CM053786.1 coordinate 480,227,339, forward strand.
TGCATATGGGGAGAGCTCTCTCTTCATCTTTTTGTGGACATATTAGCTAACTCCTTTCATATATTTCTTTACTTTCTTCTTGTTCATGTCTTTTCACCTTCTTAATCTTTCGCTTCATCTCTTTTCTATCTTATCATCACATTATATAAATTTTTGACCTCTTAAATAATTTCAACATCCTAGATTCATTTTCGGGATCGAAATCCAAATTCGAGTTCATCTTGATGGTCAAAATTATCTTTTAAAAATCTACTTTCTTCTGAGCAGTTAGCTGATCTATTGAGGTCTAATCTCTGAATCATCACTGGGGCATCTTCATTTCTTCGTGTCTTCATCATTTCCATACTTAATATCTACTTAAATTTGCTATTTCATGTCTAAAATCACCTTTCTACTCATTTCGACCTTATTTTTATGCTATATCCTTCAAGGTCAACTCTAGTCAAACTAGGGCATTTTATCAAAAATTTTATATAGTCATTCTTGGGTTCTAATCATCTATTTGTCATCTTGGACATTGCAAAATTCTAATTTTTTCATGTCTAGCTAGTTTTTGCATTCCCTTAACTCATTTCAATTTCGATCCTGAGGGGGCAGAAATACTCTATCACTACTTAGGAGCATTTGTTTGATCTTCTCACTTGCTCTCACTCTATCCGCTTTTATAGGTGTTAACATTCTTCTTGAATTCTAACATTGTTCTCCTCCTAGTGTTCAGTACTACCACTATCAGGCTGTACATTTAGGACTTGCTATCTTTTTCTACATTTCGTTCTTCAAAATTAGATATCTATATCTATCACTGCCTACTTGGCTTTCTATTTTCTTTGACATAATGTGTTCATAGATCGATCACGCATTAGTCAAAGAGGGGCAAATGTAATCACCTAAAAATGGTCATCTAGACTAGTAGCCCCCTTCTCAGCATTTTGGCTAAATTAATTTAATCATTTACCTAGACCAAATTGCTAATAATAAATTTATTTGATTATAACCTATAGTTTGACTATGCTATCCTAAGTTCATTATTTGATTAAAAGAACATGTCCCCTTTTAATTAAATAAAAGACCCCTTTCTTCTAACCCACTTAAAGTGCACACATAAAGTCCTTTTTCTATTTTGCAATTAAAAGAAAAGGCTTTGTGACTTTTGTCTTATATGACAAGTCAACTTATATTCTATTGGTTGATTTGTGTGTGCACATGGATCACTCCTATTTTTGAATTCCACCGTTGATCATCCACTATCTTCATCTTGATCTCTACCGTCCATACATCTTTAAAAGGGAGAGAGCTTTCCCCCTCAAAGGATCCTCATTTTGAATATTGTTATGCTGCAGGTTTTCTAACAGGTTTCTTTGGAGCTTTGTGGAGAACTTCTATTTCTTGTCTACATTCTCTCATACCATAGCATCTTAGCTTAGCTTTCATTTTTACATGTAGCTTAATCTCACATAGCTTAATAATGGTATTGTAACACTCTCATACATGTTTTAGCATAGTTTCATTTGACATTCTCATTCTAGCTTAATCTTCATTTGCATTGCATCCTTGAGGAACTCCTTGGGACATTTGCATTCTTGCATCTTGTCTTTGGAACCTCCCATTGCATGGTTTACTAGCAAGAAGAGTATCTCTAAGGCTCATCTGAGAGCCCTTGAACTTGAAATACACTCTCTTGCACTCCATGGATAGGGAGCTCTAAGCCGGCATCCGAACATTCCAACTCATGGAATCGTTTGGATAGAAGGGTTTAGAGTGTGACACAAATCGAGTGTACACTTTCCACTTATAAGTTTCCAATGTTCCTATCGAACTTATGTTCTATCAGAATAGATTTGCAATTATTGGCAATTAGTGTTGGTTTTGATTTATTTTTTCATGGGGATAATCTAGCAACTTAAAATCAATGCATGCAAGCTTTTGTATACCCATCTAATCATTATGATTTATCTCCTTTTTATTAAGGCTTTAGTGTCTTAAGGAAAGTATAATCTAAAAAAATCTTGATATTGTTTTGTCATTTATTCATTGTTCTTAGGTTACTTATCATATTTTATTATTTTGGTTTTTCTTTTTGTCTTAGGTCATGTTGGATGCAACAATTTTGTAAATGGGAAGTGTCCACTCTTTAATAAAGGCTTTTGAGCTTTGTAGATGAAATGGAATTTTCACAAATAGGACAATAATAGATCAATCATAATTTATAGACAGCATATGATTCTCATGATTTTACTATGTCAACATTTAAGATAACTATGGATAGACCTTTGTTGTTGAACTTTTAGTTTGAAAAAAAAGAGGTTTTCTTGGCTTGGTATGATATGATTTGAATATGGTGAAGGTTTCTTCGATGGTTATTTCCTTCTATCCTTGCAAAAGCGTAGCTAAACTCTCTCCAGGATTGGCTCAAAATTTCACAACTTTGGACTAGGATATGGTTATCCATAACAACATAATGGAAGGGGGGTTTTTGCCAAGTAGTAAAGGTGGACATGTTATGGTAGACATGCATGCAATTCTTGTTTTATGTTCATAAAAAGAGGAGGAGGAATTAGTGACAACCAACATGAAAGAAACTAAGATAATGGATATGGTGGGTGATGTGAGTTTTATATTATGATGGGCATTTATTTCTTTGATTGCACTATGTTCTTGTTCAGTATAGTTGATTTTTTCACTGATATAGTATTTTTAGTTGCAACACAATGTCTACATATTTTCCTCCTTGTAGTTAACGAGAAAAATAGTAAATGGGGATGGGTATTTCCTCTTTGTTTACATGAAGAGTGAGCTTTGACATTTTTCTATTCATTTTTATAATTTTAAAAATTGATTCAACATTTTCAATTATAGACTACCCAATCCTTACCAATTATATGGAGAAACTTCTTATTAGATGTCAAATTATCTTGTCCCAAGTTTACATCAATCTAAATTTAATGCATAATTAATTACATGTTAATTGATAGATCTTTCCACTTATAAGTTTCCAATGTTCCTATTGAACTTATGTTCTATCATAATAGATTTGCAATTATTGGAAATTAGTGTTGGTTTTAATTTATTTTTTCATGGGGATAATCTAGCAACTTAAAAATCAATGCATGCAAGCTTTTGTGTACCCATCTAATCATTATGATTTATCTCCTTTTATTAAGGCTTTAGTGTCTTAAGGAAAGTATAATCTAAAAAATTCTTGATATTGTTTTGTCTTTTATTCATTGTTCTTAGGTTACTTACCATATTTTATTATTTTGGTTTTTCTTTTTTTGTCTTAGGTCATGTTGGATGCAACATTTTTGTAAATGGGAACTGTCCACTCTTTAATAAAGGCTTTTGAGCTTTGTAGATGAAATGGAATTTTCATTTAAATAGGACAATAATAGATCAATCATAATTTATAGACGGGCATATGATTCTCATGATTTTACTATGTCAACATTTAAGATAATATTGGATAGACCTTTTCTTTTGGAGTTTTGGTTTGAAAAAAAGAGGTTTTCTTGGCTTGCTATGTTATGATTTGAATAAGTTATTATAGATCTTTTTGTCTTGAGCATAAACTCTATCTCATTGTATGTATACGTAGGTGATAAAATTGAATGCCTTTCTAATTCCTCTTTTTTTGTGAATATGAGGTTCTACATCCAGTTAAACAATTGTTTAGTATGACATTTTTTTTGTCTATGGGGATAGATGATTTTACTAGCCTACTAGAATCAATTAATGGGATACTTGCTTTAGAATATTGTTGGGCTACAAATTTGTGTTAATGCGCACTAATAAGTAGTGGAGCTCAAGCACTCGATTGTGAGCATTCTAACATGCAATATTGGTGTATATATTGTGCTTCTGTGACCCATTGGGAAGAAGTGATTTCTTTATCATATTTTTTATAAAGCCCGATTTTGTTAAAGGTGGACATTTTTTGGTATACATGCATGTGATGCTTGTTTTATGTTCATAATAGGAGGAGGAGGAATTAGTGACAACCAACATGAAAGAAATCGAGACAGTGGATATGGTGGGTGATGTGAGTTTTATATTATGATGGGCATTTATTTCTTTGATTGCACTAGGTTCTTGTTCAATATAATTGATCTTTTCACCAATATAGTACTTTTGGTTGCAACACAATGTCTAGATATTTTCTTCCTTGTAGTTGACAAGAAAAATAGTAAATGGAGATGGGTATTTCCTCTTTGATTGCATGAAGAGTGAGCTTTGATGTTTTTTAATTCATTTTTATAATTTTAAAAATAGATGTCAACGTTTTCAATTACAGATTACCCAATCCTCACCAATTATATGGAGAAACTTCTTATTAGATGTCAAATTATCTTTTCCTAAGTTTGCATGAATCTAAATTTAGTGCATAATTAATTATGTTAATTGATAGATGATGCAGGAGCATCCTGGGTTTCTTTGTAATCCTACACATTAGTTCATTCTGCCTAGTTCCAATTGGGCTGATTTTGCTTACATTTAATTTTGGTATAGTTAATTATATTTGATGAGGGCCGACTTGTGGTTTCTCTATGTTCTAGAATTATCCGTAAGCCATTTTGGCAAGTATAAGTAGGGTGTTTAGGTTTAGGGTTAGGGAAGATTTTTGGGGAGAGTTCAAAAGAAAAAGAGATATGTGGATTTAAAAAGCTAATTTGGAGATCTGGAAGTTGTACATTTGTAATTGGCTGTAACCCAGAAGGCCTTACAGCTGGGCATGTATGCTGAATATTTGATGAATCAATATATATATATCATTGTTCTCTCTTTCCTTGGTGTTGTTCCTCATGTTTTCTTTCGTTGTGTTAACTCTTGTAGGGTGGCTTGGATAGCTGGGTGTGCCTTTGGCCCTAGTTATTCATCCCTTGCATGCATCAATAGATCTTTCCACTTATAAGTTTCTAATGCTCCTATCAAACTTATGTTCTGTCAAAATAGATTTGCAATTATTGGCAATTAGTTTTGGTTTTGACTTATTTTTTCATGGGGATAACCTAGCAACTTAAAATTCTATGCATGCAAGCTTTTGTATACCCATCTATTCATTATGATTTATCTCCTTTTATTAAGGCTATTGTGTCTTAAGGAAAGTATAATCTAAAAAAAAATTGATATTGTTTTGTCGTTTATTCATTGTTCTTAGGTTACTTACCATATTTTATTATTTTGGTTTTTCTTTTTTGTCTTAGGTCATGTTGGATGCAACATTTTTGTAAATAGGAACTGTCCACTCTTTAATAAAGGCTTTTGAGCTTTGTAGATGAAATGGAATTTTTGTTTAAATAGGACAATAATAAATCAATCATAATTTATAGACGAGCATATGATTTTCATGATTTTACTATGTCAACATTTAAGATAATATTGGATAGACCTTTTCTTTTGTACTTTTGGTTTGAAAAAAAGAGGTTTTCTTGGCTTGCTATGTTATGATTTGAATAAGTTATTATAGATCTTTTTGTCTTGAGAATAAACTCTATCTCGTTCGGTGTACACGTAGTTGATAAAATTTAATGCCTTTCTAATTCCTCTTTTTTTGTGAATATGAGGTTCTACATCTAGTTGAACAATTGTTCAGTATGAGATTCTTTTTGTTTATGGGGATAGATGATTTTACTAGCCTACTAGAATCAATTAATGGGATGCTTTAGAATAGTGTTGGGCTTCAAATTTGTGTTAATGCACACTAAAAAGTAGTGGTAGCTCAAGCACTCAATTGTGGGCATTCTAACATGCAATATTGGTCTATATATTGTACTTCTATGACCCATTGGGAAGAAGTGATTCCTTTATCATATTTTTTATAAAGCCCAATTTGGTTAAAGTACAAGAGCATTGAACATAACACTCACTAATTTGACAAGTTGAATAAGTAAAAAATAGTTCGAATTTATTTCATCCTAAGAATTGAGAATGAATTTTTTAAGTTGTATTGATTGCCTAATTTGCAATTTGTGAATTTCATTTGTGGCATATTTATATATATAAAGAATGCATGTAAATATGCACTATTACATGGAGTTATTATCTTCAAGAAATCCAACTTCTATCATAAGTCGAGATGATGGGTAGTCAAATAAATGAATATGTATCCAAGCTAAGTCAAGTACTAGCAATAAACACAGCTGGTGTGAAGAATCTAAAATGACAACTAGTAAGGTTTTAAAAAAAATTGAAGGACTAAGACATATTAAACCTAAAATGATTTGTGTTAAGAATTAAGAAACTATACATAAAGTTAGCATCCATCCTTGATCATGGAATTTTCTCTTAAAGTTCTAGTAATTATTAAATCTACTGTGACAATTGGCTAACTGTTTATAACTATTTATTAATATATTATCTTTAACTATCAATCAGATAACAAAATGAGATGTTTTCACAAGTATTATAAATAAAATAAAGTTTAAATTACATAATTGATTGCATCATTCTCCAACTCCCCCCACCACCAAAATGGAAAAAAGAAAACTTGGGAGTCCCATCCAAAACAAGTTGTTGTGGTGGGTTGTGCTTTCTTGATTCTAGCTCAACATTTATAAACCTTTATGTAATTTTCTTTAGGTGACTCACAATGACTTCACTTTTCTTGAGCTCTTGAACATAGGAAAACCTCCAAAAGATTCTTTTGAGTTTTAAATTGTATATTTAGCCACCTATGTCTTTAATTGAAGTGAACTCAATAAGGAAGGGATGCATGTAGCTAATTGGATGAGAGAGGTTATTTGTGCTTATCAATCATCAACCAAGGATAGTAGAATAGGTAGGTGGAGATAGTCATTTATGAACCTTCAATTAGAGAAGATACATCATAAATGCACTCAACTATCTATTATTGGTTGACAAGATAGGGGTTGTGGACCTTTCTTGGTTACTTTTCAAAGTAGATTAGATTTTAGTTTGCACCATGTATCATACTAGTACATAATGGGAAACTAACTTTACTTCCTTAATTAAGTAGGTCATGAAAATACCTCAATTGGAAAGTTATTCTATAAGATTCTCTAGATCAATTTTACTACCCTACTAGAATCAATTAATGAGATACTTGATTTAGAATATTGTTGGGCTGCAAATTTGTGTTAATGGACACTAATAAGTAGTGGTAGCTCAAGCACTCAATTGTGAGCATTCTAACATGCAATATTGGTGTATATATTGTACTTTTGTCACCCATTGAAAAGAAGTGATTGCTTTATCATATTTTAAAGCCCGATTTTGTTAAAGTACAAGAGCATAGAACGTAACACTCACTAACTTGATAGGTTGAATAAGTGAAAAAAAGTTAGAATCTCATTCATCCCAAGAATTGAGAATTGAATTTTTTAAGTTGTATTGATTGCCTAATTTGCAATTTGAATCTTTTTTGTAGTGTATTTATATATATAAAGAATGCATGTAAATATGCACTATTACATGGAGTTATTATCTTCAAGAAATGCAACTTATATCATAAGTTGAGATGTTGGGTAGTCAAATAAATGAATATGTATCCAAGTTAAGTCAAGTACTAGCAATAAAAACAACTAGTGTGAGGAATCTAAAATGACAACTAGCAAGGTTTTAGAAATAATTTAAGGACTAAGACATATTAAGCCTGAAATGATTTGTGCTAAGAATTAAGAAACTATACATAAAGTTAGTATCCATCCTTGATCGTGAAAATTTCTCTTATAGTTCTAGTAATTATTAAATCTACTATGACAATTGGCTAATTGTTTATAACTATTTATTAACATACTATCTTTAACTGTCAATCAGATAACAAAATGAGTTGTTTGCACAAGTATTATAAATGTAGTAAAGTATAAATTACATAATTGACTGCATCATTCTCCAACTCCTCCCCACCACCAAAAGGGGAAAAGGAAAACTTGGGAGTCCCATCCAAAAGAGGTTGTTGTGACCTGGGTTGTGCTTTCTTAATTGTAGCTCGATGATTATAAACCTTTATGTACTTTTCATTAGGTGACTCACAATGACTTCACATTTCTTGAGCTCTTGACCATAGGAAAACCTCCAAAAGATTCTTCTAAGCTTTATGTTGTATATTTAGCCACCTATGTCTTTAATTGACTTGAACTCAATAAGGAAGATATGCATGTAGCTAATTGTATGAGAGGAGTTATTTATGCTTATCAATCATCAACTAATGATAGTAGAAATAGGTAGGTGGACATAGTCATTTATGAACCTTCTATTAGAAAAAATGCATGATATATGCACTCAACTATCTATTATTGGTTGACAGGATAGGGGTTGTGCGCCTTTCTTGGTTAGTTTTCAAATCAAATTAGATTTTAGTCTGCACCATGTATCAGATTAGTACATGTATGCACCCTAAAATGGTCACCCAAACTATGGGCCCCCATCATTCAATTTATCAATTTATCAATTTCTTGAATCAATGGTTTGCAATATTTTATTAAATCAATTTCCTTAATCAAATTTGATTATTTATTTCCTAAAGGTTTGATCATTTTATCCTAAGTCTTATTTAATTAAAAGAAAATATCCCTTTTAATTAAATAAAATAAGCCCACCTTTAATTAAAAGAAAACCTCTCTTTTAATTAAATAATTCATCCACATTTAATTAATTAAGAGAAAACTATGTCTTTCAATTTAATTAAATATTTCCTATTTAATTAAAAGAACTTGCTTCCTTTTAATTAAATAAATTCCCACTTAAAGAGGAAATAAAATAATTAAAACTAAAAAATTCCTCTACACTTAAATGCACATATTTCTAAGTGGGGTTCCATTTAATTCTTTTCCTATTTTCTCACTAGTGGATTTTTATTTCACACAGATCATTCTTTATCCACACTTGATTAAATATTTTTGCCTCTTCATCTTAATCATCCAATCTTCTTTATAAGGGAGAGCCCTCTCCTCATTTTACATACACACACTCTAGGCTATTGTTATGTTGCAGGTTTAGAGAGCAAATTTTGGAGGAGTTTGAGCATTAAAGCTTTTTGTGGAGAACTTCTATCTTCTTGTCTCTTGCTCTCATGCATCCATGGCTTCCATCATCATGATCCATCCTTGCATTTTCATATTAGTTTAGATCTTGCTTTCAAAGCTTGGATCTTGCTTTCATAGATTAGATCTTGCATTGATAGATTAGATCTTGCATTGTTTTGCATTGTTATCAAATAGATTAGCTTTCATCTCCGTTTGCATGCATATTGGATCTTTGAATCTCTCATTTTATGGTGTACTTGCATGGACACAAACTAGGTCAAAATTGAGGGCCTCTATCCCAAACCCTTGCACTCCATGAATAGAGAGCTATGAGTTGTCATTCGAGGCCTCATTTTTGAGCAATCTTGGATATAATGACTCATAGAATTGTGCTCACATTTTAGGCATACATTTTTGGTGCCCACTGTGGGCAACCCATCTTTACTTGCTAGTTTTGAACATTTTTAGATCTAACCTTTTGTACGAATTTGTTTGGAGACAAAAAAAATCCTAGATGTAAAAGATTTGATCTTATCTCCCAAAAAGCTTGGTGTTTTGGTCTAAAAAAATTTTACAGGTTGGCAACACATCAAAGAAGCTTCAGTTCGATTTTCAAATTTTTCTAAGGTATTTTCAATTTTTTATAATTTTTTCTTGATTTTTCATGAAAAATCATTTTAGGGCGCAAATTAGCACATTTTTCAAAAAAAATTGCATTTTTGGAAAGGTCTCTGAATTATAAATAGGGTTGGTTCTTTGTTTTTTTATTTTAGAGATCATATTAAGGTTCAATAATTCAATTTGTAAAAATTGGTCTATTTTGACAAAATGGCTCTCTAAGGCACAAATGAAAAGATCTTTTCAAAATTCTAACATTTTTGGAAAGCTCCCTAAGTTCTGCATTTAGGGTTTTGGATCTGAATTCATAACATATAGGTCCAATCTTGTTGACTAGGTTAAAATCATGATTAAATTGAACTTTTTTTGCACAAATTTCAATGCATGATATGATTTGTAATTTTTCATGGAATCAAATAGTTCAATATATTTTCGTGTGAATGTTCCTATTTCTTCATGATTTCATGCACTTGATTGAAGTTTGTGAAGGTAACTTGGAGGTCTAAAGAGCAGAAAATGGAAAAAATTGGAAAGTGTGAAATCAAGGTGCACACATTCCAAACCTTCTCATTTGAATTATAAAAAGAGATCATTGTGCTCTTTTTCATTGTACAATATTTTTCTTTCTTTTTTCAAATTGTTTGGTGTAACTTCCCAGCATTTTAAAAAAGGGCTTAAAATGAATCATTCACATTTGGATTTGAGCTTGAAATTAGAAACCCCTTTCGTCTTTTAATCCCCAAGATTTTCTTATTGATGTTTTCCTCTTGCATCCTTGTTAAGGAGTTTGAGGGGAACCTAAATAAGTGATCTTGATTTTTATTCTTTTTAGGGGGCTTGCCTAGAGAAGTGATCACTCTAGGGGATGACCTCAACTCCCGTGTTCCAATGGAGTATAAATAGCGTGACTTGAATCTAAAGACAAGTCTCTTGAAAGTAGCAATACTATCAATCTTGGCTAAGCCCCAAAGAACTATATACCTTTGGGAAGTGAAGGTGGAGATTGGGTTACCATTTCCTCTTGGCTGTTTGGCAATACTCTCTTTCATTTATAGATTTTGGCCTCATGTACCTTGCATATATCAAGGACATCCCCTAGTGGAGCTTGTGCATCCTTATAGAAACTTGAATAGGTTGGTGTGTTTGATGTGCTTGAATGTTTAGAACGTTCCCCACTTTGAACAAAACGGGACACATCCATCAAATTGAGCCTTAAGGATTCTTTCCTTTTATATGCTTTCAAAACCACTATGGGCTTCAAACCCTGTGCTACCAAACCTCAATCAAGTTTAGATGATTATGAGTTCTCCTCTGCCATTAAAAATATCTAGACTTACCTACTAGTTTCTCTTTTTCAAGGTCTACATCTTCTACTCTAAGACATCAATTTTCTTCATCTTATAGATCCAAAGACCTCTTGAGAGAGAATAACTCCTTTGAGAATATGTCAACATTTCATGATGAGCTTATCTTTGATCAAGATGAGAATGACAAAAATGGTCCTAGACATGCTTTTGAGAGAACTTTTACTCCTTTGGGATTTTCATATGACATTGTGCTTGAGACCTTAGTTGCAAAAAAAATCATTACTTTACCATACAAATTTTCTACACCTTATGAACCTGAGGTAAAACCTTATTGGTGGAGAGATGATCATTATTGTGGCTATTATACATGCAAAGGTCATAAAACTAAAGATTGTACAGAATTTAAATGTATAATTCAAGATCTTATTGATGACAAAATCTTTGATGTTGAAATTCCTAAAGACTTATGTAATGAAGATGCTTCTCTTGAGCAAGATCATGGTGATGAACCTATGTCTAGTGATGGTTTCCTTGATACCTCCATTTCTTCCAATACTTATGCATCTCCCAAAGCTTCAAATCTATCCAACATTACTCCATCAAAAAAAGGTCCTAATGCTTTTCATGCAGTTCCCTATAGTTATCCTCAAGGGCTACCTCTTAAAGAAACCCAAGCTAATCTACACTTGGCTGAAAACCCTTTTCATGCTTCTAAGATTAAACATCCTCAACCTTCATGTGACATTATGTCTACTATGCCCACTTCAGCTAGTTCTTCATTACCCCTTCAAGATCCTATCATGCAAACCTCATATACTCCCTTGTCCTTTGAAGTGGATCCATGTCAAGAGGACTCTCAAAAAGATAAAAATAAAAATGTCAAGAAAGATCAAGATGTCACCCCTCCATATCTTATGTCTTATCCACCTCCTATGTATGATGAAGACACTACTTCCACTATTTGCCTTGAGCTTACTAAAAATTGTGAACAAAGTTTTATGCCTATTTTATCCAAAGAAACTTGTCAAGATCAAAGAATCCCTTTTTTTTCTACTTCTCCATATTCACTTCAAAAGTATGCTCAAGCTTCAAATACTCCTATTAAAGGTTTTTCTCCTATCAAAGATACTCATGAGTCTATCGATGGCCTTGGTCACTTTGCTCACTCTAAAGATGGTAATATCCCTATTCACTATCCCTTTTCATTTCCTAAATCTATCCTTGGTCCTTATCTGTCAAAGATAAAGCCTTCAAACCTTCCATCTATATTGGAACCTTATGTTCCTCCATATCCTAGTTTCACTCCTATCTCATCTCCTAGCTCTCCTATCATACCTCGAGATCAACAAAGACACTCATCCTTGATGAATTTTCATTCATCTATCCATATGAACCAGTCATATAATCCTTATTCATCCACAAATTCCAAGTCTTTTGGAAGCAATTTGGATGATCAACTTAAGAATAAACACAAGAATCCATTTAAAAATGAATATTACTATATCCCATCCAATCGACATATGAATAAAAAGAAAGAACAAATATTCAAGAGATCGTGCAAAGGTCTACTACCCAAAGAGCTAAATCAAAGAAAATATGGGTTCCCAAATCCATCATTGAAGAAATGTGTTCTAAAGCATCTAAAGGAAAAGAAAAATCTAAAGCTATATGGATTCCCAAGTCTCTTTTGAAAGACTTGAATATTGAAAATACTTCAAAGTTAGCATTCAAGCTTCCAAAGGCTTCCACTCCATCTTCTTCCAAAAATCTTCCTAAGAAGCTTCCAAAGGCTTCCACTCCATATCCTTCCAAAATTCTCTTACTTCCTCATACATCTAAACCTCAAACTATTTCCTCCATGATTACTACATCATTTCACAACCCTTCAAGTTGTGTGTCAATGTTGATCTTGCCTACTTTCTCATCTACCCTTATGAAATATTTTCAAGCCTACACATACTTCCTATCCATATTCCTTCTATCTTTCCAAATCATAAAACCTTGTTCTCCATATACATTATCTACCATCTCCTTTCCATCACCCTATTAGCATCTTTGAGTATACTTATGTATGGTGTTGGCTTATCATGACTCATCTTTCCTATAGGAGCATTATTTAAATTGAAAAAAGAGTGACTTCTTCCAAAAAATTCAAAAAAAAAAAATTAAAAATCAAAAATGTAAAAAAATATGGAAATTTTAAAAATGTACCTTGGTGAAAACTTGGTAATCAAGCATATTGATAGCAAAAGTAAAGAGAAATATTTTTTTCTTATGGTGAAAACCACTCCCTTGTGGCACCTTGGATAAGTACCATGATAAAAACCTAACAATTAGGCATCATGCATAGTTCTTCTACATCTTTCATCCATTTTGTCTTCTCTCTTTGATCTTGACAATGTTGAACTATACACAAAGCTTTGGCTATCTTGTGAGCTATCTTATGATGATCTTGTTTTCATTCCTTTCGTGTTTAGCTTTCATATCTATTTTCATTCATTCACTCTAGTCTTTCACTATCCTTTTCTCATTTACCCCTTTGGTCTTGATTTAATAAAAAAGAATAAAATACGATGCTATGAAGCTTCTTGACATGTCTACTCCTTTGGATTGCATCTTTGCCACTTTTACATTATGCTTTCATGAATTATCTTATGCTGGCCTTTCATTTCTTGTCAAAATGTGCTTTACATGACAATTTTTCCCTAGCTTGGGTACTATTGAGGAGTTTTCCCTTGAGGATTTCTTGCCTTTATTCTCCTTTATTCTCTTGTCTTTCATTTCTTCCACCATCTTTCTAATCACTCTTGTCCTCCACCTTGCTAGACATTGGGACTGCACAATGTGATCTTGCTTTAGAATTTGGTCCTTGTTTTTGTCTAGGGGCTTTGTATATATTTATTGATCCTAAAAAAATAAAATAAAAAATCATATATTTCAAAAATACAAAAAAAAATGATATATTGTGAAATTTCTAAAAATTAGAAAATGTCCTGAAAAAATGATCATCTTAGTGAAAACCTAGCAATAGGCACTTTGATGTATCTCCAAAAAAATTATTAAAAGTCCTTAAAAAAAAACAAAAAAATCTAAGTGGTGAAAACCTAGAAACAAGCGCTACTTGAGGCCTTTGCACCCTTGTTTCTTAGCATGCATCCTCGACACTTAGCATTTCTCCATCATGCCCTATCCTTGTTGTCTTGATTTGGAATCGATCTTTGTCTAGGGGGCATAACTATGTTAGCTTTGATCTCTTGGATGCGTTAGTCTTTAGTACACCTTGCAAATGATGTTTTTCAACATTGCCCCAATTGCATTTTTCAATACAACCCCTAACATCGAGTGTTTTTCAACACTTATTGGTTTGGTCTTACCCAGTTTTGTCATGTAATCTTACTTGTTTGCAAGCATTCAATACTTATCCTCAAAACTCAATATTAGTTAACACACTTACATTTTTAAACATAAACACTTAATGTTTGAGCTATGTCATGATCTTTGCTATGTGCTGACTGTTATTGATTTTTGTTGAGTGTCATTGTTCCTAAGTCTCTCCAAGATGCATAGCTAGAGAACTTGGGGCATGAGGCATATGTTTTATTTGCTACATTAAATTGGGTAAGCTAACATTGAATTCATCTTGACCTTTATGTCTTTGATGCTTATGTTAGGATCTTTCCACATTCCAATCCAATATAAATCACATTCATATCTTTATAGTTGCACTTGTGACTAGTGATGATTGTGTAATTTTTTGATGTTCGTTAATAATGGTCCAATGATGAAAATAAGTTCCTTTACATTCTCTAATGAATGATGAACACAAAATCCTATGTTACAGTTGCTCTTTTGCAAGTACACTATTACATTTTCATGTAGCTTGCATTATTAGACTTCATGTTAGTTTGCATTTTAAAGCTACATTATGAGTCTGAGAGGGTTTTCCCTTCATCTTTCTTGTGGAATTTTAATCAACCATGGTCATGTTTTGATCTTCATTTCCTTATCTTCTTTCGTGATATCAATCAAAATTTCTATCTTAAACAGTTGATTGATTTTGGGGCATTCTATTTCTTATGGAAAATTTTATATTCTTTCTGTTTCTTTCCATATCTTCCAAATTTCTAACTTTCATTCACTTTCACCCCACTTCTTTTCTTCTAATTCACCTTTGGGGCATAATATTTCATGCTTTTTGATCTACCTTGGTTCTATGATTTGTATATCTTTCATCTTACATCAAGAACTTTATCTTTAGTTTGATTTGATCAAATTTATCAATTTGTTGTTTCTCTACTATCTCATTTTGATTCCGATCATGAGGGGGCAATATTTATCAAACTTCAATCCTTGATTAAGTTTTATCAATTTTATCCTTGACTTTTAAAGTCAAAATTTATTCGTATTCTTTGTCTTGATGTGTTCCTGAATCGACCACACATTTTGGTTGTTTTGTGATCCTGAATTGACCTCACACTTCAATTTATTTCTTTGACTACATGTGTTCCCGAATCGATCACACATTAGTCAAAGAGGGGCAAATGTATGCACCCTAAAATGGTCACCCAAACTATGGGCCCGCATTATTCAATTTATCAATTTCCTGAATTAATGGTTTACAATATTTTATTAAATCAATTCATATCAATTTTCTTGATCAAATTCGATTATTTATTTCCTAAAAGTTTGATCATTTTATCCTAAGTCTTATTTAATTAAAAGAAAATCTCCCTTTTAATTAAATAAAATAAGTCTCCATTTAATTAAAAGAAAACCTCTCTTTTAATTAAATAATTTATCCATATTTAATTAACTAAGAGAAAAACCCCTCTTTTAATTTAATTAAATATTTCCTATTTAATTAAAAGAACTTGCTCCCTTTTAATTAAATAAATCCCCACTTAAAGAGGAAATAAAATAATTAAAAATAAAAAAAATTCTACAGTTAAATGCACATATTTCTAAGTGAGATTCTATTTAATTCTTTTCCTATTTTCTCATTGGTGGATCTTTATTTCACATGGATCATTTTTTCTCCACCCTTGATTAAATTTGTTTGCCTCTTAATCTTAATCGTCTAATCTTCTTTATAAGGGAGAGCCCTCTCCTCATTTTACATATACACACTCTAGGCTATTGTTACATGCTACAGGTTTGGAGAGTGATTTTTGGAAGAGTTTGAACATTAAAGCTTTTTGTGGAGAACTTCTATCTTCTTGTCTCCTCTCATGCATCCATAGCTTCCATCATCATGATCCATCCTTGCATTCTCATATTAGCTAGATCTTGCTTTCATAGCTTGGATCAAGTTGCTTTCATAGATTAGATCTTGCATTGATAGATTAGACCTTGCATTGTTTTGCATTGTTATCATATAGATTAGCTTTCATCTCCATTTTCATGCATATTGGATCTTTGAATCTCTCATTTTATGGTGTACTTGCATGGACACAAACTAGGTCAAAACTGAGGGCCTCCATCCCAAACCCTTGCACTCCATGAATAGTGAGCTATGAACTGTCATTCAAGGCCTCATTCTTGAGCAATATTGGATATAATGACTCATAGAAGTGCTCACATTTTAGGCATATAGTACATAATGGAAAACTAACTTTACTTCCTTAATTAAGGGGGTCACAAAAATACCTCAGTCGAGAAGTTATTCTATAAGATTCTCTAGATCACTCTATTTTTGGGTGGCACCAAATGAATAAATTGTGGATTGTAACCCCCATGGAATCAACAACTAATAAAAAGCTAACTAATGGGATCTTGAAATTATCTCACTTGGCTATCGCTACTCTTCTTTATTTTAATATGTGACATTAACTGATTGGGTTATAGATCACATCCTTCATGAGACTAATAGGTAATGGAAAATTAATATTCCTTTTGAACCCTTTTTCAGCTAAAACTTCCCTCTTGAAATAATTTTCAATATAGATAAATAAATTCTCGAGCATAATGTGCACTCATGTACTCATCAATTTCTAGAAAATAAGCCTATATAGTCACTATGTTTGGATAACTAGAGTTTAACTTGGAAAACACATTGTC